>OY288277.1:63666139-66581701 GCA_958450335.1 Hibiscus tridactylites | reverse complement strand
ATCCACAAACCTTCGGTAGTATCCTGCCAAACCAAGGAAACTACGAACCTCCTGAACAGACTTAGGAACTTTCCAGTTCATCACCGCTTCAATCTTCTGAGGATCAACACGAATCCCCTCAGCTGAGACCACATGCCCAAGAAAAACAACCTCTCTAAGCCAAAACTCACACTTGCTCAACTTAGCATAAAGCTGATTCTCCAACAAAGCTTGCAACACAATCCTCAAATGCTCTTCGTGCTCTTCCTCAGTACGCGAGTACACAAGGATATCATCAATGAACACCACGACAAACTTGTCCAGGTATTCATGAAAAACACGATTCATCATGTCCATGAAAGCAGCAGGAGCATTTGTCAAACCAAACGGCATCACAAGGAACTCATAATGCCCATACCTTGTCCTGAAAGCTGTCTTAGGCACATCCACATCCTTCACCTTCAATTGATAATACCCTGACCTCAAGTCAATCTTAGAGAACACAGCAGCTCCCCGAAATTGATCAAAGAGATCATCAATCCTCGGCAAAGGATACCGATTCTTGATAGTCAACTTGTTCAGCTGACGGTAATCAATGCACATCCTCATCGTGCCATCTTTCTTCTTCACAAACAAGACAGGAGCACCCCAAGGCGAAACACTCGGCCGGATGAAACCACGATCAAGCAACTCTTGCAACTGCGTCTTCAGCTCCTTCAGCACCTTAGGTGCCATTCTATAGGGAGTAATGGACACAGGAGTGGTATTCTCATACAGCTCAATACCAAACTCCACCTCGCGATTAGGAGGTAAACCAGGCAATTCCTCAGGAAAAACATCAGGAAACTCCTTCACAACCCTGATATCCTGCACCCTCAGCTCCTTCGAACTAGGATTCATCACAAAAGCCAGAAAAGCTTCACAACCTTGCCTCAGCATCCTGCTCGCCTCCAAGGTAGAAACAACATTGGCAAGAAACTTCACATTCTCACCAACCACCACCACTTCATAATCATCCGCAAGCCTAAGCGAAACCCGCTTATTCTCACAATCCACAACAGCACGATGCTCAGCAAGCCAATCCATACCAAGGATCACATCAAAACCATAAAAGGGCAACTCCATAAGATCAACAAGAAAGACATGCTCTTGAACAACCAAAGGACACCTTTTATAAAGCTTACGAGTCACAACAGTTTCACCAAAAGAACTAGTGACTCTAACACCAACATCCAAAAACTCAACAGGCAAACCAAGCAACTCAGCATGCTCACGAAGAATGTATGAATGCATAGATCCAGAATCAATCAAAGAAAGCAATGACAAGGATTGCAAAGTAAAGGTACCTGCAATCACATCTGCATCATTCCTTCCTTCGCGCTGAGCATACACCCTCGCTTGGCCTCCACCCTCAGGTTGAATAGCCACAACATGAGCTACACCGCGCCCACCTTCCTCTCGCCTCTAAAAAATACCACGGCCGCGCCCACGACCTCTCTGCGATGCTGCAACAACAGGAGCACGCTCTTGACCACCAGCCATCCTCGGACAATCACGTCTCAGATGATCAGCAGAACCACAGTTCCAGCACTCATAACCAGCTGCTATCACAGGAGCTTGCACCTCCCTCCCAGCACGAGGACAGTCACGCTTCAAGTGACCACGGGAACCACAAATCCAACAAGCACTAGGGTCAGCTCTAGCATTGCCGCCCCTAGTAGGTGCACCTCCACCTCTCTTAGACGAGGACTGAAACCTCTGATCACGCCCTCTCTTGTTCCGTCCACCAGAACTATATTCAGCAGCTCTCTTTCCAGAACTAGCTCCAGCACCCTTAGCAGACAAACTCAGGTTCATCTCAATGTCCTTGGACCGACTAACCAACACATCGAAATCATTGTACTCAGCAGCTAACATATAGGTCTTAACCTCCGTCACCAAACCATAACGGAACCTTTCGCACCTTTCGCGCTCATCAGGTACCAACTCTGGTGCATACTGGCTAAGACGTACAAATTGTACCTCATACTCAGCCACACTCATGTTCCCTTGGGTCAGAGACATGAATTCACGCTTCTTTTCATCCAGATATCTAACTCCCAGATATCTCCTCTTGAACGCATGCTGAAAGAACGTCCAAGTAACATCAGCATCAGCCATCCTAGAGATTGTGGTCGTCCACCACGTATAAGCATCACCTTGCAGCAGTGACACCACACATCCCAGCTTCTGCACGTCAGTGCAACTCATTTGTCCCAAGACACGCTTAGTACTCTCCAACCACGCTTCAGACCTCTCAGCTGACATACCCCTAAACTCAGTCCCACCAAGACTGCGCAAACGTTCCAAGGGTAGTCTAGCACCAGCATCTCCTTGATGCCCAGCTCCTTGAGCTCCAGCTACTGCTGCTCGAAACGCACCCGCAATAGCTTGTACAAGCACAGACATGTCAGGTATCGCTTGCCCCTGACCAGCTTCAGGTCCTGCAGCTCCAGCACCAGCTGCCTCAGCTCCAGCTCCAGCTCTTTCCCTCTCCGCACCACCACCACCAGGTGGAGGAGGAGGTATCACAGCACTACCAGTGTGCTCCTCATTCACATTCCCCTCCGGGGTCGTAGCTCTCGCGCTACTCCTTAACTCTCTACGTGGTGCCATACTTTACCATGCATAACAATACAAAATAAACAAGTCAGGACCAGCAAGGTAAGCAAATTCCAAGTATTCAAGCTCAATTTCTTTCAAAAACAACATCATCCCTTTAGCTTTTGTTTGGCAATGGGTACCCTCATCATGCATCATCACAACATGCATCACATACACATCATCATATCATAACACTGAACATGCTTTCACTCAACAAGCATACCAACCAAACCATGCTTCAATCATGCATTCACACATTCCCAATTACTCGAGAACTCAGCTCTGATACCACCAAATGTAACCCCCGTAGCCCGGTCTAGACGGTTGACCCGAACTACGAAGATTACACGGGGAAAACCAAAGTCAACCCGAAAGTCAACCTTGATTAACGACCCTTTTTTTTCTTTTTAATCTTATCTAGATGCACATTAACCTTAAGTGTGACCGTACAGACAACGTATCAAAAGATCACAAACATCAGAGATCAAACTGGGACCCAATTGAACAAATTACAACTTTAGGGACCAAATTGTAAATTCTGATAAATTAAGGGACTTAACCCAAATTAAAGTTACCATCTTGAAATTAGTCAGGTTTCATGCACCTCTGTGAAATTTCAGCTTAAAAGGACATCCACAGCTCATGCAATTGATCACACAAGATTTAGGACCAAAACACAAACATTTCAAAACATGTAACTACCATGTCAGCCCCCTAACGGTCGACCGTTCCGAAACAGGCTAGCCCTGTTCCGAAACACGGGCCGTTCCGAAACGGGTTCCGGAACATGGCCTCGGCAGAGGCTAAACCGTTTCGAAACGGTGCATACCGTTTCGGACGCCTGGGTTCATGCAAGGCACCCGTTCCGAAACGGTACACCCCTGTTCCGAAACGCCTGCACAAAAACCAGCAAACAAGCATACTAGATCATGCAATTGAACACTCAAACATGCTCCAAACATCACCAAACTTTACCAGCATGCAATTAAACATATTTAACACATGTAAGCATCATCAATTCAGCAAGATAACATCTCATGCAAAAAGGCCCAAATTTAAGATCATGCTTCCTACACAAGCTATCATTCAAGCATTAAACCTTCATAAGCAAGCAATAGGAAATCAATCCAAAATCCAGCAATTCAAACAACAATTAACATCCATAGGGAGTCTCAAACACCTCCCAAAACAAATATATTGGTCCCCCATTGCCAAAAACATACAAAAGCTAAAACACTTATAAAACCTTCATACATTGAGCTTTACTTGTACTTGTTTGCTTGCCTCCTCTTGCTGCCCTCAATGCACCCTAATGCTCTGCATTATTGAATCAAGAAAACGAGAGAGCGTAAGCCAAAGCTTAGTGAGGAGTGCTCTTTTAATTCAATAATGCATTTAAAACCATTTGTAAATCATGCTTGTAAACAACCTTTACACATGCTCAAAGCATACTTTAAATCAAGCAATAACATGCTTCCACATTTCATTTAAACTAGCATCTCATGCTTCAACATAAGCATTAAATCATGCATCTCATGCATCTCATGTACTATACATGTCATATTGGCTCAAGTGATACATTTCATTTAGAAATCAAGTTCAACAACTTTCCCCAAGGACTTTTAAACACCTTGGACCCCAAGGACTTTTAAACACCTTGGCCATGGACTTTTAAACACCATGAATGGACCACACAAGGACTTTTAACCACCTTTGTGTCCGTAGCTTGAAATACCCCAAGGACTTTTAAACACCTTGGCCCCAAGGACTTTTAAACACCTTGGCCCCATGGACTTTTAACCACCATGGAAAGGAGCACCTAAGGACTTTTAACCACCTTAGTGTCCGCAACAAGATTCATCCAAGGACTTTTAACCACCTTGATGATCTTAGATAACAAGGCTCACTCAAGGACTTTTAACCACCTTAGTGACCTTCACTTTTACAAACCATCACTTGCCAATACACACTTTATACATCATGTAATCCACTGTTTTAAAAGCATTTAAACCAAGCCATTTCATCATGCATTTCAAAGCATTAAATCATCATTTAACAATGCATAAAAACAAGGCACTCTTACCTAGAGACACCTTCAACACATGGCTTAAATCATCAGCATAAATCATGCTAAAACATCAGCAATTAACATGCTCAAACATGCTTTCCAAAACAGTAGCAAATCATGCAAAATCATCATTTCACATTTCATCAAAACATGGCCACCACTTAAAGAGTGTAATCCGAAAACTTACACTTGAGCTTAGCAAAGTTGTTTAGACTTAAACTAAGCTCCCAAAACCTTCAACCTTTGGTTTAAAAGCTGAAAATCCATTTTCACTCACCGATTACCAAACAAGCCTAGCCAACAAGCTTTCCAAGCTTCCGAAACCTTCCGAAAACACCTCCAAAACTCAAGGATCAACCTCCCCTGTTTCAAGCACATAAAAACAGAACATTAATGCATCCTTATGCATTAAAACACCAGCAACATCAACACAACTCGCTGCTCATCACAAATCTAACAATTTGGCTACCAAACACAACCGAAATCATCTCCAAACACTTCCAAAACTTAACCCAGCCAAGATCCATCACTTCTAACCATTTTTATACATCAAATAACATGCAAAAAGATCACAACCACGTCCTTATACCTCCAGGTATAACAGATCACCAATTACACTCCAAAAACAACCAAAAACTCAAGCCAAACTTAGGAAATTCAACCTATCCGGGATTGCATTGATTAAACCTCAACTTCTAATCATTTTAGCATTCATTTAACATCATTTTAACACCTCAAAACCCTGCTTAAACAGATCACACGAAATTTTCACCAAAATCACCAAATCTTGCATTTTAGCCAAAAATCAAGATCTCAATTGAAAAGCCTTTAATAAAACATGAATCAAGGATTGAGAACTTAGGAATTTCAGTAAAGAACTGATAGTTTAGAGGAGAAGGACGTTCTTACCTCCAAACTTGAATTTCTCCCTTTTAGAGCCAAAATGCTTGATGAATCAACTTGTAAATTGTGAGGTTTTGATGATTAGATGATTAGAAATCAAATGAGAGTTGAAATGAGAGATTAAGAAGTCAAAATCAGAGAAAGAAATCTGAGGAAATCTTGTTTGGGTAGAGAGAAAATGAGAGAAAAGAGAATTTGAGAGAAAATAGAAAAATTAGTTAAGAATTGGTTAAAAATGATTTCCCTCCCTTTTCTTAATCTTTAAAATCAGATTTTAGGCTTAAAATATCTTAGAAAAATCTGGAGAAATCCTTTTTGGAATAATAGCTCCTTAAAGATTCAAAGTTTCAATCCTTTATAAAACTGTCCCGCAACTTTCAAAAATTACATTTTGGTCACTAGCCAAAATGTCAACCTTCCGAACCTCATTTTCCAAAATTGATTTCACAGTTCACTTTTATATATTAAAAGATGATTTTAGAATATTTTTCCATATTTTTAATGCAACCCAAACTAGGTTTTCCTAAATTCCCTCTTATATATTCGATCAGCACTTTGACTAAACCGGTCAACGCCAAAACTTCTGAGCCCAAAACCGGGGCGTTACAGGTTGTAAGGGTTTCCTCCTAATCCTAGAAAAGGGGACGAATCAATTAGTGGATTGATTGTGAAATCCTTAGTGGGAAGCTAAGGTAGTGGATGTAGGTGCTTGTTAGAAGACCGAACCACTCTAAAATCATTGTGTCTATTTCCTTTTTAGCTTCCTTAACCCTAACACCAAAATATCCATCTCTCCACCACTTGGTGAGCAACATTGGTTGATCGAATTGAGCTCCACACAACTCAACATGTAACGCCCTGGTTTTGGGCTTAGGAGTTTTGGGCTTGGACCGGTTCGATCAAAGTGTTGTTCGAATATAAAAAGGTGAAATTAGGAAAACCTAGTTCGGGTTGCATTAAAAATATGGAAAAATGTTCTAAAATTCTCTTTTAATATAAGTAAGTGAACTGTGAAATCAATTTTTCAAAATGAGGTTTGGAAGGGTGACATTTTGGCTAGTGACCAAAATGTAATTTTTGAAAACTGCGTGACTGTTTTAGAAAGGATTGAAACTTTGAATCTTTAAGGAGCTATTTACCCAAAGGGAGTTTCTCCAGATTTTTCTAAGATATTTAGTGATTTAATTCTGGTTTTTAAACAAAAGAAAAGTGGAGGGAAGTTATTTTCCTATTTTCAACTAACTTTTCCAATTTTCCTTTTCTCTCATTTTCTCTCAAACCAAACATTCTCTCCAGATCTTTTTCCTCTGATTTTGGCACCTAAATATCTCTTTTCAATTCTCTATTGATTGCTAATCATCTCATCAACAAAACCTCACAAATTGCTAGTTGGATTTTCAAGATTTTGGTTCTAAAAAGGGAGAAATTGAAGTTTGGAGGTAAGAACGTCCTTCTCCTCTAAACTCTTAGTTCTTTACTGAAATTCCTAAGTTATCAATCCTTAATTGATGATTTATAAGTGGTTTTAAAGTTGTGTAATGGATCTTGGCTTTAAATGCAAGATTTGGTTATTTTTGATGGATTTTCGTATGATCTGATTGGGCTGTGTTTTAAGGTGTTTATTTGATTTTAAATGAATGTTAATTTGATATGGAATTGAGTTTTAATTAATGCAATCCCAGATAGGTTGAATTTCCTAAGTTTAGCTTGTGGATCTTGGTTGTTTTGGAGTGATCTTGTGGATCTGTTGTTGCTGGAGATATAAGGATGTTGTTAGGTTCTTTTTAGATGTTAAATGATGTTAAAGGATGTTTAGTTTTGATGGTTTTTGGCTGGGCATTGTTGAGGAGTTTTTTGGATGCATTTTCGGTTGTGTTTGGTGGCCGAAAATTAAGTGTGGATGAGAGCAGCGAGTTTAGGTGCTTTCATTGAAGCTATTAATGCATGATGATGCATTAATCCTCTGCTTTGATGTGTTTAAAACAGGGGAGTCATCTTTGGATCCAAGTGGTGGTGATCCGGAAGCTTGATTGGTGTTTCGGCTAGAGGCGAAACGGAATCGGTGAGTGGATTTTGGTTTTCGGCTTTGAAACCAGTGTTTTGGAGGTTTGGGAGCTTAGTTTAAGTCTAAGCAACTTAGCTAAGCTCAAGAGTAAGTTTTCGGAAAAACTCTCTTGGTAATGGCCTTGGTTTTGGTTGTATGCAATGTGTTTGTTGCATGATTTTAAATCTGTTTTGAAAGCATATCTAGCATGTTTATTTGCTGAGATTTTAAGCCATGTGTTGAGGGAAGCTCAAGGTAAGAGTTCCTTGTTTTTGAACATTGTTTAAATGTGGTTTGATGCTTAAAGATGCATGATGTTATGGCTTGGTTAAATGCTTTAAAACAGTGGAATACTGATGATAAATGATGCATAATGGCAAGTGATGTTTTTGAAAAAGGTTGAGGTCACTAAGGTGGTTAAAAGTCCTTAGATTAGCCTTGAAGGTCACTAAGGTGTTTAAAAGTCCTTGAGTGAGCCTTGTTACTTAAGAACATCAAGGTGTTTAAAAGTCCTTGGAAGGTTCTTGTTAAGGACACAAAGGTGTTTAAAAGTCCTTGTGTGGTCCTTACCAAGGTGTTTAAAAGTCCTTGGGGCCAAGGTGTTTAAAAGTCCTTGGGGTGCTACTTGTTAAGGACACAAAGATGGTTAAAAGTCCTTGTGTGGTCCTTGCCATGGTGTTTAAAAGTCCATGGGCCATGGTGTTTAAAAGTCCATGGGGATAAGATCACAATGGTGTTTAAAAGTCCATGTGTGAGTCTTATGTTGATCTTGTTTTGAAAAGATGGTTCTTATCACTTGTTGCCAATATGACATGTAATGGAAAGGAAGCATGTATTGCTTGTTTTAAATGTTTAAGAACATGTTTAATGTTGTTTGAAGCATGGGTTATAAATGAGTTTTATAAATGCATTATTGAATGGTTTTAATGAGCATTCCTCACTAAGCTTTTGCTTACGCTCTCTCTCTTTTTCTTAAACCAATAATGCAGAGCATTAAGGTGCATTGAGGGCAGCAAGGAAGGCAAGCAATCAAGTGGAAACTAAGCTCAAGTATGGAAAGGTTTCTTAAACACTTTAGCTTTTGGCATTTGGCAATGGGGGACCTATGTGGATGTTTTGGGAGGTGTTTTGAACTCTCCATGTTTGATTAATGTTGTTAATAATGCTGGATTATGTAATTGGCCATTTTTGTGCTTGATTTGGAGTTTTAATGCTTGAATGGTTGCTAAGTAGGAAGTATGCCTCTAGATTTGGGGCTTTTCACATTTGATGCCATGATGATGTTTGGATGATGCATTTATGTTCCTTACATGTTGAATGTCTTGCTGGTGAAGTTTGGTATCATTTGGAGCATGTATGGTTGATCAATTGTGTGTTTTAGCAGCCTTTTCTCTGCATTCTTTGCAGGCCGTATCGGAACGGAAGCTACCGTTTCGGAACGGGTGCCCTGTTATAGCCCAGGCGTCCGAAACGGAAGACACCGTTCCGAAACGGAAAGTCCTCTGCCAGCCCTCGTTTCGGAACACGTTGCGGAACAGCCCCGTGTTTCGAAACAGGTTCTCCCTGTTTCGGAACACCTGACCGTTGGGGGCTGACATAGGCAGTTATATGTTTTGAAATGTATGCGTTTTGGTCCTGAATCTTGTTTGTGCAATTGTATGAGTTTGGGATGTCCGTTTGAGCTGAAATTTGGCAGTGAAGCATGAAACCTGACTAATTACAAGTTGGTAACACTAATTTGGGTTAAGACCTTATAATTTATAGAATTTACAATTTGGTCCCTAAAGTTGTAAATTGTTCAATTGGGTCCCTGTTTGATCTCTGATGTTTATGATCTTTGAGCATGTTGTTTGTATGATCATAACTAGGGTTAATGTGCATCTAGACAAGTTTAAAAAGAAAAAAAGGGTCGTTAATCAAGGTTGACTTTCGGGTTGACTTTGGTTTTCCCCGTGTGACTTTCTTAATTCGGGTCAACCGTCTAGGCCGGGCTAAGGGGGTTACACAACATATACCCTCATGGTGTGGTCGATATCAAGACGCTGGACAATGGTGAAGTCTTCAAAGTCAATGGCCAACGCCTGAAGGTGTACAGTGGAGCCCCTATCCTCAAAGACAAGTCATACATGTATCTTTACGATCCTTGAAAGTTTGCCCCTATAAACCCTATCTTTTATGCTATAGAATGTTTACAAATAATGCTTTTCTTTTTAGTTTAGTTTTTGTTATATTTGTCTTTATCTTATCTTTTCTCGTGACCTGTGTACAAGGCATTCTCTTTCCTAGTACGATGTAACGTACTAAGGGAGGAGAGCATGTTGTCTATAGGTCGGTAGCAAAAGAGAGAAGGACATGGAGTTTGTTTTTATCCACTTCTGGATGTACGAAAGAAAAGGGGAAAAGAAAGAGAAAAGGAAGAGGTTTATCCGAAAAAGTGGGGAGGATGAATTAAAAAAGAGAAAAAAAAACAAAAGCAAGAGAGAGAATATTCACCTAATTAATGATAAGAAACCCTAGCGACAAAAACCCACATATTCTCTCTCTAGCCGTCAACTATCACATTAACTCCCACTTTTTCTCTCTCCCTTAAAGCCGACACACGTCCCCGTCACTCCCCCTCTTCCATTAATTCATCAATTTTTCTCCACCTTTTCAACTTCCCATATTTTCTTCATCATCATCACCCGTCCCTTCACCTTCTTCATCTCCTTCAACACTCAACCCTTTCTTCTTCCCTTTCATCTTTTGTATTTCTCCCAAACACCGAAAAAGCCTTCACCACTTTCCCTTCATATATTCACTCCACCCTACTTTCACAAAAACCTCTATGGCTCGTTGCAAGAATGCCCCAGAAACTTTCGATCGTACTAAAAACCAACCAGTCTTGGAAATCTCTAAGTTTTTACGATGAGGCAGCAAAGGAGCGATGGACAAAACTCAAAGATAGGAATGTTCTTCTAGAACTAGGGTTTAAATACCTTAAAGAGGAGGAATATTACTTCGATCAGGCTATCATGGATGTCATTGGCAAGCATGAATGGAAAACCTTCACCGCTCACCCTGAGGAAATCTGTACCTCACTAGTAAAGGAGTTCTATGCACACCTCACAAGTCCAACACAATCTACGGTTCATGTGCGAGGTGAGCAGATAAAATTTACTACGGCAGCAAGTAACAAGTTCTATGGGCTAAAGCACATTGTATGTAACCCCCTTAACCCGGCCTAGACGGTTGACCCGAATTAAGAAGTTTACACGGGGAAAACCAAAGTCAACCCGAAAGTCAACCTTGATTAACGACCCTTTTTTTTCTTTTTAAACTTGTCTAAATGCATATTATCCCTAGACATGATCAAACAAACCTCATGCTCAAAGATCATAGCCATCAGAGAACATTCAGGGACCCAATTGCACAAATTACCACTTTAGGGACCAAATTGTAAATTCTGATGATTATAAGGACTTAACCCAAATTAAAGTTACCAATATAAAATTAATCATCTTTCATGATTCTCTGCCAGATTTCAGCTCAAACGGACATCTCGAACTCATACAATTGCAATAACAAGATTCGGGACCAAAACGCAAACATTTCAGAACATATAACCATCAAATTCAGAGCCCAACGGTCAAGTGTTCCGAAACAGGGAAGACCTGTTTCGGAACGCAGGACCGTTCCGCAACGGGTTCCGAAACAGAGCCTGGCAGTGGCATTTCCGTTCCGGAACGTTGCCTCCCGTTTCAGAACGCCTAGGCCATTTCAGGCCCCTGTTCCGAAACGGTAGCACCCGTTCCGATACGGCCTGCCCAGATTGCAGAAAATTAGCTGGTTTATCATACAATTGACCTATCTAACACGCTCCAAATGCAACCAAACTTTACCAGCAAGTCATTCAACATGCAAGGAACATAATTGCATCAACCAAACATCAACATGTCATCAATTATGAAAATCCCCAAATCTATAGGCATGCAACCTACTTAGCAAACCATTCAAGCATCAAAACATCAATTCAAACACATAAAGGCCTTTTACAAGTTCCAACATTATCAACAACATTGAACCAACTTAGGGAGTCCAAGACATCTCCCAAAACAACAACATAGGTCACCCATTGCCAAATGCCCATAAGCTAATAATTTGAGAAAATGTTCACCATACATGAGCTTTGTTCGCCACTTGGATTCTTCACCACCTTGCTGCCCTCAAATGCACTTTAATGCTCTGCATTATTGGTTTAAGAAAAGAGAGAGAGCGTAAGCAAAAAGCTTAGTGAGGAGTGCTCATTAAAACCACACAATAATGCATTTACAAAACACCTTTATAAATCATTGTTCAAAGCAACTATAAACATGCTCATAAGCATTTAAATCAAGCAATTCATGCTTCAAGTTCATTACATGTCATATTGGCAACAAGTGATACATTCCACATAAGATCCACACATGTACTTTTAAACACCATTGTGATCTTATAATTTCCAAGGACCACACATGGACTTTTAAACACCATTGTGTCCTTAACCCATGGACTTTTAAACACCATGGCAAGGACCACACAAGGACTTTTAAACACCTTTGTGTCCTTAACAAGAATCATCCAAGGACTTTTAAACACCTTGATGTTCTTAAGTAACAAGGCTTACACAAGGAATTTTAACCACCTTTGTAACCTTAGCCAAGAACCAACCATGGACTTTTAAACACCATGTTGTTCTTAAAATACACAAGATTCACACAAGGACTTTTAACCACCTTTGTGATCTTAACCAAGAACCAACCATGGACTTTTAACCACCATGTTGTTCTTAAATAACAAGGCTCACACAAGGACTTTCCACCTTTGTTGTAACGCCCCGATTTTGGGCTTGGAAGTTTTGGGCGTTGACCGGTTCGGTCAAAGTGCTGATCGAATATATAAGAGTGAATTTAGGAAAGCCTAGTTCGGGTTGCATTAAAAATATGGAAAAATGATCTAAAATCATCTTTTAATATATATAAGTGAATTGTGAAATCTATTTTGGAAAATGATGTTGGAAGGTTGACATTTTGGCTAGTGACCAAAATGTAATTTTTGAAAGTTTGGTGACTGTTTTATAAAGGATTGAAACTTTGAATCTTTAAGGAGCTATTATTCCAAAAAGAGTTTCTCCAGATTTTTCTAAGATATTTTAAGGCTTTATTCTGATTTTAAAGATTTTGAAAGTGGAGGGAAATCATTTTTACCATTTCTTAACTAACTTTCCATTTTCTCTCAATTTTCCTTTTCTCTCATTTTCTCTCAACCCAAACACAATTCTCCAGATTTCTTTCTCTGATTTTGGCATCTAAATCTCTCATTTCAACTCTCTTTTGATTCCTAATCATCTCATCAACAAAACCTCTCAATTTGCAAGTTGTTTCATCAAGCTTTTTGGCTCTAAAAAGGAGAAATTCAAGTTTGGAGGTAAGAACGTCCTTCTCCTCTAAACTATCAGTTCTTTACTGAAATTCCTAAGTTCTCAATCCTTGATTTATTTTTTGTTAATGGCTTTTCAATTGAAATCTTGATTTTTGGCTAAAATGCAAGATTTGGTGATTTTTGGTGAAATTTTCGTGTGATCTGTTTGGGCAGTGTTTTGAAGTTTCAAAATGATGTTAAATGAATGCTAAATTGATTAGAAGTTGAGGTTTAACTAATGCAATCCCGGATAGGTTGATTTCCTAAGTTTGGCTTGAGTTTTTGGTTGTTTTTGGAGTGTTTTTGGTGATATGTTATACCTGGAGGTATAAGGATGTGTTTGTAATCATTTTGGATGTTAAATGATGTTTAAAAATGGTTAGAAGTGATGGATCTTGGCTGGGTTAAGTTTTGGAAGTGTTTGGAGGTGATTTCAGTTGTGTTTGGTAGCCGAATTGTTGGATTTGTGATGAGCAGCGAGTTGAGTCTTATTGCTGGTGTTCTTAATGCATAAAGATGCATTAATGTTCTGTTTTTGTGTGCTTGAAACAGGGGAGTTTGATCCATGAACTTTGGTGGTGTTGCGGAAGTTTTTCGGATGCTTGGAAGGCTTGTTGATTAGCCTTGTTTTGGTTATCGGTGAGTGAAGTTGGGTTTTCAGCTTTTAAACCAAGGTTTGAAGGTTTTTGGGAGCTTAGTGTAAGTCTGAACAACTTTGCTAAGCTCAAGAGTAAGTGTATGGATTTTTGCTCTTGAATTGTGTTGTGATTTGGTTTTAAAAGCAAATGTGGTTGATGATTGAAATGCATGTGTTTTGCATGGTTTAATTCTGTTTTGTAAGCATATTTTAGCATGGTTTAATGCTGGTTTTGAAAACCGTATGTGAAGGATGCTCAAGGTAAGAGATCCTTGGTTTTTATACATTGAAAATGTGGTTTTGATGCATGGTGTTGCATGGTGTTTCATGGCTTTGTGTAATGCTTTAAAACAGTGAATTGATGATGATAAATGATGGATTTGCATATTGGTTATGCATGTGAATCATTGGATTAATGTGGAATGGTTTTGCATATTGGTTATGCATGTGAAACATTGGACTAATGTGGTAAGATGGTTATATTGGCAAGTGATGTAAGTGGTTCTTGGTTCGTTGATCGGATATAGTTAGCCGGCTATAGGATTGGGTGCACCGTGAATTAAGTCGCCTTGGAGGTGGAGTGGTCAAGAGTGGACCGGGAAACTCCCTTCAAGTATCCTAACGAGATGATTGAGGTCATAATGGAGGTGTTGCCCATTCGAGGACCTTGGTTGAGCAAAGGTTATATGGTGGTTAAAAGTCCATCTGTGAGAACCTTGTGCTTGTTGAGATCACAATGGCAGTGTTAAGTCCATGTGTGGATCTTGTGTAGGGTGTCCCGGATCTCGTTAGTGATGTTCTACAACTACCAATCGGTGAATGCAAAGGTTGTATGGTGTTTGAAAGTCCATACATGGGAATCTTGTGCATGTCAAGGTTGTATGGTGGTTAAAAGTCCATACATGGTAACCTTGGGGAAAAGCTAAGGTTGTATGGTGTTTAAAAGTCCATACATGGGAACCTTAGGATGTTGAGGTCAAATGGTGGCTAAAAGTCCATTTGGGAGACCTTGGATTGGTAGGGTGTAGGGAGCGTAGGAACAACGCTCGGAATCCGCGTATCCGATTGGATGTTGAGTTGAAAAGTGGATGTGGTTGATCACTTGAAGGCCAATATGATATTCTTGATTGTAAAGAAGCATGGGATGCTTGAAATGATGCATAATTGCATGTGAGGCATGAGATGCTTGGAAAAGATGCATGGTTGCATGTAAAGTGTATAATGCTTGTGAATGCATGTTTACTTGTTAAGTTGAACAAGTGTTGATTATCATTTGGTAAATGATGCATGTGAGCATGAAATATCTTTATTGCATTGGAGTCTTGTAAGACTTGTTTTTAAAGGCATGTGAAGATGATGTTATGGTTCTTATGTTGCCTTGGTTAAATGCATGTGATGGATTATTTGAGTTATGGTTTTAAAAAGGTTTCTTGCTTGAAATGGCTTTCAAGTTTAAGAAAGGTATGTTGTGAAATGGGAGTGTTTTCCATGGTTTTGTTTTAAGCTTTGCATAAGGTGTTTATGCATGAATTGGCTAAATGGTTGATTTTTGTGAGTTGTTCTTTGAAAAGGTTTTCTTAGCTTGCTAAGCTAAGAGTTGGTTTTCATGTATGTGCGATGCATGGTTTTGAGCTTGATGTTGAAAAGGGTTTCCAAACATGGCTTTGGTAAACAAATCAGGTTTGTTTTAAAAGTGTTTAATGACCCGCTGCATTGATGGTGTTTTGGTTTTGAGCATTCCTCACTAAGCATTATGTGCTTACGCTCCTTTTTGTCCATCAATGCAGATTCTTGAAGTTTGGACAGCAAGGAGCAAGGGATTCAAGGTGGACTCCAATGGAGATGTATGTCTCGGTGAATAGCTATAGTTAATAAAGGCAATGGGGTAGAATCTCTCGGGTTTATGTGTATGTGATCGTATATGTTTGATCAAGAATGTTTTAATGTTGTTGCTAATGTTGTTGGAACATGAATTGGCTTAAATGAGATTGATTTGGAAGGTTTATGCTTAAATGGTTGCTTGTGTAGGAAGCATGCCTATAGAATTGGGGCTTTTCATATGTGTGGATATTTTGTTGATTTGTTGATGCAAGAATGTCTCATATATGTTGAATTGCATGTTGGTAAAGTTTGGTGGCTTTTGGAGCATGTTTGGTGGATCGATTGCATGTTTAAGTATGCAAAATGCTGCATTTTGTGCAGGGTGTTTCGGAACAGTTGACACCGTTTCGGAACGGGTGCCCTGAACCAACCCAGGCGTCCGAAACGGGTGACACCGTTCCGAAACAGAATGGCTTCTGCCAGACCCCTGTTGCAGAACGGCCCCGTGTTTCGAAACGGGCTTTGCCTGTTTCGGAACGGGTGACCGTTGGGGGCTGACATGGGCGGTTAAATGTTTCAAAATGTTTGCGTTTTGGTCATGAATCTTGTTTGTGCAATTGTATGAGTTCGAGATGTCCGTTTGAGCTGAAATTTGGCAGGGAAGCATGAAACCTGATTAATTTTAAGTTGGTAACTTAAAATCTAGTTAAGTCCTTAAAGTTTTCAGAAATTACAATTTGGTCCCTAAAGTTGTAATTTGTTCAATTGGGTCCCTGTTTGATCTCTGATGGTTGTGATCTTTGAGCATGATGTTGTGTGATCACATCTAAGGTTAATGTGCATCTAGACAAGTTTAAAAAGAAAAAAAAAGGGTCGTTAATCAAGGTTGACTTTCGGGTTGACTTTGGTTTTCCCCGTGTGACTTTCTTAATTCGGGTCAACCGTCCAGACCGGGTTAAGGGGGTTACATTTGTGACCTTAACCATCACTTGCCAATATACATCATTTATCACCAATAATCCACTGTTTTAAAGCATTTAACAAAGCCATAAACATCATGCATCTTTAAGCATCAAACCACATTAAAACAATGTTCAAAAACAAGGATCTCTTACCTTGAGCATCCTTCAACACATGGCTTACAAAATCAGCAATATTCATGCTAAATCATGCTTTCAAAACAGAATTTAAAACATGCAAACAATTACATTGCACCCAACCATCTCATGGTTCCTCAACAAGAGAGTTTTACCGAAAACTTACTCTTGAGCTTAGCAAAGTTGTTTAGACTTAAAACTAAGCTCCCAAACCTTCAAAACATTGGTTTCAAAGCTGAAAACCAAAATCCACTCACCGATTCCGTTTCGCCACTTGCCGAAACACCAATCAAGCTTCCGGATCACCACCACTAGGATCCAAAGATGACTCCCCTGTTTTAAACACATCAAAACAGTAGATTAATGCATCATCATGCATTAATATCCTCAATGAAAGCATCTAAACTCGCTGCTCTCATCCACACTCCATTTTCGGCTACCAAACACAACCGAAAATGCATCCAAACAACTCCACAACACTATCCAGCCAAGATCCACCAAATCTAAACATCTTTAAACATCAATTAACATCCAAAAAGGATCTCAACACATCCTTATACCTCCAGCAACAACAGATCATCAAGATCACTCCAAAAACAACCAAGAACTTAAGCTAAACTTAGGAAAATCAACCTATCCGGGATTGCATTAATTAAACCTCAATTTCACATCAGTTTAACATTCATTTAACATCAAATTGACACCTCAAAATACTGCCCAAACAGATCATACGAAATTTCATCAAAATCAAGCAAATCTTGCATTTTAAAGCCAAGATCAAGAGCAAATCAATAAAACCTTTTATAAAACACAAATTTAGGATTGAGAACTTGGGAATTTCAGTAAAGAACTGATAGTTTAGAGGAGAAGGACGTTCTTACCTCCAAACTTGAGTTTTCTCCCTTTTTGGAACCAAATTCTTGAAAATCCACTTAGCAAATGGTGAGGATTTGTTGAAGAGATGATTAGAGATCAAAAGAGGATTAAAATCTCATGTTTGGATATCAAAATCAGAAGGAAATGCTCTGGAGAAATGTGTTTGGTTCGAGAGAAAGATGAGAGAAAATGAAAATAGGATTTTAGGAAAAGTTAGTTGGAAATGACAAAATATCTTCCCTCTCTTTTTCTTTTATTCAAAAACCATTTATTAAACCTTTAATATTTTAGAAAAATCTGGAGAAACTCCCATTGGGTAAATAGCTCCTTAAAGATTCAAAGTTTCAATCCTTTTAAAAACAGTCTCACAGTTTTCGAAAATTACATTTTGGTCACTAACCAAAATGTCACCCTTCCAAACCTCATTTTGCAAAATTGATTCCACCATTCTCTTATATATATTAAAAGAGGATTTTAAGACATTTTTCCATATTTTTAATGCAATCCGAACTAGGCTTTCCTAAATTCACTCCTTTATATTCGAACCGCGAACCCAACCGGTCCGGTCCAAACCCAAAACTTCTAAGCCCAAAATCGGGGCGTTACAACTCTCCCCCCCTTAAGAAATTTCGTCCTCGAAATTTTCCTGAAGGAAAGAGATACGGAAACTACTTTAGCATGTCATCCTTTCGTTCCCACGTGGCTTCTTCAACACCACGATGCTTCCACAACACCTTTACCAACGCAATGGTCTTGCCACGAAGAACCTTGCTATCCGAATCCAGAATTCTCACCGGTTCCTCATCATAGGTCAAATCCGGATTCAATTCCACTTCTTCCACAGGCATCACATGTGAAGGATCCGATCTATACCTCTGAAGCATAGAAACATGAAACACATCATGAATCTTCTCCAACTCTTGAGGTAACCTCAACTTGTACGCAACAGGACCCACACGCTCAATCACCTCGTATGGTCCATTGTACCTAGGGCTCAACTTACCCTTACGGCCAAACCTCATCACCTTCTTCCAAGGCGAAACCCTCAATAACACACGGTCACCCACCACATCACGCTTCAAATCCGCGTAAGACTTTTGCCGATCAGAAGCTGCCTTCAAACGCTCACAAATGAGCTTCACCTTCTCGGTGTTTCCTTTCAACAAAGCCGGCATCGAAACCAACTTCTGACCCGTTTCAGCCCAACAAAGAGGAGTCCTACACTTCCTCCCGTACAAAGCTTCATAAGGTGCCATTTGAATACTTGCCTGATAACTATTGTTATAGGCAAACTCCACCAAAGGCAAATGCTTCTCCCAAGATCCCTGAAACTCAATCACACAGCACCTCAACATATCCTCCAAAACCTGGATAACACGCTCGGACTGACCATCCGACTGAGGATGATAAGACGTACTGAAATTCAACCGTGTACCCAAAGCTTGATGCAATCACTGCCAGAAACGCGATGTAAACCTCGGATCCTTATCTGACACAATCGACTTTGGCACACCATGCAGCCGCACAATCTCAGCAATGTATAGCTCCGCAAGCTTATCCAAAGAGAACGTAGTATGCACAGGCAAGAAATGCGCACACTTCGTCAGGCGATCTACAATCACCCACACCGAATTCTTCTTCGATGGCGACAAGGGCAAACCAGATACAAAATCCATGGTAATCCTTTCCCACTTCCACTCAGGAATCCTCAACGGTTGCAACAAACCTGATGGAAACTGATGCTCAGCCTTAACTCGTTGACACACCATGAACTTGCTCACAAACTCCGCAACATCTTTCTTTAAACCCACCCAATAGTACTCATCACGAAGATCTCGATACATCTTAGTACTACCAGGGTGCATAGCAAAAGGACTACTATGACCTTCAGTCAGAATAGCACGCCTCAACTCAGCATCATTGGGCACTACTATCCGACTCCCAAAACACAACACTCCATCATCACCAAAACAGAAATCAGAAGGCCTACCCTCCGCGATGTCCTGAACATGCGGCACCAAGGAATCATCCAGCAACTGCTTTTCCTTGATCAACTGAACCAAAGATGGTTTCACTTGCAACTCAGCCACAAGACCACCATCACGCGTAATACTCAAACTGGCAAACATAGCCCTCAACTCAACAGCTACCTACCTACTCAAGGCATCCGCTACCACATTAGCTTTTTCAGGGTGATACTCAATTGTCAAATCATAATCCTTGAGCAACTCCACCCAACGTTGCTGCCTAAGATTCAACTCCTTCTGAGACATCAGATACTTCAAACTCTTGTGATCAGTGTACACAGTACACTTCTCACCATACAGGTAATGTCTCCAGATCTTCAAAGCAAAAACCACCGCAGCCAACTCAATGTCATGCGTAGGATAATTGCGCTCATGCACCTTCAACTGCCGCGATGCATAAGCCACCACCTTACCCTCTTGCATCAACACACATCCCAAACCAACATAGGACGCATCGCTATACACCACAAACTCTTTCCCTGATTCAGGTTGAACCAAGATAGGAGCTTGCGTCAAAGCTGCCTTAAGCTTCTCAAAAGCCTGCTGTCTCGCTTCCGTCCACTCATACTTGACATCCTTTTGCAACAACTTTGTCAACGGTGCATCAATCTTAGAAAACCCATCGACAAACCTTCGGTAATATCCCGCCAAACCAAGGAAACTACGAACCTCATGAACAGACTTAGGAACCTTCCAATTCATCACTGCCTCAATATTCTGAGGATCAACACGAATCCCCTCGGCAGAAACCACATGCCCAAGAAACACCACTTCACTTAACCAGAACTCACACTTGCTCAGCTTGGAATAAAGCTGATTTTCCAACAAAGCTTGCAACACAATCCTCAAGTGCTCTTCATGCTCCTCCTCAGTACGCGAGTACACGAGGATATCATCAATGAACACCACAACAAACTTGTCCAGGTATTCATGAAATACACGATTCATCATGTCCATGAAAGCTGCAGAAGCATTTGTCAACCCAAACGACATCACAAGGAACTCATAATGCCCATACCTTGTCCTGAAAGCTGTCTTAGGCACATCCACATCCTTTACCTTCAACTGATAATACCCTGACCTCAAGTCAATCTTAGAGAACACAGTTGCTCCCCGAAATTGATCAAAGAGATCATCAATTCTCGGCAAAGGATACCGATTCTTGAAAGTCAACTTATTCAGCTGACGATAATCAATGCACATTCTCATAATGCCATCCTTCTTCTTCACAAACAAGACCGGTGCACCCCAAGGCGACACACTCGGCCGAATGAAACCACGATCAAGCAACTCTTGCAACTGCGTCTTCAGCTCTTTCAGCTCCTTAGGTGCCATTCTATAAGGGGTAATGGACACAGGAGTTGTATTCTCATACAGCTCAATTCCAAACTCCACCTCACGATTAGGAGGTAATCCAGGCAACTCCTCAGGAAACACACCAGGAAACTCTCGCACAATCCTGATATCTTGCACACGCAACTCCTTAGAGCTAGGATTCATCACAAAAGCTAGGTAAGCTTCACAACCTTGCCTCAGCATCCGGCTCGCCTCCAATGTAGACACCACATTGGTAAGAAACTTCACATTCTCACCAACCACAACAACCTCATAATCATCCGCAAGCTTCAACGAAACTCGCTTATTCTCACAGTCCACAACGGCACGATGCTCAGCAAGCCAATCCATACCAAGGATTACATCAAAACCATAGAAAGGCAACTCCATAAGGTCAACAGGAAAAACATGATCTTGCACAACCAAAGGACACCTTCTATAAAGCTTACAAGTCACAACAGTCTCGCCAAAAGAACTAGTGACACGCACACCAACATCCAAAGACTCATCAGGCAAACCAAGCAATTCAGCATGCTCACGCAATATGTATGAATGCGTAGATCCAGAATCAATCAAGGAAAGTAATGACAAGGATTGCAGAGTAAAAGTACCTGCGATCACATCCGCGTCATTTCTTCCCTCCCGCTGAGCATACACCCTGGCTTGACCACCACCCTCAGGCTGAATAGCCACAACATGAGCCACACCTCGACCACCTTCCTCTCTCCGCTGGAAATTACCACGGCCGCGCCCACGACCTCTCTGTGGTGCAGCAACAACAGGAGCACGCACTTGGCCACCAGCCAACATAGGACATTCTCTCCTCATGTGATCCGTAGATCCACAATTCCAGCACCCATTTCCAGCTGCCACGACAGGAGCTTGCACCTCCCTCACTGCACGAGGACAATCACGCTTCATATGGCCACGCGAACCACATGTCCAACATGCACTCGGATCAACTCTAGCGTTGCCTCCCCGAGCAGGCGCACCACCACCTCGCTTAGTTGAGGACTGATACTTCTGATCATGTCCCCTCTTGTTCCGTCCACCACCGGAACTATACTCAGCAGCTCTCTTACCAGCACTTGACCCAGCACTCTAAGAAAATAAACCCAAGTTCATCTCAATGTCCTTTGCTCGGCCCACCAGCACATCAAAATCATCATACTCGGTAGCCAGCACATACATCTTTACATTCGTCACTAAACCATAACGGAACCTTTCAGACCTCTCCCGCTCATCCGGAACAAGCTCAGGTGCATACTGACTGAGTCGAACAAACTGTATTTCATACTCAGCCACTGTCATGTTCCCTTGGGTAAGAGACATGAACTCCCTTTTCTTTTCATCTAAGTACCTCACACCTAGATACCTTCTCTTGAACGCGTTCTGAAAGAACGTCCAACTTACGTCAGCTTCCGCCATCCCAGCGATAGAGGTAGTCCACCAAGTGTAAGCATCATCTTTCAACAATGATACTACACAACCCAGCTTCTGCACATCAGTGCATCTCATCTGACCCAAGATTCTCTTGGTACCCTCTAACCAAGACTCCGAACCTTCAGCAGACAACCCTCTGAACTCAGTCCCCCCTAGACTGCGCAAACGTTCCAGAGGTAATCTAACTCCAGCATCTCCCTGATGCACAGCTCCTTGAGCTCCATCTACCGCTGCTTGAAAAGCACCAGCAATAGCTTGTATCAGCACTGTCATGTCAGGAACAGCTTGCCCCTGACCAGCCTCAGGTCCAGCGACCCCAGCACCAGCTGCAGCTTCAGCTCTTTCACCTTCAGCACCACCACCACCAGGTGGAGGAGGTAAATCCACCGCACTCTCAACATTCTAATCATTCTCATTCTCATTCTGAGCCGTAGCTCGCACATTACTCCTTAACTCTCTACGAGGTGCCATACTCTAACAATGCAATCACAATGCAAATAAACAAAGTCAGGCCCAGCAAGGTAAGCAATCCAAGTACTCAAGCTCATTTTCACTTAAAAACAATATCATTTCATTAGCTTTGATTTGGCAATGGGTACCCACAACATGCTTCACCACAGCATACATCTCAATTATAACACATATACAATTCACTCAACATGCTTTCACTCAACAAGCATACAAAGCATACATACTTTAATCACACACATAATCATTCCCAATTTCTCGAGAACTCAGTTCTGATACCACCAAATGTAACCCCCTTAACCCGGCCTAGACGGTTGACCCAAATTAAGAAGTTTACACGGGGAAAACCAAAGTCAACCCGAAAGTCAACCTTGATTAACGACCCTTTTTTTTTCTTTTTAAACTTGTCTAAATGCATATTCTCCCTAGACATGATCAAACAAACCTCATGCTCAAAGATCATAGCCATCAGAGAACATTCAGGGACCCAATTGCACAAATTACCACTTTAGGGACCAAATTGTAAATTCTGATGATTATAAGGACTTAACCCAAATTAAAGTTACCAATATAAAATTAATCATCTTTCATGCTTCTCTGCCAGATTTCAGCTCAAACGGACATCTCAAACTCATACAATTGCAATAACAAGATTCGGGACCAAAACGCAAACATTTCAGAACATATAACCATCAAATTCAGAGCCCAACGGTCAAGTGTTCCGAAACAGGGAAGACCTGTTTCGAAATGCGGGACCGTTCCACAACGGGTTCCGAAACAGAGCCTGGCAGTGGCATTTCCGTTCAGGAACGTTGCCTCCCGTTTCGGAACGCCTAGGCCATTTCAGGCCCCTGTTCCGAAACGGTAGCACCCGTTCCGATACGGCCTGCCCAGATTGCAGAAAATTAGCTGGTTTATCATACAATTGACCTACCTAACACGCTCCAAATGCAACCAAACTTTACCAGCAAGTCATTCAACATGCAAGGAACATAATTGCATCAACCAAACATCAACATGGCATCAATTATGAAAATCCTCAAATCTATAGGCATGCAACCTACTTAGCAAACCATTCAAGCATCAAAACATCAATTCAAACACATAAAGGCCTTTTACAAGTTCCAACATTATCAACAACATTTAACCAACTTAGGGAGTCCAAGACATCTCCCAAAACAACAACATAGGTCCCCCATTGCCAAATGCCCATAAGCTAATAGTTTGAGAAAATGTTCACCATACATGAGCTTTGTTCGCCACTTGGATTCTTCACCACCTTGCTGCCCTCAAATGCACTTTAATGCTCTGCATTATTGGTTTAAGAAAAGAGAGAGAGCGTAAGCAAAAAGCTTAGTGAGGAGTGCTCACTAAAACCACACAATAATGCATTTACAAAACACCTTTATAAATCATTGTTCAAAGCAACTATAAACATGCTCATAAGCATTTAAATCAAGCAATTCATGCTTCAAGTTCATTACATGTCATATTGGCAACAAGTGATACATTCCACATAAGATCCACACATGGACTTTTAAACACCATTGTGATCTTATAATTTCCAAGGACCACACATGGACTTTTAAACACCATTGTGTCCTTAACACATGGACTTTTAAACACCATGGCAAGGACCACACAAGGACTTTTAAACACCTTTGTGTCCTTAACAAGAATCATCCAAGGACTTTTAAACACCTTGATGTTCTTAAGTAACAAGGCTTACACAAGGAATTTTAACCACCTTTGTAACCTTAACCAAGAACCAACCATGGACTTTTAAACACCATGTTGTTCTTAAAATACACAAGATTCACACAAGGACTTTTAACCACCTTTGTGATCTTAACCAAGAACCAACCATGGACTTTTAACCACCATGTTGTTCTTAAATAACAAGGCTCACACAAGGACTTTTAACCACCTTTGTGACCTTAACCATCACTTGCCAATATACATCATTTATCACCAATAATCCACTGTTTTAAAGCATTTAACAAAGCCATAAACATTATGCATCTTTAAGCATCAAACCACATTAAAACAATGTTCAAAAACAAGGATCTCTTACCTTGAGCATCCTTCAAAACATGGCTTACAAAATCAGCAATATTCATGCTAAATCATGCTTTCAAAACAGAATTTAAAACATGCAAACAATTGCATTGCACCCAACCATCTCATGGTTCCTCAACAAGAGAGTTTTACCGAAAACTTACTCTTGAGCTTAGCAAAGTTGTTTAGACTTAAAACTAAGCTCCCAAACCTTCAAAACATTGGTTTCAAAGCTGAAAACCAAAATCCACTCACCGATTCCGTTTCGCCACTTGCCGAAACACCAATCAAGCTTCCGGATCACCACCACTAGGATCCAAAGATGACTCCCCTGTTTTAAACACATCAAAACAATAGATTAATGCATCATCATGCATTAATATCCTCAATGAAAGCATCTAAACTCGCTGCTCTCATCCACACTCCATTTTCGGCTACCAAACACAACCGAAAATGCATCCAAACAACTCCACAACACTATCCAGCCAAGATCCACCAAATCTAAACATCTTTAAACATCAATTAACATCCAAAAAGGATCTCAACACATCCTTATACCTCCAGCAACAACAGATCATCAAGATCACTCCAAAAACAACCAAGAACTTAAGCTAAACTTAGGAAAATCAACCTATCCGGGATTGCATTAATTAAACCTCAATTTCACATCAGTTTAACATTCATTTAACATCAAATTGACACCTCAAAACACTGCCCAAACAGATCATACGAAATTTCATCAAAATCAAGCAAATCTTGCATTTTAAAGCCAAGATCAAGAGCAAATCAATAAAACCTTTTATAAAACACAAATTTAGGATTGAGAACTTGGGAATTTTAGTAAAGAACTGAGAGTTTAGAGGAGAAGGACGTCCTTACCTCCAAACTTGAGTTTTCTCCCTTTTTGGAACAAAATTCTTGAAAATCCACTTAGCAAATGGCGAGGTTTTGTTGAAGAGATGATTAGAGATCAAAAGAGGATTAAAATCTCATGTTTGGATATCAAAATCAGAAGGAAATGCTCTGGAGAAATGTGTTTGGTTTGAGAGAAAGATGAGAGAAAATGAAAATAGGATTTTAGGAAAAGTTAGTTGGAAATGACAAAATATCTTCCCTCTCTTTTTCTTTTATTCAAAAACCATTTATTAAACCTTTAATATTTTAGAAAAATCTGGAGATACTCCCATTGGGTAAATAGCTCCTTAAAGATTCAAAGTTTCAATCCTTTTTAAAACAGTCTCACAGTTTTCGAAAATTACATTTTTGTCACTAACCAAAATGTCACCCTTCCAAACCTCATTTTGTAAAATTGATTCCACCATTCTCTTATATATATATTAAAAGAGGATTTTAAGACATTTTTCCATATTTTTAATGCAATCCGAACTAGGCTTTCCTAAATTCACTCCTTTATATTCGAACCGCGAACCCGACCGGTCCGGTCCAAACCCAAAACTTCTAAGCTCAAAATCGGGGCGTTACATTGTAGACCACCACACTACTTTTTTGATGACTATGGACGCGCGGATACAGCGCGAGGTGTTAGAGGATATCTGTTTTGAGGGAACGGTGCTGGACAACAATATGTCAGTCGAGAAAGGACGCCTCAAACATGAGGCCACGGTATGAAACCATTTTTTGAGACATAAGCTTATGCCTACACTACAAACTGCCACAGTCCACATCTCTAGACTCTTTCTTCTCCACTCAATAATACATGGTAGAGGCATTGACATAGGAAAGATCATAGTGGATGAAGTGTATGCTTGTCTAAAATGGCCTCGTAGTCCTCTTGTTTTCCCTAACCCGATAACTGCTTTGCGTAAAAGAAAAGACTTCTTCATAGACAATCTTGTGGATGCAACTATTTTAGAAAAGACAAGTTTAACTCCAACCCTCGTCACAGAACTCCGAGGATTCAATAAAGACATGCCTCAGCAAACAGTGGAGGGAGGAGCAAAAAGTTTTGCTGCAGCACTAGTCGCAACATTGGTTTGCCACAACGAAGGAGCTGAGCGATGAGCTCAACTTGATGAGTGCACATCAGCAAGCATACTTTAAGTATGCTCATCATCGCGATTGTGCCATAGCTTCCTGCTTCAACAAACTCCTACCAGACCGGAACGTGTCATTTCATTATTCCTCATGGAGTTACTGCAAGCACCAACCATTGCTACAACGAGCCCAATGGCTCCCAGTGACCCTAGCTCAGTACGACCTCTTGTCAAGAAGAAAACTATGAGCAAGAAAGCACATGCGACTCCTACTGCCCAGCCAGAGAAAGAGACTACCTTGGTTCAGCCTTCTGTCGAAGAGACCGACCCAATGTCCACCTCGACAAAGAAAAGGAAGCGTAGTAGGAAGGAAACCAATCCAACACCATCACGTCCGGAAAACCCAATTCCTAAGTCGGACCCTGTACCAAGTGATCCTGAGGAAACCCCTCAGAAGGAGACAACCCGAGCACAAACACCTAAATCGTCACCAGCACGACCTGAGGATGCTACAACATCCCGACCAAAGACACACATCAAACATACCGATCGACGTGTCATACCTTCACCAAGCACTCAGACAATATCCTCCGAGAGTGTGGATGATGTCCCGAATCCCCACTACTACTCGTCTGGAACATCAATGGACAACACCAGTAGTACAACCTAGCATCCGCACCCAGGAGGTAACTTTTCCTTTTTTTTTATTTCATTTATCATTTTATTTTTTTCATGTTATTGCATATAGTATAGTTCATGCATTAAGGACACTGCTTCCCTTAAGTTTGGGGTGTTAGTGTTCATAGGTAGTATTTTTCTTTAGCATGTGCATAGTAGGAAAAGAACAAAACTTTTACTATGGCATTCTGTTTAGTCTATAGACAACCTATAAATATATTTATGGTGTCTGACGATGAAATCTTAAAGGCTTGAACTATTTTAGAGAAAACACAAGTAGTTGAGATCTGTAGGACTGACCTTAGGATCTAGTTGTTAATTTTTTTTACACAACTTCAATCTTGCTATAAGTAAGTTCGTTAGAAAACTTTTTCAGGAAGAACCATAGTGAACTCTTATATGTAAACTCTAGAGAACTTAAGAAAAACTAGACATCCAAATGCTTAAACAAATGAATAAATGATACAACATATTTGTAGAAGGACACTCCGCTTTGCTATAGAATATCAATATATACATATATAATGTTTTGCTATAGCATATGAGTGAATGAAAGTTGTCACATGATGACTCTGCCTACTAGCTCGGGGGTGAGAGGTTTGCTCCCTGCTCATCTAGAGTTAAGGACGAAAGGTGTGATGAGTTGATACCCTTCGTAGCAGAAAACATACATCTTTGAGAGTCTAGAAATTAGAAAAGAACTAGAGAACATGGTTAGGGTATAATTAGGGAGCTTCCTTGAAAATTTGTCTCACTAGCTTAAGTATAGGAGGAAGGCAGCCACACACACACACACACAGCTTAGTCTTAAGGAATGTTCTAAGGATCTCGCTTCTATTTGTTTATATTTAATTGCCTAGGTCATTTCTGAGGACTGAGATATTGCCATAGCAATCCTCTAGATTAAATCTTTGCCATAGTAATACTTTTGTTCTGTCCTACTCATTACTTGAGGACAAGAAATAGCTTATGTTTGGGGGTGTGATAACTGCATAAGTATTCTTGCTTTCATACCTTTTTCCTATAGCATTTTCCTGTTCTTGAGTTCATACCATAGAATTTAGACTGCATCTAGGTTGCATTTTTCTTTCTTCTTCTGGGTGCATCTTTATCTTTGCTGGTTGGTCCACATTGAGAGGTACAACTCGGAAGGTTGGTTTTGGGTTTTGGTGGTGCGCAGGAAAGGAGTCAAGAGAGAAAGCCGGTGCCAGGAATTGCTATAGCATGATGGAAGTGTATATTAGCCAGCACATGAGAAGCATGTGAACTGCAGAAGCATGTGAACACGTAGAAAGGACGACCTGACAAGTGCAACAGCCAGTACCCATCTGCAGACTGTCCTCCTTGTCCCCTCATAGCAGACCTTGTGAGAGGATATTCCTTGGGATAATCAAGGAATCTTTAGGGGACAAAACCCTAGAGATCCTCCACTATATAAAGAGGGAGAGCAGCTTGGAGAAGTTTAACACGAAAGAGAGGCGAATGAGAGCTAGAGAGAAAAAGAAGAGAGAAGTTTTCATCTTCATCTTCTCCACTCGGTGTCCTCCATCATTGAAGCTCTAAGGAGTGGCCTCACCGTCCTCAAAAGAGGTGGTGAGCCTAAGAGAGTCGGGCAGTCCATGGCGGAAAGGGAATTCACCTTTCTTTCTGTCGCTATAGCATTTCCTTTTCATATCTTTATCTATGGCGATGTTATCGCAATGATACGTTGGATGATATTGCCCAGCTACGGATAGTTTTAGGTGGCTTGGGTTTGAATGATGGTTTTATTTTAAGTAATTTTTAATCCATGCCTGTATCCTTTTCATTGTTTATCATGTTCTAAGTTTTGCTTACGCATTTTTCATTTCCTTAAAGCCGTAAGAGCCCTCGAGAGTTGGTCGTTCTTTAAGTGTGTGTTGAGGTTAGTAATCGAGAGATCTAGCCTTAGAACCCTTATAAGCAATGGAGTGACTGTTGAGAGGCAGACTCTAACCTACCTTAGAGATAAGTGATAGGTTTCAAGGGCTAAAAAGGATAGTTCGTGAAGGGTACAAGAGAGTTAAGAGTTTACGTCGAGAGGTATGGCAGTAGCATTTCTGACTCCCAGTTTCCTGGCTAGAGATAGTTTAGGATGACCTTTAGCAAATCTCGCCTAGCATAGAAGATAGCTGAAGAGCCTTAGCATCGTTAAGGTGCTTAAGTTAGGTTGTCCACCATTCCCAACCAGTCATTCTGTAGTGAGTTTTGCATACGAAAGGGGACCTGTTTATCATATTGTTATCTGATCTCTCTCTACTTTATTTTGCTTCATCATTATTTTACACCATCTCTTTTACTATAGCATTGCCATCTGCAAAAAGTTTAATCTTCATTGTTACATCAAACCGTGAATATATCCAATCCCTATGGAGACGATACTCACTCATCACTTTATTACTTGTTCGATGTGTATACTTGCACCATATTTGCGTATCATTTATAGTACATACACGCGAGCAACAACTAGGCTGCCCTCAGCTGTCTTGGCGGGATTGTGGGCTGGCTCCTTGTTGGTCCTTCTTCTCGGTTCGGCTCATTTATTCCTAAAGCCTGTAATAAAAATAAAAATAATCAAATACTAAAAATAAATTCTAAAAAATAAAGATGTGGAAAATAAATTTAACTAACTAGAAATCAGATCATAAAAAATGACTTGCAATAAATTAAATTATATTCCTAAAACATGAAAATAAAAGAAAATAAAAATTAAATTAATTAAGTTATGTTAGGGGTGCATTTGGGTGCATCTCCTAGACATAACCACTTCCTAAGGTGGTGTTTCTTGTCTTTCCCGCCTAGGGGGTCCTTCTGCTCTGTAAGGTGGTGAGCTGTTGGGTCCTTCAATCTGCCCTTAGGTCTGGCTTGACAATTGTTGTCTTGCCCTCTCTCAATGCTGATTTTGGAGGCTTGAGCGTCCGGGCATCCTTCTTTTTACTTTACTGAGGGTTGTAAAACATTTAGCTTGATGCTTTGATTATCTACCCTCATGATAATATCCCCATGCTCCACATCTATTAATGTTCTACTTGTGGCCAAGAATGGTTGCCCAAGGATGATAGGGGAATTTTCATCAGCCTCAGAGTCTAAGATGAAGAAGTCTGCTAGAAAAATAAGGCTGCCCACTCGAACTAAGATGTCTTCGATCTTACCCTCTAGTTTTACGAATGAGTGATCAGCAAATTTCAACAAAATGGAGGTAGGTTTGGCTTGCCCAATACCTATCTTGTTGAAAACTACCTTGGGCATCAAGTAGATTCTGGCTCCTAAGACGCATTGGGCTTTTGTTGCATGGTTGATGTCGATTATGCATGGCATAACAAAATTTTCATGAATCAGTTTGCTTTTGCGGCAGCTTATTCTGCAACATAGCCATGCACTTCTCTATCACATCAACTATTTCAAACTCCTCAATTCTCTTTCTCTTAGAAGCCATGTCCTTTAGGTATTTTCCATAGTTGGGCATGTTCTGGATAGCTTCGATGAGAGGGATATTTATGTGCTCATGTTTTAAAATATCCAAGAATTTCCTAAACTGGTGCTCCTGCTTCTATTGCTTAAGCCTCTGGGGAAAAGGTGCCGGCAGGCAGATGTCTTCTATATGCTCCTTGCTTTGGAACTTTATCTGTAGAGGATCATCTGCCTCAAGGCTGTTGTCAGTCTCATCTACCGGGGCGACTGGTATTGATGCTGCCGCGGTAGGCAGTTCTTTTTGTGTTGGCTATTCCTCTGCTAGCTTTTCCGATCTGGGTTCATCCAATTATTTCCCACTTCTGGTTGATATAGCTTTGCACTGCTCATACGTGGTTTTAGCTTCTGCCTCTATAGTGTTGGATGTTGCACCCATTGTCTTGATGCTAAAGATCTTCGTGAATTACCTAAAGTAGGTCTCTAGGTTCTTTATCGTAACTTCCTGGTTGTTCATCCTCATCTTCTTCTTGTCCATAAACGACTTAGTTTTATCAATAAACTTATTAGTACGAATAATAAAATCACTAGTTATAGACATAAAGTATGTAAAGTTTCTTCTAGTGAGTTATTGTTCTGTGGTTGCTGAGCTTGCTGTCTGAACTGGTTCTGTTGGTAGCTTCCATGTTGCTATTATGGATTGGCAGCAGTTTTAGGATTGCTCCAGGAGAAGTTTGGGTGATTCCTCTATCCAGGGTTGTACGTGTTCGTGGAGGGCCTGCTATTCCTCTCGTATCCTCCCATGAAATTAGCAGATGCAGTACATTCAGAGAAATCGTGGTTGCCCCCACACTCGTTACAAAACGACTCTACAACCTTTGCCTCAAAGACCTTTCCAGTGGGTTTTGACAAGTTCATAACCAGCTCTATTAGTTTATTAAGGAAGGTATTGAGAGATTCTAAGGATTCTACTTCGTTCACAGTAGTTGGCCGCCTAATGCCGCCTCGCCGGGTTGTTGGGAACTTATAGTCATTTTTGGCGTCTTGGTTCAGGATTCGTAGTTCCTCCTCGGGTGGTCGGTTGAGGATGATTATGTTGGCTGAGGCGTCGAGAATCATTTGAGGTTGGTAGTTCATCCCGTTGTAGAACATCGACACCTGTGTCCATGCCGAAAAACTATGAAGCATGTAGTTATTGAGCATCTGTTAGTACCGCTCCCATGCTTCATACATTGGCTCATCATCTCCTTGTCGAAAAGCTGTGATTTTGTTTCTCAATATGTCTGTGACATTAGATGGGCTGAAACAATCCAAGAAGTCCTTGCACAATTTCGTCCAAATGTTGAATGACCCTGTCAGCTGGTTGTTCAACCACTGCTTTGCCATATCCCTCAGTGAATAGGGGAAAAACCTCAGCCTTAGCACATCTTGGTGGACTCCGTGTATTTTGAAAGCTCTACATATATCCAGGAATCATCTTAAGTGTTGTCGAGCATCTTCTGTGGAAGTCCCTCCGAATTGCCCCAAGGTGTTGATCATACTAGGATTCCGTACAAGGGGCATTTGTGTAATAGTTCTCTATATCGCTCCCAAGCCTCATGCATGGACTCGTCATCAGCCTATCGAAAAGAAGTGATCTTGTTACGCAATTTATCAGTTAAATTTGTAGATTAAAGCGTACTAAGAAATCACGACATTGATCACTCCAAGATCCAATTGATCCTACTGGGATACTATTGAGTCAAGTTCTTGCCCTATCCTTAGTGAATAGGGGAACAATTTCAAACTCAGAATATCCTCATGTACTCCTAGTATTTTAAACGAGTTACAGATCTAGAGGAAGGACTTGAGGTGTTGTCTGACATCTTTACTTGCTAAGTTGCAAAATTGCCTCATAGTGTTGATCATGTAAAACATCAGGGGCTTCAGCTCAAAGTGGGCGGCCTTTATCTCTAGGGTAACAACTCCAGGGTTTAATTCATTCTTTTGGGTGTCGTACTGGTACGAATGGAGCTCGCAGATTTTCTCTACCTCCTGCCGGGATATTCTACTGCCCATCGACAAGTGGATGGGCCTCGGTAGGTGGCTGCTCTAAGAAATTATATGTTGTGGCCCCTTGGTTGATGCCTCGTCCTTGGACCTCAAGTTCCTGAATTGCGGCTTCGTTCTCTATTCTAAGCCTTCGGTAAGTGCGTTCGATTTCTGGATCTCGATCTCGCAATGGGTTGTCTGGATTCGCTCTGGTCATGCATCAAAACAAAACCAAGAATTATTAGTAAAAAAATTAAAATTAAATAAATTAAATAAAGTAAAATAAAAGAGTGCAAGAAAATAAAAACAAAAGTTTCCAATCCTCGGCAACACCGCCAAAAACTTGATGCTCGAGTAAAAGTGCCCCGCAATAATGCAAGTGTACACGTCAAGTAATACAATGATAAATATATCGAGTCTCCATAGGGATTGAGCTAGCCATTTTGTCTTACTTCCTTGCATTGCAAAATAATTAAAGTAAAAACACAGATGAGTTGGGTTGGTTGAATAAACTAAAATAATCCAAAAGTAAAGAGAAGATCAGGGTTGATAGAATGGGCCGAATTAGAATGTGGCGTAGTGTGGAATCCTATTGACTTGTCTTCTGTTCTTGAATGCTGCAACACAATACTGCCTTGACAGTAACCAAAGTTTATGTCGCAGCTGCAAAGGTTGATTCTCTTCCGCGACAATCTCTTGCTTTGGGTAAATGTTGCTAAGGTTCGGCAAAGCGTCCTTGAACAGTTGCTCCTTATATCTAAGCTCGGAACACTATTGATGGCTGAACTCTTACCATACCTCTCGGCGTAAACCAAAGATAAACACCAACCAATCACACGCTTCTCTTAGCCACTGAAATTCTTAACCTATCTCAAGGCGGAATTAGTTAACACCACTTGGATGAAAACCATGCTTAATCGTTTCGTGAATTCAACTATCTCGACATTGAATAAATGGATAATCTCACAAACTCTCGCTCAATAAGAATGCAAGAATGATTGAAGCCAAGAATAAGCAAACCTCAATTTCATTGCAGTAAGAACAAAAACAAAGTGCAATAGTTTTCACACAACTACTAAACAAACTAATCCTAACCCTAAGGAAATTAGAACATAATGGATGAAAAAAAAACACAAACTAAATCCTAAGCTCTTCTCACTCTCCATCTCTCTTGATCGTCCCCTTTGATGGAGGCAAGCCCCCATATATATAGGAAGGTGTAGGCACCTATCCTTCTTGGGGAGGAAGTTAAGTTGCACTTGGACTAATCTTTATTAAAGAGGTAAATCTCTTTAATTTATTACAATATACACTTTTGGCAAAAATTCTAACTTTATCCTTCCTTCCATGTTTTTTCATCTTCTTGAATTCCAATTTCCACGCAAAGTGTGTAGAAAAATCTAGCGTTTAAAGCTCTTGAAATCGGCTACCACTTTTCTTGATTTTCCCTCTGGCAGGTTCAGTAGTACACGTCCGCGACATGGCTTTTAGCTGCCACGACATGGGTCTATGAATGGTTCTGCTCCGCAAGGCTTCATCATAAATAAGCTTCCCTCAATAGAAGCTGTCTATTGTGGCTTGGCTCGACCAGGGTCTGCTACTAGCTGGTTCTGCCTCATTCTTCCCTTGTCCTCCAGTGTCGTCAAGGCATCATCCTGCTCTCGCATCGTGCAAATCTGCAAAAGCACCAAACATGCATCAAATAGTACATTTTCCATAGAACAAAAAGAATATAAGGATCAAAGGCATAAATGATGAAATCCATTCATAAAGGGCCATAATGTAGCTCAAATGGGTTAGGTTGACTGATAATTGCCATGTAAAATGGGTCAAATATAGGACTTTCGAGCACTTATCAGTGGTGGCAACTGATGTTGGCAAAGTTGTGCCAAGCTTGTATGCCAAGGTAACATCGAGATGATGATGTCATCCCCAGCCGGATAAGCTATCACACTGAGCTGATAAGATATCAAAATTATCGGATAGAGATCTCTCTCTTATACCTAGATCATTTCAAATTCAAATGCAAAGGCTTATCTAATCCTTTCTCATACACGCCTATATAAAGACCAACCAATCAAGCAATTGAGAAGGGTGAAGGAAAGATGAGAGTGATCGGGTGAAGACGTAGAGTGATCAGAGTGAGGCGTTGGAGTGACCGGTGAGTGACAGTCGGCTACACCGAGAATAGGTGATTCAACCTCTTAGCTCAGAGCTTGGTGTGGAGGGCTACATCGAGAGACCCCTCGGCCCATTCCCTTGGCTTAATATGTTTTTCTTTAGTTTATTTAAAGATGATGTATTTGAAAACGGTTATGGTTTTGATGGTTAAATCCCTCACCATGAACTAATTTCATAGTTCGTGGGGGATGTTTGGTTTAAACGTTGCTTTTATGCCTTAGTTCTTTAAATACAATTATGTTTCGGCAAATTTTTTTCTATCTTGCATGCTTTACTATTTTTAACTGTAACGCCAAGCAAGAGCTGACATTACTGTTTTTCTAAACACTTTGCCAAGCGGGAGCTGGCATAGTTGGCCCATTGCTCCTCAAAATCTTAACACACTTGGGAGGAAACGATCAGTTGCTGTATACTTGGGAGAGAAGCATCAAGAGAAGTCGTTCAAGCAGATGAACTTACATCGAAAGTGATAGCTTCCCCCTCAAAGTATAGATTTGTTTTAATCAAATTAGTTTACGAAAAGAAAGCACTATAGAGATATATGGGTTTTTACTTGGCCAATTTAGGGCAATGACCATCAAGAGAGCTTTGCTAATGTTGAATCTGCTCGGCAAACAATGCTAAGACGGTTTTGCCAACAAAGGTTGGCATGAGAACGTTGACACCATGCATTCCTTGCCAACATTCATCATTCATTAAAGACACCTTCCTTGCCAAAATTTTACTTCATTTTTCTTTTCTTTAATTTCAAAACAACCTTCAAAACAAACACCTTTTCTTTCAAATCAAGTAACAATTAAGCAATCGAATTCAAGTCAATCTCGGTGGGATCGATAACTCAGCTTACCAAGCTTTATTACTTGTAGAACGTGTATACTTGCACGCAAAAGACTCTTGACATTGTTTTATACTTGCCCAATACATGTAATTTGCCCATTTTGCCAGCATTCGTTTTATACAAATCCCAAAAGAGTCTACAATGAGTCTCTTGGATACCAAACACCTAAACTAGCTGTATCTCTAAGGTATCTAAATATTTTCATAATGGCTTGTAAATATGATTCTCTAGAACTAGCTTTAAATCTAGCACACAAGCAAACACTAAACAAGATATCTAGTCTACTTGTGTTAAGATAAAGAAAAGATCTTATTTTAGATCTAGAAAAGCTTAAGATCAACACATTTACTTCTTTCATCTTTTTCAAGCTTTGTAGATGAGCTCATTAGAGTGGCTTGAGGCTTCACATTCTCTAAGTCAAACTTCTTTAGAATATTTTTGATGTACTTTGCTTGATTGATGATTATGCCATCCTCCCTCTGTTTGATTTGGAATGAGAGCTCCCCCATCCTCCCTTTCTTGAGCAAATTCTTGGCAAAGAGATTCATTAGTAGAACCAAAAAATTTCATCAACAAAAATTTGAACTAATATGATATCCTTGTCTTTTATTTTAATAAATTTGATAATCTTTCGTACCAAGCTCCAGGAGCTTGTTTCAAACCATATAAACCTTTTGAAAATTAGAAAACATGGTTTGGATATTTTGGATCTTTAAAATATGGAGATTGTTCAAAATACACTTCTCCTTTATAAAACCATTTAGAATATCAGTTTCAACATCCATTTGAAAAAGCTTGAATTCATGAAAACTTGCAAATGCAAGCAACATCCTAATAGCTTCCATTCTAGCTACGAGTGTAGAGATATCATCTAAATCAATTCCTTCTTCTCGAGTGTAACCTTGAGCAACAAGTCTAGCATTGTTTCTCACTATGTTACCACTCTCATCTAGTTTGTTTCTAAAAACCTGTTTAGTACCTATTATAAATTTATTACTAGGCCTATCAACTAATGTCTAAACTTGATTCCTCTCAAATTGATTTAACTCTTCTTGTATAGCCAGTATTCGATAATCATCATTTAATGCTTCTTTGATATTTTTAGGCTATATACATGAGATAAATGCAACATAATTACATTTTATTTCTAAGAGATAATCTAGTGGTTACCCCTTTGGATAGATCATCCAAAATCTCACCACCATTGACATAGTTGAACTCCCTTGGGTAGGAACTCCCTTTGCTTTAGAGGCATGTCCTTCAAGGCTCCTAGAGGTGGATCTTGTGGTTCTTTTTTTGATTGAACTTCATCTACCTTCGATGATTGTCCTTCACCATCTTTCCCATTCAAAATTCATATATCATCATCACAAGTATCCTTCCATGGAAGGAGGTTATCATCGAAAACAACATGTATAGACTCTTCAACCACTAAAGTTCTTTTGTTAAATACACGATAGGCTTTAGAGTATAAATCGTAACCAAGAAATAGCTTCATCACTTTTTGCATCAAACTTGCCTAAATTAGTTTTCCATTGTTTAAAACAAAACATTTACATCCAAAATGATGAAAATAACTAATGTTAGGCTTTTTTTTATTTTTGAAAAGCTCATAAGGTGTTTTCTTTAAAAGAGGCCTAATCATTACTGGATTTACAATATAGCAAGCGATGTTTGTGGTTTCCGCCAAAATATACTATGGTAAATTATTTTCACAAAGCATGGGTCTAGCAATTTCTTCTAAAGTTCTATTTTCCTCTTTACAACCCCATTTTGTTGAGGAGTACGAGGACCCAAAAATTATGGCTAATTTAATTTGAGTTGCAAAATTCTTCTAAACCAAGATTTTGAAATTATGTTTCATGATCACTCCTAACACGAGAAATAGAGTAACCAACGTCATTTGGTTTTCTTTTGAAAATATGATGAGTTTTACTAAAGACTCATATTTTTTACTTAAAAATAAAACCCAAGTAAATCTAGAGTAACCATCAACAACTAGGGGCGAGTGTTTGATAAAGTCGAGTCAAAAAAATTTTGATTTTTTCGAGTTGAAGTGTCATATTTTACAACTCAAACTTTATTTGAAATTTTTTTGTTTAGTTTCAAGTTAATGAAATTCGAGTCGAGTCAAGTTTTCGAGTTCCTATACAAATTTAATTGTAATTATTTATCATGTTATAGTATTGTTTGATTCTAATTTAAACGACTTTCTCGGATCATATAAGATATGCATATATATATATACACATATATATACATATATATCGTTCTTTATATTTTTCATATGTGACATATATTTCTTCATATTTCTCAATCGACTAATTATTAAAAATTTAAGTTATTCGATTTTCCATTTTACAACTCAGTCTTTATTTGAAACTTTTTAAAGTCAAGTCGAGTTTATAAAATTTTAAGTCGAGTCAAAAAATTCAATTTTTTTTATTCGAGTCAAATTTTGCTCACCCCTATCAACAAGCACAAAAGCATATTGTTTTCCACCCAACCTTATTGTTCTAATAGGGACAAAAAGTTCCATATGGATTAATTGTAATATCCTACTTGTTGATACATCATTAATGGATTTAAAAGAAACTCTTTTATGTTTGCCTTTAGCAGATGCATCACAAATTTTATCAAGGGAAAACTTGATTTTAGGCTAACCTCTTACTAGATCATCAAGAATTAATTTTTCTGAAACACTCATGCTAGCATGACCTATTTTTTTATGCCACAACCAAGAATCATGCCCATCTTTAGCAACAAAATATGCATTTGAAACATGAATGTCATCTAGATACACCATGTATATATTTCCTATTCAATGAACCAATTAACACAATTTTATTAGATGCAATGTCCATTATTTTGCACTCATTTAAATCAAACATGACATTGAAACCTTTATCACACAATTTGCTTATGCTTAACAAATTATGTTTTAGACCGTAAACATACAAAACCTCAATGAGTATTCAATGTGGCCTTTGGAGTTGTCACCGGAAGCCACTACTCAACTCTTTGGTTTTAGCTCTAAGAACTGACTCTTTTCACTAGTCATGTGTCTCGAGTATCCACTATCAAGGTACCATGAATTTGCACTTGATGTTTGGGGGTTGTAGCAATGCCTCCTACAAACATAGAATTAAGTCTTGATTTTTGGTACCCAAATTTTTTGGGTCCATGAGTATTATCTCCCAAAGTCTTGGTTCCCTCGGGGATCCAAGAAGTAATGAAATCACAATTGTTAGAAGTTACAAGTTCCTTAGGAACACAAACACTACTAACTCTATTACCGTTAGAGTGCCTTTCGAAACCTCTATGGTTGTACCCATTAAAGTTCCTTTTTACGTAGTTGGGTTTTGAATGGTTTACTTTTTCAAAACGGTTGGTCCCAACTTTGTTTGAGGAAGCTTTAAGATCACCAACTTCCTTTTGGTGATCGTCATGGATTTTGAAAGTAAGTTATGCAAGTCTTGATTTTCATTTTCAAAATCTTTTTGTTTTGCTTGCATATCCTTAACTTTCAGTTCAAGTTCCACACTAGTTTTGGATAAAGAATAATGTTGGTTTTCCAAATATAAAATAATTTTCTTCTTTTTTTTAAAATTGATTCCTTGAACTCTAAAAATATATCATCATAAACCTCTTGTAATTCATCATAAGCTTCTTGAAGCAAAGAAAATGTGAAATCAAATGTAGATGAATTAGAGGTTGTAATGCCCCGGCTTTGGGCTTAGAAGTCTTGGGCGTTGACCGTTCGGTCAAAGTTCTGTTCGAATCTAAAGAGGTGAATTTAGGAAAGCCTAGTTCGGGTTGCATTAAAAATATGGAAAATGTTCTAAAATCATCTTTTAATATAATTAAGTGAACTGTGAAATCAATTTTGGAAAATGAGTTTTGGAAGGGTGACATTTTGGCTAGTGACCAAAATGTAATTTTCGCAAGTTTGGTGGCTGTTTTATAAAGGGTTGAAACTTTGAATCTTTAAGGAGCTGTTTACCCAAAGGGAGTTTCTCCAGATTTTTCTAAGATATTTTAAGTCTAAAATCTGATTTTAAAGATATCAAAAAGGAGGGAAAAGCTCATTTGGCAATTTTCTCAACTAACTTCTCTATTTTCTTTCTCTCTTTTTCTCTCAACCCAAACACTCCATTTCCAGAGAATTGATTCTGATTTCTTCACCTAAATCCCTCCTTTCAACTCTCATTTGATTCCTAATCAACATATCTTCAAAACCTCTTCAATTGCTACTTGTTTCAACAAGGATTTTGATTCCAAAAAGAGGAGAAACTCAAGTTTGGAGGTAAGAACGTCCTTCTCCTCTAAACTATCAGTTCTTTACTGAAATTCCTAAGTTTTCAATCCTAAATTGATGTTTAGTTAAAGGTTTTAAAGTGGTGAAATGGATCTTGGCTTATAATGCAAGATTTTGATGATTTTTGATGATTTTGTTAGATCTGATTAATCTGTGTTTTGAGATGTGTTTTTGATGTTAAATGAACTCTAAATTGATAAGGAATTGAGTTTTGATTGATGCAATCCCGGATAGGTTGAGTTTCCTAAGTTTAGCTTGTGTTTCAAGTTTGTTTTTGAGGTGATCTTGTGGATCTGATGTTGCTGGAGGTATAAGGATGTTAATAGGTTGTTTTTAGATGTGTTATGATGTTTATGGAAGTGTGGTTTTGCTGGTTTATGGCTGGGCTTTGTTTAGAAGTGGTTTGGATGCATTTTCGGTTGTGTTTGGTGGCCGAAAATGGAGGTTGAATGAGAGCAGCGAGTTTAGGTGCTTTCATTGAAGCAATTAATGCATGATGATGCATTAATCCTCTGCTTTGATGTGTTGAAACAGGGGAGGCATCTTCGGATCCAAGAGTTGTTGATCCGGAAGCTTGATTTGGTGCTTTGGCTTGAAGCAAAGTGGAAATCGGTGAGTGAAGTTGGGTTTCAGATTTTAAAACCAAGGTTTGAAGGTTTTGGGAGCTTAGTCTAAGTCTAAACAACTTGCTAAGCTCAAGTGTATGTTTTTGGATTTTCTCTCTAGTGGTGGCCATGATTTTGTTGTGATGCAAAATGGTGAATTGCATGTTTTATTTACTGTTTTGAAAGCATGTTTTAGCATGATACTTGCTGATGTTTTAAGCCATATATTGAAGGTAACTCTAGGTAGGAGTTCCTTGATTTTATACATTGAAATAATGTGGTTTGATGCTTTGAAATGCATGTTGAATATGGCTTGGTTTAATGCTTTAAAACAGTGGATTATATGATGTAAAAGATGTATATTGGCAAGTGATGTTTTGAAAATGTTAATGTAACCCCCGTAGCCCGGCCTAGACGGTTGACCCGAACTACGAAGATTACACGGGGAAAACCAAAGTCAACCCGAAAGTCAACCTTGATTAACGACCCCTTTTTTTTTCTTTTTAATCTTGTATAGATGCACATTAACCTTAGATGTGATCACACTAACACCATGCTCAAAGATCACAAACATCAGAGATAAAACAGGGACCCAATTGAACAAATTACAACTTTAGGGACCAAAATGTAATTTCTGAAAACTTTAAGGACTTAACCAGATTTTAAGTTACCAACTTAAAATTAATCAGGTTTCATGCTTCTCTGCCAAATTTCAGCTCAAACGGACATCCCGAACTCATACAATTGCACAAACAAGATTCAGGACCAAAATGCAAACATTTTGAAACATTTAACCGCCCATGTCAGCCCCCAACGGTCACCCGTTCCGAAACAGGCCAAGCCCGTTCCGAAACACGGGCCGTTCCGCAACACGTTCCGCAATGGGGGTCTGGCAGAATGCCTTCCGTTTCGGAACGGTGGCACCCGTTTCGGACGCCTGGGTTCATGCAGGGCACCCGTTCCGAAACGGTGTTACCTGTTCCGAAACGCCTAGCCCCGAATGTTGCATTTTGCTCATTCAAACACACAATTGATCATTCAAACGTGCTCCAAAAGCCACCAAACTTTGCCAACAAGCAATTCAACATAAAAGAGACATACTTGCATCAACAATTCAACATATACTCAACATATAAGGAAAACCCCAAATTCAAAAGCATGCTTTCTACTCAAGCTATCCATTTAAACATAAACTTACCAAAGCAACCTCAAATAAGCCAATTCATGTTCCACAACATTAACAACAGCATTTGACATACATGATCAACATATACGATCACAAAAACAACAATCCGAGAGATTCTATCCCATTGCCCTTATTAACTATAGCTATTCACCGAGACATACATCTTCATTGGAGTCCACCTTGAATCCCTTGCTCCTTGCTGTCCAAGCTTCAAGAATCTGCATTGATGGACAAAAGGAGCGTAAGCACATAATGCTTAGTGAGGAATGCTCAAAACCAAAACACCATCAATGCAGCGGGTCTTTAAAACACTTTAAAACCAACCCGATTTGCTTTCCAAAACCATGTTCGAAAACTCTTTTCAACATCAAGCTCAAATCATGCATAAACACCATATGCCAAGCTTAAACAAAACCATGGAAAACACATCCTTCCCACAACATACCTTTCTTTAACTTGGAAACCACATCAAGCAAGAACCCATTTAAAACCATAGTTCAATCAAACCATTTCATGCATTTAAACAAGGCCACATAAAACCATAACATCATCATCACATGCCTTTAACAACAAGTCATACATGACTCCAATGCATCATAGGTAATTCATGCTCACATGCATCATTTATCAAATGATAATCAACACTTGTTCAACATACAAGTAACATGCTTTCACTAGCATCATACACATCTCTTGCAACAATGCATCTTACCAAGCATCTCATGCTTCTCATGCAAACATGCATCAATTCAAGCATCTCATGCTTCACATGCAACCATGCATCATTTCAAGCAATCCCATGCTTCACATGCAACTATGCATCATTTCAAGCAATCCCATGCTCAACATGATCAAGAACATTATATTGGCTTCCAAGAGATCAACCGTATTCACTTTCCAACTTTTCAACCCGATCGGATACGCGGATTCCGAGCGTGTCCCAACGCTCCCTACACACTACCCAATCCAAGGTCTTCCCGTGGGCAACAACCTCCACTGACCTCAACCTCCTAAGGTTCCCATGTATGGACTTTTAAACACCATACAACCTTAGTTTTACCTCAAGGTTCCCATGTATGGACTTCCAACCGCCATACACCCTTGACATGCACAAGGTCTTCCCGTATGGACTCTCAACACCATACAACCTTTGCATAACCGATTGGTAGTTGTAGACATCATCTAACGAGATCCGGGACATCACACACAAGATCCACACATGGACTTAACCATTGCCATTGTGATCTCAACAAGTACAAGGTTCTCACATAAGGACTTTTAACCACCTTATAACCTTTACTCAACCAAGGTCTTCCCGTGGGCAACAACCTCCACTGACCTTAAGCAACGGAGGTCCTCCCGTGGGCACACCCTCCACTGACCTCATCTCGTTAGGAATACTTGAGGGGAGTTTACCCGGTCCACACTTGACCACTCCGCCATCAAGGCGACTTTATTCACGGTGCACCCAATCCTATAGCCGGCTAATTATATCCGATCAACGAACCAAGAACCACTTACAACACTTGCCAATATAACCATCTTACCATAATACCCAATGTTCCACAAGTATAAACATAATGCAAGCCATCACATCATTAGCTCAATGATTCACATGCATAAACATAATGCAAAGCCATCACATCATTAGCTCAATGATTCACATGCAAAACCATATGCAAAAGGTAACAATTATCATCATTAATCATCATCAATTCACTGTTTTTAAGCATCATACAAAGCCAAAGAACCACATGCATCACTATGCATCAAAACCACATTTTCAATGTATTAAACCAAGGATCTCTTACCTTGAGCATCCTTTTCAAATGACTTTCAAAACCAGCATTAAACCATGCTAAAACATGCTTACAAAACAGAATTAAACCATGCAATAACACATGCATATCAATCATCAACCACATTTGATTTTGAAACCAAATCACACACAATTCAAAAGCGAAAACCCCTTCACTTACTCTTGAGCTTAGCAAAGTTGTTTAGACTTAAACTAAGCTCCCAAAAACCTTCAAACCTTGTTTCTAAAGCTGAAATCCCAACTTCACTCATCGATAACCAAACAAAGCTAGCCAACAAGCTTTCCAAGCTTCCGAAACCTTCCGAAAACACCTCCAAGGCTCAAGGATCAACCTCCCCTGTTTCAAGCACACAAAAACAGAACATTAATGCATCCTTATGCATTAAAACACCAGCAACAACAACACAACTCGCTGCTCATCACAAATCTAACAATTTGGCTACCAAACACAACCGAAATCACCTCCAAACATTTCCAAAACTTAACCCAGCCAAGATCCATCACTTCTAACCATTTTTATACATCAAATAACATGCAAAATGATCACAACCACGTCCTTATACCTCCAGGTATAACAGATCACCAAAAACACTCCAAAAACAACCAAAAACTCAAGCCAAACTTAGGAAATTCAACCTATCCGGGATTGCATTGATTAAACCTCAACTTCTAATCATTTTAGCATTCATTTAACATCAATTTAACACCTCAAAACCCTGCTTAAACAGATCACACGAAATTTTCACCAAAATCGCCAAATCTTGCATTTTAGCCAAAAATCAAGATCTCAATTGAAAAGCCTTTAATAAAACATAAATCAAGGATTGAGAACTTAGGAATTTCAGTAAAGAACTGATAGTTTAGAGGAGAAGTGTAACGCCCCGGTTTTGGGCTCAGAAGTTTTGGCGTTGACCGGTTCGGTCAAAGTGCTGATCGAATATATAAGAGGGAATTTAGGAAAGCCTAGTTCGGGTTGCATAAAAATTATGGAAAAATATTCTAAAATCATCTTTTAATATATAAAAGTGAACTGTGAAATCAATTTTGGAAAATGAGGTTCGGAAGGTTGACATTTTGGCTAGTGACCAAAATGTAATTTTTGAAAGTTGCGGGACAGTTTTATAAAGGATTGAAACTTTGAATCTTTAAGGAGCTATTATTCCAAAAAGGATTTCTCCAGATTTTTCTAAGATATTTTAAGTCTAAATTCTGATTTTAAAGGTTATGAAAAGGAGGGAAATCATTTTAACCAATTCTTAACTAATTTTTCTATTTTCTCTCAAATTCTCTTTTCTCTCATTTTCTCTCTACCCAAACAAGATTTCCTCAGATTTCTTTCTCTGATTTTGACTTCTTAATCTCTCATTTCAATTCTCATTTGACTCCTAATCATCTCATCATCAAAACCTCTCAATTTACAAATTGTTTCATCAAGCATTTTGGCTCTAAAATGGAGAAATTCAAGTTTGGAGGTAAGAACGTCCTTCTCCTCTAAACTATCAGTTCTTTACTGAAATTCCTAAGTTCTCAATCCTTGATTTATGTTTTATAAAAGGTTTTTCAATTGAGATCTTGATTTTTGGCTAAAATGCAAGATTTGGTGATTTTGGTGAAAATTTCGTGTGATCTGTTTAAGCAGGGTTTTGAGGTGTTAATTTGATGTTAAATGAATGCTAAAATGATTATAAGTTGAGGTTTAATCAATGCAATCCCGGATAGGTTGAATTTCCTAAGTTTGGCTTGAGTTTTTGGTTGTTTTTGGAGTGTTTTTGGTGATCTGTTATACCTGGAGGTATAAGGACGTGGTTGTGATCATTTTGCATGTTATTTGATGTATAAAAATGGTTAGAAGTGATGGATCTTGGCTGGGTTAAGTTTTGGAAGTGTTTGGAGATGATTTCGGTTGTGTTTGATAGCCAAATTGTTAGATTTGTGATGAGCAGCGAGTTGTGTTGATGTTGCTGGTGTTTTAATGCATAAGGATGCATTAATGTTCTGTTTTTATGTGCTTGAAACAGGGGAGGTTGATCCTTGAGCCTTGGAGGTGTTTTCGGAAGGTTTCGGAAGCTTGGAAAGCTTGTTGGCTAGGCTTGTTTGGTAATCGGTGAGTGAAGTTGGGATTTCAGCTTTTGAAACATGGTTTGAAGGTTTTTGGGAGCTTAGTTTAAGTCTAAACAACTTTGCTAAGCTCAAGAGTAAGTAAAGGGGGTTTTTGCCTTTGAATTGTGTGTGATTTGGTTTTAAAATCAAATGTGGTTGATGATTGTTATGCAAGTGTTTTTGCATGGTTTAATTCTGTTTTGTAAGCATGTTTTAGCATGGTTTAATGCTGGTTTTGAAAGTCAATTGAAAAGGATGCTCAAGGTAAGAGATCCTTGGTTATGTTTATGGGAAATTGCGATTTTGATGCATAGTGATGCATGTTGTTCATTGGCTTTGTATGATGCTTAAAAACAGTGAGTTGATGATGATTAATGATGTGATGGTTTTGCATTATGTGTATGCATGTGAATCATTGAGCTAATGATGTGATGACCTTGCATTGTGTTTATGCATGTGGAACATTGGATATTATGGTAAGATGGATATGTTGGCAAGAGATGTGAATGGTTCTTGGTTCGTTGATCGGGTATAATTAGCCGGCTATAGGATTGGGTGCACCGTGAATAAAGTCGCCTTGATGGTGGAGTGGTCAAGTGTGGACCGGATAAACTCCCCTCAAGTTTTCCTAACGAGAAGAGGTCATAGTGGAGGTTGTTGCCCACTCGAGGACCTATGTTGTTAAGGTCATAATGGAGGTTGTTGCCCATTCGAGGACCTTGGTTAAGTAAAGGTTATAAGGTGGTTAAAAGTCCTTATGTGAGAACCTTGTACTTGTTAAGATCACAATGGCAGTGTTTAAGTCCATGTGTGGATCTTGTGTGTGATGTTCCGTACCTCGTTAGATGATGTCTACAACTACCAATCGGTTATGCAAAGGTTGTATGGTGGTTGAAAGTCCATACGGAAAAGACCTTGTGCATGTCAAGGGTGTGTGGCGGTTGAAAGTCCATACATGGTAACCTTGAGGAAAAGCTAAGGTTGTATGGTGTTTAAAAGTCCATACATGGGAACCTTAGGTTGTTAAGGTCAAATGGAGGTTGTTGCCCATTTGGAAGACCTTGGATTGGGTAGTGTGTAGGAAGCGTTGGGACACGCTTGTAATCCGCGTATCCGATCGAATCGATAAGTTGGAAAGTGAATGTGGTTGATCTCTTGGAAGCCGATATAATGTTCTTGATCGTGTGAAGCATGGAATTGCTTGAAATGATGCATAGTTGCATGTGAAGCATGGGATTGCTTGAAATGATGCATAGTTGCATGTGAAGCATGGGATTGCTTGAAATGATGCATGGTTGCATGTGAAGCATGAGATGCTTGAGTTGATGCATGTTTGCATGAGAAGCATGAGATGCTTGGTAAGATGCATTGTTGCATGAAATGTGTATAATGCTAGTGAAAGCATGTTACTTGTATGTTGAACAAGTGTGGGTTGTCATTTGATAAATGATGCATGAGAGCATGGATTACCTATGTTGCATTGGAGTCATGTATGACTTGTTGTTAAGGCATGTGAATATGATGTTATGGTTTACGATGCCTTGGTTAAATGCATGAAATGGTTTAATTGAATTATGGTTTTAAGTGGTTTCTTGCTTGATGTGGTTTCCAAGTTAAAGAAAGGTATGTTGTGGAAAGGATGTGTTTCCATGGTTTTATTCTAAGCTTTGCATATGGTGTTTATGCATGATTTGAGCTTGATGTTGAAAGAGTTTTCAAACATGGTTTTGGAAAGCAAATCGGGTTGGTTTTAAAGTGTTTTAAAGACCCGCTGCATTGATGGTGTTTTGGTTTTGAGCATTCCTCACTAAGCATTATGTGCTTACGCTCCTTTTTGTCCATCAATGCAGATTCTTGAAGTGTTGGGCAGCAGGGAGCAAGGGATTCAAGGTGGACTCCAATGGAGATGTATGTCTCGGTGAATAGCTATAGTTAATAAGGGCAATGGGGTAGAATCTCTCGGATTGTTGTTATTGTGATCGTATGTGTTGATCATGAATGACTAAGTACTGTTGTTAATGATGTCGAATCATGAATTGGTTTGATTGTGTTTGAATTGAAAGGTTGTGCTTAAATGGTTGCTTGAGTAGGAAGCATGCCTATAGATTTGGGGCTTTTCATATGTGTTGAGTATATGATGAATTGTTGATGCAAGTATGTCTCTTTTAGGTTGAATTGCATGTTGGCAAAGTTTGGTGGCTTTTGGAGCATGTTTGAATGATCAATTGTGTGTTTGAATGAGCAAAATGCAACATTCTGGGCTAGGTGTTTCGGAACAGGCAACACCGTTTCGGAACGGGTGCCCTGCATAAACCCAGGCGTCCGAAACGGGTGTCACCGTTCCGAAACGGAATGCATTCTGCCAGACCCCCGTTGCGGAACGCGTTGCGGAACGGCCCGTGTTTCGGAACGGCCCGTGTTTCGGAACGGCCTTGGCCCGTTTCGGAACGGGTGACCGTTGGGAGCTGACATGGGCGGTTAAATGTTTCAAAATGTTTGCATTTTGGTCCTGAATCTTGTTTGTGCAATTGTTTGAGTTCGGGATGTCCGTTTGAGCTGAAATTTGGCAGAGAAGCATGAAACATGATTAATTTCAAGTTGGTAACTTAAAATCTGGTTAAGTCCTTAAAGTTTTCAGAAATTACAATTTGGTCCCTAAAGTTGTAATTTGTTCAATTGGGTCCCTGTTTGATCTCTGATGTTTGTGATCTTTGAGCATGGTGTTTGTGTGATCACATGTAAGGTTAATGTGCATCTAGACAAGTTTAAAAAGAAAAAAAAAGGTCGTTAATCAAGGTTGACTTTCGGGTTGACTTTGGTTTTCCCCGTGTAATCTTCGTAGTTCGGGTCAACCGTCCAGGCCGGGCTACGGGGGTTACATTTGGTGGTATCAGAGCTGAGTTGCGAAGGTTGGGGAAAACGGTAAGTTGTTGTGGTAAGTGTGTTTGATGTTTACCTTGTTGTATGGTGGAAAGCTGGTTGAAGCATGTGTTTCTGAGTATGTTGTTGATGTTTTTGAGCATGTTGCTGATGTATGCAAGCATGATTTGTGGTTATGAATCTTGGATGAGTTCATATGGATATGTGTGGATGTTATGAGTTGATGCTATGCATAATGAATGTGTTTTGAGCATGTTATGTTGTTAATGTGCTGATGTTGTTGGATGTTGTTGGTGTAAGCATGATCAAGGCATGTTGTTGATATGCTTGATGTTGTGATGTTCATGTTGTGTTGACTGTTATGTCATGTAAAGGGGAGGATTCGGGATACCCATTGCCTTATTAATATAGCTATTGTGTTATTTTGGAGTTGGAGTTTGAATCCTTGCTTAATGCTGGTCTAACTGGTTTGTTTGCTTGTTGTGATTGTATGTTTGTTGTTGTTAGTGGTATGGCAAAGTCGATGAAAGAGTGGCGGATGAGGGAGATGGTTGCTGCCTTGGGGCAGGTTGTTAAGTCAAAGGATTCACCCTTTTGTAAAGGTGTTTTGTCTCAGTCATCTGTGACTGAAGTTGAGTTGGTAAGGCAAGGGAAGGAAGCTGGTTCCGGGATGGAAAGTTCTTTATCTGTTGTTCAGGAGGTGTTGGGAACATCTCAGGCTATGGTTGAGGTGGGATCAGTGGATGTGCTGGCTAAATGTGTGGGTTTGCCGAAGCAGCATTTGCTTGATTTGGGTGCTGAGGAGTATCATGGTTCTTCCCCGGAGATGTTTGAGGCCTGGTTGGCCAATGTAGTTCTGATTTTGGATCAGGAAGGCTGTGATTATGCCTGTAAGCTGGGGAGTGTTGTTTCTCTGATGCTGGAGGATGTTTGTTCTTGGTGGACATCTGTGGCTGTGGCGTCACATATCCTTGATATTGATTGGGATTTCTTCGTGTCTGCTTTCTATGAAAGGTATCTTGGAAGGGAATTTCCAAGGGTTGAGCAAGGTGTGGCTAATGCTGTTGGTGAGCAAGTGTTGCTTGAGCAAGGAGTGGAAGCTCAGTCATCTGTTTGTGACCGTTGTAAAAGGCAACATGTTGGAAATTGTTGGGGCGCAGGTGTTTGTTGGAATTGTGGTTCCAAGTTGCATGTTAAGCGTGATTGTCCTCATGGAGTGAAGTCAGCTTTGATGTTGGCTAAAGGATCTTTGAAAGGTCGTGGGCATGGCCGAGGCGAGGTTCAGAAGTGGCAGAAAAAGCAGAAGGTTGTGAAGAGTGTGGGAAATGAAGTTTGCTGGAAGTGTGGGTCTGCTGGACACATGAGGCGTGATTGCTTGATGTTGGCGCGGAATAGCCAAGGTTTCTTATCGCAAGGAGTTGGTGGTGACCCTGGTGTGTTAGCTGGTGCTGCAGGGGTGCGACAGAAGGATGTTGGTTCCGCAAGGAAGAGAGCTCGTTCGATGAAGCTTCAGGGTGGTGTTGTGTTTTCAGGTAACCTTGTTAAGTGATCTTTGCTTTAGTTGCTTTAGTTTGGTTTCTGTTGGTTTTTCCTTGCGTGGTAAGTTTAGTCTTGTTGCTAGTATGTTTGGAGTAAGGGTAGTTGTGGTTTGGTAATTATCTTTGGTGTGAAGAAGGCTCGGTAAGTAACTTGCGGTTAATGGTTGTTGGTATGATGAAGTTGGATAAGTTAAAGATGAGTAAGGAGGTTGTTCTTAGACAGATTTTGAGGATGTTATTGGAGGGTGTGAACTGGCATTCATGCACAGTTAAAAGCATTGATATATACTATATTATATATGTTGGTCCATGCATACATGTGGCGTGACATTAGAGGTTTTGCATACATGTACATCAGACATTGATAGGGCATGTAGGTGATCATGCATACGATGTTCACACTCGCTAATAACTAATCGAATCTGTTAGTGTTGTGGTTGGGTTAAGTGTGATGATGGGTTTGTAGAGGTTGTTTGGTGCTGAGTGGGAGTTAGAAGTGCTGGAGTTGTTAAATCAGTTGCTTGTGATGGTGAGAGTGGAATGGCTTGTTGGTAAAAGGTTAGTGTTGGGTGCTCTGAGAGTTTAGTGGTTTGGTGGTGAAGGGTATCTGTTTGAGGTTTGTATCGGTTAAGTGGGTTGTTTAGTTTAAAGGAAGTGGTAGTTCCTTGGTACTAAGTGTTGTTGTAGCTTGGTGGTTGAGTTTTCAAGTGCTGAAGTGGTTTAGCTTTTAAGTTGTTGGGAAAGGGTTGTGTTTGTTCTTGGCAATCTTTGAAGAGTTCTGAAGTTGTTATGTGTGTTCTGGTTCAGTGATGTTCTGGTAGTGCAAGTGTTCTGGTTGAGTATGTAGTGAAGGGGCAGTGAAAGATTGAAGGTATTCGTTGGTTGTTTGAGTTCTTGTGAGCAGTGGTTGGCTAGTTGTGGCTAAGAAGTTTTGTTTGAAGTCTGTTGATGGTATGTGGAACGGCTGAAGGTTTCAAGTTGAGGTTGTGATTTGATTCTGGTTTTTGGTGCTGGTGAGCTGTTATGGTAATGTTTTTGATGGGTGTAAAGGATTGTCAGCTTCGTTAGAGAGTTTGTGTGAACAGTTGATGTTTAAGGATTTCTGCTTGTTGGGAAAATCTTTGGAAAAGGTTTGGGAATCGCAAGAGTTTTAGAGGCTGAGTGGTTGCCTAGTGGTCAAGTTGGTTTGGTTGTTGTCTTTGTGTGGACAAGTCTTGGGAGTTGTGTGTTACAGTGTTGTTTGCTGTAAGAGCTGAAGTTTTTCAGGTTGATGTTGGGATTGTGTATAATCCGGTTGTGTGAAAGGTTAAGTCGTGGTTACTTTTGGGAGTTTGGTTTTGTGAACAGTGAGTGGTGGAAGTTTTGTGTGGAAAGTGATCAGTGGTGTTGGTTAAGGCTTTTGTGTTGCTTTGTGTGTTGCTTGAGAAGGTTCTGTTCTCTTTTCGCCGGTTGAAATTTCGAGGACGAAATTTCCTAAGGGGGGGAGAGTTGTAACGCCCCGGTTTTGGGCTCAGAAGTTTTGGCGTTGACCGGTTCGGTCAAAGTGCTGATCGAATATATAAGAGGGAATTTAGGAAAGCCTAGTTCGGGTTGCATAAAAATTATGGAAAAATATTCTAAAATCATCTTTTAATATATAAAAGTGAACTGTGAAATCAATTTTGGAAAATGAGGTTCGGAAGGTTGACATTTTGGCTAGTGACCAAAATGTAATTTTTGAAAGTTGCGGGACAGTTTTATAAAGGATTGAAACTTTGAATCTTTAAGGAGCTATTATTCCAAAAAGGATTTCTCCAGATTTTTCTAAGATATTTTAAGTCTAAATTCTGATTTTAAAGGTTATGAAAAGGAGGGAAATCATTTTAACCAATTCTTAACTAATTTTTCTATTTTCTCTCAAATTCTCTTTTCTCTCATTTTCTCTCTACCCAAACAAGATTTCCTCAGATTTCTTTCTCTGATTTTGACTTCTTAATCTCTCATTTCAATTCTCATTTGACTCCTAATCATCTCATCATCAAAACCTCTCAATTTACAAATTGTTTCATCAAGCATTTTGGCTCTAAAATGGAGAAATTCAAGTTTGGAGGTAAGAACGTCCTTCTCCTCTAAACTATCAGTTCTTTACTGAAATTCCTAAGTTCTCAATCCTTGATTTATGTTTTATAAAAGGTTTTTCAATTGAGATCTTGATTTTTGGCTAAAATGCAAGATTTGGTGATTTTGGTGAAAATTTCGTGTGATCTGTTTAAGCAGGGTTTTGAGGTGTTAATTTGATGTTAAATGAATGCTAAAATGATTAGAAGTTGAGGTTTAATCAATGCAATCCCGGATAGGTTGAATTTCCTAAGTTTGGCTTGAGTTTTTGGTTGTTTTTGGAGTGTTTTTGGTGATCTGTTATACCTGGAGGTATAAGGACGTGGTTGTGATCATTTTGCATGTTATTGGATGTATAAAAATGGTTAGAAGTGATGGATCTTGGCTGGGTTAAGTTTTGGAAGTGTTTGGAGATGATTTCGGTTGTGTTTGATAGCCAAATTGTTAGATTTGTGATGAGCAGCGAGTTGTGTTGATGTTGCTGGTGTTTTAATGCATAAGGATGCATTAATGTTCTGTTTTTATGTGCTTGAAACAGGGGAGGTTGATCCTTGAGCCTTGGAGGTGTTTTCGGAAGGTTTCGGAAGCTTGGAAAGCTTGTTGGCTAGGCTTGTTTGGTAATCGGTGAGTGAAGTTGGGATTTCAGCTTTTGAAACATGGTTTGAAGGTTTTTGGGAGCTTAGTTTAAGTCTAAACAACTTTGCTAAGCTCAAGAGTAAGTAAAGGGGGTTTTTGCCTTTGAATTGTGTGTGATTTGGTTTTAAAATCAAATGTGGTTGATGATTGTTATGCAAGTGTTTTTGCATGGTTTAATTCTGTTTTGTAAGCATGTTTTAGCATGGTTTAATGCTGGTTTTGAAAGTCAATTGAAAAAGGATGCTCAAGGTAAGAGATCCTTGGTTATGTTTATGGGAAATTGCGATTTTGATGCATAGTGATGCATGTTGTTCATTGGCTTTGTATGATGCTTAAAAACAGTGAGTTGATGATGATTAATGATGTGATGGTTTTGCATTATGTGTATGCATGTGAATCATTGAGCTAATGATGTGATGACCTTGCATTGTGTTTATGCATGTGGAACATTGGATATTATGGTAAGATGGATATGTTGGCAAGAGATGTGAATGGTTCTTGGTTCGTTGATCGGGTATAATTAGCCGGCTATAGGATTGGGTGCACCGTGAATAAAGTCGCCTTGATGGTGGAGTGGTCAAGTGTGGACAGGATAAACTCCCCTGAAGTTTTCCTAACGAGAAGAGGTTATAGTGGAGGTTGTTGCCCACTCGAGGACCTATGTTGTTAAGGTCATAATGGAGGTTGTTGCCCATTCGAGGACCTTGGTTAAGTAAAGGTTATAAGGTGGTTAAAAGTCCTTATGTGAGAACCTTGTACTTGTTAAGATCACAATGGCAGTGTTTAAGTCCATGTGTGGATCTTGTGTGTGATGTTCCGTACCTCGTTAGATGATGTCTACAACTACCAATTGGTTATGCAAAGGTTGTATGGTGGTTGAAAGTCCATACGGAAAAGACCTTGTGCATGTCAAGGGTGTGTGGCGGTTGAAAGTCCATACATGGTAACCTTGAGGAAAAGCTAAGGTTGTATGGTGTTTAAAAGTCCATACATGGGAACCTTAGGTTGTTAAGGTCAAATGGAGGTTGTTGCCCATTTGGAAGACCTTGGATTGGGTAGTGTGTAGGAAGCGTTGGGACACGCTTGTAATCCGCGTATCTGATCGAATCGATAAGTTGGAAAGTGAATGTGGTTGATCTCTTGGAAGCCGATATAATGTTCTTGATCGTGTGAAGCATGGAATTGCTTGAAATGATGCATAGTTGCATGTGAAGCATGGGATTGCTTGAAATGATGCATAGTTGCATGTGAAGCATGGGATTGCTTGAAATGATGCATGGTTGCATGTGAAGCATGAGATGCTTGAGTTGATGCATGTTTGCATGAGAAGCATGAGATGCTTGGTAAGATGCATTGTTGCATGAAATGTGTATAATGCTAGTGAAAGCATGTTACTTGTATGTTGAACAAGTGTGGGTTGTCATTTGATAAATGATGCATGAGAGCATGGATTACCTATGTTGCATTGGAGTCATGTATGACTTGTTGTTAAGGCATGTGAATATTATGTTATGGTTTACGATGCCTTGGTTAAATGCATGAAATGGTTTAATTGAATTATGGTTTTAAGTGGTTTCTTGCTTGATGTGGTTTCCAAGTTAAAGAAAGGTATGTTGTGGAAAGGATGTGTTTCCATGGTTTTATTCTAAGATTTGCATATGGTGTTTATGCATGATTTGAGCTTGATTGTGTTATTGTGATCGTATGTGTTGATCATGAATGACTAAGTACTGTTGTTAATGATGTCGAATCATGAATTGGTTTGATTGTGTTTGAATTGAAAGGTTGTGCTTAAATGGTTGCTTGAGTAGGAAGCATGCCTATAGATTTGGGGCTTTTCATATGTGTTGAGTATATGATGAATTGTTGATGCAAGTATGTCTCTTTTAGGTTGAATTGCATGTTGGCAAAGTTTGGTGGCTTTTGGAGCATGTTTGAATGATCAATTGTGTGTTTGAATGAGCAAAATGCAACATTCTGGGCTAGGTGTTTCGGAACAGCCAACACCGTTTCGGAACGGGTGCCCTGCATAAACCCAGGCGTCCGAAACGGGTGTCACCGTTCCGAAACGGAATGCATTCTGCCAGACCCCCGTTGCGGAACGCGTTGCGGAACGGCCCGTGTTTCGGAACGGCCTTGGCCCGTTTCGGAACGGGTGACCGTTGGGAGCTGACATGGGCGGTTAAATGTTTCAAAATGTTTGCATTTTGGTCCTGAATCTTGTTTGTGCAATTGTTTGAGTTCGGGATGTCCGTTTGAGCTGAAATTTGGCAGAGAAGCATGAAACATGATTAATTTCAAGTTGGTAACTTAAAATCTGGTTAAGTCCTTAAAGTTTTCAGAAATTACAATTTGGTCCCTAAAGTTGTAATTTGTTCAATTGGGTCCCTATTTGATCTCTGATGTTTGTGATCTTTGAGCATGGTGTTTGTGTGATCACATGTAAGGTTAATGTGCATCTAGACAAGTTTAAAAAGAAAAAAAAAGGGTCGTTAATCAAGGTTGACTTTCGGGTTGACTTTGGTTTTCCCCGTGTAATCTTCGTAGTTCGGGTCAACCGTCCAGGCCGGGCTACGGGGGTTACAAGAAGGACGTTCTTACCTCCAAACTTGAATTTCTCCATTTTAGAGCCAAAAAGCTTGATGAATCAACTTGTAAATTGAGAGGTTTTGATGATGAGATGATTAGGAATCAAATGAGAGTTGAAATGAGAGATTAAGATGTCAAAATCAGAGAAAGAAATCTGGAGAATCTTGTTTGGGTTGAGAGAAAATGAGAGAAAAGAGAATTTGAGAGAAAATGGAAAATTAGTTGGAAAGTGGTTAAAATGATTTTCCCTCCTTTTCTAAATCTTTAAAATCAGATTTTAGACTTAAAATATCTTAGAAAAATCTGGAGAAATCCGTTTTGGAATAATAGCTCCTTAAAGATTCAAAGTTTCAATCCTTTATAAAACTGTCCCGCAACTTTCAAAAATTACATTTTGGTCACTAGCCAAAATGTCAACCTTCCGAACCTCATTTTCCAAAATTGATTTCACAGTTCACTTATACATATTAAAAGATGATTTTAGAACATTTTTCCATATTTTTAATGCAACCCGAACTAGGCTTTCCTAAATTCACTCTTATATATTCGATTAGTACTTTGACCGAACCGGTCAACACCCAAAACTTCTGAGCCCAAAACCGGGGCGTCACAACTCTCCCCCCCTTAGGAAATTTCGTCCTCGAAATTTCAACCGGCGAAAAGAGAACCACAACCTTCTCAAGCAACACACAAGGCAACACAAAAGCCTTAACCAACAGCACTGATCACTTTCCACACAAAACTTCCACCACTCGCTGTTCACAAATCCACACTCTCAAGGGTAACCACAACTTAACCTTCCACACAACCGGATTATACACAATCCCAACATCAACCTGAAAACTTCAACTCTTACAGCAGACAACACTGTAATACACATCTTCCAAGACTTGTCTACACAAAGACAACAACCAAACCAACTCAGCCACTAGGCAACCTCTCAGCTTCAAAAAAAAAAAAAACTCTTGCGATTCCCAAACCTTTTCCAAAGATTTTCCCAACAAGCAGAAATTCTTAAACATCAACTGTTTACACAAACTCTTTAACGAAGCTGACCAACCTTCACATCCGCCAAAACATTACCATAACAGCTCACCAGCACCATTCACCCAAATACCAAAAATTACATCACAAACCAAACTTGAAACCTTCAGCCGTTCCACATACCATCAACAGACTTCAAACAGAACTTTCTTAACCACAACTAGCCAACCACTGCTCACAAGAACCCAAACAACCAACAAACCCTTCAATCTAGCACAACCCCTCATTACAAACTTCAACCAGAACACTTGCACTACCAGAACATTACTCAACCAAAACACACATAACAGCTTCTGAATTCTTCAAAGGTTGCTAAGAACCAACACAACCCTTCACAACAACTTAAAAGCTAAACCACTTCAGCACCTGGAAACACAACTTCAAACTGCAACATCACTTAGCACCAAAGAACTACCACCTCCTTTTAGCTAAACAAACCACTTAGCCGATACTAACCTCAACTGATACCCTTCACCACCAATCCACCAAACTCTCAGAGCAACAAACACTATCCTTTTACCAACAGGCTATTCCACTCTCACTATCACTAGCAACTAGCTTACCAAACTCCAACACCTCTAGCTCACACTTAGCACCAAACAACCTCTAAAAACCCATCATCCCACCTAATCCAACCACCACACTAACAGATTCGATTAGTTATTAGCGAGCGTGAACATCGTATGCATGATCACCTACATGCCCTATCAATGCCTGATGTACATGTATGCAAAACCTCTAATGTCATGCCACATGTATGCATGGACCAACATATATAATATAGCATATATCAATGATTTTTTAACCGTGCATGAATGCCAGTTCACACCCTCCAATAACATCCTCAAAATCTGTCTAAGAACAACCTCCTTACTCATTTTTAACTTATCTAACTCCATCATACCAACAACCATTACCCACAAGATACTTACCCAAGCTTTCCTCACACCAAAGATATTACCAAACCACAACTTTCATTACCCCAAACATGCTAGCAACAAGACTAGACTTACCACGCAAGGAAAAACCAACAGAAACCAAACTAAGCAACTAAAGCAAAGATCACTTAACAAGGTTACCTGAAAACATAACACCACCCTGAAGCTTCATCGAACGAGCTCTCTTCCTTGCGGAACCAACATCCTTCGGTCGCACCACTGCAGCACCAACTAACACACCAGGGTCACCACCCACTCCTTGCGATAAGAAACCTTGGCTGCTCCGCGCCAACATCAAGCAATCACGCTTCATGTGTCCAACAGACCCACACTTCCAGCAAACTTCTTTTCCCAAACCCTTCACAACCTTCTGCTTTTTCTGCCACTTCTGAACCTCGCTTCGGCCGTGCCCACGACCTTTCAAAGATCCTTTAGCCATCATCAAAGCTGACTTCACTCCAAGAGGACAATCACGCTTAACATGCAACTTAGAACCACATCTCCAGCAAACACTTGTGTCCCAACAATTTCCAACATGTTGCCTTTTACAACGGTCACACACAGATGACTGAACTTCCACTCCTTGCTCAGGCAACACTTGCTCACCAACAGCATTAGCCGCACCTTGCTTAACCCTTGGAAATTCCCCTCCAAGATACCTTTCATAGAAAGCAGATACGAAGAAATCCCAATCAATATCAAGGATATGTGACGCCACAGCCACAGATGTCCACCAAGAACAAGCATCCTCCAGCATCAGAGAAACAACACTCCCCAGCTTACAGGCATAATCACAGCCTTCCTGATCCAAAATCAGAACCACATTGGCCAACCAGGCCTCAAACATCTCCGGGGAAGAACCATGTTACTCCACAGCACCCAAAACAAGCAAACGCTGCTTCGGCAAACCCTCACATCTAGCCAGCACATCCACTGATTCTACCTCAACCGTAGCCTGAGATGTTCCCAACACCTCCTGAACAACAGATAAAGAACTTTCCATCCCGGAACCAGCTTCCTTCCCTTGCCTTACCATCTCAACTTCAGTCACAGAAGACTGAGATAAAACACCTTTACAAAAGGGTGAATTCTTTGACTTAACAACCTGCCCCAAGGCAGCCACCATCTCACTCATCCTCCACTCTTTCATCATCTTTGCCATACCACTAACAACAACAACATACAATCACAACAAACAAACAAAACCAGTTAGACCAGCATTAAGCAAGGATTCAAACTCCAACTCCAAAATAACACAATAGCTATATTAATAAGGCAATGGGTATCCCGAATCCTCCCCTTTACATGACATAACAGTCAACACAACATGGATATCACAACATCAAGCATATCAACAACATACCTTGATCATGCTTACACCAAACAACATCCAAATGCACCAGCACATTAGCAACATAACATGCTCAAAACACCACCACCATGCATATCATCAGCTCATAGCATCAGCACATATCCACATAAACTCAACCAAGATTCATAACCACAAAACATGCTTGCATACATCAGCAACATGCTCAAAACATCAACAGCATACTCAGAAACACATGCTTCAACCAGCTTTCAACCATACAACAAGATAAACATCAAGCACACATATCACAACAACTTACCGTTTTCCCCAACCTTCGTAACTCAGCTCTGATACCACCAAATGTAACCCCCGTAGCCCGGCCTAGACGGTTGACCCGAACTACGAAGATTACACGGGGAAAACCAAAGTCAACCCGAAAGTCAACCTTGATTAACGACCCTTTTTTTTCTTTTTAATCTTGTCTAGATGCACATTAACCTTAGATGTGATCACACAAACACCATGCTCAAAGATCACAAACATCAGAGATAAAACAGGGACCCAATTGAACAAATTACAACTTTAGGGACCAAAATGTAATTTCTGAAAACTTTAAGGACTTAACCAGATTTTAAGTTACCAACTTAAAATTAATCAGGTTTCATGCTTCTCTGCCAAATTTCAGCTCAAACGGACATCTCGAACTCATACAATTGCACAAAAAGGATTCAGGACCAAAATGCAAACATTTTGAAACATTTAACCGCCCATGTCAGCCCCCAACGGTCACCCGTTCCGAAACAGGCCAACCCCGTTCCGAAACACGGGCCATTCCGCAACACGTTCCGCAACGGGGGTCTGGCAGAATGCCTTCCGTTTCGGAACGGTGGCACCCGTTTCGGACGCCTGGGTTCATGCAGGGCACCCGTTCCGAAACGGTGTTACCTGTTCCGAAACGCCTAGCCCAGAATGTTGCATTTTGCTCATTCAAACACACAATTGATCATTCAAACGTGCTCCAAAAGCCACCAAACTTTGCCAACAAGCAATTCAACATAAAAGAGACATACTTGCATCAACAATTCAACATATACTCAACATATAAGGAAAACCCCAAATTCAAAAGCATGTTTTCTACTCAAGCTATCCATTTAAACATAAACTTACCAAAGCAACCTCAAATAAGCCAATTCATGTTCCACAACATTAACAACAGCATTTGACATACATGATCAACATATACGATCACAAAAACAACAATCCGAGAGATTCTATCCCATTGCCCTTATTAACTATAGCTATTCACCGAGACATACATCTCCATTGGAGTCCACCTTGAATCCCTTGCTCCTTGCTGTCCAAGCTTCAAGAATCTGCATTGATGGACAAAAGGAGCGTAAGCACATAATGCTTAGTGAGGAATGCTCAAAACCAAAACACCATCAATGCAGCGGGTCTTTAAAACACTTTAAAACCAACCCGATTTGCTTTCCAAAACCATGTTCGAAAACTCTTTTCAACATCAAGCTCAAATCATGCATAAACACCATATGCCAAGCTTAAACAAAACCATGGAAAACACATCCTTCCCACAACATACCTTTCTTTAACATGGAAATCACATCAAGCAAGAACCCATTTAAAACCATAGTTCAATCAAACCATTTCATGCATTTAAACAAGGCCACATAAAACCATAACATCATCATCACATACCTTTAACAACAAGTCATACATGACTCCAATGCATCATAGGTAATTCATGCTCACATGCATCATTTATCAAATGATAATCAACACTTGTTCAACATACAAGTAACATGCTTTCACTAGCATCATACACATCTCATGCAACAATGCATCTTACCAAGCATCTCATGCTTCTCATGCAAACATGCATCAATTCAAGCATCTCATGCTTCACATGCAACCATGCATCATTTCAAGCAATCCCATGCTTCACATGCAACTATGCATCATTTCAAGCAATCCCATGCTCAACATGATCAAGAACATTATATTGGCTTCCAAGAGATCAACCGTATTCACTTTCCAACTTTTCAACCCGATCGGATACGCGGATTCCGAGCGTGTCCCAACGCTCCCTACACACTACCCAATCCAAGGTCTTCCCGTGGGCAACAACCTCCACTGACCTCAACCTCCTAAGGTTCCCATGTATGGACTTTTAAACACCATACAACCTTAGTTTTACCTCAAGGTTCCCATGTATGGACTTCCAACCGCCATACACCCTTGACATACACAAGGTCTTCCCGTATGGACTCTCAACACCATACAACCTTTGCATAACCGATTGGTAGTTGTAGACATCATCTAACGAGATCCGGGACATCACACACAAGATCCACACATGGACTTAACCATTGCCATTGTGATCTCAACAAGTACAAGGTTCTCACATAAGGACTTTTAACCACCTTATAACCTTTACTCAACCAAGGTCTTCCCGTGGGCAACAACCTCCACTGACCTTAAGCAACCGAGGTCCTCTCATGGGCACACCCTCCACTGACCTCATCTCGTTAGGAATACTTGAGGGGAGTTTACCCGGTCCACACTTGACCACTCCGCCATCAAGGCGACTTTATTCACGGTGCACCCAATCCTATAGCCGGCTAATTATATCCGATCAACGAACCAAGAACCACTTACAACACTTGCCAATATAACCATCTTACCATAATACCCAATGTTCCACAAGTATAAACATAATGCAAGCCATCACATCATTAGCTCAATGATTCACATGCATAAACATAATGCAAAGCCATCACATCATTAGCTCAATGATTCACATGCAAAACCATATGCAAAAGGTAACAATTATCATCATTAATCATCATCAATTCACTGTTTTTAAGCATCATACAAAGCCAAAGAACCACATGCATCACTATGCATCAAAACCACATTTTCAATGTATTAAACCAAGGATCTCTTACCTTGAGCATCCTTTTCAAATGACTTTCAAAACCAGCATTAAACCATGCTAAAACATGCTTACAAAACAGAATTAAACCATGCAAAAACACATGCATATCAATCATCAACCACATTTGATTTTGAAACCAAATCACACACAATTCAAAAGCGAAAACCCCTTCACTTACTCTTGAGCTTAGCAAAGTTGTTTAGACTTAAACTAAGCTCCCAAAAACCTTCAAACCTTGTTTCTAAAGCTGAAATCCCAACTTCACTCACCGATAACCAAACAAAGCTAGCCAACAAGCTTTCCAAGCTTCCGAAACCTTCCGAATACACCTCCAAGGCTCAAGGATCAACCTCCCCTGTTTCAAGCACACAAAAACAGAACATTAATGCATCCTTATGCATTAAAACACCAGCAACAACAACACAACTCGCTGCTCATCACAAATCTAACAATTTGGCTACCAAACACAACCGAAATCACCTCCAAACATTTCCAAAACTTAACCCAGCCAAGATCCATCACTTCTAACCATTTTTATACATCAAATAACATGCAAAATGATCACAACCACGTCCTTATACCTCTAGGTATAACAGATCACCAAAAACACTCCAAAAACAACCAAAAACTCAAGCCAAACTTAGGAAATTCAACCTATCCGGGATTGCATTGATTAAACCTCAACTTCTAATCATTTTAGCATTCATTTAACATCAATTTAACACCTCAAAACCCTGCTTAAACAGATCACACGAAATTTTCACCAAAATCGCCAAATCTTGCATTTTAGCCAAAAATCAAGATCTCAATTGAAAAGCCTTTAATAAAACATAAATCAAGGATTGAGAACTTAGGAATTTCAGTAAAGAACTGATAGTTTAGAGGAGAAGGACGTTCTTACCTCCAAACTTGAATTTCTCCATTTTAGAGCCAAAAAGCTTGATGAATCAACTTGTAAATTGAGAGGTTTTGATGATGAGATGATTAGGAATCAAATGAGAGTTGAAATGAGAGATTAAGATGTCAAAATCAGAGAAAGAAATCTAGAGAATCTTGTTTGGGTTGAGAGAAAATGAGAGAAAAGAGAATTTGAGAGAAAATGGAAAATTAGTTGGAAAGTGGTTAAAATGATTTTCCCTCCTTTTCTAAATCTTTAAAATCAGATTTTAGACTTAAAATATCTTAGAAAAATCTGGAGAAATCCTTTTTGGAATAATAGCTCCTTAAAGATTCAAAGTTTCAATCCTTTATAAAACTGTCCCGCAACTTTCAAAAATTACATTTTGGTCACTAGCCAAAATGTCAACCTTCCGAACCTCATTTTCCAAAATTGATTTCACAGTTCACTTATACATATTAAAAGATGATTTTAGAACATTTTTCCATATTTTTAATGCAACCCGAACTAGGCTTTCCTAAATTCACTCTTATATATTCGATCAGTACTTTGACCGAACCGGTCAACACCCAAAACTTCTGAGCCCAAAACCGGGGCGTTACAGTTAAGGTCACTAAGGTGGTTAAAAGTCCTTGAGTGAGCCTTGTTACTTAAGAACATCAAGGTGGTTAAAAGTCCTTGGATGATTCTTGTTGCGGACACTAAGGTGGTTAAAAGTCCTTAGGTGATCCTTTCCATGGTGTTTAAAAGTCCATGGGGCCAAGGTGTTTAAAAGTCCTTGGGGCCAAGGTGTTTAAAAGTCCTTGGGGTGATCCAAGCTATGGACACAAAGGTGGTTAAAAGTCCTTGTGTGGTCCTCATTCATGGTGTTTAAAAGTCCATGGCCAAGGTGTTTAAAAGTCCTTGGGGCCAAGGTGTTTAAAAGTCCTTGGGAAGTTGATGAACTTGTTTTAAGAAATGGAAATTGTCACTTGAGCCAATATGACATGTTATGTTTATGTTGAAGCATGAGATTGCTTGTTTTAAGTATGCTTTTGAGCATGTGCAAAGGTTGATTATAAGCATGATTTGTAAATGTTTTAATTGCATTATTGAATGGTTTTTAAGAGCATTCCTCACTAAGCTTTTGCTTACGCTCTCTTCGTTTTCTTAATTCAATAATGCAGAGCATTAAAGAACCTTGAGGGGCAGCAAGGAGGGCAAGCATTCTAGTTCAAGTAAAGCTCAATGTATGGAAGGTTTTATAAGTACTTTTTAGCTTTTGTGTAATTTGGCAATGGGGGACCAATGTGTATGTTTTGGGAGGTGTTTGGAACTCCCTAAGTATGTTGAATGATGATTTGAATGTTGGTTTTTAGATTGGATCATTATATGCTTGTTGTGGAAGTTTGTGCTTGAATAGCTAGCTTGTGTAGGAAGCATGCCTATAGAATTGGGGCTTTTTGCATATGATGTTGTTTTGTTGAATTGTTGATGCAAGTATGTCCTATATATGTTGAATTGCATGCTGGTAAAGTTTGGTAGCATTTGGAGCATGTTTGAATGATCAATTGCATGTTTTGGAATGCATTTGGAGCATTTCTGTGCAGGGCGTTTCGGAACAGTGTGCACCGTTTCGGAACGAGTGCCTTGAATGAACCCAGGGGTCCGAAACGGTATGCACCGTTTCGAAACAGTTTGATCTCTGCCAGACCCCCCTTGCGGTACTGGTTGCGGAACGGCCCGTGTTTCGGAACGGGGTCAACCTGTTTCGGAACGGTCGACCGTTGGGGGCTGACATGGGCGGTTATATGTTTTGAAATGTTTGCATTTTGGTCCTGAATCTTGTTTGTTCAATTGCATGAGCTTGGGAAGTCCTTTTGAGCTGAAATTTCACAGAGAAGCATGAAACCTGACTAATTTCAAGTTGGTAAGATTAATTTGGGTTAAATCCTTTTAATTTTCAGAAATTACAATTTGGTCCCTAAAGTTGTAATTTGTTCAATTGGGTCCCTGTTTGATCTCTGATGTTTGTGATCTTTGAGTATGATGTTTGGGTGATCACCATTAGGATTAATGTGCATCTAGATAAGTTTAAAAAGAAAAAAAAGGGTCGTTAATCAAGGTTGACTTTCGGGTTGACTTTGGTTTTCCCCGTGTGACTTTCTTAATTCGGGTCAACCGTCTAGGCCGGGTTAAGGGGGTTACAGAGGTTGCCTTAGGATCCCCCTCAAGTGCCATGAGACATAGGTTAGCTACTTCTTTCTCCTCCTCATCGGATGAGTCTTCATTGCTCCAAGTAGCCATATGTGCCTTGAGCTTTTTTTCTTTCCGAAGCTCTTCTTCTATAATTGGGGACAGTCGAACTTGATGTAACACAGAGTTTTGTACTCATATAAAATGATTTGGACTTTCTCTTCTTTCTTCGATTAGTTCTTGAAACCCTCTCTTCGATGGAACTATCTTCCACAGTTTGATTTCATAAACCTTGTGAATTTCTTGGCTAGTATAACCATTTCTTCGTCTTTTTCTCGCTAGAATCACTCTCTTCTTGTGAAGCTTTAAGATCAATTCCAACTTTCTTCCTCTCTACTTCCTTCTTCTTCTCCCATCCTTCTTTCTTTTCTTCATTAGCTCATGAGTGGGAAGTGACCCCTTGAGAGCATAAAGCTTCAAGGTCTTGAGATTATTGGCTTCGATGATGGCAGTCTTTGAATTTAATGATTCAGGAAGAGAATAGATAAGCTTTTGAACAAGCTTGTCTTTCAGAACTACTTATCCATAGATCTTTATCCCATTGATCAAACATCTTGGTGATGTCTTCATCTAGTTCCATCTTGAAGTTCTCATAGCTAAGATTGATGAGGCCAATTTTGGTCTCCTTCACTTCATTGGTACCCTCGTGAGTAATTTCTAGGTTGTCCCATATCTCCTTGGTACTTTAGAAAGAAGAAATCTTTGTATACTCGTCTGGTCCAAGAGCATAAAACAATATGTGCATAGCTTTGTTGTTGAGTTGCAACTTCTTCCTATCATCATCGGTCTATTATTGCCTTTCCTTAGGGGGCGAGTCGACTTTCAACTCTCTTCATCAGAATAGTCAGCCCATCCATCACTACATATCAAAGGAGGTATTCATTAGACTTGATGATTAGCCTCATCTTATTCTTCCAATAAGGGTAGTTTACATGGGGAAAACCAAAGTCAACCCGAAAGTCAACCTTCATTAACGACCCTTTTTTTCTTTTTAATCTTATCTAAATGCACATTAACCCTAGATATGTTCATACAATCAGCATACTCAAAGATCAGCGCATTCGGAAAACATTCAGGGACTTAATTGAACAAAACATGAATTTAGGGACCAAATTGTAAATTCTGAAAACTATAAGGACTTAACCTACTTTTAAGTTACCATTATGAAATTAGTCATATATCATGCTTCTCTGACAAATTTCAACTCAAACGGACATCTCAAACTCATTCGATTGCATAAACAAGATTCGGGACCAAAACGCAAAGATTTCAAAACATATAACCACCAATTTCAGTGCCCAACGGTCGAGTGTTTCGGAACAGGGAAGACCCGTTCCGAAACGCGGGACCGTTCCAAAACTGGTTCTGAAACAAGGCCTGGCAGTGGCCAAACCGTTCCGAAACAGTAGCACCTGTTCCGAAACAGGCTGCCCAGATTGCAGATTTTTTTCTAGTTTATCATGCTTTTGACCAATCAAACATGCTCCAAAGACCCTCAAATTATACCAGCAAGTCATTACATGTACAAGGATCATAATTGCATCAACCATACTCAAACACGACATCACTTAGGCAAATTCCCAATTTTAAAGGCATGCAACCTATTTAGAAAATCATTCAAGCATCAAAATACCAACCAACCACATAGAGGCCATTTACATGTTCCAACATCAATAACAACATAAAACCAACTTAAGGAGTCCAAAACATCTCCAAAAACAACAACATAGGTTCCCCATTGCCAAATGCCAAAAGCTAATAGTGTTTAAGAAACTTTCACCATACATGAGCTTAATTCTCCACTTGGATTCTTGCCCTCCTTGCTGCCTCAATGCACTTTAATGCTCTGCATTATTGGTTTAAGAAAAGAGAGAGCGTAAGCAAATAGCTTAGTGAGGATTGCTCATTTAAAACAACTCAATAATGCATTTATAAAACACCTTTATAAACCTTAGCTCAAATCAACATTTATACATGCACATAAGCATTTAAAACAAGCAATTCATGCTTCAAATCATTAACATGTCATATTGGCCACAAGTGATAATCATAATCTTTTCAAAATACGGTCAACATAAGATTCACACATGGACTTTTAAACACCATTGTGATCTTACAATTCACAAGGACCACACATGGACTTTTAAACACCATTGTGTCCTTAGCACAAGAATCATCCATGGACTTTTAACCACCATGGTGTTCTTACAATTCACAAGGCTCACTCAAGGACTTTTAACCACCTTAGTGACCTTAAACAAGAATCACCCATGGACTTTTAACCACCATGGTGTTCTTAGAATCCACAAGGCTCACTCAAGGACTTTTAACCACCTTAGTGACCTTACAATACACAAGGCTCACACAAGGACTTTTAACCACCTTCGTGACCTTAGAACAAGAACCAATCATGGACTTTTAACCACCATGTTGTTCTTAAAACAAGAACCACCTATGGACTTTAACCACCATAGTGTTCTTAACCTTTTTCAAAACATCACTTGCCAATATGCATCATTTATCCTCAATAATCCACTGTTTTAAAGCATTTACAAAGCCATTAATCATCATGCACCATTACGCAACAAAACCACATTTAATCAAATGTTCAAAACAAGGATCCCTTACCTTGAGCATCCTTCAACACATGACTTATAAAACCAGCAATAAACATGCTTACATATGCTTTCAAAACAGGATTTAAAACATGCAAACAAGTCACATTGCATACAACCATTCCATGGTTCAACATAAAGTGAGTTCTTCCGAAAACTTACTCTTGTGCTTAGGTAAGTTTCTTAGACTTAAACTAAGCTCCCAAACCATCAAAACATTGGTTTCAAAGCTGAAAACCAAAATCCACTCACCGATTCCGTTTCGCCACTTGCCGAAACACCAATCAAGCTTCCGGATCACCACCACAAGGATCAAAAGATGACTCCCCTGTTTTAAACACATCAAAGCCGAGGATTAATGCATCATCATGCATTAATATCTTCAATGGAAGCACCTAAACTCGCTGCTCTCATCCATACTCACATTTCGGCTACCAAACACAACCGAAATCACCTCCAAACAACTCCACAACACTACCCAGCCAAGATCCATCAATTCTAAACATCCATAAACATCAATTAACATCCAAAATGGATCTAATCACGTCCTTATACCTCCAGCTATAACAGATCATCAAGATCACTCCAAAAACAACCAAAAACTCAAGCAAAATTTAGGAAAATCAACCTATTCGGGATTGCATTGATTAAACCTCAATTTCTCATCACTTATACATTCATTTTTCATCAAAATGACATCTCAAAACAATGCACAATCAGATCATACGAATTTCATCAAAATTAAAGCAAATCTTGTATTTTAAAGCCAAGATCAAGAACACAATTGTACAACCTTTTATAAAACACAAATCAAGGATTGAGAACTTGGGAATTTCAATAAAGAACTGAGAATTTAGAGGAGGACGTTCATACCTCTAAACTTGAGTTTTCTCCCTTTTTGGAACCAAAATCTTGAAAATCCAATAAGCAAATGCTAAGGTTTTGTTGAAGAATTGATTAGAGATCAAAAGAGGATAGAAATATAATCTTTGGAGGTCAAAATCAGAGGGAATTTTGCTGGAGAAATGTGTTTGGGTTGAGAGAAAAGTTGAGAGAAAAGAAAATGGAAATTTGGGAAAAGTTTGTTAAAATGACAAAATATCTTTCCCTCCCTTTTTCCTTTATTTTTAAACCATTAATAGAATTGATTAATATTCAGAAAAATCTGGAGAAACTCCTTTGGGTAAATAGCTCCTTAAAGATTCAAAGTTTCAATCCTTTTTAAAACAGTCACGCAGTTTCCAAAAATTACATTTTGGTCACTAACCCAAAATGTCACCCTTCAAAACCTCATTTTGTAAAATTGATTCCACCTTTCTCTTATATATAATAAAAGAGGATTTTAAGACATTTTTCCATTTTTTTAATGCAACCCGAACTAGGCTTTCCTAAATTCACCCTTTTATACTCGAACCGCGATCCGACCGGTCCGGTCCAAACCCAAAACTTCTAAGCCCAAAATTGGGGTGTTACAACTCTCCCCCTTAAGAAATTTCGTCCTCGAAATTTACCTGAAGGAAAGAGGTACGGAAACTGCTTCAGCATGTCATCCTTCCGCTCCCACGTGGCTTCTTCAACATCACGATGCTTCCACAACACCTTTACCAACTCAATGGTCTTGCCTCGAAGAACCTTACTATCTGAATCCAGAATCTTCACCGATTCCTCATCATAGGTCAAATCTGGATTCAGTTCCACTTCTTCCACAGGCATCACATGCAAAGGATCCGATCTATACTTCCGAAGCATAGAAACATGAAACACGTTATGAATCTTTTCCAACTCTCGCGGTAACCTCAACTTGTACGCAACAGGACCCATACGCTCAATCACCTCGTATGGTCCAAAGAACCTAGGGCTCAACTTACCCTTCCGGCCAAACCTCATCACCTTCTTCCAAGGTGAAACCTTCAAAAACACACGGTCACCCACCGCATACTCAATCTCCTTACGCTTCAGATCCGCGTAAGACTTTTGCCGATCAGAAGCTGCCTTCAAACGCTCACAAATGAGCTTCACCTTCTCGGTGGTTCCTTTCAACAAAGCCGGCATCGAAACCAACTTCTGGCCCGTTTCAGCCCAACACAGAGGAGTCCTACACTTCCTCCCGTACAAAGCCTCATAAGGTGCCATTTGAATACTTGCTTGATAACTGTTATTATAGGCAAACTCCACCAAAGGCAAATGATTCTCCCAAGAGCCCTGGAACTCAATCACGCAGCACCTCAACATATCCTCCAAAACCTGAATAACACGCTCGGACTGACCATCCGACTGAGGACGATAAGATGTACTGAAATTCAACCGTGTACCCAAAGCTTGATGCAAACACTGCCAAAAACGCGATGTAAACCTCGGATCCCTATCCGACACAATCGACTTAGGCACACCATGCAGCCGCACAATCTCAGCAATGTACAGCTCTGCAAGCTTATCCAAGGTATACTTAGTATGCACAGGCAAGAAATGCGCACACTTTGTCAGGCGATCCACAATCACCCACACCGAATTCTTCTTCGATGGCGACAAAGGCAAACCAGAAACAAAATCCATGGTAATCCTTTCCCACTTCCACTCAGGAATCCTCAACGGTTGCAACAAACCTGATGGAAACTGATGCTCAGCCTTAACTCGCTGACACACCATACACTTGCTTACAAACTCAGCAACATCTTTCTTTAAACCCACCCAATAGTACTCATCACGAAGATCACGATACATCATAGTACTACCAGGGTGCATAGCAAAAGGACTACTATGACCTTCACTCAGAATAGCACGCCTCAACTCAGCATCATTGGGCACTACTATCCGACTCCCAAAGCACAACACTCCATCATCATTAAAACAGAAATCCGAAGGCCTACCCTCCGCAATATCCTGAACATGCGGTACCAAGGAATCATCCAACAACTGCTTTTCCTTGATCAACTGAACCAAAGATGGTTTCACCTGCAACTCAGCCACAAGACCACCATCACGCGAAATACTCAAACTGGCAAACATAGCCCTTAACTCAACAACTACCTTCCTACTCAAGGCATCCGCTACAACATTAGCTTTTCCAGGGTGATACTGAATCGTCAAATCATAATCCTTGAGCAACTCCACCCAACGCCGCTGCCTAAGATTCAACTCCTTCTGAGACATCAGATACTTCAAACTCTTGTGATTCGTGTATACAGTACACTTCTCACCATACAGATAATGTCTCCAGATCTTCAAAGCAAAAACCACCGCAGCCAACTCAATGTCGTGCGTAGGATAATTGCCTCATGCACTTTCAACTACCGTGATGCATAAGCCACCACCTTATCCTCTTGCATCAACACACATCCCAAACCAATGTAGGACGCATCACTATACACCACAAACTCTTTCCCTGATTCAGGTTGAACCAAGATAGGAGCTTGTGTCAAAGCTGCCTTAAGCTTCTCAAAAGCCTGCTGTCTCGCTTCCGTCAACTCATACTTAACATCTTTCTGCAACAACTTCGTCAAAGGTGCAGCAATCTTTGAAAACCCATCCACAAACCTTCAGTAGTATCTTGCCAAACCCAGGAAACTACGGACTTCATGAACAGACTTAGGAACCTTCCAATTCATCACCGCCTCAATCTTCTAAGGATCAACACGAATCCCCTCAGCAGAAACCACATGACCAAGAAACACAACTTCTCTATGCCAGAACTCACACTTACTCAGCTTAGCATAAAGTTGATTCTCCAACAAAGCTTGCAACACAATTCTCAAATGCTCTTCATGCTCCTCCTTAGTACGCGAATACACGAGGATATCATCAATGAATACCACAACAAACTTATCCAGGTATTCATGAAATACACGATTCATCATGTCCATGAAAGCTTCAGGAGCATTTGTCAAACCAAACGACATCACAAGGAACTCATAATGCCCATACCTCGTCCTGAAAGCTGTCTTTGGCACATCCACATCCTTCACCTTCAACTGATAATACCCTGACCTTAAGTCAATTTTAGAGAACACATCTGCTCCCCGAAATTGATCAAAAAGATCATCAATTCTCGGCAATGGATACCGATTCTTGATAGTCAACTTGTTCAGCTGACGATAATCAATGCACATTCTCATAGTGCCATCCTTCTTCTTCACAAACAAGACCGGTGCACCCCAAGGCGATACACTCGGCCGAATGAAACCACGATCAAGCAACTCTTGCAACTGCGTCTTCAGCTCCTTCAGCTCCTTAGGTGCCATTCTATAAGGGGTAATGGACACAGGAGTTGTGTTCTCATACAACTCAATCCCAAACTCCACCTCACGGTTAGGAGGCAATCCAGACAACTCCTCAGGAAACACACCAGGAAACTCTCGCACAGTCCTGATATCTTGCACACGCAACTCCTTAGAGCTAGGATTCATCACAAAAGCTAGATAAGCTTCACAACCTTGCCTCAGCATCCGGCTCGCCTCCAATGTAGACACCACATTGGCAAGAAACTTCACATTCTCACCAACCACAACCACCTCATAATCATCCGCAAGTTTCAACGAAACTCGCTTATTCTCACAATCCACCACAGCACGATGCTCAGCAAGCCAATCCATACCAAGGATTACATCAAAACCATAGAAAGGCAACTCCATAAGATCAACATGGAAAACATGATCTTGCACAACCAAAGGACATCTTCTATAAAGCTTTCGAGTCACAACAGTTTCACCAAAAGAACTAGTGACACGCATACCAACATCCAAAGACTCAACAGGCAAACCAAGCAATTCAGCATGCTCACGCAAAATGTATGAGTGCGTAGATCCAGAATCAATCAAGTAATAACAAGGATTGCAAAGTAAAAGTACCTGCGATCACATCCGCTTCATTTCTCCCCTCCCTCTGAGCAAACACTCTAGCCTGGCCGCCACCCTCAGGCTGAACAGCTACAACATGGGCCACATTACGTCCACCATCCTCCCTACGCTGGAAGTTACCACGGCCGCGCCCACGACCTCTCTGTGGTGCAACAACAACAGGAGCACGCCCTTGGCAACCAGCCAACATAGGACACTCTCTCCTCATGTGATCCATAGATCCACAGTTCCAACACGCATTACCAGCTGCCACAACAGGAGCTTGCACCTCCCTCACAGCTCAAGGACAATCACGCTTCATATGGCCACGCGATCCACATGTCCAACATGCGCTCGGTTCAGCTCTTGCCTTGCCTCCCTGAGCAGGCGCACCACCTCCTCGCTTAGCCGAAGACTGATACCTCTGATCACGTCCCCTCTTGTTCCGTCCACCACCGGAACTATACTCAGCAACTCGCTTACCAGCACCAGAACCAACACTTTTAGATGATAAACCCAAGTTTATTTAATGTCCTTTGCTCGGCCAACCAGCACATCAAAATCATTATACTCAGTCGCCAGCATATAGGTCTTTACATCCGTCACCAAACCATAACGGAACCTTTCACACCTCTCCCGCTCATCCGGGACAAGCTCAGGTGCGTACTGACTGAGTCGAACAAACTGAACTTCATACTCAGCCACAGACATGCTCCCCTGGGTAAGAGTCATGAATTCTCTCTTCTTTTCATCTAGGTACCTCACACCCAGATATCTCCTCTTGAACGCGTTCTGGAAGAACGTCCAAGTCACACCGGCATCCGCCATCCCAGAGATAGTGGTTGTCCACCAAGTGTAAGCATCATCTTGCAACAATGATACTACACAGCCCAGCTTCTGCACACCAGTGCAACTCATTTGACCCAAGATTCTCTTGGTACTTTCCAACCAAGACTCAGAACCTTCAGCAGACAAACCCCTGAACTCAGTCCCTCCCAGACTGCGCAAACCCCTGACCAGCTTCAGGTCCAGCGACCCCAGCACCAGCTGCAGCTCCAGCTCCTTCACCCCAGCACCACCACCACCAGGTGGAGGAGGTAAATCCACCGCACTTTCAACATTCTCCTCATTCTCATTCTGAGCCGTAGCTCGCATATTACTCCTCAACTCTCTACGAGGTGCCATTCACTAACAATGCAATCACAATGCAAATAAACAAAATCAGGCTCAGCAAGGTAAGCAATCCAAGTACTCAAGCTCATTTCCAATTAAAAACAACATCATTTCATTAGCTTTGATTTGGCAATGGGTCCCCCTAACATGCTTCACCACAGCATACACCTCAATTGTAACATGCTTACAATTCGCACATCATGCTTTCACTCAACAAGCATACAAAGCATACATACATTAATCACACATATAATCATTCCCAATTACACGAGAACTCAGCTCTGATACTACCAAATGTAACCCCCTTAACCCGGCCCAGACGGTTGAACCGAATTAAGAAGTTTACACGGGGAAAACCAAAGTCAACCCAAAAGTCAACCTTGATTAACGACCCTCTTTTTTCTTTTTAATCTTATCTAAATGCACATTAACCCTAGATATGTTCATACAATCAGCATACTCAAAGATCAGCACATTCGGAAAACATTCAGGGACTTAATTGAACAAAACATGAATTTAGGGACCAAATTGTAAATTCTGAAAACTATAAGGACTTAACCTACTTTTAAGTTACCATTATGAAATTAGTCATATATCATGCTTCTCTGACAAATTTCAACTCAAACGGACATCTCAAACTCATTCGATTGCATAAACAAGATTCGGGACCAAAACGCAAAGATTTCAAAACATAAAACCAACAATTTCAGTTCCCAACGGTCGAGTGTTTCGGAACAGGGAAGACCCGTTCCGAAACGCGGGACCGTTCCGAAACTGGTTCCGAAACAAGGCCTGGCAGTGGCCAAACCGTTCCGGAACAGTTCCTTCCGTTTCGGAACGCCAAGGCCATTTCAGGCCCCTGTTCCGATACGGTAGCACCTGTTCCGAAACAGGCTGCCCAAATTGCAGATTTTTTTCTAGTTTATCATGCTTTTGACCAATCAAACATGCTCCAAAGACCCTCAAATTATACCAGCAAGTCATTACATGCACAAGGATCATAATTGCATCGACCATACTAAAACACGGTATCACTTAGGCAAATTCCCAATTCTAAAGGCATGCAACCTATTTAGAAAACCATTCAAGCATCAAAATACCAAACCAACCACATAGAGGCCATTTACATGTTCTAACATCAATAACAACATAAAACCAACTTAAGGAGTCCAAAACATCTCCCAAAACAACAACATAGGTTCCCCATTGCCAAATGCCAAAAGCTAATAGTGTTTAAGAAACTTTCACCATACATGAGCTTAATTCTCCACTTGGATTCTTGCCCTCCTTGCTGCCTCAATGCACTTTAATGCTCTGCATTATTGGTTTAAGAAAAGAGAGAGCGTAAGCAAATAGCTTAGTGAGGATTGCTCATTTAAAGCAACTCAATAATGCATTTATAAAACACCTTTATAAACCTTAGCTCAAATCAACATTTATACATGCACATAAGCATTTAAAACAAGCAATTCATGCTTCAAATCATTAACATGTCATATTGGACACAAGTGATAATCATAATCTTTTCAAAATACGGTCAACATAAGATTCACACATGGACTTTTAAACACCATTGTGATCTTACAATTCACAAGGACCACACATGGACTTTTAAACACCATTGTGTCCTTAGCACAAGAATCAGCCATGGACTTTTAATCACCATGGTGTTCTTACAATTCACAAGGCTCACTCAAGGACTTTTAACCACCTTAGTGACCTTAAACAAGAATCACCCATGGACTTTTAACCACCATGGTGTTCTTAGAATCCACAAGGCTCACTCAAGGACTTTTAACCACCTTAGTGACCTTACAATACACAAGGCTCACACAAGGACTTTTAACCACCTTCGTGACCTTAGAACAAGAACCAATCATGGACTTTTAACCACCATGTTGTTCTTAAAACAAGAACCACCTATGGACTTTAACCACCATAGTGTTCTTAACCTTTTTCAAAACATCACTTGCCAATATGCATCATTTATCCTCAATAATCCACTGTTTTAAAGCATTTACAAAGCCATTAATCATCATGCACCATTACGCAACAAAACCACATTTAATCAAATGTTCAAAACAAGGATCCCTTACCTTGAGCATCCTTCAACCCATGACTTATAAAACCAGCAATAAACATGCTTACATATGCTTTCAAAACAAGATTTAAAACATGCAAACAAGTCACATTGTATACAACCATTCCATGGTTCAACATAAAGTGAGTTCTTCCGAAAACTTACTCTTGAGCTTAGCTAAGTTTCTTAGACTTAAACTAAGCTCCCAAACCTTCAAAACATTGGTTTCAAAGCTGAAAACCAAAATCCACTCACCGATTCCGTTTCGCCACTTGCCGAAACACCAATCAAGCTTCCGGATCACCACCACAAGGATCCAAAGATGACTCCCATGTTTTAAACACATCAAAGTAGAGGATTAATGCATCATCATTCATTAATATCTTCAATGAAAGCACCTAAACTCGCTACTCTCATCCATACTCACATCTCGGCTACCAAACACAACCGAAATCACCTCCAAACAACTCCACAACACTACCCAGCCAAGATCCATCAATTCTAAACATCCATAAACATCAATTAACATCCAAAATGCATCTAATCACGTCCTTATACCTCCAGCTATAACAGATCATCAAGATCACTCCAAAAACAACCAAAAACTCAAGCAAAACTTAGGAAAATCAACCTCTTCGGGATTGCATTGATTAAACCTCAATTTCTCATCACTTATGCATTCATTTTTCATCAAAATGACATCTCAAAACAATGCCCAATCAGATCATACGAATTTCATCAAAATTAAAGCAAATCTTGCATTTTAAAGCCAAGATCAAGAACACAATTGTAAAACCTTTTATAAAACACAAATCAAGGATTGAGAACTTGGGAATTTCAATAAAGAACTGAGAATTTAGAGGAGAAGGACGTTCATACCTCTAAACTTGAGTTTTCTCCCTTTTTGGAACCAAAATCTTGAAAATCCAATAAGCAAATGCTAAGGTTTTGTTGAAGAATTGATTAGAGATCAAAAGAGGATAGAAATCTAATCTTTGGAGGTCAAAATCAGAGGGAATTTTGCTGGAGAAATGTGTTTGGGTTGAGAGAAAAGTTGAGAGAAAAGAAAATGGAAATTTGGGAAAAGTTTGTTAAAATGACAAAATATCTTTCCCTCCCTTTTTCCTTTATTTTTAAACCATTAATAAAATTGATTAATATTCAGAAAAATTTGGAGAAACTCCTTTGGGTAAATAGCTCCTTAAAGATTCAAAGTTTCAATCCTTTTTAAAACAGTCACGCAGTTTCCAAATATTACATTTTGGTCACTAACCCAAAATGTCACCCTTCCAAACCTCATTTTGTAAAATTGATTCCACCTTTCTCTTATATATAATAAAAGAGGATTTTAAGACATTTTTCCATATTTTTAATGCTACCCGAACTAGGCTTTCCTAAATTCACCCTTTTATACTCGAACCGCGATCCGACCGGTCCGGTCTAAACCCAAAACTTCTAAGCCCAAAATTGGGGTGTTACAGCTTTGTTGTTGAGTTGCAACTTCTTCCTATCATCATCGGTCTATTATTGCCTTTCCTTAGGGGGCGAGTCGACTTTCAACTCTCTTCATCAGAATAGTCAGCCCATCCATCACTACATATCAAAGGAGGTATTCATTAGACTTGATGATTAGCCTCGTCTTATTCTTCCAATAAGGGTAGTTTACCCTATTGAAGTATGGTGGCTTGGAGATGGATTGAGATTCCTCAGCGAAGTAGTTGACGGAAGTAGATGTCATGGCTTAACTTGGAAATTGATTGAACAACGGTTGGATATACTCTAGAGGATGTGAAGCCTTCCAATGAGTGTAGCTCTGATACTAATTTTTTAGTTGATCAATCAATGGAAATGGCCAAGATGGGGTGAATTGGCATTTAACAATTTGTTAAAAGCAATGAGCAAAAAGAAAGAAAATCTACACAAGTGGTAGAGTGGTTCAACCTTTTAAACTAGGTCTACATCCCTTACCTTAGTTATCCACACTAAGGATTTTCATAAATTCACTCATATGTCTTTCCTTTTCAACTAAAGAAGATAACCTCGTAATCACCTAGACTTATACCCCAAAGTCTAGTAATCCTTTTTTTCATAAAGGTAGATACAAAGAAGCAAGCTATGAAATTCCACCAAAGGAAGATTGTTTACACAATTCAATGTTCACTAAAACTCCAAACTTAATGAAAAATGAAATACAATGAAAATCACTCAAGTGGGTTATAAGAATTTGACAATTTGAGCACAAAGAAGTTGGATATGTGCCTAAATGCTTTAGAATAGTTTTCTTGTTGTTGAAGAAGCTTTGGAGACTTGTTTTTAATACCCCTTCATTGATTTCTATCCGCTTGGGTTGTTGGGGAATTGAATAGAGCAGTTGGGCTGCAATTTCCCCATATTAAATGTTGTATGGAAAGGTATGTATCGGTACACGAGCATTTGTATCGGTACTTGCTCAAAAGAAAATTAGTTGTTGCAACAAAGGGTTAGCCGGTACATGGGCAAGCGTATCAACACAAAGTGAAAGGTAGGAAGGTTGTGGCTTATGCATCTAGGAAATTGAAGGTGCACGAGCGCAACTATCCTACTCATGATCTAGAGCATGCTACAATTGTGTTTGCTTTAATGATTTCGAGGCATTACCTTTATGGTGAGAAATGTGTGGTTTTTACGGACCATAAGAGTTTGAAGTATCTAATGTCTCAGAAAGAGTTGAATCTTAGGGAACAAAGATGGTTGGAGTTGCTTAAAGATTACAACTTTACGATAGAGTATCACCCTAGAAAGGCTAATGTTGTGGTCGATGCCTAGAGTAGGAAGGTGGGTGTAGAATTGAGAGTGATGTTTGCTCGGTTGAGTATATCGCGTGTGTAACACCCCAATTTTGGGCTTAGAAGTTTAGGGTCTGAACCGGACCGGTCTGATTTTCGGTTCGAATATAAAAGGAGGTTTTAGGAAAAGCCTAGTTCCGGACACTTTAAAAATATGGAAAATATCTAAAAATCCTCTTTTAATATATATAAGAGAGTGGTGAAATCAATTTTACAAAATAAGGTTTGGAAATACAACATTTTGGAATAGTGACTAAAATGCGATTTTTGAAAAGTTCAGTGGTGACTGTTTTGTAAGGATTGAAACTTTGAATCCTTAAGGAGCTAATCTACCAAAGAATGATTTCTCCAGATTTTTCTTAAATTTAAGTGATTTAATTAATGTTTAATTAATTAAATGAAAAAAGGGAAACCACTTTTTAGATTTTCATAACTAACTTTTCTTAAAATTTTCTCATCTCTTTTTCACTCAAAATTCCATCATCCAAACACTTTTCTCCAGCAACTTATCCATTGATTTTCACTCCAATTGATGAGGTTTCAATCATCAATTAATTCCTAATCCATTCTACATCAAATCCTTTTGATTTGCTAATTGGATTTTCAAGAAAATTGGCCTAAATCAAGGAGAAATCACCATTTAGAGGTAAGGTTGTTCTTCTCCTCTAAATACTCAGTTCTTTACTGAAATTCCCAAGTTATCAATCCTTAATTTAAGTTTTATAAATGGTTTTAATGATATGAACTTGATTTTGGCTTAAAACTCAAGATTTGAAGGACATCTTGAGGAATTTCGTTGTGATTGTTTGGGCTCTGTTTTGAGATGATTATTAAATGTATTTTGGATGTCTAATGATGTGTAAATGAGGTTTTTTCAATGCAATCCCAAATAGGTTGTGTTTCCTAAGTTTTTGCTTATGAAAATGGTGGTTTTGGGGTGATCTTGGTGTTCTGTTATAGCTGGAGGTATAAGAACGAGTTTAGGTTCATTTTGGATGTTAATTGATGTTTAGAAATGGTTGGAAGAGATGGATCTTGGCTGAGTTATGTTTTGGAAGAGTTTGGAGGTGATTTTAATTGTGTTTGGTAGCCGAAATGTTAGTTTTGGTTAGAGCATCGAGTTTAGGTGTGATGGCTGAAGATTTTAATGCATGATGATGCATTAATCCTCTGCTTTGATGTGTTTAAAATAGGGGAGACATCTTCGGATACATGTGGTGTTGATTCGGAGGCTTGATCAGCGTTTCGGCAAGCTTGCGAAACGGAATTGGTGAGTGAAGTTGGATTTCCAGCTTTGAAACAAATGTTTGAAGGTTTTGGGAGCTTAGTTTAAGTCTAAGCAACATAACTAAGCTCAAGAGTAAGTTTTCGGAAAAAACTCTCTTGGATGAGCCATGGAGTGGTTCGATGCATTTGTTTATAAATTGCATGTTTAAATTCTGTTTTGAAAGCATGGTTAATGCTGGTTTTGAAAGCCATATGTTGAAGGATGCTCAAGGTAAGAGATCTTTGGTTTGATATGTTGTAAATGTGGATTTGATGCATAGTGATGCATGATGTTAAATGGCTTTGTTTAATGCTTTAAAATAGTGAATTGTTGATAATAAATTATGTATATTGGCAAGTGATGTGATGGTTTTAAAGTACTTGAATCGGATATAGTTAGCGAGCTATAGGATTGGGTGCACCGTGAATAAAGTCACCTTGGATGTTGAGGGGTTGTAATTGTACCGTAAACTCCATCCAAGTACACTAACGAGAAAGGTAAGATCACAACGGTGGTTAAAAGTCCGTGTGTGGATCTTGGGTTGTGTGTCTCGTGTTCTCGTTAGTGAATTTATACAACTACCGATGAGTGATGTTGAGGGGTTGTGATTGTACCGTTAAACTCCATCACGGGTGCTGAGGGGTTGTGATTGTACCAGTAAACTCCACCTTGTGTGTTCGGTAGTGTGTATGAAGTGTATGGGACAACGCTTGTAATCCACGTGTCCGATTGTGTTTTGTGTTGTAAATGGTTATGGATTATCACTTGAAAGCCAATATAACATGTTGATTTTAATGCAGCATGAGATGCTTATTTATGTATGCAAGGTTGCATGAATAATGGTGATTATGTGATGGAAGGTTTTGTTAAAAGTGTTTTATAAAAGCATTATTGTGTTGTTTCTTTAGAGCATGCCTCACTAAGAAATTGTGCTTACGCTCTCTCTCTTGAACCAATAATGCGGATAACTGAAGTGTTTGAGGGCAACAAGGAGGCTAAGAGTCCAAGAAAAAACTAAGCTCGTGTATGGTGATGTTTTCATAACACTATTAGTTTTTGATATTTTGGCAATGGGAACCTAGGATGTGTTTTGGGAGATGTTTTGGACTCCCTAGTTGTGGCATGATGCCTTTGATGATTTGGATTTGTAAATGACCATTATGATGCTTGATTTGGTGATTTGTTTGTTGCTTGGTTTTGGATACTAGGATGCATACCTATAGACTTGTGGAATTCCATGATTGATGCCATGAACGTGTTTTGAAGTTGCAAACATGTACCTTATATGTATGATGACTTGTTGGCATGATTAGGAAGTCATTAGGATGTGTTTGAGTGGTTTTATGCATGTTAAACCAGCAAAATCTGCAGCTTCTGGGCAACTCGTATCGATACACTCATAGGTGTTTCGAAACTGGGGCCTGTAATGGCCTTTGTGTTTCGAAACGGCTGGTGACCGTATCGAAACGGTTTGGCCACTAGAAGGCCCTGTTTCGAAACAATTCTCGAAACGAACTCGTGTTTCGGAACGGTCAACCCCGTTTCGGAACATGGGACCGTTTGACACTAATTTGAATGGTTTTGAGGTTTGCAAGCTTTACGTTTCAGTCCTAAAAATTGTATTTGCAATTGCATGAGTTCGAGATGTCCGTTTAAGGTGAAATTTGACAGGGAAGCATGTAATGTGACTAATTTTATATTGGTAACTTAAAAATCAGTTAAGATCTCCTAATATCTAGATTTTACAATTTGGTCCCTAATATTTGTATTTTGTGCAATTGAGTCCCTTATTGATATCTGATCGTTGTGCTTTTCACATAAATGTTTCCCAAGAATACGCTTAGGGTTAATGAGCATCTAGATAAGATTAAAAGAAAAAAAAGGTCGTTAACCAAGGTTGACTTTCGGGTTGACTTTGGTTTTCCCCGTGTAATCTTCGTAGTTCGGGTCAACCGACTAGGCCGGGCTAAGGGGGTTACATTTGGTGGTATCAGAGCTAAGTTTTCGTGTAAATGGGAATGGTTATGTGGGTGAAGTATGTGTGATTGCATGATATGCCTTTTAAATAAAAGTATGATGTATGAATTGTAAAGTATGTTGCAATTGTGATGTTATGCTATGTTGAAGCATGTTAGAGGAACCCAATGCCATATCAAAACTAATGAAAGGAATTATTTTTGGAAAATGAGCTTGAGTACTTGGATTACTTACCTTGTTGAGCCTAATTATGTTTATTGCATTTGTGTCAGTGCATTGTTTTTCTTGTAAATGGGGCCTCGTAGAGAAATGAGGATGAATACGAGACCTATGGCTCAGAATGAGAACGAGGAAAACGTTGAGAATGTTGTGGATATACCTCCTCCCCCTGGTGGTGGACCACCCGTCAGTGGTGGTGCTGGGGGTGAAAATGCTGTAATTGGTGCTGGTGCTGGGGTCGCTGGACCTGAAGTTATGTAGGGGCAAGCTGCTCCTGACATGACTGTATTGATGTAGGCTATTGTTGGAGTCTTTCAGGCAGCAGTAGCTGGAGATCACGGAGTTGTGCATCAGGGTGATGCTAACGTGAGATTACTTTTGGAACGTCTTCGCAGTCTGGGAGGGACTGAGTTCAGAGGTTTATCTCCTGAAGGTTCTGAATCTTGGTTGGAAAGCACCAAGAGGATATTGGGACAGATGAACTGCAACGATGTGCAGAAATTAGGTTGTGTGGTATCGCTGTTACATGATGATGCATATACGTGGTGGACGACCACTATCTCCGAAATGGAGGAAGTTGATGTGACTTGGACATTCTTTCTGAACGTGTTCAAGCGAAAGTATCTAGGTGTGCGATACCTGGATGAGAAGAAAGAGAATTCATGTCTCTTGTGCGAGGAAGCATGACGGTGGATGAGTATGAGATCCAGTTTGCCCGTCTTAGTCAGTACGCACCTGAGCTTATCCCTAATGAGCGGGAGACGTGTGAGCGTTTCCGATATGGTTTGGTGACGGACGTGAAGTCCTTTATGCTTGCAGCTGAGTACATAGATTTTGATGTGCTAGTGAGTAGGGCAATGGACATTGAACAAAACCTGGGTTTGTCTTCCAGGGGTGTTAGTTCTGGCTCGGGCAAAAGAGCTGCTGAGTATAGTTCCGGCGGTGGACGGAGGAAGAGAGGACGAGATAAGAAGTATCAGTCTTCTGCTAGGCATGGTAATGGACAGCATGGTGTGCCTGTTCAGGGAGACAGGATGAGAGCTAATCAGAACACGTGCTGGACGTGTGGATCGCGTGGCCATTTGAGGCGTGATTGTCCTCGAGCAGCGAGGGAGGTTCAGGCTCTTGTTGCGGTGACCGATAATTCGAGATGGAATTGTGGTTTGGCAGGCCACATGAGGAGGGAGTGTCCTTTGTTGGCCGGTGGTGGCCAGGGACGTGCTCCTGGAGTTGTTGCACCACAGAGAGGTCGTGGGCGCGTCCGTGGTAACTTCCAGCGCAGAGATGATGGTGGGAGGAATGTGGCGCATGTGGTGGTTGTCCAACTTGAGGGTGGTGGCCAGGCACGAGTGTATGCTCAAGGAGAGGGGAGAAATGATACAGATGTGATCGCAGGTACCTTTACTTTACAATCCTTGTCTTTACTTTCCTTGATTGATTCTAGATCTACACACTCATACATATTGCATGAACATGCTCAATTGCTTGGTTTACCTGTTGAGTCTTTGGATGTTGGTATGCGTGTGACTAGTTTCTATGGTTTTGATGTAATCCTTGGTATAGATTGGCTTGTTGAACATCGAGATGTGGTGGATTTTGAGAACAAGTCGGTTTCGTTGAAACTTGCGGATGATTATGAGGTAGTGGTGGTTGGTGAGAATGTGAAGTTTCTTGCCAATGTGGTGTCTACATTGGAAGAAAGCCGAATGCTGAGGCAAGGTTTTGAGGCCTAACTAGCCTTTGTCATGAATCCTAGCTCTAAGGAGTTGTGAGTTCAAGATATCAGGATTGTGCGAGAATTTCCTCGTGTGTTTCCGGAGGAGTTACCTGGTTTTCCTCCTAATCGAGAGGTGGAATTTGGGATTGAGTTGTATGAAAACACAACTCTAGTGTCCATTACTCCTTACCGAATGGCACCTAAAGAGTTGATGGAGCTGAAGACGCAACTTCAGGAGTTGCTTGATCGTGGTTTTATTCGGCCGAGTGTGTCACCTTGGGGTGCACCGGTCTTGTTTGTGAAGAAAAAGGATGGCACTATGAGAATGTGCATCAATTATCGTCAGCTGAACAAGTTGACTATAAAAAATCGGTATCCTTTGCCGAGGATTGATGATCTTTTTGATCAGTTTCGGGGAGCGGCTGTGTTCTCTAAGATTGACTTAAGGTCAGGTTATTACCAGCTCAAGGTGAAGGATGTGGATGTGCCAAAAACAGCCTTCAGAACGAGGTATGGGCATTATGAGTTCCTTGTGATGTCGTTTGGTTTGACGAATGCTCCTGCAGCTTTTATGGACATGATGAATAGAGTGTTCCATGAGTACTTGGACAAGTTTGTTGTGGTGTTCATTGATGATATCCTTGTGTACTCTCGTACTAAGGAGGAGCATGAGGGGCATTTGAGGATTGTGTTGCAGGCTTTGTTGGAGAATCAGCTTTACGCTAAGCTGCGCAAGTGTGAATTTTGGCTTAGGGAAGTTGTGTTCCTTTGTCATGTGGTTTCTGCTGAGGGGATTCGTGTTGATCCTCGGAAGATTGAGGCAATGATGAATTGGAAGCCTCCTAAGTATGTTCATGAAGTCCGCAGTTTCCTTGGGTTGGCAGGATACTACCGAAGGTTCGTGGATGGATTTTCAAAGATTGATGCACCTTTGACGAAGTTGTTGCAGAAGGATGTCAAGTATGAGTGGACATAAGCGAGGCAGCAGTCTTTTGAGAAGCTTAAGGCAGCTTTGACGCAAGCTCCTATCTTGGTTCAACCTGAATCAGGGAAAGAGTCTGTGGTGTACAGTGACACATCCTATGTTGGTTTGGGGTGTGTGTTGAGGCAAAAGGGTAAGGTGGTGGCTTATTCACCGCGCCAGTTGAAGGTGCATGAGCGCAATTATCCTACGCATGATATTGAGTTAGCTGCAGTGGTCTTTTCTTTGAAGATTTGGAGACATTATCTGTATGGTGAGAAGTGTATTGTGTACACGGATTACAAGAGTTTGAAGTATCTGATGTCTCAGAAAGAGTTGAATCTTAGGCAACGACGTTGGGTGGAGTTGCTTAAAGATTACGATCTGACGATCAAGTACCATCTGGTAAAAGCTAATGTTGTAGCGGATGCCTTGAGTAGGAAGGTGGCAGTGGAGTTGAGGGCTATGTTTGCCAGTTTGAGTATTTCGCGAGATGGAGGTCTTGTCGCTGAATTGCAAGTGAACCATCTTTGGTTCAGTTGATAAAGGATAAGCAGCTGTTGGATGATTCCTTGGTGCCACATGTTCAAGATATTGCTGAGGATAGGCCATCGGATTTTTGTTTTAATGATGATGGGGTTTTATGTTTTGGGAGTCGGATAGCAGTGCCGAATGATGCTGAGTTGAGGCGTGCTATTCTGACTGAAGCTCATTGTAGTCCTTTTGCTATGCACCCTGGTAGTACAAAAATGTATCGTGATCTTAAGGATGAGTACTATTGAGTGGGTTTGAAGAAAGATGTTGCGAAGTATGTGAGTAAGTGCATGGTTTGTCAGCAAGTTAAGGCTGAGCATCAGTTTCCTTCTGGGTTGTTGCAACCGTTGAGAATTCATGAGTGGAAGTGGGAAAGGATTACCATGGACTTTGTGTCTGGTTTGCCTTTGTCGCCATCGAAGAAGAATTATGTCTAGGTGATTTTGGATCGCCTTACCAAGTGTGCGCATTTCTTACCTGTGCATACTACGTATACTTTGGACAAGCTTGCAGAGCTCGAGCAAAGGTGTCAGCTGTGCGGCTGCCGCCAGTAGCTGTTGTGGTAGGGGTCGGTGTGGACGCAACAAATGGCTTTTTGGGCGTGGCATCAGGTGTAGGGGTATGGGCAGGGGTGGGGCAGCAAAATATTGATTGGGGAAAGTAGGGAACATAGCAATGGGGAAATTAAGAGAGGTGTGGATGAAATTTACCGTAACGGTGGTGAAGTCTCGGATGAAACTCATGAGGCCGAGCTGTCGTTCCTCCAGTTTTTGTATGGAAGCAAGGATCTGTGAGGAGGTGTCAGCTGGAGGAGCTGTTGCAGTAGGCTGCCTGGGTTCTGTGGCAGCAGGCTCGGTGTCGGTGGGCTCTGTCGGCTCTACTGCTGTGGCAGTAGGGTCGAAAGACGACAAGGGCGTGGCAGCAGTGAGTTCCATCAGGCTAAGTATGTTTCTGTTTGTCCAGCCTTTCCCTCGAACTCGTAAATATTTGGCAGCTTCTGGTACATGGTGGCCGCGACAGAGGGCATTGATGAGGTAGGGGTAGAAGAGTGGTCCGGACGGCCGGTAAGCACAGTAAAGTATTCCCTCCTAGACGTATTTGCCAACGTTAATTGGCCTCTCATTTAAAGTGCAATGGATGAGGGCTAACCTTGGTTGGTCGACTGTGGTGTTGTGCGAGGAGGGCATGATTCGTTTCCTGATAAAAGAATTCCAAAGCTTTGCCTCCGGGGTGAGTTGAAGTCTCTTTACCGTTCTCGAATGCTTCAGATCGGTGTTCCACTCGGTACCCTCATCCGTGAGTTCTACCATCACAACATCGTAGTCGGCAGGCTCTAGACTCTCGAGGAATCATTGGTGGCCATCTTCATTTCTGCCCACATAGAACCCATAGAGCGTGTTGATGTACTCGGGCTCGAAAGTTACCTCTTTCCCTCGAACAGTGACTGTTGTCACGTTCCTGCTGCTGATGGCAGCATAAAATTCCCGGACAAGAGTCACGTTCATCTCCTATGGCTGCTCCGCGAATATCTGCCACTTTAGAGCTCTGATTTTTCTGGCTATGAACGGCTGCAGCCCCAGGTTCCTCATTTTGGACGTGTAAATGAAACCCCTCTCCTCCCACATATCACAAATCTAGAAGGAGCTTGGAGTGGATGCTGTCGGGTCAGATCTTGAGGCAGAGCTTCGACGGGTGTTTCTAGAAGTCATGTTGCAAGGATTGTGGAAGAAAATGAAAGCCAGTAAATATTCTAGAGGAAACAAGTAGAAAGAGTAGAAGTGAGTGAAAAATTAATAGTAAAATGGGGTTTATATAAAGGGAGAGTTTGCTGCCCGTTGGAGCTGTAACGGCAGGCGCGAATAACTGGGCCAGCTGTTATGCAGTTTCTGACGCGTCTGTCACGTGTTTCTATGTCTGCTGCGCGTCTATTGTTGGGTGTGTAAAAGATCTATCATTTACACCTTTTTAAACCCATATTTCTGCTGCATTCAAGCATCTTTGCATTGCATTTAGGTTAGTTTTCAATAAAACATCACAATTATATAAAAGGCACGGATTCTACTGAAAGATGGCTATTTTTTCAGGTATCTGTCACAGTGGATGTCGAAGGCAGGCGCAGGGCAGATAAGCAGGAGAGCTGAACTGGACAAGCAGCTGAAGAAGACGAACCTGTCATGGACCTGTCGTGACAGCATGATGACAGCAGATTTATGAAGAGGAAAAGTGAAGTGGACCTCGATAGATAGAGAAAAATCTGCTCGTCTGTCGTGTGGAAACCGAATATTTTTCCAAGCCCCGGATCAAAAGATATGTCAAGCCAAAGCTCAAGGAGAAGAATTCCCATGAAACAAGGAGGCGGCTGAAAAGTAGGAATCCTTAGAGATTTAGTCTTTATTAGAATCTTACTTTTAATTAAAGTTGTAATCCTTGTTACCTTAGATAACTTGAGCCCAAAGCTTATATAAAGGGCATAGATTAAACCTAGGGCATAGCCAACTACCCCATAACCGAAACCAAAACCCTGCCGTTTACCTGTCACCGATATGTTCTAAACTCCCCCTAGGGCTACGGGTTGTTTTGTAAAGTAGTTGCAAGGGTTGCTTTGTTTTAGGATTTTTCAAGTTCAATAAAATAAACTTCAAGTTCTTTTATCTTGGTTTTAATATCTTGCAAGAGCATCGGGAGAGCATTGTGAGGTTATCCATTTACTTAGCATCGGGAGAGTTAAGTATACGAAAGAGGTAAAAGCGCGTTCTCTAGTTTATAGTTGAACCATCTCGTGCTTAGGGATAAGGCGAGGTTAAGTGGCTAAGGAAGAATTCATACACATCGGTGTTCATCCTTCGATTCACGCCGGGAGGTATCATCAAAGACGTGATCATCGACAGACTTGTGCCTAGGGATAGGGCAAGGAAGATCTGGGATTCTTGCCAAGCTTGAAGTACGGAGTTAGTGTTCGCTGCCGCGACAGCTAACGGACAGACGCCGCGACAGGTGCTGTCGGCGACGGGTGCGACGACAGAACTGGAGATCCTAAGCAATTCAATACCTGCACTACCGAGCAACTCAATACCAACCCATTCTCTCTCTCTTGATATCTCAATCTTTTATTTACGTTTTTACTTTATTATTCTCGTGACAACTCTTAATTATTTCCTTTACTTTCGTGCAGTGAATTTAGGTGAAGCTATTAGCCCAATCCCTGTGGAGACGATATCCGATACTTTGTATCACTTTACTACTTGCGTCGTGTATACTTGCACTATAATTGCGATAGACTATTTTACACGCAACAAGTTTTTGGCGCCGTTGCCGGGGATTGGCAACATAACTACACCTTTCTTTCCTTGCACTTTTTGTTTTTTTATTTTCGTTTTTGTTTTTGTTTTTATTTTTATTTTCTTTAATTTTTCTTTTGTGTTTTAAACTCTTGCTTTTCACAAGGTTTTCCTGTTTATGCGCAGATCGAAAAGAGGTGAAGATCCTTAGTATAAATTAGATCCGGAGATCGAACGTTCCTTTAATCTCAAGAAACAGATTCGCCACCTCTTAGACCGAAACGAATACCTTGAAGAACAGCTAGAGCAGATGGCCCGTAATCAGCCTGCCGGTGAAGAAATCCCGCCTGTCGGTGACCCGCCCGCGGCAGGTGGACAACGGTCATGTCGTGACTACATGCTGAACGATCATGTAGAGCTGGAGACCACGCTGCCGGATATTGATGTTGACAACTTCGAGCTTAAACCTGTCATGTTTAGTATGATCAACAACGCCAGACAATTCAGTGGTTCTGCGACAGAAGATGCCAGGGAGCATCTCAAAACGTTCCAGGAGATCTGTGGTTCGTTTAGACTACCAGGAGTTAGTCCGGAGATACTGAGGCTTCGGTTATTCCCCCATTCATTGAGGGATAGAGCTAAAACTTGGTGGAATAAACTTACACCGGGTTCTATTATGACTTGGGCAGATTTAACTCGTGAATTTTTGTCTCGTTTTAATCCTTCACATTTAGCTGAGCGATTACGTAATGAAATTTCTACTTTTCAACAGGAAGATGACGAGCCAATGCACGAGGCCTGGGACAGATTCACAACTCTTCTCCGAAACTGCCCAATGCATGGATTCCCCGTTTGGAATCAGGTAACTAAGTTCTATAATGCTGCTAACTTACAAACTCGCATTCGAATTGATTCTGCAGCAAATGGACTATTATTGGATAAAGATCCGGACGAAGCCCTGCAAGTTTTGAAACACCTGGCTAAGAATGAGGAGCAGTTTCCAACCGCTAGAAGAGGAGGTAAACGGGTACTTGCTGTCAAGGATTATGAGGCCGACAGCACTATGAAATCACAGGTAGCATTCCTCACCAAAGCCATGAAACACTTATTGAGTGAAGAGGAAGTACGAGGGTTTGCTGTCGAGGAAGTTTGTGCTACATGTGAAGGAAATCATAGTAGGGATGAATGCCCTATAAATATAGAAGAAGGAAAATATGTTGGAAATTACAAGCCAAACTACAATTCCAACAATTACAACCCTAATTGGAGGAAAGATCCCAAATTTTCCTGGAGTAACCCCAACAACGCCTTAAATCCGCAAGCCTATAACCAGAATCAAGGGGGTCCTAGATTGTTGACGCGACAGCAGCCACAGCCGCAGAACCTGCCGCCTCAGCAACAACAGCAGCCACCACCTGCCACGAGTAGTGTATTGGAGCAGACTCTGGCCACCTTTATGTCTCAGACCAGCACGTATATGGATAACATCAATAAGTTTGTCAAGAAAACGGAAGATTTTATGGATGAAACTAAGATGAGAATGACAAACCATGAGGCCACCTTGAAATCTCTAGAGACACAAATGGGTCAGGTGTCGCAGCATATTAAACCGAGGCAGAATGGAGGTTTCCCTAGCAATACTGAAAATGCTAGACCGCCCCCACACGAGCAATGTAAGGCAATCACTACTAGGAGTGGGAAAAAGTTACCAGGGCCGGAAAAAGAAGCTGAAACAGAAAAGAAACCTGCCTTGGATAAGCCTGCCGAGGAAGCTGCCCCGACAGGTAATGAACAGACTGCTGTCGATGAGCCTGTCACGACAGCAGAAGCGACAGAGGAGAAAAAAGATGAGTATCGACCTCAGATTCGCATGCAGTGGGAAGGACGCATTGCTGATTATCGTCCTCCACCACCTTTTCCGCAACGGATACAGCAAGCTAAGCATGAATCTCAACTTAAAAAGATTTATGATATTTTTAAACAGGTTCATATTAACATTCCGTTGTTAGATGTTGTTAGGGAAATGCCCAGTTATGCTAAATTTCTCAAGGATGTCATGTCTAAAAAATCTAAACTTGGGGAATTTGAAACGGTAAGGATGCAAGAAGGGTGCATGAGTATTCTTCATCGACAACCACCCCAGAAAAAGAAGGATCCAGGGAGCTTCCTCATACCTTGCGTAATCGGAGATAAATTTGTAGGTAAGGCATTATGTGATCTTGGTGCTAGTGTTAATCTAATGCCCAAATCTGTTTTTCAGAAATTAGGTATTGGCAAGGCGCGGCCCACGACAGTTACCCTACAGCTAGCCGACCGCTCTTACGTTCACCCCGAGGGAAAAATTGAAGATATTTTGGTAAGAGTGGATAAACTTATTTTTCCTGCTGACTTCCTTATTTTAGATTGTGAGGCAGATGAGAACGCACCAGTCATCCTAGGGCGACCCTTCTTAGCCACAGGAAGATCATTGATTGATGTGGAGAAAGGAGAACTCACCATGCGTGTAAACGATCAAGAAATTAAGTTGAATGTTCTCCAAGCAATGAAACATGCTGATGTGGATGAAGAATGCAAGGCCATCATTGAGGTAACCTTTGATCAACCCTGCATCAGGTCGGGCTGCCGGGATATAAAATTTGGTCACTGCTGCGACAGCCATTTACAAGCCTGTCACGACGGCAACGACGACAGCACCGAAGACAGCGACTCCTCTGAATCCGATACATCTGATACTGAAGGTCATGAGGAGGTAGACTGGTTAGACCATCGCCCAGGTAAGTTATTCGAACCCTTGAATTACACTTCGGATAACCATTGAATCCAAAAGCCCTCTACTGTTGAACCACCTGTCTTAGAACTTAAGCCCCTGCCAGGGCAGCTCAAATATGCTTATCTTGGTTGTGATAAAACACTGCCCGTAATCATCTCTGCTAAGCTGCCGCAGGAACAGGAACGACAGCTGATCGACATGTTAAGGCAGCATAAAAGGGCAATAGGATGGACTATAGCAGACATTCAGGGCATTAGTCCGGCAATCTGTATGCACAAAATCCTCCTAGAGGAAGATCATAAGCCGACTATTGATGCCCAACGGCGGTTAAACCTTGCAATGAAGGAGGTAGTGCGTAAAGAAATAATTAAATGGTTAGATGATGGTATTATTTACGCCATCTCCGATAGCAAATGGGTAAGCCCGGTGCAACGTGTTCCCAAGAAAGGAGGCATGACCGTGATAACCAACGAAAACAATGAGTTAATCCCAACCAGGACTGTGACCGGTTGGAGGGTTTGTATGGACTATCGGAAGCTTAACAAAGCTACGCGAAAAGACCACTTTCCTTTACCCTTTATTGATCAAATGCTTGATAGATTAGCGGGTAAACCTTACTATTGTTTTCTTGATGGTTACTCAGGTTATAACCAAATCGCTATTGCACCAGAGGATCAAGAGAAAATGACTTTCACCTGTCCCTACGGAATATACGCATTTAGGAGGATGCCGTTTGGACTCTGTAACGCACCTGCCACCTTCCAAAGGTGCATGATGGCTATATTCTCCGACATGGTTGAGGACTTCCTTGAGATCTTCATGGATGATTTTTCTGTCTTTGGAGACAATTTTGAAAGCTGCCTCGGCAACCTTCAAAAGGTACTTGAAAGATGTGAAAAAGCTAATCTTGTTCTTAATTGGGAAAATGCCATTTTATGGTAGATGAAGGGATAGTTTTAGGCCATAAGATTAGCTGCCGTGGGATAGAGGTCGACAGGGCAAAGATTGAAGTCATAGAGAAGCTGCCGCCGCCAACCACAGTCAAGGGCATTAGGAGTTTCCTAGGGCATGCTGGTTTCTATAGGAGATTTATTGCAAATTTCTCAAAAATCACGAAGCCCCTATGTCATCTCTTAGAGCAGAACCGACCCTTTGACTTTAATGAAGAATGCACTAAAGCATTCAAGGTTCTGAAGGAAAAGCTAGTGACAGCCCCCATAGTACAGCCACCAGACTGAACGCAACCGTTTGAAATTATGTGTGATGCTAGTGACTATGCTGTCGGGGCAGCACTTGGGCAGCGCAAGGACAGGCTGTTTCATGTCATATATTATGCCAGCAAAACATTGAATGATGCCCAAGTGAATTATACCACCACAGAAAAGGAGCTGTTAGCTGTGGTGTTCTCCATCGACAAGTTTCGTTCTTATATACTTGGAACGAAAGTAATAGTGCACACCGATCATTCTGCCCTTAAGTACTTGTTCGCGAAGAAGGATGCAAAGCCTAGGTTGATACGATGGATCTTGCTATTACAAGAATTCGACCTTGAAATCAAAGACAAAAAGGGGACAGAAAATCAGGTGGCAGATCACTTGTCGAGTTTGGAGATGGGACAGAGTCTACCTTTAGATGAGACACACATACTAGAGACCTTCCCAGATGAGCAGCTCTTTGCTGCCGCAATAGCTGTCGCAACAGCCATGGCGGCAGGTAAGTCTTCTAACCTTCCCTGGTATGCTGATTTCGTTAATTTTATAGTTAGCGGAATATTACCTTCTGATCTTACTTATCAAGCCAGGAAGAGGTTTCAAAATGATGTTAAACATTATTATTGGGACGAACCTCTTCTTTTCAAAATGTGCGCAGATCAGGTTATAAGGAGATGTGTACCTCAAGAAGAGCAAGAAGACGTTCTCCATCACTGTCATGCCTCACAATATGGAGGACACTTAGGAGGCAATAAAACTGCTGCCAAGGTGCTGCAGTCAGGGTTCTACTGGCCGACATTGTATAAGGACGCACAGGAATTTTACAAAAACTGTTACAGGTGCCAGCGGACAGGTAACATCTCAAGGAGAAACGAGATGCCACTGCAGAATATTTTAGAAGTCGAAATCTTCGACGTTTGGGGATTGATTTTATGGGACCTTTTCCATCTTCGTGTGGAAATCTTTACATCCTCCTAGCAGTAGATTATGTCTCCAAGTGGGTAGAAGCAATCGCAACTCAAAAGAATGATGCCAAAACGGTTCAAAAGTTTTTGCACAAAAACATCTTTTCTAGATTTGGCATCCCTAGAGCGATTATCAGTGATGAAGGGAGACATTTCGATAACAGGGTAATTGCTGCCGCCTTGAAGAAATATGGTGTCAAGCACAGGATAGCGACAGCATACCACCCACAGACCAATGGACAGGCTGAGATTTCCAACAGGGAAGTGAAGAACATTCTTGAAAAGATGGTTAAACCAACTAGGAAAGATTGGTCTCTACTTCTGAATGATGCATTAGGGGCATACAGGACAGCTTTCAAAACTCCATTAGGCATGTCTCAATTCCGATTGATCTATGGGAAAACCTGCCACCTGCCTGTCGAGATAGAGCACAAGGCATATTGGGCAATCAAGGCAGTAAACATGGACTTGGACAAGGCAGGCCAGAAAAGGCTGTTAGATTTGAACGAGATCGATGAAATACGGACGATGGCCTACGACAACGCAAGAATATACAAGGAGAAAACAAAGAAGTGGCATGACAAGAAGTTGCTGCCACGTCAGTTCTGCCCAAGGCAGCTTGTGTTGTTGTTTAATTCTAGGTTGAAACTCTTCCCAGGGAAGCTTAAATCTAGATGGTCTAGCCCGTTCCAAGTGGTTCAAGTTTTTCCCCATGGTGCCATTACAATTCAATCATTAAAGGACGGGCACCAATTCAAAGTCAATGGACAACGCCTCAAGCATTATCAGGGGACTGAAGCCCCAGGAATACAGGAAGTGGTTACTTTAGGTGATGCCCCACAAGGCATCCCTAATTTAACCTAATTTTTATTTATGTTATTTTATTATTTATTATTATTTATTAGGAATTTAGGTTAATTTTATTCGAATAATGTTTTGTTTTCAATTTCAGTTTTTAGGAAATAAAGGAGTCAAGTGAGAAAGAAGAAGTGGCACAAGACCACCGCCCATCCACCAGCCCAATAAAGCCCATATATGGTAACCTGTCGCTTCGGCTGCCGGCGCAGACGGATTTGACAGGCTGTCAACAGACGCACAGCAGACGAAGAAGCGTCCGGCAGACGCTCAGCAGAAGCATTAATGCGTGTCAGACGCGTCAGACACGCAATATCCAATCTGCCGCCTCGTTATTCCCGCCTGCCGTTGCGGCATTAAATGGGCAGCTACTCGACCGCTATATAAACCCCTTCTCCCTTTCATTTTTCCTCACTTCTGATTTTTTCTCTCTTGTATTCTCTTCTAGTTTATCTATTTTCTTTCTTTTTCAACCCTTGCAACAAAAAATGTCTTCACGACAAACTCGCCAGAATGCTGCTGCCGCCTCTTCTTCAGCAGCAGCATCCCCGTTCGCCAACAAGGAACTATGGGAGGAACGGAGCTTCATCTATAACAGAGATGCCCCTCTTTTTGGACTCCGGCCGTTCATTATGAAGGCCATTACGGCACAACTTTGGGAAGACTTTGCCGAGCAGCCGTCAGAGCTTAACGACACTCTGGTCAGGGAATTCTATGAGGCGATCGAAAGTAAGTCGGCGACATCTGTCGTCGTCCGAGGAGTGACAGTTCCTTTCACCGCCAGCAGCATCAACCATGTATTCGGCCTCTTCTTTGGCCCCAATGACGATGCTCATCAACAGTTTTGGGACTCCCTCGACGCTGCCGGACATGATGTTGTCATGAGGGAATTGACAGAGGAGGGCACAACCTGGAGCACCAGCAAGAAGAACCCCAACTCCATCAACCGGGCAGAGCTGCTCCCCGAGGCAAAACTATGGAATGCTTTTATCAAAAAGCGTATCCTGCCCTCGTCCCACCACACGACAGTCAACAGGCAGCGGCTGGCCCTCATCCACTCTATCATGCATGACAGGCCGATCAACGTGGGCAGGTACATGTGAGACAGCATTCTCGATTGTGCTTTCAGATCAGATTCACGACTATGCCTGCCCTTCACCATCACTGTCCTCTGCCGCTGCGCTGCCGTACCGGAGGACCCTTCAGACAAAATCAAGAAGGGCAGCGGCTGGACCGACAGCAACATCTCCAGCCTCATGGAGATCATCGTCGTATCGCCCCTCAACGCCTTCGATCCAAACGCCCCACCTGCTGAGTCTGATGATGAACCTGCCACCGAACCTGCCCCAGAAGCTGCGACCAACACCGCTCCGGCAGATCAGAACGCCCACATCTTAGCTGCCATCTTGAGGATCGAGGAGCGCCAAATGGGTTTAATGACATTCATCCGCGACTTCTCCAATACAACGGTAAACTTCATTACCAATACTTTGAATTTTTCGGATGTCATTTTCCCCACCTTCCCCGCCCATTACTTTAATATCCCCTCCCACACCACCTGTCTCTCCCCACGGAGAATCTGCCTCCTCCACACCCTCTCCGACAGCAGCCGGCAACCCACCGGCGGACACTTCCCCTCGAGGCACCAAGCGAGCTGCCACTGACGACAGCCCTCTTGTCCGGAGGAACTTGGACAGCGCCTTCACACGGGTGAAGAGAATTACACATGTGGCCAACAAGAGGATGCTTTCCAAAGCCATCACGAGTAACAGCTGGGACAGCAGCAGCAGTTCTGATGTCCGACTAGTGGAGCCACCTGCCCTTCAACCTGCTGACGACCCTGTCCCCCAACCAGAGGAAGAACCTGCACCTCAACAGGCTGATGAACCTGTTGACCAACCTGCTCCGGAACCTGCCCAGCCACCTCCCCAACGCAGACGCTACCATCAGATCCGCGTCAGCAGCAGCAGCGAGGACAACACATAAAATTTAAGTTTTTATTTCTTTTACTCCTCTTATTGCTGTCTGCCCTTATATATTGTGATGTACTTTTATTTTTCATGTTTTTCTTTATTTGTTTTAGTGTCATTTTGCATTGAGGGCAATACAACCCTCGGGTTTGGGGGTGGCAACCCTCCATATTTAATGGAGTCTTTAGCACATCTTTTGTTTAATTGTTGTGTCTTATTAGTTATTTATTTTCTTAAAAAAAATCAGAAAAATCAGAAAAATCAGAAAATTTGAACTGTTGACTTAAAACTGTGAAGTTAACTTACCTGTCATGACGGCTCTGTCGTGGCAGCATCTTTAGGACAGGTTAAGGAAAAGTTTAGAGCCTTTCCATAGTTCTGAAAACTTAAACACTTTTGTGACTGTTATATTGCTTAGACTTCTTTTAGCCAAACTAGAATAGGAAGCTTAGAACTTGGATAGCCCCTAGAGGTGCCTAACACTGGCTCTAGGAAAGAAGTTTAGCAAAAGAAAATCAAAAACCTAGAGGTGCCCGAAACCGGCTCTAGGAAGCTAACTAGAGGTGCCCAAAACTGGCTCTAGAAAAACTTAGCTTGAAAATAGAAGAAAAAGAAGCATGAAAATGTGCCTTCTAAAAGAAAGTAAACTTTGGCATAAAATTCGAGTCAAGGAGTTGAATATTCTAGTGAAACTAAGAGAGTCTTAGCATATAACTGTTCACAAACATGCACACACTGCACGAGAGCTATAGGGAGATTCCGGACAGATCCTAACCCTTTCGACAGGTTGCTGCCGTCATAGAGAATGAGCGACAGGTGAGGGATAGTTCACTGTTTGAAGGCCAAACACAAAAATTTTCAGTTTTCTTTTAAGTCTTCATTGCTTGAGGGCAAGCAAAAACTTGAGTTTGGGGGTGTGTTGGGTGTGTAAAAGATCTATCATTTACACCTTTTTAAACCCATATTTCTGCTGCATTCAAGCATCTTTGCATTGCATTTAGGTTAGTTTTCAATAAAACATCACAATTATATAAAAGGCACGGACTCTACTGAAAGATGGCTATTTTTGCAGGTATCTGTCACAGTGGATGTCGAAGGCAGGCGCAGGGCAGATAAGCAGGAGAGCTGAACTGGACAAGCAGCTGAAGAAGACGAACCTGTCATGGACCTGTCGTGACAGCATGATGACAGCAGATTTATGAAGAGGAAAAGTGAAGTGGACCTCGATAGATAGAGAAAAATCTGCTCGTCTGTCGTGTGGAAACCGAATATTTTTCCAATCCCCGGATCAAAAGATATGTCAAGCCAAAGCTCAAGGAGAAGAATTCCCATGAAACAAGGAGGCGGCTGAAAAGTAGGAATCCTTAGAGATTTAGTCTTTATTAGAATCTTACTTTTAATTAAAGTTGTAATCCTTGTTACCTTAGATAACTTGAGCCCAAAGCTTATATAAAGGGCATAGATTAAACCTAGGGCATAGCCAACTACCCCATAACCGAAACCAAAACCCTGCCGTTTACCTGTCACCGATATGTTCTAAACTCCCCCTAGGGCTACGGGTTGTTTTGTAAAGTAGTTGCAAGGGTTGCTTTGTTTTAGGATTTTTCAAGTTCAATAAAATAAACTTCAAGTTCTTTTATCTTGGTTTTAATATCTTGCAAGAGCATCGGGAGAGCATTGTGAGGTTATCCATTTACTTAGCATCGGGAGAGTTAAGTATACGAAAGAGGTAAAAGCGCGTTCTCTAGTTTATAGTTGAACCATCTCGTGCTTAGGGATAAGGCGAGGTTAAGTGGCTAAGGAAGAATTCATACACATCGGTGTTCATCCTTCGATTCACGCCGGGAGGTATCATCAAAGACGTGATCATCGACAGACTTGTGCCTAGGGATAGGGCAAGGCAGATCTGGGATTCTTGCCAAGCTTGAAGTACGGAGTTAGTGTTCCCTGCCGTGACAGCTAACGGACAGACACCGCGACAGGTGCTGTCGGCGACGGGTGCGACGACAGAACTGGAGATCCTAAGCAATTCAATACCTGCACTACCGAGCAACTCAATACCAGCCCATTCTCTCTCTCTTGATATCTCAATCTTTTATTTACGTTTTTACTTTATTATTCTCGTGACAACTCTTAATTATTTCCTTTACTTTCGTGCAGTGAATTTAGGTGAAGCTATTAGCCCAATCCCTGTGGAGACGATATCTGATACTTTGTATCACTTTACTACTTGCGTCGTGTATACTTGCACTATAATTGCGATAGACTATTTTACACGCAACATCTATTACGTGTTTCTGTGTATGTCGCGACAGGGTGTTGATAGGCTGTATTTTCTGCGTCTATCGCGGCAGCTATAACGGCAGGCTCCAAAGGTTGGGCTTTTTGGGCTAATGGAAAGATGGTGGGCTGAATTCACTTCTCCTCTTCTCCTTGCCTCCTTTATTTCCTAAAAAATAAAAATAAAAATTTTAGTTCCTAAAAATTAAATAATTCTAATTACCTAATAATAAATAATAATAAAAACAAATAAAATAAAACTTAGGTTAAATTAGTGATGCCAGGAGGGGCGTCTCCTAAAGTAACCACTTCCTGCATTCTTGGGGCTTCAGTCCCCTGATAATGCTTCAATCATTGTCCATTGACTTTAAATTGGTGCCCGTCTTTTAGAGATCTGATTGTTATGACACCATGTGGAAAAACCTACACCACTTGGAATGGGCCAGACCACCTAGATTTCAGCTTCCCTAGAAAGAGTTTTAACCTAGAGTTGAACAACAACACAAGCTGCCCTGGGTAGGACTATCGTGGCAGCAATTTCTTGTCATGCCACTTCTTGGTCTTGTTTTTGTAGATTCTTGCGTTGCCATAGGCCATTGTTCGAATTTCTTCAATTTCATTCAGATCAAGTAGCATTTTCTGTCTTGTTTTTCCAAGTCCATATTAAGTGCCTTGATGGCCCAGAATGCTCTGTGCTCAATCTCAACAGGTAAATGGCATGTTTTCCCATAAATCAGTCGATAGGGTGACATTCCCAATGGAGTTTTAAACGTTGTCCTTTAGGCCCATAATGCATCATTGAGGTGTAGAGACCAGTCCTTCCTAGTTGGCTTAACCATCTTTTCAAGAATGTTCTTAACCTCTATGTTTAATATTTCAGCATGTCCATTGGTCTGAGGGTGGTATGTTGTTGCTACCCGATGTTTGACACCATACTTTTTCAAGGCAACAACTATAACCCTATTGTTAAAATGCCTCCCTTCATCACTGATGATCGCCTTAGGGATGCCGAATCTGGAAAAAAAATGTTTTTATGCAAAAACCTCTGAACCGTCTTGGCATCGTTTTTCTGAGTAGCGATCGCTTCAACCTATTTGGACACATAGTCCACTGCCAGGAGGATATATAAGTTCCCACATGAAGTTGGGAATGGTCCCATAAAATCTATCCCCCAAACGTCGAAGATCTCGACTTCAAGAATATTTTGCAGTGGCATCTCATGTCTCCTTGAGATGTTTCCACTCCTTTGACACTTGTCACAGTTTTTGTAGAATGATTGGGCATCCTTGAACAATGACGGCAAATAAAATCCTGTAACGCCCCGGTTTTGGGCTCAGAAGTTTTGGCGTTGACCGGTTTAGTCAAAGTGCTGATCGAGTATATAAGAGGGAATTTAGGAAAACCTAGTTCGGGTTGCATTAAAAATATGGAAAAATATTCTAAAATCATCTTTTAATATATAAAAGTGAACTGTGAAATCAATTTTGGAAAATGAGGTTCGGAAGGTTGACATTTTGGCTAGTGACCAAAATGTAATTTTTGAAAGTTGCGGGACAGTTTTATAAAGGATTGAAACTTTGAATCTTTAAGGAGCTATTATTCCAAAAAGGATTTCTCCAGATTTTTCTAAGATATTTTAAGTCTAAAATCTGATTTTAAAGATTAAGAAAAGAGAGGGAAATCATTTTAACCAAATCTTAACTAATTTTTCTATTTTCTCTCAAATTCTCTTTTCTCTCATTTTCTCTCTACCCAAACAAGATTTCCTCAGATTTCTTTCTCTGATTTTGACATTTACATCTCTCATTTCAACTCTCATTTGATTCCTAATCATCTCATCATCAAAACCTCTCAATTTGCAAATTGTTTCATCAAGCATTTTGGCTCTAAAAGGGAGAAATTCAAGTTTGGAGGTAAGAACGTCCTTCTCCTCTAAACTATCAGTTCTTTACTGAAATTCCTAAGTTCTCAATCCTTGATTCATGTTTTATTAAAGGCTTTTCAATTGAGATCTTGATTTTTGGCTAAAATGCAAGATTTGGTGATTTTGGTGAAAATTTCGTGTGATCTGTTTAAGCAGGGTTTTGAAGTGTTAAAATGATGTTAAATGAATGCTAAAATGATTAGAAGTTGAGGTTTAATCAATGCAATCCCGGATAGGTTGAATTTCCTAAGTTTGGCTTGAGTTTTTGGTTGTTTTTGGAGTGTTTTTGGTGATCTGTTATACCTGGAGGTATAAGGACGTGGTTGTGATCTTTTTGCATGTTAGTTGATGTATAAAAATGGTTAGAAGTGATGGATCTTGGCTGGGTTAAGTTTTGGAAGTGTTTGGAGATGATTTCGGTTGTGTTTGGTAGCCAAATTGTTAGATTTGTGATGAGCAGTGAGTTGTGTTGATGTTGCTGGTGTTTTAATGCATAAGGATGCATTAATGTTTTGTTTTTATGTGCTTGAAACAGGGGAGGTTGATCCTTGAGTTTTGGAGGTGTTTTCGGAAGGTTTCGGAAGCTTGGAAAGCTTGTTGGCTAGGCTTGTTTGGTAATCGGTGAGTGAAAATGGATTTTCAGCTTTTAAACCAAAGGTTGAAGGTTTATGGAGCTTAGTTTAAGTCTAAACAACTTTGCTAAGCTCAAGAGTAAGTTTTCGGATTACTCTCTTTAAGTGGTGGCCATGTTTTGGTGAAATGTGAAATGATGATTTTGCATGATTTGCTACTGTTTTGGGAAGCATGTTTGAGCATGTTAATTGCTGATGTTTTAGCATGATTTATGCTGATGTTTTAAGCCATGTGTTGAAGGTGTCTCTAGGTAAGAGTGCCTTGTTTTTATGCATTGTTAAATGATGATTTAATGCTTTGAAATGCATGATGAAATGGCTTGGTTTAAATGCTTTTAAAACAGTGGATTACATGATGTATAAAGTGTGTATTGGCAAGTGATGGTTTGTAAAAGTGAAGGTCACTAAGGTGGTTAAAAGTCCTTGAGTGAGCCTTGTTATCTAAGATCATCAAGGTGGTTAAAAGTCCTTGGATGAATCTTGTTGCGGACACTAAGGTGGTTAAAAGTCCTTAGGTGCTCCTTTCCATGGTGGTTAAAAGTCCATGGGGCCAAGGTGTTTAAAAGTCCTTGGGGCCAAGGTGTTTAAAAGTCCTTGGGGTATTTCAAGCTACGGACACAAAGGTGGTTAAAAGTCCTTGTGTGGTCCATTCATGGTGTTTAAAAGTCCATGGCCAAGGTGTTTAAAAGTCCTTGGGGTCCAAGGTGTTTAAAAGTCCTTGGGGAAAGTTGTTGAACTTGATTTCATAAATGAAATGTATCACTTGAGCCAATATGACATGTTTTGTACATGAGATGCATGAGATGCATGATTTGATGTTTATGTTGAAGCATGAGATGCTAGTTTAAATGAAATGTGGAAGCATGTTATTGCTTGATTTAAAGTATGCTTTGAGCATGTATAAAGGTTGTTTACAAGCATGATTTACAAATGGTTTTAAATGCATTATTGAATGGTTTTTAAAGAGCACTCCTCACTAAGCTTTGGCTTACGCTCTCTCGTTTTCTTGATTCAATAATGCAGAGCAATAGAGTGCATTGAGGGCAGCAAGAGGAGGCAAGCACACAAGTTCAAGTAAAGCTCAATGTATGGAAGGTTTTGTTAAACATTTTTAGCTTTTGGTCGATTTGGCAATGGGGGACCAATGTATATGTTTTGGGAGGTGTTTAAGACTCCCTAAGTATGTTAAATGTTGCTGTGGTTGTTGGTTTTTGGATTGATCTCTTATATGCTTGGCTATGAAGGTTTATGCATGAAAGGTAGCTTAAGTAGGAAGCATGTCATTTAAATTGGGGCTTTTCATGTGTGATGGTTATGAGTCGAATTGTTGATGCATTTATGATCCCTGCATGTTGTATATCTATGTGGTATGATTTGGTGATGTTAACCTGAGGTTTGAAGCATGAATGGTATGAATTTCAAGTCGATTTCAGTCAGGGGTATCGGTACTCGGGCTCGCGTATCGATACGCCCGAGCCAAATATGCTCTTTTCTGCCCAGGCGTATCGGTACGGTTGTGGGGGTATCGATACTCATCTGGGTAAAGTTTGAATGCCGTATCGGTACAGGGGATATCGTATCGATACCGTTGCTCGAGTTTGGTTACTGCCTTCCCCGCGTATCGATACGACATCAGGTGTATCGATACCTGACCGTTAAATTCAGTTAAAAGTATCTTTATATGTTTTTGCTTTGTTTACGTTTTAGTCCCGAATCATGTTTGATCAATTGCATGAGCTGTGGATGTCCTTTTGAGCTGAAATTTCACAGAGAAGCATGAAACCTGACTAATTTCAAGATGGTAACTTTAATTTGGGATAAATCCCTTAATTTATCAGAATTTACAATTTGGTCCCTAAAGTTGTAATTTGTTCAATTGGGTCCCCGTTTGATCTCTGATGTTTGTGATCTTTCAATATGTTGTTTGTATGATCACAATTAAGGTTAATGTGCATCTAGACAAGATTAAAAAGAAAAAAAAGGGGTCGTTAATCAAGGTTGACTTTCGGGTTGACTTTGGTTTTCCCCGTGTAATCTTCGTAGTTCGGGTCAACCGTCTAGACCGGGCTACGGGGGTTACATTTGGTGGTATCAGAGCTGAGTTCTCGAGTAATTGGGAATGTGTGTATGCTTGTTGAGTGAAAGCATGATTGAAGTAATTGGTTAATGTGATGCATGTTGTGATGATGCATGATGAGGGTACCCATTGCCAAACAAAAGCTAAAGGGATGATGTTGTTTTTGAAAGAAATTGAGCTTGAATACTTGGAATTTGCTTACCTTGCTGGTCCTGACTTGTTTATTTTGTATTGTTATGCATGGTAAAGTATGGCACCACGTAGAGAGTTAAGGAGTAGCGCGAGAGCTACGACCCCGGAAGGGAATGTGAATGATGAGCACACTGGTAGTGCTGTGATACCTCCTCCTCCACCTGGTGGTGGTGGTGCGGAGAGGGAAAGAGCTGGAGCTGGAGCTGAGGCAGCTGGTGCTGGAGCTGCAGGACCTGAAGCTGGTCAGGGGCAAGCGATACCTGACATGTCTGTGCTTGTACAAGCTATTGCGGGTGCGTTTCGAGCAGCAGTAGCTGGAGCTCAAGGAGCTGGGCATCAGGGAGATGCTGGTGCTAGACTACCCTTGGAACGTTTGTGCAGTCTTGGTGGGACTGAGTTTAGGGGTATGTCAGTTGAGAGGTCTGAAGCGTGGTTGGAGAGTACCAAGCGTGTCTTGGGACAAATGAGTTGCACTGAGGTGCAGAAGCTGGGATGTGTGGTGTCACTGCTGCAAGGTGATGCTTATACGTGGTGGACGACCACAATCTCTGGGATGGCTGATGCTGATGTCACTTGGACGTTCTTTCAGCATGCGTTCAAGAGGAGATATCTGGGAGTTAGATATCTGGATGAAAAGAAGCGTGAATTCATGTCTCTGACCCAAGGGAACATGAGTGTGGCTGAGTATGAGGTACAGTTTGTACGTCTTAGCCAGTATGCACCAGAGTTGGTACCTGATTAGCGCGAAAGGTGCGAAAGGTTCCGTTATGGTTTGGGGACGGAGGTTAAGACTTATATGTTAGCTGCTGAGTACAATGATTTCGATGTGCTGGTTAGTCGGTCCAAGGACATTGAGATGAACCTGAGTTTGTCTGCTAAGGGTGCTGGAGCTAGTTCTGGAAAGAGAGCTGCTGAGTATAGTTCCGGTGGACGGAACAAGAGAGGGCGTGATCAGAGGTTTCAGTCCTCGTCTAAGAGAGGTGGAGGTGCATCTGCTAAGGGTGGCAATGCTAGAGTTGACCCTAGTGCTTGTTGGATTTGTGGTTCCCGTGGTCACTTGAGACGTGACTGTCCTCGTGCTGGGAAGGAGGTGCAAGCTCCTGTGATAGCAGCTGGTTATGAGTGCTGGAACTGTGGTTCTGCTGATCATCTGAGACGTGATTGTCCGAGGATGGCTGGTGGTCAAGAGCGTGCTCCTGTTGTTGCAGCACCGCAGAGAGGTCGTGGGCGCGGCCGTGGTAATTTTCAGAGGCGAGAGGAAGGTGGGCGCGGTGTAGCTCATGTTGTGGCTATTCAACCTGAGGGTGGAGGCCAAGCGAGGGTGTATGCTCAGCGCGAAGGAAGGAATGATGCAGATGTGATTGCAGGTACCTTTACTTTGCAATCCTTGTCATTGCTTTCTTTGATTGATTCTGGATCTACGCATTCATACATTCTTCGTGAGCATGCTGAGTTGCTTGGTTTGCCTGTTGAGTTTTTGGATGTTGGTGTTAGAGTCACTAGTTCTTTTGGTGAAACTGTTGTGACTCGTAAGCTTTTTAAAAGGTGTCCTTTGGTTGTTCAAGAGCATGTCTTTCTTGTTGATCTTATGGAGTTGCCCTTTTATGGTTTTGATGTGATCCTTGGTATGGATTGGCTTGCTGAGCATCGTGCTGTTGTGGATTGTGAGAATAAGCGGGTTTCGCTTAGGCTTGCGGATGATTATGAAGTGGTGGTGGTTGGTGAGAATGTGAAGTTTCTTGCCAATGTTGTTTCTACCTTGGAGGCGAGCAGGATGCTGAGGCAAGGTTGTGAAGCTTTTCTGGCTTTTGTGATGAATCCTAGTTCGAAGGAGCTGAGGGTGCAGGATATCAGGGTTGTGAAGGAGTTTCCTGATGTTTTTCCTGAGGAGTTGCATGGTTTACCTCCTAATCGCGAGGTGGAGTTTGGTATTGAGCTGTATGAGAATACCACTCCTGTGTCCATTACTCCCTATAGAATGGCACCTAAGGAGCTGAAGACGCAGTTGCAAGAGTTGCTTGATCGTGGTTTCATCCGGCCGAGTGTTTCGCCTTGGGGTGCTCCTGTCTTGTTTGTGAAGAAGAAGGATGGCACGATGAGGATGTGCATTGATTACCGTCAGCTGAACAAGTTGACTGTCAAGAATCGGTATCCTTTGTCGAGGATTGATGATCTCTTTGATCAATTTCGGGGAGCTGCTGTGTTCTCTAAGATTGACTTGAGGTCAGGGTATTATCAATTGAAGGTGAAGGATGTGGATGTGCCTAAGACAGCTTTCAGGACAAGGTATGGGCATTATGAGTTCCTTGTGATGCCGTTTGGTTTGACAAATGCTCCTGCTGCTTTCATGGACATGATGAATCGTGTTTTTCATGAATACCTGGACAAGTTTGTTGTGGTGTTCATTGATGATATCCTTGTGTACTCGCGTACTGAGGAAGAGCACGAAGAGCATTTGAGGATTGTGTTGCAAGCTTTGTTGGAGAATCAGCTTTATGCTAAGTTGAGCAAGTGTGAGTTTTGGCTTAGAGAGGTTGTTTTTCTTGGGCATGTGGTCTCAGCTGAGGGGATTCGTGTTGATCCTCAAAAGATTGAAGCGGTGATGAACTGGAAAGTTCCTAAGTCTGTTCAGGAGGTTCGTAGTTTCCTTGGTTTGGCAGGATACTACCAAAGGTTTGTGGATGGTTTTTCCAAGATTGCTGCTCCTTTGACGAAGTTGCTGCAAAAAGATGTTAGGTATGAGTGGACAGAAGCGAGACAGCAAGCTTTTGAGAAGCTGAAGTTGGCTTTGACGCAAGCTCCTATCTTGATTCAGCCTGAATCAGGGAAAGAGTTTGTAGTCTACAGTGATGCATCCTATGTTGGTTTGGGGTGTGTGCTGATGCAAGAGGGTAAGGTTGTGGCTTATGCGTCGCGGCAGTTGAAGGTGCATGAGCGCAATTATCCTACGCATGATATTGAGTTGGCTGCAGTGGTTTTTGCTCTGAAGATCTGGAGGCATTATCTGTATGGTGAGAAGTGTACGGTGTACACGGATCACAAGAGTTTGAGGTATCTGATGTCTCAGAAGGAGTTGAATCTCAGGCAGCGACGTTGGTTGGAGTTGCTCAAGGATTATGATCTGACGATAGAGTATCATCCTGGAAAGGCCAATGTTGTTGCGGATGCCTTGAGTAGAAAGGTAGCTGTTGAGCTGAGAGCTATGTTTGCTAGCTTGAGTATATCGCAGGATGGTGGTCTTGTTGCTGAGTTGCAGGTGAAACCTTCGTTGGTTCAGTTGATCAAGGATAAGCAGTTGTTGGATGATTCCTTGGTGTCTCATGTTCAGGATATCGCGGAGGGTAGACCTTCGGATTTCTGTTTTAATGAGGATGGGGTGTTGTGTTTTGGTAATCGGATAGTAGTGCCTGCAGATGCTGAGTTGAGGCATGCTATTCTAGCTGAAGGTCATAGTAGTCCTTTTGCTATGCATCCTGGTAGTACAAAGATGTATCGCGATCTTCGTGATGAGTACTATTGGGTGGGCTTGAAAAAGGATGTGGCAGAGTTCGTGAGCAAGTGTTTGGTGTGTCAGCGCGTTAAGGCTGAACATCAGGTTCCTTCTGGTTTGTTGCAACCGTTGAAAATCCCTGAATGGAAGTGGGAGAGGGTTACCATGGATTTTGTATCTGGTTTGCCTTTGTCTCCGTCGAAGAAGAATTCTGTTTGGGTGATTGTAGATCGCCTGACGAAGTGTGCACATTTCTTGCCTGTGCATACTACGTTTTCCTTGGATAAGCTGGCAGAGCTGTACGTTGCTGAGGTTGTGAGGTTGCATGGTGTGCCTAAGTCGATCGTGTCGGATAGGGATCCGAGGTTCACATCGCGTTTTTGGCAGTGTTTGCATCAAGCTCTGGGTACAAGGTTGCATTTCAGTACATCCTATCATCCTCAGTCGGATGGCCAGTCTGAGCGAGTTATTCAGATCTTGGAGGATATGTTGAGATGTTGCGTGATAGAGTTCCAAGGTTCTTGGGAGAAGCATCTGCCTTTGGTTGAGTTCGCTTACAACAACAGTTTTCAGGCAAGTATACAGATGGCACCTTATGAGGCTCTGTATGGGAGGAGGTGTAGGACTCCTCTGTGTTGGGCTGAAACTGGTCAAAAGTTGGTTTCGATGCCTGCTTTGTTGAAAGGTACCACCGAGAAAGTGAAGCTCATATGTGAGAGGTTGAAGGCTGCTTCTGATCGGCAGAAGTCTTACGCGGATTTGAAGCGTAGGGAGATAGAGTTTGCGGTGGGTGATCGCGTGTTCTTGAAGGTTTCGCCTTGGAAGAAGGTGATGAGGTTTGGGCGGAAGGGTAAGCTGAGCCCTAGATATATTGGACCGTATGAGGTTGTTGAGCGTGTTGGTCCTGTTGCGTATCGGTTGAGGTTACCTCAGGAGCTGGAGAAGATTCATGATGTGTTCCATGTTTCTATGCTCCGGAGGTATCGATCTGATCCTTCGCATGTGTTGCCTGTGGAGGAGGTGGAATTGAATCCGGATTTGACCTATGATGAGGAACCGGTGAAGATTCTGGATTCAGATAGCAAGGTTCTTCGTGGCAAGACCATTGAGTTGGTGAAGGTGCTGTGGAAGCATCGCGGTGTTGAGGAAGCCACGTGGGAGCGAAAGGAGGATATGCTGAAGCAGTTTCCTTATCTCTTTCCTTCAGGTAAATTTCGAGGATGAAATTTCTTAAGGGGGGGAGAGTTGTAACGCCCCGGTTTTGGGCTCAGAAGTTTTGGCGTTGACCGGTTTAGTCAAAGTGCTGATCGAGTATATAAGAGGGAATTTAGGAAAACCTAGTTCGGGTTGCATTAAAAATATGGAAAAATATTCTAAAATCATCTTTTAATATATAAAAGTGAACTGTGAAATCAATTTTGGAAAATGAGGTTCGGAAGGTTGACATTTTGGCTAGTGACCAAAATGTAATTTTTGAAAGTTGCGGGACAGTTTTATAAAGGATTGAAACTTTGAATCTTTAAGGAGCTATTATTCCAAAAAGGATTTCTCCAGATTTTTCTAAGATATTTTAAGTCTAAAATCTGATTTTAAAGATTAAGAAAAGAGAGGGAAATCATTTTAACCAAATCTTAACTAATTTTTCTATTTTCTCTCAAATTCTCTTTTCTCTCATTTTCTCTCTACCCAAACAAGATTTCCTCAGATTTCTTTCTCTGATTTTGACATTTACATCTCTCATTTCAACTCTCATTTGATTCCTAATCATCTCATCATCAAAACCTCTCAATTTGCAAATTGTTTCATCAAGCATTTTGGCTCTAAAAGGGAGAAATTCAAGTTTGGAGGTAAGAACGTCCTTCTCCTCTAAACTATCAGTTCTTTACTGAAATTCCTAAGTTCTCAATCCTTGATTCATGTTTTATTAAAGGCTTTTCAATTGAGATCTTGATTTTTGGCTAAAATGCAAGATTTGGTGATTTTGGTGAAAATTTCGTGTGATCTGTTTAAGCAGGGTTTTGAAGTGTTAAAATGATGTTAAATGAATGCTAAAATGATTAGAAGTTGAGGTTTAATCAATGCAATCCCGGATAGGTTGAATTTCCTAAGTTTGGCTTGAGTTTTTGGTTGTTTTTGGAGTGTTTTTGGTGATCTGTTATACCTGGAGGTATAAGGACGTGGTTGTGATCTTTTTGCATGTTAGTTGATGTATAAAAATGGTTAGAAGTGATGGATCTTGGCTGGGTTAAGTTTTGGAAGTGTTTGGAGATGATTTCGGTTGTGTTTGGTAGCCAAATTGTTAGATTTGTGATGAGCAGCGAGTTGTGTTGATGTTGCTGGTGTTTTAATGCATAAGGATGCATTAATGTTCTGTTTTTATGTGCTTGAAACAGGGGAGGTTGATCCTTGAGTTTTGGAGGTGTTTTCGGAAGGTTTCGGAAGCTTGGAAAGCTTGTTGGCTAGGCTTGTTTGGTAATCGGTGAGTGAAAATGGATTTTCAGCTTTTAAACCAAAGGTTGAAGGTTTTGGGAGCTTAGTTTAAGTCTAAACAACTTTGCTAAGCTCAAGAGTAAGTTTTCGGATTACTCTCTTTAAGTGGTGGCCATGTTTTGGTGAAATGTGAAATGATGATTTTGCATGATTTGCTACTGTTTTGGGAAGCATGTTTGAGCATGTTAATTGCTGATGTTTTAGCATGATTTATGCTGATGTTTTAAGCCATGTGTTGAAGGTGTCTCTAGGTAAGAGTGCCTTGTTTTTATGCATTGTTAAATGATGATTTAATGCTTTGAAATGCATGATGAAATGGCTTGGTTTAAATGCTTTTAAAACAGTGGATTACATGATGTATAAAGTGTGTATTGGCAAGTGATGGTTTGTAAAAGTGAAGGTCACTAAGGTGGTTAAAAGTCCTTGAGTGAGCCTTGTTATCTAAGATCATCAAGGTGGTTAAAAGTCCTTGGATGAATCTTGTTGCGGACACTAAGGTGGTTAAAAGTCCTTAGGTGCTCCTTTCCATGGTGGTTAAAAGTCCATGGGGCCAAGGTGTTTAAAAGTCCTTGGGGCCAAGGTGTTTAAAAGTCCTTGGGGTATTTCAAGCTACGGACACAAAGGTGGTTAAAAGTCCTTGTGTGGTCCATTCATGGTGTTTAAAAGTCCATGGCCAAGGTGTTTAAAAGTCCTTGGGGTCCAAGGTGTTTAAAAGTCCTTGGGGAAAGTTGTTGAACTTGATTTCATAAATGAAATGTATCACTTGAGCCAATATGACATGTTTTGTACATGAGATGCATGAGATGCATGATTTGATGTTTATGTTGAAGCATGAGATGCTAGTTTAAATGAAATGTGGAAGCATGTTATTGCTTGATTTAAAGTATGCTTTGAGCATGTATAAAGGTTGTTTACAAGCATGATTTACAAATGGTTTTAAATGCATTATTGAATGGTTTTTAAAGAGCCCTCCTCACTAAGCTTTGGCTTACGCTCTCTCATTTTCTTGATTCAATAATGCAGAGCAATAGAGTGCATTGAGGGCAGCAAGAGGAGGCAAGCACACAAGTTCAAGTAAAGCTCAATGTATGGAAGGTTTTGTTAAACATTTTTAGCTTTTGGTCGATTTGGCAATGGGGGACCAATGTATATGTTTTGGGAGGTGTTTAAGACTCCCTAAGTATGTTAAATGTTGCTGTGGTTGTTGGTTTTTGGATTGATCTCTTATATGCTTGGCTATGAAGGTTTATGCATGAAAGGTAGCTTAAGTAGGAAGCATGTCATTTAAATTGGGGCTTTTCATGTGTGATGGTTATGAGTCGAATTGTTGATGCATTTATGATCCCTGCATGTTGTATATCTATGTGGTATGATTTGGTGATGTTAACCTGAGGTTTGAAGCATGAATGGTATGAATTTCAAGTCGATTTCAGTCAGGGGTATCGGTACTCGGGCTCGCGTATCGATACGCCTGAGCCAAATATGCTCTTTTCTGCCCAGGCGTATCGGTACGGTTGTGGGGGTATCGATACTCATCTGGGTAAAGTTTGAATGCCGTATCGGTACAGGGGATATCATATCGATACCGTTGCTCGAGTTTGGTTACTGCCTTCCCCGCGTATCGATACGACATCAGGTGTATCGATACCTGACCGTTAAATTCAGTTAAAAGTATCTTTATATGTTTTGCTTTGTTTACGTTTTAGTCCCGAATCATGTTTGATCAATTGCATGAGCTGTGGATGTCCTTTTGAGCTGAAATTTCACAGAGAAGCATGAAACCTGACTAATTTCAAGATGGTAACTTTAATTTGGGATAAATCCCTTAATTTATCAGAATTTACAATTTGGTCCCTAAAGTTGTAATTTGTTCAATTGGGTCCCCGTTTGATCTCTGATGTTTGTGATCTTTCAATATGTTGTTTGTATGATCACAATTAAGGTTAATGTGCATCTAGACAAGATTAAAAAGAAAAAAAAGGGGTCGTTAATCAAGGTTGACTTTCGGGTTGACTTTGGTTTTCCCCGTGTAATCTTCGTAGTTCGGGTCAACCGTCTAGACCGGGCTACGGGGGTTACAAATCCCGACTGCAAAACCTTGGCAGCAGTTTTGTTACCTCTTAAGTGGCCTCATACTGTGAAGCATGACAGTGATGTAGTATAGCTTCATGTTCATCCTGTGGTACATATCTCCTAATAACCTGATCTGCACAATATTTGAAAAGAAGAGGTTCGTCCCAATAATAATGCTTAACATCATTTTGGAACCTCTTCCTAGCTTGATAATTAAGGTAAGGAGGAGTTATTCCGCTAACTAAATAATTAACGAAATTAGCATACTAGGGGAGTTCAGAAAACATACCTGCCGCCATGGCTGTCGCGGCAGTGCTTGTGGCAGCGAACAACTGCTCATCAGGGAAGGTCTCCAGTATGTGTGTTTCGTCTGCCGTTAGACTATTTCCCTTCTCTAACCTTGACAAGTGATCTGCAACTTTATTCTATGTCCCCTTTTTGTCCTTGATTCCAAGGTCGAACTCTTGCAGTAGCAGAATCCAACGTATCAGTCTAGGCTTTGCATCCTTTTTGGTGACCAGATACTTCAATGCAGAGTGGTCTGTGTGGATGATGACCTTCGTTCCAAGTATATATGAACGGTACTTGTCAATAGAGAATACCACAGCTAATAGTTCCTTCTCTGTGGTGGTGTAGTTTACTTGGGCGTCGTTCAGTGTTTTGCTGGCATAGTATATGACATGAAAGAGTTTGTCTTTCCTCTGCCCAAGCGCTGTCCGGACAGCATAGTCACTCGCATAACACATGATCTTAAATGGCAGTTTCCAATCTGGTGGTTGTACTATTGGGGCTGTTACACGCTTCTCTTTCAGAACCTTAAATGCCTCAGTACATTCAGTGTTGAAGTCGAAGGGACGGTTCTGCTGTAGAAGATGGCATAAGGGTTTGGTGATCTTCGAAAAGTTCGCGATAAACCTCCGATAAAATCCAGCATGCCCTAAGAAACTTCTGATTCCCTTGATTGTGGTGGGTGGTGGCAGCTTTTCGATTACCTCGATCTTAGCTCTGTCGACTTCAATGCCGCGGCAGCTTATTTTATGGCCTAGGACTATCCCTTCATCCACCATGAAGTGACACTTTTCCCTGTTCAATACCAAGTTTGCTTTTTCACATCTCTCGATCACTTTCTGTAGGTTGCCTAGGCAGCTTTCAAAATTGTCTCCAAAGACAGAAAAATCATCCATGAATTCCTCAAGGAAATCCTCCACCATATCGGAGAATATTGCCATCATGCACCATTGAAAGGTTGCTGGCGCATTGCAAAGTCCAAATGGCATCCTCCGAAAAGCATAAGTACCGTATGGGCATGTGAACGTCATCTTTTCTTGATCTTCCGGTATGATGGCTATTTGATTATAACCTGAGTAACCATCAAGAAAACAATAGTAAGGTTTACACGCTAATCTATCAATCATTTGATCAACGAAGGGCAAGGGAAGTGGTCCTTTCAGGTAGCTTTGTTAAGCTTCCGGTAGTCCATACAAACCCTCCAACCGGTCACAGTCCTGGTTGGGATTAGCTTGTTTTCTTCGTTGGTTACCACGATTATTCCTCCTTTCTTGGGAACGCACTGCACTGGGCTCACCCACTTGCTATCCGAGATGGTATAGATTATTCTAGGGTCTAGCCATTTTATGATCTCCTTACGCACCACCTCTCGCATAACATCGTTCAGACGTCTTTGTGCATCAATGGTCGGCTTATGATCATCCTCTAAGAGGATTTTATGTATGCATAGTGCCGGACTGATGCCTTGGATATCAGCTATCGTCCATCCAATAGCCTTTTTGTGCAGCTGCATCATCCCTATCAACTGTTGTTCCTGTTCCTGCATCAACTTGGAAGAGATGATTACGGGCAACGTATCATTTAAACTAAGGAAAACATATTTTAGCTGCCCTGGCAGGGGCTTAAGATCTAGAACAGGGGGCTCTACAATTGATGGCTTTTGGACTATATGTTGATCCGAGGTATAGTTCAAGGGCTCGAATAACTTACCTGGACGATTGCCTATCCAATTTACCTTCTTCTGATCTTCAGTATCAGATGTATCAGATTCTGAGGAGCTGCTATCGTCGGTGCTGTCGTGACAATCTTCTAAATGGCTGTTGGGGCAGTGGCCAATTTTAATGTCGTGGCAGCCCGACCTGATGCAGGGTTGGTCAAGGGTAACCTCAGTGATAACCTTGCATTCTTCTTCTGCATCAGCATGTTTTATTGCCTGGAGAACGTTCAGCTTGATTTCTTGATCGTTCACTCTCATAGTGAGTTCTCCTTTTTCCACATCAATCAGTGATCTTCATGTGGCTAAGAAGGGACTCCCTAGGATGATTGGTGCGTTTTCATATGCCTCACAATCTAAAACCACAAAGTCAGCAGGAAAAATAAATTTATCCACTCTTGTGGGTGAACGTAAGATGAAGCTCCCATGATCCTTCTTCTTTTGGGCATTAAATTTTTCCTTCTTGGTGAACGTGAGAGCGGTCTGCCAGCTGCAGTACTACTGTTGTGGGCCGAGCTTTTCCAATACCTAATTTCTGAAAAAACAGATTTGGGCATTAAATTTATACTAGCACCAAGATCACAAAGTGCCTTACCCACAAATTTGTCTCCGATTATGCATGGTATGATGAAGCTCCCATGATCCTTCTTCTTTTGGGTGGATGCTTGTGCAGAATACTCATGCATCCCTCTATCATTTTAACCGTTTCAAATTCCTCAAGTCTGGATTTCTTCGACGTGGCATCCTTGAGAAATTTGGCATAACCAGACATCTCCTTTATAGCATCTAACAGCGGAATATTGATATGGACCTGCTTAAAAATATCATTAATTTTCTTAAGCTGAGATTCTTGTTTCAATTTTTGTAACTTCTGAGGAAAAGGAGGTAGAGGGCGATAGTCAGCAATACGTACTTCCCACCGCATTCGGATATGAGGAGGTTTAGGTTCTTCATCTTTCTCCCCTGTCCCTTCTGCTGTCGTGACAAGTTCATCGGCAGCAGGCTGCTTGTCGTCTGCCATGGCAGCGTTCTCGGCAGGTGACAAGTTCATGTGTGGGTTGTCTAGCGTTTTCAGTATCGCTAGGAAATCCTCCATTCTACCACGGTTTAATATGCTGGGAAATCTGACCCATCTATGTCTCCAAAGATTTCAGAGTAGCTTCATGGTTGGTCATCCACATCTCTGTTTTATCCATGAATGTTTCTGTCTTTTTGACGAAGTGATTCATGTTCTCAATGTAGGTTCCTGTTTGAGACATAAACGTATGTAACGCCCCGGTTTTGGGCTTAGAAGTCTTGGGCGTTGACCGGTCGGTCAAAGTGCTGTTCGAATCGTAAGAGGCTAAATTAGGAAAGCCTAGTTCGGGTTGCATTAATGTAACCCCCGTAGCCCGGTCTAGACGGTTGACCCGAACTACGAGGATTACACGGGGAAAACCAAAGTCAACCCGAAAGTCAACCTTGATTAACGACCCTTTTTTTCCCTTTTTAAACTTGTCTAGATGCACATTAACCTTAAGTGTGATCATACAAACAACATACTCAAAGATCACAAACATCAGAGATCAAACAGGAACCCAATTGAACAAATTACAACTTTAGGGACCAAATTGTAAATTCTGACAAATTAAAGGACTTAGCCCAAATTGAAGTTACCCTCTTGAAATTAATCAGGTTTCATGCCTCTCTGCCAAATTTCAGCTCAAACGGACATCCCAAGCTCATACAATTGAACAACATGATTCAGGACTAAAACGTAAACAAAGCAAAACATATAAAGATACTTTTAACTGAATTTTAACGGTCAGGTATCGATACACCTGATGTCGTATCGATACGCGGGGAAGGCAGTAACCAAACTCGAGCAACGGTATCGATACGATATCCCCTGTACCGATACGGCATTCAAACTTTACCCAGATGAGTATCGATACTCCCACAACCGTACCGATACGCCTGGGCAGAAAAGAGCATATTTGGCTCAGGCGTATCGATACGCGAGCCCGAGTACCGATACCCCTGTCTGAAATCGACTTGAAATTCATACCATTCATGCTTCAAACCTCAGGTTAACATCACCAAATCATACCACATAGATATACAACATGCAGGGATCATAAATGCATCAACAATTCAACTCATAACCATCACACATGAAAAGCCCCAATTTAAATGACATGCTTCCTACTTAAGCTACCTTTCATGCATAAACCTTCATAGCCAAGCATATAAGAGATCAATCCAAAAACCAACAACCACAGCAACATTTAACATACTTAGGGAGTCTTAAACACCTCCCAAAACATATACAATGGTCCCCCATTGCCAAATCGACCAAAAGCTAAAATGTTTAACAAAACCTTCCATACATTGAGCTTTACTAGAACTTGTGTGCTTGCCTCCTCTTGCTGCCCTCAATGCACTCTAATGCTCTGCATTATTGAATCAAGAAAACGAGAGAGCGTAAGCCAAAGCTTAGTGAGGAGCGCTCTTTAAAAACCATTCAATAATGCATTTAAAACCATTTGTAATTCATGCTTGTAAACAACCTTTACACATGCTCAAAGCGTACTTTAAATCAAGCAATAACATGCTTCCACATTTCATTTAAACTAGCATCTCATACTTCAACATAAACATCAAATCATGCATCTCATGCATCTCATGTACAAAACATGTCATATTGGCTCAAGTGATACATATCATTTATGAAATCAAGTTCAACAACTTTCCCCAAGGACTTTTAAACACCTTGGACCCCAAGGACTTTTAAACACCTTGGCCATGGACTTTTAAACACCATGAATGGACCACACAAGGACTTTTAACCACCTTTGTGTCCGTAGCTTGAAATACCCCAAGGACTTTTAAACACCTTGGCCCCAAGGACTTTTAAACACCTTGGCCCCATGGACTTTTAACCACCATGGAAAGGAGCACCTAAGGACTTTTAACCACCTTAGTGTCCGCAACAAGATTCATCCAAGGACTTTTAACCACCTTGATGATCTTAGATAACAAGGCTCACTCAAGGACTTTTAACCACCTTAGTGACCTTCACTTTTACAAACCATCACTTGCCAATACACACTTTATACATCATGTAATCCACTGTTTTAAAGCATTTAAATCAAGCCATTTCATCATGCATTTCAAAGCATTAAATCATCATTTAACAACGCATAAAAACAAGGCACTCTTACCTAGAGACACCTTCAACACATGGCTTAAAACATCAGCATAAATCATGCTAAAACATCAGCAATTAACATGCTCAAACATGCTTTCCAAAACAGTAGCAAATCATGCAAAATCATCATTTCACATTTCATCAAAACATGGCCACCACTTAAAGAGAGTAATCCGAAAACTTACACTTGAGCTTAGCAAAGTTGTTTAGACTTATACTAAGCTCCCAAAACCTTCAACCTTTGGTTTAAAAGCTGAAAATCCATTTTCACTCACCGATTACCAAACAAGCCTAGCCAACAAGCTTTCCAAGCTTCCGAAACCTTCCGAAAACACCTCCAAAACTCAAGGATCAACCTCCCCTGTTTCAAGCACATAAAAACAGAACATTAATGCATCCTTATGCATTAAAACACCAGCAACCACAACACAACTCGCTGCTCACCACAAATCTAACAATTTGGCTACCAAACACAACCGAAATCATCTCCAAACACTTCCAAAACTTAACCCAGCCAAGATCCATCACTTCTAACCATTTTTATACATCACATAACATGCAAAAAGATCACAACCACGTCCTTATACCTCCAGGTATAACAGATCACCAAAAACACTCCAAAAACAACCAAAAACTCAAGCCAACCTTAGGAAATTCAACCTATCCGGGATTGCATTGATTAAACCTCAACTTCTAATCATTTTAGCATTCATTTAAAATCATTTTAACACCTCAAAACCTTGCTTAAACAGATCACACGAAATTTTTACCAAAATCACCAAATCTTGCATTTTAGCCAAAAATCAAGATCTCAATTGAAAAGCCTTTAATAAAACATGAATCAAGGATTGAGAACTTAGGAATTTCAGTAAAGAACTGATAGTTTAGAGGAGAAGGACGTTCTTACCTCCAAACTCGAATTTCTCCCTTTTAGAGCCAAAATGCTTGATGAAACAATTTGCAAATTGAGAGGTTTTGATGATGAGATGATTAGGAATCAAATGAGAGTTGAAATGAGAGATGTAGATGTCAAAATCAGAGAAAGAAATCTGAGGAAATCTTGTTTGGGTAGAGAGAAAATGAGAGAAAAGAGAATTTGAGAGAAAATAGAAAAATTAGTTAAGATTTGGTTAAAATGATTTCCCTCTCTTTTCTTAATCTTTAAAATCAGATTTTAGACTTAAAATATCTTAGAAAAATCTGGAGAAATCCTTTTTGGAATAATAGCTCCTTAAAGATTCAAAGTTTCAATCCTTTATAAAACTGTCCCGCAACTTTCAAAAATTACATTTTGGTCACTAGCCAAAATGTCAACCTTCCGAACCTCATTTTCCAAAATTGATTTCACATTTCACTTTTATATATTAAAAGATGATTTTAGAATATTTTTCCATATTTTTAATGCAACCCGAACTAGGTTTTCCTAAATTCCCTCTTATATATTCGATCAGCACTTTGACTAAACCGGTCAACGCCAAAACTTCTGAGCCCAAAACCGGGGCGTTACAACCCTCCCCCCCTTAAGAAATTTCGTCCTCGAAATTTACCTGAAGGAAAGAGATAAGGAAACTGCTTCAGCATATCCTCCTTTCGCTCCCACGTGGCTTCCTCAACACCGCGATGCTTCCACAGCACCTTCACCAACTCAATGGTCTTGCCACGAAGAACCTTGCTATCTGAATCCAGAATCTTCACCGGTTCCTCATCATAGGTCAAATCCGGATTCAATTCCACCTCCTCCACAGGCAACACATGCGAAGGATCAGATCGATACCTCCGGAGCATAGAAACATGGAACACATCATGAATCTTCTCTAGCTCCTGAGGTAACCTCAACCGATACGCAACAGGACCAACACGCTCAACAACCTCATACGGTCCAATATATCTAGGGCTCAACTTACCCTTCCGCCCAAACCTCATCACCTTCTTCCAAGGCGAAACCTTCAAGAACACGCGATCACCCACCGCAAACTCTATCTCCCTACGCTTCAAATCCGCGTAAGACTTCTGCCGATCAGAAGCAGCCTTCAACCTCTCACATATGAGCTTCACTTTCTCGGTGGTACCTTTCAACAAAGCAGGCATCGAAACCAACTTTTGACCAGTTTCAGCCCAACACAGAGGAGTCCTACACCTCCTCCCATACAGAGCCTCATAAGGTGCCATCTGTATACTTGCCTGAAAACTGTTGTTGTAAGCGAACTCAACCAAAGGCAGATGCTTCTCCCAAGAACCTTGGAACTCTATCACGCAACATCTCAACATATCCTCCAAAATCTGAATAACTCGCTCAGACTGGCCATCCGACTGAGGATGATAGGATGTACTGAAATGCAACCTTGTACCCAAAGCTTGATGCAAACACTGCCAAAAACGCGACGTGAACCTCGGATCCCTATCCGACACGATCGACTTAGGCACACCATGCAACCTCACAACCTCAGCAACGTACAGCTCTGCCAGCTTATCCAAGGAAAACGTAGTATGCACAGGCAAGAAATGTGCACACTTCGTCAGGCGATCCACAATCACCCAAACAGAATTCTTCTTCGACGGAGACAAAGGCAAACCAGAAACAAAATCCATGGTAACCCTCTCCCACTTCCATTCAGGGATTTTCAACGGTTGCAACAAACCAGAAGGAACCTGATGTTCAGCCTTAACTCGCTGACACACCGAACACTTGCTCACGAACTCTGCCACATCCTTCTTCAAGCCCACCCAATAGTACTCATCACGAAGATCGCGATACATCTTTGTACTACCAGGATGCATAGCAAAAAGACTACTATGACCTTCAGCTAGAATAGCATGCCTCAACTCAGCATCTGCAGGCACTACTATCCGATTACCAAAACACAACACCTCATCCTCATTAAAACAGAAATCCGAAGGTCTACCCTCCGCGATATCCTGAACATGAGACACCAAGGAATCATCCAACAACTGCTTATCCTTGATCAACTGAACCAACGAAGGTTTCACCTGCAACTCAGCAACAAGACCACCATCCTGCGATATACTCAAGCTAGCAAACATAGCTCTCAGCTCAACAGCTACCTTCCTACTCAAGGCATCCGCAACAACATTGGCCTTTCCAGGATGATACTTTATCGTCAGATCATAATCCTTGAGCAACTCCAACCAACGTCGCTGCCTGAGATTCAACTCCTTCTGAGACATCAGATACCTCAAACTCTTGTGATCCGTGTACACAGTACACTTCTCACCATACAGATAATGCCTCCAGATCTTCAGAGCAAAAACCACTGCAGCCAGCTCAATATCATGCGTAGGATAATTGCGCTCATGCACCTTCAACTGCCGCGACGCATAAGCCACAACCTTACCCTCTTGCATCAGCACACACCCCAAACCAACATAGGATGCATCACTGTAGACTACAAACTCTTTCCCTGATTCAGGCTGAATCAAGATAGGAGCTTGCGTCAAAGCCAACTTCAGCTTCTCAAAAGCTTGCTGTCTCGCTTCTGTCCACTCATACCTAACATCTTTCTGCAGCAACTTCGTCAAAGGAGCAGCAATCTTGGAAAAACCATCCACAAACCTTCGGTAGTATCCTGCCAAACCAAGGAAACTACGAACCTCCTGAACAGACTTAGGAACTTTCCAGTTCATCACCGCTTCAATCTTCTGAGGATCAACACGAATCCCCTCAGCTGAGACCACATGCCCAAGAAAAACAACCTCTCTAAGCCAAAACTCACACTTGCTCAACTTAGCATAAAGCTGATTCTCCAACAAAGCTTGCAACACAATCCTCAAATGCTCTTCGTGCTCTTCCTCAGTACGCGAGTACACAAGGATATCATCAATGAACACCACGACAAACTTGTCCAGGTATTCATGAAAAACACGATTCATCATGTCCATGAAAGCAGCAGGAGCATTTGTCAAACCAAACGGCATCACAAGGAACTCATAATGCCCATACCTTGTCCTGAAAGCTGTCTTAGGCACATCCACATCCTTCACCTTCAATTGATAATACCCTGACCTCAAGTCAATCTTAGAGAACACAGCAGCTCCCCTAAATTGATCAAAGAGATCATCAATCCTCGGCAAAGGATACCGATTCTTGATAGTCAACTTGTTCAGCTGACGGTAATCAATGCACATCCTCATCGTGCCATCTTTCTTCTTCACAAACAAGACAGGAGCACCCCAAGGCGAAACACTCGGCCGGATGAACCCACGATCAAGCAACTCTTGCAACTGCGTCTTCAGCTCCTTCAGCTCCTTAGGTGCCATTCTATAGGGAGTAATGGACACAGGAGTGGTATTCTCATACAGCTCAATACCAAACTCCACCTCGCGATTAGGAGGTAAACCAGGCAACTCCTCAGGAAAAACATCAGGAAACTCCTTCACAACCCTGATATCCTGCACCCTCAGCTCCTTCGAACTAGGATTCATCACAAAAGCCAGAAAAGCTTCACAACCTTGCCTCAGCATCCTGCTCGCCTCCAAGGTAGAAACAACATTGGCAAGAAACTTCACATTCTCACCAACCACCACCACTTCATAATCATCCGCAAGCCTAAGCGAAACCCGCTTATTCTCACAATCCACAACAGCACGATGCTCAGCAAGCCAATCCATACCAAGGATCACATCAAAACCATAAAAGGGCAACTCCATAAGATCAACAAGAAAGACATGCTCTTGAACAACCAAAGGACACCTTTTATAAAGCTTACGAGTCACAACAGTTTCACCAAAAGAACTAGTGACTCTAACACCAACATCCAAAAACTCAACAGGCAAACCAAGCAACTCAGCATGCTCACGAAGAATGTATGAATGCGTAGATCCAGAATCAATCAAAGAAAGCAATGACAAGGATTGCAAAGTAAAGGTACCTGCAATCACATCTGCATCATTCCTTCCTTCGCGCTGAGCATACACCCTCGCTTGGCCTCCACCCTCAGGTTGAATAGCCACAACATGAGCTACACCGCGCCCACCTTCCTCTCGTCTCTGAAAATTACCACGGCCGCGCCCACGACCTCTCTGCGGTGCTGCAACCACAGGAGCACGCTCTTGACCACCAGCCATCCTCGGACAATCGCGTCTCAGATGATCAGCTGAACCACAACTCCAGCACTCATAACCAGCTGCTATCACAGGAGCTTGCACCTCCCTCCCAGCACGAGGACAGTCACGCTTCAAGTGACCACGTGAACCGCAAATCCAACAAGCACTAGGGTCAGCTCTAGCATTGCCACCCCTAGCAGGTGCACCTCCACCTCTCTTAGACGAGGACTGAAACCTCTGATCACGCCCTCTCTTGTTCCGTCCACCGGAACTATACTCAGCAGCTCTCTTCCCAGAACTAGCTCCAGCACCCTTAGCAGACAAACTCAGGTTCATCTCAATGTCTTTGGACCGACTAACCAGCACATCGAAATCATTGTACTCAGCAGCTAACATATAAGTCTTAACCTCCGTCACCAAACCATAACGGAACCTTTCGCACCTTTCGCGCTCATCAGGTACCAACTCAGGTGCATACTGGCTAAGACGTACAAACTGTACCTCATACTCAGCCACACTCATGTTCCCTTGGGTCAGAGACATGAATTCACGCTTCTTTTCATCCAGATATCTAACTCCCAGATATCTCCTCTTGAACGCATGCTGAAAGAACGTCCAAGTAACATCAGCATCAGCCATCCCAGAGATTGTGGTCGTCCACCACGTATAAGCATCACCTTGCAGCAGTGACACCACACATCCCAGCTTCTGCACGTCAGTGCAACTCATTTGTCCCAAGACACGCTTGGTACTCTCCAACCACGCTTCAGACCTCTCAGCTGACATACCTCTAAACTCAGTCCCACCAAGACTGCGCAAACGTTCCAAGGGTAGTCTAGCACCAGCATCTCCTTGATGCCCAGCTCCTTGAGCTCCAGCTACTGCTGCTCGAAACGCACCCGCAATAGCTTGTACAAGCACAGACATGTCAGGTATCGCTTGCCCCTGACCAGCTTCAGGTCCTGCAGCTCCAGCACCAGCTGCCTCAGCTCCAGCTCTTTCCCTCTCCGCACCACCACCACCAGGTGGAGGAGGAGGTATCACAGCACTACCAGTGTGCTCATCATTCACATTCCCTTCCGGGGTCGTAGCTCTCGCGCTACTCCTTAACTCTCTACGTGGTGCCATACTTTACCATGCATAACAATACAAAATAAAACAAGTCAGGACCAGCAAGGTAAGCAAATTCCAAGTATTCAAGCTCAATCTCCTTCAAAAACAACATCATCTCTTTAGCTTTTGTTTGGCAATGGGTACCCTCATCATGCATCATCACAACATGCATCACATACACATCATCATATCATATCACTAAACATGCTTTCACCCAACAAGCATACAAACCAAACCATGCTTCAATCATGCATACACACATTCCCAATTACTCGAGAACTCAGCTCTGATACCACCAAATGTAACCCCTGTAGCCCGGTCTAGACGGTTGACCCGAACTACGAGGATTACACGGGGAAAACCAAAGTCAACCCGAAAGTCAACCTTGATTAACGACCCTTTTTTTTCCTTTTTAAACTTGTCTAGATGCACATTAACCTTAAGTGTGATCATACAAACAACATACTCAAAGATCACAAACATCAGAGATCAAACAGGAACCCAATTGAACAAATTACAACTTTAGGGACCAAATTGTAAATTCTGACAAATTAAAGGACTTAGCCCAAATTGAAGTTACCCTCTTGAAATTAATCAGGTTTCATGCCTCTCTGCCAAATTTCAGCTCAAACGGACATCCCAAGCTCATACAATTGAACAACATGATTCAGGACTAAAACGTAAACAAAGCAAAACATATAAAGATACTTTTAACTGAATTTTAACGGTCAGGTATCGATACACCTGATGTCGTATCGATACGCGGGGAAGGCAGTAACCAAACTCGAGCAACGGTATCGATACGATATCCCCTGTACCGATACGGCATTCAAACTTTACCCAGATGAGTATCGATACTCCCACAACCGTACCGATACGCCTGGGCAGAAAAGAGCATATTTGGCTCAGGCGTATCGATACGCGAGCCCGAGTACCGATACCCCTGTCTGAAATCGACTTGAAATTCATACCATTCATGCTTCAAACCTCAGGTTAACATCACCAAATCATACCACATAGATATACAACATGCAGGGATCATAAATGCATCAACAATTCAACTCATAACCATCACACATGAAAAGCCCCAATTTAAATGACATGCTTCCTACTTAAGCTACCTTTCATGCATAAACCTTCATAGCCAAGCATATAAGAGATCAATCCAAAAACCAACAACCACAGCAACATTTAACATACTTAGGGAGTCTTAAACACCTCCCAAAACATATACAATGGTCCCCCATTGCCAAATCGACCAAAAGCTAAAATGTTTAACAAAACCTTCCATACATTGAGCTTTACTTGAACTTGTGTGCTTGCCTCCTCTTGCTGCCCTCAATGCACTCTAATGCTCTACATTATTGAATCAAGAAAACGAGAGAGCGTAAGCCAAAGCTTAGTGAGGAGCGCTCTTTAAAAACCATTCAATAATGCATTTAAAACCATTTGTAATTCATGCTTGTAAACAACCTTTACACATGCTCAAAGCGTACTTTAAATCAAGCAATAACATGCTTCCACATTTCATTTAAACTAGCATCTCATACTTCAACATAAACATCAAATCATGCATCTCATGCATCTCATGTACAAAACATGTCATATTGGCTCAAGTGATACATATCATTTATGAAATCAAGTTCAACAACTTTCCCCAAGGACTTTTAAACACCTTGGACCCCAAGGACTTTTAAACACCTTGGCCATGGACTTTTAAACACCATGAATGGACCACACAAGGACTTTTAACCACCTTTGTGTCCGTAGCTTGAAATACCCCAAGGACTTTTAAACACCTTGGCCCCAAGGACTTTTAAACACCTTGGCCCCATGGACTTTTAACCACCATGGAAAGGAGCACCTAAGGACTTTTAACCACCTTAGTGTCCGCAACAAGATTCATCCAAGGACTTTTAACCACCTTGATGATCTTAGATAACAAGGCTCACTCAAGGACTTTTAACCACCTTAGTGACCTTCACTTTTACAAACCATCACTTGCCAATACACACTTTATACATCATGTAATCCACTGTTTTAAAGCATTTAAATCAAGCCATTTCATCATGCATTTCAAAGCATTAAATCATCATTTAACAACGCATAAAAACAAGGCACTCTTACCTAGAGACACCTTCAACACATGGCTTAAAACATCAGCATAAATCATGCTAAAACATCAGCAATTAACATGCTCAAACATGCTTTCCAAAACAGTAGCAAATCATGCAAAATCATCATTTCACATTTCATCAAAACATGGCCACCACTTAAAGAGAGTAATCCGAAAACTTACACTTGAGCTTAGCAAAGTTGTTTAGACTTATACTAAGCTCCCAAAACCTTCAACCTTTGGTTTAAAAGCTGAAAATCCATTTTCACTCACCGATTACCAAACAAGCCTAGCCAACAAGCTTTCCAAGCTTCCGAAACCTTCCGAAAACACCTCCAAAACTCAAGGATCAACCTCCCCTGTTTCAAGCACATAAAAACAGAACATTAATGCATCCTTATGCATTAAAACACCAGCAACCACAACACAACTCGCTGCTCACCACAAATCTAACAATTTGGCTACCAAACACAACCGAAATCATCTCCAAACACTTCCAAAACTTAACCCAGCCAAGATCCATCACTTCTAACCATTTTTATACATCACATAACATGCAAAAAGATCACAACCACGTCCTTATACCTCCAGGTATAACAGATCACCAAAAACACTCCAAAAACAACCAAAAACTCAAGCCAACCTTAGGAAATTCAACCTATCCGGGATTGCATTGATTAAACCTCAACTTCTAATCATTTTAGCATTCATTTAACATCATTTTAACACCTCAAAACCTTGCTTAAACAGATCACACGAAATTTTTACCAAAATCACCAAATCTTGCATTTTAGCCAAAAATCAAGATCTCAATTGAAAAGCCTTTAATAAAACATGAATCAAGGATTGAGAACTTAGGAATTTCAGTAAAGAACTGATAGTTTAGAGGAGAAGGACGTTCTTACCTCCAACCTCGAATTTCTCCCTTTTAGAGCCAAAATGCTTGATGAAACAATTTGCAAATTGAGAGGTTTTGATGATGAGATGATTAGGAATCAAATGAGAGTTGAAATGAGAGATGTAGATGTCAAAATCAGAGAAAGAAATCTGAGGAAATCTTGTTTGGGTAGAGAGAAAATGAGAGAAAAGAGAATTTGAGAGAAAATAGAAAAATTAGTTAAGATTTGGTTAAAATGATTTCCCTCTCTTTTCTTAATCTTTAAAATCAGATTTTAGACATAAAATATCTTAGAAAAATCTGGAGAAATCCTTTTTGGAATAATAGCTCCTTAAAGATTCAAAGTTTCAATCCTTTATAAAACTGTCCCGCAACTTTCAAAAATTACATTTTGGTCACTAGCCAAAATGTCAACCTTCCGAACCTCATTTTCCAAAATTGATTTCACAGTTCACTTTTATATATTAAAAGATGATTTTAGAATATTTTTCCATATTTTTAATGCAACCCGAACTAGGTTTTCCTAAATTCCCTCTTATATATTCGATCAGCACTTTGACTAAACCGGTCAACGCCAAAACTTCTGAGCCCAAAACCGGGGCGTTACAATTAAAAATATGGAAAAATGTTCTAAAATCATCTTTTAATGTAATTAAGTGAACTGTGAAATCAATTTTGGAAAATGAGTTTTGGAAGTGTGACATTTTGGCTAGTGACCAAAATGTAATTTTTGAAAGTTTGGTGGCTGTTTTATAAAGGGTTGAAACTTTGAATCTTTAAGGAGCTATTTACCCAAAGGGAGTTTCTCCAGATTTTTCTAAGATATTTTGAGTTATAATTCTGATTTTAAAGATAACAAAAAGGAGGGAAATCTCATTTTGGCTAATTTCATAACAAACTTTTCTATTTTCTTTCTCTCTTTTTCTCTCAACCCAAACACTCCATTTCCAGGGATTAGATTCTGATTTTCTCACCTAAAATCCTCCTTTCAACTCTCATTTGATTCCAAATCATTGTTTCTTCAAAACCTCCTCAATTGCTACAAGTTTCATCAAGGTTTTTCATCCCAAAAAGAGGAGAAACTCAAGTTTGGAGGTAAGAACGTCCTTCTCCTCTAAACTTCAAGTTCTTTACTGAAATTCCTAAGTTTTCAATCCTAAATTGATGTTTAATTAAAGGCTTTTAAGTTGATTTAAGGATCTTGGCTATTTATGCAAGATTTTGATGATTTCACATGATTTTCGTTAGATATGTTAGATCTGTGATTTGAGAGGTGTTTTTGATGTTAAATGATCTCTAAGTTGATAAGGAAATTAGTTTTGATTGATGCAAACCCGGATAGGTTGAGTTTCCTAAGTTTAGCTTGTGTTTTAAGGTAGTTTTTGAGGTGATCTTGGTGATCTAATGTTGCTGGAGGTATAAGGATGTTGTTAGGTTGTTTTTAGATGTTCTTTGATGTTAATGGAAGTGTGGATTTGCTGGTTTATGGCTGGGCTTTGTTTAGAAGTGTTTTGGATGCATTTTCGGTTGTGTTTGGTGGCCGAAAATGGAGGTTGAATGAGAGCAGCGAGTTTAGGTGCTTTCATTGAAGCAATTAATGCATGATGATGCATTAATCCTCTGCTTTAATGTGTTGAAACAGGGGAGGCATCCTTGGATCCAAGAGTTGTTGATCCGGAGGCTTGTTTTGGTGCTTTGGCTTGAAGCAAAGTGGAAATCGGTGAGTGCATTTGTGAAAATGGATTTTCAGCTTTAAAACCAAGGGTTGAAGGTTTTGGGAGCTTAGTTTAAGTCTAAACAACTTTGCTAAGCTCAAGTGTAAGTTTCAGATTTACTCTCTAGTGGTGGCCATGATTTTGATGTAATGCAAGATGATGATTTGCATGTTTTAATTACTGTTTTGAAAGCATGTTTTAGCATGGATTTTGCTGATGATGTAAGCCATATGTTAAAGGTAACTCTAGGTAGGAGTACCTTGTTTTTATACATTGAAATGATCTGGTTTAATGCTTTGAAATGCATGATGAAATGGCTTGGTTTAATGCTTTAAAACAGTGGATTATATGATGTAAAAGATGTATATTGGCAAGTGATGATTTTTAAAAGTGAAGGTCACTAAGGTGGTTAAAAGTCCTTGAGTGAGCCTTGTTTCTTAAGAACATCAAGGTGGTTAAAAGTCCTTGGATGGTTCTTGTTGCGGATACTAAGGTGGTTAAAAGTCCTTAGGTGCTCCTTTCCATGGTGGTTAAAAGTCCATGGGGCCAAGGTGTTTAAAAGTCCTTGGGGCCAAGGTGTTTAAAAGTCCTTGGGGTGATTCAAGCATTGGACACAAAGGTGGTTAAAAGTCCTTGTGTGGTCCTCATTCATGGTGTTTAAAAGTCCATGGCCAAGGTGTTTAAAAGTCCTTGGGTCCAAGGTGTTTAAAAGTCCTTGGGGAAAGTTGTTGAACTTGTTTTAATACATGAAATGTATCACTTGAGCCAATATGACATGTAAAGTATATTGTGAAGCATGAGATGCTTGTTTAAATGATTATGTTGAAGCATGAGATGCTTGTTTAAATGTATTGTTGAAGCATGAGATTGCTTGTTTTAAGTATGCTTTGAGCATGTGCAAAGGTTGATTTTAATCATGTTTACAAATGGTTTTAATTGCATTATTGAATGGTGTTTAAAGAGCTCTCCTCACTAAGCTTTTGCTTACGCTCTCTCGTTTTCTTAATTCAATAATGCAGAGCATTAGAGTACCTTGAGGGGCAGCAAGAAAGGGCAAGCAATCAAGTTCAAGTAAAGCTCAATGTATGAAGGTTTTATAAGTGCTTTTAGCTTTTGGGGTGATTTGGCAATGGGGGACCTATGAGTGTGTTTTTGGGAGATGTTGGAACTCCCTAAGTATGTTAAATGTTGATTTGAATTGCTGGTTTTTGGTTTGGATTCTTATATGCTTGGCTATGAAGGTTTATGCATGAATGGTTAGCTTAAGTAGTAAGCATGCCATTAAAATTGGGGCTTTTCACATGTGTTGGTTTTATGTTGAATTGGTGATGCAATTGTGGTCCCTGCATGTTGATTGATTATGTGGAATGATTTGGTGATGTTTAATTGAGGCTTGAAGCATGTATGTTGTTGGTTTCGAGTCAATTTCAGGCAGGGGTATCGGTACTCGGGCTTGCGTATCGATACGCCTGAGCCAAATATGCTCATTTCAGCCCAGGCGTATCGGTACGGTTGTGTGGGTATCGATACCGTATGAAGGCCGTATCGAAACGCGTGATCTCGTATCGATACCGTCTCTGGAGTTTGGTTACTGCCTTCCTCGCGTATCGATACGACACCTGGCGTATCGATACCTGACCGTTAATTCGGTTGAAAGTATCTTTATATGTTTTGTTTTGTTTACGTTTTGTCCTGAATCTTGTTTGTTCAATTGAATGAGTTTGAGAAGTCCTTTTGAGCTGAAATTTCACAGGGAAGCATGAAACCTGACTAATTTCAAGATGGTAACTTTAATTTGGACTAAGTCCTCATATTTATCAGAAATTACAATTTGGTCCCTAAAGTTGTAATTTGTTCAATTGGGTCACTGTTTGATCTCTGATGTTTGTGATCTTTGAGTATGTTGTTTGTGTGATCACAATTAGGGTTAATGTGCATCTAGATAAGATTAAAAAGAAAAAAAAAGGGTCGTTAATCAAGGTTGACTTTCGGGTTGACTTTGGTTTTCCCCGTGTGACTTTCTTAATTCGGGTCAACCGTCTAGGCCGGGTTAAGGGGGTTACATTTGGTGGTATCAGAGCTGAGTTTGTGAGTAATTGGGAATGTTTGTATGCATGATTGAAGCATGGTTTGGCTTGTATGCTTGTTGTTTGAAAGCATGTTCAGTGGCTTGTGATGTTGATGCTTTTGAGTTGTATGTTGTGATGATGCATGATGAGGGTACCCATTGCCAAACAAAAGCTAAAGAAATGATGTTTATTTTGAAAGAAATTGAGCTTGAATACTTGAAATTGCTTACCTTGCTGGCCCTGACTTTGTTTTATTTGTATTGTTATGCATGGTAAAAGTATGGCACCACGTAGAGAGTTAAGGAGTAGCGTGAGAGCTACGACCCCGGAGGGGAATGTGAATGAAGAGAATACGGGTAGTGCTGTGTTACCTCCTCCTCCGCCTGGTGGTGGTGGTGCTGAGGGAGGGAGAGCTGGAGCTGAGGCAGCTGGCACTAGAGCTGCAGGACCTGAGGTTGGTCAGGGGCAAGCGGTGCCTGACATGTCGATGCTGGTACAAGCTATTGCGGGTGCTTTTCGAGCAGCAGTAGCTAGAGCTCAAGGAGCTGGGCATCAGGGAGATGCTGGTGTGAGACTACCCTTAGAGCGTCTACGCAGTCTTGGTGGGACTGAGTTTAGGGGTATGTCAGCTGAGAGGTCGGAAGCTTGGCTGGAAAGTACCAAGCGTGTCTTGGGACAGATGAGCTGCACGGATGTGCAAAAGTTGGGATGTGTGGTGTCTTTGCTGCAAGGCGATGCTTATACGTGGTGGACGACCACAACCTCTGGGATGGCTGAAGCTGACATCACTTGGACATTCTTTCAGAATGCGTTCAAGAGGAGATATCTGGGAGTGAGATATCTGGATGAGAAAAAGCGCGAATTCATGTCTCTTACCCAAGGGAGCATGAGTGTGGCTGAGTATGAAGTACAGTTCGTACGCCTCAGTCAGTATGCACCGGAGCTGATACCTGATGAGCGAGAGAGGTGCGAAAGGTTCCGTTATGGCTTGGTGACGGAAGTAAAGACCTACATGTTGGCTGCTGAGTACAATGATTTTGATGTGCTAGTGGGCCGAGCAAAGGACATTGAGATGAATCTGAGTTTGTCTGCGAAGGGTGCTGGAGCGAGTTCTGGGAAGAGAGCTGCTGAGTATAGTTCCGGAGGTGGACGGAACAAGAGGGGACGTGATCAGAGGTTTCAGTCCTCAGCTAAGAGAGGTGGAGGTGCACCTGCTAGGGGTGGCAATGCTAGAGCTGACCCTAGTGCTTGTTGGATTTGCGGTTCACGTGGTCACTTGAAGCGTGACTGTCCTCGTGCTGGGAGGGAGGTGCAAGCTCCTGTTGCGGCAGCTGGTTATGAGTGCTGGAATTGCGGTTCTGCTGACCACTTGAGGCGAGATTGTCCGAGGATGGCTGGTGGTCAAGAGCGTGCTCCTGTTGTTGCAGCACCGCAGAGAGGTCGTGGGCGCGGCCGTGGTAATTTTCAGAGGCGTGAGGAAGGTGGTCGCGGAGTAGCTCATGTTGTAGCTATTCAGCCTGAGGGTGGAGGCCAGGCGAGAGTGTATGCTCAGCGCGAGGGAAGGAATGATGCAGATGTGATTGCAGGTACCTTTACTTTGCAATCCTTGTCATTGCTTTCTTTGATTGATTCTGGATCTACGCATTCATACATTCTGCATGAGCATGCTGAATTGCTTGGTTTGCCTGTTGAGTCTTTGGATGTTGGTGTTAGAGTCACTAGTTCTTTTGGTGAAACTGTTGTGACTCGTAAGCTTTATAGAAGGTGTCCTTTGGTTGTTCAAGAGCATGTCTTTCATGTTGATCTTATGGAGTTGCCCTTTTATGGTTTTGATGTGATCCTTGGTATGGATTGGCTTGCTGAGCATCGTGCTGTTGTGGATTGTGAGAATAAGCGGGTTTCGATTAAGCTTGCGGATGATTATGAAGTGGTGGTGGTTGGTGAGAATGTGAAGTTTCTTGCCAGTGTTGTTTCTACCTTGGAGGCGAGCAGGATGCTGAGGCAAGGTTGTGAAGCTTATCTGGCTTTTGTGATGAATCCTTGTTCTATGGAGTTGAGGGTGCAGGATATCAGGGTTGTGAAGGAGTTTCCTGATGTTTTTCCTGAGGAGTTGCCTGGTTTACCTCCTAATCGCGAGGTGGAGTTTGGTATTGAGCTGTTTGAGAATACAACTCCTGTGTCCATTACTCCCTATAGAATGGCACCTAAGGAGCTGAAGGAGCTGAAGAGCAGTTGCAAGAGCTGCTTGATCGTGGTTTCATCCGACCGAGTGTGTCGCCTTGGGGTGCTCCTGTCTTGTTTGTGAAGAAGAAAGATGGCACGATGAGGATGTGCATTGATTACCGTCAGCTGAACAAGTTGACTATCAAGAATCGGTATCCTTTGCCGAGGATTGATGATCTCTTTGATCAATTTCGGGGAGCTGCTGTGTTCTCTAAGATTGACTTGAGGTCAGGGTATTATCAGTTGAAGGTGAAAGATGTGGATGTGCCTAAGACAGCTTTCAGGACAAGGTACGGACATTATGAGTTTCTTGTGATGCCGTTTGGTTTGACAAATGCTCCTGCTGCTTTCATGGACATGATGAATCGTGTTTTTCATGAATACCTGGACAAGTTCGTTGTGGTGTTCATTGATGATATCCTTGTGTACTCGCGTACTGAGGAAGAGCACGAAGAGCATTTGAGGATTGTGCTGCAAGCTTTGTTGGAGAATCAGCTTTATGCCAAGCTGAGCAAGTGTGAGTTTTGGCTTAGAGAGGTGGTGTTTCTTGGACATGTGGTCTCAGCTGAGGGGATTCGTGTTGATCCTCAGAAGATTGAAGCGGTGATGAGTTGGAAAGTTCCTAAGTCTGTTCAGGAGGTTCGTAGTTTCCTTGGTTTGGCAGGATACTACCGAAGGTTTGTGGATGGTTTTTCCAAGATTGCTGCTCCTTTGACGAAGTTGTTGCAGAAAGATGTTAAGTATGAGTGGACAAAAGCGAGACAGCAGGCTTTTGAGAAGCTGAAGGTGGCTTTGACGCAAGCTCCTATCTTGGTTCAGCCTGAATCAGGGAAAGAGTTTGTGGTCTATAGTGATGCATCCTATGTTGGTTTGGGGTGTGTGCTGATGCAAGAGGGTAAGGTTGTGGCTTATGCGTCGCGGCAGTTGAAGGTGCATGAGCACAATTATCCTACGCATGATATTGAGCTGGCTGCGGTGGTTTTTGCTCTGAAGATCTGGAGGCATTATCTGTATGGTGAGAAGTGTACTATGTACACGGATCACAAGAGTTTGAGGTATCTGATGTCTCAGAAGGAGTTGAATCTTAGGCAGCGGCGTTGGTTGGAGTTGCTCAAGGATTATGATCTGACGATAGAGTATCATCCTGGAAAGGCTAATGTTGTTGCGGATGCCTTGAGTAGGAAGGTAGTTGTTGAGCTGAGAGCTATGTTTGCTAGCTTGAGTATATCGCGGGATGGTGGTCTTGTTGCTGAGTTGCAGGTGAAACCATCGTTGGTTCAGTTGATCAAGGATAAGCAGTTGTTGGATGATTCCTTGGTGTCTCATGTTCAGGATATCGCGGAGGGTAGACCTTCGGATTTCTGCTTTAATGAGGATGGAGTGTTGTGTTTTGGTAGTCGGATAGTAGTGCCTGCTGATGCTGAGTTGAGGCGTGCTATTCTGACTGAAGGTCATAGTAGTCCTTTTGCTATGCACCCTGGTAGTACTAAGATGTATCGTGATCTTCGTGATGAGTACTATTGGGTGGGCTTGAAGAAGGATGTTGCAGAGTTTGTGAGCAAGTGTTTGGTGTGTCAGCGGGTTAAGGCTGAACATCAGGTTCCTTCTGGTTTGTTGCAACCGTTGAAAATCCCTGAATGGAAGTGGGAGAGGGTTACCATGGATTTTGTATCTGGTTTACCTTTGTCTCCGTCGAAGAAGAATTCCGTTTGGGTGATTGTGGATCGCCTGACGAAGTGTGCGCATTTCTTGCCTGTGCATACTACGTTTTCCTTGGATAAGCTGGCAGAGCTGTACATTGCTGAGGTTGTGAGGCTGCATGGTGTGCCTAAGTCGATCGTGTCGGATAGGGATCCGAGGTTCACATCGCGTTTCTGGCAGTGTTTGCATCAAGCTTTGGGTACAAGGTTGAATTTCAGTACATCCTATCATCCTCAGTCGGATGGTCAGTCTGAGCGAGTTATTCAGATCTTGGAGGATATGTTGAGATGCTGCGTGATAGAGTTCCAAGGTTCTTGGGAGAAGCATCTTCCTTTGGTTGAGTTCGCTTATAACAACAGTTTTCAGGCGAGTATACAGATGGCACCTTATGAGGCTCTGTATGGGAGGAGGTGTAGGACTCCTCTTTGTTGGGCTGAAACTGGTCAAAAGTTGGTTTCGATGCCGGCTTTGTTGAAAGGAACCACCGAGAAGGTGAAGGTCATTTGTGAGCGGTTGAAGGCTGCTTCTGATCGGCAGAAATCTTACGCGGATTTGAAGCGTAAGGAGATAGAGTATGAGGTGGGTGATCGTGTGTTCTTGAAGGTTTTGCCTTGGAAGAAGGTGATGAGGTTTGGTCGGAAGGGTAAGCTGAGCCCTAGATACATTGGACCGTATGAGGTTGTTGAGCGAGTGGGTCCTTTTGCGTATCGGTTGAGGTTACCTCAGGAGCTGGAGAAGATTCATGATGTGTTCCATGTTTCTATGCTCTGGAAGTATAGATCTGATCCTTCGCATGTGATGCCTGTGGAGGAAGTGGAATTGAATCCGGATTTGACCTATGATGAGGAACCGGTGAAGGTTCTAGATTCAGATAGCAAGGTTCTTCGTGGCAAGACCATTGAGTTGGTGAAGGTGCTGTGGAAGCATCGAGGTGTTGAGGAAGCCACGTGGGAGCGGAAGGAAGACATGCTGAAGCAGTTTCCTTATCTCTTTCCTTCAGGTAAATTTCGAGGACGAAATTTCTTAAGGGGGGGGGAGAGTTGTAACGCCCCGGTTTTGGGCTTAGAAGTCTTGGGCGTTGACCGGTCGGTCAAAGTGCTGTTTGAATCGTAAGAGGCTAAATTAGGAAAGCCTAGTTCGGGTTGCATTAAAAATATGGAAAAATGTTCTAAAATCATCTTTTAATGTAATTAAGTGAACTGTGAAATCAATTTTGGAAAATGAGTTTTGGAAGTGTGACATTTTGGCTAGTGACCAAAATGTAATTTTTGAAAGTTTGGTGGCTGTTTTATAAAGGGTTGAAACTTTGAATCTTTAAGGAGCTATTTACCCAAAGGGAGTTTCTCCAGATTTTTCTAAGATATTTTGAGTTATAATTCTGATTTTAAAGATAACAAAAAGGAGGGAAATCTCATTTTGGCTAATTTCATAACAAACTTTTCTATTTTCTTTCTCTCTTTTTCTCTCAACCCAAACACTCCATTTCCAGGGATTAGATTCTGATTTTCTCACCTAAAATCCTCCTTTCAACTCTCATTTGATTCCAAATCATTGTTTCTTCAAAACCTCCTCAATTGCTACAAGTTTCATCAAGGTTTTTCATCCCAAAAAGAGGAGAAACTCAAGTTTGGAGGTAAGAACGTCCTTCTCCTCTGAACTTCAAGTTCTTTACTGAAATTCCTAAGTTTTCAATCCTAAATTGATGTTTAATTAAAGGCTTTTAAGTTGACTTAAGGATCTTGGCTATTTATGCAAGATTTTGATGATTTCACATGTTTTTCGTTAGATATGTTAGATCTGTGATTTGAGAGGTGTTTTTGATGTTAAATGATCTCTAAGTTGATAAGGAAATGAGTTTTGATTGATGCAAACCCGGATAGGTTGAGTTTCCTATGTTTAGCTTGTGTTTTAAGGTAGTTTTTGAGGTGATCTTGGTGATCTGATGTTGCTGGAGGTATAAGGATGTTGTTAGGTTGTTTTTAGATGTTCTTTGATGTTAATGGAAGTGTGGATTTGCTGGTTTATGGCTGGGCTTTGTTTAGAAGTGTTTTGGATGCATTTTCGGTTGTGTTTGGTGGCCGAAAATGGAGGTTGAATGAGAGCAGCGAGTTTAGGTGCTTTCATTGAAGCAATTAATGCATGATGATGCATTAATCCTCTGCTTTAATGTGTTGAAACAGGGGAGGCATCCTTGGATCCAAGAGTTGTTGATCCGGAGGCTTGTTTTGGTGCTTTGGCTTGAAGCAAAGTGGAAATCGGTGAGTGCATTTGTGAAAATGGATTTTCAGCTTTAAAACCAAGGGTTGAAGGTTTTGGGAGCTTAGTTTAAGTCTAAACAACTTTGCTAAGCTCAAGTGTAAGTTTCGGATTTACTCTCTAGTGGTGGCCATGATTTTGATGTAATGCAAGATGATGATTTGCATGTTTTAATTACTGTTTTGAAAGCATGTTTTAGCATGGATTTTGATGATGATGTAAGCCATATGTTAAAGGTAACTCTAGGTAGGAGTACCTTGTTTTTATACATTGAAATGATCTGGTTTAATGCTTTGAAATGCATGATGAAATGGCTTGGTTTAATGCTTTAAAACAGTGGATTATATGATGTAAAAGATGTATATTGGCAAGTGATGATTTTTAAAAGTGAAGGTCACTAAGGTGGTTAAAAGTCCTTGAGTGAGCCTTGTTTCTTAAGAACATCAAGGTGGTTAAAAGTCCTTGGATGGTTCTTGTTGCGGACACTAAGGTGGTTAAAAGTCCTTAGGTGCTCCTTTCCATGGTGGTTAAAAGTCCATGGGGCCAAGGTGTTTAAAAGTCCTTGGGGCCAAGGTGTTTAAAAGTCCTTGGGGTGATTCAAGCATTGGACACAAAGGTGGTTAAAAGTCCTTGTGTGGTCCTCATTCATGGTGTTTAAAAGTCCATGGCCAAGGTGTTTAAAAGTCCTTGGGGCCAAGGTGTTTAAAAGTCCTTGGGGAAAGTTGTTGAACTTGTTTTAATAAATGAAATGTATCACTTGAGCCAATATGACATGTAAAGTATATTGTGAAGCATGAGATGCTTGTTTAAATGATTATGTTGAAGCATGAGATGCTTGTTTAAATGTATTGTTGAAGCATGAGATTGCTTGTTTTAAGTATGCTTTGAGCATGTGCAAAGGTTGATTTTAATCATGTTTACAAATGGTTTTAATTGCATTATTGAATTGTGTTTAAAGAGCTCTCCTCACTAAGCTTTTGCTTACGCTCTCTCGTTTTCTTAATTCAATAATGCAGAGCATTAGAGTACCTTGAGGGGCAGCAAGAAAGGGCAAGCAATCAAGTTCAAGTAAAGCTCAATGTATGAAGGTTTTATAAGTGCTTTTAGCTTTTGGGGTGATTTGGCAATGGGGGACCTATGAGTGTGTTTTTGGGAGATGTTGGAACTCCCTAAGTATGTTAAATGTTGATTTGAATTGCTGGTTTTTGGTTTGGATTCTTATATGCTTGGCTATGAAGGTTTATGCATGAATGGTTAGCTTAAGTAGGAAGCATGCCATTAAAATTGGGGCTTTTCACATGTGTTGGTTTTATGTTGAATTGGTGATGCAATTATGGTCCCTGCATGTTGATTGATTATGTGGAATGATTTGGTGATGTTTAATTGAAGCTTGAAGCATGTATGTTGTTGGTTTTGAGTCAATTTCAGGCAGGGGTATCGGTACTCGGGCTTGCGTATCGATACGCCTGAGCCAAATATGCTCATTTCAGCCCAGGCGTATCGGTACGGTTGTGTGGGTATCGATACCGTATGAAGGCCGTATCGAAACGCGGGATCTCGTATCGATACCGTCTCTGGAGTTTGGTTACTGCCTTCCCCGCGTATCGATACGACACCTGGCGTATCGATACCTGACCGTTAATTCGGTTGAAAGTATCTTTATATGTTTTGTTTTGTTTACGTTTTGGTCCTGAATCTTGTTTGTTCAATTGAATGAGTTTGAGAAGTCCTTTTGAGCTGAAATTTCACAGGGAAGCATGAAACCTGACTAATTTCAAGATGGTAACTTTAATTTGGACTAAGTCCTCATATTTATCAGAAATTACAATTTGGTCCTTAAAGTTGTAATTTGTTCAATTGGGTCCCTGTTTGATCTCTGATGTTTGTGATCTTTGAGTATGTTGTTTGTGTGATCACAATTAGGGTTAATGTGCATCTAGATAAGATTAAAAAGAAAAAAAGGGTCGTTAATCAAGGTTGACTTTCGGGTTGACTTTGGTTTTCCCCGTGTGACTTTCTTAATTCGGGTCAACCGTCTAGGCCGGGTTAAGGGGGTTACAACGTAGCCAAGGTCTGTTCCAGTATACTAGTCGTGGCAGATGGTGGTTGTTGTTGCTGCTGCTGCGGTTGCTGCCGAGTCAATAACTGAGGTCCCCCTTGATTTTGCGTGTTTTGTGCTTGAGGGTTCAAGGCATTATTAGGGTTGCTCCAAGAGAACTTGGGATCCTTTCTCCAGTTGGGATTGTAATTGTTGGAATTATAGTTATGTTTATTGTAGTTCCCAACATATAACCCTTCTTCTAACTATAGCGGATAATCTTCTGAACTGTGATTTCCATCGCATGTCTCGCATACCTCTTCAGCAGAGTAGGTAGGCTGTGAATCTTCTTTCAAGAGTAGGCAGACAATTTTAAAGAATTGTCGGCCTCATAATCATTTACAGCTAGAACTCGTTTACCCCCTCTTCTTGTTGTAGGAAATTGTTCCTCATTCTTTGCCAGATTTTTCAAAACTGCCATTCAATCATCTGGATCTTTGTCCAACAACAATTTATTCGCTGCTGAATCAATTCTCATATGAGTCTGTAAGTTGGCAGCATTATAAAATTTAGTTACCTGGTTCCAAACGGGAAATCCATGCATCGGGCAGTTCCTTAGAAGAGTGGTAAATTTGTCCCAGGCCTCGTGCATTGGCTCCTCATCTTCTTGTTGAAAAAAAGCAATTTCCTTACGTAATCGCTCAGATAAGTGGGAAGGATGAAAATGAGACAAAAATTCACGAGTTAAATCTGCCCAAGTTCGTATTGAACTCGGCGTTAGTTTATTCCACCAAGTTTTCGCCCTGTCTTTCAATGAATGAGGAAATAACTGAAGCCTCAGTATCTCCGGATTAACTCCTGGTAGTCTAAACGAACCATAGATTTCTTGGAACGTTTTCAGATGCTCCCTAGCATCCTCTGTAGCAGCACCAATAAATTGGCCAACGTTGTTAATCAAGCTGAACATAACAGGTTTCAGCTCAAAATTATCAACATCTACGTCTGGTAGAGTTGTTTCTAGTTTTACATGATCATTGAGCATGTAGTCTCGGCATGACCGGCGTGCGGCAGCGACAGGAGGATCGGCAGGTTGACCGTTCTCTCCATCTCCGGCAGGATTGTCAGCATCTTGTGGATTCTCTTGGTTGTTCCTTTTTTCTTCACGTCTTTCGTTCACCATTGCTTCTAACTGTTCCTCTAGGTATTCGTTTCTTTCAACGAGGTAACGAACTCTTTTCCTAAGATTGTACGCTCGTTCGATTTTAGGATCTAACTGGTGCTCAGGTTCTTTTCCTTGTTGAGATCTGCGCATACGCAAACAAAAGACCTTGTGAAAGGTATATGTTGAACAATCCAAGTAAAAACAGAAAAGTAAAGGAAGTGTAGTAAAAGTTAGGGTAAAGATATGTTGCCACTCCCCGGCAACGGCGCCAAAAACTTGTTGCGTGTAAAAGTGTCTATCGCAATGTAGTGCAAGTGTACACGACGCAAGTAGTAAAGTGATACGTAAGTATCGGATATCGTCTCCATAGGGATTGGGCTAATAGCTTCACCTTGGATTACTGCACGATATGAAAAAGAATAGTTTAAATTGTTGTCACGAAAATAATAAAGAGAACTACAATTTAAGAGCAAAGAAATCAAGATATAGAGAATGGGCCGGTATTGAATTGCTCAGTAGTGTAGGTGTTGCAAAGTCTGGGAATATTTGTTCCGTCGCCGCGCCTGTCGCGGCAGCACCTGTCGCGGCAGCGATCACACAACTCTGTACTTCAAGCTTGGTAAGAATCCCTGCTGTGCCTTGGCATATCACTAGGTCCAAGTCTGTCGATGAACACGTCTTTGATGATACCTCCCTGCGTGAATCGAAGGATGAACACCGATGTTGTTGAATTCTTCCTTATCCACTTAACCTCGTCCTATTCCTAGGTCCGAGATAGTTCAACCATAAACTGGAGAACATGCAGTTAATCCTTTCGTATACATAACTCTCCTGATATTAAGTAAATAGATAATCTCACAATGCTCTCCCGATACTCTTGCAAGATGTTGAAAACCAGAATAAGCAAACTTGAAGTCTATTTTATTGAACAGAAAATTCCTAAAACAAATGCAATCCTTGCAACTACTTTACAAATCAACCTGTGGCCCTAGGGGAAGTTTAGAACATGATGAGGAGGGGAAAACGGCTAGGGTTTTGGGAAGAAGGCTAGAGATGAAGATATTCTTCCCTAGGTCGAATTACATGCCTTTATATAGGCCTTGGGTTCAAGTTTTCTAATATGGCAAGAATACAAGTTTAAACTAAAGTACAACTCTATTAAAGACTAAATCTTCAGAGCATATGTCTTTAATTCATCCTTCCTTCTTGCTTGGAGTTTCTTCCTTGAACTTTGGGCTTGGCCTTCATTCTGATCTAGGGCTTGGAAAAATATAAGGGTGCTCCACGACAGACCAGCTTATTTTTCTCTTTCTGTCGAGGCCCACTTTGCTTCTTCTCTTCACCATTGTTGTCGTCCTTGGCTGCCAGGGCAGCGGCCATAGCAGCATCATCCTCCTTGTCTGCATATCCAGTTCCAGCTCTGCTTCTTCTTTGCCCAACGTCTTCTTCTTCATCTGCTACAACAGCTACCTGCAAAAGCAACCAATTTCATTAGAAACTGTGCCACTTAAGATATTTGTGATGTATAACTGAAATCTAACCTAAATGCAATGAATTATGCTTGAATGCAGCAGAAATATGGGTTAAATAGGGGGTAATTATAGAACTTTTACATACTCAACAATGTCTCAGAAAGAGTTGAATCTTAGGCAGCGGCGTTGGGTGGAGTTGCTTAAGGATTACGATCTAACGATCGAGTATCACCCGGGAAAAGCTAATGCTGTGGTGGATGCCTTGAGCTGAAAAGTGGCGGTAGAGTTAAGGGCTATGTTTGCTAGCTTGAGGATTTCGCGAGATTGAGGTCTTGTTGCTGATTTGCAATTGAAAACATCTCTGGTTCAGTTGATAAAGGATAAGCAGTTGTTGGATGATTCTTTGGTGCCACATGTTCAGGATATTGCTGAGGATAGACCATCGGATTATTGTTTTAATGATGATGGAGTTCTATGTTTTGGAAATCGAATAGTAGTGCCGAATGATGTGGAGTTGAGGTGTATTATTCTGACCGAAGCTCATAGTAGTCCTTTTGCTATGCACCTTGGTAGTACAAAGATGTATCGTGATTTGCAGGATGAGTACTATTTGGTGGGTTTGAAGAAAGATGTTGCAGAATATGTGAGTAAGTGCATGGCTTGTCAGCGGGTTAAGACTGAGCATCATATTCCATCAGGGTTGTTGCAACCGTTGAGGATCCCTGAATGGAAGTGGGAAAGAATCACCATGGACTTTGTGTCTGGTTTGCCTTTGACGCCATCAAAGATGAATTTTTTGTGGGTGATTGTGGATCGCCTTACGAAGTGTGCGCATTTCTTACCTGTGCATACCACGTATACCTTGGATAAGCTTGCAAAGATGTACATTGCTGAGATTGTACGTCTGCATGGTGTACCAAAATCTATAGTTTCGGATAGAGATCCGAGGTTTACATCGCGATTTTGGGAATGTTTGCATCAAGCTTTGGGTACGCGGTTGAATTTCAGTACTTCTTATCATCCGCAGACGGATGGACAGTCTGAGCTTGTTATCCAAGTGCTTGAGGATATGTTGAGGTGTTGCGAGATTGAGTTTCAAGGCTCTTGGGAGAAGCATTTGCCTTTGGTGGAGTTTGCTTATAATAATAGCTATCAGGCAATTATTCAAATCGCACCTTATGAAGCCTTGTATGGGAGGAAGTGCAGAACTCCTCTTTGCTGGGCTGAAACAGGTCAGAAATTGGTCTCGATGTCGGCTTTGTTGAAAGGAACCACGAGAAGGTGAAGCTCATTTGTGAGCGGTTGAAGGCTGCCTCTTATCAGCAGAAGTCGTACGCGGATTTGAAGAGTAAGGAGATTGAGTTTGCGGTGGGTGACCGTGTGTTCTTAAAGGTTTCACCTTGGAAGAAGGTGATGAGATTTAGCCGGAAGGGTTAGTTGAGCCCTAGGTATATTGGACCATACGAGGTGATAGAACATGGGGTTCCTGTTGCTTATAAGCTGAGGCTACCACAAGAGTTAGAGAAGATGCATGATGTGTTTCATGTATCCATGCTTCGGAGGTATAGATCGGATCCTTCGCATGTTATGCCTGTGGAGGAGGTTGAGTTGAATCCAAATTTGACCTATGATGAGGAGCCAATGGAGATTTTGGATTCAGACAGTAAGGTTCTCTGGGGGAAGACCATTGAGCTAGTTAAGGTGTTGTGGAGGCATCGTGGTGTTGAGGAAGCCACGTGGGAAAGAAAAGATGATATGTAGAAGCAGTTTCCTTACCTTTTTCCTCCAGGTAAATTTTGAGGACGAAATTTCTTAAGAGTGGGAGAGTTGTAACACCCTAAAATTGGGCCTAGATGTTTACAGTCTGAACCGGATCGGTCTGGGAAACAGTTCGAATCTAAAAGGGGGTTTTAGAGAAAACATCTAATTCGAGATGCTTTAAAAATATAGAAAAATATCTCAAAATCCTCATTTAATATATAAAAGAGAATGGTGAAATCAATTTTACAAAATAAGGTTTGGAAATACTACATTTTGTGTAGTGACCAAATCGCAGTTTTTGCAAAGTTTAGTAGTGGCTGTTTTGTAAAGGATTGAAAGTTTGAATCTTTAACGAGCTAATTTTACCAAAATGTTTACATCATATTTTTCCTTAATTTGGGTGATTTAATTTATTTTTTAATTAAAGAAAATAAAGGTGATTAAAATAGAAAACCACCTTTGACTTTTCATAACTACTTTTCACAAATTTTCCCTCATTTCATTTTCTCTCAAAATCCTTTCAACCAAACACCTTTTCTCCAACAAATACACTTTCATTTAAACTTCATTTGATGAGATTTCAATCACTCTTTGATTCCTAATTAATTCCTCATCAAATCCACTTGATTTCTAAGTTATCAATCCTTTATTAATGATTTTTAAGTGGTTTTTATGTTAGAAACAAGAAATTGGCTTAAAACTCAAGATTTTGGAAGAGATCTTGAAGATATTCGTGGTGATTGATTGGGCTCTATTTTGAGATGGTTTTCTAATGTATTTTGGATGTTAAATGATGATGCATTAATCCTATGCTCTTATGTGTTAAAACAGGGGAGACATCTTTGGACACCTTTGGAGTTGATCTGGAAGCTTAGATAGCGTTTCGGCGATCAAGCGAAACGAAATCGGTGAGTGCGTATGGTTTTAGAAGTCTTTGAGGGACAAAGAATCAAGGTTTGGGGATTTAGGAAAGGTTTGAAACACCTTCCTAAGTCCGAAAGTAAGTATTGGCTAGATTGTTCACTAGAATGTGGTGATTGCCCTTTAAATACTTTTACATGCTCATGGTTTTAGATTGATAAATTCCTATTGTTTTTATGCATGAATTATAGCATGAGATGTTGCTTGAAATGATTTCAAAAAGTAACATGTTGCATAGTTGAGATTTGAGCTTTTATGTTAAAGCATAGCAAATGTTATTATTTTGAAATGAGATGAGAATGTTGAGTTTTAATGCATGAAAAACAGTAGGTGAGATGATGATTTGACATAATATATTGGCATAGATGTTGAGATACTTATCGGATATAATTGATCGATCAATAGGATGAGAGTGCACTATAAACTAAAAATTTGTACGTGCTCATTGGTTAAGCCAAAGGGAGAGAACCGATGATGGGCATTCCATCGGGTAGACTTGGTGAAATACCCAAGCTTTGTGGAAATAGGAGATTTCGCCATGTGAGTACGGTGATGTGAGATTCCACCGGAAACTATGTTGCTAGACGAGTGAGTACGGTGATGAGAGATACCACCGGAAGTGTCTAGTGAGATGTTCGCATGTCCGAGTAATAAAGAGATGTGAAATGCCAATATAAAATATGTTATGGTTTTTGATTCACATGTACCTTTGATGAAATGGTTTATGCTATGAGAAATGCATATGTGGTTTGTTTATGAAATGCTTTAGAGTACAAGCATGAGTTTAGCTTTGCCATGAGTTTCGCATTGGTTTAAATGCATGAGATAGAATGAAGGTACATTTGTTTTCAATGAGAAATTGCTTTGAAAGGTTTCCAAGCATGAGATAGAATGAGTATGTGGTTTAAAAGCTTTTGAGAAAATGTTTTCAAGCTATGCATTATTGTGTTGGTTTTCTTTAGAGCATATCTCACTAAGAATTTGTGCTTACGCTCTCTCTTTTACCAATAATGCAGATAATTGAGGTGTTTTTGGGCATCAAGGAAGCTAAGTTCATCCAAGAAAGTCCAAGCTCAAGTATGGTAAAGTTTTCATACACTTTAGTTTTGATAGATTGGCAATGGGAAACCAAGAATTGTATTTGGGAGATGTGTTAAACTCCCTAAGGTTGTGGCATGTTTGTTGTAACACCCCCATTCTGGGCTTGGAAGTTTAGGGTCTGAACCGGACCGGTCTGATTTTCGGTTCGAATATAAAAGGTAGTTTTAGGGAAAGACTAGTTCGGGTTGCATTAAAAATATGGAAAAATATCTAAAAATCCTCTTTTAATATATATAAGAGAGTGGTGAAATCAATTTTACAAAATAAGGTTTGGAAGTGTGACATTTCGAATTAGTGACTAAAATGTAATTTTTGAAATGTTCAGTGGTGACTGTTTTGTAAGGATTGAAACTTTGAATCTTTAAGGAGCTAATTTACCCAAGATTGATTTCTCCAGATTTTTCTTAGTTTTTAATTATTATGTTTAATTAATTAAAGGAAGATGGGAAAAACCAATTTTGAGATTTCATAACTAACTTTCTTGAAAACTTTCTCATCTCATTTTCTCACAAAATTCTCTCAGCCAAACACATTTCTACAGCAACTTTTCTCTTGATTTTCACACCAAATGATGAGATTTCAATCATCAAATGATTCCTAATCCTTTCTACATCAAATCCTCTTCATTTGCTTATTGAATTTTCAAGGATTTTGGCTCTAATCAAGGAGAAATCTACATTTAGAGGTAAAGATGTTCTTCTCCTCTAAATACTCTGCTCTTTACTGAAATTCCCAAGTTCTCAATCCTTAAAATTAAGTTTTATTAAAGGTTTTAATGTTGTGATCTTGATTTTGGGCTTAAAACTCAAGATTTGGATTAAATCTTAAAGAAATTTGTGGTGATTGTTTGGGCTCTGTTTTGAGATGGCTTTTTAATGTATTTTGGATGTTTAATGATGTGTAATTAAGGTTTAATCAATGCAATCCCGAATAGGTTGATTTTCCTAAGTTTTTACTTGTGAAAATGGTGGTTTTTGGGGTGATCTTGTTGTTCTGTTATAGCTGGAGGTATAAGGACGAGTTTAGGTTCTTTTTTGATGTTAATTGATGTCTAAGAGTGTTTAGAAGTGATGGATCTTGGCTGGGTAATGTTGTAGAAGAGTTTGGATGTGATTTCGGTTGTGTTTGGTAGCCGAAATGTTAGTTTTGGTGAGAGCAGCGAGTTTAGGTGTAATGGATGAAGATTTTAATGCATGATGGTGCATTAATCCTCTACTTTGATGTGTTTAAAATAGGGGAGACATCTTCGAATCCTTGTGGTGTTTATTCGGAGGCTTGAACGGCGTTTCGGCAAGCTTGCGAAACGCAATTGGTGAGTGGAGTTGGATTTCCAGCTTTGTATCGAATATTTAAAGGTTTGGGAGCTTAGTTTAAGTCTAATCAACTTAACTAAGCTCAAGAGTAAGTTTTCGGAAAAACTCTCTTGGATGAGCCATGGATTGGTTCGATGCATTTGTTGATAATTGCATGTTTAAATTCTGTTTTTGAAAGCATGTTTAGCATGGTTAATGCTGGTTATGTAAGCCATTTGTTGAAGGATGCTCAAGGTAAGAGATCCTTGGTTTGATTTGATAAAAATGTGGATTGATGCATAGTGATGCATGTTGTAAATGGCTTTGTTTTTTATGCTTAAAAGCAGTGGATTATAGATGATAAATGATGTATATTGGCAAGTGATGTGTTGGTTTTAAAGTACTTGAATTGGATATAGTTAGCCGGCTATAGGATTGGGTGCACCGTGAATGAAGTCGCCTTGGATGTTGAGGGGTTGAAATTGTACCGTAAACTCCATCCAAGTACACTAACGAGATGCTCAAGATCACAATGGTGGTTAAAAGTCCATGTGTGGATCTTGTGTTGTGTGTCCCGTTTTCTCGTTAGTGATGTTATACAACTATCGATGAGTGATGTGGAGGGGTTGTGATTATATCGTTAAACTCCATCACGGGTGTTGAGGGGTTGTGATTGTACTGGTAAACTCCACCTTGTGTGTTCGGTAGTGTGTATGAAGCGTATGGGACAACGCTTGTAATCCGTGTATCCGATTGTGTTTTATGTTGTAAAAGGTTATGGTTTATAACTTGGAAGCCAATATGACATGTTAATGATATTGAAGCATGAGATGCTTGTTGTCAATGCAATGTTGCGTGAATAATGACGTTTAAGTGTTAAAGACATTAGGGGAAGTGTTTTATATAGTGCATTATTGTGTTATTTCTTAGAGCTTGCCTCACTAAGCATTTGTGCTTACGCTCTCTCTCTTCAACCAATAATGCAGATAATTGAGGTGTTTGAGGGCAGCAAGGAGGCTAAGAATCCAAGGGAAAGCTAAGCTCATGTATGGTGACTATTTCACAACATTATTAGATTTTGATATTTGGCAATGGGAACCTAGGTTGTGTTTTTGGGAGTTGTTTTGGACTCCCTAGTTGTGGCATGATGCCTTAAATGCTTTGGGTATGTAAATGGCCATTTTGGTGCTTGCTTTGATGTTTTGATGGTAGTTTGCTTGGGACATTAGGATGCATGCCTATATTCTTGTGAATTTTCCTATTTGATGCCATGATCTGATTTTGATGATGCAAACATGTACCTAATATGTATGATGGCTAGTTGGCATGATTAAGAAGTCATTAGGATGTGTTTGAGTGTTTAAATGTATGTTAAACCAGCAAAATCTGCACTTTCTGGGCAACCCGTATCGGAACGAGCACTAACGTTTCGAAACGGGGGCATACAATGGCCTTCGTGTATCGACGGGTAGAGGCCGTTCTGAAACACTTTTGCCGCTGCCAGGCCCTGTTTCGATACTGGTCTCGAAACGAACCCGCGTTTCGGAACGATCAACCCCCGTTCCGAAACACTAGACTGTTGGGCACTGATTTGAATGGTTTAAGGTTTGCAAGCTTTACGTTTTAGTCCCAAATTTCGTATTTGCAATTGCTTGAGTTTGAAATGTCCGTTTGAAGTGAAATTTTACAGGGAAGCATGTAATATGACTAATTTGATTTTGGTAACTTAAAAATCAGCAAAGTCCCTCATCTTTCCAGAATTTACATTTTGGTCCTTAACTTTGTATGTTGTGAAATTGAGTCCCTTATTGCTTTCCGATCGCTGTGATTTTCAAGTATGTTTTCTCATGGGTATGCTTAAGGTTAATGAGCATCTAGATAAGTTTAAAAAGAAAAAAAGGGTCGTTAATCAAGGTTGACTTTCGGGTTGACTTTGGTTTTCCCCGTGTAATCTTCGTAGTTTGGGTCAACCGTCTAGGCCGGGCTAAGGGGGTTATATTTGGTGGTATCAGAGTTTAGTTCTCGAGTAAACGGGAAGGGTTATGTGGGTGATGTATGCATGATTGCATGATCTTCCTTTTTGGATGAAAGTGTGATGTGTGAATTGTAAAGTATGTTACAATTGTGATGTATGCTGTGGTGAAGCATGTTAGAGGGACCCATTGCCATATCAAAACTAATGAAATGAATTTTTTTTATTTGGAAATGAGCTTGAGTACTTGGATTTCTTACCTTGCTGAGCCTGATTATGTTTATTGCATTTATGTTAGTGCATTGTTTAGTGAATGGGACCTCGTAGAGAGACGAGAATTAATACACGAGCTATGGCTCAGAACGAGAATGAGAACAATGCTGAAAATGTTGTGGATATACCTCCTCCTCCTAGTGGTGGACCGCCTGGTGGTGGTGGTGCTGGAGGTGATGGAGCTGGTGTTGGTGCTGGTGCTGGGGCCGCCTGAAGCTGGGCAGGGGCAAGCTGCTCCTGACATGACAGTGTTGATACAGGCTATTGCTGGAGCCTTTCAGGCAGCAGTAGCTGGAGCTCATAGAGCTGGGCATCAAGGTGGTGCTAATGCGAGGTTACCTTTGGAACGTTTGCGCAGTCTAGGAGGGACTGAGTTAAGAGGTTTGTCAGCTGAGGGTTCCGAATCTTGGTTTTAAAGTACCAAGAGGATATTGGGACAGATGAACTGCAATGATGTGCAGAAGCTAGGATGTGTGGTATCTCTCTTTCATGACGATGCGTATAGATGGTGGACGACCTCTGTCTCCGAAATGGAGGAAGCTGATGTGACTTGGACGTTCTTTTTGAACGTGTTCAAGCGGAAGTATCTGGTGTGCGATACCTGAATGAAAAGAAAAGGGAGTTCATGTCTCTTACTCAAGGGAGCATGACGGTGGCTAAGTACGAAATCCAGTTTGTTTGTCTCAGTCAATACGCACCTGAGCTTATTCCTGATGAGCGGGAGAGGTGTGAACATTTCCAGTATGGTTTGGTGACGAATGTAAAGACCTTTATGCTTGCCGCTGAGTACACTAATTTTGATGTGCTGGTTAGTAGGGCGAAAGACATTGAGCAGAACCTGGGTTTATCTTCTAGAGGTGTTGGTTCTAGCTCGGGCAAGAGAGCTGCTGAGTATAGTTCCGGTGGTGGAAGGAACAAGAGAGGACGAGATAGGAGGTATCAGTCTTCTGTTAGGCGTGGTGGTGGAGGGCATGGTGCGCCTGTCCAGGGAGACGGGGCGAGAGTTGATCAGAACACATGCTGGGCGTGTGGATCGCGTGGTCACTTGAGGCGTGATTGTCCTCGGGCAGCGAGAGAGGTTTAGGCTCCTATAGCAGTGACTGGTAACTCGTGCTGGAACTGTGGTTCGGCAGACCACATGAGGAGGGAGTGTCCTTTGTTTGCTGGTGGCGGTCAGGGACGTGCTCCTGGTTTTCTTGCACTACAGAGAGGTCGTGGGCGCGACCGTGGCAACTTCCAGTGTAGAGATGATGGTGGAAGGAATGTGGCACATGTGGTGGTTGTCCAAGCTGAGGGTGGTGGCCAGACTCGAGTGTATGGTCAGCGAGAGGGGAGGAATGACACGGATGTGATCGCAGGTACCTTCACTTTGCAATCCTTGTCATTACTTTCCTTGATTGATTCTGGATCTACAAACTCATACATATTGCGTGAACATGCTCATATGCTTGGTTTGCTTGTTGAGTTTTTGGATGTTGGTATGCGTGTAACTAGTTCCTTTGGTGAGACCGTTGTGACACAGAAGTTGTATAGAAGATGTCCCTTGGTTGTGCAAAACCATGTTTTTCATGTTGATCTGAAGGAATTGCCTTTCTATGGTTTTGATGTAATCCTTGGTATGGATTGGCTTGTTGAACATCGAGCTGTGGTGGATTTTGAGAACTAGCGAGTTTCGTTGAAGCTTGCGGATGATTATGAGGCAGTGGTGGTTGGTGAGAATGTGAAGTTTCTTGCCAATGTGGTGTCGACATTGGAAGCAATCCGAATGTTGAGGCAAGGTTGTGAAGCCTACCTAGCCTTTGTGATGAATCCTAGCTCTAAGGAGTTGCGAGTGCAAGATATCAGGACTGTGCGAGAGTTTCCTGGTGTGTTTCCGGAGGAGTTACCTGGATTGCCTCCTAATTGTGAATTGGAGTTTGGGATTGAGATGTATGAAAACACAACTCCAGTGTCCATTACTCCTTATCGAATGACACCTAAGGAGTTGAAGGAGTTAAAGATGCAACTTTAGGAGTTGTTGGATTGTGGTTTCATTCGGCCGAGTGTGTCACCTTGGGATGCACCGGTCTTGTTTGTGAAGAAAAAGGATGGCACTATGAGAATGTGCATCGATTACCGTCAGCTAAACAAGTTGACTATCAAGAATCGGTATCCATTGCCGAGGATAGATGATCTTTTTAATCAATTTCGGGGAGCGGTTGTGTTCTCTAAAAATGACTTAAGGTCAGGGTATTACCAGTTGAAGGTGAAGGATGTGGATGTGCCAAAGACAGCCTTTAGAACGAGGTATGGGCATTATGAGTTCCTTGTGATGTCGTTTGGTTTGATTAATGCTCCTGCAGCTTTTATGGACATGATGAATAGAGTGTTCCATGAATATTTGAACAAATTTGTTGTGGTGTTCATTGATGATATCCTCGTGTACTCTCATACTGAGGAGGAGCATGAGGGAATTTGAGGATTGTGTTGCAGGCTTTAATGGAGAATCAGCTTTATGCTAAGTTAAGCAAGTGCGAGTTTTGGCTCAGGGAAGTTGTGTTCCTTGGTATTGTGGTTTCTGCTGAGGGGATTCGTGTTGATCCTTAGAAGATTGAGGCAGTGATGAATTGGAAGCCTCCTAAGTCTGTTCATGAAGTCCGTAGTTTCCTTGGTTTGGCGGGATACTATCGGAGGTTCGTGGATGGATTTTCGAAGATTGCTGCACCTTTGACGAAGTTGTTGCAGAAGGATGTTAAGTATGAGTCGACGGAAGCGAGATAGTAGGCTTTTGAGAAGCTTAAGGCAGCTTTGACGCAAGCTCCTATCTTGGTTCAACCTGAATCAGGGAAAGAGTTTGTGGTGTATAGTGACGCATCCTACGTTGGTTTGGGGTGTGTGTTAATGCAAGAGGGTAAGGTGGTGGCTTATGCATCGCACCAGTTGAAGGTGCATGAGCGCAATTATCCCACGCATGACATTGAATTGGCTGCGGTGGTTTTTGCTTTTAAAATTTGGAGACATTACCTGTATGGTGAGAAGTGTACGGTGTACATGGATCATAAGAGTTTGAAGCATCTGATGTCTCAGAAAGAGTTGAATCTTAGGCAACGACGTTGGGTGGAGTTGCTTAAATATTACGATCTGACAATCGAGTACCATCGGGGAAAAGCTAATGTTGTAGTGGATGCCTTGAGTAGGAAGGTGGCAGTGGAGTTGAGGGCTATGTTTGCCAGCTTGAGTATTTCACGAGATGGCGGTCTTGTGGCTGAATTGCACGTGAAACCATCCTTAGTTCATTTGATAAAGGATAAGCAGTTGTTGGATGATTCCTTGGTGCCACATGTTCAGGAAATTGCTGAGGATAGGCCATCGAAATTTTGCTTTAATAATGATGGAGTTTTATGTTTTGGGAGTCCCCGGATCACCAACTCTTGGATCCAAATATGACTCCCCTGTTTTAACACATCAAAACAGTAGATTAATGCATCATCATGCATTAATTGCTTCAATGAAAGCACCTAAACTCGCTGCTCTCGTCCACACTCCATTTTCGGCCACCAAACACAACCGAAAATGCATTCAAACCACTTCTCAACAAAGCCCAGCCATAAAACCTCAAAACCAAACATCCTTTAACATCAAATAACATCTAAAAAGAACCTATTAACATCCTTATATCTCCAGCAACATCAGATCCACAAGATCTCACCAAAAACAACCTAGAATCACAAGCTAAACTTAGGAAACCCAACCTATCCGGGATTGCATCAATCAAAGCTCAATTCCTTATCAATTTAGAGTTCAAATAACATCAAAAACACATCTCAAATCACAGATTTAACAGATCAAACGAAAATCATCAAAAATCACCAAATCTTGCATTATAAGCCAAGATCCATTTCACAACTTAAAAGCCTTTAATAAAACATCAATTAAGGATTGAAAACTTAGGAATTTCAGTAAAGAACTGATAGTTTAGAGGAGAAGGACGTTCTTACCTCCAAACTTGAGTTTCTCCTCTTTTTGGAATCAAAAACCTTGATGAATCAAGTAGCAAATGATGAGGTTTTGTAGATATGATGATTAGAAATCAAAAGAGAGTTGAAAGGAGAGATTTAGGGGAGAAAATCAGAAACAATTCTCTGGAAAGAAAGTGTTTGGGTTGAGAGAAAATGAGAGAAAAGAAAATAGGAAGTTAGTTATCAAAATGGCCAAAATGGCTTTCCCTCCTCTTTTGATATGTTTTAAAATCAGAATATAGCTTAAAATATCTTAGAAAAATCTGGAGAAACTACTTTTAGAATAATAGCTCCTTAAAGATTCAAAGTTTCAACCCTTTCTAAAATAGTCACAAAACTTTCAAAAATTACATTTTGGTCACTAGCCAAAATGTCACCCTTCCAAAACTCATTTTCCAAAATTGATTTCACAGTTCACTTAATTATATTAAAAGATGATTTTAGAACATTTTTCCATATTTTTAATGCAACCCGAACTAGGCTTTCCTAATTTCACCTTATTAGATTCGAACAGCACTTTGACCAACCAGTCAACGCCCAAAACTCCTAAGCCCAAAACCGGGGCGTTACATTTTAGCAAATTGAAATGAGATTTCAATGTGGACATGAAAAATGGTTTTAATGCATTGATGGTGTTTTGCTTATGAGCCTCCTCACTAAGCCTTGTGTGCTTACGCTCTCATTTGTCCATCAACGTAGGTAATTGAGGTTGTGGAGGCAGCAAGAGGCAACGGATTCTAAGAGACTTCGCTTAAGAAAGTATGTTTCGGTTTAGACTAAAGTAATAAGGTCAATGGGGGATCCGTTGAATTGTTGGGAGACTTGTGTAAACTCTCTTTTCTGCAAATTTGATTTGTTGTTTAAGACTTTTAAATGGCCATTCGTATTTGGTTTATGCTTTATTTTGCATTTTGGTATCTTGCTTGGTTTAACAATAGGTTGCATGCCTGTAGTTTACTTTTGATGCAAATGCTCATGTTATGCTGATGAATATGACATGTATGTTTGAGGATTGATGCTTATATCTGTTGGAAGCATGTTGCATTGTTCTAGATTGGATTAAAGTGTGAAAATTGTAAAGTGTCTAAAAGTCTTATATTTCATGCACTTTTCAACTCTTATTATTACTGTTTTAAGCTTATTTTAGGCATAAGTAGGTTAATGCATAGCATTTTACAGTGTTTCATTGTTCCACCTTGCTTTTATAACTTATCATTTATTTGGTGAACAAGAGATACCGTTTTAATGTATTCTTGCTTGTAAGTACTAACAGCTGAACGAGGGAGCAAAGGAATGGAGGATACAACGCTGAGAAGCAAACCCAAGAGCTATACTGAAGCAATTCCAGCTGAAGATAAGTTGCTGCCGAACTGTAACATCCCAATTTTGGGCTTAGAAGTTTTGGGTTTGGACCGGACCGGCCGGATTGCGGTTCGAATATAAAAATGTGATTTTTAGTAAAGCCTAGTTCGGGTTGCATTAAAAATATGGAAAAATATCTTAAAATCCTCTTTTATTATATATAAGAGAATGGTGAAATCAATTTTACAAAATGAGGTTTGGAAGTGTGACATTTTGGGTTAGTGACTAAAATGTAATTTTTGAAAAGTTGGTGATTGTTTTAAAAAGGATTGAAACTGTAAATCTTTAAGGAGCTATTTACCCAAGAAGAGTTTTCTCCAGATTTTTCTTAATATTAAACAATTATTAATGGTTTTTAATTAAAGTTAAAAGGAGGGAAAAAGATATTTTGTTCTCATAACTAACTTTCTTCAAAAATTTCCATTTCTTTCTCTCAACTTTTCTCTCAACCCAAACACTTTTCTCCAGAAAATTTCCCTCTGATTTTGATACCTAATGATGAGATTTCAATCTTCATTTGATCTCTAATCATTTCTACATCAAAACCTTAGCATTTGCTTATTGATTTTTCATGAATCTTGGTTCCAAAAAGGGAGAAACTCACATTTAGAGGTATGAACGTCCTTCTCCTCTAAATACTCAGTTCTTTACTGAAATTCCCAAGTTCTCAATCCTTGATTTGAGTTTTATTAAAGGCTTTAATGATTTGTTCTTGATCTTGGCTTTAAAATGCAAGATTTGGTTTAATTTTGATGAAATACGTGTAAATTGATTGGGTACTATTTTGAGGTGTCTTTTTGATGATTTTTGGATGTATAATTGATGTGAAATTGAGGTTTAATCAATGCAATCCCGAATAGGTTGATTTTCCTAAGTTTTGGGTTGTGTTAATGATGGTTTTTGGGGTGATCTTGATGTTCTGCTATAGCTGGAGGTATAAGGACGTGATTAGATCCTTTTTGGAAGTTAATTGAGGTTTATGAATGTTTGGAATTGATGGATCTTGGCTGGGTAGTGTTGTAGAGATGTTTGGATGTGATTTCGGTTGTGTTTGGTAGCCGAAATGTGAGTGTTGATGAGAGCAGCGAGTTTAGGTGTCTTGGTTGAAGATATTAATGCATGATGATGGATTAATCCTCTACTTTGATGTGTTTAAAACAGGGGAGACATCTTCGAATCCTTGTGGTGTTGATCCGGAAGCTTGATTGGTGTTTCGACAAGCTTGCGAAACGGAATCGGTGAGTGAAGTTTGGTTTTCAGCTTTGAAACCAATGTTTTGATGGTTTGGGAGCTTAGTTAAAGTCTAAGCAACTTAGCTAAGCTCAAGAGTAAGTTTTCGGAAAAACTCTCTTGATAATGAGCCATGAGTTGGTTGGATGCAAAGTGATTTGTTTGCATGTTTTAAATTCTGTTTTGAAAGCATATTTAAGCATGTGTGATGTTGGTTTTGTAAGCCATGTGTTGAAGGATGCTCAAGGTAAGAGATCCTTGGTTTTACATTGATAAATGTGATTTTTATGCATAGTGATGCATGTGGATTTAATGGCTTTGTTAAATGCTTTAAAACAGTGAATTAATGATGTTAAATGATGTATATTGGCAAGTGATGTGTTGTTTTAAAAGTACTTGAATCAGATATAGTTAGCCGGCTATAGGATTGGGTGCACCGTGAATAAAGTCGCCTTGGATGTCGAGGGGTTGTGATTGTACCATGCTCCATCCAAGTACACTAACGAGATGGTTAAGAACAACATGGTGGTTAAAAGTCCATGGGTGGTTCTTGTTTTAAGGTCACAATGGTGGTTAAAAGTCCATGTGTGGACCTTGTGTATTGTAAGATCACAATGGTGGTTAAAAGTCCATGTGTTGATCTTGTGTTGTATGTCCCGTGATCTCGTTAGTGATGTTATACAACTACCAATGAGTGGTGTGAGGGGTTGTGATTGTACCATAGTCTCCATCACGGGTGTTGAGGGGTTGTGATTGTACCATGCTCCACCTTGATATTGGTAGTGTGTATGAAGCGTATGGGACAACGCTTGTAATCCGCGTATCCGATTGTTGATTGTCGTTTGTGTTTTGGGTTGAAAAATGTTATGGATTATCACTTGTAATCCAATATGACATGATGATGGATTGAAGCATGTAATGCTTGGTTTGTATGCATATTTGAATGATAAATGTTGTTTTGAACTAAAGGCTTTGAAAAAGTGTTTTTGTAAATGCATTATTTCGATGTTTTAATTGAGCATTCCTCACTAAGCTATGTGATTACGCTCTCTCTTTCTTAAACCAATAATGCAGAGCATTGAAGTGCTTAAAGGTGGTCAAGAATCTAAGTGGAAGCTTAAGCTCATGTATGGTGACAATTTTCATAACTTGTTTAGCTTTTGGCATTTGGCAATGGGAACCTAAATTGTTGTTTTGGGAGGTGTTTTGGACTCCCTAAGTTGGTTTTATACATTTGGTGATGTTGAGACTTGTAAATGGCTTTTTGGTCCTTGGTTGGAAGTTTTGGTGGTTTAATGGTTTTCTCTATAGGATGCATGTCTATAGAATTGGGTTTTTCTTAAATAGAAGCTATGATTGAGATTGGTTGATGCTAATATGTTCATTGAGTGTTGAATGACTTGCTGGTATGATTTGGTTGCCTTTAGAATGTGTTTAATGGGTCAATCATGCATTTAACCAGCAAAATTTCTGCAATCTGGGCAGCACGTTTCGAAACAGGTGCTACCGTTTCGGAACAGAGGGCCTGAAATGGCCTGGGCGTTTCGAAACAGGTAGAGCCGTTCCGGAACGGTTTTGCCACTGCCAAGCCCTGTTCCGGTACTTGTTTCGGAACGGTCTCGCGTTTCGGAACGGATCATTCCCATTTCGAAACACCCGACCGTTGGGCACTGAAATTGACGGTTTTATGTTTGGAAGTCTTTGCGTTTTGGTCCTGAACTTGGTTTATGCAATTGGTTGAGTTTGAGATGTCCGTTTGAGTTGAAATTTGGCAGAGAATCATGAAACATGACTAATTCCATAATGGTAACTCTAAAGTTGGTTAAGTCCTTATAATTTCCAGAATTTGCATTTTGGTCCCTAAATTCATAATTTGTGCAATCGAGTCCCTAAATGTTTTCTGATTGCTGTAACTTTTGAGTATGCTGATCTTATGAACATATCTAGGGTTAATGTGCATTTAGATAAGATTAAAAATAAAAAAAGGGTCGTTAATCAAGGTTGACTTTCGGGTTGACTTTGGTTTTCCCCGTGTAAACTTCTTAATCCGGGTCAACCGTCTAGGCCGGGTTAAGGGGGTTACATTTAGTGGTATCAGAGCCGAGTTCTCGAGTAATTGGGAATGGTTGTGTGGGTGATGAGTACATGAATGCTTTGTATGCTTGTTGATGGAAAGTAGGTTGTGTGAATTGTAAGTATGTTACAATTGTGATGTGTGCTGTGGTGAAGCATGTTAGAGGGACCCATTGCCAAATCAAAGCTAATGAAATGATTTGATTTTATTGGGAAATGAGCTTGAGTACTTGGATTGCTTACCTTGCTGAGCCTGACTTTGTTTATTGCATTGTGATTGCTTTGTTAGTGAATGGCACCTCGTAGAGAAACGAGGATTAATACGCGAGCTATGGCTCAAAATGAGAATGAAGAGAATGCTGAAAATGTGGTGGATTTGCCTCCTCCGCCTGGTGGTGGTGGTGCTGGGGGTGAAGGAGCTGCTGCTGGTGCTGGTGCTGGGGTCGCTCGACCTGAAGTTGGTCAAGGGCAAGCTGTTTCTGACATGACAATGCTGGTACAAGCTATTGCTGGAGCTTTTCGAGCGGCAGTAGCTGGAGCTCAAGGAGCTGGGCATCAGGGAGATGCTAATGCTAGACTACCTTTGGAACGTTTACGCAGTCTGGGAGGGACTGAGTTCAGGGGTTTGTCTGCTGAAGGTTCTGAGTCTTGGCTGGAAAGTACCAAGAGAATCTTGGGGCAAATGAATTGCACTGATGTGCAGAAGCTGGGCTGTGTGGTATCGTTGTTGTAGGACGATGCATACACTTGGTGGACAACCACTATCTCTGGGATGGCAGATGCTGATGTGACATGGACGTTCTTTCAGAACATTTTCAAGAGGAGGTATTTGGGTGTACGATACATGGATGAGAAGAAAAGGGAATTCATGTCTCTTACTCAAGGGAGCATGTCTGTAGCTGAGTACGAGGTTCGGTTTGTCCGACTCAGTCAGTACCCACCTGAGCTTATTCCTGACGAGCGAGAGAGGTGTGAACGGTTCCGTTATGGTTTGGTGACGGAAGTAAAGACTTATATGCTGGCTGCTGACTATAATGATTTTGATGTGCTGGTTGGTAGAGCAAAAGACATTGAGATGAATTTGAGTTTATCTTCTAGAAATGCTGGTTCTAGTGCTGGTAAGCGAGTTGCTGAGTATAGTTCCGGTGGTGGACGGAACAAGAGAGGAAGTGATCGAAAGTATCAGTCTTCAGTTAAGCGAGGTGGTGGAGGGCAAGGTGCACTTGCTCATGGAGACAAGGAAAGAGCGGATCCGAACACATGTTGGACATGTGGGTCGCGTGGTCACCTGAGGCGAGATTGTCCTCGAGCGGCGAGGGAGGTGCAGGCTTTTGTTGTGGCGACTGGTAACTCGTGCTGGAACTGTGGATCAGTGGATCACATGAGGAGGGAGTGTCCTCTGTTGGCCGGTGGTGGCCAGGGACGTGCTCCTGGAGTTGTTGCACCATATAGAGGTCGTGGGCGCAGTCGTGGTAACTTCCAGCGTAGAGAGGATGGTGGACGGAATGTGGCTCATGTTGTAGTTGTTCAGCCTGAGAGTGGTGGCCAGGCCAGGGTGTATGCTCAGAGGGAGGGGAGAAATGACACGGATGTGATCGCAGGTACTTTCACTTTGCAATCCTTGTCATTACTTTCCTTGATTGATTCTGGATCTACACACTCATACATATTGCGTGAGCATGCTGAATTGCTTTGTTTGCCTGTTGAGTTTTTGGATGTTGGTATGCGTGTCACTAGTTCTTTTGGCAAGACTGTTGTGACTCGAAAGCTTTATAGAAGATGTCCTTTGGTTGTGCAAGATCATGTTTTTCATGTTGATCTTATGGAATTGCCTTTCTATGGTTTCGATGTAATCCTTGGTATGGATTGGCTTGTTGAGCATCGAGCTGTGGTAGATTGTGAGAATAAGCGAGTTTCGTTGAAACTTGCGGATGATTATGAGGTAGTTGTGGTTGGTGAGAATATGAAGTTTCTTGCCAATGTGGTGTCTACATTGGAGGCGAGCCGGATGCTGAGGCAAGGTTGTGAAGCTTATCTAGCTTTTGTGATGAATCCTAGCTCTAAGGAGTTGCGTGTGCAAGATATCAGGATTGTGCGAGAGTTTCCTGGTGTGTTTCCTGAGGAGTTGCCTGGATTGCCTGCTAATCGCGAAGTGGAGTTTGGGATTGAGTTGTATGAAAACACAACTCCAGTGTCCATTACTCCTTGTCGAATGGCACCTAAGGAGTTGAAGGAGCTGAAGACGCAGCTGCAAGAGTTGCTTGATCGTGGTTTCATTCGGCCGAGTGTGTCACCTTGGGGTGCGCCGGTCTTGTTTGTGAAGAAGAAGGATGGCACTATGAGAATGTGCATTGATTACCGTCAGCTTAACAAGTTGACTATCAAGAAACCGAGAATTGATGATCTTTTTGATCAATTTCGGGGAGCAGTTGTGTTCTGTAAGATTGACTTGAGGTCAGGGTATTACCAGTTGAAGGTGAAGGATGTGGATGTGCCAAAGACAGCTTTCAGAACGAGGTATGGGCATTATGAGTTCCTTGTGATGCTGTTTGGTTTGACGAATGCTCCTGCAGCTTTCATGGACATGATGAATCGAGTATTTCATGAATACCTAGATAAATTTGTTGTGGTATTCATTGATGATTTCCTCGTGTACTCGCGTACTGAGGGGGAGCATGAAGGGCATTTGAGAATTGTGTTGCAAGCTTTGTTGGAGAATCAACTTTATGACAAGCTGAGCAAGTGTGAGTTCTAGCTTAGAGAGGAGGTGTTTCTTTGTCATGTGGTTTCTGCTGAGGGGATTCGTGTTGATCCTCAGAATATTGAGGCGGTGATGAATTGGAAGCCTCCTAAGTCTGTTCATGAAGTCTGTAGTTTCCTTGGTTTGGCAAGTTACTATCGGAGATTCGTGGATGGGTTTTCAAAGATTGCTGCACCTTTGACGAAGTTGTTGCAGAAGGATGTTAAGTATGAGTGGACGGAAGCGAGACATCAGGCTTTTGAGAAGCTTAAGGCAGCTTTGACACAAGCTCCTATCTTGGTTCAACCTGAATCAGGGAAAGAGTTTGTGGTGTATAGTGATGCGTCCTACGTTGGTTTGGGATGTGTGTTGATGCAAGAGGGTAAGTGGTGGCTTATGCATCGCGGCAGTTGAAGGTGCATGAGCGCAATTATCCTACGCATGACATTAAGCTGGCTGCAGTGGTTTTTGCCTTGAAAATCTGGAGACATTACCTGAATGGTGAGAAGTGTATTGTGTATACGGATCACAAGAGTTTGAAGTATCTGATGTCTCAGGAGGAGTTGAATCTTAGGCAACGACGTTGGGTGGAGTTGCTCAAGGATTATGATTTGACGATCGAGTATCACCCGGGTAAAGCTAATGTTGTAGCGGATGCCTTGAGTAGGAAAGTAGTTGTTGAGTTGAGGGCTATGTTTGCCAGTTTGAGTATTTCGCGTGATGGTGGTCTTGTGGCTGAATTGCAAGTGAAGCCATCTTTGGTTCAGTTGATCAAGGAAAAGCAGTTGTTGGATGATTCCTTGGTACCTCACGTTCAGGATATTGCGGAGGATAGGCCTTCGGATTTCTGTTTTAATGATGATGGAGTGTTATGTTTTGGGAGTCGGATAGTAGTGCCCAATGATGCTGAGTTGAGGCGTGCTATTCTGACTGAAGGTCATAGTAGTCCTTTTGCTATGCACCCTGGTAGTACTAAGATGTATCGTGATCTTCGTGATGAGTACTATTTGGTGGGTTTAAAGAAAGATGTTGCTGAGTTTGTAAGCAAGTGCTTGGTGTGTCAGCGAGTTAAGGCTGAGCATCAGTTTCCTTCAGGGTTGTTGCAACCGTTGAGGATTCCTAAGTGGAAGTGGGAAAGGATTACCATGGATTTTGTATCTGGTTTGCCTTTGTCGCCATCGAAGAAGAATTTGGTGTGGGTGATTGTGGATCGCCTGACGAAGTGTGCGCATTTCTTGCCTGTGCATACTACGTACACTTTGGATAAGCTTGCGGAGCTGTACATTGCTGAGATTGTGAGGCTGCATGGCGTGCCAAAGTCGATTGTGTCGGATAGGGATCTGAGGTTTACATCGTGTTTCTGGCAGTGTTTGCATCAAGCTTTGGGTACACGGTTGAATTTCAGTACATCTTGTCATCCGCAGTCGGATGGACAGTCCGAGCGTGTTATTCAGGTTTTGGAGGATATGTTGAGGTGCTGCGTGATTGAGTTTCAGGACTCTTGGGAGAAACATTTGCATTTGGTGGAGTTTGCCTATAATAATAGTTATCAGGCAAGTATTCAAATGGCACCTTATGAAGCTTTGTACGGGAGGAAGTGTAGGACTCCTCTGTGTTGGGCTGAAACGGGTCAGAAGTTGGTTTCGATGCCAGCTTTGTTGAAGGGAACTACCGAGAAGGTGAAGCTCATTTGTGAGCGCTTGAAGGCAGCTTCTGATCGGCAAAAGTCTTTACGCGGATTTGAAGCGTAAGGAGATTGAGTATGCGGTGGGTGACCGTGTGTTTTTGAAGGTTTCGCCTTGGAAAAAGGTGATGAGGTTTGGCCGAAAGGGTAAGTTGAGCCCTAGGTATATTGGACCATACGAGGTGATTGAGCGTGTGGGTCCTGTTGCGTACAAGTTGAGGTTGCCGCAAGAGTTGGAGAAGATTCATGATGTGTTTCATGTTTCTATGCTTCGGAAGTATAGATCGGATCCTTCACATGTGATGCCTGTGGAAGAAGTGGAATTGAATCCGGATTTGACTTATGATGAGGAACCGGTGAAGATTCTGGATTCGGATAGTAAGGTTCTTCGAGGCAAGACCATTGAGTTGGTAAAGGTGTTGTGGAAGCATCATGGTGTTGAAGAAGCCACGTGGGAACGAAAGGATGACATGTTGAAGCAGTTTCCGTACCTCTTTCCTTCAGGTAAATTTCGAGGACGAAATTTCTTAAGGGGGGGAGAGTTGTAACATCCCAATTTTGGGCTTAGAAGTTTTGGGTTTGGACCGGACCGGCCGGATTGCGGTTCGAATATAAAAAGGTGATTTTTAGGAAAGCCTAGTTCGGGTTGCATTAAAAATATGGAAAAATATCTTAAAATCCTCTTTTATTATATATAAGAGAATGGTGAAATCAATTTTACAAAATGAGGTTTGGAAGTGTGACATTTTGGGTTAGTGACTAAAATGTAATTTTTGAAAAGTTGGTGACTGTTTTAAAAAGGATTAAAACTTTGAATCTTTAAGGAGCTATTTACCCAAGAAGAGTTTTCTCCAGATTTTTCTTAATATTAAACAATTATTAATGGTTTTTAATTAAAGGTAAAATGAGGGAAAAAGATATTTTGTTCTCATAACTAACTTTCTTCAAAAATTTCCATTTCTTTCTCTCAACTTTTCTCTCAACCCAAACACTTTTCTCCAGAAAATTTCCCTCTGATTTTGATACCTAATGATGAGATTTTAATCTTCATTTGATCTCTAATCATTTCTACATCAAAACCTTAGCATTTGCTTATTGATTTTTCATGAATCTTGGTTCCAAAAAGGGAGAAACTCACATTTAGAGGTATGAACGTCCTTCTCCTCTAAATACTCAGTTCTTTACTGAAATTCCCAAGTTCTCAATCCTTGATTTGAGTTTTATTAAAGGCTTTAATGATTTGTTCTTGATCTTGGCTTTAAAATGCAAGATTTGGTTTAATTTTGATGAAATACGTGTAAATTGATTGGGTACTGTTTTGAGGTGTCTTTTTGATGATTTTTGGATGTATAATTGATGTGAAATTGAGGTTTAATCAATGCAATCCCGAATAGGTTGATTTTCCTAAGTTTTGGGTTGTGTTAATGATGGTTTTTGGGGTGATCTTGATGTTCTGCTATAGCTGGAGGTATAAGGACGTGATTAGATCCTTTTTGGATGTTAATTGAGGTTTATGAATGTTTGGAATTGATGGATCTTGGCTGGGTAGTGTTGTAGAGATTTTTGGATGTGATTTTGGTTGTGTTTGGTAGCCGAAATGTGAGTGTTGATGAGAGCAGCGAGTTTAGGTGTCTTGGTTGAAGATATTAATGCATGATGATGCATTAATCATCTGCTTTGATATGTTTAAAACAGGGGAGACATCTTCAGATCCTTGTGGTGTTGATCCGGAAGCTTGATTGGTGTTTCGGCAAGCTTGTGAAACGGAATCGGTGAGTGAAGTTTGGTTTTCAGCTTTGAAACAAATGTTTTGAAGGTTTGGGAGCTTAGTTAAAGTCTAAGCAACTTAGCTAAGCTCAAGAGTAAGTTTTCGGAAAAACTCTCTTGATAATGAGCCATGAGTTGGTTGGATGCAAAGTGATTTGTTTGCATGTTTTAAATTCTGTTTTGAAAGCATATTTAAGCATGTGTGATGCTAGTTTTGTAAGCCATGTGTTGAAGGATGCTCAAGGTAAGAGATCCTTGGTTTTACATTGATAAATGTGATTTTTATGCATAGTGATGCATGTGGATTTAATGGCTTTGTTAAATGCTTTAAAATAGTGAATTAATGATGTTAAATGATGTATATTGGCAAGTGATGTGTTGTTTTAAAAGTACTTGAATCGGATATAGTTAGCCGGCTATAGGATTGGGTGCACCGTGAATAAAGTCGCCTTGGATGTCGAGGGGTTGTGATTGTACCATGCTCCATCCAAGTACACTAACGAGATGGTTAAGAACAACATGGTGGTTAAAAGTCAATGGGTGGTTCTTGTTTTAAGGTCACAATGGTGGTTAAAAGTCCATGTGTGGACCTTGTGTATTGTAAGATCACAATGGTGGTTAAAAGTCCATGTGTGGATCTTGTGTTGTATGTCCCGTGATCTCGTTAGTGATGTTATACAACTACCAATGAGTGATGTGGAGGGGTTGTGATTGTACCATAGTCTCCATCACGGGTTTGAGGGGTTGTGATTGTACCATGCTCCACCTTGATATTGGTAGTGTGTATGAAGCGTATGGGACAATGCTTGTAATCCGCGTATCCGATTGTTGATTGTCGTTTGTGTTTTGGGTTGAAAAATGTTATGGATTATCACTTGTAATCCAATATGACATGATGATGGATTGAAGCATGTAATGCTTGGTTTGTATGCATATTTGAATGATAAATGTTGTTTTGAACTAAAGGCTTTGAAAAAGTGTTTTTGTAAATGCATTATTGCGATGTTTTAATTGAGCATTCCTCACTAAGCTATGTGCTTACGCTCTCTCTTTCTTAAACCAATAATGCAGAGCATTGAAGTGCTTAAAGGGGCAGCAAGGTGGTCAAGAATCTAAGTGGTAGCTTAAGCTCATGTATGGTGACAATTTTCATAACTTGTTTAGCTTTAGGCATTTGGCAATGGGAACCTAAATTGTTGTTTTGGGAGGTGTTTTGGACTCCCTAAGTTGGTTTTATACATTTGGTGATGTTGAGACTTGTAAATGGCTTTTTGGTCCTTGGTTGGATGTTTTGGTGGTTTAATGGTTTTCTATATAGGATGCATGTCTATAGAATTGGGTTTTTCTTAAATAGAAGCTATGATTGAGATTGGTTGATGCTAATATGTTCATTGAGTGTTGAATGACTTGCTGGTATGATTTGGTTGCCTTTAGAATGTGTTTGATGGGTCAATCATGCATTTAACCAGCAAAATTTCTGCAATCTGGGCAGCACGTTTCGAAACAGGTGCTACCGTTTCGGAACAGAGGGCCTGAAATGGCCTGGGCGTTTCGAAACGGGTAGAGCCGTTCCGGAACGGTTTTGCCACTGCCAAGCCATGTTCCGGTACTTGTTTCGGAACGGTCCCACGTTTCGGAACGGATCATTCCCGTTTCGAAACACCCGACCTTTGGGCACTGAAATTGACGGTTTTATGTTTGGAAGTCTTTGCGTTTTGGTCCTGAACTTGGTTTATGCAATTGGTTGAGTTTGAGATGTCCGTTTGAGTTGAAATTTGGCAGAGAAGCATGAAACATGACTAATTCCATAATGGTAACTCTAAAGTTGGTTAAGTCCTTACAATTTCCAGAATTTGCATTTTGGTCCCTAAATTCATAATTTGTGCAATCGAGTCCCTAAATGTTTTCTGATTGTTGTAACTTTTGAGTATGCTGATCTTATGAACATATCTAGGGTTAATGTGCATTTAGATAAGATTAAAAAGAAAAAAAGGGTCGTTAATCAAGGTTGACTTTCGGGTTGACTTTGGTTTTCCCCGTGTAAACTTCTTAATCCGTGTCAACCATCTAGGCCGGGTTAAGGGGGTTACACGAACACCTGCCGAGCACCTGCCGAGTAAAGTCGTTGCCTACCTTGCTGCTCGCGGCAGCTGACTATGGAAGTTTGGAGAACTGGAGTGTGATCTGTAGAGCAAAAACTCCTGAATCTATCGCCGGCATTCATATGATTTTCCGACATCTGTAGCATCGGCTAGGTTTGCCGAAGTGAAATCCCAAGCTTACTTACGGGCGAAGGAAAACGAGGAAGATTCCATATTCCAAGCAAAGAAGTCGTCATTTAAATAATACATTAAAGAGGAAAAGCTACTTTAGAGGACTTCTACTCCAAGAAGGACTTAACCTAGTTTTGAGTCTATAAATACCCATTGTACTTTTAGTTTAAATCATCCTAGGTTTTCTATAGACTTTACTTGTGCTCTTCTCTGCCGCCATGTTCTAAATCTCCATTGGGTTATGGTTATGTTGTAACTAGAGTGAAACAATTGTTTTAGTTTTTTGAGTTATTTCTTCAATAAAATATTCCAAGTTTACTTAATCCATTGTTCTTCATTCTTACAATCTTTCCACGCCAGTCTTTTGAGAGAATCTATTTGTCGGGCACGAAAGTGCAAGGCTCACGAAAGGGTTAAGTACGGTCACAACGGGAGGCGTGACTAACTTGGTTCCACACTAGTCCACAAGTTTTAGTGGCGAAAAGGGATTACTAACCGAGTTGATTGACTTGGTTCCACACTAGTCCTCAAGTTATCAATCTCGAGCATCCTAACCTAGAAGTAGGAGGGATCACGGTCGACTATCCTGCCGAACTTAGAGTATCTGCCAGACTTGTCGCCAGGACGTATTTCCATTCCACCTGCCCAAACAATACACACCCCTACAATAGCAGTGACCTCCTGCGGCAGCGTGACAGGGTCGTAGTTTTCCGCCCGTCATTCCCCCCGAGGCACCATATCGTGGCAAAAAAGGATAACTCATACCTAATTCAACGCAGTTTTAACACTAAGTGGCAGCATAACCCTACCTGCTCTATCAACCTGATTCACCTCTTCTCTTTTACTTGTGTTTTTATTTACTTTTCGATATCAACCAATCATTCACTTGTGTTTTTACTTTTCTATTGTGCAGGAACTAAAGAACCAGACAAGCTGTCTAATCCTCGTAGGATTCAACATCTTTTATACTATAACTTGACAGTAGTGTTCACTTGCGCTCCCACAAAAAGGGAACACCTATACGCCCTACAAGTTTTTGGCGCCATTGCCGGGGATTGGTAACAGCGAATTTCATTTTTCAATTTTTGTACCTTTTTACTTTTCTTTTATTTCTATTTTTAATAGAAAAAAAAGAATTTTATCGTGTTCTTTGTAAGTGTATGACCAGGGCTAACACTAGCGGAAACTTCATTATTTACGACAATCTTGAGCGTGAAACTAGACAAATCAATAGGGAGCTCAGGGAAGCCTTAAAGAACAACGACAAAGGCAAGGCAAAGGAAGAGACCATGGTAAACGAAGACCCACCAGATGATGCCATCAATGGAAGGGGCAGGCATCAAGATTTGCCGCCCAGAGGACCACAAGTACAGCAGAGGCAAGATCTCCCTGATCCATCCCATGTGCGGACAACTAAAGATTACCTTGAACATGACTTTCAAAGGTTTGAGCCAATAGTAACGAAACCGGAGATAGGGGAATATCATTTTGAACTGAAGCTTGTCATGTTCAACATGCTAAACACACTGGGGCACTTTGGAGGGACAGCTACAGAAGATGCTCGGCAGCATCTACGAGGATTCCTGGACATTTGCCGAGCATTCAAAATTCATGGGGTACACCAGGACGTATTGCAGTTGTGGCTATTTCCCTATTCAATGAGGGATAGGGCGAAACGGTGGTTGAATAACCAGCCGGCCAGATCTTTCACTTCATGGGCGGAGCTCTGCAAGGACTTTCTAGATCGATTCAGCCCATCCAACGTCACCGATAGACTGAAGAATGAGATCACAACTTTTAGACAAGGGGTGACGAGCCGATGTATGAGGCATGGGAGTGGTACCAACAAATGCTTAACAATTGTCCGCTTTATGGTTTATCGGCTTGGACTCAGGTATCTATATTCTACAATGGGGTTAACTACCCAACTCGGATGTTGATAGATGCCTCAGTCAACGGGATCATCCTAGACAGACCTCCAGAGGAAGCACTACGTTTGCTCAACGTAGCAGATAAAGACGACTATAAATACCTGACAGCCTGCCGAGACGGCACAAGGCGGCCAGCTACTGTAAATGAGGTGGAAGCCTCTGAATCTGTTAATATCCGCCTCGACACTCTGACAGAGCTGGTGATGAAGATGGTGCAATCCTCAGGGAAGTTCCATGAAGTAAAAGCTGTTGAGCCCTTCTGTGGCGAATGCGGGGCCAACCATGAATCCTCTGAATGCACTGCATCTGCAAACTACATGGGAGGATATGAGAGGAATAGAAGGCCATCACAAAACACATACAATCCTAACTTGAGAAACCATCCCAACTTCTCCTAGAGCAACCCAAAGATAACAGCAAATCCACAACAGCTACAGGGAAGCTACCAGCAGAATCAGTCCCGGCAGCAGACTTAGCAGCCACAGCACAATAATTGAGTAGAAGCTACTTTGAATGACTTTATGAAACAAACTGGTGAATTTATTGTATATACAAATAAATTTATTGAAAAAACTGAGTCTTTCATGGACAGGACGGATATGAAGATGAACAACCAGGAGGCTGCTATTAAGAACCTGGAAAGCCAGTTTTGGAAGTTCACCAAAATCTACCACAACCGGACCATGGGAGCATCATCCAGCAGTCCGCCAGAATCAGCCAAGCCCACTTTTGAACATTGCAAGGCCATAACTACAAGAAGTGGGAAGAAGCTGGATGAACCTAGGATGGTAGAGCAGTTAGGAATTCTGTCAGACCATATAAGTAAGCTTGCCCCAGCAGCATTCATATTAGCAGCCCAAGCAGCAACGCCGACTCTGGCCGCCTGTTGCGTGTCAAAAGTCCTATCACAATGTAGTGCAAGTGTACACGACGCAAGTAGTAAAGTGATACACGAAGTATCGAATATCAAATCCACAGGGACAGGAAATAGCTTTATCCTTGGATTGCTGCACAAGAGAGAAAGAGAAGAGTTTAATTGATTAAGGATTAATATCGAAGAATACTGAATATAAGATAACGAAGTTTTCAGGGTTAAGAAATAGGCCGGTATTGATCTGCTCGGTAGTGCAGGTGTTGCACTGTATAAGAACTCTTGTTCTGTCGTCGTCCCTGTCGCGGCAGCACCTGTCGCGGCAGTAGTCTGTTGTGGACGCGGCAGCGATCACACAACTCTATACTTCAAGCTTGGCAAGAATCCCTGTTGTGACTTGTCCTATCCCTAGGTCCAAGTATTGTTGATGACACTTCTCGGATGATACCTCCCGGCGTGAATCAAAGGGTGAGCATCAATGTTGTTGAATTCTTCCTTAGCCACTTAACATCGTCCTATCCCTAGGTCCGAGATAGTTAAACCATAAACTGGAGAACCCGCACTTATTCCTTTCGTATACTTAACTCTCCTGATATTAAGTAAATAGATAATCTCACAATGCTCTTATGATACTCTTGCAAGATGTTGGAAACCAGAATAAGCAAACTTGAAGTTTTATTTCAATGAACAGAAAATTTCTAAAAACAGTACAATCCTTGCAACTACTTTACAGAATCAACCCTTAGCCCTAGGGGAAGTTTAGAACCTGATGAGAAGGGGGAAAACGACAAGGGTTTTGAGGAAGACAGCTAGAGAATGAGATATCCTTCCCTAGGTCAAATTACATGCCTTTATATAGGCCTTGGGTTCAAGTTTTATAATAAAGTAAGAATACAAGTTCAAACTAAAGTACAACTCTAATTAAGACTAAATCTTTTGAGTAGATGCCTTTAATTCATCCTCTTTTATTGCTTTAGGTTTCTTCCTTGAACTTTGGGCTTGGCCTTCATTCTGCTATAGGGATCAGAAAAATATAGGAGTGGTCCATGATAGACCGGCTTGAATTTCTCTATCTGTCGAGCTCTACTTCATTTTTCCCTTCACCATTGTCGTCGTCATGGCTGCCACGACAGCGTCCTCCTTCTTGACTCCAATCTTTTGTTCCAGCTCTGCTCCTTCACTGTCCTTCATCTGCAACGGCAGATACCTGCAAAAGCAACCAAAATTAGTAGCAACTGTGCCATTTTCTCTAATTGTGATGTATATGTGAAACTTTACCTAATTGCAATAAATTATGCTTGAATGCAGCAGAAATATGGGTCAAATAAGTGGTAAAATATAGAACTTTTACACACTCAACACACACCCAAACTCAAGTTCTTGCTTGCCCTCAAGCAATAATGACCTAACAACGAGTTTTTGTTTGGCTTAATTCAGTGAACTTTCCATTACCTACCACATATGCTCTATCACGATCAACACCTTGTCGGATATTTCTTGGATTTATTCGAAACCATGATATAGGTCTCGTGTAGTGTGTGCATGCTTTGTGAACAGATATGTGTTTAGACTCCTTTTAATTTACTATAATAGTTAAGCTACTTACTTGAATTTTTATGCCAACTTTCATTTTCTTGGAGGCAATTCTTAGGCACCTTTAGTTTTTCTTAGACTCGATTTTCTTTTTTTTTATTTTAAGTTGACTAGAGCCTGTTCTTGGGCACCTCTAGCTAACTTCCTAGAGCCGGTTTTAGGCACCTCTAGGTGTATTGAGTCTAAATTTTCTTAGCTTCTTTTCCTAGAGCCAATGTTAGGCACCTCTAGGGGCAACTCAAGTGTTTAAGCTTATCCTATTCTAGTTTACCAGCAGAAGTTTAGACAGCATCAGAGTCACAAAGGGTGGTTTTTAAAGATCAGAACTATAGCAAGGCTCTAAACTATTCCTAAAAATTTCCTAAAGGCGCTGCCACGACAGAGTATGTCACGACAGGTAAGTTCAGTTCAAATATTCAAGCCAAATAATTTTTTTGACAAAAATAAACTAAGTACTAACTAACACTTAGACACCATTTTAAAACACAAAAGACACATCATTGCTGGAGGGATGCCACCCCCAAACTCGAAGGTTGCATTGCCCTCAATGCATGGTGACATGTAAAACAGCAAAAACAGAAGAAAAAAATACAGCACAAATATATAAAACAACAAGACAACAAAAATAAGATAGAAACTTAAGTTGAAGAGTTTTCATTGCTGATGCTGCTGATCTGTAGCTGCCGGCGGGCAGTGGCCTACATTATGGAGGCCGGCAGAGTGCTAGGAGAGGCAGAGGCAGTTTTCTTCTTGGCTTTCCTTGGCGGCTGGATATGGGTGGGTGAGATTTGGGGTATCTTGTCCAGCACTTGTACCTCATCTTCGGAGTTGCTGTTGATGTTTCTGCTGCTGCTGGCACACTTGCCCTAGCCAGATGGTCCTTCACCAGTGTTGGGCTTCTGCCTTTTCATAAGAGTGAACTCTTTGGAAAGGTTTCTAGCAACAGAGGGCTCCCCGTCAGAGTCCTGCCAGATGGAGGATGAGGAGAACCCTTCAAAGTAGTCGTCGTTGAGTTCTGGTAGTGGCTCCTTTCTCTTCTCGCCTCTGGTAGTGGCGGTGGCAGTGTGGCTGCCGCCTTCAGCTGTCACGGCCAGAGTAGGACTAGAGGCAGCAGAGGGAGTCCTCAGTGTGGCAGCAGGAGTAGGAGTAGGTGTGGGGGCAGTAAAGTATTGTTCTGGGAAGGCATGGAACGGTACATTTGGAAAATTTAAATTATTATGAATAAAAGTTACCGTGGCTGCCATGAAGTCCCTGATGAAGCTCATCAGACCAAGCTGCCTTTCCTCCATCTTTTTTAGTGTGGCCAGAATCTGAGAGGAGGCATCTGCTGGAGGGGCTGCTGTTGTTGGCTGATGTTGCTGCTCTGCTGCGGCAGGTTCATGCTGATTGGGGCCTGCTGGCTCCTCTGCTATGGCAGACGGGTTGAAGTAGGAGAGTGGTGTTGCTTCTTTCAGCTCCATAAGGTTGAAGATGTTACGCTCCGTCCATCCCTTCCCTTGGACTTTGAAGTCTTCGGTGATTTCTGGAACGTTGTGGCCTCGGCATATCTCGGTGATAAGGTACGGGAAAAATGGAGGTCTCGATGGTCGAAGAGCACATTCCAAAATCCCCTCCCTTATATATCGGCCGACATTTATGGGTCTTTCATTAAGAATTGAATTGATAAGTGCTGACCTAGGTCGGTCGACCGTGATGTTATAGGATGAAGGCATGATTCTTTTCTTTACGAAATGGTTCCATAATTTCGCCTCAAGAGTGAATTGAATTCTTTTCACCGTCCATTGATGCTTTGGGTCGGTGTTCCACTTTGTCGCCTCCTCCGTTACTTCTGCCATCACAGCATCATAGTCTGCCGGCGACAGACTCTCGACGAACCTTCTATGGGCGTCTTCCCTTCTACTGACATGGAGGCCGTAAAGAGTGTTGATGTAGGAAGGCTCAAAAGTAAGTTCTTTACCTCATACCTTCATGGTCGTGGTATCCTTGCTGTCGACGGCAGCATAAAATTCCTGGACCAGCGTGACATTCATCTCTTCTGGCTAGGCAGCAAACCGCTACCACTTCAGGGCATGGATCTTCTTTGCAATAAAAGGTTCAAGCCCTAGGTCTCTCGTGGGCTCGTTGTGAAGAAAACCCCTTTCTTCCCACATCTCCCTCTTCTGGAAGGAGCAATAATATTTGTCGGCAGAGTCGGTGGAGGCAAATAGGTTTGGGATGGCAATGTGGCTGGGTGTGCTCACTACTGCAGCAGAGCTTGAGGTAGCACTTCTGCGAGTTTGTCTGCTAGTCATGGTTGCAAGGCTGTGGAAACTAAAGAAAAATTTGTGATCTAGAGAGAGCAAGTTGAGAGAGTAAAAGTGAGGTTAAAAATGGATACTGAATGGGGGCCAGCTGTAAAAGTGAGTTTTTCTGCCCGTTGGAGCTGTAACGGCAGGCGCGAATAAGAGGCTAGCTGTTACGCGGTTTCTGACGCGTCTGTCACGCGTTTCCGTGTTTGCTGCGCATTTGTGTATCTGTCGCGACAGCGTGGTGACAGGCTGTATTTTCTGCGTTTGTCGCGATAGCTGATGACATGCTGTGACGACAGACTCCTCCGTTGGGCTTTTTGGGTTGCTGTTGATATTGTGGGTTGGTTCACTTCTTCTCCTCTCCTTGTTTCCCTTATTTCCTAAAAATAATTAAAATAAAACTTTAGTTCCTAAAAATAAAATAAAATAATTCTAAATTCCTAATAAAAAATAAAAAAATAAAAACTAAGTTAAATTAGGGATGCCTTGAGGGGTATCTCCTAAAGTAACTACTTCATGTATCCTTGGGGCTTCAGTCCCCTGATAATGCTTTAGTCTATGTCCGTTGACTTTGAATTGGTGCCCGTCTTTTAGAGATTTGATCGTGATGGCACCATGGGGAAAAACCTACACAACTTGGAAGGGGCTAGACCACCTAGATTTAAGCTTTCCTGGGAAAAGTTTCAACCTAGAGTTAAACAACAACACAAGCTGCCCTGAGCAGAACTGTCGTGGCAGCAACTTCTTGTCATGCCACCTCTTGGTTTTGTCTTTGTAAATCTTTCTGTTGTCGTAGGCCATTGCTCGAATTTCTTCAATTTCGTTCAAGTCAAGTAACCTCTTCTGTCCTGCCTTATCTAAGTCCATGTTTACTGCCTTGATAGCCCAGTAAGCTCTGTGTTCTATCTCGACATGTAAGTGGCATGTTTTCCCATATATAAGCCTGTAGGGTGACATTCCCAATGGTGTCCTAAATGTTGTTCTATACGCCTAGGGTGCATCATTGAGGTGTAAAGACCAATCTTTTCGAGTAGGTTTAACCATCTTCTCAAGAATGTTCTTTACTTCCTGGTTGGATATCTCAGCCTGTCCATTGGTTTGAGGGTGATATGTTGTTGCAATGTGGTGCTTTACGTCGTATTTCCTTAAGGCAACAGCGATTACCCTATTGTCGAAATGTATCCCTTCATCACTGATGATCGCCTTAGGTATGCCAAATCTGGAGAAAATGTTTTTGTGTAGAAATCTCTGAGCAGTCTTGGCATCATTTTTCTGTTTGGCGATCGTTTCAACCCATTTGCATACATAATCCACTGCCATTGGATGTAGAGGTTCCCACATGATGCTGGGAATGGTCCCATGAATTCAATCCCCCATACATCGAATATTTCGACTTCTAAGATGTTCTGCAATGCCATCTCATGTCTTCTTGAGATGTTCCTAGTTTGTTGGCACTTGTCACAACTTTTGTAGAATGCTTGGGCATCCTTGAACAGTGAGGGCCAATAAAAACCAGATTGCAAAACCTTGGCAGCGGTTTTGTTTCCACCTAAGTGTCTTCCATATGGGGAAGCATGGAAGTGGTGAAGAGCAGCTTCCTGCTCATCCTGTGGTACACACCTCATGATAATTTAATCTCCACAATGTTTGAAAAGAAGAGGTTCGTCCCAATATTAATGTTTTGCATCATTTTGGAACCTCTTCCTTTCTTGGTAATTAAGTTCAAGAGGGAGTTCTATGTGTAATCACCTATTTTGTCCGGGGTTAAAACCCATTTTTCTTTTCTTTTCTTTAATAATGGGCTTTATATATAGGTATTGATAAAAAATAAAAACAGTATATACATACTATCTATTATTACTATACTTAGTATCTGTTACTTATATCTCTGTTATTAATGTTACCTATTATTATCCTATCATATATCTTATATCATTTATATATTATTATCTATTAATATTTATTATCTATCATCCATCCATTGCCTACTAGTATTATTACTATTATGTTTATCCCTTATATTACCTACTATTATTGTGTTCTTAATCATAAACATTATTACCATCTATTATTATTACTACTATATTACTATTTACTTATTATATTTATTATTATTATTCGTATCATATTATCATGTATAAGTGCTATTATTACCGTTGTCAATATACTACTATATTATTATTATTGTTATTAATTGATCTATCTTATTATAATTGTTATCTTATTATTATATATTATCATTGTTATTATTAACTTTGTAAATCAGAAAACAAAAAAGCCCATATTAATTTAATAAAAGCCCAAGTGTTTATTTAATATTACAGTCCGAAAAATAAATACAAGGCCCGTAAAGCCCAAACTTAAGCCCTAATATAATCTGATGAAACCCTAATATTCATCTTTTATCCTACAGCCGCCGCCCCGTTTCAACCGTTAGATCTGGGATAGATCTAACGGTCCAGATGATGTCTCAGAAGGAAACCCTAGCGCCGCGCAGCCTTAGCCCTTGGATCGAGATCTCATCGGACGGCTGAGATCGAGCCCGGGAAGTCTCCAGAAACCCCGCACTCTGCACGCGCGACCCTCCAGCAGCCCACGCGCGACGATCCGAGTCCCACGCGCGCGCGTGTAGACCACAACCGACCCCTCAGCTTCTCTTGTACACCGTCCAGATCCATCTTCGACGGCATGGATTGCCCCACGACGCCGGCCACGTCCCTCTGGTCCCCCTCCCCTCATGGGTCACATGCAGACATCAGAGGTAAAATCAGAAAAGGCCAAATGCAAAAGGTAAATCACAGAGGCACAATTACAACGACATTTTCAGAATCAATCAACAACCAAATTCGTACCAATCCGCCAGCAAATATTCCAGGAATTACATGCAATTAGAAAAGGGCAAAATTTGTAACATTTCGGCTATTGTAACCCCCTTAACCCGGTCTAGACGGTTGACCCGAATTAAGAAAGTCACATGGGGAAAACCAAAGTCAACCCGAAAGTCAACCTTGATTAACGACCCTTTTTTTCTTTAAATCTTATCTAGATGCACATTAACCCTAATTGTGATCACACAAACAACATACTCAAAGATCACAAACATCAGAGATCAAACAGGGACCCAATTGAACAAATTACAACTTTAGGGACCAAATTGTAATTTCTGATAAATATGAGGACTTAGTCCAAATTAAAGTTACCATCTAGAAATTAGTCAGGTTTCATGCTTCTCTGTGAAATTTCAGCTCAAAAGGACTTCCCAAACTCATTCAATTGAACAAACAAGATTCAGGACCAAAACGTAAACAAAGCAAAACAATAAAAGATACTTTTAACTGAATTAACGGTCTGGTATCGATACGCCAGGTGTCGTATCGATACTCGGGGAAGGCAGTAACCAAACTCCAGCGACGGTATCGATACGAGATCCCATGTACCGATACGACATTCATACGGTATCCATACCCTCACAACTGTACCGATACGCCTGGGCAGAAATGAGCATATTTGGCTCAGGCGTATCGATACGCAAGCCCGAGTACCGATACCCCTGCCTGATATCGACTCAAAACCATCAACATACATGCTTCAAACTTCAATTAAACATCACCAATTCATACCACATAATCAATCAACATGCAGGGATCCTAATTGCATCACCAATTCAACATATAACCATCACATATGAAAAACCCCAATTTAAAGGCATGCTTCCTACTTAAGCTAACCATTCATGCATAAACCTTCATAGCCAAGCAATTAAGAATTCAATCCAAAACCAGCAATTCAAATCAACATACAACATACTCAGGGAGTTCCAACATCTCCCAAAAACACACTCATAGGTCCCCCATTGCCAAGTCACCCCAAAAGCTAAAAGCATTTATAAAACCTTCATACATTGAGCTTTACTTGAACTTGATTGCTTGCCCCTTCTTGCTGCCCTTCAAGGTACTCTAATGCTCTGCATTATTGAATTAAGAAAACGAGAGAGCGTAAGCAAAAGCTTAGTGAGGAGTGCTCTTTGAAACGATTCAATAATGCAATTAAAACCAATTATAAACATGCTTGTAATCAACCTTTGCACATGCTCAAAGCATACTTTAAATCAAGCAATCCCATGCTTCAAAATACATTTAAACAAGCATCACATGCTTCATCATAATCATTAAAACAAGCATCTCGTGCATCATAATATTCTCAACATGTCATATTGGCTCAAGTGATACATTTCATTTATTAAAACAAGTTCACAACTTTCCCCAAGGACTTTTAAACACCTTGGCCCCAAGGACTTTTAAACACCTTGGCCATGGACTTTTAAACACCATGAATAAGGACCACACAAGGACTTTTAACCACCTTTGTGTCCAATGCTTGAATCACCCCAAGGACTTATAAACACCTTGGCCCCAAGGACTTTTAAACACCTTGGCCCCATGGACTTTTAAACACCATGGAAAGGAGCACCTAAGGACTTTTAACCACCTTAGTGTCCGCAACAAGAACCATTCAAGGACTTTTAACCACCTTGATGTTCTTAAGTAACAAGGCTCACTCAAGGACTTTTAACCACCTTAGTGACCTTCACTTTTACAAAACATCACTTGCCAATATACATATTTTACATCATATAATCCACTGTTTTAAAACATTAAATCAAGCCATTTCATCATGCATTTCAAAGCATCAAATCCACATTTAATCAATGTATAAAATCAAGGTACTCCTACCTAGAGTTACCTTCAACATATGGCTTACAACATCAGCAAAATCCATGCTAAAACATCAGCAAATACCATGCTTAAACATGCTTTCAAAACAGTAATTAAAACATGCAAATCATCATTTTGCATCACACCAAAACATGGCCACCACTTAGAGAGAAATCCGAAAACTTACACTTGAGCTTAGCAAAGTTGTTTAGACTTAAACTAAGCCCCCAAAACCTTGGTTCAAAGCCGAAAACCATTTTCACTCACCGATTTCCACTTTGCTTCAAGCCAAAGCACCAAAACAAGCCTCCGGATCAACAATTCTTGGATCCAAGGATGCCTCCCCTGTTTCAACACATTAAAGCAGAGGATTAATGCATCATCATGCATTAATTGCTTCAATGAAAGCACCTAAACTCGCTGCTCTCACATAACCTCCATTTTCGGCCACCAAACACAACCGAAAATGCATCCAAAACACTTCTAAACAAAGCCCAGCCATAAACCAGCAAATCCACACTTCCATTAACATCATATAACATCTAAAAACAATCTAACAACATCCTTATACCACCAGCAACATCAGATCACCAAGATCACCTCAAAAACTACCTTAAAACACAAGCTAAACTTAGGAAACTCAACCTATCCGGGTTTGCATCAATCAAAACTCAATTCCACATCATTTTAGAGTTCATTTAACATCAAAAACACCTCTCAAAACACAGATCAATCAGATCTAACGAAAATCATGTGAAATCATCAAAATCTTGCATAATTAGCCAAGATCCATAAATCAACTTAAAAGCCTTTAATTAAACATCAATTTAGGATTGAAAACTTAGGAATTTCATTAAAGAACTTGAAGTTCAGAGGAGAAGGACGTTCTTACCTCCAAACTTGAGTTTCTCCTCTTTTTGGAATGAAAATCCTTGATGAAACTTGTAGCAATTGAAGAGGTTTTGAAGATAAGTTGATTTGCAAATAATTGAGAGTTGAAAGGAGGATTTTAGGTGAGAAAATCAGAAACAAAACTCTGGAAATGGAGTGTTTGGGTTGAGAGAAAAAAGAGAGAAAGAAAATGAGAAGTTAGTTGAGAAAATGACTAAAATGAGTTTTCCCTCCTTTATGAAATCTTTAAAATCAGAATTATAACTCAAAATATCTTAGAAAAATCTGGAGAAACTCCCTTTGGGTAAATAGCTCCTTAAAGATTCAAAGTTTCAACCCTTTATAAAACAGCCACCAAACTTTTAAAAATTACATTTTGGTCACTAGCCAAAATGTCACACTTCCAAAACTCATTTTCCAAAATTGATTTCACAGTTCACTTAATTATATTAAAAGATGATTTTAGAACATTTTTCCATATTTTTAATGCAACCCGAACTAGGCTTTCCTAATTTAACCTCTTACGATTCGAACAGCACTTTGACCGACCGGTCAACGCCCAAGGCTTCCAAGCCCTAAACCGGGGCGTTACAACTCTCCCCCCTTAAGAAATTTCGTCCTCGAAATTTACCTGACGGAAAGAGATAAGGAAACTGCTTCAGCATGTCTTCCTTCCGCTCCCACGTGGCTTCCTCAACACCTCGATGCTTCCACAGCACCTTCACCAACTCAATGGTCTTGCAACGAAGAACCTTGCTATCCGAATCCAGAACCCTCATCGGTTCCTCATCATAGGTCAAATCCGGATTCAATTCCACTTCCTCCACAGGCATCACATGCGAAGGATCAGATCTATACTTCCGGAGCATAGAAATATGGAACACATCATGAATCTTCTCCAACTCCTGAGGTAACCTCAACCGATACGCAACAGGACCCACGCGCTCAACAACCTCATATGGTCCAATGTACCTAGGGCTCAACTTACCCTTTCGGCCAAACCTCATCACCTTCTTCCAAGGCGAAACCTTCAAGAACATAAGGTCACCTACCGCATACTCTACCTCCTTACGCTTCAAATCCGCGTAAGACTTTTGCCGATCAGAGGCAGCCTTCAACCGCTCACAGATAAGCTTCACCTTCTCAGTGGTCCCTTTCAACAAAGCCGGCATCGAAACCAACTTTTGACCAGTTTCAGCCCAACAAAGAGGAGTCCTACACTTCCTCCCGTACAAAGCCTCATAAGGTGCCATCTGTATACTCGCCTGATAGCTATTGTTATAAGCGAACTCAACCAAAGGCAGATGCTTCTCCCAAGAACCTTGGAACTCAATCACGCAGCACCTCAACATATCCTCCAAGATCTGGATAACTCGCTCAGACTGACCATCCGACTGAGGATGATAGGATGTACTGAAATGCAACCTTGTACCCAGAGCTTGATGCAAACACTGCCAGAAACGCGATGTGAACCTCGGATCCCTATCCGACACGATCGACTTAGGCACACCATGCAGCCTCACAATCTCAGCAATGTACAGCTCTGCCAGTTTATCCAAAGAAAACGTAGTATGCACAGGCAAGAAATGCGCACACTTTGTCAAGCGATCCACAATCACCCAAACAGAATTCTTCTTTGATGGAGACAAAGGTAACCCAGATACAAAATCCATGGTAACCCTCTCCCACTTCCATTCAGGGATTTTCAACGGCTGCAACAAACCGGAAGGAACCTGATGTTCAGCCTTAACTCGCTGACACACCAAACACTTGCTCACAAACTCTGCAACATCCTTCTTCAAACCCACCCAATAGTACTCATCACGAAGATCACGATACATCTTAGTACTACCAGGGAGCATAGCAAAAGGACTACTATGACCTTCAGTCAGAATAGCACGCCTCAACTCAGCATCAGCAGGCACTACTATCCGACTACCAAAACACAACACTCCATCCTCATTAAAGCAGAAATCCGAAGGTCTACCCTCCGCGATATCCTAAACATGAGACACCAAGGAATCATCCAACAACTGCTTATCCTTGATCAACTGAACCAACGATGGTTTCACCTGCAACTCAGCAACAAGACCACCATCCCGCGATATGCTCAAGCTAGCAAACATAGCTCTCAGCTCAACAGCTACCTTCCTACTCAAGGCATCCGCAACAACATTAGCCTTTCCAGGATGATACTCTATTGTCATATCATAATCCTTGAGCAACTCCAACCAACGCCACTGCCTAAGATTCAACTCCTTCTGAGACATCAGATACCTCAAACTCTTGTGATCCGTGTACACAGTACACTTCTCACCATACAGATAATGCCTCCAGATCTTCAGAGCAAAAACCACTGCAGCCAGCTCAATATCATGCGTAGGATAATTGCGCTCATGCACCTTCAACTGCCGCGACGCATAAGCCACAACCTTACCCTCTTGCATCAGCACACACCCCAAACCAACATAGGATGCATCACTGTAGACCACAAACTCTTTCCCTGATTCAGGCTGAATCAAGATAGGAGCTTGCGTCAAAGCCATCTTCAGCTTCTCAAAAGCCTGCTGTCTCGCTTCTGTCCACTCATACTTAACATCTTTCCGCAACAGCTTCGTCAAAGGAGCAGCAATCTTGGAAAAACCATCCACAAACCTTCGGTAGTATCCTGCCAAACCAAGGAAACTACGAACCTCCTGAACAGACTTAGGAACTTTCCAGTTCATCACCGCTTCGATCTTCTGAGGATCAACACGAATCCCCTCAGCTGAGACCACATGCCCAAGAAACACCACCTCCCTAAGCCAAAACTCACACTTGCTCAGCTTAGCATAAAGCTGATTCTCCAACAAAGCTTGCAGCACAATCCTCAAATGCTCTTCGTGCTCTTCCTCAGTACGCGAGTACACAAGGATATCATAAATGAACACCACAATGAACTTGTCCAGGTATTCATGAAAAACACGATTCATCATGTCCATGAAAGCAGCAGGAGCATTTGTCAACCCAAACGGCATCACAAGAAACTCATAATGCCCATACCTTGTCCTGAAAGCTGTCTTAGGCACATCTACATCCTTCACCTTCAACTGATAATACCCTGACCTCAAGTCAATCTTAGAGAACACAGCAGCTCCCCGAAACTGATCAAAGAGATCATCAATCCTCGGCAAAGGATACCGATTCTTGATAGTCAACTTGTTCAGCTGACGGTAATCAATGCACATCCTCATCGTGCCATCTTTCTTCTTAACAAACAAGACAGGAGCACCCCAAGGCGACACACTCGGCCGGATGAAACCACGATCAAGCAGCTCTTGCAACTGCGTCTTCAGCTCCTTCAGCTCCTTAGGTGCCATTCTATAGGGAGTAATGGACACAGGAGTTGTATTCTCATACAGCTCAATTCCAAACTCCACCTCACGATTAGGAGGTAAACCAGGCAACTCTTCAGGAAAAACATCAGGAAACTCCTTCACAACCCTGATATCTTGCACCCTCAACTCCTTAGAACAAGGATTCATCACAAAAGCCAGATAAGCTTCACAACCTTGCCTCAGCATCCTACTCGCCTCCAAGGTAGAAACAACATTGGCAAGAAACTTCACATTCTCACCAACCACCACCACCTCATAATCATCCGCAAGCTTAAGCGAAACCCGCTTATTCTCGCAATCCACAACAGCACGATGCTCAGCAAGCCAATCCATACCAAGGATTACATCAAAACCATAAAAGGGCAACTCCATAAGATCAACATGAAAGACATGCTCTTGAACAACCAAAGGACACCTTCTATGAAGCTTACGAGTCACAACAGTTTCACCAAAAGAACTAGTGACTCTAACACCAACATCCAAAGACTCAACAGGCAAACCAAGCAATTCAGCATGCTCACGCAAAATGTATGAATGCGTAGATCAAGAATCAATCAAAGAAAGCAATGACAAGGATTGCAAAGTAAAGGTACCTGCAATCACATCTGCATCATTCCTTCCTTCGCGCTGAGCATACACTCTCGCCTGGCCTCCACCCTCAGGCTGAATAGCTACAACATGAGCTACTCCACGACCACCTTCCTCACGCCTCTGAAAATTACCACGGCCACGCCCACGACCTCTCTGCGGTGCTGCGACAACAGGAGCACGCTCTTGTCCACCAGCCATCCTCGGACAATCTCGCCTCAAATGGTCAGCAGAACCACAATTCCAGCACTCATAACCAGCTGCCACAACAGGAGCTTGCACCTCCCTCCCAGCACGAGGACAGTCACGCTTCAAGTGACCACGGGAACCACAAATCCAACAAGCACTAGGGTCAGCTCTAGCATTACCACCCCTAGCAGGTGCACCTCCACCTCTTTTGGCTGAGGACTGAAACCTCTGATCACGTCCCCTCTTGTTCCGTCCACCTCCGGAACTACACTCAGCAGCTCTCTTCCCAGAACTCGCTCCAGCACCCTTCGCAGACAAACTCAGATTCATCTCTATGTCCTTTGCTCGGCCCACTAGCACATCAAAATCATTGTACTCAGCAGCCAACATGTAGGTCTTTACTTCCGTCACTAAGCCATAACGGAACCTTTCGCACCTCTCTCGCTCATCAGGTATCAGCTCCGGTGCATACTGACTGAGGCGTACGAACTGTACTTCATACTCAGCCACACTCATGCTCCCTTGGGTCAGAGACATGAATTCACGCTTTTTCTCATCCAGATATCTCACTCCCAGATATCTCCTCTTGAATGCATTCTGAAAGAATGTCCAAGTGATGTCAGCATCAGCCATTCCAGAGGTTGTGGTCGTCCACCACGTATAAGCATCACTCTGCAGCAAAGACACCACACATCCCAGCTTTTGCACATCAGTGCAGCTCATCTGTCCCAAGACACGCTTGGTACTTTCCAGCCAAGCTTCCGACCTCTCAGTCCCACCAAGACTGCGCAGACGCTCTAAGGGTAGTCTCACACCAGCATCTCCCTGATGCCCAGCTCCTTGAGCTCCAGCTACTGCTGCTCGAAAAGCACCCGCAATAGCTTGCACCAGCATCGTCATGTCAGGCATCGCTTGCCCCTGACCAACCTCAGGTCCTGCAGCTCTAGCACCAGCTGCCTCAGCTCCAGCTCTTTCCCTCTCCGCACCACCACCACCAGGTGGAGGAGGAGGTAACACAGCACTACCCGTATTCTCTTCATTCACATTCCCCTCCGGGGTTGTAGCTCTCACGCTACTCCTTAACTCTCTACGTGGTGCCATACTTTTACCATGCATAACAATACAAAATAAAACAAGTCAGGACCAGCAAGGTAAGCAATTCCAAGTATTCAAGCTCAATTTCTTTCAAAATCAACACCATTTCTTTAGCTTTTGTTTGGCAATGGGTACCCTCATCATGCATCATCACAACATACAACTCAAAAACATAAACATCTCAAGCCACTGAACATGCTTTCAAACAACAAGCATACAAGCTAAACATACTTTAATCATGCATACAATCACTCCCAATTACTCGAGAACTCAGCTCTGATACCACCAAATGTAACCCCCTTAACCCGGTCTAGACGGTTGACCCGAATTAAGAAAGTCACACGGGGAAAACCAAAGTCAACCCGAAAGTCAACCTTGATTAACGACCTTTTTTTTTCTTTAAATCTTATCTAGATGCACATTAACCCTAATTGTGATCACACAAACAACATACTCAAAGATCACAAACATCAGAGATCAAACAGGGACCCAATTGAACAAATTACAACTTTAGGGACCAAATTGTAATTTCTGATAAATATGAGGACTTAGTCCAAATTAAAGTTACCATCTAGAAATTAGTCAGGTTTCATGCTTCTCTGTGAAATTTCAGCTCAAAAGGACTTCCCAAACTCATTCAATTGAACAAACAAGATTCAGGACCAAAACGTAAACAAAGCAAAACAATAAAAGATACTTTTAACTGAATTAACGGTCTGGTATCGATACGCCAGGTGTCGTATCGATACTCGGGGAAGGCAGTAACCAAACTCCAGCGACGGTATCGATACGAGATCCCATGTACCGATACGGCATTCATACGGTATCGATACCCTCACAACTGTACCGATACGCCTGGGCAGAAATGAGCATATTTGGCTCAGGCGTATCGATACGCAAGCCCGAGTACCGATACCCCTGCCTGATATCGACTCAAAACCATCAACATACATGCTTCAAACTTCAATTAAACATCACCAATTCATACCACATAATCAATCAACATGCAGGGATCCTAATTGCATCACCAATTCAACATATAACCATCACATATGAAAAACCCCAATTTAAAGGCATGCTTCCTACTTAAGCTAACCATTCATGCATAAACCTTCATAGCCAAGCAATTAAGAATTCAATCCAAAACCAGCAATTCAAATCAACATACAACATACTCAGGGAGTTCCAACATCTCCCAAAAACACACTCATAGGTCCCCCATTGCCAAGTCACCCCAAAAGCTAAAAGCATTTATAAAACCTTCATACATTGAGCTTTACTTGAACTTGATTGCTTGCCCCTTCTTGCTGCCCTTCAAGGTACTCTAATGCTCTGCATTATTGAATTAAGAAAACGAGAGAGCGTAAGCAAAAGCTTAGTGAGGAGTGCTCTTTGAAACGATTCAATAATGCAATTAAAACCAATTATAAACATGCTTGTAATCAACCTTTGCACATGCTCAAAGCATACTTTAAATCAAGCAATCCCATGCTTCAAAATACATTTAAACAAGCATCACATGCTTCATCATAATCATTAAAACAAGCATCTCGTGCATCATAATATTCTCAACATGTCATATTGGCTCAAGTGATACATTTCATTTATTAAAACAAGTTCACAACTTTCCCCAAGGACTTTTAAACACCTTGGCCCCAAGGACTTTTAAACACCTTGGCCATGGACTTTTAAACACCATGAATAAGGACCACACAAGGACTTTTAACCACCTTTGTGTCCAATGCTTGAATCACCCCAAGGACTTATAAACACCTTGGCCCCAAGGACTTTTAAACACCTTGGCCCCATGGACTTTTAAACACCATGGAAAGGAGCACCTAAGGACTTTTAACCACCTTATTGTCCGCAACAAGAACCATCCAAGGACTTTTAACCACCTTGATGTTCTTAAGTAACAAGGCTCACTCAAGGACTTTTAACCACCTTAGTGACCTTCACTTTTACAAAACATCACTTGCCAATATACATATTTTACATCATATAATCCACTGTTTTAAAGCATTAAATCAAGCCATTTCATCATGCATTTCAAAGCATCAAATCCACATTTAATCAATGTATAAAATCAAGGTACTCCTACCTAGAGTTACCTTCAACATATGGCTTACAACATCAGCAAAATCCATGCTAAAACATCAGCAAATACCATGCTTAAACATGCTTTCAAAACAGTAATTAAAACATGGAAATCATCATTTTGCATCACACCAAAACATGGCCACCACTTAGAGAGAAATCCGAAAACTTACACTTGAGCTTAGCAAAGTTGTTTAGACTTAAACTAAGCCCCCAAAACCTTGGTTCAAAGCCGAAAATCATTTTCACTCACCGATTTCCACTTTGCTTCAAGCCAAAGCACCAAAACAAGCCTCCGGATCAACAATTCTTGGATCCAAGGATGCCTCCCCTGTTTCAACACATTAAAGCAGAGGATTAATGCATCATCATGCATTAATTGCTTCAATGAAAGCACCTAAACTCGCTGCTCTCACATAACCTCCATTTTCGGCCACCAAACACAACCGAAAATGCATCCAAAACACTTCTAAACAAAGCCCAGCCATAAACCAGCAAATCCACACTTCCATTAACATCATATAACATCTAAAAACAATCTAACAACATCCTTATACCTCCAGCAACATCAGATCACCAAGATCACCTCAAAAACTACCTTAAAACACAAGCTAAACTTAGGAAACTCAACCTATCCGGGTTTGCATCAATCAAAACTCAATTCCACATCATTTTAGAGTTCATTTAACATCAAAAACACCTCTCAAAACACAGATCAATCAGATCTAACGAAAATCATGTGAAATCATCAAAATCTTGCATAATTAGCCAAGATCCATAAATCAACTTAAAAGCCTTTAACTAAACATCAATTTAGGATTGAAAACTTAGGAATTTCATTAAAGAACTTGAAGTTCAGAGGAGAAGGACGTTCTTACCTCCAAACTTGAGTTTCTCCTCTTTTTGGAATGAAAATCCTTGATGAAACTTGTAGCAATTGAAGAGGTTTTGAAGATAAGTTGTTTTGCAATCAATTAAGAGTTGAAAGGAGGATTTTAGGTGAGAAAATCAGAAACAAAACTCTGGAAATGGAGTGTTTGGGTTGAGAGAAAAAAGAGAGAAAGAAAATGAGAAGTTAGTTGAGAAAATGACTAAAATGAGTTTTCCCTCCTTTATGAAATCTTTAAAATCAGAATTATAACTCAAAATATCTTAGAAAAATCTGGAGAAACTCCCTTTGGGTAAATAGCTCCTTAAAGATTCAAAGTTTCAACCCTTTATAAAACAGCCACCAAACTTTCAAAAATTACATTTTGGTCACTAGCCAAAATGTCACACTTCCAAAACTCATTTTCAGAAATTGATTTCATAGTTCACTTAATTATATTAAAAGATGATTTTAGAACATTTTTCCATATTTTTAATGCAACCCGAACTAGGCTTTCCTAATTTAACCCCTTACGATTCGAACAGCACTTTGACCAACCGGTCAACGCCCAAGACTTCCAAGCCCAAAACCGGGGCGTTACAGCTATAAAAGCCCGAATCGATTCAATGTTTCAGGGGGGGATAAAAAAATACAGAGAGGATTTTTGGAGAGTTTTTCAGAGAATTTTTTGGAGAGAGAGAGCTTTCTGTATTCGAAACAATTGTAACCAAACTTCAAAGAGATCAATACAAGCAGAGGGAGGCTTTCCAGAGGTATACCGTTTTTATATTTCATTTTCGATACAAAAAATAAAGGATAAGGGTTTTACCTTCGCGTCCATCCGTCGTCCTCGCCGGCGATAAGCTCTGTGGCCCTTCCCGAGGCCATGCATGTGAGCCGGTGAGGGGTTTTTTTGTCTTAATCTTCAGAATACAAAGAGTTTTCCTTTTCGATTTGGGTTTTTGGTTTCAAAATAAAAACAGTAGGGATTTTGGTTTTGGTTTCGTGAAAAGAAAGTGATTTTCTGGTTTTCGGGTTTGAAAAAGGTCGGAAAAGAAGGTTTTTTCAGCGTTCCGGCGCCGACAACGGCGACCGGAACGATGACGGCGCCAGAGTTACAGAGAAGAAGGGGGGATCTTAGGTTTTTTTGGTTTCCAAAAGAGAGGAAATGTTTTAAATCCGTTTTTATAAAGATTTTCGATTTTAATTTTGGTTGAATTGTATTTTAAGGGCCTCTGTGTCCCTGTAATTACGCGAATGAGGGCTTCTGCCTTTTCAAACCCCTTCCGCGGTCCCTGCACGTTTTCAAACATTGGCAATCTCGTCCCGATCTTGTTTTGGTTAAATTTTGGATGGGAAAATTATGTTTTTGGTCCTCTTGCCTTTCCATGTCTTTTGATCGAGTCCTGTTCTTGCATTTTAATCTTTTAAAAAATTGTTTTATTGTAGCTTCAGTCCCTGCCAGATTCCCTTTTTATTTACTCAGCATTTTTGCTTTGTTATATTATTCACGCATTTTACTTATTTAGATATATGTCTGCATCGGATGTTTATTTTTGCCATATTGTTTATATTAGTATGTGCATATTTTGTCTTCTCTTGTTCGAATATATATATGTTTTTGTGACATGCATTTTAATGTCATTTCATGTGATTTTTAGTGCTAAGTTCGCATGTTAATGAATTTTAATCATAAAACGGAGATACCTATTAATTCGCGTATTCGGGTCGACTAGCCTAACTTATTGGATGTCCCCCGAATATTCGGATTAATTCGAATCTTCTAAAGGTAAATCCGTAATTAAAACGAACAAGACCATAGCATCATATTTTATCTGCTTGCATCATGCATAAAGGTGACGTACGGGATCCGAACCCTAAACTATCACGGCAGTCAATCTTATATGATGTCGGTTTAGTCTTTGGTCCGGTGTACCGTCATCCTTTTTAATTAAACGTTTAATTAATTCAATACCACCAATTTGCAAAGCTCGTATAGTTAAAGTCCAATTTTTAATTAAGAACCACTAATTAAAGTCTTTTTAAATTCAGATAATTTCCATCAATTAAAAGCAACAATTGGTTTGGTACCGATTTCCGGGCGTGATGGGGGTGCTAACCCTTCCCCACGCGTAACCAACTCCCGAACCCTTTCAAAAGAATCTCTGGTTTTGTTTTTTATGGTGTCTGGCCTACCATAGTGGCCGGTGGCGACTCCAACCGAGAAAAAAAGAATTTTAAAATGGGTTTTTCCGAACCGAATTATTTTTTTAAAACTCCCCCTTTGTAAATTAAATTGAATATTTTTTAAAAGTAGCGGGACGAAAAAAAAAAACCCGTTACAGCATGGCGACTCCGCTGGGGAGAAATTTTGTTTTTCAAAACAAAAAGAGAGTTAGGCCAAAGAAATAATTGTTGCCTTTAATGATGGAAATTTTTGAAATTTGATTTGACTTTAGCGAGATGGTTCTTCCTCGAAAATAGAACTTGAATTACACGAGCTTTGATGATTGGTGGTCTTGAATTAATTTTTCATTTAATTTCAAAGGAATCACCGACATGTGTTGCATCACGCATTAGGCTCTATACCCGAGCTTCGTCCCTTAAGTGGGAGTGAAACGCCCATACCCACGTGAGTCTCCCTCCACGGGTCGGTAATTCACTTCCGGAATCCACACCTTTGACATGTGAGCAGCCCTCCACGTCATTAGGTCGTGCTTTCCCTCGAACCGAAACCAATTCGCAAGCTTGTAATGGGCCAGAATTGGGGTTCTTGTTACCTTAGTAGGTGATGAGATAGGTTCGGGTACCCTTGTTAGAACCGAACCACATGAGTGAGAATTTAAGAAGCCTACCCCGGTTAGAGCCATGCGGATAACCATAGAATTAGAATTCATGCTGATAGGTTTTGCTTTGTTAACCTGCTTTGATGTGTTTCCTTATTATGTGTTTCATTCAAGTATTCATTATTGTTGATACTAACCCAGTTGCCTTTTTGTCTTGCTTTGATTATTTTTGCATACCCATCGCATTTTCATACGAAGTGTTGATTCGAGAACAGTCTAAAATTGAAAACTTTCACAAACGGGAGAAAAGAGTCCATAGCAGCGAGGCTCCCGGAGCGCGCTAATTTAGAAAGAGGGGACGAGAAAATTTATTGAAAATCGTACCCTATATATTTCTTATCTTGTTACAACAAGACTTGATCTCCGTTGTGGAAAGTTGTTTAATGAGGATGTTCGTCGAATTAACATTTCTTTGCATTCGATTTTGTGTTTTTTAATTTTTTGCCTTCAATCATTTGTTTCTGTTTTGCATTCGACATACCATGCATTACATCATTAAGTCTTGGAATTAATTGTTCGAGGTCATGGTAGCATTCGTGACTTCCGAAGATTCTGCACCCACACTTTACTCGCCACCAAAGGAGACAAATGGAGGAAAGTTTCACTAAGTTGGAAGCTGATTTGAGAGGTCAGTTGGAGCGAGCTCAGCAAGAATTGAGGGACACCATTATCAAGTCCCAACAAGATATGATGAAAGAGATATCTCAGTTGCTACAAGCCAATTTGAAAGGAAAGGGCGCTGTCGGAAACCCTAGTCAGGATAAGGGAGACCCTTCGTTTTCCCCGGGTTTTGTCACTGATACCTCTAAGCCCTCGCAAGGAGCGGCTACCCGAGGAGATGGGGCAACATCGCATCAAGCGGGCGCCTCTACCCATGTTCCATCGGGTCTAATTTTTAATGCGGAGAATGTCGGGGATAGCGTCCCGGACTTGGATGAGATCGAGAACTTAAACAAAGTGAAGGCCAAGTTCTCAAAACAACTAGAAGAAACCCGGAAAGACCTCGAGGAGAAATTCCGAACTAAAGAAGGAGAAGAGGGGGCATACGGGATGAATGCTAGAGACCTCAGCTTGGTCCCGGATCTGATAATCCCGCCCAAGTTCAAGGCACCGGAGTTTGAGAAGTTTGACGGGACGACTTGCCCTACTGCTCACATAACCATGTTTTGTAGAAAGATGACAGGTTTCATCGACAATGAGAAGTTGTTAATTCACTGTTTTCAAGACAGCTTAGCGGGGCCCGCGGTGAGGTGGTACAATCAGTTGACTCGTGCTCAGATTAGGTCGTGGAAGGATTTGGCCAAAGCTTTCACCGATCAGTATAGGCATGTAACCGACATGGTTCCAAACCGACTCATGCTACAAGGTTTGGAGCAAAGGCACAATGAGAGCCTCCGTGAGTACGCCCAGCGTTGGCGAGATGTGGCGGCATAGGTTCAACCCCCACTCCGTGAGAATGAGATCTCCCCTATGTTTGTTGACACTTTGAAAGGGACTCTCTATGACCGCATGATAAGCAACCCTATCGGTAACTTCTCAGATATGGTTATGACTGGCGAGCGGATCGAGGCAGCCATCAAGAGTGGTAGGATTGGTGGGGGCAAGAATGCCCGAAAGCAGTTTAAGAAGAAGGACCATGATGTGAACAATGTCGGTACTTATGAGGCTTCTAAGCACTTCACAGTCTCAGCGCCTCAAGCCGCAGTTGGGAATGCGCAAGGCTCGAACCGAAGAGAGAATAGGGCTCCCAGGAAGGAACAAGAAAGAATGACCTTCACCCCTCTACCTATACCGTATAAGGATGTGTACAAACACCTATACGAGGCTGATCTGGTCCGCCCGTATCATGTTACTCCCTTCCAGCCGCCTTACCCTGCATGGTACGATGAGAAGGCACACTGTGAGTACCACGGTGGAGTACCGGGGCACACGATAGAGAATTGCACAGCATTCAAGAAGCTCGTGCAAAACATGATTAACACCGGCGTCCTCGAGTTAGAGAAGCCTAATGTGACGACCAATCCACTTCCGAAACATGAAGGTCGGGGCGTGAATGCCCTCGAAGAAGTAGATACGAAGAAGGTGAGGATGGAGGTGTCAGAAATCAAGTCCCCTTTGAGTTGGGTATACGAACAACTGTGCACGGCGGGCTTAATTGAGAAGGGTTCGAATGGGGCATGTGACGGCCATGAGTCATTTTGTGAGTACCATCAGACTGCGAGGCATCAGATTCAGAACTGTCCAGAGTTCAAACAGTTGGTCCAGGAATTGATGGACAATCGGGAGGTTGAATTCCTCGAAGAAGCTTAAGGGTTGGGATGGACGGCCAGCTTAGTCAAGAGTTATAATGCATCCAAGTTTGTTTGCTTTCATTTCATTGCATTCTAGTTTTTTTCCTTGAAGTGATGTGTGGAATCCAATTTGCTACCCTTTGCCCGAAGGTAGCAAAGATCTTTTTGTAAGGGCCTCAGACTGCACTTTTTTAGTTTCAATGAAAGGATGCCTTATGTTTCAATTGCCTTTTCATTTTGTGTATATATTTGCCTATTGAGTCCCCGTATATCAATTGCACAAGGGACATTGACCTTGACCCCAAAGGTTGACTTCGAGCCGCCTTTGTCTAGTGGAAATCGAAAGCTTTGAAGATGATGAATATGTGGCTTACACTCCAAGTTAATTTGGTCACCTAATAAAACACACATAGAATTATAACCTTTGGAGGAATAACCGGAAAAATTTCCGTGCTAAAAAAAATATCGAGAATACTAAGCCTAACAATGTTCGAAGCCTGGTAATAGGCATTTTCGGATACAAATGTGGAATTTGTGGGGCACTCCGCTATAGCAAAAGACCAATAAGGTTGCTATGCACCATCCACTTTAGCTACATGAGTGATGGTAAAATCGTGACAATGCCAAGTAACTCGGGGTATCGTTGTATGCTCCATCTTTATTCTCGAGCCAAAGGAATGTGATGAGTTGACTTCCCCACAATCATAAAGAATTGATAAAGGCGAAGCCTATTGAAGATAAATCCAATTTTTGGGCACTCCGCTGTAGCAAAAGACCAATAAGGTTGCTATGCACCATCCACTTTAGCTACATGAATGATGGCAAAATCGTGACAATGCCGAGTAACTCGGGGTATCGTTGTATGCTCCATCTTTATTCTCGGGCCAAAGGAATGTGACGAGTTGACTTCCCCACAATTATAAAGAATTGATAAAGGCGAAGCCTATTGAAAATAAATCTAATTGATTAAAAAGCCGAAATAATTTGGAGAGTATGTCACATTTTCAGACATCAGCTCAGCTTTCGAGGTCTCCTAGACACATGATGCTTGAGGCAATCATTGGTAAGCCATAACAGTGTCATTCGTGCACTTAATATTCGGGGTATTTAATCTGGCTTGATGTACTCATGATTTGAAGAGAAAATCTAGTTTTCGAAAACGCATCTTATTCTGAAATTAGGAGATGCAGTCTAAATCTTTTTGTGAACACAAATTAATTTCCCTTTACTTTAGGGATAAAGTTTAGAATGCAATGTCATGAATACAAATGGCAGTTTGTCAGTTATTACAGTTTGGAGACTTGAAGCAAATTTTTGTCGAAATGTTTCAATTGCTTCAGAAGTTGAGAAGTGGTCCCCAACGAACTTAAGAGAAAAAGTTCCGGGACTTGGGGGCATGTGTTCCCCCCATTAATGAAAAGAGATGAAGTCGTCATTAAAAGATTGAGATTTGGCAAGGAGAAAGCCAAGTTAGATTAAGAAGAAGAAGGAGAAGGTCAAGGTGGACCAATCCAAAGAGTGAAAGTGTCCGAGCGCTTCAGAAAATGAACTTAGGAGAAAAAGTTCAGGGACTTGGGGGCATGTTCTTCCCCCTATTGTTGAGAAAAGAAAAGGGGTCGTCAAGTAGAGTGAAGACGAAGAGAATAATTTAACACCCCATTTGAGTAGGGGGCAATGCTTTAAGAACGGGCACTACGAGAGGTGTTACGTCTATCCTGACCAGTGGAAGTCAGCGGTTGTCTTTTGAGGAGAGACCAAGATTTGGCAGAAAGCCAAAAGAGATTGAGAAGAAGAAGAGACAAGAAGAAGGTCGAGATTGACCAACTCGGAGGGTAGAAGCATCCGAGCATTTTGATGTCATAATTCATGCATCACTTGTAGTTAGGCATCCCTAGGATTAGGGGCATGCTAACTCACATAATCATATCATTTTTACCTATTTTTGACAGGTATTTTAAAGCTTTTCTCATAAAAGGAAGCTCGCCTATCCGTTCAGGCTCGTAAAGAATGGAATATCAAAGCTTTTCTCATACAAGGAAGCTCGCCTATCCGTTCAGGCTCGTGAAGAATGGAATATCAAAGCTTTTCTCATACAAGGAAGCTCGCCTATCCGTTCAGGCTCGTGAAGAATGGAATATCAAAGCTTTTCTCATACAAGGAAGCTCGCCTATCCGTTCAGGCTCATGAAGAATGGAATATCAAAGCTTTTCTCATACAAGGAAGCTCGCCTATCCGTTCAGGCTCGTGAAGAATGGAATATCAAAGCTTTTCTCATACAAGGAAGCTCGCCTATCCGTTCAGGCTCGTGAAGAATGGAATATCAAAGCTTTTCTCATAAAAGGAAGCTCGCCTATCCGTTCAGGCTCGTGAAGAATGGAATATCAAAGCTTTTCTCATAAAAGGAAGCTCGCCTATCCGTTCAGGCTCGTGGAGAATGGAATATCAAAGCTTTTCTCATAAAAGGAAGCTCGCTTATCCGTTCAGGCTCGTGAAGGATGGAACCCGCCTATCCGTTCAGGCTCTTGGAGAATGGAGTTTTTGATATTTGTCTATGTGTTCAGACCTGGGAGGGTCGAAGAAGGTTGAAGTAAGAAGCAGCTTCGAGCCTTCGCGGCAGTTGTATTTTCCCATACCGACTTCCGGACCGCCAGAAGTTCAAGTACATGGTGACTCGGAATCCAAACAGGGAAGTCGGACAAAATTGGTGTTTATGGCCTTTGCTTTATCCTTGTTTCACAACTATAAGCAAAGGGGGGCAGCTGTAATCACCTATTTTGTCCGGGGTTAAAACCCATTTTTCTTTTCTTTTCTTTAATAATGGGCTTTATATATACGTATTGATAAAAAATAAAAACAGTATATACATACTATCTATTATTACTATACTTAGTATCTGTTACTTATATCTCTGTTATTAATGTTACCTATTATTATCCTATCATATATCTTATATCATTTATATATTATTATCTATTAATATTTATTATCTATCATCCATCCATTGCCTACTAGTATTATTACTATTATGTTTATCCCTTATATTACCTACTATTATTGTGTTCTTAATCATAAACATTATTACCATCTATTATTATTACTACTATATTACTATTTACTTATTATATTTATTATTATTATTCGTATCATATTATCATGTATAAGTGCTATTATTACCGTTGTCAATATACTACTATATTATTATTATTGTTATTAATTGATCTATCTTATTATAATTGTTATCTTATTATTATATATTATCATTGTTATTATTAACTTTGTAAATCAGAAAACAAAAAAACCCATATTAATTTAATAAAAGCCCAAGTGTTTATTTAATATTACAGTCCGAAAAATAAATACAAGGCCCGTAAAGCCCAAACTTAAGCCCTAATCTAATCTGATGAAACCCTAATATCCATCTTTTATCCTACAGCCGCCGCCCCGTTTCAACCGTTAGATCTGGGATAGATCTAACGGTCCAGATGATGTCTCAGAAGGAAACCCTAGCGCCGCGCAGCCTTAGCCCTTGGATCGAGATCTCATCGGACGGCTGAGATCGAGCCCGGGAATTCTCCAGAAACCCCGCACTCTGCACGCGCGACCCTCCAGCAGCCCACGCGCGACGATCCGAGTCCCACACACGCGCGTGTAGACCACAACCGACCCCTCAGCTTCTCTTGTACACCGTCCAGATCCATCTTCGACGGCATGGATTGCCCCACGACGCCGGCCACGTCCCTCTGGTCCCCCTCCCCTCATGGGTCACATGCAGACAGCAGAGGTAAAATCAGAAAAGGCCAAATGCAAAAGGAAAATCACAGAGGCACAATTACAACGACATTTTCAGAATCAATCAACAACCAAAATCGTACCAATCAGCCAGCAAATATTCCAGGAATTACATGCAATTAGAAAAGGGCAAAATTTGTAACATTTCGGCTATAAATGCCCGAATCGATTCAATGTTTCAGGGGGGATAAAAAAATACAGAGAGGATTTTTGGAGTGTTTTTTAGAGAATTTTTTTGGAGAGAGAGAGCTTTCTGTATTCGAAACAATTGTAACCAAACTTCAAAGAGATCAATACAAGCAGAGGGAGGCTTTCCCGAGGTATACCGTTTTTATATTTCATTTTCGATACAAAAAATAAAGGATAAGGGTTTTACCTTCGCGTCCATCCGTCGTCCTCGCCGGCGATAAGCTCTGTGGCCCTTCCCGAGGCCATGCATGTGAGCCGGTGAGGGTTTTTTTTGTCTTAATCTTCAGAATACAAAGAGTTTTCCTTTTCGATTCGGGTTTTGGGTTTCAAAATAAAAACAGTAGGGATTTTGGTTTTGGTTTCGTGAAAAGAAAGTGATTTTCTGGTTTTCGGGTTCGAAAAAGGTCGGAAAAGAAGGTTTTTTCAGCGTTCCGGCGCCGACAACGGCGACCCGAACGGTGACGGCGCCAGAGTTACAGAGAAGAAGGGGGGATCTCAGGTTTTTTTGGGTTTCCAAAAGAGAGGAAATGTTTTAAATCCGTTTTTATAAAGATTTTCGATTTTAATTTTGGTTTAATTGTATTTTAAGGGCCTCCGTGTCCCTGTAATTACGCGAATGAGGGCTTCCGCCTTTTCAAACCCCTTCCGCGGTCCCTGCACGTTTTCAAGCATTGGCAATCTCGTCCCGATCTTGTTTTGGTTAAATTTTGGATGGGAAAATTATGTTTTTGGTCCTCTTGCCTTTCCATGTCTTTTGATCGAGTCCTGTTCTTGCATTTTAATCTTTTAAAAAATGGTTTTATTGCAGCTTCAGTCCCTGCCAGATTGCCTTTTTATTTACTCAGCATTTTTTGCTTTGTTATATTATTCATGCATTTTACTTATTTAGATATATGTCTGCATCGGATGTTTATTTTTGCCATATTGTTTATATTAGTATGTGCATATTTTGTCTTCTCTTGTTCGAATATATATATGTTTTTGTGACATGCATTTTAATGTCATTTCATGTGATTTTTAGTGCTAAGTTCGCATGTTAATGAATTTTAATCATAAAACGGAGATACCTATTAATTCGCGTATTCGGGTCGACTAGCCTAACTTATTGGATGTCCCCCGAATATTCGGATTAATTCGAATCGTCTAAAGGTAAATCCGTAATTAAAACGAAAAAGACCATAACATCATATTTTATCTGCTTGCATCATGCATAAAGGTGACGTACGGGATCCGAACCCTAAACTAACACGGCAGTCAGTCTTATATGATGTCGGTTTAGTCTTTGGTCCGGTGTACCGTCATCCTTTTTAATTAAACGTTTAATTAATTCGATACCACCAATTTGCAAAGCTCGTATAATTAAAGTCCAATTTTCAATTAAGAACCACTAATTAAAGTCTTTTTAAATTCAGATAATTTCCATCAATTAAAAGCAACAATTGTTTTGGTACCGATTTCCGGGCGTGATGGGGGTGCTAACCCTTCCCCACGCGTAACCAACTCCCGAACCCTTTCAAAAGAATCTCTGGTTTTGTTTTTTACGGTGTCTGGCCTACCATAGTGGCCGGTGGCGACTCCAACCGAGAAAAAAAAGAATTTTAAAATGGGTTTTTCCGAACCGAATTAATTTTTTAAAACTCCCCCTTTGTAAATTAAATTGAATATTTTTCAAAAGTAGCGGGACGAAAAAAAAACCCCGTTACACTATGCTAACAATGTAATTAACGAAATCAGCGTACCAATGAAGTTCAGAAAACTTACCTGCCACCATGGCTGTCGGGGCAGTGCTTATGGCAGCAAACAGATGCTCGTCATGGAAGGTCTCCAGTATGTTGGTCTTATCTGTTGGTAGACTCTTTCCCATCTCTAATCTCAACAAGTGGTCTACTACTTGGTTTTCTGTCCCCTTTTTATCCTTGATTTCAATGTCGAACTCTTGCAGCAGAATCCAACGTATCAGTCTGGGTTTTGCATCTTTTTAGCGAACAGATACTTCAGTGCTTAATGGTCTGTATGGACCACCACCTTTGTTCCAAGTATGTATGAACGGAACTTGTCTATTGAGAACACCACTACTAGCAGTTCCTTTTCTATTGTGGTGTAATTCACTTGGGCATCATTCAATGTTTTACTGGCGTAGTAAATCATATGGAAGAGCTTATCCTTCCTCTGCCCTAGTGCTGCCCCTACAGCATAGTCACTAGCATCACACATTATTTCGAATGGCAAACTCTAGTATGGTGGCTGTACAATTGGGGTTGTTACCAGCTTCTCCTTTAGAATTCTGAATGACTCAGTACATTTAGTGTTGAAGTCAAAGGGACGATTCTGCTCCAGTAGGTGGCATAAAGGCTTGGTAATATTCGAGAATTTTGCAATAAATCTTCGTTAAAACCCAACATGCCCTAAAAAACTCCTAATTCCCTTGACTGTGGTGGGTGGTGGCAGCTTTTCAATGACTTCAATCTTGGCTCTGTCTACCTCTATGTCGCGGCAGCTTACCTTGTGGCCTAGAACTATCCCTTCATCCACCATGAATTGGAACTTTTCCCAGTTCAAGACCAAGTTCGCTTTCTCGCATCTTTCAAGTACCTTCTGTAGGTTGCCTAGACATCCTTCAAAACTGTCTCCAAAGACGGAAAAATCGTCCATGAAAATTTCCAGGAAGTCCTCCACCATGTCGGAAAATATCGCCATCATGCACCTTTGGAAGGTTATTGGTGCATTGCAGAGTCCAAATGGCATTCTCCGAAAAGAATAAGTGACGTATGGGCAAGTGAAGGTCGTTTTCTCTTGATCTTCCGGTGCAATAGCTATCTGGTTGTAACCTGAGTAACCATCAAGAAAATAATAATAAGGTTGCCCCGCTAATCTATCAAGCATTTGATCAATAAAAGGTAGGGGAAAATGGTCTTTCCGGGTAGCTTTGTTAAGCTTCCGGTAATCCATATAAACCCTCCAACTGGTCACAGTCATGGTTGGGATTAGTTCGTTCTCTTCGTTGGTCACCACAGTTATTCCTCCCTTTTTAGGAACACACTGCACCGGCTCACCCACTTACTATCCGAGATGGCATAAATTATTCCAACATCGAGCCATTTGATGATCTCCTTTTTCTCCACTTCTCGCATAGCATCGTTTAAGCGTCTCTAAGCATCAATGGTCGGCTTATGATCATCCTCTAGGAGAATTTTGTGCATACATAATGCTAGACTGATGCCTTGGATGTCAGATATCGTCCATCCAATAGCCTTCTTATGCTGCTGCAGCATCCCAATTAAATGTTGTTCCTGTTTTTGCATTAACTTGGAAGAGATGATTACGAGCAACGTATCATTTAAACCAAGAAAAACATATTTAAGCAGCCCTGGCAGAGGCTTAAGGTCTAAAACAGGTGGTTCTACAGTTGAAGGCTTTTGGATTACGTGTTCATTCGAGGTATAGTTTAGGGGCTTGAATAACTTACCTGGACGATTGCCTATCCAATTTACCTTCTCATGACCTTTAGTGTCTGATATGTTTGAATCGGAGGAGTCACTATCGTCGTTGCTGCCGTGACAGCCTTCTAGATGACTGTCGTGGCAGTGACCAAATTTTATGTCATGGCAGCTCGACCTGATGCAGGGTTGGTCAAAGATTACTTCAGTGATAGCCTTGCATTCTTCCTCTGCATCAGCATGTCTTATTGCTTGGAGAACATTGAGTTTGATCTCTTGATCATTTACTCTCATTGTTAGTTCTCCCTTCTCTACATCAATCAGTGATATGCCTGTGGCTAGAAAGGGTCGCCCCAGGATGATTGGTGCGTTCTCATCTGCTTCACAGTCTAAAACAAGAAAGCCAGCAGGAAAAATAAACTTATCCATTCTTACCAAATATCTTCGATCTTTCCTTCTGGTTGTACGTAAGAGCGGTATGCCAGCTGCAACATGACTGTCGTGGGCCGTGCTCGTCCAATACCTAATTTCTGAAACACAGATTATGGCATTAAATTTATACTAGCACCTAGATCACAAAGTACCTTACCCACGAATTTGTCACCAATTATGTACGGTATGATGAAGCTCCTAGGATCCTTCTTTTTCTGGGGTGCATGCCTGTGCAGAATAGACATGCATCCCTCTGTCATCTTTACAGTTTCAAATTCCGCAATTCTGGATCTTTTCGACATAATATCCTAAAGTAATTTCGCATAACCGGGCATCTGCTTGATGGCCTCTAACAGCGATATATTGATGTGAACCTGCTTAAAAATATCATAGATCTTTTTGAGCTGGTATTCATGTTTTTGCTTTTGTAACCGTTATGGAAAAGAAGGTGGAGGACGTTAATCTTCTAGACGTCCTTCACATGGTATTCGGATCTGAGGAGGCTTAGAATCTTCAGCATTCTTGTCTTTCTCCTCGGTCCCTTCTGCTGCCGTGACAGGTATGGTGGCAGCAGGTTTCCCCTCTTCTGTCGGGGCAGTGTTCACGGCAGGTGTTTCTAGGGCTAGTTCCTCGATTGGTATGGTTTTCATCTCCGGCCCTTGCAGTTGTTTCCCACTCCAAGTTGTAATAGCTTTGCACTGCTCATGTGTGGGTTGTCTAGCGACTTCAGTATTACTAGGGAATCCTCTGTTTTGCCTTGGCTTAATACGCTGGGAAACCTGGCCCATCTGTGTCTCATGTGATTTCAGTGTAGCTTCATGGTTAGTCATTCTCATCTTTGTTTTGTCCATGAATGACTCAGTCTTTTGACGAAGTGATCCATGTTTTCCATGTAAGCTCATGTCTGTGACATAAATGTGGCCAACGTCTATTCCAGTATACTAGGTGCGGCTTGCGGCTGCTGTTGTGGTTGCTGTCGTGTCAGGATTTCGGGTGCCCCTGGTTTTGGTTGTTATGCATCTGAGGATTTAATGCATTGTTCGAATTTCTCCAAGAGAACTTGCGGTCTTTCCTCCAGTTGGGATTGTAACTATTGGAGTCGTAATTTCTCGGTTTGTTGTAATTTCCAACATATACCCCTTCCTCTAGCTGTAACGGGCAGTCTTCCGAACTATGATTCCCACTGCAAGTTTCGCATACCTCTTCTATAGAGTAGACAGGTTTCGAATCTTTCTTTAGCAAATTTTCTATTGCCTTTGTGAGGTACACAACCTGTGTCTTTAGGGAATTGTCGGCTTCATAGTCTTTTACAGCTAGCACTCGTTTACCTCTCCTTGCTGTAGAGAATTGCTCTTCATTCTTTGCCAGATTTTTCAATACTATCATGGCTTCGTCTGGATCTTTATCAAATAGCAGTCTATTCGCCGTTGAATCTATTCTCATCCGAGTGTGTATGTTGGTAGCATTGTAGAATTTGATGACTTGATTCTATACGGGGAATCCGTGCATCGGGCAATTCTTTAGAAGAGTGGTAAACCTGCCCCTTGCCTCATGCATTGGCTCGTCATCTTCCTGTTGAAAACTAGAAATTTCATTACGTAAGCAATCAGATAAATGGTAAGGAATAAAACGAGATAAAAATTGAGGAGTGAGATCCGCCCAAGTTCGTATTGAACCCGGCGTTAGTTTATTCCGCCAAGTTTTCGCTCTGTCCCTCATTGAATGAGGAAATAACCGAAGCCTCAGTATCTTCGGATTTACTTCTGGTAATCGAAACGATCCACAGATTTCTTGGAACGTTTTCAGATGTTCTCGGGCATACTCTGTAGCAGCACCACTAAATTGGCCAGCAGAATTGATCATGTTGAACATCACAGGTTTCAGCTCAAAATTTTCAGCTTCCACGTCTGGCAAGGTGGTCTCCAGTTCCACATGATCATTGATCATGTAATCACGGCAGGACTGGCGTGTGGCCTCAACAGCAGGACTTCCGTTTCGGGCACCCTAGGGATGATCTCCAATAACCCCCTGGTTATCATCTACCTCATTGTTCTGTCTTCCGTTCACCATTGCCTCTAGTTGTTCCTCGAGGTAGTCGTTTCTTGCTACCTAAAGGCGGACTCGGTTCCTGAGATTGCACGAACATTCGATTTCAAGGTCTAGTTTATACTCAGGTTCTTTGCCTCGTCTAGATCTGCGAATAAGCAAACAAGAAACCTTGTGAAAAGCACAGGATAAATGATACCAATAAAAATAGAAAAATTAAAAAGAAGGAAAGTGCAGTAAAAGTAAGGGTAAAGATATGTTGTCAGTCCCCGACAATGGCGCCAAAAACTTGTTGCGTGTCAAAAGACCCATCGCAATGTATCGCAAGTGTACACGACACAAGTAGTAAAGTGATACATGAAGTATCGGATGTCGAATCCACAGGGACTGGAAATAGCTTTATCCTAGGATTGTTGCACAAGAGAGAAAGAGAAGAGTTTAATTGATTAAGGATTAATATCGAAAAATACTGAATATAAGATAACGAAGTTTTTAGGGTTAAGAAATAGGCCGGTATTGATCTGCTCGGTAGTGCAGGTGTTGCACTGTATAAGAACTCATGTTCTGCCGTCGTCCCTGTCGCGGCAGCACCTGTCGCGGCAGCAGTCTGTTGTTGTCGCGGCAGCGATCACACAATTCTATACTTCAAGCTTGGCAAGAATCCCTGCAGTGACTCGTCCTATCCCTAAGTCCAAGTACTGTTGATGACACTTCTCGGATGATACCTCCAGGCATGAATCAAAGGGTGAACATCAATGTTGTTGAATTATTCCTTAGCCACTTAACCTCATCTTATCCCTAGGTCTGAGATAGTTCAACCATAAACTGGAGAACCCGCACTTATTCCTTTTGTATACTTAACTCTCCCGATATTAAGTAAATAGACAATCTCACAATGCTCTCCTGATACTCTTGCAAGATGTTGGTAACCAGAATAAGCAAACTTGAAGTTTTATTTCAATGAACAGAAAATTCCTAAAACAGTGCAATCCTTGCAACTAATTTACAGAATCAACCCTTAGTGTAACGCCCCGGTTTTGGGCTTAGGAGTTTTGAGCGTTGACCGGTTGGTCAAAGTGCTCTTCGAATATTAAGAGGTGAAATTAGGAAAGCCTAGTTCGGGTTGCATTAAAAATATGGAAAAATGTTCTAAAATCATCTTTTAATATAATTAAGTGAACTGTGAAATCAATTTTGGAAAATGAGTTTTGGAAGGGTGACATTTTGGCTAGTGACCAAAATGTAATTTTCGAAAGTTTTGTGACTGTTTTAGAAAGGGTTGAAACTTTGAATCTTTAAGGAGCTATTATTCCAAAAGTAGTTTCTCCAGATTTTTCTAAGATATTTTAAGCTATATTCTGATTTTAAAAGATATTAAAAGTGGAGAGAAAGCTAATTTGGCTATTTTCTTAACTAACTTTCCAATTTTCTTTCTCTCATTTTCTCTCAACCCAAACACTTTCTCTCCAGAGAATTTGATCTGATTTTCTCACCTAAATTCCTCCTTTCAACTCTCTTTTGATTCCTAATCAACAAATCTACAAAACCTCATCATTTGCTACTTGATTCAACAAGGTTTTTGATTCCAAAAAGAGGAGAAACTCAAGTTTGGAGGTAAGAACGTCCTTCTCCTCTAAACTATCAGTTCTTTACTGAAATTCCTAAGTTTTCAATCCTTAATTGATGTTTTATTAAAGGCTTTTAAGTTGTGAATTGGATCTTGGCTTATAATGCAAGATTTGGTGATTTTTGATGATTTTCGTTAGATCTGATTAATCTGTGATTTGAGAGGTGTTTTTGATGTTAAATGAACTCTAAATTGATAAGGAATTGAGTTTTGATTAATGCAATCCCGGATAGGTTGAGTTTCCTAAGTTTAGCTTGTGATTCTAGCTTGTTTTTGAGGTGATCTTGTGGATCTGATGTTGCTGGAGGTATAAGGATGTTAATAGGTTGTTTTTAGATGATTAATGATGTTAAAGGATGTGTGGTTTTGCTGGTTTATGGCTGGGCTTTGCTGAAAAGTGGTTTGAATGCATTTTCGGTTGTGTTTGGTGGCCGAAAATGGAGTGTGGATGAGAGCAGCGAGTTTAGGTGCTTTCATTGAGGGTATTAATGCATGATGATGCATTAATCTACTATTTTGATGTGTTAAAACAGGGGAGGCATCTTTGGATCCAAGAATTGTTGATCCGGAAGCTTGATTTGGTGCTTCGGCAAGAGGCGAAGTGGAATCGGTGAGTGCGTGAGTGAAATTGGGTTTTCGGCTTTGAAACCAATGTCTTGGGAGCTTAGTTTAAGTCTAAACAACTTTGCTAAGCTCGAGTGTAAGTTTTCGGAAAAACTCTCTAGTGGTGGCCATGATTTTGTTGTGATGCAATGTGGTTTATTGCATGTTTTAATTACTGTTTTGAAAGCATGATTTAGCATGGTATTTGCTGTTTTTGTAAGCCATATGTTGAAGGAAGCTCAAGGTAAGAGTTCCTTGTTTTTGAACATTGAATAAATGTGGTTTGATGCTTTTAAATGCATGATGAATATGGCTTGGTTTAATGCTTTAAAACAGTGGATTAAATGATGAAAATGATGTATATTGGCAAGTGATGTTTTGAAAAGGTTAAGGTCACTAAGGTGGTTAAAAGTCCTTGAGTGAGCCTTGTTCCTTAAGAACATCAAGGTGGTTAAAAGTCCTTGGATGGTTCTTGTTGCGGACACTAAGGTGGTTAAAAGTCCTTAGGTGATCCATTCCATGGTGTTTAAAAGTCCATGGGGCCAAGGTGTTTAAAAGTCCTTGGGACCAAGGTGTTTAAAAGTCCTTGGGGTGAAACTTGTTATGGACACAAAGGTGGTTAAAAGTCCTTGTGTGGTCCTTTCTATGGTGTTTAAAAGTCCATAGGCCAAGGTGTTTAAAAGTCCTTGGGGCCAAGGTGTTTAAAAGTCCTTGGGAAGAGCACAAAGGTGGTTAAAAGTCCTTGTGTGGCTCTTGGAAACTATAAGATCACAATGGTGTTTAAAAGTCCATGTGTGAGTCTTATGTTGAACTTGTTTTAAAATGATGAACTTATCACTTGTAGCCAATATGACATGTTATGACATGAAGCATGAGATGCTTGTTTAAAGTATGCTTTTGAGCATGTGCAAATGGTGATTTGAAGCATGATTTATAAATGTTTTATAAATGCATTATTGAATGGTTTTATGAGCATTCCTCACTAAGCTTTTGCTTACGCTCTCTTTGTTTTCTTAATTCAATAATGCAGAACATTAAAGTACCTTGAGGGCAGCAAGGAGAGCTAGCATTCAAGTGAAAGTAGAGCTCAAAGTATGGAAGGTTTCTTAAGTACATTTTTAGCTTTTGGTAATTTGGCAATGGGGGACCTATGTGTATGATTTGGGAGAGGTTTTGAACTCCCTAAGTATGTTGAATGTTGTTGAGAGTGCTGGTTTTTGGTGTTTGGCCTTATATGCTTGTTTTGGAAGTTTATGCTTAAATGGTTTGCTTGTGTAGGAAGCATGCCTATAGATTTGGGGCTTTTTACATGTGTTGCTATCTTGATGTTTGGATGATGCCTAAATGTCTATTATATGTTGAATTGCATGCTGGTAAAGTTTGGTAGCATTTGGAGCATGTTCGAATGATCAATTGCATGTTTAAGTAAGCTTTGGGCTGCATTTTGTACAGGGTGTTTCGGAACAGTGCACATCGTTCCGGAACGGGTGCCTTGAATGAACCCAGGCGTCCGAAACGGTATGCACCGTTTCGAAACGGTTTGGCTACTGCCAGCCCGTGTTCCGAAACGTGTTGCGGAACGGCCCCGCGTTTCGAAACGGGCTCTGCCTGTTTCGGAACGGGTGACCGTTGGGGGCTGACATTGGCAGTTAAATGTTTTGTTTTGTTTACATTTTGGTCCCGAATCTTGTTTGTGCAATTGTATGAGCTTGGGAAGTCCTTTTGAGCTGAAATTTTACAGAGAAGCATGAAACCTGATTAATTTCAAGTTGGTAACTTAAATTTGGGTTAATTCCTTATAATTATCAGAAATTACAATTTGGTCCTTAAAGTTGTAATTTGTTCAATTGGGTCCCTGTTTGATCTCTGATGTTTGTGATCTTTGAGTATGTTGTTTGAGTGATCACAATTAGGGATAATGTGCATCTAGACAAGATTAAAAAGAAAAAAAAAGGTCGTTAATCAAGGTTGACTTTCGGGTTGACTTTGGTTTTCCCCGTGTGACTTTCTTAATTCGGGTCAACTGTCTAGGCCGGGTTAAGGGGGTTACACTTAGCCCTAGGGGAAGTTTAGAACATGATGAGAAGGGGGAAAACAACAAGGGTTTTGGGGAAGACGGCTAGAGAATGAGATATCCTTCCCTAGGTCGAATTACATGCCTTTATATAGGCCTTGGGTTCAAGTTTTCTAATAAAGTAAGAATACAAGTTCAAACTAAAGTACAACTCTAATTAAGACTAAATCTTCTGAGTGGATGCCTTTAATTCATCCTCTTTTCTTGCTTTGGGTTTCTTCCTTGAACTTTGGGCTTGGCCTTCATTCTGCTCTAGGGCTCCGAAAAATATAGGAGTGGTCCACGACAGACCGGCTTGAACTTCTCTATCTGTCGAGCTCCAGTTCAATTTTCCCTTCACCATTGTTGTCTTCATGGCTGACACGGCAGTGGCCACGGCTGCGTCCTCTTTCTTGACTCTAGTCTTGTGTTCTAGCTCTGCTTCTTTGCTGTCCTGCATCTGACACGGCATATACCTGCAAAAGCAACAAAAATCAGTAGCAACTGTGCCATTTCATCTAATTGTGATGTATATGTGAAACTTTACCTAAATGCAATAAATTATGCTTGAATACATGAGAAATATGGGTTAAATAAGGGGTAAAATATAGAACTTTTACACAGTCAACACCGCCCCAGCAGAAGAACATGAAACCAACTCTAACAAGGATGATCCGCCCCGAACTAAGCCCCCAAGCAAGGAGCAAATAGAGGACATCTGTCCAGCAGCTCCATTCCCCCAAAAGCTTAAACAACAACAGTAAAAGCACCAGTTTAGAAAATTCTTGGACATTTTGAAATAGGTGCACATTAACATACCTCTTATAGAAGCTATACAAAACATGCCCAACTACGCCAAGTATCTCAGAGATATAGTTTCTAAGAAGAGACTGATAGGGGAATTCGAAATAGTGGTCGTCTCTGAAGAATGCATGGCTATGCTGCATAACAAGCTGCCGCTCAAGTAGACAGATCCGGGCAGCTTTGTTATACCATGCAGGCTGGGGAGCAAGCACGAGACCAGGGCTTTGTGTGATTTGGGTGCCAGTATAAACTTGATGCTTAAGGATGTCTTCGACAAACTAGGTATTTGACCTGCAAAACCAACCTCCGTAATGCTTAAACTTGCCAATCACTCATTCGTGCAACCGGGCGGAAAGATTGACGACATACTTGTCAAAGTGGGCATCTTAATTCTTCCTGTCAATTTCCTCATCTTGGATTGTGAGGCCGATGAGAAAGCTCCCATCATTCTCAGGCGACCCTTCATGGCCACGGGAAGAACGTTGATAGATGTGGAACTCGAGGAAGTTACAATGAGGGTAGAAGATCAAAGCATAAGGATGAATGTGCTGCAACCCTCAGAGGATGGAAAGGAAGGCCTGGACGAAAGAGCTGCCTAGATAAGTGTGGAAACAGGCCAGGGCAGCGGCTGCCATGACAGACCTCTGGGCAGGTTGAAGGACCCCGTAAAACAGAAACTGAAGGAATAAGAGGACCCCCCCAGGAAGGGAGAAAAAGCTAAACAACCTCAAAAAGTGGTTATGTCTGGGAGATGCACCCAAATGCACTCCCAACATAACTTAAATTTTATTCTAATTTTCTTATTTTTATTTTTACGCATTATGAGTAGAGTTTATTTTGTTTTAGGATTAGATGAATTTTCAGTATTTTATCATTTAATTAATTTTATTTTTCTTTTAGGATCAATAATAAAAGAGGAGGATTACAAGGAAAGACCAGCAAAAAGCCCGCCAACCATCCTATCGTGTCAGCTGTCAGCACAGCAAAGTGTAACAGCTAGTTAGCCGCCAACGGCTCTGAAAATAACGAGCAGAAAAATAAGTGATGTGCACGAAGAAATCGGACCGTTGATCATTTAATGTCGCCATGGCACTTCTCGACAGCTTCTATATAAACCCCTCACTCATTTCATTTTACTTCACTTCCATCTTTTTGCTAGCTTCTACCTTATTCTTCTGCTCTCTCATAATATTTCCTTGCTATTTTCAGTTAGAATACAACCGTTCATATGGCTTCAACATCTACCCAAAAGCCCACCTATAACAGGTTTTGCTTCAAGGCAGACGAGGAGAGATATAGATCACAATTCTCGAAGCAGGCCGTCTGGGAGGAACAAGGCATCCATTATACGAAGCAAACAGGAGACCGTGGTCTAGAGATTGTGGTCTAGAGCCCGCCTTGTTCCGAACCATCCACTACAAGGGATGGGAGATGTTCGCTCAACAGCCTGATATAGGGAACATCACTATAGTCAGAGAATTTTACTCACATCAGCCTTGCCCAGACAAGTCATTCGTCTACGTCCATGGAGAGGCAGTCAAGCTCAACCCTACTATCATCAACAGTTATTATGGCCTTGATATGAACGACAACCCGCATGAGGAATGGAGGCAGTCACTGACGGCTGCCCATTATGAGGAGATCAAGGCCAGAATCTGCAAGCCCAACACACCATGGCTGGGGGGGCAAACATGTGGGATCTGTCCAGCACTGCCACCTGCTGCCTGAAGCTATATTGTGGAACACATTTGTGAAAAGGCGCCTGCTGCCCACATCCCACAACTCAACAATTGACCAGTCGCGCCTCGCCTTAATTTACAGCATCTTGATAAACCGGCCGATCAACGTGGGGGAAATAATCTGCACGGAAATATACAACTGCTTCAAGAAGAAGAAGGACATGATGTACTTCTCGTCCCTCATCACAGGTCTCTGCACCAATTTTCGAGTCCTGACAGAGCTCACAAATGAGTTTACAACTGCTACGGAGGGCTGGACCAAAAAGCTCTGCATTCATAAGATGCGGGATGCGAAGAAAGAATCAGCAACGCCCAGTCAGCCCTATGTCGCACAATTTGAAACACCAGCCGCCCCCGGTAGTACTGACACTGCCCAGAGAGAGAGGTCCTCCCGCTGCTCTAGACACTCCTCGAACACCACAAAACAGATAGAGCAACGACAGTTGGCCTTCATGAACTACGCGGGGGAGGCCTAAGAAGCCCTTGTGACTTATTTCCTACAGAAATTCCCTGGTGACGTGCCCACCATGCATCCCTTTCATGATGAGCTTGCAGCAGTAGCAAGAGCACGAAGAACTTCACATGTCGCCCTCTTGTAACGCCCCGGTTTTGGGCTTGGAAGTTTTGGGCGTTGACCGGTTCGGTCAAAGTGCTGATCGAATATATAAGAGTGAATTTAGGAAAGCCTAGTTCGGGTTGCATTAAAAATATGGGAAAATGTTCTAAAATCATCTTTTAATATATATATATATAAGTGAACTGTGGAATCAATTTTGGAAAATGAGGTTTGGAAGGTTGACATTTTGGCTAGTGACCAAAATGTAATTTTTGAAAGTTTGGTGACTGTTTTATAAAGGATTGAAACTTTGAATCTTTAAGGAGCTATTATTCCAAAAAGAGTTTCTCCAGATTTTTCTAAGATATTTTAAGGCTTTATTCTGATTTTAAAGATTATGAAAGTGGAGGGAAATCATTTTTACCATTTCTTAACTAACTTTCCATTTTCTCTCAATTTTCCTTTTCTCTCATTTTCTCTCAACCCAAACACAATTCTCCAGATTTCCTTCTCTGATTTTGGCATCTAAATCTCTCATTTCAACTCTCATTTGATTCCTAATCATCTCATCAACAAAACCTCTCAATTTGCAAGTTGTTTCATTAAGCATTTTGGCTCTAAAAAGGAGAAATTCAAGTTTGGAGGTAAGAACGTCCTTCTCCTCTAAACTATCAGTTCTTTACTGAAATTCCTAAGTTCTCAATCTTTGATTTATGTTTTGTTAATGGCTTTTCAATTGAAATCTTGATTTTTGGCTAAAATGCAAGATTTGGTGATTTTGGTGAAATTTTCGTGTGATCTGTTTGGGCAGTGTTTTGAAGTGTCAAAATGATGTTAAATGAATGCTAAATTGATTAGAAGTTGAGGTTTAATCAATGCAATCCCGGATAGGTTGAATTTCCTAAGTTTGGCTTGAGTTTTTGGTTGTTTTTGGAGTGTTTTTTGGTGATCTGTTATACCTGGAGGTATAAGGACGTGTTTGTGATCATTTTGGATGTTGAGTTGAAAAGTGGATGTGGTTGATCACTTGAAGGCCAATATGATATTCTTGATTGTAAGAAGCATGGGATGCTTGAAATGATGCATAATTGCATGTGAAGCATGAGATGCTTGGAAAAGATGCATGGTTGCATGTAAAGTGTATAATGCTTGTGAATGCATGTTTACTTGTTAAGTTGAACAAGTGTTGATTATCATTTGGTAAATGATGCATGCGAGCATGAAATATCTATATTGCATTGGAGTCTTGTAAGACTTGTTTTTTTAAAGGCATGTGAAGATGATGTTATGGTTTTAAAAAGGTTTCTTGCTTGAAATGGCTTTCAAGTTTAAGAAAGGTATGTGGTGAAATGGGAGTGTTTTCCATGGTTTTGTTTTTATCTTTGCATATGGTGTTTATGCATGGAATGGCTAAATGGATGATCTTGCATGATTGTGCTTTGAAAAGGTTTTCTTAGCTTGCTAAGCTAAGGGTTGGTTTTCATGTACGTGCAATGCATGGTGTTAAGCATGTTGTTGAAAATGGTTTTCAAGCATGGCTTTGGAAAACAAATCGGGTTTGTTTTAAAAGTGTTTAATGACCCGCTGCATTGATGGTGTTTTGGTTTTGAGCATTCCTCACTAAGCATTATGTGCTTACGCTCCTTTTTGTCCATCAATGCAGATTCTTGAAGTTTGGACAGCAAGGAGCAAGGGATTCAAAGTGGACTCCAATGGAGATGTATGTCTCGGTGAATAGCTATAGTTAATAAAGGCAATGGGGTAGAATCTCTCGGGTTTATGTGTATGTGATCATATATGTTTGATCAAGGATGATTTAATGTTGTTGTTATGTTGTGGAACATGTATTGGCTTATATGAGATTGATTTGGAAGGTTTGATCAAGCATGCCTATAGATTTGGGGCTTTTCATATGTGTGGATATTTTGTTGATTTGTTGATGCAAGTATGTCTCATTTATGTTGAATTGCATGTTGGTAAAGTTTGGTGGCTTTTGGAGCATGATTGGATGGTCAATGATGTGTTTGAGTGAGCAAAATGCAGCAATCTGGGCTAGGCGTTTCGGAACAGATGACACCGTTTCGGAACGGGTGCCCTGCATGAACCCAGGCGTCTGAAACGGGTGCCACCGTTCCGGAACGGTTTGGCTTCTGCCAGACCCCCGTTGCGGAACGCGTTGCGGAACGGCCCCGTGTTTCGAAACGGGCTTTGCCTGTTTCAGAACGGGTGACCGTTGGGGGCTGACATGGGCGGTTAAATGTTTCAAAATGTTTGCATTTTGGTCCTGAATCTTGTTTGTGCAATTGTATGAGTTCGGGATGTCCGCTTGAGCTGAAATTTGGCAGGGAAGCATGAAACCTGATTAATTTTAAGTTGGTAACTTAAAATCTGGTTAAGTCCTTAAAGTTTTCAGAAATTATAATTTGGTCCCTAAAGTTGTAATTTGTTCAATTGGGTCCCTGTTTGATCTCTGATGTTTGTGATCTTTGAGTATGATGTTTGTGTGATCACAATTAGGGCTAATGTGCATCTAGACAAGTTTTAAAAAGAAAAAAATAGGGTCGTTAATCAAGGTTGACTTTCGGGTTGACTTTGGTTTTCCCCGTGTGACTTTCTTAATTCGGGTCAACCGTCCAGACCGGGTTAAGGGGGTTACACCTCTCTTATGCATTCTTTGCAGCACTCAGTTGCCACCCCATCAAACAAAGTGGCAGATTCCCCTAAGAGGCACTAGCTGAATCTCTCCCCAGCCTGCACAGCCAACACAGTGGCATACTCCTCCTCATAAGAGGAGATTGAACAGCCACTGCCAGAAACAGAAACAACAGTAGTAACGGCAACAGCAGCCATCCCAATGGCATTCATCCCTCCGGCACCACCCATAGAGGAAGGGAAAAGGAATAGGAATCAGCACATAATAGCAGAAGAACCTGTGGACCTCAAGAAAGAGTCAGAAGGAAGCGACACATCTCACGCCATTCCCCCTGCCGAGCCTCTAGAAGATCCACAACAGACACCAAAGAGAGTCCAGCCGCCGCAGAAAGCAAAGACCTCTCATGCTCGAACCGCCGCCAAGGCATCTGCCAAAAGCTGCTTTGTCGTCCGAACATCCTCCTCCTCCTCAGCTAACTTGTAACCCCCTTAACCCGGCCTAGACGGTTGACCCGAATTAAGAAAGTCACACGGGGAAAACCAAAGTCAACCCGAAAGTCAACCTTGATTAACGACCCTTTTTTTCTTTTTAATCTTGTCTAGATGCACATTAACCCTAGTTATGATCATTCAAACAACATACTCAAAGATCATAAACATCAGAGATCAAACAGGGACCCAATTGAACAATTTGCAACATTAGGGACCAAATTGTAAATTCTGATAATTAAGAGGACTTAACCCAAATTAAAGTTACCAACTTGAAGTTAGTCCAATTTCATGTTTCACTGCCAAATTTCAACTCAAACGGACATCCCAAACTCATACAATTGCACAAACAAGTTTCAGGACCAAAATGCAAACATTCCGAAACATTTAACCGCCAATGTCAGCCCCCAACGGTCAGGTGTTCCGAAACAGGGAGAGCCTGTTTCGAAACGCGGGGCCGTTCCGCAACGCGTACCGAAACGGGGACTGGCAGAGGGCTTCCTGTTTCGAAACGGTGCCTTCCCGTTTCGGACGCCTGGGTTGATTCAAGGCACCCGTTCCGAAACGGTAGTCACTGTTCCGAAACGGCCTGCACAGAATGCAGAAAAAGGCATGCTTAAACACACAATTGATCAACCATACCTGCACCAAAAGATACCAAACTTTACCAACAACTCATACAACATATAAGAGACATATATGCATCAACCAATCAACATATTAACATCATATATGAAAAGCCCCAATTCTAATGGCATGCTTCCTACACAAGCAAACCATTCAAGCATAAACCTCCAATTCAAACATGTAATGGCCAATTACAAAAACCAGCACTATCATCAACATTAAACATACTTAGGGAGTTCTAAACATCTCCCACAACATTCACATAGGTCCCCCATTGCCAAATGCCCAAAGCTAAAGGAGTACAAGAAAACCTTTCCATACTTAGGCTTAAATCCCACTTGTTTGCTTGCCTTCCTTGCTGCCCTTAAGTACCTTAATGTTCTGCATTATTGGTTTAAGAAAACGAAAGAGAGCGTAAGCAATAGCTTAGTGAGGAATGCTCATTAAAACCATTCAACAATGCATTTATAAAACACTTTATAAATCATACTCAAAACATCATTTATACAAGCTTACAATCATTCTTAAACAAGCAGTACATGCTCATAACATAACATGTCATATTGGCCACAAGTGATAATTACCATCTTTTAAAACAAGATCAACATAAGACCCACACATGGACTTTTAAACACCATTGTGGTCTTATCCCCAAGGACTTTTAAACACCTTGGCCCCAAGGACTTTTAAACACCTTGGCCCATGGACTTTTAAACACCATGGAAAGGACCACACAAGGACTTTTAACCACCTTTGTGTCCATAACAAGTTTCACCCCAAGGACTTTTAAACACCTTGGCCCCAAGGACTTTTAAACACCTTGGCCCATGGACTTTTAAACACCATGGCAAGGACCACACAAGGACTTTTAACCACCTTTGTGTCCTTAACAAGAATCATCCAAGGACTTTTAACCAACTTGATGTTCTTAAGTAACAAGGCTCACTCAAGGACTTTTAACCACCTTAGTGACCTTAACCTATTTCAAAACATCACTTGCCAATATACATCATTTTCATCAAATAATCCACTGTTTTAAAGCATTAAACCAAGCCATAATCATCATGCATTCTAAAGCATCAAACCACATTTAATCAATGTTCAAAAACAAGGAACTCTTACCTTGAGCTTCCTTCAACATATGGCTTACAAGATCAGCAATAACCATGCTAAAACATGCTTTCAAAACAGAATTTAAAACATGCAATAAACCACATTGCATAACATCCAACCATGGCCACCACTAGAGAGTTTTTCCGAAAACTTACACTTGAGCTTAGCAAAGTTGTTTAGACTTAAACTAAGCTCCCAAGACATTGGTTTCAAAGCCGAAAACCCAATTTCACTCACCGATTCCACTTCGCCTCTTGCCAAAGCACAAATCAAGCTTCCGGATCACCACCACTTGGATCCAAAGATGACTCCCCTGATTTAAACACATCAAAGCAAAGGATTAATGCATCATCATGCATTAATAGCTTCAATGAAAGCACCTAAACTCGCTGCTCTCATCCACACTCCATTTTCGGCCACCAAACACAACCGAAAATGCATCTAAACAACTCCTCAACAAAGCGCAGCCATAAACCATCAAAACTAAACATCCTTTAACATAATTTTACATCTAAAAAGAACCTAACAACATCCTTATACCTCCAGCAACATCAGATCCACAAGATCACTCCAAAAACAACCAAGAACCACAAGCTAAACTTAGGAAATTCAACCTATCCGGGATTGCATTAAACAAAACTCAATTCCTTATCAAATTAACATTCATTTATCATCAAAAACACACCTCAAATCACTGCTTTAACAGATCCAACGAAAATCCACCAAAAATCACTAAATCTTTGCATTTTAAGCCAAGATCCATTATACAACTTAAAAGCCATTTATAAAACATCAATTAAGGATTGAGAACTTAGTAATTTCAGTAAAGAACTAAGAGTTTAGAGGAGAAGGACGTTCGTACCTCCAAACTTGAGTTTCTCCTCTTTTAGAACCAAAAAGCTTGAAAATCCAATTAGCAATTGGTGAGGTTTTGTTGATGTGATGATTAGGAATACATAGAGAATTGAAAAGAGGGATTTAAGTGACAAAATCAGAAGGAAATCTCTGGAGAGAAAGTGTTTGGGTTGAGAGAAAATGAGAGAAAAGAAAATAGAAGATTTGAGAGAAAAGTTAGTTAGAATTAGGAAAATATCTTCCCTCCACTTTCTTTAGTTTAAAAATCAGAAATAATTCATTTAATATCTTAGAAAAATCTGGAGAAACTCCCTTTGGGTAAATAGCTCCTTAAAGATTCAAAGTTTCAATCCTTTCTAAAACAGTCACGCAACTTTCAAAAATTACATTTTGGTCACTAGCCAAAATGTCACCCTTCCAAACCTCAATTTGTAAAATTGATTTCACAGTTCACTTATATATATTAAAAGATGATTTTAGAACATTTTTCCATATTTTTAATGCAACCCGAACTAGGCTTTCCTAATTTCACCTTTTTAGATTCGAACAGCACTTTGACCGAACCGGTCAACGCCCAAAACTTCTAAGCCCAAAACCGGGGCGTTACATAACTGGAATCCAGCCTCCTCTCAACCCTCAGCAAAATTTTAACTTAATTTATTTTCTTTTATCATTATCTTTTTCTGTTTTATTTTTATTATCTTTAACATGCATTTTTATTCTCTTACTTTCTGTTTTGTGCATTGAAGGCAAAGCCCGTCTCGAGTTTGGGGGGTATAGCTCTCGCATCATTTGTAGGCATTCTTAGTTGCATATAGGTTGCATTGTACTTGCCTTAGTAATAATCAGAAAAGAAAAGTTTGTTATGACTTGTGCCTATGATAGGACAGTCGGTTACTTTATTTTCGCACCTAATTAAAAATTAAAATTAAACTTGGGAAAAAGCATGAAATATGACTTAGATTTTTTTTTACTTTCTACCTGAAAATATTGAATATCTCTGTTACTTGCTGAATGTGTAGAATATTTAATGAACACTACCTGCTTGTTTTCTTTGCAAAATTCTAACGATAATTGTAGGTACCCGCGGAGGTAGGCAAAAGAAACAGAAAAATGCAGAACTGCTGAAGGCAGCAAAATCAAAAACAAAGAAAATGTGATGTGTTACCCTAGAGGTGCTCGCAACAGGCTCTAGGAAGAATCATGAGCGAGGACACTCGGCTGCTATCAAAGTCCATGAATCTGAAAGCCTAAAAATGACGAACAAATTAACATGAGTGAATGAAAGCCTTCACGGGATGACTCTACTCCAAGGGTTCGTTGTTCTGTAGTTTGCTCCTATCTAAACGTCAAACCTGGAAGAATAGTTGTGATAAGCTGAAGCCCTCGCTGCCTTGATTAAAAGTTAATAATGTGCTGAAACTGTGCTACCTCGGCAGCAACCTTTAAATTACAGCAGTATCTTTGTTTAAATCTTTTATTTTGTGTATTCAGCTTGCTTACAGATTTGCAAACATCACACAGGCATTAGGAATTTAATTTTGAGTGATTTTCTTGTTTATTTCCCTTCATTGAGTTTTATATTTATAGGTGATACGCCTTGAGGTAGAAAATCAGGTTAAGAATAAGTTTTTCTTTCTGACTATTATTAGAGCAAGTACTTTAGATTGCATTGCTTGAGGACAAGCAATAGTTCAAGTTTGGGGGTGTGTAAAGTGTCTAAAAGTCATATATTTCATGCACTTTCCAACTCTTATTATTACTATTTTTAAGCTTATTTTAGGCATAAGTAGGTTCATGCATAGCATTTTACAGTGTTTCATTGTTCTACCTTGCTTTATAACTTATCATTTATTTGGTGAACAAAAGATATTGTTTTAGTGTATTCTTGCTTGTAGGTACTAACAGCTGAACAAGGGAGCAGGGGAATGGAGGACATAACGTTGAGAAGCAAACCATGAGTTGTACCGAAGCAGTTCCAGCTGAAGATAAGTTGCTGCCAAGCACCTGCCGAGTAAAGCTGCTACCTACCTTGCTGCCCGTGGCAGCTGACTATGGAAGTTTGGAGAACCGGAGTGTGATCTGTAGAGCAAAAACTCTTAAATCTATCACCGGCATTCATATGATTTTTCGACATCTGTAGCAGTGGCTAGGGCTGCCGAAGTGAAATCCCAAGCTTGCTTGCGAGCGAAGGAAAACGAGGAAAAGCCCATATTCCAAGCAAAGAAGTCAACATTTAAAGCTACATTAAAGAGGAAAAGCTACTTTAGAGGACTTCTACTCCAAGAAGGAATTGACCTAGTTTTGAGTCTATAAATACCCATTGTACTTCTTGTTTAAATCATCATAGGTTTCTATAGACTTTACTTGTGCTCTTCTCTGCCGCCATGTTCTAAATCTCCATTGGGTTAGGGTTATGTTGTAACTAGAGTGAAGCAGTTGTTTTAGGTTTTTGAGTTATTTCTTCAATAAAATATCCCAAGTTTACTTAATCCATTGTTCTTCATTCTTTCAATCTTTCAACACCAGTCGTTGAGAGAATCCATTTGTCAGGCACGAAAGTGCAAGGCTTGCGAAAGGGTTATGTACTGTCACAACGGGAGGCGTGACTCACTTGGTTCCACACTAGACCACAAGTTTCAGTGGCTAAAAGGGATTTATAACCGAGTTGATCGACTTGGTTCCACACTAGTCCTCAAGTTATCAATCTCGAGCATCCTAACCTATAAATAGGAGGGATCACTGTCGACTATCTTGCCAAACTTGGAGTATCTGCCAGACTTGCCGCCATGACGTATTTCCATTCCACCTGTCGAGACAGTACACACCCCTGCAGAGGCAATAACCTGCTGTGGCTGCATGACAGGGTCGTAGTTTTCCGCCTGCCATTCCCTCTAAGGCTGCATATCATGGCAGTAAAGGATAACTCATATCTAATTCAACGCGGTTTTCACACTAAGTGGCAGCATAACCCTGCCTTCTCTATCAACCTAATTCACCTCTTCTCTTTTACTTGTGTTTTTATTTACTTTCCGATATCAACCAATCATTCAATTGTGTTTTTACTTTTCCATTGTGTAGGAACTAAAGAACGAGAGAAGTTGTCCAATCCTCGTGAGATTCGACATCTTTTATACTATAACTTGACAAGAGTGTGCACTTGCGCTCCGAGAAAAAGGGAACACCTACACGCCCTACAAAAACTAGCAAAAAGTGACATTACAGGCCTAAGTGTTTTGGTACACCTAAGCATGTACCGAAACAGGGTGCCTGAAAATGGCCTTGGGGTTTCGAAATAGGGAAGGGTGTTTCGGTATGTTTGGCTACTGGAAGCTTGGGTTTCGAAACATGTTTGAGGTTGTATTGAAATAGCCTCATGTACCAAACAAACAGTCCTGTTTTGAAACGGGCGTTTCGATACATGGTGACCTGTACCGAAACACCCTACGGTTAAGTTGGTTAGTGGAATCTTCTAAAGTTCTGATTTTTTTACGTTTTGACCCCTGAATGTTTTGGATGCAATTAAATGAGCTTGGATTGTTATTTGAAGTTGTGATTTGACAGAGAGACATGTAATATGATTAATTTAAGGTTGGTAACTTAAAAAGTTAAGAAGTCCCTATATTTTGGCAAAATTACAAAATGGTCCCTAAAATGTGTTTGTATGCAATTGAGTCCCTAATTGTTGTCTGATCAAGTTGCAAATCGTTTCGCTGCGATGTTTATCACATAGGTTAACAAAGAGCATCTAGAAAAGATAGAATGAAAAAAGTAGGGTCGTTTATTGCGGTAAATTTCTCGGTTTACTTCAATACTCCTCGGGTGACCTGTTCAGTTCGGTCATTCGCCTAAATCAGCTCGAGTTGGTTACAGCTAGTGATATCAAAGCCAGGTTACGAAAGAATGGGATGATGGTAAGTAATTGGTAAGTTGACATGATGTGATTCGAAGGGCATGATTCTGTTTGCTTTGCGCGGTGATTGTTATAATCATATTTTTCATGAATAAATGATATCGATGCCATGCATATTAGTTATGATGTATGTGTTTTGTATATACACGATGATGATATGGGCTGAATCTAGTTGATTGTTATGCATGGTGATTACTAAATGAATGTTGATTGAGATATGCTATGTGGAGTAAGTCTTTGAAAGATTGGGATGTTGGTAAGCTGGTATAGTGATGTTGAGAAATGAAAGCTGTTGTTTGCTCTGCACGGTGTTTGTGATATGTGAGTTGTTTGTTTCATGCTATGATTGGGGAAAGTCGGGATACCCATTGCCTTATTACTATAGTTAAAGTGTTTTAAATTGAGTTGGAAGTCTTTGATCCTTGCTCGAAGCTAGCCTGAATGTTTTGTTTAGTTAGTTATTTTCACGCCTTAAATAATTCTTTTAGCACAATAAACCGAGGAGAGAGTAGCAATCTGGTACGATTGTTGTTGTCATTGGGCAAGGAGTAGAGGGGTGTGTAATGTCTCTTGGGTGTTTGACGCCCTGATGTAAGTACAACCTGTGTTGGTTGGGCCAGTGTTGGATGACATGGTGCCTGGGACATAGGCGATGTCTGGAGCTTGAGAAGCTCTTAATGCTAGAGTGCATGAGACTACACTAGTTGTTGGACGAATGTGAGTTGTTTTAAGAACGCTTATGTAATGTGGAAGAAGTTGAGCTCAAGGGTTGTCACTTGAGGTATCCATGGAGTGGATGGAATGTACTAATAGGATTATGGAACAAATGGGGTATAATGAGGCCACAGATTGAAAATGAGATGTATCTCAATTGTGGAGAGATTTATGCTTCTGGTGGACAACTACAATTGTGGGTGTGGAACCCGATGTTGTGATTTGGGAGTTCTTTTGAACTGTTCTTAAGGAGAAGTATCTGAGAGTTAGATACTTGGTTGACAAGAAATGTGAATTCATGGCTTTGGTTTAAAACAATATGTTTGTGGCCGAGTTTAAGGCGTATATTGTTTGGTTGAGCGGGCATGCTCCTAAATTGGAATTGGACGTGAGACATTGATGCGATTGATTCTTTTATGGATTGGTGTATGATGTTAGGCTATATAAGTTGTTTTTATTGGCTACACCATTTTCAATGTATTGGTTACACGGGCGAGGTGCACTGAATAAAACATGTTTATTAATTCGTATAAGAGGTTCTAGCTTTGGAAAGAGAGTTGCGGACTCTAGTTTTAACGGTAGCGAGTGTAAGAATAGTCATGCTGAAAGGTATCGCCTGGGTTGAGGCGAGGTTGTGGTAATGTTGGGGAAGGACCTTAGGGTCAGTGTGTTAGGGCTTGAGTAGCATTTGATGCCTATTAGGTATGTGGGACGTGTGACCACGTGAGGCGAGATTGTCTACGTTTGATCGGTGGGTATAGCTTTTTGTGCCTGTTGTTACTAATGTTTTTTGGAGCTGTGGCTTAAACGATTTGTTTCAGAAGTGTTATATATGGGAATGCAAGTAACTAGTTTCTTTTGTGAAACTGTGTACAAGAAGGTCGTATAAGAGATATCCTTTATATGTTCAAGGACATGTGTTTGCAGTTCATTTAATGGAGTTGCCTTTCTATGGTTTTAATGTAATCCTTGGGATGGATTAGGTGACCGAGCATAGAGTTGTGGTCAATTTTGATGCAAAGAGAGTTACCTTGAAACTTGTCGATGATTACGAAGTGGTAATCCTGGGTGAGAATGTGAAATTCTAGTCCAATATTGTTTCGGCTCTTGAGGCAAGTCGTTTGATGGAGTTGGGTTGGGAGGCTTTCTTAGCTTATGTGATGAATCCAGGATCGAAGGAAGTGCGTGTACAGGACATACGTACGGTATGTGAGTTTCTGGATGTATTTTCGGAAGAGTTGCCTGGGTTGCCGCTGAATAGAGAGGCTGAGTTTGGCATAGAGATGTATGAAAATACGACTCCAGTGTCTATTACTCCATATCGAATGGCTCCAAAAGAGTTTAGGGAGTTGAAGGCGCAACTTCAGGAGTTACTAGATCGAGGGTTCATTAGGCCTAGTGTTTCACCTTGGGGTGCACTGGTCTTGTTTGTGAAGAACACAGATGGCACGATACGAATGTGTATAGATTATCGCCAACTGAACAAGTTGACGGTTAAGAACCAGTATCCTTTGCCAAGGATTGATGATATATTCGATCAGTTTCGAGGTGCTTTAGAGTTTTCTAAAATTTATTTGAGATCTGGATATTATCAGTTGAGGGTAAAGGATGTGGATGTGCCTAAGACAACTTTTCGTACAAGGTACGGACATTACGAGTTCTTGGTGATGTCGTTTGGTTTGATGAATGCACCTGCTGCATTCATAGACATGATGAATCGTGTGTTCCATAAGTATTTGGATCAGTTTATGGTTGTATTTATTGATGACATTCTCGTGTACTCTCGTATCGAGGAGGATCATGATAAGCATTTGCGGATTATGTTGCAAGTGTTGTTGGAAAATCAACTTTATGCCAAGTTGAGTAAGTGTGTGTTTTGGCTCAGGGAAGTTGTCTTTCTTGGACATGTGGTGTCGATCAAAGGTATCCAGGTTGATCCACATAATATTGAGGCGGTGATGAATTGGAAGACGCCTAAATCGGTGATCGAAGTTTGTAGTTTCCTTGGTTTGGTGGGTTACTATCGAAGGTTTGTGGATGGTTTCTCTAAGATTGCTGCTCCGTTAACCAAGTTGTTACAAAAGAATGTTCGTTTTGAGTGGATGGATGTTAGACAACAAGCTTTCAAGAGGTTGAAGGAAGCTTTGACGCAAGCTCCTGTCTTGATTCAACCTGAATCGGGTTTAGGATGTGTGTTGATGCAAGGTGGGAAAGTTGTGGCGTATGCATCTAGACAATTGAAGGTGCACAAGTGCAACGGTCCTAGTCATGATCTAGAGCTTGCTGCAATTGTGTTTGCTTTAAAGTTTTGGAGGCATTACTTTTATGGTGAGAAGTGTGTGGTTTATATGAATCATAAGAGTTTGAAATATCTAATGTCTCCGAAAGAATTGAATCTTAGATAACGAAGATGGTTGGAGCTGCTTAAACATTACGACTTGATGATAGAGAATCACCGTAGAAAGGCCAATGTTGTGGCTGATGCCTTGAGTAGGAAGGTGGTTGTAGAATTGAGAGCGATGTTTGCTCGGTTGAGTATATCGCGTGATGGTGGATTGATAGCTGAGTTATAAGTGAAACCTTCCTTGGTTCAGTTGATTAAAGAGAAGCGGTTGCTTGATGATTCTTTGGTGCCTCATGTTCAGGACATAGCGGATGGTAATGCAACGAATTTTTGTTTCAATGATGATGGGGTTTTATGCTTTAAAAGTTGAATAGTTGTGCCAAAGGATGTTGAGCTAAGGCGCACTATCCTGACTGAGGCTCGTAGCAGTCCTTTTGCTATGCATCCTGGTAGTACAAAGATGTATCGTGGGTTGAAAGACGAGTACTATTGGGTTGGGTTGAAGAAGGATGTCGCTAAATTTGTGAGCAAGTGTATGGTTTGTCAGCGCGTGAAAGCTGAGCATCAATTAATTTGATGAAAATGGTTAAACCAAGCATACATGATGATTTTGAATGATTTTCGTATTGGATATGATTTGGCTGAGTTATGATTGATTTTAATTTGATTTTGCATGTTAAATAATGTTGAAATAAAGGTTTGATCATATCAATCTCGAAACAAATTGGATCTCTAGTTGTTTAGGTTAGTAGATTTGGGTTTTTGTGGTGTTTAGGTGAAATTGGGGATGTAGAAGGTATAAGGTTGATAATAGAATGATTTTGGATGTTAATCAATGATTATAAATGATTGGAAATGTTAAGTTTTAGCTGGGTTGAGTTTGTAGTGTAATCGAAGGTGTTTTCGGTTGTTTCGGATAGACATTTTGGTGTTTTTGGGTAGAGCAGCGTTGTAGGTTTGTTTGCTGGAAATGTTAATGCGTGGTGATGCATTAATCCTCTATTCTTGTGTGGTATAAACATGAGAGAACGTATCGGAAACAATCAGTGAAGTTTCGTGAGCTTTATACACTTGGATTCATGCTGGATAGTCAAGGTTTTGCGTGTCGGTGAGTGAGAACATGGATTTCAGTTTTGAAAAGATTTAAAAGATGATTTGGGAACTTAGTGATAAGCTTGAAACGCTTAACTAAGTTCAGAAGTAAGTGATAGGAATTTTCTCTCTCGGTTGTGCTATTATGTGATGATTTATGCACAGTTTTGGTTTAAAAGATTTACCTACTGTTAAAGAATGTTTTAAGAATGTGTTTACTGTTTTTAATGATGTGATGTCGAAGGATGCACATGGTAAGTGATCCTTATAAGCATATGATTTTTACCTGTGATTTTAAGCATGGTTTAATGCTTGGAAATGTGATTTATTGATGATGCTTTGAAAATAGTGAGGTATGTGTTAAATGTGAATTATATTGGCAAGTGATGTTGTGAAAATTGTTTATAAATGATATCAAATATAGTTTGCCGGCTATAGGATTGAGTGCACTATAAAATGTCGCCTTGGATGTCGAGGGGTTGGTGTCCCGTGTCTCCATCCAAGTACCCTAAGGATCAAGGAGGTTGGTGTCATGTTTCTCGTTAGTGGTTAAGCATCTAACCGATGATAGGGTTGGTGTCCCTATGGGTTGTAATTGTACCCGATTGATAGAGTACCTTTGGTTGTGAATGTACCAATTCCGGATAAGATGGCTTGAAGTGTCGAGTAGACAGTTGTTGAATCAGTGTATCCAATATATAATTTTGAGATATGTACTTGTTTAATGATCACTTGTAAGCCAATATAATTGATGGTGTACCATGAGATAGTTTATGTTGCAAAATTTCGTTTATGCATGTTTTACTCTTTAAGCTTTGCATATGGTAGCTATGCATGGGAAGACTTAAATAGAGTGTGGAATTGGAACGTCTTGATGAATCATGATACATGAGCATGAAGTATAATATACTGATTTTTGTTTAAGGAAAGTGCATGGTTTTAAAAGGGCATGGTGGCTTACAAATGATGTTTAGTAAATTGAAATGAGATTTCAATGTGGACATGAAAATGGTTTTAATGCATTGATGGTGTTTTGCTTATGAGTCTCCTCACTAAGCCTTGTGTGCTTACGCTCTCATTTGTCCATCAATGCATATAATTGAGGTTTTGGAGGCAGCAAGTAACAAGGGATCACAAGAGACTTCAATCGCAAAAGTATGTTTTTGTTAGACTATATGAAATAAGGGAAATGGGGGATCCGTTGAGTTGTTGGGAGATTTATGTAAACTCCCTTTTGAGCAAGTTTGGTTTGCAGTTTTAGACTTGTAAATGGCCTATGGTATTTGGTTTATGCTTTACTTTGCATTTTGGTATCTTTCTTGGCTTGTATGCTAGGTTGCATGCCTCTAGTTTCCCTTTAATGCATATGCTCATGTTATGATGATGAATATGCTATGAATGATTGATGATTGATGTTTAAATATGTTGTATACATGTTGGAAACATGTTAGATTGATTTTGATTAAATTAAAGTGTGAAAAACTAGCAAAAAGTGTCATTATAGACCTAGGTGTTTCAGTACGCCCAAGGTTGTACCGAAACGGTGAGCCTGAAATGGCCTAGGGGTTTCGAAATAGGGATGGGTGTTTCGATACATTTGGCTACTGGAATCTCGTGTTCCGAAACACCATAAATGGTGTTTCGATACGAGCCCGAGCTTCGAGACGCTTGACCCTGTTCCAAAATGGGTGTTCCGATACAGAGCAACATATACCGAAACACCCAGATGTTAAGTTGGTTATTGGAATCTTCTGAAGTTCTGTTTCTTTACGTTTTGGTCCCTGATTGTTGTGGATACAATTAAATGAGCTTGGATGATTGTTTTGAGCTGAGTTTTGACAGAGAGGCATGTAATATGACTAATTAAAGATTTGTCTTTTAAAAACTGAAGAAGTCCCTGTAATTTGATGAAATTACAAAATGATCCCTAAAACGTGTTTGAATCCAATTAAGTGTCTAATCAAAGTTTGATTGAGAAGCTAAGCGTTTCGCTATGCGTCTTTACACATAGGCTAATGTTGAGCATCTAGACAAGATAAAATAGAAAAAAAATTAGGTTGTTTATTGAGTTAAACCTTTCCGATTTACTTCAATACTCCCCGTGTGGCCCGCTCGGTTCGGTCTTTCGCCCAGACCGGGTCGAGGAGGTTACATTTATTGAGGTAAACTTTCAGGTTTACTTCAATATTCCCCGTGTGAGCCATTCGGTTTGTTCGTGCGTTTAGGCCGGGTCGAGGGGGTTACACTATTAGTACGAGATTCCAGCATGTGGTGATTTTCAAAGTATGATACTTGTGTTTAGTGGGCAGTGTATTCATAGGAGCTTACGGGGTGGAGTTTGTAATTCTTATTTTTCAAATTGTATTAATCAAATCGAATGTTTAAATATTTTAATTTAAATGGAGCTCATTTCTAACGTTTTGATCTCTTATCTATATTTTCAACTGTTGGTTTTAAATATTTTTTAGAAAATGCTTTGTTGGGCTAAACCCAGTTTGAAAATTTCATTGTAATAGGCTTGAGTTTGAGGCCCAAATGTGTTATTCGGGTTTAGGATTTTAGAAAAGGTGTCAACTGAGAGCTTTTAACCACTTGCTCTAAAGATTGTTGACAAATGTTATACTTTTTTATAACATTTTAGGTTTGGTTTTTTTGACTTATTGACAAATTTCGATACTTAGTTTTTTGATACATTTTAGAAGTATCGATACTTGTTCTGTAAGTATCTAAAAATATGGAAAAATATCTAAAAATCTTCTTTTAATATATATAAGAGAGTGGTGAAATCAAATTTACAAAATAAGGTTTGGAAATACTACATTTCGGTGTAGTGACCAAAATGCGATTTTTGAAAAGTTTAGTGGTGACTGTTTTGTAACGGATTGAAACTTTGAATTTTAAGGAGCTAATTACTCAAAATGTTTTTTCTCTAGATTTTCCCTTAATTTGGGTGATTTAATTAATGTTTTAATTAAATAAAAAAAGATGGAAACTACTTTTAGATTCTCATAACTACTTTTTCCAAATTTTCTCACATTCCTTTTTCTCTCAAATTGCCATCATCCAAACACTTTTTCTCCAGCAACTTTCACATAGATCTTCACTTCAATTGATGAGATTTCCATCATCTATTGGTTCCTAATCAATCTTGCATCAAATCCTTTTGATTTCCACATTGAATTTTTAAGAAATTTGGCCCAAATCAAGGAGAAATCATCATTTAGAGGTAAGATTGTTCTTCTCCTCTAAATACTCAGTTCTTTACTGAAATTCCCAAGTTGTCAATCCTTAATTTAAGTTTTATAAATGGTTTTATGTTAGAAACTTGATTTTTGGCTTAAAACTCAAGATTTGGTAGAGATCTTGAAGAATTTCGTTGTGATTGTTTGGCCTCTGTTTTGAGGTGGTTATTTAATGTATTTTGGATATTAAATGATGTTAGAAATGAGGTTTTATCAATCCAATTCAAGAATAGGTTGTGTTTCCTAAGTTTTTGCTTGTGAAAATGGTGGTTTTTAAGGTGTTCTTGGTGTTCTGTTATAGCTGGAGGTTTAAGGTCGAGTTTAGGTTTGTTTTTTATGGTGATTGATGCTTAAAAATGTTTAGAAGTGATTGATCTTGGTTGGGTAAAGTTTTGGAAGAGTTTGGAGGTGATTTCGGTTGTGTTTGGTAGCCGAAATGTTGGTTTTAGGTAGATCAGCGAGTTTATGTGTGTTGGCTAAAGATTTCAATGCATGATGATGCATTAATCCTCTGCTTTGATGTGTCTAAAACAGGGGAGACATCTTCGGACACCTTTGGAGTTGATTTGGAAGCTTAATTGGCATTTCGGCAAGCAAGCGAAACGTAATTGGTGAGTGGAGTTGGTTTCCAGGTTGAAACAATTGTTTGGAGGTTTTGGGAGCTTAGTTTAAGTCTAAAAAACTTAGCTAAGCTCAAGAGTAAGTTTTCGGAAAAGCTCCCTCGGATATCTTAAGAAGTGGTTTGATGCATTGGTTATAAATTGCATGTTTAATTTCTGTTTTGAAAGCATGTTTTAGCATGATTAATGTTGGTTTTGAAAGCCATGTGTTGAAGGATGCTCAAGGTAAGAGATCCTTGGTTTGACATGTTATTAGTTTTGTAATGATGCATGGAGATACATGATGTTTAATGGCTTTGATTATTTCTTTAAAACAGTGAATTAATGATGGTATTTGATGTGTATTGGCAAGTGATGAAATGGTTTTAAAGTACTTGAATCGGATATAGTTAGCCGGCTATAGGATTGGGTGCACTGTAAGTAAAGTCGCCTTGGATGTTGAGGGGTTGTGATTGTACCGTAAACTCCATCCAAGTACCCTAACGATTGAGGAAAGATCACAACGGTGGTTGAAAGTTCGTATGTGGATCTTGTGTTATGTGTCCCTTACTCTCGTTAGTGGAATTATACAACTACCGATGAGTGGTGTTGAGGGGTTGAGATTGTACCGTTATGCTCCACCACGGGTGTCACATCAATGGAGGGATTGCTCTTGAGTGTGAACCTTGTGTGGGCTGGTAGTGTGGATGAAGCATGTGGGACAACGCTTGTAATCCACGTATCTGATTGTGTTTTGTGTTGAAATAGTTATAAACTATCACTTGAAAGTCAATATAATGTATTGAATATAATGAAGCATGAGATGCTTGTAAAGTATGCATGGTTGCATGAGAAAGAAATGAGTATGTGGTTTAAAAGCTTTTATTGAAAGTGTTTTCTAAAAATGTATTATTGTATTGGTTTTACTTAGAGCATGCCTCACTAAGCATTTGTGCTTACGCTCTCTCTTTTACCAATAATACAGATAATTGAAGTGTTTTAGGGAAACAAGGAAGCTAAGGGTGTCCAAGGGAAATCAAACTCATGTATGGTGACGTTTTCACACACTATTAGTTTTGGTAATTAGGCAATGGGAACCTATACTTTGGTTTGGGAGATGTATTGAACTCCCTGTGGTTGTGGCATGTTGCCTTGATTGATTTGAATTGTAGATGGCCTTTAATCCTTACTTGAGGTTTGGATTGCTTGACTAGGAAGCATGCCTCTAGAAATGTGAGTTTACCATGTTTGATGCTATGAATGGGTTTAGGAGTTCTATACATGTACCATTTATGTATGATGACTTGATGACATGATTAGGGAGTCATTGGATGGTGTTTGAACGTGTTTATGCATGAAAAAACAGATTTTGCTGCACTTTCTGGGCAAACCGTATCGAAACACCCACTGGCGTTTCGAAACGGGGGCCTGTAATGGCCTTCGTGTTTCGAAACGATTTAGGTCGTTCCGATACGTTTTGGCTACTAGAGAGCCGTGTTTCGGAACAAGTATCAAAACGGAGGTGTGATGTCCCGCGTTTCGAAACGGATGGTACGTGTTTCGAAACAGGTGACCGTTGGGCACTGATTTGAATGGTGTTGAAGTTTGCAAGCTTTACATTTTAGTCCCAGAAGTTAAGTTTGCAATTGCATGAGTTTGAGATGTCCAATTAAGGTGAAATTTGACAGGGAAGCATGAAACATGACTAATTTCATATTGGTAAAGTAAGGATCAATAAAGCCCTCTGTTTTACAGAAATTACAATTTGGTCCCTATTTTTGTAAAGAGTGCAATTGAGTCCCTGTTTTTTTATCCGATCGATGTGACTTTCTCAGATAAGTTTTATGGGAACTCACTTAGGGTTAATGTACATCTAGAAAAAATTTAAAAGAAAAAAAGGGTCGTAAATCAAGGTTGACTTTTGGGTTGACTTTGGTTTTCCCCGTGTAATCTTCGTAGTTCGGGTCAACCGTCTAGGCAATGGGGGATCCATTGAGTTGTTGGGAGATTTATGTAAACTCCCTTTTGAGCAAGTTTGGTTTGCTGTTTTAGACTTGTAAATGGCCTTTGGTATTTGGTTAATGCTTTACTTTGCATTTTGGTATCTTGTTTGGCTTGTATGCTAGGTTGCATGCCTCTGGTTTACCTTTAATGCAAATGTTCATGTTATGATTATGAATATGCCATAAATGATTGAGGATTGATGTTTAAATATGTTGTACACCCAAGGCTGTACCGAAATGGTGAGCCTGAAATGGCCTAGGGGTTTCGAAACATGGATGAGCGTTTCGATACATTTGGCTACTGGAATCTCGTGTTCCGAAACACCATAGAGGGTGTTTCGATACGAGCTTCGAGACGCTTGACCTGTTCTGAAATAGGTGTTTCGATACAGGGCAACTTGTACCGAAACACCCACCTGTTAAGTTGGTTATTGGAATCTTCTGAAGTTCTGTTTCTTTACATTTTGGTCCATGATTGTTGTGGATGCAATTAAATGAGCTTGGATGATTGTTTTGAGTTGAGTTTTGATAGAGAGGCATGTAATATGACTAATTAGAGATTGGTATTTTAAAAAGTGAAGAAGTCCCTATAATTTGTTGAAATTACAAAATGATCCCTAAAATGTGTTTGAATCCAATTGAGTGTCTAATCGAAGTCTGATTGAGAAGCTAAGTGTTCCGCTGTGAGTCTTTACACACAGGCTCATGTTGAGCATCTAGACAAGATAAAATAGAAAATAAATTTAGGTTGTTTATTGAGGTAAACCTTTTTCGGTTTACTTCATTATTCTCTGTGTGGCCCGCTCGGTTCGGTCTTTCGCCCAGACCGGGTCGAGGAGGTTACATTTACTGCTGTAAACTTTCCGGTTTACATCAATATTCCCCGTGTGAACCGTTCGGTTTTGTTGGGAGTCTAGGCCGGGTCGAGTGGGTTACACTATTAGTACGAGATTCTAGCATGTGGTGATTTTCAGAGTACGATACTTGTGTTTAGTGGGCTGTGTATTCATAGGAGCTTACGGAGTGGAGTCTGTAATTCTTATTTTGCAAATTGTATTAATTAAATCGAATGTTTAAATATTTTAATTTAATTGGAGCTCATTTGTAACGTTTTGATCTCTTGTCTATTTTCAACGGTTGGTTTTAAATGTTTTTGGGAAAATACTTTGTTAGGCTAAACCCATATTGAAAATTTTATTGTAATAGACTTGAGTTTGAGGCCAAATGTGACATCCGAGTTTAGGATTTTAGAAAATGTGCCAACTGAGAGCTTTTAACCACTTGCTCTAGAGATTGTTGACAAATGTTAGAATTTTTTTTTATAACATTTTAGGTTTATTTTTTCATTTTTATTGACAAGTTTCAATACTTAGTTTTTTGATACATTTTAGAAGTATCGATACTTGTTTTGTAAGTATCGAAAATTGTAAAAAAAATAAATAAAAAAAAACCAACCTAAAATGTTAGCAAAAAGTGTAATATTTTAAGTTTATGGGCTTATATCAAAACTTATCGTCTTTTAGTCGCACCCTAAACCTGTTGTGCATCGCATGGTTTGGAATTTAGACTTATTCGGCTGTGGAAATTTCTGAAGCAGTAAAGGCCCAGAGCCTAATGGCTATGTTATTCAACCACCCCACCTCTTCACTTATTTATTATTCAATGAACACATATCAGATTCTGGGTTTTGGCCTCTTTCTATGTTAAATAGCATATAAGTCAAAACACACCTCCATAATTTTGCAGTATCAATAAATCACATTTACACAACAATTATCTGTCGACAAAATTGGCAAACGGTGGGCAACTTCAACTCGAACACCAAAGAAACAACTCTCGCAAGTTAACCCTGCCATGGACACTGCAGCACTTCAGTTCAAGCTCGCCCTTTTAGCCCTTTCTTTGCTATTCTTGCCTTCTCTTCAGGCCACCTATTTCAAATACTGCGGTCTGTTTTCTTCTTTCCTCCTATTAGATTATTGTTGGGTTCTTTCCATTTTCCCTGAATTATCTACTGGAGTTCTCCTATATTTTAGTCAATATATTCTTGATTGCTTTTGAGGGTTTTTTTTTCTTTCCAATTGTTCAACTACTTAGCTTTTTTCCCCTAATGCACGCATGATCAATTCCTGGATTGAAACGAATGCAGATACGGAAGCCAATTATGTTGTGAAAGTCAGTGGAATCGATATATCACCTAATCCCGTGGTTAGAGGCCAACCAGCTACCTTCAACATCTCAGCTTCTACCGGTAAACTTTCCCTTCCTTCAACTTTCTAATGGTAGTCAATCTTTAATTATGAAAAAAGAGAGGGTAGAGTGAAAAAAATGGGGGAAATGGAATAGGGCTTCATTTAGACTATTAATTAAGAGAAATCAATGTAACCACTTCATATTTGACCATGGATTCAATTCAGTTGAACTTTAGATTCTGTATCTTTTGACAGAAGAAGTAAAGCAGGAATAATTGGCTCAAAGGGTTTAATAATTTAGTTTTTGATGTATCAAGCCAAACATCCAAGATTTCTGTGATTTTTCAGTCCAAGGATTGTATGCTTGTGAATACGAGTTGCTTTATGGAAGAAGCATAATTGGTTTACTGGTTTAGAGCTCAAGTATGTTGGAACCTGCTTTTATAACTCTAGAAATAAACATGTAACTTGTTCGCCTTCATGATATTAATAAAAAGTCTGCTTTAGGATGGTACGAAACATTCCTAAACATAGGTGGGAATCTTGGGGTTGTTGAGCAAGAAACCTAGCTAAGAATTAATCTTGAATCCTCCATATGAATTGTTACTAAATTCACAGTCAAACATACCTCTAAATATGTTATCTGGCAGTTCACAGTACGAGCATGACCCTAAAGGCCTAAACCTGTATCATGAAATCTTTCGAAACCCGCATTCTGTTATAACCCATAAATATATATTTTTGGAATTAATAGCTTCGACATGAATTCTTGACGTCCTGAAATTTCTTGGTCCGTGTCATCAAATGCCTTTATTTATGCGGTACCCATCTGGATGTGTACCTAAGAATTGCTCTATGTATTTATGTCCTTTGTTAACAGAGATAGCCTTTTGCGGCATTTCATGTGTGCATATTATTTTGCAGGTAAAGCAATCTCTGGAGGCAAAGCGGTAATTGATGTTTCCTACTTTGGGGTACATATCCATCAAGAAATTCATCCCCTTTGTGAGGAAACATCCTGCCCTATTGCTGTTGGCAACTTTGTGCTCTCTCACAATCAAGTTTTACCTGGATTTACTCCGCCAGTAAGTTTTACTAATGGCATTAACTTATTTTAGAGAATAGTTTTAGGATATACCTGTGAGGTGCCCTTATAAATTGACTCGAACATTGAGAAGGTGCCCTTAAAAATTAACTTGACAGTGAGATGTTTAACTAGCCTGGGATGGGAAATCCAAAACTCATCCATGCCTGATGTGAATTTATCATTGATTATGATCACGTTTACTCTTAGTTTCACCCCTGTTTGGTTAATCTGTGGCTGAGTTTCCAATTGAGTCTGTTTCACATTTTAAGTATCAATGTAATTGGACATTTTAGGGATTTTAGTATAACATATGATGTTTAGAATCTCCATTTTTCTTGAATAACCCATATACGACACATTTTTGGTCATAGATATGGAGATATGACCCTCTAAAGACCCTCCAAAGTTCAAATATATAACCGTATGTATTTGACACTCTCACCCGACTCCAAATAACATAGAGTAGAACTACCAGCAGCCCTTGTAAATGTTCATCTCTTTAGGCGATCGTGCATCTTTTCTTTTTCCTGTGTTTCACTTGTTTTGCTTTCAGAGTTTCTTTTTAATTGGTTCTTTTAGTTTGGCACAACATTGTTGTCGAACTTTAGATCATTTAGACTATTTCTTACACTTGTATTCATACATAGCTTTCCATTTTGTTCCTTATTTAAACCAACCTGGTTCTTAACTATCTGTAGAGGTCAAAATCTGGATTACCTCTTTCTAAGGTGGGAAGTACGAGTCGAAAGTGAATTCTGATGCACTGGTTTCAAACTCTAGAACTCGTAATTCTGATTTTTTTAGGTCTTATTTACTTTGTATGGTTTTTGCAGGGTTCCTACACACTTCAGATGAAATTATTTGGCGATGGAGATTCGAAGTTAACATGCATTTCCTTTGGTTTCAAAATCGTTTTAGGTACTTCTGGATCTTCGGTTTCCGATATCTAAGCTACCAAGAATATATGTGGATGATTGTCGGCATACACTGTAGTGGGATGTTTCCTTGTCTTCATATGGACAGATCTCAAGTTCTAAAATCTTTGTACTTTTATTGTACTAATAATAACTACGCAGTTGTTCCACGTATACTACTAAATACATCTGAATCCTCTTAGGTCACCCCAGATTTTCCTGGAAAAGAAAATTACTAGAGAACTATATGGAACATAAAAACTAAAAGTTAAGAACGCTTGGGCATTGGATCATTCAAAAGTGAGTTTTCTTTTATATATATCCAATCAAATATTACAAAAAAACCCTGGACCCGACGGGTCCTACCCTAGTTAAGAACTTCATCGTGGAGTCTTTTCCTTCCTCCCTTGTCGGTGAGTAATTTCTACCATAAACAAATTAAAGACAGAAATTACTACCATAAAACAAAATTCAATATGGATATAACCCTTATTATAACACAAATATTACATTATAATCTGTATTTAATTTCAATGGTTTATGGTAGTAATTTCTAATAATAAAAATCTCTTTGTCCTTTTTGTGTTTCCATGTATGCCTTATTATTTAAAAACTAAGCCATACATTTTAGTCTTAAATTTTAAATCTTATAACACTAAAAACTAAACTCTAATGTAACTACCCAATTTTTGAATTAGCGAATCTGGTCTCAGACTCGAGTTATGGGCTTTTAATTTGGAAGTCTAATTAAGAATATTTTAAGTTGAGCCTATTAAATTAGGAGAGAAGGTTTGAATTTTAAAAGGATAAAGATAGAGAGAAAAAGGAGAGATATTACGTTGGATGCCCCACACGTCGCCGCTGCGCGTAGGCGTGCTTCAATGCCTTGGAAAGCCATCTAGCCGGCCAGGCCGAGCCGAGCCGGCCTGCTGAGCCAACCCAAGTCAAGAATCGAGTCGGTTTGTTAAGCCGCTAGCCGAGCCGAGCCGCTGTTGACCGAGCCATTGAGTTTTCCTGTGGACCTTGCCTGGGGGTTTCTCGATGTTCTGAGTTTGCTGGCATAGTTCGTTTCGCCAAATTCGAACTGGGTGAGTTGTTTTTATGCGTTTGACCTTGTGAATTAGTTAGTGAATGAGGTTAACTAGTATTGTTGTATTTATAGATTTGTGAGGATTGTTGGGGCTTTAATACCGTATCAAGAGGAGCTTTTGAGGAGCTCGAATAAGGGTTCATCGATACTCGCTTAAGGTTAGTACAACTCAAACTCTCATTGCTTCATGAGCATCATAAATGTGATTGCTTTGCATGTTAGTATCTGCAAAATAGGTAGAGGATGAATATGCATATTTGGAGACCGATAGTATGAGTGATATGCTCAAACTCTCCAAATGGCTTTGTTGAGAGAAGCTTTGATTGTCTCAACTGTGAATGCAAGCAAGCTTTGATCCTTCAAATGTCTTCTTGTTGAATAGAATGAAAAGGATGATGGAATAGAGTATAGTGCGGAAGTATGATAGTGTGGTGTTTGTATGAATGGATGAAAAGGAATGAAATGATGACAAAAATGATATGGTGGTTCGGCTAGTGAAGTTTGGAAAGGAATAGATAGAATGAAATGGAAAAAAGATGGAATAGTATTCAATGTAACCCCCTTAGCCCGGCCTAGACGGTTGACCCGAACTACGAGGATTACACAAGGAAAACCAAAGTTAACCCGAAAGTCAACCTTGATTAACAACCCTGTTTTTTCTTTTTAAATCTTATCTAGATGCACATTAAACCTAAGCGTACTCTCGAGAAACGCATTCTTGCAAAGCACGGCGATCGAAACACAGTAAGGGACTCAATTGCACAAATACACAAGTTAGGGACTGATTTGTAAATTCTGGAAAGATGGAAGACTTAACTGATTTTAAGGTTACCAATACTTAATTAACCATATTACATGCTTCTCTGTCAAATTTCACCTTAAACGAACATCTCAAACTCAAGCAAATGAAAATACAATTTTCAGGACTAAAACGTAAAGCTTGCAAACCTTAAAACCATTCAAATCAGTGCCCAACGGTCATCTGTTTCGAAACGGGGTTGACCGTTTCGAAACTCGGGTTCGTTCTGAGACCTGTATCGGAACAGGGCCTAGCAGTGGCCAAAACGTTTCGGAACGACCTCTATCCGTTTCGATACTCGAAGGCCTTTACAGGCCCCCGTTTCGAAACGCTAGTGCCCGTTCCGATACGGACTGCCCAGAAGTTGCATAATTTGCTGGTTTTACACACATTAAGCCACACAAACACATCCTAATGACTTCCTAATCATGCCAACAGGTCATCATACATATAAGGTACACATTTGCAACACCAAAACACATGCATGACACCAATCAAGGAAATCCACAAGTCTATAGGCATGCATCATAGTGTCCAAAACCAAATAACTATCAAAGCACCAAATAAGCATCAAAATGGACATTTACAAATCCAAATCATTTAAGGTATCATGTCACAACTAGGGAGTCCAAAACATCTCCCAAATCACATCCTAGGTTCCCATTGCCAAATATCAAAAATTAATAGTTTTGTGAAAACATCACCATACATGAGCTTAGCCTTCCCTTGGATTCATAGCCTCCTTGCTGCCCTCAAACACCTCAATTATCTGCATTATTGGTTCAAGAGAGAGAGACCGTGAGTACAATTGCTTAGTGAGGCATGCTCTAAAGAAACAACACAATAATGCATTTTATAAAACACTTTTCACAAAGCCTTTTTACACATAAACATCGTTTCTCATGCAACATTGCATACACATCAAGCATCTTTTGCTTCATTACCATCAACATGTCATATTGGCTTCCAAGTGATAAACCATAACCATTTACAACATAAAACACAATCGGATACGCGGATTACAAGTGTTGTCCCTTACACTTCATACACACTACCGAACACACAAGGTGGAGTTTACCGGTACAATCACAACCCCTCAACACCCGTGATGGAGTTTAACGGTACAATCACAACCCCTCAACATCACTCATCGGTAGTTGTATAACATCACTAACGAGAACACGGGACACTCAACACAAGATCCACACATGGACTTTTAACCACCATTATGATCTTAAACATCTCGTTAGTGTACTTGGATGGAGTTTACGGTACAATCTCAACCCCTCAACATCCAAGGCGACTTTATTCACGGTGCACCCAATCCTATAGCCGGCTAACTATATCCGATTCAAGTACTTTAAAACCACACATCACTTACCAATATACATCATTTATCCTCAATAATCCACTATTTTAAAGTATTAATCAAAGCCATTAAACCATCATGCATCACTATGCATCAAAACCACATTTACTAATATCAAACCAAGGACCTCTTACCTTGAGCATCCTTCAACACATGGCTTTCAAAACCAGCATTAATCATGCTAAAACATGCTTTCAAAACAGAATTTAAACATGCAAATTAACTACAATGCATCCAACCATCTCATGGTTCATCCAAGAGAGAGAGTTTTCCCGAAAACTTACTCTTGAGCTTAGTTAAGTTGTTTAGACTTAAACTAAGCTCCAACACCTTCAAACATTCATTACAAAGCTGGAAATCCCAACTTCACTCACCAATTATGTTTCGCAAGCTTGCCGAAACGCCGTTCAAGCCTCCAGATTAACACCACAAGTATCAGAAGATGTCTCCCCTGTTTTAAACACATCAAAGCAGAGGATTAATGCATCATCATGCATTAAAATCTTCAGCCATCACACCTAATCTCGCTGCTCTAACCAAATCTAACATTTCGGCTACCAAACACAACCGAAATCACTTACAAACTCCTCCACAACATTACCCAGCTAAGATCCATCACTTCTAACCATTCCTAAACATCATTTAACACTAAAAAAGAACATAAACTCGTCCTTATACCTCCAGCTATTACAGATCACCAAGATCACCCCAAAAACCACCATTTTCATAAGCAAAAACTTAGGAAATTCAACCTATTCGGGATTGCATTGATTAAACCTCAATTACACATCATTAAACATCCAAAATACATTTAAAATCCATCTAAAAACAGAGCCCAAACAATCACCACGAATTTCTTCAAGATTTCTTCCAAATCTTGAGTTTTAAGCCAAAATCAAGTTCATATCATTAAAACCTTTTATAAAACTTTAATTTAAGGATTGAGAACTTGAGAATTTCAGTAAAGAACTGAGTATTTAGAGGAGAAGAACATCCTTACCTCTAAATGTAGATTTCTCCTTGATTAGAGACAATTTCCTTGAAAATCCAATAAGCAAAACAATAGAATTTGATGTAGAAAGGATTAGGAATCAATTGATGATTGAAACCTCATCAATTGATGTGAAAATCAATAGAAATGTTACTGTAGAAATGTGTTTTGCTGAGGGAATTTTGAGAGAAAATGAGATGAGAAAGTTTTAACAAAAGTTAGTTATGAAAATCTAAAAATTGGTTTTCCACTTTTCCTTTAATTAATTAAACATTAATTAAATCATTAAAATCTAAGAAAAATCTGGAGAAATCAATCTTGGGTAAATTAGCTCCTTAAAGATTCAAAGTTTCAATCCTTACAAAAGAGTCACCACTGAACTTTTCAAAAATCGCATTTTAGTCACTATTTCAAAATGTCGCACTTCCAAACCTTATTTTGTAAAATTGATTTTACCAATCTCTTATATATATTAAAAGAGGATTTTTAGATATTTTTCCATATTTTAAAGCACCCTGAACTAGGCTTTCTTTAAAAACCTCCTTTTATATTCGAACCGAAAAACAGACCGGTCCAGTTCAGACCCTAAACTTCTAAGCCCAAAATTGGGGTGTTACAACTCTCCCCCCTTAAGAAATTTTGTCCTCGAAATTTACCTGGAGGAAAGAGGTACAAAAACTGCTTCTTCATCTCATCTTTCCTTTCCCACGTGGCTTCCTCGACACCACGATGTTTCCACAACACCTTTACCAAATCAATGGTCTTGCCTCGAAGAACTTTACTGTCTGAATCAAGAATTTCCATCGACTCTTTATCATAGGTCAAGTCTGGATTCAACTCCACTTTCTCCACATGCATAACATGCGAAGGATCCGATCTATACCTTCGAAGCATAGAGACATGAAACACATCATGAATCTTTTCCAAATCTTGCGGCAACCTCAGCTTGTACGCAACTGGACCCACACGCTCAATCACCTCGTATGGTCCAATGTACCTAGGGCTCAACTTACCCTTTCGACCAAACCTCATCACCTTCTTCCAAGGCGAAACCTTCAAAAACACACGGTCACCTACCGCATACTCAATCTCCTTACGCTTCAAATCCACGTAAGACTTCTGTCGATCAGAAGTTGCCTTCAATCGCTCACAAATGAGCTTCACTTTCTCGGTGGTTCCTTTCAACAAAGCTGGCATTGAAACCAACTTCTGACCTGTTTCAGCCCAACAAAGAGGAGTTCTGCATTTCCTCCCGTACAAGGCTTCATAAGGTGCCATTTGAATACTTGCCTGGTAGCTATTGTTATAAGCAAACTCCACAAAAGGCAAATGCTTCTCCCAAGAGCCTTGAAACTCAATCACACAACACCTCAACATATCTTCCAGGACTTGGATAACACGCTCAGACTGTCCATCCGACTGTGGATGATAAGAAGTACTGAAATTCAACCGTGTACCCAAAGCCTGATGCAAACACTCTCAAAAACGCGATGTAAACCTTGAATCCCTATCCGACACAATCGACTTTGGCACACCATGCAGCCGCACAATCTCAGCAATGTACAGCTCCGCAATCTTATCCAATGTGTACGTAGTATGCACAGGTAAGAAATGCGCACACTTCGTGAGGCGATCCACAATCACCCACACCGAATTCTTCTTCGATGGCGACAAAGGCAAACCAAACACAAAGTCCATGGTAATCCTTTCCCACTTCCACTCAGGAATCCTCAACGATTGCAACAACCCAGAAGGAAACTGATGCTTAGCCTTAACCCGCTGGCAAACCATGCACTTGCTCACATACTCAGCAACATCTTTCTTTAATCCCACCCAATAGTACTCATATCTAAGATCACGATACATCTTAGTACTACCAGGGTGCATAGCAAAAAGACTACTATGAGCTTCAGTCAGAATAACACACCTCAACTCAGCATCATTGGGCACCAGTATCCGACTCCCAAAACATAAAACTCCATCATCATTAAAGCATAAATCTGATGGCCTATCCTCAGCAATATCCTGAACATGTGGCACCAAGGAATCATGCAACAGCTGCTTATCCTTTATCAACTGAACCAAGGATGGTTTCACTTGCAATTCAGCCACAAGACCTCCACCTCGCGAAATGCTTAAGCTGGCAAACATAGCCCTCAACTCTACTGCCACCTTCCTACTCAAGGCATCCGCTACAACATTAGCTTTTCCCGGATGGTACTCAATCGTCAGATCATAATCTTTAAGCAACTCCACCCAACGTCGTTGCCTAAGATTCAACTCTTTCTTAGACATCAGATACTTCAAACTATTGTGATCCGTGTACACAGTACACTTCTCACCATACAGGTAATGTCTTTAAATTTTCAAAGCAAAAACCACCGCAGCTAACTCAATATCATGCGTAGGATAATTGCGCTCATGCACCTTCAACTGTCGCGATGCATAAGCCACCACCTTACCCTCTTGCATCAACACACACCCCAAACCAACATAGGATGCGTCACTGTACACTACAAACTCTTTCCCTGATTCAGGCTGAACCAAGAGAGGAGCTTGCGTCAAAGCTGCCTTCAGCTTCTCAAAAGCATGTTGTCTCGCTTCTGTCCACTCATACTTTACGTCCTTTTGCAACAACTTCGTCAAAGGTGTAGCAATATTTAAAAATCCATCCAAGAACCTCTGGTAGTATCCTGCCAAACCAAGGAAACTACGGACTTCATGAACAGACTTAGGAGGCTTCCAATTCATCACTGCCTCAATCTTTTGCGGATCAACACGAATACCCTCGGCAGAAACCACATAACCAAGGAACACAACTTCTCTAAGCCATAATTCACACTTGCTTAGCTTAGCATAAAGCTGATTCTCCAACAAAGCCTGCAACACAATCCTCAAATGCCCCTCATGCTTCTCCTCGGTACAAGAGTACACAAGGATATCATCAATGAACACCACAACAAATCTGTCCAAGTACTCATGGAACACTCTATTCATCATGTCCATAAAATCTGCAAGAGCATTCGTCAAACCAAACGACATCACAAGGAACTCATAATGCCCATACCTCGTTCTGAAGGCTGTCTTTGGCACATCTACATCCTTCACCTTCAACTGGTAATAACCTGAGCTTAAGTCAATTTTAGAGAACACAGCCGCTCCCCGAAATTGATTAAAAAGATCATCAATCCTCGGTAAAGGATACCGATTCTTGATAGTCAACTTATTCAGCTGACGGTAATCGATGCACATTCTCATAGTGCCATCCTTTTTCTTCACAAACAAGACCGATGCACCCCAAGGTGACACACTCAGCCGAATGAAACCACGATCAAGCAACTCCTGAAGTTGCGTCTTCAGCTCCTTTAACTCCTTAGGCGTCATTCGATAAGGTGTAATGGACACTGGAGTTGTGTTTTCATACAGCTCAATTCCAAACTCCACCTCTCGATTAGGAGGCAATCCAGGTAACTCCTCCGGAAACACACCAGGATACTCTCGCACAGTCCTGATATCTTGGACTCGCAATTCCTTATAGCTAGGATTCATCACAAAGGCCAGATAAGCTTCACACCCTTGTCTCAGCATCCGGCCCACTTCCAATGTAGACACCACATTGGCAAGAAACTTCACATTCTCACCAACCACCACTACCTCATAATCATCCGCTAGCTTCAACGAAACTCGCTTGTTCTCAAAATCCACCACAGCTCGATGTTTAACAAGCCAATCCATACCAAGGATTACATCAAAACCATAGAATGGCAATTCCATGAGATCAACATGAAAAACATGATTTTGCACAACCAAGGGACATCTTCTATACAACTTCCGTGTCACAATGGTCTCACCAAAGAAACTAGTTATACGCATACCAATTTCCAAAGACTCAACAGGCAAACCAAGCAATTGAGCATGTTCACGCAATATGTATGAGTGTGTAGATCCAGAATCAATCAAGGAAAGTAATGAAAAGGATTGCAAAGTATGGGTACCTGCGATCACATCCGTGTCATTCCTCCCCTCTCGCTGCGCATACACTCGAGCCTGAACACCACCCTCAGGTTGGACAGCCACCACATGCGTCACATTCCTCCCACCATCATCTCTGCACTGGAAGTTACCACGGCCGCCCCCACGACCTCTCTGTGGTGCAACATGTAACCCCCGTAGCCCGGTCTAGACGGTTGACCCGAACTACGAAGATTACACGGGGAAAACCAAAGTCAACCCGAAAGTCAACCTTGATTAACGACCCTTTTTTTTTTCTTTTTAATCTTATCTAGATGCACATTAACCTTAAGTGTGACCGTACAGACAACGTATCAAAAGATCACAAACATCAGAGATCAAACTGGGACCCAACTGAACAAATTACAACTTTAGGGACCAAATTGTAAATTCTGATAAATTAAGGGACTTAGCCCAAATTAAAGTTACCATCTTGAAATTAGTCAGGTTTCATGCACCTCTGTGAAATTTCAGCTTAAAAGGACATCCACAGCTCATGCAATTGATCACACAAGATTTAGGACCAAAACACAAACATTTCAAAACATGTAACTACCATGTCAGCCCCCTAACGGTCGACCGTTCCGAAACAGGCTAGCCCTGTTCCGAAACACGGGCCGTTCCGAAACGGGTTCTGGAACATGGCCTCGGCAGAGGCTAAACCGTTTCGAAACGGTGCATACCGTTTCGGACGCCTGGGTTCATGCAAGGCACCCGTTCTGAAACGGTACACCCCTGTTCCGAAACGCCTGCAGAAAAACCGGCAAACAAGCATACTAGATCATGCAATTGGACACTCAAACATGCTCCAAACATCACCAAACTTTACCAGCATGCAATTAAACATATTTAACACATATAAGCATCATCAATTCAGCAAGATAACATCTCATGCAAAAAGGCCCAAATTTAAGGTCATGCTTCCTACACAAGCTATCCACTCAAGCTTCAACTTGCAAAACAAGCATATAAGGTTCAATCCAAAAATCAGCAACATCAACCACATTCAACATACTTAGGGAGTCGTAAACACCTCCCAAAACCAATACATTGGTCCCCCATTGCCAAAAACATACAAAAGCTAAAACACTTATAAAACCTTCATACATTGAGCTTTACTTGTACTTGTTTGCTTGCCTCCTCTTGCTGCCCTCAATGCACTCTAATGCTCTGCATTATTGAATCAAGAAAACGAGAGAGCGTAAGCCAAAGCTTAGTGAGGAGTGCTCTTTAAAAACCATTCAATAATGCATTAAAATTCATTTGTAAATCATGCTTGAAAACAACCTTTACACATGCTCAAAGCATACTTTAAATCAAGCAATAACATGCTTCCACATTTCATTTAAACTAGCATCTCATGCTTAAACATAAACATTAAATCATGCATCTCATGCATCTCATGTACAATACATGTCATATTGGCTCAAGTGATACATTTCATTTAGAAATCAAGTTCAACAACTTTTCCCAAGGACTTTTAAACACCTTGGACCCCAAGGACTTTTAAACACCATGAATGGACCACACAAGGACTTTTAACCACCTTTGTGTCCGTAGCTTGAAATACCCCAAGGACTTTTAAACACCTTGGCCCCAAGGACTTTTAAACACCTTGGCCCCATGGACTTTTAACCACCATGGAAAGGAGCACCTAAGGACTTTTAACCACCTTAGTGTCCGCAACAAGATTCATCCAAGGACTTTTAACCACCTTGATGATCTTAGATAACAAGGCTCACTCAAGGACTTTTAACCACCTTAGTGACCTTCACTTTTACAAACCATCACTTGCCAATACACACTTTATACATCATGTAATCCACTGTTTTAAAGCATTTAAATCAAGCCATTTCATCATGCATTTCAAAGCATTAAATCATCATTTAACAATGCATAAAAACAAGGCACTCTTACCTAGAGACACCTTCAACACATGGCTTAAATCATCAGCATAAACCATGCTAAAACATCAGCAATTAACATGCTAAAACATGCTTTCCAAAACAGTAGCAAATCATGCAAAATCATCATTTCACATTTCATCAAAACATGGCCACCACTTTAAGAGAGTAATCCGAAAACTTACACTTGAGCTTAGCAAAGTTGTTTAGACTTATACTAAGCTCCCAAAACCTTCAACCTTTGGTTTAAAAGCTGAAAATCCATTTTCACTCACCGATTACCAAACAAGCCTAGCCAACAAGCTTTCCAAGCTTCCGAAACCTTCCGAAAACACCTCCAAAACTCAAGGATCAACCTCCCCTGTTTCAAGCACATAAAAACAGAACATTAATGCATCCTTATGCATTAAAACACCAGCAACATCAACACAACCCGCTGCTCATCACAAATCTAACAATTTGGCTACCAAACACAACCGAAATCATCTCCAAACACTTCCAAAACTTAACCCAGCCAAGATCCATCACTTCTAACCATTTTTATACATCAACTAACATGCAAAAGATCACAACCACGTCCTTATACCTCCAGGTATAACAGATCACCAAAAACACTCCAAAAACAACCAAAAACTCAAGCCAAACTTAGGAAATTCAACCTATCCGGGATTGCATTGATTAAACCTCAACTTCTAATCATTTTAGCATTCATTTAACATCATTTTAACACTTCAAAACCCTGCTTAAACAGATCACACGAAATTTTCACCAAAATCACCAAATCTTGCATTTTAGCCAAAAATCAAGATCTCAATTGAAAAGCCTTTAACAAAACATGAATCAAGGATTGAGAACTTAGGAATTTCAGTAAAGAACTGATAGTTTAGAGGAGAAGGACGTTCTTACCTCCAAACTTGAATTTCTCCACTTTAGAGCCAAAATGCTTGATGAATCAACTTGTAAATTGTGAGGTTTTGATGATGAGATGATTAGAAATCAAATGAGAGTTGAAATGAGAGATTAAGAAGTCAAAATCAGAGAAAGAAATCTGAGGAAATCTTGTTTGGGTAGAGAGAAAATGAGAGAAAAGAGAATTTGAGAGAAAATAGAAAAATTAGTTAAGAATTGGTTAAAATGATTTCCCTCTCTTTTCTTAATCTTTAAAATCAGATTTTAGACTTAAAATATCTTAGAAAAATCTGGAGAAATCCTTTTTGGAATAATAGCTCCTTAAAGATTCAAAGTTTCAATCCTTTATAAAACTGTCCCGCAACTTTCAAAAATTACATTTTGGTCACTAGTCAAAATGTCAACCTTCCGAACCTCATTTTCCAAAATTGATTTCACAGTTCACTTTTATATATTAAAAGATGATTTTAGAATATTTTTCCATATTTTTAGTGCAACCCGAACTAAGTTTTCCTAAATTCACTCTTATATATTCGATCAGCACTTTGACCGAACCGGTCAACGCCAAAACCTCTGAGCCCAAAACCGGGGCGTTACAACTCTCCCCCCCTTAAGAAATTTCGTCCTCGAAATTTACCTGAAGGAAAGAGATAAGGAAACTGCTTCAGCATATCCTCCTTCCGCTCCCACGTGGCTTCCTCAACACCGCGATGCTTCCACAGCACCTTCACCAACTCAATGGTCTTGCCACGAAGAACCTTGCTATCTGAATCCAGAATCTTCACCGGTTCCTCATCATAGGTCAAATCCGGGTTCAATTCCACCTCCTCCACAGGCAACACATGCGAAGGATCAGATCGATACCTCCGGAGCATAGAAACATGGAACACATCATGAATCTTCTCCAGCTCCTGAGGTAACCTCAACCGATACGCAACAGGACCAACACGCTCAACAACCTCATACGGTCCAATGTATCTAGGGCTCAGCTTACCCTTCCGCCCAAACCTCATCACCTTCTTCCAAGGTGAAACCTTCAAGAACACGCGATCACCCACCGCAAACTCTATCTCCCTACGCTTCAAATCCGCGTAAGACTTCTGCCGATCAGAAGCAGCCTTCAACCTCTCACAAATGAGCTTCACCTTCTCGGTGGTACCTTTCAACAAAGCAGGCATCGAAACCAACTTTTGACCAGTTTCAGCCCAACACAGAGGAGTCCTACACTTCCTCCCATACAGAGCCTCATAAGGTGCCATCTGTATACTTGCCTGAAAACTGTTGTTGTAAGCGAACTCTACCAAAGGCAGATGCTTCTCCCAAGAACCTTGGAACTCTATCACGCAACATCTCAACATATCCTCCAAAATCTGAATAACTCGCTCAGACTGGCCATCCGACTGGGGATGATAGGATGTACTGAAATGCAACCTTGTACCCAGAGCTTGATGCAAACACTGCCAAAAACGCGATGTGAACCTCGGATCCCTATCCGACACGATCGACTTAGGCACACCATGCAACCTCACAACCTCAGCAACGTACAGCTCTGCCAGCTTATCCAAAGAAAACGTTGTATGCACAGGCAAGAAATGTGCACACTTCGTCAGGCGATCCACAATCACCCAAACAGAATTCTTCTTCGACGGAGACAAAGGCAAACCAGATACAAAATCCATGGTAACCCTCTCCCACTTCCATTCAGGGATTTTCAACGGTTTCAACAAACCAGAAGGAACCTGATGTTCAGCCTTTACGCGCTGACACATCAAACACTTGCTCACGAACTCTGCCACATCCTTCTTCAAGCCCACCCAATAGTACTCATCACGAAGATCGCGATACATCTTTGTACTACCAGGATGCATAGCAAAAGGACTACTATGACCTTCAGCTAGAATAGCATGCCTCAACTCAGCATCTGCAGGCACTACTATCCGACTACCAAAACACAACACCCCATCCTCATTAAAACAGAAATCCGAAGGTCTACCCCCCGCGATATCCTGAACATGAGACACCAAGGAATCATCCAACAACTGCTTATCCTTGATCAACTGAACCAACGAAGGTTTCACTTGCAACTCAGCAACAAGACCACCATCCTGCGATATACTCAAGCTAGCAAACATAGCTCTCAGCTCAACAGCTACCTTTCTACTCAAGGCATCCGCAACAACATTGGCCTTTCCAGGATGATACTCTATCGTCAGATCATAATCCTTGAGCAACTCCAACCAACGTCGCTGCCTGAGATTCAACTCCTTCTAAGACATCAGATACCTCAAACTCTTGTGATCCGTGTACACCGTACACTTCTCACCATACAGATAATGCCTCCAGATCTTCAGAGCAAAAACCACTGCAGCCAGCTCAATATCATGCGTAGGATAATTGCGCTCATGCACCTTCAACTGCCGCGACGCATAAGCCACAACCTTACCCTCTTGCATCAGCACACACCCCAAACCAACATAGGATGCATCACTGTAGACTACAAACTCTTTCCCTGATTCAGGCTGAATCAAGATAGGAGCTTGCGTCAAAGCCAACTTCAGCTTCTCAAAAGCTTGCTGTCTCGCTTCTGTCCACTCATACCTAACATCTTTCTGCAGCAACTTCGTCAAAGGAGCAGCAATCTTGGAAAAACCATCCACAAACCTTCGGTAGTATCCTGCCAAACCAAGGAAACTACGAACCTCCTAAACAGACTTAGGAACTTTCCAGTTCATCACCGCTTCAATCTTCTGAGGATCAACACGAATCCCCTCAGCTGAGACCACATGACCAAGAAAAACAACCTCCCTAAGCCAGAACTCACACTTGCTCAACTTAGCATAAAGCTGATTCTCCAACAAAGCTTGCAACACAACCCTCAAATGCTCTTCGTGCTCTTCCTCAGTACGCGAGTACACAAGGATATCATCAATGAACACCACAACAAACTTGTCTAGGTATTCATGAAAAACACGATTCATCATGTCCATGAAAGCAGCAGGAGCATTTGTCAAACCAAACGGCATCACAAGGAACTCATAATGCCCATACCTTGTCCTGAAAGCTGTCTTAGGCACATCCACATCCTTCACCTTCAACTGATAATACCCTGACCTCAAGTCAATCTTAGAGAACACCGCAGCTCCCCGAAATTGATCAAAGAGATCATCAATCCTCGGCAAAGGATACCGATTCTTGATAGTCAACTTGTTCAGCTGACGGTAATCAATGCACATCCTCATCGTGCCATCTTTCTTCTTCACAAACAAGACAGGAGCACCCCAAGGCGAAACACTCGGCCGGATGAAACCACGATCAAGCAACTCTTGCAACTGCGTCTTCAGCTCCTTCAGCTCCTTAGGTGCCATTCTATAGGGAGTAATGGAAACAGGAGTGGTATTCTCATACAGCTCAATACCAAACTCCACCTCGCGATTAGGAGGTAAACCAGGCAACTCCTCAGGAAAAACATCAGGAAACTCCTTCACAACCCTGATATCCTGCACCCTCAGCTCCTTCGAACTAGGATTCATCACAAAAGCCAGAAAAGCTTCACAACCTTGCCTCAGCATCCTGCTCGCCTCCAAGGTAGAAACAACATTGGCAAGAAACTTCACATTCTCACCAACCACCACCACTTCATAATCATCCGCAAACCTAAGCGAAACCCGCTTATTCTCACAATCCACAACAGCACGATGCTCAGCAAGCCAATCCATACCAAGGATCACATCAAAACCATAAAAGGGCAACTCCATAAGATCAACAAGAAAGACATGCTCTTGAACAACCAAAGGACACCTTTTATAAAGCTTACGAGTCACAACAGTTTCACCAAAAGAACTAGTGACTCTAACACCAACATCCAAAGACTCAACAGGCAAACCAAGCAACTCAGCATGCTCACGAAGAATGTATGAATGCGTAGATCCAGAATCAATCAAAGAAAGCAATGACAAGGATTGCAAAGTAAAGGTACCTGCAATCACATCTGCATCATTCCTTCCTTCGCGCTGAGCATACACCCTCGCTTGGCCTCCACCCTCAGGTTGAATAGCCACAACATGAGCTACACCGCGCCCACCTTCCTCTCGCCTCTGAAAAATACCACGGCCGCGCCCACGACCTCTCTGCGATGCTGCAACAACAGGAGCACGCTCTTGACCACCAGCCACCCTCGGACAATCACGTCTCAGATGATCAGCAGAACCACAGTTCCAGCACTCATAACCAGCTGCTATCACAGGAGCTTGCACCTCCCTCCCAGCACGAGGACAGTCACGCTTCAAGTGACCACGGGAACCACAAATCCAACAAGCACTAGGGTCAGCTCTAGCATTGCCGCCCCTAGTAGGTGCACCTCCACCTCTCTTAGACGAGGACTGAAACCTCTGATCACGCCCTCTCTTGTTCCGTCCACCAGAACTATATTCAGCAGCTCTCTTTCCAGAACTAGCTCCAGCACCCTTAGCAGACAAACTCAGGTTCATCTCAATGTCCTTCGATCGACTAACCAACACATCGAAATCATTGTACTCAGCAGCTAACATATAGGTCTTAACCTCCGTCACCAAACCATAACGGAACCTTTCGCACCTTTCGCGCTCATCAGGTACCAACTCTGGTGCATACTGGCTAAGACGTACAAACTGTACCTCATACTCAGCCACACTCATGTTCCCTTGGGTCAGAGACATGAATTCACGCTTCTTTTCATCCAGATATCTAACTCCCAGATATCTCCTCTTGAACGCATGCTGAAAGAACGTCCATGTAACATCAGCATCAGCCATCCCAGAGATTGTGGTCGTCCACCACGTATAAGCATCACCTTGCAGCAGTGACACCACACATCCCAGCTTCTGCACATCAGTGCAACTCATTTGTCCCAAGACACACTTGGTACTCTCCAACCACGCTTCAGACCTCTCAGCTGACATACCCCTAAACTCAGTCCCACCAAGACTGCGCAAACGTTCCAAGGGTAGTCTAGCACTAGCATCTCCCTGATGCCCAGCTCCTTGAGCTCCAGCTACTGCTGCTCGAAACGCACCCGCAATAGCTTGTACAAGCACAGACATGTCAGGTATCGCTTGCCCCTGACCAGCTTCAGGTCCTGCAGCTCCAGCACCAGCTGCCTCAGCTCCAGCTCCAGCTCTTTCCCTCTCCGCACCACCACCACCAGGTGGAGGAGGAGGTATCACAACACTACCAGTGTGCTCATCATTCACATTCCCCTCCGGGGTCGTAGCTCTCGCGCTACTCCTTAACTCTCTACGTGGTGCCATACTTTACCATGCATAACAATACAAAATAAACAAGTCAGGACCAGCAAGGTAAGCAAATTCCAAGTATTCAAGCTCAATTTCTTTCAAAAACAACATCATCCCTTTAGCTTTTGTTTGGCAATGGGTACCCTCATCATGCATCATCACAACATGCATCACATACACATCATCATATCATAACACTGAACATGCTTTCACTCAACAAGCATACCAACCAAACCATGCTTCAATCATGCATTCACACATTCCCAATTACTCGAGAACTCAGCTCTGATACCACCAAATGTAACCCCCGTAGCCCGGTCTAGACGGTTGACCCGAACTACGAAGATTACACGGGGAAAACCAAAGTCAACCCGAAAGTCAACCTTGATTAACAACCCTTTTTTTTTCTTTTTAATCTTATCTAGATGCACATTAACCTTAAGTGTGACCGTACAGACAACGTATCAAAAGATCACAAACATCAGAGATCAAACTGGGACCCAATTGAACAAATTACAACTTTAGGGACCAAATTGTAAATTCTGATAAATTAAGGGACTTAGCCCAAATTAAAGTTACCATCTTGAAATTAGTCAGGTTTCATGCACCTCTGTGAAATTTCAGCTTAAAAGGACATCCACAGCTCATGCAATTGATCACACAAGATTTAGGACAAAACACAAACATTTCAAAACATGTAACTACCATGTCAGCCCCCTAACGGTCGACCGTTCCGAAATAGGCTAGCGCTGTTCCGAAACACGAGCCGTTCCCAAACGGGTTCCGGAACATGGCCTCGGCAGAGGCTAAACCGTTTCGAAACGGTGCATACCGTTTCGGACGCTTGGGTTCATGCAAGGCACCCGTTCCGAAACGGTACACCCCTGTTCCGAAACGCCTGCAGAAAAACCGGCAAACAAGCATACTAGATCATGCAATTGGACACTCAAACATGCTCCAAACATCACCAAACTTTACCAGCATGCAATTAAACATATTTAACACATATAAGCATCATCAATTCAGCAAGATAACATCTCATGCAAAAAGGCCCAAATTTAAGGTCATGCTTCCTACACAAGCTATCCACTCAAGCTTCAACTTGCAAAACAAGCATATAAGGTTCAATCCAAAAATCAGCAACATCAACCACATTCAACATACTTAGGGAGTCGTAAACACCTCCCAAAACCAATACATTGGTCCCCTATTGCCAAAAACATACAAAAGCTAAAACACTTATAAAACCTTCATACATTGAGCTTTACTTGTACTTGTTTGCTTGCCTCCTCTTGCTGCCCTCAATGCACTCTAATGCTCTGCATTATTGAATCAAGAAAACGAGAGAGCGTAAGCCAAAGCTTAGTGAGGAGTGCTCTTTAAAAACCATTCAATAATGCATTAAAATTCATTTGTAAATCATGCTTGAAAACAACCTTTACACATGCTCAAAGCATACTTTAAATCAAGCAATAACATGCTTCCACATTTCATTTAAACTAGCATCTCATGCTTCAACATAAACATTAAATCATGCATCTCATGCATCTCATGTACAATACATGTCATATTGGCTCAAGTGATACATTTCATTTAGAAATCAAGTTCAACAACTTTTCCCAAGGACTTTTAAACACCTTGGACCCCAAGGACTTTTAAACACCTTGGCCATGGACTTTTAAACACCATGAATGGACCACACAAGGACTTTTAACCACCTTTGTGTCCGTAGCTTGAAATACCCCAAGGACTTTTAAACACCTTGGCCCCAAGGACTTTTAAACACCTTGGCCCCATGGACTTTTAACCACCATGGAAAGGAGCACCTAAGGACTTTTAACCACCTTAGTGTCCGCAACAAGATTCATCCAAGGACTTTTAACCACCTTGATGATCTTAGATAACAAGGCTCACTCAAGGACTTTTAACCACCTTAGTGACCTTCACTTTTACAAACCATCACTTGCCAATACACACTTTATACATCATGTAATCCACTGTTTTAAAGCATTTAAATCAAGCCATTTCATCATGCATTTCAAAGCATTAAATCATCATTTAACAATGCATAAAAACAAGGCACTCTTACCTAGAGACACCTTCAACACATGGCTTAAATCATCAGCATAAACCATGCTAAAACATCAGCAATTAACATGCTAAAACATGCTTTCCAAAACAGTAGCAAATCATGCAAAATCATCATTTCACATTTCATCAAAACATGGCCACCACTTTAAGAGAGTAATTCGAAAACTTACACTTGAGCTTAGCAAAGTTGTTTAGACTTATACTAAGCTCCCAAAACCTTCAACCTTTGGTTTAAAAGCTGAAAATCCATTTTCACTCACCGATTACCAAACAAGCCTAGCCAACAAGCTTTCCAAGCTTCCGAAACCTTCCGAAAACACCTCCAAAACTCAAGGATCAACCTCCCCTGTTTCAAGCACATAAAAACAGAACATTAATGCATCCTTATGCATTAAAACACCAGCAACATCAACACAACTCGCTGCTCATCACAAATCTAACAATTTGGCTACCAAACACAACCGAAATCATCTCCAAACACTTCCAAAACTTAACCCAGCCAAGATCCATCACTTCTAACCATTTTTATACATCAACTAACATGTAAAAGATCACAACCACGTCCTTATACCTCCAGGTATAACAGATCACCAAAAACACTCCAAAAACAACCAAAAACTCAAGCCAAACTTAGGAAATTCAACCTATCCGGGATTGCATTGATTAAACCTCAACTTCTAATCATTTTAGCATTCATTTAACATCATTTTAACACTTCAAAACCCTGCTTAAACAGATCACACGAAATTTTCACCAAAATCACCAAATCTTGCATTTTAGCCAAAAATCAAGATCTCAATTGAAAAGCCTTTAACAAAACATGAATCAAGGATTGAGAACTTAGGAATTTCAGTAAAGAACTGATAGTTTAGAGGAGAAGGACGTTCTTACCTCCAAACTTGAATTTCTCCACTTTAGAGCCAAAATGCTTGATGAATCAACTTGTAAATTGTGAGGTTTTGATGATGAGATGATTAGAAATCAAATGAGAGTTGAAATGAGAGATTAAGAAGTCAAAATCAGAGAAAGAAATCTGAGGAAATCTTGTTTGGGTAGAGAGAAAATGAGAGAAAAGAGAATTTGAGAGAAAATAGAAAAATTAGTTAAGAATTGGTTAAAATGATTTCCCTCTCTTTTCTTAATCTTTAAAATCAGATTTTAGACTTAAAATATCTTAGAAAAATCTGGAGAAATCCTTTTTGGAATAATAGCTCCTTAAAGATTCAAAGTTTCAATCCTTTATAAAACTGTCCCGCAACTTTCAAAAATTACATTTTGGTCACTAGTCAAAATGTCAACCTTCCGAACCTCATTTTCCAAAATTGATTTCACAGTTCACTTTTATATATTAAAAGATGATTTTAGAATATTTTTCCATATTTTTAGTGCAACCCGAACTAAGTTTTCCTAAATTCACTCTTATATATTCGATCAGCACTTTGACCGAACCGGTCAACGCCAAAACCTCTGAGCCCAAAACCGGGGCGTTACACAACAACTCCAGTAGCACGTCCCTGACCTCCACCAGCCAACAAAGGACACTCCCTTCTCACGTGGTTTGCTGAACCACAATTCCAACACGAATTAACAATCACTGCCACATGAGCCTGCACCTCCCTCGCTGCTCGAGGACAATCACGCCTCAAATGGCCACGCGACCCACACGCCCAGCACGTGTTCTGATCAGCTCTCATCATGTCTCACTGAACAGGCGCACCATGCTCTCCATTACCACGCCTAGCAAAAGACTGGTACCTCTTATCGCGTCCTATCTTGTTCTGTCCACCACCGGAACTATACTTAGAAGCTCTTTTGCCCGAGCTAGAACCAAAACCTCTGGAAGACAAACCCAGGTTCTGCTCAATGTCCTTTTCCCTACTCACCAGCACATCGAAATCCGTGTACTCAGCTGCAAGCATAAAGGTCTTCACATCGGACATCAAACCATACCGGAAACGCTCACACCTCTCCGGCTCATCAGGGATAAGCTCAGGTGCGTACTGGCTAAGGCGGACAAACTGGATCTAATACTCAGCCACTAACAAACTTCCTTGCACAAGAGACATAAATTATCTTTTCTTCTCATCTAGGTATCGCACACCTAGATACTTTCGCTTGAACGCGTTCAGAAAGAACGTCCAAGTCACATCAGCTTCCTCCATCCCGGAGACAGTGGTCATCCACCAGGTATACGCATCATCATGTAACAACGATACCACACAACCTAACTTCTGCACATCATTGCAGTTCATTTGTCCCAATATCCTCTTGGTACTTTCCAACCAAGATTCGGAACCCTCAGTAGATAAACCTCTAAACTCAGTCCCTCCCAGACTGCGCAAACGTTCCAAAGGTAATCACGCATTAGCATCACCCTGATGCCCAGCTCCGTGAGCTCCAGCTACTGCCGCCTGAAAGGCTCCAGCAATAGCCTGTATCAAAACTGTCATGTCAGGAGCAGCTTGCCCCTGCACGGCTTCAGGTCCAGCGACCCCAGCACCAGCACCAACACCAGCTCCATCACCTCCAGCACCACCACCGCCGGGCGGTCCATCACCAGGAGGAGGAGGTATATCCACAACATTATCAGCATTTTTCTCATTTTCGTTCTAAGCCATAGCTCGCGTATTAATTCTCGTCTCTCTATGAGGTCCCATTCACTAAAACAATGCACTGACACAATACAATAAACATAATTAGGCTCAACAAGGTAGGTAATCCAAGGACTCAAGCTCATTTTTCAAAAACAATTCATTTCATTAGTTTTGATATGGCAATGGGTTCCTCTAACATGCTTCCACATAGCACAACAACACAATTGCAACATGCTTACAATTCACACATCATACTTTCATTTAAAAGGCATATTATGCAATCATACATACATCATCCACATAACCATTTCCGTTTACTCGAAAACTCAGCTCTGATACCACCAAATGTGTAACGCCCCGGTTTTGGGCTTAGAAGTTTTGGGCGTTGACCGGTTCGGTCAAAGTGCTATTCGAATCTAAAAAGGTGAAATTAGGAAAGCCTAGTTCGGGTTGCATTAAAAATATGGAAAAATGTTCTAAAATCATCTTTTAATATATATAAGTGAACTGTGAAATCAATTTTACAAAATGAGTGTTGGAAGGGTGACATTTTGGCTAGTGACCAAAATGTAATTTTTGAAAACTGTGTGACTGTTTTAAAAAGGATTGAAACTTTGAATCTTTAAGGAGCTATTTACCCAAAGGGAGTTTCTCCAGATTTTTCTAAGATATTTAGTGATTTAATTCTGATTTTAAACAAAAGGAAAAGTGGAGGGAAGTTATATCTAACTAATTTTCCTAAAAATCTCATTTTCCTTTCTCTCATTTTCTCTCAACCCAAACACTTTCTCTCCAGAGAATTTCTTCTTATTTTGTCACCTAAACATCTCTTTTCAATTCTCTTTTGTTTGTTAATCATCTCATCATCAAAACCTCACCATTTGCTAGTTGATTCTTCAAGTTTTTGGTTCTAAAAGAGGAGAAACTCAAGTTTGGAGGTAAGAACGTCCTTCTCCTCTAAACTATTAGTTCTTTACTAAAATTCCTAAGTTCTCAATCCTTAATTGATGTTTTATAAATGGCTTTTAAGTTGTGTAATGGATCTTGGCTTCAAATGCAAGATTTGATGATTTTTGAAGGATTTTCGTTGGATCTGATTGGGCTGTGTTTTAAGGTGTTAATTTGATGATAAATGAATGTTAATTTGATAAGGAATTGAGTTTTAATTAATGCAATCCCGGATAGGTTGAATTTCCTAAGTTTAGCTTGTGATTCTTGGTTGTTTTTGGTGTGATCTTGTGGATCTGATGTTGCTGGAGGTATAAGGATGTTGATAGGTTCTTTTTAGGTGTTAAATGATGTTAAAGGATGTTTAGTTTTGATGGTTTATGGCTGGGCTTTGTTGAGGAGTTGTTTGGATGCATTTTCGGTTGTGTTTGGTGGCCGAAAATGGAGTGTGGATGAGAGCAGCGAGTTTAGGTGCTTTCATTGAAGCTATTAATGCATGATGATGCACTAATCCTCTGCTTTGATGTGTTTAAAACAGGGGAGTCATCTTTGGATCCAAGTGGTGGTGATCCGGAAGCTTGATTTGTGTTTCGACAAGAGGCGAAGTGGAATCGGTGAGTGAAATTAGGTTTTCAACTTTGAAACCAATGTCTTGGGAGCTTAGTCTAAGTCTAAACAACTTTACTAAGCTCAAGTGTAAGTTTTCGGAAAAACTCTCTAGTGGTGGCCATGGTTTTGTTGTTGTGCAATGTGGTTTATTGCATGTTTTAAATTCTGTTTTGAAAGCATGATTTAGCATGGTTATTGCTGATTTTGTAAGCCATATGTTGAAGAAAGCTAAAGGTAAGAGTTCCTTGTTTTTGAACATTGTTTAAATGTGGTTTGATGCTTAAAAATGCATGATGTTTATAGCTTGGTTAAATGCTTTAAAACAGTGGATTATCTATTGATAATGATGTATATTGGCAAGTGATGTTTTGAAAAAGGTTAAGGTCACTAAGGTGGTTAAAAGTCCTTGAGTGAGCCTTGTGGATTCTAAGAACTTCATGGTGGTTAAAAGTCTATGATGATTCTTGTTAAGGTCACCAAGGTGGTTAAAAGTCCTTGAGTGAGCCTTGTTACTTAAGAACATCAAGGTGGTTAAAAGTCCTTGGATGGTTCTTGTTAAGGACACAAAGGTGGTTAAAAGTCCTTGTGTGGTCCTTGCCATGGTGTTTAAAAGTCCATGGGCCAAGGTGTTTAAAAGTCCTTGGGGCCAAGGTGTTTAAAAGTCCTTGGGGTGAAACTTGTAAAGGACACAAAGGTGGTTAAAAGTCCTTGTGTGGTCCTTGAGGATTATAAGATCACAATGGTGTTTAAAAGTCCATGTGTGAGTCTTATGTTGATCTTGTTTTAAAAAGATGGAACTATCACTTGTGGCCAATATGACATGTATTGATATGGAAGCATGTATTGCTTGTTTTAAGAATGCTAGTAAGCATGCATAAATGATGATTTGAAGTATGATTTATAAATAAGTTTTATAAATGCATTATTGAATGGTTTTAATGAGCATTCCTCACTAAGCTATTGCTTACGCTCTCTCGTTTTCTTAAATCAATAATGCAGAACATTAAGGTGCTTTAAGGGCAGCAAGGAAGGCAAGCAATCAAGTGGGAATTAAGCTCAAGTATGGAAAGGTTTCTTGTTCACCTTTAGCTTTTGGCATTTGGCAATGTGGGACCATTAAGGATGTTTTTGGGAGATGTTTGAACTCCCTAAGTTTTGCTTAATGTTGTTAATATGCTGGTTTTGTATTTGGCCTTTATGTGCTTGATTTTGGAGGTTTATTGCTTGAATGGCTCGCTTGAGTAGGAAGCATGCTTAGAATTGGGGCTTTACATATATGTTGGTTTAATGATGAATTGTTGATGCAAATATGTCTCTCATATGTTGAATTTGATGTTGGTAAAGTTTGATAGCTTTTGGAGCATGTGTGGTTGATCAGTTGCCTGTTTAAGGAAGCCTTTTGCTGCATTCTGTGCAGGCTGTTTCGGAACAGTGGCTACCGTTTCGGAACGGGTGCCTTGAATAAGCCCAGGCGTCCGAAACGGTAGGCACCGTTTCGAAACAGGAAGCCCTCTGCCAGCCCTCGTTTCGGTACGCGTTGCGGAACGGCCCCGCGTTTCAAAACAGGCTCTCCCTGTTTCGGAACGTCCGACCGTTGGGGGCTGACATAGGCAGTTAAATGTTTTGGAATGTTTGCATTTTGGTCCCGAATCTTGTGTGTGCAATTGTATGAGTTTGGGGTGTCCTTTTGAGCTGAAATTTGGCAGTGAAGCATGAAACCTGACTAATATCAAAATGGTAACTTTAATTTGGGTTAAGTCCATGTAATTTGCAGAATTTACAATTTGGTCCCTAAAGTTGTAAATTGTTTAATTAGGTCCCTGTTCGATCTCAGATGTTTATGATCTTTGAGCATGTTGATGAATGATCACCACTAGGGTTAATGAGCATCTAGACCAGAGTAAAAAGAAAAAAAAGGGTCGTTAATCAAGGTTGACTTTCGGGTTGACTTTTGTTTTCCCCGTGTGACTTTCTTAATTCGGGTCAACCGTCTAGGCCGGGTTAAGGGGGTTACATTTGGTGGTATCAGAGCTGAGTTCTCTAGTAATTGGGAAAGTATGTGTGCACGATTGAAGTATGTATGCTTTGTATGCTTGTTGAGTGAAAGCATGATGAGTAGTTTGTGAATTTGATGCAATTGAGTTGTATGCTGTGGTGAAGCATGTTGTGGGTACCCATTGCCAAATCTAAGCTAATGAAGTGATGTTGATTTTTAAATGAAATTGAGCTTGAGTACTTGGATTGCTTACCTTGCTGGACCTAACTTTGTTTATTTGCATTGTGATTGCATGGTTAAGTATGGCACCACGTAGAGAGTTGAGAAGTAATGTGCGAGCTACGGCTCCGAATGAGAATGAAAATGAGGAAAATGCGGGAAGTGCTGTGTTACCTCCTCCACCTGGTGGTGGTGGTGCTGAGGGTGGAAGAGCTGAAGCTGCAGCTGGTGCTGGGGTCGCTGGACCTGAGGTTGGTCAGGGGCAAGCTATGCCTGACATGACAATGCTGATACAAGCTATTGCTGGAGCTTTTCAAGCTGCAGTAGCTGGAGCTCGAGGAGCTGGGCATCAGGAAGATGATGGTGTTAGGCTACCCTTGGAGCATTTGCGCAGTTTAGGCGGGACTGAGTTCAGGGGTATGTCTGCTGAAGGTTCTGAAGCTTGGCTAGAGAGTACCAAAAGGATATTGGGTCAGATGAGTTGCACTGATGTGCAAAAGCTGGGTTGTGTAGTATCTTTGCTACAGGATGATGCTTATACGTGGTGGACGACCACTATAGCTGGGATGGCTGATGCTGATGTAACTTGGACATTCTTCCAGAATGTGTTTAAGAGAAGGTATCTTGGTGTAAGGTATCTGGATGAAAAGAAGCGTGAGTTCATGTCTCTTACCCAGGGGAGCATGACTGTGGCTGAGTATGAAGTGCAGTTTGTTAGACTCAGTTAGTATGCACCTGAGCTGGTACCTGATGAGCGGGCGAGGTGCGAAAGATTCTGTTATGGTTTAGTTACGGATGTGAAAATGTATGTGCTGGCCACCGAGTATGATGATTTTGATGTGTTGGTGGGCCGAGCCAAGGACATTGAGATGAACTTGGGTTTATCTGTTAGAGGTGCTGGAGCGAGTGCTGGAAAGCGAGCAGCTGAATATAGTTCCGGTGGTGGACGGAACAAGAGGGGACATGATCAGAAGTATCAGTCCTCAGCTAAGAGAGGTGGTGGAGCACCTGCTCGGGGAGGCAATGCTAGAGCTGACCCTAGTGCTTGTTGGATTTGTGGTTCACGTGGTCACATGAAGCGTGACTGTCCTCGAGCTGTGAGGGAGGTTCAAGCTCCTGTTGTGGCAGCTGGTAATGGGTGCTGGAATTGTGGATCTGCGGACCACTTGAGGCGAGATTGTCCTATGTTGGCTGGTGGCCAAGTGCGTGCTCCTGTTGTTGCTGCACCGCAGAGAGGTCGTGGGCGCGGCCGTGGTAATTTCCAGTGGAGAGAGGAAGGTGGCCGAGGAGTGGCCCATGTTGTGGCTATTCAGCCTGAGGGTGGAGGTCAAGCTAGGGTGTATGCTCAGCGGGAGGGGAGGAATGACGCGGATGTAATTGCAGGTACCTTTACTTTGCAATCCTTGTCATTACTTTCCTTGATAGATTCTTGATCTACGCATTCATACATTTTGCGTGAGCATGCTGAATTGCTTGGTTTGCCTGTTGAGTCTTTGGATGTTGGTGTTCGTGTCACTAGTTCTTTTGGTGAGACTGTTGTGACTCGAAAGTTGTATAGAAGGTGTCCCTTGGTTGTTCAAGAACATGTTTTTCATGTTGATCTTATGGAGCTGCCTTTCTATGGTTTTGATGTGATCCTTGGTATGGATTGGCTTGCTGAGCATCGTGCTGTTGTGGATTGTGAAAATAAGCGAGTTTCGTTGAAACTTGCGGATGATTATGAAGTTGTTGTGGTTGGTGAGAATGTGAAGTTTCTTGCCAATGTGGTGTCTACCTTGGAGGTGAGCAGGATGCTGAGGCAAGGTTGTGAAGCTTATCTAGCTTTTGTGATGAATCCTAGCTCTAAGGAGTTACGGGTGCAGGATATCAGAGTTGTGAAGGAGTTTCCTGGAGTGTTTCCTGAGGAGTTGCCTGGTTTACCTCCTAATCGTGAGGTGGAGTTTGGAATTGAGCTGTATGAGAATACAACTCTTGTGTCCATTACCCCTTATAGAATGGCACCTAAGGAGCTGAAGGAGCTGAAGACGCAGTTGCAAGAGTTGCTTGACCGTGGGTTCATCCGGCCGAGTGTGTCACCTTGGGGTGCACCGGTCTTGTTTGTGAAGAAGAAGGATGGCACTATGAGGATGTGCATTGATTACCGTCAGCTGAACAAGTTGACTATCAAGAATCGGTATCCTTTGCCGAGGATTGATGATCTCTTTGATCAATTTTGGGGAGCTGCGGTGTTCTCTAAGATTGACTTGAGGTCAGGGTATTATCAGTTGAAGGTTAAGGATGTGGATGTGCCTAAGACAGCTTTCAGGACAAGGTATGGGCATTATGAGTTCCTTGTGATGCCGTTTGGTTTGACAAATGCTCCTGCTGCTTTCATGGATATGATGAACCGTGTGTTTCATGAATACCTAGACAAGTTCGTCGTGGTATTCATTGATGATATCCTCGTGTACTCGCGTACTGAGGAGGAGCATGAAGAGCATTTGAGGATTGTGTTGCAAGCTTTGTTGGAAAATCAGCTTTTTGCTAAGCTGAGCAAGTGTGAGTTTTGGCTTAAGGAGGTGGTGTTTCTTGGGCATGTAGTTTCTGCTGAGGGGATTCGTGTTGATCCTCAGAAGATCAAGGCGGTAATGAATTGGAAGGTTCCTAATTCTGTTCATGAGGTTCGTAGTTTCCTTGGTTTGGCAGGATACTACCGGAGGTTCGTGGACGGGTTTTCGAAGATTGTTGCGCCTTTGACAAAGTTGTTACAGAAGGATGTTAGGTATGAATGGACGGAAGCGAGACAACAGGCTTTTGAGAAGCTTAAGTCGGCTTTGACGCAAGCTCCTATTTTGGTTCAGCCTGAATTAGGGAAAGAGTTTGTGGTCTATAGTGATGCATCCTATGTTGGTTTGGGATGTGTGCTGATGCAAGAGGGTAAGGTGGTGGCTTATGCATCGCGACAGTTGAAGGTGCATGAGCGCAATTATCCTACGCATGATATTGAGCTGGCTGCTGTGGTTTTTGCTCTGAAGATTTGGAAACATTATCTGTATGGTGAGAAGTGTACTGTGTACACGGATCACAAGAGTTTGAGGTATCTGATGTCTCAGAAGGAGTTGAATCTTAGGCAGCGGCGTTGGTTGGAGTTGCTCAAGGATTATGATCTGACGATTGAGTACCATCCTGGAAAGGCTAATGTTGTTGCGGATGCCTTGAGTAGGAAGGTAGCTGTTGAGCTGAGGGCTATGTATGCCGGCTTGAGTATATCGCGTGATGGTGGTCTTGTGGCTGAGTTGCAAGTGAAGCCATCTTTGGTCCAGTTGATCAAGGAAAAGCAGTTGCTGGATGATTCTTTGGTACCGCATGTTCAGGATATCGCGGAGGGTAGGCCTTCGGATTTCTGTTTTAATGTTGATGGTGTGTTGTGCTTTGGGAGTCGAATAGTATTGCCCAATGATGCTGAGTTGAGGCGTGCTATTCTGACTGAAGGTCATAGTAGTCCTTTTGCTATGCACCCTGGTAGTACTAAGATGTATCGTGATCTTCGTGATGAGTACTATTGGGTGGGTTTGAAGAAGGATGTTGTGGAGTTTGTGAGCAAGTGTTTGGTGTGTCAGCGAGTTAAGGCTGAGCATCAGGTTCCTTCAGGATTGTTGCAACCGTTGAGAATCCCTGAATGGAAATGGGAAAGGGTTACCATGGATTTTGTATCTGGTTTACCTTTGTCTCCGTCAAAGAAGAATTCGGTGTGGGTGATTGTGGATCGCCTGACGAAGTGTGCGCATTTCTTGCCTGTGCATACTACGTTTTCTTTGGATAAGCTTGCGGAGCTGTACATTGCTGAGATTGTGCGGCTGTATGGTGTGCCTAAGTCGATTGTGTCGGATAGGGATCCGAGGTTCACATCGCGTGTTTGGCAGTGTTTGCATCAAGCTTTGGGTACAAGGTTGAATTTTAGTACATCCTATCATCCTCAGTCGGATGGTCAGTCATAGCGTGTTATCCAGATTTTGGAGGATATGTTGAGGTGCTGCATGATTGAGTTTCAGGGCTCTTGGGAGAAGCATTTGCCTTTGGTAGAGTTTGCATATAACAATAGTTATCAAGCGAGTATTCAAATGGCACCTTATGAGGCTTTGTACGGGAGGAAGTGTAGGACTCCTCTTTGTTGGGCTGAAACGGGACAGAAGTTGGTTTCGATGCCGGCTTTGTTGAAAGGAACCACCGAGAAGGTGAGGCTCATTTGTGAGCGTTTGAAGTCAGCTTCTGATCGGCAAAAGTCTTACGCGGATTTGAAGCGTAAGGAAATTGAGTATGCGGTGGGTGACCGTGTGTTCTTGAAGGTTTCGCCTTGGAAAAAGGTGATGAGGTTTGGCCGGAAGGGTAAGTTGAGCCCTAGGTACATTGGACCGTATGAGGTGGTTGAGCGTGTGGGTCCTGTTGCGTACAAGTTGAGGCTACCTCAAGAGTTGGAGAAGATTCATGATGTGTTTCATGTTTCTATGCTCTGGAAGTATAGATCTGATCCTTCGCATGTGATGCCTGTGGAGGAAGTGGAACTGAATCCGAATTTGACCTATGATCAGGAACCGGTGAAGGTTCTGGATTCGGATAGCAAGGTTCTTCGTGGCAAGACCATTGAGCTGGTGAAGGTGTTGTGGAAGCACCGTGGTGTTGAGGAGGCCACTTGGGAACGGAAGGATGACATGTTGAAGCAGTTTCCTTATCTCTTTCCTTCAGGTAAATTTCGAGGACGAAATTTCTTAAGGGGGGGAGAGTTGTAACGCCCCGGTTTTGGGCTTAGAAGTTTTGGGCGTTGACCGGTTCGGTCAAAGTGCTGTTCGAATATAAAAAGGTGAAATTAGGGAAGCCTAGTTCGGGTTGCATTAAAAATATGGAAAAATATTCTAAAATCATCTTTTAATATATATAAGTGAACTGTGAAATCAATTTTACAAAATGAGTTTTTGGAAGGGTGACATTTTGGCTAGTGACCAAAATGTAATTTTTGAAAACTGCGTGACTGTTTTAAAAAGGATTGAAACTTTGAATCTTTAAGGAGCTATTTACCCAAAGGGAGTTTCTCCAGATTTTTCTAAGATATTTAGTGATTTAATTCTGATTTTAAACAAAAGGAAAAGTGGAGGGAAGTTGTATCTAACTAATTTTCCTAAAAATCTCATTTTCCTTTCTCTCATTTTCTCTCAACCCAAACACTTTCTCTCTAGAGAATTTCTTCTTATTTTGTCACCTAAACATCTCTTTTCAATTCTCTTTTGTTTGTTAATCATCTCATCATCAAAACCTCACCATTTGCTAGTTGATTCTTCAAGTTTTTGGTTCTAAAAGAGGAGAAACTCAAGTTTGGAGGTAAGAACGTCCTTCTCCTCTAAACTATCAGTTCTTTACTGAAATTCCTAAGTTCTCAATCCTTAATTGATGTTTTATAAATGGCTCTTAAGTTGTGTAATGGATCTTGGCTTCAAATGCAAGATTTGATGATTTTTGAAGGATTTTCGTTGGATCTGATTGGGCTGTGTTTTAAGGTGTTAATTTGATGATAAATGAATGTTAATTTGATAAGGAATTGAGTTTTAATTAATGCAATCCCGGATAGGTTGAATTTCCTAAGTTTAGCTTGTGATTCTTGGTTGTTTTTGGTGTGATCTTGTGGATCTGATGTTGCTGGAGGTATAAGGATGTTGATAGGTTCTTTTTAGGTGTTAAATGATGTTAAAGGATGTTTAGTTTTGATGGTTTATGGCTGGGCTTTGTTGAGGAGTTGTTTGGATGCATTTTCGGTTGTGTTTGGTGGCCGAAAATGGAGTGTGGATGAGAGCAGCGAGTTTAGGTGCTTTCATTGAAGCTATTAATGCATGATGATGCATTAATCTTCTGCTTTGATGTGTTTAAAACAGGGGAGTCCTCTTTGGATCCAAGTGGTGGTGATCCGGAAGCTTGATTTGTGTTTCGGCAAGAGGCGAAGTGGAATCGGTGAATGAAATTGGGTTTTCGGCTTTGAAACCAATGTCTTGGGAGCTTAGTCTATGTCTAAACAACTTTACTAAGCTCAAGTGTAAGTTTTCGGAAAAACTCTCTAGTGGTGGCCATGGTTTTGTTGTTGTGCAATGTGGTTTATTGCATGTTTTAAATTCTGTTTTGAAAGCATGATTTAGCATGGTTATTGCTGATTTTGTAAGCCATATGTTGAAGGAAGCTCAAGGTAAGAGTTCCTTGTTTTTGAACATTGTTTAAATGTGGTTTGATGCTTAAAAATGCATGATGTTTATGGCTTGGTTAAATGCTTTAAAATAGTGGATTATCTATTGATAATGATGTATATTGGCAAGTGATGTTTTGAAAAAGGTTAAGGTCACTAAGGTGGTTAAAAGTCCTTGAGTGAGCCTTGTGGATTCTAAGAACTTCATGGTGGTTAAAAGTCCATGATGATTCTTGTTAAGGTCACCAAGGTGGTTAAAAGTCCTTGAGTGAGCCTTGTTACTTAAGAACATCAAGGTGGTTAAAAGTCCTTGGATGGTTCTTGTTAAGGACACAAAGGTGGTTAAAAGTCCTTGTGTGGTCCTTGCCATGGTGTTTAAAAGTCCATGGGCCAAGGTGTTTAAAAGTCCTTGGGGCCAAGGTGTTTAAAAGTCCTTGGGGTGAAACTTGTAAAGGACACAAAGGTGGTTAAAAGTCCTTGTGTGGTCCTTGAGGATTATAAGATCACAATGGTGTTTAAAAGTCCATGTGTGAGTCTTATGTTGATCTTGTTTTAAAAAGATGGAACTATCACTTGTGGCCAATATGACATGTATTGATATGGAAGCATGTATTGCTTGTTTTAAGAATGCTAGTAAGCATGCATAAATGATGATTTGAAGTATGATTTATAAATGAGTTTTATAAATGCATTATTGAATGGTTTTAATGAGCATTCCTCACTAAGCTATTGCTTACGCTCTCTCGTTTTCTAAAATCAATAATGCAGAACATTAAGGTGCTTTAAGAGCAGCAAGGAAGGCAAGCAATCAAGTGGGAATTAAGCTCAAGTATGGAAAGGTTTCTTGTTCACCTTTAGCTTTTGGCATTTGGCAATGGGGGACCATTAAGGATGTTTTTGGGAGATGTTTGAACTCCCTAAGTTTTGCTTAATGTTGTTAATATGCTGGTTTTGTATTTGGCCTTTATGTGCTTGATTTTGGAGGTTTATTGCTTGAATGGCTCGCTTGAGTAGGAAGCATACTTAGAATTGGGGCTTTACATATATGTTGGTTTAATGATGAATTGTTGATGCAAATATGTCTCTCATATGTTGAATTTGATGTTGGTAAAGTTTTATAGCTTTTGGAGCATGTGTGGTTGATCAGTTGCATGTTTAAGGAAGCCTTTTGCTGCATTCTGTGCAGGCTGTTTCGGAACAGTGGCTACCGTTTCGGAACGGGTGCCTTGAATAAGCCCAGGCGTCCGGAACGGTAGGCACCGTTTCGAAACAGGAAGCCCTCTGCCAGCCCTCGTTTCGGTACGCATTGCAGAACGGCCCCGCGTTTCGAAACAGGCTCTCCCTGTTTCGGAACGTCCGACCGTTGGGGGCTGACATAGGCAGTTAAATGTTTTGGAATGTTTGCATTTTGGTCCCGAATCTTGTGTGTGCAATTGTATGAGTTTGGGGTGTCCTTTTGAGCTGAAATTTGGCAGTGAAGCATGAAACCTGACTAATTTCAAGATGGTAACTTTAATTAGGGTTAAGTCCCTGTAATTTGCAGAATTTACAATTTGGTCCCTAAAGTTGTAAATTGTTCAATTGGGTCCCTGTTCGATCTCTGATGTTTATGATCTTTGAGCATGTTGATGGACGATCACCACTAGGGTTAATGAGCATCTAGACAAGAGTAAAAAGAAAAAAAAGGGTCGTTAATCAAGGTTGACTTTCGGGTTGACTTTGGTTTTCCCCGTGTGACTTTCTTAATTCGGGTCAACCGTCTAGGCCGGGTTAAGGGGGTTACATTTGGTGGTATCAGAGCTGAGTTCTCTAGTAATTGGGAAAGTATGTGTGCACGATTGAAGTATGTATGCTTTGTATGCTTGTTGAGTGAAAGCATGATGAGTAGTTTGTGAATTTGATGCAATTGAGTTGTATGCTGTGGTGAAGCATGTTGTGGGTACCCATTGCCAAATCTAAGCTAATGAAGTGATGTTGATTTTTAAATGAAATTGAGCTTGAGTACTTGGATTGCTTACCTTGCTGGACCTAACTTTGTTTATTTGCATTGTGATTGCATGGTTAAGTATGGCACCACGTAGAGAGTTGAGAAGTAATGTGCGAGCTACGGCTCCGAATGAGAATGAAAATGAGGAAAATGCGGGAAGTGCTGTGTTACCTCCTCCACCTGGTGGTGGTGGTGCTGAGGGTGGAAGAGCTGAAGCTGCAGCTGGTGCTGGGGTCGCTGGACCTGAGGTTGGTCAGGGGCAAGCTATGCCTGACATGACAATGCTGATACAAGCTATTGCTGGAGCTTTTCAAGCTGCAGTAGCTGGAGCTCGAGGAGCTGGGCATCAGGAAGATGCTGGTGTTAGGCTACCCTTGGAGCATTTGCGCAGTTTAGGCGGGACTGAGTTCAGGGGTATGTCTGCTGAAGGTTCTGAAGCTTGGCTAGAGAGTACCAAAAGGATATTGGGTCAGATGAGTTGCACTGATGTGCAAAAGCTGGGTTGTGTAGTATCTTTGCTACAGGATGATGCTTATACGTGGTGGACGACCACTATAGCTGGGATGGCTGATGCTGATGTAACTTGGACATTCTTCCAGAATGTGTTTAAGAGAAGGTATCTTGGTGTAAGGTATCTGGATGAAAAGAAGCGTGAGTTCATGTCTCTTACCCAGGGGAGCATGACTGTGGCTGAGTATGAAGTGCAGTTTGTTAGACTCAGTTAGTATGCACCTGAGCTGGTACCTGATGAGCGGGCGAGGTGCGAAAGATTCTGTTATGGTTTAGTTACGGATGTGAAAATGTATGTGCTGGCCACCGAGTATGATGATTTTGATGTGTTGGTGGACGATCACCACTAGGGTTAATGAGCATCTAGACAAGAGTAAAAAGAAAAAAAAGGGTCGTTAATCAAGGTTGACTTTCGGGTTGACTTTGGTTTTCCCCGTGTGACTTTCTTAATTCGGGTCAACCGTCTAGGCCGGGTTAAGGGGGTTACAAAATGTAACCCCCTTAACCCGGCCTAGACGGTTGACCCGAACTACGAGGATTACACGGGGAAAACCAAAGTCAACCCGAAAGTCAACCTTGATTAACGACCCTTTTTTTCTTTTTAAATCTTATCTAGATGCACATTAAACCTAAGCGTACTCTCGAGAAACGCATTCTTGCAAAGCACAGCGATCGAACCACAGTAAGGGACTCAATTGCGCAAATACACAAGTTAGGGACCAATTTGTACATTCTGGAAAGATGGAGGACTTAACTGATTTTAAGGTTACCAATACTTAATTAACCATATTACATGCTTCTCTATCAAATTTCACCTTAAACGGACATCTCAAACTCAAGCAATTGCAAATACAATTTTCATGACTAAAACGTAAAACTTGCAAACCTTAAAACCATTCAAATCAGTGCGCAACGGTCATTTGTTTTGAAACGGGGTTGACCGTTTCGAAACTCGGGTTCGTTTCGAGACCTGTATCGGAACAGGGCCTGGCAGTGACCAAAACGTTTCGGAATGGCCTCTATCCGTTTCGATACTCGAAGGCCTTTACAAGCCCCCGTTTCGAAACGTTAGTGCCCGTTCCGATACGGACTGCCCAGAAGTTGCATAATTTGCTGGTTTTACACACATTAAGCCACACAAACACATCCTAATGACTTCCTAATCATGCCAACAGGTCATCATACATATAAGGTACACATTTGCAACACCAAAACACATGCATGACACCAATCAAGGAAATCCACAAGTCTATAGGCATGCATCCTAGTGTCCAAAACCAAACAACCATCAAAGCACCAAACAAGAATCAAAATGGCCATTTACAAATCAAAATCATTTAAGGCATCATGCCACAACTAGGGAGTCCAAAACATCTCCCAAATCACATCCTAGGTTCCCATTGCCAAATATCAAAAACTAATAGTTTTGTGAAAACATCACAATACATGAGCTTAGCCTTCCCTTGGATTCTTAGCCTCCTTGTTGCCCTCAAACACCTCAATTATTTGCATTATTGGTTCAAGAGAGAGAGAGCGTAAGCACAATTGCTTAGTGAGGCATGCTCTAAAGAAACAACACAATAATGCATTTTATAAAACACTTTTCACAAAGCCTTTTTACATATAAACATCGTTTCTCATGCAACATTGCATACACATCAAGCATCTTATGCTTCATCATCATCAACATGTCATATTGGCTTCCAAGTGATAAACCATAACCATTTACAACATAAAACACAATCGGATACGCGGATTACAAGTGTTGTCCCTTACACTTCATACACACTACCGAACACACAAGGTGGAGTTTACCGATAGAATGACAACCCCTCAACACCCGTGATGGAGTTTAACGGTACAATCACAACCCCTCAACATCACTCAACGGTAGTTGTATAACATCACTAACGAGAACACAAGACACTCAACACAAGATCCACAGATGGACTTTTAACCACCATTGTGATCTTTAACTTCTCGTTATTGTACTTGGATGGAGTTTACGGTACAATCTCAACCCCTCAACATCCAAGGCAACTTTATTCACGGTGCACCCAATCCTATAGCCGACTAACTATATCCGATTCATGTACTTTAAAACCACACATCACTTGCCAATATACATCATTTATCCTCAATAATCCACTGTTTTAAAGCATTAATCAAAGCCATTAAACCATCATGCATCACTATGCATCGAAACCACATTTACTAATATCAAACCAAGGACCTCTTACCTTGAGCATCCTTCAACACATGGCTTTCAAAACTAGCATTAATCATGCTAAAACATGCTTTCAAAACAAAATTTAAACAAGCAAATTAACTACAATGCATCCAACCATCTCATGGTTCATCGAAGAGAGAGAGTTTTCCCGAAAACTTACTCTTGAGCTTAGTTAAGTGGTTTAGACTTAAACTAAGCTCCAACACCTTCAAACATTCATTACAAAGTTGGAAATTCCAACTTCACTCACCAATTTCGTTTCGCAAGCTTGCCGAAACGCCGTTCAAGCCTCCGGATCAACACCAGAAGTATCCGAAGATGTCTCCCATATTTTAAACACATCAAAGCAGAGGATTAATGCATCATCATGCATTAAAATCTTCAGCCATCACACCTAAACTCGCTGCTCTAACCAAATCTAACATTTCGGCTACCAAACACAACCGAAATCACTTCCAAACTCCTCCACAACATTAACCAGCCAAGATTCATCACTTCTAACCATTCGTAAACATCAATTAACATAAAAGAACCTAAACTCGTCCTTATACCTCCAGCTATTACATATCACCAAGATCACCCCAAAACCCACCATTTTCATAAACAAAAACTTAGGAAATTCAACCTATTCGGAATTGCACTGATTAAAACTCAATTACACATCATTAAACATCAAACATACATTTAAAATCCACCTCAAAACATAGCCCAAACAATCACCACGAATTTCTTCAAGATTTCTTCCAAATCTTGAGTTTTAAGCCAAAATCAAGTTCATATCATTAAAACCTTTTATAAAACTTTAATTTAAGGATTGAGAACTTGAGAATTTCAGTAAATAACTGAGTATTTAGAGGAGAAGAACATCCTTACCTCTAAATGTAGATTTCTCCTGGATTAGAGACAATTTCCTTGAAAATCCAATAAGGAAAACAATAGAATTTGATGTAGAAAGGATTAGGAATCAATTGATGATTGAAACCTCATCAATTGATGTGAAAATCAATAGAAATGTAACTGTAGAAATGTGTTTGGCTGAGGGAATTTTGAGAGAAAATGAGTTGAGAAAGTTTTAACAAAAGTTAGTTATGAAAATCTAAAAATTGGTTTTCCACTTTTCCTTTTTATTAATTAAACATTAATTAAATCATTAAAATCTAAGAAAAATCTGGAGAAATCAATCTTGGGTAAATTAGCTCCTTAAAGATTCAAAGTTTCAATCCTTACAAAACAGTCACCATTGAACTTTTCAAAAATCGCATTTTAGTCACTATTTCAAAATGTCACACTTCCAAACCTTATTTTGTAAAATTGATTTCACCACTCTCTTATATATATTAAAAGAGGGTTCTTAGATATTTTTCCATATTTTTAAAGCATCCTGAACTAGGCTTTCCTTAAAAACCTCCTTTTATATTCGAACCGAAAAACAGACTGCTCCGGTTCAGACCCTAAATTTCTAAGCCCAAAATTGGGGTGTTACATTCAAATTTTTCAAAGAAAGAAATTATACTAAGTGTATAATATCGTTTCTTAAAGAAAGGACTTTGAGGGTGGTAAATAAGGACTTAGACTTAATGGCTATAAAAACCAACAACCTAAAGTATCATAATGGAAGATAGGAGACGCGACAAACCTAGAAAGGCTTGATAAGTCAAGAAATTCTTAAAAGAACAAGTTTGAGAGAATAACTCCCAAAAAGGAATTTAATTGATGAGAATTGTGTGTTTACAGAAGTGGCGTAATGGCCCTATTTATAGGATTACAAGGGTCTGCCGAATGGGCATGATACAAGGGTGTTGTGGATGTTCGGCCACGCTCATGTCTCCCTCCAAAATAGCTGAACCTCCCTCCAAGGCATTAATAACCATTCGGCTGAATGGTGCCCCCTCCATGTATTTCCCTCCAATATTTTGGCGCCTAACTTGGTTTCCCTCCAAGGCTGGTCGGTTGTATCCCTTGGGGAGGGAACATGTCCTTCCATGGTAGAGATGAAGGTTGTAGGGCGAGCTTAGCTGATTGAGCAGAAAGTGAGCTGACTTGAGCTAAGCTAGCTAGCTGATTGAGCTAGCTAATCTCTGGAGCTGTTTTCAGCTAATCCGAGCTACCTCTAGCTAGGTGAGCTATTCTTTAGTGTTGTTGAGCTTATCTCGAGCTATTAGAGTCTCTAGGAGCTGAATTGAAGCTATCATTGCTTTGGCATGTTCCTAAGCTATTTTGAGCTGGTTTTGAATCACACGAGCTACTGTTGAGCTACCCTTTAATACTTGTACATGTGGGTCATGTGTCCTACAAAGAAAACACCAAATAACATAAGTAAATGTAATGAAACTAATATATGCATAGAAACAAAATATAAGTATAGGGACTGAAATGCATAGAGAAGTAAAGATGTGGTTTAATAGTTAAAGCATGCATGACCTTTATTTAATATGCAAAATTAACAATATGAAATAAAATGCATAACCGAATTCATAGTGCATGTATTTAAGTATGATATGAACATATGTATTATGAATGTTATGCACATGCTTAACTAAGATTATTATAAATATTTAAGTATAGTAAAGAAAATGAGAAAAAAACTCCCACTTCTTTCATTCTTGTAGAACAAGATGAAAGATTGGTGAAAATGAGCAGAAATGGGTTCACATCTTCCCCTTTCTTTGAGGTGATTTGCCCTCAAATCAAAGCAACTTGTTTTTGGACATTTCTTTGGTGTTGGACCAACTAATTCCTTGTCTGCATCCTTGCACGATTTGCTTTGATCATCAACCTGTAAATCAAAAGTAAACAAAAGCTCTTGGGTTGGGTAAGCATAATCGGATTTTGATCATATGGTGTGTCAAAAGACATTCCCTAATCATTTCAATGCCGATAGAAGCATTTGCTCCTTTTATTTCCTTCTTGAGCTTTGCCTTGTTTTTTTTCACTCTTCCAAGTCTTAACACTTTGTTTCGTCAGATTCTGGTTATGTTGCACTTGTCTTGGTGTTAATGGCGCAAGAATTATCTTATCCCCCTCATGCCTGAATGAATATTGAATGAAGCAATCATTCATGATTCTTTTGTCATATTTTCATGGTCTCTCAAGTAGAATATGGCCGGGATGCATAGGCACAACATCGCACAAAACTTCATCTTTATATTTGCCAATAGAGAAAGGAATTAAAACCTGTTTGGTGACCTTTAATTCTCCAAAATCATTCAACCATTGAAGCTTGTATGGATTGGGATGTTTTAGAGTCTTCAAACCCAACTTGTCCACCATAATTATGCTTGCCATGTTCGTGCAACTTCCGCCATCAATGATCATAAAACATACCTTTTTTTCACATGACACCGACTGTAAAATATGTTTTCTCATTGTTGTTCTTCTTCGGCCATTTGTGCACTAAGGAGCCTTTTGACCACTAATAGTTTTCCATCAACGGCTGGTTCAATTTCTTCTTCTTTAATCTCGGATTCTTCCTTAATGTCTTCCTCCTGGTCTGATGTAATCTCACCATTATCTAAAATCAGTATAGTGTTACAATTTGGACACTGATTCTCCATATGACCATGCCCCAAGCATTTGAAGCACTTTATTTCTCTCGAACGGGGTTGGGCTTATACTTGTTTTCTTCGATCATTCTCCATCACGAATGGTTTTGGCTTAGAGGATTTGGCTTGTTCTTTGATCTAGAATGGTGTGGCCTTCCGAGTGTTGTTTTAACTCCATTTAGGGGCATCATTGTTGTTTGTTAGGCTTGAAAAGGTCGATTTTCTTCAACCGTTATGGATTGCTAAGTGGTGGAGAAGTTGAATTTTTGGGTGATTAAGGTGTGGAAGCTAAAAGATAAAAGACACGATAATTTAGAGTGGTTCGACCTTCTAACAAGTACCTATATATACTACCTTAGCTTCCCACTAAGTATTTCACCAAATTCACTCTTGAATTTCTTCCCCTTTTCTAGGCTTAGGAGGAAACCGTTACAATGATTAAGCTATCTACCCTTAGCTTAATCAAACACTCTCTTACAAGTGAAATTCAAAGCAAACAAGAAATCCCTCTGATAGGTATGTGTTTGCAACTCTAAGCACTCACCCAAAACCTATACAAGAGAATGACAATTAAGCTCTAAAGACAATTTGACATTATATGGTTGTTGACAATTGAAGCATTCATCTTCACTTGATGCTTGGAGGTCCCTTTTATACCCCCAATTGAGTTTTTAGCCGTTGAGGACCACTGGGGTTGAATTAGAGCCGTTGGAAACTTTATTTCTCACCATAATTGTAGTTCTACAGTTGCCTGTATCGAAACGATACCTACCTATTTCGAAACACGACTAAAATAGAAAGAGTCGTTATGCGCATTAAAGAGGCTGTACCGAAAAACCTTGGGTTGTATCGGAACGACTGTATCGAAACGCCTAGTGTCGTATCGAAACAACCTACAATTCAAAAGGTCATTGGGGATTTTAGCCGTTGGGATGTATGTCGCGTAGGCGTATAGAAACACTAAAGGATGTTTCGAAACCACACCTATCTGTATCGAAACAGGTAATCCCTATATCGAAACGGGTTTTGGCAGTTTCAAAATGTATCGATACAAATTATACCTGTATCGAAACTAGTACATTAAAAGCACTGGTTTGGCTACTTAAAAACGTTTCAAACATTGCCAAAACCTTTTGAAAACACCTCAAACTTATTTTCAAGTTATTTTGACTTAGAGTGTATTTTAAATTCTTTTCAATTAAGTCCAAAATATTTTTCAATTATTATATCAAAACATATATTTCTACAATCTCCCCTTTTTTGATATAATAAAACCAACTTGAAAAAATTATTTGGGATTCTCCCCCTTAGTATTTAAAATTTTGAATAAGAGATTTTAAAAATTAAATGAAGTTAAAGATCCCCCTTATTCTCTTGAAAAATCAATTTTTAAAACTAGTTCTCCCTTTTTTGTTATATCAAAAAGAATTTAAAAGAAATTAAGCTCAAAATAACATAAGAGGTAAAAAATGACACAACAAAAACTTTTGGTTTTAAAATTTGCTTCCCCTTACTCAAAGCATCAAATATTGTTAGTCCAACAATATGATAATCTAGTTGTAAAAAAATAATCTAATTAAAATAGAAACAACTAGAAATTTTACCAGCACTTGAACTTCAAGGGAGGATGTCAAGCCTTCCTTCTTCAAGTGTTCTTCCTTGTGTGTATGGAGCTCTTGGTATAAACCTCGAACCTCGTGTCAAAATGAAGCATGTACACATCACAAATTTGATGTGTTTTCCAGACACGTTATAGTTTGAAGTGTAAGACTTCTGTGTGAACCGAGTTTCTTTAGTTGCTTTAGTTTCCGTTTATGTAAAACATGCCGAGATTTACCGTCAACCTAGAGACATAGAGAGATGTCTTTTGCTTTCAAAAGTCTTGCATCGGGAAAACAATGATATTGATAAGGGATTCCGTCACCGAGAGAAGAATCATTTTGTTTGGTTACAACGTCTGGTTAAGCTCATGTTCTTTTGGATCATACGGAGCGATGAAACGATTTTGATGTACATCAATCTTTTGGGTTCTACAGTATAAGTTGAGTTTCTTCGATGACATATTCGTGTGACAATTTGTCGGGGTACCATTTTGTTCTGCTTGTCATCTATAATGTATAAAGGTTTTAGCATCTTCTTGTTTTATAGATACAAATTTTGAGGACAAAATTTCTTTTAAGGAAGGGAGAGTTGTAAGGACCCAATTTTCGGATTAGTGAATTGGGAAGTCTAGTTAAGAATATTTCAAGTTGGGCCCATTACATTGGGGGAGAAGTTTGAATTTTAAAAGGATGAGGATAGAGGATAAGGGGGAGATATAATGTTGGATGAGAGAGAGAAAGAAAAAGATGGAATGTGGATAGTGGGAGAGAGAGAAGAGGAAAGGAGAAAAAAGTTAAGGGAGGAGTTTTGAAACTCTGATATACCGAGATCCGGCCATCCGTTATCGTCACCACCATTGCCAATGTGTTCATCTCGTCGAGACAAATCCGCCGGTATCAGCGGCACCACCATCAGAGTCGACGTCGGAGAAGGTGAGAGAAAGTAAGCTTCAGCCAAACCAAAGTGGGGTAGTTTTGGTGGTCAAACCTGAAATCTGAGTGCACCAGCGTGTTCACCAGTGTCAGAACAATGAGTTTGGAGCTCGACGCCATCGTCCGATCGTCGGAGGATGCCTCACGAGCCGCCGTTTGGGTGGGCGTGCTTCAGCGCGCTGGAGAGCCATCCAATCGGCTGGTCCGAGCTTACCCAAGCAGTCTTCCAAGCCGGTGTTGGTCGAGCCGTTGACCATGTTGATCGAGCGGTTGTCTTTTTCTGGGGACCCTACCCGGGGGTTTCTCGACGTTTTGAGTTCTTTGGTTTAACACCCCAAAATGGGAATAGGAGTTTTGGTGGATTATGTTTGGACCGGGGAATCGAGTTTAGCAATTAAAATATGTTTTGGGAATAATTATTTTTGAAATGGGAATTTCAAAGGGATAAAATTCAGTTAAAGCTTTTAAAAAATGTTTAATAAATATTTTAATTGTTATGGGTTGAAAATTGGAAATCGATTCAATCGAGCTCACATTTCAGATTTAGTGACCAAAACTTAATAAATGCAAAAATATTTTTAATTACTAAAGTTTAATTGGACCAATAAAAAGAATCCTTAGAGATCTTTTTTTTCTTCCAAATCTTTAAATTAAAAGTTTTCCACCTTAATTGTGTGAGGTTTTGGCGGTTAATTGTTTTTCCAAATCATCTTGCTATTCTATCAATTTTCTTGCATTTTATCTTCTAATTTCCTCTTATTTTCCATCACCTTTTCCCAAACAAGATTTTAAGATTTATTTGCTATTTTTCATTGGAGATTACATCATTTGATTCCACATCTATTTCCTAACAAAAATTAGTTGAGATTTCATAAAGATCTCATCTATTTCCCAAGTTATTTTCAAGAGAAAACTAACATCAATTTCATGGAAGGTTCTTCAAAGGTATATTTTTTCTTCTCTCTTAAAACTAAGGTTCATTGTTGATATTCCCTAGTGATTCGCTTGTGTTCTATGTATTATAACATGCTTTTGCAATTTAATTCAAGAAAGTGAGATTAATTGATGATTTTAGTATTTTGCCTAAATTCTTGTTTTACAAGATGATTGCTGGAGATTCCTATTGGGTTAATTCACATTTTGATTGTATAAATATAATGTGAAATGAGATGTTCATAATCAATCCCGAAACTATTTAATTAGCTAATTTCTAAGGTGATTTAAGAATAGTTTTGGGCGTGTTTTGGTATATTCTTAATTTCTGGAGGTATAAGGATGGTTGGAATATGTTGTTGGATGTTCTTTGATGTTGCTAGGATGTTAGAACCGTTAGGTTATGGCTGAAGTTTGTTCGGATGTTGTTTGGAGTAGTTTTTGGTGTTTTCGGATGGCTTTTGGATGCAATTTTGTAGATGTTGAATGGAATGATTGTAGGTTGGTGTTATAATGTATTTTAATGCATTTTGCCTCTAGTTTTGTGTTTCCAAATAAGGGGAGAGTCAATCCAAGCTCATTTTTTTGAATTCGGCTCATTTCCAAAGCTTGGAATGCAACAACAAGCGAGACGTTGTGTATCGATGAGTGTAAATGTGTTTCGGGCACTCTTAATTGTAACCCCCTTAACCCGGCCTAGACGGTGACTTGAATTAAGAAGATTACACGGGGAAAACCAAAGTCAACCCGAAAGTCAACCTTGATTAACAGCCTTTTTTTTCTTCATTTTAGTCTTATCTAAATGCACATTAACCCTAGGTATGTTTATGCGATCAGCATGCTCAAAGATCATAACAATCAAAGATCATTCAGGGACTCAATTGCACAAATCACAACTTTAGGGACCAAATTGTAAATTCTGAAAATTATAAGGACTTAACCCAAAATAAAGTTACCAATATGAAATTAATCATCTTTCATGCTTCCCTGCTAAATTTCAGCTCAAACGGACATCTCAAACTCATTCAATTGCATATACAAGGTTCAGGACCAAAACGCAAGGTTTTCAAAACATTTAACCAACAATTTCAGTGCCCAACGGTCGGGTGTTTCGGAACAGGGATGATACGTTCCGAAACGCGGGACCATTCTGAAACCAGTTCCGAAACAGGGCCTGGCAGTGGCAAAACCGTTCCGGAACGGTTCTACCCGTTTCGGAACGCCTAAGCCATTTCAGGCCCCCGTTCCGATACGGTAGCTCCTGTTCCGAAACAGGCTGCCCAGATTGCAGAAATTTTGCTGGTTTATCACACATTCGACCCGTCAAACATGCTCCAAAGGCAACCAAACCATACCAGCAAGTCATCCAACAATCAAGGAACATACTTGCATCAAATCTAGATACAAAACCACCCCTAGGTGCACCAACTCATACAAAACATCCAACACTCATTCATGCTTTTTAAACATGAAGCATAGCACACCAACTCAAGAATAAGAAGATTCAAAACGTTGCAAGCATTAAACCACATAGTTCAAAATCATAAACCAAACTTGTCCAACATACACAATCTCATTAAACATCAACATAAGAGATTCTCCCCCCATTGCCTTTATTATCTATAGCTATTTACCGAGACATACATCTCAAGTGGAGCTTTCCTTGAATCCCTTACTTCTCGCTGTTCCAACTTCAAATATCTGCATTGATGGACAAGAAGGAGCATAAGCACATAATGCTTAGTGAGGAATGCTCAAAACCAAACACCATCAATGCAGCGAATCATAAAACCACTTTTAAAAGCAAAATAATTCGATAAACCAAAGCAATGTTTGAAAACCCTTTTTGACAACATGCTTTAAACCATGTTTTGCTCAAACATGAAAATCAACCCTTAGCTTAGAAAAGCTAAGAAACTCACTTCAAAACACAACTTGCAAAACCATCAATTTAACCTTTCCATGCATGTACATCATATGCAAAGTTAAATACAAGATCCTTGGAAAACCCTTCCACTTCACAACATACTTTTCTCAAACATTGAAAATCATTTCAAAACTAGAAACCTTTAAAAACCACTTACTCATTCAATTAACCACATGCATTAAACAAATGCAACATATGAACCACAAACCCAACATTTGCATTACATGCCTTTTAAACAAGCCTCCACAAGACTTCAATGCATTAAAGAGATTTCATGCACACAATGCAACCTTCTCAATAGGAGATAAACACTTATTCAAGCTAACAAGTAGAACATGCATTTATAGAACATCACACACTTCTCATGCAATCATGCATCATTTCAAGCATCTCATGCTTCATCATATTCAAGAACTTTATATTGGCTTCCAAGTGATACCATAACCATTTTTTAACTCAACATCCAATCGGATACGCGGATCACAAGCGTTGTCCCCACGCTTCATACACACTACCAATCTCAAGGTCCCCAAATGGAATTTTAACCACCATTTGTCCTTACCATACACAAGGTCCTCATATGGAATTTTAACCACCATATGGCCTTAACAATCACAAGGTCCTCATATGGAATTTTAACCACCATATGACCTTAACATTACCCATTGGTAGTTGTATAACATCACTAACGAGATCCGGGACATACTACACAAGATCCACACATGGACTTTACACCACCATTGTGATCTTAACAAGCACAAGGTCCTCAAATGGAATTTTAACCACCATTATGACCTTTGCTTACACAAGGTCCTCAAATGGAATTTTAACCACCATTATGACCTTAACACAAGACCCACCCATGGAATTTTAACCACCATGGTGTTCTTGACCATCTCGTTAGTGTACTTGGATGGAGTCACCGGTTCATTCACAACCACTCCACATCCAAGGCGACTTAATTCACGGTGCACCCAATCCTATAGCCGGCTAACTATATCCGATTAAAGTAACCAAGAACCACTTACATCACTTGCCAATATAACCTTCTTACCACATTAATCCATTGTTTTACAAGCATAACCAAAATGCCATAATCACCAATTAACATCATCAATCCACTGTTTTAAAGCATTAAACAAAGCCATGAGACATCATGCAACACTATGCATCAATTCCACAATTTCAATGTACATAACCAAGGAACTCTTACCTTGAGCATCCTTCACACATGGCTTTCAAAACCAGCATTAAACCATGCTATAATATGCTTTCAAAACAGAATTTAAAACATGCAAATCACATGCATTGCATCCAACAATCACAAGTGCTTTTAAAACCAATTCATACACAAACGAAGAGAGAAATTCCATGTACTTACTCTTGAGCTTAGCTAAGTTGTTTAGACTTAAACTAAGCTCCCAAAACCTTCAAACCTTGGTTTTAAAGCTGAAAACCCAACTTCACTCACCGATACACAAAACAAGGCTAGCCAACAAGCCTTCCAAGCATCTGAAACCTTCAACTCCACCCCTATTGCTCACGGATGATTCTCCCCTGTTTCAAGCACATAACAACAGAGGATTAATGCATCATAATGCATTAAAACACCAGCAACACACCTAAACTCACTGCTCTTAGCAAAACCAACATTTTGGCTACCAAACACAACCGAAATCACCTCCAAACACTTCCAAGACTTAACCCAGCCAAGATCCATCACTTCTAACCATTTATAAACATCAATTAGCATCCAAAATGATCCCAACCACGTCCTTATACCTCCAGCAATAACAGATCATCAAAAACACTCCAAAAACAACCAAAAACTCAAGCAAAACTTAGGAAAATCAACCTATCCGGGATTGCATTGATTAAACCTCAACTTCTCATCAATTATACATTCAATTAACATCAAAAAGACACCTCAAAACACTGCCCAAACAGATCATACGAATTTTATCAAAAATCAACCAAATCTTGCATTTTAAAGCCAAGATCAAGAACACATCTACAAAACCTTTTATAAAACACAAATCAAGGATTGAGAACTTGGGAATTTCAGTAAAGAACTGAGAATTTAGAGGTGAAGGACGTTCATACCTCTAAACTTGAGTTTCTCCCTTTTTGGAACCAAGATTCTTGAAAATCCAAATAGCAAATGCAAAGGTTTTGTTGAATAGATGATTAGAGATCAAAAGAGAATTGAAATATGTTATTTAGATGACAAAATCAGAGGGAAAATGTGCTGGAGAAAGTGTTTGGTTTGAGAGAAAAAGATGAGAGAAAAGGAAAATGGGAATTTGGAAAAGTTAGTTGGAAAATGCCAAAATATCTTCCCTCCCTTTTACTTTTATTTAAAAACCATTAATTAAACCTTTAATATTTAGGAAAAATCTGGAGAAACTCCTTTTGGGTAAATAGCTCCTTAAAGATTCAAAGTTTCAATCCTTTTTAAAATAGTCACACAGTTTTCAAAAATTACATTTTGGTCACTAACCAAAATGTCACACTTCCAAACCTCATTTTGTAAAATTGATTCCACCATTCTCTTATATATAATAAAAGAGGATTTTAAGACATTTTTCCATATTTTTAATGCAACCGGAACTAGGCTTTCCTAAAAATCACCTTTTATATTCGAACCGCACTCTGACCGGCCCGGTCCAAGCCCAAAACTTCCAAGCCCAAAATTGGGGTGTTACAACTCTCCCCCTTAAGAAATTTCGTCCTCGAAATTTCAACCGGCGAAAAGAGAACAACCAAAACTTCTCAAAGCAACACACAAGGCAACACAGGAGACTTAACCACCACTGAACACTCTCCAAACAAACCTCCACCAAACCCAACACCACCACATACTGTTCACAAATTCCAGAACACTCAATGTTAACCACATCTTAACCTTTCACACTTCCGGACTGCACAAAGCCCCAACAACAACCTGAAGAGCCTCCAACTTTGACAGCATACACCACCTTAACTCACAATTCCCAAAACTTATACACACGGTGACACCAACCAATCCAGTTCAGCCACCATGTAACCCACAACCTTCACTGCTTCCAAAACCCCTTGCACAACTCTTCAACCTTTTCCAAAGGTTACCACATCAAGCAAGAATTCCTAAGCATCAACCGCTTACCCAAACTTCTCAACATACTGCTGACACTCCTTCACATCCGCCGCTATCATTACTATAACGATTCACCAGAACTACTCACCCAACACCCAAGAATCACATCACAAGCCCCAACCTCGACTCCGCCAACCGTTCCACGCACCACCAATTGTTTTCAGACGAAATTTACTTAATCACAACCAGCCAACCACTTCTCACAAGAACCCGTCCAACCAACAATGGCCTTTGATCTTACATTGCCTTTCCACTTCAAGCCTTGACTACAACACTTACCTTACCAGGACACCGCCCAACCTATACATACATATTTAGGTTACGAACTCCTATTCTCCCAGGCTAACTCTTTTCTACAACCCACAACACAACATCTTCTCAACTCTTCGAAGGTTGCTACGAACCCTCATCTACACAAACTACCCTTCTACTACAACACCAATGCCATGTTACCTCAGCACTCTAGAACACATTCACTAACCTGCAACATCACTTAACTCCAAGGAACTACCACTTCTTCCAGCTATTCAAAACCACCTGACCGATTCTAACATCAACCGGTAATTTCCTCACCACCATACCGCTAAACCCTTTAAGCACCAAACACCTTCCTTCTACCAACATGCTATACCGCACTCACTACTACTAACAGCTCGCTTAATACCCTCCATTACTTCTAACATTCACCCAGCACCAAAACAACCTTAACAACCCATCATCCAACCTAATCCTATCACAACACTAACAGACCCGATTAGCTATTAGCGAGTGTGAACGTTCGTATGCATGGTCACTTATATGCCCTACCAATGCCTGATGTACATGTATGCAAAACCTCTAATGTCATGTCACATGTATGCATGGACCAGCACATATATATATATATAATATAGCATATGACAATGGTTTTAACTGTGCATGTATGTCGGTTCACACCCACCAATAACATCCTCAGAGTCCGCCTAAAACAACCTCCTATCTCATTTCCAACTTGTCTAACTCCATCATTCTAGCAACCCATTAACCACAAGATACTCACTAATGCCCTCTTCACGCTAAAGTTGTTTTCAAAACAACAACAACTACTACCCCAAACATGCTAGTAACGGGACCATACCCACTACGCAAGGAAAACCAACTGAAACCAAACTAAGATGCTAGAGCAAAGGTTACTTAACAAGGTTACCTGAAAACACCTCACTGCCCCGAAGCTTCAACAGACGAGCTCTCTTCCTCGCAGAACCATCATTCTCCAGCCGCACCGCTGCAGCATCAGCTAACACACTAAGGTCATCACCATCCCCTTGCGGTAAAGAACCCTGACTACCCTGAGCCAACTTCAAACAATTACGTCTCATATGCCCAACAGATCCACAATTCCAACAGACTTCATTTTCCAAGCTCTTCACAACTTTATGCTCTTCCTGCCACCTTCGAACCTTGTCTCGGCCGTACCCACGACCCTTCAGAGACCCTTCTGCTACCACTAAAGCGAATCTCACCACTTGAGAACAATCTCGCTTCACATGCTCCTTATAACCACAGTTCCAACAAGCTCCCGCGCCCCAACAACCTCCAACATGGCATCTTCTACAACAGTCACACACCGGTAGCTGAGCTTCTACTCCTTGATCATGCAGCACTTGCCCCAGATTTGCACTACCACTCAGACTTTGATTCAAGCAAAACCTTCCATCACGTAGCCTCTTACGCTGACCGCTCCCGAGGTCAGTATCTACAACTCCCTTGATTAAACTTTTCACGCCTTCATAAACAGAAACCACACCCTCACATTGCTTAACCCTTGGGAATTTCTCACCAAGGTACCTTTCATAAAAGGCAGACACAAAGAAGTCCCAATCTATATCTTGAATGTGCGATGCCAGCGCCACAGATGTCCACCAGGCACAAGCGTCCTCCAACAACAGCGACACAACACTTCCCAACTTACAGGCATAGTCAAAACCTTCCTGATCCAAAATCAGAATTACACTGGCCAACCAGGCCTCGAACGTCTCAGGTGTCGAACCATGATACTTCACAGCTCCTAAATCATGTAAACGCTGTTTCGACAAACCCGTGCATCCCACAGTCAGCACATCTACAGACCTTACTTTTGCACAGCCTGAGATGTTCCCAACACCTCTTGAACTACAGGTGATGAATTCTTCATCACAGAACCAGCTTCTTCCTCCTGCCTCACTACCTCAACCCCAGGCACAGAAAACTAAGACGAAACACCCCCCATTAAAAGGTGAATTCCACGCCTTAACAACCTGCTCTAAAGCAGCAACCATCTCACCTAACTGCCGTTCTTTCATCGATTTCACCATGCTATTAACAGCAAACAATCATAACAAAACAAACAAATCGGTCAGACCAGCTTTAAGCAAGGATTCAAATCTCCAACTCAAAAATAACACAATAGCTATAATAATAAGGCAATGGATATCCCGAATCCTCCCCTTTCACATGACATAACAGTCAATAAAAACATGGATATCACAACATCAAGCATATCAAACAACATATTTCGATCATGCTCTCATCAAACAACATTCACTTGCAACAGCATAACATCAACATATCCTACCCATCACACTTTCATCATTCATAAAATCAGCTTACAACACCAGCATAACATCAGCACAAATCCACATTAACTCAATGAAGATTCATAACCAAAAAGCATGCTTAAAAACATCAACAATTCGCTCAAAAACACGCATTCCAAATGACTTTCAACCATACGTCAGAATAAACATCAAACACATATTACAAAAACTTACCATTTCCCCAAAGCATTCGCAACTCAGCTCTGATACCACCAAATGTAACCCCCTTAACCCGGCCTAGACGGTTGACCCGAATTAAGAAGATTACACGGGAAAAACCAAAGTCAACCCGAAAGTCAACCTTGATTAACGACCTTTTTTTTTCTTTTTAGTCTTATCTAAATGCACATTAACCCTAGGTATGTTCATGCGATCAGCATGCTCAAAGATCATAACAATCAAAGATCATCCAGGGACTCAATTGCACAAACCACAACTTTAGGGACCAAATTGTAAATTCTGAAAATTATAAGGACTTAACCCAAAATAAAGTTACCAATATGAAATTAATCATCTTTCATGCTTCCCTGCTAAATTTCAGCTCAAACGGACATCTCAAACTCATTCAATTGCATATACAAGGTTCAGGACCAAAACGCAAGGTTTTCAAAACATTTAACCAACAATTTCAGTGCCCAACGGTCGGGTGTTTCGGAACAGGGATGATCCGTTCCGAAACGCGAGACCGTTTCGAAACCAGTTCCGAAACAGGGCCTGGCAGTGGCAAAACCGTTCCGGAACGGTTCTACCCGTTTCGGAACGCCTAAGCCATTTCAGGCCCCCGTTCCGATACGATAGCTCCTGTTCCGAAACAGGCTGCCCAGATTGCAGAAATTTTGCTGGTTTATCACACATTCGACCCGTCAAACATGCTCCAAAGGCGACCAAACCATACCAGCAAGTCATCCAACAATCAAGGAACATACTTGCATCAAATCTAGATACAAAACCACCCCTAGGTGCACCAACTCATACAAAACATCCAACACTCATTCATGCTTTATAAACAAGAAGCATATCACACCAACTCAAGAATAAGAAGATTCAAAACGTTGCAAGCATTAAACCACATAGTTCAAAATCATAAACCAAACTTGTCCAACATACACAATCTCATTAAACATCAACATAAGAGATTCTCCCCCCATTGCCTTTATTATCTATAGCTATTTACCGAGACATACATCTCAAGTGGAGCTTTCCTTGAATCCCTTGCTTCTCGATGTTCCAACTTCAAATATCTGCATTGATGGACAAGAAGGAGCGTAAGCACATAATGCTTAGTGAGGAATGCTCAAAACCACTTTTGCAGCTAATCATAAAACCACTTTTAAAAGCAACATAATTCGATAAACCAAAGCAATGTTTGAAAACCCTTTTTGACAACATGCTTTAAACCATGCTTTGCTCAAACATGAAAATCAACCCTTAGCTTAGAAAAGCTAAGAAACTCACTTCAAAACACAACTTGCAAAACCATCAATTTAACCTTTCCATGCATGTACATCATATGCAAAGTTAAATACAAGATCCTTGGAAAACCCTTCCACTTCACAACATACTTTTCTCAAACATTGAAAATCATTTCAAAACTAGAAACCTTTAAAAACCACTTACTCATTCAATTAACCACCTACATTAAACAAATGCAACATATGAACCACAAACCCAACATTTGCATTACATGCCTTTTAAACAAGCCTCCACAAGACTTCAATGCATTAAAGAGATTCCACGCACACAATGCAACCTTCTCAATAGGAGATAAACACTTGTTCAAGCTAACAAGTAGAACATGCATTTATAGAACATCACACATTTCTCATGCAATCATGCATCATTTCAAGCATCTCATGCTTCATCATATTCAAGAACTTTATATTGGCTTCCAAGTGATACCATAACCATTTTTCAACTCAACATCCAATCGGATACGCGGATCACAAGCGTTGTCCCCACGCTTCATACACACTACCAATCTCAAGGTCCCCAAATGGAATTTTAACCACCATTTGACCTTACCATACACAAGGTCCTCATATGGAATTTTAACCACCATATGGCCTTAACATTCACAAGGTCCTCATATGGAATTTTAACCACCATATGACCTTAACATTACCCATTGGTAGTTGTATAACATCACTAACGAGATCCGGGACATACTACACAAGATCCACACATGGACTTTACACCACCATTGTGATCTTAACAAGCACAAGGTCCTCAAATGGAATTTTAACCACCATTATGACCTTTGCTTACACAAGGTCCTCAAATGGAATTTTAACCACCATTATGACCTTAACACAAGACCCACCCATGGAATTTTAACCACCATGGTGTTCTTGACCATCTCGTTAGTGTACTTGGATGGAGTCACCGGTTCATTCACAACCACTCCACATCCAAGGCGACTTAATTCACGGTGCACCCAATCCTAGAGCCGGCTAACTATATCTGATTAAAGTAACCAAGAACCACTTACATCACTTGCCAATATAACCTTCTTACCACATTAATCCATTGTTTTACAAGCATAACCAAAATGCCATAATCACCAATTAACATCATCAATCCACTGTTTTAAAGCGTTAAACAAAGCCATGAGACATCATGCAACACTATGCATCAATTCCACAATTTCAATGTACAAAACCAAGGAACTCTTACATTGAGCATCCTTCACACATGGCTTTCAAAACCAGCATTAAACCATGCTATAATATGCTTTCAAAATAGAATTTAAAACATGCAAATCACATGCATTGCATCCAACAATCACAAGTGCTTTTAAAACCAAATCATACACAAACCAAGAGAGAAATTCCATTTACTTACTCTTGAGCTTAGCTAAGTTGTTTAGACTTAAACTAAGCTCCCAAAACCTTCAAACCTTGGTTTTAAAGCTGAAAACCCAACTTCACTCACCGATACACAAAACAAGGCTAGCCAACAAGCCTTCCAAGCATCCGAAACCTTCAACTCCACCTCTATTGCTCACGGATGATTCTCCCCTGTTTCAAGCACATAACGACAGAGGATTAATGCATCATAATGCATTAAAACACCAGCAACACACCTAAACTCGCTGCTCTTAGCAAAACCAACATTTCGGCTACCAAACACAACCGAAATCACCTCCAAACACTTCCAAGACTTAACCCAGCCAAGATCCATCACTTCTAACCATTTATAAACATCAATTAGCATCCAAAATGATCCCAACCACGTCCTTATACCTCCAGCAATAACAGATCATCAAAAACACTCCAAAAACAACCAAAAACTCAAGCAAAACTTAGGAAAATCAACCTATCCGGGATTGCATTGATTAAACCTCAACTTCTCATCAATTATACATTCAATTAACATCAAAAAGACACCTCAAAACACTGCCCAAACAGATCATACGAATTTGATCAAAAATCAACCAAATCTTGCATTTTAAAGCCAAGATCAAGAACACATCTACAAAACATTTTATAAAACACAAATCAAGGATTGAGAACTTGGGAATTTCAGTAAAGAACTGAGAATTTAGAGGAGAAGGACGTTCATACCTCTAAACTTGAGTTTCTCCCTTTTTGGAATCAAGATTCTTGAAAATCCAAATAGCAAATGCAAAGGTTTTGTTGAAGAGATGATTAGAGATCAAAAGAGAATTGAAATATGTTATTTAGATGACAAAATAAGAGGGAAAATGTGCTGGAGAAAGTGTTTGGTTTGAGAGAAAAAGATGAGAGAAAAGGAAAATGGGAATTTGGAAAAGTTAGTTGGAGAATGCCAAAATATCTTCCCTCCCTTTTACTTTTATTTAAAAACCATTAATTAAACCTTTAATATTTAGGAAAAATCTGGAGAAACTCCTTTTGCATAAATAGCTCCTTAAAGATTCAAAGTTTCAATCATTTTTAAAACAGTCACACAGTTTTCAAAAATTACATTTTGGTCACTAACCAAAATGTCACACTTCCAAACCTCATTTTGTAAAATTGATTCCACCATTCTCTTATATATATTAAAAGAGGATTTTAAGACATTTTTCCATATTTTTAATGCAACCGGAACTAGGCTTTCCTAAAAATCACCTTTTATATTCGAACCGCACTCTGACCGGCCCGGTCCAAGCCCAAAACTTCCAAGCCGAAAATTGGGGTGTTACATTAATGGTTTGAATAAGGAGTTGAGAGTTTAAAATAAGCCTAGCAAGCTTAACTAAACTCAAAAGTAAGTTTTCCTTAATTTCACCTTTGAATATTGGTTTAATATGCAACTTGAATTACATGTTTTAGTTTAAATGCATGAATTGATTTACTTATTGTTTTATCCATCTTTTAAATGATATGCAATGATTTAACAAATATATGGATGCTTAGAGCATTGGGAAATGGTTCCTAAATGGATTGTGGTTGTTGCCTTTGGGCAATGTGATATTTGCATATGGAAATGTTTTGTTATATGCACATGGAAATCAATAAGTAAATGTGTTTAAAAGTGTATATTGGCTATGTTACAAATGGGAATAATGTATATGCTAAATGTATATTGGCTATGTTAAAAATGTATATTGATTTGAAGGTAAAAACAAGGTAAATCAGACATTATATGCCCATGGTATCGGTACGGGGTTCCCTGTATTGATACTTGGGACTTGAATCAGGTCTAGAAGGTGGGAATATGGCATGCGTATCGATACAGGAGCAAGTGTACCGACACGAATTTATGCTACCGGAATTTGTATTTTGGCAAATTAATCTTGGGTACCGATACAGCTAAAGGGTGTATCGGTATGGGTGTTATGTATTCAGACCTGCGCATCGGTACACGTATAATTGTACCAGTACAAGCCTTGTTATGAGGCCAAGTATCGGTACGGTACCTCGTGTATCGATACTGAAGGTAGTTATGTTAGTTATTTGGCTACCATAGATTAAGATTCTTTCATGTTGGTCCGTTTTCGTATGTATATGAATTGTACGTATTTGCATGATTCATTTCAGCCGAAATGAAACTTGTGAGCATGAAACCTGACTAATTAAGGATCGGTAACCCTAAACCTAAGTAATTCCTTGTCATTTTCTAGATACAATTGGATGTCAATCTGTTGTCCATTTTAGACGCAAATTTAATTGCTGCCAATTGAAACATTCTAGGTTCTAATGATCCATCTAGATAAGATAAAAAGAAAAAAATGAACCTAATTTGTGTTATTTAGTTTAAGTTTGCTTAGGCAAACCTAATGTAGCTCGCTCTGTTTGGTCTAGCGCCTAGGCCAGGTGAAGGGGGTTATATTTGTTGGTATCAAAGCCCGATTTACAAAAAGTTGGGATGGTTTGCTAAATGTTTCAGTTATTTTTGAGTTGTTCGGCGATGTTAAATGTGTTTAAGCATGACTTTTATCTGTTGTGATGTTTGTCTGCTTAAATGTGGGTAGAATGGGGACACATTGCCTATTACAATTGTTTTCAAATGATTTTAGGGAGGTTGTCTTGGATCCTTTGCCAAATGCATGCTTAAATAAAATTGCTTTTGCATGTTCTAATTGTTAGTGAACATGGGCCCACGACGTGAAACTCGAGCGAACATGAGTAACGCTCAGAATAACCAAAATCTCGAGGATGGCATGATTCTTCGTACCGAATTTCTTCCTCCTCCGCCTATCCCACCGATTGGAGCGAGTATTGGAAACGTGCCCCAGAAGGACGCATTTTTAGAGACATGACACCTTTAATTTAGGCAATGACCGGAGCTTTCCAAGCAACTTTTGCTGGATTGCAAGCTCAGGCACCAACTCCTGCTATTGTGGCTAATCATGGATTGCCATTAGAGTGTCTACGTAGCTTATGAGGAGTTAAGTTTCGAGGATTGAACCGTAAATCTATAAAAGAGTTGCTAGAGAGCACCGAGCGAAGTCTTGCTCAAATAGAGTGTACGAGTGCACGGAAGCTCGATTTCATTATGCCTCTGTTGCATGGTGATGCATATCGTTGGTGGATAACCACTATAGCTAGAGTACCGGATGCTAATTTCACTTGGGAATTCTCCCGAAGGGATTTCAAGAGGAAGTACCTGGGTCAGCAGTTTCAGGATGTAAAAAAGAGAGATTTCATGGCTTTGGTACATGGTCGAATGTCAGTGGCTGAGTATGAGGTGAAATTTGTTCATTTGAGCTAGTATGCTCTTGAACTGGTTCCGGATGATCGTCATCATTGTGATAGGTTTCATTATGGCCTTGTGAAGGACATCAAGACATTTTTGCTTGTAGTTGACTACACTGATTTTGATGTGTTGGTCAATAGGGCCAAGGATTTTAAACAGTCCTAGAGCCCAACTGTTGAGTTTGGGAATGTTAGTTTGGGAAAGAGAGTCACAGAGTCCGACTTTTCTAGTGGTTAGAATAAGAAGTCAAGGGACAAACGTTTTAATTCAGATAACAAACGAGGTGGTTGTAGTAGTAGACGCGATTAGAATGCTCAACCTTCCGTGGTTGTTGTAGTTGATTGTAAGCTTTGCGGAAGTCGCCACCCATGGAAGTGTTGGGGAATACCTAGATCTTGTTGGGAATGTTGTTCGAGAGACCATAAAAAACGTGATTGTTCAAAGTTGATTGGAGGTGCACCGGTTCAAGCAGCCATTGTGGTTGCACTTGCTAGGTGTCGAGACCATGTCAGGGATAATTTCTAGAGGCGTTGTAACACCCGGGTTTGGGGGTCAGGTGAAAATAATATTAAAATAATGTTTTGGGTTTTCCCTTTTTGTTTTAAAAATTCATTTAATATGTTGGATCCAATTTTAATTTGAAACCCAAAACTCGATGGATTTTGGAATAGTGGAAGATGGCCATCTCATTAATGGCATTCTTGTAATTTCAAGGCCTTTTGAAAATAAAACTCATTTTATTTAAAAGACTTTTTTTAACTCATCTCCCCCCCTTCTCTTTCACTTTCACGACAAAAACCCCTTCACCATTGTGTTCACTATTCCATCATCCTTCTTGCTTGTTGTTGGAGATTTTTCAAAGGTAAAACCATTTTTGACTTGTCCTCTCTTTCCTCTACAAGCTCGTACCTTTATTTTTCATTAAAGCTCATAGTTTTGCATTTTGAGGTTTTGGGATTTTATATTAAAGATGTCATCTTTATCAACTGTAACTTAAGATTTTGATTTGTTGACGTTATAGAAGTTGTTTGTTACCTAAAAGGTCCAACATACTTGATTTTTACAAGGTTTTATGATGATTCCCGAAATTGGGTTTTAGAGAGTTCAAAGGTTGAGTTTTGGGAGTGTTTTGTGTGGGAATTTGATGGCTGATGGTTGGTTGATAGTTAGGAGTTGTTTTCGAAGCTTTTGGGGGTGTTATAAGAGTTGAAATCAATAGTTTTTGGCAGTGCTTTAGGGCTGCTCGGGAATGAGGATTATGGGGTTGTCTTTAGCTTGAAATCATGTGTTTTGTGCTTGGTTTGTGTTCCGGGTTGCTACATTGATTTGTGGACTGATTTGTAGTTGTTTTGATTGTGTTGGGATGTTTAGAAGCAAGGAATTGTGTTGGTGAAGCCTCGAAAACGAATCCTGTAACGCCCCGGTTTTGGGCTTAGAAGTCTTGGGCGTTGACCGGTTGGTCAAAGTGCTGTTCGAATCGTAAGAGGTTAAATTAGGAAAGCCTAGTTCGGGTTGCATAAAAATTATGGAAAAATGTTCTAAAATCATCTTTTATTATAATTAAGTGAACTGTGAAATCAATTTTGGAAAATGAGTTTCGGAAGTGTGACATTTTGACTAGTGACCAAAATGTAATTTTTGAAAGTTTGGTGGCTATTTTATAAAGGGTTGAAACTTTGAATCTTTAAGGAGCTATTTACCCAAAGGGAGTTTCTCCAGATTTTTCTAAGATATTTTAACCCATAATTCGGATTTTAAAAGAATCAAAAGGGAGGGAAAAATCTATTTTGGCCATTTTCTCTTTTAACTACCTATTTTCTCTCTATCTTTTCTCTCAACCCAAACACTCATTTCCAGAGATCTAAGTCTGATTTTCATCACCTAAAAACCTTCTTTCAACTCTCAATTGATTGCAAATCATTGTGTCTTCAAAACCTCATCAATTGCTTCTAGTTTCATCAAGCTTTTCTATTCCAAAAAGAGGAGAAACTCAAGTTTGGAGGTAAGAACGTCCTTCTCCTCTGAACTTCAAGTTCTTTAATGAAATTCCTAAAGTTTTCAATCCTAATTTGATAATTGATTAAAGGTTTTAAAGTTGATTTATGGATCTTGGCTAATTATGCAAGATTTTGATGATTTCACTTGATTTTCGTTTGATCTGTTAAATCTGTGTTTTGAGAAGTGTTTTTGATGTTAAATGATCATTAAATTGATGTGGAAATGAGTCTTGATTGATGCAATCCCGGATAGGTTGGGTTTCCTAATTTTAGCTTGTGTTTTAAGGTAGCTTTTGTGGTGATCTTGTGGATCTGGTGTTGCTGGAGGTATAAGGATGGTTGTAGGTTGTTTTTAGATGTTAAATGATGTTAATGGAAGTAAGGTTTTGCTGGTTTATGGCTGGGCTTTGTTTAGAAGTGTTTCGGATGCATTTTCGGTTGTGTTTGGTGGCCGAAAATGGAGGTTTTGTGAGAGCAGCGAGTTTAGATGCTTTCATTGAAGCAATTAATGCATGATGATGCATTAATCCTCTGCTTTAATGTGTTGAAACAGGGGAGGCATCCTTGGATCCAAGATTTGTTGATCCGGAGGTTTGATTTGGTGCTTTGGCTTGAAGCGAAGTGGAAATCGGTGAGTGGATTTGTGAAAATGGTTTTCGGCTTTGAAACCAAGGTTTTGGGAGCTTAGTTTAAGTCTAAACAACTTTGCTAAGCTCAAGTGTAAGTTTTCGGATTACTCTCTTTAAGTGGTGGCCATGTTTTGATGAAATGTGAAATGATGATTTTGCATGATTTGCTACTGTTTTGGAAAGCATGTTTTAGCATGTTAATTGCTGATGTTTTAGCATGATTTATGCTGATGATTTAAGCCATGTGTTGAAGGTGTCTCTAGTTAAGAGTGCCTTGTTTTTATGCATTGTTAAATGATGATTTAATGCTTTGAAATGCATGATGAAATGGCTTGATTTAAATGCTTTAAAATAGTGGATTATATGATGTATAAAGTGTGTATTGGCAAGTGATGGTTTGTAAAAGTGAAGGTCACTAAGGTGGTTAAAAGTCCTTGAGTGAGCCTTGTTATCTAAGATCATCAAGGTGGTTAAAAGTCCTTGGATGAATCTTGTTGCGGACTCTAAGGTGGTTAAAAGTCCTTAGGTGCTCCTTTCCATGGTGGTTAAAAGTCCATGGGGCCAAGGTGTTTAAAAGTCCTTGGGGCCAAGGTGTTTAAAAGTCCTTGGGGTAATTCAAGCTACGGACACAAAGGTGGTTAAAAGTCCTTTTGTGGTCCATTCATGGTGTTTAAAAGTCCATGGCCAAGGTGTTTAAAAGTCCTTGGGGTCCAAGGTGTTTAAAAGTCCTTGGGGAAAGTTGTTGAACTTGATTTCATAAATGAAATGTATCACTTGAGCCAATATGACATGTATAGTACATGAGAAGCATGAGATGCATGTTTTAATGTTTATGTTGAAGCATGAGATGCTTGTTTAAATGAAATGTGGAAGCATGATATTGCTTGATTTAAAGTATGCTTTGAGCATGTGTAAAGGTTGTTTACAAGCATGATTTACAAACGGTTTTAAATGCATTATTGAATGGTTTTTAAAGAGCACTCCTCACTAAGCTTTGGCTTACGCTCTCTCGTTTTCTTGATTCAATAATGCAGAGCATTAGAGTACATTGAGGGCAGTAAGAGGAGGCAAGCAAACAAGTTCAAGTTGAGCTCAATGTATGAAGGTTTTATAAGTGTTTTAGCTTTTGTATGTTTTGGCAATGGGGGACCAATATGTATATGTGTTTTGGGAGGTGTTTAAGACTCCCTAAGTATGTTGAATGTTAATGTTGTTGCTGGTTTTGGATTGAACCATATATGCTTGTTTTGCAAGTTGATGCTTGAATAGATAGCTTGTGTTGGAAGCATGACCTTTGATTTGGGGCTTTTTGCATGTGATGTTATTATGTTGAATTGATGATGCTCTTATGTCTTAAATATGTTTAATTGCATGCTGGTAAAGTTTGGTGGTGTTTGGAGCATGTTTGAGTGTCCAATTGCATGATCTAGTATGCTTGTTTGCTGGTTTTTGTGCAGGCGTTTCGGAACAGGGGTGTACCGTTTCGGAACGGGTGCCTTGCATGAACCCAGGCGTCCGAAACGGTATGCACCGTTTCGAAACGGTTTAGCCTCTGCCGAGGCCATGTTCCGGAACCTGTTTCGGAACGGCCTGTGTTTCGGAACAGGGCTAGCCTGTTTCGGAACGGTCGACCGTTAGGGGGCTGACATGGTAGTTATATGTTTCGTATTGTTTACATTTTGGTCCTGAATCTTGTATGATCAATTGCATGAGCTGTGGATGTCCTTTTGAGCTGAAATTTCACAGAGAAGCATGAAACATGACTAATTTCAAGATGGTAACTTTAACTTGGGTTAAGTCCCTTAATTCTTCAGAATTTACAATTTGGTCCCTAAAGTTGCAATTTGTTCAATTGGGTCCCTGTTTGATCTCTGATATTTGTGATCTTTTAATATGTTGTTTGCATGATCACAATTAAGGTTAATGTGCATCTAGACAAGATTAAAAAGAAAAAAAAAGGGTCGTTAATCAAGGTTGACTTTCGGGTTGACTTTGTTTTTCCCCGTGTGACTTTCTTAATTCGGGTCAACCGTCTAGACCGGGTTAAGGGGGTTACAAATCCGGAACCATTGGGAGCTTGATCGGCTAGAGTTGTTGAGCTTGGAATAGTCGGTGAGTGGTGAATTATTTCAACATGGTTTAAATTTGATTTTCAAAGGTTGGTCCAAGCATGTGGACTAGGTTGGGCTTGGTAGTCCCACCTAGAGTTGGGATTAGACTGGTAGTCTAATCCTAATCATTAGTTAGAGACTTTGGTTGAACATTAAATGTTGATTATGCCTCATGTTTTATTTGTGATTATTTTGGTTATGTATATGGTGTTATACATGTGTGATGAGGCATGGTATTGATGCATTGTTATATGCATGTGGGTTGTGCATGACGGTAAGTCATGGTGAGTACGTGCTAAGCACGGAAGTTGATATGGAATGGTGTTGTGAATGGTTATGAATTGTGTTAGTATTGGCACTAGTATACTTGTGTACAATGATCGATCATTAGGATGTTTAGTGTGCACATGAAAGTCAAAATGCGCGCGTGGTCATGGTGATGGTAGTCATCAAGATGGAGTACAGGTTTGCCCGGAAATCTTCTTATATATATATATGTATATATATATATATATATTAGTCGGTGATGAGTGGAATCCCATCGACGGGGCGTGAGGATGAGTGGAATCCCCCCCGTGTGAAACAATGATGAGTGTAATCCCACCGTAAGGTAATGGTTGTGTGGTTGGATGTAAGTTCCAACGGTTATTCGCGTATTCGGGTCATAGCTAGGTGTCAATACGGACTGTGGAATGTGTTTGTTAATACATTGATATATGTATTTCCATGTGTTGAGGTTATGAGTTGTTGAGCATGGCATGATGTTGATAATTGTGTTCATGCATCATTATTATTTTCACTCATGTGGTTCGAAGGTAAGATCATGCCTTCTACCTTGGTTGTGTGCTCGTGCTTGGACCCTGCATTGTCGAGGTTGTTTTATGAGCTTACCCTCACTAAGCCTTATGCTTACGCTCTCTTTTGTTCGACAATACAGATCCTTAGTTCGTGGGTTGCTAGTGCAAGATGAGGGCCTCCAAGTGTGCTTGTTGCGCTTTTGATCACCAAGTATGGATTTTAAGTTAGGGATGTAATAGACAAGCAATGGGATTTGAGCTTTTGATTATGTTGTTGATATGTGTTAGGATCATGTTAGACTCATTGTTGATGTTAGTATGGCTTGTGGATGTCATGTCTTGTTTTGTAAACCATGCTTTATTGCTTGCCTTGAATGTTTTTGAATGTTGTCTCTAAGCATGAAATCCTTTAAATGCTATGTATGAATCTTTTGTTGAATTGATGCTTCCTATCAATGTATGGCTTTTATATGTATGTTGGGTGTTAAGAATGTTTGTATAGGGTGCCTTGAATCTAGGGTTAATGTATGTTTGGTTGTAGGAGGTTTTAGTTGGTGTTTGTGGCAGCCTTGTGCCATAAACCAGCTAAAACCTGTCTGTTCGCAGCATGTGAATCAAAACGGTTGGTCCCGTTTCGATACGGTTCCCTTGTTTCAGGCCAGACGTTTCGATACGATTTTGCTACTAGAAATCTGACATTTTAACGAGAAATTGAGAGTATCGAAATGGTCATTGGCGTTTCAGAATGGTCTTCGTAGCGTTGACCACGAGAAGTTGACCGATGATGGCGTATCGATACGGTCAACAACCGTTTCGATACGGTCTCCTCGCGTCGACATTGGCCAGTTGACCTAGTCAAGGCATATCGATACACCCTCTGGGCGTTTCGATCTGGCCTGGAGTTTAAGTTTAAAATGGGTTGTTTTGATTGGCTGTTTGGTTGTTTGCCTCGCTTGTTGCTTCCGCTGTTGCCTTTTTATATAGGACATTCTGATGCATCTAGACAAGATAATAATAAATGAAAAGTTTTCTTGGGTTGTTAACCGAAGTGGAGCCTTAACGGGTTTCACCTCGGTTATCCCCGTGTAACACACTCGGACCGGTCAGTCGCCTGGATCGGGACGAGGGGGTTACACTTGTTGTTATCAGAGCCTGAGGTTTCCGAGACCTCGGACAGGTAAGTGAGGTAAGTTAAGTTCTTGTTTTGCAATTGCACGGTGTTTGCTTGCCATGTAAGTATGTTTGCTTGTTTATCAAGTATGCTTGTTTGATCGTGTATGTATGTCGTTTGAAGCATGTTGAGTAGAGTCCCATTGATTCTATTACATCGGAAAAAGGATTTTTTTAAGTGAGGGAACATACTTGAGCCACTTGGACCCTTGCCCTTGCTAACCCTATCTTGTATGTTTTTGTTGTTGTGGTTGTAGTTGTTATCTGTGATCGCTTATGTTGAGGCCTATAGGTAGACCGAGGTTGGTTCGCCAGGAACCACATATTGCGGCTCCTGTTAATGAGCCGGTGGCTGGAGTAGAGGCTCCTGTAGGAGAGCCTGTTGTTGGAGTCGGAGCTCCTCCACCATCACCACCTCCTCAGCCTGAAGTGGGAGGCGAGGCTGGAGCTGAGGGAGCGGGACCTCATGTTGGTATGGTGGCCAAGGTCCTGCGGGAATAGATATGGCTTCGCTAGTTCAAGCTATAGCGGGAGCGTTTCAGTCTGCATTTTTTGAAGCTCAGGCTGCAGCTCAGCCGAGAGGTGATGATGCTAGCTTACCTTTAGAGAGGATTCGTAGCCTAGGGGCTAATGAGTTCAGGGGATCTACACCTGAGAGATTAGAGTTGTGGCTAGAGAAGACAGTCCGTATCTTAGCTTAGATGGGATGTACTGGAGCTCGTAAGTTGGGCTGTGTGGTTTCGTTGCTTCAGGGTGATGCCTACACCTGGTGGGTCTCCATTACTACCGGTGTGTCGGAGGCCGAGATTGGTTGGAACTTCTTTGAGACTGCCTTCAGAAAGAGGTATTTGGGGCTGATATATTTAGATTAGAAGAAGCGAGAGTTCATGGCTCTTGTTCAAGTGGATGCATCAGTGACAGATTAAAGCAAGCGAGTTTCGCTGAAACTAGCAGATGATTATGAGGTTGTGGTGGTGGGAGAAAATGTGAAGTTTCTATCTAATGTGGTGTCTACGCTTGAAGCAAGCCGGATGTTGCGTCAAGGGTGTGTGGCTTATCTAGCATTTGTTATGAATCCTAGTACAAAGGAGGTTCGCGTACAGGATATAAGGAACGTGTGTGAGTTCTCTTGAGTGTTTCCGGAGGAATTACCTGGGTTGTCGCCTAGTCGAGAGGTTGAATTTGGAATTGAGCTGTACTAGAATACAACTCCAATGTCCATTGCTCCCTATCGCATGTCACCCAAAGTGTTGAAGGAGTTGAAGACGCAACTTCAAGAGTTGCTTGACCAAGGCTTTACGTAACACCCCAATTTTGGGCTTAGAAGTTTAGGGTCTGAACCGGACCGGTCTGAGAAACGGTTCGAATATAAAAGGAGGTTTTAAGGAAAGCCTAGTTCGGGATGCTTTAAAAATATGGAAAAATATCTAAAAATCCTCATTTAATATATATAAGAGAGTGGTGAAATCAATTTTACAAAATAAAGTTTGGAAATACTACATTTCGGTGTAGTGACCAAATTGCGATTTTTGCAAAGTTTAGTAGTGACTGTTTTGTAAAGGATTCAAACTTTGAATCATTAAGGAGCTTATTACCCAAAATGTTTTTCTCCAGATTTTTCCTTAATTTGGGTGATTTAATTAATGTTTTAATTAAATAAAAGAATAGGAAAACTACTTTTTGATTTTCATAACTACCTTTCTCTAATTTTCTCTCATTCCTTTTTCTCTCAAAATCCTATCATCCAAACACCTTTTCTCCAGCAACATTCACATTGATTTTCACTTCAATTGATGATATTTCCATCACACATTGGTTCCTAATCAATCTTGCATCAAATCCTTTGGATTTTTACATTGAATTTTCATGGAATTTGGCTCAAATCAAGGAAAAATCATCATTTAGAGGTAAGATTGTTCTTCTCCTCTAAATACTCAGTTCTTTACTGAAATTCGAAAGTTGTCAATCCTTCATTAAAGTTTTATAAATGGTTTTAATGTTAGAAACAAGATTTTGGCTTAAAACTCAAGATTTTTGTTGTAATTGATTGGGATCTGTTTTGAGATAGTTTTCTAATATATTTTGGATGTTAAATGATGTTAGAAATGAGGTTTTATCAATCCAATCCCGAATAGGTTGTGTTTCCTAAGTTTTTGCTTATGAAAATGGTGGTTTTTGAGGTGTTTTTGGTGTTCTATTATAGCTGGAGGTATAAGGACGAGCTTAGGTTTGTTTTAAAGGTTAATTGATGTTTAGAAATGATTAGAAGTGATGGATCTTGGCTCGGTTAAGTTTTGGAGGAGTTTGGAGGTGATTTCGGTTGTGTTTGGTAACTGAAACGTTGGTTTTGGGTAGAGAAACGAGTTTAGGAGTGTTGGCTGAAGATTTCAATGCATGATGATGCATTAATCCTCTGCTTTGATGTGTCTAAAACAGGGGAGACATCTTCGGACACTTTTGGAGTTGATTCGGAAGCTTAACCGGTATTTCGGCAAGCAAGCGAAACGAAATTGGTGAGTGTGATTGGGTTAGAAGTCCATGAGGACAAAAATACAAGGTTTGGGGATTTAGGAGAGGTTTGAAACACCTTCCTAAATCCGGAAGTAAGTATGGCTTGATTTGATCTCTCTAAAGTGGTGTTTGCCTCTAAAATGTTTTTACATGCTCATGGTTTGAGATTGTTAAATTCATATTGTTTTTATGCATGTTTTAGAGCATGAGATTATGCTTGTGGAGATGTCATGAGATGGCATGTTACATTGAATAGATTTGAGCTTTTATCGTAAACCAAAGTATGATTTATGATTTGAAATGTGGCGAGAAAACCTTTGAGTTATTTTGCATGAAAAACAGTAGGTGTGATGATATTTTAACACTTTATATTGACATAGATGTTGAGAAACTTACCGGATATAATTGATCGACCAATAGGATGAGAGTGCACTATAAATTAAAAATTCGTACGTGCTCTTTGGTTAAGGCAAAGGGAGACATTTCCGATGATGGGCATTCCATCAGGTAGGACTTGCTGAAATATCCAAGCTTTATGGCGATGAGAGATTCCGCCATGTGAGTACGGTGATGAAAGATTCCACCGGAAGTTGTGTTGCTAGACAAGTGAGTACGGTGATGTGAGATTCCACCGGAAGAGTCTACTATAGAAATGTGTCCGCATATCCGAGTATTAATGAGATGCTAAATGCCAATATAAATGATAAAATGGTTTTGTTACGCATGTACCTTTGATGTAATGATTTATGCTATGAGATATGCATATGTGTTTTATATAGAAATGCTTTGACAATACAAGCATGTGAATGGCCTTGCCATGGGATTTGTATTGGTTTTAATGCATGTGATAGAATGATGGTACATGTGATTTCAATGGGTTTGCTTTGAAAGTTTTCCAAGCATGAGAAAGAGATGAGCATGTGGTTTAAAAGCATTGATGAAAGTGTTTTTCCTAAAATTGCATTATTGTAGTGGTTTCTTTAGAGCATGCCTCACTAAGTATTTGTGCTTACGCTCTCTTTTACCAATAATTCAGATAATTGAGGCGCTAAAGGGCATAAAGGAAGCTAAGTTCACCCAAGGAAGTCCAAGCTCACGTATGGTGAAGTTTTCATACACTATTAGTTTTGATAAATTGACAATGGGAACCTAAGATTTGTTTTGGTAGATGTGTCAAACTCCCTAAGGTTGTGGCATGTGTGCCCTGATTGATTTGAATTGTAAATGGCCTTAATTGTATGTTTGGAGGTTTGATTTCTGTAACCCCCTTAGCCCGACCTAGACGGTTGACCCGAACTACGAAGATTACACGAGGAAAACCAAAGTCAACCCGAAAGTCAACCTTGATTAACGACCCTTTTTTTTCTTTTTAACCTTGTCTAAATGCATATTAACCCTAGGTGTACCCTTGAGATAAGCATACTCAAAAATCACAGCAATCGGAAAACAATAAGGGACTCAATTGCACAATATACGAATTTAGGGACCAATTTGTAAATTCTGGAAATTAAGAGGACTTTACCAATTTTTAAGTTACCATTATGAAAATAGTCATGTTTCATGCTTCTCTGTCAAATTTCATCTCAAACGGACATCTCAAACTCAATCAATTGCATATACAAAAATCAGGACTAAAACGTAAAGCTTGCAAACCTCAAAACCATTCAAATCAGTGCCCAACGGTCAAGTGTTTCGAAACGGGTCTAGGCCGTTCAGAAACACCCCTTGGCAGTAGCCAAAGTGTTTTGAAACACCTCTGCCCGTTTCGAAACACCCAGGCCAAAATATGCACCTGTTTCGAAACAGGCAAGGGTGTTTCGAAACACCCTGCCCAGAAACAGCAGAAAGGCCTGTTTTACACTCTTTCGACCCACCAAACACGCTCATAAGACCTCCATGTCATGCCAACAAGTCATCAAACATTAAAGGAACACATTTGTATCATCAAAGCTCAATCACGGCCTCAAATAAGAAAAACCACAAGTCTAAAGGCATGCATCCTATATAGAAAAGCAAGCAATCATCAATTCTCTAAAACAAAATACCAAATGGCCATTTACATGTTCCAAACACCATAGGCATTAAACCAAACTTAGGGAGTCCAAAACATCTCCCAAAAACACAATCTAGGTTCCCATTGCCAAATACCAAAAGCTAATAGTGTTGTGAAAATAGTCACCATACATGAGCTTAGACTTTCACTTGGATCCTTGACTTCCTTGCTGCCCTTAAAGTACTTCAATGCTCTGCATTATTGGTTCAAGAAAGAGAGAGCGTAAGAACGTATGCTTAGTGAGAAATGCTCTAATAAAACAACACAATAATGCACTTTGTAAAAACACCTTTCCAAGGCCTTTAATTTCAAAACATCATTTATCATGCATTTATGCATACAAACCAAGCATCTCATACTTCAATTCATCAACATGTCATATTGGCTTTCAAGTGATAGTCCATAACCATTTTTCAACTCAAAACACAATCGGATACGCGGATTACAAGCGTTATCCCATACGCTTCATACACACTACCAAACACTCAAGGAGGAGTTTACCGGTACAATCACAACCCCTCAACACCCGTGATGGAGTCTACGGTACAATTACAACCCCTCCACATCACTCATTGGTAGTTGTATAACATCACTAACGAGAACACGAGACACACAACACAAGATCCTCACATGGCATTTTAACCACCATTATGATCTTAGACATCTCGTTAGTGTTCTTGGATGGAGTTTACGGTACCATTACAACCCCTCAACATCCAAGGCGACTTTATTCACGGTGCACCCAATCCTATAGCCGGCAAACTATATCCGATTCAAGTACTTTTAAACCAACACATCACTTGCCAATATACATCATTTACCATCATCAATCCACTATTTTTAAGCATTTAACAAAGCCATTAAATAATCATGCGATACAATGCATCAAATCACATTTATCAATGTTCAAATCAAGGATCTCTTACCTTGAGCATCCTTCAACACATGGCTTACAAAACCAGCATTAAACATGCTAAAATATGCTTTCAAAACAGAATTTAAACATGCAAAATAAACACATTGCATTCAACCATCTCATGGTTCTTCAAAAAGAGAGTTTCTCCGAAAAACTTACTCTTGAGCTTAGCTAAGTTGTTTAGACTTAAACTAAGCTCCCATAACCTTCCAACATTGGTTTCAAAGCTGAAAACCAAACTTCACTCACCGATTCCGTTTCGCAAGCTTGCTGAAACGCCGATCAAGCCTCCGGATCAACACCACAAGGATCCGAAGATGTCTCCCCTGTTTTAAACACATCAAAGCAGAGGATTAATGCATCATCAAGCCTTAAAATCATCAGCCAAAAACACCTAAACTCGCTGCTCTCATCAAAACTCACATTTCGGCTACCAAACACAACCGAAATCACATCCAAACACCTCTACAACATTACCCAGCCAAGATCCATCAATTCCAATCATTCTTAGACATCAATTAACATCCAAAAAGGACCTAATCACGTCCTTATACCTCCAGCTATAGCAAAACATCAAAATCACCCCAAAAACCACCATTAACTCAAGTAAAAACTTAGGAAAATCAACCTATTCGGGATTGCATTGGTTAAACCTCAATTACACATCATTTAGACATCCAAAATACATCAAAAAGACATCTCAAAACAGAGCCCAATCATTTAATACGAATTTCTTCAAAATTAAATCCAAATCTTGCATTTTAAGCCAAAATCAAGATCACAACATCAAAACCTTTAATAAAACTCAATTTAAGGATTGAGAACTTGGGAATTTCAGTAAAGAACTGAGTATTTAGAGGAGAAGGACGTTCATACCTCTAAATGTGGATTTCTCCTTGTTTAGAGCCAAAATTCTTGAAAATTCAATAAGCAAATGATGAGGATTTGGTGTAGAAATGATTAGAAATCATTTAGAGATTGAAATCTCAACTTTAGGTGTGCAAATCAAAGGAAAAATGGCTGTGGAAATGTGTTTGGCTGAGGGAAAATTGAGAAAAAATGAAATGGGAAAATTTTGGCAAAAGTTAGTTATGAAACTAAAATATCTCTTTTCCATCTTTTCTTTTTATTTAATAACATTAAACGAGTCTTTAAATTTTAAGAAAAATTTGGAGAAACCCTCCCTTGGGTAAATTAGCTCCTTAAAGATTCAAAGTTTCAATCCTTTTAAAACAGTCACCAACTTTTCAAAAATTACATTTTAGTCACTAACTTGAAATGTCATATTTCTAAACCCCATTTTGTAAAATTGATTTCACCACTCTCTTATATATAATAAAAGAGGATTTTTAGAATTTTTTCCATATTTTTAATACATCCCGAACTAGGATTTCCCTAAAACCACCTTTTATATTCGAATCGTAATTTAAACCGCTCCGGTTCAGACCCTAAACTTCCAAGCCCAAAATTGGGGTATTACAGTTTCCCTATTTGGATTTTGTATTAGGATGCATGCCTCTAGATTTGTGAGATTGCATGTTGGATGCTATGAAGGTGTTTAGGAGTTCTAGATATGCACCTTATATGTTTGATGACTTGTTAATATGCTTGGGGAGTCTTTTGGATGTGTTTTAATGAGTTTATGCATGAAAAACAAGCATTTGTTGCTGTTTCTAGGCAAACCATATTGAAACATCCTCTAGTGTTTCGAAACGGAGGCCTGAAATGGCCTACGTGTTTCGAAACGCCAATGGATATTTCGAAACGATTTTGCTACTGGAATGCCTCGTTTCAGAACCAGTCTCGGAACCAACTCGCGTATCAGAACGGTCAATGCTGTTTTGATCCACGTTTCAATACAATAGGTGGAAGTTTCGAAACAGGTGACCGTTGGGCACTGATTTGAATGGTGCTGAAGTTTGCAAGCTTTACATTTTAGTCCCAAATGTTGAAGTTGCAATTGCTAGAGTTTTAGATGTTGTTTTAAGATGAAATTTGGTAGAGAAGCATGAAATATGACTAATTTTGTAACCCCCGTAGCCCGATCTGGACGGTTGACCCGAACTACGAAGATTACACGGGGAAAACAAAAGTCAACCCGAAAGTCAACCTTGATTAACGACCCTTTTTTTTTCTTTTTAATCTTGTCTAGATGCACATTAACCTTAGATGTGATCACACAAACACCATGCTCAAAGATCACAACCATCAGAGATCAAACAAGGACCCAATTGAACAAATTACAACTTTAGGGACCAAATTGTAATTTCTGAAAACTTTAAGGACTTAACCAGATTTTAAGTTACCAACTTAAAATTAATCATGTTTCATGCTTCCCTGCCAAATTTCAGCTCAAACGGACTTCCCGAACTCATACAATTGCACAAACAAGATTCAGGACCAAAATGCAAACATTTTGAAACATTTAACCGCCCATGTCAGCCCCCAACGGTCACCCGTTCCGAAACAGGCCAAGCCCGTTCCGAAACACGGGGTCGTTCCGCAACGCGTTCCGCAACGGGGGTCTGGCCGAATGCCTTCCGTTTCGGAACGGTGGCACCCGTTTCGGACGCCTGGGTTCATGCAGGGCACCCGTTCCGAAATGGTGTTACCTGTTCCGAAATGCCTAGCCCAGAATATTGCATTTTGCTCACTCAAACACACAATTGAACATTCAAACATGCTCCAAAAGCCACCAATCTTTAGCAGCATGCGATTCAACACTAAAGAGACATTCTTGCATCAACAATTCAACAGAAACACAACATATAAGAAAAGCCCCAAATCTATAGGCATGCTTCCTACACAAGCAACCATTTAGGCACAAACCTTCCAAAACAATCTCATTTAAGCCAATTCATGATCCAACAACATTAGCAACAACATTAAAACAATCTTGATCAAACATATACGATCACATTCACATAAACCCGAGAGATTCTACCCCATTGCCCTTATTAACTATAGCTATTCACCGAGACATACATCTCCATTGGAGTCCACCTTGAATCCCTTGCTCCTTGCTGTCCAAGCTTCAAGAATCTGCATTAATGGACAAAAAGGAGCGTAAGCACATAATGCTTAGTGAGGAATGCTCAAAACCAAAACACCATCAATGCAGCGGGTCATTAAAACACTTATAAAACAAACCCGATTTGATTACCAAAACCATGTTTGAAAACCCTTTTCAACATCAAGCTCAAATCATGCATAAACACCATATGCCAAGCTTAAACAAAACCATGGAAAAACTCTCCCATTTCACAACATACCTTTCTTAAACTTGAAAACCATATCAAGCAAGAAAACCTTTTAAAACCATAGCTCAAATATTCTATCACATGCATTTAACCAAGGCAACATAAAAACCATAACATCATCTTCACATGCCTTTAAAAACAAGTCTTACAAGACTCCAATGCAACATAGATATTTCATGCTCACATGCATCATTTACCAAATGATAACCAACACTTGTTCAACTTAACAAGTAACATGCATTCACTAGCATCATACACTTTTCATACAACAATGCATCTTTTCAAGCATCACATGCTTCACATGCAATCATGCACCAATCCAAGCATCTCATGCTTCACATGCAACCATGCATCATTTCAAGCATCTCATGCTTCACATGCAACCATGCATCATTTCAAGCATCTAATGCTTCACATGCAACCATGCATCATTTCAAGCATCTCATGCTTTCTTATGATCAAGAACATTACATTGGCTTCCAAGTGATCAACCACATTTACTTTTCAACTCAACAACCCGATCGGATATGCGGATTCCGAGCGTTGTCCCTACGCTCCCTACACCCTACCAATCCAAGGTCTCCCAAATGGGCAACAACCTCCATTTGACCTCAACATCCTAAGGTTCCCATGTATGGACTTTTAAACACCATACAACCTTAGCTTTTACCGAGGTTCCCATGCATGGACTTTTAAACACCATACAACCTCAACATGCACAAGGTTTCCCCGTATGGACTTTTAACCACCATACAACCTTTGCATAACCGATTGGTAGTTGTAGAACATCACTAACGAGATCCGGGACATCCCACACAAGATCCACACATGGACTTAAACACTGCCATTGTGATCTCAACAAGCACAAGGTTCTCACATATGGACTTTTAACCACCATATAACCTTTGCTCAACCAAGATCCTCGAATGGGCAACACCTCCATTATGACCTCAAATAACCAAGGTCCTCGAGTGGGCAACAACCTCCACTATGACCTCATCTCGTTAGGATACTTGAAGGGAGCTTATCCGGTCCACTCTTGACCACTCCACCTCCAAGGCGACTTTATTCACGGTGCACCCAATCCTATAGCCGGCTAACTATATCCGATCAACAAACCAAGAACCATTCACATCACTTGCCAATATAACCATCTTACCATGTTAATCCAATGTTCCACATGCATGAACATAATGCAAAGCCATCACAATCATTAATCCAATGATTCACATACATAACCAATACGCAAAACCATTACCTCATTATTCCAATGATTCACATGCATAACCAATATGCAAAAGGTAACATTTACCATCATCAATTCACTGTTTTAAAGCATCATACAAAGCCATTGATCAACATGCAACACTATGCATCAAAACCACATTTACCATATACAAAACCAAGGATCCCTTACCTTGAGCATCCTTCTCAAATGGCTTTCAAAACCAGCATTAAACCATGCTAAAAACATGCTTTCAAAACAGATTTAAACCATGCAAAACACATGCATATCAATCATCAACCACATTTGCTTAAAAGCCAATTTCACAACACAATTCAAGAGCAAAAATCCAATCACTTACTCTTGAGCTTAGCAAAGTTGTTTAGACTTACACTAAGCTCCCAAAAACCTTTAAACCTTATTTTAAAAGCTGAAATCCCAACTTCACTCACCGATAACCAAAACAAGACTTGCCAACAAGCCCTCCAAGCTTCCGAAACCTTCCGCAACACCTCTAAAGCTCACGGATCAAACTCCCCTGTTTCAAGCACATAAAAACAGAACATTAATGCATCCTTATGCATTAAAACACCAGCAACAACAACACAACTCGCTGCTCAACACAAATCTAACAATTTGGCTACCAAACACAACCGAAATCACCTCCAAACATTTCCAAAACTTAACCCAGCCAAGATCCATCACCTCTAACCATTTTTATACATCAATTAACATACAAAATGATCACAACCACGTCCTTATATCTCCAGGTATAACAGATCACCAAAAATACTCCAAAAACAACCAAAAACTCAAGCCAAACTTAGGAAATTCAACCTATCCGGGATTGCATTGATTAAACCTCAACTTCTAATCAATTTAGCATTCATTTAACATCATTTTGACACTCCAAAACACTGCCCAAACAGATCACACGAAAATTTCACCAAAATCACCAAATCTTGCATTTTAGCCAAAAATCAAGATCTCAATTGAAAAACCATTAACAAAACATAAATCAAGGATTGAGAACTTAGGAATTTCAGTAAAGAACTGATAGTTTAGAGGAGAAGGACGTTCTTACCTCCAAACTTGAATTTCTCCATTTTAGAGCCAAAAAGCTTGATGAAACAACTTGCAAATTGAAAGGTTTTGTTGATGAAATGATTAGGAATCAAATGAGAGTTGAAATGAGAGATTTAGATGTCAAAATCAGAGAAAGAAATCTGGAGAATTTTGTTTGGGTTGAGAGAAAATGAGAGAAAAGGAAAATTGAGAGAAAATGGAAAATTAGTTATGAAATTGGTTAAAATGATTTCCCTCCCTTTCTTAATCTTTAAAAATCAGAAATAAGCCTTAAAATATCTTAGAAAAATCTGGAGAAACTCTTTTTGGAATAATAGCTCCTTAAAGATTCAAAGTTTCAATCCTTTATAAAACTGTCCCGCAACTTTCAAAAATTACATTTTGGTCACCAGTCAAAATGTCAACCTTCCGAACCTCATTTTCCAAAATTGATTTCACAGTTCACTTATATATATTAAAAGATGATTTTAGAACATTTTTCCATATTTTTAATGCAACCCGAACTAGGCTTTCCTAAATTCACTCTTATATATTCGATCAGCACTTTGACCGAACCGGTCAACACCCAAAACTTCTGAGCCCAAAACCGGGGCGTTACAACTCTCCCCCCCTTAGGAAATTTCGTCCTCGAAATTTCAACCGGCGAAAAGAGAAACAGAACCTTCTCAAAGCAACACACAAGACAACACAAAAGCCTCAACCAACACCACTGATCACTTTCCATACAAAACCTCCACCATACGCTGTTCACAAATCCAAACTCTCAAAGGTAACCACGACTTAACCTTCCACATAACCGGACTGTACACAATCTCAACATCATCCTGAAGAACTTCAGCTCTTACAGCAGACAACACTGTAACACACAACTCCCAAGACTTGTTCACACAGAGACAACAACCAATCCAACTCAGCCACTATACAAACCGCTCAGCCTCTAAAACTCTTGCAAACTCCCAAACCTCTTCCAAAGATTTTCCCAGCAAGCAAAAATCCTTAAACATCAACTGTTTACTCAAACTCTTCAACGAAGCTGACAATCCTTCATATCTGCCATAACATTACCATAACATCTCACCAGGACTACTCACCCAGATACCAAAAATTACTTCACAACCCCAACTTGAAACCGTCAGCCGTTCCACACACCACCAACTGACTTCAAACGGAACTTTCTTAACCACAACCAGCCAACCACTTCTCACAAAAACCCAAACAACCAACGAAAACCTTCGATCTTTCACAGCCCTTTCACTACAAACTTCAACCAGAACACTTGCATTACCAGAACATTACTTAACCAAAACACACATAACAGCTTCTGATCTCCTCAAAGGTTGCTAAGATCCAACACAACCCTTTCACAACAACTTAAAAGCTACACTACCTCAGCACTTGGAAACTTAACCACTAAGCTGCAACATCACTTAGCACCAAGGAACTACCACTTCCTTTTAGCTAAACAAACCACTTAACCGATACTAACCTCAACCGATACCCTTCACCACCAAACCACTAAACTCTCTGAGCATCAACACTATCCTTCTACCAACAGGCTATTCCACTCTCACTATCACTAGCAACTAGTTTAACAAACTTCAACACTTCTAACTCTCACTCAGCACCAAACAACCTCTAAAAACCCATCATCCCACCTAATCCAACCACAACACTAACAGATTCGATTAGCTATTAGCGAGCGTGAACATCATATGCATGATCACCTACATGCCCTATCAATGCCTGATGTACATGTATGCAAAACCTCTAGTGTCATGCCACATGTATGCATGGACCAACATATATAACATAGCATATAACAATGATTTTAACTGTGCATGAATGCCAGTTCACACCCTCCAATAACATCCTCAAAATCTGTCTAAGAACAACCTCCTAACTCACCTTTAACTTATCTAACTCCATCATACCAACAACCCTTAACCACAAGATACTTACCCAAGCCTTCTTCACACCCAAGATATCACCAAACCACAACTACCACTACCCCAAACATACTAGCAACAAGACTAAACTTACCACGCAAGGAAAACCAACAGAAACTAAACTAAGATAACTAAAGCAAAGATCACTTAACAAGGTTACCTGAAAGCACAACACCACCCTGAAGCTTCATCAGACGAGCTCTCTTCCTTGCGAAACCATCATCCTCCTGCCGCACCATTACAGCACCAGCTAACACACCAGGGTCACCACCAACTCCTTGCGGTAAAGAACCTTGGCTGTTCCGAGCCAACATCAAACAATCACGCCTCATGTGTCCAGCAGACCCACATTTCCAGCAAACTTCATTTCCCAAACTCTTCACAACCTTCTGCTTTTTCTGCCACCTCTGAACCTTGCCCTGGCCGTGCCCACGACCTTTCAAAGATCCTTTGGCTATCACCAAAGCTGACTTCACTCCATGAGGACAATCACGCTTAACATGAACTTTAGAACCACAATTCCAGCAAACACCTGCGCCCCAACAACTTCCAACATGTTGCCTTTCACAACGGTCACACATAGATGGCTGAGCTTCTACTCCTTGCTCAAGCAACACTTGCTCACCAACAGCACTACTTTCACATTGCTTAACCCTTGGAAACTTCTCTCCAAGATACCTTTCATAAAAGGCAGATACAAAGAAATCCCAATCAATATCAGGAATATGTGACGCCACCGCCACAGATGTCCACCAGACACAAGCATCCTCCAGCATCAAAGAAACAACACTTCCCAGCTTACAAGCATAATCACAGCCTTCCTGACCCAAAATCAGAATCACCCTGGCCAACCAGGCCTCAAACATCTCCGGTGTAGAACCATGATATTCCACAGCACCCAAATCAAGCAAACGCTGCTTCGGCAAACCCACACATCCAGCCAGCACATCAACTGATTTTACCTCTACCACAGCCTGAGATGTTCCCAACACCTCCTGCTCAACATATAATGAACTTTTCATCACATAACCAGCTTCTTTCCCTTGCCTTACCATCTCAACTCCAGGCACAGAAGACTGAGACATAACACCTTTACAAAAGGGTGAATTCCTTGCCCTAACAACCTGCCCCAAGGCAGCAACCATCTCACTCAACCGTCATTCTTTCATCGACTTTGCCATACCACTAACAACAACAAACATACAATCACAACAAGCAAACAAACCAGTTAGACCAGCATTAAGCAAGGATTCAAACTCCAACTCCAAAATAACACAATAGCTATATTAATAACGCAATGGGTATCCCGAATCCTCCCCTTTACATGACATAACAGTCAACACAACATGGATATCACAACATCAAGCATATCAACAACATACCTTGATCATGCTTACACCAAACAACATCCAATTGCACCAGCATATTAGCAACATAACATGCTCACAACACATTCACCATGCACACATCAGCTCATAGCATCAGCACATATCCACATAAACTCAACCAAGATTCATAACCACAAAACATGCTTGCATACATCAGCAACATGCTCAGAAACATCAACAGCATACTCAAAAACACATGTTTCAACCAACTTTCAACCACACAACAAGGTAAACATCAAACACACATCACAACAACTTACCGTTTTCCCCAACCTTCGCAACTCAGCTCTGATACCACCAAATGTAACCCCCGTAGCCCGGTCTGGACGGTTGACCCGAACTACGAAGATTACACGGGGAAAACCAAAGTCAACCCGAAAGTCAACCTTGATTAACGACCCTTTTTTTCTTTTTAATCTTGTCTAGATGCACATTAACCTTAGATGTGATCACACAAACACCATGCTCAAAGATCACAACCATCAGAGATCAAACAGGGACCCAATTGAACAAATTACAACTTTAGGGACCAAACTGTAATTTCTGAAAACTTTAAGGACTTAACCAGATTTTAAGTTACCAACTTAAAATTAATCATGTTTCATGCTTCCCTGCCAAATTTCAGCTCAAACGGACTTCCCGAACTCATACAATTGCACAAACAAGATTCAGGACCAAAATGCAAACATTTTGAAACATTTAACCGCCCATGTCAGCCCCCAACGGTCACCCGTTCCGAAACAAGCCAAGCCCATTCCGAAACACGGGGCCGTTCCGCAACGCGTTCCGCAACGGGGGTCTGGCAGAATGCCTTCCGTTTCGGAACGGTGGCACCCGTTTCGGACGCCTAGGTTCATGCAGGGCACCCGTTCCGAAACGGTGTTACCTGTTCCGAAACGCCTAGCCCAGAATATTGCATTTTGCTCACTCAAACACACAATTGAACATTCAAACATGCTCCAAAAGCCACCAAACTTTACCAGCATGCGATTCAACACTAAAGAGACATTCTTGCATCAACAATTCAACAGAAACACAACATATAAGAAAAGCCCCAAATCTATAGGCATGCTTCCTACACAAGCAACCATTTAGGCACAAACCTTCCAAAACAATCTCATTTAAGCCAATTCATGATCCAACAACATTAGCAACAACATTAAAACAATCTTGATCAAACATATACGATCACATACACATAAACCCGAGAGATTCTACCCCATTGCCCTTATTAACTATAGCTATTCACCGAGACATACATCTCCATTGGAGTCCACCTTGAATCCCTTGCTCCTTGCTGTCCAAGCTTCAAGAATCTGCATTGATGGACAAAAAGGAGCGTAAGCACATAATGCTTAGTGAGGAATGCTCAAAACCAAAACACCATCAATGCAGCGGGTCATTAAAACACTTATAAAACAAACCCGATTTGATTACCAAAACCATGTTTGAAAACCCTTTTCAACATCAAGCTCAAATCATGCATAAACACCATATGCCAAGCTTAAACAAAACCATGGAAAAACTCTCCCATTTCACAACATACCTTTCTTAAACTTGAAAACCATATCAAGCAAGAAAACCTTTTAAAACCATAGCTCAAATATTCTATCACATGCATTTAACCAAGGCAACATAAAAACCATAACATCATCTTCACATGCCTTTAAAAACAAGTCTTACAAGACTCCAATGCAACATAGATATTTCATGCTCACATGCATCATTTACCAAATGATAACCAACACTTGTTCAACTTAACAAGTAACATGCATTCACTAGCATCATACACTTTTCATACAACAATGCATCTTTTCAAGCATCACATGCTTCACATGCAATCATGCACCAATCCAAGCATCTCATGCTTCACATGCAACCATGCATCATTTCAAGCATCTCATGCTTCACATGCAACCATGCATCATTTCAAGCATCTAATGCTTCACATGCAACCATGCATCATTTCAAGCATCTCATGCTTTCTTATGATCAAGAACATTACATTGGCTTCCAAGTGATCAACCACATTTACTTTTCAGCTCAACAACCCGATCGGATACGCGGATTCCGAGCGTTGTCCCTACGCTCCCTACACCCTACCAATCCAAGGTCTCCCAAATGGGCAACAACCTCCATTTGACCTCAACATCCTAAGGTTCCCATGTATGGACTTTTAAACACCATACAACCTTAGCTTTTACCGAGGTTCCCATGCATGGACTTTTAAACACCATACAACCTCAACATGCACAAGGTTTCCCCGTATGGACTTTTAACCACCATACAACCTTTGCATAACCGATTGGTAGTTGTAGAACATCACTAACGAGATCCGGGACATCCCACACAAGATCCACACATGGACTTAAACACTGCCATTGTGATCTCAACAAGCACAAGGTTCTCACATATGGACTTTTAACCACCATATAACCTTTGCTCAACCAAGATCCTCGAATGGGCAACACCTCCATTATGACCTCAAATAACCAAGGTCCTCGAGTGGGCAACAACCTCCACTATGACCTCATCTCGTTAGGATACTTGAAGGGAGCTTATCCGGTCCACTCTTGACCACTCTACCTCCAAGGCGACTTTATTCACGGTGCACCCAATCCTATAGTCGGCTAACTACATCCGATCAACAAACCAAGAACCATTCACATCACTTGCCAATATAACCATCTTACCATGTTAATCCAATGTTCCACATGCATGAACATAATGCAAAGCCATCACAATCATTAATCCAATGATTCACATACATAACCAATACGCAAAACCATTACCTCATTATTCCAATGATTCACATGCATAACCAATATGCAAAAGGTAACATTTACCATCATCAATTCACTGTTTTAAAGCATCATACAAAGCCATTGATCAACATGCAACACTATGCATCAAAACCACATTTACCATATACAAAACCAAGGATCCCTTACCTTGAGCATCCTTCTCAAATGGCTTTCAAAACCAGCATTAAACCATGCTAAAAACATGCTTTCAAAACAGATTTAAACCATGCAAAACACATGCATATCAATCATCAACCACATTTGCTTAAAAGCCAATTTCACAACACAATTCAAGAGCGAAAATCCAATCACTTACTCTTGAGCTTAGCAAAGTTGTTTAGACTTACACTAAGCTCCCAAAAACCTTCAAACCTTATTTTAAAAGCTGAAATCCCAACTTCACTCACCGATAACCAAAACAAGACTTGCCAACAAGCCCTCCAAGCTTCCGAAACCTTCCGCAACACCTCTAAAGCTCACGGATCAAACTCCCCTGTTTCAAGCACATAAAAACAGAACATTAATGCATCCTTATGCATTAAAACACCAGCAACAACAACACAACTCGCTGCTCAACACAAATCTAACAATTTGGCTACCAAACACAACCGAAATCACCTCCAAACATTTCCAAAACTTAACCCAGCCAAGATCCATCACCTCTAACCATTTTTATACATCAATTAACATACAAAATGATCACAACCACGTCCTTATACCTCCAGGTATAACAGATCACCAAAAATACTCCAAAACAACCAAAAACTCAAGCCAAACTTAGGAAATTCAACCTATCCGGGATTGCATTGATTAAACCTCAACTTCTAATCAATTTAGCATTCATTTAACATCATTTTGACACTCCAAAACACTGCCCAAACAGATCACACGAAAATTTCACCAAAATCACCAAATCTTGCATTTTAGCCAAAAATCAAGATCTCAATTGAAAAACCATTAACAAAACATAAATCAAGGATTGAGAACTTAGGAATTTCAGTAAAGAACTGATAGTTTAGAGGAGAAGGACGTTCTTACCTCCAAACTTGAATTTCTCCATTTTAGAGCCAAAAAGCTTGATGAAACAACTTGCAAATTGAAAGGTTTTGTTGATGAAATGATTAGGAATCAAATGAGAGTTGAAATGAGAGATTTAGATGTCAAAATCAGAGAAAGAAATCTGGAGAATTTTGTTTGGGTTGAGAGAAAATGAGAGAAAAGGAAAATTGAGAGAAAATGGAAAATTAGTTATGAAATTGGTTAAAATGATTTCCCTCCCTTTCTTAATCTTTAAAAATCAGAAATAAGCCTTAAAATATCTTAGAAAAATCTGGAGAAACTCTTTTTGGAATAATAGCTCCTTAAAGATTCAAAGTTTCAATCCTTTATAAAACTGTCCCGCAACTTTCAAAAATTACATTTTGGTCACCAGTCAAAATGTCAACCTTCCGAACCTCATTTTCCAAAATTGATTTCACAGTTCACTTATATATATTAAAAGATGAGTTTAGAACATTTTTCCATATTTTTAATGCAACCCGAACTAGGCTTTCCTAAATTCACTCTTATATATTCGATCAGCACTTTGACCGAACCGGTCAACACCCAAAACTTCTGAGCCCAAAACCGGGGCGTTACAAATTTCATATGGGTAACATTAAAATCAGTAAAGACCTTCTAATTTACAGAAATTACATTTTGGTCCCTAAACTTATAATAAGTGCAATTGAGTCCCTGTTTGTTATCCAATCGTTGTGACTTTCTCAAATATGTTTTACGAGTACTCACTTAGGGTTAATGTGCATCTAGACAATGTTAAAAAGGAAAAAAAGGGTTGTGAATCAAGGTTGACTTTCAGGTTGACTTTGGTTTTCCCCGTGTAATCTTCGTAGTTCAGGTCAACCGTCTAGGCCGGGCTAATGGGGTTACATTTGGTGGTATCAGAGCTTGGTTCTTGTGTAATTGGGTTTGTGATGTGGATGATGTATGTGTAATTGCATGATGTGCCTTTTGGGTGAAAGAATGTTGTGTGCATCGTGATGCATGGTTTCAATTGTGATGTTATGCTATGTTGGAGTGTGTTAGGGGATCCCATTGCCATATCAAAACTAAAGAAAGGAATTGTTTTAGAAAATGAGCTTGAGTACTTGGATTACTTACCTTATTGAGCCTAATTGTGTTTATTGCATATTTTGTCAGTGCATTGTTTTCTTTGTAATTGGGGCCACGTAGAGAGATGAGAATGAATACAAGAGCTATGGCTCAAAATGAGAATGATGAGAATGCTGAGAATGTTGTGGATTTACCTTCTCCTCCTGGTGGTGGACCACCTGGTGGTGATGGTGGTGCTGGAGTTGGAAATGCTGGTGCTGGTGCTGGGGCTGCTGGACCTGGAGGTGTGCAGGGGCAAGCTGCTCCTGACATGACATTGTTGATTTAGGCTATTGTTGGAGCCTTTCTGGCAGTAGTAGCTGGAGCTCATGGAGCTGCGCATCAGGATGATGCCAATGTGAGGTTGCCTTTGGAACGTCTTCACAGTTTGGGAGGGACTGAGTTCAGAGGTTTATCTCCGGAAGGATCTGAGTCTTGGTTGGAAAGCACCAAGAGGATTTTGGGTCAGATGAACTGCAATAATGTGTAGAAGCTGGGTTGTGTGGTGCCACTGCTGCATGGTGATGCTTATACGTGGTGGACGACCACTATCTTTAGAATGGAAGACAATGATGTAACTTGGACGTTCTTCCTGAATGCGTTCAAGCGGAAGTATTTGGGTGTGCGATACCTAGATGAGAAGAAAAGAGAATTTATGTCTCTTGTGCAAGGTAGCATGACAGTAGCTGAGTATGAGATCCAGTTTGTCTGCCTTAGTCAGTATGCACCTGAGCTAATCCCTAATGAGCGAGAGAGGTGTTAACGATTCCGTTTTGGATTGGTAACAGATGTGAAGACTTTTATGCTTGCGGCTGATTATACAGATTTTGATGTTTTGGTCACTAGAGCCAAGGACATTGAGTTGAATCTTGGTTTGACTAACCGAGCGGGTGGATCTAGCTCTGGGAAGAGAGCGGCTGAACGCGATTTTGGTAGAGATTGCAATAAAAGGCATAAAGATAGGAGGCCGCACTTTGATGCTAGGCGTGGGGGTGGTAACCCTGGTAGAGGTCAACAAGGACCTAATGTTGTTCAGAGTGTAACGCCCCGGTTTTGGGCTTGGAAGTCTTGGGCGTTGACCGGTTGGTCAAAGTGCTGTTCGAATCGTAAGAGGTTAAATTAGGAAAGCCTAGTTCGGGTTGCATTAAAAATATGGAAAAATGTTCTAAAATCATCTTTTAATATAATTAAGTGAACTGTGAAATCAATTTTGGAAAATGAGTTTCGGAAGTGTGACATTTTGGCTAGTGACCAAAATGTAATTTTTGAAAGTTTGGTGGCTATTTTATAAAGGGTTGAAACTTTGAATCTTTAAGGAGCTATTTACCCAAAGGGAGTTTCTCCAGATTTTTCTAAGATATTTTAACACATAATTCTGATTTTAAAGAAAATTAAAAGGAGGGAAATTCATTTTAAGCATTTTCTCATCTAACTTCCAATTTTCTTTCTATCTTTTTCTCTCAACCCAAACACTTAATTTCCAGAGATCTAAATCTGATTTTCTCACCTAAAATCCTCCTTTCAACTCTCAATTGATTGCAAATCATTGTGTCTTCAAATCCTCTTCAATTGCTTCAAGTTTCATCAAGCTTTTCTATTCCAAAAAGAGGAGAAACTCAAGTTTGGAGGTAAGAACGTCCTTCTCCTCTGAACTTCAAGTTCTTTAATGAAATTCCTAAAGTTTTCAATCCTAAATTGATATTTGATTAAAGGTTTTAAGGTTGATTTATGGATCTTGGCTAATTATGCAAGATTTTGATGATTTCACTTGATTTTTGTTTGATCTGTTAAATCTGTGTTTTGAGGAGTGTTTTTGATGTTAAATGATCATTAAATTGATGTGGAAATGAGTCTTGATTGATGCAATCCCGGATAGGTTGAGTTTCCTAATTTTAGCTTGTGTTTTAAGGTAGCTTTTGTGGTGATCTTGTGGATCTGGTGTTGCTGGAGGTATAAGGATGGTTGTAGGTTGTTTTTAGATGTTAAATGATGTTAATGGAAGTAAGGTTTTGCTGGTTTATGGCTGGGCTTTGTTTAGAAGTGTTTCGGATGCATTTTCGGTTGTGTTTGGTGGCCGAAAATGGAGGTTTTGTGAGAGCAGCGAGTTTAGATGCTTTCATTGAAGCAATTAATGCATGATGATGCATTAATCCTCTGCTTTAATGTGTTGAATCAGGGGAGGCATCCTTGGATCCAAGAATTGTTGATCCGGAGGCTTGATTTGGTGCTTTGGCTTGAAGCAAAGTGGAAATCTGTGAGTGAAAATGGATTTACAGCCTTAAAACCAAGTATTGAAGGTTTTGGGAGCTTAGTTTAAGTCTAAACAACTTTGCTAAGCTCAAGTGTAAGTTTTCGGATTTTCTCTCTAAGTGGTGGCCATGTTTTGGTGTAATGTAAAATGATGATTTTGCATGATTTGATTACTATTTTGAAAGCATGTTTAAAGCATGTTAATTGCTGATGTTTTAGCATGATTTATGCTGATGTTTAAAGCCATGTGTTGAAGGTAACTCTAGGTAGGAGTACCTTGTTTTTATGCATTGTTTAAATGATGATTTAATGCTTTGAGATGCATGATGAAATGGCTTGGTATAATGCTTTAAAACAGTGAATTATATGATGTATAAAGTGTATATTGGCAAGTGATGGTTTGTAAAAGTGAAGGTCACTAAGGTGGTTAAAAGTCCTTGAGTGAGCCTTGTTACCTAAGATCATCAAGGTGGTTAAAAGTCCTTGGATGAATCTTGTTGCGGACACTAAGGTGGTTAAAAGTCCTTAGGTGCTCCTTTCCATGGTGTTTAAAAGTCCATGGGGCCAAGGTGTTTAAAAGTCCTTGGGGCCAAGGTGTTTAAAAGTCCTTGGGGTAATTCAAGCTACGGACACAAAGGTGGTTAAAAGTCCTTGTGTGGTCCTCATTCATGGTGTTTAAAAGTCCATGGCCAAGGTGTTTAAAAGTCCTTGGGGCCAAGGTGTTTAAAAGTCCTTGGGGAAAGTTATTGAACTTAATTTCATAAATGAAATGTATCACTTGAGCCAATATGACATGTATAGTACATTGAGATGCATGAGATGCATGTTTAAATGTTTATGTTGAAGCATGAGATGCTTGTTTAAATGTTATTTGAAGCATGGAATTGCTTGATCTAAAGTATGCTTTGAGCATGTACAATGGTTGATTATAAGCATGTTTTATAAATGGTTTTTAAAGCATTATTGAATGGTTTTAAAAGAGCACTCCTCACTAAGCTTTGGCTTACGCTCTCTCGTTTTCTTGATTCAATAATGCAGAGCATTAGAGTACATTGAGGGCAGCAAGAGAAGGCAAGCATACAAGTTCAAGTAAAGCTCAATGTATGGAAGGTTTTGTTAAACATTTTAGCTTTTGGTTGATTTGGCAATGGGGGACCAATGTGTATGTTTTGGGAGGTGTTGGAGACTCCCTATGGATGTTAATTGATTGTTTGAATTGCTGGTTTTTGGATTGAATTTCTATTGCTTGCTTATGAAGGTTTATTGCTTGAATGATAGCTTAAGTAGGAAGCATGCTATATGAATTGGGGCTTTTCACATGTGATGTTTAAATGTTGAATTGTTGATGCAATTGAGGTCCTTGCATGTTGTATGATTAAGTGATATGGTTTGGTGATGTTAATTTGGTGCTTAATGCATGTGTGATGCTGTTTTTGAGTTGTTTTCAGGCAGGGGTATCGATACTCGGGCTTGGGTATCGATACACCTGAGCCAAATATGCATGTTTCTGCCCAGGGGTATCGATACCTCTGAACAAGTATCGATACCATATGGATGGAGTATCGATACCAGGGGGAAGGTATCGATACCTTTGCTAGAGTTTGGTTTCTGCCTTCCCCGAGTATCGATACGACACGTGGCGTATCGATACCCGACCGTTAAAATCAGTTAAAAGTATCTTTGGATGTTTCGTTTTGTTTACGTTTTGGTCCTGAATCTTGTTTGATCAATTGCATGAGCTGTGGATGTCCTTTTGAGCTGAAATTTCACAGAGAAGCATGAAACCTGACTAATTTCAAGATGATAACTTTAATTTGGGTTAAGTCCCTTAATTTATCAGAATTTACAATTTGGTCCCTAAAGTTGTAATTTGTTCAATTGGGTCCATGTTTGATCTCTGATGTTTGTGATCTTTTGATATGCTGTTTGTATGATCACAATTAAGGTTAATGAGCATCTAGACAAGATTAAAAAGAAAAAAAAAAGGTCGTTAATCAAGGTTGACTTTTGAGTTGACTTTGGTTTTCCCCGTGTGACTTTCTTAATTCGGGTCAACCGTCTAGACCGGGTTAAGGGGGTTACATTTGGTGGTATCAGAGCTGAGTTCTCGAGTAATTGGGAATGTGTGTATGCATGATTGAAGCATGGTTTGGTATGTATGCTTGTTGTATGAAAGCATGTTCAGTGTTGTGATATGATGATGTGTATGTGATGCATGTTGTGATGATGCATGATGAGGGTACCCATTGCCAAACAAAAGCTAAAGAGATGATGTTGTTTTTGAAAGAAATTGAGCTTGAATACTTGGAATTTGCTTACCTTGCTGGTCCTGACTTGTTTTATTTTGTATTGTTGTGCATGGTAAAAGTATGGCACCACGTAGAGAGTTAAGGAGTAGCGCGAGAGCTACGACCCCGGAGGGGAATGTGAATGATGAGCACACTGGTAGTGCTGTGATACCTCCTCCTCCACCTGGTGGTGGTGGTGCGGAGAGGGAAAGAGCTGGAGCTGAGGCAGCTGGTGCTGGAGCTGCAGGACCTGAAGTTGGTCAGGGGCAAGCGATGCCTGACATGTCTGTGCTGGTACAAGCTATTGCGGGTGCGTTTCGAGCAGCAGTAGCTGGAGCTCAAGGAGCTGGGCATCAGGGAGATGCTGGTGCTAGACTACCCTTGGAGCGTTTGCGCAGTCTTGGAGGGACTGAGTTTAGGGGTATGTCAGCTGAGAGGTCTGAAGCATGGCTTGAGAGTACCAAGCGTGTCTTGGGACAGATGAGTTGCACTGATGTGCAAAAGCTGGGATGTGTGGTGTCGCTGCTGCAAGGTGATGCTTATACGTGGTGGACGACCACAATCTCTGGTATGGCTGATGCTGATGTTACTTGGACGTTCTTTCAGCATGCGTTCAAGAGGAGATATCTGGGAGTTAGATATCTGGACGAGAAGAAGCGTGAATTCATGTCTCTGACTCAAGGGAGCATGAGTGTGGCTGAGTATGAGGTACAGTTCGTACGTCTCAGTCAGTATGCACCGGAGCTGATACCTGATGAGCGCGAGAGGTGCGAAAGGTTCCGTTATGGCTTGGTGACGGAAGTTAAGACCTATATGTTGGCTGCGGAGTATAATGATTTTGATGTGTTGGTTAGTCGATCAAAGGACATTGAGATGAATCTGAGTTTGTCTGCTAAAGGTGCTGGAGCTAGTTCTGGGAAGAGAGCTGCTGAATATAGTTCCGGTAGACGGAACAAGAGAGGGCGTGATCAGAGGTTTCAGTCCTCGTCTAAGAGAGGTGGAGGTGAACCTGCTAGGGGTGGCAATGCTAGAGCTGACCCTAGTGCTTGTTGGATTTGTGGTTCCCGTGGTCACTTGAGGCGTGACTGTCCTCGTGCTGGGAGGGAGGTGCAAGCTCCTGTGATGGCAGCTGGTTATGAGTGCTGGAACTGTGGTTCTGCTGACCATTTGAGACGCGATTGTCCGAGGATGGCTGGTGGTCAAGAGCGTGCTCCTGTTGCAGCACCGCAGAGAGGTCGTGGGCGCGGCCGTGGTAATTTTCAGAGGCGAGAGGAAGGTGGTCGTGGTGTAGCTCATGTTGTGGCTATTCAACCTGAGGGTGGAGGCCAAGCGAGGGTGTATGCTCAGCGCGAGGGAAGGAATGATGCTGATGTGATTGCAGGTACCTTTACTTTGCAATCCTTGTCATTGCTTTCTTTGATTGATTCTGGATCTACGCATTCATACATTCTTCGTGAGCATGCTGAGTTGCTTGGTTTGCCTGTTGAGTCTTTGGATGTTGGTGTTAGAGTCACTAGTTCTTTTGGTGAAACTGTTGTGACTCGTAAGCTTTATAGAAGGTGTCCTTTGGTTGTTCAAGAGCATGTCTTTCATGTTGATCTTATGGAGTTGCCCTTTTATGGTTTTGATGTGATCCTTGGTATGGATTGGCTTGCTGAGCATCATGCTGTTGTGGATTGTGAGAATAAGCGGGTTTCGCTTAAGCTTGCGGATGATTATGAAGTGGTGGTAGTTGGTGAGAATGTGAAGTTTCTTGCCAATGTTGTTTCTACCTTGGAGGCGAGTAGGATGCTGAGGCAAGGTTGTGAAGCTTTCCTAGCTTTTGTGATGAATCCTAGTTCGAAGGAGCTGAGGGTGCAGGATATCAGGGTTGTGAAGGAGTTTCCTGATGTTTTTCCTGAGGAGTTGCCTGGTTTACCTCCTAACCGCGAGGTGGAGTTTGGTATTGAGCTGTATGAGAATACCACTCCTGTGTCCATTACTCCCTATAGAATGGCACCTAAGGAGCTGAAAGAGTTGAAGACGCAGTTGCAAGAGTTGCTTGATCGTGGTTTCATCCGGCCGAGTGTTTCGCCTTGGGGTGCTCATGTCTTGTTTGTGAAGAAGAAAGATGGCACGATGAGGATGTGCATTGATTACCGTCAGCTGAACAAGTTGACTATCAAGAATCGGTATCCTTTGCCGAGGATTGATGATCTCTTTGATCAATTTCGGGGAGCTGCTGTGTTCTCTAAGATTGACTTGAGGTCAGGGTATTATCAATTGAAGGTGAAGGATGTGGATGTGCCTAAGACAGCTTTCAGGACAAGGTATGGGCATTATGAGTTCCTTGTGATGCCGTTTGGTCTGACAAATGCTCCTGCTGCTTTCATGGACATGATGAATCGTGTTTTTCATGAATACCTGGACAAGTTCGTTGTGGTGTTCATTGATGATATCCTTGTGTACTCGCGTACTGAGGAAGAACACGAAGAGCATTTGAGGATTGTGTTGCAAGCTTTGTTGGAGAATCAGCTTTATGCTAAGCTGAGCAAGTGTGAGTTCTGGCTTAGAGAGGTGGTTTTTCTTGGAAATGTGGTCTCAGCCGAGGGGATTCGTGTTGATCCTCAGAAGATTGAAGCAGTGATGAATTGGAAAGTTCCTAAGTCTGTTCAGGAGGTTCGTAGTTTCCTTGGTTTGGCAGGATACTACCGAAGGTTTGTGGATGGTTTTTCCAAGATTGCTGCTCCTTTGACGAAGTTGCTGCAGAAAGATGTTAAGTATGAGTGGACAGAAGCGAGGCAGCAAGCTTTTGGGAAGCTGAAGATGGCTTTGACGCAAGCTCCTATCTTGATTCAGCCTGAATCAGGGAAAGAGTTTGTAGTCTATAGTGATGCATCCTATGTAGGTTTGGGGTGTGTGCTGATGCAAGAGGGTAAGGTTGTGGCTTATGCGTCGCGGCAGTTGAAGGTGCATGAGCGCAATTATCCTACGCATGATATTGAGCTGGCTGCAGTGGTTTTTGCTCTGAAGATCTGGAGACATTATCTGTATGGTGAGAAGTGTACTGTGTACACGGATCACAAGAGTTTGAGGTATCTGATGTCTCAGAAGGAGTTGAACCTTAGGCAGCGACGTTGGTTGGAGTTGCTCAAGGATTATGATCTGACGATAGAGTATCATCCTGGAAAGGCCAATGTTGTAGCGGATGCCTTGAGTAGAAAGGTAGCTGTTGAGCTGAGAGCTATGTTTGCTAGCTTGAGCATATCGCAGGATGGTGGTCTTGTTGCTGAGTTGCAAGTGAAACCTTCGTTGGTTCAGTTGATCAAGGGTAAGCAGTTGTTGGATGATTCCTTGGTGTCTCATGTTCAGGATATCGCGGAGGGTAGACCTTCAGATTTCTGCTTTAATGAGGATGGAGTGTTGTGTTTTGGTAGTCGGATAGTAGTGCCTGCTGATGCTGAGTTGAGGCGTGCTATTCTAGCTGAAGGTCATAGTAGTCCTTTTGCTATGCATCCTGGTAGTACAAAGATGTATCGCGATCTTCGTGATGAGTACTATTGGGTAGGTCTGAAGAAGGATGTTGCAGAGTTCGTGAGCAAGTGTTTGGTGTGTCAGCGAGTTAAGGCTGAACATCAGGTTCCTTCTGGTTTGTTGCAACCGTTGAAAATTCCTGAATGGAAGTGGGAGAGGGTTACCATGGATTTTGTATCTGGTTTGCCTTTGTCTCCGTCGAAGAAGAATTCTGTTTGGGTGATTGTGGATCGCCTGACGAAGTGTGCGCATTTCTTGCCTGTGCATACTACGTTCTCTTTGGATAAGCTGGCAGAGCTGTACATTGTTGAGGTTGTGAGGTTGCATGGTGTGCCTAAGTCGATCGTGTCGGATAGGGATCCGAGGTTCACATCGCGTTTTTGGCAGTGTTTGCATCAAGCTCTGGGTACAAGGTTGCATTTCAGTACATCCTATCATCCTCAGTCGGATGGCCAGTCTGAGCGAGTTATTCAGATTTTGGAGGATATGTTGAGATGCTGCGTGATAGAGTTCCAAGGTTCTTGGGAGAAGCATCTGCCTTTGGTTGAGTTCGCTTACAACAACAGTTTTCAGGCGAGTATACAGATGGCACCTTATGAGGCTCTGTATGGGAGGAAGTGTAGGACTCCTCTGTGTTGGGCTGAAACTGGTAAAAAGTTGGTTTCGATGCCTGCTTTGTTGAAAGGAACCACCGAGAAGGTGAAGCTCATTTGTGAGCGGTTGAAGGCTGCGTCTGATCGGCAGAAATCCTATGCGGATTTGAAGCGTAAGGAGATAGAGTTTGCGGTGGGGGATCGCGTGTTCTTGAAGGTTTCGCCTTGGAAGAAGGTGATGAGGTTTGGTCGGAAGGGTAAGCTGAGCCCTAGATACATTGGACCGTATGAGGTTGTTGAGCGTGTGGGTCCTGTTGCGTATCGGTTGAGGTTACCTCAGGAGCTGGAGAGGATTCATGATGTGTTCCATGTTTCTATGCTCCGGAAGTATAGATCTGATCCTTCGCATGTGTTGCCTGTGGAGGAAGTGGAATTGAATCCGGATTTGACCTATGATGAGGAACCGGTGAAGGTTCTGGATTCAGATAACAAGGTTCTTCGTGGCAAGACCATTGAGTTGGTGAAGGTGCTGTGGAAGCATCGCGGTGTTGAGGAAGCCACGTGGGAGCGGAAGGATGATATGCTGAAGCAGTTTCCTTATCTCTTTCCTTCAGGTAAATTTCGAGGACGAAATTTCTTAAGGGGGGGAGAGTTGTAACGCCCCGGTTTTGGGCTTGGAAGTCTTGGGCGTTGACCGGTTGGTCAAAGTGCTGTTCGAATCGTAAGAGGTTAAATTAGGAAAGCCTAGTTCGGGTTGCATTAAAAATATGGAAAAATGTTCTAAAATCATCTTTTAATATAATTAAGTGAACTGTGAAATCAATTTTGGAAAATGAGTTTCGGAAGTGTGACATTTTGGCTAGTGACCAAAATGTAATTTTTGAAAGTTTGGTGGCTATTTTATAAAGGGTTGAAACTTTGAATCTTTAAGGAGCTATTTACCCAAAGGGAGTTTCTCCAGATTTTTCTAAGATATTTTAACACATAATTCTGATTTTAAAGAAAATTAAAAGGAGGGAAATTCATTTTAAGCATTTTCTCATCTAACTTCCAATTTTCTTTCTATCTTTTTCTCTCAACCCAAACACTTAATTTCCAGAGATCTAAATCTGATTTTCTCACCTAAAATCCTCCTTTCAACTCTCAATTGATTGCAAATCATTGTGTCTTCAAATCCTCTTCAATTGCTTCAAGTTTCATCAAGCTTTTCTATTCCAAAAAGAGGAGAAACTCAAGTTTGGAGGTAAGAACGTCCTTCTCCTCTGAACTTCAAGTTCTTTAATGAAATTCCTAAAGTTTTCAATCCTAAATTGATATTTGATTAAAGGTTTTAAGGTTGATTTATGGATCTTGGCTAATTATGCAAGATTTTGATGATTTCACTTGATTTTCGTTTGATCTGTTAAATCTGTGTTTTGAGGAGTGTTTTTGATGTTAATTGATCATTAAATTGATGTGGAAATGAGTCTTGATTGATGCAATCCCGGATAGGTTGAGTTTCCTAATTTTAGCTTGTGTTTTAAGGTAGCTTTTGTGGTGATCTTGTGGATCTGGTGTTGCTGGAGGTATAAGGATGGTTGTAGGTTGTTTTTAGATGTTAAATGATGTTAATGGAAGTAAGGTTTTGCTGGTTTATGGCTGGGCTTTGTTTAGAAGTGTTTCGGATGCATTTTCGGTTGCGTTTGGTGGCCGAAAATGGAGGTTTTGTGAGAGCAGCGAGTTTAGATGCTTTCATTGAAGCAATTAATGCATGATGATGCATTAATCCTCTGCTTTAATGTGTTGAATCAGGGGAGGCATCCTTGGATCCAAGAATTGTTGATCCGGAGGCTTGATTTGGTGCTTTGGCTTGAAGCAAAGTGGAAATCGGTGAGTGAAAATGGATTTACAGCCTTAAAACCAAGTATTGAAGGTTTTGGGAGCTTAGTTTAAGTCTAAACAACTTTGCTAAGCTCAAGTGTAAGTTTTCGGATTTTCTCTCTAAGTGGTGGCCATGTTTTGGTGTAATGTAAAATGATGATTTTGCATGATTTGATTACTGTTTTGAAAGCATGTTTAAGCATGTTAATTGCTGATGTTTTAGCATGATTTATGCTGATGTTTAAAGCCATGTGTTGAAGGTAACTCTAGGTAGGAGTACCTTGTTTTTATGCATTGTTTAAATGATGATTTAATGCTTTGAGATGCATGATGAAATGGCTTGGTATAATGCTTTAAAACAGTGAATTATATGATGTATAAAGTGTATATTGGCAAGTGATGGTTTGTAAAAGTGAAGGTCACTAAGGTGGTTAAAAGTCCTTGAGTGAGCCTTGTTACCTAAGATCATCAAGGTGGTTAAAAGTCCTTGGATGAATCTTGTTGCGGACACTAAGGTGGTTAAAAGTCCTTAGGTGCTCCTTTCCATGGTGTTTAAAAGTCCATGGGGCCAAGGTGTTTAAAAGTCCTTGGGGCCAAGGTGTTTAAAAGTCCTTGGGGTAATTCAAGCTACGGACACAAAGGTGGTTAAAAGTCCTTGTGTGGTCCTCATTCATGGTGTTTAAAAGTCCATGGCCAAGGTGTTTAAAAGTCCTTGGGGAAAGTTATTGAACTTAATTTCATAAATGAAATGTATCACTTGAGCCAATATGACATGTATAGTACATTGAGATGCATGAGATGCATGTTTAAATGTTTATGTTGAAGCATGAGATGCTTGTTTAAATGTTATTTGAAGCATGGAATTGCTTGATCTAAAGTATGCTTTGAGCATGTACAATGGTTGATTATAAGCATGTTTTATAAATGGTTTTTAAAGCATTATTGAATGGTTTTAAAAGAGCACTCCTCACTAAGCTTTGGCTTACGCTCTCTCGTTTTCTTGATTCAATAATGCAGAGCATTAGAGTACATTGAGGGCAGCAAGAGAAGGCAAGCATACAAGTTCAAGTAAAGCTCAATGTATGGAAGGTTTTGTTAAACATTTTAGCTTTTGGTTGATTTGGCAATGGGGGACCAATGTGTATGTTTTGGGAGGTGTTTGAGACTCCCTATGGATGTTAATTGATTATTTGAATTGCTGGTTTTTGGATTGAATTTCTATTGCTTGCTTATGAAGGTTTATTGCTTGAATGATAGCTTAAGTAGGAAGCATGCTATATGAATTGGGGCTTTTCACATGTGATGTTTAAATGTTGAATTGTTGATGCAATTGAGGTCCTTGCATGTTGTATGATTAAGTGATATGGTTTGGTGATGTTAATTTGGTGCTTAATGCATGTGTGATGCTGTTTTTGAGTTGTTTTCAGGCAGGGGTATCGATACTCGGGCTTGGGTATCGATACACCTGAGCCAAATATGCATGTTTCTGCCCAGGGGTATCGATACCTCTGAACAAGTATCGATACCATATGGATGGAGTATCGATACCAAGGGGAAGGTATCGATACCTTTGCTAGAGTTTGGTTTCTGCCTTCCCCGAGTATCGATACGACACGTGGCGTATCGATACCCGACCGTTAAAATCAGTTAAAAGTATCTTTGGATGTTTCGTTTTGTTTACGTTTTGGTCCTGAATCTTGTTTGATCAATTGCATGAGCTGTGGATGTCCTTTTGAGCTGAAATTTCACAGAGAAGCATGAAACCTGACTAATTTCAAGATGATAACTTTAATTTGGGTTAAGTCCCTTAATTTATCAGAATTTACAATTTGGTCCCTAAAGTTGTAATTTGTTCAATTGGGTCCCTGTTTGATCTCTGATGTTTGTGATCTTTTGATATGCTGTTTGTATGATCACAATTAAGGTTAATGAGCATCTAGACAAGATTAAAAAGAAAAAAAAAGGGTCGTTAATCAAGGTTGACTTTCGAGTTGACTTTGGTTTTCCCCGTGTGACTTTCTTAATTCGGGTCAACCGTCTAGACCGGGTTAAGGGGGTTACACAGAGGACTCATGAGTGTAACCGTTGTGGTAGACGACATGGTGGCGAGTGTTGGGGTAACCTTGGTACATGCTGGAATTATGGAAACCGTGGACACTTGAAGAAGGATTGTCCTCAGCCTTTGAAGGAGGGACATGCTCCAGTGAGAGCAACTGAGCCGCAGAGAGGCCGTGGGCGCGGCCGTGGTAATTTTCAACGCAGAGATGATGGTGGCAGAAATGTAGTGCATGTTGTGGCTGTTCAACCTGAGGGTGGCAGTCAGGCTCGAGTGTGTGCTCATCGTGAGGGAAGGAATGATACAGATGTGATCGTAGGTACATTCACTTTGCAATCCTTGTCATTACTTTCTTTGATTGATTCTGGATCTACACACTCATACATATTGTGTGAACATGCTCAAATGCTTGGTTTACATGTTGAGTGTTTGGATGTTGGTAAGCGTGTGACTAGTTCCTTTGGTGAAACGATTGTGACGTGAAAGTTGTATAGAAGATGTCCCTTGGAAGTGCAAAACCATGTTTTTCTTGTTGATCTCATGGAATTGCCATTCTATGGTTTTGATGTAATCCTTGGTATGGATTGGCTTGTTGAGCATCGAGCTATAGTGGATTTTGAGAGCAAGCGAGTTTTGCTAAAAATTGCGGATGATTACGAGGTGGTGGTGGTTGGTGAGAATGTGATGTTTCTTTCCAATGTGGTGTCTACTTTGGAAGCAAGCCGAATGCTGAGGCAAGGTTGCGAGGCTTACCTAGCTTTTGTGATGAATCCTAGTTCAAAGGAGTTGTGTGTTCAAGATATAAGAATTGTACGTGACTTCCCTGGAGTGTTTCCGGAGGAGTTACCTGGATTGCCGCCTAGTCGTGAGGTGGAGTTTGGAATTGAGCTGTATGAAAACACAACTCCAGTGTCTATTGCTCCCTATTGTATGACACCTAAAAAGTTGAAGGAATTGAAGACGCAGCTTCAGGAGTTGCTTGACCATGGCTTTATTCGGCCTAGTGTGTCACCGTGGGGTGCACCGGTCTTGTTTGTGAAGAAGAAGGATGACACTATGAGAATGTGCATCGATTCTCGTCAGCTGAATAAGTTGACCATCGAAAATCGATATCCTTTGCTGAGGATTGATGATCTTTTTGATCAGTTTCGGGGAGCGGCTGTGTTCTCCAAGATTGACTTAAGGTCAGGGTACTACCAACTTAAGGTGAAGGATGTGGATGTGCCAAAAAATACCCTTAGAACGAGGTATGGGCATTATTAATTCCTTGTAATGTCGTTTGGCTTGACGAATGCTCCTGCTGCTTTTATGGACATGATGAATAGAATGTTCCATGAATAATTGGACAAGTTTGTTATGGTGTTCATTGATGATATCCTTGTGTACTCTCGTACTGAGAAGGAGCATGAAGGTCATTTGAGGGTTGTCTTGCAAGCGCTTCTGGAAAATCAGCTTTATGCTAAGCTGAGCAAGTGTGAGTTTTGGCTAAAGGAGGTTGTGTTTCTTGGTCATGTGGTTTCAGCTGAGGGGATTCGTGTTGATCATCAGAAAATTGAGGCGGTAATGAATTGGAAGCCTCCTAAATCCGTTCATGAAGTACGTAGTTTCCTTGGTTTGGTAGGATATTACCGGAGGTTTGTGGATGGATTTTCGAAGATTGTTGCCCCTTTGACGAAGTTGTTACAAAAAGATGTCAAGTATGAGTAGATGGAAGCAAGACAACAAGCTTTTGAGAAGCTTAAGGCAGCTTTGACGCAAGCTCCTATTTTGGTTCAACCTGAATCAGGAAAAAAGTTTGTGGTATACAGTGACGCATCCTACGTTGGTTTGGGATGTGTGCTAATGCAGGAGGGTAAGGTGGTGGATTATGCATCGCGACAGTTGAAGGTGCATGAGCGCAATTATCCTACGCATGATATTGAGTTAGCTGCGGTGGTTTTTGCTTTGAAGATTTGGAGACAATATATGTATGGTGAGAAGTGTACTGTGTACACGGATCACAAGAGTTTGAAGTATCTGATGTCTCAGAAAGAGTTGAATTTTAGGCAACGATGTTGGGTAGAGTTGGTTAAAGATTACGATCTGACGATCGAGTACCATCCGGGAAAAGCTAATGTGGTAGCGGATGCCTTGAGCAGGAAGGTGGCAATGGAGTTAAGAGCTATGTTTGGAAGTTTGAGTATTTTGCAAGATGGAGGTCTTGTGGCTGAATTGCAAGTGAAACCATCTTTGGTTCAGTTGATTAAGGATAAGCAGTTGTTGGATGATTCTTTGGAGCCACATGTTCAGGATATTGCTGAAGGTATACCATCGAATTTTTGTTTTAATGATGATGAAGTTTTATGTTTTGGAAGTCGAATAGTAGTGCCAAATGATGTGGAGTTGAGGCGTACTATTCTAACTGAAGCTCACAATAGTCCATTTGCTATGCGCCCTGGTAGTACAAAGATGTATCGTGATTTAAAGAATGAGTACTATTGGGTGGGTTTGAAGAAAGATGTTGCAGAGTATGTGGGTAAGTGTATGGTTTGTCAGCGGGTTAAGGCTGAGCATTGTTTCCTTCAGGGTTGTTGCAACCGTTGAGGATACCTGAATGGAAGAGGGAAAGAATCACCATGGACTTTGTGTTTGGATTGCCTTTGTCGCCATCGAAGAAGAATTCGGTGTGGGTGATTGTGGATCACCTTACGAAGTGTTCGCATTTCTTACCTGTGCATACTACGTATACTTTGGATAAGCTTGCAGAGCTGTACATTGCTGAGATTGTGCGTCTGCATGGTGTGCCAAAGTCTATAGTGTCGGATAGAGATCCGAGGTTCACATCGCATTTTTGGGAGTGTTTGCATCAAGCTTTGGGCACGCGGCTGAATTTCAGTACTTCCTATCATCCCCAGTCGGATGGACAGTCTGAGTGTGTTATACAAGTGCTTGAGGATATGTTGAGGTGCTGTGTGATTGAGTTTCAAGGCTCTTGGGAGAAGCATTTGACTTTGGTGGAGTTTGCTTATAATAATAGCTACCAGGCAAGTGTTCAAATGGCACCTTATGAGGCCTTGTATGGGAGGAAGTGCAGAACTCATCTTTGCTGGGCTGAAACAAGTCGAAAGTTGGTCTCGATGCCGGCTTTGTTGAAAGGAACCACCGAGAAGGTGAAGCTCATATATGAGCGATTGAAGGCAGCTTATGATCGAGAAATGTCTTACGCGGATTTAAAGCGTAAGGAGGTTGAGTTTGCAGTGGGTGACCGTGTGTTCTTGAAGGTTTCACATTGGAAGAAGGTGATGATGTAACGCCCGGGTTTTGGGCTTAGATGTTTTGGGGTTTGGACCGGTTCGGTCGGAGTGCAGTTTGAATATATAAAGGTAAAATTAGGAAAGCCTAGTTCGGGTTGCATTAAAAATATGGGAAAATGTCTTAAAATCCTCTTTTATTATATATAAGTGAATGGTGAAATCAATTTTACAAAATAAGGTTTGGAAGAGTGACATTTTGGTTAGTGACCAAAATGTAATTTTTCAAAACTGCGTGACTGTTTTAGAAAGGATTGAAACTTTGAATCTTTAAGGAGCTATTTACCCAATGGGAGTTTCTCCAGATTTTTCTTAAATATTAAATGATTTATTATTGGTTTTAAAATAAAGGAAAAGGGAGGGACGATATTTTCCTATTTCCAACTAACTTTCCACATTTTCCATTTTCATTTTCTCTCATCTTTTCTCTCAAACAAAACATATTTCTCCAGAGCTTTTTCCTCTGATTTTGTCATCTAAATCACACATTTCAATTCTCTTTTGATCTCAAATCATCTCTTCATCAAAACCTTACCATTTGCTATTTGGATCTTCAAGCATTTTGGTTCTAAAAAGGGAGAAACTCAAGTTTAGAGGTAAGAACGTCCTTCTCCTTTAAATTCTCAGTTCTTTACTGAAATTACCAAGTTCTCAATCCTTAATTGATGTTTTATAAAAGGTTTTATGGTTGTGTTCTTGATTTTGGCTTAAAATGCAAGATTTGGTTGATTTGTGTTAAAATTCGTATGATCTGTTTGAGTAGTGATTTGAGGTGTCCTTTTGATGTTAAATGAATTTTAAATTGATGAGGAATTGAGGTTTAATCAATGCAATCCCGGATAGGTTAAATTTCCTAAGTTTTACTTGAGTTTTTGATGGTTTTTTGAGTGATCTTGATGATCTGTTATAGCTGGAGGTATAAGGGTGATGTTAGATCCTTTTTGGATGTTAAATGATGTTTAAGAATGTTTAGATTTGAAGGATCTTGGCTGGGTAGTGTTGTGGAGTTGTTTGGATGCATTTTCGGTTGTGTTTGGTAGCCGAAAATGGAGTGCGGATGAGAGCAGCGAGTTTAGGTGCTTTCATTGAAGATATTAATGCATGATGATGCATTAATCCTCTGCTTTGATGTGTTTAAAACAGGGGAGTCATCTTTGGATCCTAGTGGTGGTGATCCGGAAGCTTGATTAGTGTTTCGGCAAGTGGCGAAACGGAATCGGTGAGTGGATTTTGGTTTTCGGCTTTGAAACCAATGTTTTTAAGGTTTGGGAGCTTAGTTTAAGTCTAAGCAACTTAACTAAGCTCAACAGTAAGTTTTCGGAAAAACTTTCTTGATGATGAACCATGGATTGGTTGTATGCAATGTGATTGTTTGCATGTTTTAAATTCTGTTTTGAAAGCATATTTTAGCATGTTAGTTGCTGAATTTATAAGCCATGTGATGAAGGATGCTCAAGGTAAGAGATCCTTGTTTTTAATCATTGTTTAAATGAGGATTGATGCTTAATGATGCATGATGATTATGACTTTGATAAATGCTTTAAAACAGTGAAATATTGTTGTTAATGATGCATATTGGAAAGTGATGGTTAAGGTCACAAAGGTGTTTAAAAGTCCTTGTGTGAGCCTTGTTTATTTAAGAACAACATGGTGGTTAAAAGTCCATGGTTGGTTCTTGGTTAAGATCACCAAGGTGGTTAAAATTCCTTGGGTGAGTCTTGTGTATTTAAGAACAACATGGTGTTTAAAAGTCCATGGTTGGTTCTTGGTTAAGGTTACAAAGGTTGTTAAAATTCCTTGTGTAAGCCTTGTTATTTAAGAACACCAAGGTGTTTAAAAGTCCTTGGGTGATTCTTGTTAAGGACACAAGGGTGTTTTAAAGTCCTTGTGTGGTCCTTGTCATGGTGTTTAAAAGTCCATGGATGTTTCTTGTTAAGGACACAATGGTGTTTAAAAGTCCATGTGTGGTCCTTGGAAATTGTAAGATCACAATGGTGTTTAAAAGTCCATGTGTGGATCTTATGTTGATTATATCACTTGTGGCCAATATGACATGAAATGAACTTGAAGCAAGATATGCTTGTTTTAAATGCTTATGTGCATGTACAAATGATGATTTGGATTGAAGGTTTATACATGTGTTTTATAAATGCATTATTGTGTGGTTTTAAAGAGCATTCCTCACTAAGCTTTTGCTTACGCTCTCTCTTTTCTTAAACCAATAATGCAGAGCATTGAAGTGCATTTTTGGGGCAGCAAGGAAGTCAAGCATCCAAGAGAAGATTTAAGCTCATGTATGGTGAACATTTCCTAAAACTATTAGCTTTTGGGCATTTGGCAATGTGGGACCTATGTTGATGTTTTGTTAGATGTTTTGGACTCCCTAGGTTGGATTTATGTTGTTAATAATGTTGGAACTTGTAATTGGCCTTTGTGTAGTGGTTTTGGTATATTGATGCTTGAATGGTTTTCTAAGTAGGATGCATGCCTATAGAATTGGGGATTTTCATAATTGATGCCATATTGATGTTTGGTTGATGCAATTATGATCTTTGAATGTTGAATGACTTGCTGGTATAATTTGGTGGCTTTTGGAGTATGTTTGATGGGTCAATTAAGGGTTAAATCACCTAATTTTCTGCAATCTGGGCAGGCCGTATCGGAACGGGTGCTACCGTTTTGGAACAGGGGCCTGAAATGGCCTAGGCGTTCTGAAACGGGAGGAACCGTTCCGGAACGGAAATGCCACTGCCAGGCCATGTTTCGGAACCCGTTTCAGAACGGTCCCGCGTTTCGGAACAGGTCCTCCCTGTTTCGGAACACTCGACCGTTGGGCTCTGAATTTGATGGTTAAATGTTTTGAAATGTTTGCGTTTTGGTCCTGAATCTTGTTATTGCAATTGAATGAGTTTGAGATGTCCGTTTGAGCTGAAATTTGGCAGAGAAGCATGAAATTGGAATAATTTCATATTGGTAACTTTAATTTTGGATTAAGTCCTTAATTTTCCAGAATTTACAATTTGGTCCCTAAAGTTATAATTTGTGCAATTGAGTCCCTAAATGTTCTTTGATTGTTATGATCACAGAGTATGTTGTTCTTGTGATCATGTCTAGGGTTAATGTGCATCTAGATAAGTTTTAAAAAGAAAAAAAGGGTCGTTAATCAAGGTTGACTTTCGGGTTGACTTTGGTTTTCCCCGTGTAATCTTCTTAATTCGGGTCAACCGTCTAGCCCGGGTTAAGGGGGTTACATTTGGTGGTATCAGAGCTGAGTTCTCGTGTAATTGGGAATGATTATGTGGATGATTTAAGTATGTATGCTTTGTATGCTTGTTGAATGAAAGCATGTTGAGTGAATTGCAATTATGTTATAATTGTGGTGTATGCTGTGGTGAAGCATGTTGTGGGTACCCATTGCCAAATCAAAGCTAATGTAATGATGTTGTTTTTAAGTGAAAATGAGCTTGAGTACTTGGATTTCTTACCTTGCTGAGCCTGACTTGTTTTATTGCATTGTGACTGTATTGTTAGAGTATGGCACCTCGTAGAGAAGTAAGGGTTAATACGCGAGCTATGGCTCAAAGTGAGAATGAAGAGAATGTTGAGAATGCTATGGATTTACCTCCTCCGCCTGGTGGTGGTGGTGCTGAGGGTGAAAGAGCTGATGTTGCAGCTGGTGCTGGGGTCGCAGGACCTGAAGCTGGTCAGGGACAAGCTATTCCTGACATGTCGATGTTAGTGCAAGCTATTGCTGGTGCTTTTCGAGCGGCAGTAGCTGGAGCTCAAGGAGCTGGGCATCAGGGAGATGCTGGGGTGAGACTACCCTTGGAACGCTTACGCAGTCTGGGAGGGACTGAGTTCAGGGGTTTGTCTGTGGAAGGTTCGGAATCTTGGTTAGAGTGTACCAAGAGAATCTTGGGGCAGATGAGTTGCACTGATGTGCAGAAGCTGGGGTGTGTGGTATCATTGCTGCAAGATGATGCATACACGTGGTGGACAACCACTATTGCTGGGAAGGCGGAAGTTGATGTAACTTGGACGTTCTTCCAGAACGCGTTCAAGAGAAGGTATCTAGGTGTGAGGTACCTAGATGAAAAGAAGAGGGAGTTCATGTCTCTTACCCAGGGGAGCATGTCTGTAGCTGAGTATGAAGTACAGTTTGTTCGACTCAGTCAATACGCACCTGAGCTTGTTCCGGATGAGCGGGAAAGGTGTGAAATATTCCGTTATGGTTTGGTGACGGATGTAAAGATGTATGTGCTGGCTACCGAGTATGATGATTTTGATATGCTGGTGGGCCGAGCAAAAGATATTGAGATGAACTTGGGTTTGTCTGCTAGAAGTGCTGGATCAAGTGCTGGTAAGCGAGCTGCTGAATATAGTTCCGGTGGTGGACGGAACAAGAGGGGACGTGATCAGAAGTATCAGTCCTCAGCTAAGCGAGGTGGTGGTGCGCCTGCTCGGGGAGGCAACGCTAGAGTTAATCCGAGTGCATGTTGGACATGTGGTTCGCGTGGTCATATGAAACGTGATTGTCCTCGAGCTGTGAGGGAGGTGCAAGCTCCTGTTGTGGCAGCTGGTAATGCGTGCTGGAACTATGGATCTACGGATCACATCAGGAGAGAGTGTCCTATGTTGGCTGGTGGCCAAGTGCGTGCTCCTGTTGTTGTTGCACCGCAGAGAGGTCGTGGGCGCGGCCGTGGTAACTTTTAGCGGAGAGAGGAAGGTGGTCGGGGTGTGGCCCATGTTGTAGCTATTCAGCCTGAGGGTGGTGGCCAAGCCAGGGTGTATATTCAGCGGGAGGGGAGGAATGATGCGGATGTGATCGCATGTACTTTTACTTTGCAATCCTTGTCATTACTTTCCTTGATTGATTCTGGATCTACGCACTCATACATATTACGTGAGCATGCTGAATTTCTTGGTTTGCCTGTTGTGTCTTTGGATGTTGGTTTGCGTGTCACTAGTTCTTTTGGTGAGACTGTTGTGACTCGAAGGCTTTATAGAAGGTGTCCCTTGGTTGTGCAAGGTCATGTTTTTCCTGTTGATCTTATGGAGTTGCCTTTCTATGGTTTTGATGTAATCCTTGGTATGGATTGGCTTGTTGAGCATCGTGCTGTAGTAGATTGTGAAAATAAGTGAGTTTCGTTGAAGCTTGCGGATGATTATGAGGTAGTTGTGGTTGGTGAGAATGTGAAGTTTCTTGCCAATGTTGTGTCTACATTGGAGGTGAGCCGGATGCTGAGGCAAGGTTGTAAAGCTTATCTAGCTTTTGTGATGAATCCTAGCTCTAAGGAGTTGCGTGTGCAAGATATCAGGGTTGTGCGGGAGTTCCCTGGTGTGTTTCCTGAGGAGTTGCCTGGATTGCCTCCTAATCGTAAGGTGGAGTTTGGGATTGAGCTGTATGAGAATACAACTCCTATGTCCATTACCCCGTATAGAATGGCACCTAAAGAGTTGAAGGAGCTGAAGACGCAATTGCAAGAGTTGCTCGATCGTGGGTTCATTCGGCCGAGTGTGTCACCTTGGGGTGCACCGGTCTTGTTTGTGAAGAAGAAGGATGGCACTATGAGAATGTGCATTGATTACCGTCAGCTGAACAAGTTGACTATCAAGAATCGGTATCCTTTGCCGAGAATTGATGATCTCTTTGATCAATTTCGGGGAGCATCTGTGTTCTCTAAGATTGACTTGAGGTCAGGGTATTATCAGTTGAAGGTAAAGGATGTGGATGTGCCTAAGACAGCTTTCAGGACAAGGTATGGGCATTATGAGTTCCTTGTGATGCCGTTTGGTTTGACAAATGCTCCTGCAGCTTTCATGGATATGATGAATCGTGTGTTTCATGAATACCTGGACAAGTTTGTTCTGGTGTTCATTGATGATATCCTTGTGTACTCGCGTACTGAGGAGGAGCATGAAGAGCATTTGAGGATTGTGTTGCAAGCTTTGTTGGAAAATCAGCTTTATGCCAAGCTGAGCAAGTGTGAGTTCTGGTTAAGTGAGGTGGTGTTTCTCGGTCATGTGGTTTCTGCTAAAGGGATTCGTGTTGATCCTCAGAAAATTGAGGCGGTGATGAATTAGAAGGTTCCTAAGTCTGTTCATGAGGTTCGTAGTTTCCTTGGTTTGGCGGGATACTATCGGAGGTTTATGGATGGGTTTTCTAAGATTGCTGCACCTTTGACGAAGTTGTTGCAAAAGGATGTTAAGTATGAATGGACGGAAGTGAGACAGCACGCTTTTGAGAAGCTTAAGGCAGCTTTGACGCAAGCTCCTATCTTGGTTCAACCTGAATCAGGGAAAGAGTTTGTGGTGTACAGTGATGCGTCCTATGTTGGTTTGGGATGTGTGTTGATGCAAGAGGGTAAGGTGGTGGCTTTTGCATCGCGGCAGTTGAAGGTGTATGAGCGCAATTATCCTACGCATGACATTGAGTTGGCTGCAGTGGTTTTTGCTTTGAAGATCTGGAGGCATTACCTGTATGGTGAGAAGTGTACTGTGTACACGGATCACAAGAGTTTGAAGTATCTGATGTCTCAGAAGGAGTTGAATCTTAGGCAGCGACGTTGGGTGGAGTTTCTCAAGGATTATGATTTGACGATTGAGTATCACCCTGGAAAAGCTAATGTTGTAGCGGATGCCTTGAGTTGGAAGGTAGTTGTTGAGCTGAGGGCTATGTTTGCCAGTTTGAGTATTTCGCGTGATGGTGGTCTTGTGGCTGAGTTGCAATTGAAACCATCTTTGGTTCAGATGATCAAGGAAAAGCAGTTGCTGGATGATTCCTTGGTACCGCATGTTCAGGATATCGCGGAGGGTAGGCCTTCGGATTTCTGTTTTAATGATGATGGAGTGTTGTGTTTTGGGAGTCGAATAGTAGTGCCCAATGATGCTGAGTTGAGGCGTGCTATTCTGACTGAAGGTCATAGTAGTCCTTTTGCTATGCACCCTGGTAGTACTAAGATGTATCGTGATTTTCGTGACGAGTACTATTGGGTGGGTTTGAAGAAGGATGTTGCGGAGTTTGTGAGCAAGTGTATGGTGTGTCAGCGAGTTAAGGCTGAGCATCAGGTTCCTTCAGGGTTGTCGCAACCGTTGAGAATCCCTGAATGGAAGTGGGAAAGGATTACCTTGGACTTTGTGTATGGTTTACCTTTGTCACCATCGAAGAAGAATTCGGTGTGGGTGATTATGGATCGCCTCACGAAGTGTGCGCATTTCTTGCCTGTGCATACTACGTATTCTTTGGATAAGCTTGTGGAGCTGTACATTGCTGAGATTGTGCGGCTGCATGGGGTACCTAAGTCGATTGTGTCAGATAGGGATCCGAGGTTTACATCACGTTTCTGGCAGTGTTTGCATGCTTTGGGTACACGGTTGAATTTCAGTACATCTTATCATCCGCAGTCGGATGGTCAGTCCGAGCGTGTTATCCAGATTTTGGAGGATATGTTGAGGTGCTGTGTGATTGAGTTTCAGGGCTCTTGGGAGAAACATTTGCCTTTGGTGGAGTTTGCTTATAACAATAGTTATCAGGCAAGTATTCAAATGGCACCTTATGAAGCTTTGTACGAGAGGAAGTGTAGGACTCCTCTTTGTTGGGCTGAAGCGGGTCAGAAGTTGGTTTCGATGCCAGCTTTGTTGAAAGGAACCACCGAGAAGGTGAAGCTCATTTGTGAGCGTTTGAAGGCAGCTTCTGATCGGCAAAAGTCTTACGCGGATTTGAAGCGTAAGGAGATAGAGTATGCGGTGGGTGACCGTGTGTTTTTGAAGGTTTCGCCTTGGAAAAAGGTGATGAGGTTTGGCCGGAAGGGTAAGTTGAGCCCTAGGTACATTGGACCATACGAGGTGATTGAGCGTGTGGGTCTTGTCGCGTACAAGTTGAGGTTGCCTCAAGAGTTGGAAAAGATTCATGATGTGTTTCATGTTTCTATGCTTCGGAAGTATAGATCGGATCCTTCGCATGTGATGCCTGTGGAAGAGGGGGAATTGAATCCGGATTTGTCCTATGATGAGGAACCGGTGTAGGTTCTGGATTCGGATAGCAAGGTTCTTCGAGGCAAGACCATTGAGTTGGTAAAGGTGTTGTGGAAGCATCGTGGTGTTGAGGAAGCCACGTGGGAACAGAAGGATGACATGCTGAAGCAGTTTCCGTATCTCTTTCCTTCAGGTAAATTTCGGGGACGAAATTTCTTAAGGGGGGGAGAGTTGTAACGCCCCGGTTTTGGGCTTAGAAGTTTTGGGGTTCAGACAGGTTCGGTCGGACTGCGGTTCGAATATATAAAGGTAAAATTAGGAAAGCCTAGTTCGGGTTGCATTAAAAATATGGGAAAATGTCTTAAAATCCTCTTTTATTATATATAAGTGAATGGTGAAATCAATTTTACAAAATGAGGTCTGGAAGAGTGAGATTTTGGTTAGTGACCAAAATGTAATTTTTGAAAAATACGTGACTGTTTTAGAAAGGATTGAAACTTTGAATCTTTAAGGAGCTATTTACCCAATGGGAGTTTCTCCAGATTTTTCTTAAATATTAAATGATTTATTATTGGTTTTAAAATAAAGGAAAAGGGAGGGAAGATATTTTCCTATTTCCAACTAACTTTCCATATTTTCCATTTTCATTTTCTCTCATCTTTTCTCTCAAACCAAACATATTTCTCCAGAGCTTTTTCCTCTGATTTTGTCATCTAAATCACACATTTCAATTCTCTTTTGATCCCAAATCATCTCTTCATCAAAACCTTACCATTTGCTATTTGGATCTTCACGCATTTTGGTTCTAAAAAGGGAGAAACTCAAGTTTAGAGGTATGAACGTCCTTCTCCTCTAAATTCTCAGTTCTTTACTGAAATTCCCAAGTTCTCAATCCTTAATTGATGTTTTATGAAAGGTTTTATGGTTGTGTTCTTGATTTTGGCTTAAAATGCAAGATTTGGTTGATTTGTGTTAAAATTCGTATGATCTGTTTGAGCAGTGATTTGAGGTGTCTTTTTGATGTTAAATGAATGTTAAATTGATGAGGAATTGAGGTTTAATCAATGCAATCCCAGATAGGTTAAATTTCCTAAGTTTTACTTGAGTTTTTGATGGTTTTTGGAGTGATCTTGATGATCTGTTATAGCTGGAGGTATAAGGGTGATGTTAGATCCTTTTTTGATGTTAATTGATGTTTAAGAATGTTTAGATTTGAAGGATCTTGGCTGGGTAGTGTTGTGGAGTTGTTTGGATGCATTTTCGGTTGTGTTTGGTAGCCGAAAATGGAGTGTGGATGAGAGCAGCGAGTTTAGGTGCTTTCATTAAAGATATTAATGCATGATGATGCATTAATCCTCTGCTTTGATGTGTTTAAAACAGGGGAGTCATCTTTGGATCCTAGTGGTGGTGATCCGGAAGCTTGATTGGTGTTTCGGCAAGTGGCGAAACGGAATCGGTGAGTGGATTTTGGTTTTCGTCTTTGAAACCAATGTTTTGAAGGTTTGGGAGCTTAGTTTAAGTCTAAGCAACTTAACTAAGCTCAAGAGTAAGTTTTCGGAAAAACTCTCTTGATGATGAACCATGGATTGGTTGCATGCAATGTGATTGTTTGCATGTTTTAAATTCTTTTTTGAAAGCATATTTTAGCATGTTAGTTGCTGAATTTATAAGCCATGTGATGAAGGATGCTCAAGGTAAGAGATCCTTGTTTTTAATCATTGTTTAAATGAGGATTGATGCTTAATGATGCATGATGATTATGGCTTTGATAAATGCTTTAAAACAGTGGAATATTGTTGTTAATGATGCATATTGGCAAGTGATGGTTAAGGTTACAAAGGTGTTTAAAAGTCCTTGTGTGAGCCTTGTTTATTTAAGAACAACATGGTGGTTAAAAGTCCATGGTTGGTTCTTGGTTAAGATCACCAAGGTGGTTAAAATTCCTTGGGTGAGTCTTGTGTATTTAAGAACAACATGGTGTTTAAAAGTCCATGGTTGGTTCTTGGTTAAGGTTACAAAGGTGGTTAAAATTCCTTGTGTAAGCCTTGTTATTTAAGAACACCAAGGTGTTTAAAAGTCCTTGGGTGATTCTTGTTAAGGACACAAAGGAGTTTTAAAGTCCTTGTGTGGTCCTTGTCATGGTGTTTAAAAGTCCATGGATGTTTCTTGTTAAGGACACAATGGTGTTTAAAAGTCCATATGTGGTCCTTGGAAATTGTAAGATCACAATGGTGTTTAAAAGTCCATGTGTGGATCTTATGTTGATTATATCACTTGTGGCCAATATGACATGAAATGAACTTGAAGCATGATATGCTTGTTTTAAATGCTTATGTGCATGTACAAATGATGATTTGGATTGAAGGTTTATACATGTGTTTTATAAATGCATTATTGTGTGGTTTTAAAGAGCATTCCTCACTAAGCTTTTGCTTACGCTCTCTCTTTTCTTAAACCAATAATGCAGAGCATTGAAGTGCATTTTTGGGGCAGCAAGGAAGTCAAGCATCCAAGAGAAGATTTAAGCTCATGTATGGTGAACATTTCCTAAAACTATTAGCTTTTGGGTATTTGGCAATGTGGGACCTATGTTGATGTTTTGTTAGATGTTTTGGACTCCCTAGGTTGGATTTATGTTGTTAATAATGTTGGAACTTGTAATTGGCCTTTGTGAAGTGGTTTTGGTATATTGATGCTTGAATGGTTTACTAAGTAGGATGCATGCCTATAGAATTGGGGATTTTCATAATTGATGCCATATTGATGTTTGGTTGATGCAATTATGATCTTTGAATGTTGAATGACTTGCTGGTATAATTTGGTGGCTTTTGGAGCATGTTTGATGGGTCAATTAAGGGTTAAATCAGCTAATTTTCTGCAATCTGAGCAGGCCGTATCGGAACGGGTGCTACCGTTTCGGAACAGGGGCCTAAAATGGCCTAGGCGTTCCGAAACGGGAGGAACCGTTCCGGAACAGAAATGCCACTGCCAGGCCAAGTTTCGGAACCTGTTTCAGAACTGTCCCGCGTTTCCAAACCGGTCCTCCCTGTTTCGGAACACTCGACCGTTGGGCTCTGAATTTGATGGTTAAATATTTTGAAATGTTTGCGTTTTGGTCCCGAATCTTGTTATTGCAATTGAATGAGTTTGAGATGTCCGTTTGAGCTGAAATTTGGCAGAGAAGCATGAAAGTGGATTAATTTCATATTGGTAACTTTAATTTTGGATTAAGTCCTTAATTTTCCAGAATTTACAATTTGGTCCCTAAAGTTATAATTTGTACAATTGAGTCCCTGAATGTTCTTTGATTGTTATGATCACAGAGTATGTTGTTCTTGTGATCATGTCTAGGGTTAATGTGCATCTCGATAAGTTTTAAAAAGAAAAAAAAGGGTCGTTAATCAAGGTTTACTTTCGGGTTGACTTTGGTTTTCCCCGTGTAATCTTCTTAATTCGGGTCAACCGTCTAGGCCGGGTTAAGGGGGTTACAGATGAGGTTTGGTCGGAAGGGTAAGTTGAGCTCTAGGTATATTGGATCATACGAGGTGATTGAACGTGTGGGTCCTGTTGCGTACAAGTTGATGTTAACGCAAGCGTTGGAAAAGATACATGATGTGTTTCATGTTTCTATGCTTCAGAGGTATAGATCGGATCCTTCGCATGTTATGCCTGTGGAGGAAGTGGAGTTGAATCCATATTTGACCTATGATGTGGAGCCGATTGAGATTCTGGATTCGGACAGTAAAGTTCTTCGAGGTAAGACCATTGAGTTGGTTAGGTGTTGTAGAGGCATCGTGGTGTTGAGGAAGCCACGTGGGAAAGAAAAGATGACATGAAGAAGCAGTTTCCTTACCTTTTTCCTTCAGGTAAATTTCGAGGACGAAATTTCTTAAGAGGGGGAGAGTTGTAACACCCCAATTTTGGGCTTAGAAGTTTAGGGTCTGAACTGGACCGGTCTAAGAAACGGTTCGAATATAAAAGAAGGTTTTAAGGAAAGCCTAGTTTGGGATGCTTTAAAAATATGAAAAAATATCTAAAAATCCTTATTTAATATATATAAGAGAGTGGTGAAATCAATTTTACAAAATAAAGTTTAGTAGTGAATGTTTTGTAAAGGATTGAAACTTTGAATATTTAAGGAGCTAATTACCCAAAATGTTTTTCTCCTGTTTTTTCCTTAATTTGGATGATTTAATTAATGTTTTAATTAAATAAAAGAAAAGGAAAACTACTTTTTGATTTTCATAACTACCTTTCTCTAATTTTCTCTCATTCCTTTTTCTCTCAAATCCTATCATCCAAAAACCTTTTCTCCAACAACATTCACATTGATTTTAACTTCAATTGATGATATTTCCATCACACATTGGTTCCTAATCAATCTTGCATCAAATCCTTTTGATTTCCACATTGAATTTTCATGGAATTTGGCCTAAATCAAGGAGAAATCATCATTTAGAGGTAATATTGTTCTTCTCCTCTAAATACTCAGTTCTTTACTGAAATTCCCAAGTTGTCAATCCTTTTATTAAAGTTTTATAAATGGTTTTAATGTTAGAAACAAGATTTTGGCTTAAACTCAAGATTTTGGAAGAGATCTTGAAGATTTTCGTTGTTATTGATTGGGCTCTGTTTTGAGATAGTTTTCTAATGTATTTTGGATGTTAAATGATGTTAGAAATGAGGTTTTATCAATCCAATCCCGAATAGGTTGTGTTTCCTAAGTTTTTGCTTATGAAAATGGTAGGTCTTGAGGTGTTTTTGGTGTTCTGTTATAGTTGGAGGTATAAGGATGAGTTTAGGTTTGTTTTTGTAACGCCCCGGTTTTGGGCTTAGGAGTTTTGGGTTTGGACCGGTTCGGTCAAAGTGCGGTTCGAATATAAAAAGGTGAAATTAGGAAAGCCTAGTTCGGGTTGCATTAAAAATATGGAAAAATGTCTTAAAATCCTCTTTTATTATATATAAGTGAACTGTGAAATCAATTTTACAAAATGAGGTTTGGAAGGGTGACATTTTGGCTAGTGACCAAAATGTAATTTTTGAAAACTGTGAGACTGTTTTAAAAAGGATTGAAACTTTGAATATTTAAGGAGCTATTTACCCAATGGGAGTTTCTCAAGATTTTTCTAAGATATTAAATTATTAATTAAAGGTTTTTAAATAAAACTAAAAAGGAGGGAAGATATTTTGTCATTTCCAACTAACTTTCCATATTTTCCATTTCCATTTTCTCTCATCTTTTCTCTCAAACCAAACATCTTTCTCCAGAGCTTTTCCCTCTGATTTTGTCACCTAAATATCTCTTTTCAATTCTCTTTTGATTGTTAATCATCTCCTCATCAAAACCTTACCATTTGCTAATTGGATTTTCAAGAATTTAGTTTCAAAAAGGGAGAAAACTCAAGTTTGGAGGTAAGAACGTCCTTCTCCTCTAAACTTTCAGTTCTTTACTGAAATTCTTAAGTTCTCAATCCTTAATTTGTGTTTTATAAAAGGTTTTAAGGTTGTATGCTTGATCTTGGCTTTTAAATGCAAGATTTGCTTGATTTTGGTAAAAATTCGTATGATTTGTTTAAGCAGTGATTTGAGGTGTCTTTTTGATGTTAAATGAATGTTAAGTTGATGAGAAGTTGAGGTTTAATTAATGCAATCCTGGATAGGTTGAATTTCCTAAGTTTAGCTTGTGTTTTTGATGGTTTTTGGAGTGATGTTGATGATCTGTTATGGCTGGAGGTATAAGGATGTGTTGAGATCCATTTTGGATGTTAATTGATGTTTAAGAATGTTTAGTTTTGATGGATCATGGCTGGGTAGTGTTGTGGAGTTGTTTGGATGCATTTTCGGTTGTGTTTGGTAGCCGGAAATGGAGTGTGGATGAGAGCAGCGAGTTTAGGTGCTTTCATTGAAGATATTAATGCATGATGATGCATTAATCCTCTGCTTTGATGTGTTGAAAACATGGGAGTCATCTTTGGATCCAAGTGGTGGTGATCCGGAAGCTTGATTGGTGTTTCGGCAAGTGGTGAGACGGAATCGGTGAGTGGATTTTGGTTTTCGGCTTTGAAACCAATGTTTTGAAGGTTTGGGAGCTTAGTTTATGTCTAAGCAACTTAACTAAGCCCAAGAGTAAGTTTTCGGAAAAACTCTCTTGGTGATGAATCATGGTTTGGTTATATGCAATGTGGTTGTTTGCATGTTTAAATTCTGTTTTGAAAGCATATTTTAGCATGTTAGTTGTTGAATTTATAAGCCATGTGTTGAAGGATGCTCAAGGTAGGAGATCCTTGTTTTTGAGCATTGTTATAATGTGGTTTGATGCTTTAAGATGCATGATGTTTATGGCTTGATAAATGCTTTAAAACAGTGGAATAATGTTGTTAATGATGCATATTGGCAAGTGATGGTTAAGGTCACAAAGGTGGTTAAAAGTCCTTGTGTGAGCCTTGTTTATTTAAGAACAACATGGTGGTTAAAAGTCCATGGTTGGTTCTTGGTTAAGATCATCAAGGTGGTTAAAATTCCTTGGACGAGTCTTGTGAATTTAAGGACAACATGGTGTTTAAAAGTTCATGGTTGGTCCTTGGTTAAGGATACAAAGATGGTTAAAATTCCTTGTGTATGCCTTGTTTATTTAAGAACTCCAAGGTGTTTAAAAGTCCTTGGGAGATTCTTGTTAAGGACACAAAGGTGTTTAAAAGTCCTTGTGTGGTCCTTGCCATGGTGTTTAAAAGTCCATGGGGTTAAGGACACAATGGTGTTTAAAAGTCCATGTGTGGTCCTTGGATATTGTAAGATCACAATGGTGCTTAAAAGTCCATATGTGAGTCTTATGTGAAATGTATCACTTGTTGCCAATATGACATGTTATGAACTTGAAGCATGAGATGCTTGTTAAAGATGCATATGTGCATGGATGAATGTGGTTTGAACTATGATTTGCAAATGTGTTTTATAAATGCATTATTGTGTGGTTTTAAAGAGCATTTCTCACTAAGCTTTTGCTTACGCTCTCTCTTTTCTTAAACCAATAATGCAGAGCATTAAAGTGCATTGAGGACAGCAAGGGGGACAAGAATCCAAGTGGTGAACAAAGCTCATGTATGGTGAAGGTTTCTTAAACACTATTAGCTTTTGGTAATTTGGCAATGGGGGACCTATGTTGTTGTTTTGGGAGATGTTTTGGACTCCCTAAGTTGGTTTATTGATGTTAATAATGTTGGTACTTGTAATTGGCCTCTATGAGATGGTTATGGTAGTTTGATGCTTGAATGGTTTGCTAAGTAGGATGCATGCCTATAGAATTGGGGATTTTCATAATTGATACCATGTAGACGTTTGGTTGGTACAATTATGTTCCTTGATTGTTGAATTACTTGCTGGTAAAGTTTGGTGGCATTTGGAGCATGTTTGATAGGTCAATTTCATGTTAAACCAGCAAATTTTCTGCAATCTGGGCAGCCTGTTTCGGAACAGGTGCTACCATATCGGAACGGGGGCCAGAAATGGCCTGGGCGTTCCGAAACGGGAGGCACTGTTCCGAAACGGTTTGGCCACTGCCAGGCCATGTTTCGGTACTAGTTTCGGAACGGTCCCGCGTTTCGGAACGGGTCTTCCTTGTTCCGAAACACTCGACCGTTGGGCACTGAAATTGATGGTTATATGTTTTGGAATGTTTGCGTTTTGGTCCTGAAACTTGTTTATGCAATTGTATGAGTTTGAGATGTCCGTTTGATCTGAAATTTGGCAGAGAAGCATGAAACATGATTAATTTCATATTGGTAACTCTAATTCGGGCTAAGTCCTTATAATTTCCAGAATTTACATTTTGGTCCCTAAAGTTGTAATTTGTGCAATTGAGTCCCTGAATGTTCTCTGATTATTATGATGTTTGAATATGATTATCTTGTGAACATATCTAGGGTTAACGTGCATCTAGACAAGAGTAAAAAGAAAAAAAAGGGTCGTTAATCAAGGTTGACTTTCAGGTTGACTTTGGTTTTCCCCGTGTAATCTTCTTAATTCGGGTCAATCGTCTAGACCGGGTTAAGGGGGTTACATTTGGTGGTATCAGAGCTGAGTTCTCGAGTATTTGGGAATGATTGTGTGGTTGATTAAAGTATGTATGCTTTGTATGCTTGTTGAGTGAAAGCATGATGAGTGAATTGTATATGTGATGCAATTGTGGTGTATGCTGGGGTGAAGCATGTTGTGGGTACCCATTGCCAAATCAAAGCTAATGTAGTGATGTTGTTCTTAAGCGAAATGAGCTTGAGTACTTGGATTGCTTACCTTGCTGAGCCTGACTTGTTTTATTGCATTGTGATTGTATTGTTAGAGTATGGCACCTCGTAGAGAGTTGAGGAGTAATGTGCGAGCTACGGCTCAAAATGAGAATAATAATGAGGAGAATGTTGAAAGTGTGGTTTTACCTCCTCCACCTGGTGGTGGTGGTGCTGGGGGTGAAGGAGCTGGAGCTGCAGCTGATGCTGGGGTCGCTGGACCTGAAGCTGGTCAGGGGTAAGCTATCCCTGACATGACGGTGTTAGTGCAAGCTATAGCTGGTGCTTTTCGAGCGGCAGTAGCTGGAGCTCAAGGAGCTGGGCATCAGGGAGATGCTGGAGTTAGACTACCCTTGGAACGCTTACGCAGTTTAGGCGGGACTGAGTCCAGGGGTTTGTCTGCGGAAGGTTCTGAATCTTGGTTAGAGAGTACCAAGAGAATCTTGGGTTAGATGAGTTGCACTGATGTGCAAAAGCTGGGTTGTGTAGTATCATTGCTGCAAGATGATGCATACACGTGGTGGACAACCACTATTGCTGGGATGACGGAAGCTGATGTGACTTGGACGTTCTTTCAGAACGCGTTCAAGAGAAGGTATCTAGGTGTGAGGTACCTAGATGAAAAGAAGCGGGAGTTCATGTCTCTCACCTAGGGGAGCATGGCTATGGCTGAGTACGAAGTGCAGTTTGTTCGACTCAGTCAATACGCACCTGAGCTTGTTCCGGATGAGCGGGAAAGGTGTGAAAGATTCCGTTATGGTTTGGTGACGGATGTAAAGATGTACGTGCTGGCTACCGAGTATGATGATTTTGATGTGCTGGTGGGCCGAGCAAAGGACATAGAGATGAACTTGGGTTTATCTGCTAGAGGTGCTGGAGCAAGTGCTGGTAAGTGAGAAACTGAATATAGTTCCGGTGGTGGACGGAACAAGAGGGGACGTGATCAGAAGTATCAGTCCTCGGCTAAGCGAGGTGGTGGTGCGCCTGCTCGGGGAGGCAATGCTAGAGTTGATCCGAGTGCATGTTGGACATGTGGTTCGCGTGGCCATATTAAGCGTGATTGTCCTCGTGCTGTGAGAGAGGTGCAAGCTCCTGTTGTAACAGCTGGTAATGCGTGCTGGAATTGTGGGTCTACGGATCACATGAGGAGAGAGTGTCCTATGTTGGCTGGTGGCCAAGTGCGTGCTCCTATAGCTGTTGCACCGCAGAGAGGTCGTGGGTGCGGCCGGGGTAATTTTCAGCGAAGAGAGGAAGGTGGTCGGGGTGTGGCTCATGTTGTGGCTATTCAGCCTGAGGGTGGCGGTCAAGCTAGGGTGTATGCTCAGCGGGAGGGGAGGAATGACGCGGATGTGATCGTAGGTACCTTTACTTTGCAATCCTTGTCATTACTTTCCTTGATTGATTCTGGATCTACGCATTCGTACATATTGCGTGAGCATGCTGAATTTCTTGGTTTGCCTGTTGAGTCTTTGGATGTTGGTGTGCGTGTCACTAGTTCTTTTGGTGAGATTGTTGTGACTCGAAAGCTATATAGAAGGTGTCCTTTGGTTGTTCAAGATCATGTTTTTCATGTTGACCTTATGGAGTTACGTTTCTATGGTTTTGATGTAATCCTTGGAATGGATTGGCTTGCCGAGCATCGTGCTGTAGTGGATTGTGAGAATAAGCGAGTTTCGTTGAAGCTTGCGGATGATTATGAGGTAGTTGTGGTTGGTGAGAATGTGAAGTTTCTTGCCAATGTGGTGTCTACATTGGAGGCGAGTCGGATGCTGAGGCAAGGTTGCGAAGCTTATCTAGCTTTTGTGATGAATCCTAGCTCTAAGGATTTGTGTGTGCAAGATATCAGGGTTGTGCGGGAGTTTCCTGGTGTGTTTCCTGAGGAGTTGCCTGGATTGCCTCCTAATCGTGAAGTGGAGTTTGGAATTGAGCTGTATGAGAATACAACTCCAGTGTCCATTACCCCTTATAGAATGGCACCCAAAGAGTTGAAGGAGCTGAAGACGCAGTTGCAAGAATTGCTTGATCGTGGATTCATTCGGCCGAGTATGTCACCTTGGGGTGCACCGGTCTTGTTTGTGAAGAAGAAGGATGGCACTATGAGAATGTGCATTGATTACCATCAGCTGAACAAGTTGAATATCAAGAATCGGTATCCTTTGCCGAGAATTGATGATCTCTTTGATCAATTTCGGGGAGCATCTGTGTTCTCTAAAATTGACTTGAGGTTAGGGTATTACCAGTTGAAAGTGAAGGATGTGGATGTGCCTAAGACAGCTTTCAGGACAAGGTATGGGCATTATGAGTTCTTGGTGATGCCGTTTGGTTTGACAAATGCTCCTGCAACTTTCATGGACATGATGAATCGTGTGTTTCATGAATACCTGGACAAGTTCGTTGTGGTGTTCATTGATGATATCCTCGTGTACTCACGTACCGAGGAGGAGCATGAAGAGCATTTGAGGATTGTGCTGCAAGCCTTGTTGTAGAATCAGCTTTATGCTAAGCTGAGCAAGTGTGAATTCTGGTTAAGTGAAGTGGTGTTTCTTGGGCATGTGGTTTCTACCGAGGGAATTCGTGTTGATCCTCAGAAGATTGAGGCGGTGATGAATTGGAAGGTCCCTAAGTCTGTTCATGAGGTTCATAGTTTCCTTGGTTTGGCGGGATACTATCGGAGGTTTGTGGATGGGTTTTCTAAGATTACTGCACCTTTGACAAAGTTGCTGCAGAAGGATGTTAAGTATGAGTGGACGGAAGCGAGACAGCAGGCTTTTGAGAAGCTTAAGGCAGCTTTGACGCAAGCTCCTATCTTGGTTCAACCTGAATCAGGGAAAGAGTTTGTGGTCTACAGTGATGCGTCCTACGTTGGGTTGGGATGTGTGCTGATGCAAGAGGGTAAGGTGGTGGCTTATGCATCGCGGCAGTTGAAGGTGCATGAGCGCAATTATCCTACGCATGATATTGAGTTGGCTGCGGTGGTTTTCGCTTTGAAGATCTGGAGACATTACCTGTATGGTGAGAAGTGTACGGTGTACACGGATCACAAGAGTTTGAGGTATCTGATGTCTCAGAAGGAGTTGAATCTTAGGCAGCGGCGTTGGGTGGAGTTACTCAAGGATTATGATTTGACGATTGAGTATCACCCTGGGAAGGCTAATGTGGTAGCAGATGCCTTGAGTAGGAAAGTAGCTGTTGAGCTAAGGGCTATGTTTGCCAGTTTTAGTATTTCGCGTGATGGTGGTCTTGTGGCTGAGTTGCAAGTGAAACCATCTTTGGTTCAGTTGATCAAGGAAAGACAGTTGCTGGATGATTCCTTGGTACCGTATGTTCAGGATATTGCGGAGGGTAGGCCTTCGGATTTCAGTTTTAATGATGATGGAGTGTTGTGTTTTGGGAGTCGGATAGTAGTGCCCAATGATGCTGAGTTGAGGCTTGCTATTCTGAGTGAAGGCCATAGTAGTCCTTTTGCTATGCACCCTGGTAGTACTAAGATGTATCGTAATCTTCGTGATGAGTACTATTGGGTGGGTTTGAAGAAGGATGTTGCAGAGTTTGTGAGCAAGTGTATGGTGTGTCAGCGAGTTAAGGCTGAGCATCAGGTTCCTTCAGGGTTGTTGCAACCGTTGAGAATCCCTGAATGGAAGTGGGAAAGGATTACCATGGATTTTGTATCTGGTTTACCCTTGTCACCGTCGAAGAAGAATTCGGTGTGGGTGATTGTGGATCGCCTGACGAAGTGTGCGCATTTCTTGCCTGTGCATACTACGTTTTCGTTGGATAAGCTTGCGGAGCTGTACATTGCTGAGATTGTGCGGCTGCATGGTGTGCCAAAGTTGATTGTGTCGGATAGGGATCCGAGGTTCACATTGCATTTTTTGCAGTGTTTGCATCAAGCTTTGGGTACAAGGTTGAATTTCAGTACATCTTATCATCCTCAGTCAGATGGTCAGTCCGAGCGTGTTATCCAGATTTTGGAGGATATGTTGAGGTGCTGTGTGATAGAGTTTCAGGGCTCTTGGGAGAAACATTTGCCTTTGGTGGAGTTCGCTTATAACAATAGTTATCAAGCAAGTATTCAAATGGCACCTTATGAGGCTTTGTACGGGAGGAAGTGTAGGACTCCTCTTTGTTGGGCTGAAACGGGGCAGAAGTTGGTTTCGATGCCGGCTTTGTTGAAAGGAACCACCGAGAAGGTGAAGCTCATTTGTGAGCGTTTGAAGGCAGCCTCTGATCGGCAAAAGTCTTACGCGGATTTGAAGCGTAAGGAGATTGAGTATGCGGTGGGTGACCGTGTGTTTTTGAAGGTTTTGCCTTGGAAGAAGGTGATGAGGTTTGGCCGGAAAGGCAAGTTGAGCCCTAGGTACATTGGACCATACGAGGTGATTGAGCGTGTGGGTCCTGTTGCGTACAGGTTGAGGTTACCTCAGGAGTTGGAGAAGATTCATGATGTGTTTCATGTTTCTATGCTCCAGAAGTATAGATTGGATCCTTCGCATGTGATGCCTGTGGAAGAAGTGGAATTGAATCCGGATTTGACCTATGATGAGGAACCGGTGAAGGTTCTGGATTCGGATAGTAAGGTTCTTCGTGGCAAGACCATTGAGCTGGTAAAGGTGTTGTGGAAGCATCGTGGTGTTGAAGAAGCCACGTGGGAACGGAAGGATGACACGCTGAAGCAGTTTCCGTATCTCTTTCCTTCAGGTAAATTTCGAGGACGAAATTTCTTAAGGGGGGGGGGGAGAGTTGTAACGCCCCGGTTTTGGGCTTAGGAGTTTTGGGTTTGGACCGGTTCGGTCAAAGTGCGGTTCGAATATAAAAAGGTGAAATTAGGAAAGCCTAGTTCGGGTTGCATTAAAAATATGGAAAAATGTCTTAAAATCCTCTTTTATTATATATAAGTGAACTGTGAAATCAATTTTACAAAATGAGGTTTGGAAGGGTGACATTTTGGCTAGTGACCAAAATGTAATTTTTGAAAACTGTGAGACTGTTTAAAAAAGGATTGAAACTTTGAATCTTTAAGGAGCTATTTACCCAATGGGAGTTTCTCCAGATTTTTCTAAGATATTAAATGATTAATTAAAGGTTTTTAAATAAAACTAAAAAGGAGGGAAGATATTTTGTTATTTCCAACTAACTTTCCATATTTTCCATTTCCATTTTCTCTCATCTTTTCTCTCAAACCAAATATCTTTCTCCAGAGCTTTTCCCTCTGATTTTTTCACCTAAATATCTCTTTTCAATTCTCTTTTGATTGCTAATCATCTCCTCATCAAAACCTCACCATTTGCTAATTGGATTTTCAAGAATTTGGTTTCAAAAAGGGAGAAAACTCAAGTTTGGAGGTAAGAACATCCTTCTCCTCTAAACTCTCAGTTCTTTACTGAAATTCCTAAGTTCTCAATCCTTAATTTGTGTTTTATAAAAGGTTTTAAGGTTGTATGCTTGATCTTGGCTTTTAAATGCAAGATTTGCTTAATTTTGGTAAAAATTCGTATGATCTGTTTAAGCAGTGATTTGAGGTGTCTTTTTGATGTTAAATGAATGTTAAATTGATGAGAAGTTGAGGTTTAATTAATGCAATCCCGGATAGGTTGAATTTCCTAAGTTTAGCTTGTGTTTTTGATGGTTTTTGGAGTGATCTTGATGATCTGTTATGGCTGGAGGTATAAGGATGTGTTGAGATCCATTTTGGATGTTAATTGATGTTTAAGAATGTTTAGTTTTGATGGATCATGGATGGGTAGTGTTGTGGAGTTGTTTGGATGCATTTTCGGTTGTGTTTGGTAGCCGGAAATGGAGTGTGGATGAGAGCAGCGAGTTTAGGTGCTTTCATTGAAGATATTAATGCATGATGATGCATTAATCCTCTGCTTTGATGTGTTGAAAACAGGGGAGTCATCTTTGGATCCAAGTGGTGGTGATCCGGAAGCTTGATTGGTGTTCCAGCAAGTGGCGAGACGGAATCAGTGAGTGGATTTTGGTTTTCGGCTTTGAAACCAATGTTTTGAAGGTTTGGGAGCTTAGTTTAAGTCTAAGCAACTTAACTAAGCTCAAGAGTAAGTTTTCGGAAAAACTCTCTTGGTGATGAATCATGGTTTGGTTATATGCAATGTGTTGTTTGCATGTTTTAAATTCTATTTTGAAAGCATATTTTAGCATGTTAGTTGCTGAATTTATAAGCCATGTGTTGAAGGATGCTCAAGGTAGGAGATCCTTGTTTTTGAGGATTGTTATAATGTGGCTTGATGCTTTTAGATGCATGATGTTTATGGCTTGATAAATGCTTTAAAACAGTGGAATAATGTTGTTAATGATGCATATTGGCAAGTGATGGTTAAGGTCACAAAGGTGGTTAAAAGTCCTTGTGTGAGCCTTGTTTATTTAAGAACAACATGGTGGTTAAAAGTCCATGGTTGGTTCTTGGTTAAGATCATCAAGGTGGTTAAAATTTCTTGGATGAGTCTTGTGAATTTAAGGACAACATGGTGTTTAAAAGTCCATGGTTGGTCCTTGGTTAAGGATACAAAGGTGGTTAAAATTCCTTGTGTATGCCTTGTTTATTTAAGAACTCCAAGGTGTTTAAAAGTCCTTGGGAGATTCTTGTTAAGGACACAAAGGTGTTTAAAAGTCCTTGTGTGGTCCTTGCCATGGTGTTTAAAAGTCCATGGGGTTAAGGACATAATGGTGTTTAAAAGTCCATGTGTGGTCCTTGGATATTGTAAGATCACAATGGTGTTTAAAAGTCCATATGTGAGTCTTATGTGAAATGTATCACTTGTTGCCAATATGACATGTTATGAACTTGAAGCATGAGATGCTTGTTAAAGATGCATATGTGCATGGATGAATGTGGTTTGAACTATGATTTGCAAATGTGTTTTATAAATGCATTATTGTGTGGTTTTAAAGAGCATTCCTCACTAAGCTTTTGCTTACGCTATCTCTTTTCTTAAACCAATAATGCAGAGCATTAAAGTGCATTGAGGACAGCAAGGGGGACAAGAATCCAAGTGGTGAACAAAGCTCATGTATGGTGAAGGTTTCTTAAACATTATTAGCTTTTGGTAATTTGGCAATGAGGGACCTATGTTGTTGTTTTGGGAGATGTTTTGGACTCCCTAAGTTGGTTTAATGATGTTAATAATGTTGGTACTTGTAATTGGCCTTTATGAGATGGTTATGGTAGTTTGATGCTTGAATGGTTTGCTAAGTAGGAAGCATGCCTATAGAATTGGGGATTTTCATAATTGATACCATGTAGATGTTTGGTTGGTACAATTATGTTCCTTGATTGTTGAATTACTTGCTGGTAAAGTTTGGTGGCATTTGGAGCATGTTTGATAGGTCAATTGCATGTTAAACCAGCAAATTTTCTGCAATCTGGGCAGCCTATTTCGGAACAGGTGCTACCGTATCGGAACGGGGGCCTGAAATGGCCTGGGCGTTCCGAAACGGGAGGCACTGTTCAGGAACGGTTTGGCCACTGCCAGGCCATGTTTCGGTACCAGTTTGGGAACGGTCCCGCGTTTCGGAACGGGTCTTCCTTGTTCCGAAACACTCGACCGTTGGGCACTGAAATTGATGGTTATATGTTTTGGAATATTTGTGTTTTGGTCCTGAAACTTGTTTATGCAATTGTATGAGTTTGAGATGTCCGTTTGAGCTGAAATTTGGCAGAGAAGCATGAAACATGATTAATTTCATATTGGTAACTCTAATTCAGGCTAAGTCCTTATAATTTCTAGAATTTACATTTTGGTCCCTAAAGTTGTAATTTGTGCAATTGAGTCCCTGAATGTTCTCTGATTATTATGATGTTTGAATATGATTATCTTGTGAACATATCTAGGGTTAACGTGCATCTAGACAAGAGTAAAAAGAAAAAAAGGGTTGTTAATCAAGGTTGACTTCAGGTTGACTTTGGTTTTCCCCGTGTAATCTTCTTAATTTGGGTCAACTGTCTAGACCCGGTTAAGGGGGTTACAGTTTTAGAGGTTAATTGATGTTTAGAAATGATTAGAAGTGGTGGATATTGGTTGGGTTAAGTTTTGGAGGAGTTTGGAGGTGATTTCGGTTGTGTTTGGTAGCAGAAATGTTGGTTTTGGGTAAAGCAGCGAGTTTAGGAGTGTTGGCTGAAGATTTCAATGCATGATGATTGTAACCCCCTTAACCCGGCCTAGACGGTTGACCCGAATTAAGAAAGTCACACGGGGAAAACCAAAGTCAACTCGAAAGTCAACCTTGATTAACGACCCTTTTTTTTCTTTTTACTCTTGTCTAGATGCTCATTAACCCTAGTGGTGATCGTCATCAACATGCTCAAAGATCATAAACATCAGAGATCGAACAGGGACCCAATTGAACAATTTACAACTTTAGGGACCAAATTGTAAATTCTACAAATTACAGGGACTTAACCCAAATTAAAGTTACCATCTTAAAATTAGTCAGGTTTCATGCTTCACTGCCAAATTTCAGCTCAAAAGGACACCCCAAACTCATACAATTGCACAACACAAGATTCGGGACCAAAATGCAAACATTCCAAAACATTTAACTGCCTATGTCAGCCCCCAACGGTCGGACGTTCCGAAACAGGGAGAGCCTGTTTCGGAATGCGGGGCCGTTCCGCAACGCGTACCGAAACGAGGGCTGGCAGAGGGCTTCCCGTTTCGAAACGGTGCCTACTGTTTCGGACGCCTGGCTTATTCAAGGCACCCGTTTCGAAACGGTAGCCACTGTTCCGAAACAGCCTGCACAGAATGCAGCAAAAGGCTTCCTTAAACATGCAACTGATCAACCACACATGCTCCAAAAGCTATCAAACTTTACCAACATCAAATTCAAAATATGAGAGACATATTTGCATCAACAATTCATCATTAAACCAACATATATGTAAAGCCCCAATTCTAAGCATGCCTCCTACTCAAGCGAGCCATTCAAGCAATAAACCTCCAAAATCAAGCACATAAAGGCCAAATACAAAACCAGCGTATTAACAACATTAAGCAAAACTTAGGGAGTTCAAACATCTCCCAAAAACATCCTTAATGGTCCCTCATTGCCAAATGCCAAAAGCTAAAGGTGAACAAGAAACCTTTCCATACTTGAGCTTAATTCCCACTTGATTGCTTGCCTTCCTTGCTGCCCTTAAAGCACCTTAATGTTTTGCATTATTGATTTAAGAAAACGAGAGAGCGTAAGCAATAGCTTAGTGAGGAATGCTCATTAAAACCATTCAATAATGCATTTATAAAACTCATTTATAAATCATACTTCAAATCATCATTTATGCATGCTTACTAGCATTCTTAAAACAAGCAATACATGCTTCCATATCAATACATGTCATATTGGCCACAAGTGATAGTTCCATCTTTTTAAAACAAGATCAACATAAGACTCACACATAGACTTTTAAACACCATTGTGATCTTATAATCCTCAAGGACCACACAAGGACTTTTAACCACCTTTGTGTCCTTTACAAGTTTCACCCCAAGGACTTTTAAACACCTTGGCCCATGGACTTTTAAACACCATGGCAAGGACCACACAAGGACTTTTAACCACCTTTGTGTCCTTAACAAGAACCATCCAAGGACTTTTAACCACCTTGATGTTCTTAAGTAACAAGGCTCACTCAAGGACTTTTAACCACCTTGGTGACCTTAACAAGAACCATCATGGACTTTTAACCACCATGAAGTTCTTAGAATCCACAAGGCTCACTCAAGGACTTTTAACCACCTTAGTGACCTTAACCTTTTTCAAAACATCACTTGCCAATATACATCATTATCAATAGATAATCCACTGTTTTAAAGCATTTAACCAAGCCATAAACATCATGCATTTTTAAGCATCAAACCACATTTAAACAATGTTCAAAAACAAGGAACTCTTACCTTGAGCTTCCTTCAACATATGGCTTACAAAATCAGCAATAACCATGCTAAATCATGCTTTCAAAACAGAATTTAAAACATGCAATAAACCACATTGCACAACAACAAAACCATGGCCACCACTAGAGAGTTTTTCCGAAAACTTACACTTGAGCTTAGTAAAGTTGTTTAGACTTAGACTAAGCTCCCAAGACATTGGTTTCAAAGCCGAAAACCCAATTTCACTCACCGATTCCACTTCCCCTCTTGCCGAAACACAAATCAAGCTTCCGGATCACCACCACTTGGATCCAAAGATGACTCCCCTGTTTTAAACACATCAAAGCAGAGGATTAATGCATCATCATGCATTAATAGCTTCAATGAAAGCATCTAAACTCGCTGCTCTCATCCACACTCCATTTTCGGCCACCAAACACAACCGAAAATGCATCCAAACAACTCCTCAACAAAGCCCAGCCATAAACCATCAAAACTAAACATCCTTTAACATCATTTAACACCTAAAAAGAACCTATCAACATCCTTATACCTCCAGCAACATCAGATCCACAAGATCACACCAAAAACAACCAAGAATCACAAGCTAAACTTAGAAAATTCAACCTATCCGGGATTGCATTAATTAAAACTCAATTCCTTATCAAATTAACATTCATTTATCATCAAATTAACACCTTAAAACACAGCCCAATCATATCCAACGAAAATCCTTCAAAAATCATCAAATCTTGCATTTGAAGCCAAGATCCATTACACAACTTAAAAGCCATTTATAAAACATCAATTAAGGATTGAGAACTTAGGAATTTCAGTAAAGAACTGATAGTTTAGAGGAGAAGGACGTTCTTACCTTCAAACTTGAGTTTCTCCTCTTTTAGAACCAAAAACTTGAAGAATCAACTAGCAAATGGTGAGGTTTTGATGATGAGATGATTAACAAACAAAAGAGAATTGAAAAGAGATGTTTAGGTGACAAAATAAGAAGAAATTCTCTGGAGAGAAAGTGTTTGGGTTGAGAGAAAATGAGAGAAAGGAAAATGAGATTTTTAGGAAAATTAGTTAGATATAACTTCCCTCCACTTTTCCTTTTGTTTAAAATCAGAATTAAATCACTAAATATCTTAGAAAAATCTGGAGAAACTCCCTTTGGGTAAATAGCTCCTTAAAGATTCAAAGTTTCAATCCTTTTTAAAATAGTCACGCAGTTTTCAAAAATTACATTTTGGTCACTAGCCAAAATGTCACCCTTCCAAAACTCATTTTGTAAAATTGATTTCACAGTTCACTTATATATATTAAAAGATGATTTTAGAATATTTTTCCATATTTTTAATGCAACCCGAACTAGGCTTTCCTAATTTCACCTTTTTAGATTCGAACAGCACTTTGACCGAACCGGTCAACGCCCAAAACTTCTAAGCCCAAAACCGGGGCGTTACAACTCTCCCCCCCTTAAGAAATTTCGTCCTCAAAATTTACCTGAAGGAAAGAGATAAGGAAACTGCTTCAGCATGTCATCCTTCCGTTCCCAAGTGGCCTCCTCAACACCACGGTGCTTCCACAACACCTTCACCAGCTCAATGGTCTTGCCACGAAGAACCTTGCTATCCGAATCTAGAACCTTCACCGGTTCCTCATCATAGGTCAAATCCGGATTCAGTTCCACTTCCTCCATAGGCATCACATGCGAAGGATCAGATCTATACTTCCGGAGCATAGAAACATGAAACACATCATGAATCTTCTCCAACTCTTGAGGTAGCCTCAACTTGTACACAACAGGACCCACACGCTCAACCACCTCATACGGTCCAATGTACCTAGGGCTCAACTTACCCTTCCGGCCAAACCTCATCACCTTTTTCCAAGGCGAAACCTTCAAGAACACACGGTCACCCACCGCATACTCAATTTCCTTACGCTTCAAATCCGCGTAAGACTTTTGCCGATCAGAAGCTACCTTCAAACGCTCACAAATGAGCCTCACCTTCTCGGTGGTTTCTTTCAACAAAGCCGGCATCGAAACCAACTTCTGTCCCGTTTCAGCCCAACAAAGAGGAGTCCTACACTTCCTCCCGTACAAAGCCTCATAAGGTGCCATTTGAATACTCGCTTGATAACTATTGTTATAAGCAAACTCTACCAAAGGCAAATGCTTCTCCCAAGAGCCCTGAAACTCAATCACGCAACACCTCAACATATCCTCCAAAATCTGGATAACACGCTCTGACTGACCATCCGACTGAGGATGATAGGATGTACTGAAATTCAACCTTGTACCCAAAGCTTGATGCAAACACTGCCAGAAACGCGATGTGAACCTCGGATCCCTATCCGACACAATCGACTTAGGCACACCATGCAGCCGCACAATCTCAGGAATGTACAGCTCCGCAAGCTTATCCAAAGAAAACGTAGTATGCACAGGCAAGAAATGCGCACACTTCGTCAGGTGATCCACAATCACCCACACCGAATTCTTCTTTGACGGAGACAAAGGTAAACCAGATACAAAATCCATGGTAACCCTTTCCCACTTCCATTCAGGGATTCTCAACGGTTGCAACAATCCTCAAGGAACCTGATGCTCAGCCTTAACTCGCTGACACACCAAACACTTGCTCACAAACTCCGCAACATCCTTCTTCAAACCCACCCAATAGTACTCATCACGAAGATCACGATACATCTTAGTACTACCAGGGTGCATCGCAAAAGGACTACTATGACCTTCAGTCAAAATAGCACGCCTCAACTCAGCATCATTGGGCACTACTATTCGACTCCCAAAGCACAACACACCATCAACATTAAAACAGAAATCCGAAGGCCTACCCTCCGCGATATCCTGAACATGCGGTACCAAAGAATCATCCAGCAACTGCTTTTCCTTGATCAACTGGACCAAAGATTGCTTCACTTGCAACTCAGCCACAAGACCACCATCACGCGATATACTCAAGCTGGCAAACATAGCCCTCAGCTCAACAGCTACCTTCCTACTCAAGGCATCCGCAACAACATTAGCCTTTCCAGGATGGTACTCAATCGTCAGATCATAATCCTTGAGCAACTCCAACCAACGCCGCTGCCTAAGATTCAACTCGTTCTGAGACATCAGATACCTCAAACTCTTGTGATCTGTGTACACAGTACACTTCTCACCATACAGATAATGTCTCCAAATCTTCAGAGCAAACACCACAGCAGCCAGCTCAATATCATGCGTAGGATAATTGCGCTCATGCACCTTCAACTGCCGCGATGCATAAGCCACCACCTTACCCTCTTGCATCAGCACACATCCCAAACCAACATAGGATGCATCACTATAGACCACAAACTCTTTCCCTGATTCAGGCTGAACCAAAATAGGAGCTTGCGTCAAAGCCGACTTAAGCTTCTCAAAAGCCTGCTGTCTCGCTTCCGTCCATTCATACCTAACATCCTTCTGTAACAACTTTGTCAAAGGTGCATCAATCTTCGAAAACCCATCCACGAACCTCCGGTAGTATCCTGCCAAACCAAGGAAACTACGAACCTCATGAACAGACTTAGGAACCTTCCAATTCATTACCGCCTCGATCTTCTGAGGATCAACACGAATCCCCTTAGCAGAAACTACATGCCCAAGAAACACCACCTCCTTAAGCCAAAACTCACACTTGCTCAGCTTAGCAAAAAGCTGATTTTCCAACAAAGCTTGCAACACAATCCTCAAATGCTCTTCATGCTCCTCCTCAGTACGCGAGTACACGAGGATATCATCAATGAATACCACGACGAACTTGTCCAGGTATTCATGAAACACACGGTTCATCATATCCATGAAAGCAGCAGGAGCATTTGTCAAACAAAACGGCATCACAAGGAACTCATAATGCCCATACCTTGTCCTGAAAGCTGTCTTAGGCACATCCACATCCTTCACCTTCAACTGATAATACCCTGACCTCAAGTCAATCTTAGAGAACACCGCAGCTCCCCGAAATTGATCAAAGAGATCATCAATCCTCGGCAAAGGATACCGATTCTTGATAGTCAACTTGTTCAGCTGACGGTAATCAATGCACATCCTCATAGTGACATCCTTCTTCTTCACAAACAAGACCGGTGCACCCCAAGGTGACACACTCGGCCGGATGAACCCACGGTCAAGCAACTCTTGCAACTGTGTCTTCAGCTCCTTAGGTGCCATTCTATAAGGGGTAATGGACACAGGAGTTGTATTCTCATACAGCTCAATTCCAAACTCCACCTCACGATTAGGAGGTAAACCAGGCAACTCCTCAGGAAACACTCCAGGAAACTCCTTCACAACTCTGATATCCTGCACCCATAACTCCTTAGAGCTAGGATTCATCACAAAAGCTAGATAAGCTTCACAACCTTGCCTCAGCATCCTGCTCGCCTCCAAGGTAGACACCACATTGGCAAGAAACTTCACATTCTCACCAACCACAACAACTTCATAATCATCCGCAAGCTTCAACGAAACTCCCTTATTTTCACAATCCACAACAGCACGATGCTCAGCAAGCCAATCCATACCAAGGATCACATCAAAACCATAGAAAGGCAGCTCCATAAGATCAACATGAAAAACATGTTCTTGAACAACCAAGGGACACCTTCTATACAACTTTCGAGTCAAAACAGTCTCACCAAAAGAACTAGTGACACGAACACCAACATCCAAAGACTCAACAGGCAAACCAAGCAATTCAGCATGCTCACGCAAAATGTATGAATGCGTAGATCCAGAATCTATCAAGGAAAGTAATGACAAGGATTGCAAAGTAAAGGTACCTGCAATCACATCCGCGTCATTCCTCCCCTCCCGCTGAGCATACACCCTAGCTTGACCTCCACCCTCAGGCTGAATAGCCACAACATGGGCCACTCCTCGGCCACCTTCCTCTCTCCGCTGGAAATTACCACGCCCACGCCCACGACCTCTCTGCGGTGCAGCAACAACAGGAGCACGCACTTGGCCACCAGCCAACATAGGACAATCTCGCCTCAAGTGGTCCGCAGATCCACAATTCCAGCACCCATTACCAGCTGCCACAACAGGAGCTTGCACCTCCCTCACAGCTCGAGGACAGTCACGCTTCATGTGACCACGTGAACCACAAATCCAACAAGCACTAGGGTCAGCTCTAGCATTGCCTCCCCGAGCAGGTGCTCCACCACCTCTCTTAGCTGAGGACTGATACTTCTGATCACGTCCCCTCTTGTTCCGTCCACCACCGGAACTATATTCAGCTGCTCACTTTCCAGCACTCGCTCCAGCACCTCTAACAGATAAACCCAAGTTCATCTCAATGTCCTTGGCTCGGCCCACCAACACATCAAAATCATCATACTCGGTGGCTAGCACATACATTTTCACATCCGTAACTAAACCATAACGGAATCTTTCGCACCTCGCCCGCTCATCAGGTACCAACTCAGGTGCATACTGACTGAGTCTAACAAACTGCACTTCATACTCAGCCACAGTCATGCTCCCCTGGGTAAGAGACATGAACTCACGCTTCTTTTCATCCAGATACCTTACACCAAGATACCTTCTCTTAAACACATTATGGAAGAATGTCCAAGTTACATCAGCATCAGCCATCCCAGCTATAGTGGTCGTCCACCACGTATAAGCATCATCCTGTAGCAAAGATACTACACAACCCAGCTTTTGCACATCAGTGCAACTCATCTGACCCAATATCCTTTTGGTACTCTCTAGCCAAGCTTCAGAACCTTCAGCAGACATACCCCTGAACTCAGTCCCGCCTAAACTGCGCAAACGCTCCAAGGGTAGCCTAACACCAGCATCTTCCTGATGCCCAGCTCCTCGAGCTCCAGCTACTGCAGCTTGAAAAGCTCCAGCAATAGCTTGTATCAGCACTGTCATGTCAGGCATAGCTTGCCCCTGACCAACCTCAGGTCCAGCGACCCCAGCACCAGCTGCAGCTTCAGCTCTTCCACTGTAACCCCCTTAACCCGGCCTAGACGGTTGACCCGAATTAAGAAAGTCACACGGGGAAAACCAAAATCAACCCGAAAGTCAACCTTGATTAACAACCCTTTTTTTTCTTTTTACCCTTATCTAGATGCACATTAACACTAGTTATGATCATACAAGAAACATACTCAAAGATCATAAACATCAGAGATCAAACAGGGACCCAATTGAATAATTTACAACTTTAGGGACCAAATTGTAAATTCTGTAAATTATAAGGCTTTAACCCAAATTAAAGTTACCATCTTGAAATTAGTCAGGTTTCATGCTTCACTGCCAAATTTCAGCTCAAAAATACATTCCAAACTCATGCAATTGTAAGAACAAGATTCGGGACCAAAATGCAAACATTCCAAAACATTTAGTTGCCATTGTCAGCCCCCAACGGTCGGCTGTTCCGAAACAGGGTGAGCCTGTTCCGAAACACGGGGCCGTTTCGCAACGCGTACCGAAACGCGGGCTGACAGTGGCCATTCCGTTTCGGAACGGAGCCTACCGTTTCGGACGCCTGGGTTCATTCAAGGCACCCGTTCCGAAACGGTAGCCTCTGTTCCGAAACACCCTGCACAGATTACAGCAAAAGGCTTTCTAAAACATGCAATTGATCAACCATACATGCTCCAATTGCTACCCAACTTTACCAGCATGAAATTCAACATACAAGAGACATATTTGCAACAACCATTCAACATATTATCATCATATGAGAAAAGCCCCAATTTTAAAGCATACTTCCTACTCAAGCTAACCATTCAAGCATAAACCTTCAAGACCAAGCATATAAAGACCAATTACAAATCCAGCATTTCCAACAACATTAAGCATACTTAAGGAGTTTAAAACATCTCCCAAAACATACACATTGGTCCCCCACTGCCAAATTACCAAAAGCTAAAATGCGTTTAAGAAAACCTTTCCAAACTTTGAGCTTAATCCCACTTGATTGCTTGCCTTCCTTGCTGCCCTCAAAGTACCTTAATGATCTGCATTATTGATTTAAGAAAACGAAAGAGAGCGTAAGCAAAAGCTTAGTGAGGAATGCTCATTAAAAACCATTAAATAATGCATTTGTAAATCATTTATAGATCATACTTCAAAACATCATATATTCATGCTCACTAGCATTCTTAAACAAGCAAATCATGCTTCCATATCAATTCATGTCATATTGGCCACAAGTGATATGTTTCATCTTTTAAAACAAGATCAACATAATACTCACACATGGACTTTTAAACACCATTGTGATATTATAATTCTCAAGAACCACATAAGGACTTTTAACCACCTTTGTGTTCTTCCCAAGGACTTTTAAACACCTTGGCCCCAAGGACTTTTAAACACCTTGGCCCCATGGACTTTTAAACACCATGGCAAGGACCACACAAGGAATTTTAACCACCTTTGTGTCCATTACAAGTTTCACCCCAAGGACTTTTAACCACCTTGGCCCCAAGGACTTTTAAATACCTTGGCCCATGGACTTTTAAACACCATGGCAAGGACCACACAAGGACTTTTAAACACCTTTGTGTCCTTAACAAGAACCATCCAAGGACTTTTAACCACCTTGATGTTCTTAAGTAACAAGGCTCACTCAAGGACTTTTAACCACCTTAGTGACCTTAACCTTTTCAAAACATCACTTGCCAATATACATCATTATCATCAAATTGTCCACTGTTTTAAAGCATTAAACCAAGCCATAAACATCATGCATATATAAGCATCAAACCACATTTTAACAATGCTCAAAAACAAGGAACTCTTACCCTGAGCTTCCTTCAAAATATGGCTTACAAAAATCAGCATTAACCATGCTAAATCATGCTTTCAAAACAGAATTTAAAACATGCAATAAACCACATTGCACAACAATCAAACCATGGCCACCACTAGAGAGTTTTTCCGAAAACTTACACTTGAGCTTAGCAAAGTTGTTTAGACTTAAACTAAGCTCCCAAGACATTGGTTTCAAAGCCGAAAACCCAATTTCACTCACCGATTCCACTTCGCCTCTTGCCGAAGCACAAATCAAGCCTCCGGATCACCACCACTTGGATCCAAAGATGACTCCCCTGTTTTAAACACATCAAAGCAGAGGATTAATGCATCATCATGCATTAATAGCTTCAATGAAAGCACCTAAACTCGCTGCTCTCATCCACACTCCATTTTCGGCCACCAAACACAACCGAAAATGCATCCAAACCACTTCTCAACAAAGCCCAGCCATAAACCATCAAAACCAAACATCCTTTAACATCATTTAACATCTAAAAAGAACCTAACAACATCCTTATACCTCCAGCAACATCAGATCCACAAGATCACCTCAAAAACAACCAAGAATCACAAGCTAAACTTAGGAAATTCAACCTATCCGGGATTGCATTAATCAAAACTCAATTCCTTAACAAATTAACATTCATTAATCATCAAAAACACATCTCAAATCACTGCTTTAACAGATCCAACGAAAATCTATCAAAAATCACCAAATCTTGCATTCTAAGCCAAGATCCATTTACACAACTTAAAAACCTTTAATAAAACATCAATTTAGGATTGAGAACTTGGGAATTTCAGTAAAGAACTGATAGTTTAGAGGAGAAGGACGTTCTTACCTCCAAACTTGAGTTTCTCCTCTTTTAGAGCCAAAAAGCTTGAAGAATCAAGTAGCAAATGGTGAGGTTTTGTTGATGTGATGATTAGGAATCAAAAGAGAGTTGAAAGGAGAGATTTAGGTGACAAAATCAGAAGAAATCCTCTGGAGAGAAAGTGTTTGGGTTGGGAGAAAATGAGAGAAAGGAAAATTGAGAAAATAGAAAAGTTAGTTACAAATAGCCAAAATAATTTCCCTCCTCTTTTCTTATGTTTTAAAATCAGAATTAAGCCTTAAAATATCTTAGAAAAATCTGGAGAAACTCCCTTTGGGTAAATAGCTCCTTAAAGATTCAAAGTTTCAATCCTTTCTAAAACAGTCACGCAACTTTCAAAAATTACATTTTGGTCACTAGCCAAAATGTCACCCTTCCAAACTTTATTTTGTAAAATATATTTCACAGTTCACTTATATATATTAAAAGATGATTTTAGAACATTTTTCCATATTTTTAATGCAACCCGAACTAAACTTTCCTAATTTCCCCCTTTTAGATTCGAACAGCACTTTGACCGAACCGGTCAACGGCCAAAACTTCTAAGCCCAAAACCGGGGCGTTACAAGTCTCCCCCCTTAAGAAATTTCGTCCTCAAAATTTACCTGAAGAAAAGAGATAAGGAAACTGCTTCAGCATGTCTTCCTTCCGCTCCCACGTGGCTTCCTCAACACCTCGATGCTTCCACAGCACCTTCACCAACTCAATGGTCTTGCCACGAAGAACCTTGCTATCCGAATCCAGAACCTTCACCGGTTCCTCATCATAGGTCAAATCCGGATTCAATTCCACTTCCTCCACAGGCATCACATGCGAAGGATCAGATCTATACTTCCGGAGTATAGAAACATGAAACACATCATGAATCTTCTCCAACTCTTGAGGTAGCCTCAACTTGTACGCAACAGGACCCACACGCTCAACCACCTCATATGGTCCAATGTACCTAGGGCTCAACTTACCCTTCCGGCCAAACCTCATCACCTTCTTCCAAGGCGAAACCTTCAAGAACACACGGTCACCCACCGCATATTCTATCTCCTTACGCTTTAAATCCGCATAAGACTTTTGCCGATCAGAAGCAGTCTTCAAACGCTCACAAATGAGATTCACCTTCTCGGTGGTTCCCTTCAACAAAGCCGGCATCGAAACCAACTTCTGACCCGTTTCAGCCCAACAAAGAGGAGTCCTACACTTCCTCCCGTACAAAGCCTCATAAGGTGCCATCTGTATACTCGCCTGGTAACTATTGTTATAAGAAAACTCTACCAAAGGCAAATGCTTCTCCCAAGAACCCTGAAACTCAATCACGCAGCACCTCAACATGTCCTCCAAAATCTGAATAACACGCTCTGACTGACCATCCGACTGAGGATGATGGGATGTACTGAAATTCAACCTTGTACCAAAAGCTTGATGCAAACACTGCCAGAAACACGATGTGAACCTCGGATCCCTATCCGACACAATCGACTTAGGAACACCATGCAGCCGCACAATCTCAGCAACGTACAGCTACGCAAGCTTATCAAAAGAAAACGTAGTATGCACAAGCAAGAAATGCGCACACTTCGTCAGGCGTTCCACTATCACCCAAACCGAATTCTTCTTTGACGGAGACAAAGGTAAACCAGATACAAAATCCATGGTAACCCTTTCCCACTTCCGTTCAGGGATTCTCAACGGTTGCAACAATCCTGAAGGAACCTGATGCTCAGCCTTAACTCGCTGACACACCAAACACTTGCTCACAAACTCCGCAACATCCTTCTTCAAACCCACCCAATAGTACTCATCACGAAGATCACGGTACATCTTAGTACTACCAGGGTGCATAGCAAAAGGACTACTATGACCTTCAGTCAGAATAGCACGCCTCAACTCAGCATCATTGGGCACTACCATCCGACTCCCAAAGCACAACACACCATCATCATTAAAACAGAAATCTGAAGGCCTCCCCTCTGCGAAATCCTGAACATGAGACACCAAGGAATCATCCAGCAACTGCTTTTCCTTGATCAACTGAACCAGAGATGGCTTCACTTGCAACTCAGCTACCAGACCACCATCACGCGATATACTCAAGTTAGCAAACATAGCCCTCAGCTCAACAACTACCTTCCTGCTCAAGGCATCCGCAACAACATTAGCCTTTCTAGGATGATACTCAATCGTCAGATCATAATCCTTGAGCAACTCCAACCAACGTCGCTGCCTAAGATTCAACTCCTTCTGAGACATCAGATACCTCAAACTCTTGTGATCCGTGTACACCATACACTTCTCACCATACAGATAATGCCTCCAAATCTTCAGAGCAAAAACCACAGCAGCCAGCTCAATATCATGCGTAGGATAATTGCGCTCATGCACCTTCAACTGCCGCGACGCATAAGCCACAACCTTAACCTCTTGCATCAGCACACATCCCAACCCAACATAGGATGCATCACTGTAGACTACAAACTATTTCCCTGATTCAGGCTGAACCAAGATAGGAGCTTGCGTCAAAGCCAACTTAAGCTTCTCAAAAGCCTGCTGTCTCGCTTCCGTCCATTCGTACTTAACATCCTTTTGCAACAACTTCGTCAAAGGTGCGGCAACCTTAGAAAACCCATCCACAAACCTCCGGTAGTATACCGCCAAACCAAGGAAACTACGAACCTCATGAACAGACTTAGGGACCTTCCAATTCATTACCGCCTCAATCTTCTGAGGATCAACACGAATCCCCTCAGCAGAAACTACATGCCCAAGAAACACCACCTCCTTAAGCCAAAACTCACACTTGCTCAGCTTAGCATAAAGCTGATTCTCCAGCAAAGCTTGCAAAACAATTCTCAAATGCTCTTCATGCTCCTCCTCAGTACGCGAGTACACGAGGATATCATCAATGAATACCACAACGAACTTGTCCAGGTACTCATGAAACACACGGTTCATCATGTCCATGAAAGCAGCAGGAGCATTTGTCAACCTAAACGGCATCACAAGGAACTCGTAATGCCCATACCTTGTCCTGAAAGTTGTCTTAGGCACATCCACATCCTTCACCTTCAACTAGTAATACCCTGACCTCAAGTCAATCTTAGAGAACACAGCCGCTCCCCGAAATTGATCAAAGAGATCATCAATCATCGGCAAAGGATACCGATTCTTGATAGTCAACTTGTTCAACTGACGGTAATCAATGCACATCCTCATAGTGCCATCCTTCTTCTTCACAAACAAGACCGGTGCTCCCCAAGGTGACACACTCGGCCGGATGAAACCACGATCAAGCAGCTCCTGCAACTGCGTCTTCAGCTCTTTCAGCTCCTTAGGTGCCATTCTATAAGGAGTAATGGACATAGGAGTCGTATTTTCATACAGCTCAATTCCAAACTCCACCTCGCGATTAGGAGGTAAACCAGGCAACTCCTCAGGAAACACACCAGGAAACTCCTTCACAACTCTGATATCCTGTACCCGCAACTCCTTAGAGCTGGGATTCATCACAAAAGCTAGATAGGCTTCACAACCTTGCCTCAGCATCCCGCTCGCCTCCAACGTAGACACCACATTGGCAAGAAACTTCACATTCTCACCAACTACAACAACTTCATAATCATCCGCAAGCTTCAACGAAACTCGCTTATTTTCACAATCCACAACAGCACGATGCTCAGCAAGCCAATCCATACCAAGGATCACATCAAAACCATAGAAAGGCAGCTCCATAAGGTCAACATGAAAGACATGTTCTTGAACAACCAAAGGACACCTTCTAAACAACTTTCGAGTCACAATAGTCTCACCAAAAGAACTAGTGACACGAACACCAACATCCAAAGACTCAACAGGCAAACCAAGCAATTCAGCATGCTCACGCAAAATATATGAATGCGCAGATCCAGACTCTATCAAGGAAAGTAATGACAAGGATTGCAAAGTAAAGGTACCTGCAATCACATCTGCGTCATTCCTCCCTTCACGCTGAGCATACACCCTCGCTTGACCTCCACCTTCAGGCTGAATAGCCACAACATGGGCAACTCCTCGGCCACCTTCCTCTCTCCGCTGGAAATTACCACGGCCGCGCCCACGACCTCTCTGTGGTGCAGCAACAACAGGAGCACGCACTTGGCCACCAGCCAACATAGGACAATCTCGCCTCAAGTGATCTGTGGATCCACAATTCCAGCATCCATTACCAGCTGCCACAACAGGAGCTTGCACCTCCCTCACAGCACGAGGACAATCACGCTTCATGTGACAACGTGAACCACATATCCAACAAGCGCTCGGATCAGCTCTAGGATTACCTCCTCTAGCAGGTGCACCACCACATCTCTTAGCTGAGGACTGATACTTCTGGTCACGTCCCCTCTTGTTCCGTCCACCACCGGAACTATATTCAGCTGATCGCTTACCAGCACTAGAACCAGCACTCTTAGCAGATAAACCCAAGTTCATCTCAATATCTTAAGCTCGACCCACCAGCACATCAAAATCATCATACTCAGTGGCCAGCACATACATCTTCACCTCCGTCACTAAACCATAACGGAACCTTTTGCACCTTGCCCGCTCATCAGGTACCAGCTCCGGTGCATACTGACTGAGTCTAACAAACTGAACTTCATACTCAGCCACCGTCATGCTCCCCTTGGTAAGAGACATGAACTCAGGCTTCTTTTCATCAATATATCTCACACCAAGATATCTCCTCTTAAACACATTTTGAAAGAATGTCTAGGTTACATCAGCTTCAGCCATCCCAGCAATAGTGGTCGTCCACCACGTATAAGCATCATCCTGTAGTAAAGATACTACACAACCCAGCTTTTGCACATCGGTGCAGCTCATCTGACCCAAGATCCTCTTGGTACTCTCTAACCAAGCTTCAGAACTTTCAGCAGACATACCCCTGAACTCGGTCCCACCAAGACTGCGCAAACGCTCCAGAGGTAGTTTAACACCAGCATCTCCCAGATGCCCAGCTCCTTGAGCCCCAGCTACTGCTGCTCAAAAAGCGCCCGCAATAGCTTGTACCAACATAGACATGTCAGGCATAGCTTGCCCCTGTCCAACCTCAGGACCAGCAGCTCCAGCACCAGCTGCAGCTTCAGCTCTTTCTCCCTCAGCACCACCACCACCAGGTGGAGGAGGAGGTAACACCGCACTACCCGCATTTTCCTTATTCTCATTCTCATTAGGAGCCGTAGCTCGCACATTACTTCTCAACTCTCTACGTGGTGCCATACTTTTACCATGCAATCACAATGCAAATAAAACAAGTTAGGCCCAGCAAGGTAAGCAATCCAAGTATTCAAGCTCAATTTCATTCAAAATCAACATCATTCCAATAGCTTTGATTTGGCAATGGGTACCCTCAACATGCTACACCACAGCATACAACACAATTGCATCAAATTCACAAGCCACTGAACATGCTTTCACTCAACAAGCATACAAAGCATACATACTTCAATCATGCACACATTCATTCCCAATTACTCGAGAACTCAGCTCTGATACCACCAAATGTAACCCTCTTAACCCGGCCTAGACGGTTGACCCGAATTAAGAAAGTCACACGGGGAAAACCAAAGTCAACCCGAAAGTCAACCTTGATTAACAACCCTTTTTTTCTTTTTACCCTTATCTAGATGCACATTAACCCTAGTTATGATCATACAAGAAACATACTCAAAGATCATAAACATCAGAGATCAAACAGGGACCCAATTGAACAATTTACAACTTTAGGGACCAAATTGTAAATTCTGTAAATTATAAGGCTTTAACCCAAATTAAAGTTACCATCTTGAAATTAGTCAGGTTTCATGCTTCACTGCCAAATTTCAGCTCAAAAGGACATTCCAAACTCATGCAATAGTAAGAACAAGATTCGGGACCAAAATGCAAACATTCCAAAACATTTAGCTACCATTGTCAGCCCCCAACGGTCGGCTGTTCCGAAACAGGGTGAGCCTGTTCCGAAACACGGGGCCGTTCCGCAACGCGTACCGAAACGCAGGCTGACAGTGGCCATTCCGTTTCGAAACGGAGCCTACCGTTTCGAACGCCTGGGTTCATTCAAGGCACCCGTTCCGAAACGGTACCCTCTGTTCCGAAACACCCTGCACAGATTTCAGCAAAAGGCTTTCTAAAACATGCAATTGATCAACCATACATGCTCCAATTGCTACCCAACTTTACCAGCATGAAATTCAACATACAAGAGACATATTTGCAACAACCATTCAACATATTATCATCATATGAGAAAAGCCCCAATTTTAAAGCATACTTCCTACTCAAGCTAACCATTCAAGCATAAACCTTCAAGACCAAGCATATAAAGACCAATTACAAATCCAGCATTTCCAACAACATTAAGCATACTTAGGGAGTTCAAAACATCTCCCAAAACATACACATTGGTCCCCCATTGCCAAATTACCAAAAGCTAAAATGCGTTTAAGAAAACTTTTCCATACTTTGAGCTTAATCCCACTTGATTGCTTGCCTTCCTTGCTGCCCTCAAAGTACCTTAATGATATGCATTATTGATTTAAGAAAACGAAAGAGAGCGTAACCAAAAGCTTAGTGAGGAATGCTCATTAAAAACCATTCAATAATGCATTTGTAAATCACTTTATAGATCATACTTCAAAATATCATATATTCATGCTCACTAGCATTCTTAAACAAGCAAATCATGCTTCCATATCAATTCATGTCATATTGGCCACAAGTGATAAGTTTCATCTTTTAAAACAGGATCAACATAATACTCACACATGGACTTTTAAACACCATTGTGATATTATAATTCTCAAGAACCACATAAGGACTTTTAACCACCTTTGTGTTCTTCCCAAGGACTTTTAAACACCTTGGCCCCAAGGACTTTTAAACACCTTGGCCCCATGGACTTTTAAACACCATGGCAAGGACCACACAAGGAATTTTAACCACCTTTGTGTCCATTACAAGTTTCACCCCAAGGACTTTTAACCACCTTGGCCCCAAGGACTTTTAAACACCTTGGCCCATGGACTTTTAAACACCATGGCAAGGACCACACAAGGACTTTTAAACACCTTTGTGTCCTTAACAAGAACCATCCAAGGACTTTTAACGACCTTGATGTTCTTAAGTAACAAGGCTCACTCAAGGACTTTTAACCACCTTAGTGACCTTAACCTTTTCAAAACATCACTTGCCAATATACATCATTATCATCAAATTGTCCACTGTTTTAAAGCATTAAACCAAGCCATAAACATCATGCATATATAAGCATCAAACCACATTTTAACAACGCTCAAAAACAAGGAACTCTTACCTTGAGCTTCCTTCAACATATGGCTTACAAAAATCAGCATTAACCATGCTAAATCATGCTTTCAAAACAGAATTTAAAACATGCAATAAACCACATTGCACAACAATCAAACCATGGCCACCACTAGAGAGTTTTTCTGAAAACTTACACTTGAGCTTAGCAAAGTTGTTTAGACTTAAACTAAGCTCCCAAGACATTGGTTTCAAAGCCGAAAACCCAATTTCACTCACCGATTCCACTTCGCCTCTTGCCGAAGCACAAATCAAGCCTCTGGATCACCACCACTTGGATCCAAAGATGACTCCCCTATTTTAAACACATCAAAGCAGAGGATTAATGCATCATCATGCATTAATAGCTTCAATGAAAGCACCTAAACTCGCTGCTCTCATCCACACTCCATTTTCGGCCACCAAACACAACCGAAAATGCATCCAAACCACTTCTCAACAAAGCCCAGCCATAAACCATCAAAACCAAACATCCTTTAACATCATTTAACATCTAAAAAGAACCTAACAACATCCTTATACCTCCAGCAACATCAGATCCACAAGATCACCTCAAAAACAACCAAGAATCACAAGCTAAACTTAGGAAATTCAACCTATCCGGGATTGCATTAATCAAAACTCAATTCCTTAACAAATTAACATTCATTAGTCATCAAAAACACATCTCAAATCACTGCTTTAACAGATTCAACGAAAATCTATCAAAAATCATCAAATCTTGCATTCTAAGCCAAGATCCATTTACACAACTTAAAAACCTTTAATAAAACATCAATTTAGGATTGAGAACTTGGGAATTTCAGTAAAGAACTGATAGTTTAGAGGAGAAGGACGTTCTTACCTCCAAACTTGAGTTTCTCCTCTTTTAGAGCCAAAAAGCTTGAAGAATCAAGTAGCAAATGGTGAGGTTTTGTTGATGTGATGATTAGGAATCAAAAGAGAGTTGAAAGGAGAGATTTAGGTGACAAAATCAGAAGAAATCCTCTGGAGAGAAAGTGTTTGGGTTGAGAGAAAATGAGAGAAAGGAAAATTGAGAAAATAGAAAAGTTAGTTACAAATAGCCAAAATAATTTCCCTCCTCTTTTCTTATGTTTTAAAATCAGAATTAAGCCTTAAAATATCTTAGAAAAATCTGGAGAAACTCCCTTTGGGTAAATAGCTCCTTAATGATTCAAAGTTTCAATCCTTTCTAAAACAGTCACGCAACTTTCAAAAATTACATTTTGGTCACTAGCCAAAATGTCACCCTTCCAAACCTCATTTTGTAAAATTGATTTCACAGTTCACTTATATATATTAAAAGATGATTTTAGAACATTTTTCCATATTTTTAATGCAACCCGAACTAGGCTTTCCTAATTTCCCCCTTTTAGATTCAAACAGCACTTTGACCGAACCGGTCAACGGCTAAAACTTCTAAGCCCAAAACCGGGGCGTTACATCCACCCTCAGCACCACCACCACCAGGTGGAGGAGGTAACACATCACTTCCCGCATTTTCCTCATTTTCATTCTCATTCGGAGCCGTAGCTCGCACATTACTTCTCAACTCTCTACGTGGTGCCATACTTAACCATGCAATCACAATGCAAATAAACAAAGTTAGGTCCAGCAAGGTAAGCAATCCAATTACTCAAGCTCAATTTCATTTAAAAATCAACATCACTTCATTAGCTTAGATTTGGCAATGGGTACCCACAACATGCTTCACCACAGCATACAACTCAATTGCATCAAATTCACAAACTACTCATCATGCTTTCACTCAACAAGCATACAAAGCATACATACTTCAATCGTGCACACATACTTTCCCAATTACTCGAGAACTCAGCTCTGATACCACCAAATGTAACCCCTTAACCCGGCCTAGACGGTTGACCCGAATTAAAAAGTCACACGGGGAAAACCAAAGTCAACCTGAAAGTCAACCTTGATTAACGACCCTTTTTTTCTTTTTACTCTTGTGTAGATGCTCATTAACCCTAGTGGTGATCGTTCATCAACATGCTCAAAGATCATAAACATCAGAGATCGAACAGGGACCCAATTGAACAATTTACAACTTTAGGGACCAAATTGTAAATTCTGCAAATTACAGGGACTTAACCCAAATTAAAGTTACCATCTTGAAATTAGTCAGGTTTCATGCTTCACTGCCAAATTTCAACTCAAAAGGACACCCCAAACTCATACAATTGCACACACAAGATTCGGGACCAAAATGCAAACATTCCAAAACATTTAACTGCCTATGTCAGCCCCCAACGGTCAGACGTTCCGAAACAAGGAGAGCCTGTTTCGAAACGCGGGGCCGTTCCGCAACGCGTACCGAAACAAGGGCTGGCAGAGGGCTTCCCGTTTCGAAACGGTGCCTACCGTTTCGGACGCCTGGGCTTATTCAAGGCACCCGTTCCGAAACGGTAGCCACTGTTTCGAAACAGCCTGCACAGAATGCAGCAAAAGGCTTCCTTAAACATGCAACTGATCAACCACACATGCTCCAAAAGCTATCAAACTTTACCAACATCAAATTCAACATATGTGAGACATATTTGCATCAACAATTCATCATTAAACCAACATATATGTAAAGCCCCAATTCTAAGCATGCTTCCTAATCAAGCGAGCCATTCAAGCAATAAACCTCCAAAATCAAGCACATAAAGGCCAAATACAAAACCAGCATATTAACAACATTAAGCAAAACTTAGGGAGTTCAAACATCTCCCAAAAACATCCTTAATGGTCCCCCATTGCCAAATGCCAAAAGCTAAAGGTGAACAAGAAACCTTTCCATACTTGAGCTTAATTCCCACTTGATTGCTTGCCTTCCTTGCTGCCCTTAAAGCACCTTAATGTTCTGCATTATTGATTTAAGAAAACGAGAGAGCGTAAGCAATAGCTTAGTGAGGAATGCTCATTAAAACCATTCAATAATGCATTTATAAAACTCATTTATAAATCATACTTCAAATCATCATTTATGCATGCTTACTAGCATTCTTAAAACAAGCAATACATGCTTCCATATCAATACATGTCATATTGGCCACAAGTGATAGTTCCATCTTTTTAAAACAAGATCAACATAAGACTCACACATGGACTTTTAAACACCATTGTGATCTTATAATCCTCAAGGACCACACAAGGACTTTTAACCACCTTTGTGTCCTTTACAAGTTTCACCCCAAGGACTTTTAAACACCTTGGCCCATGGACTTTTAAACACCATGGCAAGGACCACACAAGGACTTTTAACCACCTTTGTGTCCTTAACAAGAACCATCCAAGGACTTTTAACCACCTTGATGTTCTTAGGTAACAAGGCTCACTCAAGGACTTTTAACCACCTTGGTGACCTTAACAAGAATCATCATGGACTTTTAACCACCATGAAGTTCTTAGAATCCACAAGGCTCACTAAGGACTTTTAACCACCTTAGTGACCTTAACCTTTTTCAAAACATCACTTGCCAATATACATCATTATAAATAGATAATCCACTGTTTTAAAGCATTTAACCAAGCCATAAACATCATGCATTTTTAAGCATCAAACCACATTTAAACAATGTTCAAAAACAAGGAACTCTTACCTTGAGCTTCCTTCAACATATGGCTTACAAAAATCAGCAATAACCATGCTAAATCATGCTTTCAAAACAGAATTTAAAACATGCAATAAACCACATTGCACAACAACAAAACCATGGCCACCACTAGATAGTTTTTCCGAAAACTTACACTTGAGCTTAGTAAAGTTGTTTAGACTTAGACTAAGCTCCCAAGACATTGGTTTCAAAGCCGAAAACCCAATTTCACTCACCGATTCCACTTCGCCTCTTGCCGAAACACAAATCAAGCTTCCGGATCACCACCACTTGGATCCAAAGATGACTCCCCTGTTTTAAACACATCAAAGCAGAGGATTAATGCATCATCATGCATTAATAGCTTCAATGAAAGCACCTAAACTCGCTGCTCTCATCCACACTCCATTTCCGGCCACCAAACACAACCGAAAATGCATCCAAACAACTCCTCAACAAAGCCCAGCCATAAACCATCAAAACTAAACATCCTTTAACATCATTTAACACCTAAAAAGAACCTATCAACATCCTTATACCTCCAGCAACATCAGATCCACAAGATCACACCAAAAACAACCAAGAATCACAAGCTAAACTTAGGAAATTCAACCTATCCGGGATTGCATTAATTAAAAATCAATTCCTTATCGAATTAACATTCATTTATCATCAAATTAACACCTTAAAACACATCCCAATCAGATCCAACGAAAATCCTTCAAAAATCATCAAATCTTGCATTTGAAGCCAAGATCCATTACACAACTTAAAAGCCATTTATAAAATATCAATTAAGGATTGAGAACTTAGGAATTTCAGTAAAGAACTGATAGTTTAGAGGAGAAGGACGTTCTTACCTCCAAACTTGAGTTTCTCCTCTTTTAGAACCAAAAACTTGAAGAATCAACTAGCAAATGGTGAGGTTTTGATGATGAGATGATTAACAAACAAAAGAGAATTGAAAAGAGATGTTTAGGTGACAAAATAAGAAGAAATTCTCTGGAGAGAAAGTGTTTGGGTTGAGAGAAAATGAGAGAAAGGAAAATGAGATTTTTAGGAAAATTAGTTAGATATAACTTCCCTCCACTTTTCCTTTTGTTTAAAATCAGAATTAAATCACTAAATATCTTAGAAAAATCTGGAGAAACTCCCTTTGGGTAAATAGCTCCTTAAAGATTCAAAGTTTCAATCCTTTTTAAAACAGTCACGCAGTTTTCAAAAATTACATTTTGGTCACTAGCCAAAATGTCACCCTTCCAAAACTCATTTTGTAAAATTGATTTCACAGTTCACTTATATATATTAAAAGATTATTTTAGAACATTTTTCCATATTTTTAATGCAACACGAACTAGGCTTTCCTAATTTCACCTTTTTAGATTCGAACAGCACTTTGACCGAACCGGTCAACGCCCAAAACTTCTAAGCCCAAAACTGGGGCATTACAATGATGCATTAATCCTCTGCTTTGATGTGTCTAAAACAGGGGAGACATCTTTGGACACTTTTGGAGTTGATCCAGAAGCTTAATCGGCGTCTCGGCAAGCAAGCGAAACGAAATCGGTGAGTGGGATTGGGTTAGAAGTCCATGAGGACAAAAATACAAGGTTTGGGGATTTAGGAGAGGTTTCAAACACCTTCCTAAATCCGGAAGTAAGTATGGCTTGATTTGATCTCTCTAAAGAGGTGTTTGCCTCTAAAATGCTTTTACATGCTCATGGTTTGAGATTGTTAAATTCCTATTGTTTTTATGCATGTTTTGGAGCATTAGATTATGCTTGTTGAGATGTCATGAGATGGCATGTTACATTGAATAGATTTGATGATGTTTTAACACTTTATATTGGCATAGATGTTGAGAAACTTACCGCATATAATTGATCGATCAATAGGATGAGAGTGCACTATAAACTAAAAATTCGTACGTGCTCTTTGGTTTAGCCAAAGGGAGATATTTCCGATGATGGGCTTTCCATCGGGTAGGACTTGCTGAAATATCCAAGCTTTGTGGCGATGAGAGATTCTGCCATGTGAGTACGGTGATGAGAGATTCCACTGCAAGTTGTGTTGCTAGACAAGTGAGTACGGTGATGTGAGATTCCACCGGAAGAGTCTAGTGTAGAAATGTGTCCGCATATCCGAGTATTAATGAGATGCTAAATGCCAATATAAATGATGAAATGGTTTTGCTACACATGTACCTTTGATGTAATGATTTATGCTATGAGATATGCATATGTGTTTTATTTAGAAATGCTTTGACAATACAAGCATGTGAATGGCCTTGCCATGAGATTTGCATTGGTTTTGAAATGCTACATTTCGGTGTAGTGACCAAATCGCAGTTTTGGCAAAAGTTGTATAGTGATTGTTTTGTAAAGGTTTGAAACTTTGAATCTTTAAGGAGCTAATTTTACCAAAATGTTTTTAATCAGATTTCACCTTATTTTGGGTGTTTTTAATAATGTTTTAATTAAGGGAAATAAAGATAATTAAAAGGAAGAACTATATTTAACTTTTCATAACTACCTTACGTTAGTTTTCTCTCATTTCATTTTCTCTCAATTTCTTTTCAGCCAAACACATTTCCTCCACCAATTAGCCTCTGATTTTCATTCCTTTTGATGAGATTTCAATGTCCATTTGATTCTTAATCTTCTCCTCACCAAATCCTCTTGTTTTCACATTGGATTTTCAAGAAAATTTGTCTAAATCAAGGAGAAATCAGCCATTAGAGGTAAGCTTCATCCTTCTCCTCTAATGATCAGTTCTTTACTGAAATTCCCAAGTTATCAATCCTTTGTTAATGATTTTTGAGTTGCTTTAATGTTAGAAATAGGAAATTGTGTTAAAGCTCAAGATTTTTGGAGAGATCTTGATGATTTTCGTGGTTGTTGGTTAGGCTCTGTTTTGAGGTTGTTTTCTAATGTATTTTGGATGGTAATTGATGTTATAAATGAGGTTTTGTCAAACAAATCTCGAATAGGTTTGGATTCCTAAGTTTTGCATTCTAGAATGGTGGTTTTTGGGGTGGTTTTGGTGTTCAGTTATAGCTAGAGGTATAAGGACGAGTTTGTGGTGGTTTTTGGTGTTGATTGATGTTTAGAAATGTTTAAAAGTGATGTATCTTGGCTGGGCTTTTTTTGGAAGAGTTAGAAGATGATTTCGGTTTTTTTGGTGGCCGAAATGAGGCTTTTGAGTAGAGCATCGGGTTTAGGTGTGTGGCTGATGATTTCAATGCATGATGATGCATTAATCCCCTGCTCTTATGTGTTATGGACATGGGAGACATCTTCGGACGCCTTTGGTTTTGATCCGGTAGCTTAGATAGCGTTTCGGCGAGCAAGCGAAACGTAATCGGTGAGTGTGAATGGTTTTAGAAGTCCTTGAGGGACAAAGAAATGAGGTTTGGGGATTTAGGAAAGATTTGAAACCCCTTCCTAAGTCCGGAAGTAAGTATTGGCTAGATTGACTCAAATATGTGGTGGTTGCCCATAAAATGCTTTTACATGCTCATGTTTTGAGATAAATAAATTCCTACTGTTTTATGCATGATTTGTAGCATGAGATGATGCTTGAAGAGATTTCATGAGTTAGCATGTTGCATTGTTGAGTTTTGAGATTTTGATTTAATGCAAGCATGTGTTTTGAATTTGAAATGAGATGAAAAATATTTGAGAAATGTTGCATGAAAAACAGTAGGTGAGATGATGTTTTGACATAATATATTGGCCTAGAAGATGAGATACTTACCAGATATAATTGATCGATCAATAGGAAGAGAGTGCACTATAAACTAAAAATTTGTACGTGCTCTTTGGATTCAATCCAAAGGGAGAGACCGATGATGGGCATTCCATCGGGTAGGACTTGGTGAAATACACAAGCTTTGTGGCGATGAGAGATACCGTCATGTGAGTACGGTGATGTGAGATTCCACCGGAAATTATGTTTTACTAGACGAGTGAGTACGGTGATGTGAGATTCCACCGGAAATTATGTTTTACTAGACGAGTGAGTACGGTGATGTGAGATTCCACCAGAAGTGTCTAGTGGGTTTGAGAAAGTTATCCGCTTATCCGAGTAATAATGAGATGTGAAATGACAATATAATATATGAAAATGCTTTTGATTCACATGTACCTAATGTTGAGATGATTTATGCTATGAGAAATGCATATGAGATTTGTATATGAAATGCTTTAGTTTTCACAAGCATGTATATGGCTTTGCCATGAGATTTGCATTGATTTAAATGCATGAGATAGAATAGAGGTACATGTGGTTTCAAATGAGGATTTTCTTTGAAATGGTTTTCAAGCATGAGATAGAATGAGCATGTTGTTGAAAATTGCTTTTGAGAAAGAGTTTTGAATAATGCATTATTGTGTTGGTTTTCTTTAGAGCATGCCTCACTAAGCAAACATGCTTACGCTCTCTTTTACTAATAATGCAGATAATTGAAGTGTTTTGGGCAGCAAGAAGGTTAAGAACATCCAAGGAAGTGCAAAGCTCATGTATGGTGATGATATTATATACTTTAGTATTAGTATTTGGCAATGGGGTACTAAGGTTGTATTTGGGAGAAGTGTTTTGGACTCCCTATGGTTGTAGTAAGTTTGTTATGGCTTCTATGGTTTGTAAATGGTCCTAAATGATTTGGTTGGAGGTTTGAGTTCTATATTTGGTTTTATGGATAGGAAGCATGTATATAGTTTGAATGTTCATGTGTTTGATGCCATGCTCTAGCTTAAGTTTCCTAAATTTGATCTCTAGTGTCTAAACAAGTTGCTGGTATGTTATGGAATGACTTGAAGCATGTTCAAGTGGGTTAATAGGTGAAAAACCAGCATTTTCTGATGTTACAGGGCAGGGTGTATCGAAACACCCTTAAATGTTTCGAAACAGGGGCATGTAATGGCCATAGTGTTTCGAAACGACTGAAGGTGTTTCATAACATTTTGGCTACTGGAGAGGCCTGTTTCGATACCGGTCTCGGAACGCACCCGAGTACCGAAACGGTCAACACCATTTCGATACAGGAGTTTCGGTACGAAGGTCAGTGTTCCGAAACGGATGACCGTTGGATGATGATTTGAATTGTTTAAAGTTTCCATGTTTTACATTTTAGTCCTGAATGTTGTGGATGCAATTACTTGAGCTTGGAATGTCTTTTTAAGCTGAAATTTGATAGTGAGACATGTAATATGCCTAATTACATATTGGTAATCTTAAATTCTGCAAAGTCCTTATATTTTCCAAAAATTACTTTTTGGTCCCTAAAAATGTAATATATGCAATTGAGTCCTTAAATGATTTCCGACTGTTGTGCTTCTCTCTCCTATGTTTCCTGAGTGATCACTTAGGCTTAATATGTATTTAGGTTGACTTTGGTTTTCCCCGTGTAATCTTCGTAGTTCGGGTCAATCGTCTAGGCCGGGCTAAGGGGGTTAAAAATGCATTTTAATGCATTTAGATCTCTGTTTTGATGATGTGAAAACATGGTCTTGATCCAGAAGTAAACGAGGTGTTGTTGGAGGCTCCGAAAGAGTAATTTTCATGTCGGCGAGTAAGGCTTCACGTATCAGTGAGTGGGAATGCAATTTCCTGTTTAGTAACGCCTTGAGCGTGGTCTTGGGAGCTTAGTGTAAGTTTGATACACTTAGATAAGCTCAAGAGTAAGTGATTCGGAAATCTCTCTCTTGGAAAAGTTCTATGTTTTGATGAAAATGCACTTGAGTTGTATATGGTTTTGATTCCTTTTTTAAAGCATGTTTTAAACATGGTTAATGCTGGATTTTAATGCCATTGTGGAAAGGATGAACTAGGTAAGTGATCCTTGGTTTTATGTGATGAAAGCATGTAATGTTAAGCATGGTATGCTTGTGGAAATGGCATTGTATTTATGTTTGTAAAACGTTGGATTAATGAGGCTAAATGATAATATTGGCAAGTGATGGAAATGGTGTTTGGTTGTGTTAATCGGATATAGTTAGTCGTCTATAGGATTGGGTGCACCGTGAATAAAGTCGCCTTGGATGTCGAGGGATTGTGATTGCACCGTAATCTCCATCCAAGTACCCTAACGATTGAGGCTAAGATCACAACGGTGAATGGTTTAATTCTGTGTGTGAGTCTTGTGTATGTGTCCCGTACTCTCGTTAGTGGAATTATACAAATACCAATGAGTGATGTTGAGGGGTTGTGATTGTGCCATTAATCTCCATCATGGGTGTTGAGGGGTTCTGATTGTGCCATTGATCTCCACCTTATGTAGTCCGGTAGTATGTATGAAGTGTGTGGGACAACACTTGTAATCCGCGTATCCGATTGTGTCTTTTGTTGAAATGGTTTATGGATTATCACTTGCGAGCCAATATAATGAAAATGTTTAATGTTAAGCATTAGATGCCTTTAAATGATGCTAAAATGCATGTGATGCTTGGTAAAGCATGAGCAAAGGTTTATTTGTTGTTTTAGAATGATGCATATGGGCATGTTCTTAGAAAGTGCATTGATGTCTTGAAAAGACATGTTTTGTGAAAAGGCATGTGTTGAAAAAAGTGATGATTTTGCCAATTGTACGAAATGCATTGATGAATGTTGTTTACCGATCCTCATTAAGCTTTGTGCTTACGCTCATTTGTTTCATCAATGCAGAGAATTAGGCGTTTGAGGTAGCATACAAGCAAGGGAATCCAAGCATTTTGGTTTAGCAAAGTATGTGTGAGGATGTTGCTATTTACCTTGAGCATGTTTGGTAGTTTACCTTTGTTTTTTAAATGGCCTTTGAGGATTGATTTTTAGTTGGAAACTTGATTTTAGCTTTGTATGGCTTTGGTGGACTAGGGAGCATGCTTAGAGTTCCAATGTTTGCATGATTGATGCCATGTCTTAGTTTATGTTTCATAATGTCGATCCTTGATGCTTAAACATGATGTATGAATGTTGTGGCATGATTTGGAATGCTTTTGGATATGGAAAGATGAGAAAAACCAGCAAAATCTGCTGTTTCAGGGCAAGGTGTATCGGAACGCCCTTACCTGTTTCAGAATAGAGGCCTAAAATGGCCATGTGGTTTCGGAATGGGTAGGATCGTTCCATAACGTTTTGGCTACTAGAAATGTATGTTTCGGTACGGGTTTCAGAACACACCCGAGTTTCGAAATGGTCAACCTGGTTTCGAAACGACCGTTTCAGTATAGGGCCTTGTGTTTCGAAACACCAGACCGTTGAGCTTGAATTTGAATTGTTCCAGGTTTCTATTTCTTACGTTTTGGTCCCTAAATCTTATGTGCTTAATTAAATGAGTTTGGTTGATCCGTTCAAGTTGAAATTTAACATGTTGGATTAATATAAGTCTAATTTTGGTTTGGTAATCATAAATCTTGTTAAGTCTTCTAAATTATGGAAATTTACAATTTAGCTCCTAAAAGACATTTGTATGCAATTGAACCCCTATTTGAGTTTCGTTCGTTGTGTCGCTTTCGCTGAAATGATTTGTTATTGATATAAGTTAATAATGTGCATTTAGAGAAGATAAAAGAAAAAAAAGGGTCATTAATCAAGGTTGACTTTCGGGTTAACTTTGGTTTTCCCCGTGTAATCTTCTTTAGTTCGGGTCGGGCGTCTAGACCATGTTAAGGGGGTTACATTTTCGGACAAGGTATGTCCATTATGAGTTCTTGGTGATGTCGTTTGGGTTGACAAATGCACCGGTTGCATTCATGGATATGATGAATAGGGTGTTCTATGAGTTTTTGGATCAGTTCGTGGTAGTGTTTATCGATGATATTCTCTTATACTCGCGTACCGAGGAGGATCATGATAAGATATTGAGCATTGTGATGCAAGTGCTGTTGGAAAACCATCTTTATTCTAAGCTGAGCAAGTGTGAGTTTTGGCTCAGGGAAGTGGTGTTTCTTGGACATGTTGTGTCAGCCGAAGGTATTCGTGTTGATCCACACAAGGTCGAGGCGGTGATGAATTGGAAAATGCCTAAATCGATGACAGAAGTGCAAAGTTTCCTTATGTTGGCTCGATATTATCGAAGGTTTCTTGAAGGTTTTCCTATGATTGCTGCATTTTTAACCAAGTTGATGCAAAAGAATGTTCGCTTTGAGTGGACGGATGTTAGGGAACAAGCTTTCAAGAAGCTAAAGGAACCTTTGACGCAAGCTCTTGTCTTGATTCAACCGGAATCGGGTATGAAGTTTGTAGTCTATAGTGATGCATCATATGTTGGTTTGGATTTCGTGTTTATGCAAGGTGGGAAGGTTGTAGCTTATGCGTCTAGACAGTTGAAGGTGCATGATCGCAACTATCCTACTCATGATCTAGAGCTTGTTGCGGTGGTGTTTGCTTTGAAGATTTGGAGACACTACCTTTAGGATTAAAGGTGTGTGGTTTACACCGACCATAGGAGTTTGAAGTACCTCATGTCTCAAAAGGAGTTGAATATTAGGCAACGAAGGTGGTTGGAGTTGCTTAAGGATTACGATTTTACGATTGAGTATCATCCGAGAAAGGCCAATGTTGTGGTCGATGCTTTGAGTAGGAAGGTAGCTGTTGAGCTGAGAGCGATATTTGCTCGGTTGAGTTTATCGCGTGGTGGTGGGTTGATAGCCGATTTGCAGATGAAACCTTCATTGATTCAGTTGATCAAGGAGAAGTAGTTGCTTTATGATTCGTTGGTGCCCCATGTTTAGGATTTAGCTAATGGTAATGCAACAAAATTTTGTTTCAATGATGATGGAGTTTTATGTTTCAAAAGTCGAATAGTTGTGTTGGAGAGTGTTGTGTTAAGGTGCATTATTTTGGTTGAGGCTCATTTCAGTCCTTTTGCTATGCATCCTGGTAGTTCTAAGATGTATCGTGGTTTGAAGGATGAGTACTATTGGGTGGGGTTGGAAAAGAATGTTGCTAATTTTGTAAGCAAGTGTATGGTCTGCCAGTGTGTGAAGGACGAGCATCAGTTTCCCTCTGGTCTATTACACCCTTTGAGGATACCGGAGTGGAAATGGGAAAGAATTACGATAGATTTCATGTCAATTATGCCTTTGACACCATCTAAGAAGAACCCCATATGGCTGATTGTGGATCGTCTTACAAAGTGTGCACATTTCTTCGCTATGCATACTACGTGCACGTTGGATAAGTTAGTGGAGTTGTATATTGCTGAGATTGTGTGTTTTCATGATGTGCCTAAATTCATATTGTCGGATAGAGATCCGAGGTTTACAACAAGATTTTAGGAATGTTTACACCAAGCGTTAGGTACGCGTTTGAAATTTAGAACTTCATATCATCCACAGACAGATGGACAGTTGGAGTGAGTTATCCAAGTGTTGGAGGACATGTTGCGATGCTGTCTGATTGATTTCCAAGGTTCTTGGGAAAAGCATCTGCCTTTGGTTGAGTGTGCCTATAATAACAGTTTTCAGGCAAGTATACAAATGGCTCCGTTTGAGGCCTTTTATGGGAGAAAATGTAGAACGCCTCTTTGTTGGGTTGAGGCGGGGAAAAAGTTGGTTTCCTTGCCGGATATGCTTAAGGGAACAACTGAGAAAGTGAAACTCACGTGTGAGCAGTTGAAGGCTGCCTCGGATCGTCAGAAATTTTACACGGATTTAAAGCGTAGGGAGATTGAGTTTGCGGTTGAAGATTGCGTGTTTCTAAAGGTATCGCCTTGGAAGAAGGTGTAACGCCCCGGTTTTGGGCTTGGAAGTCTTGGGCGTTGACCGGTTGGTCAAAGTGCTGTTCGAATCGTAAGAGGATAAATTAGGAAAGCCTAGTTCGGGTTGCATTAAAAATATGGGAAAATGTTCTAAAATCATCTTTTAATATAATTAAGTGAACTGTGAAATCAATTTTGGAAAATGAGTTTCGGAAGTGTGACATTTTGGCTAGTGACCAAAATGTAATTTTTGAAAGTTTGGTGGCTATTTTATAAAGGGTTGAAACTTTGAATCTTTAAGGAGCTATTTACCCAAAGGGAGTTTCTCCAGATTTTTCTAAGATATTTTAACACATAATTCTGATTTTTAAAGTAAAACAAAAGGAGGGAAAATTCATTTTAGTCATTTTCTCATCTAACTTCCAATTTTCTTTCTATCTTTTTCTCTCAACCCAAACACTCAATTTCCAGAGATCTAAATCTGATTTTCTCACCTAAAATCCTTCTTTCAACTCTCAATTGATTGCAAATCATTGTGTCTTCAAAACCTCTTCAATTGCTTCTAGTTTCATCAAGCTTTTCAATTCCAAAAAGAGGAAAAACTCAAGTTTGGAGGTAAGAACGTCCTTCTCCTCTGAACTTCAAGTTCTTTAATGAAATTCCTAAACTTTTCAATCCTAATTTGATAATTGATTAAAGGTTTTAAAGTTGATTTATGGATCTTGGCTAATTATGCAAGATTTTGATGATTTCACATGATTTTCGTTTGATCTGTTTAATCTGTGTTTTGAGGAGTGTTTTTGATGTTAAATGATCATTAAATTGATGTGGAAATGAGTCTTGATTGATGCAATCCCGGATAGGTTGGATTTCCTAAGTTTAGCTTGTGTTTTAAGGTAGCTTTTGTGGTGATCTTGTGGATCTGGTGTTGCTGGAGGTATAAGGATGTTTATAGGTTGTTTTTAGATGTGTGTTGATGTTAATGGAAGTGAGGTTTTGCTGGTTTGTGGCTGGGCTTTGTTTAGAAGTGTTTCGGATGCATTTTCGGTTGTGTTTGGTGGTCGAAAATGGAGGTTTTGTGAGAGCAGCGAGTTTAGATGCTTTCATTGAAGCAATTAATGCATGATGATGCATTAATCCTCTGCTTTAATGTGTTCAAACAGGGGAGGCATCCTTGGATCCAAGAATTGTTGATCCGGAGGCTTGATTTGGTGCTTTGGCTTGAAGCAAAGTGGAAATCGGTGAGTGGATTTGTGAAAATGGTTTTCGGCTTTGAAACCAAAGTTTTGGGAGCTTAGTTTAAGTCTAAACAACTTTGCTAAGCTCAAGTGTAAGTTTTCGGATTACTCTCTAAGTGGTGGCCATGTTTTGGTGTAATGTAAATGATGATTTCGCATGATTTATTTACTGTTTTGAAAGCATGTTTAAGCATGATAATTGCTGATGTTTTAGCATGATATATGCTGATGTTTAAAGCCATGTGTTGAAGGTGACTCTAGGTAAGAGTACCTTGTTTTTAATGCATTGTTTAAATGATGATTTAATGCTTTGAAATGCATGATGAAATGGCTTGGTTTAAATGCTTTAAAACAGTGGAAAATATGTGATGTATAAAGTGTATATTGGCAAGTGATGGTTTGTAAAAGTGAAGGTCACTAAGGTGGTTAAAAGTCCTTGAGTGAGCCTTGTTACCTAAGATCATGAAGGTGGTTAAAAGTCCTTGGATGAATCTTGTTGCGGACACTATGGTGGTTAAAAGTCCTTAGGTGCTCGTTTCCATGGTGTTTAAAAGTCCATGGGGCCAAGGTGTTTAAAAGTCCTTGGGGCCAAGGTGTTTAAAAGTCCTTGGGGTAATTCAAGTTACGGACACAAAGGTGGTTAAAAGTCCTTGTGTGATCCTCATTCATGGTGGTTAAAAGTCCATGGCCAAGGTGTTTAAAAGTCCTTGGGGCCAAGGTGTTTAAAAGTCCTTGGGGAAGTTGTTGAACTTGATTTCATAAATGAAATGTATCACTTGAGCCAATATGACATGTATAGTACATTGAGATGCATGAGATGCATGTTTTAATGTTTATGTTGAAGCATGAGATGCTTGTTTAAATGAAATGTGGAAGCATGGGAATTGCTTGTTTTTAAGTATGCTTTGAGCATGTGTAAGGTTGAATATATGCATGTTTTGCAAATGGCTTTAATTGCATTATTGAATGGTTTTTAAAGAGCACTCCTCACTAAGCTTTGGCTTACGCTCTCGTTTTCTTGATTCAATAATGCAGAGCATTAGAGTACATTGAGGGCAGCAAGAGAAGGCAAGCAAACAAGTTCAAGTAAAGCTCAATGTATGGAAGGTTTTGTTAAACAATTTAGCTTTTGGTTGATTTGGCAATGGGGACCAATGTGTATGTTTTGGGAGGTGTTTGAGACTCCCTATGGTTGTTAAATGTTGTGGTGGTTGCTGGATTTTGGATTGATTTTCTATTGCTTGCTTATGAAGGTTTATTGGTTAAATGATAGCTTAAGTAGGAAGCATGCCTATAGAATTGGGGCTTTTTGCTTGTGAGGTTGTTTTGTTGAATTGATGATGCTTATATGTCCTAAATGTGTTTAATTGCATGCTGGTAAAGTTTGGTAGCTTTTGGAGCATGTTTGAGTGGTCAATTGCATGTTTTGGTTTGCTATTTTGCTGAAATCTGAGCAGGCGTTTCGGAACAGTGTGTACCGTTTCGGAACGGGTGCCTGGAATGAACCCAGGGGTCCGGAACGGGGTGCACCGTTTCGAAACGGATTGCTCACTGCCAGACCCCCGTTGCGGAACTGGTATCGGAACGGCCCGTGTTTCGGAACAGGGTCAACCTGTTTCGGAACGGTCGACCGTTGAGGGCTGACATGGGCGGTTAAATGTTTTGAAATGTTTGCGTTTTGGTCCTGAATCTTGTGTATGCAATTGTATGAGTTTGAGAAGTCCTTTTTAGCTGAAATTTCACAGAGAAGCATGAAACCTGATTAATTTCAAGATGGTAACTTTAATTTGGGTTAAGTCCCTTAATTTATCAGAATTTACATTTTGGTCCCTAAAGTTGTAATTTGTTCAATTGGGTCCCTGTTTGATCTCTGATGATTGTGATCTTTTAGTATGTTGTTTGTATGATCACAATTAAGGTTAATGCGCATCTAGACAAGATTAAAAAGTAAAAAAAAAAGGGTCGTTAATCAAGGTTGACTTTCGGGTTGACTTTGGTTTTCCCCGTGTAATCTTCGTAGTTCGGGTCAACCGTCTAGACCGGGCTACGGGGGTTACATTTGGTGGTATCAGAGCTGAGTTCTCGAGTAATTGGGAATGTGTGTATGCATGATTGAAGCATGGTTTGGTTTGTATGCTTGTTGAGTGAAAGCATGTTCAGTGATATGATATGATGATGTGTATGTGATGCATGTTGTGATGATGCATGATGAGGGTACCCATTGCCAAACAAAAGCTAAAGAGATGATGTTGTTTTTTTGAAAGAAATTGAGCTTGAATACTTGGAATTTGCTTACCTTGCTGGTCCTGACTTGTTTTATTTGTATTGTTATGCATGGTATAAGTATGGCACCACGTAGAGAGTTAAGGAGTAGCGCGAGAGCTACGACCCCGGAGGGGAATGTGAATGATGAGCATACGGGTAGTGCTGTGATACCTCCTCCTCCACCTGGTGGTGGTGGTGCGGAGAGGGGAAGAGCTGGAGCTGAGGCAGCTGGTGCTGGAGCTGCAGGACCTGAAGTGGGTCAGGGGCAAGCGATGCCTGACATGTCTGTGCTGGTACAAGCTATTGCGGGTGCTTTTCGAGCAGCAGTAGCTGGAGCTCAAGGAGCTGGGCATCAGGGAGATGCTTGATCTAGACTACCCTTAGAGTGTTTGCGCAGTCTTGGTGGGACTGAGTTTAGGGGTATGTCAGCTGAGAGGTCTGAAGCATGGCTGGAGAGTACCAAGCGTGTCTTGGGACAGATGAGTTGCACTGATGTGCAAAAGCTGGGATGTGTGGTGTCTCTGCTGCAAGGTGATGCTTATACCTGGTGGACGACCACAATCTCGGGGATGGCTGATGCTGATGTTACTTGGACGTTCTTTCAGCATGCGTTCAAGAGGAGATATCTGGGAGTTAGATATCTGGACGAGAAGAAGCGTGAATTCATGTCTCTGACTCAAGGGAGCATGAGTGTGGCTGAGTATGAGGTACAGTTCGTACGTCTTAGCCAGTATGCACCGGAGCTGATACCTGATGAGCGCGAGAGGTGCGAAAGGTTCCGTTATGGCTTGGTGACGGAAGTTAAGACCTATATGTTGGCTGCTGAGTACAATGATTTCGATGTGTTGGTTAGTCGATCAAAGGACATTGAGATGAACCTGAGTTTGTCTGCTAAGGGTGCTGGAGCTAGTTCTGGAAAGAGAACTGCAGAGTATAGTTCCGGTGGACGGAACAAGAGAGGGCGTGATCAGAGGTTTCAGCCATCATCTAAGAGAGGTGGAGGTGCACCTGCTAGGGGTGGCAATGCTAGAGCTGACCCTAGTGCTTGTTGGATTTGTGGTTCTCGTGGTCACTTGAAGCGTGACTGTCCTCGTGCTGGGAGGGAGGTGCAAGCTCCTGTTTTGGCTGCTGGTTATGAGTGTTGGAACTGTGGTTCTGCTGACCATTTGAGACGTGATTGTCCGAGGATGGCTGGTGGTCAAGAGCGTGCTCCTGTTGTTGCAGCACCGCAGAGAGGTCGTGGGCGCGGCCGTGGTAATTTTCAGAGGCGAGAGGAAGGTGGTCGAGGTGTAGCTCATGTTGTGGCTATTCAACCTGAGGGTGGAGGCCAAGCGAGGGTGTATGCTCAGCGCGAGGGAAGGAATGATGCTGAAGTGATTGCAGGTACCTTTACTTTGCAATCCTTGTCATTGCTTTCTTTGATTGATTCTGGATCTATGCATTCATACATTCTTCGTGAGCATGCTGAGTTGCTTGGTTTGCCTGTTGAGTCTTTGGATGTTGGTGTTAGAGTCACTAGTTCTTTTGGTGAAACTGTTGTGACTCGTAAGCTTTATAGAAGGTGTCCTTTGGTTGTTCAAGAGAATGTCTTTCATGTTGATCTTATGGAGTTGCCCTTTTATGGTTTTGATGTGATCCTTGGTATGGATTGGCTTGCTGAGCATCGTGCTGTTGTGGATTGTGAGAATAAGCGGGTTTCGCTTAAGCTTGCGGATGATTATGAAGTGGTGGTGGTTGGTGAGAATGTGAAATTTCTTGCCAATGTTGTTTCTACCTTGGAGGCGAGCAGGATGCTGAGGCAAGGTTGTGAAGCTTTTCTAGCTTTCGTGATGAATCCTAGTTCGAAAGAGCTGAGGGTGCAGGATATCAGGGTTGTGAAGGAGTTTCCTGATGTTTTTCCTGAGGAGTTGCCTGGTTTACCTCCTAATCGCGAGGTGGAGTTTGGTATTGAGCTGTATGAGAATACCACTCCTGTGTCCATTACTCCCTATAGAATGGCACCTAAAGAGCTGAAGGAGCTGAAGACGCAGTTGCAAGAGCTGCTTGATCATGGTTTCATCCGGCCGAGTGTTTCGCCTTGGGGTGCTCCTGTCTTGTTTGTGAAGAAGAAAGATGGCACGATGAGGATGTGCATTGATTACCGTCAGCTGAACAAGTTGACTATCAAGAATCGGTATCCTTTGCCGAGGATTGATGATCTCTTTGATCAATTTCGGGGAGCTGCTGTGTTCTCTAAGATTGACTTGAGGTCAGGGTATTATCAGTTGAAGGTGAAGGATGTGGATGTGCCTAAGACAGCTTTCAGGACAAGGTATGGGCATTATGAGTTTCTTGTGATGCCGTTCGGTCTGACAAATGCTCCTGCTGCTTTCATGGACATGATGAATCGTGTTTTTCATGAATACCTGGGCAAGTTCGTTGTGGTGTTCATTGATGATATCCTTGTGTACTCGCGTACTGAGGAAGAGCACGAAGAGCATTTGAGGTTTGTGCTACAGGCTTTGTTGGAGAATCAGCTTTATGCTAAGTTGAGCAAGTGTGAGTTCTGGCTTAGAGAGGTGGTTTTTCTTGGGCATGTGGTCTCAGCTGAGGGGATTCGTGTTGATCCTCAGAAGATTGAAGCGGTGATGAATTGGAAAGTTCCTAAGTCTGTTCAGGAGGTTCGTAGTTTCCTTGGTTTGGCAGGATACTACCGAAGGTTTGTGGATGGTTTTTCCAAGATTGCTGCTCCTTTGACGAAGTTGCTGCAGAAAGATGTTAAGTATGAGTGGACAGAAGCGAGGCAGCAAGCTTTTGAGAAGCTGAAGATGGCTTTGACTCAAGCTCCTATCTTGATTCAGCCTGAATCAGGGAAAGAGTTTGTAGTCTACAGTGATGCATCCTATGTTGGTTTGGGGTGTGTGCTGATGCAAGAGGGTAAGGTTGTGGCTTATGCGTCGCGGCAGTTGAAGGTGCATGAGCGCAATTATCCTACGCATGATATTGAGCTGGCTGCAGTGGTTTTCGCTCTGAAGATCTGGAGACATTATCTGTATGGTGAGAAGTGTATTGTGTACACGGATCACAAGAGTTTGAGGTATCTGATGTCTCAGAAGGAGTTGAATCTTAGGCAGGGACGTTGGATGGAGTTGCTCAAGGACTATGATCTGACGATAGAGTATCATCCTGGAAAGGCCAATGTTGTTGCGGATGCTTTGAGTAGAAAGGTAGCTGTTGAGCTGAGAGCTATGTTTGCTAGCTTGAGTATATCGCAGGATGGTGGTCTTGTTGCTGAGTTGCAAGTGAAACCTTCGTTGGTTCAGTTGATCAAGGAAAAGCAGTTGCTGGATGATTCTTTGGTGTCTCATGTTCAGGATATCGTGGAGGTTAGGCCGTCCGATTTCTGTTTTAATGAGGATGGAGTGTTGTGTTTTGGTAGTCGGATAGTAGTGCCTGCAGATGCTGAGTTGAGGCATGCTATTCTAGCTGAAGGTCATAGTAGTCCTTTTGCTATGCATCCTGGTAGTACTAAGATGTATCGCGATCTTCGTGATGAGTTCTATTGGGTGGGCTTGAAGAAGGATGTGGCAGAGTTCGTGAGCAAGTGTTTGGTGTGTCAGCGAGTCAAGGCTGAACATCAGGTTCCTTCTGGTTTGTTGCAACCGTTGAAAATTCCTGAGTGGAAGTGGGAGAGGGTTACCATGGATTTTGTCTCTGGTTTACCTTTGTCTCCGTCGAAGAAGAATTCTGTTTGGGTGATTGTGGATCGCCTGACGAAGTGTGCGCATTTCTTGCCTGTGCATACTACGTTTTCTTTGGATAAGCTGGCAGAGCTGTACGTTGCTGAGGTTGTGAGGTTGCATGGTGTGCCTAAGTCGATTGTGTCGGATAGGGATCCGAGGTTCACATCGCGTTTTTGGCAGTGTTTGCATCAAGCTCTAGGTACAAGGTTGCATTTCAGTACATCCTATCATCCTCAGTCGGATGGCCAGTCTGAGCGAGTTATTCAGATTTTGGAGGATATGTTGAGATGCTGTGTGATAGAGTTCCAAGGTTCTTGGGAGAAGCATCTGCCTTTGGTTGAGTTCGCTTACAACAACAGTTATCAGGCAAGTATACAGATGGCACCTTATGAGGCTCTGTATGGGAGGAAGTGTAGGACTCCTCTGTGGTTGGCTGAAACTGGTCAAAAGTTGGTTTCGATGCCTGCTTTGTTGAAAGGGACCACCGAGAAAGTGAAGCTCATTTGTGAGCGGTTGAAGGCTGCTTCTGATCGGCAGAAATCTTACGCAGATTTGAAGCGTAAGGAGATAGAGTTTGCGGTGGGTGATCGCGTGTTTTTGAAGGTTTCGCCTTGGAAGAAGGTGATGAGGTTTGGTCGGAAGAGTAAGCTGAGCCCTAGATACATTGGACCGTATGAGGTTGTTGAGCGTGTGGGTCCTGTTGCGTATCGGTTGAGGTTACCTCAGGAGCTGGAGAAGATTCATGATGTGTTCCATGTTTCTATGCTCCGGAGGTATAGATCTGATCCTTCGCATGTGTTGCCTGTGGAGGAAGTGGAATTGAATCCGGATTTGACCTATGATGAGGAACCGGTGAAGGTTCTGGATTCAGATAGCAAAGTTCTTCGTGGCAAGACCATTGAGATGGTGAAGGTGCTGTGGAAGCATCGCGGTGTTGAGGAAGCCACGTGGGAGCGGAAGGAAGATATGCTGAAGCAGTTTCCTTATCTCTTTCCTTCAGGTAAATTTCGAGGACGAAATTTCTTAAGGGGGGGAGAGTTGTAACGCCCCGGTTTTGGGCTTGGAGTCTTGGGCGTTGACCGGTTGGTCAAAGTGCTGTTCGAATCGTAAGAGGTTAAATTAGGAAAGCCTAGTTCGGGTTGCATTAAAAATATGGGAAAATGTTCTAAAATCATCTTTTAATATAATTAAGTGAACTGTGAAATCAATTTGGGAAAATGAGTTTCGGAAGTGTGACATTTTGGCTAGTGACCAAAATGTAATTTTTGAAAGTTTGGTGGCTATTTTATAAAGGGTTGAAACTTTGAATCTTTAAGGAGCTATTTACCCAAAGGGAGTTTCTCCAGATTTTTCTAAGATATTTTAACACATAATTCTGATTTTTAAAGTAAAACAAAAGGAGGGAAAATTCATTTTAGTCATTTTCTCATCTAACTTCCAATTTTCTTTCTATCTTTTTCTCTCAACCCAAACACTCAATTTCCAGAGATCTAAATCTGATTTTCTCACCTAAAATCCTTCTTTCAACTCTCAATTGATTGCAAATCATTGTGTCTTCAAAACCTCTTCAATTGCTTCTAGTTTCATCAAGCTTTTCAATTCCAAAAAGAGGAGAAACTCAAGTTTGGAGGTAAGAACGTCCTTCTCCTCTGAACTTCAAGTTCTTTAATGAAATTCCTAAAGTTTTCAATCCTAATTTGATAATTGATTAAAGGTTTTAAAGTTGATTTATGGATCTTGGCTAATTATGCAAGATTTTGATGATTTCACATGATTTTCGTTTGATCTGTTTAATCTGTGTTTTGAGGAGTGTTTTTGATGTTAAATGATCATTAAATTGATGTGGAAATGAGTCTTGATTGATGCAATCCCGGATAGGTTGGATTTCCTAAGTTTAGCTTGTGTTTTAAGGTAGCTTTTGTGGTGATCTTGTGGATCTGGTGTTGCTGGAGGTATAAGGATGTTTATAGGTTGTTTTTAGATGTGTGTTGATGTTAATGGAAGTGAGGTTTTGCTGGTTTGTGGCTGAGCTTTGTTTAGAAGTGTTTCGGATGCATTTTCGGTTGTGTTTGGTGGCCGAAAATGGAGGTTTTGTGAGAGCAGCGAGTTTAGATGCTTTCATTGAAGCAATTAATGCATGATGATGCATTAATCCTCTGCTTTAATGTGTTGAAACAGGGGAGGCATCCTTGGATCCAAGAATTGTTGATCCGGAGGCTTGATTTGGTGCTTTGGCTTGAAGCAAAGTGGAAATCGGTGAGTGGATTTGTGAAAATGGTTTTCGGCTTTGAAACCAAAGTTTTGGGAGCTTAGTTTAAGTCTAAACAACTTTGCTAAGCTCAAGTGTAAGTTTTCGGATTACTCTCTAAGTGGTGGCCATGTTTTGGTGTAATGTAAATGATGATTTCGCATGATTTATTTACTGTTTTGAAAGCATGTTTAAGCATGATAATTGCTGATGTTTTAGCATGATATATGCTGATGTTTAAAGCCATGTGTTGAAGGTGACTCTAGGTAAGAGTACCTTGTTTTTAATGCATTGTTTAAATGATGATTTAATGCTTTGAAATGCATGATGAAATGGCTTGGTTTAAATGCTTTAAAACAGTGGAAAATATGTGATGTATAAAGTGTATATTGGCAAGTGATGGTTTGTAAAAGTGAAGGTCACTAAGGTGGTTAAAAGTCCTTGAGTGAGCCTTGTTACCTAAGATCATCAAGGTGGTTAAAAGTCCTTGGATGAATCTTGTTGCGGACACTAAGGTGGTTAAAAGTCCTTAGGTGCTCCTTTCCATGGTGTTTAAAAGTCCATGGGGCCAAGGTGTTTAAAAGTCCTTGGGGCCAAGGTGTTTAAAAGTCCTTGGGGTAATTCAAGTTACGGACACAAAGGTGGTTAAAAGTCCTTGTGTGATCCTCATTCATGGTGGTTAAAAGTCCATGGCCAAGGTGTTTAAAAGTCCTTGGGGCCAAGGTGTTTAAAAGTCCTTGGGGAAGTTGTTGAACTTGATTTCATAAATGAAATGTATCACTTGAGCCAATATGACATGTATAGTACATTGAGATGCATGAGATGCATGTTTTAATGTTTATGTTGAAGCATGAGATGCTTGTTTAAATGAAATGTGGAAGCATGGGAATTGCTTGTTTTTAAGTATGCTTTGAGCATGTGTAAGGTTGAATATATGCATGTTTTGCAAATGGCTTTAATTGCATTATTGAATGATTTTTAAAGAGCACTCCTCACTAAGCTTTGGCTTACGCTCTCGTTTTCTTGATTCAATAATGCAGAGCATTAGAGTACATTGAGGGCAGCAAGAGAAGGCAAGCAAACAAGTTCAAGTAAAGCTCAATGTATGGAAGGTTTTGTTAAACAATTTAGCTTTTGGTTGATTTGGCAATGGGGGACCAATGTATATGTTTTGGGAGGTGTTTGAGACTCCCTATGGTTGTTAAATGTTGTGGTGGTTGTTGGATTTTGGATTGATTTTCTATTGCTTGCTTATGAAGGTTTATTGGTTAAATGATAGCTTAAGTAGGAAGCATGCCTATAGAATTGGGGCTTTTTGCTTGTGAGGTTGTTTTGTTGAATTGATGATGCTTATATGTCCTAAATGTGTTTAATTGCATGCTGGTAAATTTTGGTAGCTTTTGGAGCATGTTTGAGTGGTCAATTGCATGTTTTGGTTTGCTATTTTGCTGAAATCTGAGCAGGCGTTTCGGAACAGTGTGTACCGTTTCGGAACGGGTGCCTGGAATGAACCCAGGGGTCCGGAACGAGGTGCACCGTTTCGAAACGGATTGCTCACTGCCAGACCCCCGTTGCGGAACTGTTATCGGAACGGCCCGTGTTTCGGAACAGGGTCAACCTGTTTCGGAACGGTCGACCGTTGAGGGCTGACATGGGCGGTTAAATGTTTTGAAATGTTTGCGTTTTGGTCCTGAATCTTGTGTATGCAATTGTATGAGTTTGAGAAGTCCTTTTTAGCTGAAATTTCACAGAGAAGCATGAAACCTGATTAATTTCAAGATGGTAACTTTAATTTGGGTTAAGTCCCTTAATTTATCAGAATTTACATTTTGGTCCCTAAAGTTGTAATTTGTTCAATTGGGTCCCTGTTTGATCTCTGATGATTGTGATCTTTTAGTATGTTGTTTGTATGATCACAATTAAGGTTAATGCGCATCTAGACAAGATTAAAAAGTAAAAAAAAAAGGGTCGTTAATCAAGGTTGACTTTCGGGTTGACTTTGGTTTTCCCCGTGTAATCTTCGTAGTTCGGGTCAACCGTCTAGACCGGGCTACGGGGGTTACAGAAGGTGATGAGATTTGGACGTAAAGGTAAGCTTAGTCCAAGGTATAGTTTGCCTCCTAGATGGTGTTCTTGATTCGAGTAGAAAAGTTCTTCGTGGTAAGACGATTGAGCTTGTGAAGGTGTTTTGGCGACACCGAGGAGTTGAGGAGGCCACGTGGGAAAGCAAAGCAAACATGTTGAGGTAGTTTCTGCACCTTTTTCCTTCAGGCAAAATGTCAAGGATGAAACTTCCAAAGTGGGGGTGTAACGCCCCGGTTTTGGGCTTAGAAGTTTTGGGCGTTGACCGGTTCGGTCAAAGTGCTGTTCGAATATAAAAGGTGAAATTAGGGAAGCCTAGTTCGGGTTGCATTAAAAATATGGAAAAATGTTCTAAAATCATCTTTTAATATATATAAGTGAACTGTGAAATCAATTTTACAAAATGAGGTTTGGAAGGGTGACATTTTGGCTAGTGACCAAAATGTAATTTTTGAAAGTTGCGTGACTGTTTTAGAAAGGATTGAAACTTTGAATCTTTAAGGAGCTATTTACCCAAAGGGAGTTTCTCCAGATTTTTCTAAGATATTTTAATGTTTATTTCTGATTTTAAAGCTTAAGAAAAGTGGAGGGAAATCATTTTGGCTATTTTGTAACTAACTTCCAATTTTCTTTTCTCTCATTTTCTCTCAACCCAAACACTTTCTCTCCAGAGATTTCATACATATTTTGTCACTCAATTCTCTTCTTTCAATCCTCTTTTGATTGCTAATCATCACATCAACAAAACCTCACCATTTGCTAGTTGATTCATCAAGGTTTTTAGTTCCAAAAGAGTAGAAACTCAAGTTTGGAGGTAAGAACGTCCTTCTCCTCTAAACTATCAGCTCTTTACTGAAATTCCTAAGTTCTCAATTCTTAATTGATGTTTTATAAATGGCTTTTGAAGTTGTGAAATGGATCTTGGCTTAAAATGCAAGATTTGGTGATTTTTGATGGATTTTCGTTTGATCTGTTAAAGCTGTGATTTGAGATGTGTTTTTGATGATTAATGAATGTTAATTTGATAAGGAATTGAGTTTTGATTAATGCAATCCCGGATAGGTTGAATTTCCTAAGTTTAGCTTGTGATTCTTGGTTGTTTTTGAGGTGATCTTGTGGATCTGATGTTGCTGGAGGTATAAGGATGTTATTAGGTTCTTTTTAGATGTTAAATGATGTTAAGGATGTTTAGTTTTGATGGTTTATGGCTGGGCTTTGTTGAGGAGTGGTTTGGATGCATTTTCGGTTGTGTTTGGTGGCCGAAAATGGAGTGTGGATGAGAGCAACGAGTTTTGGTGCTTTCATTGAAGCTATTAATGCATGATGATGCATTAATCCTCTGCTTTGATGTGTTTAAAACAGGGGAGTAATCTTTGGATCCAAGTGGTGGTGATCCGGAAGCTTGATTTGTGCTTCGGCAAGAGGCGAAGTGGAATCGGTGAGTGATATTGGGTTTTCGGCTTTGAAACCAATGTCTTGGGAGCTTAGTCTAAGTCTAAACAACTTTACTAAGCTCAAGTGTAAGTTTTCGGAAAAACTCTCTAGTGGTGGCCATGATTTGGTTGTTATGCAATGTGGTTTATTGCATGTTTTAAATTCTGTTTTGATAGCATGATTTAGCATGGTTATTGCTGATATTGTAAGCCATATGTTGAAGGAAGCTCAAGGTAAGAGTTCCTTGTTTTTGAACATTGATTAAATGTGTTTTGATGCTTTAAAATGCATTATGAATATGGCTTGGTTTAATGCTTTAAAACAGTGGATTATTTGATGAAGAATGATGTATATTGGCAAGTGATGTTTTGAAAAAGGTTAAGGTCACTAAGGTGGTTAAAAGTCCTTGAGTGAGCCTTGTTACTTAAGAACATCAAGGTGGTTAAAAGTCCTTGGATGGTTCTTGTTAAGGACACAAAGGTGTTTAAAAGTCCTTGTGTGGTCCTTGCCATGGTGTTTAAAAGTCCATGGGCCAAGGTGTTTAAAAGTCCTTGGGGACAAGGTGTTTAAAAGTCCTTGGGGTGAAACTTGTAATGGACACAAAGGTGGTTAAAAGTCCTTGTGTGGTCCTTGCCATGGTGTTTAAAAGTCCATGGGCCAAGGTGTTTAAAAGTCCTTGGGGCCAAGGTGTTTAAAAGTCCTTGGGAAGAACACAAAGGTGGTTAAAAGTTCTTGTGTGGTTCTTGTGCATTATAAGATCACAATGGTGTTTAAAAGTCCATGTGTGAGTCTTATGCTGATCTTGATTTTAAAAGATGGAATTTATCACTTGGGGCCAATATGACATGTAATGATACGGAAGCATGTAATGCTTGTTTAAATTGCTCTGAGCATGAGTAAATGATGATTTGAAGTATGATTTATAAAGTGTTTTATAAATGCATTATTGAATGGTTTAAATGAGCATTCTTCACTAAGCTTTTGCTTACGCTCTCTTTCGTTTTCTTAAACCAATAATGCAGATCATTAAGGTACTTTGAGGGCAGCAAGGAAGGCAAGCATTCAAGTGGAATTGAGCTCAAGTATGGGAAGGTTTTCCTTAAACACATTTTAGCTTTTGGCAATTTGGCAATGGGGGACCTATGTGTATGTTTTGGAAGATGTGTTGAACTCCCTAAGTTTTGTTTAATGTTGAGAACATGCTGGTTGTATTTGGCTTTTATGTGCTTGGTTTTGAAGGCTTTAAGCTTGAATGGTTTGTTTGAGTAGAAAACATGCTTAAATTTGGGGCTTTTCATATATGTTGGTATAATATTGAATTGTTGATGCAAATATGTCTCTTATATGTTGAATTTGATGTTGGTAAAGTTTGATAGCTTTTGGAGAATGTATGGTCGATCAATTGCATGTTTAAGGAAGCCTTTTGCTGCATTCTGTGCAGGGCGTTTCGGAACAATGACTACCGTTTCGGAACGGGTGCCTTAAATAAGCCCAGGCGTCCGAAACGGTGGGCACCGTTTTGAAACGGAAAGGCCACTGCCAGCCCTCGTTTCGGTACGCGTTGCGGAACGGCCCCGCGTTTCGAAACGGGTTCTTCCATTTCGGAACACGTGACCGTTGGGGGCTGACATTGGTAGTTAAATGTTTTGGAATGTTTGCGTTTTGGTCCTGAATCTTGTTTGTGCAATTATATGAGTTTGGAATGTCCTTTTGAGCTGAAATTTGGCAGTGAAGCATGAAACCTGACTAATTACAAGATGGTAACTTTAATTTGGGTTAAGTCCTTATAATTTGCAGAATTTACAATTTGGTCCCTAAAGTTGTAAATTGTTCAATTGGGTCCCTGTTCGATCTCTGATGTTTATGATCTTCGAGCATGTTGTTGAATGATCGCCACTAGGGTTAATGAGCATCTAGACAAGAGTAAAAAGAAAAAAAAAGGTTGTTAATCAAGGTTGACTTTCGGGTTGACTTTGGTTTTCCCCGTGTGACTTTCTTAATTCGGGTCAACCGTCTAGGCCGGGTTAAGGGGGTTACATTTGGTGGTATCAGAGCTGAGTTTTCGAGTAATTGGGAAAGAATGTGTGCATGATTGAAGTATGTATGCTTTGTATGCTTGTTGAGTGAAAGCATGATCAGTGGCTTGTGAATTGATGCAATTGAGTTGTATGTTGTAATGAAGCATGTTGTGGGTACCCATTGCCAAATCAAAGCTAATGAAATGATGTTGATTTTAAATGAAATTGAGCTTGAGAACTTGGATTGCTTACCTTGCTGGACCTAACTTTGTTTATTTGCATTGTGATTGCATGGTTAAGTATGGCACCACGTAGAGAGTTGAGAAGTAATGTGCGAGCTATGGCTCCGAATGAGAATGAAAATGAGGAAAATGCGGGAAGTGCTGTGTTACCTCCTCCACTTGGTGGTGGTGCAGAGGGTGGAAGAGCTGAAGCTGCAGCTGGTGCTGGAGCTGCTGGACATGAGGTTGGTCAGGGGCAAGCTATGCCTGACATGACAGTGCTGATACAAGCTATTGCTGGAGCTTTTCAAGCTGCAGTAGCTGGAGCTCGAGGAGCTGGGCATCAGGAAGATGCTGGTGTTAGACTACCTTTGGAGCGTTTGCGCAGTCTTAGAGAGTACCAAGAGGATCTTGGGTCAGATGAGTTGCACTGATGTGCAAAAGCTCGGTTGTGTGGTATCCTTGCTTCAGGATGATGCTTATACGTGGTGGACGACCACTATTGCTGGGATGGCTGAAGCTTATGTAACTTGGACATTCTTTCAGAATGTGTTCAAGAGGAGGTATCTTGGTGTAAGGTACCTGGATGAAAAGAAGCGTGAGTTCATGTCTCTTACCCAGGGGAGCATGACTGTGGCTGAGTATGAAGTGCAGTTTGTTAGACTCAGTCAGTATGCACCTGAGCTGGTACCTGATGAGCGGGCGAGGTGCGAAAGATTTCGTTATGGTTTAGTGACGGATGTGAAGATGTATGTGCTGGCCACCGAGTATGATGATTTTGATGTGTTGGTGGGCCGAGCCAAGGACATTGAGATGAATTTGGGTTTATCTGCTAGAGGTGCTGGAGCAAGTGCTGGTAAGCGAGCAGCTGAGTATAGTTCCGGTGGTGGACAGAACAAGAGGGGATGTGATCAGAAGTATCAGTCCTCATTTAAGAGAGGTGGTGGAGCACCTGCTCGGGGAGGCAATGCTAGAGCGGACCCTAGTGCTTGTTGGATTTGTGGAACACGTGGTCACATGAAGCGTGACTGTCCTCGAGCTGTGAGGGAGGTGCAAGCTCCTGTTGTGGCAGCTGGTAACGGGTGGTGGAGTTGTGGATCCGCAGACCACTTGAGGCGAGATTGTCCTATGTTGGTTGGTGGCCAAGTGCGTGCTCCTGTTGTTGCTGCACCGTAGAGAGGTCGTGGGCGCGGCCGTGGTAATTTCCAGCGGAGAGAGGAAGGTGGCCGAGGAGTGGCCCATGTTGTGGCTATTCAGCATGAAGGTGGAGGTCAAGCGAGGGTGTATGCTCAGCGGGAAGGAAGGAATGACGCGGATGTGATTGCAGGTACCTTTACTTTGCAATCCTTGTCATTACTTTCCTTAATAGATTCTGGATCTACGCATTCATACATTTTGCGTGAGCATGCTGAATTGCTTGGTTTGCCTGTTGAGTCTTTGGATGTTGGTGTTCGTATCACTAGTTCTTTTGGTGAGACTGTTGTGACTCGAAAGTTGTATAGAAGGTGTTCTTTGGTTGTTCAAGAACATGTTTTTCATGTTGATCTTATGGAGCTGCATTTCTATGGTTTTGATGTGATCCTTGGTATGGATTGGCTTGCTGAGCATCGTGCTGTTGTGGATTGTGAAAATAAGCGAGTTTCGTTGAAGCTTGCGGATGATTATGAAGTTGTTGTGGTTGGTGAGAATGTGAAGTTTCTTGCCAATGTGGTGTCTACCTTGGAGGCGAACAGGATGCTGAGGCAAGGTTGTGAAGCCTATCTAGCTTTTGTGATGAATCCTAGCTCTAAGGAGTTAAGGGTACAAGATATCAGAGTTGTGAAGGAGTTTCCTGGTGTGTTTCCTGAGGAGTTGCCTGGTTTACCTCCTAATCGCGAGGTGGAGTTTGGAATTGAGCTGTATGAGAATACAACTCCTGTGTCCATTACCCCTTATAGAATGGCACCTAAGGAGCTGAAGGAGCTGAAGACGCAGTTGCAAGAGTTGCTTGACCGTGGGTTCATTCGGCCGAGTGTGTCACCTTGGGGTGCACCGGTCTTGTTTGTGAAAAAGAAGGATGGCACTATGAGGATGTGCATTGATTACCGTCAGCTGAACAAGTTGACTATCAAGAATCGGTATCCTTTGCCGAGGATTGATGATCTCTTTGATCAATTTCGGGGAGCTGCGGTGTTCTCTAAGATTGACTTGAGGTCAGGGTATTATCAGTTGAAGGTGAAGGATGTGGATGTGCCTAAGACAGCTTTCAGGACAAGGTATGGGCATTATGAGTTTCTTGTGATGCGGTTTGGTTTGACAAATGCTCCTGCTGCTTTCATGGACATGATGAATCGTGTGTTTCATGAGTACCTGGACAAGTTCGTTGTGGTATTCATTGATGATATCCTCGTGTACTCGCGTACTGAGGAGGAGCATGAAGAGCATTTGAGGATCGTTTTGCAAGCTTTGTTGGAAAATCAGCTTTATGCTAAGCTGAGCAAGTTTGAGTTTTGGCTTAAGGAGGTGGTGTTTCTTGGGCATGTAGTCTCTGCTGAGGGGATTCGTGTTGATCCTCAGAAGATCGAGGCGGTGATGAATTGGAAGGTTCCTAAGTCTGTTCATGAGGTTCGTAGTTTCCATGGTTTGGCAGGATACTACCGAAGGTTTGTGGATGGGTTTTCTAAGATTGCCGCACCTCTGTCAAAGTTGTTGCAAAAGGATGTTAGGTATGAATGGACGGAAGCGAGACAGCGGTCTTTTGAGAAGCTTAAGTTGGCTTTGACGCAAGCTCCTATCTTGGTTCAGCCTGAATCAGGGAAAGAGTTTGTGGTCTACAGTGATGCATCCTATGTTGGTTTGGGATGTGTGCTGATGCAAGAGGGTAAGGTGGTGGCTTATGCATCGCGGCAGTTGAAGGTGCATGAGCGCAATTATCCTACGCATGATATTGAGCTGGCTGCTGTGGGTTTTGCTCTGAGGATCTGGAGACATTATCTGTATGGTGAGAAGTGTACTGTGTACACGGATCACAAGAGTTTGAGGTATCTGATGTCTCAGAAGGAGTTGAATCTCAGGCAGCGGCGTTGGTTGGAGTTGCTCAAGGATTATGATCTGGCGATTGAGTACCATCCTGGAAAGGCTAATGTTGTTGCGGATGCCTTGAGTAGGAAGGTAGCTGTTGAGCTGAGGGCTATGTTTGCCAGCTTGAGCATTTCGCGTGATGGTGGTCTTGTAGCTGAGTTGCAAGTGAAACCGTCTTTGGTTCAGTTGATCAAGGAAAAGCAGTTGCTGGATGATTTTTTGGTGTCTCATGTTCAGGATATCGCGGAGGGTAGGCCTTCGGATTTTTGTTTTAATGTTGATGGTGTGTTGTGCTTTGGGAGTCGAATAGTAGTGCCCAATGATGCTGAGTTGAGGCGTGCTATTCTGACTGAAGGTCATAGTAGTCCTTTTGCTATGCACCCTGGTAGTACTAAGATGTACCATGATCTTCGTGATGAGTACTATTGGGTGGGTTTGAAGAGGGATGTTGCGGAGTTTGTGAGCAAGTGTTTGGTGTGTCAGCGAGTTAAGGCTGAGCATCAGGTTCCTTCAGGATTGTTGCAACCGTTGAGAATCCCTGAATGGAAGTGGGAGAGGGTTACCATGTATTTTGTATCTGGTTTACCTTTGTCTCCGTCAAAGAAGAATTCGGTGTGGGTGATTGTGGATCGCCTGACGAAGTGTGCGCATTTCTTGCCTGTGCATACTACGTTTTCTTTGGATAAGCTTGCGGAGCTGTACATTGCTGAGATTGTGCGGCTGCATGGTGTGCCTAAGTCGATTGTGTCGGATAGGGATCCGAGATTCACATCGCGTTTCTGGCAGTGTTTGCATCAGGCCTTGGGTACAAGGTTGAATTTCAGTACATCCTATCATCCTCAGTCGGATGGTCAGTCAGAGCATGTTATCCAGATTTTGGAGGATATGTTGAGGTGCTGCGTGATTGAGTTTCAGGGCTCTTGGGAGAAGCATTTGCCTTTGGTAGAGTTTGCTTATAACAATAGTTATCAAGCGAGTATTCAAATGGCACCCTATGAGGCTTTGTACGGGAGGAAGTGTAGGACTCCTCTTTGTTGGGCTGAAACGGGACAGAAGTTGGTTTCGATGCCGGCTTTGTTGAAGGGAACCACCGAGAAGGTGAAGCTCATTTGTGAGCGGTTGAAAGCAGCCTCTGATCGGCAAAAGTCTTATGCGGATTTGAAGCGTAAGGAAATTGAGTATGCGGTGGGTGACCATGTGTTCTTGAAGGTTTCGCCTTGGAAGAAGGTGATGAGGTTTGGCCGGAAGGGTAAGTTGAGCCCTAGGTACATTGGACCGTATGAGGTGGTTGAGCGTGTGGGTCCTGTTGCGTACAAGTTGAGGCTACCTCAAGAGTAGGAGAAGATTCATGATGTGTTTCATGTTTCTATGCTCCGGAAGTATAGATCAGATCCTTCGCATGTGATGCCTGTGGAGGAGGTGGAATTGAATCCGGATTTGACCTATGATGAGGAACCGGTGAAGGTTCTGGATTCGGATAGCAAGGTTCTTCGTGGCAAGACCATCAAGTTGGTGAAGGTGTTGTGGAAGCACCGTGGTGTTGAGGAGGCCACTTGGGAACGGAAGGAAGACATGCTGAAGCAGTTTCCTTATCTCTTTCCTTCAGGTAAATTTCGAGGACGAAATTTCTTAAGGGGGGGGGAGAGTTGTAACGCCCTGGTTTTGGGCTTAGAAGTTTTGGGCGTTGACCGGTTCGGTCAAAGTGTTGTTCGAATATAAAAGGTGAAATTAGGGAAGCCTAGTTCGGGTTGCATTAAAAATATGGAAAAATGTTCTAAAATCATCTTTTAATATATATAAGTGAACTGTGAAATCAATTTTACAAAATGAGGTTTGGAAGGGTGACATTTTGGCTAGTGACCAAAATGTAATTTTTGAAAGTTGCGTGACTGTTTTAGAAAGGATTGAAACTTTGAATCTTTAAGGAGCTATTTACCCAAACGGAGTTTCTCCAGATTTTTCTAAGATATTTTAATGTTTAATTCTGATTTTAAAGCTTAAGAAAAGTGGAGGGAAATCATTTTGGCTATTTTATAACTAACTTCCAATTTTCTTTTCTCTCATTTTCTCTCAACCCAAACACTTTCTCTCCAGAGATTTTCTTCAGATTTTGTCACTCAATTCTCTTCTTTCAATCCTCTTTTGATTGCTAATCATCACATCAACAAAACCTCACCATTTGCTAGTTGATTCATCAAGGTTTTTGGTTCTAAAAGAGGAGAAACTCAAGTTTGGAGGTAAGAACGTCCTTCTCCTCTAAACTATCAGTTCTTTACTGAAATTCCTAAGTTCTCAATTCTTAATTGATGTTTTATAAATGGCTTTTGAAGTTGTGAAATGGATCTTGGCTTAAAATGCAAGATTTGGTGATTTTTGATGGATTTTCGTTTGATCTGTTAAAGCTGTGATTTGAGATGTGTTTTTGATGATTAATGAATGTTAATTTGATAAGGAATTGAGTTTTGATTAATGCAATCCCGGATAGGTTGAATTTCCTAAGTTTAGCTTGTGATTCTTGGTTGTTTTTGAGGTGATCTTGTGGATCTGATGTTGCTGGAGGTATAAGGATGTTATTAGGTTCTTTTTAGATGTTAAATGATGTTAAGGATGTTTAGTTTTGATGGTTTATGGCTGGGCTTTGTTGAGGAGTGGTTTGGATGCATTTTCGGTTGTGTTTGGTGGCCGAAAATGGAGTGTGGATGAGAGCAGCGAGTTTTGGTGCTTTCATTGAAGCTATTAATGCATGATGATGCATTAATCCTCTGCTTTGATGTGTTTAAAACGGGGGAGTCATCTTTGGATCCAAGTCGTGGTGATCCGGAAGCTTGATTTGTGCTTCGGCAAGAGGCGAAGTGGAATCGGTGAGTGAAATTGGGTTTTCGGCTTTGAAACCAATGTCTTGGGAGCTTAGTCTAAGTCTAAACAACTTTACTAAGCTCAAGTGTAAGTTTTCGGAAAAACTCTCTAGTGGTGGCCATGATTTGGTTGTTATGCAATGTGTTTTATTGCATGTTTTAAATTCTGTTTTGATAGCATGATTTAGCATGGTTATTGCTGATATTGTAAGCCATATGTTGAAGGAAGCTCAAGGTAAGAGTTCCTTGTTTTTGAACAATGATTAAATGTGTTTTGATGCTTTAAAATGCATGATGAATATGGCTTGGTTTAATGCTTTAAAACAGTGGATTATTTGATGAAGAATGATGTATATTGGCAAGTGATGTTTTGAAAAAGGTTAAGGTCACTAAGGTGGTTAAAAGTCCTTGAGTGAGCCTCGTTACTTAAGAACATCAAGGTGGTTAAAAGTCCTTGGATGGTTCTTGTTAAGGACACAAAGGTGTTTAAAAGTCCTTGTGTGGTCCTTGCCATGGTGTTTAAAAGTCCATGGGTCAAGGTGTTTAAAAGTCCTTGGGGCCAAGGTGTTTAAAAGTCCTTGGGGTGAAACTTGTAATGGACACAAAGGTGGTTAAAAGTCCTTGTGTGGTCCATGCCATGGTGTTTAAAAGTCCATGGGCCAAGGTGTTTAAAAGTCCTTGGGAAGAACACAAAGGTGGTTAAAAGTCCTTGTGTGGTTCTTGTGCATTATAAGATCACAATGGTGTTTAAAAGTCCATCTGTGAGTCTTATGTTGATCTTGATTTTAAAAGATGGAATTTATCACTTGTGGCCAATATGACATGTAATGATACGGAAGCATGTAATGCTTGTTTAAATTGCTTTGAGCATGAGTAAATGATGATTTATAAAGTGTTTTATAAATGCATTATTGAATGGTTTAAATGAGCATTCCTCACTAAGCTTTTGCTTACGCTCTCTTTCGTTTTCTTAAACCAATAATGCAGATCATTAAGGTACTTTGAGGGCAGCAAGGAAGGCAAGCATTCAAGTGGAATTGAGCTCAAGTATGGGAAGGTTTTCCTTAAACACATTTTAGCTTTTGGCAATTTGGCAATGGGGGACCTATGTGTATGTTTTGGAAGATGTGTTGAACTCCCTAAGTTTTTTTTAATGTTGAGAACATGCTGGTTGTATTTGGCTTTTATGTGCTTGGTTTTGAAGGCTTTAAGCTTGAATGGTCTGTTTGAGTAGGAAGCATGCTTAAATTTGGGGTTTTCATATATGTTGGTATAATGTTGAATTGTTGATGCAAATATGTCTCTTATATGTTGAATTTGATGTTGGTAAAGTTTGATAGCTTTTGGAGCATGTATGGTCGATCAATTGCATGTTTAAGGAAGCCTTTTGCTGCATTCTATGCAGGGCGTTTCGGAACAATGACTACCGTTTCGGAACGGGTGCCTTAAATAAGCCCAGGCGTCCGAAACGGTGGGCACCGTTTCGAAACGGAAAGGCCACTTCAAGCCCTCGTTTCGGTACGCGTTGCGGAACGGCCCCGCGTTCCGAAACGGGTTCTTCCGTTTCGGAACACGTGACCGTTGGGGGCTGACATTGGTAGTTAAATGTTTTGGAATGTTTGCGTTTTGGTCCTGAATCTTGTTTGTGCAATTATATGAGTTTGGAATGTCCTTTTGAGCTGAAATTTGGCAGTGAAGCATGAAACCTGACTAATTACAAGATGGTAACTTTAATTTGGGTTAAGTCCTTATAATTTGCAGAATTTACAATTTGGTCCCTAAAGTTGTAAATTGTTCAATTGGGTCCCTGTTCGATCTCTGATGTTTATGATCTTCGAGCATGTTGTTGAATGATCACCACTAGGGTTAATGAGCATCTAGACAAGAGTAAAAAGAAAAAAAAGGGTTGTTAATCAAGGTTGACTTTCGGGTTGACTTTGGTTTTCCCCGTGTGACTTTCTTAATTCGGGTCAACCGTCTAGGACGGGTTAAGGGGGTTACAGGGGGAGAGTTGTAACGCCCCGGTTTTGGGACTAGGTGTTTTGCGAGTCGGGTTGGGCTGATGGAACCGGTAATCAGTTATTCGAATCGTTAAGAGGTGATTTAGGGAAATCAAGGTTTGGGATGGGATAAAAATATGAAAAAATTCTTAAAATCCTCTAAAATTATATTTAAGAGGTTGGTTAAATCAATTTTGTAAAATGAGTTTTGGAAAGTATACATTTTGAGCAATGACCAAAATGTAAAGTTTTAAAGTTGTGGAAAATGGGTGTTTTTCGGAAAGAGTAAAGATCTTAGAATCTTTAGGGAGCTTAATGGAAATTAAGCCTCTTCTCTAATTCTGCATGTGTTTTAAATGATTTATTAAATATTAAAATGGCTTTAATTGATTTAATTAGAAAGGTGGTTATTTTGGTTAACAAAAATTTGACGATCTTTTCATTCTCTCCTTTCTACTTCAGCCAAACACTCTCCATTTTCTCTCAATTTCAAGATTTCAATCATTTCATTTCCTCTCTTGATTTCCAACTTCTTGTTTGTGATTTCTCTCACATTTCTTTAAGATTCTTGAAAGCTAAACTTGCCAAATTAGAAGAGAAGTAAAGATTGGAGGTAAATTTCCTGATAACCCTCTAATCAAGGTTTTTAATGAAATTCCAAAGAAATAGAGTCTTTATTCATGTGTTGTTTGAGGTTTTATTATTGTTTTTTATTGAGATTTTATTATTGTTTTGATAAAATGATGGAATTTTGATAGAAAAGAGGATTAAATTTGATTTTCAGAGTTGTTTTGATTTGGTTTGTTTGAGATAGTTTCAAATTGAGTTTTGAAAGGTTTATGATGTTGAAATAGAGTCTTAATCATATTAATCCCGGAACCCTTGAGACTATTGGCTTTTAAGGTGTTTATGGTTGGGATTTTTGGGGTGATATGTGAGATCTGAGTTACTGGAGGTATAATGATTGTTTTAGGTTGTTTTTGGATGTTGATTTATGGTTAAAATGTGTTGGATGTGTTGTTTGATGGTTAGGCTGAGTTTAGAGACCAGTCGATTGAGTTTTCGGTTGTTTTGGATGGGTAATTTGGTGCATTAAAGCAAGGCAGCGAATTTCCTTTTTAGTGCTGGTGTTTGGATGCATTACGATGCATTGAATCTCTCTTTTAATGTGTTGAAAACAGGGGATTGTGTTTCGGAATCGAATGAAGTGGTTTTGGAGGCTTCGAATGTTTGATTGTTGCGTCGGCGAGTGTGGTTTCGTAAGTAGATGAGTGGAATTGAGATTTCCTGCTTTGAAACTTCATAAAAGAGGTTTTGGGAACATAGTAAGAGCTCAAACGCTTTACTAAGTTCAGAAGTAAGTAAACCGAATTTCTCTCTCGGATTGTGCTATTGTGAGATTTTGAATGTACTCGATTTAATTGTGTTAACCTACTATTTCAAAGCATGTTTTGAGTTTATGAAATGTGTTTCATGATGCCATATGGTTTAAGGATGCACTAGGTATGTGATCCTTGTATGCATTTGATGATGCATGAGGTTTGAAGCATGGTTTAATGCTTGTGTTATGGCTTATCATGAATGCTTTGGAAAAACAATGAGGTATGCATGAAATATGGATTATCTTGGCATGTGATGTTGTGTAAAGTGTTTTGTAAATGAAATCGGATATAGTTAGCCGGATATAGGATTGAGTGCACTATAAACAAGTCGCCTTGGATGTTGAAGGGTTGTAATTGTACCGAAAACTCCATCCAAGTAGCCTCACGATTGAGGATTGTTTAAGGTTGCAACAGTTGAGGGTAGCTCCCCGGTGCGAACCGTGTGTGTGTCTCGTCTCTCGTTAGTGGGCTATACATCTACCGATGAGTGGTGTTGAGGGGTTGTAATTGTACCGAATACTCCACCACGGGTGTCACAACAATGGAGGGTTGCTACCGTGTGTGAGCCTTGAGATACCGGTAGAGTGTATGAAGGGTTTGGGACAACCCTTGGTAATCTATGTATCTGATATGCTTTTTGAGAAAAGGAAGTGTTGTTAATCACTTGTAGGCCAATATAAAGGAAGTGGTGTTTATGTTTGGAAGGCTTGATATTAGTGTAGCAATGGTTTAATTGCTGGAAATTATCTGATTCATGTTGCATGGTGTTTAGCATGTTGATTTTAATGATAAAGTGCATGGTTTTTCAAAGGAGGCGTGATGGTTTTGAATAGAGTGAAAAATGGTTTTGTGCATTGATGATGATTTTGGTTTTGAGCAATCCTCACTAAGCTTGTACGCTTATGCTCTCTTTGTTCATCAATGCAGGTAATTAGGTGTTTCGAGGCAGCATCTTCAAGGAACTTTCCAAGAGACTTCTTAAAATGCATGTTGAGGTTTTGAACTAGTGTAACAAAGGCAATGAGGGTGTTCAATTCTATGAATGTTAATTGCTTTAGTGTTTACTGTTTTGGTGCAAGTTTGATACGCATATATAAGAATGTAAATGGCCTTTAAGAGTTTGTTTGTGCTTGGATTTGAGAATTGACCTTTTGGTGCTTGTTTTCTTAGGATGCATGCCTTTAGTTCTCTTTGATATTTCTAGTGTCGCTTCGATGATGTCTTTGCCATGAAATTATGTTTGTTGAAGTGTATATAAGTTGCAAGCATGTTTAGGCATATGTTGGATTAGTTTCGGATGATTAAACTCGAGTTAAAGCAGTAAAATTAAACATTGCAGGCCCAGGTGTTTCGAACCACCCTTACTTGTTTCAAAACGGATGCTTGAAATTGCCTTGGAGTATCGAAACGGGAAGGTTCGTTTCGGTACATTTTGCCATTGTGAAACCCTGTTTCAAAACGGGTTAAGAGCTATTTCGAACCGATTTACTATAATATTCCTCGTGTGACTCGTTCGGTTCGGTCCATCGGCTAGGCCGGGCCGAGGGGGTTACATGGCTCACTGAAGTTGCATTTCTTGGACACATTATGACGGCTTCGGGTATTCAAGCCGACCCGAAGAAAATCCAAGCTATTGTAGATTGGAATCTACCAAAGAACATTAGCAAAGTTAGAAGTTTCCTTGGGCTTGCTGGCTATTATAGGAGATTTGTGAAAGGGTTCTCTATGTTAGCCGCTCCTTTGACCAAGTTATTACGGAAATAAGCTCCTTTTTTTTTGACTGAGGTTCAACAATAGAGTTTCGACCAATTGAAACAAGTTTTGGCCCATGAACTAGTCCTAACCCAACCCGAGTCCAGAAAGGATTACACAGTTTACAGTGATGCATCGCACCTTGGGTTAGGATGTGTATTGATGCAAGAAGGCAAAGTCATTGCTTATGCTTCGAGACAACTTAAGCAGAATGAAATGAATTATCCTACTCATGACATTAAATTGGCTATAGTTGTCTTTGCATTGAAAATTTGGTGACATTACCTCTACGGAGAAAAATGTTACCTCTTCACCGATCATAAAATCCTTAAGTACCTATTGACCCAAAAGGAGTTGAATCTTCGACAACGAAGGTGGATGGAACTCCATAATGATTATGATCTTATCATCGATTACCATCCAGGCAAGGCCAACGTTGTAGCTGATGCACTCAGCTATAAACCTTTGCCTGGTAAGTATGTACAATGAATTTAGAGTTATATGTATTATAGAGTACATTAACTCGTTTTAATATCGCTATATTGTAGCCCCTCGAGCAATTAATGCTTACTTCCGATTACGGAAGCATCGTTGTCTTGTGGCTGAACTTCAAGTTCAGTCTACCATCGTTTCACGAATCAAGATTTTGCAAGAGCAAGATCCTGAGCTCCAATCCATTGTTTCTAAGCTATCAGACCACCCTGACTTCAGAATTAACTCTAAAGGGCTCTTGTGTTTTCATGACCGGGTCTGTGTACCTAATGATGAATCTCTTCGCACTAATATTCTATTTGAAGCTCATTTGAGTTCTTTTTCTGTTCACCCCGGGTCTTTGAAGATGTATAAGGACTTACGTGAACTTTATTGGTGGCCGGGTATGAAGCAAGCCATAGTCGACTACATGTCCAAATGCCTTAAGTGCCAACGTGTTAAAGCATAACATTGTGCTCCTACCGGATTATTGCAACCTATCGATGCACCGAAATGGTAGTGGGAAAAGATCATTATGGTTTTTGTTAGCGGTCTGCCTTTAACTCACGCGAAGCATGATGCCATATGGGTCATTGTAGATCGTTTCACAAAGTCAGCTCATTTCATATCTGTTAGAATGGACTATGGTCTTCCTAAATTAGCGGAGTTGTACATCAAGGAAGTAATTCAACTCGACTGAGTACCCAAGTCTACTATCTCTGATCATGATCCTCGATTCGCATCTCGGTTTTGGAGAACCTTACAAGGAGCTCTGGGCACCAGAGTTAATCTTAGAACAACCTTTCACCCTCAATTTAACTGCCAGTCAGAAAGGGTAATCCAGGTATTTATCGAAAAACTCTTCCATTGAAACCTTAGAAATTTGTATTATTATTCAACCTTCCTATACAAATCCTGGAAGATATGCTTGGAGCATGCATCATTGACTTTGGTGAAACTTGGGAGAAATCCCTACCCCTTGTTGAGTTTGCTTACAATAATAGTTATCAGACATCGATCCAAATGCCACCGTATGAAGAATTGTATGGTAGACGATGTCAAACCCCTTTGTGTTGGTCTGAGCTTGGTGAAGGCAAGATGTTGGGTCATGACTTGCTCCAGAAACTGAAGAGCGGGTCACCATCATCCATGATTCTTTGAAGGCTGCTTTTGATCGAAAAAAGGCTTATGTCGATCTTAAGAGACGAGACATTGAGTATGAAATTGGTGAAGAGCTTTCCTCAAAGTATCACCATGGAAAATGGTTTTAAGGTTTGGCAAGAAAGGAAAATTGAGTCCCCGATTCATTAGACCCTTTCAAGTTATTGAAAAAGTTGGTCCCGTGGCATATCAATTGTTGCTTCCCTCTGAAATTGAGTAAAATACATGATGTTTTTCACGTAGCGATGCTCCAGAAATATCGTTATGATCCTTCGCATAATGTGGAACCTAAATCTGTAGAAATCCAGCCAAAATTGTCCTACGAGGAAGAACCGATTCAGATTCTCGCAAGAGAAGTTAAGAGGCTTCGCAACAAAACTGTACCGTTAGTTAAAGTACTCTGGAGGAGCCACACCGTTGAGAAGGCTACTAGGGAACCTGAAGAGACCATGAAACAACAATATCCTCATCTCTTCTGTTCAGGTAAAAATTATTGATAAAATCCAAATATTGTATCGGCTAGTTAATTGTTGATATCAGACTCAAATTAAGTTAAATTATTGTCATTGGACCCTATTGAATAATTTTGAAACCCATTTAGTGACTAAATTGAGAAAATTGAAAGTTTAGGGGCAAATCTATGAACTCTTGAGAATTGAGGGACTAATTTTGCGTTTAGCCCCTCCTCACTTAAGTCACCGTACTCTAAAAAAATAGGAATGGATTCCTTCATTTGAAGGAAAGGCCATTCAACCAAATTAATACAAAAGAAATGAAAAGGGAGACTAAAATCTTACCGAAAACCTTGCTCCTAACCATTTTCATCTTCTTCCTCACCTTGAGCAAGCAAGCACTTTGATTGTAGGAAATCTCAAGTTTTGATTTTCTTCATCCTATTGCTATCGAATCATTGCTCTTTGTTTGGTAAGCTTAAATTACCTAAAACCATTGATTAATCAATGGAATTTTGATGGTGATCTCAAGTTAGGTTTAACATCCATGGAGGGTTTCAATGATAATGATGTTCCTAAGCCTAAATATTGATTTTTATATCGGAATAATGTCCAAATAATCTCCCTATTGATTTTTTAACTCAAGAAAACGAAAAAGAGTATCCATTAAATTCAATAAAGGCTAGGAACAAGGGAGTTGTCATCTGAGAGCCGTAGGAGCATCGAGTTAGTAAGGTGAGTGTAGTTGGAGTCTCGGGAATAGGCGAGGAGCCTTCCCGAATCTATTATTGATGATTTTGGTTTAATAGCCAACATTCCTTTTAAGGAAGTTGCATCAGATTGTTAGTCGGATCCATTGGTAAGCATATGTAAGTTAGTATTGAACATCGAACATGGTAATTGGTATTATTATCGTGCATTGCTATCGATATAACTATTGATATTGAAACATTGTATATGAACCATCAGATATTGATATTGTCATTGAAATTATGAAATATTGATATTGAGTCATGTTCACTATGAGTAACTTTAAAGACATTGGTTATTGAATTTATCATTGATTATTGACATAGGTAATGGGAATTATCATTGACTATTGACATCGATCATTGGAATTGTCTTTGATTATTGACATTGGTATTGAAACCTTGGATTTGGATGGACTTTGGATACAATTGGCATGCCATTGAATTCATGAGCTCAGTGTACGGTTGGACTACGGTCTTAATGCTACAGACTATATTGATTTGGCGAGGTGGAGGGATGTGTTGGTATTGGTCATATTGGTGAGGAAGAGGGATTGGACCATTCATTGATATGGAAAGCCGTAAGAAGTTGTGTATTCACTATCTTGATTCAATCCAAGGATTAATAATGAACTTGATATGCTAAACATTGTATATTGAGACATTGCATTGACATTGATGAGCATGAGATTACGTAAAACTTCATACTTTTTTATTCATATTGTTGTGACTACCTAACTAGGCGATGTATCCTTAACGTGTCTTATCTTATGCATTTCAAGTTGAAGAATCAACCCCCTTTTGAAGATCGGACAAGTCGCGACAAGACAAGTAACTACAAGCCAAGTAATGTAAATTGTCCTTAAGAACTCCTAGGAAGGTGGCAAAGTAGTTGAACTAGTCTTATATGCCTATTTTGTCATGTTTAATATGTGTAATGTAACCCCCTTAACCCGGCCTAGACGGTTGACCCGAATTAAGAAAGTCACACGGGGAAAACCAAAGTCAACCCGAAAGTCAACCTTGATTAACGACCCTTTTTTTTTCTTTTTACTCTTGTCTAGATGCACATTAACCCTAGTTATGATCTTACAAACATCATACTCAAAGATCATACACATCAGAGATCAAACAGGGACCCACTTGAATAATTTACAACTTTAGGGACCAAATTGTAAATTCTGTAAATTATTAGGCCTTAACCCAAATTAAAGTTACCATCTTCAAATTAGTCAGGTTTCAAGCTTCACTACCAAATTTCAGCTCAAACGGACATTCCAAACTCATGCAATTGCACAAACAAGATTCGGGACCAAAATGCAAACATTCCAAAACATTTAACTGCCATTGTCAGCCCCCAACGGTCGGCTGTTCCGAAACAGGGTGAGCCTGTTTCGAAACACGGGGCCGTTCCGCAACGCGTACCGAAACGCGGGCTGGCAGTGGCTATTCCGTTTCGGAACGGTGCCTACCGTTTCGGACGCCTGGGTTCATTCAGGGCACCCGTTCCGAAACGGTAGCCTCTGTTCCGAAACACCCTGCACAGATTGCAGCAAAAGGCTTCCTAAAACATGCAATTGATCAACCATACATGCTCCAATTGCTACCAAACTTTACCAGCATGAAATTCAACATACAAGAGTCATATTTGCAACAACCATTCAACATATTATCAACATATAAGAAAAGCCCCAATTTTAAAGCATGCTTCCTACTCAAGCTACCATTCAAGCATACACCTTCACAAACCAAGCACTATAAGGCCAATTACAAATCCAGCATTTCCACCAACATTTAACTTACTTAGGGAGTTCAAAACATCTCCCAAAACATACACATTGGTCCCCCATAGCCAAATTACCAAAAGCTAAAATGCGTTTAAGAAAACCTTTCCATACTTTGAGCTTAATCCCACTTGATTGCTTGCCTTCCTTGCTGCCCTCAAAGTACCTTAATGATCTGCATTATTGGTTTAAGAAAACGAAAGAGAGCGTAAGCAAAAGCTTAGTGAGGAATGCTCTTGAAAACCATTCAATAATGCATTTGTAAAACACTTTATAAATCATACTTCAAACATCATATATTCATGCTCACTAGCATTCTTAACAAGCAAATCATGCTTCCATATCAATTCATGTCATATTGGCCACAAGTGATAAGTTTCATCTTTTAAAACAAGATCAACATAATACTCACACATGGACTTTTAAACACCATTGTGATATTATAATTCTCAAGAACCACATAAGGACTTTTAACCACCTTTGTGTTCTTCCCAAGGACTTTTAAACACCTTGGCCCCAAGGACTTTTAAACACCTTGGCCCCATGGACTTTTAAACACCATGGCAAGGACCACACAAGGAATTTTAACCACCTTTGTGTCCATTACAAGTTTCACCCCAAGGACTTTTAACCACCTTGGCCCCAAGGACTTTTAAACACCTTGGCCCATGGACTTTTAAACACCATGGCAAGGACCACACAAGGACTTTTAAACACCTTTGTGTCCTTAACAAGAACCATCCAAGGACTTTTAACCACCTTGATGTTCTTAAGTAACAAGGCTCACTCAAGGACTTTTAACCACCTTAGTGACCTTAACCCTTTTTTTCAAAACATCACTTGCCAATATACATCATTCTCATCAAATAATCCACTGTTTTAAAGCATTAAACCAAGCCATAAACATCATGCATTTTAAAGCATCAAAACACATTTAATCAATGTTCAAAAACAAGGAACTCTTACCTTGAGCTTCCTTCAACATATGGCTTACAAAAACAGCATTAACCATGCTAAATCATGCTTTCAAAACAGAATTTAAAACATGCAATAAACCACATTGCACAACAATCAAACCATGGCCACCACTAAAGAGTTTTTCCGAAAACTTACACTTGAGCTTAGCAAAGTTGTTTAGACTTAAACTAAGCTCCCAAGACATTGGTTTCAAAGCCGAAAACCCAATTTCACTCACTGATTCCACTTCGCCTCTTGCCGAAGCACAAATCAAGCTTCCGGATCACCACGACTTGGATCCAAAGATGACTCCCCTGTTTTAAACACATCAAAGCAGAGGATTAATGCATCATCATGCATTAATAGCTTCAATGAAAGCACCTAAACTCGCTGCTCTCATCCACACTCCATTTTCGGCCACCAAACACAACCGAAAATGCATCCAAACCACTTCTCAACAAAGCCCAGCCATAAACCATCAAAACCAAACATCCTTTAACATCATTTAACATCTAAAAAGAACCTAACAACATCCTTATACCTCCAGCAACATCAGATCCACAAGATCACCTCAAAAACAACCAAGAATCACAAGCTAAACTTAGGAAATTCAACCTATCCAGGATTGCATTAATCAAAACTCAATTCCTTATCAAATTAACATTCATTAATCATCAAAAACACATCTCAAATCACTGCTTTAACAGATCCAACGAAAATCTATCAAAAATCACCAAATCTTGCATTCTAAGCAAAGATCCATTTACACAACTTAAAAACCTTTAATAAAACATCAATTTAGGATTGAGAACTTAGGAATTTCAGTAAAGAACTGATAGTTTAGAGGAGAAGGACGTTCTTACCTCCAAACTTGAGTTTCTCCTCTTTTAGAGCCAAAAAGCTTGAAGAATCAAGTAGCAAATGGTGAGGTTTTGTTGATGTGATGATTAGGAATTAAAAGAGAGTTAAAAGGAAAGATTTAGGTGACAAAATCAGAAGAAATCCTCTGGAGAGAAAGGGTTTGGGTTGAGAGAAAATGAGAGAAAGGAAAATTGAGAAAATAGGAAAGTTAGTTACAAAATAGCCAAAATAGTTTCCCTCCTCTTTTCTTATGTTTTAAAATTAGAATTAAGCCTTAAAATATCTTAGAAAAATCTGGAGAAACTCCCTTTGGGTAAATAGCTCCTTAAAGATTCAAAGTTTCAATCCTTTCTAAAACAGTCACGCAGTTTTCAAAAATTACATTTTGGTCACTAGCCAAAATGTCACCCTTCCAGACCTCATTTTGTAAAATTGATTTCACAGTTCACTTATATATATTAAAAGATGATTTTAGCACATTTTTCCATATTTTTAATGCAACCCGAACTAGGCTTTCCTAATTTTACTCTTTTAGATTCGAAAAGCACTTTGACCAAACCGGTCAACGGCCAAAACTTCTAAGCCCAAAACCGGGGCGTTACAACTCTCCCCCCCTTAAGAAATTTCGTCCTCGAAATTTACCTGAAGGAAAGAGATAAGGAAACTGCTTCAGCATGTCTTCCTTCCGCTCCCACGTGGCTTCCTCAACACCTCGATGCTTCCACAGCACCTTCACCAACTCGATGGTCTTGCCACGAAGAACCTTGCTATCCGAATCCTGAACCTTCACCGGTTCCTCATCATAGGTCAAATCCGGATTCAATTCCACTTCCTCCACAGGCATCACATGCGAAGGATCAGATCTATACTTCTGGAGCATAGAAACATGAAACACATCATGAATCTTCTCCAACTCTTGAGGTAGCCTCAACTTGTACGCAACAGGACCCACACGCTCAACCACCTCATATGGTCCAATGTACCTAGGGCTCAACTTACCCTTCCGGCCAAACCTCATCACCTTCTTCCAAGGCGAAACCTTCAAGAACACACGGTCACCCACCGCATATTCTATCTCCTTACGCTTCAAATCCGCATAAGACTTCTGCCGATCAGAAGCAGCCTTCAAACGCTCACAAATGAGCTTCACCTTCTCGGTGGTTCCCTTCAACAAAGCCGGCATCGAAACCAACTTCTGTCCCGTTTCAGCCCAACAAAGTGGAGTCCTACACTTCCTCCTGTACAAGGCCTCATAAGGTGCCATCTGTATACTCGCCTGGTAACTATTGTTATAAGCAAACTCTACCAAAGGCAAATGCTTCTCCCAAGAACCGTGGAACTCAATCACGCAGCACCTCAACATATCCTCCAAAATCTGAATAACACACTCAGACTGACCATCCGACTGAGGATGATAAGATGTACTGAAATTCAACCTTGTACCCAAAGCTTGATGCAAACACTGCCAGAAACGCGATGTGAACCTCGGATCCCTATCCGACACAATCGACTTAGGCACACCATGCAGCCGCACAATCTGAGCAATGTACAGCTCCGCAAGCTTATCCAAAGAAAACGTAGTATGCACAGGCAAGAAATGCGCACACTTCGTCAGGCGATCCACAATCACCCACACCGAATTCTTCTTTGATGGTGACAAAGGTAAACCAGATACAAAATCCATGGTAACCCTTTCCCACTTCCATTCAGGGATTCTCAACGGTTGCAACAATCCTCAAGGAACCTGATGCTCAGCCTTAACTCGCTGACACACCAAACACTTGCTCACAAACTCCGCAACATCCCTCTTCAAACCCACCCAATAGTACTCATCACGAAGATCACGGTACATCTTAGTACTACCAGGGTGCATAGCAAAAGGACTACTATGACCTTCAGTCAGAATAGCACGCCTCAACTCAGCATCATTGGGCACTACTATTCGACTCCCAAAGCACAACACACCATCATCATTAAAACAGAAATCCGAAGGCCTACCCTCCGCGATATCCTGAACATGAGACACCAAGGAATCATCCAGCAACTGCTTTTCCTTGATCAACTGAACCAATGATGTTTTCACTTGCAACTCAGCTACAAGACCACCATCACGCGATATACTCAAGCTGGCAAACATAGCTCTCAGCTCAACAGCTACCTTCCTACTCGAGGCATCCGCAACAACATTAGCTTTTCCAGGATGGTACTCAATCGTCAGGTCATAATCCTTGAGCAACTCCAACCAACGCCGCTGCCTGAGATTCAACTCCTTCTGAGACATCAGATACCTCAAACTCTTGTGATCCGTGTACACAGTACACTTCTCACCATACAGATAATGTCTCCAGATCTTCAGAGCAAAGACCACAGCAGCCAGCTCTATATCTTGCGTAGGATAATTGCGCTCATGCACCTTCAACTGCCGCGACGCATAAGCCACAACCTTACCCTCTTGCATCAGCACACATCCCAAACCAACATAGGATGCATCACTGTAGACCACAAACTCTTTCCCTGATTCAGGCTGAACCAAGATAGGAGCTTGCGTCAAAGCCAACTTAAGCTTCTCAAAAGCCTACTGTCTCGCTTCCGTCCATTCATACTTAACATCCTTCTGCAACAGCTTCGTCAACGGTGCAGCAACCTTAGAAAACCCATCCACAAACCTCCGGTAGTATCCCGCCAAACCAAGGAAACTACGAACCTCGTGAACAGACTTAGGAACCTTCCAACTCATCACCGCCTCGATCTTCTGAGGATCAACGCGAATCCCCTCAGCAGAGACTACATGCCCAAGAAACACCACCTCCTTAAGCCAAAACTCACACTTGCCCAGCTTAGCATAAAGATGATTCTCCAACAAAGCTTGCAAAACAATCCTCAAATGCTCTTCATGCTCCTCCTCAGTACGCGAGTACACGAGGATATCATCGATGAATACCACAACGAACTTGTCCAGGTATTCATGAAACACACGGTTCATCATGTCCATGAAAACAGCAGGAGCATTTGTCAAACCAAACGGCATCACAAGAAACTCATAATGCCCATACCTTGTCCTGAAAGCTGTCTTAGGCACATCCACATCCTTCACCTTCAACTGATAATACCCTGACCTCAAGTCAATCTTAGAGAACACAGCTGCTCCCTGAAATTGATCAAAGAGATCATCAATCCTCGGCAAAGGATACCGATTCTTGATAGTCAACTTGTTCAGCTGACGGTAATCAATGCACATCCTCATAGTGCCATCCTTTTTCTTCACAAACAAGACCGGTGCTCCCCAAGGTGACACGCTCGGCCGGATGAAACCATGATCAAGCAGCTCTTGCAACTGCGTCTTCAGCTCTTTCAGCTCCTTAGGTGCCATTCTATAAGGAGTAATGGACACAGGAGTCGTATTCTCATACAGCTCAATTCCAAACTCCACCTCGCGATTAGGAGGTAAACCAGGCAACTCCTCAGGAAACACTCCAGGAAACTCCTTCACAACTCAGATATCCTGCACCCTCAACTCCTTAGAGCTAGGATTCATCACAAAAGCTAGATAAGCTTCACAACCTTGCCTCAACATCCTGCTCGCCTCCAACGTAGACACCACATTGGCAAGAAACTTCACATTCTCACCAACCACAACCACTTCATAATCATCCGCAAGCTTCAACGAAACTCGCTTATTTTCACAATCCACAACAGCACGATGCTCAGCAAGCCAATCCATACCAAGGATCACATCAAAACCATAGAAAGGCAGCTCCATAAGGTCAACATGAAAGACATGTTCTTGAACAACCAAAGGACACCTTCTAAACAACTTTCGAGTCACAACAGTCTCACCAAAAGAACTAGTGACACGAACACCAACATCCAGAGACTCAACAGGCAAACCAAGCAATTCAGCATGCTCACGCAAAATGTATGAATGCGTAGATCCAGAATCTATCAAGGAAAGTAATGACAAGGATTGCAAAGTGAAGGTACCTGCAATCACATATGCGTCATTCCTCCCCTCCCACTGAGCATACACCCTCGCTTGACCTCCACCTTCAGGCTGAATAGCCACAACATGGGCCACTCCTCGGCCACCTTCCTCTCTCCGCTGGAAATTACCACGGCCGCGCCCACGACCTCTCTGCGGTGCAGCAACAACAGGAGCACGCACTTGACCACCAGCCAACATAGGACAATCTCGCCTCAAGTGGTCTGCGGATCCACAATTCCAGCACCCGTTACCAGCTGCCACAACAGGAGCTTGCACCTCCCTCACAGCACGAGGACAGTCACGCTTCATGTGACCACGTGAACCACATATCCAACAAGCGCTCGGATCAGCTCTAGGATTACCTCCTCTAGCAGGTGCACCACCACCTCTCTTAGCTGAGGACTGATACCTCTGGTCACATCCCCTCTTGTTCCGTCCACCACCGGAACTATACTCAGTTGATCGCTTTCCAGCACTAGAACCAGCACTCTTAGCAGACAAACCCAAGTTCATCTCAATATCTTTAGCTCGACCCATCAGCACATCAAAATCATCATACTCAGTGGCCAGCACATACATCTTCACCTCCGTCACTAAACCATGACGGAATCTTTCGCACCTTGCCCGCTCATCAGGTACCAGCTCCGGTGCATACTGACTGAGTCTAACGAACTGAACTTCATACTCAGCCACCGTCATGCTCCCTTGGGTAAGAGACATGAACTCACGCTTCTTTTCATCAAGATATCTCACACCAAGATATCTCCTCTTGAACACATTCTGAAAGAATGTCTAGGTTACATCAGCTTCAGCCATCCCAGCTATAGTGGTCGTCCACCACGTATAAGCATCATCCTGAAGCAGGGATACAACACAACCAAGCTTTTGCACATCTGTGCAACTCATCTGTCCCAAGATCCTCTTGGTACTCTCTAACCAAGCTTCAGAACCTTCCGCAGACATACCCCTGAACTCGGTCCCACCAAGACTGCGCAAACGCTCCAAAGGTAGTCTAACACCAGCATCTTCCTGATGCCCAGCTCCTCGAGCTCCAGCTACTGCAGCTTGAAAAGCTCCAGCAATAGCTTGCACCAACATAGACATGTCAGGCATAGCTTGCCCCTGACCAACCTCAGGTCCAGCAGCTCCAGCACCAGCTGCAGCTTCAGCTCTTTCTCCCTCAGCACCACCACCACCAGGTGGATGAGGAGGTAACACCGCACTTCCCGCGTTTTCCTCATTCTCATTCTCATTAGGAGCCGTAGCTCGCACATTACTTCTCAACTCTCTACGTGGTGCCATACTTTTACCATGCAATCACAATGCAAATAAAACAAGTTAGGCCCAGCAAGGTAAGCAATCCAAGTATTCAAGCTCAATTTCATTCAAAATCAACATCATTCCAATAGCTTTGGTTTGGCTATGGGTACCCACAACATGCTACATCACAGCATACAACACAAATGCATCACATATACCATTCACTCAACATGCTTCACGCAACAAGCATACTAGGCATACATGCATCAATCATGCACACATTCATTCCCAATTACTCGAGAACTCAGCTCTGATACCACAAAATGTAACCCCCTTAACCCGGCCTAGACGATTGACCCGAATTAAGAAAGTCACACGGGGAAAACCAAAGTCAACCCGAAAGTCAACCTTGATTAACGACCCTTTTTTTTCTTTTTACTCTTGTCTAGATGCACATTCACCCTAGTTATGATCTTACAAACAACATACTCAAAGATCATACACATCAGAGATCAAACAGGGACCCAATTGAATAATTTACAACTTTAGGGACCAAATTGTAAATTCTGTAAATTATTAGGCCTTAACCCAAATTAAAGTTACCATCTTGAAATTAGTCAGGTTTCATGCTTCACTGCCAAATTTTAGCTCAAACGGACATTCCAAACTCATGCAATTGCACAAACAAGATTCGGGACCAAAATGCAAACATTCCAAAACATTTAACTGCCATTGTCAGCCCCCAATGGTCAGCTGTTCCGAAACAGGGTGATCCTGTTTCGAAACACGGGGCCGTGCCGCAATGCGTACCGAAACGTGGGCTGGCAGTGGCCATTCTGTTTCGGAATGGTGCCTACCGTTTCGGACGCCTGGGTTCATTCAGGGCACCCGTTCCGAAACGGTAGCCTCTGTTCCGAAACACCCTGCACAGATTGCAGCAAAAGGCTTCCTAAAACATGCAATTGATCAACCATACATGCTCCAATTGCTACCAAACTTTACCAGCATGAAATTCAACATACAAAAGTCATATTTGCAACAACCATTCAACATATTATCAACATATAAGAAAAACCCCAATTTTAAAGCATGCTTCCTACTCAAGCTACCATTCAAGCATACACCTTCACAAACCAAGCACTATAAGGCCAATTACATATCCAGCATTTCCAACAACATTTAACATACTTAGGGAGTTCAAAACATCTCCCAAAACATACACATTGGTCCCCCATAGCCAAATTACCAAAAGCTAAAATGCGTTTAAGAAAACCTTTCCATACTTTGAGCTTAATCCCACTTGATTGCTTGCCTTCCTTGCTGCCCTCAAAGTACCTTAATGATCTGCATTATTGGTTTAAGAAAACGAAAGAGAGCGTAAGCAAAAGCTTAGTGAGGAATGCTCTTCAAAACCATTCAATAATGCATTTGTAAAACACTTTATAAATCATACTTCAAACATCATATATTCATGCTCACTAGCATTCTTAACAAGCAAATCATGCTTCCATATCAATTCATGTCATATTGGCCACAAGTGATAAGTTTCATCTTTTAAAACAAGATCAACATAATACTCACACATGGACTTTTAAACACCATTGTGATATTATAATTCTCAAGAACCACATAAGGACTTTTAACCACCTTTGTGTTCTTCCCAAGGACTTTTAAACACCTTGGCCCCAAGGACTTTTAAACACCTTGGCCCCATGGACTTTTAAACACCATGGCAAGGACCACACAAGGAATTTTAACCACCTTTGTGTCCATTACAAGTTTCACCCCAAGGACTTTTAACCACCTTGGCCCCAAGGACTTTTAAACACCTTGGCCCATGGACTTTTAAACACCATGGCAAGGACCACACAAGGACTTTTAAACACCTTTGTGTCCTTAACAAGAACCATCCAAGGACTTTTAACCACCTTGATGTTCTTAAGTAACAAGGCTCACTCAAGGACTTTTAACCACCTTAGTGACCTTAACCCTTTTTTTCAAAACATCACTTGCCAATATACATCATTCTCATCAAATAATCCACTGTTTTAAAGCATTAAACCAAGCCATAAACATCATGCATTTTAAAGCATCAAAACACATTTAAACAATGTTCAAAAACAAGGAACTCTTACCTTGAGCTTCCTTCAACATATGGCTTACAAAAACAGCATTAACCATGCTAAATCATGCTTTCAAAACAGAATTTAAAACATGCAATAAACCACATTGCACAATAATCAAACCATGGCCACCACTAAAGAGTTTTTCCGAAAACTTACACTTGAGCTTAGCAAAGTTGTTTAGACTTAAACTAAGCTCCCAAGACATTGGTTTCAAAGCCGAAAACCCAATTTCACTCACCGATTCCACTTCGCCTCTTGCCGAAGCACAAATCAAGCTTCCGGATCACCACGACTTGGATCCAAAGATGACTCCCCTGTTTTAAACACATCAAAGCAGAGGATTAATGCATCATCATGCATTAATAGCTTCAATGAAAGCACCTAAACTCGCTGCTCTCATCCACACTCCATTTTCGGCCACCAAACACAACCGAAAATGCATCCAAACCACTTCTCAACAAAGCCCAGCCATAAACCATCAAAACCAAACATCCTTTAACATCATTTAACATCTAAAAAGAAGCTAACAACATCCTTATACCTCCAGCAACATCAGATCCACAAGGTCACCTCAAAAACAACCAAGAATCACAAGCTAAACTTAGGAAATTCAACCTATCCGGGATTGCATTAATCAAAACTCAATTCCTTATCAAATTAACATTCATTAATCATCAAAAACAAATCTCAAATCACTGCTTTAACAGATCCAACGAAAATCTATCAAAAATACCAAATCTTGCATTCTAAGCCAAGATCCATTTACACAACTTAAAAACCTTTAATAAAACATCAATTTAGGATTGAGAACTTAGGAATTTCAGTAAAGAACTAATAGTTTAGAGGAGAATGACGTTCTTACCTCCAAACTTGAGTTTCTCCTCTTTTAGAGCCAAAAAGCTTGAAGAATCAAGTAGCAAATGGTGAGGTTTTGTTGATGTGATGATTAGGAATTAAAAGAGAGTTGAAAGGAAAGATTTAGGTGACAAAATCAGATGAAATACTCTAGAGAGAAAGTGTTTGGGTTGAGAGAAAATGAGAGAAAGGAAAATTGAGAAAATAGGAATGTTAGTTACAAAATAGCCAAAATAGTTTCCCTCCTCTTTTCTTATGTTTTAATATCAGAATTAAGCCTTAAAATATCTTAGAAAAATCTGGAGAAACTCCCTTTGGGTAAATAGCTCCTTAAAGATTCAAAGTTTCAATCCTTTCTAAAACAGTCACGCAGTTTTCAAAAATTATATTTTGGTCACTAGCCAAAATGTCACCCTTCCAGACCTCATTTTGTAATATTGATTTCACAGTTCACTTATATATATTAAAAGATGATTTTAGCACATTTTTCCATATTTTTAATGCAACCCGAACTAGGCTTTCCTAATTTCACTCTTTTAGATTCGAACATCACTTTGACCAAACCGGTCAACGGCCAAAACTTCTAAGCCCAAAACCGGGGCGTTACATGTAATAGATGAAAAGTGGTTAAGGGCCTAAATATCACTTTTGGTTTGACTAAAACTTGGCAAAAATGGTATATTTGGCTCATAAAGGTCAAAACCTAGTAAACATATTCATATGATGTTGAAATTTGGCATGCGAATAATTTATAACATTTAAAAGTTGTGTGTAAAGTCTCATTGCATTTGAACACCGTTTAGAAGGTCAATTAGATTAAAAACTAGCAAAAATTTGTCATTACAAGTCAGGCCGTTTCGATATGGGGTCATAGCGTATCGACACGGTTAAGCATAATTGGACCCTAGGAAAAGAGTGTTTCGATATGGTTTGAGGCCGTATCGAAACATTTTGCTACTGGAATTCACTGTTTCGATACATGTCTTTAGTGTATCGAAATGAGTCAAAGTCAAGGTCAAAGGTAGTCAACCCGTACCGATATAGTGCTTGCCCGTATCGATACGGTTTAAAGGATAAGTCAACTTAGGTTTACCATCTTTCACCTGTTTCGAAACAGCCTTAAGGTGTTTCGATACATGGTTAGTTAAGTTAGTTAAAAGGAACAATCTGCCAGTTTGTAAAGTTTACAATTTGATCATTGAGTATTAGACGTTTAAATTGAACGAGTAAATAAACTCCAAAATTATATGAAATTTTATAGGCTTGTTAATATTGTATTGAGTTTCACTGTAGTACAATCGTTGCATCGAAGAACCTTTACTTTATCGGATTTACAGTTTGGTCCCTGAAACTTGTAATAGTTAAGAATTAGCCTTAAATGATTTATTATTACTTTAGAAGGATAAACTGGATTAAGATGCATTGTGGTAAAGTGTTATTGTATAATTTTGTTTTAAGTGTTGATAATAAAAATAAAATTTTATTGTACTGATCAATGTACTGTTCATCAGTATCACCTCCCGATCAGGTTCTCGACCAGACCGGGAAGGCGGTGCTACAATATAGCTAAAAAGAATGCAACAATAAAAATAATTAGGCTAGCCAAAGCAATAATCCAAGGTGCTCAAGTTTTACTTTTCAAACAAAAATTCTCTTTACATCAGTAATAATATTGCAATGGGTACCCTTAACCTCTCCCCCAACAGTATATAACAATAATAATTCATGTTATCAAACGATGTGCATCTCATACAAATCAAACAATGGTCAAAACATAACATAATCAATCATCGCACATAACATTCATCAAGAAATCAACCAAACAACAACATTACATCAACCTTACCTCCCAATTCTTTCATACCATGTCTTTGATACCACAAAATGTAAACCCTTTGACCCGGTCTGGACGAAAGACCGAGCCGAACGGATCATACGGGGAATATTGAAGTAAATCGGAAAGTTTACCTCAATAAACGACCCTAATTTTTTTCATTGTATCTTGTCTACTTGCTCATTATGATTCTATGTGATAAACATCACAAAAGAACAATTTGCAACTTGATCAGATAATGTTTAGGGACTCAATTGCAAACAAACACCTTTTAAGGACCATTTTGCAATTTTACCAAACTACAGGGACTTCTTCACTTTTTAAGTTACCAACCCTTAATTAGTCACATTACATGCATCTATGTCAAATCTTAGCTCAAACAATCATTCATGCTCATTTAATTGCATCCACAACATTCAGGGACCAAAACGTAAAAAATCAGAACTTTAGAGGATTCCAATAACCAACTTAACTGTTGGGTGTTTCCGTATAGGTTGCCCAGTATCAAACGCCCATATCGGAACAAGTTCAAGCATCTCGAAGATTGGGACCGTATCGAAACACCCTCAACGATGTTTTAGAACAGGCTATTCCAGTAGCAAAGTGTACCGAAACGCTCCCTTCTTGTTTCGAAATCCCTAAGCCATTTCAGGCTCATCATTCGGATCAGGCTCGAGTGTACCAAAACACCTGTGCCTGTAATGACACTTTTTGCTGGCTTTTCACACTTTAACCCAATCAAAACATTGCAACATGCATACAACATATCAAATCATCAAACCTCAATCATACACGGCAAGTTCAACATCATAGTTTGACATTAAGCATTAAGGAAATCTATATGCATACTACCTATGCAAAACAACCACTCAAGAGCCAAAAAAACAAACCAAGGCACATACCAACAAGAAAAGGTCATTAACAAGTCATTAAAGGCATAACAAACTTGCCACAAAACAAGGAATTTCAAAACACACTATCCCATTTCCAATTATTATTACTAATAGGTAAACATAAAACCGTACTTGAGCTAAGTCTCACGCCTTGGGTTCCTTCTTGCTTCTTTGCTGCCCAAATATGTTATTTCACTGCATTATTGTAAAAAAGAGAGCGTAAGCACAAATTCATAGTGAGGGATGCTCAAAACAAACCAACAACAACAATGCATTTTAAAACCATTTCTTATTTAGAAATATCTATCTCATCATGCTCTTTCTATCTCATGCTTGGAATCATTTTCAAAGGAAAAACCACATCATTTAAACCACATGTACCATCTATCTCATGCATTAATCAAAATGCAAAGTCTCAAACCAATGCATATTTATGCTTGTATCTCGTAAGCATTTCTCAAATCAAGTTCTGAGAAGCAAAACACAATGCATAAAATCATTTATAATCAAGGTACATGTGAATCTCATATATCGGAATTTAGGCAACATTACTCGTATATGCGGATAGCTTGACGGGGTCTCACATCGTCAAGTCCTACCTCGGTGGAAACTCACATCACCGAACTCTCATGGCGATATCTCTCATCGCCACAAAGCTTGATGGAATCTCACATCTTCAAGACCCACCGTGGTGGAATCTCTTATCACCACACTTTCACTTTGGAACGGGATGGCACTACCCCCATTGCCCGAACCAAAGACCACATACGGATTTTGAATATTATAGTGCACTTCTCAGCCTATTGGTCGACCAATTATATCCGGTATCAATAATCTCATCTCATGCCAATATACTCAGTTTTAACATCATTACCTAGTGTTATTCAATGCATCATATAAATCATTTCCCATCCCATTTCAAAGGCATAAACAATGCATAGCATTTTCTCAATATGTTTTATATCTTTGAAATAACAAATATTTTTCATGGGATCATATAAATCATCATATCATTTCTTAAAACATGCATAAAATAGTATGTGTAATTTTATCTTCAAAATATGAGCATGATCATACAAATTAATGGGATAAAAGCTGAGAAACGAGAGCGAGACATCTCAAACTTACTTCTGGGCTTAGATTAGTGTTTCAAATACAATCTAAACCCCCAAAACTTGCTTTCAAGTCTTTGAAAGTCTTTAAAACCAATTCTACTCACCGACAACGCCTCGCTTTCATTATCGAAGCGTAATCAAGCTTCCGAAGCTCCCGGAACTTCACTGATTGCTTTCGATGCATTCCCCTTGTTTATACCACACAAGAACAGAGAATTAATGCATCTCAATGCATTCAAAACACCAGAAACCAAAGCCACTTCGTTGCTCTGCCCAAAAACACCAAAACGCCTATCCAAAACAACCAAAAACAACTTTGATTACTCTTCAAAGTCAAAAAAGCCAAAAACTAACACTTTCATCCAATTTTAATCATCAAATAACATCCAAAAACAATCTATTTACATCTGTGTACCTCTAGCAACACCAAAACCACATTATCACCACAAAAACCCAAAATCTAACAACCTAACAACTAGAAATCCAATCAATTTCGGGATTACTATGATAAAACCTTTATTTCAACATCATTTAACATCCAAATCATGATTAAAATCAATCTCAAATTAACCAAAACATAATAATTACGAAAATCTTGAGAAATCATCTTTCAAAGCTTGATCTAACCATTTTCATCAAATAGATTATAAAACCTTGTTACTAAACAAAATTAAAGAGCCAAGAACTTGAGAATTTCTTTAAAGAATCTTGATTAGAGGAGTTAAACGAAAATTACCTCTAACCCTTGCCTATTCCTTCAATTGACAAGATTTGTTGCAAAATCTTCAAGAATTCTTTGAGATAAATGGAAGAATCATCAAGGAAATCATTTGCAAATCAAAGTGAAGTGGAAAGATGAAAATCTCTGGAAGTCTGAGAGAAAATGAACTGTTTGGCTGATGAAAAATAAGAGAAAATGAAGTTACGTCAAAATAAATTTTGGAAAAAGCTAAATAATAAAATCCCCTTTTTAATAAAATCACTTTTTATTCTTTTAAATAAAATACATTAAAAATGGTCAATCAAAGAAAAAAGGCCCATTAAATATATATTAGCTCCCTAAAGATTCTAAGTTTTGGCTCTCTTTCAAAACAGTCCTTAAAACAAATTTTGCACTTTTTTTAATTTAGTCACCAAATCAAAATGTCAATCTTCCAAAAGTCATCTTCCAAAATTGACTTCACCAATCCTTTTTTATATTTTTAGAGTATTTTAGGAATTTTCCCATAATTTTATCATATCTTGAACCTTGTTTTCCCTGAACCACTCTCGAACTAACCCAAATCTCTAGTCTAGGTCCTACGAACCTCGATTGAACCTTAAAGACTCCTAGGCCCAAAACCGAGGTGTTACATGAACTTCCAAGTTCCTTATCGATGCTGACAAACTCTGGATTCTAGCATCATTCCTTTCTATATACTCCGTGAGAGTACCTCTCTAGTTAAGTCCTTGCCCTTGCTGGAAATTGTTTTGAGCTTTTTGTGGCATGGTATTCTGATAGAATGTTGACATGGCATTGTTATTATGCCTTTGAGCATTTTGGCATGGCATTGTTATTATGCCTTTGAGCATTTTGGCATGAGGCGTTGTATTGGTTGCCTCCTTGATTTCCCCAAGCTAAGTTAGGGTGCTGTCTCCAACCTGCGTTTTAAGAATTAGAATTATCATTATAAAAATGAACACGATTGCCAACAAATAGTGTACAACGGATCTACTACTTTGAATTATCGGGCGTCATTATCCTTTTGTAACGTTCTTACCATGCTAGTGAGGTTGGAAATTTTGGCATGAATGGACGAAAGTTCATCAACCTTCAATTTCCCACTAGCTTTGGTTCCGGTCCCAAGTTTAGCAACATGATATTCAAAGTCAGTGATTGCTAGCCTCTCAAGGATATCAACAACTTCTACGTACCTCTTGTCTAGAAAAGAGCCAGTTGTGGAAGCATCAACAACAGACCTTGTTTGTGCATTCAGTTTGTAGTAGAAGGTTTGTATTTGGGTCCAAATTTGGAATCAATGCATTGGACACCATCTCAACAGATCCTTAAATCTTTCCCAAGCTTCGTAGAGAGTTTCACCCTCATCCTGCTTCAATGTAATGATCTCACCATGCAACTTGGTAGTGAGTATTGGTGGCTAAAAGCGTGTCAAGAACTTTTGGCACATGTCTACCCATGCAGTAATTGAACTTGGTGGCAAAGAATTAAGACACGTCTTGGCTTTGTCTCTTAAAAAAAGTAAATAACCGCAGCTTCACGATATCTCCAAATACTCCAGTTTGCTGAAATAGTTGACATATCTCCATGAATTGCTTGAGATGTTGCCTCGGGTCTCTAGTAAGTGCTCCATCAAATTGTGTAACGCCCCAATTTTGGGCATAGAAGTTTTGGGCTTGGACCGGTTCGGTCGGAGTGCAGTTCGAATATATAAAGGGTGAATTTAGGAAAGCCTAGTTCGGGTTGCATTAAAAATATGGAAAAATGTCTTAAAATCTTCTTTTACTATATATTAGAGAATGGTGAAATCAATTTTACAAAATGAGGTTTGGAAGAGTGACATTTTGGTTAGTGACATTTGCCTTTGGTGGAGTTTGCCTATAATAATAGTTATCAGGCAAGCATTCAAATGGCACCTTATGAGGCTTTGTACGGGAGGAAGTGTAGGACTCCTCTTTGTTGGGCTGAAACGGGTCAGAAGTTGGTTTCGATGCTGGCTTTGTTGAAAGGAACCACTGAGAAGGTGAAGCTCATTTGTGAGCGTTTGAAGGCAGCTTCTGATCGGCAAAAGTCTTACGCGGATTTGAAGCGTAAGGAAATTGAGTATGCGGTGGGTGACCGTGTGTTTTTGAAGGTTTCGCCTGAGAAAAAGGTGATGAGGTTTGGTCGAAAGGGTAAGTTGAGCCCTAGGTACATTGGACCATACGAGGTGATTGAGCGTGTGGGTCCTGTTGCGTACAAGTTGAGGTTACCTCAAGAGTTGGAAAAGATTCATGATGTGTTTCATGTTTCTATGCTTCAGAAGTATATATCGGATCCTTCACATGTGATGCCTGTGGAAGAAGTGGAATTGAATCCGGATTTGACTTATGATGAGGAACCGATGAAGGTTCCGGATTCGGATAGTAAGGTTCTTTGAGGCAAGACCATTGAGTTAGTAAAGGTGTTGTGGAAGCATCGTGGTGTTGAGGAAGCCACGTGGGAACGGAAGGATGACATGCTGAAGCAGTTTCCGTACCTCTTTCCTTCAGGTAAATTTCGAGGACGAAATTTCTTAAGGGGGGAGAGTTGTAACGCCCCAATTTTGGGCTTAGAAGTTTTGGGCTTGGACCGGTTCGGTCGGAGTGCGGTTCGAATATATAAAGGGTGAATTTAGGAAAGCCTAGTTCAGGTTGCATTAAAAATATGGAAAAATGTCTTAAAATCCTCTTTTATTATATATAAGAGAATGGTGAAATCAATTTTACAAAATGAGGTTTGGAAGAGTGACATTTTGGTTAGTGACCAAAATGTAATTTTTGAAAACTGTGTGACTGTTTTAAAAAGGATTGAAACTTTGAATCTTTAAGGAGCTATTTACCCAATGGGAGTTTCTCCAGATTTTTCTTAAGTATTAAATGATTAACTAATGGTTTTAAAATAAAGGAAAAGGGAGGGAAGATATTTTCCTAAATTTCCAACTAACTTTCCACATTTTCCATTTTCATTTTCTCTCATATTTTCTCTCAAACCAAACACATTTCTCCAGAGCATTTTCCTCTGATTTTGACATCCAAACATGAGATTTTAATTCTCTTTTGATCTCTAATCATCTCTTCAACAAAACCTTTGCATTTGCTATTTGGATCTTCAAGAATTTTGGTTCTAAAAAGGGAGAAACTCAAGTTTAGAGGTATGAACGTCCTTCTCCTCTAAATTCTCAGTTCTTTACTGAAATTCCCAAGTTTTCAATCCTTAATTTGTGTTTTATAAAAGGTTTTATGGTTGTATTCTTGATCTTGGCTTAAAATGCAAGATTTGGTTGGTTTTTGTTAAAATTCGTATGATCTGTTTGAGCAGGGATTTGAGGTGTCTTTTTGATGTTAAATGAATGTTAAATTGATGAGGAATTGAGGTTTAATCAATGCAATCCCGGATAGGTTAAATTTCCTAAGTTTTACTTGAGTTTTTGATGGTTTTTGGAGTGATCTTGATGATCTGTTATAGCTGGAGGTATAAGGGTGATGTTAGATCCTTTTTAGATGTTAATTGATGTTTAAGAATGTTTTAGATTTGATGGATCTTGGCTGGGTAGTGTTGTGGAGTTGTTTGGATGCATTTTCAGTTGTGTTTGGTAGCCGAAAATGGAGTGTGGATGAGAGCAGCGAGTTTAGGTGCTTTCATTGAAGATATTAATGCATGATGATGCATTAATCCTCTGCTTTGATGTGTTTAAAACACGGGAGTCATCTTTGGATCCTAGTGGTGGTGATCCGGAAGCTTGATTGGTGTTTCGGCAAGTGGCGAAACGGAATCGGTGAGTGGATTTTGGTTTTCAGCTTTGAAACCAATGTTTTGAAGGTTTGGGAGCTTAGTTTAAGTCTAAGCAACTTAGCTAAGCTCAAGAGTAAGTTTTCGGAAAAACTCTCTTGACGATGAACCATGGATTGGTTGTATGCAATGTGGTTGTTTGCATGTTTTAAACTCTATTTTGACAGCATATGTTAGCATGTTAGTTGCTGATTTTATAAGCCATATGTTGAAGAATGCTCAAGGTAAGAGATTCTTGTTTTTGAACATTGTTAAATGTGGTTTTGATGCATAATGATGAATGATGTTTATGGCTATGTTAAATGCTTTAAAACAGTGGAATATTGTTGTTAATGATGCATATTGGCAAGTGATGGTTAAGGTCACAAAGGTGGTTAAAATTCCTTGTGTGAGCCTTGTTTCTTTAAGAACAACATGGTGTTTAAAAGTCCATGGTTGGTTCTTGGTTAAGGTTACAAAGGTGGTTAAAATTCCTTGTGTAAGCCTTGTTTATTTAAGAACACCAAGGTGTTTAAAAGTCCTTGGGTGATTCTTGTTAAGGACACAAAGGTGTTTAAAAGTCCTTGTGTGGTCCTTGTCATGGTGTTTAAAAGTCCATGGAAGATTCTTGTTAAGGACACAATGGTGTTTAAAAGTCCATGTGTGGTCCTTGGAAATTGTAAGATCACAATGGTGTTTAAAAGTCCATGTGTGGATCTTATGTTGATTGTATCACTTGTTGCCAATATGACATGTTATGAACTTAAAGCATGAATTGCTTGTTTTAAATGCTTATGTGCATATACAAATGATGGTTTGGACTAAGGTTTACAAGTGTGTTTATAAATGCATTATTGTGTGGTTTTAAATGAGCATTCCTCACTAAGCTATTTGCTTACGCTCTCTCTTTTCTTAAACCAATAATGCAGAGCATTGAAGTGCACTTTGGGGCAGCAAGGAAGCCAAGCATCTAAGTGGAGATTTAAGCTCATGTATGGTGAACATTTTCCTAAAACTATTAGCTTTTGGGTATTTGCCAATGAGGGACCTATGTTGTTGTTTTGGGATATGTTTTGGACTCTCTAAGTTGGTTTTATGTTGATATTGATGTTGGTACATGTAATTGGCCTCTTGATATGTGTTTTGGTGATTTGAGGATTTCGTGGTTTGCCTTATAGGACACTTGCCTATAGAATTGGGGATTTTCATAATTGATGCCATGTTGATGCTTGGTTGATGCAATTATGTCCCTTGAATGTTGAATGACTTGCTGGTATAATTTGGTGGCATTTGGAGCAAGTTTGATTGGTTAATTGTGTGTTTATTCAGCAAAAATCTGCAAACCTGGGCAGGCCGTATCGGAACGGGTGCTACCGTTTCGGAACAGGGGCCTGAAATGGCCTAGGCGTTCCGAAACGGGAGGAACTGTTCCGGAAAGGAAATGCCACTGCCAAGCCATGTTTCGGAACCCGTTTCGGAACGGTCCCACATTTCGGAACAGGTCCGCCCTGTTTCGGAACACTCGACCGTTGGGCTCTGAATTTGATTGTTATATGTTCTGAAATGTTTGCGTTTTGGTCCTGAAGCTTGTTATCGCAACTGAATGAGTTTGAGATGTCTGTTTGAGCTGAAATTTGGCAGAGAAGCATGAAAGTGGATTAATTTCATATTGGTAACTTTAATTTGGGATTAAGTCCTTAATTTTCCAGAATTAATAGTTTGGTCCCTAAAGTTATAATTTGTGCAATTGAGTCCCTGAATGTTCTCCGTTTGTTCTGATCTTTGAGTATGCTGTTCATGTGAACATAACTAGGGTTAATGTGCATCTAGACAAGATTAAAAAGAAAAAAAAAGGGTCGTTAATCAAGGTTGACTTTCGGGTTGACTTTGGTTTTCCCCGTGTAATCTTCTTAATTCGGGTCAACCGTCTAGGCCGGGTTAAGGGGGTTACATTTGGTGGTATCAGAGCTGAGTTCTCGTGTAATTGGGAATGATTATGTGGATGATTTATGTATGTATGCTTTGTATGCTTGTTGAATGAGAGCATGTTGAGTGAATTGCAGTTATGTTACAATTGTGGTGTATGCTGTGGTGAAGCATGTTGTGGGTACCCATTGCCAAATCAAAGCTAATGTAATGATGTTGTTTTTAAGTGAAAATGAGCTTGAGTACTTGGATTGCTTACCTTGCTGAACCTGACTCAAAGTGAAAATGAAGAGAATGTTGAGAATGCTATGGATTTACCTCCTCCGCTTGGTGGTGGTGGTGCGGAGGGTGAAAGAGCTGATGTTGCAGCTGGTGCTGGGGTCGCTGGACCTGAAGCTGGTCAGGGGCAAGCTATTCCTGACATGACGTTGTTAGTGCAAGCTATTTCTGGTGCTTTTCGAGCAGCAGTAGCTGCAGCTCAAGGAGCTGGGCATCAGGGAGATGCTGGAGTTAGACTACCCTTGGAACGCTTACGCAGTCTGGGAGGGACTGAGTTCAGGGGTTTGTCAGCTGAAGGTTCGGAATCTTGGTTAGAGAGTACCAAGAGAATCTTGGGGCAGATGAGTTGCACGGATGTGCAAAAGCTGGGGTGTGTGGTATCATTGCTGCAAGATAATGCATATACATGGTGGACAACCACTATTGCTGGGATGGCGGAAGCTGATGTAACTTGGACGTTCTTCCAGAATGCGTTCAAGAGAAGGTATCTAGGTGTGAGGTACCTAGATGAAAAGAAAAGGGAGTTCATGTCTCTTACCCAGGGGAGCATGTCTGTGGCTGAGTACGAGGTACAGTTCGTTCGACTCAGTTAGTACGCACCTGAGCTTGTTCCGGATGAGCGGGAAAGGTGTGAAAGATTCCGTTATGGTTTGGTGACGGATGTAAAGATGTATGTGCTGGCTACCGAGTATGATGATTTCGATGTGCTGTTGGGCCGAGCAAAGGACATTGAGATGAACTTGGGTTTATCTGCTAGAGGTGCTGGGTCAAGTGCTGGTAAGCGGGCTGCTGAATATAGTTCCGGTGGTGGACGGAACAAGAGGGGACGTGATCAGAAGTATCAGTCCTCAGCTAAGCGAGCTGGTGGTGCGCCTGCTCTGGGAGGCAACGCTAGAGTTGATCCGAGTACATGTTGGACATGTGGTTCGTGTGGTGATATGAAACGTGATTGTCCTCGAGCTGTGAGGGAGGTGCAAGCTCCTGTTGTGGCAGCTGGTAATGCGTGCTGGAACTGTGGATCTACGGATCACATGAGGAGAGAGTGTCCTATGTTAGCTGGTGGCCAAGTGCGTGCTCCTGTTGTTGTTGCACCGCAGAGAGGTCGTGGGCGCGGCCGTGGTAACTTTCAGCGGAGAGAGGAAGGTGGTCGGGGTGTGGCCCATGTTGTGGCTATTCAGCCTGAGGCTGGCGGCCAAGCCAGGGTGTATGCTCAGCGGGAGGGGAGGAATGACGCGGATGTGATCGCAGGTACTTTTACTTTGCAATCCTTGTCATTACTTTCCTTGATTAATTATGGATCTACGCACTCATACATATTGCGTGAGCATGCTGAATTGCTTGGTTTGCCTGTTGAGTCTTTGGATGTTGGTGTGCGTGTCACTAGTTCTTTTGGTGAGACTGTTGTGACTCGAAAGCTATATAGAAGATGTCCCTTGGTTGTTCAAGATCATGTTTTTCATGTTGACATTATGGAGTTACCTTTCTATGGTTTTGATGTAATTCTTGGAATGGATTGGCTTGCTGAGCATCGTGCTGTAGTGGATTGTGAAAATAAGAGAGTTTTGTTGAAGCTTGCGGATGATTATGAGGTAGTTGTGGTTGGTGAGAATGTGAAGTTTCTTGCCAATGTGGTGTCTACGTTGGAGGCGAGCCGGATGCTGAGGCAAGGTTGTGAAGCTTATCTAGCTTTTGTGATGAATCCTAGCTCTAAGGATTTGCGTGTGCAAGATATCAGGGTTGTGCGAGAGTTCCCTGGTGTGTTTCCTGAGGAGTTGCCTGGGTTGCCTCCTAATCGTGAGGTGGAGTTTGGGATTGAGTTGTATAAGAATACAACTCCTGTGTCCATTACCCCTTATAGAATGGCACCCAAAGAGTTGAAGGAGCTGAAGACGCAATTGCAAGAGTTGCTTGATCGTGGGTTCATTCGGCCGAGTGTGTCACCTTGGGGTGCACCGGTCTTGTTTGTGAAGAAGAAGGATGGCACTATGAGAATGTGCATTGATTACGGTCAGCTGAACAAGTGGACTATCAAGAATCGGTATCCTTTGCCGAGAATTGATGATCTCTTTGATCAATTTCGGGGAGCAGCTTGTTCTCTAACATTGACTTGAGGTCAGGGTATTACCAGTTGAAGGTAAGGGATGTGGATGTGCCTAAGATGACTTTCAGGACGAGGTATGGGCATTATGAGTTCCTTGTGATGCCGTTTGGTTTGACAAATGCTCCTGCAGCTTTCATGGACATGATGAATCAGGTGTTTCATGAATACCTGGACAAGTTTGTTGTGGTGTTCATTGATGATATCCTCGTGTACTCGCTTACTGAGGAGGAGCATGAAGAGCATTTGAGGATTGTGCTGCAAGCTTTGTTGGAGAAACAGCTTTATGCCAAGCTGAGCAAGTGTGAGTTCTGGTTAAGTGAAGTGGTGTTTCTTGGGCATGTGGTTTCTGCTGAGGGGATTCGTGTTGATCCTCAGAAGATTGAGGCAGTGATGAATTGGAAGGTTCCTAAGTCTGTTCATGAGGTTCGTAGTTTCCTTGGTTTGGCGGGATACTACCGGAGGTTTGTGGATGGGTTTTCGAAGATTGCTGCACCTTTGACGAAGTTGTTGCAGAAGGATGTTAAGTATGAGTGGACGGAAGCGAGACAGCAGGCTTTTGAGAAGCTTAAGGCAGCTTTGACGCAAGCTCCTATCTTGGTTCAACCTGAATCAGGGAAAGAGTTTGTGGTGTATAGTGATGCGTCCTATGTTGGGTTGGGATGTGTGTTAATGCAAGAGGGTAAGGTGGTGGCTTATACATCGCGGCAGTTGAAGGTGCATGAGCGCAATTATCCTACGCATGGTATTGAGTTGGCTGCGGTGGATTTTGCTTTGAAGATCTAGAGACATTATCTGTATGGTGAGAAGTGTACTGTGTACACGGATCACAAGAGTTTGAAGTATCTGATGTCTCAGAAGGAGTTGAATCTTAGGCAGCGACGTTGGGTGGAGTTGCTCAAGGATTATGATTTGACGATTGAGTATCACCCTGGAAAAGCTAATGTTGTAGCGGATGCCTTGAGTAGGAAGGTAGCTGTTGAGCTGAGGGCTATGTTTGCCAGTTTGAGTATTTCGCGTGATGGTGGTCTTGTGGCTGAGTTGCAAGTGAAACCATCTTTGGTTCAGTTGATCAAGGAAAAGCAGTTGTTGGATGATTCCTTGGTACCGCATGTTCAGGATATCGCGGAGGGTAGGCATCGGATTTCTGTTTTAATGATGATGGAGTGTTGTGTTTTGGGAGTCGGATAGTAGTGCCCAATGATGCTGAGTTGAGGCGTGCTATTCTGACTGAAGGTCATAGTAGTCCCTTTGCTATGCACCCTGGTAGTACTAAGATGTATCGTGATCTTCGTGATGAGTACTATTGGGTGGGTTTGAAGAAGGATGTTGCTGAGTATGTGAGCAAGTGTATGGTGTGTCAGCGAGTTAAGGCTGAGCATCAGGTTCCTTCAGGGTTGTTGCAACCGTTGAGAATCCCTGAATGGAAGTGGGAAAGGATTACCGTGGATTTTGTATCTGGTTTACCTTTGTCGCCATCGAAGAAGAATTCGGTGTGGGTGATTGTGGATCGCCTGACGAAGTGTGCGCATTTCTTGCCTGTGCATACTACGTATTCTTTGGATAACCTTGCGGAGCTATACATTGCTGAGATTGTGCGGCTGCATGGTGTGCCAAAGTCGATTGTGTCGGATAGGGATCCGAGGTTTACATCGCGTTTCTGGCAGTGTTTGCATCAAGCTTTGGGTACACGGTTGAATTTCAGTACATCTTATCATCCTCAGTCGGATGGTCAGTCTGAGCGTGTTATCCAGATTTTGGAGGATATGTTGAGGTGTTGTGTGATAGAGTTTCAGGGCTATTGGGAGAAACATTTGCCTTTGGTGGAGTTTGCATATAATAATAGTTATCATGCAAGCATTCAAATGGCACCTTGTGAGGCTTTGTACGGGAGGAAGTGTAGGACTCCTCTTTGTTGGGCTGAAACGGGTCGGAAGTTGGTTTCGATGTCGGCTTTGTTTAAAGGAACCACTGAGAAGGTGAAGCTCATTTGTGAGCGTTTGAAGGCAGCTTCTGATCGGCAAAAGTCTTACGCGGATTTGAAGCGTAAGGAAATTGAGTATGCGGTGGGTGACCGTGTGTTTTTGAAGGTTTCGCCTTGGAAAAAGGTGATGAGGTTTGGTTGAAAGGGTAAGTTGAGCCCTAGGTACATTGGACCATACGAGGTGATTGAGCGTGTGGGTCCTGTTGCGTACAAGTTGAGGTTACCTCAAGAGTTGGAAAAGATTCATGATGTGTTTCATGTTTCTATGCTTCGGAAGTATAGATCGGATCCTTCACATGTGATGCCTGTGGAAGAAGTGGAATTGAATCCGGATTTGACCTATGATGAGGAACCGGTGAAGGTTCTGGATTCGGATAGTAAGGTTCTTCGAGGCAAGACCATTGAGTTAGTAAAGGTGTTGTGGAAGCATCATGGTGTTGAGGAAGCCACCTTGGAACGGAAGGATGACATGCTGAAGCAGTTTCCGTACCTCTTTCCTTCAGGTAAATTTCGAGGACGAAATTTCTTAAGGGGGGAGAGTTGTAACGCCCCAATTTTGGGCTTAGAAGTTTTGGGCTTGGACCGGTTCGGTCGGAGTGCGGTTCGAATATATAAAGGGTGAATTTAGGAAAGCCTAGTTCGGGTTGCATTAAAAATATGGAAAAATGTCTTAAAATCCTCTTTTATTATATATAAGAGAATGGTGAAATCAATTTTACAAAATGAGGTTTGGAAGAGTGACATTTTGGTTAGTGACCAAAATGTAATTTTTGAAAACTATGTGACTGTTTTAAAAAGGATTGAAACTTTGAATCTTTAAGGAGCTATTTACCCAATAAGAGTTTCTCCAGATTTTTCTTAAGTATTAAATGATTAATTAATGGTTTTAAAATTAAGGAAAAGGGAGGGAAGATATTTTCCTAAATTTCCAACTAACTTTCCACATTTTCCATTTTCATTTTCTCTCATCTTTTCTCTCAAACCAAACACATTTCTCCAGAGCATTTTCCTCTGATTTTGACATCCAAACATGAGATTTTAATTCTCTTTTGATCTCTAATCATCTCTTCAACAAAACCTTTGCATTTGCTATTTGGATCTTCAAGAATTTTGGTTCTAAAAAGGGAGAAACTCAAGTTTAGAGGTATGAACGTCCTTCTCCTCTAAATTCTCAGTTCTTTACTGAAATTCCCAAGTTTTCAATCCTTAATTTGTGTTTTATAAAAGGTTTTATGGTTGTATTCTTGATCTTGGCATAAAATGCAAGATTTGGTTGGTTTTTGTTAAAATTCGTATGATCTTTTTGAGCAGTGATTTGAGGTGTCTTTTTGATGTTAAATGAATTTTAAATTGATGAGGAATTGAGGTTTAATCAATGCAATCCCGGATAGGTTAAATTTCCTAAGTTTTACTTGAGTTTTTGATGGTTTTTGGAGTGATCTTGATGATCTGTTATAGCTGGAGGTATAAGGGTGATGTTAGATCCTTTTTGGATGTTAATTGATGTTTAAGAATGTTTAGATTTGATGGATCTTGGCTGGGTAGTGTTGTGGAGTTGTTTGGATGCATTTTCGGTTGTGTTTGGTAGCCAAAAATGGAGTGTGGATGAGAGCAGCGAGTCTAGGTGCTTTCATTGAAGATATTAATGCATGATGATGCATTAATCCTCTGCTTTGATGTGTTTAAAACAGGGGAGTCATCTTTGGATCCTAGTGGTGGTGATCCGGAAGCTTGATTGGTGTTTCGGCAAGTGGCGAAACGGAATCGGTGAGTGGATTTTGGTTTTCAGCTTTGAAACCAATGTTTTGAAGGTTTGGGAGCTTAGTTTAAGTCTAAGCAACTTAGCTAAGCTCAAGAGTAAGTTTTCGGAAAAACTCTCTTGATGATGAACCATGGATTGGTTGTATACAATGTGGTTGTTTGCATGTTTTAAACTCTGTTTTGACAGCATATGTTAGCATGTTAGTTGCTGATTTTATAAGCCATATGTTGAAGAATGCTCAAGGTAAGAGATTCTTGTTTTTGAACATTGTTAAATGTGGTTTTGATGCATAATGATGCATGATGTTTATGGCTATGTTAAATGCTTAAAAACAGTGGAATATTGTTGTTAATGATGCATATTGGCAAGTGATGGTTAAGGTCATAAAGGTGGTTAAAATTCCTTGTGTGAGCCTTGTTTCTTTAAGAACAACATGGTGTTTAAAAGTCCATGGTTGGTTCTTGGTTAAGGTTACAAAGGTGGTTAAAATTCCTTGTGTAAGCCTTGTTTATTTAAGAACACCAAGGTGTTTAAAAGTCCTTGGGTGATTCTTGTTAAGGACACAAAGGTGTTTAAAAGTCCTTGTGTGGTCCTTGTCATGGTGTTTAAAAGTCCATGGAAGATTCTTGTTAAGGATACAATGGTGTTTAAAAGTCCATGTGTGGTCCTTGGAAATTGTAAGATCACAATGGTGTTTAAAATTCCATGTGTGGATCTTATGTTGATTGTATCACTTGTTGCCAATATGACATGTTATGAACTTAAAGCATGAATTGCTTGTTTTAAATGCTTATGTGCATGTACAAATGATGGTTTGGACTAAGGTTTACAAGTGTGTTTATAAATGCATTATTGTGTGGTTTTAAATGAGCATTCCTCACTAAGCTATTTGCTTACGCTCTCTCTTTTCTTAAACCAATAATACAGAGCATTGAAGTGCACTTTGGGGCAGCAAGGAAGCCAAGCATCCAAGTGGAGATTTAAGCTCATGTATGGTGAACATTTTCCTAAAACTATTAGCTTTTGGGTATTTGGCAATGGGGGACCTATGTTGTTGTTTTGGGAGATGTTTTGGACTCCCTAAGTTGGTTTTATGTTGATATTGATGTTGGTACATGTAATTGGCCTCTTGGTATGTGTTTTGGTGATTTGAGGATTTCATGGTTTGCCTTATAGGACACTTGCCTATAGAATTGGGGATTTTCATAATTGATGCCATGTTGATGCTTGGTTGATGCAATTATGTCCCTTGAATGTTGAATGACTTGCTGGTATAATTTGGTGGCATTTGGAGCATGTTTGACAGGTTAATTGTGTGTTTATTCAGCAAAAATCTGCAAATCTGGGGAGGCCGTATCGGAACGGGTGCTACCGTTTCGGAACAGGGGCCTGAAATGGCCTAGGCGTTCCGAAACGGGAGGAACTGTTCCGGAACGGAAATGCCACTGCCAAGCCATGTTTCGGAACCCGTTTCGGAATGGTCCCGCGTTTCGGAATAGGTCTGCCCTGTTTCGGAACACTCGACCGTTGGGCTCTGAATTTGATGGTTATATGTTATGAAATGTTTGCGTTTTGGTCCTGAAGCTTGTTATCGCAACTGAATGAGTTTGAGATGTCTGTTTGAGCTGAAATTTGGCAAAGAAGCATGAAAGTGGATTAATTTCATATTGGTAACTTTAATTTGGGATTAAGTCCTTAATTTTCCAGAATTTACATTTTGGTCCCTAAAGTTATAATTTGTGCAATTGAGTCCCTGAATGTTCTCCGTTTGTTCTGATCTTTGAGTATGCTGTTCATGTGAACATAACTAGGGTTAATGTGCATCTAGACAAGATTAAAAAGAAAAAAAGGTCGTTAATCAAGGTTGACTTTCAGGTTGACTTTGGTTTTCCCCGTGTAATCTTCTTAATTCGGGTCAACCGTCTAGGCCAGGTTAAGGGGGTTACAAATTGACCTACATTTAAAAGAGTTTGGATCATTACGAGTTTAAGTTCAAAATTTGGCTCATGGCATCAGTGCCAATAAGTCCTGCATTAGATTTGCAACGTCAGGTGTTGAATGTTCTTGAATTGGTCTTCTTTGGAATTAGGAGCGACATTGTTATTATTTTCTGGTGGATTCTGATTGTTGTTAACACCATTTGCTCATCCATTTCCTTAATTTCTGTGATTTATCTCTCGAATTCTCTTTTTCAATCTACGTAAAGTGCGTTCAATCTTATGGTCTGATGGCCAAGCTTCCTTCTCAGTACGGTTCCTAGTCATACACCGATGAAAACAAAAAATAAAATAAAAACAAAACAAGTAAAAATCTAAAAACGATCAATTTCGTTGCAATCCCCGATAACGACTCCAAAAACTTGTAGACTCTCTAGAAGATGTGTAAAATGAATGCTGGCAAAAGGTATAAATGATATATATTGGGCAAGTTATGCCAAGTGTCTCTTGCGAGCAAGTTTACACGGTCTGCAAGTAATACAGCTTGGTAAGTTGAGTTATCAATCCCACAGAGATTGACTTGAATTCGATTGCTTAATTGTTACTTGCTTTGAAAGAAAAGATGTTGTTTTAAAGATTGTTTTGAACTAAAGAAAAGAAAATTGAAGTAAAATGTTGGTAAGGAAGGTATTTCTAAATGAGTGATGACTATTGGCAGGGAATGCCTGGATTTAACATGGCTCAAGCCAGCCTTTATTGACAAAATTGTCTTGACTTTGTTTGCCGAGCAGATTCATCATTAGCAAAGCCTCTCTCGACGGTTATTTCCCTAAATTGGTCTAGTAAAAACCCATATATATCTATAATGTATATTTTTTTGAACCAATTTGATTAAATTCAATCTATACTACGAGGGGGTAGATTTCATTTCTAAAGTAAGTTCATCTACTGTAACAACTTCTCCCCAAGTATTCAACAACTTAATCATCGCCAACCCAAGTCTGTTAAGATATTGGGAGGCAATAGGCATACTGGGCCAGCTCTCGTTTGGTAGAGTGTTTAGGAAAAATTAGAGTATGCTAAATAGAAAGACTTTGCCAAAAATAGAATTATTATAAAGGAACCGAGGCATAACACCAATATTCAGTCCAAACATCCCTCACCAACTATGAAAATTAGTTCATGGTGAGGGGATTTGTAACCCCCTTAACCCGGCCTAAACGGTTGACCCGAATTAAGAAAGTCACACGGGGAAAACCAAAGTCAACCCGAAAGTCAACCTTGATTAACGACCCTTTTTTTTCTTTTTAAACTTGTCTAGATGCACATTAACCTTAGATATGTTCATTCAAACATCATACTCAAAGATCATAAACATCAGAGATTAAACAGGGACCCAATTGACCAATTTACAACTTTAGGGACCAAATTGTAAATTCTGCAAATTACAGGGACTTAACCCAAATTAAAGTTACCATCTTGAAATTAGTCAAGTTTCATGCTTCTCTGCCAAATTTCAGCTCAAACGGACAATCCAAACTCATACAATTGCACATACAAGATTCAGGACCAATTTGCAAACATTTCAAAACATTTAACCGCCAATGTCAGCCCCCAACGGCCAAGTGTTCCGAAACAGGGAGAACCCGTTTCGAAACGCAAGGTCGTTCCGCAACGCGTACCGAAACGAGGGCTGGCAGTGGGCTTTCCGTTTCGGAAAGGTGTCTCTCGTTTCGGACACCTGGGCTACAACAGGGCACCCGTTCCGAAACGGTAGCTAGTGTTCCGAAACGACCTGCACAGAATGCAGCACAGTGCTTGCTTAAACACACAATTGGCCAACCGAACATGCTCCAAATGCAATCAAACCACACCAGCAAGTTACTCAACACATAAGGAACATATAGGCATCAAAATCTAGATACATGATCACCCCTAGGTGCACCAACACATTAAACACATTCAAAAACCCATTCATGCTTTTAAACAAGAAACATATCAAATCAATTTAAGCATAAGATGATCCAAACGTTGCAACATTAATCCACATGATTCAACAACATATACCAAACTTATCCTACATACACAATCTCGTTACACAACAACATAAGAGATTCCTCCCCCATTGCCTTTATTAACTATAGCTATTAACCGAGACATACATCTCAAGTGGAGTCCTCCTTGAATCCCTTACTCCTCGCTGTTCCAACTTCACTTATCTGCATTGATGGACAAAAAGGAGCGTAAGCACATAATGCTTAGTGAGGAATGCTCAAAACCAAAACACCATCAATGCAGCGAGTCATAAGACCTCTTTGAAAAGCAACTCGATTTGATAAACCAAAGCAATGTTTGAAAACCCTTTTCAACAACAAGCTCAAAATCATGCATTGCTCAAACATGAAAACCAACCCTTAGCTTAGCAAGCTAAGTAAACCTTTTCAAAGCACAACTTGCAAAACATCAATTTAACCTTTCAATGCATAAACACCAAATGCAAAGTTAAATTCAATCCTTGGAAAACACTTCCACTCCACATCATACCTTTCTCATACTTGATTATCATTTCAAGCAAGAAACCATTTAAAACCATTTATTCAATCAAACCAACACGTGCATTAACCAATTGCAACATATGAACCTCGTCATCAACATTTGCATCATATGCCTTTAAATACAAGTCTTAGCAAGACTCCAATGCACTAAAGAGATTTCATGAACACATGCATCAGTCTCAATGGACAATCAACACTTGTTCAAACTTAACAAGCAAACATGCAAACTTAATACATTATGCAGTTCCCGTGCAACCTTGCATCATCCCAAGCATCTCATGCTTCATTATAGTCAAGAACATCATATTGGCTTTCAAGTGATAAACCAAATCCACTTTTCAACTCAACATCCAATCGGATACGCGGATCACAAGCGTTGTCCCTACGCTTCATACACACTACCAATCCAAGGTCCCCAAATGGACTTTTAACCACCATTTAACCTCACAATTCACAAGGTTCCCATGTATGGACTTTTAACCACCATACAACCTTATCTTCCTTAAGGTTCCCATGTATGGACTTTTAACCACCATACAACCTTAACTTTCACAAGGTTCCCATGTATGGACTTTTAACCACCATACAACCTTAACTTCCTTAAGGTTCCCATGTATGGACTTTTAACCACCATACAACCTTAACATGCACAAGGTTCCCATGTATGGACTTTTAAACACCATACAACCTTAGCATCACCGATTGGTAGTTGTATAACATCACTAACGAGATCCGGGACACCCTATACAAGATCCACACATGGACTTTACACCACCATTGTGATCTTAACAAGCACAAGGTCCACTAATGGACTTTTAACCACCATTATTACCTTTGCTTACCCAAGTTCCTCGAATGGGAATTCCACCTCCATTATGACCTTAACCATCTCGTTAGGATACTTGGATGGAGTTTACCGGTTCACTCTTAACCACTCCACATCCAAGGCGACTTTATTCACGGTGCACCCAATCCTATAGCCGGCTAACTATATCCGATCAAAGAAACCAAGAACCACTTACATCACTTGCCAATATAACCATCTTACCATATTAGTCCAATGATTCACATGCATCACCATAATGCAAAAACCATCATTTACCATCATCAATCCACTGTTTTAAAGCATTACTCAAAGCCATTACACATCATGCAACACCAAGCATTAAAACCACATTTTCAATGTATTAAACCAAGGATCTCTTACCTTGAGCATCCTTCACATATGGCTTTCAAACCAGCATTAAACCATGCTAAAATATGCTTTCAAAACTGTAACCCCCGTAGCCCGGTCTAGACGGTTGACCCGAACTACGAAGATTACACGGGGAAAACCAAAGTCAACCCGAAAGTCAACCTCGATTAACGACCCCTTTTTTTTCTTTTTAATCTTATATAGATGCACTTTAACCTTAATTGTGATCATACAAACAACATACTAAAAGATCACAAACATCAGAGATCAAACAGGGACCCAATTGAACAAATTACAACTTTAGGGACCAATTTGTAAATTCTGATAAATTAAGGGACTTAACCCAAATTAAAGTTACCATCTTGAAATTAGTCAGGTTACATGCTTCTCTGTGAAATTTCAGCTCAAAAGGACATCCACAGCTCATGCAATTGATCAAACAAGATTCGGGACCAAAACGCAAACAAATCAAAACATATAACTACCATGTCAGCCCCCTAACGGTCGACCGTTCCGAAACAGGCTAGCCCTGTTCCGAAACACGGGCCGTTCCGAAACGGGTTCCGGAACATGGCTCGACAGAGGCCAAACCGTTTCGAAACGGTGCATACCGTTTCGGACGCCTGGGTTCGTGAAAGGCACCCGTTCCGAAACGATACACCCCTGTTCCAAAACGCCTGCACAAAATTCAGCAAACAAGCATACCTAATCATGCAATTGACCACTCAAACATGCTCCAAAAGCTACCAAACTTTACCAGCATGCAATTAAACATCTTTAAGACATATAGAAACCAACAAATCAACAAACCAACTTCACATGCAAAAAGCCCCAATTCAATGGTCATGCTTCCTACACAAGCTACCCACTCAAGCATCAATCTTGCAAAACAAACATATAAGGTTCAATCCAAAAACCAGCAACAACAACAACACTTAACATACTTAGGGAGTCTCAAACACCTCCCAAAACATATACATTGGTCCCCCATTGCCAAAACATACAAAAGCTAAATGTTTAACAAAACCTTCCATACATTGAGCTTTACTTGAACTTGTTTGCTTGCCTCCTCTTGTTGCCCTCAATGTACTCTAATGCTCTGCATTATTGATTCAAGAAAACGAGAGAGCGTAAGCCAAAGCTTAGTGAGGAGTGCTCTTTGAAAACCATTCAATAATGCAATTAAAACCATTTATAAAACTTGCTTACAAACAACCTTTATACTTGCTCAAGCATACTTTAAATCAAGCAATATCATGCTTCCACATTTCCTTTAAACAAGCATCTCATGCTTCAACATAAACATTAAAACATGCATCTCATGCATCTCAATGTACTATACATGTCATATTGGCTCAAGTGATACATTTCATTTATGAAATCAAGTTCAACAACTTTCCCCAAGGACTTTTAAACACCTTGGCCCCAAGGACTTTTAAACACCTTGGCCATGGACTTTTAAACACCATGAAAGGACCACACAAGGACTTTTAACCACCTTTGTGTCAGTAGCTTGAATTACCCCAAGGACTTTTAAACACCTTGGCCCCAAGGACTTTTAAACACCTTGGCCCCATGGACTTTTAAACACCATGGAAAGGAGCACCTAAGGACTTTTAACCACCTTAGTGTCCGCAACAAGATTCATCCAAGGACTTTTAAACACCTTGATGATCTTAGGTAACAAGGCTCACTCAAGGACTTTTAACCACCTTAGTGACCTTCACTTTTACAAACCATCACTTGCCAATACACACTTTATACATCACATAATCCACTGTTTTAAAGCATTAAACCAAGCCATTTCATCATGCATTTCAAAGCATTAAATCATCATTTAACAATGCATTAAAAACAAGGTACTCTTACCTAGAGTCACCTTCAACACATGGCTTTAAACATCAGCATAAATCATGCTAAAACATCAGCAATTATCATGCTTAAACATGCTTTCAAAAACAGTAAACAAATCATGCAAAATCATCATTTTACATTGCACCAAAACATGGCCACCACTTAAAGAGAGTAATCCGAAAACTTACACTTGAGCTTAGCAAAGTTGTTTAGACTTAAACTAAGCTCCCAAAACCTTGGTTTCAAAGCCGAAAACCATTTTCACAAATCCACTCACCGATTTCCACTTTGCTTCAAGCCAAAGCACCAAATCAAGCCTCCGGATCAACAGTTCTTGGATCCAAGGATGCCTCCCCTGTTTCAACACATTAAAGCAGAGGATTAATGCATCATCATGCATTAATTGCTTCAATGAAAGCATCTAAACTCGCTACTCTCACAAAACCTCCATTTTCGGCCACCAAACACAACCGAAAATGCATCCGAAACACTTCTAAACAAAGCCCAGCCACAAACCAGCAAAAACCTCACTTCCATTAACATCAACACACATCTAAAAACAACCTATAAACATCCTTATACCTCCAGCAACACCAGATCCACAAGATCACCACAAAAGCTACCTTAAAACACAAGCTAAACTTAGGAAATCCAACCTATCCGGGATTGCATCAATCAAGACTCATTTCCACATCAATTTAATGATCATTTAACATCAAAAACACTCCTCAAAACACAGATTTAACAGATCAAACGAAAATCATGTGAAATCATCAAAATCTTGCATAATTAGCCAAGATCCATAAATCAACCTTAAAACCTTTAATCAATTATCAAATTAGGATTGAAAACTTTAGGAATTTCATTAAAGAACTTGAAGTTCATAGGAGAAGGACGTTCTTACCTCCAAACTTGAGTTTCTCCTCTTTTTGGAATAGAAAAGCTTGATGAAACTTGAAGTAATTGAAGAGGTTTTGAAGACACAATGATTTGCAACCAATTGAGAGTTGAAAGGAGAATTTTAAGGGAGAAAATCAGAATGAGATCTCTGGAAATTAAGTGTTTGGGTTGAGAGAAAAAGAGAGAAAGAAAATTGGAAGTTAGATGAGAAAATACCAAAAATGAGTTTCCCTCCTTTTTGATTTCTTTAAAAATCAGAATTATGTGTTAAAATATCTTAGAAAAATCTGGAGAAACTCCCTTTGGGTAAATAGCTCCTTAAAGATTCAAAGTTTCAACCCTTTATAAAATAGCCACCAAACTTTCAAAAATTACATTTTGGTCACTAGCCAAAATGTCACCCTTCCAAAACTCATTTTCCAAAATTGATTTCACAGTTCACTTAATTATATTAAAAGAGGATTTTAGAACATTTTTCCATATTTTTAATGCAACCCGAACTAGGCTTTCCTAATTTAACCTCTTACGATTCGAACAACACTTTGACCAACCGGTCAACGCTCAAGACTTCCAAGCCCAAAACCGGGGCGTTACAACTCTCCCCCCCTTAAGAAATTTCATCCTCGAAATTTACCTGAAGGAAAGAGATAAGGAAACTGCTTCAGCATATCATCCTTCCGCTCCCACGTGGCTTCCTCAACACCGCGATGCTTCCACAGCACCTTCACCAACTCAATGGTCTTGCCACGAAGAACCTTGCTATCTGAATCCAGAACCTTCACCGGTTCCTCATCATAGGTCAAATCCGGATTCAATTCCACTTCCTCCACAGGCAACACATGCGAAGGATCAGATCTATACCTCCGGAGCATAGAAACATGGAACACATCATGAATCTTCTCCAGCTCCTGAGGTAACCTCAACCTATACGCAACAGGACCCACACGCTCAACAACCTCATACGGTCCAATGTATCTAGGGCTCAGCTTACCCTTCCGACCAAACCTCATCACCTTCTTCCAAGGCGAAACCTTCAAAAACACGCGATCACCCACCGCAAACTCTATCTCCTTACGCTTCAAATCCGCGTAAGACTTCTGCCGATCAGAAGCAGCCTTCAACCGCTCACAAATGAGCTTCACCTTCTCGGTAGTCCCTTTCAACAAAGCAGGCATCGAAACCAACTTTTGACCAGTTTCAGCCCAACACAGAGGAGTCCTACACTTCCTCCCATACAGAGCCTCATAAGGTGCCATCTGTATACTCGCCTGATAACTGTTGTTGTAAGCGAACTCAACCAAAGTCAGATGCTTCTCCCAAGAACCTTGGAACTCTATCACACAGCATCTCAACATATCCTCCAAAATCTGAATAACTCGCTCAGACTGGCCATCCGACTGAGGATGATAGGATGTACTGAAATGCAACCTTGTACCCAGAGCTTGATGCAAACACTGCCAAAAACGCAATGTGAACCTCGGATCCCTATCCGACACGATCGACTTAGGCACACCATGCAACCTCACAACCTCAGCAATGTACAGCTCTGCCAGCTTATCCAAAGAAAACGTAGTATGCACAGGCAAGAAATGCGCACACTTCGTCAGGCGATCCACAATCACCCAAACAGAATTCTTCTTTGACGGAGACAAAGTTAAACCAGATACAAAATCCATGGTAACCCGCCCCCACTTCCACTCAGGAATTTTCAACGGTTGCAACAAACCACAAGGAACCTGATGTTCAGCCTTGACTCGCTGACACACCAAACACTTGCTCACGAACTCTGCCACATCCTTCTTTAAGCCCACCCAATAGTACTCATCACGAAGATCGCGATACATCTTAGTACTACCAGGATGCATAGCAAAAGGACTATTATGACCTTCAGCTAGAATAGCACGCCTCAACTCAGCATCTGCAGGCACTACTTTCCGACTACCAAAACACAACACCCCATCCTCATTAAAGCAGAAATCCGAAGGCCTACCCTCCGCGATATCCTGAACATGAGACACCAAGGAATCATCCAACAACTGCTTATCCTTGATCAACTGAACCAACGACGGTTTCACTTGCAACTCAGCAACAAGACCACCATCCTGCGATAAGCTCAAGCTAGCAAACATAGCTCTCAACTCAACAGCTACCTTTCTACTCAAGGCATCCGCAACAACATTGGCCTTTCCAGGATGATACTCTATCGTCAGATCATAATCCTTGAGCAACTCCAACCAACGTCGCTGCCTGAGATTCAACTCCTTCTGAGACATCAGATACCTCAAACTCTTGTGATCCGTGTACACAGTACACTTCTCACCATACAGATAATGCCTCCGGATCTTCAGAGCAAAAACCACTGCAGCCAACTCAATATCATGCGTAGGATAATTGCGCTCATGCACCTTCAACTGTCGCGACGCATAAGCCACAACCTTACCCTCTTGCATCAGCACACACCCCAAACCTACATAGGATGCATCACTGTAGACTACAAACTCTTTCCCTGATTCAGGCTGAATCAAGATAGGAGCCTGCGTCAAAGCCATCTTCAGCTTCTCAAAAGCTTGCTGTCTCGCTTCTGTCCACTCATACTTAACATCTTTCTGCAGCAACTTCGTCAAAGGAGCAGCAATCTTGGAAAAACCATCCACAAACCTTCGGTAGTATCCTGCCAAACCAAGGAAACTACGAACCTCCTGAACAGACTTAGGAACTTTCCAATTCATCACTGCTTCAATCTTCTGAGGATCAACACGAATCCCCTCGGCTGAGACCACATGCCCAAGAAAAACCACCTCTCTAAGCCAGAACTCACACTTGCTCAGCTTAGCATAAAGCTGATTCTCCAACAAAGCCTGCAGCACAAACCTCAAATGCTCTTCGTGCTCTTCCTCAGTACGCGAGTACACAAGGATATCATCAATGAACACCACAACGAACTTGTCCAGGTATTCATGAAAAACACGATTCATCATGTCCATGAAAGCAGCAGGAGCATTTGTCAAACCAAACGGCATCACAAGGAACTCATAATGCCCATACCTTGTCCTGAAAGCTGTCTTAGGCACATCCACATCCTTCACCTTCAATTGATAATACCCTGACCTCAAGTCAATCTTAGAGAACACAACAGCTCCCCGAAATTGATCAAAGAGATCATCAATCCTCGGCAAAGGATACCGATTCTTGATAGTCAACTTGTTCAGCTGACGGTAATCAATGCACATCCTCATCGTGCCATCTTTCTTCTTCACAAACAAGACAGGAGCACCCCAAGGCGAAACACTCGGCCGGATGAAACCACGATCAAGCAACTCTTGCAACTGCGTCTTCAGCTCCTTCAGCTCTTTAGGTGCCATTCTATAGGGAGTAATGGACACAGGAGTGGTATTCTCATACAGCTCAATACCAAACTCCACCTCGCGATTAGGAGGTAAACCAGGCAACTCCTCAGGAAAAACATCAGGAAACTCCTTCACAACCCTGATATCCTGCACCCTCAGCTCCTTCGAACTAGGATTCATCACAAAAGCTAGAAAAGCTTCACAACCTTGCCTCAGCATCCTGCTCGCCTCCAAGGTAGAAACAACATTGGCAAGAAACTTCACATTCTCACCAACTACCACCACTTCATAATCATCCGCAAGCTTAAGCGAAACCCGCTTATTCTCACAATCCACAACAGCACGATGCTCAGCAAGCCAATCCATACCAAGGATCACATCAAAACCATAAAAGGGCAACTCCATAAGATCAACATGAAAGACATGCTCTTGAACAACCAAAGGACACCTTCTATAAAGCTTACGAGTCACAACAGTTTCACCAAAAGAACTAGTGACTCTAACACCAACATCCAAAGACTCAACAGGAAAACCAAGCAACTCAGCATGCTCACGAAGAATGTATGAATGCGTAGATCCAGAATCAATCAAAGAAAGCAATGACAAGGATTGCAAAGTAAAGGTACCTGCAATCACATCAGCATCATTCCTTCCCTCGCGCTGAGCATACACCCTCGCTTGGCCTCCACCCTCAGGTTGAATAGCCACAACATGAGCTACTCCGCGACCACCTTCCTCTCGCCTCTGAAAATTACCACGGCCGCGCCCACGACCTCTCTGCGGTGCTGCAACAACATGAGCACGCTCTTGACCACCAGCCATCCTCGGACAATCACGCCTCAAATGGTCAGCAGAACCACAGTTCCAACACTCATAACCAGCTGCCACAACAGGAGCTTGCACCTCCCTCCCAGCACGAGGACAGTCACGCTTCAAGTGACCACGGGAACCACAAATCCAACAAGCACTAGGGTCAGCTCTAGCATTGCCACCCCTAGCAGGTGCACCTCCACCTCTCTTAGATGAGGACATGAATTCACGCTTCTTCTCGTCCAGATATCTAACTCCCAGATATCTCCTCTTGAACGCATGCTGAAAGAACGTCCAAGTAACATCAGCATCAGCCATACCAGAGATTGTGGTCGTCCACCACGTATAAGCATCGCCTTGTAGCAGTGACACCACACATCCCAGCTTTTGCACATCAGTGCAACTCATCTGTCCCAAGACACGCTTGGTACTCTCCAGCCATGCTTCTGACCTCTCAGCCGTCATACCCCTAAACTCAGTCCCACCAAGACTGCGCAAACGCTCTAAGGGTAATCTAGCTCCAGCATCCCCCTGATGCCCAGCTCCTTGAGCTCCAGCTACTGCTGCTCGAAAAGCACCCGCAATAGCTTGTACCAGCACAGACATGTCAGGCATCGCCTGCCCCTGACCAACTTCAGGTCCTGCAGCTCCAGCACCAGCTGCCTCAGCTCCAGCTCTTTCCCTCTCCGCACCACCACCACCAGGTGGAGGAGGATGTATCACAGCACTACCCGTATGCTCATCATTCACATTCCCCTCCGGGGTCGTAGCTCTCGCGCTACTCCTTAACTCTCTACGTGGTGCCATACTTTACCATGCATAACAATACAAATAAAACAAGTCAGGACCAGCAAGGTAAGCAAATTCCAAGTATTCAAGCTCAATTTCTTTCAAAAACAACATCATCTCTTTAGCTTTTGTTTGGCAATGGGTACCCTCATCATGCATCATCACAACATGCATCACATACACATCATCATCACAAATCACTGAACATGCTTTCACACAACAAGCATACAAACCAAACCATGCTTCAATCATGCATACAGACATTCCCTATTACTCGAGAACTCAGCTCTGATACCACCAAATGTAACCCCCGTAGCCCGGTCTAGACGGTTGACCCGAACTACGAAGATTACACGGGGAAAACCAAAGTCAACCCGAAAGTCAACCTCGATTAACGACCCCTTTTTTTTCTTTTTAATCTTATCTAGATGCACTTTAACCTTAATTGTGATCATACAAACAACATACTAAAAGATCACAAACATCAGAGATCAAATAGGGACCCAATTGAACAAATTACAACTTTAGGGACCAATTTGTAAATTCTGATAAATTAAGGGACTTAACCCAAATTAAAGTTACCATCTTGAAATTAGTCAGGTTACATGCTTCTCTGTGAAATTTCAGCTCAAAAGGACATCCACAGCTCATGCAATTGATCAAACAAGATTCGGGACCAAAACGCAAACAAATCAAAACATATAACTACCATGTCAGCCCCCTAACGGTCGACCGTTCCGAAACAGGCTAGCCCTGTTCCGAAACACGGGCCGTTCCGAAACGGGTTCCGGAACGTGGCTCGACAGAGGCCAAACCGTTTCGAAACGGTGCATACCGTTTCGGACGCCTGGGTTCATGAAAGGCACCCGTTCCGAAACGATACACCCCTGTTCCGAAACGCCTGCACAAAATTCAGCAAACAAGCATACCTAATCATGCAATTGACCACTCAAACATGCTCCAAAAGCTACCAAACTTTACCAGCATGCAATTAAACATCTTTAAGACATATAGAAACCAACAAATCAACAAACCAACTTCACATGCAAAAAGCCCCAATTCAATGGTCATGCTTCCTACACAAGCTACCCACTCAAGCATCAATCTTGCAAAACAAACATATAAGGTTCAATCCAAAAACCAGCAACAACAACAACACTTAACATACTTAGGGAGTCTCAAACACCTCCCAAAACATATACATTGGTCCCCCATTGCCAAAACATACAAAAGCTAAATGTTTAACAAAACCTTCCATACATTGAGCTTTACTTGAACTTGTTTGCTTGCCTCCTCTTGCTGCCCTCAATGTACTCTAATGCTCTGCATTATTGATTCAAGAAAACGAGAGAGCGTAAGCCAAAGCTTAGTGAGGAGTGCTCTTTAAAAACCATTCAATAATGCAATTAAAACCATTTATAAAACTTGCTTACAAACAACCTTTATACTTGCTCAAGCATACTTTAAATCAAGCAATATCATGCTTCCACATTTCCGTTAAACAAGCATCTCATGCTTCAACATAAACATTAAAACATGCATCTCATGCATCTCAATGTACTATACATGTCATATTGGCTCAAGTGATACATTTCATTTATGAAATCAAGTTCAACAACTTTCCCCAAGGACTTTTAAACACCTTGGCCCCAAGGACTTTTAAACACCTTGGCCATGGACTTTTAAACACCATGAAAGGACCACACAAGGACTTTTAACCACCTTTGTGTCAGTAGCTTGAATTACCCCAAGGACTTTTAAACACCTTGGCCCCAAGGACTTTTAAACACCTTGGCCCCATGGACTTTTAAACACCATGGAAAGGAGCACCTAAGGACTTTTAACCACCTTAGTGTCCGCAACAAGATTCATCCAAGGACTTTTAAACACCTTGATGATCTTAGGTAACAAGGCTCACTCAAGGACTTTTAACCACCTTAGTGACCTTCACTTTTACAAACCATCACTTGCCAATACACAATTTATACATCACATAATCCATTGTTTTAAAGCATTAAACCAAGCCATTTCATCATGCATTTCAAAGCATTAAATCATCATTTAACAATGCATTAAAAACAAGGTACTCTTACCTAGAGTCACCTTCAACACATGGCTTTAAACATCAGCATAAATCATGCTAAAACATCAGCAATTATCATGCTTAAACATGCTTTCAAAAACAGTAAACAAATCATGCAAAATCATCATTTTACATTGCACCAAAACATGGCCACCACTTAAAGAGAGTAATCCGAAAACTTACACTTGAGCTTAGCAAAGTTGTTTATACTTAAACTAAGCTCCCAAAACCTTGGTTTCAAAGCCGAAAACCATTTTCACAAATCCACTCACCGATTTCCACTTTGCTTCAAGCCAAAGCACCAAATCAAGCCTCCGGATCAACAATTCTTGGATCCAAGGATGCCTCCCCTGTTTCAACACATTAAAGCAGAGGATTAATGCATCATCATGCATTAATTGCTTCAATGAAAGCATCTAAACTCGCTGCTCTCACAAAACCTCCATTTTCGGCCACCAAACACAACCGAAAATGCATCCGAAACACTTCTAAACAAAGCCCAGCCACAAACCAGCAAAAACCTCACTTCCATTAACATCAACACACATCTAAAAACAACCTATAAACATCCTTATACCTCCAACAACACCAGATCCACAAGATCACCACAAAAGCTACCTTAAAACACAAGCTAAACTTAGGAAATCCAACCTATCCGGGATTGCATCAATCAAGACTCATTTCCACATCAATTTAATGATCATTTAACATCAAAAACACTCCTCAAAACACAGATTTAACAGATCAAACGAAAATCATGTGAAATCATCAAAATCTTGCATAATTAGCCAAGATCCATAAATCAACCTTAAAACCTTTAATCAATTATCAAATTAGGATTGAAAACTTTAGGAATTTCATTAAAGAACTTGAAGTTCAGAGGAGAAGGACGTTCTTACCTCCAAACTTGAGTTTCTCCTCTTTTTGGAATAGAAAAGCTTGATGAAACTTGAAGTAATTGAAGAGGTTTTGAAGACACAATGATTTGCAACCAATTGAGAGTTGAAAGGAGAATTTTAAGTGAGAAAATCAGAATGAGATCTCTGGAAATTAAGTGTTTGGGTTGAGAGAAAAAGAGAGAAAGAAAATTGGAAGTTAGATGAGAAAATACCAAAAATGAGTTTCCCTCCTTTTTGATTTCTTTAAAAATCAGAATTATGTGTTAAAATATCTTAGAAAAATCTGGAGAAACTCCCTTTGGGTAAATAGCTCCTTAAAGATTCAAAGTTTCAACCCTTTATAAAATAGCCACCAAACTTTCAAAAATTACATTTTGGTCACTAGCCAAAATGTCACCCTTCCAAAACTCATTTTCCAAAATTGATTTCACAGTTCACTTAATTATATTAAAAGAGGATTTTAGAACATTTTTCCATATTTTTAATGCAACCCGAACTAGGCTTTCCTAATTTAACCTCTTACGATTCGAACAGCACTTTGACCAACCGGTCAACGCTCAAGACTTCCAAGCCCAAAACCGGGGCGTTACAAAAACAGAATTTAAAACATGCAAATCACATGCATTGCAACCATCAATCACAATTGCTTTTAAAACCAAATCCACATCACAAATCAAGAGCGAAAATCCATTTACTTACTCTTGAGCTTAGATAAGTTGTTTAGACTTAAACTAAGCTCCCAAAACCTTTAAATCTTGGTTTAAAAGCTGAAAACCCAACTTCACTCACCGATACACAAAACAAGGCTAACCGACAAGCCTTCCAAGCATCTGAAGCCTTCCGCACCACCTCTAATGCTCACGGATCAAACTCCCTTGTTTCAAGCACACAACAACAGAGGATTAATGCATCATTATGCATTAAAAGCACCAGCAACACAACTCAACTCGCTGCTCATCACAAATCCAACATTTCGGCTACCAAACACAACCGAAATTACCTCCAAACACTTCCAAAACTTAACCCAGCCAAGATCCATCTCTTCTAACCATTTTTAAACATCAATTAACATCCAAAATGATCACAAACACGTCCTTATACCTCCAGCTATAACAGATCATCAAAAACACTCAAAAAACAACCAAAAACTCAAGCAAAACTTAGGAAATTCAACCTATCCAGGATTGCATTAATTAAACCTCAACTTCTAATCAATTTATCATTCATTTAACATCAAAAACACACCTCAAAACCCTGCTTAAACAGATCATACGAAAATCCACCAAAAATCACCAAATCTTGCATTTTAAGCCAAGATCCTTTACACAACTTCAAAAACCACTTATAAAACATTAATTAAGGATTGAGAACTTAGGAATTTCAGTAAAGAACTGATAGTTTAGAGGAGAAGGACGTTCTTACCTCCAAACTTGAGTTTCTCCCTTTTTGGAACCAAAATCTTGAAAATCCAATTAGCAATTGGTGAGGTTTTGTTGATGTGATGATTAGAAATCAAAAGAGGATTGAAAAGAGAGATTTGAGTGACAAAATCTGAAGGAAATATCTGGAGAGAAAGTGTTTGGGTTGAGAGAAAATGAGAGAAAAGGAAAATTGGAAGTTAGTTACAAAATAGCCAAAAATGATTTCCCTCCACTTTTCTTTAGCTTTAAAATCAGAATTAAACATTAAAATATCTTAGAAAAATCTGGAGAAACTCCCTTTGGGTAAATAGCTCCTTAAAGATTCAAAGTTTCAATCCTTTCTAAAACAGTCACGAAACTTTCAAAAATTACATTTTGGTCACTAGCCAAAATGTCACCCTTCCAAAACTCATTTTATAAAATTGATTTCACAGTTCACTTATATATATTAAAATAGGATTTTAGAACATTTTTCCATATTTTTAATGCAACCCGAACTAGGCTTTCCTAATTTCACTCTTTTATATTCGAACAACACTTTGACCGAACCGGTCAACGCCCGAAACTTCCAAGCCCAAGACCGGGGCGTTACAACTCTCCCCCTCTTAGGAAATTTCGTCCTCGAAATTTCAACTGGCGAAAAGAGAACAACTAAACTTCACAAATCATCATACAAGGCAACACAAAAGTCTCAATCACCACTGAACACTTTCCATACAAAACTCCACCGAACCCAACACCACCACATATTGTTCACAAATTCCAGAACACTCAATTGTTAACCACATCTTAACCTTTCGCACTTCCGGACTGCACACAGCCCCAACAACACCCTGAAGAACCTCAAACTTTTACAGCACACAACACCTTAACACACAACTCCCAAAAACCTGTTCACACAGTGACACCAACCAATCCAGTTCAGCCACTATGTAACCCCACCACCTTCACTGCTTCTAAAACTCCTTGCAAACTATTCAACCTCTTCCAAAGACTACCACAACAAGCAAAAATTCTTAAGCACCAACTGCTTACCCAACCTCTCAACGTATTACTGTCCTTACTTCACATCCACCGCTATCTTTACCATCGACTCACCAGAACTGCTCTCTCATCAACAGACAACCACGTCACAAACCCCAACCTTGATTTCGCCCACCTTTCCACACACCACCAGCTGATCTCAAAAAGAATTACTTATTCACAACCAGCCAACCAACGATGGCCTTCGATCTTTCATTGCCTCTCTACTTCAAGCTTCAACCATAACACTTGCCTTACTAGAACATCGCCCAACTTAAACATACATACCATCTTCTCAACTCCTCAAAGGTTGCTAAGAACCAACACTTACATAAACAACCCTTCTACTACAACATCAACGCTAAGCTATCCCAGCACTTTAGAAACACATCCACTAATCTGCAACATCACTAAACACCAAGGAACCACCACCTCTACTAGCTATTCAAACCACCTGACCGATTCTAACCTCAACCGGTACTCCTCACCACCAAACCACTAAACTCTTCAAGCATCAAACACTTTCCCTTCTACCAACAAACTATACCACACTCATTAATACTAGCAACTAGCTTAATACTCTCCATTACTTCTAACTTCCACTCAGCACCAAAACAACCTCTAAAAACCCATCATCCCACCTAATCCAACCACAACACTAACAGATTTGATTAGTTATTAGCGAGTGTGAACATCGTATGCATGATCACCTACATGCCCTATCAATGCCTGATGTACATGTATGCAAAACCTCTAGTGTCATGCCACATGTATGCATGGACCAACATATATAATATAACATATAACAATGATTTTAACTGTGCATGAATGCCAGTTCACACCCTCCAATAACATCCTCAAAATCTGTCTAAGAACAACCTCCCATCCCACTCCTAACTTATCTAGCTCCATCATACCAACAACCATTAACCACAAGGTACTCACTTAAGCCTTCTTCACACCCAAGATATTACCAAACCACAACTACCATTACCCCAAACATACTAGCAACAAGACTAAACTTACCACACAAGGAAAAACCAACAGAACCCAAACCAAGGTAACTAAAGCAAAGATCACTTAACAAGGTTACCTGAAAGCACAACACCACCCTGAAGCTTCATCAGACGAGCTCTCTTCCTTGCGGAACCATCATCCTCCTGCCGCACCATTGCAGCACTAGCTAACACACCAGGGTCACCACCAACTCCTTGCGGTAAAGAACCTTGGCTGTTCCGGGCCAACATCAAACAATCACGTCTCATGTGTCTAGCAGACCCACATTTCCAGCAATTCTCCTTTCCAACACTCTTCACAACTTCCTGCTCTTTCTGCCACCTCTGAACCTCGCCTCGGCCGTGCCCACGACCTTTCTAAGACCCTTTGGCTAACACCAAAGCTGACTTCACTCCATGAGGACAATCACGCTTAACATGCATCTTAGAACCACAATTCCAACAAGCACCTGCGCCCCTACAACGTCCAACATGGCGCCTTTCACATCGGTCACACACAGATGGCTGAGCTTCCACTCCTTGCTCAAGCAACACTTGCTCACCAACAGCACTACCTTCACACTGCTTAACCCTTGGAAACTTCTCTCCAAGATACCTTTCATAAAAGGCAGATACAAAGAAATCCCAATCAATATCATGGATATGTGACGCCACCGCCACAGATGTCCACCAGGCACACGCGTCCTCCAACAACAGAGAAACAACACTCCCCAGCTTACAAGCATAATCACAGCCTTCCTGATCCAAAATCAGAATCACAGTGGCCAACCAGGCCTCAAACATCTCTGGTGTAGAACCATGATATTCCACAGCACCCAAATCAAGCAAACGCTGCTTCGGCAAACCCACACATCCAGCCAGCACATCCACTGATTTTACCTCTACCACAGCCTGAGATGTTCCCAACACCTCATGCTCAACAGATAATGAACTTTTCATCACATAAGCTTCTTTCCCTTGCCTTACCATCTCAACTCCAGGCACAGAAGACTGAGACATAACACCTTTACAAAAGGGTGAATTCTTTGCCTTAACAACCTGCCCCAAGGCAGCAACCATCTCACTCAACCGCCATTCTTTCATCGACTTTGCCATACCACTAACAACAACAAACATACAATCACAACAAGCAAGCAAACCAGTTAGACCAGCATTAAGCAAGGATTCAAACTCCAACTCCAAATAACACAATAGCTATATTAATAAGGCAATGGGTATCCCGAATCCTCCCCTTTACATGACATAACAGTCAACACAACATGGATATCACAACATCAAGCATATCAACAACATACCTTGATCATTCTTACACCAAACAACATCCAATTGCACCAGCATATTAGCAACATAACATGCTCAAAACACATTCACCATGCATAACATCAGCTCATAGCATCAGCACATATCCACATAAACTCAACCAAGATTCATAACCACAGAACATGCTTGCATACATCAGCAACATGCTCAGAAACATCAACAGCATACTCAAAAACACATGTTTCAACCAACTTTCAACCACACAACAAGGTAAACATCAAACACACATCACATCAACTTACCGTTTTCCCCAACCTTCGCAACTCAGCTCTGATACCACCTAATGTAACCCCCGTAGCCCGGCCTAGACGGTTGACCCGAACTACGAAGATTACACGGGGAAAACCAACGTCAACCCGAAAGTCAACCTTGATTAACGACCCTTTTTTTTCTTTTTAATCTTGTCTAGATGCACCTTAACCTTAGATGTGATCACACAAACACCATGCTCAAAGATCACAAACATCAGAGATCAAACAGGGACCCAATTGAAAAAATTACAACTTTAGGGACCAAATTGTAATTTCTGAAAACTCTAAGGACTTAACCAGATTTTAAGTTACCAATTTAAAATTAATCATGTTTCATGCTTCTCTGCCAAATTTAAGCTCAAACGGATAACCCAAACTCATACAATTGCACAAACAAGATTCAGGACCAAAATGCAAACATTTTGAAACATTTAACCGCTCATGTCAGCCCCCAACGGTCACCCGTTCCGAAACAGGCCAAGCCCGTTCCGAAACACGGGGCCGTTCCGCAACGCGTTCCGCAACGAGGGTCTGGCAGAATGCTTTCCGTTTCGGAACGGTGGCACCCGTTTTGGACGCCTGGGTTCATGCAGGGCACCCGTTCCGAAACGGTGTCATCTGTTCCGAAACGCCTAGCCCATAATGCTGCATTTTGCTCACTCAAACACACAATTGATCATTCAAACATGCTCCAAAAGCCACCAAACTTTACCAACATGCAATTCAACATAAATGAGTCATACTTGCATCAACAATTCAACAGAAACACAACATATAAGAAAAGCCCCAAATCTATAGGCATGCTTCCTACACAAGCAACCATTTAGGCACAAACCTTCCAAAACAAACTCATTTAAGCCAATTCATGTTCCAACAACATTAGCAACAACATTTAGACATTCTTGATCAAACATATACGATCACATACACATCAACCCGAGAGATTCTACCCCATTGCCCTTATTAACTATAGTTATTCACCGAGACATACATCTCCATTGGAGTCCACCTTGAATCCCTTGCTCCTTGCTGTCCAAACTTCACGAATCTGCATTGATGGACAAAAAGGAGCGTAAGCACATAATGCTTAGTGAGGAATGCTCAAAACCAAAACACCATCAATGCAGCGGGTCATTAAAACACTTTTAAAACAAACCCGATTTGATTACCCAAGCCATTTGAAAACCCTTTTCAACATCAAGCTCAAATCATGCATAAACACCATATGCCAAGCTTAAACAAAACCATGGAAAACACTCCCATTTCACAACATACCTTTCTTAAACTTGAAAACCATATCAAGCAAGAAACCTTTTAAAACCATAGCTCAAATAATCCATCTCATGCATTTAACCAAGGCAACATAAGAACCATAACAACATCTTCACATGCCTTTAAAAACAAGTCTTACAAGACTCCAATGCAATAAAGATATTTCATGCTCACATGCATCATTTACCAAATGATAACCAACACTTGTTCAACCTAACAAGTAACATGCATTCACTAGCATCATACACTTTTCATGCAACAATGCATCTTTTCAAGCATCTCATGCCTCACATGCAATTATGCATCATTTCAAGCATCCCATGCTTCACATGCAATCATACATCATTTCAAGCATCTCATGCTTCACATGCAACCATGCATCATTTCAAGCATCTCATGCTTCACATGCAACCATGCATCATTTCAAGCATCTCATGCTTCTCTATGATCAAGAACATTACATTGGCTTCCAAGAGATCAACCACATTCACTTTTCAACTCAACAACCCGATCGGATACGCGGATTCCGAGCGTTGTCCCTACGCTCCCTACACCCTACCAATCCAAGGTCCTCGAATGGGCAACAACCTCCATTATGACCTCATCATCCTAAGGTTCCCATGTATGGACTTTTAAACACCATACAACTGTAACGCCCCGGTTTTGGGCTCAGAAGTTTTGGCGTTGACCGGTTTAGTCAAAGTGCTGATCGAATATATAAGAGGGAATTTAGGAAAACCTAGTTCGGGTTGCATTAAAAATATGGAAAAATATTCTAAAATCATCTTTTAATATATAAAAGTGAACTGTGAAATCAATTTTGGAAAATGAGGTTCGGAAGGTTGACATTTTGGCTAGTGACCAAAATGTAATTTTTGAAAGTTGCGGGACAGTTTTATAAAGGATTGAAACTTTGAATCTTTAAGGAGCTATTATTCCAAAAAGGATTTCTCCAGATTTTTCTAAGATATTTTAAGTCTAAAATCTGATTTTAAAGATTAAGAAAAGAGAGGGAAATCATTTTAACCAATTCTTAACTAATTTTTCTATTTTCTCTCAAATTCTCTTTTCTCTCATTTTCTCTCTACCCAAACAAGATTTCCTCAGATTTCTTTCTCTGATTTTGACTTCTTAATCTCTCATTTCAACTCTCATTTGATTTCTAATCATCTCATCATCAAAACCTCACAATTTACAAGTTGATTCATCAAGCATTTTGGCTCTAAAGTGGAGAAATTCAAGTTTGGAGGTAAGAACGTCCTTCTCCTCTAAACTATCAGTTCTTTACTGAAATTCCTAAGTTCTCAATCCTTGATTCATGTTTTATTAAAGGCTTTTCAATTGAGATCTTGATTTTTGGCTAAAATGCAAGATTTGGTGATTTTGGTGAAAATTTCGTGTGATCTGTTTAAGCAGGGTTTTGAGGTGTTAAAATGATGTTAAATGAATGCTAAAATGATTAGAAGTTGAGGTTTAATCAATGCAATCCCGGATAGGTTGAATTTCCTAAGTTTGGCTTGAGTTTTTGGTTGTTTTTGGAGTGTTTTTGGTGATCTGTTATACCTGGAGGTATAAGGACGTGGTTGTGATCTTTTTGCACGTTAGTTGAAGTATAAAAATGGTTAGAAGTGATGGATCTTGGCTGGGTTAAGTTTTGGAAGTGTTTGGAGATGATTTCGGTTGTGTTTGGTAGCCAAATTGTTAGATTTGTGATGAGCAGCGAGTTGTGTTGATGTTGCTGGTGTTTTAATGCATAAGGATGCATTAATGTTCTGTTTTTATGTGCTTGAAACAGGGGAGGTTGATCCTTGAGTTTTGGAGGTGTTTTCGGAAGGTTTCGGAAGCTTGGAAAGCTTGTTGGCTAGGCTTGTTTGGTAATCGGTGAGTGAAAGTGGATTTTCAGCTTTTTAACCAAAGGTTGAAGGTTTTGGGAGCTTAGTATAAGTCTAAACAACTTTGCTAAGCTCAAGTGTAAGTTTTCGGATTACTCTCTTAGAGTGGGTGCCATGTTTTGATGAAATGTGAAATGATGATTTTGCATGATTTACTACTGTTTTGGAAAGCATGTTTTAGCATGTTATTTGCTGATGTTTTAGCATGATTTATGCTAATGTTTTAAGCCATGTGTTGAAGGTGTCTCTAGGTAAGAGTGCCTTGTTTTTATGCATTGTTAAATGATGATTTAATGCTTTGAAATGCATGATGAAATGGCTTGATTTAAATGCTTTAAAACAGTGGATTACATGATGTATAAAGTGTGTATTGGCAAGTGATGGTTTGTAAAAGTGAAGGTCACTAAGGTGGTTAAAAGTCCTTGAGTGAGCCTTGTTATCTAAGATCATCAAGGTGGTTAAAAGTCCTTGGATGAATCTTGTTGCGGACACTAAGGTGGTTAAAAGTCCTTAGGTGCTCCTTTCCATGGTGGTTAAAAGTCCATGGGGCCAAGGTGTTTAAAAGTCCTTGGGGCCAAGGTGTTTAAAAGTCCTTGGGGTATTTCAAGCTACGGACACAAAGGTGGTTAAAAGTCCTTGTGTGGTCCATTCATGGTGTTTAAAAGTCCATGGCCAAGGTGTTTAAAAGTCCTTGGGGAAAGTTGTTGAACTTGATTTCATAAATGAAATGTATCACTTGAGCCAATATGACATGTTTTGTACATGAGATGCATGAGATGCATGATTTGATGTTTATGTTGAAGCATGAGATGCTAGTTTAAATGAAATGTGGAAGCATGTTATTGCTTGATTTAAAGTACGCTTTGAGCATGTGTAAAGGTTGTTTACAAGCATGAATTACAAATGGTTTTAAATGCATTATTGAATGGTTTTTAAAGAGCGCTCCTCACTAAGCTTTGGCTTACGCTCTCTCGTTTTCTTGATTCAATAATGCAGAGCATTAGAGTGCATTGAGGGCAGCAAGAGGAGGCAAGCACACAAGTTCAAGTAAAGCTCAATGTATGGAAGGTTTTGTTAAACATTTTAGCTTTTGGTCGATTTGGCAATGGGGGACCAATGTATATGTTTTGGGAGGTGTTAAGACTCCCTAAGTATGTTAAATGTTGCTGTGGTTGTTGGTTTTTGGTTTGATCTCTTATATGCTTGGCTATGAAGGTTTATGCATGAAAGGTAGCTTAAGTAGGAAGCATGTCGTTTTAATTGGGGCTTTTCATGTGTGATGGTTATGAGTTGAATTGTTGATGCATTTATGATCCCTGCATGCTGTATATCTATGTGGTATGATTTGGTGATGTTAATCTGAGGTTTGAAGCATGAATGGTATGAATTTCAAGTCGATTTCAGACAGGGGTATCGGTACTCGGGCTCGCGTATCGATACGCCTGAGCCAAATATGCTCTTTTCTGCCCAGGCATATCGGTACGGTTGTGGGGGTATCGATACTTATCTGGGTAAAGTTTGAATGCCGTATCGGTACAGGGGATATCGTATCGATACCGTTGCTCGAGTTTGGTTACTGCCTTCCCCGCGTATCGATACGACATCAGGTGTATCGATACCTGACCGTTAAATTCAGTTAAAAGTATCTTTATATGTTTTGCTTTGTTTACGTTTTAGTCCTGAATCATGTTGTTCAATTGTATGAGCTTGGGATGTCCGTTTGAGCTGAAATTTGGCAGAGAGGCATGAAACATGATTAATTTCAAGATGGTAACTTCAATTTGGGCTAAGTCCTTTAATTTGTCAGAATTTACAATTTGGTCCCTAAAGTTGTAATTTGTTCAATTGGGTCCCAGTTTGATCTCTGATGTTTGTGATCTTTTGATGCGTTGTCTGTATGGTCACACTTAAGGTTAATGTGCATCTAGATAAGATTAAAAAGAAAAAAAAGGGTCGTTAATCAAGGTTGACTTTCGGGTTGACTTTGGTTTTCCCCGTGTAATCTTCGTAGTTCGGGTCAACCGTCTAGACCGGGCTACGGGGGTTACAACAACCTTAGCTTTTTCCCCAAGGTTCCCATGTATGGACTTTTAACCACCATACAACCTTGACATGCACAAGATTCCCACGTATGGACTTTTAACCACCATACAACCTTTGCATAACCGATTGGTAGTTGTAGAACATCACTAACGAGATCCGGGACACCCTACACAAGATCCACACATGGACTTAACACTGCCATTGTGATCTCAACAAGTACAAGGTTCTCACATATGGACTTTTAACCACCATATAACCTTTACTCAACCAAGGTCCTCGAATGGGCAACAACCTCCATTATGACCTCATCTCGTTAGGATACTTGAAGGGAGCTTTTCCGGTCCACTCTTGACCACTCCACCTCCAAGGCGACTTAATTCACGGTGCACCCAATCCTATAGCCGGCTAACTATATCCGATCAACAAACCAAGAACCATTTACATCACTTGCCAATATAACCATCTTACCATATTAATCCAATGTTCCACATGCATAAACATAATGCAAAACCATCACAACATTAGCCCAATGATTCACATGCATAACCAATATGCAAAACCATTACCTCATTAATCCAATGATTCACATGCATAACCAATATGCAAAAGGTAACATTTACCATCATCAATTCACTGTTTTAAAGCATCATACAAAGCCATTGATCAACATGCAACACTATGCATCAAAATCACAATTACCATGCGCAAAACCAAGGATCTCTTACCTTGAGCATCCTTCACAAATGGCTTTCAAAACCAGCATTAAACCATGCTAAAACATGCTTACAAAACAGAATTAAACCATGCAAAACACATGCATTTCAATCATCAACCACATTTGCTTTTAAAACCAAATCACAACACAATTCAAGAGCAAAAATCCTTTTACTTACTCTTGAGCTTAGCAAAGTTGTTTAGACTTACACTAAGCTCCCAAAAACCTTCAAACCTTGATTTAAAAGCTGAAATCCCAACTTCACTCACCGATAACCAAAACAAGACTAGCCAACAAGCCTTCCAAGCTTCCGAAACCTTCCGCAAACACCTCCAAAGCTCACGGATCAAACTCCCCTGTTTCAAGCACACAAAAACAGAACATTAATGCATCCTTATGCATTAAAACACCAGCAACAACAACACAACTCGCTGCTCATCACAAATCTAACAATTTGGCTACCAAACACAACCGAAATCACCTCCAAACACCTCCACAACTTAACCCAGCCAAGATCCATCACTTCTAACCATTTTTATACATCAATTAACATCCAAAATGATCACAAACACATCCTTATACCTCCAGGTATAACAGATCACCAAAAACACTCCAAAAACAACCAAAAACTCAAGCTAAACTTAGGAAATTCAACCTATCCGGGATTGCATTAATTAAACCTCAACTTCTAATCAATTTAGCATTCATTTAACATCATTTTGACACTCCAAAACACTGCCCAAACAGATCACACGAAAATTTCACCAAAATCACCAAATCTTGCATTTTAGCCAAAAATCAAGATCTCAATTGAAAAGCCATTAACAAAACATAAATCAAGGATTGAGAACTTAGGAATTTCAGTAAAGAACTGATAGTTTAGAGGAGAAGGACGTTCTTACCTCCAAACTTGAATTTCTCCATTTTAGAGCCAAAAAGCTTGATGAAACAACTTGCAAATTGAGAGGTTTTGTTGATGAGATGATTAGGAATCAAATGAGAGTTGAAATGAGAGATTTAGATGCCAAAATCAGAGAAGGAAATCTGGAGAATTGTGTTTGGGTTGAGAGAAAAGGAAAATTGAGAGAAAATGGAAAGTTAGTTAAGAAATTGGTTAAAATGATTTCCCTCCCTTTCATAATCTTTAAAAATCAGAATAAAGCCTTAAAATATCTTAGAAAAATATGGAGAAATCCTTTTTGGAATAATAGCTCCTTAAAGATTCAAAGTTTCAATCCTTTATAAAACTGTCCCGCAACTTTCAAAAATCACATTTTGGTCACCAGCCAAAATGTCAACCTTCCGAACCTCATTTTCCAAAATTGATTTCACAGTTCACTTATATATATTAAAAGATGATTTTAGAACATTTTTCCATATTTTTAATGCAACCCAAACTAGGCTTTCCTAAATTCACTCTTGTATATTCGATCAGCACTTTGACCGAACCGGTCAACGCCCAAAACTTCTGAGCCCAAAACCGGGGCGTTACACAACTGAACATGCTCCAAATGCAATCAAACCACACCAGCAAGTTACTCAACACATAAGGAACATATAGGCATCAAAATCTAGATACATGATCACCCCTAGGTGCACCAACACATTAAACACATTCAAAAACCCATTCATGCTTTTAAACAAGAAACATAGCAAATCAATTTAAGCATAAGATGATCCAAACGTTGCAACATTAATCCACATGATTCAACAACATATACCAAACTTATCCTACATACACAATCTCGTTACACAACAACATAAGAGATTCCTCCCCCATTGCCTTTATTAACTATAGCTATTAACCAAGACATACATCTCAAGTGGAGTCCTCCTTGAATCCCTTACTCCTCGCTGTTCCAACTTCACTTATCTGCATTGATGGACAAAAAGGAGCGTAAGCACATAATGCTTAGTGAAGTATGCTGAAAACCAAAACACCATCAACGCAGCGAGTCATAAGACCTCTTTGAAAAGCAACTCGATTTGATAAACCAAAGCAATGTTTGAAAACCCTTTTAAACAACAAGCTCAAAATCATGCATTGCTCAAACATGAAAACCAACCCTTAGCTTAGCAAGCTAAGTAAACCTTTTCAAAGCACAACGTGCAAAACATCAATTTAACCTTTCAATGCATAAACACCAAATGCAAAGTTAAATTCAATCCTTGGAAAACACTTCCACTCCACATCGTACCTTTCTCATACTTGATTATCATTTCAAGCAAGAAACCATTTAAAACCATTTATTCAATCAAACCAACACGTGCATTAACCAATTGCAACATATGAACCTCGTCATCAACATTCGCATCATATGCCTTTAAATACAAGTCTTAGCAAGACTCCAATGCACTAAAGAGATTTCATGAACACATGCATCATTCTCAATGGACAATCAACACTTGTTCAAACTTAACAAGCAAACATGCAAACTTAATACATTATGCACTTCCCGTGCAACCTTGCATCATCCCAAGCATCTCATGCTTCATTATAGTCAAGAACATCATATTGGCTTTCAAGTGATAAACCAAATCCACTTTTCACCTCAACATCCAATCGGATACGCGGATCACAAGCGTTGTCCCTACGCTTCATACACACTACCAATCCAAGGTCCCCAAATGGACTTTTAACCACCATTTGACCTCACAATTCACAAGGTTCCCATGTATGGACTTTTAACCACCATACAACCTTATCTTCCTTAAGGTTCCCATGTATGGACTTTTAACCACCATACAACCTTAACTTTCACAAGGTTCCCATGTATGGACTTTTAACCACCATACAACCTTAACTTCCTCAAGGTTCCCATGTATGGACTTTTAACCACCATACAACCTTAACATGCACAAGGTTCCCATGTATGGACTTTTAAACACCATACAACCTTAGCATCACCGATTGGTAGTTGTATAACATCACTAACGAGATCGGGGACACCCTATACAAGATCCACACATGGACTTTACACCACCATTGTAATCTTAACAAGCACAAGGTCCACTAATGGACTTTTAACCACCATTATTACCTTTGCTTACCCAAGGTCCTCGAATGGGAATTCCACCTCCATTATGACCTTAACCATCTCGTTAGGATACTTGGATGGAGTTTACCGGTTCCCTCTTAACCACTCCACATCCAAGGCGACTTTATTCACGGTGCACCCAATCCTATAGCTGGCTAACTATATCCGATCAAAGAAACTAAGAACCACTTACATCACTTGCCAATATAACCATCTTACCATATTAGTCCAATGATTCACATGCATCACCATAATGCAAAAACCATCATTTACCATCATCAATCCACTGTTTTAAAGCATTACTCAAAGCCATTACACATCATGCAACACCAAGCATTAAAACCATATTTTCAATGTATTAAACCAAGGATCTCTTACCTTGAGCATCCTTCACATATGGCTTTCAAACCAGCATTAAACCATGCTAAAATATGCTTTCAAAACAGAATTTAAAACATGCAAATCACATGCATTGCAACCATCAATCACAATTGCTTTTAAAACCAAATCCACATCACAAATCAAGAGCAAAAATCCATTTACTTACTCTTGAGCTTAGATAAGTTGTTTAGACTTAAACTAAGCTCCCAAAACCTTCAAATCTTGGTTTAAAAGCTGAAAACCCAACTTCACTCACCGATACACAAAACAAGGCTAACCGACAAGCCTTCCAAGCATCCGAAGCCTTCCGCACCACCTCTAATGCTCACGGATCAAACTCCCCTGTTTCAAGCACACAACAACAGAGGATTAATGCATCATTATGCATTAAAAGCACCAGCAACACAACTCAACTCGCTGCTCATCACAAATCCAACATTTCGGCTACCAAACACAACCGAAATTACCTCCAAACACTTCCAAAACTTAACCCAGCCAAGATCCATCTCTTCTAACCATTTTTAAACATCAATTAACATCCAAAATGATCACAAACACGTCCTTATACCTCCAGCTATAACAGATCATCAAAAACACTCCAAAAACAACCAAAAACTCAAGCAAAACTTAGGAAATTCAACCTATCCGGGATTGCATTAATTAAAACTCAACTTCTAATCAATTTATCATTCATTTAACATCAAAAACACACCTCAAAACCCTGTTTAAACAGATCATACGAAAATCCACCAAAAATCACCAAATCTTGCATTTTAAGCCAAGATCCTTTACACAACTTCAAAAACCACTTATAAAACATTAATTAAGGATTGCGAACTTAGGAATTTCAGTAAAGAACTGATAGTTTAGAAGAGAAGGACGTTCTTACCTCCAAACTTGAGTTTCTCCCTTTTTGGAACCAAAATCTTGAAAATCCAATTAGCAATTGGTGAGGTTTTGTTGATGTGATGATTAGAAATCAAAAGAGGATTGAAAAGAGAGATTTGAGTGACAAAATCTGAAGGAAATCTCTGGAGAGAAAGTGTTTGGGTTGAGAGAAAATGAGAGAAAAGGAAAATTGGAAGTTAGTTACAAAATAGCCAAAAATGATTTCCCTCCACTTTTCTTTAGCTTTAAAATCAGAATTAAACATTAAAATATCTTAGAAAAATCTGGAGAAACTCCCTTTGGGTAAATAGCTCCTTAAAGAGTCAAGTTCAATCCTTTCTAAAACAGTCACGAAACTTTCAAAAATTACATTTTGGTCACTAGCCAAAATGTCACCCTTCCAAAACTCATTTTGTAAAATTGATTTCACAGTTCACTTATATATATTAAAAGAGGACTTTAGAACATTTTTCCATATTTTTAATGCAACCCGAACTAGGCTTTCCTAATTTCACTCTTTTATATTCGAACAGCACTTTGACCGAACCGGTCAACGCCTAAAACTTCCAAGCCCAAAACTGGGGCGTTACAGGATTAACCAACACAACCATAATCTTTTTTTTCAAAAACATCACAATAAAAAACTAAAGATAAACAACTCGTGCCAAGGGAATTGGCAGAGGGGTCTCTCAATGCATCCCTCCACGCCATGCTCTCAACAAAAAGGTTGAACCACCCTTCCTCGGTGTACTCGGTCGTCATTCGTTGATCAATCCAACGTTGTACTCTGACCACTCTACGTCTTCACCCGATCACTCTCGATTCTGCACTTCATCTTTGTGCTCCAAATGCTTGATTGGTTGGTCTTTATATAGGCGTGTGTGGGAAAGGATGAGGTAAGCCTTTGTATTTGAATTTGAAATGAACAAGGAATAAGAGATAGAGCTCTATCCAATCATTTTGATATCTTATCAGCTCGGTATGATATCTTATCAGGCTAGGACTGACCTCATAATGTCGACGCTACCTTCGCATCCAAGCTTGGCACAACGTCACCAACATTACTTGGCACCATCTTATATGCTATTTTTTTAAGAAGTTGATCCAATTGCGATCTTTTAGGAGCCTGGTCCTTTCCTAATTTTTTTTTTGGGGGGGGGGGGTTCATCATCTCTTGGTATGGCATCAAATGCTTCTCTCCTCCAACAAGTGCTTGGCACCATCTGGTCCTTCAATGCTAACAACACTTGGCATTCACCTTTGCATTCCTAACTGTGTTCCTAACTATTTTGTGTTCTTGTGTCCATTCCTATGCCAAATCCTATGCCAATATTTCAAAATATCCACAAAAACAACCCTTCACTCTGGCATAGGTAACCTACTAACTCCTTGATGAAAATTCATGATCCTAACAACTTAATGCAACTAAATGTACCCAAAAAAAGCAAAAGCATATCAATATAGGCATGAGAAATAGTACTTTGTAAGAGCAGTTTGCGTATAATAATTGTTACCAAGCTAGCATACAAATTGCACTGTATGAGGCTTTTTGTGGTAGAATGTGTCATACGCCTTTGTGCTTGGATGAGGTTGGGGAAAAGTATGTTTCCTTTCCTGATGTGTTGAAAGGCACAAAATTGTTACCAAGTAAGTTTCCTCAGGTCGCTAGAGATCTTATGCAGAATTGAAACGTAGGGAGATTGAGTTTGTGGTTGGTGATCATGTATTTTTGAAAGTGTCACCTTGGAAGAAGGCAATGAGGTTTGGACGTAAGGGTAAGCTTAGTCCAAGGTTTATTGGACCATATGAAGTTGTGGAGTGAGTTGGTCCTGTTGCGTATCAGTTGAGGTTACCTCCCGAGTTGGAGAAAATTCATGATGTGTTTCATGTGTCTATGTTACGGAGGTATAGGTCGTATCCGTCGCATGTTATGCTAGTTGAGAATATTGAGTTACGATCGGATTTTTCATATGTTGAGGAACCTGTTAAGGTTCTTGATTCGAATAGCAATGTTCTTCATGGTAAGACGGTTGAACTTGTGAAGGTGTTGTGACGACATGGAGGAGTTGATGAGGACACGTGGGAAAGTAAGGCATACATGTTGAAATAGTTTCCACACCTTTTTCATCTAGGTAAAATTCCAAGGATAGAATTTCCTAAGTGGGGGAGAGTTGTAATGCCTCGGTTTTGGGCCTAGATTTTTATGGGATGATTTTGGGGTCTGTTGGACTGAGACTAGTGATTCGGGTAAGTTTCGGGATGAGTTCAAGGAAAACCTATTTTAGAAGGTGATAAAAATACAGAAAATTATCTAAAATCTGTTTTAAGTGTATAAAAGGTTTTGGTGAAACCCATTTTGGAAAGTGGTATTAGGAGTTCGGACATTTTGGATTTAGTGACCAAAATGTATACTTTGAAAACTGTTTTTATTGACTGTTTTTTAAAAATATCAGAATTTCGAATCTTGAAGGAGCTATTTGCTGAAAGTCTAATATCATACTTTTAGCCCATAATTGGCTTATTTTAAATGGTTTTTAATTAATAAAAGAGGTTGGAGGAATTAATTAGTGGTTATTTTATTAGAACAAATTTGACGTAACTTCTTTTCTCTCAAAAGCTTTCTCTCAAATTCTCTCCAACCAAACACTCATTTCTTCTTCAAAACTTTAAGGTAAACTTTTGATTTCTTTAATATTTTGTTATCAAATGATTTCTTATTGTTTTTCTATCAAAACCTTATTGTTTTAATCTTGTTTTTACATGAAAATCTATCTAATTGAGGGCAAAATTATCCATTAGAGGTGAGCATCATTTTTCTTTTCTAATGTAAGGTTCTTTACTGAAATTCCCAAGTTCTTGATCCATTATATATATTGTCTAAAGGTTTTGATGTTTTAATTGAGGAAATTTTGTTTAATTGATGGATTTGTGTAATTTTCACAATGGATCTATTTTGTTGGGTTTAAGGCTGATTTTAATCATGATTTGGAAGTCTAATAATGTTAAGATAAAGGTTTAAGCATGGTTATCCCGAAACTATGTGAATCTCTAGTTGTTTATGTTGCTAGATTTGGGTTTTTGTGGAGTTGTGGTGGTTTTGTGAATGTTGGAGGTATAAGGTTGCTAATATGATTGTTTTGGATGTTAATCAATGAAAATTTATTATTGAAAGAATTAGGTTTTGGATGGTTTAAGTTTGGATGTTAATCGATGTTGTTTTCGGTTGTTTCAGATAGACGATTGTTAGTTTTTTGCAAGGCAATGTGGTGGAATTTCTTGCTGGAGTTTTGAATGCATTTAGATGCATTAATCCTTTGTTATTATTTGGTTAAAATAGGGGAGAATGTTACAGAAGCAACTAATGAAGCTTTGGGAGCTTCGGACGCTTAGTTTGGCGTCGGCGAATCGAGGTTTTGCGTGTCGGTGAGTGAGAACGTGGATTTTAGCCTTGAAATGTTTTAAAGGTGGTTTTGGGAACTTAGATTTAAGCTTGAAACGCTTTTCTAAGTTCGGAAGTAAGTATAAGAGGTTTTCTCTCTTGGTTGCGCTATTATGAATTTGTTTTATGCACTTGGTTTTGATTTCATGTTACCTACTGTTAAAGCATGTGATATACTATTTTTAATGATAAAATGATAAAGGATGAACATGGTAAGTGACCCCTGTAAGTATACATTTTATACTTGTTGTTTAAAGCATGGTTTAGTGCTTTGAAAAATCGTTTGTTATTTATGCCTTGAAAACATTGAGGTATATGGTTAAATGTGAATTATATTGACAAGTGATGTGGTTTAGAAATGTTATCGGATATAGTTAGTCGGCTATAGGATTGAGTGCACTATAAATAATCTAACGATCGAGGAGGGTATGGTCCCGTCTCTCGTTAGTGGGTTAAGCATCTAACCAATGATTAAGGTTGTTTTCCCCATGCGGTCATTGTCCCCGTGTATTATGATTGTGATGTTATTCCGGATGAGATGGCTTGACATTTCAAGAGGATACTAGTTGAATCCGTGTATCATGAAATGGTTTATGTTGTATAGTGTGATTTATACATGTTTACTCTTCAAGCTTTGCATATGGTAGTTATGGACGAGAAGACTTAAATTGAGTGTTAGCTATGAGACTTGTTGTTGGTTTATAATTCATGTTGCATATGGTTGAATATGTTGGTTTTTGAAGGAGTTAAGTGCAAGGCTTTAAGGAAATGATGGTTTTCAAATGATGATTTGAAGTAATTGAAATGAGATTTCAATGTGGTTTGCAAAGTGGTTTTGAAATGCATTGATACTGTTTTGTTTTTAAGCACTCCTCACTAAGCCTAGTGTGCTTACGCTCTCTTTGTCCATCAATGCAGAGAATTAAAGATTGTAAGGCAGCAAGAAGCAAGGGATCAAGAACGACTTCACTATTTGAAAGTATGTTTTCGGTTTAGACTATGAGTAATAAGGGCAATGGGGAATCCATTGTGTTTTTTGGGAGATTTGTGTAAACTACCTGTTTGAGCAAGTTTATTTTGATGTTTTGGACTTGTAAATAGCCTTTGGTATTTAGATTATGCTTTTGTATGGTTTTTGCTATTTTGCTTGGCTTGGTTTCTAGGTTGCATGCCTATAGGTTCCCATTGATGCATGTTGCCATGAGATGATGTTGTATATGCCACGTTTGGTTGAAGATTGATCTTTGGATATGTTGTGTACATGTTAGAAGCATGTTTAGGTGGTTTGTTTAGCATCAAAGGATGAAAAACCAGCAAATCGTTACATTACAGGACCACGTGTATCGATGCGCCTATGGCCGTATTGATGCGATGAGGCTGAAATGTGCATGGTGTTTCGATACAGTGCAGGGTGTATCTAAACAGGCTTGGTTAACCTAGTTATTGGAATTCCATGTATCGATACGCTTATAAGACTGTATCGGTATGGGTTTGTGTACCGATACACTAAGCAGTTATTTAGTTATTTGGAATCTTCTTGAAGTTTTGTTTCTTACATTTTTGTCTCAGAATGTTGTGGATGAAATTATAAGAGTTTGGGTGATCGTCTATAGCTGAGATTGGACATTGTGGCATGAAATATGACTAACCAAAGGATGGTAACTTAAAACTAGATGAATCCCATATAATTTGCTAAAATTACATCTTGGTCCATAATACAAGTTTTAATCAATTGAGTGTCAAATCGATGTGTGATTGAATCAGCGTTTCTTCCGCTGAGAGTCGTATCACATAGGATGTTAATGTGCATCAAGACAAGATCAAAAAGAAAAAAAAAATAAGGTTGTTTATTCGGTAAACCTTCCCGGTTTACTTCAATATTCCTCGTGTAACTCGTTCGGTTCGGTCTAGCGTCTAGGCCAGGTCAAGGGGTTACACTACAACATATTTATCATTAAGTTCACAAACTAAAGAGCTCTTAACACCTTGCAAAGCATCAACCTATATTCACAATAGAAAGTCGTAATCAGCGCAGCAGCATGTTAGGCTAATTTAAAGTTCTAAAAAATTTAAAATTTGTAAATTTCAACCTAAATTTAAATAATCTATATGGGTAGGAACTCCCCCAAACTTGAGAAGAGCATTGTTCCTAATGCAAAAAGAAAAAGAAAAGGAGAAGCAAAATAAATCAAGGAAAACAAAATTGAAAAGAATATGCAAATGAAAAATATGAAAAACTAAATGAAACGAAACTAACAGGAATAAAAATAAAGCTAAACCATGGAGTTACTGGGGTGGTGCTTCTCGGATGATGATTCCCTTGTGCCGAAATGACATTTGTTGCTTGGCAGAGCGGGGGATTCACTAGTGTCATCATCTAGCTACTGTCTCCAACAGTTTGTGGTGGTGGTGGGTGCCTCTTGTGTCGAAATATTAGCGTTGTCCTTAGTGACAGGGAAAAGCTTGTGGTCCAAGGGTTTCCTCCACTATAGCCATTTGAGTGGCATACTGGAGGTATTGTTCTATAATACTAGCCACCACACCCTGGATAATGTGGTAGAGGTCATGTGTTGAAGTGGTAACTAAATCGGCTAGCATATTGTACCCCTTCATCTATTGAACTTGGGAAGGCAACCAACCAGTATGGCGCTCGATGATTTCATACATCCCACATTCTTCAACTCCTATCTTGTTGATACTAAGAACTTTGTCCTACTTGTTGACGCTCCCCAATTTATAATGGTGTCGTAAATATAATCATACATGTTGATGTTCCGGTTGTGGAGGATAGAGTGCAGGAGAATACACCAGCAACAAGAGATTGTAGATCGATTACAGGTTGGGAGGATGCAATTGTTAATAAAGTGCATCCAGAAATTTGACATCGGATTAAGTTATGCCTAATGTATCTTCCGAAAATGGAAATCGTCCAAATCCCATGTGGTTCCGGGAAGGCAATGGTTTATTAATAACTAGGCACATGTGTCTATAGTAGGCGCGGCGAAAAAGTTCTGATGACCACCATCGATCATGTAGAGGTTGATGTAGTCAGAGATTGCATCAGTCGAAAACATAATTGTTCTTCCACGCACAAGGGACGTTCTTATCGGTCTGTGCCCCACATGAGTGTAAAACTCATGTACCCAATTCGCGCTAACCTGTCACAGTTGTAGAACAAAGTCTTCACATCCTTGTGCGGTTATGACTGTGTGAATGTCAAATTCAAACTTGTAATGAACATTGGGAGTGAACTCTACGCCTTTCTCTAAGATCAGGTCCTAGTGTGTCATGTATTTGTACCTTGTAAGCATGAGATCATCCAGTGGATGGAGGCGGTTATTAAGCTCGGCAAGTTCCTTGTCTGTGATTTCCTCTAAATGATATTTGCTACCTCCGAAGGGGTTGAAGGCGATGAAAAGGACAAAGGGTTGTTATTGCTTTCTAAACGTTAGGCTCTGAGGACCAACGAGTGACAGTGAGTTGTGGGACCATGATTCCGATAGAAAATATGAACTGGTTGTGAGTTCTAGGGTCTAAGCGTGTTTGATTGCAGGATGCGAGGGATCTGATGAAGGCTTAATGCTTTGACTTTTATGGATAAAGAAGAAGGGTAAAAGGGGAAAGAGATAGGGTTAATCATGAGGGGTCACACCAGTCATTAATGTATAGTCCTGACTTTTTGTGGAAGTTGTATCATGAACGGCGTGATGTATGGATGGGTTACATGTGGCGGCAGGGGAAGAAGGGTTGAAAGTGCTCGAATTTAGTTGTTTGAAAGGGTCGGTATATCGTTGAGTCCTGATATTTCGGCTTATCAGTTGTTAGAGTGTCCTTAAGTAACCTATCCTACTTGTTGTCTTAAACCTGATAACTTCTAAAATAAAACAAAAACATAAAATAACAATTTTGAAATAAACCTAAATGTTGAAAGTAAAAATACATAAAATTAAAGGTAGGGTGGGAAATGGAGATTTAATTTTCCCATGCGGGATTAGCAAGCTTGACTCTAATTACTAGTGCCCCATTGTACATATGTAACCATTGAAGTGCCATTTCAGTGTAGCTGAGACTGCATTCAGGGAGAAGAACCAGTAGAAGCTGCGGAAAATGAAAACCCTTGTTAGCATTGTCCACTAATCGGTGACAACCTGTTTTGGCAGACTGTGAAAGTTTAGGTTCAAAGTAGGCCATTATGCGATAGGAGGGAGAATTTCAGCCTCACACCATTTGATGACTTCTTGAATGAGAATGGTTTTCATAGCTAGAGTAAGTCTTGGTCTGACCCAGTTGTTGAATTCATTCGCAATCGGTGTCGTATAACTGCACACCTGATCGTTTGGACTCTTGGATTTGGCAAGCAACCAATTTATGGAGTGTTCTTCTTTGGCGTGCATGGTCTCATCTGCTAAGTCTTTCTTGTTGTCCACGAGCTGGAAATCCTCATAGTTCTCTACGTACTTTGGTGTGCTCAAGAAGTTTAATGTGATCTTCTCATTATTCATCTTTATGGTGAAGTTGCCATTCTCACAGTCGATCACGATTTATCCGGTGACTAGGAATTGTCTTCCGAGGATAAAATCTATCAGGAAGGAAAACTTATCTACCTTGACTAGCACATCTTCAATTCTACCCTCGGGTCGAATCTGGGATCGATCAGCTAATTATAGAATCACCGATGTTAGCCTTTCTTTTCCCATCCCTAATCTTTTAAACACAAATTTTGACATCAAGTTCACACTTGCACCGAGATCACATAAATCACAACCATAGTAGTTATGGTCTGTCAAGCACGGGATGGTGAAGTTGCCAGGGTCCTTCATTTTGGCTTGTCTTGTGGCTTACTAGACGCAGGTGCATCCTCACTTTTCTCATCCTTACCTTCAGTAGCATGGTCAGTCATTGTATACAACACAAGAGTTTGTTCCTTTGGTGGAGGGGCATCGATGGATGGTTTGCTTGGAGTGGGATCTACTGGAGAGCTTCCCCCAAACATGGCTTCTGTCTCAACTGCGTGCCACTACAAAGAGTGATGGCATTGCATTGCTTTACATTAAAGGCCTTAGTGACTTCAGTATCACCAGGTAATATGCCAGGTGGTCTTGATTTTAACATATGGGCAATCTGCTCAACTTGAGTCTCCAAAGACCTAATTGAGGCAGTGTTGTTTTGCCTGATCGCTTGTTGGTTTAGCAACATGGCATCCTGCGTTGTGAGCATCTCACTATGGTTCTTTAGGAGGGCTACTTGATCATGCATAATGACACGAGAAATTTCCATAAAATTTCGATAAAAATTATTGTCACCCCCTTGATCCGGTCTAGACGCCCGACCGAACCGAACGAGTTACATTGAGTTTGCCAAAGCAAAACCATGAAAAGGATACTCGAATTACGTTCATTTTTATCTTACCTAGATGAAATTAACTTACATATGGTTTACATATAGACAATTGTTCAAATTTCATACAAATCGGACACCGATAAGGCATTCAATTGCACGTACAAAGATTTAGGGACCAAATTGCAAAATTGGAAATTATAAGGAATTAGATTAAACTTAGGTTACCAAGCCTCAAATATTCAGGTTTTATGCCTTCAAATAAAATTTAGCTCAAAATAGCCATTCTAACTCATTCAATTACACTCATAGCAAACAAGGACCAAAATGTAAGAAACACAAACTCCAAACATCACTTTAACCAACTTAAAAGCTGGTTGTATCGATACACGAGCAAGTGTACCGGTATGATTATTTATTTCTAAAAGTCCAAATTCCAGTAGCTCATACCCGTATTGGAACACCCTTTAGTTTACCGAAACACGCCCAAATTTTTCCTAGGCTCGTACCGAAACAGTTGTCCGCGTATCAAAATGCCAAGGCATTTAAAGCACACCTGTTTCGGTACAAGTTCACGTGTACCGAAACGCCTGCACACTTAATGTCCCACTTTGCTATTTTTTCTTGCTTTTAAGGTCCCAAACATATCCCTACATGTCCCAAACATAAATTCTTCAAATCTGAAGACCTAAACACAACAAAAACATCACAAGAATATTACCATAGCATGCCAACATACTTCATACATGAGTCTATAGGCATGCTCCCTAAAAACATTCCACAAAGAGGCTAAAATACAAAATCATCCAAAAGCCAACCATGAATGATTATTAACAAGTCCACAACATCAACTTAAACTTGCACAAACATGGAGTTCAGCAAATAACCCTCCCAAATACAACTTGATCACATTGCCCTTTATTACTACAAAACCTTAAAATCCATAATTGAGTAAAATTTAGCACTTGGCTCTCTTCCTTGCTTGCTAGCTGCCTCGACCACCTACTTCTCTACATTGATGAGAAAAGAGAGCGTAAGCATAAATGCTTAGTGAGGGATTCTCAAGGAAAACACTCATCAATGCATTAAAACAATTTTGGTATAAACTTGTGTTTAAACGTCATGCCAAAACATATCATGCTTCTCAAACCATTTCAAACCATTGCATAAAACCACTTTCAAACAAGTATCATAAATCTGTAGAATCCTCGTATGCTTACCTCAATTTAGTCCTTAACGTGCTTAACCAACCAAAACAAAGCTTAAAGCGAAAACATGATAAATCTCATTATACAAAACACAACCATTTTCCATGATATGTCATCTCATATGTTGGCATTAAAGAGACCCAAATAAAATTCTCCCTTTACTAAAACATATACATCGGATACGCGGATTTCCCAAGTAGTTACTCTTCTCACTTAACATACATTCTCAACTGGAGCATGACTTACTCTTCGCCCCTCGGCGGTTAGCCAGAGCATGGCTTACTCTTCGCCCCTCAACAGTCAATGTATACATCGACACGACAGAAGCATGGCTTACTATTTGCCCCTAAACCATCGGGGTACTCATGTTCGAGAATGGTTTACTCTTCACCAATCGACAAACATGAGGCCACTTATTATTGTGCACTTAAAACCCTATGGCTAGCCAACTATATCCGATAACATTAGAACACTAGTCACTTAGCAATATATACCACAAACCAAATCTCAATACATTAAAAATGTATTCTAGCTTTCTCAAAAGCCTTTTGCAAATCATTTCTCTTTCTCATAAATCATTAACATAAGCTCATTTCCAAACTCTTTTAAAGATGATCATGCATATAACAATAGGTAAGCAACATTACAACATTTGCATGAGATTTACATTTATGAAACAAAAAATAAGAGCGAGAGAACCCTTTACTTAATTTTGAGCTTAGTTAAGCATTATAAGCTTAGACTAACCCCTCCCCAAAAAAAACTTTCAAACCTTTGTGAAGCTTTAAAACTCTTTTCCACTCACCGACTACGCAAAACATCCACGCCGATACGAAAATCAAGCGTCTGATGCTTCCAAAACATCACCTCATGCTTCCAGATTATCCTCCCCTTTTTATCCACATAAAACCAGAGGATTAATGCCTCACTTAGCATCTAAAAATCCCAGCAACAACAATCCTCAACTTCACTTCACTAAACCTTATTAAACTCCTCCCGAAAAAACCAAAAGCATCAACAAACACCATCTTATTCAAACCCAGACATACCCAAACTATTCGAACAACACATTAACATCAATTAACATTTAGAAACACTCTAATATCATCCTTATACCTCCAATAATAAAAAATCACCCACAACTCCTCAAAAACCCAATTCTAGCAACCTAGAAATATAGAGATTCACCTAGGTTTGGGATTCCAATGTTAAAACCAGCTTATTATCATTATAAAACATTAATATTATGTTCTAATCTCATCAAGAACCCCAACAAAACAGATACAAAATGAACCTAACTCAATTTCACCAATTAAATCTCAATTAAACAAAATTTCAACAATTAAATCACCAAAACCCATTAGAAGACATCTGTAAAGGATCAAGAACTTGGGAATTTCAATAAACAACCATTCATTAAAGGATAAGAACGAACCTCACCTCCAATGATTGAAATCCCTTTCAATGGGATGATTTTACTCTTGAAAAAACAAAGGAAATCAATGAGATTTTGTAAACACAAGTTAAGAAATCTATTAGAAAACATTAGTTTAAGAAAATAAGATAATTACCTCAAATATTTGCTGGAAAATAAGTGTTTGGCTGAAGATATTTTGAGAGGAAACCCAGGAGAGAAAAGTTACATCAAATTTTTTCTTTTTAAGAATAACTACCTTCTTTTATTAAAACCAATTTTAATCCTTTAATTAAAACTTTTAGAACTAATTCAATTGAGAGAAAAATCTGATAAAACATTTAGGTATATTAGCTCCTTAAAGATTCAAAGCTTTGACCATTTTACAAAACAGTCACTAAAAACAGTTTTACAATTTAACATTTTGGTCACTAGTCCCAAAATGTCAAATCCCCAAAACATATTTTCCAAAATTGAATTCACAAAAATCATTTATATATTAAATGAAGATTTTAGAACAATTTCCCTTTTTTATCATTCTCAAACTTACTCATTCTAAAATAAATCCTAAAACTAACTCGAATCACTAACCCAGTTCTCTCAAACCGTCTAATCATTCTGGTTAACTTCTTAGCCTAAAATCGAGGCATTACTATTAACAAAAGTATTAGAGTTAGAGTTTGAAGCTCCATGGTTCCGCCTCTAAGTCTTTTGGAATCTAGGAGGGTCGATTGATGTAGCTGGTTGTGCTCCTAAATTACCCTTGTTGCCTCACCAACCAAAATTTGGATGTTTCTTACACACTGGGTTGTAGGTGTTGTTGTAGGGAATAGCGTTGTGATTGGTGTTCCCTACATAGCATCCAGATTCCCGTTGCTGAGGGCATTCACTCGACAAGTGTTCCTCATCACAATGCTCATAGGTGTATTGTACCACCTTTGCCTCTCGAACATTAGAGGTTCCTTGTATATTCTTAAGTATGTTTGTGATGGTAGAGAGTTGAGCCGCTACAGTCTGAGACTCATCCAATTGGAGTATTTCATCTTCTTTAGGTTCAGGCGTCAACCTCCCTCGTGAGAATTGGAAGTCAGTGTTGGTTATCATGTCAAGTGTTCAGAAAGCCTAGTCAGGTTTTCTGTCGAGTAAGGTACCATGAACTGACGAGTCGATCATTGTCCTTGTAGGTGCATTGAAACCATTATAGAACGCCATGACTTGTAGCCAATCTATGAATCCGCAGATCGAGTACTTGTGAAGCATATCCTTGTATCTATCCTATGCTTCATACAAGGACTTATCATCGTATTTTTTGGAAGGAGATGGTGTCGCTTCACTTTTGGTTGTCCACGTTTAGTGGATCATATCTGTGTAGAAACTTGCTGTACAAGTCATCCCATGATGTAATAGATCATGTGGAACAAGTTTTCAACTATGATCTGGATCGATCACGCGACGACAAAGGAAATAGCTTGAGTCGCAAGGCATCATTAGGTATGTCTAGTTGCCAGAAAAAATCACAGACTTCCAAGAAAGCTTGGATGTGCTCGCATGCTTCTTATCTTGCAGATCTGTAACACCCTAAAATTTGTGTTAGATTTTGGGTGGTCGATATAAATTGATAACGTCCTAAACTGGTATTGTTTAATGGCTTGAAATTTTATTATGGACCAAATTTATTATAAAGTGAAATACCATGCGTAATTTCTTGTTAGCTAATAATACAAAGGTGAGCATAAGAATAATTTAGGCAAAATTGAATTTATTAGATGAATAATGTCTATTTCTTGAGTGACTAAAATTGAAAGAAAGAAAAAAATCAAAGTAAATTGTGTAATGAGTGTTTCGAATAAATGGTAAAGCTTCAAGGTTGCATGGAAATTATTCCCAATTGCATGAAATTGGCCAAGTGGCCATCCATTCTATCTTGTTGAAGCATACATGTCTATTTGTTTCTTTCTTTCACTTAAACAATTAATGAAAAAACTAAAAACATAGGGTTTTCCGGTGGTAAGCAAGAAAGGAAAAAAGAAAAAAGAAAAAAAAGAAAGACAAATTCATTCTTCAAAAACTTTGTATCTCAATTTTCATTATCTTTCAACTGATAGTTTTCACCATTGAAGAAGGTTCTTTGAGCTGGCTGTTTTACGGGATTTGAAGGGGAGGGTGATGTTTTATTTAGCTTAAACAAACCAAGAAAGGTATTTTACATGTTCATCTATTGGTAGCTTGAATTGCTTAATTATGTTATGGGTATTTGAGGAACCGACTAGATTAAGAGAATGAAGATATGTTAGTAATTTTTGAATAAGTTGGCATGCAAAACTATTTTGTTATAAACTTTCCCGATTAACCAAGTTATAAAATTTGCATTTGGAGTATTAGAGTCCTAACTGATAGGGCTGGTTTGATTTAAGTGTTGAATTAGATCATGAAATAGATTACATGCTTCATGTAAATTAAGATATATAGATTGAATTAGGATGTTAATAAAATGAAAATTTAGCTTAGGTGATGGGAAATTGAACTTGTAAGGAAATTAGTCACCTAGATGGTTAAATTGACACTAGGGACTGTTTTGATTAAATTTGTAAAACGTGGACTGAATTGAACTAAATGAGGGACTAGAAATGCTATCTAAAAAAAGAGGAAGACATAAGGAGACACTTTATAAACTGTATTGTGTGTTTAATGATGAAATTGAGTCTTAATGTGACAAGTTGATAGATTAGTGAAATGTAGACCAATCTGGAAAATATGTTAAATTGAAAACTTAGATGGATAAATTAGGGACTAATCTGGACATGAAAAGTCAGGGGAAAATTGGAGAAACTAAGGTAAAAAGGGAGAAAATAAATTAGTAAGGGTCCTAGGTGAATTAGCCCCTAAAAGTGGACTTAAATGAAAGCTGGGCAGATTTGAAACTATAATTGCCCTAACCTTAACTAAAAATCTGTATCGATATAGAAAGGATAAAAACATGAGCCATGCATGGTTGAATAGGTAATTGAACTGGCTTTCTAACAATACAAATTAATCAAAATTCTGACGTGTAGATTAAAAGATATAGGCAGATTAGTGAAGGGTGTGCAAACTACCAGAATCTGGAAAACAGTTTAATGCTTGTAATAAAATGAGTGAATTGAATTTGATATGATTTTAATACATACTTATGTTGTATGAATATTAGATTAAGAAATGGTAGGAAGGATTGATAAGTATCGGGACGAGAATGAGGATTCGGATATCCCGTAACTTCGGGATACAAGGTGAGTGTAGCTATACTTAGGGTTGGGACTTAGGTCCTAACCACCCTTGCATGTCTACTTTTTATTGTTCAAATAAATATGCCATGAAATGAATCTAATTTCTACTTGGTAAATGATTAAGGGAATGATGCTTTATTGGAAACTTGATGTGTGAAATGTGACTTGTTAGTGATTATGTATCAAGCGCTTGCCGCCATGCTTTAATTGAATTACATGAGTGACCTTGATTGTTATGAGACCTTGATTTATTCTTGTGGTTAATGATTTCTTGATGAATGGTAATATGCAAATGGCGTAAGGGCAAAACTTGATCTTGTTTTGGATATACATGAATCATAACACTTGAAATCTTGAAATATGAAAGTTTGATACTGGGTCTTAGGTAGAAAGTTCATGCCTTAGAGTCTAGAGCTCGTATTGTTAGGTACTTTGTGTACCATCTTGTTGGGTGATTAGTCACCTTCTTGTTATATGCTTTGGGTATCATCTTGTGTGGTGTAATGGACTCCTTCTTGTTAGATACTTTGTGTATCATCTTGTAGGTACTTTGTGTACCGTCTTGTAACTCGAATACCTAGTCCTACTATCTACCAAGGAATAATAAGAGTAATAAGCTTGAAACAAGATATGTTAATTATGAATAAAGAATGAACAAACTTGATTCCTGGTAATGAACTTCTAAAGTAATGATTTCACATGAGTAAAATGGTGAGCATGCTAACTTGAATTGCTTGTTATTTTTAAGATAAGCAAAGTACGACGGAAATGCTCTTTGTTCTAATGGATATGACTCGAATGCATGCTGGTTAGTATATGCATGATTAAATCGATGAGAATTTCTATATAGCCATTTGTTAGGCTGATCGAATGATTGGGATTTAGTAAGCATGATGGATATTGATGTTATTTGGAACCTAAATTGTGCATACCTGATTTAGATTAAGAAATGTATATGTTTTGAAATACATACTTGACCGAATGATATGTTTACTCAATTAGTTAAGAAAAGATTAATCTTGAATGCATCTTGCAAGTAAAGGAATTAAAGGAATAAGCAATGAAATGTAAAAGCATGCACATGCTTGAACGATTATCTTGTCATGGAGTGTTATTCGATTGCTTGCATGATGATATGTACCTAGCTAGAATGTTGATAAACATATTTGTTAACCATGGTTTCTGAATGATGCTAGTCGTATAGGGTGTTATGCTTCTTGGGTCTAATGATTCAAACTTGACCATGTGAGAAATTTCTTAGTTAAACTAACATGAAATATTACTTGTCTTGCTTGTCGTGATATACGTAATCTTTCATAGTTAAATCAAAGTGATTAATCATGTGGCTTGATTATAGTAACCTAAATGTCTATGTATAGTCTATATCAAATTGAATAAGCAGAATAATTGTTTTCCTATGATTATTAATCTTGTGTATTCTTGTTATTGTTTTGAAATGAAATGTTATGTCTAGGTGATAGACCTAGTTCTTGTTTGGAAATAGAATCATGTTTATAACTTATTTGACTCGAATAGAGGTAAGAATTTAAGTACTTTGACAAAATATAAATCAATTAGATGTAGAACTATGGTATATAAGATAAGCTCACCTTAGTGACACTCGAATATGACTGTAAGTCCTAAATAAATTGCCTACTTCAACCTAAATGATAATATCCTTGAATGAATTATATGAGTGATTAATCAAATGAATGTTCTAAATGGAACCTTTAAGCTAAATTGAATGGATGATAATCTTGCTTGCTAATCAAGTAAATGAGAATGAATGAAATTGATATCTTGAATTAATGCTCGAATTAATCTAGGACTTTGAATAGTTCACTTGATGGTAAGTAATCGAGTGGAATAGACACAAGAATAGATAAAATAACTAGAATGAGAAGTCAAGTACCTACTTGAACTAAGATAAATACAAGATAAATTAACTTGTTGGCTAAGTCACCTAACTAGTGGAATACATGAAATACATACATATATATATACACACACACACATACATATATACATGTGTATGATGGTTGTCAAAAAGAATAAGTATGTTGATGGAAATCGAATGAAAACTTTGCATTAATAGAATGATCGAACCTATTGGTCACTAATGCACCATTTTAATCAAATAGATAAATAAATTGAGTTGACTTAAACTTGTAGATATTTGTTCATAGGTTAAATTATCATGTTAAAGGTTGTTTAGAAGAATTATAGGGCTAGAAGCTTAAACTAGTGTAATCTGCCCAGAAAATTCTATTCTGGGCAGTAACTTTGAAAAATCACCATGAACTGTGTAAGTCGAATTAAAGGTTGTAATTTAAATGGAATGAACTTTAGTATGTCTATTTTCATTTGGAGAAAACAAAATTGAATTCTAATTTGTGAGCTGAAATCTGGAGATGAAAACCTCTGGACAATGCTAACTGTCTAGAAATGTAAATGCCCTGTCCTCGAACTAAAAATTGTATTAATTGGAAAGAAAATAAAATGAAAGGTCTAAACGGTGGTAAAAAGGGTTAAGTAAGCTTTCAAACGGTGTAAACTAATTCAAATTTTGACGAAGAAATGAAATTATGTACGTTTAAGTAAACAGTGAACAAGTTGCTTACAACAACAGTCTAAAAGATTATATAATTTTGTAAAATGTTACTGAACAATTTGGTTACTGCCCTAAATAAACTCCTAATCTTGAATAGTGAGTCACCTTAAATAATCATACTTGAAACCAAGTTAAGAGCTAACTAATACAGAATACTAAGCTTAACTGAATACTCTAATAAGTTTATATGATAAGTGAAGTAAAGAAGTGTAATGTGTAATGTATAAGGGTATAAGGTCAATTAAGACAATTGGTAAATGGAATGGCAAGATTACTTGTTACATGAAAGATAAGATCAAACATAAATGAATCTAAATTTAATAGGAAGGTTTGATTGACTAGCTTGGTAGCTTAGATCGAATGAAAATAATGAACTCTAGTTTAACTTTCCTAGTTCATGTACATGAGATGTTTGTTTGAATGTGTAATGTGGATCCTTGAATTGAATACCTTAATCATTGTGTGACTGAATGCTTGAAGGATGATTGAAATTTAGGCTATGATTCAGTTGAACTTGATTAAATTTAACTAAAGCGTAAATGAATTAAAGAATCCTAAAACTTTAATAGCTACTAGTTCTAGATGCTACCTCACTAAGTACAATCCTGTACTTATCACTCTTGTTTGCATTCTTCCCAAACCTTAGGTAAAAGTCATCCCGATCTCTGCTTGATTTTGAAGTTAGCTTTCGTAGACCCGGATTAAGGATTGACATGCTTAAAGTATGATTTTGTACCTATTATGATGTACTCCTAGTTTGTGGCTACTAGATTTGTTTATAAGTCCTATAGATCATGCATATGGATGTTTTGTAAATGTACATAAGATTTGATTAAGTCTTGTAATGAACCCAACTTGTTTGCTTCAAAGTCTAGATTATGTTAAGTGAATAAACATGTTAATTCAATGAATCTAAGGGTCTAATGGTTGCGCATTTAGGTAATGAATTTTAGTAGAAATGATCAATGTGTAATAAATCAATGGCTAGATCGAATTTAAATTTATTGGTTTGTATTGAAAGTTAACATGGACTTTAGTAACTTGCTAGATAAGCAACTCAATTATTAGAATTGAGTTCTAAATGAAAAGAAAAGTTGTAATTGACCCATAATATTGTTCTACTTGTTCATTTTTCTCGTCGTAACGCTTCTCGCTCCTAACCTGGGGGTGTTACAAGTTTGGAATCATAGCTTAGGTTTAGCCGATTCTCGGACTAAACTGGGCTTATCCTGCATCATATAGTAAAGTTGTGTTACCTAGGAGTTAAACATTGTATGGTATTGACAGTTGGGAACCAATACTGTAACACCCCAATTTTGGGCTTGGAAGTTTAGGGTCTGAACCGGACCGATCTAATTTTCGGTTCGAATATAAAATGTGGTTTTAGGGAAAGCCTAGTTCAGGTTGCATTAAAAATATGGAAAATATCTAAAAATACTCTTTTAATATATATATATATATATATAAGAGATTGGTGAAATAAATTTTACAAAATAAGGTTTGGAAATGTGACATTTCGAATTAGTGACTAAAATGTAATTTTTGAAAAGTTCAATGGTGACTGTTTTGTAATGATTGAAACTTTGAATCTTTAAGAAGCTAATTTACCCAAGATTGATTTCTCTAGATTTTTCTTAGATTTTAATGACTCATTTAATGTTTAATTAATTAAAGGGAAATGAGAAAAAAAAACAATTTTGTGATTTCATAACTAACTTTCTTTAAAATTTTCTCATCTCATTTTCTCTCAAAATTCTCTCAGCCAAACACATTTCTACAGCAACTTTCCTTTTGATTTTCACACTAAATGATGAGGTTTTAATCATCAAAAGATTTCTAATCCTTTCTACATCAAATCCTCTTCAATTGCTTATTGAATTTGCAAGGATTTTGGCTCTAATCAAGGAGAAATCTACATTTAGAGGTAAGGATCTTCTTCTCCTCTGAATACTCAGTTCTTTACTGAAATTCCCAACTTCTCAATCCTTAAATTAAGGTTTTATTAAAGGTTTTAATGTTGTGATCACGATTTTGGCTTAAAACTCAAGATTTGGTTTAAATCTTAAAGAAATTCGTGGTGATTTTTTGGGCTCTGTTTTGGAGATGGCTTTTTAATGTATTTTGGATGTTTAATGATGTGTAATTAAGGTTTAATCAATGCAATCCCGAATAGGTTGATTTTCCTAAGTTTTTGCTTGTGAAAATGGTGGTTTTTGGGGTGATCTTGGTGTTCTGTTATAGCTGGAGGTATAAGGACGAGTTTAGGTTCTTTTTGGATGTTAATTGATGTCTATGAATGTTTGGAAGTGATGTATCTTGGCTGAGAAATGTTGTGGAAGAGTTTGGAGGTAATTTCGGTTGTGTTTGGTAGCCGAAATGTTAGATTTGGTGAGAGCATCGAGTTTAGGTGTTAAGGCTGAAGATTTTAATGCATGATGATCCATTAATCCTCTGGTTTGATGTGTTTAAAACAGGGGAGACATCTTCGGATCCTTGTGGTGTTGATCCGGAGGCTTGAACGGCGTTTCGGCAAGCTTGCGAAATGGAATTGGTGAGTGGAGTTGGATCTCCAGCTTTGTATTGAATGTTTGGAGGTTTGGGAGCTTAGTTTAAGTCTAATCAACTTAACGAATCTCAAGAGTATGTTTTCGGGAAAAATCTCTCTCTTGAATGAACCATGAAATTGTTGAATGCAATGTGTTTAATTTGCATGTTTAAATTCTGTTTTGAACGCATGTTTTAGCATGATTAATGTTGGTTTGAAAGCCATGTGTTGAGGGATGCTCAAGGTAAGAGATCCTTGGTTTGATATTGATAATTGTGGTTTGATGCATAGTGATGCATGATGGTTTAATGAGTTTGAGTAATGCTTTAAAACAATGGATTATTGATGATAATTAATGTATATTGGCAAATGATGTGTTGGTTTTAAAGTACTTGAATCGGATATAGTTAGCCAGCTATAGGATTGGGTGCACCGTGAATAAAGTCGCCTTGGATGTTGAGGGGTTTTAATGGTACCGTAAACTCCATCCAAGTACACTAACGAGATGTTTAAGATCACAATGGTGGATAAAAGTCCATGTATGGATCTTGTGTTGTGTGTCCCGTGTTCTCGTTAGTGATGTTATACAACTACCAATGAGTGATGTGGAGGGGTTGTGATTGTACCGTTAAACTCCATCACGGGTGTTGAGGGGTTGTGATTGTACCGATAAACTCCACCTTGTGTGTTTGGTACTGTGTATGAAGCGTATGGGACAACGCTTGTAATCCGCGTATCCGATTGTGTTTTATGTTGTAAAAGGTTGTGGTGTACCACTTGGAAGCCAATATGACATGTTAATGATATTGAAGCATGAGATGCTTGATGTGAATGCATTTTTGCATGGATAATGATGTTTATGTGTTAAAGGCTTTATGTAAAGTGTTTTTATAAAGTGCATTATTGTGTTGTTTCTTTAGAGCATGCCTCACTAAGCATTTGTGCTTACGTTCTATCTCTTGAACCAATAATGCAGATAATTGAGGTGTTTGTGGGCAGCAAGGAGGCTAAGAATCCAAGGAAGGGCTAAGCTCATGTATGGTGACTATTTTACATCATTATTAGATTTTGATATTTGGCAATGGAAACCTAGGTTGTGTTTTGGGAGATGTTTATGGACTCCCTAGTTGTGGCATGATACCTTAAATGTTTTGGATATGCAATTGGCCATTTTGGTGCTTGCTTTGTTGATTTGATGATTGTTTGCTTTGGACTTTAGTATGCATGCCTATAGTCTTGTGAATTTTCCTATTTGATGCCATGATCGTGTTTTGATGATGCAAACATGTACCTAATATGTATGATAACTTGTTGGCATGATTAGGAAGTCATTAACATGTGTTTGAGTGAGTAAATGTATGTTAAACCAGAAAAATGTGCACTTTCTGGGCAGTCCGTATCGGAACGGGCACTAACGTTTCGAAACGGGGGCCTGGAATGACCTTCGTGTATCGAAACGGATAGGGTCGTTCCGAAACACTTTTTCCACTGCCAGGCCCTGTTTCAATACATGTTTCAAAACGAACCCGCGTTTCGGAACGGTCAACCCCCGTTCCGAAACACTTGACCGTTGGGCATTGATTTGAATGGTTTAAGGTTTGCAAGCTTTACGTTTTAGTCCTAAATTTTGTATTTGCAATTGCTTGAGTTTGAGATGTCCTTTTAAGGTGAAATTTGACAAGGAAGCATGTAATATGATTAATTTGATATTGGTAACTTAAAAATCGACTAAGTCCTTTAACTTTCCAGAATTTACATTTTGGTCCCTAAATTTGTATGTTGTGCAATCGAGTCCCTTATTGCTTTCTGATCGCTGTGATTTTCAAGTATGTCTTTCTCAAGAGTACTCTTAGGGATAATGATCATCTAGACAAGATTAAAAAGGAAAAAAAGGGTCGTTAACCAAGGTTGACTTTCGGGTTGACTTTGGTTTTCCCCGTGTAATCTTCGTAGTTCGGGTCAACCGTCTAGGCCGGGCTAAGGGGGTTACAAATACATTTTTTTGATTGTTTGAAGCTCATAATGAATTAAAATTATGAGTTGATAGTATAGTATCTCAGAAGAAATTCGAGGCTGAATTTCTTTAGAGTGGAGAATTGTAACACCCTAAAATTTGGGTTAGATTTTGGGTGGTCGATATAAATTGATAACGTCCTGAATCAATATTGTTTGATGGCTTGAAAATTTATTATGGACCAAATTTATTATAAAGTGAAATACCTTGTCTGATTTCATGTTAGCTAATTATAAGAAGGTGAATATAAGAATAATTTAGGCGAAATTGAATTTATTACATGGATAATGTCTATTTCTTGAGTGACTAAAATAGAAAGAAAGAAAAAATCAAAGGAGATTGTGTAATGATTGTTTTGAATAAATGGTAAATCTTCAAGGTTGCATGGCAATTGTTCCCAACTGCATGAAATTGGTCAAATGGTCGGTATTTCTATCTTGTTCAAGCCTACTTGTCCATTCGTTACTTTCTTTCACATAAACAATTATTGGAAAAACTAAAAACAGAGGGGTTTTCGGTGGTAAGCAAGAAAGGAAAAAAGAAAAAGGAAAAAAGAAAGAGAAATTCATTCTTCAAAAACTTTGTATCCTCATTTTCATTATCTTTCAACTGATAGCTTTCACCATTGAAGAAGCTTCTTTGAGCTAGCTGTCTTACGGGATTTGGAGGGGATAGTAAGTTTTTTATTTAGCTTAAACAAAGAAAGAAAGGTATTTTACATGTTCATCTATTGGTAGTTTGAATTCTTTAATTTTGTTATGGGTATTTGAGGAACCGACTAGATGAAGATAATGAAGATATGTTAGTAATTTTTGAATAATTTGGCATGCAAAACTATTCTGTTATGAACATTACCGATTAACCAAGTTATAAAATTTGCGTTTGGAGTATTAGAGTCTTGAACGATAGGGCTGGTTTGATTTAAGTGTTGAATTAGATCACGAAATAGATGACATGCTTCCTGGAAATTAAGATATATAGATTGAATTAGAATGTTAATCAAATGAAAATTTAGCTTAGGTGATGGGAAATTGAACTTGTAAGGAAATAGCCACCTAGATGGTTAAATTGGCATGAGGAACTGTTTTGATTAAATATGTAAAATTGGGACTGAATTGGACTAAATGAGAGACTGGAAATGTTACCTAGAAACAAGGGAAGACATAAGGAAGCACTTGATAAATTGTACTATGTGTTTAATAATGAAATTGGTAGTCTTAAAGTGACTAGTTGTCAGATTTGAATTAGTAAGGGTCCTAGGTGAATTAGCCCCTAAAAGTGGACTTAAATGAAAACTGGGCAGATTTGAAACTGTAAATTGGCCTCAATTTAACTAAAAAACCGTATCGATCTGGAAAGGATAAAAATATGAGCCATGCATGGCTGAATAGGTAATTGAACTAGCTTTCTAACGGTATAAATTAATCGAAATTCTGACGTGTAGATTAAAAGATATAGGCAAATTAGTGAAAGGTGTGCAAACTGCCAGAATCTGGAAAACAATTTAATACATGTAATAAAACGTGTGGATTGAATTTGATATGATTTTAATACATACTTATGTTGTATGAATACTAGATTAAGAAATGGTAGGAAGGATGGATAAGTATCTGGACGAGAATAAGGATTCGGATCTCCCGTAACTTCGAGATACAAGGTGAGTGTAGCTATACTTAGGGTTGGGACTTAGGTCCTAACCACCCTTGCATGTCTACTTTATTGTTCAAATAAATATGCCACGAAATGAATCTAATTTCTACTTGGTAAATGATTAAGGGAAGGATGCTTAATTGGAAACTTGATGTGTGAAATGTTGCTTATTAGTGATTATGTATCAAGCGCTTGCTGCCATGCTTTAATTGAATTACATGAGTGACCTTAAATGTTATGAGACCTTAATTTATTCTTGTGTCTACTGATTTCTTGATAAATGGTAATGTGGAAATGGCCTGAGGGAAAAACTTGATCTTGTCTTGGATATACATGAATCGTGACACTTGAAATCTTGAAATATGAAAGTTTGATCTTGCTATGATTGATAATTAATCACTTGTTGTGTGATTGCTTGAAATAAAATATTATATAAGCCCTTGGTTTCTAGTCGGTCTTAGGTAGAATGGTGTGCCTTAGAGTCTAGAGCTCGTCTTGTTAGGTACTTTGTGTACCATCTTGTTTGGTCGTTAGTCACCTTCTTGTTAGATACCTTGGGTATCATCTTGCTAGGTACTTTGTGTACCATCTTGTATGGTGTAATTGACACCTTCTAGTTAGATGGTTTGTGTATCATCTTGTAGGTACTTTCTGTATCATCTTGTGACTCGATTACCTAGTCCTACTATAAACTAAGGCAAAACAAGACTAATAAGCTTGAAACAAGATATGTTAATCATGAATAAAGAATGAACAAACTTGATTCCTAATAATGAACTGGTAAAGTAATGAATTCACATGAGTAAAATGGTGAACATGCTACCTTGAATTGCTTGTTATTTGTAAGATAAGAAAGGTACGATGGAAATGCTCTTTGTTCGAATGGAAATGACTCGAATGCATGCTTGTTAGTATATGCTTGATTAAATAGATGATAATTTCTATATAGCCATTTATTAGGCTGATCGAATGATTGGGCTTTAGTAAGAATGATGGATATTGATGTTATTTGGAACCTAGATTGTGCATATCTGATTAAGATTAAGAAATGCATATGTTTTGAAATACATACTTGACCGAAAGATATGTTTACTCAATTAGTTAAGCAAATTTTAATCTTGAATGTATCTTGCAAGAAAAGGAATTAAATGAGTAATCAATGAAATGTAAAAGCATGCACATACTTGAACGATTATCTCGTCATGGAGTGTTATTTGATTGCTTGCTGGATGATATGTATCTAGCTAGATGTTGAGAAACATGTTTGTTAACCATGGTTTCTTAATGACTCTAGTCGTATAAGGTGTTATGATTCTTGGATCTAATGATTCGAACTTGATCATGTGAAAAATTGCTTAGTTAAACTAACATGAAATGTTACATGTCTTGTCGTGATATACGCGATCTTTCATAGTTAAATCAAAGTGGTTGATCATGTGGCTTGATTATAGTAACCTAAATGTCTATGTATAGTCTAGATCAAATTGAATAAACAATATAATTGTTGTCCTATGATTGTTAATGTTGTGTATTCTTGTTATTGTTTTGAAATGAAATGTTATGTCTATGTGATAGACCTAGTTTTTTTGGAAATAGAATCATGTCTATAACTTATTTGACTCGAATAGAGCTAAGAATTTAAGTACTTGGATTAAATCTAAATCAATTAGATGTAGAACTATGTTATATAAGATAAGCTTACCTTAGTGACACTCGAATAGGACTGGAAGTCCTAAACTACTTGCCTACTTCAACCTAAATGGTAATATCCTTGAAAGAATTATATGAGTGATTAATCAAATGAATGTTCTAAATGGAACCTTTAAGCAAACTTGAATGGATGATAATGTTGCATGCTAATCAAGTAAATGAGAACAGACGGAATTGATATCTTGAAGTAATGCTCGAATTAATCTAGGACTGGGAATAATTCTCTTGATGGTAAGTAATCGAGTGAAATAGACACAAAAATAGATAAAATAACTTGAATGATAAGTCAAGTACCTAAATGAACTAAGATAAATACAAGAAAAAAATAACTTGTTGGCTAAGTCACGTAACTAGTGGAATACATGAAATATATATATATATATATATATATATATATATGTGTGTGTGTGTGTGTGTGTGTGTGTGATGGTTGTCAGAAAGAATAAGTATGTTGATGGAAATTGAATGAAAACTTTGCATTAATAGAATGATCGAATCTACAAGTCACTAATGCCCCATTTTAATCATATAGATAAGTAAATTGAGTTTACTTAAACATATAGATATATGTTCATATGTTAAATTATCATGGTAAAGGTTGTTTAGAAGAATATTAGAGCTGGAAGCTTAAACTATTGTAATATGCCCACAAAATTTTGTTCTGGGCAGCAACTTTGAAAAATCACCATGAATTGTGTAAGTTGAATTAAGGGCTAAAATATATATGGAATGAACCTTAGTATGTATATTTTCATTATAAGAAAACATAATTGATATCTAATCTCTGAGCTGAAATCTGGAGATGAAAACCTCTGGACAATGCAAATTGTCCAGAAATGTAAATGCCCTGTCTTTGAACTAAAAACTGTATTAATTGGAAAGACAATAAAATGAAAGGTCTAAATGGTTGTAAATAGGGTTAAATAAGCTTTCAAACGGTGTAAACTAATTGAAATTTCAACATACTGAATGAAAATTATGTACGTTTAAGTAAACAGTGCACAAGCTGCCTGACAGCAACAATCTAGATGATTAGACAATTTTGTAAACTGTCTGTAAACAGTTTGGTTACTACCCTAAATGAACTCTTGACCTTGAATAGTGGATCACTTTAAATAATCATACTTAAAACCAAGTTAAGAGCTAACTAATATCGAATACTAAACTTAACCGAATAGTCTATTAAGTTTATATGCTAGGTGATGTAAAGAAGTGTAATGTGTAATGTGTAATGTATAAGGGTATAAGGTCAATTAAGACACTTTGTAAATGGAATGGCAAGATTACTTGTTACATGAAAGAAAAGTTCAAACATAAATGAATCTAAATTTAATAGGAAGGTTTGATTGACTAGCTGTGCAGCTTAGATAGAATGAAAATAATGAAAACTAGTTTGTCTTTCCTAGTTCATGTACATGAGATGTTTGTTTGAATGTGTAATATGGATCCTTGACTCGAATACCTTGATCATTGTGTGATTTAATGCTTGAAGTATGATTGAAATTTAGGCAATGATTCAATCAAACTTGATTAAACCTAATTAAGGTGTAAACGAATTAAAGAATCCTAAAACTTGAATAACTACTTGTTTTAGATGCTACCTCACTAAGTACAACATTGTACTTATCACTCTTGTTTGCTTTCATGCCAAACCTCAGGTAAAAGTCATCCTGATCTCTGCTTGATTTTGGTGTTAGCTTTCACAGACCCAAAGCAAGGATTGACATGCTTAAAGTATTATTTTGTACCTATTATGATGTACTCATAGTTGGTGGCTACTAGATTTGTGTATAAGTCCTATAGATCATGCACACGGATGTTTTGTAAATGTACATAAGATTTGATCAAGTCTTGTAATGAACCCAACTTGTATGCTTTGAAGTCTAGATTATGTTATGTGAATAAACATGTTAATTTAATGAATCTACGGGTCTAATGATTGTGCATATAGGTAATGAATTTTAGTAAATATGATCATTGTGTATTAAATCAATGGCTAGATTGAATTTAGCTCTACTGGCTTGTATTGAAAGTTAACATGGGCTTTAGTAACTTCTAGATACGCAACTCAATTATTAGAATTGAGTTCTAAATGAAAAGAAAAATATTAATTGACCCGTATTTTTGTTCTGCTTACTCATTTTTCTCGTCGTAACGCTTCTCGCTCCTAACCCAGGCGAGGGGTGTTACAAGATCCTCCAAAATTTTCCAATATTGTTGAGCATGTTGAACATAACGAGCTTTAGCTCAAAGTGGGTCATCTCTAGATCAGACAATACAATCGGTGTGTTGTTATCGTTGATAACGGGCTCAATGATATCTCTTATATGTCTCTTGGCCCTGGCAGGTGGTGGATCCTCTTGCCAACCATAATCTCTCGCTCCCACAATTTTATTTCCATCGACTAAGGGTTTGCCTCTGTCTTCCACGTTCTCAGGGGGTTCTCGTTCTTGTTCACCATATTCTTATTTTCTCGTAAGAGTCTCCGAAAAGTTCTTTTGATCTCCGAATTGATTGGAGGAATAGGTTCTTTGGTCGAACTTTATGGTCATGCACTAGAACGTACTTGAGAATAAAAAGAAAAAGAAAAATTAAATGCAATAAAAATAAAAGTCATAAGCGTAATAACAACGTAAATATCAATTGCCAATCTCCAACAACGGCGCCAAAAACTTGATGCTTGTCGAATAGTGATGCACTATATAGCAAGTATACTCGTCGTATCAAGTAATAAAGTGAGAGTAGAGTGTCGAACCCACGAGGATAGGATTGATATATAGGACATTTTTATACTTAGGAATCAGTTTGGAAGTATTGTTGAACGCCGATTTAAGAAAACTAAATTAACTAATCTAAAGATATGAGAAATAAAGATAAACAACTACAACGAATTCACACTTAATTATGGGCAATGGGCAATACATGTTTGCATAACTCCTAAGGTTCTTCATCTACTCAAAAGGATTTTCTAAAGAACTTCTGACCCTCTCGATGCCTAGAAGTTAATAACTTTGTAATTAAGGTGATACATGTCTACATTAACCCTAACTACTCTATTATTTGTTAGGCTTAATACACTTTCCTCCTAAACTTTACCTATTCTCTCAACTTGCCCCCTAAAGTTCATTTTGACCACTTTTTCCCTCTAACGTTTTCGTCGTTACACATATTGCCCCTACCCATATTGAAATATTTATTAATTTAATTATATTTCCTAAAATATTCAAAACACCCCCATCTTCATCCCCCATCATCTTCATCCCCCATCATCTTCCTCCCCAATTTTCATTTCTTTTACCAGTCCTTCATGATAAATCTCTTGCGCTGTCATTAGAGGATTAGCATATTCCATTTCCTTAACTTTTTATTGTTTTGCTCTTTTTATTTTTTGCATTTAATTTTAAGCAAGTCTGATTTTCTTTAGGAATATGTTTCATGTTTTAATTTGGCAATTATCAAGACAACAATGTAGAACGAAAGTGTAACCCCCTTAGCCCGGACTAGACACCCGACCCGAACTAAGAAGATTACACGGGGAAAACCGAAGTCAACTCGTTAAATTAAACCTTGATTAACGACCCTTTTTTTCTTCTCTAGATGCACATTATTACCCTATATGTTCAGCAAAGCGATTGGGCGAAAACGGCACAGTGATTGGAGTTTAATTAGAGGTTTGTTGCGTGTAAAAGAGTCTATCGCAATTGAGTGCAAGTGTACACGTCGCAAGTAATAAAGTGATACTAGAGTATCGGATATCGTCTCCATAGGGACTGGGCTAACCCTTTCCTTTGCTATCTACACAAGGGGAAAAGAATAGATTAAGATATTGTCACGAAAATAATAAAGAATACTGGAAAATTAAAGTATAGAAATCAAGATAGAGAGAATGGGCTGGTATTGAATTGCTCAGTAGTGTAGGTATTGCGGAGTTTAGGAAATCCAGTCTTGTCGTCGCGCCTGTCGCTGACAGCACCTGTCGCGGCAGCTGTCTGTTGGCTGTCGCGGCAGCAAACACACCAACTCCGTACTTCAAGTTTGGCAAGAATCCCAGATCTGTCTTGGCCTATCCCTAGGTCCAAGTCTGTCGATGATCACGTTCTTTGATGATACCTCCCGGCGTGAATCGAAGGATGAACACCGATGTGTATGAATTCTTCTTTAGCCACTTAACCTCGCCCTATCCCTAGGCACGAGATAGTTCAACTATAAACTAGAGAACTTGCTCTTATCTCTTTCGTATACTTAACTCTCCCGATGCTAAGTAAATAGATAACCTCACAATGCTCTCCCGATGCTCTTGCAAGATGTTAAAACCAAAATAAGAGAACTTGAAGTTTATTTTATTGAACTTGGAAAATCCTAAAACAAAACAACCCTTGCAACTACTTTACAAAACAACCCGTGGCCCTAGGGGGAATTTAGAACATGTCGGTGACGGGTAGACGGCAGAGGGGTTTAGGTTATCAGTTATGGGGTATGATGTGGGATCTTTCTCCTAGGTTAAAATACATGCCCTTATATAAGCTTTAGGCTCAAGTTATCTAAGGTAAAAAGGATTACAACTTTAATTAAAAGTATGATTCTAATAAAGACTTAATCTTCAAGGATCCTACTTTTCAGCCGTCCTCCTTGTTTCTTGGGATTTTCTCTCCTTGAACTTTGGCTTGACATATCTTTTGATCCGGGGCTTGGAAAAATATTTGGCTTTCACACGACAGACGAGCAGAATTTTCTCTATCTATCGAGGTCCACTTTGCTTTTTCTATCCGCAAAACTGCTGTCACCATGCTGTCACGGCAGCACCATGGCAGCAACGTCTTCCTTGACTGCTCATTCCAGATTTTCTGCATCACTGCCTAGCGCCTGCCACGATTGCTGCCCTGGGTGCTGTCACGGCTGCTGCCCTGGGTGCTGTCACCATGCTGTCACGGCAGCTCCATGGCATCATCGTCCTCTTTGTCTGCTTGTCCAGTTCAGCTCTTCTGCTTCTCTGCCCCGCGCCTGCCTTCACCGTCTACGACGGCGGCAACCTGCCAAAAACAACCATTTTTAGTAGAATCTGTGCCTTTTATATATTTGTGATGTTTTGCTGTAAACTGACCTAAATGCAATGGAATGGTGCTTGAATGCAGAAGAAATATGGGTTAAAAAGGGTGTAAATAATAGAACTTTTACACACTCAACACACCCCCAAACTCAAGTTTTTGCTTGCCCTCAAGCAACTAAGAACTAAAAGAAAAAGAAATTTTTGTTTTGGCTTTCAAACAATGAGCTTTCCCTTACCCGTCGTTCGTTCCCTGTGGTGGCAGCAACCTGTCGGATAATTTAGGATCTGTCCGGAATCTCCCTATAGTCCTCGTGTAGTGTGTGCATGCTTTGTGAACAGTTATATGCCAAGACTCTCTTAGTTTCATTAGAATATTCAACTCTTAACTCGAATTTTTATGCCAAATTTTATCTTTTTTTTGAAGGCACATTTTCATGCTTCTTTGATTTCTTTGTTTTGACTCGATTTCTAAAGTTTTACTAGAGCCAGTTTTAGGCACCTCTAGTTTGCTTCCTAGAGCCGGTTTCGGGCACCTCTAGGTTTTTGAGTCTCTTTTGCTAAACTTCTTTTCTAGAGCCAGTGTTAGGCACCTCTATGGCTATTCAAGTGCTAAGCTTCCTATTCTAGTTTGGCTAAAAGAAATCTAAGCAGTATAACAGTCACAATGGTGTTTAAGTTTTCAGAACTATAGAAAGGCTCTAAACTTCTCCTTAAACTATCCTAAAGATGCTGCCACGACAGAGCTGTCACGACAGGCAAGTTCAGTTCACAATTTTCAGCCAAAAAAAATTTTGTTTTTTTTTAGAAAAGTACTAAGTAAAAGACACAAAATTTAACTAAGATGTACTCCATGAATATGGAGGGTTGCCACCCCCAAACTCGAGGGTTGCATTGCCCTCAATGCAAATGACAAAATAAAAATGAAAACATATGAAGGCAGTACATCACAAAATATATATGGCAGGCAGCAATAAGAAGATAAGAAACTTAAATTTTAATCACTGTCTTCACTGCTGCTGCAGAGGCGGATCTGGCGGCGGGTTCTGGTTCGCGGGGCGGGCTGGGGTGGTTGCTGTACAACCTGAATATCAGAGCTGTTGCCGCCACTGCTGCTGGCCCTTGGCAGAGTTTTCTTATCTGCCATTCTTTTCTGCCTCTTTACCGGTGTAAATTCCTTCGACAGGTTCCTCTGAATAGAGGGTTCAACGTCATTGTCTGCCCAGACGGAGGAGGAAGAGAATCCAGCAACAAAGGCAGCAAGGTCATCTGAGGGCACTGGTCGCTTTGTTCCTCGAGCAGATGTTTAGCATGGGTGCTGCCGGCTGCCTTCGGGGCAGGTGATGGTATGGAGGCGGCAGGTGATGAAAGGCTTGAGGCCCAGATTCTTTGCCTTTGGAGTATAAATGAGGCCTCGTTCTTCCCACAGATCTCTGGTTGTAAAGGACTGTGGGGGAGTTGCTGCCGCCGAGGAAGTAGAGGCAGCATTGCGGCGGGTTTTTTCTAGAAGACATGTTAGTGCAAGGGTTGTGAAAAGTAATTGAAAGCAAATGAAAACTAAATATGGAGAGCAAGTAAGAAAAGCAGAAGTGAGTGAAAATGAAACGGAGTTCTATAGAAAAAGAATTACTGCCCGTTGAAACTGTAACGACAGGCGTGAATAACGGGGCGGCTGTCGAGCTTTAGTGTGTCTGATGCGTCTGACACACATTTCCGCGTCTGTTACGCGTCTGTCACACGTCTGTCGTGACAGCATGGTGACAGCCTGTTTTTTCCGTGTCTGCCGCGGCAGGTGGATCGACAGGCTGCAATATTGGGCGTTGTTGGGCTGACGGATGGATTGTAACCCCCTTAACCCGGCCTAGACGGTTGACCCGAATTAAGAAAGTCACACGGGGAAAACCAAAGTCAACCCGAAAGTCAACCTTGATTAACGACCCTTTTTTTTCTTTTTAATCTTATCTAGATGCACATTAACCCTAATTGTGATCACACAAACAACATACTCAAAGATCACAAACATCAGAGATCAAACAGGGACCCAAATGAACAAATTACAATTTTAGGGACTAAATTGTAATTTCTGATAAATTAAAGGACTTAACCCAAATTAATCTTACCAACTTGAAATTAGTCAGGTTTCATGCTTCTCTGTGAAATTTCAGCTCAAAAGGACTTCTCAAACTCATACAATTGAACAAACAAGATTCAGGACCAAAACGCAAACATTTCAAAACATATAACTGCCTATGTCAGCCCCCAACGGTCGACCGTTCCGAAACAGGTTGACCCCGTTCCGAAACACGGGCCGTTCCGATACCAGTTCCGCAACGGAGGTCTGGCAGAGGCCAAACCGTTTCGAAACGGTGCACCCCGTTGCCAAACAGCTATTCAAGCATTAACTTCTAAAACAAGCATATAAGGATCCAATCCAAAAACCAGCATTTAAAACAACATTCAACATACTTAGGGAGTTCCAAACACCTCCCAAAACATACAAATTGGTCCCCCATTGCCAAACCTTCCAAAAGCTAAAATGTTTAACAAAAACCTTCCATACATTGAGCTCTACTTGTACTTGAACTCTTGCCCTTCTTGCTGCCCTTCAAGACACTCTAGTGCTCTGCATTATTGAATTAAGAAAATGAGAGAGCGTAAGCAAAAGCTTAGTGAGGAGTGCTCTTTAAAAACCATTCAATAATGCAATTTAAAACATTTACAAAATCATGCTTACAATCAACCTTTGCACATGCTCAAAAGCATATTTAAAACAAGCAATGTAACCCCCTTAACCCGGTCTGGACGGTTGACCCGAATTAAGAAAGTCACACGGGGAAAACCAAAGTCAACCCGAAAGTCAACCTTGATTAACGACCCTTTTTTTTCCTTTTTAATCTTGTCTAGATGCACATTAACCTTAATTGTGATCACACAAACAACATACCAAAAGATCACAAACATCAGAGATCAATCAGGACCCAATTGAACAAATTACAACTTTAGGGACCAAATTGTAAATTCTGATAAATTAAGGGACTTAACCCAAATTAAAGTTACCATCTTGAAATTAATCAGGTTTCATGCTTCTCTGTGAAATTTCAGCTCAAACGGACATTCCAAACTCATACAATTGAACAAACAAGATTCAGGACCAAAACGTAAACATTTCAAAACATATAACTGCCCATGTCAGCTCCCAACAGTCGACCGTTCCGAAACAGGTTGACCCTGTTCCGAAACGCGGGCCGTTCCGAAACCAGTTCCGCAACGGGGGTCTGGCAGTGAGCAATCCGTTTCGAAACGGTGCACCCCGTTTCGGACCCCTGGGTTCATTCCAGGCACCCGTTCCGAAACGGTACACACTGTTCCGAAACGCCTGCTCAGATTTCAGCAAATTAGCAAACCAAAACATGCAATTGACCATTCAAACATGCTCCAAATGCTACCAAACTTTACCAGCATGCAATTAAACACATTTAGGACATATAAGCATCATCCATTCAACAAAACAACCTCACAAGCAAAAAGCCCCAATTCTATAGGCATGCTTCCTACTTAAGCTATCATTCAAGCAATAAACCTTCATAAGCAAGCAATAGGAGTTCAATCCAAAATCCAGCAACCACAACAACATTTAACATCCATAGGGAGTCTCAAACACCTCCCAAAACATATACATTGGTCCCCCATTGCCAAATCAACCAAAAGCTAAAATGTTTAACAAAACCTTCCATAAATTGAGCTTTACTTGAACTTGTTTGCTTGCCTTCTCTTGCTGCCCTCAAAGTACTCTAATGCTCTGCACTATTGAATCAGGAAAACGAGAGAGCGTAAGCCAAAGCTTAGTGAGGAGTGCTCTTTAAAAACCATTCAATAATGCAATTAAAACCATTTGCAAAACATGCATATATTCAACCTTACACATGCTCAAAGCATACTTAAAAACAAGCAATTCCCATGTTTCCACATTTCATTTAAACAAACATCTCATGCTTCAACATAAACATTAAAACATGCATCTCATGCATCTCAATGTACTATACATGTCATATTGGCTCAAGTGATACATTTCATTTATGAAATCAAGTTCAATAACTTTCCCCAAGGACTTTTAAACACCTTGGCCCCAAGGACTTTTAAACACCTTGGCCATGGACTTTTAAACACCATGAATGAGGACCACACAAGGACTTTTAACCACCTTTGTGTCCGTAGCTTGAATTACCCCAAGGACTTTTAAACACCTTGGCCCCAAGGACTTTTAAACACCTTGGCCCCATGGACTTTTAAACACCATGGAAAGGAGCACCTAAGGACTTTTAACCACCTTAGTGTCCGCAACAAGATTCATCCAAGGACTTTTAAACACCTTGATGATCTTAGGTAACAAGGCTCACTCAAGGACTTTTAACCACCTTAGTGACCTTCACTTTTACAAAACACCACTTGCCAATATACACTTTATACATCATATATTCCACTGTTTTAAAGCATTAAACCAAGCCATTTCATCTTGCATTTCAAAGCATTAAATCATCATTTAAACAATGCATAAAAACAAGGTACTCTTACCTAGAGTCACCTTCAACACATGGCTTTAAACATCAGCATATATCATGCTAAACATCAGCAATTATCATGTTTAAACATGCTTTCAAAACAGTAAACAAATCATGCAAAAATCATCATTTTACATTACACCAAAACATGGCCACCACTTAGAGGAAAATCCGAAAACTTACACTTGAGCTTAGCAAAGTTGTTTAGACTTAAACTAAGCTCCCAAAACCTTCAACCCTTGGTTTTAAAGTTGTAAATCCAATTTCACTCACCGATTACCACTTTGCCTCAAGCCAAAGCACCAAATCAAGCCTCCGGATCAACAATTCTTGGATCCAAGGATGTCTCCCCTGTTTCAACACATTAAAGCAGAGGATTAATGCATCATCATGCATTAATTGCTTCAACGAAAGCATCTAACACGCTGCTCTCACAAAACCTCCATTTTCGGCCACCAAACACAACCGAAAATGCATCCGAAACACTTCTAAACAAAGCCCAGCCATAAACCAGCAAAACCTCACTTCCATTAACATCAAAACACATCTAAAAACAACCTATAAGCATCCTTATACCTCCAGCAACACCAGATCCACAAGATCACCACAAAAGCTACCTTAAAACACAAGCTAAAATTTGGAAACTCAACCTATCCGGGATTGCATCAATCAAGACTCATTTCCACATCAAATTAATGATCATTTAACATCAAAAACACTTCTCAAAACACAGATTTAACAGATCAAACGAAAATCTTGTGAAATCACCAAAATCTTGCATAATTAGCCAAGATCCATAAATCAACTTTAAAACCTTTAATCAATTATCAAATTAGGATTGAAAGCTTTAGGAATTTCATTAAAGAACTTGAAGTTCAGAGGAGAAGGACGTTCTTACCTCCAAACTTGAGTTTCTCATCTTTTTGTAATTGAAAAGCTTGATGAAACTTGAAGCAATTGAAGAGGATTTGAAGATACAATGATTTGCAATCAATTGAGAGTTGAAAGGAGGATTTTAGGTGAGAAAATCAGATTTAGATCTCTGGAAATTGAGTGTTTGGGTTGAGAGAAAAAAGATAGAAAGAAAATTGGAAGTTAGATGAGAAAATGACTAAAATGAATTTTCCCTCCTTTTGTTTTACTTTAAAAATCAGAATTATGTGTTAAAATATCTTAGAAAAAATTGGAGAAACTCCCTTTGGGTAAATAGCTCCTTAAAGATTCAAAGTTTCAACCCTTTATAAAATAGCCACCAAACTTTCAAAAATTACATTTTGGTCACTAGCCAAAATGTCACACTTCCGAAACTCATTTTCCAAAATTGATTTCACAGTTCACTTAATTATATTAAAAGATGATTTTAGAACATTTTTCCATATTTTTAATGCAACCCGAACTAGGCTTTCCTAATTTAACCTCTTACGATTCGAACAGCACTTTGACCAACCGGTCAACGCCCAAGACTTCCAAGCCCAAAACCGGGGCGTTACAACTCTCCCCCCCTTAAGAAATTTCGTCCTCGAAATTTACCTGCAGGAAAGAGATAAGGAAACTGCTTCAGCATATCTTCCTTCCGCTCCCACGTGGCTTCCTCAACACCGCGATGCTTCCACAGCACCTTCACCATCTCAATGGTCTTGCCACGAAGAACTTTGCTATCTGAATCCAGAACCTTCACCGATTCCTCATCAAAGGTCAAATCCGGATTCAATTCCACTTCCTCCACAGGCAACACATGCGAAGGATCAGATCTATACCTCCGGAGCATAGAAACATGGAACACATCATGAATCTTCTCCAGCTCCTGAGGTAACCTCAACCGATACGCAACAGGACCCACACGCTCAACAACCTCATACGGTCCAATGTATCTAGGGCTCAGCTTACCCTTCCGACCAAACCTCGTCACCTTCTTCCAAGGCGAAACCTTCAAAAACACGCGATCACCCACCGCAAACTCTATCTTCTTACGCTTCAAATCTGCGTAAGATTTCTGCCGATCAGAAGCAGCCTTCAACCGCTCACAAATGAGCTTCACTTTCTCTGTGGTCCCTTTCAACAAAGCAGGCATCGAAACCAACTTTTGGCCAGATTCAGCCCAACACAGAGGAGTCCTACACTTCCTCCCATACAGAGCCTCATAAGGTGCCATCTGTATACTTGCCTGATAACTGTTGTTGTAAGCGAACTCCACCAAAGGCAGATGCTTCTCCTAAGAACCTTGGAACTCTATCACGCAGCATCTCAACATATCCTCCAAAATCTGAATAACTCGCTCAGACTGGCCATCCGACTGAGGATGATAGGATGTACTGAAATGCATCCTTGTACCCAGAGCTTGATGCAAACACTGCCAAAAACGCGATGTGAACCTCGGATCCCTATCCGACACGATCGACTTAGGCACACCATGCAACCTCACAACCTCAGCAACGTACAGCTCTGCCAGCTTATCCAAAGAAAACGTAGTATGCACAGGCAAGAAATGCGCACACTTCGTCAGGCGATCCACAATCACCCAAACATAATTCTTCTTTGATGGAGACAAAGGTAAACCAGATACAAAATCCATGGTAACCCTCTCCCACTTCCATTCAGGGATTTTCAACGGTTGCAACAAACCAGAAGGAACCTGATGTTCAGCCTTGACTCGCTGACACACCAAACACTTGCTCACAAACTCTGCCACATCCTTCTTCAACCCCACCCAATAGTACTCATCACGAAGATCTCGATACATCTTAGTACTACCAGGATGCATAGCAAAAGGACTACTATGACCTTCAGCTAGAATAGCACGCCTCAACTCAGCATCAGCAGGCACTACTATCCGACTACCAAAACACAATACTCCATCCTCATTAAAGAAAAAATCCGAAGGTCTACCCTCCGCAATATCCTGAACATGAGACACCAAGGAATCATCCAACAGCTGCTTTTCCTTGATCAACTGAACCAACGATGGTTTCACTTGCAACTCAGCAACAAGACCACCATCTCGCGATATGCTCAAGCTAGCAAACATAGCTCTCAGCTCAACAGCTACCTTCCTACTCAAAGCATCCGCAACAACATTGGCCTTTCCAGGATGATACTCTATCGTCAGATCATATTCCTTGAGCAACTCCAACCAACGTCGCTGCCTAAGATTCAACTCCTTCTGAGACATCAGATACCTCAAACTCTTGTGATCCGTGTACACAGTACACTTCTCACCATACAGATAATGCCTCCAGATCTTCAGAGCGAAAACCACTGCAGCCAGCTCAATATCATGCGTAGGATAATTGCGCTCATGCACCTTCAACTGCCGCGACGCATAAGCCACAACCTTACCCTCTTGCATCAGCACACACCCCAAACCAACATAGGATGCATCACGGTAGACTACAAACTCTTTCCCTGATTCAGGCTGAATCAAGATAGGAGCTTGAGTCAAAGCCATCTTCAGCTTCTCAAAAGCTTGCTGCCTCGCTTCTGTCCACTCATACTTAACATCTTTCTGCAGCAACTTCGTCAAAGGAGCAGCAATCTTGGAAAAACCATCCACAAACCTTCGGTAGTATCCTGCCAAACCAAGGAAACTACGAACCTCCTGAACAGACTTAGGAACCTTCCAATTCATCACCGCTTCAATCTTCTGAGGATCAACACGAATCCCCTCAGCTGAGACCACATGCCCAAGAAAAACCACCTCTCTAAGCCAGAACTCACACTTGCTCAACTTAGCATAAAGCTGATTCTCCAACAAAGCCTGCAGCACAATCCTCAAATGCTCTTCGTGCTCTTCCTCAGTACGCGAGTACACAAGGATATCATCAATGAACACCACAACGAACTTGTCCAGGTATTCATGAAAAACACGATTCATCATGTCCATAAAAGCAGCAGGAGCATTTGTCAAACCAAACGGCATCACAAGGAACTCATAATGCCCATACCTTGTCCTGAAAGCTGTCTTAGGCACATCCACATCCTTCACCTTCAACTGATAATACCCTGACCTCAAGTCAATCTTAGAGAACACAGCAGCTCCCCGAAATTGATCAAAGAGATCATCAATCCTCGGCAAAGGATACCGATTCTTGATAGTCAACGTGTTCAGCTGACAGTAATCAATGCACATCCTCATCGTGCCATCTTTCTTCTTCACAAACAAGACAGGAGCACCCCAAGGCGACACACTCGGCCGGATGAAACCACGATCAAGCAGCTCTTGCAACTGCGTCTTCAGCTCCTTCAGCTCCTTAGGTGCCATTCTATAGGGAGTAATGGACACAGGAGTGGTATTCTCATACAGCTCAATACCAAACTCCACCTCGCGATTAGGAGGTAAACCAGGCAACTCCTCAGGAAAAACATCAGGAAACTCCTTCACAACCCTGATATCCTGCACCCTCAGCTCCTTCGAACTAGGATTCATCACAAAAGCTAGAAAAGCTTCACAACCTTGCCTCAGCATCCTGCTCGCCTCCAAGGTAGAAACAACATTGGCAAGAAACTTCACATTCTCACCAACCACCACCACTTCATAATCATCCGCAAGCTTAAGCGAAACCCGCTTATTCTCACAATCCACAACAGCACGATGCTCAGCAAGCCAATCCATACCAAGGATCACATCAAAACCATAAAAGGGCAACTCCATAAGATCAACATGAAAGACATGCTCTTGAACAACCAAAGGACACCTTCTATAAAGCTTACGAGTCACAACTGTTTCACCAAAAGAACTAGTGACTCTAACACCAACATCCAAAGACTCAACAGGCAAACCAAGCAACTCAGCATGCTCACGAAGAATGTATGAATGCGTAGATCCAGAATCAATCAAAGAAAGCAATGACAAGGATTGCAAAGTAAAGGTACCTGCAATCACATCAGCATCATTCCTTCCTTCGCGCTGAGCATACACCCTCGCTTGGCCACCCCCCTCAGGTTGAATAGCCACAACATGAGCTACTCCACGACAACCTTCCTCTCGCCTCTGAAAATTACCACGGCCGCGCCCACGACCTCTCTGCGGTGCTGCAACAACAGGAGCACGCTCTTGACCACCAGCCATCCTCGGACAATCACGTCTCAAATGGTCAGCAGAACCACAGTTCGAGCACTCATAACCAGCCGCCACAACAGGAGCTTGCACCTCCCTCCCAGCACGAGGACAGTCACGCTTCAAGTGACCACGAGAACCACAAATCCAACAAGCACTAGGGTCAGCTCTAGCATTGCCACCCCTAGCAGGTGCACCTCCACCTCTCTTAGATGAGGACTGAAACCTCTGATCACGCCCTCTCTTGTTCCGTTCACCGGAACTATACTCAACAGCTCTCTTCCCAGAACTAGCTCCAGCACCCTTAGCAGACAAACTCAAGTTCATCTCGATGTCCTTGGATCGACTAACCAACACATCGAAATCATTGTACTCAGCAGCCAACATATAGGTCTTAACTTCCGTCACCAAGCCATAACGGAACCTTTCGCACCTCTCGCGCTCATCAGGTATCAGCTCCGGTGCATACTGACTGAGACGTACGAACTGTACCTCATACTCAGCCACACTCATGCTCCCTTGAGTCAGAGACATGAATTCACGCTTTTTCTCATCCAGATATCTAACTCCCAAATATCTCCTCTTGAACGCGTGCTGAAAGAACGTCCAAGTAACATCAGCATCAGCCATCCCCGAGATTGTGGTCGTCCACCAGGTATAAGCATCACCTTGCAGCAGTGACACCACACATCCCAGCTTTTGCACGTCAGTGCAACTCATCTGTCCCAAGACACGCTTGGTACTCTCCAGCCATGCTTCAGACCTCTCAGCTGACATACCCCTAAACTCAGTCCCACCAAGACTGCGCAAACGCTCTAAGGGTAGTCTCACTCCAGCATCTCCCTGATGCCCAGCTCCTTGAACTCCAGCTACTGCTGCTCGAAAAGCACCCGCAATAGCTTGTACCAGCACAGACATGTCAGGCATCGCTTGCCCCTGACCAACCTCAGGTCCTGCAGCTCCAGCACCAGCTGCCTCAGCTCCAGCTCTTTCCCTCTCCGCACCACCACCACCAGGTGGAGGAGGAGGTATCACAGCACTACCCGTATTTTCCTCATTCACATTCCCCTCCGGGGTCGTAGCTCTCGCGCTACTCCTTAACTCTCTACGTGGTGCCATACTTATACCATGCATAACAATACAAATAAAACAAGTCAGGACCAGCAAGGTAAGCAAATTCCAAGTATTCAAGCTCAATTTCTTTCAAAAACAACATCATCTATTTAGCTTTTGTTTGGCAATGGGTACCCTCATCATGCATCATCACAACATGCATCACATACACATCATCACATCATATCACTGAACATGCTTTCACTCAACAAGCATACAAACCAAACCATGCTTCAATCATGTATACACAAATTCCCAATTACTCGAGAACTCAGCTCTGATACCACCAAATGTAACCCCCTTAACCCGGTCTGGACGGTTGACCCGAATTAAGAAAGTCACACGGGGAAAACCAAAGTCAACCCGAAAGTCAACCTTGATTAACGACCCTTTTTTTTCCTTTTTAATCTTGTCTAGATGCACATTAACCTTAATTGTGATCACACAAACAACATACCAAAAGATCACAAACATCAGAGATCAATCAGGACCCAATTGAACAAATTACAACTTTAGGGACCAAATTGTAAATTCTGATAAATTAAGGGACTTAACCCAAATTAAAGTTACCATCTTGAAATTAATCAGGTTTCATGCTTCTCTGTGAAATTTCAGCTCAAACGGACATTCCAAACTCATACAATTGAACAAACAAGATTCAGGACCAAAACGTAAACATTTCAAAACATATAACTGCCCATGTCAGCTCCCAACGGTCGACCGTTCCGAAACAGGTTGACCCTGTTCCGAAACGCGGGCCGTTCTGAAACCAGTTCCGCAACGGGGGTCTGGCAGTGAGCAATCCGTTTCGAAACGGTGCACCCCGTTTCGGACCCCTGGGTTCATTCCAGGCACCCGTTCCGAAACGGTACACACTGTTCCGAAACGCCTGCTCAGATTTCAGCAAATTAGCAAACCAAAACATGCAATTGACCATTCAAACATGCTCCAAATGCTACCAAACTTTACCAGCATGCAATTAAACACATTTAGGACATATAAGCATCATCCATTCAACAAAACAACCTCACAAGCAAAAAGCCCCAATTCTATAGGCATGCTTCCTACTTAAGCTATCATTCAAGCAATAAACCTTCATAAGCAAGCAATAGGAGTTCAATCCAAAATCCAGCAACCACAACAACATTTAACATCCATAGGGAGTCTCAAACACCTCCCAAAACATATACATTGGTCCCCCATTGCCAAATCAACCAAAAGCTAAAATGTTTAACAAAACCTTCCATACATTGAGCTTTACTTGAACTTGTTTGCTTGCCTTCTCTTGCTGCCCTCAAAGTACTCTAATGCTCTGCATTATTGAATCAGGAAAACGAGAGAGCGTAAGCCAAAGCTTAGTGAGGAGTGCTCTTTAAAAACCATTCAATAATGCAATTAAAACCATTTGCAAAACATGCATATATTCAACCTTACACATGCTCAAAGCATACTTAAAAACAAGCAATTCCCATGTTTCCACATTTCATTTAAACAAGCATCTCATGCTTCAACATAAACATTAAAACATGCATCTCATGCATCTCAATGTACTATACATGTCATATTGGCTCAAGTGATACATTTCATTTATGAAATCAAGTTCAATAACTTTCCCCAAGGACTTTTAAACACCTTGGCCCCAAGGACTTTTAAACACCTTGGCCATGGACTTTTAAACACCATGAATGAGGACCACACAAGGACTTTTAACCACCTTTGTGTCCGTAGCTTGAATTACCCCAAGGACTTTTAAACACCTTGGCCCCAAGGACTTTTAAACACCTTGGCCCCATGGACTTTTAAACACCATGGAAAGGAGCACCTAAGGACTTTTAACCACCTTAGTGTCCGCAACAAGATTCATCCAAGGACTTTTAAACACCTTGATGATCTTAGGTAACAAGGCTCACTCAAGGACTTTTAACCACCTTAGTGACCTTCACTTTTACAAAACACCACTTGCCAATATACACTTTATACATCATATATTCCACTGTTTTAAAGCATTAAACCAAGCCATTTCATCTTGCATTTCAAAGCATTAAATCATCATTTAAACAATGCATAAAAACAAGGTACTCTTACCCAGAGTCACCTTCAACACATGGCTTTAAACATCAGCATATATCATGCTAAACATCAGCAATTATCATGTTTAAACATGCTTTCAAAACAGTAAACAAATCATGCAAAAATCATCATTTTACATTACACCAAAACATGGCCACCACTTAGAGGAAAATCCGAAAACTTACACTTGAGCTTAGCAAAGTTGTTTAGACTTAAACTAAGCTCCCAAAACCTTCAACCCTTGGTTTTAAAGTTGTAAATCCAATTTCACTCACCGATTACCACTTTGCCTCAAGCCAAAGCACCAAATCAAGCCTCCGGATCAACAATTCTTGGATCCAAGGATGCCTCCCCTGTTTCAACACATTAAAGCAGAGGATTAATGCATCATCATGCATTAATTGCTTCAACGAAAGCATCTAACACGCTGCTCTCACAAAACCTCCATTTTCGGCCACCAAACACAACCGAAAATGCATCCGAAACACTTCTAAACAAAGCCCAGCCATAAACGAGCAAAACCTCACTTCCATTAACATCAAAACACATCTAAAAACAACCTATAAGCATCCTTATACCTCCAGCAACACCAGATCCACAAGATCACCACAAAAGCTACCTTAAAACACAAGCTAAAATTTGGAAACTCAACCTATCCGGGATTGCATCAATCAAGACTCATTTCCACATCAAATTAATGATCATTTAACATCAAAAACACTTCTCAAAACACAGATTTAACAGATCAAACGAAAATCTTGTGAAATCACCAAAATCTTGCATAATTAGCCAAGATCCATAAATCAACTTTAAAACCTTTAATCAATTATCAAATTAGGATTGAAAGCTTTAGGAATTTCATTAAAGAACTTGAAGTTCAGAGGAGAAGGACGTTCTTACCTCCAAACTTGAGTTTCTCATCTTTTTGGAATTTAAAAGCTTGATGAAACTTGAAGCAATTGAAGAGGATTTGAAGATACAATGATTTGCAATCAATTGAGAGTTGAAAGGAGGATTTTAGGTGAGAAAATCAGATTTAGATCTCTGGAAATTGAGTGTTTGGGTTGAGAGAAAAAAAATAGAAAGAAAATTGGAAGTTAGATGAGAAAATGACTAAAATGAATTTTCCCTCCTTTTGTTTTACTTTAAAAATCAGAATTATGTGTTAAAATATTTTAGAAAAATCTGGAGAAACTCCCTTTGGGTAAATAGCTCCTTAAAGATTCAAAGTTTCAACCCTTTATAAAATAGCCACCAAACTTTCAAAAATTACATTTTGGTCACTAGCCAAAATGTCACACTTCCGAAACTCATTTTCCAAAATTGATTTCACAGTACACTTAATTATATTAAAATATGATTTTAGAACATTTTTCCATATTTTTAATGCAACCCAAACTAGGCTTTCCTAATTTAACCTCTTACGATTCGAACAGCACTTTGACCAACCGGTCAACGCCCAAGACTTCCAAGCCCAAAACCGGGGCGTTACAAGCAATCTCATGCTTCAACATAATCATTAAAACAAGCATCTCATGCTTCACAATATCATTAAAACAAGCATCTCATGCTTCACAATATCATTAAAACAAGCATCTCATGCTTCACAATATTCTCAACATGTCATATTGGCTCAAGTGATACCTTTCATTTATTAAAACAAGTTCAACAACTTTCCCAAGGACTTTTAAACACCTTGGCCCCAAGGACTTTTAAACACCTTGGCCATGGACTTTTAAACACCATGAATGAGGACCACACAAGGACTTTTAACCACCTTTGTGTCCAATGCTTGAATCACCCCAAGGACTTTTAAACACCTTGGCCCCAAGGACTTTTAAACACCTTGGCCCCATGGACATTTAAACACCATGGAAAGGAGCACCTAAGGACTTTTAACCACCTTAGTGTCCGCAACAAGAACCATCCAAGGACTTTTAACCACCTTGATGTTCTTAAGTAACAAGGCTCACTCAAGGACTTTTAACCACCTTAGTGACCTTCACTTTTTCAAAACATCACTTGCCAATATACATCTTTTTCAACACATAATCCACTGTTTTAAAGCATTAAACCAAGCCATTTACTACATGCATTTCAAAGCATCAAACCACATTATTTCAATGTATAAAAACAAGGAACTCCTACCTAGAGTTACCTTCAACATATGGCTTAAAACATCAGCAAATACCATGCTAAAACATGCTTTCAAAACAGTAATTAAAACATGCAAATCATCATCTTGCATTACATCAAAATCATGGCCACCACTAGAGAGTAAATCCGAAAACTTACACTTGAGCTTAGCAAAGTTGTTTAGACTTAGACTAAGCCCCCAAAACCTTGGTTTCAAAGCCGAAAACCATTTTCACTCACCGATTTCCACTTTGCTTCAAGCCAAAGCACCAAATCAAGCCTCCGAATCAACAACTCTTGGATCCAAGGATGCCTCCCCTGTTTCAACACATTAAAGCAGAGGATTAATGCATCATCATGCATTAATTGCTTCAATGAAAGCACCTAAACTCGCTGCTCTCATTCAACCTCCATTTTCGGCCACCAAACACAACCGAAAATGCATCCAAAACACTTCAAAACAAAGCCCAACCATAAACCAGCAAAACCACACTTCCATTAACATCATTAAACATCTAAAAACAATCTAACAACATCCTTATACCTCCAGCAACATCAGATCCACAAGATCACCACAAAAACTACCTTGAAACACAAGCTAAACTTAGGAAACTCAACCTATCCGGGATTGCATCAATCAAAACTCATTTCCTTATCAATTTAGAGATCATTTAACATCAAAAACACCTCTCAAATCACAGGTTAATCAGATCTAACGAAAATCATCAAAAATCATCAAGATCTTGCATAATAAGCCAAGATCCATAAATCAACTTAAAAGCCTTTAATTAAACATCAATTTAGGATTGAAAACTTAGGAATTTCAGTAAAGAACTTGAAGTTTAGAGGAGAAGGACGTTCTTACCTCCAAACTTGATTTTCTCCTCTTTTTGGAATGAAAATCCTTGATGAAACTTGTAGCAATTGAAGAGGTTTTGAAGATACAATGATTAGGAAACAAATGAGAGTTGAAAGGAGGAATTTAGGTGAGAAAATCAGAATCAAATCTCTGGAAATGGAGTGTTTGGGTTGAGAGAAAATGAGAGAAAGAAAATAGAGAGTTAGTTATGAAAATGGCTAAAATGAGATTTCCCTCCTTTTTGATATCTTTAAAATCAGAATTATAACTCAAAATATCTTAGAAAAATCTGGAGAAACTCCCTTTGGGTAAATAGCTCCTTAAAGATTCAAAGTTTCAACCCTTTATAAAACAGCCACCAAACTTGCGAAAATTACATTTTGGTCACTAGCCAAAATGTCACCCTTCCAAAACTCATTTTCCAAAATTGATTTCACAGTTCACTTAATTATATTAAAAGATAATTTTAGAACATTTTTCCATATTTTTAATGCAACCCGAACTAGGTTTTCCTAATTTAACCTCTTACGATTCGAACAGCACTTTGACCGACCGGTCAACGCCCAAGACTTCTAAGCCCAAAACCGGGGTGTTACAACTCTCCCCCCCTTAAGAAATTTCGTCCTCGAAATTTACCTGAAGGAAAGAGATAAGGAAACTGCTTCAGCATGTCTTCCTTCCGCTCCCACGTGGCTTCCTCAACACCTCGATGCTTCCACAGCACCTTCACCAACTCAATGGTCTTGCCACGGAGAACCTTGCTATCTGAATCCAGAACCTTCACCGGTTCCTCATCATAGGTCAAATCCGGATTCAAAACCACTTCCTCCACAGGCATCACATGCGAAGGATCAGATCTATACTTCCGGAGCATAGAGACATGGAACACATCATGAATCTTCTCCAGCTCCTGAGGTAACCTCAACCGATACGCAACAGGACCCACACGCTCAACAACCTCATACGGTCCAATGTATCTAGGGCTCAACTTACCCTTCCGACCAAACCTCATCACCTTCTTCCAAGGCGAAACCTTCAAGAACACACGATCACCCACCGCATACTCTATCTCCTTACGCTTCAAATCCGCGTAAGATTTCTGCCGATCAGAAGCAGCCTTCAACCGCTCACAAATGAGCTTCACCTTCTCGGTGGTCCCTTTCAACAAAGCCGGCATCGAAACCAACTTTTGACCAGATTCAGCCCAACAAAGAGGAGTCCTACACTTCCTCCCATACAGAGCCTCATAAGGTGCCATCTGTATACTCGCCTGATAACTATTGTTATAAGCGAACTCAACCAAAGGCAGATGCTTCTCCCAAGAACCTTGGAACTCTATCACGCAGCATCTCAACATATCCTCCAAAATCTGAATAACTCGCTCAGACTGACCATCCGACTGAGGATGATAGGATGTACTGAAATGCAACCTTGTACCCAGAGCTTGATGCAAACACTGTCAGAAACGCGATGTGAACCTCGGATCCCTATCCGACACAATCGACTTAGGCACACCATGCAGCCTCACAATCTCAGCAATGTACAGCTCTGCCAGCTTATCCAAGGAGAACGTAGTATGCACAGGCAAGAAATGCGCACACTTCGTCAGGCGATCCACAATCACCCAAACAGAATTCTTCTTCGATGGGGACAAAGGTAAACCAGATACGAAATCCATGGTAACCCTCTCCCACTTCCATTCAGGGATTTTCAACGGTTGCAACAAACCAGAAGGAACCTGATGTTCAGCCTTAACTCGTTGACACACCAAACACTTGCTCACAAACTCTGCAACATCCTTCTTCAAACCCACCCAATAGTACTCATCACGAAGATCTCGATACATCTTAGTACTACCAGGGTGCATAGCAAAAGGACTACTATGACCTTCAGTCAGAATAGCACGCCTCAACTCAGCATCATCAGGCACTACTATTCGACTCCCAAAACACAACACTCCATCCTCATTAAAACAGATATCCGAAGGTCTACCCTCCGCGATATCCTGAACATGAGACATCAAGGAATCATCCAGCAACTGCTTATCCTTGATCAACTGAACCAACGATGGTTTCACCTGCAACTCAGCAACAAGACCACCATCCCGCGATAAACTCAAACTAGCAAACATAGCTCTCAGCTCAACAGCTACCTTCCTACTCAAGGCATCCGCAACAACATTAGCCTTTCCAGGATGATACTCTATCGTCAGATCATAATCCTTGAGCAACTCCAACCAACGCCGCTGCCTAAGATTCAACTCCTTCTGAGACATCAGATACCTCAAACTCTTGTGATACGTGTACACCGTACACTTCTCACCATACAGATAATGCCTCCAGATCTTCAGAGCAAAAACCACTGCAGCCAGCTCAATATCATGCGTAGGATAATTGCGCTCATGCACCTTCAACTGCCGCGATGCATATGCCACAACCTTACCCTCTTGCATCAGCACACACCCCAAACCAACATAGGATGCATCACTGTAGACCACAAACTCTTTCCCTGATTCAGGTTGAATCAAGATAGGAGCTTGCGTCAAAGCCGTCTTCAACTTCTCAAAAGCCTGCTGTCTCGCTTCTGTCCACTCATACTTAACATCTTTCTGCAACAACTTCGTCAAAGGAGCAGCAATCTTGGAAAAACCATCCACAAACCTTCGGTAGTATCCTGCCAAACCAAGGAAACTACGGACCTCATGAACAGACTTAGGAACTTTCCAGTTCATCACAGCCTCAACCTTTTGAGGATCAACACGAATCCCCTCAGCTGAGACCACATGCCCAAGAAACACCACCTCCCTAAGCCAGAACTCACACTTGCTCAACTTAGCATAAAGCTGATTCTCCAACAAAGCTTGCAGCACAATCCTCAAATGCTCTTCGTGCTCCTCCTCAGTACGCGAGTACACGAGGATATCATCAATGAATACCACAACGAACTTGTCCAGGTATTCATGAAACACACGATTCATCATGTCCATGAAAGCAGCAGGAGCATTTGTCAAACCAAACGGCATCACAAGGAACTCATAATGCCCATACCTTGTCCTGAAAGCTGTCTTAGGCACATCCACATCCTTCACCTTCAACTGGTAATACCCTGACCTCAAGTCAATCTTAGAGAACACAGCAGCTCCCCGAAATTGATCAAAGAGATCATCAATCCTCGGCAAAGGATACCGATTCTTGATAGTCAACTTGTTCAGCTGACGGTAATCAATGCACATCCTCATAGTGCCATCTTTCTTCTTCACAAACAAGACCGGTGCTCCCCAAGGCGACACACTCGGCCGGATGAAACCACGGTCAAGCAGCTCTTGCAACTGCGTCTTCAGCTCCTTCAGCTCCTTAGGTGCCATTCTATAGGGAGTAATGGACACAGGAGTTGTATTCTCATACAGCTCAATTCCAAACTCCACCTCGCGATTAGGAGGTAAACCAGGCAACTCCTCAGGAAAAACACCAGGAAACTCTTTCACCACCTTGATATCCTGCACCCTCAACTCCTTAGAAAAAGGATTCATCACAAAAGCCAGATAAGCTTCACAGCCCTGCCTCAGCATCCTACTCGCCTCCAAGGTAGAAACAACATTGGCAAGAAACTTCACATTCTCACCAACTACAACCACTTCATAATCATCCGCAAGCTTAAGCGAAACCCGCTTATTCTCACAATCCACAACAGCACGATGCTCAGCAAGCCAATCCATACCAAGGATCACATCAAAACCATAAAAGGGCAACTCCATAAGATCAACATGAAAGACATGCTCTTGAACAACCAAAGGACACCTTCTATAAAGCTTACGAGTCACAACAGTTTCACCAAAAGAACTAGTGACTCCAACACCAACATCCAAAGACTCAACAGGCAAACCAAGCAATTCAGCATGCTCACGCAAAATGTATGAATGCGTAGATCCAGAATCAATCAAAGAAAGCAATGACAAGGATTGCAAAGTAAAGGTACCTGCAATCACATCAGCATCATTCCTTCCCTCGCGCTGAGCATACACCCTCGCCTGGCCTCCACCCTCCGGCTGAATAGGCACAACATGGGCTACTCCTCGACCACCTTCCTCACGTCTCTGAAAATTACCACGGCCGCGCCCACGACCTCTCTGCGGTGCAGCAACAACAGTAGCACGCTCTTGACCACCAGCCATCCTCGGACAATCTCGCCTCAAGTGGTCAGCAGAACCACAATTCCAGCACTCATAACCAGCTGCCGCAACAGGAGCTTGCACCTCCCTCCCAGCACGAGGACAGTCACGCTTCAAGTGACCACGCGAACCGCAGATCCAACAAGCACTAGGGTCAGCTCTAGCATTACCACCCTTAGCAGGTGCACCTCCACCTCTCTTAGCTGAGGACTGAAACCTCTGATCACGTCCCCTCTTGTTCCGTCCACCTCCGGAACTATACTCAGCAGCTCTCATCCCAGAACTCGCTCCAGCACCCTTCGCAGACAAACTCAGATTCATCTCAATGTCCTTTGCTCGGCCCACTAACACATCAAAATCATCATACTCAGTGGCCAGCACATACATCTTTACCTCCGTTATGAGACCATAACGAAACCTCTCGCACCTTTCCCGCTCATCAGGAATCAGCTCCGGTGCATACTGACTGAGTCGCACAAACTGCACCTCATACTCAGCCACACTCATGCTCCCTTGGGTCAGAGTCATGAATTCACGCTTTTTCTCATCCAGATATCTCACTCCCAGATATCTCCTCTTGAACGCATTTTGAAAGAATGTCCAAGTGATGTCAGCTTCAGCCATTCCAGAGATTGTGGTCGTCCACCACGTATACGCATCGCTCTGCAGCAAGGACACAACACATCCCAACTTTTGCACATCAGTGCAGCTCATCTGTCCCAAGATACGCTTGGTACTTTCAAGCCAAGCTTCCGACCTCTCAGCTGACATACCCCTAAACTCAGTCCCACCAAGACTGCGCAGACGCTCTAAGGGTAGTCTCACACCAGCATCTCCCTGATGCCCAGCTCCTTGAGCTACAGCTACTGCTGCTCGAAAAGCACCCGCAATAGCTTGTACCAGCATCGACATATCAGGCATAGCTTGCCCCTGACCAACCTCAGGTCCTGCAGCTCTAGCACCAGCTGCTTCAGCTCCAGCTCTCCCTCCCTCAGCACCACCACCACCAGGCGGAGGAGGAGGTAACACAGCACTACCCGTATTCTCTTCATTCACATTCCCCTCCGGGGTCGTAGCTCTCACGCTACTCCTTAACTCTCTAAGTGGTGCCATACTTTTACCATGCAATCACAATGCAAAATAAAACAAGTCAGGCCCAGCAAGGTAAGCAATCCAAGTATTCAAGCTCAATTTCATTCAAAATCAACTTCATTTCATTAGCTTTTGTTTGGCAATGGGTACCCTCAGCATGCAACAACACAACATACAACTCAATTGCATCAACATCTCAAACCACTGAACATGCTTTCATACAACAAGCTTACAAGCTAAACATACTTCAATCATGCATACATTCATTCCCAATTACTCGAGAACTCAGCTCTGATACCACCAAATGTAACCCCCTTAACCCGGCCTAGACGGTTGACCCGAATTAAGAAAGTCACACGGGGAAAACCAAAGTCAACCCGAAAGTCAACCTTGATTAACGACCCTTTTTTTTTCTTTTTAATCTTATCTAGATGCACATTAACCCTAATTGTGATCACACAAACAACATACTCAAAGATCACAAACATCAGAGATCAAACAGGGACCCAAATGAACAAATTACAATTTTAGGGACTAAATTGTAATTTCTAATAAATTAAAGGACTTAACCCAAATTAATCTTACCAACTTGAAATTAGTCAGGTTTCATGCTTCTCTGTGAAATTTCAGCTCAAAAGGACTTCTCAAACTCATACAATTGAACAAACAAGATTCAGGACCAAAACGCAAACATTTCAAAACATATAACTGCCTATGTCAGCCCCCAACGGTCGACCGTTCCGAAACAGGTTGACCCTGTTCCGAAACACGGGCCGTTCCGATACCAGTTCCGCAACGGGGGTCTGGCAGAGGCCAAACCGTTTCGAAACGGTGCACCCCGTTGCCAAACAGCTATTCAAGCATTAACTTCTAAAACAAGCATATAAGGATCCAATCCAAAAACCAGCATTTAAAACAACATTCAACATACTTAGGGAGTTCCAAACACCTCCCAAAACATACACATTGGTCCCCCATTGCCAAACCTTCCAAAAGCTAAAATGTTTAACAAAAACCTTCCACACATTGAGCTCTACTTGTACTTGAACTCTTGCCCTTCTTGCTGCCCTTCAAGACACTCTAGTGCTCTGCATTATTGAATTAAGAAAACGAGAGAGCGTAAGCAAAAGCTTAGTGAGGAGTGCTCTTTAAAAACCATTCAATAATGCAATTTAAAACATTTACAAAATCATGCTTACAATCAACCTTTGCACATGCTCAAAAGCATATTTAAAACAAGCAATCTCATGCTTCAACATAATCATTAAAACAAGCATCTCATGCTTCACAATATCATTCAAACAAGCATCTCATGCTTCACAATATCATTAAAACAAGCATCTCATGCTTCACAATATTCTCAACATGTCATATTGGCTCAAGTGATACCTTTCATTTATTAAAACAAGTTCAACAACTTTCCCAAGGACTTTTAAACACCTTGGCCCCAAGGACTTTTAAACACCTTGGCCATGGACTTTTAAACACCATGAATGAGGACCACACAAGGACTTTTAACCACCTTTGTGTCCAATGCTTGAATCACCCCAAGGACTTTTAAACACCTTGGCCCCAAGGACTTTTAAACACCTTGGCCCCATGGACTTTTAAACACCATGGAAAGGAGCACCTAAGGACTTTTAACCACCTTAGTGTCCGCAACAAGAACCATCCAAGGACTTTTAACCACCTTGATGTTCTTAAGTAACAAGGCTCACTCAAGGACTTTTAACCACCTTAGTGACCTTCACTTTTTCAAAACATCACTTGCCAATATACATCTTTTTCAACACATAATCCACTGTTTTAAAGCATTAAACCAAGCCATTTACTACATGCATTTCAAAGCATCAAACCACATTATTTCAATGTATAAAAACAAGGAACTCCTACCTAGAGTTACCTTCAACATATGGCTTAAAACATCAGCAAATACCATGCTAAAACATGCTTTCAAAACAGTAATTAAAACATGCAAATCATCATCTTGCATTACATCAAAATCATGGCCACCACTAGAGAGTAAATCCGAAAACTTACACTTGAGCTTAGCAAAGTTGTTTAGACTTAGACTAAGCCCCCAAAACCTTGGTTTCAAAGCCGAAAACCATTTTCACTCACCGATATCCACTTTGCTTCAAGCCAAAGCACCAAATCAAGCCTCTAGATCAACAACTCTTGGATCCAAGGATGCCTCCCCTGTTTCAACACATTAAAGCAGAGGATTAATGCATCATCATGCATTAATTGCTTCAATGAAAGCACCTAAACTCGCTGCTCTCATTCAACCTCCATTTTCGGCCACCAAACACAACCGAAAATGCATCCAAAACACTTCAAAACAAAGCCCAGCCATAAACCAGCAAAACCACACTTCCATTAACATCATTAAACATCTAAAAACAATCTAACAACATCCTTATACCTCCAGCAACATTAGATCCACAAGATCACCACAAAAACTACCTTGAAACACAAGCTAAACTTAGGAAACTCAACCTATCCGGGATTGCATCAATCAAAACTCATTTCCTTATCAATTTAGAGATCATTTAACATCAAAAACACCTCTCAAATCACAGGTTAATCAGATCTAACGAAAATCATCAAAAATCATCAAGATCTTGCATAATAAGCCAAGATCCATAAATCAACTTAAAAGCCTTTAATTAAACATCAATTTAGGATTGAAAACTTAGGAATTTCAGTAAAGAACTTGAAGTTCAGAGGAGAAGGACGTTCTTACCTCCAAACTTGAGTTTCTCCTCTTTTTGGAATGAAAATCCTTGATGAAACTTGTAGCAATTGAAGAGGTTTTGAAGATACAATGATTAGGAATCAAATGAGAGTTGAAAGGAGGAATTTAGGTGAGAAAATCAGAATCAAATCTCTTGAAATGGAGTGTTTGGGTTGAGAGAAAATGAGAGAAAGAAAATAGAGAGTTAGTTATGAAAATGGCTAAAATGAGATTTCCCTCCTTTTTGATATCTTTAAAATCAGAATTATAACTCAAAATATCTTAGAAAAATCTGGAGAAACTCCCTTTGGGTAAATAGCTCCTTAAAGATTCAAAGTTTCAACCCTTTATAAAACAACCACCAAACTTGCGAAAATTACATTTTGGTCACTAGCCAAAATGTCACCCTTCCAAAACTCATTTTCCAAAATTGATTTCACAGTTCACTTAATTATATTAAAAGATAATTTTAGAACATTTTTCCATATTTTTAATACAACCCGAACTAGGTTTTCCTAATTTAACCTCTTACGATTCGAACAGCACTTTGACCGACCGGTCAACGCCCAAGACTTCTAATCCCAAAACCGGGGCGTTACATGGATGGTGGGCTGAGTTCACTTCTCCTGTCCTTCTTGACTCCTTTATTTCCTATAAAAACATTATTAAAATAGAATAAACCTTATTTCCTAATAAATAATAATAATAAAACAAATAAAAATAAAAATAAAAGTTAAGTTAAGTTAGGGATGCCATGTGGGGCATCTCCTAAAGTAACCACTTCCTGTATTCATGGGGCTTCAGTCCCCTAATAATGCTTGAGGCGTCATTTCCGGTACTTCTTGAAGTCCATCTGTACCCTTCATCTGGTGATTATTCTCATGTTGGGGGCTCCTTTCTTTCTCTTCCCTTTGTAGTCCATGAAGTCCTCCCTTCTTGGTAATGTTTCTGAGGGCATGAATATATGATTAGAAATAATCAAATTGACATTCGGCCACAAACTTACCTTGTTTTCGTTGAATATTGTTGTGGTTGAATGTATCCCTTGCTGTCGTGTCTGCTGCTGTGGCAGGCAGTTATTTTGACAGTTTTTTATCAGGTTACTTTGTAGGTCAATGGGACATTGGTAGGTGCCATCACTCTCTATACCAAATTCTGTTGACCACTCGTAGATCTCCATCAGTAGAGATTTTGATGATTCTGTGTCCACCGGCTTTGGTTCCTCAAATACCTGCAATGAAATTGGTGAGTTTTCATATAATTCAAAAGGTTCGTTTATTACCTGCTCATATTCCATCGGTGAGGCATTGTCATTGGGTAGCTCTTCTAGGTGGTCGTGCGAGTGCCATGACAGGGATGGATGTGTGCAATCTTGGTCAGGCATAATCGAGGTGGTGGGTTGAGAATTTGCCTCTGATGTGGTTGTTGCTTCAGCATCAGTTGCTGCCGAGGTGGCAGTTGCTGTCGAGGTGGCAGTTGCTGTCGAGGCGGCAGTTGCTGTCAAGGCGGCAATTGCTGTCGAGGCGGCAGTTGCTGTCAAGGCGGTAGTTGCTGTCGAGGCGGCAGTTTCTGCCGAGGCGGCAGTTTCCGCTTTGACTGGAGTTTCTGCCTCAGAAGTGGTTGCTGCCGTGACATTCTCTTGAATTCCACTCAGCGTTGTCGCGGTGTTGCTCCATTCCGGCTCCTCGATCATTGCCATGGCAAGTTGTTGCTCAGACTCATCATATGTTGGATATTTCTTCACTTGGGCATCCTCGTCATCTTGCCTCAGGATTTCAGGTTCATCTGTGGCATGAATGAGGACTGGTCTGCTCAAGAGTTCATCCATCTTAGCGATACTTGCGTCCATAGAAACCGACACTTCTTGAGTGAGTGCCATGAAGGCTTGCAGTGTATCTTCTAAAGATTTTGACTGCTCTTGAGGATGATGACATTGACGGGGCAGGTCGGGTTCTGTAGCAAAATTGTTATGGTAAAAAAAATTTTGGGGGTTTTGATCGTACCATAAAAAATTTTGCTGTTGCGGCATCAGCATTTGTTGCCCCTGTTGTTGTCGTGGCAGCATATCTTTACGGTAAATGCAAGAACTTTCCAACATAAACTCTCGAATGGTTTTTCCTGGCATATTGATGCCCTTGAACCTGTATTTTCACCTGAGTTTTTTTTTTTGTAAAAAAAATAATAAGAAAATAAGAAAATTAAAAATAAAAAATAAAAATAAAAGAAAAGTGCAGAAGCTAGGGTAAGAGTGTGTTGCCAGTCCCCGGCAACGGCGCCAAAAACTTGTTGCGTGTAAAAGAGTCTATCGCAATTAAGTGCAAGTGTACACGTCGCAAGTAATAAAGTGATACTAGAGTATCGGATATCGTCTCCACAGGGACTGGGCTAACCCTTTCCTTTGCTATCTGCACAAGGGGAAAAGAATAGATTAAGATATTGTCACGAAAATAATAAAGAATATTGGAAAGTAAAAGTATAGAAATCAAGATAGAGAGAATGGGCTGGTATTGAATTGCTCAGTAGTGCAGGTATTGCAGAGTTTAGGAAATCCAGTCCTGTCATCGCGCCTGTCGCCGACAGCACCTGTCGCGGCAGCTGTCTGTTGGCTGTCGCGGCAGCAAACACACCAACTCCGTACTTCAAGTTAGGCAAGAATCCCAGATCTGTCTTGGCCTATCCCTAGGTCCAAGTCTGTCGATGATCACGTTCTTTGATGATACCTCCCGGCGTGAATCGAAGGAAGAACACCGATGTGTATGAATTCTTCTTTAGCCACTTAACCTCGCCCTATCCCTAGGCACGAGATAGTTCAACTATAAACTAGAGAACTTGCTCTTATCTCTTTCGTATACTTAACTCTCCCGATGCTAAGTAAATAGATAACCTCACAATGCTCTCCCGATGCTCTTGCAAGATGTTAAAACCAAAATAAGAGAACTTGAAGTTTATTTTATTGAACTTGGAAAATCCTAAAACAAAACAACCCTTGCAACTACTTTACAAAACAACCCGTGGCCCTAGGGGGAATTTAGAACATGTCGGTGACGGGTAGACGGCATAGGGGTTTAGGTTATCGGTTATGGGGTATGATGTGGGATCTTTCTCCTAGGTTAAAATACATGCCCTTATATAAGCTTTGGGCTCAAGTTATCTAAGGTAACAATGATTACAACTTTAATTAAAAGTATGATTCTAATAAAGACTTAATCTTCAAGGATCCTACTTTTCAGCCGTCCTCCTTATTTCTTGGGATTTTCTCTCCTTGAACTTTGGCTTGACATATCTTTTGATCCGGGGCTTGGAAAAATATTTGGCTTTCACACGACAGACGAGCAGAATTTTCTCTATCTATCGAGGTCCACTTTGCTTTTTCTATCCGCAAAACTGCTGTCATCATGCTGTCACGGCAGCACCATGGCAGCAACGTCTTCCTTGACTGCTCATTCCAGATTTTCTACATCACTGCTTAGCGCCTGCCACGATTGCTGCCCTGGGTGCTGTCACGGCTGCTGCCCTGGGTGCTGTCACCATGCTGTCACGACAGCTCCATGGCAGCATCGTCCTCATTGTCTACTTGTCCAGTTTAGCTCTTCTGCTTCTCTGCCCCGCGCCTGCCTTCACCGTCTATGACGGCGGCAACCTGCCAAAAACAACCATTTTTAGTAAATCTGTGCCTTTTATATATTTGTGATGTTTTGCTGTAAACTGACCTAAATGCAATGGAATGGTGCTTGAATGCAGCAAAAATATGGGTTAAAAAGGGTGTAAATAATAGAACTTTTACACACTCAACAAGGTTCAATGTATATATTTGACTTTTAGGGACTAAACTATAATTTCCATAAATTACATGGTCTTTCAAGATTTTAAAGTTACCAATCGAAAATTAATCATACAACAAGTCCACATGTAAAAATTCATCTTAAACGGATCATCCAAACTCATTTAATTAAGCATTCAAGATCCAGGGACCAAAATGTAAGAAACAGAAATCTGAAACAATTCAAATTCATCTTCAACGGTCAGGTGTTTCGAAACACTAAGCCATATATCGGAACGGTCGTTTCGAAATCAGGTTGACCGTTTTGATACTCGGGTGTGTTCCAAAACCCGTATCGAAACACCCCTTTCCAGTAGCAAATCGTTCCAGAACGTTCCTACCCGTTCCGAAACCTTATAGTCATTTCAGGCCTCTGTTCCGAAACAGGTAAGGGCGTTCCGATACGCCTTGCCCTGAAACGGAAGATTTTGCTGGTTTTTCACTCATAAACACCCCTGAAAACATTCCAATTCATGCCATAGCAAACATACAACGTGTTTAAGCATCAAAGATCAACATTACGAAGTACGAGCTAAAACATAACATCATTCAAGCAGGCATTAGATCTATAGGCATGCTTCCTAGTCTTTAAAACCATTCAAAAGCTAAAACCCACAATCATGAATCAATCAAACCTCAAAGGCCAATTAAAACTCAATATACCAAACAACATATGAACAAATTAATAATCAACATCCTCAATCAACCAGGAGTAGAAATCTCACCCATTGCCTCTTATTACACCAAAGAAAAACCACATACTTTGCTTGGCCAAAGTGGTTGGATTCCCCTTGCTTACTCGCTACCTCAAATGCCTAATTCTCTGCATTGATGAAACAAATGAGCGTAAGCACAAGGCTTAGTGAGGAATCGCTAAAACAACATTCATCAATGCATTTCACACAACCGGCAAAACACCATTTATCAACTCATGCTTTCACAAAAAGCATGACCTTTCAAGACATCATTGCACTTTCTAAAAGACATGCTCTTGCATCATTTTAAAACAACAAATAAACCTTTGATCATGCTTTACAAAGCATCACATGCATTCTAGCATAATCACAAGCATCTCATGCTTAAACCATTAGTCATCATGATTATATTGGCTTACAAGTGATCATTTCTCAACCATAACAAAACCAACTCAAATGACACAATCGGATACGTGGATTACAAGTGTTGTCCCACACGCTTCATACAAACTTCCGGACTACACAAGGTGGAGATCAATGGCACAATCACAACCCCTCAACACCCGTGATGGAGATTAATGGCACAATCACAACCCCTCGACATCACTCATCGGTAGTTTTATAATTCCACTAACGAGAGTAAGGGACACAACCACAAGATTCACACACGAGATTAAACCATTCACCATTGTGATCTTAGCCTCATTCGTTAGGGTACTTGGATGGAGATTACGACACAATCACAACCCCTCGACATCCAAGGCAAATTTATAAACGATGCACCCAATTCTATAGCCGACTAACTATATCCGATTACAAGAACCAAAAACCACTTTCATCACTTGCCAATATAACCATTTAACATCAATAATCCATTGTTTTACAAGCATAAACACAATGCCATTACCACAAGCATAACCATGCTAAACATCATATGCATTAATCACATAAAACCAAGGATCACTTACCGAGTGCATCCTTAACACAATGGCATTAAAATATAGTATCACTCACGCTTCTAATCATGCTTTAAAACAGTAATCAAAACCAAAATTAACTCAAGTGCATTTTCATCAAAACACAGCACATTTCCGAGAGAGACTTTCGAATCACTTACTCTTGAGCTTAGCTAAGTGTTTCAAACTTACACTAAGCTCCCACGAGCACGCTCAAAGCATTATAAAGCTGGAAAATCCATTCCACTCACCGATACGCAAAGCCTTGCTCGCCGACACGAAAATTACTCTTCCGGAGCCTCCAACAACGCCTCGATTGCTCCAAAATCAAGATCCCCTGTTTTCACATCATCAAAATAGAGATCTAAATGCAATAAAATGCATTTCAACACCAGCAATAATTCACAAACTCGTTGCTCACCCAAACTACACCAATTTACCCATCCAACGTACATCACTTTCAATCAATTATAAACACCAAAACACATCTAATAAACAACATAACCCATCCTTATACCTCCAGCAAGAAAGATTCTACCATTTCACCTAATAACTCACTTAAAGCTAACAAGAAACTCAAGGATCTCAAGGATTTTGGGATCTATGTTATCAAAACTTCATTTCAACACATTATCCAACTTAAAACTCAATTAAAATCAATCCACAATAGAGCTTAACAAAACAAATCCAAAAATCAAAATTTCAACCACATTTTTATAAGATTTTGATCTCAATCAAAACTATAATGAAAACTCAACCAAAAACAGTAATTAGAAGACAAAGATCTTGGGAATTTCAATAAATAACTTTGATTAGAGGTTGAGAACGGGATTTACCTCCAATCCTTGCTTTCCTCAAAGAAGGACAAGTTTTCCTTAGCAAAATCTTGATGAACTTGAAAGGATTTCTTGAAAATTTATTAGGAAATATTAAGAGTGTGCTTGGGAGAAAAGAATTATGGAGAGAAATGAATGAAAATAGTGTTTGGCTGAAAATGAAGAGAATATGGTAGTTACGTGATGGAATCTCACATTAACTACCTAATTAATTAATTAAAATAAAAACCAATTAAAGCTATTTCATTAAAAACCATTTTAAACACATGTCATATTAAAGAAAGGTTAAATTGCTATAAAGCCCCTAAAGATTCTAAGAATTTGGCTTCTCCTTTAAAAATCACATTTTCCACAATTTTGAAACTTTACAATTTGGTCACTACTAAAAATGTCCCATTTCCGAAACTCTTTTTGTAAAATTGATTTGACGAACCTCTTAAACATATTTTAGAGGGTTTTAGAAAATTTACCACATTTTATCCTATCTCGATCCTTGATTTCATAAAATTACCTTACGCGATTCGAATCGTTCTCAACCGGTTCGGTCCGATGTCCAAAACATCTAGGCCAAAACCAGGGCGTTACAACTCTCCCCCACTTAAGAAATTTCATCCTCAAAATTTTACCTGAAGGAAAAAGGTGTGGAAACTGCTTCATCATGTCCGTCTTGCTTTCCCATGTGGCCTCCTCAACTCCTCAGTGTCGCCACAACACCTTCACAAGCTCTATCGTCTTACCTCGAAGAACTTTACTGCTCACATCTAGAAACCCACATTGGTTCCTCATCATACGACAGATCCAGATTCAACTCTATCTTCTCAACAGGCATCACATGCGAAGGATCTGATTTATACTTCCGCAACATGAGACATGGAACACATCATGTATCTTTTCCAGCTCCGAAGGCAATCTCAACCGATATGCCACATGACAGATACGCCGCACAACCTCATATGTCCAATGAACCTTGGGCGAAGCTTACCCTTACGCCCAAATCTCATCACCTTCTTCCAAGACGATACTTTCAAAAACACACGTTCGCCAACCACGAACTAAATGTCCTTACGCTTCAGGTTCGCGTAAGACTTTTGTCTATCCGATGCTGCCTTCAAACGCTCACAAATGAGCTTCACCTTCTCGGTGGTTCCCTTTAGCATAGCTGGAATCGAAATCAACTTTTTCCCAGCTTCTGCCCAACAGAGAGGGGTTCTACATCTTCTCCCATACAAAGCTTCGTATGGATCCATTTGAATACTTGCCTAGTAACTATTATTATATGCAAACTCAACCAACGGCAAGTGCTTCTCCCAAGAACCCTGAAAATCTATCACACAACATCTCAACATGTCCTCAAGCACTTGGATCACACGTTTCGACTGTCCATCCGTCTGAGGATGATATGAAGTACTAAAATTCAATCGTGTTCCCAAGGCTTGATGCAAACATTCCCAAAATCGTGTTGTAAACCTCGGATCCCTATCCGACACTATAGACTTTGGCACACCGTGCAACCGCACAATCTCAGCTATATACAGCTCAGCCAACTTATCCAAGGTATACGTAGTATGCACAGGCAGAAAATGTGCACACTTCGTGAGCCGATGTACAATCACCCAAACCGAATTCTTCTTTGACGGTGACAACGACAATCCAGACACAAAATCCATGGTAATTCTTTCCCACTTCCATTCTGGGATTCTTAAAGTTTGCAACAGCGCAAAAGGCCTACCCTCCACAGTGTCCTGAACATGCGAAACAGTAGTACTCATCTTTCAAATCACACCATGCACTTACTAACGAATTTAGCCACATCCTTTTTCAACCCCACCCAGTAGTACTCATCTTTCAAATCACGATACATCTTTGTACTACAAGGATGCATAACAAAAGGACTACTATGAACTTCCATCATAATAGTGCGCCTCAACTCAACATCATCTGGCACCACTATTCGACTCCCAAAGCACAAAACACCATCATCATTAAAGCTTAAATCCGAAGGCCTACCCTCCACAGTGTCCTGAACATGCGAAACAAGGGAATCAACAAGCAACTGCTTGTCTTTGATCATCTGAATCACAGATGGGTTCACTTGCAATTCTGCAATAAGACCACCATCACGTGATATGCTCAAGCGAGCAAACATCACTCTCAACTCCACGACCACTTTCTTGCTCAAAGCATCGGATACAACATTAGCCTTGCCCGGGTGGTACTCGATCGTCAGATCATAATTCTTAAGCAACTCCACCCAACGACGTTCCCTAAGGTTCAACTCCTTCTGAGACATAAGATACTTCAGACTCTCATGATCCGTGAACACATCACACTTCTCACCGTACAGGTAATGCCTCCAAATCTTCAAAGCAAACACAACAGCCGTAAGCTCAAGATCATGAGTAGGGTAATTACGCTCATGTACCTTCAACTGCCTAGATGCATAAGCTACTACCTTACCACAAGCATAACCATGCTTAACATCATATGCATTAATCACATAAAACCAAGGATCGCTTACCTAGTGCATCCATAACACAATGTCATTAAAATCCAGCGTTACTCATGCTTCTAATCATGCTTTAAAACAATAATCAAAACCAAGATTAACTCAAGTGCATTTTCATCAAAACAAAGCACATTAACGAGAGAGACTTTCGAATCACTTACTCTTGAGCTTAGCTAAGTGTTTCAAACTTACACTAAGCTCCCAAGACCATAATCAAAGCATTTTAAAGCTGGAAAATCCATTTCCACTCACCGATACACGAAGCCTTGCTCGCCGACATGAAATTTACTCTTTCAGAGCTTCCAACAACGCCTCGTTTGCTCCCAAATCAATATCCCTTATTTTCAAATCATTAAAACATATATCTAAATGCATTAAAATGCATTTCAACACCAGCAACAATTCACAAACTCGTTGCTCACCAAAACTACACCAATTTACCCAACCGAAACAACCGAAAAATCAATCGATTGCTTCCTAAACCAAGCCCAGCCAACATACATCACTTCCAATAAATTATAAACATTCAAACACATCGAATAAACAAACTAACCAATCCTTATACTTCCAGCAACCAAGATTTTACCATTTCACCTAAAAAATTCACTTAAAGCTAACAAGAAACACAAGGATCTCAAGGATTTCGGGATCTATGCTATCAAAACTTCATTTCAACATATTATCCAACTTAAAACTCAATTAAAATCAATCCATAACAGAGCTTAACAAAACAAATCCAAAAATCAAGATTTCAACCACATTTTTACAAGATTTTGATCTCAATCAAAACTATAATGAAAACTCAACCAAAAACGATAATTAGAAGCCAAATATCTTGGGAATTTCAATAAAGAACTTTGATTAGAGGTTGAGAACGAGATTTACCTCCAATCCTTGCTTTCATCAATGAATGACAAGTTTTCCTTAGCAAAATCTTGAAGAACTTGAAAGGATTTCTTGAAAATTGATTAGGAAATATTAAGAGAGTGTTTGGGAGAAAAGAATTACGGAGAGAAATGAATGAAAATAGTGTTTGGCTGAAAATGAAGAGAAGATTATAGTTACGTGATGGAATCTCACATCAACTACCTAATAAATTAATTAAAATATAAAGCCCCCTAAAGATTCTAAGAATTTGGCTTCTCCTTTAAAAATCACATTTTTCCACAGTTTTGAAACTTTACAATTTGGTCACTACTCAAAATGTCCCATTTCTGAAAATCTTTTTGTAAAATTGATTTGACCAACCTCTTAAACATAGTTTTTGAGGATTTTAGAATTTTTTACCACATTTTTATCCTATCTCGATCCTTGATTTCCTTAAATCACCTTACGCGATTCAAATCGTTCTCAACCGATTCGGTCCGATGTCCAAAACATCTAGGCCCTAAACCATGCTGTTATAGGAAAGGTCTTTCAGTCTTTTGATATTGATCGACAACACATGTCTACTTCTACAAAAACATGTCTGAGGCCAGTACAGAGACCCGAGGGGATTTAAGCTAAAACATCTCTCTTCATCCTATGAGTTGCACTTCCTAAGCACACAATCGGCGTAACATCTTAATCATGCCCCTATTCGTAGCACCAATAACCATATCATTGCCTACATAATAGGTTAGCTCTTTGACTTCCTGTAACCCCCTTAGCCCGGCCTAGACGTTTGACCTGAACTACGAAGATTACACGGGGAAAACCAAAGTTAATCCGAAAGTCAACCTTGATTCACGACCCTTTTTCTATTTAAATCTTGTCTAGATGCACATTAAGCCTATGTGAGTACTCACGAATCATGAACGAGAAAGGTACGACGATCGGATAACATTTAGGGACTCAATTGCTTAATTCACGCGTTTAGGGACCAAATTGTATTTTTTTGGAAATTAGAAAAACTTCATTGATTTTAGGATTACCAATATAAACTTAATTATGTTACATGCTTCTCTGTCAAGTTTTAGCTTAAAAAGACATTCCAAGCTCAAGCGATTGCCTCCACAACATTTAGGACTAAAATGTAAAGCATGAAGACTCAAAGCATTTCAAATCATCATCCAACGGTCAACTATATCGGAACGCCTACCCATCATACCGAAACACACGTATCAAAACGGTGTTGACTGTTTTGGTACACGGGTATATTTCGAGACTAGTGCCAAAATTGGGCACTCTAGTAGCTAAATTGTTTCGAGACAGCTTCAACCATTTCGAAACACCAAACCATTACAGGCCCCCGTTTCGAAACAATTGAGGGTGTTTCGATACACCTTGCTCAGAAACAGCAGATATAGCTCGTTTTTCGCCCTCTAACCCATTCAAACAAGCCTCAAAGATTCCCAAATCGTACCAACAAACCATTTTACAATTAAGGAACACATTTAGGACTCTCTAGCATGAGCATGGCGTCAAACACAAAATAAAATTGTCTAAAGGCATGCTCCCTAATCTCAAAACCAATATAAGCAACCCAACCTCTAACCAAACATTTAAAGCCACTTACAACCCAAAAATGCCAACATAAACATGCCACAAACTTAGGGAGTTCAAACATATCCCCCAAATACAACCTTGGTTTCCCATTGCCATTTATCAAAGCTAAAGTGTATGAAAACATCACCATACCTGAGCTTGTACTTCCTTGGATGTTCTTATCCTTCTTGATGCCCGGAGACACCTCAATATCTGCATTATTGGTAAAAGATGCGTAAGCGCAAAAGCTTATTGAGGCATGCTCTAAAGAAAACCAACTCAACAATGCATTTCTTGAAAACTCTTTCTCAAAAGCTTTTAAACAACATGCTCATTCTATCTCATGCTTGAAAACCATTCAAAGCAACTTCTCATTGAAAACACATGTACCTTCATTCTATCTCATGCATTTAAACCTATGCAAAACTCATGGCAAAGCCATACTCATGCTTGTAACACCAAAGCATTTCATATACAAATCTCATATGCATTTCTCATAGCATAAACCATTTCATCAAAGGTACAAGTGAATCAAAAACAATTTCATATTTTATATTGGCATTTCACATCTCATTATTACTAGGATATACGGACAACTCAATAGACACTTCCAGTGGCATCTACCATCACCGTACTCACTCGTCTAGTAACATAATTTCCGGTGGAATCTCACATCACCGTACTAACATGGCAGAATCTCTCATCTCCACAAAGCTTGGGTATTTCACGAAGTCCTACCCAATGGAATGCCCATCATCGGTTCTCTCCCTTTGGATTATTCGAAGAGCACGTACGAATTTTTAGTTTATAGTGCACTCTCATCCTATTGATCGATCAATTATATATGGTAAGTATCTCAACATCTATGCCAATAAATTATGTCAAATCATCAACTCACCTACTGTTTTTCATGCAACAATTCTCAAAATATTCTCATCTCATTTCAAAACCATAACATTTGCAATGCTTTAAACAAAAGCTCAAATCTCAATCATGCAACATGTTACTTCATGAAATCATTTCAAGCATCATCTCATGCTATAAAACATGCATAAAAACAGTAGGAATTTATCTATCTCAAACCATGAGCATGTAAAAGCATTTTAGGGGCAACCACCACATTTAAGAGAGCAATCTGGCCAATACTTACTTCCGGACTCCTAAATCCCAAAACCTTGATTCTTTGTCCCTCAAGGACTTCTAAAACCATACGCACTCACCGATTACCTTTCGCGAGCTCGCCTAAATGCTATCTAGGCTTCCGGATCAACAATAAAAGCGTCCAAAGATGTCTCCCTTGTTTTAAACACATAAGAGTAGAGGATTAATGCATCATTATGCATTGAAATCATCAGCCACACACCTAAACACCTCATTTCGGTACTAAACACAACCGAAACATCTCCAAACTCCTCCAAAACAAAGCCTAACCAAGATCTATCACTTCTAATCATTTATAAACATCAATTAACAACAAAAACCTCCACAAACTCGTCCTTATACCTCCAGCTATGACAGAACACCAAAATCACCCCAAAAACCATCATTCTAGCAAGCAAAACTTAGGAAACCAAACATATTCGAGATTTGATTGATAAAACCTCATTTGTAACATCAATTAACATCCAAAATACATTAGAAAACCAGCTCAAAACAGAGCCCAATCATTCACCACAAAAATCTTCAAGATCTCTTCCAAAATTTTGAGTTTTAAGACAATTACTTGTTTCTAACATTAAAACCACTCAAAAATCATTAACAAAGGATTGATAACTTGAGAATTTCGGTAAGAAACTAATCATTAGAGGAAAAGTATGAAGCTTACCTCTAATGGATGATATCTCCTTGATTTGGGCAAGTTTTCTTGAAAATTCAATGTAGAAATCAAGAGGGATTGATTAAGAATCAAAGGAAGATTGAAATCTCATCGAATGAAGTGAAAATCAAAGTATAATTGCTAAAGAGAATGTGTTTGGCTGAAAAGAATTTGAGAGAAAATGAAATGAGGGAAAATTTGTGAAAAGTAATTATGAATAGTCAAAGGTAGTTTCTAAATTAATTAACCTTCATTTCCTTTAATTAAAACATTAATAAAATCACCCAAATTAAGGAAAAATCTGATGAAAACATTTTGGTAAAATTAGCTCCTTCAAGATTCAAAGTTTCAATCCTTTACAAAACAGTCACTATTTAACTTTTGCAAAAACTGCGATTTGGTCACTACACCGAATTGAAGTATTTCCAAACCTTATTTTGTAAAATTGATTTCACCATAATCTTTCATACATTAAATGAGGATTTTTAGATATTTTTCTATATTTTTAAAGCATCCCGAACTAGGTGTTCCCTAAAGCTCCTTTTAAGATTCGAACCGTTTTTTGACTGGTCCGATTCAGACTCTAAAACATCTAGGACCAAATTTGGGGTGTTAAAACTCTCCACGTCTTAAGAAATTTCTTCCTCGAAATTTACCTAGAGGAAAAAGGTAAGGAAACTGCTTCTTCATATCTTCTTTTCTTTCCCACGTGACTTCCTCAACACCACGATGTCTCCAAAACACTTTAACCAACTCAATGGTCTTACCACGGAGAACCTTACTGTCCGAATCCAAAATCTCAACTGGTTCCTCATCGTAAGACAAATCTGGATTCAACTCCACTTCCTCCATAGGCATAACATGCGAATGATCTGATCTATACCTCCGAAGCATGGATACATGAAGCACATTATGTATCTTATCTAGCTCTTGTGGTAGTCTCAGCTTGTAAGCAATAGGACCCACATGTTCTATCACCTCGTATGGTCCAATGTATCTAGGGCTCAACATGCTCTTCCGGCCAAATCTCATCACCTTCTTCCAAGGTGAAACCTTCAAGAATACACGGTCAGCCACCGCAAATTCTATCTCCTTACGCTTCAAATCCGCGTAAGACTTTTGCCGATCCGATGTTGCCTTCAACCGCTCATAAATGAGCTTCACCTTCACGGTGGTTCCTTTCAATAAAGCTGGCCTCGAGACCAACTTTTGTCCTATTTTAGCCCAGCAAAGAGGAGTTCTGCACTTCCTCCCATACAAAGCCTCATAAGGTGCCATTTGAATACTCGCATGGTAGCTGTTATTTTAAGCAAACTCTACCAAAGGAAAATGCTTCTCCCAAGAGCCTTGAAACTCAATCAAACAACACCTCAACATATCCTCAAGCTCCCAAATAACACACTCTGACTGTCCATCCGTCAGCGGATGATAAGAAGTACTGAAATTCAGCCGCGTACCTAATGCTTGATGTAAACACTCCCAAAACCTTGCAGTGAACCTCGTATCTCTATCCGACAGTATAGATTTTGGTACATTATGCAGACGTACAATCTCAACAATGTACAGCTCTGCAAGCTTATCCAAGGTATTCATAGTTTGCGCAAGTAAGAAATGCGCACACTTCGTAAGGTAATCCACAATCACCCACACAGAATTCTTCTTTGATGGCGATAGAGGCAAACCAGACACAAAGTCTATGGTGATCCTCTCCCATTTCCATTCAGGGATCCTCAACGGTTGCAACAACCCCAAAGGAAATTGATGCTCAGCCTTAACCCGCTGACAAATCATGCACTTGCTCACATACTCAGCAACATCTTTCTTCGAACCCACCCAATAGTACTCATCCTTCAGATCACGGTACATCTTTGTACTACCAGGGTGCATAGCAAATGGACTACTATGAGCTTCGGTGAGAATAGTACGCCTCAACTCCACATCATTCGGCCCCACTATCCGACTTCCAAAACATAGAACACCATCATCATTAAAACATAAATCCGGTGGTCTATCCTCAGCAATATCCTGAACATGTGGCACCAGAGAATCATCCAACAACTGATTATCCTTTATCAACTAAACCAGAGATGGTTTCACTTGCAATTCAGCAACAAGACCCCCATCTCGCGATATGATCAACCTAGAAAACATCGCCCTTAACTCCACTACTACTTTCCTGCTCAAAGCATCAGCCACAACATTGGCCTTTCCCGGATGATACTCGATTGTTAGATCGTAATCCTTAAGCAACTCCACCCATCGCCGTTGCCTAAGATTCAGCTTTTTCTAAGACATCAAGTACTTCAAACTCTTGTGATCCGTGTACACAGTACACTTCTCACCATAAAGATAATGTCTCCAGATCTTCAAAGAAAAAACCACTGCAGCTAACTCAATATCATGCGTAGGATAATTGCGCTCATCCACTTTCAACTGCCGCGATGCATAAGCCACCACCTTACCCTCTTGCATTAACACACACCCCAAACCAACATAGGATGTGTCACTATACACCACAAACTCTTCCCCTGATTCAGGTTGAACCAAGATAGGAGCTTGGGTCAAAGCTGCCTTAAGCTTCTCAAAAGCTTGTTGTCTCGCTTCCGTCCACTCATACTTAACATCTTTTTGCAAAAACTTCGTTAAAGGGGCAGTAATCTTAGAGAATCCATCGTTGAACCTCCGGTAGTATCCTGCCAACCCAAGAAAACTACGGACTTCATGAACAGACTTAGGAGGCTTCCAATTCATCACCGCCTCAACCTTCTGGGGATCAACACGAATCCCTTCTGTCGAAACCACATGACCAAGGAAAACAACTTCCTTTAGCCAGAACTCACATTTGCTCAGCTTATCATAAAGTAAATTTTCCAACAACGCCTGCAAAACAATTCTCAAATGGCCTTCATGCTCCTGCTCAGTACGAGAGTACACAAGGATATTGTCGATGAACACCACAACGAACTTGTCCATGAATTCATGGAACACCCTATTCATCATGTCCATGAATGCAGGAGGAGCATTCGTCAAGCAAAACGGTATTACAAGGAAATCATGATGCCCATACCTTGTTCTAAAGGCTGTTTTAGGCACATCCACATCTTTCACCTTTAACTGATAGTACCCTGACCTTTAGTCAATCTTGGAAAACACAGCCGCTGCCCAAAATTAATCAAAGAAATCATCAATCCTCGGCAAAGGATACATGCTCTTGACTGTCAACTTATTCAGCTGATGATAATCGATGCACATTCTCATTGTGCCATCTTTCTTCTTCACAAACAAGACCAGTGCACCCCCAAGGTGACACACTAGGCCGAATAAAACCACAGTCAAGATACTTCTAAAGCTGCGTCTTCAACTCCTTCTGTAACCCCCGTAGCCCGGCCTGGACGGTTGGCCCGAACTACGAAGATTACACGGGGAAAACCAAAGTCAACCCGAAAGTCAACCTTGATTAACGACCCTTTTTTTTTCTTTTTAATCTTATCTAGATGCACATTAACCTTAGATGTGATCACACAACCACCATGCTCAAAGATCACAATCATCAGAGATCAATCAGGGACCCAATTGAACAAATTACAACTTTAGGGACCAAATTGTAATTTCTGAAAACTTTAAGGACTTAACCAGATTTTAAGTTACCAACTTAAAATTAATCATGTTTCATGCTTCTCTGCCAAATTTCAGCTCAAACGGACATCCCGAACTCATACAATTGCACAAACAAGATTCAGGACCAAAATGCAAACATTTTGAAACATTTAACCGCCCATGACAGCCCCCAACGGTCACCTGTTCCGAAACAGGCCAAGCCCGTTCCGAAACACGGGCCGTTCCGCAACGCGTTCCGCAACGGGGGTCTGGCAGAATACATTCCGTTTCGGAACGGTTACACCCGTTTCGGACGCCTGGGTTCATGCAGGGCACCCGTTCCGAAACGGTGTTGCCTGTTCCGAAACGCCTAGCCCAGAATGTTGCATTTTGCTCATTCAAACACACAATTGGTCATTCAAACATGCTCCAAAAGCCACCAAACTTTGCCAACATGCAATTCAACATAAAAGAGACATACTTGCATCAACAATTCAACATATATTCAACACATATGAAAAGCCCCAATTCTATAGGCATGCTTCCTACACAAGCAACCCTTCAAGCACAAACCTTCCAAAACAATCTCAATTAAGCCAAATCATGTTTCAACAACATTAACAACAGCATTTAAACCTTCATGATCAACATATACGATCACATACACAAGAACCCGAGAGATTCTACCCCATTGCCCTTATTAACTATAGCTATTCACCGAGACATACATCTCCATTGGAGTCCACCTTGAATCCCTTGCTCCTTGCTGCCCAAACCTCAAGAATCTGCATTGATGGACAAAAAAGGAGCGTAAGCACAAAATGCTTAGTGAGGAATGCTCAAAACCAAAACACCATCAATGCAGCGGGTCTTTAAAACACTTTAAAACCAACCCGGTTTGCTTTCCAAAACCATGTTCGAAAACTCTTTTCAACATCAAGCTCAAACCATGCATAAACACCATATGCCAAGCTTAAACGAAACCATGGAAAACACATCCTTTCCACAACATACCTTTCTTTAACTTGGAAACCACATCAAGCGAGAAACCATTTAAAACCATAATTCAATAAAACCGTTTCATGCATTTAATCAAGGCATCATAAAACCATAACATCATATTCACATGCCTTTAACAACAAGTCATACAAGACTCCAATGCAACATAGGCAACTCATGCTCCCATACATCATTTATCAAATGATTATCAACACATGATCAACTTACAAGTAAACATGCCATTACTAGCATTATACACATTTCATGCAACAATGCATCTTACCAAGCATCTCATGCTTCCCATGCAAACATGCATCAATTCAAGCATCTCATGCTTCACATGCAACCATGCATCATTTCAAGCAATCCCATGCTTCACATGCAACCATGCATCATTTCAAGCATCTCATGCTTCACATGCAACCATGCATCATTTCAAGCATCTCATGCTTCACATGCAACCATGCATCATTTCAAGCATCTCATGCTTCACTATGATCAAGAACATTACATTGGCATCCAAGTGATCAACCACATTCACTTTCCAACTTATCGATTCGATCGGATACGCGGATTACAAGCGTGTCCCAACGCTTCCTACACACTACCCAATCCAAGGTCTTCCAAATGGGCAACAACCTCCATTTGACCTTAACAACCTAAGGTTCCCATGTATGGACTTTTAAACACCATACAACCTTAGCTTTTCCTCAAGGTTACCATGTATGGACTTTCAACCACCATACACCCTTGACATGCACAAGGTCTTCCCGTATGGACTTTCAACCACCATACAACCTTTGCATAACCGATTGGTAGTTGTAGACATCATCTAACGAGGAACGGGACATCACACACAAGATCCACACATGGACTTAACCATTGCCATTGTGATCTTAACAAGTACAAGGTTCTCACATAAGGACTTTTAACCACCTTATAACCTTTACTTAACCAAGGTCCTCGAATGGCCAACAACCTCCATTATGACCTTAAACAACTCAGGTCCTCGAGTGGGCAACAACCTCCACTATGACCTCTTCTCGTTAGGAAAACTTGAGGGGAGTCTAACCGGTCCACACTTGACCACTCCGCCTTCAAGGCGACTTTATTCACGGTGCACCGAATCCTATAGCCGGCTAATTATACCCGATCAACGAACCAAGAACCATTCACATCTCTTGCCAACATAACCATCTTACCATAATATCCAATGTTCCACATGCATAAACATAATGCAAGGCCATCACATCATTAGCTCAATGATTCACATGCATACACATAATGCAAAACCATCACATCATTAGCTCAATGATTCACATGCATAAACAATATGCACAAGGTAACAATTATCATCATTAATCATCATCAACTCACTGTTTTTAAGCATCATACAAAGCCAATGAACAACATGCATCACTATGCATCAAAATCACAATTTCCATAAACATAACCAAGGATCTCTTACCTTGAGCATCCTTTTCAATTGACTTTCAAAACCAGCATTTAACCATGCTAAAACATGCTTACAAAACAGAATTAAACCATGCAAATCACACGCATATCAATCATCAACCACTTTTGATTTTTAAAGCCAAAACATACACAATCCAAGAGCAAAAACTCATCCACTTACTCTTGAGCTTAGCAAAGTTGTTTAGACTTAAACTAAGCTCCCAAAAACCTTCAAACCTTGTTTCAAAAGCTGAAATCCCAACTTCACTCACCGATTACCAAACAAGCCTAGCCAACAAGCTTTCCAAGCTTCCGAAACCTTCCGAAAACACCTCCAAAGCTCAAGGATCAACCTCCCCTGTTTCAAGCACATAAAAACAGAACATTAATGCATCCATATGCATTAAAACACCAGCAACATCAACACAACTCGCTGCTCATCACAAAACTAGCAATTTGGCTACCAAACACAACCGAAATCACCTCCAAACACTTCCAAAACTTAACCCAGCCAAGATCCATCACTTCTAACCATTTTTATACATCAAATAACATGCAAAATGATCACAACCACATCCTTATACCTCCAGGTATAACAGATCACCAAAAACACTCCAAAAACAACCAAAAACTCAAGCCAAACTTAGGAAATTCAACCTATCCGGGATTGCATTGATTAAACCTCAACTTCTAATCATTTTAGCATTCATTTAACATCAATTTAACACCTCAAAACCCTGCTTAAACAGATCACACGAAAATTTCACCAAAATCCTCAAATCTTGCATTTTAGCCAAAAATCAAGATCTCAATTGAAAAGCCTTTAATAAAACATGAATCAAGGATTGAGAACTTAGGAATTTCAGTAAAGAACTGATAGTTTAGAGGAGAAGGACGTTCTTACCTCCAAACTTGAATTTCTCCATTTTAGAGCCAAAATGCTTGATGAAACAACTTGTAAATTGTGAGGTTTTGATGATGAGATGATTAGGAATCAAATGAGAATTGAAATGAGAGATTAAAATGTTAAAATCAAAGAAAGAAATCTGAGGAAATCTTGTTTGGGTAGAGAGAAAATGAGAGAAAAGAGAATTTGAGAGAAAATGGAAAATTAGTTGGAAATTTAGTTACAAATGATTTTCCCTCCTTTTCTAAATCTTTAAAATCAGATTTGAGTCATAAAATATCTTAGAAAAATCTGGAGAAATCCTTTTTGGAATAATAGCTCCTTAAAGATTCAAAGTTTCAATCCTTTATAAAACTGTCCCGCAACTTTCAAAAATTACATTTTGGTCACTAGCCAAAATGTCAACCTTCCGAACCTCATTTTCCAAAATTGATTTCACAGTTCACCTTTATATATTAAAATATGATTTTAGAACATTTTTCCATATTTTTAATGCAACCCGAACTAGGCTTTCCTAAATTCACTCTTATATATTCGATCAGCACTTTGACCGAACCGGTCAACGCCAAAACTTCTGAGCCCAAAACCGGGGCGTTACAACTCTCCCCCCCTTAGGAAATTTCGTCCTCGAAATTTCAACCGGCGAAAAGAGAACAACAACCTTTTCAAGCAACTCACAAGGCAACACCAAAGCCTTAACCAACACCACTGATCACTTTCCACACAAAACTTCCACCATTCACTGTTCACAAATCCACACTCTCAAGGGTAACCACAACCCAACCTTCCACACAACCAGATTATGCACAATCTCAACATCAACCTGAAAACTTCAACTCTTACAGCAAACAACACTGTAATACACATAACCTCCATAACTGGTTTACACAGAAACAGCAACCAAACCAACTTAGCCGCTAGGCAACCTCCCAGTCTCTAAAACTCTTGCGATTCCCAAACCTCTTCCAAAGATTTCCCAACAAGCAGAAATCCTTAACATCAACTGTTTACTCAAGCTCTTCAACGAAGCTGACCACCCTTCACATCCGTCAAAAACATTACCATAACAGCTCACCAGCACCAAAAACCAAAATCACATCACAACCTCAACTTGAAACCTTCAGCCGTTCCACATACCATCAACAGACTTCAAACAAAACCTCATAACCACACTAACCAACCACTGCTCACACAAAAACCCAACAACCAACAAAAACCTTCGATCTTTCACAACCCTTTCACTACAAACTTCAACCAGAACACTTGCATTACCAGAACATCACTGATCCAAAACACACATAACAGCTTCAGAACTCTTCAAAGGATGCCAAGAACAAACACAACCCTTTCACAACAACTTAAAAGCTAAACCACCACAGCTGCAACAACACTTAGCGCCAAGGAACAACCACTTCCTTTCAGCTAAACAAACCACTTAGCTGATACTAACCTCAAACAGATACCCTTCATCACCAAACCACTAAACTCTCAGAGCAACAAACACTTTCCTTTCACCAACAGGCCATTCCACTCTCACTATCACTAGCAACTAGATAACAAACTCCAGCACTTGTAACTCCCACTCAACACCAAACACCCTCTAAAAACCATCATCCCACCTAATCCAACCACAACACTAACAGATTCGATTAGTTATTAGGGAGTGTGAACATCGTATGCATGATCACCTACATGCCCTATCAATGTCTGATGTACATGTATGCAAAAACCTCTAATGTTATGCAACATGTATGCATGGACCAACATATATAATATAGTATATATCAATGATTTAACTGTGCATGAATGCCAGTTCACACCCTCCAATAACATCCTCAAAATCTGTCTAAGAACAACCTCCTTACTCACCTTTAACTTATCTAACTCCATCATACCAACAACCATTAACCACAAGATACTCACCCAAGCCTTCTTCACACCAAAGATATTACCAAACCTCAACTACCATTACTCCAAACATGCTAGCAACAAGACTAAACTTACCACGCAAGGAAAAACCAACAGAAACCAAACTAAGCAACTAAAGCAAAGATCACTTAACAAGGTTACCTGAAAACACAACACCACCCTGAAGCTTCATCGAACGAGCTCTCTTCCTTGCGGAACCAACATCCTTCGGTTGCACCCTTGCAACACCAACAAACACTCCTGGGTCACCACCAACTCCTTGCGATAAGAAACCTTGACTGTTCCGCGCCAACATCAAGCAATCACGCTTCATGTGTCCAGCAGACCCACACTTCCAGCAAACTTCATCTTCCAAACTCTTCACAACTTTCTGCTTTTTACGCCACCTCTGAACCTCGCCTCGGCCGCACCCACGACCTTTCAAAGATCCTTTGGCCAACATCAAAGCTGACTTCACTCCATGAGGACAATCACGCTTAACATGCAACTTGGAACCACAATTCCAACAAACACCTGCGCCCCAACAATTTCCAACATGTTGCCTTTTACAACGGTCACACACAGATGACTGAGCTCCCACTCCTTGCTCAAGCAACACTTGCTCACCAACAGCATTAGCCGCACCTTGCTTAACCCTTGGAAATTCCCTTCCAAGATACCTTTCATAGAAAGCAGATACGAAGAAATCCCAATCAATATCAAGGATATGTGACGCCACAGCCACAGATGTCCACCAAGAACAAACATCCTCCAGCATCAGAGAAACAACACTCCCCAGCTTACAGGCATAATCACAGCCCTCCTGATCCAAAATCAGAACTACATTGGCCAACCAGGCCTCAAACATCTCCGGGGAAGAACCATGATACTCTACAGCACCCAAATCAAACAAACGCTGCTTCGGCAAACCCACACATTTAGCCAGCACATCCACTGATTCTACCTCAACCGTAGCCTGAGATGTTCCCAACACCTCCTGATCAACAGATAAAGAACTTTCCATCCCGGAACCAGCTTCCTTCCCTTGCCTTACCAACTCAACTTCAGTCACAGAAGACTGAGACAAAACACCTTTACAAAAGGGTGAATCCTTTGACTTAACAACCTGCCCCAAGGCAGCAACCATTTCACTCATCCTCCACTCTTTCATCATCTTTTCCATACCACTAACAACAAACAACATACAATCACAACAAACAAACAAAACCTGTTAGACCAGCATTAAGCAAGGATTCAAACTCCAACTCCAAAATAACACAATAGCTATATTAATAAGGCAATGGGTATCCCGAATCCTCCCCTTTACATGACATAACAGTCAACACAACATGAACATCACAACATCAAGCATATCAACAACATACCTTGATCATGCTTACACCAAACAACATCCAACAGCACTAGCACATTAGGAACATAACATGCTCAAAACACATTCATCATGCATAGCATTAGCTCATAGCATCAACACATATCCATATGATCTCAACCAAGATTCATAACCACAAATCATGCTTGCATACATCAGCAACATGCTCAAAACATCAACAGCATACTCAGAAATACATGCTTCAACCAGCTCTCAACCATATAACAAGGTAAACATCAAGCACACTTACCACAACAACTTACCGTTTTCCCCAACCTTCGCAACTCAGCTCTGATACCACCAAATGTAACCCCCGTAGCCCGGCCTGGACGGTTGGCCCGAACTACGAAGATTACACGGGGAAAACCAAAGTCAACCCGAAAGTCAACCTTGATTAACGACCCTTTTTTTTTCTTTTTAATCTTATCTAGATGCTCATTAACCTTAGATGTGATCACACAACCACCATGCTCAAAGATCACAATCATCAGAGATCAAACAGGGACCCAATTGAACAAATTACAACTTTAGGGACCAAATTGTAATTTCTGAAAACTTTAAGGACTTAACCAGATTTTAAGTTACCAACTTAAAATTAATCATGTTTCATGCTTCTCTGCCAAATTTCAGCTCAAACGGACATCCCGAACTCATACAATTGCACAAACAAGATTCAGGACCAAAATGCAAACATTTTGAAACATTTAACCGCCCATGACAGCCCCCAACGGTCACCTGTTCCGAAACAGGCCAAGCCTGTTCCGAAACACGGGCCGTTCCGCAACGCGTTCCGCAACGGGGGTCTGGCAGAATACATTCTGTTTCGGAACGGTGACACCTGTTTCGGACGCCTGGGTTCATGTAGGGCACCCGTTCCGAAACGGTGTTGCCTGTTCCGAAACGCCTAGCCCAGAATGTTCCATTTTGCTCATTCAAACACACAATTGGTCATTCAAACATGCTCCAAAAGCCACGAAACTTTGCCAACATGCAATTCAACATAAAAGAGACATACTTGCATCAACAATTCAACATATATTCAACACATATGAAAAGCCCCAATTCTATAGGCATGCTTCCTACACAAGCAACCCTTCAAGCACAAACCTTCCAAAACAATCTCAATTAAGCCAAATCATGTTTCAACAACATTAACAATAGCATTTAAACCTTCATGATCAACATATACGATCACATACACAAGAACCCGAGAGATTCTACCCCATTGCCCTTATTAACTATAGCTATTCACCTAGACATACATCTCCATTGGAGTCCACCTTGAATCCCTTGCTCCTTGCTGCCCAAACCTCAAGAATCTGCATTGATGGACAAAAAAGGAGCGTAAGCACAAAATGCTTAGTGAGGAATGCTCAAAACCAAAACACCATCAATGCAGCGGGTCTTTAAAACACTTTAAAACCAACCCGGTTTGCTTTCCAAAACCATGTTCGAAAACTCTTTTCAACATCAAGCTCAAACCATGCATAAACACCATATGCCAAGCTTAAACGAAACCATGGAAAACACATCCTTTCCACAACATACCTTTCTTTAACTTGGAAACCACATCAAGCGAGAAACCATTTAAAACCATAATTCAATAAAACCGTTTCATGCATTTAATCAAGGCATCACAAAACCATAACATCATATTCACATGCCTTTAACAACAAGTCATACAAGACTCCAATGCAACATAGGCAACTCATGCTCCCATACATCATTTATCAAATGATTATCAACACATGATCAACTTACAAGTAAACATGCCATTACTAGCATTATACACATTTCATGCAACAATGCATCTAACCAAGCATCTCATGCTTCCCATGCAAACATGCATCAATTCAAGCATCTCATGCTTCACATGCAACCATGCATCATTTCAAGCAATCCCATGCTTCACATGCAACCATGCATCATTTCAAGCATCTCATGCTTCACATGCAACCATGCATCATTTCAAGCATCTCATGCTTCACATGCAACCATGCATCATTTCAAGCATCTCATGCTTCACTATGATCAAGAACATTACATTGGCATCCAAGTGATCAACCACATTCACTTTCCAACTTATCGATTCGATCGGATACGCGGATTACAAGCGTGTCCCAACGCTTCCTACACACTACCCAATCCAAGGTCTTCCAAATGGGCAACAACCTCCATTTGACCTTAACAACCTAAGGTTCCCATGTATGGACTTTTAAACACCATACAACCTTAGCTTTTCCTCAAGGTTACCATGTATGGACTTTCAACCACCATACACCCTTGACATGCACAAGGTCTTCCCGTATGGACTTTCAACCACCATACAACCTTTGCATAACCGATTGGTAGTTGTAGACATCATCTAATGAGGAACGGGACATCACACACAAGATCCACACATGGACTTAACCATTGCCATTGTGATCTTAACAAGTACAAGGTTCTCACATAAGGACTTTTAACCACCTTATAACCTTTACTTAACCAAGGTCCTCGAATGGCCAACAACCTCCATTATGACCTTAAACAACTCAGGTCCTCGAGTGGGCAACAACCTCCACTATGACCTCTTCTCGTTAGGAAAACTTGAGGGGAGTCTAACCGGTCCACACTTGACCACTCCGCCTTCAAGGCGACTTTATTCACGGTGCACCGAATCCTATAGCCGGCTAATTATACCCGATCAACGAACCAAGAACCATTCACATCTCTTGCCAACATAACCATCTTACCATAATATCCAATGTTCCACATGCATAAACATAATGCAAGGCCATCACATCATTAGCTCAATGATTCACATGCATACACATAATGCAAAACCATCACATCATTAGCTCAATGATTCACATGCATAAACAATATGCACAAGGTAACAATTATCATCATTAATCATCATCAACTCACTGTTTTTAAGCATCATACAAAGCCAATGAACAACATGCATCACTATGCATCAAAATCACAATTTCCATAAACATAACCAAGGATCTCTTACCTTGAGCATCCTTTTCAATTGACTTTCAAAACCAGCATTTAACCATGCTAAAACATGCTTACAAAACAGAATTAAACCATGCAAATCACACGCATATCAATCATCAACCACTTTTGATTTTTAAAGCCAAAACATACACAATCCAAGAGCAAAAACTCATCCACTTACTCTTGAGCTTAGCAAAGTTGTTTAGACTTAAACTAAGCTCCCAAAAACCTTCAAACCTTGTTTCAAAAGCTGAAATCCCAACTTCACTCACCGATTACCAAACAAGCCTAGCCAACAAGCTTTCCAAGCTTCCGAAACCTTCCGAAAACACCTCCAAAGCTCAAGGATCAACCTCCCCTGTTTCAAGCACATAAAAACAGAACATTAATGCATCCATATGCATTAAAACACCAGCAACATCAACACAACTCGCTGCTCATCACAAAACTAGCAATTTGGCTACCAAACACAACCGAAATCACCTCCAAACACTTCCAAAACTTAACCCAGCCAAGATCCATCACTTCTAACCATTTTTATACATCAAATAACATGCAAAATGATCACAACCACATCCTTATACCTCCAGGTATAACAGATCACCAAAAACACTCCAAAAACAACCAAAAACTCAAGCCAAACTTAGGAAATTCAACCTATCCGGGATTGCATTGATTAAACCTCAACTTCTAATCATTTTAGCATTCATTTAACATCAATTTAACACCTCAAAACCCTGCTTAAACAGATCACACGAAAATTTCACCAAAATCCTCAAATCTTGCATTTTAGCCAAAAATCAAGATCTCAATTGAAAAGCCTTTAATAAAACATGAATCAAGGATTGAGAACTTAGGAATTTCAGTAAAGAACTGATAGTTTAGAGGAGAAGGACGTTCTTACCTCCAAACTTGAATTTCTCCATTTTAGAGCCAAAATGCTTGATGAAACAACTTGTAAATTGTGAGGTTTTGATGATGAGATGATTAGGAATCAAATGAGAATTGAAATGAGAGATTAAAATGTTAAAATCAAAGAAAGAAATCTGAGGAAATCTTGTTTGGGTAGAGAGAAAATGAGAGAAAAGAGAATTTGAGAGAAAATGGAAAATTAGTTGGAAATTTAGTTACAAATGATTTTCCCTCCTTTTCTAAATCTTTAAAATCAGATTTGAGTCATAAAATATCTTAGAAAAATCTGGAGAAATCCTTTTTGGAATAATAGCTCCTTAAAGATTCAAAGTTTCAATCCTTTATAAAACTGTCCCGCAACTTTCAAAAATTACATTTTGGTCACTAGCCAAAATGTCAACCTTCCGAACCTCATTTTCCAAAATTGATTTCACAGTTCACCTTTATATATTAAAATATGATTTTAGAACATTTTTCCATATTTTTAATGCAACCCGAACTAGGCTTTCCTAAATTCACTCTTATATATTCGATCAGCACTTTGACCGAACCGGTCAACGCCAAAACTTCTGAGCCCAAAACCGGGGCGTTACACCTTCAACTCTTTGGGTGCCATGCGATAGGGAGCAAAGGACACCGGAGTTGTGTTCTCATACAACTCAATCCCAAACTCCACCTCTCGACTAGGCGACAATCCAGGTAACTCCTTCAGAAACACTCCAGGGAACTCACGTACAATTCTTATATCCTGAACGTGCACCTTCTTTGAACTAGGATTCATAACAAAGGCTAGATAAGCCTCGCAACCTTGCCGCAACATCCGGCTTGCTTCCTATGTAAACACCACATTGGCAAGAAACTTCACATTTTTCCAACCACCACCACCTCATAATCATCCGCAAGTTTCAACGAAACTCGCTTGCTTTTGAAATCCACAACGGCTCTATGCTCAACAAGACAATCCATTCCAAGGATTACATCAAAACCATAGAATGGCAATTCCATGAGATCAACAAGAAAAACATGATTTTGCACCTTCAAGGGACATCTCCGATACAACTTTCTTGTTACAAAAGTCTCACCAAAGGAACTAGTCACACGCATACCAACACCCAAAGACTCAACAGGTAAACCAAGCATTTGAGAATGTTCACGCAATATGTACGAGTGTGTAGATCCAGAATCAATCAAAGAAAGTAATGACAAGGATTGCAAAGTAAAGGTACATGCGATCACATATGTATCATTCCTTCCCTCACGATTGGCATACACTCAAGCTTGATCGCCACCCTCAGATTGAACAACCACAACAGGTGCCATGTTCCTTCCACCATCATACCTACGATGAACATTACCATGGTCGCGCCCACGACCTCTCTGTGGCTCAGCTGCTCTTACCGGAGCATGTCCCTCTCTCAGCAGCTGAGGACAATCTTTCTTCAAATGCCCTCGGTTTCCACAATTCCAGTATGCCCCAAGGTTACCCCAACACTCACCACCATGTCTTCTACCACAACGATTACACTCAAGAGTCCTTAGGAAAGCATTAGGTCCTTGCTGACCTCTCCCAAGGTTACCACCTCCACGTCTAGCATCGTAGTGCGGCTTCCTATCCTTATGTCTCTTGTTGAGATCTCTACCATAATCACATTCTGCAGCTCGCTTTCCTGAGCTAGAGCCACCAGCTCGACTTGCCAAACCAAGATTCGATTCAATGTCCTTGGCTCTTGAGACCAAGACATCGAAATCAATGTAATCAGCGGCAAGCATAAAGGTCTTGACATCCGCCACAAGCCCATAACAGAAACGCTAGCACCTCTCCCGCTCATTAGGGATTAGCTCAGGTGCATACTGGCTAAGGCGAACAACCTGAATCTCATATTCAGTTACAGACATGTTCCCTTGCATGAGAGACATAAACTCTCTCTTCTTTTCATCGAGGTAACGCACTCCCAGATACTTCCGCTTGAACGCATTCAAGAAGAACGTCCAAGTCACCTCATCAACCTCCATTCCGGAGATAGTGGTCGTCCACCACGTATAAGCATCACCATGCAGTAGTGACACAATACAACCCAGCTTCTGCACATTGTTGCAGTTCAACTGACCCAGAATCCTCTTGGTGCTCTCCAACCAAGACTCAGATCCTTCCGGGGACAAGCCTCGGAACTCAGCCCCTCCTAGACCTCGAAGACGCTCTAAAGGCAATCTCACATTAGCACCATCCTGAGGTGTAACTCCATGAGCTCCAGCTACTGCTACTTGGAAAGCTCCAGCAATAGCCTGCATCAGCACAACCATATCAGGAGCAGCTTGCCTCTGCACACCCTCGGGTCCAGCAACCCCAACACCAACACCAGCATTACCATCCCCAGCTCCACAACCACCGGGTGGTCCACCAAGGGAAGGAGGAGGTAAATCCTCAACATTCTCCACGTTCTCATTATCAACCATAGATCTAGTATTGATTCCCAGCTTTCTACGTGGCCCCATAATAAAAACAATGCACTGACAAAAATGCAATAAACACAATTAGGCATAACAATGTAAGTAATCCAAGTACCCAGGCTCATTTTCGAAAACAACTCTGCTCATTAGTTTTGATATGGAAATGGGATCCCCAACCACACTCCAAACGTAGCATAGCATCATAAAATCATCTCAACTGAATCACACATCATTGTTCATACATCAAACTTTCACTGAAAAGACACAATCATGCATAAACACATAAAACAACCACATACCAAACCCTAATTATTCGATAACCTGGCTCTGATACCAACAAATTTAACCCCCTTAGCCCACCCTAGACGTTTGACCCGAACTATGAAGATTACACGGGGAAAACCAAAGTCAACCCGAAAGTCAACCTTGATTCATGACCCTTTTTTATATAAATCTTGTCTAGATGCACATTAAGCCTATGTGAGTACTTACGAATCATGAACGAGAAAGGCATAGCGATCAGATAACATTTAGGGACTCAATTGCTTAATTCACACATTTAGGGACCAAATTGTAAATTTTGGAAATTAGAAGTACTTGATTGATTTTAGGATTACCAGTATAAAATTAATTATGTTACATGCTTCTCTGTCAAGTTTCAGCTTAAAAAGACATTCCAAGCTCAAGCAATTGCCTCCACAACATTTAGGACTAAAATGTAAAGCATGAAGACTCAAAGCAATTCAAATCAGCATCCAACGGTCAACTGTATTGGAACGCCTACCCACCGTATCGAAACACACGTATCAAAACGGTGTTAACCATTTCAGTACGCGAGTATGTTCCGAGACCAGTACAGAAATTGGGCACTCCAGTAGCCAAACTGTTTCGAAACAGCTTCAACCGTTTCGAAACACCAAGACCATTACAGGCCCCCGTTTCGAAACAATTGAGGGTGTTTCGATATACCTTGCCCAGAAACAGCAGATATAGCTATTTTCACCCTCTAACCCATTCAAACATGCCTCAAAGATTCTCAAATCATACCAGCAAACCATTTTACAATAAAGGAACACATTTAGGACTCTCTAACACGAGCATGGCATCAAACACAAAATCACATAGTCTAAATGCATGCTCTCTAATCTCAAAACCAATATAAGCAACCCAACCTCAAACCAAACATTTAAGGCCACTTACAACCCAAAAATGCCAACATAAACATGCCACAAACTTAGGGAGTTCAAACATGTCCCCCAAATACAACCTTGGTTTCCCATTGCCATTTATCAAAGCTAAAGTGTATGAAAACATCAGCATACATGAGCTTGTACTTCCTTGGATGTTCTTATCCTTCTTGATGCCCGGAGACACCTCAATTATCTGCATTATTGGTAAAAGAGAGCGTAAGCACAAATGCTTAGTGAGGCATGCTCTAAAGAAAACCAACTCAATAATGCATTCCTTGAAAACACTTTCTCAAAAGCTTTTAAACAACATGCTCATTATATTTCATGCTTGAAAATCATTCAAAGCAACTTCTCATTGAAAACACATGTACCTTCATTCTATCTCTTGCATTTAAACCAACGCAAAACTCATGGCAAAGCCATACTCATGCTTGTAACACCAAAGCATTTCATATACAAATCTCATATGCATTTGTCGTAGCATAAATCATTTCATCAAAGGTACATGTGAATCTCACATGCTTGTAACACAAAAACATAATTTTCGGTGGAATCTCACACCACCGTACTCACATGGCAGAATCTCTCATCGCCACAAAGCTTGGGTATTTCACCAAGTCCTGCCCGATGGAATGCCCATAATCGGTTCTCTCCCTTTGGATTATCCAAAGAGCACGTACAAATTTTTAGTTTATAGTTCACTCTCATCCTATTGATCGATCAATTATATCCTATAAGTATCTCAACATCTATGCAAATAAATTATGTCAAATCATCAACTCACCTACTATTTTTCATGCAACAATTCTCAAAACATTATCATCTCATTTCAAAACCATAACATTTGCAATGCTTTAAACAAAAGCTCAAATCTCAATCATGCAGCATATTACTTCATGAAATCATTTCAAGCATCATCTTATGCTATAAATCATGCATAAAAACAGTAGGATTTTATCTATCTCAAACCATGAGCATGTAAAACCATTTTAGGGGCAACCACCACATTTAAGAGAGAAATCTAGCCAATACTTACTTCCGGACTTAGGATGGTGTTTCAAACCTTTCCTAAATCCCCAAACCTTGATTTTTTGTCCCTCAAGGACTTCTAAAACCATACGCACTCACCGATTATGTTTCGCGTGCTCGCTGAAACGCTATCTAGGCTCCCGGATCAACACCAATGGCATCCAAAGATGTCTCCCCTATTTTAAACACATAAGAGCAGAGGATTAATGCATCCTTATGCATTGAAATCATCAGTCGCACACCTAAACTCGCTGCTCTACTCAAACACCTCATTTCGGCTACTAAACACAACCGAAAACATCTCCAAACTCCACCAAAACAAAGCCCAACCAAGATCTATCACTTCTAATCATTTCTAAACATCAATTAACAACAAAAACCTCCACAAACTCGTCCTTATACCTCCAGCTATGACAGAACACCAAAATCACCCCAAAACCACCATTTTAGCAAGAAAAACTTAGGAAACCAAACCTATTCGGGATTTGATTGATAAAACCTCATTTGTAACATCCAAAATACATTAGAAAACCACCTCAAAACAGAGCCCGATCATTCACTACGAAAACCTTCAAGATCTCTTCCAAAATCTTGACTTTTAAGACAATTTCTTGTTTCTAACATTAAAACCACTCAAAAATCATTAACAAATGATTGATAACTTGGGAATTTCAGTAAATAACTAATAATTAAAGGAGAAGGACGAAGCTTACCTCTAATGGATTATTTCTCCTTGATTTGGGCAAGTTTTCTTGAAAATTCAATGTAAAAATCAAGAGGATTTGATGAGGAATTGATTAAGAATCAAAGAAAGATTGAAATCTCATCAAATGAATTGAAAATCAAAGTATAATTGTTGGAAAGAATGTGTTTCGCTGAAAAGAATTTGAGAGAAAATGAAATGATGGAAGATTTGTGAAAAGTAGTTATGAATAGTCAAATGTAGTTTCTAAATTAATTAACCTTCATTTCCTTTAATTAAAACATTAATAAAATCACCCAAATTAAGGAAAATTCTGATGAAAACATTTTGTTAAAATTAGCTCCTTAAAGATTCAAAGTTTCAATCCTTTACAAAACAATCACTATTTACCTTTTGCAAAAACTGCGATTTGGTCACTACACCGAAATGTAGTATTTCCAAACCTTATTTTGTATAATTGATTTCACCATAATCTTTCATATATTAAATGAGGATTTTTATATATTTTTATATATTTTTAAAGCATCCCGAACTAGGTGTTCCCTAAAGCTCCCTTTAAGATTCGAACCGTTTTCTGACCGGTCCAGTTCGGACTCTAAAACATCTAGGCCCAAATTTGGGGTGTTACATTTCCACAAATCTTCATACTCAACTAAGGCAGCACAAGAAGAGTTTCCCTTCTCCTTTCATATTCAGGACATCAAGAACCTTCCGCTATTTTTAATGGCAACCAATTTCACGGCATCCAACTCTATCTCAGATGACACCTATTTTGATAACCTAGTCACTCTCCAAGAACCCTCGATTTTGCAATCCGATGATGCCACTCATCTTCTCTTCCAATCACTACAACAATGGTATGAACTAATCTGCAAACATGGAATCCTTGAAAAGGAAGGGTTGGAGTTCACTGACACATACAAGCTCCAATTTAATCCACATGTGCTCTATGTGACTCTGAAGCAGAAGTGGGACACATTTATTCAACAGCCAGGCTACATCAACGTCTCCTGGGTACAAGAATTTTACACCCATGTGGGTCGCGAATGAGAAAAACATGTGCAAGTTCCTGGAAAGTTTGTGAATTTCTCCAATAATACGATAAAACAACATTATCAATTTTTTTATCACCATGAGGAATTCCACACGACAAGCCAGGGCACCGACCCTAACTATACCACGATTCTATGGGATCTTTGTTTCCCTAGAACCAAATGGATCGGCGAGGGCCACGATAAAATGGGGTAAAGGCGGCAATTGAAGCTTGACTCAATATTTTTGGGCCAAATTATCAATGACCTTATTTTGCCCACCCGAAATCAGGGAACTTTTTCCCTCCGGCGGATGAGAATTTTGAATTCCCTTGTCCAATGTCGCAACCTATTTCCGGCACAATTGATTTGTGCTGCCGTTATGGAGTGATTCACCACATTAAATAAATTCAATGGTCTACCTTCCCAAATTTGATCTCCGCCATCTGCGCCCAAGTAGGAGTCTCAACTCGGGAAGGGATACGATGGTGACAACACTCCAAGGTTTGCTCCCGTCACACGTAGAGGAATTAAAAGGCTATGCCCATATTGCACCTTCATTCGTTCCATCCACCACCTCTCCCTCTATCCACGATATTGTGGCTGATACCTTTCGCACCTAGTTCCAACCACATTTCGTCAATATTCAACAAAAGGAATCCAGGCTCCAAAATTTACTTCGAAAGATCTTACCTGACGAACCGATGGAATTTGCGTCATTTCCCCAACAATTTCTTCAACCAACTACACCTCCCACCACCACCACCAAAGGAGACTCTAACCCCCTCGACCCGGCCCAAACGCCAGAGTGAACCGAGTGTGCTACATTGTGTTTAACGAAACAAACCCAAAACAATTAACTAATATTAGGTCTATTTATTTTTTTTTATCTTGTCTAGATGCTATATTATGATGTAAGATAAACATGCCGGCAGCGGGTGAAATCTCAACTGAATCAGGCGTCGAATTGACATCCAATTACGCGTATTTGCAATTCAGGGACCAAATTGCAAATCTAGAAAATTTAAGAGGACATAATTAATTCCAAAGTTATCAGTCATCAAATAGTCAGCTTACATGCTTACTTGTTAAATATCAGCTTTAAACGTTCAACCAAACTCATACAATTGCATACATGAAAATCAGGGACGAAAATGAAAGAATTTAAAAACCTTAACAACACTTTAACTAAAGTAACGTGTAGGCGTATCGGTACACGGGAAATCATACAAATACCAGGCTTATTCCACATGGTTGTACCGATACGGTCTTAATGAGTATCGGTACACATGCTACATGGTCAAAATTACAAATTCCAGTAGCTCAAACTCGTACCAATACACTTCCTTGAGTACCGATACCCAATCAAAATTTATATACCCGTTCTGATACGCCTTCCTGTGTACCGATAGCCATGCCAAATTTAAGCTTACCCATATCGATACCAGGACACGCATATCGATACCCTGGACCTGAAGATTGATGGTTGATTTTGCTGGGTAATGTTTGGGAACGGTTTTGAGTAGTTTTTGCGATGTTTTCAGTTTGTATTGAGGGTTAATTGCTTAGAGAATGTTGGTGTTGGGTGGGGGTTTGTGTTGCTAGAGGTTTTACTGCAAGAATGTGCATTAATCCTATGTTTTTCCTTGGTTAGAAGCAGGGCAAAGCGTTGCTTAATCTTTAGAAGGAATCTTTGGAGTTTCAGAAGCTTGGAATAGCTTCTGCAAATGAGGCGAAGTTGTATCGGTGGGTGTATGTGGTTTGAACGTTTTCATAAGCTTGGAAACAAGGTGTTGGGATGTTAGTGTAAGCTTGAAATGCTTAGATAATCTTGGAAGTAAGTATTCTTACTAAAGCTCTCAGTTTTCAATTTAAAGTCCATGTGGATTATCATGCTCATGTTTTGGATTTATATTTTGTTACTCACTGTTATGCATGTTTTATAAGCATGGTTTGCTAATTTATATCCCATGAAATGTTTTGATTATGTTTCAAGAGGTTATATTCTTGATGAGATATTATGCTATATTTGAAGCATGTTTTGAGATGGGATATGTGATGATTTTATTAATGCACTGAAAGCGGTGAGTTAACATGGATTTGAAGAATATATTGGCTTGGTAATGAGATTTCTATTATCGAATATGTTGGTCGACCAACGGGAAGTAAAGTGCACAATAATATATAAAATTCGCGCGTGTGATAATTCTTCGGTTACACAATAGGCGTAGATTCTATTGTGTTACGAGTGATAGGGGTAAATTTTATCACCACAGGTAATGTTGGTAGTGGCATCTCGGCCGAAGTGATATTATGGTGAGGGTTGATTTAACCATGTGGCTTGATTGGGGTTGATTCTATCAAGGGATTGGCAGGGGTAGATTTCGTCAAGAGTGTCCGTATATCTGATCATTATTGGATGGGGTAGATTCCATCCAGTTCACTTGAAATGCCAATATATGAATTGTACATGTATCATGGTTTTAAAATGCTTTTGTATAATAACACTTATACATGATATTTATACTTTGTGAGACTTAAGCATGAGAAGCTCGATTTGGTTTTGCATTGAGACATGCATGAGATGATGATACATGTGGTTTATAAGATGATTTTATTGTGGTTTCAAAAGCATAAGAAAGTTGAGCATGATGTGTTTGTATTTTAAATGAAGCATGGTTTTAAAAAAAGTGCATTGTTGTTCTTTAAATTAAGCTTTCCCTCACTAAGCAAATATGCTTATGCTCTCCTTTCCAACAATGCAGATAAGTGAGCTTTTGGGCAGCAAAGTAGCAAGGGATTTCACCAAAGACATCACACAAATCACAAGTATGGGTTTTGATACTTTTAATAAGGTATAAATGGCAATGGGGAGGGTACCTCGGTGTAACATCCCGATTTTGTGCCTAGGTGTTTTGTGCATTGGGTCAGGCTAGTGGAACCGGAGGTCAGCAATTCGTGATGTTAAAAGTTGTTCTGGGAGATCAAGGCTCGGGGTAGGATAAAAATTTGGTAAAATTTTCTAAAATCATCTAAAATTAGATTTATGAGTTTGGTTAAATCAATTTTGTAAAACGAGTTTTGGGAAGTGTACATTTTGGGCATTGACCAAAACGTAAAGTTTTAAAATTGTTGAAAAAGGGGTGTTTTTTAGAGAAGAGTCAAATTCCTAGAATATTTAGGGATCTTAATGACAATTAATTCTTTTCTCTAATTTGGCATGTGTTTTATATGGTTTATTAAATATTAAAAGTGTTTTTTTATTAATTTAATAAAATGTGGTTATTTTGGTTAGGCAAATTTGACGATCATTCTCTTTTTCTCTAGCTCACTTGAGCCAAACACTCTCCATTTTCTCTCATTTTCCAAAATTCCTCCACTTACATTTTCTTTCTTGATTTTTAACTTCTCTCTTGTGATTTCTCTCAAATCTGTTCAAGATTCTTGAAAGAAAAACTTGTCAAATTAGAAGAGAAGCAAGGATTGAAGGTAATTTTCGTGCTAACTCTCTAATCAAGGTTCTTTAATGAAATTCCAAAGATATTTGACTCTTGATTTATTTTTTTGATTGATGTTTCATTGTGGTTTTGGTAAAATGGTAAAATCTTGATAAAAGAGATTATTTTATGTGATTTTCGGAGTTGTTTTAATATGATTTATTTTAGCTGGTTTCTAATCAAGTTTTAGGAGGTTTAAGATGTTGAAAAAGAGTCTTGATCATATTAATCCCGAAATCCATGAGATCTTTAATTTTAAAGGTGTTTTTGGTTGGGTTTTGGGGAATTATGTGAGATCTAAGTTGAGGGAGGTATAAGTATGGTTTTAGGTTGTTTTTGGATGTTGATTTATGGTTAAAATGTGTTGTATGTGTTGGTTGATGGTTGGGCTGAGTCTAGAGATCAATCAAATGAGATTTCAGTTGTTTTGGATGGGTATGTTTATGCTTTAGAACATGGTAGCGAGTTTCAAATTAAGTGCTAGAGTTTGGATGCATTATGGTGCCTTGTGTCTCTGTTTTAATGTGTTGAAAACAGGGGATAGTGTTCTGGAATCAATCGAAGTGGCTTTGGAGGCTTCAGACGGTTTATTGTCACATCGGCGAGTGAGGTTTCGCCAGTAGGTGAGTGGAAATGGGATTTCCAGCCTTGAAACATCTTAAAAGAGGTTTTGGGAACTTAGTGTAAGCTTGAAATGCTTTACTAAGTTCGGAAGTAAGTAGAGTGATTTTCTCCCTCGGATTGTGCTATTATGAGCCTTTGGATGCACTTGTTTTTAATTGCATTTACCTACTGCTTTAAAGCAAGATTTGAGTTTATAAAATGTGGTTGTTGATGCCATATGTAACCCCCTTAGCTCGGTCTAGACGGTTGACCCGAACCGAGATGATTACACGGGGAAAACCGAAGCCAACTCGTTAAAGTTGACTCCGATTGACGACCTTTTTTTCTTTTTATCTTCTCTAGATGCAACGTTAGTCCTATGTGATCACCAAAGAGCATAGGAAGAAACAGCACAACGATCGGATTTAATTGCGTAAACTAGACATTTATGGACCAAAATGTAATTTCTGCAAATTACATAGGCTTCACTGGTTTTTAAGTTATCTTTACTCAAATAAACATATTATATGCTTCTCTATAAATTTTCCTCACCAATCGATTAACTAAGAACACCCAATTGCATACTTGAAAATTAGGGACTAAAATGTAACAATTTCAAACTTAAAAAGATGCCTTTAATAGAATTAACGGTCGCGTATCGATACGCCTTGGTCCGTATCGATACGCGGGATGGCAGTGACCAAAGTCACAGAAAGTGTATCGATATGCTTTCCCGCGTATCGGTACACCCTTCAAGCCCGTACCGAAACACATCTCAAACGTACCGAAACGCCTGTGCAGAGAGCACACATTTGGCTTATGTGTATCGATACGCTAGCCCGAATATCGATATGCATACTAGAACTGTCTCGAAAACAACCTCAAAATAATTTCAAACTTCAACAAATCATCCTCAAATCATAAATACATGCTTATAGCAACAACTAAAAAATATAAACATGCAATCTCAAACACAAGGTAACATTTAATTGATTAACTCAAGCATAACATTGCATATAATGAAGCATGCATAAACCATAAACCAAAAGCATTCTAAAAAGCAAGGCATAACATGAAAACCAATACAAAGGCCTTTTCAACCCAAATAAACCACATAACACTTGCATCAAGAATAGGGAGTCCAAAACACATCTCCCAAAGCAAACCACTAAATCACATTGCCAAATATCATTACTAAAGTAAAAGCATAACATTATACTTGAGCTTAACAATCTCTTGGGTCCTCTTAAGCCTCATTGCTGCCCAAAATGTCTCAATTATCTGCATTGTTGGTAAAAGAGAGCGTAATGTCACGGACGTATTCTCTCAAACCCGATCTCTGCGGCGTTAGCAACTCCCAACAATGCTAACTAGCCTTGAACTCTTACACAACGTGATGGCTAAGCAAAGAACACAAGAGCTTGCAAGTAAAGAACTTGTATTAAGCTAAGTAGGAAGCTTACAAGAGAGCTTTTCCAAGAGTGCTTAAGTGAGCACTTTCTGAAGTTGAGTACATAATGAGGGCGTGGCCCTATTTATAGGCACCCTCCCCCTAATGGACGGCTAGGATCAATTTGATCCGACGGTCATAGTTTTGCCTCCAAAAATATCTAGCCTATATCTACATTATTCTAGATTGTTTGTAACGCCCCGGTTTTGGGCTCAGAAGTTTTGGCGTTGACCGGTTTAGTCAAAGTGCTGATCGAATTTATAAGAGGGAATTTAGGAAAACCTAGTTCGGGTTGCATTAAAAATATGGAAAAATATTCTAAAATCATCTTTTAATATATAAAAGTGAACTGTGAAATCAATTTTGGAAAATGAGGTTCGGAAGGTTGACATTTTGGCTAGTGACCAAAATGTAATTTTTGAAAGTTGCGAGACAGTTTTATAAAGGATTGAAACTTTGAATCTTTAAGGAGCTATTATTCCAAAAAGGATTTCTCCAGATTTTTCTAAGATATTTTAAGTCTAAAATCTGATTTTAAAGATTAAGAAAAGAGAGGGAAATCATTTTAACCAAATCTTAACTAATTTTTCTATTTTCTCTCAAATTCTCTTTTCTCTCATTTTCTCTCTACCCAAACAAGATTTCCTCAGATTTCTTTCTCTGATTTTGACATTTACATCTCTCATTTCAACTCTCATTTGATTCCTAATCATCTCATTATCAAAACCTCTCAATTTGCAAATTGTTTCATCAAGCATTTTGGCTCTAAAAGGGAGAAATTCGAGTTTGGAGGTAAGAACGTCCTTCTCCTCTAAACTATCAGTTATTTACTGAAATTCCTAAGTTCTCAATCCTTGATTCATGTTTTATTAAAGGCTTTTCAATTGAGATCTTGATTTTTGGCTAAAATGCAAGATTTGGTGATTTTGGTGAAAATTTCGTGTGATCTGTTTAAGCAGGGTTTTGAAGTGTTAAAATGATGTTAAATGAATGCTAAAATGATTAGAAGTTGAGGTTTAATCAATGCAATCCCGGATAGGTTGAATTTCCTAAGTTTGGCTTGAGTTTTTGGTTGTTTTTGGAGTGTTTTTGGTGATCTGTTATACCTGGAGGTATAAGGACGTGGTTGTGATCTTTTTGCATGTTAGTAGATGTATAAAAATGGTTAGAAGTGATGGATCTTGGCTGGGTTAAGTTTTGGAAGTGTTTGGAGATGATTTCGGTTGTGTTTGGTAGCCAAATTGTTAGATTTGTGATGAGCAGCGAGTTGTGTTGATGTTGCTGGTGTTTTAATGCATAAGGATGCATTAATGTTCTGTTTTTATGTGCTTGAAACAGGGGAGGTTGATCCTTGAGTTTTGGAGGTGTTTTCGGAAGGTTTCGGAAGCTTGGAAAGCTTGTTGGCTAGGCTTGTTTGGTAATCGGTGAGTGAAAATGGATTTTCAGCTTTTAAACCAAAGGTTGAAGGTTTTGGGAGCTTAGTTTAAGTCTAAACAACTTTGCTAAGCTCAAGTGTAAGTTTTCGGATTACTCTCTTTAAGTGGTGGCCATGTTTTGATGAAATGTGAAATGATGATTTTGCATGATTTGTTACTGTTTTGGAAAGCATGTTTGAGCATGTTAATTGCTGATGTTTTAGCATGATTTATGCTAATGTTTTAAGCCATGTGTTGAAGGTGTCTCTAGGTAAGAGTACCTTGTTTTTATGCGTTGTTAAATGATGATTTAATGCTTGAAATGCATGATGAAATGGCTTGATTTTAAATGCTTTAAAACAGTGGATTACATGATGTATAAAGTGTGTATTGGCAAGTGATGGTTTGTAAAAGTGAAGGTCACTAAGGTGGTTAAAAGTCCTTGAGTGAGCCTTGTTATCTAAGATCATCAAGGTGGTTAAAAGTCCTTGGATGAATCTTGTTGCGGACACTAAGGTGGTTAAAAGTCCTTAGGTGCTCCTTTCCATGGTGGTTAAAAGTCCATGGGGCCAAGGTGTTTAAAAGTCCTTGGGGCCAAGGTGTTTAAAAGTCCTTGGGGTATTTCAAGCTACGGACACAAAGGTGGTTAAAAGTCCTTGTGTGGTCCATTCATGGTGTTTAAAAGTCCATGGCCAAGGTGTTTAAAAGTCCTTGGGGTCCAAGGTGTTTAAAAGTCCTTGGGGAAAGTTGTTGAACTTGATTTCATAAATGAAATGTATCACTTGAGCCAATATGACATGTTTTGTACATGAGATGCATGATTTGATGTTTATGTTGAAGCATGAGATGCTAGTTTAAATGAAATGTAGAAGCATGTTATTGCTTGATTTAAAGTACGCTTTGAGCATGTGTAAAGGTTGTTTACAAGCATGAATTACAAATGGTTTTAAATGCATTATTGAATGGTTTTTGAAGAGCGCTCCTCACTAAGCTTTGGCTTACGCTCTCTCGTTTTCTTGATTCAATAATGCAGAGCATTAGAGTGCATTTGAGGGCAGCAAGAGGAGGCAAGCACACAAGTTCAAGTAAAGCTCAATGTATGGAAGGTTTTGTTAAACATTTTAGCTTTTGGTCGATTTGGCAATGGGGGACCAATGTATATGTTTTGGGAGGTGTTTAAGACTCCCTAAGTATGTTAAATGTTGCTGTGGTTGTTGGTTTTTGGATTGATCTCTTATATGCTTGGCTATGAAGGTTTATGCATGAAAGGTAGCTTAAGTAGGAAGCATGTCATTTAAATTGGGGCTTTTCATGTGTGATGGTTATGAGTTGAATTGTTGATGCATTTATGATCCCTGCATGCTGTATACCTATGTGGTATGATTTGGTGATGTTAATCTGAGGTTTGAAGCATGAATGGTATGAATTTCAAGTCGATTTCAGACAGGGGTATCGGTACTCGGGCTCGCGTATCGATACGCCTGTGCCAAATATGCTCTTTTCTGCCCAGGCGTATCGGTACGGTTGTGGGGGTATCGATACTCATCTGGGTAAAGTTTGAATGCCGTATCGGTACAGGGGATATCGTATCGATACCGTTGCTCGAGTTTGGTTACTGCCTTCCCCGCGTATCGATACGACATCAGGTGTATCGATACCTGACCGTTAAATTCAGTTAAAAGTATCTTTATATGTTTTGCTTTGTTTACGTTTTAGTCCCGAATCATGTTTGATCAATTGCATGAGCTGTGGATGTCCTTTTGAGCTGAAATTTCACAGAGAAGCATGAAACCTGACTAATTTCAAGATGGTAACTTTAATTTGGGATAAATCCCTTAATTTATCAGAATTTACAATTTGGTCCCTAAAGTTGTAATTTGTTCAATTGGGTCCCTGTTTGATCTCTGATGTTTGTGATCTTTCAATATGTTGTTTGTATGATCACAACTAAGGTTAATGTGCATCTAGACAAGATTAAAAAGAAAAAAAAGGGGTCGTTAATCAAGGTTGACTTTCGGGTTGACTTTGGTTTTCCCCGTGTAATCTTCGTAGTTCGGGTCAACCGTCTAGACCGGGCTAAGGGGGTTACATTTGGTGGTATCAGAGCTGAGTTCTCGAGTAATTGGGAATGTGTGAATGCATGATTGAAGCATGGTTTGGTTGGTATGCTTGTTGAGTGAAAGCATGTTCAGTGATATGATATGATGATGTGTATGTGATGCATGTTGTGATGATGCATGATGAGGGTACCCATTGCCAAACAAAAGCTAAAGAGATGATGTTGTTTTTGAAAGAAATTGAGCTTGAATACTTGGAATTTGCTTACCTTGCTGGTCCTGACTTGTTTTATTTTGTATTGTTATGCATGGTAAAGTATGGCACCACGTAGAGAGTTAAGGAGTAGCGCGAGAGCTACGACCCCGGAAGGGAATGTGAATGATGAGCACACTGGTAGTGCTGTGATACCTCCTCCTCCACCTGGTGGTGGTGGTGCGGAGAGGGAAAGAGCTGGAGCTGGAGCTGAGGCAGCTGGTGCTGGAGCTGCAGGACCTGAAGCTGGTCAGGGGCAAGCGATACCTGACATGTCTGTGCTTGTACAAGCTATTGCGGGTGCGTTTCGAGCAGCAGTAGCTGGAGCTCAAGGAGCTGGGCATCAGGGAGATGCTGGTGCTAGACTACCCTTGGAACGTTTGCGCAGTCTTGGTGGGACTGAGTTTAGGGGTATGTCAGCTGAGAGGTCTGAAGCGTGGTTGGAGAGTACCAAGCGTGTCTTGGGACAAATGAGTTGCACTGATGTGCAGAAGCTGGGATGTGTGGTGTCACTGCTGCAAGGTGATGCTTATACGTGGTGGACGACCACAATCTCTGGGATGGCTGATGCTGATGTTACATGGACGTTCTTTCAGCATGCGTTCAAGAGGAGATATCTGGGAGTTAGGTATCTGGATGAAAAGAAGCGTGAATTCATGTCTCTGACCCAAGGGAACATGAGTGTGGCTGAGTATGAGGTACAGTTTGTACGTCTTAGCCAGTATGCACCAGAGTTGGTACCTGATGAGCGCGAAAGGTGCGAAAGGTTCCGTTATGGTTTGGTGACGGAGGTTAAGACTTATATGTTAGCTGCTGAGTACAATGATTTCGATGTGCTGGTTAGTCGGTCCAAGGACATTGAGATGAACCTGAGTTTGTCTGCTAAGGGTGCTGGAGCTAGTTCTGGAAAGAGAGCTGCTGAGTATAGTTCCGGTGGACGGAACAAGAGAGGGCGTGATCAGAGGTTTCAGTCCTCGTCTAAGAGAGGTGGAGGTGCACCTACTAGGGGCGGCAGTGCTAGAGCTGACCCTAGTGCTTGTTGGATTTGTGGTTCCCGTGGTCACTTGAGACGTGACTGTCCTCGTGCTGGGAAGGAGGTGCAAGCTCCTGTGATAGCAGCTGGTTATGAGTGCTGGAACTGTGGTTCTGCTGATCATCTGAGACGTGATTGTCCGAGGATGGCTGGTGGTCAAGAGCGTGCTCCTGTTGTTGCAGCACCGCAGAGAGGTCGTGGGCGCGACCGTGGTAATTTTCAGAGGCGAGAGGAAGGTGGGCGCGGTGTAGCTCATGTTGTGGCTATTCAACCTGAGGGTGGAGGCCAAGCGAGGGTGTATGCTCAGCGCGAAGGAAGGAATGATGCAGATGTGATTGCAGGTACCTTTACTTTGCAATCCTTGTCATTGCTTTCTTTGATTGATTCTGGATCTACGCATTCATACATTCTTCGTGAGCATGCTGAGTTGCTTGGTTTGCCTGTTGAGTCTTTGGATGTTGGTGTTAGAGTCACTAGTTCTTTTGGTGAAACTGTTGTGACTCGTAAGCTTTATAAAAGGTGTCCTTTGGTTGTTCAAGAGCATGTCTTTCTTGTTGATCTTATGGAGTTGCCCTCTTATGGTTTTGATGTGATCCTTGGTATGGATTGGCTTGCTGAGCATCGTGCTGTTGTGGATTGTGAGAATAAGCGGGTTTCGCTTAGGCTTGCGGATGATTATGAAGTGGTGGTGGCTGGTGAGAATGTGAAGTTTCTTGCCAATGTTGTTTCTACCTTGGAGGCGAGCAGGATGCTGAGGCAAAGTTGTGAAGCTTTTCTGGCTTTTGTGATGAATCCTAGTTCGAAGGAGCTGAGGGTGCAGGATATCAGGGTTGTGAAAGAGTTTCCTGATGTTTTTCCTGAGGAGTTGCCTGGTTTACCTCCTAATCGCGAGGTGGAGTTTGGTATTGAGCTGTATGAGAATACCACTCCTGTGTCCATTACTCCCTATAGAATGGCACCTAAGGAGCTGAAGGAGCTGAAGACGCAGTTGCAAGAGTTGCTTGATCGTGGTTTCATCCGGCCGAGTGTTTCGCCTTGGGGTGCTCCTGTCTTGTTTGTGAAGAAGAAAGATGGCACGATGAGGATGTGCATTGATTACCGTCAGCTGAACAAGTTGACTATCAAGAATCGGTATCCTTTGCCGAGGATTGATGATCTCTTTGATCAATTTCGGGGAGCTGCTGTGTTCTCTAAGATTGACTTGAGGTCAGGGTATTATCAATTGAAGGTGAAGGATGTGGATGTGCCTAAGACAGCTTTCAGGACAAGGTATGGGCATTATGAGTTCCTTGTGATGCCGTTTGGTTTGACAAATGCTCCTGCTGCTTTCATGGACATGATGAATCGTGTTTTTCATGAATACCTGGACAAGTTTGTTGTGGTGTTCATTGATGATATCCTTGTGTACTCGCGTACTGAGGAAGAGCACGAAGAGCATTTGAGGATTGTGTTGCAAGCTTTGTTGGAGAATCAGCTTTATGCTAAGTTGAGCAAGTGTGAGTTTTGGCTTAGAGAGGTTGTTTTTCTTGGGCATGTGGTCTCAGCTGAGGGGATTCGTGTTGATCCTCAGAAGATTGAAGCGGTGATGAATTGGAAAGTTCCTAAGTTTGTTCAGGAGGTTCGTAGTTTCCTTGGTTTGGCAGGATACTACCGAAGGTTTGTGGATGGTTTTTCCAAGATTGCTGCTCCTTTGACGAAGTTGCTGCAGAAAGATGTTAGGTATGAGTGGACAGAAGCGAGACAGCAAGCTTTTGAGAAGCTGAAGTTGGCTTTGACGCAAGCTCCTATCTTGATTCAGCCTGAATCAGGGAAAGAGTTTGTAGTCTACAGTGATGCATCCTATGTTGGTTTGGGGTGTGTGCTGATGCAAGAGGGTAAGGTTGTGGCTTATGCGTCGCGGCAGTTGAAGGTGCATGAGCGCAATTATCCTACGCATGATATTGAGTTGGCTGCAGTGGTTTTTGCTCTGAAGATCTGGAGGCATTATCTGTATGGTGAGAAGTGTACGGTGTACACGGATCACAAGAGTTTGAGGTATCTGATGTCTCAGAAGGAGTTGAATCTCAGGCAGCGACGTTGGTTGGAGTTGCTCAAGGATTATGATCTGACGATAGAGTATCATCCTGGAAAGGCCAATGTTGTTGCGGATGCCTTGAGTAGGAAGGTAGCTGTTGAGCTGAGAGCTATGTTTGCTAGCTTGAGTATATCGCAGGATGGTGGTCTTGTTGCTGAGTTGCAGGTGAAACCTTCGTTGGTTCAGTTGATCAAGGATAAGCAGTTGTTGGATGATTCCTTGGTGTCTCATGTTCAGGATATCGCGGAGGGTAGACCTTCGGATTTCTGTTTTAATGAGGATGGGGTGTTGTGTTTTGGTAATCGGATAGTAGTGCCTGCAGATGCTGAGTTGAGGCATGCTATTCTAGCTGAAGGTCATAGTAGTCCTTTTGCTATGCATCCTGGTAGTACAAAGATGTATCGCGATCTTCGTGATGAGTACTATTGGGTGGGCTTGAAGAAGGATGTGGCAGAGTTCGTGAGCAAGTGTTTGGTGTGTCAGCGAGTTAAGGCTGAACATCAGGTTCCTTCTGGTTTGTTGCAACCGTTGAAAATCCCTGAATGGAAGTGGGAGAGGGTTACCATGGATTTTGTATCTGGTTTGCCTTTGTCTCCGTCGAAGAAGAATTCTGTTTGGGTGATTGTGGATCGCCTGACGAAGTGTGCACATTTCTTGCCTGTGCATACTACGTTTTCTTTGGATAAGCTGGCAGAGCTGTACGTTGCTGAGGTTGTGAGGTTGCATGGTGTGCCTAAGTCGATCGTGTCGGATAGGGATCCGAGGTTCACATCGCATTTTTGGCAGTGTTTGCATCAAGCTCTGGGTACAAGGTTGCATTTCAGTACATCCTATCATCCTCAGTCGGATGGCCAGTCTGAGCGAGTTATTCAGATCTTGGAGGATATGTTGAGATGTTGCGTGATAGAGTTCCAAGGTTCTTGGGAGAAGCATCTGCCTTTGGTTGAGTTCGCTTACAACAACAGTTTTCAGGCAAGTATACAGATGGCACCTTATGAGGCTCTGTATGGGAGGAAGTGTAGGACTCCTCTGTGTTGGGCTGAAACTGGTCAAAAGTTGGTTTCGATGCCTGCTTTGTTGAAAGGTACCACCGAGAAGGTGAAGCTCATTTGTGAGAGGTTGAAGGCTGCTTCTGATCGGCAGAAGTCTTACGCGGTTTTGAAGCGTAAGGAGATAGAGTTTGCGGTGGGTGATCGCGTGTTCTTGAAGGTTTCGCCTTGGAAGAAGGTGATGAGGTTTGGGCGGAAGGGTAAGCTGAGCCCTAGATATATTGGACCGTATGAGGTTGTTGAGCGTGTTGGTCCTGTTGCGTATCGGTTGAGGTTACCTCAGGAGCTGGAGAAGATTCATGATGTGTTCCATGTTTCTATGCTCCGGAGGTATCGATCTGATCCTTCGCATGTGTTGCCTGTGGAGGAGGTGGAATTGAATCCGGATTTGACCTATGATGAGGAACCGGTGAAGATTCTGGATTCAGATAGCAAGGTTCTTCGTGGCAAGACCATTGAGTTGGTGAAGGTGCTGTGGAAGCATCGCGGTGTTGAGGAAGCCACGTGGGAGCGGAAGGAGGATATGCTGAAGCAGTTTCCTTATCTCTTTCCTTCAGGTAAATTTCGAGGACGAAATTTCTTAAGGGGGGAGAGTTGTAACGCCCCGGTTTTGGGCTCAGAAGTTTTGGCGTTGACCGGTTTAGTCAAAGTGCTGATCGAATTTATAAGAGGGAATTTAGGAAAACCTAGTTCGGGTTGCATTAAAAATATGGAAAAATATTCTAAAATCATCTTTTAATATATAAAAGTGAACTGTGAAATCAATTTTAGAAAATGAGGTTCGGAAGGTTGACATTTTGGCTAGTGACCAAAATGTAATTTTTGAAAGTTGCGGGACAGTTTTATAAAGGATTGAAACTTTGAATCTTTAAGGAGCTATTATTCCAAAAAGGATTTCTCCAGATTTTTCTAAGATATTTTAAGTCTAAAATCTGATTTTAAAGATTAAGAAAAGAGAGGGAAATCATTTTAACCAAATCTTAACTAATTTTTCTATTTTCTCTCAAATTCTCTTTTCTCTCATTTTCTCTCTACCCAAACAAGATTTCCTCAGATTTCTTTCTCTGATTTTGACATTTACATCTCTCATTTCAACTCTCATTTGATTCCTAATCATCTCATCATCAAAACCTCTCAATTTGCAAATTGTTTCATCAAGCATTTTGGCTCTAAAAGGGAGAAATTCGAGTTTGGAGGTAAGAACGTCCTTCTCCTCTAAACTATCAGTTCTTTACTGAAATTCCTAAGTTCTCAATCCTTGATTCATGTTTTATTAAAGGCTTTTCAATTGAGATCTTGATTTTTGGCTAAAATGCAAGATTTGGTGATTTTGGTGAAAATTTCGTGTGATCTGTTTAAGCAGGGTTTTGAAGTGTTAAAATGATGTTAAATGAATGCTAAAATGATTAGAAGTTGAGGTTTAATCAATGCAATCCCGGATAGGTTGAATTTCCTAAGTTTGGCTTGAGTTTTTGGTTGTTTTTGGAGTGTTTTTGGTGATCTGTTATACCTGGAGGTATAAGGACGTGGTTGTGATCTTTTTGCATGTTAGTTGATGTATAAAAATGGTTAGAAGTGATGGATCTTGGCTGGGTTAAGTTTTGGAAGTGTTTGGAGATGATTTCGGTTGTGTTTGGTAGCCAAATTGTTAGATTTGTGATGAGCAGCGAGTTGTGTTGATGTTGCTGGTGTTTTAATGCATAAGGATGCATTAATGTTCTGTTTTTATGTGCTTGAAACAGGGGAGGTTGATCCTTGAGTTTTGGAGGTGTTTTCGGAAGGTTTCGGAAGCTTGGAAAGCTTGTTGGCTAGGCTTGTTTGGTAATCGGTGAGTGAAAATGGATTTTCAGCTTTTAAACCAAAGGTTGAAGGTTTTGGGAGCTTAGTTTAAGTCTAAACAACTTTGCTAAGCTCAAGTGTAAGTTTTCGGATTACTCTCTTTAAGTGGTGGCCATGTTTTGATGAAATGTGAAATGATGATTTTGCATGATTTGTTACTGTTTTGGAAAGCATGTTTGAGCATGTTAATTGCTGATGTTTTAGCATGATTTATGCTAATGTTTTAAGCCATGTGTTGAAGGTGTCTCTAGGTAAGAGTACCTTGTTTTTATGCGTTGTTAAATGATGATTTAATGCTTGAAATGCATGATGAAATGGCTTGATTTTAAATGCTTTAAAACAGTGGATTACATGATGTATAAAGTATGTATTGGCAAGTGATGGTTTGTAAAAGTGAAGGTCACTAAGGTGGTTAAAAGTCCTTGAGTGAGCCTTGTTATCTAAGATCATCAAGGTGGTTAAAAGTCCTTGGATGAATCTTGTTGCGGACACTAAGGTGGTTAAAAGTCCTTAGGTGCTCCTTTCCATGGTGGTTAAAAGTCCATGGGGCCAAGGTGTTTAAAAGTCCTTGGGGCCAAGGTGTTTAAAAGTCCTTGGGGTATTTCAAGCTACGGACACAAAGGTGGTTAAAAGTCCTTGTGTGGTCCATTCATGGTGTTTAAAAGTCCATGGCCAAGGTGTTTAAAAGTCCTTGGGGTCCAAGGTGTTTAAAAGTCCTTGGGGAAAGTTGTTGAACTTGATTTCATAAATGAAATGTATCACTTGAGCCAATATGACATGTTTTGTACATGAGATGCATGATTTGATGTTTATGTTGAAGCATGAGATGCTAGTTTAAATGAAATGTGGAAGCATGTTATTGCTTGATTTAAAGTACGCTTTGAGCATGTGTAAAGGTTGTTTACAAGCATGAATTACAAATGGTTTTAAATGCATTATTGAATGGTTTTTGAAGAGCGCTCCTCACTAAGCTTTGGCTTACGCTCTCTCGTTTTCTTGATTCAATAATGCAGAGCATTAGAGTGCATTTGAGGGCAGCAAGAGGAGGCAAGCACACAAGTTCAAGTAAAGCTCAATGTATGGAAGGTTTTGTTAAACATTTTAGCTTTTGGTCGATTTGGCAATGGGGGACCAATGTATATGTTTTGGGAGGTGTTTAAGACTCCCTAAGTATGTTAAATGTTGCTGTGGTTGTTGGTTTTTGGATTGATCTCTTATATGCTTGGCTATGAAGGTTTATGCATGAAAGGTAGCTTAAGTAGGAAGCATGTCATTTAAATTGGGGCTTTTCATGTGTGATGGTTATGAGTTGAATTGTTGATGCATTTATGATCCCTGCATGCTGTATACCTATGTGGTATGATTTGGTGATGTTAATCTGAGGTTTGAAGCATGAATGGTATGAATTTCAAGTCGATTTCAGACAGGGGTATCGGTACTCGGGCTCGCGTATCGATACGCCTGTGCCAAATATGCTCTTTTCTGCCCAGGCGTATCGGTACGGTTGTGGGGGTATCGATACTCATCTGGGTAAAGTTTGAATGCCGTATCGGTACAGGGGATATCGTATCGATACCGTTGCTCGAGTTTGGTTACTGCCTTCCCCGCGTATCGATACGACATCAGGTGTATCGATACCTGACCGTTAAATTCAGTTAAAAGTATCTTTATATGTTTTGCTTTGTTTACGTTTTAGTCCCGAATCATGTTTGATCAATTGCATGAGCTGTGGATGTCCTTTTGAGCTGAAATTTCACAGAGAAGCATGAAACCTGACTAATTTCAAGATGGTAACTTTAATTTGGGATAAATCCCTTAATTTATCAGAATTTACAATTTGGTCCCTAAAGTTGTAATTTGTTCAATTGGGTCCCTGTTTGATCTCTGATGTTTGTGATCTTTCAATATGTTGTTTGTATGATCACAACTAAGGTTAATGTGCATCTAGACAAGATTAAAAAGAAAAAAAAGGGGTCGTTAATCAAGGTTGACTTTCGGGTTGACTTTGGTTTTCCCCGTGTAATCTTCGTAGTTCGGGTCAACCGTCTAGACCGGGCTAAGGGGGTTACATTGTTCTACATGTATCTATACATGTCTATACATATATACAAGTATCCAAGATGTTTTAGAGAGCTCCAGGGTCTTCCGAAGTTGTCCTGAGCTTTCCCGAGCCTTCTAGGGCCTTCCGGTGCCTCCCGGGTTTTCTAGACTTGGATAGAACGTCCCGGACCTTTCTAGAACATTGTGGCTTGCTTCCTTAAAGGCTTGGTCCTCCATGTCCCTTGTGACATCCTCCTTGGTGCTAGTTGGCGTCAAGATGGCCCAAGGGATGTCTTGAACCTCAGTTTGGATTTAAGGGAGAAAATAGGCGGGTTGTGACATCCTCCCCCACCTAAGCTCGCGACGCCCTTGTTGCACCTTGGTTGAACTAATCGAGTTTGTCCTTGAACTTTCAAAGAGCTTCTTCGGTTTCCTAACTTGCTTCGGAAATGGGCAGTCCTTTCCACTTGATGAAATACTCTTTATAGCTTGGAACGCCCCTCCTTCGAACAACTCGATCGGCTAGTACTTCCTCCACTTCCTTATCAAAGGAAGTAACCACGGATGTGGGTGCTCGGTTGGACACCCCTCGTGATGGGTCTTCCATGTCCTCGTGATAAGGCTTGAGTAATCTGACATGGAAGACGGGATGGATCTTGAGCCTCAGAGGCAATTGGAGCTTGTATGACACCTTGCCCACTCACTTGATTACTTGGAAGGGTCCCTCGTACTTGCGGACAAGTCCCTTGTGCACCTTTCGAAAGACCTTGAACTGTTGGGGCAAGAGCTTGAGCATGACTAGATCACCTTCTTTGAACTCCAAATGCCTTCTTTTGGAGTCAGCCCACTTCTTCATTCTCTTGCTAGCCTTGTGGAGTGCGGCTCGAGCTAACTCTTTTTGTTCGTGCCAAGATTTGGCAAACTTAAAGGCAGCATGGCTCTTCCTTTCGTAGCGTGTGGCAAGGGAGAGTGGAGTGGACGGTTGTTGTCCTAAGACAACTTCAAAGGGACTTTGGTGAGTGGCCTCACTCTTTTGCAAGTTGTAGGAGAATTGTGCCACATCTAGGAGCTTGGCGCAATACCTTTGGTTGGAACTTACATAGTGCCTCAAGTATAGCTCTAACAAGGCATTGACCCTCTCGGTTTGCCCATCGCTTTGAGGGTGGAAGCTGGTAGAGAAGTTTAGATCGGACCCAAGCATCTTGAATAGCTCCGTCCAGACTCTTCCTGTGAATCGAGGGTCACGGTCACTCACAATGCTTGTCAAAACGCCCCAAAGCATGACTACATTGCGTAGGAAAAGCTTGGCTGCTTCCTCAGCGGTGCAATCGGCTGGGGCGGCAATGAAAGTTGCATATTTGCTGAAGTGATCCACCACGACCATGATACTTCCAAACCCCTCGGACTTGGGTAGGCAAGTAATGAAGTCATCGAGACACTCTCCCAAGGTCTCTCTAGTATGGGCAAAGGGTCTAGGAGTCCACCTGGTTGGTGTTGAACCACCTTGTCTTGCCGGCACACTAGACAAGTCCTCACATACTCCTCGATGGCATCCTGCATGCGAGGCCAATAGTAGGTGGACTGAAGGAGTGCTAAGGTACGTCGCATACCTTGGTGGCCTGCCCACAATGAGTCATGGCACTCCTTGATGAGCTCTTTATGCAAGTTGCCCTCGTGTGTAAAGTAGGCCATCACTCATCCAAAATCGTCGGGTCTTGCCTTCGTTCACCAAGGCAATAATGCTTTGGGCAAGAGGCTCGTGTTGGAGGCCTTCCTTAATCCTCTCGAGGATAGGTCTAGTGACTTGACTTAAAGATGCAAGCTCCGGCTTGCGACTCAATGCATCCGCGACCACGTTTGCCTTGCCCAGCTTGTATTGCATCACATAGTCGAACTTAGCTAAAAAGTCCTGTCACCGAGCTTGCTTTGGACTTAGCTTCTTCTGGGTCTGAAAGTATCATGTAGCGATGTTGTCGGTTAGAATCAGGAACTTGGACCCAAGAAGGTAGTGTCGCCACACTCTCAAGCAATGGATGATGGCTGTCATCTCCTTTTCTTGAACTGTGTAGCGCCTTTCGGTGTCGTTGAGCTTCCGACTCTCGTAAGCAATCGGATGCCCCTCTTGCATGAGTACTCCTCCAATAGCGAAGTCCGAGTCATCGGTGTGCACCTCATAAAGCTTTGTGTGGTTGGGTAGGCTAAGTACTGGCTCCTCGCTTACGGCCTTCTTCAAGTCTTCAAAGGCTTCTTGGCACTTGGGTGTCCATACCCACGGCTTGTTCTTCTTTAGGAGCTCGGTGAGTGGCGTAGCCCTTGCGGAGTAGCCTTGGATGAAGCGACGATAGTAGTTCACCAACCCAAGGAAGGATCTTAGTTCATGCACCTTGGCGGGAGGCTCCCACTCTTGGGTGGCTCAAATCTTTCCATCCTCCATCATAAGCTTTCCATCCTTTATCCTATGCCCTAAGAACATGACTTCGGGCTTAGCGAAGGAACACTTTTCCTTCTTGATGTAAAGTTGGTTGTCTCGTAGAACCTTGAATACTTCCCTTAGATGCTTCATATGCTCCTCTAAGGTCTCGCTATACACCACTATGTCGTCAAGGTAGACAACCACAAATTGATCGAGGTATGGATGGAATAGCTTATTCATCAACGTGCAGAATGTAGCTGGGGCATTTCTTAATCCAAAAGGCATGACTAAGAATTCATATGAGCCATACCTCGTGACACATGTTGTCTTGGGTTCATCACCTTCCGCAATGCGTACTTGATAGTACCCCAAGCGAAGGTCTAGCTTGGAGAAGTAGCGGGCATGACCGAGCTGGTCAAAGAGATCAGAGATCAATGGGATATGATACTTATTCTTGATGGTGATCTTGTTAAGTGCTCGGTAATCGATGCACATGCGCAACGATTCGTCCTTTTTCTTCTGGAACAGGACGGGTGCCCCGAATGGTGCCTTGGAGGGTCGGATGAACCCTGCATCAAGTAACTCCCTGACTTGCTTCCGTAGTTCCTCCAATTTAGAGGGTGCCATATGATAGGCACTCATAGCTGGTGGCTTGGTGCCTGGCTCTAGCTCGATCCTATGATCAACCTCCCTTCTTTGTGGAAGCCTTGGTGGTAGCTCTGGGGTGCTACATCCTTAAACTCTTCCAAGACTTGAGCTACTTCTTTAGGGATGTCTTCCTCGGGCCTCGCCTCCTCGTCATCGTATTCGTTGAGGATGGCTAGGTAGCTTTCCTCATTCGTCTTGATGCCCTTCTTGAATTGAAGTGTGGAGAGGACCTTGGTTTCTTGCTTGGTGGCCCTAGATGTTGGCACAATGCAAGCTCGATCATTGTCCACAATACACATGCTGTTAACGAAAGGAATCGGGATAGCCTTGACCCGATCTAAGAACTCAAGCCCCAATACAAGCTTGAAATCATCCATCGGCACTACTGAGTAGTCTAGATGGCCAGACCATGCCCCGATGTTGGTCTTGACCCCACGAGCAATGCCATGGATTGGCTTTGTGGCAGAGTTAACTGCCTTGATGGATCTGCCTCCACCCATGGCCTTAAGACCAAGCCTTTTGGCTTCTTCGAGAGAAATAAAGTTGTGGGACGCACCTGTATCGATCAGGGCCCTAGATGCCTTCCCATTGATGGTAATGTCCACGTATAGCAATCCCTTGGCTTCGGTCTTAGGGGCGGACAAAATGACATTGAGCAATTGTATTGACCCCATGTGTGCACCTTCACCATCGTTTCTGGCTTCATCACTAGTTTGGTGCTTGGCTAATAGTGCATTAAGGGCTCGCCTTTGCGGACACTCTCGAGCCCAATGGTCTCCATCACATATGAAGCACTTGTTGGATGAGGGCTTCTTCGTGCCTCGAGAGTCTTTGGACTTGGCCTTATCCTTGCCCTTTTAAGAGGAGGAATCCTTGTGCTTGGAGGTGTGTTCCTCTTGGTGACTCTCCTTGCGAGGACTCTTGTCTCTCCCACCTTTGGCTTGACTCTTCTTATCCTTCGACTTCATGTTGGACTCCCTATTGCTAGTGTAATCGATGAGGCTTTCGGCCACGGCTATGGCATCGGCAAGGTTTTGCACTCCACGACGCCTTAGTTCTACCTTAGCCCACGTTTGGAGTCCATCCATAAAATTGAAGAGTGCATCTTTGTCGGAGAGATCGGGGATCTCAAGCACCAAGTTAGTGAATTCCTTAACATAATCCCGGATGATCCCTGATTGCTTTAAGCTTTGCAATCGTGCCCTGGCTTCGTCCTCGGCATTCTCGGGATAGAATTGCTTCTTAAGTTCCTTCTTAAAATCATCGAAGGAAGAGATGGTGCACATACCTTTCTCAATGTCGTTGCGCCTTCTCCTCCACCACAACATGGTGGTGTCGGTTAGATACAATGTCGCGGTATGTATCTTGGACGTCTCCTCCACTATACCGACGGCGGAGAGGTATTGCTCTAGGCCATACAAGAAGTTATCAACTTCTTTAGCGTTGCGCGACCCTGCGAAGGTCCTAGGTTTAGGCACCTCGACCCTTCGTGCTTCAACGGTGGTGCTTGGCCCGGCAACCATGGCTCGCTTGCATAATGCAAGGTCGCCTTGTAGCTCCTGAACTTGAGCACGGGTGTGGTCTAGCTCTTCTTGAAGAGAAGCACGTACCTTGGAGAGCTCTCCCATGAGAAGGTCGCGAACTTGTCCCAGCTCTGCTCACATGGCCTCTTCTAGCTTCACCATCATGGCCTTCATGGCGGTGTGGAGCTCGGCGTCCTCTGCCTCAAGGCCTTCCACCCTTTGGGTAACGTCGTCGACGTTGGCACTGATGCCTCCCACGTTCTCCTCTACGTGGGTTAGACGGTTCTCAAAGCTAGAAATCACATCCTTAGACTTGGCCCTTGGCCTAGTCGCACTAGGATCAACCACCTCCTCGCGCCCTCAATCAAGCACGACTTCCGTCTCAGATTAGCTAACACCTTGGTTCTTTCCTGTCTTGGCCATTATCTCGGGTCTCGTAACACGCTCTGATACCAATTGTCACAGACGTATTCTCTCAAACCCGATCCGTGCGACGTTAGCAACTCTCGACAATACTAACCAGCCTTGGACTCTTACGCAAGGCGATGGCTAAGCAAAGAACACAAGAGCTTACAAGTAAAGAACTCGTATCAAGCTAAGAAGGAAGCTTACAAGAGAGATTTTACAAGAGTGCTTAAGTGAACACTTTCTGAAGTTGAGTCCAAAATGAGGGTGTGGCCCTATTTATAGGCACTCTCCCCCTAATGGACGGCTAGGATCGATTTGATCCGACGGTCATGGTTTTGCCTCCAAAAATATCTAGCCTATATCTATATCATTCTATATTGTTCTACGTGTATCTATACATGTCTATACATTTCTACAAGTATCCAAGATGTTCTAGAGAGCTCCAGGGTCTTCCGGAGTTGTCTCGAGCTTTCCCGAGCCTTCTAGGGCCTTCCGGTCCCTCCCGGGTTTGTCTAGACTTGGATAGAACGTCCCGGACCTTTCTAGAACATTGTGGCTTGCTTCCTTAAAGGCTTGGCCGTCCATGTCCCTTGTAAAATCCTCCTTGGTTCTAGTTGGCGTCAAGATGGCCCAAGGGATGTCTTGAACCTCGGTTTGGATTTAAGGGAGAAAATAGGCGGGTTGTGACAGTAAGCACGATAGCTTAGTGAGGCATGCTCTAAAAACACCAACACAACAATGCAAGATTTTAAAATCTCTTTCTTGGAATCCATTTCAAAGACCATGCTCTTTCTATCTCATGCTTGAAAACCATTTCAAAGAAAAACACCATTTGAAAATCAGATGTACCATCTATCTATCTCATGCATTCAACCAATGCAAATCTCATGTCAAAGCCACACATGCTTGACATTCAAAAGCATTTCATAAATCTCATAACCTGATATGCATATCTCATAGCATAAAATCATTTCAACATTGGTACATGTGAATCAAATACATTCTCATATATTGGCATTTCATATTCTATCTTTACTCGGATTTGTGGATTAGCTTGACATAAGTCAAGTCCTACACCGGTGGAATCTCACATCACCGGACTCTCGTGGCAGTATCTCTCTTCGCCACAAAGCTTAGGTGTTTCACCAAGACCTACCCCAATGGTATCTCTCATCATCATATTCTCAATTTGGATTGGGATGGCACTACCCCCATTGCCCGACTCCAAAGTGCATGTACGGATTTTAGTTTATAGTGCAGTTTACATCCTATTGGTCGACCAATTATATCCGGTAATCAACTCATCATTTATGCTAATATATTACATTAATATCATCATCTCACCTACTGTTTTGATGCAACATTTATGAAATCTATCTCATCCCATTTCAAAACCACAATTCATGCATAACATTTAATCAAAATCTCAAAACTCTTTACAAAGTCATGCTACCTCATGGGATCAACACATAACATAATTTCATGTTATAAACCATGCATAAAATAGTAGGAATTTGTCTATCTCAAAACAAGAGCATGTCAAACGCATTTAGGGCATCAACCACTTTTTTCGAGAGTAATTCTAAACATACATACTTCCGGATTTAGGATGGTGTTTCAAACCAATCCTAAATCCCCAAACCTCAATTACTTGCCCCTCAAGGACTTCTAAAACTATTTGCACTCACGGATTATGTTTCGCTTGCTTGCCGAAAAGATTTCTAGGCTTCCGGCACTTTCGGATCAACACCAAAGGCGTTTGATGAAGTCTCCCATGTTCATTACACATAAGAGTAGAGGATTAATGTATCATCATGCATTAAAATCACCAGTCACTCCTTCTATCTCGCTGCACTACTCAAAACCAACATTTCGGCCATCCGAAATAACATAAATCACCTCCAAACTTTCTTAAATCAAAGCCCAACCAAGATCTATCAAATCTAACCCTTTCTAAACCTCAATCAACATCAAAAATCATCACAAACACGACCTTATATCTCCAACAATAGCATATCACCAAAAAACACCTCAAAAACTACAAATCTAACATCTAATACTTAGGAACCCAAACCTATTCGGGATTTATTTGTTGAAAACTCTATCTCAACATCAAATATCATCCAAAACATGTTAGAAATCAACCTCAAAAAAGAGTTTAACTTAGAAACACGGAAATCATCACAATCACATCAAGAACCTTGAATTTAGCAACTATTTCTTGTTTATAACAATAAAACAACTTAAAAACCATTAACAAATGATTGATAACTTGGGAATTTCAGTAAAGAACTTATCATTAGAGGTGATGAACGAAGCTTGAGAATCCAAAGCAAAAAACAAAAAGGATTTGATGAAGTAAAGATAGGAAATCCTTTGGAAGATGAAATCTCAGTAAATGAGATAAAAAATTAGAGGTTCTTTGGTGAGGGAAAAGTGTTTGGCTGATTGGAAGTTGAGAGAAAATGAAAAGAGAGAAAAATATCATAAAGTAGTTATGAAAAGTCAACCTTTGATTTTTCTTTTAATTCATTTAATTAAATCATTATTAAAAGCTCCCAAATTAAAGAGAAATCTGATGGAAAACAATTGGTAAAATTAGCTCCTTAAAGATTCAAAGTTTCAATCCTTTACAAAATAGTCACTAGTCAACTTTTGCAAAAACTGCATTTTGGTCATTGTACCAAAATGTAATATTTCCAAATCTTCTTTTGTAAAATTGTTTTCACCATAATCACTTATATAATAAATGAGGATTTTTAGATATTTTTCCATATTTTAAAACATCCCGAACTAGGTGTTCCCTAAAACAACCTTTAGGGTTCGAACCGTTCCCGACTGGCCCGATTCAACATCTAAAACATCTAGGCCCAAAACCAAGGTGTTACAACTCTCCCCCACTTAAGAAATTTCGTCCTCGAAATTTACCTGGTGGAAAAAGGTAAGCAAATTGCAACTTCATGTCATCCTTCCTTTCCCATGTGGCTTCCTCAACTCCACGTTGTCTCCACAAGACTTTAACCAGCTCGATGGTCTTACCTTGGAAAACCTTACTATCCGTGTCCAGAATCTCAACGTGCTCCTCATCATACGTCAAGTCTGGATTCAGCTCAACCTCTTCTACATGCATAACATGCGACGGATCCGATCTATACCTCCGAAGCATGGATACATGGAACATTTTATGTATCTTTTCCATCTCTGAAGGCAGTCTCAACTTGTAAGCAACAGGACCCACATGTTCTATCACCTTATATGGTCCAATGAACCTCTGACTCAATTCGCCCTTCCTGCCGAATCTCATCACCTTCTTCCAAGGTGACACTTTTAGGAACACGCGTTCGCCAACTACAAACTCTATTTCCTTACGCTTCAAATCCGCGTAAGACTTTTGCCGGTCTAATGTTGCCTTCAATCGCTCATAAATGAGATTCACCTTCTCAGTGGTTCCTTTCAACAAAGCTGGCATCAAAATCAACTTATGTCCCGTTTCAGCCCAACAAAGGGGAGTTCTACACTTTCTCCCGTACAAAGCCTCATACGGTGCCATTTGAATACTTGCTTGGCAACTATTATTATAAGAAAACTCAACCAAAGGCAAATGCTTCTCCCAAGATCCTTAAAACTCAATAACGCAGCACCTCAACATATCCTCAAGCACTTGGATAACACGCTCCGACTGCCCATCCGTCTACGGATGATAAGAAGCACTGAAGTTCAGCTGCATACCCAAAGCTTGATGCAAACATACCCAAAACCTCGACGTGAACCTCGGATCTCTATCTGATACTATAGATTTCAGCACCTCGTGCAAAGGCACAATCTCAGCAATGCACAACTCATCTAACTTATCCAAGATATATGTAGTATGCACAGGAAAGAAATTTGCACACTTCGTAAGGTGATCCACAATTACCTAAATAGAATTTTTCTTCGATGGCGACAACGGCAACCCTAACACGAAGTCAATGGTATTCATTTCCCACTTCCATTCTGGGATCCTCAACGGCTGCAACAACCCAAAAGGAACCTGATGTTTAGCCTTAACCCGCTGACAAACCATACATTTGCTAACGAACTCGGAAACATCCTTCTTCAACCCCACCCAGTAGTACTCATCCTCAAATCAAGATACATTTTCGTATTACCAAGGTGCATAGTGAAAGGACTACTGTGAGCTTCATTCAAAATAGTGCGCCTCAACTCCACATCATTCGGCACCACTATCCGACTCCCAAATCATAGAACACCATCATCATTGAAAATGAAATCTGAAGGCCTCCCTTCCGCAATATCTTGAACATACGGTACAAGAGAATCATCAAGCAATTGCTTATCCTTTATTAACTGAACCAAAGATGGCTTCACTTGCAACTCAGCAACAAGGCCACCATCTCGCGATATGCTCAAACAAGCAAACATCGCCCTTAACTCCACCGCCACTTTCCTTCTCAAAGCATCAGCCACAACATTGGCCTTTCCTGGATGATACTCGATCGTTAGGTCATAATCCTTAAGCAACTCCACCCATTGTCGTTGCCTAAGATTCAACTTCTTTTGAGACATAAGATACTTCAAGCTCTTGTGATCCGTGTACACAATACATTTCTCACCATATAAATAATGTCTCCAAATCTTTAAAGTGAACACAACTGCCGCTAACTTGATGTCATGCGTGGGATAGTTACGCTCATGCACCTTCAACTGTCACGATGCATAAGCTACTACCGTACCTTCTTGCATCAGCACACACCCCAAACCAACATAGAATGCGTCACTATACACCACAAACTCTTTTCTAGATTTAGGTTGAATCAAAATATGAGCTTGCTTCAAATCTTCCTTTAGCTTCTAAAAAGCATGTTGTCTCGCTTCCATCCACTCAAACTTAACATCCTTCTGCAGTAACTTCGTCAAAGGAGCAGCAATCTTGGAAAATCCATCCACGAACCTTCGATAGTAACCCACAAAACCAAGGAAACTACAAACCTCATGAACAGACCTATGGGGCTTCCAATTTACCACCGCTTCAATCTTCTGAGGATCAACATGAATCCCCTCGGCCGAAACCGCATGACCAAGGAAAACAACCTCCTTCAACCAAAACTCACATTTACTCAGCTTAGCATAAAGCTGATTCTCTAGCAACACTTGCAAAACGATTCTCAAACATTCCTCATTCTCCTCATCGGTACGAGAGTACACAAGGATGTCATCGATGAACACCACAATGAACTTATCCAAGAACACATGAAACACCCTGTTCATCATATCCATGAATGCAACAGGAGCATTCGTCAAACCAAAAGGCATCACCAGAAATTCATAATGCCCATACCTTGTCCGAAAAGCAGTTTTCGGCACATCCACATCCTTAACCTTCAATTGATAGTTATTCTTGATATTCAACTGACGATAATTAATGCACATTCTCATCGTGCCATCTTTCTTCTTTACAAACAAGACCGGTGCACCCCAAGGTGACACGCTAGGCCGAATAAAGCCTCGGTCAAGCAACTCCTAAAGTTGCGTCTTCAGTCCCTTCAACTTCTTAGGTGTCATATGATAGGGAGTGATAGACACCGGAGTTGTGTTCTCGTAAAACTCAATTCCGAACTCAACCTCCCGACTAGGCGGCAAACCGGGTAACTCCTCCGAAAACACCCCATGGAATTCACACACAGTCCTTATATCCTGAACCCTGACATCTATTTTACTAGGATTCATTACGAAAGCTAGATAAGCTTCACATCCTTGACGCAACAATCGGCTCACTTCAAGCGTCGAAACCACATTAGATAGGAACTTTACGTTCTCTCCCACCACCAAAACTTCATAATCATCAACAAGTTTCAGCGAAACTCGCTTATTCTCAAAATCCACAACAGCCCTATGCTCAACTAGCCAATCCATACCAAGGATCACATCGAATCCATAGAAAGGCAACTCCATAAGGTCCACCAAGAACACATGTTCTTGCACCTTTAAGGGACACCTCTTATACAACCTTCTCGTTACAATCGTTTCACCGATAGAACTAGTCACACGCATACCAACATCCAAAGATTCAACAGGCAAACAAAGCATTTGAGCTTGTTCATGCAATATGTACGTGTGTGTAGATCTAGAATCAATAAGAGAAAGTAATGACAAAGACTGCAAAGTAAAGGTACTTGTGATCACGTCAGTGTCATTCCTCCCTTCACAATGGGAATACACTTTGGCTTGGCAACCTCTTTCAGACTGAACAGCTAGCACATGTGCCACATTCCTCGCACCATCATCTTTACACTGGGAATTGCCACTATCGCGCCCACAGCCTCTCTGCGGCACAACTGCTCTCACTGGAGCTGTAACCCCCTTAACCCGGCCTAGACGGTTGACCCGAATTAAGAAAGTCACACGGGGAAAACCAAAGTCAACCCGAAAGTCAACCTTGATTAACGACCCTTTTTTTTTCTTTTTAATCTTATCTAGATGCACATTAATCCTAATGGTGATCACCCAAACATCATACTCAAAGATCACAAACATCAGAGATCAAACAGGGACCCAATTGAACAAATTACAACTTTAGGGACCAAATTGTAATTTCTGAAAATTAAAAGGACTTAACCCAAATTAATCTTACCAACTTGAAATTAGTCAGGTTTCATGCTTCTTTGTGAAATTTCAGCTCAAAAGGACTTCCCAAGCTCATGCAATTGAACAAACAAGATTCAGGACCAAAATGCAAACATTTCAAAACATATAACCGCCCATGTCAGCCCCCAACGGTCGATCGTTCCGAAACAGGTTGACCCCGTTCCGAAACACGGGCCGTTCCGCAACCAGTACCGCAACGGGGGTCTGGCAGAGACCAAACCGTTTCGAAACGGTGCATACCGTTTCGGACCCCTGGGTTCATTCAAGGCACCCGTTCCGAAACGGTGCACACTGTTCCGAAACGCCCTGCACAGAAATGCTCCAAATGCATTCCAAAACATGCAATTGATCATTCAAACATGCTCCAAATGTTACCAAACTTTACCAGCATGCAATTCAACATATATAGGACATACTTGCACCAACAATTCAACAAAACAACATCATATGCAAAAAGCCCCAATTCTATAGGCATGCTTCCTACACAAGCTAGCTATTCAAGCACAAACTTCCACAACAAGCATATAATGCTCCAATCTAAAAACCAACATTGAAATCATCATTCAACTTACTTAGGGAGTTCCAAACACCTCCCAAAACATACACATTGGTCCCCCATTGCCAAATTACACAAAAGCTAAAAAGTACTTATAAAACCTTCCATACATTGAGCTTTACTTGAACTAGAATGCTTGCCCTCCTTGCTGCCCCTCAAGGTTCTTTAATGCTCTGCATTATTGAATTAAGAAAACGAAGAGAGCGTAAGCAAAAGCTTAGTGAGGAATGCTCTTAAAAACCATTCAATAATGCAATTAAAAACATTTACAAATCATGCTTATAATCATCCTTTGCACATGCTCAAAAGCATACTTAAAACAAGCAATCTCATGCTTCAACATAAACATAACATGTCATATTGGCTCAAGTGACAATTTCCATTTCTTAAAACAAGTTCATCAACTTCCCAAGGACTTTTAAACACCTTGGCCCCAAGGACTTTTAAACACCTTGGCCATGGACTTTTAAACACCATGAATGAGGACCACACAAGGACTTTTAACCACCTTTGTGTCCGTAGCTTGAATCACCCCAAGGACTTTTAAACACCTTGCCCCCAAGGACTTTTAAACACCTTGGCCCCATGGACTTTTAAACACCATGGAAAGGATCACCTAAGGACTTTTAACCACCTTAGTGTCCGCAACAAGAATCATCCAAGGACTTTTAACCACCTTGATGTTCTTAAGTAACAAGGCTCACTCAAGGACTTTTAACCACCTTAGTGACCTTAGCTTTTTCAAAACATCACTTGCCAATATACATATTTTTCATCATATAATCCACTGTTTTAAAGCATTAAACCAAGCCATATTCAACATGCATTTCAAAGCATCAAACCACATTATTCCAATGAATAAAATCAAGGAACTCCTACCTAGAGTTACCTTCAATATATGGCTTAAAACATCAGCAAGTATCATGCTAAAACATGCTTTCAAAACAGTAAATAAAACATGCAATTCACCATTTTGCATCACAACAAAATCATGGCCACCACTAGAGAGAAAATCCGAAAACTTACAATTGAGCTTAGCAAGTTGTTTAGACTTAGACTAAGCTCCCAAAACCTTCAAACCTTGGTTTTAAAATCTGAAAACCCAACTTCACTCACCGATTTCCACTTTTCTTCAAGCCAAAGCACCAAATCAAGCTTCCGGATCAACAACTCTTGGATCCAAAGATGCCTCCCCTGTTTCAACACATCAAAGCAGAGGATTAATGCATCATCATGCATTAATTACTTCAATGAAAGCACCTAAACTCGCTGCTCTCAATCAACCTCCATTTTCGGCCACCAAACACAACCGAAAATGCATCCAAACCACTTCTAAACAAAGCCCAGCTATAAACCAGCAAAACCACACTTCCATAAACATCATAACACATCTAAAAACAACCTATTAACATCCTTATACCTCCAGCAACATCAGATCCACAAGATCACCTAAAAAACAACCTTGAAACACAAGCTAAACTTAGGAAACTCAACCTATCCGGGATTGCATCAATCAAAACTCAATTCCTTATCAATTTAGAGTTCATTTAACATCAAAAACACATCTCAAAACACAGATTAATCAGATCTAACGAAAATCATCAAAAATCATCAAAATCTTGCATTATAAGCCAAGATCCATTTCACCACTTTTAAACCTTTAATTAAACATCAATTTAGGATTGAAAACTTAGGAATTTCAGTAAAGAACTGATAGTTTAGAGGAGAAGGACGTTCTTACCTCCAAACTTGAGTTTCTCCTCTTTTTGGAATCAAAATCCTTGTTGAAACAAGTAGCAATTGAAGAGGTTTTGAAGATATGTTGATTAGGAATCAAATGAGAGTTGGAAGGAGGGATTTAGGTGAAGAAATCAGAAGCAATTCTCTGGAAATGGAGTGTTTGGATTGAGAGAAAATGAGAGAAAGAAAATTAGGAAAAGTTGGTTACAAAAATCTAAAATAGCCAAATGGCTTTCCCTCCACTTTTCATATCATTTAAAATCAGATTTTAGACTTAAAATATCTTAGAAAAATCTGGAGAAACTCCCTTTGGGTAAATAGCTCCTTAAAGATTCAAAGTTTCAACCCTTTATAAAACAGCCACCAAACTTGCGAAAATTACATTTTGGTCACTAGCCAAAATGTCACCCTTCCAAAATTCATTTTCCAAAATTGATTTCACAGTTCACTTAATTATATTAAAAGATGATTTTAGAACATTTTTCCATATTTTTAATGCAACCCGAACTAGGCTTTCCTAAATTCACCTCTTTAGATTCGAACAGCACTTTGACCGAACGGTCAACGCCCAAAACTTCTAAGCCCAAAACCGGGGCGTTACAACTCTCCCCCCCTTAAGAAATTTCGTCCTCGAAATTTACCTGAAGGAAAGAGATAAGGAAACTGCTTCAGCATGTCTTCCTTCCGCTCCCACGTGGCTTCCTCAACACCTCGATGCTTCCACAGCACCTTCACCAACTCAATGGTCTTCCCACGAAGAACCTTGCTATCCGAATCCAGAACCTTCACCGGTTCCTCATCATAGGTCAAATCCGGATTCAATTCCACCTCCTCCACAGGCATCACATGCGAAGGATCAGATCTATACTTCTGGAGCATAGAAACATGGAACACATCATGAATCTTCTCCAACTCCTAAGGTAACCTCAACCGATACGCAACAGGACCCACTCGCTCAACAACCACATACGGTCCAATGTACCGAGGGCTTAACTTACCCTTCCGACCAAACCTCATCACCTTCTTCCAAGGCGAAACCTTCAAGAACACACGGTCACCCACCGCATACTCTATATCCTTACGCTTCAAATCCGCGTAAGACTTCTGTCGGTCAGAAGCAGCCTTCAACCGCTCACAAATGAGCTTCACCTTCTCGGTGGTCCCTTTCAACAAAGCCGGCATCGAAACCAACTTTTGACCAGTTTCAGCCCAACAAAGAGGAGTCCTACACTTCCTCCCATACAGAGCCTCATAGGGTGCCATCTGTATACTCGTCTGATAACTATTGTTATAAGCGAACTCAACCAAAGGCAGATGCTTCTCCCAAGAACCTTGGAACTCTATCACGCAGCATCTCAACATATCCTCCAAAATCTGAATAACTCGCTCAGACTGACCATCCGACTGAGGATGATAGGATGTACTGAAATGCAACCTTGTACCCAGAGCTTGATGCAAACACTGCCAGAAACGCGATGTGAACCTCGAATCCCTATCCGACACGATCGACTTAGGCACACCATGCAGCCTCACAATCTCAGCAATGTACAGCTCTGCCAGCTTATCCAAAGAAAACGTAGTATGCACAGGCAAGAAATGCGCACACTTCGTCAGGCGATCCACAATCACCCAAATAGAGTTCTTCTTTGATGGAGACAAAGGTAAACCAGATACAAAATCCATGGTAACCCTCTCCCACTTCCATTCAGGGATTTTCAACGGTTGCAACAACCCAGAAGGAACCTGATGTTCAGCCTTAACTCGCTGACACACCAAACACTTGCTCACAAACTCCGCAACATCCTTCTTCAAACCCACCCAATAGTACTCATCACGAAGATCACGATACATCTTAGTACTACCAGGGTGCATAGCAAAAGGACTACTATGACCTTCAGTCAGAATAGCACGCCTCAACTCAGCATCATCAGGCACTACTATTCGACTCCCAAAACACAACACACCATCATCATTAAAACAGAAATTCGAAGGCCTACCCTCCGCGATATCCTGAACATGCGGTACCAAAGAATCATCCAGCAACTGCTTTTCTTTGATCAGCTGAACCAAAGATGGCTTCACTTGCAACTCAGTTACAAGACCACCATCACGCGATATACTCAAGCTAGCAAACATAGCTCTCAGCTCAACAGCTACCTTCCTACTCAAGGCATCCGCAACAACATTAGCCTTTCCAGGATGGTACTCAATCGTCAGATCATAATCCTTGAGCAACTCCAACCAACGCCGCTGCCTAAGATTCAACTCCTTCTGCGACATCAGATACCTCAAACTCTTGTGATCCGTGTACACCGTACACTTCTCACCATACAGATAATGCCTCCAGATCTTCAGAGCAAAAACCACTGCTGCCAGCTCAATATCATGCGTAGGATAATTGCGCTCATGCACCTTCAACTGCCGCGATGCATAAGCCACCACCTTACCCTCTTGCATCAGCACACACCCCAAACCAACATAGGATGCATCACTGTAGACCACAAACTCTTTCCCTGATTCAGGCTTGAACCAAGATAGGAGCTTGCGTCAAAGCTGCCTTCAGCTTCTCAAAAGCCTGTTGTCTCGCTTCTGTCCACTCATACTTAACATCTTTCTGCAACAACTTCGTCAAAGGAGCAGCAATCTTGGAAAAACCATCCACAAACCTTTGGTAGTATCCCGCCAAACCAAGGAAACTACGGACCTCATGAACAGACTTAGGAACTTTCCAGTTCATCACCGCTTCAATCTTCTGAGGATCAACCCGAATCCCCTCAGCTGAGACCACATGCCCAAGAAACACCACCTCCCTATGCCAGAACTCACACTTGCTCAGCTTAGCATAAAGCTGATTCTCCAACAAAGCTTGCAAAACAATCCTCAAATGCTCTTCGTGCTCCTCCTCAGTACGCGAGTACACGAGGATATCATCAATGAACACCACAACGAACTTGTCCAGGTATTCATGAAACACACGATTCATCATGTCCATGAAAGCAGCAGGAGCATTTGTCAAACCAAACGGCATCACAAGGAACTCATAATGCCCATACCTTGTCCTGAAAGCTGTCTTAGGCACATCCACATCCTTCACCTTCAACTGGTAATACCCTGACCTCAAGTCAATCTTAGAGAACACATTAGCTCCCCGAAATTGATCAAAGAGATCATCAATCCTCGGCAAAGGATACCGATTCTTGATAGTCAACTTGTTCAGCTGACGGTAATCAATGCACATCCTCATAGTGCCATCTTTCTTCTTCACAAACAAGACCGGTGCTCCCCAAGGTGACACACTCGGCCGGATGAAACCACGATCAAGCAGCTCTTGCAACTGCGTCTTCAGCTCCTTCAGCTCCTTAGGTGCCATTCTATAGGGAGTAATGGACACAGGAGTTGTATTCTCATACAGCTCAATTCCAAACTCCACCTCGCGATTAGGAGGTAAGCCAGGCAACTCCTCAGGAAAAACACCAGGAAACTCCTTCACAACCCTGATATCTTGCACCCTCAACTCCTTAGAGCTAGGATTCATCACAAAAGCTAGATAAGCTTCACAGCCTTGCCTCAGCATCCTACTCGCCTCCAAGGTAGAAACAACATTGGCAAGAAACTTCACATTCTCACCAACCACCACCACTTCATAATCATCCGCAAGCTTAAGCGAAACACGTTTATTTTCACAATCCACAACAGCACGATGCTCAGCAAGCCAATCCATACCAAGGATTACATCAAAACCATAAAAGGGCAGCTCCATAAGATCAACATGAAAGACATGTTCTTGAACAACCAAGGGACACCTTCTATAAAGCTTTCGAGTCACAACAGTTTCACCAAAAGAACTAGTGACACGAACACCAACATCCAAAGACTCAACAGGCAAACCAAGCAATTCAGCATGCTCACGCAAAATGTATGAATGCGTAGATCCAGAATCAATCAAAGAAAGCAATGACAAGGATTGCAAAGTAAAGGTACCTGCAATCACATCTGCATCATTCCTTCCCTCGCGCTGAGCATACACCCTAGCTTGGCCTCCACCCTCAGGCTGAATAGCCACCACATGGGCTACTCCATGACCACCTTCCTCACGCCTCTGGAAATTACCACGGCCGCGCCCACGACCTCTCTGCGGTGCAGCAACAGCAGGAGCACGCATCTGATCACCAGCCAACCTCGGACAATCTCGCCTCAAGTGGTCTGCAGAACCACAATTCCAGCATCCAAAACCAGCTGCCGCAACAGGAGCTTGCACCTCCCTCACAGCACGAGGACAGTCACGCTTCAAGTGACCACGTGAACCACAGATCCAACAAGCACTAGGGTCAGCTCTAGCATTGCCACCCCTAGCAGGTGCACCTCCACCTCTCTTAGCAGAGGACTGATACCTCTGATCGCGTCCCCTCTTGTTCCGTCCACCTCCGGAACTATACTCAGCAGCCCTCTTACCAGAACTTGCTCCAGCACTCTTCGCAGACAAACTCAAATTCATCTCAATGTCCTTTGCTCGGCCCACTAACACATCAAAATCATCATACTCAGTGGCCAGCACATACATCTTTACCTCCGTTATGAGACCATAACGAAACCTTTCGCACCTCTCCCGCTCATCAGGAATCAGCTCCGGTGCATACTGACTAAGTCGCACAAACTGCACCTCATACTCAGCCACACTCATGCTCCCTTGGGTAAGAGTCATGAATTCACGCTTTTTCTCATCCAGATATCTCACTCCCAGATATCTCCTCTTGAACGCATTATGAAAGAATGTCCAAGTGATGTCAGCTTCAGCCATTCCCGAGATTGTGGTCGTCCACCACGTATAAGCATCGTCCTGCAGCAAGGACACAACACATCCCAACTTTTGCACATCAGTGCAGCTCATCTGTCCCAAAATACACTTGGTACTCTCTAGCCAAGCCTCCGAACTCTCAGCAGACATACCCCTAAACTCAGTCCCACCAAGACTGCGCAGACGCTCTAAGGGTAGTCTAACACCAGCATCTCCCTGATGCCCAGCTCCCTGAGCTCCAGCTACTGCTGCTCGAAAAGCACCCGCAATAGCTTGTACCAGCATCGTCATATCAGGCATAGCTTGCCCCTGACCAACCTCAGGTCCTGCAGCTCTAGCACCAGCTGCTTCAGCTCCAGCTCTTTCCCTCTCCGCACCACCACCACCTGGTGGAGGAGGAGGTAACACAGCACTACCCGCATTTTCTTCATTCTCATTCCCATCCGGGGTCGTAGCTCTCACGCTACTCCTTAACTCTCTACGTGGTGCCATACTTTTACCATGCATAACAATACAAATAAAACATAGTCAGGCCAGCAAGGTAAGCAATCCAAGTATTCAAGCTCAATTTCTTTCAAAATCAACATCATTTCTTTAGCTTTTGTTTGGCAATGGGTACCCTCAACACGCAGCATCACAGCATACATCTCAAATGCATCAACATCTTAAGCCACTGAACACGCTTTCATACAACAAGCATACAAGCCAAACATACTTCAATCATGAATACAAACATTCCCAATTACTCGAGAACTCAGCTCTGATACCACCAAATGTAACCCCCTTAACCCGGCCTAGACGGTTGACCCGAATTAAGAAAGTCACACGGGGAAAACCAAAGTCAACCCAAAAGTCAACCTTGATTAACGACCCTTTTTTTTTCTTTTTAATCTTATCTAGATGCACATTAATCCTAATGGTGATCACCCAAACATCATACTCAAAGATCACAAACATGAGAGATCAAACAGGGACCCAATTGAACAAATTACAACTTTAGGGACCAAATTGTAATTTCTGAAAATTAAAAGGACTTAACCCAAATTAATCTTACCAACTTGAAATTAGTCAGGTTTCATGCTTCTCTGTGAAATTTCAGCTCAAAAGGACTTCCCAAGCTCATGCAATTGAACAAACAAGATTCAGGACCAAAATGCAAACATTTCAAAACATATAACCGCCCATGTCAGCCCCCAACGGTCGACCGTTCCGAAACAGGTTGACCCCGTTCCGAAACACGGGCCGTTCCGCAACCAGTACCGCAACGGGGGTCTGGCAGAGACCAAACCGTTTCGAAACGGTGCATACCGTTTCGGACCCCTGGGTTCATTCAAGGCACCCGTTCCGAAACAGTGCAAACTGTTCCGAAACGCCCTGCACAAAAATGCTCCAAATGCATTCCAAAACATGCAATTGATCATTCAAACATGCTCCAAATGTTACCAAACTTTACCAGCATGCAATTCAACATATATATGACATACTTGCACCAACAATTCAACAAAACAACATCATATGCAAAAAGCCCCAATTCTATAGGCATGCTTCCTACACAAGCTAGCTATTCAAGCACAAACTTCCACAACAAGCATATAATGCTCCAATCTAAAAACCAACATTGAAATCATCATTCAACTTACTTAGGGAGTTCCAAACACCTCCCAAAACATACACATTGGTCCCCCATTGCCAAATTACACAAAAGATAAAAAGTACTTATAAAACCTTCCATACATTGAGCTTTACTTGAACTAGAATGCTTGCCCTCCTTGCTGCCCCTCAAGGTTCTTTAATGCTCTGCATTATTGAATTAAGAAAACGAAGAGAGCGTAAGCAAAAGCTTAGTGAGGAATGCTCTTAAAAACCATTCAATAATGCAATTAAAAACATTTACAAATCATGCTTATAATCATCCTTTGCAAATGCTCAAAAGCATACTTAAAACAAGCAATCTCATGCTTCAACATAAACATAACATGTCATATTGGCTCAAGTGACAATTTCCATTTCTTAAAACAAGTTCATCAACTTCCCAAGGACTTTTAAACACCTTGGCCCCAAGGACTTTTAAACACCTTGGCCATGGACTTTTAAACACCATGAATGAGGACCACACAAGGACTTTTAACCACCTTTGTGTCCATAGCTTGAATCACCCCAAGGACTTTTAAACACCTTGGCCCCAAGAACTTTTAAACACCTTGGCCCCATGGACTTTTAAACACCATGGAAAGGATCACCTAAGGACTTTTAACCACCTTAGTGTCCGCAACAAGAATCATCCAAGGACTTTTAACCACCTTGATGTTCTTAAGTAACAAGGCTCACTCAAGGACTTTTAACCACCTTAGTGACCTTAGCTTTTTCAAAACATCACTTGCCAATATACATCTTTTTCATCATATAATCCACTGTTTTAAAGCATTAAACCAAGCCATATTCAACATGCATTTCAAAGCATCAAACCACATTATTCCAATGAATAAAATCAAGGAACTCCTACCTAGAGTTACCTTCAATATATGGCTTAAAACATCAGCAAGTATCATGCTAAAACATGCTTTCAAAACAGTAAATAAAACATGCAATTCACCATTTTGCATCACAACAAAATCATGGCCACCACTAGAGAGAAAATCCGAAAACTTACACTTGAGCTTAGCAAGTTGTTTAGACTTAGACTAAGCTCCCAAAACCTTCAAACCTTGGTTTTAAAATCTGAAAACCCAACTTCACTCACCGATTTCCACTTTGCTTCAAGCCAAAGCACCAAATCAAGCTTCCGGATCAACAACTCTTGGATCCAAAGATGCCTCCCCTGTTTCAACACATCAAAGCAGAGGATTAATGCATCATCATGCATTAATTGCTTCAATGAAAGCACCTAAACTCGCTGCTCTCAATCAACCTCCATTTTCGGCCACCAAACACAACCGAAAATGCATCCAAACAACTTCTAAACAAAGCCCAGCCATAAACCAGCAAAACCACATTTCCATAAACATCATAACACATCTAAAAACAACCTATTAACATCCTTATACCTCCAGCAACATCAGATCCACAAGATCACCTCAAAAACAACCTTGAAACACAAGCTAAACTTAGGAAACTCAACCTATCCGAGATTGCATCAATCAAAACTCAATTCCTTATCAATTTAGAGTTCATTTAACATCAAAAACACATCTCAAAACACAGATTAATCAGATCTAACGAAAATCATCAAAAATCATCAAAATCTTGCATTATAAGCCAAGATCCATTTCACCACTTTTAAACCTTAAATTAAACATCAATTTAGGATTGAAAACTTAGGAATTTCAGTAAAGAACTGATAGTTTAGAGGAGAAGGACGTTCTTACCTCCAAACTTGAGTTTCTCCTCTTTTTGGAATCAAAATCCTTGTTGAAACAAGTAGCAATTGAAGAGGTTTTGAAGATATGTTGATTAGGAATCAAATGAGAGTTGAAAGGAGGGATTTAGGTGAAGAAATCAGAAGCAATTCTCTGGAAATGGAGTGTTTGGATTGAGAGAAAATGAGAGAAAGAAAATTAGGAAAAATTGGTTACAAAAATCTAAAATAGCCAAATGGCTTTCCCTCCACTTTTCATATCAATTAAAATCAGATTTTAGACTTAAAATATCTTAGAAAAATCTGGAGAAACTCCCTTTGGGTAAATAGCTCCTTAAAGATTCAAAGTTTCAACCCTTTATAAAACAGCCACCAAACTTGCGAAAATTACATTTTGGTCACTAGCCAAAATGTCACCCTTCCAAAACTCATTTTCCAAAATTGATTTCACAGTTCACTTAATTATATTAAAAGATGATTTTAGAACATTTTTCCATATTTTTAATGCAACCCGAACTAGGCTTTCCTAAATTCACCTCTTTAGATTCGAACAGCACTTTGACCGAACGGTCAACGCCCAAAACTTCTAAGCCCAAAACCGGGGCGTTACAGGAGCCTGCCCCTCTCTTATCGGCTGAGGACAATCATGTTTCATGTGCCCACGGGAACCACAATTCCAGTGCATACCAACATTGCCCCAGCACTCACTTGTGTGCCTCCTGCCACACCGATTACTCGGGTGTACGAATAAAAGCATTTGGCCCTTGTTGACCTCTCCCGTGGTTACCTCCCCCGACGTCTAGCATCCATATGTGACCTTTTATCCTTAGGCCTCTTAAATCGATCCCTTCTAACATCAAGATCTGCAGCTCGCTTTCACGAGCTAGATCCTCCTGCTCGACTCGACAGACCAAGGTTCAGCTCAATGTCCTTGGCTCGAGTGACCGAGACATCAAATTTTGTATAATCCGATGCAAGCATATATGTTTTCACACCAGCCACCAGCCCATATTTGAAATGCTCGCACCTCTCCCATTCACTAGGAACCAACTCCAGTGCATACTGGCTAAGGCGTACAAATTGCACCTCATATTCCGCCACTAACATGCTTCCTTGCATTAGGGACATAAACTCCCTCTTTTTCTCGTTTAGATAACAGACTCCCAGATATTTCCTCTTGAACGCATTCATAAAAAATGTCCAAGACACCTCAGCCTCTTCCAAACCAGCTATGGTGGTCGTCCACCAAGTATAGGCATCACCATGCAACAGGGACACGATGCATCCCAGCTTCTGGGTATCATTACAATTCATAGCCCAAGAATCCTCTTGGTTCTCTCCAACCAAGACTCGGAACCCTTAGGGGTCATCCCCCTAAACTCAGTCCCTCCGAGACTACAGAGTCGCTCCAAAGGCAAACTTGCACCAGCACCAGCCTGAGGTGTAGCCACATGAGCACCAGCTATTGCCGCCCGAAAAGCTCCAGCAATAGCCTGAATCAGCACAGTCATATCAGAAGCAGCTTGTCCTCGTGCTCCCTCGGGTTCTGTAACCCCTATTCTAAATCCAGCAGCACCAACCCCCCACTCCACCACAACTAGGTGGTCCACCAGGAGGAGGAGGCGGTAGATTCTCAACACGCTCATCATTCTCATTTGTCTCATTCTCATCTACATTACACGTATCAATTCTATGCTCTCTACGCGCCCCCATTCAAAACAATGCAACTAGCAAAATGCAATAAAACTAATTTAGGCTATATAAGGCAAGAAATCCAAGGTGCTCAAGTTCAATTTTAAAAGAATTATTTCCAATAGTAATGATATGGCAATGAGCTTCCCATCTATACCCCAAACATAGCATAACATCACAATTTCATCTCAAACAATCAATTTGCATGCACTTCATCTCATTAAAGCTCAAACATTGCACAATTACACAACATGCTTTCATAAAGTTCATATCTACTCACATTTACACTTACCAATCACTTACCAACGCCCCAATTATTCGCAAACATGGCTCTGATACCAACAAATGTAACCCCCTTAGCCCGGTCTAAACGGTTGACCCGAACCGAGGTGATTACACGGGGAAACCCGAAGCCAACTCATTAAAGTTGACTCCGATTGATGACCTTTTTTTTCTTTTTATCTTTTCTAGATGCAACTTTAGTCTTATGTGATCACCAAAGAGCATAGGAAGAAACGACACAGCGATATGATGAGTTTAATTCCACAAACTAGACATTTAGGGACCAAAATGTACTTTCTGCAAATTACAATGGCTTCACTGGTTTTAAAGTTATATTTACTCAATTAAACATATTTCATGTTTCTCTATAAATTTTCCTCACCAATCGATTCACTAAGCACACCCAATTGCATACTTCAAAATCAAGGACTAAAATGTAACAATTTCAAACTTAAAAAGATACCTTTAACAGAATTAACGGTCGCGTATCGGTACGCATGGGTCCATATCGATACGTGGGATGGTCGTGACCAAAGTAACAAAAAGTGTATCGATACGCTTCCCTGCATATCGGTACGCCCTTCAAGCCCGTACCGAAACACTTCTCAAACGTACCGAAACGCCTGTGCAGAGAGCACACATTTGGCTTATATGTATCGATATGCTACCCGAGTATCGAAACACATACCAGAACTGTCCCAAAAATAGCCTCAAAATCATTTCAAACTTCAATAAATCATCCTCAAATCATAAATACATGCTTATGACAACCACTCAATCATATAAACATGCAATCTCAAACACAAGGTAACATTTAATTGATTAACTCAAGCATATCATGGCATATAATGAAGCACGCATAAACCATAAACCAACAGCATTCTAAAAAGAAAGACATAACATGAAAACCAATACAAAGGCCTTTTACAACCCAAATAAACCACATTACACTTGCATCAAGATAAGGTAGTCCAAAGCACATCTCCCAAAGCAAACCACTAAATCCTATTGCCAAATATCATTATTAAAGTAAAAGCATAACATCATACTTGAGCTTAACAATCTCTTGGATCCTCTTAAGTCTCCTTGCTACCCAAAATGTCTCAATTATTTGCATTGTTGGTAAAAGAGAGCGTAAGCACGATAGCTTAGTGAGACATGCTATAAAAACACCAACACAACAATGCAAGCTTTTAAAATCTCTTTCTTGCAATCCATTTCAAAGACCATGCTCTTTTTATCTCATGCTTGAAACCCATTTCAAAGAAAAACACCATTTGAAAATCACATGTACCATCTATCTATCTCATGCATTCAACCAATGCAAATCTCATGGCAAAGCCACACATGCTTGACATTCAAAAGCATTTCATAAATCTCATAATCTCATATGCATTTCTCATAGCATAAAATCATTTCAACATTGGTACATGTGAATCAAATACATTCTCATATATTAGCATTTCATATTCTATCTTTACTCGGATATGCGGATTAGCTTGACATAAGTCAAGTCCTACTCCAGTGGAATCTCACATTACCGGACTCTCATGGCGGTATCTCTCTTCGCCAAAAAGCTTGGGTGTTTCACCAAGACTTGCCTTGATGGTATCTCTCATCATCGGATTCTCACTTTGGATCGGGATGCCACTACCCCCATTGCCCGACTCCAAAGAGCACGTACAAATTTTAGTTTATAGTGCACTTTACATCCTATTGGTCGACCAATTATATTCGGTAATCATCTCATCATTTATGCCAATATAATACATTAAAATCATCATCTCACCTACTGTTTTGATGCAACATTTCTCAAATATATCTCATCCCATTTCAAAACCACAATTCATGCATAGCATTTAATCAAAATATCAAAACTCTTTCCAAAGTCATGCTATCTCATGGGATCAACACATAACACCATTTCATGTTATAAATCATGCATAAAACAGTAGGAATTTGTCTATCTCAAAATAAGAGCATGTCAAAAGCATTTAGGGCATCAACCACTTCTTTCGAGAGCAATTCTAAACATACTTACTTCCGGACTTAGGATGGTGTTTCAAACCAATCCTAAATCCCCAAACCTCATTTCCTTGTCCCTCAAGGACTTCTAAAACCATTTGCACTCACTGATTACGTTTCGCTTGCTTGCCGAAACGATTTCTAGGCTTCTGGCACTTCCGGATCAACACCAAACACGCCCGATGAAGTCTCCCATTTTCATTACACATAAGAGCAGAGGATTAATGCATCATCATGCATTAAAATCACCATCCACTCCTTCTAACTCGCTACACAACTCAAAACCAACATTTCGGCTATCCGAAATAACCGAAATAACCTCCAAACTTTCTCAAATCAATTCCCAGCAAAGATATATCAAATCTAACCCTTTATAAACCTCAATCAACATCAAAAATCATCACAAACACGACCTTATATCACCAGCAATAGAACATCACAAAAAACACCTCAAAAACCACAAATCTAACATCTAAAACTTAGGAACCCAAACCTATTCGGGATTTATTTGTTAAAACCACAATCTCAACATCAAATATCGTCCAAAACATGTTAGAAATCAACCTCAAAACAGAGTTTAACTTAGAAACACGGAAATCATCAAAATCACATCAAGAACCTTGAATTTAGCAACTATTTCTTGTTTATAACATTAAAACAACTTAAAAACCATTAACAAAGGATTGATAACATGGGAATTTCAGTAAAGAACTGATCATTAGAGGAGAAGGACGAAGCTTACCTCTAATGACTGATTTCTCCTTAATTTGGGCAAGATTTCTTGAAAATCCAAAGCAAAAAACAAAAAGGATTTGATGAAGTAATGATAGGAAATCCTTTGGAAGATGAAATCTCAGCGAATGAGATGAAAATCATAGATTATTTGGTGAGGGAAAAGTGTTTGGCTGATTGGAAGTTGAGAGAAAATGAAAAGAGAAGAAAACTATCGTAAAGTAGTTATGAAAAGTCAACCTTTGATTTTTCTTTGAATTCCTTTAATTAAATCATTATTAAAAGCACCCAAATTAAGGAGAAATCGGATGGAAAACAATTGGTAAAATTAGCTCCTTAAAGATTCAAAGTTTCAATACTTTACAAAACAGTCACTAGACAACTTTTGCAAAAACTGCATTTTGGTTATTGTACCAAAATGTAATATTTCCAAATCTTCTTTTGTAAAATTGTTTTCACCATAATCACTTATATAAATAAAAGAGGATTTTTAGATATTTTCCATATTTTTAAAACATCCCGAACTAGGTGTCCCCTAAACCAACCTTAAGGGTTCGAACCGTTCCTGACTGGCCCGATTCAACATCTAAAACATCTAGGCCCAAAACCAGGGCGTTACACCATATGATTAAAGGATGCACTAGGTAAGTTATCCTTGTATGCTTGTGTTTATGCATAGTTTTTAAAGTATGGTTTGATGCTTGAATTATGACTTGTTGTCAATGCTTTAGAAAAACATTGTGGTATGCATTAAATGGGGATTATATTGGTAAGTGATGATGTGTAAAGTGTTTTGTAAATGAAATCGGAAATAGTTAGCCAGCTATAGGATTGAGTGCACTATAAACAAGTCGCTTTGGATGTTGAGGGGTTGTGATTGTACCTGAAAACTCCATCCAAGAACCCTAACGATTAAGGAATGTTTAAGGTTGCAACGGTGGAGGATAGCCCCCGTGTGCTAACCTTGTTTGGTGTCCCGTCTCTCGTTAGTGGGCTATACATCTACCGATGAGTGGTGTCAAGGGGTTGTGATTGTACCGAAAACTCTATCTTTTGCTTATGCTCTCTTTTGCTCATCAATGCATATAATTAAGTAATTGGAGGTAGGAACTTTCAAAGGAATCCCAAGAGACTTCACTTGAATGTATGTTTGTTTTTTGGACTAGTATAATAAAGGCAATGAGGGTGTCCAATGTTTTGGAGTTAGTTGTTTTGGTATTTTCGGGTTTGGTACAAGTTTAGTATGCTTATATTGGTTTGCAAATGGCCTCTAATTGTTGGATTAAGCTTGAATTTGAGATTTGACTTTTGGATGCTTGAATTTCATAGGAAGCATGCCTCTAGAATCATTGTTGGTGATTGCGATGTTTTGATGTTGTGATTGCCATAAGTACTTGAGGTTTGGTGTCTATTTGAGTTGTATCTATGTTCAATTGCTTGTTGGAATGTTTTGCGATGGTTTTAAGAGTGTTAAATCGGCATTTTGGGCAAGTGCAGACTGCAGTGTATCAGTACACCTAGTAGAGTATCTATATGGTCTTTGAGAAATAGAGGAGTGTATCGATACACGGAGGCGTATCGATACCCATTTTAGCCATTGATCTTGGGTGTATCGATACGGTGCTTGAGCATACCGGTACGGTCTTTGTAATGCTGGGTTTGGGAGTGTGCTCGTCGAGGGCATATCGACACCCTCTCTAAGGGTACCGATACGTTGGTAGTTAATTTGGTTGAATGGTATCTTTGAATGTTCTGAATCTTTACGTTTTAGTCCCTGAATCTTATGAATGCAATTAAATAAGTTTTAATGATTAATCTGAGCTAAGTTTTGACAGAGATTCATGTAATGAGACTAATTAAAGGTTGGTAAATCGAAATTGGGAACAACCCTTGGATTTCGTTGAGTTTACAAAATGGCCCCTAAACTGAAATTGGATAAAATTGATGAGCATTTGAGTTATGTTTGATCCGCTACTTCGTAAAACATGTAGGAGTCTAACTTGCATCTAGACAAGATACAAGAAAAATATTAGGGTCGTTTATTGAGGTAAATCTTCCCGGTTTACTTCAATATTCCCCATGTAACCCGTTCGATTCAGTCTTTCGACTAGGTCAGGCCGAGGGGTTGCATTTGGTGATATCAGAGCCAAGTATCAAAAGGTTGGGATGATGCTAAGTTGATGGTAGGTAATTGAGATGTGAATGTGAGTAATTGGCGATGTTTGTTTTGTGCGGTGAATGTCATAAGCATTTTAATGTTGATTATGTGATGGTGATTCTATGTATGGTGATTGTAATATGAATGTGAGATGTTATATGTGATGATAGATTGGGCTGAATCTTAATACTTGTGATATATGATGGTTGTGACATGGATGATGTATGCTTTATGCTATGTTGGGGGGATTGGAATGCCCATTGCCTTATTACTACAATGAAACATTTTAAAATTGAATTTGAAGTCTTGGATCCTTGCTAGAAGTTGCCCTGATCTCTTGTTTTGTTTTATATACATGCCTTAATGATAATAGCACAATGGGACCGGGGAGAGAGCAACGTTCAGGGTCAGTTGCTCCTGATGGTGAGCAAAGGAATCAGGAGAACAAGGTTCTTCCAGGTGCAAATTTACCTCCTCCACCGCCACCACAACCTGGGGGTGAGTAGCAAGCGCAACATGGACAGACTGGTCCGGTGTTGGGTGATTTGAATCCTTTGGTACAGGCGATGACGGGGGCATTCCAGGCTACTGTCGCTGAAGTGCAACTGGAAGCATCTGCTGCTGGGCAATCAAGTTTGCCGTTGGAGCGCTTGCAAAGTTTGAGAGGCGTTGAGTATCGTGTTTTGTCTCTTGAGGCATCCGAGGCTTGGATGGCCAGTACGATCTAAATTTTGGATCAGATGGGGTGCAATGATGAACGAAAGTTGGGATGTGATGTTTCGTTGTTGCATGGCGATGCTTATGCTTGGTGGACGACTGTGACTGTGGCCATGGAACCTAATGAGGTGGATTGGGACTTCTTCTAGGCTGCCTTTAAAAAGAAGTATTTGGGAGCCAGATACTTGGATGATAAAAAAGCGTGAGTTCATGTCCTTGGTCCAAGTAAATATGGCGGTAGCTGAGTACGAGGTCTAGTTCGTACGTTTGAGTCAATATGCTTCGAAATTGGTGTTGAGTGATAGGCACCGGTGTAATCACTTTCGTTATGGCTTGGTGCAGGATGTGAAGTCTTTTATGCTCGCTTCTGATTACACCAATTTCGATGTACTGGTGACACGGCTACGGACATAGAGTAGATTTTGGGTTTAACCTGTCACGTCGGTGGTTCTGGCTCGAGTAAGAGAGCTGCAGATTCTGGTCCTAATGGTGGATAGAACAAGAGGAATCGTGACCGTAGGTATCGACTTGAGGCGAGGTGAGGTCATTTTGGGCGAGGTGCGCCGGCTCAAGGTAACAGGGCGAGGTCTGAGCAGAATTCTTGCTGATAATGTGGGTCGCGAGAGCACTTGAGGCGAGATTGTCCTCGTGTGGCTCGTGATGCACAGACTCCTGTGGCTGGGGCTAATTCTTGTTGGAACTGTGGATCATCATATCATATGAGACGTGAGTGTCTCTTGTTAGCTGGAGGCGGTCAGGGTCGAGCACCTATTGTTGCACCACAAAGAGGTCGTGGGTGCGGCCGTGGTAACTTCCAACGAATAGAGGATGGGCAGGGAGGTGTGGCTCATGTTGTTGCTATTCAACCAGAGGGCGGTGGTCCTGTGAGAGTGTATTCACATTGCTAGGGACGTAATGACATCGATGTGATTACAGGTACCTTCGCCTTGCAATCCTTGTCTTTGTTAGCTTTGATTGATTCTGGATCTACGCATTCATACATCTTGAGTGAGCATGCACATTTGCTTGATATTCTCGTTGAGATGCTAGATGTAGGAATGCAAGTAACAAGTTCTTTTGGTGAAACTGTTGTTACAAGAAAATTGTATAAGAGATGTCCTTTATCTGTTCAAAGCCATATGTTTTCAGTTGATTTAATGGAATTACCTTTCTATGGTTTTGATGTGATTCTTGGAATGGATTGGTTGTCTAAGCATCGAGATGTAGTTGACTTTGATGTTAAGCGAGTTACCTTGAAACTTGCTGATGATTACGAAGTAGTAATCGTAGGCGAGAATGTGAAGTTCTTGTCCAAGGCAATTTCGGCTCTTGAAGCGAGTCGGATGATGGAGTTGGGTTGTGAAGCTTTCTTAGCTTATGTGATGAACCCAGGTACGAAGGAAGTACGAGTGCAAGACATGCGAACTGTATGTGAATTTTTGTGTGTCTTTCTGGAAGAGTTGTCTGGTTTTCCACCAAATAGAGAAGTTGAGTTTGGCATTGAGTTGTATGAAAATACGACTCCAGTGTCCATTGCTCCTTATTGGATGGAACCTAAAGTGTTGAAGGAGTTGAAAATGCAACTTCAAGAGTTGCTTGATCGAGGATTCATAAGGCCAAGTGTTTTACCTTGGGGTGCACCTGTTTTGTTTTTATAAAGGAAAGATGGTACGAGGCGCATGTATATAGATTATTGGCAACTGAACAAGTTGACGATTAAGAACAAGTAATCTTTACCAAGGATTGATGATTTGTTTGATCAGTTTCGTGGTGCTTCAGTGTTCTCGAAGATTGATTTGAGGTCAGAGTATTATCAACTGAAGGTTAAAGATGTGGATGTACCCAAGACAGCTATTCGGACAAGGTATGGCCATTATGAGTTCTTGGTGATGCCGTTTGGGTTGACAAATACACCGGCTGCATTCATGGATATGATGAATAAGGTGTTCCATGAGTTCTTAGACCAGTTTGTGGTAGTGTTTATCGATGATATTCTTGTGTACTCACGTACCGAGGAAGATCATGATAAGCATTTGAGGATTGTGTTGCAAGTGTTTTTGGAGAATCAACTTTATGCTAAGCTAAGCAAGTGTGAGTTTTGGCTCAGGGAAGTTGTCTTTCTTTGACATGTGGTGTCAGGCCAGAGTATTCGGGTTGATCCACACAAGATCGAGGCAGTGATAATTTACAAAACGCCTAAATCGGCGACGGGGGTGCGTAGTTTTCTTGAGTTGTGTGGATATTATCGAAGGTTTGTTGAAGGTTTTTTCTAAGATTGCTGCTCTTTTGACCAAGTTGTTGCAAAATAATGTTTGCTTTGAATGGATGGTTGTTAGGCAACAAGCTTTCGAGAAGTTGAAGCAAGCTTTGACCCAAGCTCGTGTCTTGATTCAACCAGAATCGGGTAAGGAGTTCATAGTTTATAGTGATGCATTGTATGTTGGTCTAGGTTGTGTGTTGATGCAAGATGGGAAGGTTGTAGATTATACATCTAGAGAATTGAAGGTGCATGAGCACAACTATCCTACTCATGATCTCGAGCTTGCTTCAGTGGTGTTTGCTTTGATGATTTGGAGACACTGCCTTTTTGGTGAAAAGTGTGTGGTTTACATCGATCATAAAAGTTTAAAGTATCTCATGTCTCAAAGGGAGTTGAATCTTAGGTAACAAAAATGGTTGGAGTTGCTTAAGGATTATAATCTGACGATTGAGTACCATCCTAGAAAGGCCAATGTTGTGGTTGATGCTTTGGGTAGGAAGGTAGCTGATGAATTGAAAGCAATGTTTGCTCGGTTGAGCATATCGCGTGATGGTGGGTTGATAGCCGAGTTGCATGTGAAACCTTCCTTGATTCAGTTAATCGTGGATAAGCAGTTGCTTGATGATTCGTTGGTGCCTCATGTTCAGGATATGGCAAATGATTACGATGGATTTTGTGTCCGGTTTGCCTTTGACACCATCCTAGAAGAACTCCTTTTGGGTGATTGTAGATCGTCTCAAGAAGTGTACGCATTTCTTGGTTGTGCGAACTATGTATACGTTGGATAAGTTAGAGGAGTTGTATATTGCTGAGATTGTGCGTTTTCATGGTGTGCCTAAGTCCATAGTGTTGGATAGAGATCTGAGGTTTACAGCGAGATTTTGAGAATGTTTACACCAAGCGTTGGGTACACGTTTGAATTTTAGCACCTCATATCATCCACTGACGGATGGACAGTTTGAGCGAATTATCCAGGTGCTGGAGGATATGTTGAGGTGTTGTGTGATAGATTTCCAAGGTTCTTGAGAAATGTAGTTACCATTGGTTGAGTTTTCCTATAATAATAGTGTTAGGCAAGTATACAAATGGCTCCGTATGAGGCTTTGTATGAGAGAAAATGTAGAACGCCTCTTTGTTGGGCAGAGGGGAGGCAAAAGTTGGTTTCCTTGCCGGATATGCTTAAGGGAACAACTGAGAAAGTGAAACTCATATGTGAACGGTTGAAGGCTGCTTCGGATCGTCAAAAGTCTTACGCAGATTTAAAGCGTAGGGAGATTGAGTTTGCAGTTGGAGATCACGTGTTTCTTGTAACACCCTGATTTTGGGCTTAGGTGTTTATGTGAGTCAAATTGGGTCGGTGGAACTGGTGTGGGTTGTTCGAACCGTTAGAAGGTGGTTTAGGGAAATCAATGGTCAAGATAGGATAAAAATATGATGAAAATTCCTAAAATCCTCTAAAATGGTGTTTAAGAGGTTGGTCAAATCAATTTTACAAAACATGTTTTCTAAAGTGTACATTTTGGGTAGTAACCAAAATGTAAAGATTTAAAAGTTTGAAAAATATGTTTTTCAAGAAGAGTCAAAAATCTTAGAATCTTTAGGGAGCTACTTTGATATTATGCATTTTCCCTAATTTGGCATGTGTTTTAAATGTTTATTAAATAATTAAGAAGGTTTTATTTAATTAGTTAAGGAAAGTTAGTTAATCGGTTAATGAAATTTTTGACGAGCTTTTCATTTCTCACTTTCATTTCAGCCAAACACTCTCCCTTTTCTCTCAAATCCTCTCTTGATTCCTATCTTTCCTTTATTGATCTCTTCCATTTTCCTTCAAGTTTCTTCAAGCTAATCTTGCCAAATTAGAGGAGAAGCAAGGATTGGAGGTAATTTTCGTGCTATCCCTCTAATCTAAGTTCTTTAACGAAATTCAAATATATTTGACTCTTTAATACTAATTTTGATTGAGGTTTTGTTGTTAGATTGTTAAACTGTTGAAATCTTGATTGAAAAATAGATTTTAAGGTGATTTTCGGAGTTTGATTTCAATTGCTGGTTTGAGATTGATTCTAAATGAGTTTTGAAAGGTTTTTGGTGTTGAAGTGGAGTCTTAATTATATAGATCCCGAAATCCTTGAGATCCTTAGTTTTTGAAGTGGTTTTGGGTGAGTTTTTGAGGTGTTCTTGAGGAAATTGAGTTCCTAGAGGTATAAGGATGGTTTTAGGTTGTTTTGGATGTTGATTAATGCCTAAAATGTGTTGGATGAGTTGGGTAATGGCTGAGCTGAGGTTAGAGATCAATCGATTGAGTTTTCGGTTGTTTCGGATGGGTGTTTTGGTGCTTTAGAGCAGGGCTACGGGATTTCTTGTGTGTGCTGGAGTTTTGGATGCATTTTAATGCATTGAACCTCTGTTTTGATGTGCTAAAAACAGGGGATAGTAATCTGGAAACAAATGAAGTGTTTTTGGAGGCTTCGGAAGATCGGTAGTCGCATCGGCAAGCATGGTTTCGCAAGTCGGTGAGTGGAATTTGGGTTTCCATCGTGGAAACATTTTAGAAAAGGTTTTGGGAACTTAATAAGAGTTTGAAATGCTTTATTAAGTTTGGAAGTAAGTACATCGAAATTTCCCCCTCGGTTGTGCTAGTTTTGAGCCTTTGGTTGCACTTGATTTTACTTGCATTAACCTATTATTTTAAAGCATGTTTTGAATGTATAAAATGTGTATGATGATGCCATGTGGTTTAAGGATGCACTAGGTAAGTGATCCTTGTATGCATATGTTGATGCATGAGATTTGAAGCATGGTTTAATGCTTGATTATGGCTTATCATGAATGCTTTGTAAAAACAATGAGTTATGCATGAGTTATGGGTTATATTGGCAAGTGATGTTGAATAAAATGTTTTATAAATGAAATCGGATATAGTTAGTCGGCTATAGGATTGAGTGCACTATAAACAAATCGCCTTGGATGTTGATGGTTTGTGATTGTACCGAATACTCCATCCAAGTACCCTAACGATTGAGGATTGTGTTGAGGGTAGCTCCCGAGTGTGAACCTTCTGTTTGTCTCGTCTCTCGTTAGTGGACTATACATCTATCGATGAGTGGTGTTGAGGGGTTGTGATTGTACCGAATACTCCACCACGGGTGTCACAACGATGGAGGGTCGCTCTCGTGTGTGAGTCTTGTAATGCCGGTAGAGTGTATGAAGGGTGTGGGACAACCCTTGGTAATTCGTGTATCCGATATATGTTTTTGAGATTGATGTTTATCACTTGTGAGCCAATAAAACTATGAACCTTAACCATTAAAAAACTAGCATATTAAACCATATACAACATGTATTATAAAACCACAACAACTCACATTGCTAGCCTCAATTTAGACATTCCCATGCATAACATACCATATGCAAAGCTCAAAGAGTAAACATGTATAAATCCCATTATACAACACTTAAACAATTATAATGCTTACAAGTGATCATTAACCAAGTTCTCTTTTCCAAATCACATCATCATCGGATACGCGGACTCACAAGGGTTATCCCAACACTATATACATTCTCACTGGTATAAAACACATACTTACAAGGATCACATACCATGTGCATCCTTCATCCTCTCATCATTAAACACATACTTTAAACATGCTTTAACAGTAGGTAACATGTAATCAAAACCAAGTGCATAAAAACCATTTTATAATAGCACGACCAAGAGAGAAACCATTTTACTTACTTTCAAACTTAGACAAGTGTTTCAAGCTCAAATATAAGTTCCCAAACCACCTTTAAAACATTTCAAAGCTGAATTCCACGTTCTCACTCACCGACACGTGAAACCTCAATTCGCCAACGCGAAACTAAGCGTACGAAGCCTTCAAAGCTTCACAGGTTCTAACAGATTGTTCTCCCCTGTTTTAGCCACATAATAACAGAGGATTGATGCATCTCAATGCATTCAAAATTCCAGCAAACAATTCCACAACATTGCCTTGCTAAAAGCTATCAATCGCCCATTCGAAACAACCGAAAACAACATCAATTGACTTCCAAACTTGACCCAGACAAAACCTATCACTTTCAATCATCAAAAGACATCGAAAAACCTTCTCATAACATCTTTATACTTCTAGCAACCATTACACCACCATAACTCCCCAAAACACATAACTAACAACCTAAACAATTTGAAATTCTTATAGTTTCAGGATTCCAATATTAAAACCAACTTATTAACATCATAAAACATCAAAATCATGTTCTAATCTGATCAAGAACCCAGCAAAACAAATCCAAAATGAATCTCAATCAATTTCACCAATTAAACATAAATTAAACCAAATTTCCACAATTAAATCATTAAAACCCATTAGAAAACATATATAAAGGATCAAGAGCTTGGGAATTTCAGTAAAGAACCATTCATTAAAGGAGAAGAACAAACCTCACCTTCAATGATTGAAATCTCTCTCAATTGGATGCTTTTTCTTCTTGGAAAACAAAGGAAATCAATGAGATTTTGTAGAAACAATTTAGGAAATCTAATAGGAATCATTACTTTAAGAAAACAAGATCATTACCTCAAATCTTTGCTGGAAAATAGATGTTTGGCTGAAAAGACTTTGAGAGAAAAGTTTGGAGCATAGAAAATCATGTCAAATTGGTTTTTGTGAAAATAAATACCTTACTTTAATTAATTCCTTTTAATCATTTACTTAAAACATTTAAAACTAATCCAATTGAGAGAAAAATCTAATAAAACACTTACATATATTAGTTCCTTAAAGATTCAAATTTTTGACCCTTTTACAAAACAAACACTAAAAATATTTTTAAACTGTACATTTTGGTCACTAGTCCAAAATGTCACATTTCCAAAACTCATTTACAAAAATTGATTTCACCAAAACCTTTTATATATTTAAAAAGGATTTTAGATAATTTTCTATATTTTTATCACCTTTCAAAATACGTTTTCCCTGAATTCATATCAAGACTTACCCAAATTTCTAATCTCGGTCCAATGGACCAAAAAACCTCTAGGCCCAAAACCAGGGTGTTACGTTTCTTTAATGTTTTGTTAGAAAAGAATGTAAATGAAGGAAAGTACAAATTGAGAGAATAAGGAAAAAAATCTCTAAGTTTGGATTGAGGTGAGTGTAGTTGCATTTGTCTCGGATGACACGAATACATTCTGATCTTTGTTTCTATGTATCAAAATGTACTTACTCATGATCGGAATGCATATGACTCACACAGAGCACCTTGGATTGACTACATTCATGACATAATAATTTGGTAAGCTTCCTGAACATGTTTGCATTATATATGCATTAATGCAATGTTATGCTTAATGTGTAATTGTGGATTGTAGTGAATTAAGTAGACTTTGTTAGAAAGATTGAAACAAACTTATGATCTTTAATGTCATAAGACATTATGAACTTCAATGCTTTGCAGCTAAGGCCCACTTATGTTATAAGACTCATCTTCTAAAATAAAGCTTAAAATGCTCTAAGTGCCTTAAAAAATGGAAGCCCTTGGACACTTTGGCATGGTACAATGGTATATTCGGAATACGTTCCATGGGCTACGGCTCAGGGATGACGATCTTATATATGTGATACATAGGAGACAGTATGAGGTAATGGTGGAGGTGATGGAAGAGAAAGGTAAGATTGTTTGATATGTTTAAACACTAGTCATTGCTTTGTTCTTTGTACTATGTGCAACATAAACCAATACGGTCAAACACGGACCAATGTTACTTATGCCCAAATGTGATCCAAGCAAATATAGTTAAAATGCATGAACTCAGATAGGAACTCCGATAAGAGATCCGATAAATTTTAATAAGATATAATAAGTGTAAGACGTGAAAGAAAATCCAAAAGCATGTCATATGTGTAACACCCCAATTTTGGGCTTAGAAGTTTAGGGTCTAAACCGGACCGATCTGAGAAACAATTTGAATATAAAAGGAGGTTTTAGGGAACGCCTAGTTCGGGATGCTTTAAAAATATAGAAAAATATCTAAAAATCCTCATTTACTATGTATAAGAGAGTGGTGAAATTAATTTTATAAAATAAGGTTTGGAAATACTACATTTCGGTGTAGTGACCAAATTGTGATTTTTGCAAAGTTTAGTAGTGCCTGTTTTGTAAAGGATTGAAACTTTGAATCTTTAAGGAGCTAATTTACCCAAAATGTTTTCTCCAGATTTTTCCTTAATTTGGGTGATTTAACTAATGATTTAATTAAATAAAAGAAATGTGAAAACTACTTTTTGATTTTCATAACTATCTTTCTCTAATTTTCTCACATTCCTTTTTATCTCAAAATTCCATCATCCAAACACATTTTTTCCAGCAAATTTCACATTGATTTTTACTTCAATTGATGAGATTTCCATCACTCATTGGTTCCTAATCAATCTTGCAACAAATCCTTTTGATTTCCACATTGCATTTTCATGGAATTTTGCCCAAATCAAGGAGAAATCATCTTTTAGAGGTAAGATTGTTCTTCTCCTCTAAATACTCAAGTCTTTACTGAAATTCCCAAGTTGTCAATCCTTTATTAAAGTTTTATAAATGGTTTTAATGTTAGAAACAAGATTTTGGCTTAAAACTCAAGATTTGGAAGAGATCTTGAAGATTTTCGTTGTAATTGATTGGGATCTGTTTTGAGATAGTTCTCTAATGTATTTTTGATGTTAAATGGTGTTAGAAATGAGGTTTTATCAATCCAATCCCGAATAGGTTGTGTTTCCTAAGTTTTTGCTTATGAAAATGGTGGTTTTTGAGGGGTTTTTGGTGTTCTGTTATAGCTGGAGGTATAAGGACGAGTTTAGAGTTGTTTTTTATGATAATTGATGTTTAGAAATGATTAGAAGTGATGGATCTTGGCTGGGTTAAGTTTTGGAAGAGTTTGGAGGTGATTTCGGTTGTGTTTGGTAGCCGAAATGTTGGTTTTAGGTAGAGCAGCGGGTTTAAGAGTGTTGGCTGAAGATTTCAATGCATGATGATGCATTAATCCTCTGCTTTTATGTGTCTAAAACAGGGGAGACATCTTCGGACACTTTCGGAGTTGATCCGGAAGCTTAATTGGCGTTTCGGCAAGCAAGCGAAACGAAATCGGTGAGTGCGATTTGGTTTGAAGTCTATGAGAACAAAAATACAAGGTTTGGGGATTTAGGAGAGGTTTGAAACACCTTCCTAAATCCGGAAGTAAGTATGGCTTGATTTGATCTCTCTATAGTGGTGTTTACCCCTAAAATGCTTTTACATGCTCATGGTTTGAGATTGTTAAATTCCTACTGTTTTTATGCATGTTTTGGAGCATGAGATTATGCTTGTAGAGATGTCATGAGATGACATGTTGCATTGAATAGATTTGAGCTTTTGGTTTGAAGCAAAGTATGATTTATGATTTGAAATGTGGTGAGAAAACCTTTGAGTTTTATTGCATGAAAAATAGTAGGTGTGTAACCCCCTTAGCCCGGCCTAGACGGTTGACCCGAACTACGAAGATTACACAAGGAAAACGAAAGTCAACCCGAAAGTCAACCTTGATTAACGACCTTTTTTTCTTTTTAATCTTATCTAGATACACTTTAACAATAAGTGAGTACTCATAAAACATATTTGAGAAAGGCACAGCGATAAAACAAATTAAGTCATTATCGATTTTAAGGTTATCTATATGAAATTAGTCTTGTTACATGCTTCTCTGCCAAATTTCATCTTAATTGGACATCTCAAACTCAAGCAATTGCAACATCAACATTTGGGACTAATATGTAAAGCTTGCAAACTTCAGCACCATTCAAATCAGTGCCCAACGGTCACCTGTTTCGAAACACCCACCTGCTGTATCGAAACGCGGGATCGAAACGGAGTTGACCATTTCGATATGCGGGTTGGTTGCGAGACCAGTTCCGAAACGAGGCATTCCAGTAGCCAAAACGTTCTGAAACGGTCCTTAGCGTTTTGAAACACTAGAGGGTGTTCCGATACGGTTTGCCCAGAAGGTACATGTATAACAAAACAATTTCATCATTTATATTGGCATTTAGCATCTCATCAACTCGGATATGCGGACACATTTCTACACTAGACGCTTCCGGTGGAATCTCACATCACCGTACTCACTTGTCTAGCAACAACTTCCGGTGGAATCTCTCATCACCGTACTCACATGGCGGAATCTCTCATCGCCACAATGCTAGGGTATTTCACCAAGTCCTACCCGATGGAATATCCATCATCGGAAAATCTCCCTTTTGCTTATCCAAAGAGCACGTACGAATTTTAAGTTTATAGTGCACTCTCATCCTATTGATCGATCAATTATATACGGTAAGTTTCTCAACCTTTATGCCAATATAATGTGTTAAATTATCATCACACCTACTGTTTTTCATGCAATATATCTCAAATGTTTTCTCAACACATTTCAAATCATAAATCATACTTTGCTGTAAACCAAAAGCTCAAATATAATCAATGCAACATGTCATCTCATGACATCTCTACAAGCATACTCTCATGCTCCAAAACATGCATAGAAACAGTAGGAATTTAACCATCACAAACCATGAGCATGTAAAAGCATTTTAGGGGCAAACACCACTTTAGAGAGACCAAATCAAATCATACTTACTTCCGGATTTAGGAAGGTGTTCCAAACCTCTCCTAAATCCCCAAACCTTGTGTTTTTGTCCTCATGGACTTCAAAACCAAACGCACTCACCAATTTCGTTTCGCTTGCTTGCCGAAACGCCAATTAAGCTTCCGGATCGACTCCGGAAGTGTCCGAAGATGTCTCCCCTGTTTTAGACAAATAAAAGCAGAGGATTAATGCATCATCATGCATTGAAATCTTCAGCCAACACTCCTAAACTCACTGCTCTAAGCAAACACAACATTTCGGCTACCAAACACAACCGAAATCACCTCCAAAATCCTCCAAAACTTAACCCAGCCAAGATCCATCACTTCTAATCATTTCTAAACATCAATCACCACCAAAAACAATCCTAAACTCGACCTTATACCTCCAGCTGTAATAGAACACCAAGAACACCTCAAAAACCACCATTTTCTTAAGCAAAAACTTAGGAAACACAACCTATTCGGGATTAGATTGGTAAAACCTCATTTCTAACATCGTTTAACATTCAAAATACATTAAAGAACCTTCTCAAAATAGAGCCCAATCAATCACAACGAAATTCTTCAAGATCTCTTCCAAATCTTGAGTTTTAAGCCAAAATCATGTTTCTAACATTAAAACCATTTAAAAAACTTTAATAAAGGATTGACAACTTGGGAATTTTAGTAAAGAACTGAGTATTTAGAGGAGAAGAACATTCTTACCTCTAAATGATGAATTATTCTTGATTTGGGAAAAATTCCATGAAAATGCAATGTGGAAATCAAAAGGATTTGTTGCAAGATTGATTAGAAACCAATAGATGATGGAAATCTCATTAATTGAAGTGAAGATCAATGTGAATTTTGCTGGAGAAAATGTGTTTGGATTATGGGATTTTGAGAGAAAAAGGAATGAGAGAAAATTAGGAAAAGGTAGTTATGAAAGTCAAAATTTAGTTTTCCCTTTTCTTTTATTTAATTAAAACATTAATTAAATCACCCAAATTAAGGAAAAATATGGAGAAAAACATTTTGGGTAATTAGCTCCTTAAAGATTCAAAGTTTCAATCCTTTACAAAACAGTCACTGCTAAACTTTGCAAAAATCGCATTTTGGTCACTTCACTGATATGTAGTATTTCCAAACCTTATTTTGTAAAATTGATTTCACCACTCTCTTATATATATTAAATGGGGATTTTTAAATATTTTTTCTATATTTTTAAAGCATCCCGAACTAGGCTTTCCCTAAAACCTCCTTTTATATTCAAACCGTTTATCAGAACGGTCCGGTTCAGACCCTAAACTTCTAATCCCAAAATTGGGGTGTTACAACTCTCCCCTCTTAAGAAATTTCGTCCTCGAAATTTACCTGGAGGAAAAAGGTAAGGAAACTGCTTCTTCATGTAATCTTTTCTTTCCCACGTGGCTTCCTCAACACCACGATGCCTTCACAACACCTTAACCAACTCAATGGTCTTACCTCGAAGAACTTTACTGTCCGAATCCAGAATCTCAACCGGTTCCTCATCATAGGTCAAATCTGGATTTAACTCCACTTCCTCCACATGCATAACATGCGAATGATCCGATCTATACCTCTGAAGCATAGAGACATGAAACACATCATGTATCTTTTCCAACTCTTGTGGTAATCTCAGCTTATAAGCAACAGGACCCACACGTTCAATCCCCTCGTATGGTCCAATATACCTATGGCTCAACTTACCCTTACGGCCAAATCTCATCACCTTCTTCCAAGGTGAAACCTTCAAGAACACACAGTCACCCACCGCAAACTCAATCTCCTTACGCTTCAAATCCGTGTAAGACTTTTGTCGATCAGAAGCTGCCTTCAACCGCTCACATATGAGCTTCGCCTTCTCGATGGTTCTATCAACAAAGCTGGCATTGAGACCAACTTATGCCCTGTTTCAGGCTAGCAAAGAGTAGTTCTGCACTTCCTCCCATACAAGGCTTCATAAGGTGCCATTTGAATACTTGCCTGGTAGCTATTGTTATAAGCAAACTCCACCAAAGGCAAATGCTTCTCCCAAGAGCATTGAAACTCAATCACACAGCACCTCTACATGTCCTCAAGCACTTGGATAACACGCTCAGACTCTCCATCCGACCGTGGATGATAAGAAGTACTGAAATTCAGCCGCGTACCCAAAGCTTGATGCAAACATTCCCAAAAATGCGATGTAAACCTCAGATCTCTATCCGACACTATAGACTTTGGCACACCATGCAGACGCACAATCTCAGCTATGTACAGCTCTGCAAGATTATCCAATTTATACGTGGTATGCACAGGTATGAAATATGCACACTTCGTAAGGCGATCCACAATCACCCACACCGAATTCTTCTTCGATGGCGACAAAGGCAAACCAGACACAAAATCCATGGTAATCCTTTCCCACTTCCATTCAGGAATCCTCAACGGTTGCAACAACCCTGAAGGAATCTGATGCTCAGCTTTAACCCGCTAACAAACCATACACCTACTCACATATTCCGCAACATCTTTCTTCAAACCCACCCAATAGTACTCATCCTTCAAATCACGATACATCTTTGTACTACCAGGGTGCATAGCAAAAGGACTATTGTGAGCTTCAGTCAGAATAGTACGCCTCAACTCCGCATCATCTGGCACTACTATCCTACTTCCAAAACATAGGACTCCATCATCATTAAAACAAAAATTTGATGGTCTATCCTCAGCGATATCCTGAACATGTGGCACCAGCGAATCATCCAACAATTGCTTATCTTTTATCAACTGAACCAGAGATGGTTTCACTTGCAATTCAGCCACAAGACCTCCATCTTGTGAAATACTCAAGCTGGCAAGCATAGACCTTTATTCCACCGCCACCTTCCTGCTTAAGGCATCCGCCACAACATTAGCTTTTCCTGGATGGTACTCGACCGTCAGATCATAATCTTTAAGCAAATCCACCCAACGTCGTTGTCAAAGATTCAACTCTTTTTGAGACATCAGATACTTCAAACTCTTATGATCCGTGTACACAATACATTTCTCACCATACAGGTAATGTCTCCAAATCTTCAAAGCAAAAACCACCACAACTAACTCAATATCATGCGTATGATAATTGCGCTCATGCACCTTCAACTGGCGTGATGCATAAGCTACCACCTTACCCTCTTGCATTAGCACACACCCCAACCCAACATAGGATGCGTCACTGTACACCACAAACTCTTTTCCCGATTCAGGTTGAACCAAGATAGGAGCTTGCGTCAAAGCTGCCTTAAGCGTCTCAAAAGCTTGTTGTCTTGCTTCTGTCCACTCATACTTGATATCTTTTTGCAACAACTTCGTCAAAGGGGCAGCAATCTTTGAAAATCCATCCACAAACCTCCGGTAATATCCTGCCAACCCAAGGAAACTACAGACTTCATGAACGGACTTTGGAGGCTTCCAATTCATAACCACCTCAATCTTCTGAGGATCAAAACGAATCCCTTCAGCCGAAACCACATGACCAAGGAACACAACTTCCTTTAACCAAAACTCACACTTGCTCAGCTTAGCATAAAGCTGATTTTCCAGAAGCGCTTGCAAGACAACCCTCAAATGACCTTCATGCTCCTCCTCGGTACGAGAGTACACAAGGATATCGTCAATGAACACCATAACAAACTTGTCCAAGTATTCATGGAACACTCTATTATTCATCATGTACATGAAAGATGAAGGTGCATTCGTCAAGCCAAACGACATTACAAGGAACTCATAATGCCCATACCTCGTTCTAAAGGTTGTTTTTGGCACATCCACATCTTTCACCTTAAGCTGGTAGTATCCTGGCCTTAAGTCAATCTTGGAGAACACAGCCGCGCCCCAAAATTGATCAAAAAGATCATCAATCCTCGGAAAAGGATACCGATTCTTGATAGTCAACTTGTTCATCTGACGATAATCAATGCATATTCTCATAGTGCCATACTTCTTCTTCACGAACAAGACAGGTGCACCCCATGGTGACACACTAGGACGAATGAAACCACGGTCAAGCAACTTCTGAAGCTGCGTCTTTAACTCCTTCAACTTCTTAGGTGCCATGCGGTAGGGAGCAATGGACACTGGAGTTGTGTTTTCATACAGCTCAATTCCAAACTCCACCTTATGACTAGGCGGCAATCCAGGTAACTCCTCCGGAAACACTCCAGGGAACTCACGTACAGTTTTGATATCTTGAATGCGCAACTCCTTTGAACTAGGATTCATCACAAAGGCTAGGTAAGCCACACAACCTTGCCTCAGCATGCGACTCGCTTCCAATGTAGACACCACATTGGCAAGAAACTTCACATTCTCACCAACCACTACCACTTCGTAATCATCCGCAAGTTTCAACGAAACTTGCTTGCTCTCAAAATCCACTACAGATCGATGCTCAACAAGCCAAACCATACCAAGGATTACATCAAAACCATAGAATGGCAATTCCATGAGATCAACAAGAAAAATATGGTTTTGCACTTTCAAAGGACATCTTCTATACAACTTTCGCGTTACAACTGTCTCACCAAAGGAACTAGTCATACGCATACCAACATCCAAAGACTCAACAGGTAAACCAAGCATTTGAGCATGTTCACGCAATATGTACGAGTGTGTAGATCCATAATCAATCAAAGAAAGTAATGCCAAGGATTGCAAAGTAAAGGTACATGCGATCACATCTGTATCATTCCTTCCCTCACGCTGAGCATACACTCGAGCCTGACCACCACCCTCGGGTTGAACGGCCACAACATGCCACCATCATCTCTGCGCTGAAAATTACCACGGTCGCGCCCATAACCTCTCTGTGGCTCAGCAGCTCTCACCGGAGCTTGTCCCTCCTTCAAAGGCTGAGGACAATCCTTCTTCAAATGTCCACGGTTCCCACAGTTCCAGCATGTGCCAAGGTTACCCCAACACTCGCCACCATGCCGTCTACCACATCGGTTACACTCAGGAGTCTTAAAAACAACATTAGGTCCTTGCTGACCTCTACCAGGGTTACCACCTCCACGCCTAGCATAATAATGCGGCCTCCGATCCTTATGCCTCTTGTTGCGATCTCTACCATAATCTTTCTCTGTAACGCCCCGGTTTTGGGCTCAGAAGTTTTGGCGTTGACCGGTTTAGTCAGAGTGCTGATCGAATATATAAGAGGGAATTTAGGAAAACCTAGTTCGGGTTGCATTAAAAATATGGAAAAATATTCTAAAATCATCTTTTAATATATAAAAGTGAACTGTGAAATCAATTTTGGAAAATGAGGTTCGGAAGGTTGACATTTTGGCTAGTGACCAAAATGTAATTTTTGAAAGTTGCGGGACAGTTTTATAAAGGATTGAAACTTTGAATCTTTAAGGAGCTATTATTCCAAAAAGGATTTCTCCAGATTTTTCTAAGATATTTTAAGTCTAAAATCTGATTTTAAAGATTAAGAAAAGAGAGGGAAATCATTTTAACCAAATCTTAACTATTTTTTCTATTTTCTCTCAAATTCTCTTTTCTCTCATTTTCTCTCTACCCAAACAAGATTTCCTCAGATTTCTTTCTCTGATTTTGACATCTACATCTCTCATTTCAACTCTCATTTGATTCCTAATCATCTCATCATCAAAACCTCTCAATTTGCAAATTGTTTCATCAAGCATTTTGGCTCTAAAAGGGAGAAATTCAAGTTTGGAGGTAAGAACGTCCTTCTCCTCTAAACTATCAGTTCTTTACTGAAATTCCTAAGTTCTCAATCCTTGATTCATGTTTTATTAAAGGCTTTTCAATTGAGATCTTGATTTTTGGCTAAAATGCAAGATTTGGTGATTTTGGTGAAAATTTCGTGTGATCTGTTTAAGCAGGGTTTTGAAGTGTTAAAATGATGTTAAATGAATGCTAAAATGATTAGAAGTTGAGGTTTAATCAATGCAATCCCGGATAGGTTGAATTTCCTAAGTTTGGCTTGAGTTTTTGGTTGTTTTTGGAGTGTTTTTGGTGATCTGTTATACCTGGAGGTATAAGGACGTGGTTGTGATCTTTTTGCATGTTAGTTGAAGTATAAAAATGGTTAGAAGTGATGGATCTTGGCTGGGTTAAGTTTTGGAAGTGTTTGGAGATGATTTCGGTTGTGTTTGGTAGCCAAATTGTTAGATTTGTGTTGAGCAGCGAGTTGTGTTGATGTTGCTGGTGTTTTAATGCATAAGGATGCATTAATGTTCTGTTTTTATGTGCTTGAAACAGGGGAGGTTGATCCTTGAGTTTTGGAGGTGTTTTCGGAAGGTTTCGGAAGCTTGGAAAGCTTGTTGGCTAGGCTTGTTTGGTAATCGGTGAGTGAAAATGGATTTTCAGCTTTTAAACCAAAGGTTGAAGGTTTTGGGAGCTTAGTTTAAGTCTAAACAACTTTGCTAAGCTCAAGTGTAAGTTTTCGGATTACTCTCTTTAAGTGGTGGCCAAGTTTTGATGAAATGTGAAATGATGGTTTTGCATGATTTGCTACTGTTTTGGAAAGCATGTTTGAGCATGTTAATTGCTGATGTTTTAGCATGATTTATGCTGATGTTTTAAGCCATGTGTTGAAGGTGTCTCTAGGTAAGAGTGCCTTGTTTTTATGCGTTGTTAAATGATGATTTAATGCTTTGAAATGCATGATGAAATGGCTTGATTTAAATGCTTTAAAACAGTGGATTACATGATGTATAAAGTGTGTATTGGCAAGTGATGGTTTGTAAAAGTGAAGGTCACTAAGGTGGTTAAAAGTCCTTGAGTGAGCCTTGTTATCTAAGATCATCAAGGTGGTTAAAAGTCCTTGGATGAATCTTGTTGCGGACACTAAGGTGGTTAAAAGTCCTTAGGTGCTCCTTTCCATGGTGGTTAAAAGTCCATGGGGCCAAGGTGTTTAAAAGTCCTTGGGGCCAAGGTGTTTAAAAGTCCTTGGGGTATTTCAAGCTACGGACACAAAGGTGGTTAAAAGTCCTTGTGTGGTCCATTCATGGTGTTTAAAAGTCCATGGCCAAGGTGTTTAAAAGTCCTTGGGGTCCAAGGTGTTTAAAAGTCCTTGGGGAAAGTTGTTGAACTTGATTTCATAAATGAAATGTATCACTTGAGCCAATATGACATGTTTTGTACATGAGATGCATGAGATGCATGATTTGATGTTTATGTTGAAGTATGAGATGCTAGTTTAAATGAAATGTGGAAGCATGTTATTGTTTGATTTAAAGTACGCTTTGAGCATGTGTAAAGGTTGTTTACAAGCATGAATTACAAACGGTTTTAAATGCATTATTGAATGGTTTTTAAAGAGCGCTCCTCACTAAGCTTTGGCTTACGCTCTCTCGTTTTCTTGATTCAATAATGCAGAGCATTAGAGTGCATTGAGGGCAGCAAGAGGAGGCAAGCACACAAGTTCAAGTAAAGCTCAATGTATGGAAGGTTTTGTTAAACATTTTAGCTTTTGGGTCGATTTGGCAATGGGGGACCAATGTATATGTTTTGGGAGGTGTTTAAGACTCCCTAAGTATGTTAAATGTTGCTGTGGTTGTTGGTTGTTAGATTGATCTCTTATATGCTTGGCTATGAAGGTTTATGCATGAAAGGTAGCTTAAGTAGGAAGCATGTCATTTAAATTGGGGCTTTTCATGTGTGATGGTTATGAGTTGAATTGTTGATGCATTTATGATCCCTGCATGTTGTATATCTATGTGGTATGATTTGGTGATGTTAATCTGAGGTTTGAAGCATGAATGGTATGAATTTCAAGTCGATTTCAGACAGGGGTATCGGTACTCGGGCTCGCGTATCGATACGCCTGAGCCAAATAAGCTCTTTTCTGCCCAGGCGTATCGGTACGGTTGTGGGGGTATCGATACTCATCTGGGTAAAGTTTGAATGTCGTATCGGTACAGGGGATATCGTATCGATACCGTTGCTCGAGTTTGGTTACTGCCTTCCCCGCGTATCGATACGACATCAGGTGTATCGATACCTGACCGTTAAATTCAGTTAAAAGTATCTTTATATGTTTTGCTTTGTTTACGTTTTAGTCCTGAATCATGTTTGATCAATTGCATGAGCTGTGGATGTCCTTTTGAGCTGAAATTTCACAGAGAAGCATGAAACCTGACTAATTTCAAGATGGTAACTTTAATTTGGGATAAATCCCTTAATTTATCAGAATTTCCAATTTGGTCCCTAAAGTTGCAATTTGTTCAATTGGGTCCCTGTTTGATCTCTGATGTTTGTGATCTTTCAATATCTTGTTTGTATGATCACAATTAAGGTTAATGTGCATCTAGACAAGATTAAAAAGAAAAAAAAAGGGTCGTTAATCAAGGTTGACTTTCGGGTTGACTTTGGTTTTCCCCGTGTAATCTTCGTAGTTCGGGTCAACCGTCTAGACCGGGCTAAGGGGGTTACATTTGGTGGTATCAGAGCTGAGTTCTAGAGTAATTGGGAATGTGTGTATGCATGATTGAAGCATGGTTTGGTTTGTATGCTTGTTGGGTGAAAGCATGTTTAGTGATATGATATGATGATGTGTATGTGATGCATGTTGTGATGATGCATGATGAGGGTACCCATTGCCAAACCAAAGCTAAAGGGATGATGTTGTTTTTGAAAGAAATTGAGCTTGAATACTTGGAATTTGCTTACCTTGCTGGTCCTGACTTGTTTTATTTTGTATTGTTATACATGGTAAAGTATGGCACCACGTAGAGAGTTAAGGAGTAGCGCGAGAGCTACGACCCCGGAAGGGAATGTGAATGATGAGCACACTGGTAGTGCTGTGATACCTCCTCCTCCACCTGGTGGTGGTGGTGCGGAGAGGGAAAGAGCTGGAGCTGGAGCTGAGGCAGCTGGTGCTGGAGCTGCAGGACCTGAAGCTGGTCAGGGGCAAGCGATACCTGACATGTCTGTGCTTGTACAAGCTATTGCGGGTGCGTTTCGAGCAGCAGTAGCTGGAGCTCAAGGAGCTGGGCATCAAGGAGATGCTGGTGCTAGACTACCCTTGGAACGTTTGCGCAGTCTTGGTGGGACTGAGTTTAGGGGTATGTCAGCTGAGAGGTCTGAAGCGTGGTTGGAGAGTACTAAGCGTGTCTTGGGACAAATGAGTTGCACTGATGTGCAGAAGCTGGGATGTGTGGTGTCACTGCTGCAAGGTGATGCTTATACGTGGTGGACGACCACAATCTCTGGGATGGCTGATGCTGATGTTACATGGACGTTCTTTCAGCATGCGTTCAAGAGGAGATATCTGGGAGTTAGATATCTGGATGAAAAGAAGCGTGAATTCATGTCTCTGACCCAAGGGAACATGAGTGTGGCTGAGTATGAGGTACAGTTTGTACGTCTTAGCCAGTATGCACCTGAGTTGGTACCTGATGAGCGCGAAAGGTGCGAAAGGTTCCGTTATGGTTTGGTGACGGAGGTTAAGACTTATATGTTAGCTGCTGAGTACAATGATTTCGATGTGCTGGTTAGTCGGTCCATGGACATTGAGATGAACCTGAGTTTGTCTGCTAAGGGTGCTGGAGCTAGTTCTGGAAAGAGAGCTGTTGAGTATAGTTCCGGTGGACGGAACAAGAGAGGGCGTGATCAGAGGTTTCAGTCCTCGTCTAAGAGAGGTGGAGGTGCATCTGCTAGGGGTGGCAATGCTAGAGCTGACCCTAGTACTTGTTGGATTTGTGGTTCCCGTGGTCACTTGAAGCGTGACTGTCCTCGTGCTGGGAGAGAGGTGCAAGCTCCTGTGATAGCAGCTGGTTATGAGTGCTGGAGTTGTGGTTCAGCTGATCATCTGAGACGCGATTGTCCGAGGATGGCTGGTGGTCAAGAGCGTGCTCCTGTTGTTGCAGAACCGCAGAGAGGTCGTGGGCGCGGCCGTGGTAATTTTCAGAGACGAGAGGAAGGTGGGCGCGGTGTAGCTCATGTTGTGGCTATTCAACCTGAGGGTGGAGGCCAAGCGAGGGTGTATGCTCAGCGCGAAGGAAGGAATGATGCAGATGTGATTGCAGGTACCTTTACTTTGCAATCCTTGTCATTGCTTTCTTTGATTGATTCTGGATCTACGCATTCATACATTCTTCGTGAGCATGCTGAGTTGCTTGGTTTGCCTGTTGAGTTTTTGGATGTTGGTGTTAGAGTCACTAGTTCTTTTGGTGAAACTGTTGTGACTCGTAAGCTTTATAAAAGGTGTCCTTTGGTTGTTCAAGAGCATGTCTTTCTTGTTGATCTTATGGAGTTGCCCTTTTATGGTTTTGATGTGATCCTTGGTATGGATTGGCTTGCTGAGCATCGTGCCATTGTGGATTGTGAGAATAAGCGGGTTTCGCTTAGGCTTGCGGATGATTATGAAGTGGTGGTGGTTGGTGAGAATGTGAAGTTTCTTGCCAATGTTGTTTCTACCTTGGAGGCGAGCAGGATGCTGAGGCAAGGTTGTGAAGCTTTTCTGGCTTTTGTGATGAATCCTAGTTCGAAGGAGCTGAGGGTGCAGGATATCAGGGTTGTGAAGGAGTTTCCTGATGTTTTTCCTGAAGAATTGCCTGGTTTACCTCCTAATCGTGAGGTGGAGTTTGGTATTGAGCTGTATGAGAATACCACTCCTGTGTCCATTACTCCCTATAGAATGGCACCTAAGGAGCTGAAGGAACTGAAGACGCAGTTGCAAGAGTTGCTTGATCGTGGTTTCATCCGGCCGAGTGTTTCGCCTTGGGGTGCTCCTGTCTTGTTTGTGAAGAAGAAAGATGGCACGATGAGGATGTGCATTGATTACCGTCAGCTGAACAAGTTGACTATCAAGAATCGGTATCCGTTGCCGAGGATTGATGATCTCTTTGATCAATTTCGGGGAGCTGCTGTGTTCTCTAAGATTGACTTGAGGTCAGGGTATTATCAATTGAAGGTGAAGGATGTGGATGTGCCTAAGACAGCTTTCAGGACAAGGTATGGGCATTATGAGTTCCTTGTGATGTCGTTTGGTTTGACAAATGCTCCTGCTGCTTTCATGGACATGATGAATCGTGTTTTTCATGAATACCTGGACAAGTTTGTCGTGGTGTTCATTGATGATATCCTTGTGTACTCGCGTACTGAGGAAGAGCACGAAGAGCATTTGAGAATTGTGTTGCAAGCTTTGTTGGAGAATCAGCTTTATGCTAAGTTGAGCAAGTGTGAGTTTTGGCTTAGAGAGGTTGTTTTTCTTGGGCATGTGGTCTCAGCTGAGGGGATTCGTGTTGATCCTCAGAAGATTGAAGCGGTGATGAACTGGAAAGTTCCTAAGTCTGTTCAGGAGGTTCGTAGTTTCCTTGGTTTGGCAGGATACTACCGAAGGTTTGTGGATGGTTTTTCCAAGATTGCTGCTCCTTTGACGAAGTTTCTGCAGAAAGATGTTAGGTATGAGTGGACAGAAGCGAGACAGCAAGCTTTTGAGAAGCTGAAGTTGGCTTTGACGCAAGCTCCTATCTTGATTCAGCCTGAATCAGGGAAAGAGTTTGTAGTCTACAGTGATGCATCCTATGTTGGTTTGGGGTGTGTGCTGATGCAAGAGGGTAAGGTTGTGGCTTATGCGTCGCGGCAGTTGAAGGTGCATGAGCGCAATTATCCTACGCATGATATTGAGTTGGCTGCAGTGGTTTTTGCTCTGAAGATCTGGAGGCATTATCTGTATGGTGAGAAGTGTACGGTGTACACGGATCACAAGAGTTTGAGGTATCTGATGTCTCAGAAGGAGTTGAATCTCAGGCAGCGACGTTGGTTGGAGTTGCTCAAGGATTATGATCTGACGATAGAGTATCATCCTGGAAAGGCCAATGTTGTTGCGGATTCCTTGAGTAGGAAGGTAGCTGTTGAGCTGAGAGCTATGTTTGCTAGCTTGAGTATATCGCAGGATGGTGGTCTTGTTGCTGAGTTGCAGGTGAAACCTTCGTTGGTTCAGTTGATCAAGGATAAGCAGTTGTTGGATGATTCCTTGGTGTCTCATGTTCAGGATATCGCGGAGGGTAGACCTTCGGATTTCTGTTTTAATGAGGATGGGGTGTTGTGTTTTGGTAATCGGATAGTAGTGCCTGCAGATGCTGAGTTGAGGCATGCTATTCTAGCTGAAGGTCATAGTAGTCCTTTTGCTATGCATCCTGGTAGTACAAAGATGTATCGCGATCTTCGTGATGAGTACTATTGGGTGGGCTTGAAGAAGGATGTGGCAGAGTTCGTGAGCAAGTGTTTGGTGTGTCAGCGAGTTAAGGCTGAACATCAGGTTCCTTCTGGTTTGTTGCAACCGTTGAAAATCCCTGAATGGAAGTGGGAGAGGGTTACCATGGATTTTGTATCTGGTTTGCCTTTGTCTCCGTCGAAGAAGAATTCTGTTTGGGTGATTGTGGATCGCCTGACGAAGTGTGCACATTTCTTGTCTGTGCATACTACGTTTTCCTTGGATAAGCTGGCAGAGCTGTACGTTGCTGAGGTTGTGAGGTTGCATGGTGTGCCTAAGTCGATCGTGTCGGATAGGGATCCGAGGTTCACGTCGCGTTTTTGGCAGTGTTTGCATCAAGCTTTGGGTACAAGGTTGCATTTCAGTACATCCTATCATCCTCAGTCGGATGGCCAGTCTGAGCGAGTTATTCAGATTTTGGAGGATATGTTGAGATGTTGCGTGATAGAGTTCCAAGGTTCTTGGGAGAAGCATCTGCCTTTGGTTGAGTTCGCTTACAACAACAGTTTTCAGGCAAGTATACAGATGGCACCTTATGAGGCTCTGTATGGGAGGAGGTGTAGGACTCCTCTGTGTTGGGCTGAAACTGGTCAAAAGTTGGTTTCGATGCCTGCTTTGTTGAAAGGTACCACCGAGAAAGTGAAGCTCATATGTGAGAGGTTGAAGGCTGCTTCTGATCGGCAGAAGTCTTACGCGGATTTGAAGCGTAGGGAGATAGAGTTTGCGGTGGGTGATCGCGTGTTCTTGAAGGTTTCGCCTTGGAAGAAGGTGATGAGGTTTGGGCGGAAGGGTAAGTTGAGCCCTAGATATATTGGACCGTATGAGGTTGTTGAGCGTGTTGGTCCTGTTGCGTATCGGTTGAGGTTACCTCAGGAGCTGGAGAAGATTCATGATGTGTTCCATGTTTCTATGCTCCGGAGGTATCGATCTGATCCTTCGCATGTGTTGCCTGTGGAGGAGGTGGAATTGAATCCGGATTTGACCTATGATGAGGAACCGGTGAAGATTCTGGATTCAGATAGCAAGGTTCTTCGTGGCAAGACCATTGAGTTGGTGAAGGTGCTGTGGAAGCATCGCGGTGTTGAGGAAGCCACGTGGGAGCGAAAGGAGGATATGCTGAAGCAGTTTCCTTATCTCTTTCCTTCAGGTAAATTTCGAGGACGAAATTTCTTAAGGGGGGGAGAGTTGTAACGCCCCGGTTTTGGGCTCAGAAGTTTTGGCGTTGACCGGTTTAGTCAGAGTGCTGATCGAATATATAAGAGGGAATTTAGGAAAACCTAGTTCGGGTTGCATTAAAAATATGGAAAAATATTCTAAAATCATCTTTTAATATATAAAAGTGAACTGTGAAATCAATTTTGGAAAATGAGGTTCGGAAGGTTGACATTTTGGCTAGTGACCAAAATGTAATTTTTGAAAGTTGCGGGACAGTTTTATAAAGGATTGAAACTTTGAATCTTTAAGGAGCTATTATTCCAAAAAGGATTTCTCCAGATTTTTCTAAGATATTTTAAGTCTAAAATCTGATTTTAAAGATTAAGAAAAGAGAGGGAAATCATTTTAACCAAATCTTAACTAATTTTTCTATTTTCTCTCAAATTCTCTTTTCTCTCATTTTCTCTCTACCCAAACAAGATTTCCTCAGATTTCTTTCTCTGATTTTGACATCTACATCTCTCATTTCAACTCTCATTTGATTCCTAATCATCTCATCATCAAAACCTCTCAATTTGCAAATTGTTTCATCAAGCATTTTGGCTCTAAAAGGGAGAAATTCAAGTTTGGAGGTAAGAACGTCCTTCTCCTCTAAACTATCAGTTCTTTACTGAAATTCCTAAGTTCTCAATCCTTGATTCATGTTTTATTAAAGGCTTTTCAATTGAGATCTTGATTTTTGGCTAAAATGCAAGATTTGGTGATTTTGGTGAAAATTTCGTGTGATCTGTTTAAGCAGGGTTTTGAAGTGTTAAAATGATGTTAAATGAATGCTAAAATGATTAGAAGTTGAGGTTTAATCAATGCAATCCCGGATAGGTTGAATTTCCTAAGTTTGGCTTGAGTTTTTGGTTGTTTTTGGAGTGTTTTTGGTGATCTGTTATACCTGGAGGTATAAGGACGTGGTTGTGATCTTTTTGCATGTTAGTTGAAGTATAAAAATGGTTAGAAGTGATGGATCTTGGCTGGGTTAAGTTTTGGAAGTGTTTGGAGATGATTTCGGTTGTGTTTGGTAGCCAAATTGTTAGATTTGTGTTGAGCAGCGAGTTGTGTTGATGTTGCTGGTGTTTTAATGCATAAGGATGCATTAATGTTCTGTTTTTATGTGCTTGAAACAGGGGAGGTTGATCCTTGAGTTTTGGAGGTGTTTTCGGAAGGTTTCGGAAGCTTGGAAAGCTTGTTGGCTAGGCTTGTTTGGTAATCGGTGAGTGAAAATGGATTTTCAGCTTTTAAACCAAAGGTTGAAGGTTTTGGGAGCTTAGTTTAAGTCTAAACAACTTTGCTAAGCTCAAGTGTAAGTTTTCGGATTACTCTCTTTAAGTGGTGGCCAAGTTTTGATGAAATGTGAAATGATGGTTTTGCATGATTTGCTACTGTTTTGGAAAGCATGTTTGAGCATGTTAATTGCTGATGTTTTAGCATGATTTATGCTGATGTTTTAAGCCATGTGTTGAAGGTGTCTCTAGGTAAGAGTGCCTTGTTTTTATGCGTTGTTAAATGATGATTTAATGCTTTGAAATGCATGATGAAATGGCTTGATTTAAATGCTTTAAAACAGTGGATTACATGATGTATAAAGTGTGTATTGGCAAGTGATGGTTTGTAAAAGTGAAGGTCACTAAGGTGGTTAAAAGTCCTTGAGTGAGCCTTGTTATCTAAGATCATCAAGGTGGTTAAAAGTCCTTGGATGAATCTTGTTGCGGACACTAAGGTGGTTAAAAGTCCTTAGGTGCTCCTTTCCATGGTGGTTAAAAGTCCATGGGGCCAAGGTGTTTAAAAGTCCTTGGGGCCAAGGTGTTTAAAAGTCCTTGGGGCCAAGGTGTTTAAAAGTCCTTGGGGTATTTCAAGCTACGGACACAAAGGTGGTTAAAAGTCCTTGTGTGGTCCATTCATGGTGTTTAAAAGTCCATGGCCAAGGTGTTTAAAAGTCCTTGGGGTCCAAGGTGTTTAAAAGTCCTTGGGGAAAGTTGTTGAACTTGATTTCATAAATGAAATGTATCACTTGAGCCAATATGACATGTTTTGTACATGAGATGCATGAGATGCATGATTTGATGTTTATGTTGAAGTATGAGATGCTAGTTTAAATGAAATGTGGAAGCATGTTATTGTTTGATTTAAAGTACGCTTTGAGCATGTGTAAAGGTTGTTTACAAGCATGAATTACAAACGGTTTTAAATGCATTATTGAATGGTTTTTAAAGAGCGCTCCTCACTAAGCTTTGGCTTACGCTCTCTCGTTTTCTTGATTCAATAATGCAGAGCATTAGAGTGCATTGAGGGCAGCAAGAGGAGGCAAGCACACAAGTTCAAGTAAAGCTCAATGTATGGAAGGTTTTGTTAAACATTTTAGCTTTTGGGTCGATTTGGCAATGGGGGACCAATGTATATGTTTTGGGAGGTGTTTAAGACTCCCTAAGTATGTTAAATGTTGCTGTGGTTGTTGGTTGTTAGATTGATCTCTTATATGCTTGGCTATGAAGGTTTATGCATGAAAGGTAGCTTAAGTAGGAAGCATGTCATTTAAATTGGGGCTTTTCATGTGTGATGGTTATGAGTTGAATTGTTGATGCATTTATGATCCTTGCATGTTGTATATCTATGTGGTATGATTTGGTGATGTTAATCTGAGGTTTGAAGCATGAATGGTATGAATTTCAAGTCGATTTCAGACAGGGGTATCGGTACTCGGGCTCGCGTATCGATACGCCTGAGCCAAATAAGCTCTTTTCTGCCCAGGCGTATCGGTACGGTTGTGGGGGTATCGATACTCATCTGGGTAAAGTTTGAATGCCGTATCGGTACAGGGGATATCGTATCGATACCGTTGCTCGAGTTTGGTTACTGCCTTCCCCGCGTATCGATACGACATCAGGTGTATCGATACCTGACCGTTAAATTCAGTTAAAAGTATCTTTATATGTTTTGCTTTGTTTACGTTTTAGTCCTGAATCATGTTTGATCAATTGCATGAGCTGTGGATGTCCTTTTGAGCTGAAATTTCACAGAGAAGCATGAAACCTGACTAATTTCAAGATGGTAACTTTAATTTGGGATAAATCCCTTAATTTATCAGAATTTGCAATTTGGTCCCTAAAGTTGCAATTTGTTCAATTGGGTCCCTGTTTGATCTCTGATGTTTGTGATCTTTCAATATCTTGTTTGTATGATCACAATTAAGGTTAATGTGCATCTATACAAGATTAAAAAGAAAAAAAAAGGGTCGTTAATCAAGGTTGACTTTCGGGTTGACTTTGGTTTTCCCCGTGTAATCTTCGTAGTTCGGGTCAACCGTCTAGACCGGGCTAAGGGGGTTACATTCTCAGCCGCTCTCTTCCCAAAGCTAGATCCACCCGCTCGGCCAGACAAACCAAGATTTGACTCAATGTCCTTGGCTCTAGTGACCAAGACATCGAAATTAGTATAGTCAGCCGCAAGCATAAACGTCTTGACATCCGTTACCAACCCATAACGGAAATGTTTGCACCTCTCCCGCTCATTAGGGATCAGCTCAGGTGCATACTGACTAAGGCGGACAAACTGGATCTCATACTCAACCACCGACATGCTTCCTTGCACAAGAAACATGTAACCCCCTTAACTCGGGCTAGAAGGTTGACCCGAATTAAGAAGTTTACACGGGGAAAACCAAAGTCAACCTGAAAGTCAACCTTGATTAACGACCCTTTTTTTTCTTTTTAATCTTGTCTAGATGCATATTAACCCTAATAATACCTTCGAGGAAAACATACTCGAAAACCACAGCAATCGGACAACGAACAGGGACTCGATTGCACAACATACAGATTTAGGGACCAAAACGTAAAAACTGAAAATTATGAGGACTTAACCAGTTTTTAAGTTACCAATATGAAATTAATCATGTTTCATGCTTCTCAGTCAAATTTCAACTCAAACGGGCATCTCAAACACATCCAATTGCATAAACAAGGTTCAGGACCAAAACGCAAAGATTTCAAAACATATAACCATCAATTTCAGTGCCCAACGGTCGCGTGTTCCGGAACAGGGCTGAACCGTTCCGAAACGCGGGACCGTTCCGAAACTCGTTGCGGAACGAGGCTTGGCAGTGGAAAATCTGTTACGGAACGGCTCTGCCCGTTTCGGAACGCCTAGGACATTTCAGGCCCTCTGTTCCGAAACGGTAGCACCTGATCCGAAACGTGCTGCCCAGAATTGCAGATTTTTGCTAGTTTAAATCACAATTGACCCACCAGACATATTCCAAAGGCAACCAAAACATACCAGCAAGTCATTCAACACTCAATGAACATATTAGCATCAACCAATCTCAAACATAGCATTAAATGAGGAAAAACCCAATTCTATAGGCATGCTTCCTATATAGCAAACCATAAAACCATCAATTCTCCAAAACCTCATACCAAAGGCCATTTACATGTTCTAACATCATCAAAAGCATAAAACCAACTTAGGGAGTCCAAAACAACTCCCCAAAACAACAACATAGGTTCCCATTGCCAAATGCCCAAAAGCTAATAGTGTTAGGAAAACATTCACCATACATGAGCTTAGTTCTTCACTTGGATTCTTGACCTCCTTGCTGCCCTTTATGCACTTCAATGCTCTGCATTATTGGTTTAAGAAAAGAGAGAGCGTAAGCACATAGCTTAGTGAGGAATGCTCATTTAAAACATCTCAATAATGCATTAACAAAACTCCTTTTTAAAACCTTAGTTCAAACATCGTTTGATCATGCACATATGTATATAAACCAAGCATTTCATGCTTCAATTCATTAACTTGTCATATTGGATCTCAAGTGATAATCATAACCATTTCCAAAACACAATCGACAATCGGATACGCGGATTACAAGCGTTGTCCCACACGCTTCATACACACTACCAATATCAAGGTGGAGCATGGTACAATCACAACCCCTCAACACCCGTGATGGAGACCATGGTACAATCACAACCCCTCCACATCACTCATTGGTAGTTGTATAACATCACTAACGAGATCACGGGACATACAACACAAGACTCACACGTGGACTTTAAACCACCATTGTGATCTTACCAAACACAAGGTCCACACATGGAATTTTAACCACCATTATGACCTTAACACAAGACCCACCCATGGACTTTTAACCACCATGGTGTCTTTAACCATCTCGTTAGTGTACTTGGATGGAGCATGGTACAATCACAACCCCTCGACATCCAAAGCGACTTTATTCACGGTGCACCCAATCCTATAGCCGGCTAACTATATCCGATTCAAGTACTTTTAAACCAAGACATCACTTGCCAATATACATCATTTAACAACAATAATCCACTGTTTTAAAGCATTTAACAAAGCCACAAATAATCATGCATTACTATGCATCAAAACCACATTTAACAATGTTCAAATCAAGGATCTCTTACCTTGAGCATCCTTCAACACATGGCTTATAAAACCAGCATTAACATGCTAAAAATATGCTTTCAAAACAGAATTTAAACATGCAATTAAAACACATTGCATTCAACCAACACATGGTTCATCAACAAGAGAGTTTTTCCGAAAACTTACTCTTGAGCTTAGCTAAGTTGTTTAGACTTAAACTAAGCTCCCAAAACCTTCAAACATTGGTTTCAAAGCTGGAAACCAAACTCCACTCACCGATTCCGTTTCGCAAGCTCGCCAAAACACTAATCAAGCTTCCGGATCAACACCACAAGGATCCGAAGATGTCTCCCCTGTTTTAAACACATCAAAGCAGAGGATTAATGCATCATCATGCATTAATATCTTCAACCAAGACACCTAAACTCGTTGCTCTCATCAACACTCACATTTCGGCTACCAAACACAACCGAAATCACATCCAAACATCTCTACAACACTACCAGCCAAGATCCATCAATTCCAATCATTCATAAACCTCAATTAACATCCAAAAAGGATCTAACCACGTCCTTATACCTCCAGCTATAGCAGAACATCAAGATCACCCAAAAAACCACCAAAAACTCAAGCAAAACTTAGGAAAATCAACCTATTCGGGATTGCATTGATTAAACCTCAATTTCTCATCAATTATACATCCAATTTACTTCAAAAACACATCTCAAAACAGTGCCCAACCATTTCATACGAATTTCATCAAAAATTAACCAAATCTTGCATTTTAAAGCCAAGATCAAGAACACAATTGCAAAACCTATAATAAAACACAAATCAAGGATTGAGAACTTGGGAATTTCAGTAAAGAACTGAGTATTTAGAGGAGAAGGACGTTCATACCTCTAAATGTGAGTTTCTCCCTTTTTGGAACCAAGATTCTTGAAAATCCAATAAGCAAATGCTAAGGTTTTGATGTTGAAATGATTAGAGATCAAATGAAGGTTGAAATCTCATCTTTAGATGTCAAAATCAGAGGGAAATTTGCTGGAGAAAAGTGTTTGGGCTGAGAGAAAAGTTGAGAGAAAAGAAATGGAAAATTTTAGAGAAAAGTTAGTTATGACAAAATATCTTTTTCCCTCCTTTTACATTTAATTAAAAACCATTAATAAATTGATTAATATTAAGAAAAATCTGGAGAAAACTCTTATTGGGTAAATAGCTCCTTAAAGATTCAAAGTTTCAATCCTTTTTAAAACAGTCACCAAGTTTTCGAAAATTACATTTTAGTCACTAACCCAAAATGTCACACTTCCAAACCTCATTTTGTAAAGTTGATTTCACCACACTCTTATATATAATAAAAGAGGATTTTAAGATATTTTTCCATATTTTTAATGCATCCCGAACTAGGCTTTCCTACAATTACCCTTTTATATTCGAACCGCAATCCGACCGACCCGGTCCAAACCCAAAACTTCTAGGCCCAAAATTGGGGTGTTACAAAACATAAATTCTCTTTTCTTCTCATCTAGGTATCGCACACCCAGATACTTCCGCTTGAACGCATTCAGGAAAAACGTCCAAGTCACATCATTGTCCTCCATTCCAGAGATAGTGGTCGTCCACCACGTATAAGCATCACCGTGCAGCAGTGACACCACACAACCCAACTTATGCACATTATTGTAGCTCATCTGACCCAAAATCCTCTTGGTGCTTTCCAACCAAGACTCAGATCCTTCTAGAGATAAACCTTTGAACTCAGTTCCTCCAAGACTGCGAAGACGTACCAAAGGCAATCTCACATTAGCATCATCCTGATGCGCGGCTCCATGAGCTCCAGCTACTGCTGCCTGAAAGGCTCCCGCAATAGCCTGAATCAACACAGTCATGTCAGGAGCAGCTTGCCCCTACACACCTTCAGGTCCAGCGACCCCAGCACCAGCACCAGCGTTTCCAACTCGAACACCACCATCACAACCAGGTGGCCCACCACCAAGAGGAGGAGGTAGATCCACAACATTCTCAACATTCTCATCGTTCTCATTCTGATTCTGAGCCATGGCTCTTTTATTTACTCTCATCTCTCTATGTGGCCCCATTTTAAAAAAAGCAATGCGCTGAAAAAATGCAATAAACACAATTAGGCACAATAAAGTAAGTAATCCAAGTACTCAAGCTCACTTTTGAAAACAAATTCCTTTCATTAATTTTGATATGGCAATGGGATCCTCTAACACACTCCAACATAGCATAACATCACAACCACATCACAATTGAAACCATGCATCACTTTTCACACAACACTCTTTCACCCAAAAGGCTCATCATGAAAATACACTTACATCATCCACATAACAAATCCCAAAGATACGAGAACTAAGCTTTGATACCACAAAATGTAACCCCCTTAGACCGGCCTAGACGGTTGACCCGAACTACAAAGATTACATGGGGAAAACCAAAGTCAACCCAAAAGTCAACCTTGATTAACGACCTTTTTTTTCTTTTTAATCTTATCTAGATACACGTTAACCCTAAGTGAGTACTCATAAAACATATTTGAGAAAGGCACAGCGATCGAACGACGTAGGGGACTCAATTGCACTTATTACAAATTTAGGGACCAAAATGTATTTTTTGTAAATTAGAAGGTCATTACAGATTTTAAGGTTATCTATATGAAATTAGTCATGTTACATGCTTCTCTGCCAAATTTCATCTTAATTGGACATCTCAAACTCAAGCAATTGCAACATCAACATTTGGGACTAAAATGTAAAGCTTGCAAACTTCAGCACCATTCAAATCAGTGCCCAACGGTCACCTGTTTCGAAACACCCACCTGTTGTATCGAAACACAGGATCGGAACGGAGTTGACCATTTCGATACGCGGTTGGTTCCGAGACCAGTTCCGAAACGAGGCATTCCAGTAGCCAAAACGTTCCGAAACGGCCCTTAGCGTTTCGAGACACGTAGGCCATTTCAGGCCCCCGTTTCGAAACACTAGAGGGTGTTTCGATACGGTTTGCCCAGAAACTGCAATTAATGCTGGTTTTTCATGCATAAATCCAATCAAACACATCCAAATGACTTCCCAAGCATATCATCAAATCATCAAACATATAAGGAACATATTTAGGACACCTAAACACCTTCATAGCAACAAACATGAAAACTCACAAGTCTAGAGGCATGCTTCCTAATATTAAAACCACAAAAGAAAATCAAACCTCCAAACAAGCAATTAAGGCCATTTACAATTCAAAACAACCAAGGCAAACATGCCACAACCTCATGGAGTTTAACACATCTCCCAAAACAAATCTTAGGTTCCCATTTCCAATATATCAAAACTAATAGTGTTTGAAAACATCACCATACATGAGCTTGGATTTCCTCGGATGAACTTAGCTTCCTTGATGCCCTTAAACACCTCAATTATCTGCATTATTGGTAAAAGAGAGCGTAAGCACAAATGGTTAGTGAGGCGTGCTCTAAAGAAAACCAACACAATAATGCATTTTTAGAAAACACTTCCATCAAAGCTTTTAAACCACATGCTCATCTCATTCTCATGCTTGGAAAACTTCAAAGCAAACTCATTGAAATCACATGTACCTTCATTCTATCTCATGGATTAAAACCATTGCAAATTTCATGACAAAGCCACTCACATGCTTGTATTGACAAAGCATTCTAAACAAAAATACATATGCATATCTCTTAGCATAAATCATTTCATCAAAGGTACATGTATAACAAAATCATTTCATCATTTATATTGGCATTTAGCATCTCATCAATACTCGCATATGCAGACACATTTCTACACTAGACGCTTTCGGTGGAATCTCACATCACCGTACTCACTTGTCTAGCAAAAACTTCCGGTGGAATCTCTCATCACCGTACTTGCATGGCGGAATCTCTCATCACCACAAAGCTTGGTTATTTCACCAAGTCCTACTCGATGGAATGCCCATCATCGGAAAATCTCCCTTTGGCTTAACCAAAGAGCACGTACAAATTTTTAGTTTATAGTGCACTCTCATCCTATTGATCAATCAATTATATCTGGTAAGTTTCTCAACCTCTATGCCAATATAATGTGTTAAATTATCATCACACCTACTGTTTTTCATGCAATATATCTCAAATGTTTTCTCAACACATTTCAAATCATAAACCATACTTTGCTTTAAACCAAAAGCTCAAATCTAATCAATGCAACATGCCATCACATGACATCTCTACAAGCGTAATCTCATGCTCCAAAACATGCATAGAAACAGTAGGAATTTAACCATCACAAACCATGAGCATGTAAAAGCATTTTAGGGGCAAACACCACTTTAGTGAGACCAAATCAAATCATACTTACTTCCTGATTTAGGAAGGTGTTCCAAACATCTCCTAAATCCCAAAACCTTGTGTTTTTTTCCTCATGGACTTCGAAACCAAATGCACTCACCAATTTTGTTTTGCTTGCTTGCCGAAACGCCAATTAAGCTTCCGGATCGACTACGAAAGTGTCCGAAGATGTCTCCCCTGTTTTAGACAAATAAAAGCAGAGGATTAATGCATCATCATGCATTGAAATCTTCAACCAACACTCCTAAACTCGCTGCTCTAAGCAAACACAACATTTCGGCTACCAAACACAACCGAAATCACCTCCAAACTCCTCCAAAACTTAACCCAGCCAAGATCCATCACTTCTAATCATTTCTAAACATCAAGCACCATCAAAAACAATCCTAAACTCGACCTTATACCTCCAGCTATAACAGAACACCAAGAACACCTCAAAAACCACCATTTTCTTAAGCAAAAACTTAGAAAACACAACCTTTTCGGGATTAGATTGGTAAAACCTCATTTCTAACATCGTTTAACATTCAAAATACATTAAAGAACCTTCTCAAAACAGAGCCCAATCAATCACAACGAAATTCTTCAAGATCTCTTCCAAATCTTGAGTTTTAAGCCAAAATCATGTTTCTAACATTAAAACCATTTAAAAAACTTTAATAAAGGATTGACAACTTGGGAATTTCAGTAAAGAACTGAGTATTTAGAGGAGAAGAACATTCTTACCTCTAAATGATGATTTCTCCTTGATTTGGGCAAAATTCCATGAAAATGCAATGTGGAAATCAAAAGGATTTGTTGCAAGATTGATTAGAAACCAATAGATGATGGAAATCTCATTAATTTAAGTGGAGATCAATGTGAATTTTGCTGGCGAAAATGTGTTTGGATGATGGGATTTTGAGAGAAAAGTGAATGAGAGAAAATTAGGAAAAGGTAGTTATGAAAGTCAAAATTAAGTTTTCCCTTTTCTTTTATTTAATTAAAACATTAATTAAATCACCCAAATTAAGGAAAAATCTGGAGAAAAACATTTTGGGTAATTATCTACTTAAAGATTCAAAGTTTCAATCCTTTACAAAACAGTCGCTAATAAACTTTGCAAAAATCGCATTTTGGTCACTACACCGAAATGTAGTATTTCCAAACCTTATTTTGTAAAATTGATTTCACCACTCTCTTATATATATTAAATGAGAATTTTTAGATATTTTTTCTATATTTTTAAAGCATCCTGAACTAGGCTTTTCTTAAAACCTCCTTTTATATTCGAACCGTTTATCAGACCGGTCCGGTTCAAAACCTAAACTTCTAAGCACAAAATTGGGGTGTTACAACTCTCCCCCTTAAGAAATTTCGTCCTCGAAATTTACCTGGAGGAAAAAGGTAAGGAAACTGCTTCTTCATGTCATCTTTTCTTTCCCACGTGGCTTCTTTAACACCACGATGTCTCCACAACACCTTAACCAACTCAAATGTCTTACCTAGAAGAACTTTACTGTCCGAATCCAGAATCTCAACTGGTTCCTCATCATAGTCAAATCTGGATTTAACTCCACTTCCTTCACATGCATAACATGTGAAGGATCCGATCTATACCTCCGAAGCATAGAGACATGAAACACATCATGTATCTTTTCCAACTCTTGTGGTAATCTCAGCTTATAAGCTACAAGACCCACACGTTCAATCACCTCGTATGGTTCAATATACCTAGGGCTCAACTTACCCTTCCGGCCAAATCTCATCACCTTCTTCCAAGGTGAAACCTTCAAGAACACACGGTCACCCACCGCAAACTCAATCTCCTTAAGCTTCAAATCTGCGTAAGACTTTTGTCAATCAGAAGCTGCCTTCAACCGCTCACATATGAGGTTCACCTTCTTGGTGGTTCCTTTCAACAAAGCCGGCATTGAGACCAACTTCTGCCCTGTTTGAGCCCAGCAAGAGGAGTTCTGCATTTCCTCCCATACAAGGCTTCATATGGTGCCTTTTGAATACTTGCCTGGTAGCTATTGTTATAAGCAAACTCCACCAAAGGAAAATGCTTCTCCCAAGAGCCTTGAAACTCATTCACACAGAACCTCAACATATCCTCAAGCACTTGGATAACACGCTCAGACTGTCCATCTGACTATGGATGATAAGAAGTACTGAAATTCAGTCGCGTACCCAAAGCTTGATGCAAACATTCCCAAAAACACAATGTAGACCTCGGATCTCTATCCGACACTATAGACTTTGGCACACCATGCAGACGCACAATCTCAGCTATGTACAGCTCTGCAAGCTTATCCAAAGTATACGTGGTATTCACATGTAAGAAATGTGCACACTTCGTAAGGCGATCCACAATCACACACACCAAATTCTTCTTCGATGGCGAGAAAGGCAAACCACACACAAAGTCCATGGTAATCCTTTCTCACTTCCATTCAGGAATCCTCAACGGTTGCAACAACCTTGAAGGAAGCTGATGCTCAGTTTTAACCCGCTGACAAACAATACACCTACTCACATATTCCGCAACATCTTTCTTCAAACCCACCCAATAGTACTCATCCTTCAGATCACGATACATCTTTGTACTACCAGGGTGCATAGCAAAAGGACTACTGTGAGCTTCAGTCAGAATAGTACGCCTCAACTCCGCATCATCTGGAACTATTATCCAACTTCCAAAACATAGGACTCCATCATCATTAAAACAAAAATTTGATGGTCTATCATCAGCGATATCCTGAACATGTGGCACCAGCGAATCATCCAAAAACTGCTTATCTTTTATCAACTGAACCAGAGATGGTTTCACTTGCAATTCAGCCATAAGACCTCCATCTTGCGAAATAATCAAGCTGGCAAACATAGCCCTTAACTCCACCGCCACCTTCCTGCTTAAGGCATCTGCCACAACATTAGCTTTTCCCGGATGGTACCCAATCGTCAGATCATAATCTTTAAGCAACTCCACCCAACGTCGTTTTCTAAGATTCAACTCTTTCTGAGACATCAGATACTTCAAACTCTTGTGATCCGTGTACATAGTACACTTCTGACCATACAGGTAATGTCTCCAAATCTTCAAAGCAAAAACCACCGCAGCTAACTCAATATCATGCGTAGGATAATTGCGCTCATGCACCTTCAACTGGCGCAATACATAAGCTACCAACTTACCCTCTTGCATTAGCACACACCCCAACCCAACGTAGGATGCATCACTGTACACCACAAACTCTTTTCCTGATTCAGGTTGAACCAAGACAAGAGCTTGCGTCAAAGTTGCCTTAAGCTTCTCAAAAGCTTGTTGTCTTGCTTCTGTCCACTCATACTTGACATCTTTTTGCAACAACTTCGTCAAAGGGGCAGCAATTTTCGAAAATTCATCCACAAACCTCCGGTAATATCCTGCCAACCCAAGGAAACTACAGACTTCATGAACGGATTTTGGAGGCTTCCAATTCATAACCGCCTCAATCTTCAAAATAAACTCGACTCATAATTTCATAAACTCGACTCAAAAATTCATAAACTCGACTCAAAAATTCAAAATAAAGTTTGAATTATAAAATAGAAATTCCAATAACTCGACTTGACTCGAAAAAATTAAATTTTTTGGTTTGTTGTAAAAATACCCGACTCATAATTTCATAAACTCGATGTTGTTTTTAGGTTAAATTTGGAGGTTAATCGATGTTGTTTTCGGTTGTTTCGGTTAGGCGATTGGTAGTTTTTGGCAATGCAATATGGTGGAATTTCTAGTTGGAGTTTTGAATGCATTGAGATGCATTAATCCTTTATTATTACGAGGTTAAAACATGGGAGAACGTTTCGGAAGCAACCAGTGAAGCTTTGGGAGCTTTGGACGCTTAGTTTCACGTCGACGAATCGAGGTTTCGCGTGTCGGTGAGTGAGAACGTGGATTTCAGCTTTGAAATGTTTTAAAGGTGATTTTAGGAACTTAGATGTAAGATTGAAACGCTTGTCTAATTTTGGAAGTAAGTATAAGGAATTTCTCTCTCGGTTGTGCTATTATGAAATGGTTTTATGCACTTGGTTTTGAATTCATGTTACCTACTGTTAATACATGTTTAAAGTATGTGGTTTATTGTTTTTAGTGTTAAATGGTAGAGGATGCACATGGTAAGTGATCCTTGTAAGTATATGACTTGTACTTGTGATTTAAAGCATGGTTTGATGTTTCGATAAAAGGTTTTTTGTTGATGCTTTGAAAACAGTGAGGTATGTGGTTAAATGTGAATTATATTAGTAAGTGATGTTATGAAAATGGTTTAAAAATGTTGTCGGATATAGTTAGTTGGCTATAGGATTGAGTGCACTATAAATAAGTCACCTTGGATGTTGTAAATGATATATATTGGGCAAGTTAGGCCAAGAGTCTTTTGCGTGCAAGTATACACAGTCTACAATTAATACAACTTGGTAAGCTGAGTTATCGATCCCGCAGAGATTAACTTGAATTTGATTGTTTGATTGTTACTTGCTTTGGAAGAAAAGATGTTTGTTTTTAAGGTTGTTTTGAAACTAAGGAAAAGAAAAATAAAATGAAGTAAATTGTTGGCAAGGAAGGTGTTTCTAAATTAGTGGTGACTGTTGGCAGGGAATGCCTAGATTCAACATGGCTCATGCCAGCCTTCATTGGCAAAATTGTCTTTGCATTGTTACCGAGCATATTCATTATTAGCAAAGCCTCTCTCGATGGTCATTGCCCTAAATTGGCCAAGTAAAAACCCCTATATCTCTATAGTGTATGTTTTTCTTAAACCAATTTGATTTGAACCAATCTATACTCTGAGGGGGTAGATTTTACTTCCGAAGTAATTTCATCTACTTGAACGACTTCTATCGAAGCTTCTCTCCCAAGTATTCAACAACTTAATAATCGCCAACCTAAGTTTGTTAAGATATGAGAAGGCAATAGGCGTACTAGGCCAGCTTTCGCTTGACAGAGTGTTTAGGGAAAAATAGAGTTGCCAAATAGAAAAACTTTGCAAAAAAACCGAATTATTATAAAGAAACTAAGGCATGAAGTCGATATTCAATCCAAAACATCCCCCACCAAAAATGAAAATTAGTTCATGGTGAGGGGATTAACCAACACAACCATACTCGTTTTCAAAATCATCATCATAAAAAAACTAAAGATAAACAACTTGTGCCAAGGGAATTGGAATAGGGGTCTCTCGATGCAGCCCTCCACACCATGCTCTCAGCCAAGAGGTTGAAACACCCTTCCTCGGTGCAGCCGGCCATCACTCGCTGATCACTCCAACGCCATACTCTAGTCACTCTCCACCCGATCACTCTCACTTCGTCTATCATCGTCTCGTTATATCACCATCTCTTCTCAATTCTTGATCGGTTGGTCTTTAGATAGGTCTGAGTGAGAAATGATGAGATAAGCCTTTGCATTTGAAATTGAAATGATTAAGGATAAAAGAGAGAGTTCTATCTGATAATTTTGACATCTTATCAGCTCGGTGTGATAGCTTATCAGGCTAGGTGTTGCACGTAATAAGTTCTTTGAATTTGGGTTCAAGTGTACATGTCGCAAGTTATAGTATAGAAAGAATCGTCTTCATAGGAATTGGTGCTACTTCAGGAATCTAATTTCTCGCACTAAAAATAAAAACACAATTTGGTGATTGTATGAGTTCTAATTAACAAGTACAATAAAGAGCAATTAAGTTAAAGATAGATGTAATCAAATAAGAGAGAATAGTCCAGGTTATCGTGAGTCGTGGAGTGGTAGTTGAATGGATCGTCTTGGTAATTGAGTGCAAGAGCAACTCAATTGCCTTGGCAACTGGAAACAGTCAGTTTGCTTGGGAAACTGATGGAGCGATTGGCTGGGCAACTGATGGAGCGATTTCTTGGGCAACTGAGAGACAAACTTCAAGGTTCGGCGAAGCATTCTTCAATGGTTTCTCCTTATCCCCAATTCAAAACACTAGTTAATTGTGCATGCATTGTTAATACATCCCTGCGTGAACCAAGGGTGGACAACAACCGATCTTGCGCTCCTTTTAGCAATTGAAATTCACAACTTATCCCTAAGTTAGATTAGTCTTCATCATCGATTAATTGAATAAAGACCATGCTCATCCGTTTCTTGAATATAACTCTCCTGATATTAGATAAATAGATTAATTCACGAGATCCTCTCCCAATTCACTCGCAAACAAAATTAAGAACCAAGAATGAACAAACCTTGAATTAAAATTACAAACTCAAATACCTAAACAAACAGAATCGTTCTCACAACCACAAAAACACATTAACCCAAGCCAATTAAATTTAGTTCATGGTTTGGTGCAAAAGTAACTAAAGATCTAAAAATCTCACCATGAATCAATAAGAAACAATGGGGAAGAAGAAGATGTTGAACAACCCTCTATTTTTCTCTCTCAACTAAACATGTTCTTCAGGTTGGCAGCTAGGCCCTCTTTATATAGGAGATGGCTAGGTCAAAGTCTTTCTTCAGGAGGAAGTTGAGTTGGAATTAAATAGCATTAAAGAGATAAATCTCTTTTAATATATTTTTATTCCTCCAAAAACTTCTCCTAAAACTATTGGAATTTAATCTCCCTTTGATATCTCCGTGGAACTCCACCACTTCTAGGATTTATCCTTGATTTTCGCAATTATCTCAAATTAAATGGATTTATCCTATCTTAAAAATCGGTAGCTCCTCTTCTTATCCTAGATTTGCTTCGAGAATTTTTAAATCTTGCACACATGCACAAAAACACACATACCCGCAGTACATTTTCCACGAAAGTCGACAATATTATGAAATCAAGCATGATTGTGAAGGAAATCATCAAAACATGCATGAATGCCTAATAATGCAACTAAAATGAGCTTAAGTCTAACGATAATATGAGTAAAAAGGGTAACAAAAGTATTACTTTTGAACACTTAACACACTCCCAAACTCGAACTACTGCTTGTCCTCAAGCAATGCAAACTAACAATTACCTCCCAAATCTTTAATCATCAAAGACATGCTTCAAACTTGAATTCAATCCTCAAAGCCGTGGCACAAAGTATGATCACCTTTTAATTTTTTGGATGGCACAAAAATTACCTAGAACCAAACTACAATGCTCGTGACAGTGTGTGTGCGTTGTTGTAGGGCGTGTAGGTGTTCCCTTTTTATAAGAGCGCAAGTGCACACTCATGTCAAGTTATAGTATAAAAGATGTTGAATCCCACGAGGATTAGATAGCTTGTCTCGTCTTTGTAGTTCCTGCACAATGATAAAGTAAAACACAAGTGAATAGGTTGGTTAAGATCGAAGAGTAAATAAAACACAAGTAAAAGAGAAAAGGTGAATAAGTTGATAGAGCAGGCAGGGTTATGCTGCCACTTAGTGTGAAAACTGCGTTGAATTAGATATGAGTTATCCTTTGCTGCCACGATATGCTTCCTCGGCGTGCAGATGGGCGGCAAACTATGACCCTGTCACGCGGCCGCAGCAGGTCACTGCCACTGTAGGGGTGTGTACTGTCCCGACAAGTGGAATGGATAAATTCCTGGTGGCAAGTCTGGCAGATACTCCAAGTTCGACAGGATAGTTGACAGTGATCCCTCTTATTTCTAGGTTTGGATGCTCGAGATTGATAACTTGAGGACTAGTGTGGAACCAAATCAATCAACTCGGTTAGAGATCCATTTTAGCCGCTGAAACTTGTGGACTAGTGTGGAACCAAGTTAGTCACGCCTCCTATTATGACCGTACTTAACCCTTTCGTGAGCCTTGCACTTTCGTGCCTGACAAATAAATTCTCTCAAACGACTGGTGTGGAAAGATTGAAAGAGTGATGAACAATAAATTAAGTAAACTTGGAATATTTTATTGAAGAAATAACTCAAAAACCTAAAACAATCGTTTCTCACTAGTTACAGCATAACCCTAACCCAATAGAGAATTAGAACATGGCGGCAGAGAAGAGCACAAGTAAAGTCTATAGAAAACCTAGGATGATTTAAACTAGAAGTACAATGGGTATTTATATACTCAAAACTAGGTTAAGTCCTCCTAAAAGTAGAAGTCCTCAAAAGTAGCTTTTCATATTTAATATGGCTTTAAATGTCGACTTCTTTGCTTGGAATATGGACTCTTCCTCGTTTTTCTTATCCTGCAAGTAAGCTTGGGAATTTCACTTCGGTAGCCCTAGCCGCTGCTACAAACGTCGGAAAATCACGTGAACGAGGGCGATAGAATCAGGAGTTTTAGCTCTACAAATCGCGCTCCGGTTCTCCAAACTTACATAGTCAGCTGTCGCGGGCAGCAAGGTTGGCAGCAGCTTTTGCTCGGTAGATACTCGGCAGCAACTTACTTTAGATGGAACTGCTTCAGTATAGCTGATGGGTTTTCTCCTCAGTGTTGTGTCCTCCGTTCCTCGGTTCCCTCCTTTAGTTGTTAGTACCTACAAGCAAGAATACACTAGAGCAGTACCTCTTTTTCACCAAATGAATGATAAGTTATAAAAGTAAGGCAGAACAATGAAATACTGTGAAATGCTATGCATGACCCTAATTATGCCTAAAACGTGCTTAAAAACAATAACAATAAGAGTTGGAAAGTGCATGAAATATAGGACTTTTGGACACTTTACACACCCCAAAACTCGAACTATTGCTTGTCCTCAAGCAATGCAACCTAAAGTACTTGCTCTAAAAATAGTCAAAAAGAAAAACTTGTTTTTAACCTGATTTTCTACCTCAAGGTCGTAGAACCTATATACATATAACTTAATGAAGGGGAATAAACATGAAAATAACTGAGAACTAAATTCCTAATGCATGTGTGATGTTTGCAAATCTGTAAGCAAGCTGAATATGCTGAATAAAAGATTAAACAAAGATACTGTTGTAATTTAAAATGTTGCTGCCGAGGCAGCACAGTTACGCTTATTATTTTTAATCAAGGAGTGAGGGCTTTAGCTTATCACAACTACTCTTCCAGGTCTGACGTTTAGATAGGAGCAAACTACAAAACCCCGAACCCTTGGAGTAGAGTCATCCCGTGAAGGCTTTCAATCACTCATGCTAATTTGTACGTCACTTTTTAGGCTTTCATATTCACAGACTTTGATAGCAGCGGAGGGTCCTCGCTCATGATTCTTCCTAGAGCCTGTTGCGGGCACCTCTAGGGTAACATAACATTTTTTTTCTTTAATTTTGTTGCCTTTGGCAGTTCTGAATAGTTTTGTTTCTTTTGCCTTCCTCGACGGCTACCTGCAATTATTGTTAGAATTTTGCAATAAAAATAAACATGCAGTGTTCATCAAATATTCTATACATTCAGCAAGTAACAAAGATATTTAACATTTTCAGGCAAAAAGAAAAAAAAATCTAAATCATATTCCATGTTCTTTCCCAAGATTAAGTTTAATTTTAGTTAGGTGCGAAAATAAAGTAATCGGCTATCCTATCATAGGCACAAGTCATAACAAAATTTTCTTTTCCGATTATTACTAATGCAAGTACAATGCAATCTAAATGCAACTAAGAATGCCTACAAATGATGCGAGAGCTATCCCCCCCAACTCGAGATGGGCATTACCCTCAATGCACAAAACATAAAATAAGAAAACTGAGTTAGAGTAAGTAGAGGGAAGAACGCCTGAAGTTGCTGGCAATGGCCGGTGCTGGCAGCAGGCTTGATATTGCTGCCTTGTTGTCCGTTTTTCCTTGGGTTTGGATATGCAAAATTGATTGTGAGACGGGAATAAAGAAAACATAAAACAAAAGAAACCTAATCCTAAAACTACTCTTAATAAATCAGTAACAAAAGCTTAGATAAGGTTAAGTCACAGTGGGGTCGCCATCCCCAATGTGAATACTTCTTGTCTTTTGCTGACTGGGCCTCCTGAGTAGTGCTTTAGTCGCTGCCCGTCTTGAACTCCGTTCCTCCTTGTATTGGTTTTATTGTTATGGCCCCATGGGGGAAGACTTTGACTACTTCGTAAGGTCCTTACCATTTGGATTTTAGTTTTCCCGAAAACAGTCTGAGGCGGGAATTGAATAGCAGTACTTACTGCCCTAGCAAAAACTGTCGTTGTTGGATTTTGTTGCCATGCCATTTTTTTATTCTTTTCCTTGTAGGGCTTGGCGTTGTCGCATGCCTCCCTCCAAAATTCTTTCATTTCCGTCAGGTCGAGCAGTCTCTTTTCCCCAGCCTATTTCCAGTCCATGTTAACTGCCTTTACTGCCTAGTATGCCTTGTGTTCTATTTCAACAGGGAGGTGGCAAGCATTTCCGTATACTAGACGATATGGGGACATTCCTAACGGTGTTTTATATGTTGTTCGATATGCCCAAATAGCGTCATCTAGTTTTATATGTTAAATGTGTTGTTCGATAACGCCCCGGTTTTGGGCTTAGAAGTTTTGGGTTTGGACCGGTTCGGTCAAAGTGCTGTTCGAATATATAAAGGTGAAATTAGGAAAGCCTAGTTCGGGTTGCATTAAAAATATGGAAAAATGTTCTAAAATCCTCTTTTAATATATATAAGTGAACTGTAAAATCAATTTTACAAAATGAGGCTTGGAAGGGTGACATTTTGGCTGGTGACCAAAATGTAAATTTTGAAAGTTGCGTGACTGTTTTAGAAAGGATTGAAACTTTGAATCTTTAAGGAGCTATTTACCCAAAGGGAGTTTCTCCAGATTTTTATAAGATATTTAGTGATTTAATTCTGATTTTAAAACAAAAGAAAAGTGGAGGGAAGTTATTGCAACTAACTTTCCATATTTTCCAATTTTACTTTCTCTCATTTTCTCTCAACCCAAACATCTTTCTCTCCAGAGTTTTTCTTCTGATTTTGTCACTTAAATCTCTCTTTTCAATCCTCTTTTGATTGCTAATCATCACATCAACAAAACCTCACCATTTGCTAAGTGATTCTTCAAGCTTTTTGGTCCTAAAAGAGGAGAAACTCAAGTTTGGAGGTAAGAACGTCCTTCTCCTCTAAACTCTCAGTTCTTTACTGAAATTCCTAAGTTCTCAATCCTTGATTTGTGATTTGTTAAAGGCTTTTCAATTGGAATCTTGATTTTGGCTTTAAAATGCAAGATTTACTTGATTTTGGTGAAATTCCGTGTGATCTGTTTGGGCAGTGTTTTCAGGTGTTAAATTTATGTTAAATGAATGTTAAATTGATTAGGAATTGAGGTTTAATCAATGCAATCTCGAATAGGTTGAATTTCCTAAGTTTTGCTTGAGTTTTTGGTTGTTTTTGGAGTGTTTTTGTTGATCTGTTATAGCTGGAGGTATAAGGACGTGTTTGTGATCATTTTGGATGTTAATTGATGTTTAAAAATGGTTAGAAGTGATGGATCTTGGCTGGGTTAAGTTTTGGAAGTGTTTGGAGGTAATTTCGGTTGTGTTTGGTAGCCGAAATGTTGGATTTGTGATGAGCAGCGAGTTGAGTTGTGTTGCTGGTGTTTTTAATGCATAATGATGCATTAATCCTCTGTTATTGTGTGCTTGAAACAGGGGAGTTTGATCCGTGAGCATTAGAGGTGGTGCGGAAGGTTTCGGATGCTTGGAAGGCTTGTTGGTTAGCCTTGTTTTGTGTATCGGTGAGTGAAGTTGGGTTTTCAGCTTTTAAACCAAGGTTTGAAGGTTTTGGGAGCTTAGCTTAAGTCTAAACAACTTTGCTAAGCTCAAGAGTAAGTAAATGGATTTTTGCTCTTGGTTTGTGTTGTGATTTTGGCTTTAAGAGCAAGTGTGATTAAAGGTTGTAATGCATGTGATTTGCATGTTTTAAATTCTGTTTTAAAGCATATTTTAGCATGGTTTAATGCTGGTTTTGAAAGCCATAAGTGAAGGATGCTCAAGGTAAGAGATCCTTGGTTTTGGACATTGAAATTGTGGAATTGTTGCATAATGTTGCATGTTGTTTAATGGCTTGTGTAATGCTTTAAAAACAGTGAATTGATGGCGGTAAATGATGGTTTTTGCATTATGGTTATGCATGTGAAACATTAGACTATTGTGGTAAGATGGTTATATTGGCAAGTGATGTAAGTGGTTCTTGGTTTCTTTGATCGGATATAGTTAGCCGGCTATAGGATTGGGTGCACCGTGAATAAAGTCGCCTTGGATGTGGAGTGGTTAAGTGAGAACCGGTAAACTCCATCCAAGTATCCTAACGAGATGGTTAAGGTCATAATGGAGGTTGAGTTCCCATTCGAGGGCCTTGGGTAAGCAAAGGTAATAATGGTGGTTAAAATTCCATTGGTGGACCTTGTGCTTGTTAAGATCACAATGGTGGTGTAAAGTCCATGTGTGGATCTTGTATACCAATCGGTGATGCTAAGGTTGTATGGTGTTTAAAAGTCCATACATGGGAACCTTGTGCATGTTAAGGTTATATGGTGTTTAAAAGTCCATATATGGGAACCTTGTGTAAGCTAAGGTTGTATGGTGGTTAAAAGCCCATACATGGGAACCTTGTGAAAGTTAAGGTTGTATGGTGGTTAAAAGTCCATACATGGGAACCTTGTGAAAGTTAAGGTTGTATGGTGGTTAAAAGTCCATACATGGGAACCTTGTGTTTGGTAAGGTCAAATGGTGTTTAAAAGTCCATTTGGGGACCTTGGATTGGTAGTGTGTATGAAGCGTAGGGACAACGCTTGTGATCCGCGTATCCGATTGGGTGTTGAGTTGAAAAGTGGATTTGGTTATCACTTGAAAGCCAATATAATGTTCATGTTTATAATGAAGCATGAGATGCTTGGAATGATGCATGGTTGCATGAGAAATGTTTAATGTGTTAAGAACGCATGTTTACTTGTTAAGTTTGAACAAGTGTTGATTATCTATTGAGAGTGATGCATGTGTGCATGAAATCTCTTTAGTGCATTGGAGTCTTGCTAAGACTTGTTTTTAAAGGCATAAGATGCAAATGTTGTTGATGTGGTTCATATGTTGCATTTGTTTAATGCATGTGTTGGATTGAATGAGTAAATGGCTTTTAAAAGGGTTTCTTGCTTGAAATGAAAATCAAGTATAAGAAAGGTATGTTGTGAGGTGGAAGTGCTTTCCAAGGTTTTGAATTTAACATTGCATTTTGTGTTTATGCATAGAGTGGTTAAATTGATGTTTTTGCAAGTTATGCTTTAAAAAGGTTTACTTAGCTTGTTAAGCTAAGGGTTGGTTTTCATGTTTGAGCAATGCATGGTTTTGAAGCTTGTTGTTGAAAAGGGTTTTCAAACATTGCTTTGGTTTATCAATCGGGTTTGTTTTAAAAATGGTTTTATGACCCGCTGCATTGATGGTGCTTTGGTTTTGAGCATTCCTCACTAAGCATTATGTGCTTATGCTCCTTTTTTCCATCAATGCAGATAATTGAAGTTGGAACAGCGAGGAGCAAGGGATTCAAGGAGAACTCCACTTGAGATGTATGTCTCGGTTAATAGATATAGTTAATAAAGGCAATGGGGGAAGAATATCTTATGTTGATGTGTAACGAGATTATGTATGTTGAACAAGTTGGTATATGATGTTGAATCATGTGGATTAATGTTGCATCGTTTGGATCATCTTATGCTTGAGTTGATTTGCTATGCTTCTTGTTTAAAAGCATGAATGAGTTTGGATGTGTTAAATGTGTTGTTGCACCTAGGAGTGATCATATATCTAGATTTTAATACTTGTATGATGTATGAGTTGCTGGTAAAGTTTGGTAGCAATTGGAGCATGATTGGTTGATCAATTGCATGTTTAAGCAAGTATATTTCTGCATTCTGTGCAGGTCGTTTCGGAACAGTGACTACCGTTCCGGAACGGGTGCCTTGTACCAGCCCAGGCGTCCGAAACGGGGAGACACCGTTTCGAAACGGAAAGCCCTCTGCCAGCCCTCGTTTCGGTACGCGTTGCAGAACGGCCCCGTGTTTCGAAACAGGCTCTCCATGTTTCGGAACACCTGACCGTTGGGGGCTGTTATTGGCAGTTAAATGTTTTGGAATGTTTGCATTTTGGTCCTGATTCTTGTTTGAGCAATTGTATGAGCTTGGGATGTCCGTTTGAGTTGAAATTTGGCAGAGAAGCATGGAACTTGACTAATTACAAGTTGGTAACTTTAATTTGGGTTAAGACCTGATAATTTGCAGAATTTACAATTTGGTCCCTAAAGTTGTAAATTGTTCAATTGGGTCCCTGTTTGATCTCTGATGTTCATGGTCTTTGAGCATGTTGTTTGAGTGATCATAACTAAGGTTAATGTGCATCTAGACAAGTTTTAAAAAGGAAAAAAAAGGGTCGTTAATCAAGGTTGACTTTCGGGTTGACTTTGGTTTTCCCCGTGTGACTTTCTTAATTCGGGCCAACCGTCTAGGCCGGGTTAAGGGGGTTACATTTCTGTTAGGATTTACAACCTTTTCCAGAATAGTTTTGACTTCTCTGTTTGAGATTTCTGCTTGCCTATTTGTTTGTGGATGGTAGGCTGCAGCGATCTTGTGCTTGACCCCTACTTTCTTGAGTACCTTTGCAATTAATTTGTTGTCAAAATGGGTGCTTTCGTCGCTTGTGATTGCTCTTGGTACTCCAAACCTCGTGAAGATGTTCTTTTGTAGGAATCGATGAACAGTCTTTGCATCATTATGGGGGTGGCAATGGCTTCTACCCACTTAGAAACATAATCCACTAAAAGAAGGATGTATAGGTTGCCGCACGAAGATGGGAATGGTCCCATAAAGTCTATTCCCCAAACATCAAACAACTTGAATTCCAAGATTGTTTGTAGGGGCATTTCATTTCGTCTCAATATATTTCATGTTCTTAGGCAACTGTCACATTGTTTGTAAAATTCTTGAGAGTCCTTATTTAGTATTGGCCAAAAGAAACCTGATTACAGCATCTTAGCTGATGTTCGCTGCCCACCGAAATGGCCTCCATACGGTGCTGAGTGGCATTGTGATAGTATGGCCTACTACTCGTCCTCTGGTACACATCGTCGGATGACCTGGTATGCACAGTTTTTAAACAAGAAAGGCTCATCCCAAAAATAATGCTTAGCATCATGTTGGAAACGTTTCTTTCCTTGATAGTTTAGTCTATAAGGCAAAACACGGGATACTAAATAATTAACAATATTTGCATACCAGGGTGTGTCTATTGAAGTTGCTGTCGCTACTTCTGCAGAGGCGGCAGGTTTGAATCCTTCAGCTTCTAAGGCGGCAACTAGGGCAGAGACTAGCAGCAGCTGTTCATCAGGGAACTCATCTTGAATTTCGTCGTATGAGGTGCATTATTGTCTATTCTCAAGTCGGGAGAGATGATTCGCCACTTGGTTTTCTGTACCCTTTCAATCTCGGATAACTACATCAAATTCTCGCAATAGTAGGATCCACCGAATTAGGCGGGCTTTGCATCTTTCTTTGCAAATAGGTACCTTAGGGCAGAATGGTCTGTGTGAACTATCACCTTTGTGCCAAAAAGGTAGGGTTGAAACTTATCGAACGCAAATACTACTGCCAGCAATTCTTTTTCTGTGGTGGTGTAGTTGGTCTGGGCAGTATTTAGTGTTTTGCTAGCGTAGTATATGACATGAAAGAGTTTATCTCTATGTTGCCCTAGGGCAGCGCCAACGATAGTGTCACAAGCATTGCACATTAGCTCGAATGGTTGACTCCAGTCCGGGGGAACTACAACAGGGGCTGTGACGAGCTTCTCCTTTAATGTCTTGAACGATGTTGAGTGCATAATTGTTTTATATGTTAACCCTTATTTACCTATATTATTGATGCACTCAAGCATGTTTAGTTGCATTTTAGGATAGAATTTGCATAAACATCACAAATGGATAATTTTGCATAGATGTTGTTGATTTCGATCAATTCTTGCAAGTACATGTCGTGGCAGCATCCAGGGTAGCAGAGGAACAGAAGACAACTGCAGAGCTGGAGTGAAAGGTTGAAGAAAACTACCTCAAACAGCACTATCGTGACAGCTGTCATTACAGAAGTGGTGATAGTGAAGAAGAAGAGATGGAAAAATGCAAAGTGGAGTTCGCTTGATAGAGGATTTCAAGCCTTACTTTTGTAGACCACTTGCATTATTTTTGGAGCCCATAAGCACAAAGAAGGCCTTGCTCAAAGTTTGAGGAGAAAAGTCAAAGCAAGAAGATAGGGCGAATTAAAGGAAGTCTACTTAGAGATTTAGTCTTTAAATAAATTGTACTTTAATTCGAACTAGTATTCTTGGCCATTAAGAAAACTTACACCTAAGGCCTATATATATGCTTGTATTTCGATCTAGAGAAGGATAACCTAGTTCCTAGCCGTCTTCCATCATAAACCCAAGCTTTTCCCTTCTCCATCATGTTCTAAATTTTCCCCAGGGCTAAGGATTGATCTTGTAAAGAAGTTGTAAGGGTTAAACTGTTTCTTAGGATTTCTGTTCAATTCAATAAAACTTCAAGTTTATTTACTCTGGTTTTCATATCTCATAAGAGTATCGGGAGAGCATTGTGAGATTATCTATTTACTTAATATCGGGAGAGTTAAGTATACGAAAGGAGTAAATACGAGTTTTCCAGTTTATGGTTAAACTATCTTGGCCTAGGGATAGGTACAAGGTTAAGTGGCTAAAGAAGAATCCACAAACATTGGTGTTCATCCTTCGATTCACGATGGGAGGTATCATCCAAGACGTGCTCATCGATAGAACTTGGACCTAGGGATAGGACGAGTCACAATAGGGGTTCTTGCCGAACTTGAAGTACAGAGTTGTTGTTCGCTGCCGCGACATCAACAGACCTCTGCCGCGACAGGCTCGACGACATACATAATAGAAATCCTCTGAACAGTGCAACACCTGCACTACTGAACAATTCAATACCAGCCTACTTTCTCAATCTTATTTCTTCATTTATTTTACTTTATCTTCAAGATCATTCAAAACTCTTTATTAAAATTATCTCTTTTCTTGTGCATGCTTTTAAAGTTAGAAGTATTTCACGTCCCTGTGGAGACGATATCCAATACTTTGTATAACTATATTACTTGCGTCATGTATACTTGCACTCAATTGCGATAGCCTTATTTACATGCAACAAACGCCTCCTGGCATGCCTCGTTGAAGATGAATGGCTTGTTCTGTTCCTGCAAAGTACGCAACGGTTTAAAAATCTTAGAAAAAATTTCAATGAATCTGCAATAAAAACCTATGTGTCCTAAAAAACTTCGTATGCCCTTGACATTTGTTGGTGGCGGTAAATTAGCTATGACTTTGATTTTTTCTTTGTCCACCTCTATTCCTTGTGCGGAGATTTTATGCCCCAATACTATGCCTTCGTCAACCATAAAGTGGCATTTTTCCCAGTTAAGCACTAGGTCTGTTTCCTCACATCTGGTCAGTACTTTCTCAAGGTTGTTGAGGCAGCTGTCAAAGTTGTTTCCAAAGACGGAAAAGTCATCCATGAAGATTTCCATGAAGTCTTCTATCATGTCGGAGAATATTTCCATCATGCATCGTTGGAAGGTGGCTGGGGCATTGCACAAACGAACGACATTCTTCGGAAGGCATAAATGTCATATGGGCATGTGAAGGTTGTTTTGGCCTGGTTATCTGGTGCGATGGCGATCTGGTTATACCCTGAATATCCATCCAAAAAACAATATAAGGGTTTGCCAGTGAGACGGCCAAGCATCTGATCAATAAAAGGTAATGGAAAGTGATCCGTTTTTGTTGCTTTATTTAACTTGTGGTAATCCATACATATTCGACAACCTATTACTGTTCAAGTTGGGATTAATTCATTATTTCTATTGCTTACCACAGTTATGTCACATGTAATGCCCTGTATTTGGGCCTAGAGGTTTTAGAGGTTGAATCGGGTCGGTCGAGAACGATTCGAATCTTTAAGGTAGGTTTAGGGAACACCTAGTTCGGGATGCTTTAAAAATATGGAAAAATATCTAAAAATCCTCATTTATTATATAAATGGTTATGGTGAAAACAATTTTACAAAATATGATTTGGAAATATTACATTTAGGTGTAGTGACCAAATTGTAGTTTTTGCAAAAGTTGACTAGTGATTGTTTTGTAAATGATTGAAACTTTGAATCTTTAAGGAGCTAATTTTACCAAATTGTTTTTCATCAGATTTCTCTTTAATTTGGGAGTTTTAGTAATGATTTAATTAAAGGAAATTAAGAGAGAAATTCCATTTTGACTTTTCATAACTATCTTACGATACTTTTTCCCTCTTTTCATTTTCTCTCAACTTCCACTCAGCCAAACACATTTCCCTCACCAAATAATCTCTGGTTTTCATCTCTTTTGCTGAGATTTCAATCTCATAAGGATTTCAAATCTTTACTTCATTAAAACATTTTGCTTTCGTCTTGGATTTTCAAGAAATCTTGCCCAAATTGAGGAGAAATCAGCCATTAGAGGTAAGCTTCGTCCTTCTTCTCTAATGATCAGTTCTTTATTGAAATTCCCAAGTTATCAATCCTTTGTTGATGGTTTTGAAGTTGTTTTTATGTTATCAATGTGAAATGATTGTTAATTTCAAGATTCTTGATGAGATCTTGGTGATTTTCGTATTCCTATGTTAAGCTCTGATTTAAGGTTGATTTCTAATGTATTTTGGATGATATGTGATGTTGAAAATGAGGTTTTAACAAAAAAATCCTGAATAGGTTCTGTTTCCTAAGTTTTACATGTTGGATTTGTGGTTTTTGGGGTGGTTTTGGTGATTTGTTGTTGTTGGAGGTATAAGGACTTGTTTGTGATGATTTTTGGTGTTGATTGAGGTTTAGAAATGATTAGAATTGATAGATCTTGGGTGGGCTTTGATTTGGAATTGTTTGGAGGTGATTTTGGATAGTCGAAATGGTGTTTTTGAGTAGTGCAGCGAGTTTGAATGAGTGGCTGGTGATTTCAATGCATGATGATGCATTAATCCTCTGATCTTATGTGTAATGAACAAGGGAGACATCTTTGGACGCTCTTGGTGTTGATCCAGAAATGCCGGAAGCCTAAGAATCGTTTCGGCAAGCAAGCAAAACGTAATCGGTGAGTGCGATTGGTTTTAGAAATCCTTGAGGGACAAAGAAACAAGGTTTGGGGATTTAGGTTTGGTTTGAATCACCATCCTAATTCCAGAAGTAAGTATGGTTAGATTTGCTCTCGATATGTGGTTGATGCCCTAAATGCTTTTAACATGCTCTTGATTTGTGTTAGACAAAATCCTACTGTTTTATGCATGATTTATAACATGAAAAGAAATTATGGGATGATCACATGTGATAGCATGTCTATGAAAAGAGTTTTGAGATTTTGTCTAGATGAAATGCATGAATTGTGGTTGGTTAGTTTTGAGATTTTGATTTAATGCAAGCATGCGTTTTGATTTTGAAATGGGATGAGAATGATTTGAGAAGTATTGCATCAAAACAGTAGGTGAGATGATGTTTTTAATATAATATATTGACATAAATGATGAGATGATTACCAGATATAATTGGTCGACCAATAGGATGAAAGTGCACTATAAACTAAAAATTCGTACGTGCTTTTTGGAGTCGGGAAATGAGGTAGTGCCATCCCGATCCAAAGTGAGAATTCGATGATGAGAGATACCATCAGGGTAGTTCTTGGTGAAACACCCAAGCTTTGTGGTGAAGAGAGATACCGCCACGAGAGTCCGGTGATGTGAGATTCCACTGAGGTAGGACTTGGCTTTATATCAAGCTAATCTGCATATCCGAGTAATGGTGTAATATGAAATGCCAATATATGAGATTGTATTTGATTCACATGTACCAAATGTTGAGATGTTTTATACTATGAGAAATGCATATGAGATTTGTGGTTTACGAAATGCTTTTCTTTTCATTAAGCATGAGTATGGCTTTGCCATGAGATTTGCATTGGCTAAATGCATGAGTTAGATTGAAGGTACATGTGTTTTTCAAATGGAGAATTGCTTTGAAATGGTTTTCAAGCATGAGATAGAAAGAGCATGTTGTAGAAAATGGTTTTGAGATAGAGTTTTAAAGTTGCATTATTGCGTTGTTGCGTTGGTTTTTCATAGAGCTTGCCTCACTAAGCAAATGTGCTTACGCTCCACTTTACCAACAATGTAGATAATTGGGACACTTTTGGGCAGCAAGGAGGCTAAGGATATCCAAGGAAGTGAAAAGCTCAAGTATGGTGACGTTTTTGTATACTTTAGTAATGATAATTGGCAATGGGGATCTATGGTTAGTTTGGGAGATGTATTTTGGAACTCCCTGTGATTGTTGCAAGTTTATTATGGTGTATGTGGTTTGTAAATGACCTTTACGGTTTGGTATGATTTCGTATGATTTTCATGACTAGGAAGCATATCTTTAGAACTCATGCATGGATGTTTGATGCTAAGATTTGGTTCTTATCTCGTAATATCTGTTATTGATGCCTAAATATTTTATTAGTATGTTGTGGTATGATTTGGAACATTTTCGGATGTCTTTGGATGTAAAAAACCAGCAATATATGTAGTTGCAGGGCTGGGCGTACCGAAACGCTCTTATCGGTTTCGAAACGGTGGCTTGGAATGGTCTTCAGGTTTTGGAACAGGTAAGAATGTTCTGGAACGTTTTGGCTACTGAAAAGCCATGTTTCGATAGGGTCCTGGAACGCACCCAAGTACCGAAATAGTCAACTCAGTTTCAATATAGGGCTCAGCGTTTCGAAACACCCGATCGTTGGTCTAGATTTTGAACTGTTTCAGGTTCTTGTTTCTTACATTTTAGTCCCCGATGCTTATGATTGCAATTGGATGAGTTTGGAATGTTTGATTAAGTTGATATTTGACAGAGTGGCATGAAATAAGACTAATTAAATATTGGTAACCTTAAAATCTACGGGGTTCTTGTAATTTATGAAATTTACATTTTGGTCCCCAAAAGTCTAATATGTGCAACTAAACCCCTAATTGATTTCCAATCGTTGTGCCTTTCCTTCCTATGATCTTGGGTGGTCACATAGGATTAATATTGCATTTAGAAACGATAAAAAGAAGAAAAAAAAGGGTCGTCAATCGAAGTTAATTTTAACGAGTTGGCTTCGATTTTCCCCGTGTAATCACCTTAGTTCGGGTCAACCGTCTAGACCGAGCTAAGGAGGTTACACCGCCTTTCTTTGGTACACATTGTACCGAGCTTACCTATTCATTGTCTGCAATCGGGTATATGATGCCAGCATCTAGCCACTTGATGATCTCCTTTTTGACCACTTCTCACATGGCATCGTTTAATCTTCGTTGGGCATTCACGGTTGGCTTTTGGTCCTGCTCCAGTTGAATTTTTTGCATGCAAATTGCAGGACTGATTCCCTTTATGTCTGCAATGGTCCATCCTATAGCTTTCTTATGTTGCCGCAATAGTTCAGTTACCTGTTGTTCCTGCTTGGGCTGCAACTTGGATGAAATTATAACTGGCAGGGTATCATTAGGTCCCAGGAAAACATATTTAAGCTGTGCAGGTAAGGTTTTTAATTCAAGGGTAGGAGGTTATTCAATGAAGGGTTTGAATACCTCGCCTCCTTTTTCTGAATAATTTAGAGGTTCAAAGTACTTACCTAGTCTGTTCGTCATCCAATGGGCTTCCTCCTGCTCCTCTATTTCCTGTTCCGTCCACCCATTGTCTTCCGGGCAGCTCTCTAAATGGCTGCCTTGGCAGCTACTATGTTTGCCGCTGGGGCAGCCGTGCTGTAGGAAAGGTCTATTTTCTTCCAGATTGAACTCTGTGACGGCATCCAGTAGTTGGCATTCTTCCAGATCTTCAGCCTGTCGCATGGATTGATAAACGTTGAGTTTTATTTGATGATCATCTATTCTTCCGGATCTTCAGCCTATCGCAAGGAAAGGTCACCCTAGTATTATCGGTGCTTTTTCGTCTGTTTCACAATCCAGTGCCAGAAACCGGCGGGAAAAATAAAGTCATCCACTTGTACTAGAATGTCCTTAATTTTTCTTTCTGGTTGCACATAGGTTCTGTCAACTAGCTAAAGCATCACTGTTGTTGGGCGGGCATCTCCTATCCCAAGTTTCTGAACAACATACTTGGGCATCAAATTTATGCTTGCCCCTCGGTCACAGAATGCTCGTACAGAGTGGTTGCTGCCGATTTTGCAAGGGATTATAAAGTTGTCGGGATCTTTCTGTTTGGGCGGTGCTTTATTGTGTAACATAGCCATGCATCCTTCCATTACTGCCACCGTTTCAAACTCCCCAATCCATGTTCTCTTTGATACCATATCTTTAAAAAATTTGGCATAACTCGATATTTGTTGAATCAACTTTATTAGTGGAAGGTTGATTTTGACTTGTTTTAGCACATCCAAGAATCTTTTATACTGTATCTCTTGCTTTTGTCTCTTTAGTCTCTAGGGAAATGGAGGTGGAGGTGCAAGGTTGGTAGTTTTTTACTTGCTAGCTATATTATTCTGAGAAGCTGGTTCAGATTATGTCTGCTCAATTCAGCTATCAATTGTTTATTCATGCTCAGGTACTGTCGCGGTAGTTCCTGCTTCTCTTGCAGTGGGTATGAATGGGTCCTATAATGTTATCCCGCTTCGGGTTGTTACGGCCTTACACTGTTCAAGGGCTTTTCCTTTTTCTAGTTTAGTGTCACTAGGTAATCCACCCATTGGCCTAGTGTTGATGATCTGGGCAAATTTCCCAAACTGTGTTTCCAGATTTTTCAAAGCTGCCTCTTGATTGCTCATCCAGTTTTCGGTCCTGTACATGAATGATTCAGTCTTATTAATGAATTTAGTTGTGCTAGAAATAAAGTCTTTAGTATAGGACATGAATTCATGCAAGGTAGATTCTAAAGATAAAGTATTTTTGTCCTGTGATGGCAGCAACTGTCATGGCATGTTCTGTTGATAATTTCCTCGTTGATGCGGTGAGTTTGCAGCAGTTCTCGGGTTACTCCTCACGTAGTTAGAGTGGTCCTTCAGTCCGGGGTTGTAGCTATTTCGTATCAGTATGGTATTTCTCTCGTATCCTCTCATATAATTAGCAGACTCGACACAGTCAGTGGACTCATGGTTGCCACCACATTCTTCACAAAAGGGCTCAACGGCTTTCACTTCATGGACCTTTCCTGAGGATTGCACCATCTTCATCACCAGCTCTGTCAGAGTGTCGATGCGGGCGTTAATAGATTTGGAGGCTTCCACCTCATTTACAGTAGCTGACCGCCTTGTGCCGCCTCGGCGGGCTGTCGGGCATTTATAATCGTTTTTAGCTGCTATGTTGAGCACCCGTAGTGTTTCCTCTAGAGGTCTGTCTAGGATGATCCCGTTAACCGAGGCATCTATCAACATCAGAGTTGGGTAGTTGACCCCATTGTAGAATATAGATACCTGAGTCCAGGCTGGTAAACCATGAAGCGGACAGTTGTTCAACATTTGTTGGTACCACTCCCATGCCTCACACATCGGCTCGTCATCCCCTTGTCTAAAAGTTGTAATCTCATTCCGCAGTCTATCGGTGACGTTGGATGGACTGAATCGGTCTAAAAAATCTTTGTAGAGCTCTGCTCATGAAGTGAAAGATCCAGCTGGCTGGTTATTCAACAACTGTTTCGCCTTATCCCTCAGTGAATAGGGAAATAGCCTTAGCCGCAATACGTCTTGGTGTACCCCATGAATCTTGAATGCTCGGCAAATGTCCAGAAATCCTCGTAGATGCTGCCAAGCATCTTCTGTGGCAGTCCCTCCGAAGTGCCCTAGTGTGTTTAGCATGTTGAACATGACAGGCTTCAGTTCAAAATGATCTGCCTTTGTCTCTGGTTCTGTTACTATTGGCTTGAACCTTTTAAAGTCGTGTTCAAGATAGTCTCTAGTTGTTCGCACTTGGGGTGGATCAGGGGGATCCAACCTCTACTGTACTTGTGGTCCTCTGGGCGGCAAATTTGGCTGCCCGCCCCTGCCATTCATGGCATCAACTGGGGGGTCCTCGTTTACCATGGTCTCTTCCTTTTCTTTGTCTTTGTCTTTGTTCTTTAAAGCTTCCCTTAGCTCCCTCTTGATTCGTCTAGTTTCACACTTAAGATCGTCATAAATAATGAAGTTTCCGCTAGGGTTAGCCATGGTCATACACTTGCAAAGGACACGGTAAAATTCTTTTTTTCGATTAAAAAGAATAGAATTAAACGAAAAGTAAAAAGGTGCAGAAATTAAAAACGAAATTCGTTGTTACCAATCCCCGACAACTGCGCCAAAAACTTGTAGGGCGTGTAGGTGTTCCCTTTTTGTAAGAGCGCAAGTGCACACTCATGTCAAGTTATAATATAAAAGATGTCGAATCTCATGAGGATTGGACAGCTTGTCTCGTCTTTGTAGTTCCTGCACAATGGTAAAGTAAAACACAAGTGAATAGTTTAGTTGAGATCGAAGAGTAAATAAAACACAAGTAAAAGAGAAAAGGTGAATCAGGTTGATAGAGCAGGCAGGATTATGCTACAACTTAGTGTGAAAACTGCGTTGAATTAGGTATAAGCTATCCTTTTGCTGCCACGATATGCTGCCTCGGCGGGTAGATGGGCGACAAACTACGACCCTAGCCCCCAAGTAAGCTTGGGAATTTCACTTCGGCAGCCCTAGCCACTGCTACAGACGACGGAAAATTACATGAACGCCGGTGATAGAATTAGGAGTTTTAGCTCTACAAATCGCGCCCTGGTTCTCCAAACTTCCATAGTCAGCTGCCGCGGGCAGCAAGGTTGGCAGCAGCTTTTGCTCGGTAGATACTCGGCAGGTGCTCGGTAGCAACTTACTTTAGTTGGAACTACTTCAGTACAGCTCCTGGGTTTTCTCCTCAACGTTGTGTCCTTCGTTCCTCGGTTCCCTCGTTTAGTTGTTAGTACCTACAAGCAAGAATACACTAAAGCAGTACCTCTTGTTCACCAAATGAATGATAAGTTATAAAAGTAAGGCAGAACAATGAAATACTGTGAAATGTTGTAACCCCCTTAACCCAGCCTAGACGGTTGACCCGAATTAAGAAAGTAACACGGGGAAAACCAAAGTCAACCCGAAAGTCAACCTTGATTAACGACCCTTTTTTTTCTTTTTAATCTTGTCTAAATGCTCATTAACCCTAGTGGTGATCATTCAACAACATGTTCAAAGATCATAAACATCAGAGATCAAACAGGGACCCAATTGAACAATTTACAACTTAGGGACCAAATTGTAAATTCTGCAAATTATAAGGACTTAACCCAAATTAAAGTTACCAGCTTGTAATTAGTCAGGTTTCATGCTTCACTGCCAAATTTCAGCTCAAATGGACACCCCAAACTCATACAATTGCACAAACAAGATTCGGGACCAAAATGCAAACATTCCAAAACATTTAACTACTAATGTCAGCCCCCAACGGTCACGTGTTCCGAAACAGGGAGCACCTGTTTTGAAACGCGGGGCCGTTCCGCAACGCGTATCGAAACGAGGGCTGGCAGAGGGCTTCCCGTTTCGAAACGGTGTCTCCCGTTTCAGACGCCTGGGCTTATTCAAGGCACCCGTTCCGAAACGGTAGCCACTGTTCCGAAACAGCCTGCACAGAATGCAGCAAAAGGCTTCCTTAAACATGCAATTGCTCAACCACACATGCTCCAAAAATTTACTTTCTTAAACATACAATTGACCACACATGCAGCAAAAGGCTTCCTTAAGCCTGGGTTACATACAGGGCACCTGTTCTGAAACGGTGGCCACTGTTCCGAAACGGCCTGCACAGAATGCAGAAATTTACTTGCTTAAACATAGAATTGACCAACCAATCATGCTCCAAAAACTACCAAACTTTACCAGCAATAAATTCAACATACAAGAGACATATATGCATCAACTATTCAGCATAATACCACCATATAAGAAAAGCCCCAATTCTAAGCATGCTTCCTACTCAAGCAAGCCATTCAAGCATAACACCTTCAATAACCAAGCACATAAAGGCCAAATACAAAACCAACATTATTAACAATTTTAAGAAAACTTAGGGAGTTCAAACATCTCCCAAAAACATCCATAATGGTCCCCCATTGCCAAATGCCAAAAGCTAAAGTGTATAAGAAAACCTTCCCTTACTTTGAGCTCAACTTCCACTTGATTGCTTGCCTTCCTTGCTGCCCTTAAAGCACCTTAATGTTCTGCATTATTGGTTTAAGAAAACAAGAGAGCGTAAGCAAAAGCTTAGTGAGGAATGCTCATTAAAACCATTCAATAATGCATTTATAAAACACTTTATAAATCATACTTCAAAACATCATTTATACATGCTCACTAGCATCCTTATCAAGCAATACATGCTTCCATATCATTACATGTCATATTGGCCACAAGTGATAAGTTCCGTCTTTTAAAACAAGATCAACATAAGACTCACACATGGACTTTTAAACACCATTGTGATCTTATAATTCACAAGAACCACACAAGGACTTTTAACCACCTTTGTGTTCTTTACAAGTTTCACCCCAAGGACTTTTAAACACCTTGGCCCCAAGGACTTTTAAACACCTTGGCCCATGGACTTTTAAACACCATGGCAAGGACCACACAAGGACTTTTAACCACCTTTGTGTCCTTAACAAGAACCATCCAAGGACTTTTAACCACCTTGATGTTCTTAAGTAACAAGGCTCACTCAAGGACTTTTAACCACCTTAGTGACCTTAACAAGAATCTCTCATGGACTTTTAACCACCATGAAGTTCTTAGAATCCACAAGGCTCACTCAAGGACTTTTAACCACCTTAGTGACCTTAACAAGAATCACTTGCCAATATACATCATTATCAATAGATAATCCATTGTTTTAAAGCATTTAACCAAGCCATAAACATCATGCATTTTTAAGCATCAAACCACATTTAAACAATGTTCTAAAACAAGGAACTCTTACCTTGAGCTTCCTTCAACATATGGCTTACAAAATCAGCAATAACCATGCTAAATCATGCTTTCAAAACAGAATTTAAAACATGCAATAACCACATTGCACAACAACAAAACCATGGCCACCACTAGAGAGTTTTTCCGAAAACTTACACTTGAGCTTAGTAAAGTTGTTTAGACTTAGACTAAGCTCCCAAGACATTGGTTTCAAAGCCGAAAACCCAATTTCACTCACCGATTCCACTTCGCCTCTTGCCGAAGCACAAATCAAGCTTCCGGATCACCACCACTTGGATCCAAAGATGACTCCCCTGTTTTAAACACATCAAAGCAGAGGATTAATGCATCATCATGCATTAATAGCTTCAATGAAAGCACCTAAACTCGCTGCTCTCATCCACACTTCATTTTCGGCCACCAAACACAACCGAAAATGCATCTAAACAACTCCTCAACAAAGCCCAGCCATAAACCATCAAAACTAAACATCCTTTATCTTCATTTAACACCTAAAAAGAACCTATCAACATCCTTATACCTCCAGCAACATCAGATCCACAAGATCACACCAAAAACAACCAAGAATCATAAGCTAAACTTAGGAAATTCAACCTATCCGGGATTGCATTAATTAAAACTCAATTCCTTATCAAATTAACATTCATTTATCATCAAATTAACACCTTAAAACACAGCCCAATCAGATCCAACGAAAATCCATCAAAAATCATCAAATCTTGCATTTAAAGCCAAGATCCATTACACAACTTAAAAGCCATTTATAAAACATCAATTAAGGATTGAGAACTTAGGAATTTCAGTAAAGAACTGATAGTTTAGAGGAGAAGGACGTTCTTACCTTCAAACTTGAGTTTCTCCCTTTTTAGAACCAAAAGCTTGAAGAATCAACTAGCAAATGGTGAGGTTTTGATGATGAGATGATTAACAATCAAAAAGAGAATTGAAAAGAGAGATTTAAGTGATAAAATCAGAAGAAAATCTCTGGAGAAAAGATGTTTGGGTTGAGAGAAAATGAGAGAAAGGAAAATTGGGAAAAAAATAGAAAGTTAGTTGCAAAATAGAGAAATGACTTCCCTCCACTTTTCTTTTGTTTTAAAATCAGAATTAAACATTAAAATATCTTAGAAAAATCTGGAGAAACTCCCTTTGGGTAAATAGCTCCTTAAAGATTCAAAGTTTCAATCCTTTTTAAAATAGTCACGCAGTTTTCAAAAATTACATTTTGGTCACTAGCCAAAATATCACCCTTCCAAAACTCATTTTGTAAAATTGATTTCACAGTTCACTTATATATATTAAAAGATGATTTTAGAACATTTTTCCATATTTTTAATGCTACCCGAACTAGGCTTTCCTAATTTCACCTTTTTAGATTCGAACAGCACTTTGACCGAACCGGTCAACGCCCAAAACTTCTAAGCCCAAAACCGGGGCGTTACAAATGTTATGCGTGACCCTAATTATGCATAAAACGTGCTTAAAAACAATAATAATAAGAGTTGGAAAGTGCGTGAAATATTGGACTTTTGGACACTTTATAGTAGTTGTATACAAGTTGATTTTCAAGATTCCATGTGAACAATAGGTTTTTAACAATTTAATTATCGGGGTATTTTTATTTTCACTAGATCCAATTTTGGGCATCTCTAGCGATTCAACATTTTCTCATTTTAATTTAGTAGACTAGAGCCAATTTCGGGAACCTCTAGCGATTCTTTAATGTGCATTAACTATTAGAGCCGGTTTCGGGTACCTCTAGCAAGAAATTAACTTTTAATTTTCAATTTTAATTTTCCCAAATTTTAAGCAACCTAAGTTCAATAAGTTTCTATCAATCAACAATTCACAAATGTGTCATTGATATTTAGCATCATAGTAAGATTCTAAGTTCTTTTCATGCAATCCTAAAATTAAAGGTTCTTTCAATTAAGTGCAGTGGCATAAATTCATCATTAGATATTCAACAAGTCTAAAGCAATTAAATCCAATCAAAGGTATGGCAAGTAACATATGCAACCTATATGCGATTACTAAAGATGAATGCAACTAATCATGAAACTAACTAGAAACAAACACCCCCCAAACTCGAGAGAAGCATTGTCCCCAATGTATGCAATTACAAAAAAATAAAAATAAACTAAAATGCAAATAGGTTAGTTGGAAAGGTCGTCACCTCGAATGATGATTTTCTTTCGGGCCGATGCTTGATCAGTTTTTTGGTCCATGGTGGTTGAATGTGTGTGGTTGGTACTACATGAATAGCAGCAGTGTGTCAAGGGGCAAAATATCTCTTCGATTTGATCCATGTTTGTCGAGCCAGGTTCACTTGCCTAGGAATCCGTAGTTGCCGAAGCAATTGTTGTTTCCTGGGAAGTGGTCGGTGCAGGAGATTTCCTTGGCACGGTGGTTGTGAGTCTTGATGTGGGAAAACAAATAAAACAACTAGATCCTAAAAAGAAAACAACCAACAATAAATAAAACTATCCTAAAATAACTGGAAATAAAAATACGAAATAAAATCAAAATTAAGTTCAAAATTAAAAACAAAACATAAAAATAAATGTAACGCCCTAGTTTTGGGCCTACATGTTTTAGACATCGGATCGGACCGGTCGAGAACGGTTCGAATCGCGTAAGATGATTTTAAGAAATCAAGGATCGGGATATGATAAAATCGTGATAAAAACTGGTAAAAACCTCTAAAAATATAATTAAGAGGTTGGTCAAATCAATTTTACAAAAAGGGTTTTTGAAAATGGATATTTTGGTAGTGACCAAATTGTAAAGTTTTAAAACTATGGAAAATGTTACTTTCAAGAAGAGAGTCAAGATCTTAGAATCTTTAGGGAGCTTTTGTACAATTTATCCTTCCTTCAATTTGACATGTGTTTTTAAAGGGTTTTATTAAAGGAATTAAAATGGTTTTAATTAAATATTAAATAAATAAGGAATTAGAGAGGTTTTAATCACGTAACTAATTTTCCCTCTCTCATTTCAACCAAATACATTTGTCAAACAACTTTTCATCAGATTTCTTTTCTCTCAAATTCCTCTTTTCTTCTCTAAACCTTTTTTCAAAGATTCACTTCTTTTTCTTCAAGGAAGCAAGGATTGGAGGTGAATCAAGTTCTTAACCTTCAATCTAGGTTCTTTATTGAAATTCCCAAGATTATTGATGTAACCCCCTTAACCCGGCCTAGACGGTTGACCCGAATTAAGAAAGTCACACGGGGAAAACCAAAGTCAACCCGAAAATCAACCTTGATTAACGACCCTTCTTTTTCTTTTTACTCTTGTCTAGATGCTCATTAACCATAGTGGTGATCATTCAACAACATGCTCGAAGATCATAAACATCAGAGATCAAACAGGGACCCAATTGAACAATTTACAACTTTAGGGACCAAATTGTAAATTCTGTAAATTATAAGGTCTTAACCCAAATTAAAGTTACCATCTTGAAATTAGTCAGGTTTCATGCTTCACTGCCAAATTTCAGCTCAAAAGGACATTCCAAACTCATACAATTGCACAAACAAGATTCGGGACCAAAATGCAAACTTCCCAAAACATTTAACTACCAATGTCAGCCCCCAACGGTCACGTGTTCCGAAAGAGGGAGAGCCCGTTTCGAAACGCGGGGCCGTTCCGCAACGCGTACCGAAACGAGGGCTGGCAGTGGCCTTTCCGTTTCGAAACGGTGCCTACCGTTTCGGACGCCTGGGCTTATTCAAGGCACCCGTTCCGAAACGGTAGCCACTGTTCCGAAACAGCCTGCACAGAATGCAGCAAAAGGCTTCCTTAAACATGCAATTGCTCAACCACACATGCTCCAAAAGCTATCAAACTTTACCAGCATCAAATTCAACATATAAGAGACATATTTGCATCAACAATTCAACATTATAACATCATATATGAAAAGCCCCAAATCTAAGGCATGCTTCCTTCACAAGCAAACCATTCAAGCATAAAACCTTTAAACCCAAGCACATAAAGGCCAAGTACAAAACCAGCATGTTCTCAACAACACTTAACATACTTATGAAGTTCAAAACATCTTCCAAAACATACACATAGGTCCCCCATTGCCAAATTGCCAAAAGCTAAAATGTGTTTAAGAAAACCTTCCCATACTCGAGCTTAATTCCCACTTGATTGCTTGCCTTCCTTGCTGCCCTTAAAGCACCTTAATGTTCTGCATTATTGGTTTAAGAAAAAGAAGAGAGCGTAAGCAAAAGCTTAGTGAGGAATGCTCATTAAAACCATTCAATAATGCATTTATAAAACACTTTATAAATCATACTTCAAATCATCATTTACTCATGCTCAAAGCAATTTAAACAAGCATTACATGCTTCCATATCATTACATGTCATATTGGACACAAGTGATAAATTCCATCTTTTAAAATCAAGATCAACATAAGACTCACACATGGACTTTTAAACACCATTGTGATCTTATAATGCACAAGAACAACACAAGGACTTTTAACCACCTTTGTGTTCTTCCCAAGGACTTTTAAACACCTTGGCCCCAAGGACTTTTAAACACCTTGACCCATGGACTTTTAAACACCATGGCAAGGACCACACAAGGACTTTTAACCACCTTTGTGTCCATTACAAGTTTCACCCCAAGGACTTTTAACCACCTTGGCCCCAAGGACTTTTAAACACCTTGGCCCATGGACTTTTAAACACCATGGCAAGGACCACACAAGGACTTTTAAACACCTTTGTGTCCTTAACAAGAACCATCCAAGGACTTTTAACCACCTTGATGTTCTTAAGTAACAAGGCTCACTCAAGGACTTTTAACCACCTTAGTGACCTTAACCTTTTTCAAAACATCACTTGCCAATATACACCATTCTCATCAAATAATCCACTGTTTTAAAGCATTAAACCAAGCCATATACATCATGCATTTTAAAGCATCAAAACACATTTAATTAATGTTCAAAAACAAGGAACTCTCACCTTGAGCTTCCTTCAACATATGGCTTACAAAATCAGCAATAACCATGCTAAATCATGCTTTCAAAACAGAATTTAAAACATGCAATAAACTACATTGCATAACAACCAAATCATGGCCACCACTTAGAGAGTTTTTCCGAAAACTTACACTTGAGCTTAGTAAAGTTGTTTAGACTTAGACTAAGCTCCCAAGACATTGGTTTCAAAGCCGAAAACCCAATTTCACTCACCGATTCCACTTCGCCTCTTGCCGAAGCACAAATCAAGCTTCCGGATCACCACCACTTGGATCCAAAGATGACTCCCCTGTTTTAAACACATCAAAGCAGAGGATTAATGCATCATCATGCATTAATAGCTTCAATGAAAGCACCAAAACTCGCTGCTCTCATCCACACTCCATTTTCGGCCACCAAACACAACCGAAAATGCATCCAAACAACTCCTCAACAAAGCCCAGCCATAAACCATCAAAACTAAACATCCTTTAACATCATATAACCCCTAAAAAGAACCTAACAACATCCTTATACCTCCAGCAACATCAGATCCACAAGATCACACCAAAAACAACCAAGAATCACAAGCTAAACTTAGGAAATTCAACCTATCCGGAATTGCATTAATCAAAACTCAATTCCTTATCAAATTAACATTCATTAATCATCAAAAACACATCTCAAATCACAGCTTTAACAGATCAAACGAAAATCCATCAAAAATCACCAAATCTTGCATTTTAAGCCAAGATCCATTTCACATCTTCAAAAGCCATTTATAAAACATCAATTAAGGATTGAGAACTTAGGAATTTCAGTAAAGAACTGATAGTTTAAAGGAGAAGGACGTTCTTACCTCCAAACTTGAGTTTCTCCTCTTTTAGAACAAAAAACCTTGATGAATCAACTAGCAAATGGTGAGGTTTTGTTGATGTGATGATTAGCAATCAAAAGAGGATTGAAAGAAGAGAATTGAGTGACAAAATCTAAAGGAAATCTCTGGAGAGAAAGTGTTTGGGTTGAGAGAAAATGAGAGAAAAGGAAAATTGGAAGTTAGTTACAAAATAGCCAAAATGATTTCCCTCCACTTTTCTTTAGCTTTAAAATCAGAATTAAACATTAAAATATCTTAGAAAAATCTGGAGAAACTCCCTTTGGGTAAATAGCTCCTTAAAGATTCAAAGTTTCAATCCTTTCTAAAACAGTCACGCAACTTTCAAAAATTACATTTTGGTCACTAGCCAAAATGTCACCCTTCCAAACCTCATTTTGTAAAATTGATTTCACAGTTCACTTATATATATTAAAAGATGATTTTAGAACATTTTTCCATATTTTTATTGCAACCCGAACTAGGCTTTCCTAATTTCACCTTTTTAGATTCGAACAGCACTTTGACCGAACCGGTCAACGCCTAAAACTACTAAGCCCAAAACCGGGGCATTACAATTGACTCTCATTTATGATTTTTAACTGAATTTTGATTATAGTTTTGAGTTAAGAGCAAAATCATGCAAAATTGTGATGTAATTCTTAATTTTCGGACTTAATGAGTTGGGAACTGTTTTGTGTTGATTCTAATTGATTTTTAAGTTGATTTATATGTTAAAAGCATGTGTTAATAACATAGATCCCGAAATCCTTGTGATCTTTGAGTTTCTTGGTAGTTCTAAGTGTGATTTTGGGGTGGAATGATGGAATCTTGATGGCTGGAGGTATAAGGATGGGTTGGGATGTTTATTAGATGTGTTTTGATGTTGTTAATGCTTTGGAAGTGTTGCATGATGGCTGGGCTTGGTTTAGGAGGCAATCGATTGGGTTTTCGATTGTGTTGGAAGGTATTTTGGTGTTGTTTGAGTGGGCAACGAGTCTATGGATTGTTGCTGGTGTTAGAATGCATTTTAATGCATTTAGATCTTTGTTTTGATGTTGTGAAAAAAGGGGATCTTGATCCATAAGCTAACGAGGCCATTTTGGAGGCTCCTGAGGTGTAATTTTCGTGTCGGTGAACAAGGCTTCGCGTATCGGTGAGTGGAAATGCAATTTCCTGCTTTGTAACGCTTTGGCGTACTCTTGGGAGTTTAGTGTAAGCTTGATACGCTTAACTAAGCTCAAGTGTAAGTGTTTCGGTAATCCCTCTCTTGGAAATGTGTTAAGTTGGTTGAAAATGCATTTGTTGTAAGAGAGGATTTGTTTACTGTTTTTAAGCATGTTTTAATGCTGGATTTTAATGTCATTATGTTAAGGATGCACTAGGTAAGTGATCCTTGGTTTTCATATGAAAATTCATTTGATGATAAGTATGTGTGCTTGTGGAAATGACATTGTGGTTATGCTTGAAAAACAGTGGATTAATGTGAATAAATGATTATATTGGCAAGTGATGAAATGGTTTTTGGTTACTTTAATCAGATATAGTTAGCCGGCAATAGGATTGGGTGCACCGTGAATAAAGTCGCCTTGGATGTTGAGGGGTTGTTATTGTGCAGTAAACTACATCCAAGTACCCTAACGATTGAGGTTAAGATCACAACGGTGAATGGTTAGTCCCGTGTGTGAGTCTTGTATATGAGTCTCGTACTCTCGTTAGTGGAATTATACAACTACCGATGAGTGATGTTGAGGGGTTGTGATTGTGCCATTAGTCTCCATAACGGGTGTTGAGGGGTTGTGATTGCGCCATTTGTCTCCACCTTGTGTAGTCCGGTAGTTTGTATGAAGCGTGAGGGACAACGCTTGTAATCTGCATATTCGATTGTGTCTTGTGTTGAATGGATTTGTGAACTATCACTTGAAAGCCAATATAATGTAAATGTTCCAAGTGAAGCATGAGATGCTTGTAAATGATGCAAGAGTGCATGAGAAATATGTGTATAATGCAAGAATGCATGTGATGCTTGTTAAAGCATGAGCAAAGGGTTATTTGTTGTTGAATATGGATGCATATGTGCATGAGGTTTCAAAAGTGCATTGAAGTCTTGAGAAGACTTGTTTTATAAAGGGTATGTGTTGTAGAGTGATGATATTTTAAATTTGAGTTATGCATTGATGAATGTGTTTAGCGTTCCTCACTAAGCTTATTGCTTACGCTCTTTTATTTCATCAATGCAGAAAATTGAACATTTGGAGGTAGCTCAAGAGCAAGAGTAATCCAAGGTTTTTGTCAAAGAAAAGTATGTGGTTCACCTTTAGTGTAATAAGAGGCAATGGGTGGGAATTTATACTTTGGAGTGTTTGAGAATGTTCCTTTTACTTTGAGCATGTTGGTTTGACTATATTTGAGTTGTAATGGCCTTTGGAGTTTGGATTTTGGTTTATTTGGAGTTTTGGCTTGTTATGGTTTTGGGTGAGCTAGGAAGCATGCCTTTAGTACCTTAGCTTGGGTATTTGTTCTTATGTTTAGGCTATAGCTTCGATATGGTGATTATTGATAAGTATCCTTGATGTATGCATGATGTAGCATGTCTCTGAGTTGTTTCGAGTAGGGAAAAGCATGAAAAACCAGAAAATTTTATTGTCACAGTGCAGGGTGTATCGAAACACCCTTACCTATTTCGAAATGGAGGCTTGTAATGGCCATAGCGTTTCGGAACAACTGAAGGTGTTTCGGAACAGTTTGGCTACTAGTGAGGCATGTTCCGATACTGGTCTCGGAACATACACGTGTACCGAAACGGTCAACACCGTTTCGATACGAGTGGTTCAGTACAAGGTTTGGTGTTCAAAAACGGTTGACCGTTGGATGATGATTTTGAATTGCTTTAAGTTTGCATTTTTTACATTTTAGTCCTGAATGTTGTAAATGCAATTGCTCGAGCTTGGGATGTCTTTTTAAGCTAAAATTTGACAGAGGGGCACGTAACACGATTAATTACATATTGGTAATCCTAAATTTTGCAAAGTCTGTAACGCCCCGGTTTTGGGCTTAGAAGTTTTGGGCGTTGACCGGTTCGGTCAAAGTGATGTTCGAATATAAAAGAGTGAAATTAGGAAAGCCTAGTTCGGGTTGCATTAAAAATATGGAAAAATGTTCTAAAATCCTCTTTTAATATATATAAGTGAACTGTGAAATCAATTTTACAAAATGAGGTTTGGAAGGGTGACATTTTGGCTAGTGACCAAAATGTAATTTTTGAAAACTGCGTGACTGTTTTAGAAAGGATTGAAACTTTGAATCTTTAAGGAGCTATTTACCCAAAGGGAGTTTCTCCAGATTTTTCTAAGATATTTAGTGATTTAATTCTGATTTTTAAACAAAAGGAAAAGTGGAGGGAAGTTATTTCTAACTAATTTTTCCTAAAATCTCATTTTCCTTTCTCTCATTTTCTCTTAACCCAAACACCCTTTCTCCAGAGCTTTTCTTCTGATTTTGTCACTTAAATCTCTTCTTTCAATTCTCTTTTGATTGCAAATCATCTCATCAACAAAACCTCACCATTTGCTAGTTGATTCTTCAAGCTTTTTGGTTCTAAAAGGGAGAAACTCAAGTTTGGAGGTAAGAACGTCCTTCTCCTCTAAACTCTCAGTTCTTTACTGAAATTCCTAAGTTCTCAATCCTTAATTGATGTTTTATAAGTGGTTTTAAAGTGGTGTGATGGATCTTGTCTTAAAATGCAAGATTTGGTGATTTTTGATAGATTTTCGTTTGATCTGTTAAAGCAGTGATTTGAGGTGTGTTTTTTGATGTTAAATGAATGTTAATTTGATAAGGAATTGAGTTTTAATTAATGCAATCCCGGATAGGTTGAATTTCCTAAGTTTAGCATGTGTTTCTTGGTTGTTTTGGAGTGATATTGTGGATCTGATGTTGCTGGAGTTATAAGGATGTTGTTAGGTTCTTTTTAGATGTTAAGTGATGTTAAAGGATGTTTAGTTTTGATGGTTTATGGCTGGGCTTTGTTGAGGAGTTGTTTGGATGCATTTTCGGTTGTGTTTGGTGGCCGAAAATGGAGTGTGGATGAGAGCAGCGAGTTTAGGTGCTTTCATTGAAGCTATTAATGCATGATGATGCATTAATCCTCTGCTTTGATGTGTTTAAAACAGGGGAGTCATCTTTGGATCCAAGTGGTGGTGATCCGGAAGCGTGATTTGTGTTTCGGCAAAGAAGCGAAACGGAATCGGTGAGTGGAATTTGGTTTTCGGCTTTGAAACCAGTGTTTTGGAGGTTTGGGAGCTTAGTTTAAGTCTAAGCAACTTAGCTAAGCTCAAGAGTAAGTTTTCGGTTAAACTCTCTTGGTGATGGCCATGGTTTTGGTTGTATGCAATTTGGTTGTTTGCATGTGTTTAAATCTGTTTTGAAAGCATATCTAGCATGTTTATTTGTTGTGATTTTAAGCCATGTGTTGAAGGGAACTCAAGGTAAGAGTTCCTTGTTTTTGAACATTGTTATAATGTGGTCTAATGCTTAAAGATGCATGATGTTATGGCTTGAGTAAATGCTTTAAAACAGTGGATTGTTGTAGATTAATAATGCATAATGGCAAGTGATGTTAAGGTCACAAAGGTGGTTAAAAGTCCTTGTGTGAGCCTTGTATATTTAAGAACATCAAGGTGGTTAAAAGTCCTTGGATGGTTCTTGGTTAAGAACACAAAGGTGGTTAAAAGTCCTTGTGTGGATCTTGGAAAGTTTAAGAACAACATGGTGTTTAAAAGTCCATGGTTGGTTCTTGGTTAAGGCTCAAGGTGGTTAAAATTCCTTGGAAAGCCTTGTTTACTTAAGAACTCCAAGGTGTTTAAAAGTCCTTGGGAGATTCTTGTTAAGGACACAAAGGTGGTTAAAAGTCCTTGTGTGGTCCTTGCCATGGTGTTTAAAAGTCCATGGGTCCAAGGTGTTTAAAAGTCCTTGGGAGATTCTTGTTAAGGACACAAAGGTGGTTAAAAGTCCTTGTGTGGTCCTTGCCATGGTGTTTAAAAGTCCATGGGTCCATGGTGTTTAAAAGTCCATGGGGATAAGATCACAATGGTGTTTAAAAGTCCATGTGTGGATCTTATGTGAAATGTGTCACTTGTTGCCAATATGACTTGTTATGAAATTGAAGCATGAGTTGCTTGTTAAAAGGCTTAAGAGCATGTTGATGTTATTTGAAGCATGTGATGCATGTTTTAAGTGTTTAAGAACATGTCAAATGTTGTTTGAAGCATGGTTTATAAATGAGTTTTATAATTGCATTATTGAATGGTTTTAATGAGCATTCCTCACTAAGCTTTTTCTTACGCTCTCTCTCTTTTCTTAAAACAATAATGCAGAGCATTAAGGTGTATTGAGGGCAGCAAGGAAGGCAAGCGATCAAGTGAAAGCTAAGCTCAAGTATGGGAAGGTTTTCTTAAACACTTTTAGCTTTTGGTATTTGGCAATGGGGGACCTATGTGGATGTATTGGGAGAGGTTTTGAACTCCCTAAGTTTGTTTAATGTTGTCGATAATGCTGGAACATGTAATTGGCTATTATGTGTTTGGTTTGGAGCTTTAATGCTTGAATGGTTTGCTAAGTAGGAAGCATGCCTTTAGATTTGGGGCTTTTCTCGTTTGATGCTTTAATTCTGAATTGATGATGCAAATATGTCTCTTATATGTTGTATGTCTTGCTGGTAAAGTTTGGTAGCATTTGGAGCATGTATGGTTGATCAATTGCGTGTTTTAGCAGCCATTTCCATGCATTCTGTGCAGGCCGTATCGGAACGGTAGCTACCGTTTCGGAACAGGTGCCCTGTAATAGTACAGACTTCCGAAACGGAAGACCCCGTTCCGAAACGGAAAGCCCTCTGCCAGCCCTCGTTTCGGAACACGTTGCGGAACGGCCCCGCGTTTCGAAACAGGTCCTCCCTGTTTCGGAACACCTGACCGTTGGGGGCTGACATTGGCAGTTAAATGTTTTGAAAAGTTTGCATTTTGGTCCTCCCTAAAGTTGTAATTTGTTCAATTGGGTCCCTGTTTGATCTCTGATGATTATGATCTTTGAGCATGTTGTTTGAATGATCATATCTAGGGCTAATATGCATCTAGACAAGTTTAAAAAGAAAAAAAAGGGTCGTTAATCAAGGTTGACTTTCGGGTTGACTTTGATTTTCCCCGTGTGACTTTCTTAATTCGGGCCAACCGTCTAAGCCGGGTTAAGGGGGTTACATTTGGTGGTAACAGAGCTGAGTTCTCGAGTAATTGGGAATGTTTGTGTGAATGATTTATGCATGTATGCTATGTATGCTTGTTGAGTGAAAGCATGATGAGTGGTTTGTGAATTCGATGCAATTGAGTTGTATGCTGGGATGAAGCATGTTGTGGGTACCCATTGCCAAATCAAAGCTATAGAAATGATGTTGATTTTAAGTGAAAATGAGCTTGAGTACTTGGATTGCTTACCTTGCTGGACCTGACTTTGTTTATTTGCATTGTGATTGCATGGTTAGAGTATGGCCCCTCGTAGAGAGTTGAGAAGTAATGTGCGAGCTACGGCTCCGAATGAGAATAAGAATGAGGAGAATGCGGGAAGTGCGGTGTTACCTCCTCCTCCACCTGGTGGTGGTGGTGCTGAGGGTGAAAGAGCTGAAGCTGCAGCTGGTGTTGGGGTCGCTGGACCTGAGGCTGGTCAGGGCCAAGCTATGCCTGACATGACAGTGCTGATACAAGCTATTGATTGAGCTTTTCAAGCTGCAGTAGCTGGAGCTCGAGGAGCTGGGCATCAGGAAGATGCTGGTGTTAGGCTACCCTTGGAACGCTTACGCAGTCTAGGTGGGACTGACTTCAGGAGTATGTCTGCTGAAGGTTCTGAAGCATGGCTAGAGAGTACCAAGAGGATCTTGGGTCAGATGAGTTGCACGGATGTGCAAAAGTTGGGTTGTATAGTGTCATTGCTTCAGGATGATGCTTACACGTGGTGGACGACCACTATAGTTGGGATGGCAGAAGCTGACATAACTTGGACATTCTTCCAGAATGTGTTCAAGAGGAGGTATCTTGGTGTGAGGTACCTGGATGAAAAGAAGCGAGAGTTCATGTCTCTTACCCAGGGGAGCATGACTGTGGCTGAGTATGAAGTGCAGTTTGTTCGACTCAGTCAGTATGCGCCTGAGTTAGTCCCTGATGAGCGGGCGAGGTGCAAAAGGTTCCGTTATGGTTTAGTGACGGATGTGAAGATGTATGTGCTGGCTACCGAGTATGATGATTTTGATGTGCTGGTGGGCCGAGCTAAGGACATTGAGATGAACTTGGGTTTATCTGCTAAGAGTGCTGGTTCTAGTGCTGGAAAGCGAGCTGCTGAGTATAGTTCCGGTGGTGGACGGAACAAGCGGGGACGTGATCAGAAGTATCAGTCCTCGGCTAAGCGAGGTGGTGGTGTACCTGCACGGGGAGGCAATGCTAGAGCTGACCCGAGTGCTTGTTGGATATGTGGTTCACGTGGTCATATGAAACGTGACTGTCCTCGAGCTGTGAGGGAGGTGCAAGCCCCTGTTGCAGCAGCTGGTAATGGGTGCTGGAACTGTGGATCTGCGGATCATTTGAGGCGAGAATGTCCTATGTTGGCTGGTGGCCAAGTGCGTGCTCCTGTTGTTGTTGCACCGCAGAGAGGTTGTGGGTGCGGCCGTGGTAACTTCCAGCGAAGAGAGGAAGGTGGTCGAGGAGTAGCTCATGTTGTGGCTGTTCAGCCTGAGGGTGGAGGTCAAGCTAGGGTGTATGCTCAGCGGGAGGGGAGGAATGACGCGGATGTGATTGCAGGTACTTTTACTTTGCAATCCTTGTCATTACTTTCCTTGATAGATTCTGGATCTACGCATTCATACATATTGCGTGAGCATGCTGAATTGCTTGGTTTGCCTGTTGAGTTTTTGGATGTTGGTGTTCGTGTCACTAGTTCTTTTGGTGAAACTGTTGTGACTCGAAAGCTGTATAGAAGGTGTCCTTTGGTTGTTCAAGAACATGTTTTCCATGTTGATCTTATGGAGTTGCCTTTCTATGGTTTTGATGTAATCCTTGGTATGGATTGGCTTGCTGAGCATCGTGCTGTTGTGGATTGTGAGAATAAGCGAGTTTCCCTGAAGCTTGCGGGTGATTATGAAGTTGTTGTGGTTGGTGAGAATGTGAAGTTTCTTGCCAATGTGGTGTCTACATTGGAGGCGAGCAGGATGCTAAGGAAGGGTTGTGAAGCTTACTTAGCTTTTGTGATGAATCCTGGCTCTAAGGAGTTGCGGGTGCAAGATATCAGAGTTGTGAAGGAGTTCCCTGGTGTGTTTCCTGAGGAGTTGCCTGGTTTACCTCCTAATCGTGAGGTGGAGTTTGGAATTGAGCTGTATGAGAATACAACTCCTGTGTCCATTACCCCTTATAAAATGGAACCTAAGGAGCTAAAGGAGCTGAAGACGCAGTTGCAAGAATTGCTTGATCGTGGTTTTATCCGGCCGAGTGTGTCACCTTGGGGTGCACCGGTCTTGTTTGTGAAGAAGAAGGATGGCACTATGAGAATGTGCATTGATTACCGTCAGCTGAACAAGTTGACTATCAAGAATCGGTATCCTTTGCCGAGAATTGATGATCTCTTTGATCAATTTCGGGGAGCTGCTGTGTTCTCTAAGATTGACTTGAGGTCAGGGTATTACCAGTTGAAGGTGAAGGATGTGGATGTGCCCAAGACAGCTTTCAGGACAAGGTATGGGCATTATGAGTTCCTTGTGATGCTGTTTGGTTTGACAAATGCTCTTGCAGCTTTCATGGACATGATGAATCGTGTGTTTCATGAATATCTGGACAAGTTTGTTGTGGTGTTCATTGATGATATCCTCGTGTACTCGCGTACTGAGGAGGAGCATGAAGAGCATTTGAGGATTGTGCTGCAAGCTTTGCTGGAGAATCAGCTTTATGCCAAGCTGAGCAAGTGTGAGTTCTGGTTAAGTGAGGTGGTGTTTCTTGGGCATGTGGTTTCTGCTGAGGGGATTCGTGTTGATCCTCAAAAGATTGAGGCACTGATGAGCTGGAAGGTTCCTAAGTCTGTTCATGAGGTTCGTAGTTTCCTTGGTTTGGCAGGATACTATCGGAGGTTCGTGGATGGTTTTTCTAAGATTGCTGCACCTTTGACGAAGCTGTTGCAGAAAGATGTTAAGTATGAGTGGACGGAAGCGAGACAGCAGGCTTTCGAGAAGCTTAAGGCGGCTTTGACGCAAGCTCCTATCTTGACTCAACCTGAATCAGGGAAAGAGTTTGTGGTTTACAGTGATGCATCCTATGTTGGTTTGGGATGTGTGTTGATGCAAGAGGGTAAGGTGGTGGCTTATGCATCGCGGCAGCTGAAGGTGCATGAGCGCAATTATCCTACGCATGACATTGAGTTAGCTGCGGTGGTTTTTGCTTTGAAGATCTGGAGGCATTATCTGTATGGTGAGAAGTGTACTGTGTACACGGATCACAAGAGTTTGAGATATCTGATGTCTAAGAAGGAGTTGAATCTCAGGCAGCGGAGTTGGTTGGAGTTGCTCAAGGATTATGATCTGACGATTGAGTATCATCCTAGAAAGGCTAATGTTGTAGCGGATGCCTTGAGTAGGAAGGTAGCGGTTGAGCTGAGGGCTATGTTTTCCAGTTTGAGTATTTCGCGTGATGGTGGTCTAGTGGCTGAGTTGTAAGTGAAACCATCTTTGGTTCAATCGATCAAGGAAAAGAAGTTGCTGGATGATTCCTTGGAGCCTCATGTGCAGGATATCGCGGAGGGTAGGCCTTCGGATTTCAGCTTTAATGATGATGGTGTGTTGTGTTTTGGGAGTCGGATAGTAGTGCCCAATGATGCTGAGTTGAGGCGTGCCATTCTGACTGAAGGTCATAGTAGTCCTTTTGCTATGCACCCTGGTAGTACTAAGATGTATCGTGATCTTCGCGAAGAGTACTATTGGGTAGGTTTGAAAAAGGATGTTGCGGAGTTTGTAAGCAAGTGTATGGTGTGTCAGCGAGTTAAAGCTGAGCATCAGGTTCCTTCAGGGTTGTTGCAACCGTTGAAAATCCCTGAATGGAAGTGGGAAAGGGTTACCATGGATTTTGTATCTGGTTTACCTTTGTCACCGTCGAAGAAGAATTCAGTGTGGGTGATTGTGGATCGCCTGACGAAGTGTGCGCATTTCTTGCCTGTGCATACTACGTTTTCTTTGGATAAGCTTGCGGAGCTGTACATTGCTGAGATTGTGCGGCTGCATGGTGTGCCTAAGTCGATTGTGTCGGATAGGGATCCGAGGTTTACATCGTGGTTCTGGCAGTGTTTGCATCAAGCTTTGGGTACAAGGTTGAATTTCAGTACATCTTATCATCCTCAGTCGGATGGTCAGTCTGAGCGAGTTATCCAGATTTTGGAGGATATGTTGAGGTGCTGCGTAATTGAGTTCCAAGGTTCTTGGGAGAAACATCTGCCTTTGGTGGAGTTTGCTTATAACAATAGTTATCAGGCGAGTATTCAAATGGCACCTTATGAGGCCTTGTACGGGAGGAAGTGTAGGACTCCTCTTTGTTGGGCTGAAACGGGTCAGAAGTTGGTTTCGATGCCGGCTTTGTTGAAAGGAACCACCGAGAAGGTGAAGCTCATTTGTGAGCGGTTGAAGGCAGCTTCTGATCGGCAGAAGTCTTACGCGGATTTGAGCCGTAAGGAGATTGAGTATGCGGTAGGTGACCGTGTGTTTCTGAAGGTTTCGCCTTGGAAGAAGGTGATGAGGTTTGACCGGAAGGGTAAGTTGAGCCCTAGGTACATTGGACCGTACGAGGTGATTGAGCGTGTGGGTCCTGTTGCGTACAAGTTGAGGCTACCTCAAGAGTTTAAGAAGATCCATGATGTGTTTCATGTTTCTATGCTCCGAAAGTATAGATCTGATCCTTCGCATGTGATGCCTGTGGAGGAGGTGGAATTGAATCCGGATTTGACCTATGATGAGGAACCGGTGAAGATTCTGGATTCGGATAGCAAGGTTCTTCGTGGTAAGACCATTGAGTTGGTGAAGGTGTTATGGAAGCACCGTGGTGTTGAGGAAGCCACGTGGGAGCGGAAGGATGACATACTGAAGCAGTTTCCTTATCTCTTTCCTTCAGGTAAATTTCGAGGACGAAATTTCTTAAGGGGGGAGAGTTGTAACGCCCCAGTTTTGGGCTTAGAAGTTTTGGGCGTTGACCAGTTCGGTCAAAGTGCTGTTCGAATATAAAAGAGTGAAATTAGGAAAGCCTAGTTCGGGTTGCATTAAAAATATGGAAAAATGTTCTAAAATCCTCTTTTAATATATATAAGTGAACTGTGAAATCAATTTTACAAAATGAGGTTTGGAAAGGTGACATTTTGGCTAGTGACCAAAATGTAATTTTTGAAAACTGCGTGACTGTTTTAGAAAGGGTTGAAACTTTGAATCTTTAAGGAGCTATTTACCCAAAGGGAGTTTCTCCAGATTTTTCTAAGATATTTAGTGATTTAATTCTTATTTTTAAACAAAAGGAAAAGTGGAGGGAAGTTATTTCTAACTAATTTTTCCTAAAATCTCATTTTCCTTTCTCATTTTCTCTCAACCCAAACACCCTTTCTCCAGAGCTTTTCTTCTGATTTTGTCACTTAAATCTCTTCTTTCAATTCTCTTTTGATTGCAAATCATCTCATCAACAAAACCTCACCATTTGCTAGTTGATTCTTCAAGCTTTTTGGTTCTAAAAGGGAGAAACTCAAGTTTGTAGGTAAGAACGTCCTTCTCCTCTAAACTCTCAGTTCTTTACTGAAATTCCTAAGTTCTCAATCCTTAATTGATGTTTTATAAGTGGTTTTAAAGTGGTGTGATGGATCTTGGCTTAAAATGCAAGATTTGGTGATTTTTGATAGATTTTTGTTTGATCTGTTAAAGCAGTGATTTGAGGTGTGTTTTTGATGTTAAATGAATGTTAATTTGATAAGGAATTGAGTTTTAATTAATGCAATCCCGGATAGGTTGAATTTCCTAAGTTTAGCATGTGTTTCTTGGTTGTTTTGGAGTGATCTTGTGGATCTGATGTTGCTGGAGTTATAAGGATGTTGTTAGGTTCTTTTTAGATGTTAAATGATGTTTAGTTTTGATGGTTTATGGCTGGGCTTTGTTGAGGAGTTGTTTGGATGCATTTTCGGTTGTGTTTGGTGGCCGAAAATGGAGTGTGGATGAGAGCAGCGAGTTTAGGTGCTTTCATTGAAGCTATTAATGCATGATGATGCATTAATCCTCTACTTTGATGTGTTTAAAATAGGGGAGTCATCTTTGGATCCAAGTGGTGGTGATCCGGAAGCGTGATTTGTGTTTCGGCAAAGAAGCGAAACAGAATCGGTGAGTGGAATTTGGTTTTCGGCTTTGAAACCAGTGGTTTGGAGGTTTGGGAGCTTAGTTTAAGTCTAAGCAACTTAGCTAAGCTCAAGAGTAAGTTTTCGGTTAAACTCTCTTGGTGATGGCCATGGTTTTGGTTGTATGAAATTTGGTTGTTTGTATGTGTTTAAATCTATTTTGAAAGCATATCTAGCATGTTTATTTGCTGTGATTTTAAGCCATGTGTTGAAGGGAACTCAAGGTAAGAGTTCCTTGTTTTTGAACATTTTTATAATGTGGTCTAATCCTTAAAGATGCATGATGTTATGGCTTGAGTAAATGCTTTAAAACAGTGGATTGTTGTTGATTAATAATGCATAATGGCAAGTGATGTTAAGGTCACAAAGGTGGTTAAAAGTCCTTGTGTGAGCCTTGTGTATTTAAGAACATCAAGGTGGTTAAAAGTCCTTGGATGGTTCTTGGTTAAGATCACAAAGGTGGTTAAAAGTCCTTGTGTGGATCTTGGAAAGTTTAAGAACAACATGGTGTTTAAAAGTCCATGGTTGGTTCTTGGTTAAGGCTCAAGGTGGTTAAAATTCCTTGGAAAGCCTTGTTTACTTAAGAACTCCAAGGTGTTTAAAAGTCCTTGGGAGATTCTTGTTAAGGACACAAAGGTGGTTAAAAGTCCTTGTGTGGTCCTTGCCATGGTGTTTAAAAGTCCATGGGTCCAAGGTGTTTACAAGTCCTTGGGAGATTCTTGTTAAGGACACAAAGGTGGTTAAAAGTCCTTGTGTGGTCCTTGCCATGGTGTTTAAAAGTCCATGGGTCCATGGTGTTTAAAAGTCCATAGGGATAAGATCACAATGGTGTTTAAAAGTCCATGTGTGGATCTTATGTGAAATGTGTCACTTGTTGCCAATATGACTTGTTATGAAATTGAAGCATGAGTTGCTTGTTAAAAGGCTTAAGATCATGTTGATGTTATTTGAAGCATGTGATGCATGTTTTAAGTGTTTAAGAACATGTCAAATGTTGTTTGAAGCATGGTTTATAAATGAGTTTTATAATTGCATTATTGAATGGTTTTAATGAGCATTCCTCACTAAGCTTTTGCTTACGCTCTCTCTCTTTTCTTAAAACAATAATGCAGAGCATTAAGATGTATTGAGGGCAGCAAGGAAGGCAAGCGATCATGTAACGCCCTGATTTTGGGCTCGGAAGTTTTGGGCGTTGACCGGTTCGGTCAAAGTGCTGATCGAATATATAAGTGTGAATTTAGGAAAGCCTAGTTCGGGTTGCATTAAAAATATGGAAAAATGTTCTAAAATCATCTTTTAATATATATAAGTGAACTGTGAAATCAATTTTGGAAAATGAGGTTCGGAAGGTTGACATTTTGGCTAGTGACCAAAATGTAATTTTTGAAAGTTGCGGGACAGTTTTATAAAGGATTGAAACTTTGAATCTTTAAGGAGCTATTATTCCAAAAAGGATTTCTCCAGATTTTTCTAAGATATTTTAAGGCTTTATTCTGATTTTTAAAGATTATGAAAGGGAGGGAAATCATTTTAACCAATTTCTTAACTAACTTTCCATTTTCTCTCAATTTTCCTTTTCTCTCATTTTCTCTCAACCCAAACACAATTCTCCAGATTTCCTTCTCTGATTTTGACATCTAAATCTCTCATTTTAACTCTCTTTTGATTCCTAATCATCTCATCAACAAAACCTCTCAATTTGCAAGTTGTTTCATCAAGCTTTTTGGCTCTAAAATGGAGAAATTCAAGTTTGGAGGTAAGAACGTCCTTCTCCTCTAAACTATCAGTTCTTTACTGAAATTCCTAAGTTCTCAATCCTTGATTTATGTTTTGTTAATGGCTTTTCAATTGAGATCTTGATTTTTGGCTAAAATGCAAGATTTGGTGATTTTGGTGAAATTTTCGTGTGATCTGTTTGGGCAGTGTTTTGGAGTGTCAAAATGATGTTAAATGAATGCTAAATTTGATTAGAAGTTGAGGTTTAATCAATGCAATCTCGGATAGGTTGAATTTCCTAAGTTTGGCTTGAGTTTTTGGTTGTTTTTGGAGTGTTTTTGGTGATCTGTTATACCTGGAGGTATAAGGACGTGGTTGTGATCATTTTGTGTGTTAATTGATGTATAAAAATGGTTAGAAGTGATGGATCTTGGCTGGGTTAAGTTTTGGAAGTGTTTGGAGGTGATTTCGGTTGTGTTTGGTAGCCAAATTGTTAGATTTGTGATGAGCAGCGAGTTGTGTTGTTGTTGCTGGTGTTTTAATGCATAAGGATGCATTAATGTTCTGTTTTTGTGTGCTTGAAACATGGGAGTTTGATCCGTGAGCTTTAGAGGTGTTGCGGAAGGTTTCGGATGCTTGGAAGGCTTGTTGGCTAGTCTTGTTTTGGTTATCGGTGAGTGAAGTTGGGATTTCAGCTTTTAAAACAAGGTTTGAAGGTTTTTTGGGAGCTTAGTGTAAGTCTAAACAACTTTGCTAAGCTCAAGAGTAAGTAAAAGGATTTTTGCTCTTGAATTATGTTGTGATTTGGTTTTAAAAGCAAGAGTGGTTGATGTTTGAAATGCATGTGTTTTGCATGGTTTAATTCTGTTTTGTAAGCATGTTTTAGCATGGTTTAATGTTGGTTTTGAAAGTCATTTGAGAAGGATGCTCAAGGTAAGGGATCCTTGGTTTTGTAAATGGTAATTGTGATTTTGATGCATAGTGTTGCATGTTGATCAATGGCTTTGTATGATGCTTTAAAACAATGAATTGATGATGGTAAATGTTACCTTTTGCATATTGGTTATGCATGTGAATCATTGGATTAATGAGGTAATGGTTTTGCATATTGGTTATGCATGTGAATCATTGGGCTAATGTTGTGATGGCTTTGCATTATGTTTATGCATGTGGAACATTGGATTAATATGGTAAGATGGTTATATTGGCAAGTGATGTAAATGGTTCTTGGTTTGTTGATCGGATATAGTTAGCCGGCTATAGGATTGGGTGCACCGTGAATTAAGTCGCCTTGGAGGTGGAGTGGTCAAGAGTGGACCGGATAAGCTCCCTTCAAGTATCCTAACGAGATGAGGTCATAATGGAGGTTGTTGCCCATTCGAGGACCTTGGTTGATTGAGGTCATAATGGAGGTTGTTGCCCATTCGAGGACCTTGGTTGAGTAAAGGTTATATGGTGGTTAAAAGTCCATATGTGAGAACCTTGTACTTGTTGAGATCACAATGGCAGTGTTAAGTCCATGTGTGGATCTTGTGTAGGGTGTCCCGGACCTTGTTAGTGATGTTCTACAACTACCAATCGGTTATGCAAAGGTTGTATGGTGGTTAAAAGTCCATACGTGAGAATCTTGTGCATGTCAAGGTTGTATGGTGGTTAAAAGTCCATACATGGGAACCTTGGGGAAAAAGCTAAGGTTGTATGGTGTTTAAAAGTCCATACATGGGAACCTTAGGATGATGAGGTCATAATGGAGGTTGTTGCCCATTCGAGGACCTTGGATTGGGTAGGGTGTAGGGAGCGTAGGGACAACGCTCGGAATCCGCGTATCCGATCGGGTTGTTGAGTTGAAAAGTGAATGTGGTTGATCTCTTGGAAGCCAATGTAATGTTCTTGATCATAGAGAAGCATGAGATGCTTGAAATGATGCATGGTTGCATGTGAAGCACGAGATGCTTGAAATGATGTATGATTGCATGTGAAGCATGGGATGCTTGAAGTGATGCATAATTGCATGTGAGGCATGAGATGCTTGAAAAGATGCATTGTTGCATGAAAAGTGTATGATGCTAGTGAATGCATGTTACTTGTTAAGTTGAACAAGTGTTGGTTATCATTTGGTAAATGATGCATGTGAGCATGAAATATCTATGTTGCATTGGAGTCTTGTAAGACTTGTTTTTAAAGGCATGTGAAGATGTTGTTATGGTTCTTATGTTGCCTTGGTTAAATGCATGAGATGGATTATTTGAGCTATGGTTTTAAAAGGTTTTTTGCTTGATATGGTTTTCAAGTTTAAGAAAGGTATGTTGTGAAATGGGAGTGTTTTCCATGGTTTTGTTTAAGCTTGGCATATGGTGATTATGCATGATTTGAGCTTGATGTTGAAAAGGGTTTTCTAACATGGTTTTGGTTTGCCTAAACGGGTCGTTTTAAAAGTGTTTTGTAACCCGCTGCATTGATGGTGTTTTGGTTTTGAGCATTCCTCACTAAGCATTATGTGCTTACGCTCCTTTTTGTCCATCAATGCAGATTCTTGAAATTTGGACAGCAAGGAGCAAGGGATTCAAGGTGGACTCCAATGGAGATGTATGTCTCGGTGAATAGCTAAAGTTAATAAAGGCACTGGGGTAGAATCTCTCGGGTTTATGTGTATGTGATCGTTTATGTTTGATCAAGAATGTTTAAATGTTGTTGGTAATGTTGTTGGATCATGAATTGGCTTAAATGAGTTTGTTTTGGAGGGTTTGTGCCTAAATGGTTGCTTGTGTAGGAAGCATGCCTATAGATTTGGGGCTTTTCTTATATGTTGTGCTTCTGTTGAATTGTTGATGCAAGTATGTCTCATTTATGTTGAATTGCATGTTGGTAAAGTTTGGTGGCTTTTGGAGCATGTTTGGATGATCAATTGTGTGTTTGAGTGAGCAAAATGCAGCATTCTGGGCCAGGCGTTTCGGAACAGGTAACACCATTACGGAACGGGTGTCCTGCATGAACCCAGGCGTCCGAAACGGGTGCCACCGTTCCGAAACGGAAAGCATTCTGCCAGACCCCCGTTGCGGAACGCGTTGCGGAACAGCCCCGTGTTTCGGAACGGGCTTGGCCTGTTTCGGAACGGGTGACCGTTGGGGGCTGACATGGGCGGTTAAATGTTTCAAAATGTTTGCATTTTGGTCCTGAAACTTGTTTGTGCAATTGTATGAGTTTGGGTTATCCGTTTGAGCTGAAATTTGGCAGAGAAGCATGAAACATGATTAATTTTAAGTTGGTAACTTAAAATCTGGTTAAGTCCTTAAAGTTTTCAGAAATTACAATTTGGTCCCTAAAGTTGTAATTTGTTCAATTGGGTCCCTGTTTGATCTCTGATGTTTGTGATCTTTGAGCATGATGTTGTGTGATCACATCTAAGGTTAATGTGCATCTAGACAAGATTAAAAAGAAAAAAAAAGGGTCGTTAATCAAGGTTGACTTTTGGGTTGACTTTGGTTCTCCCCGTGTAATCTTCGTAGTTCGGGTCAACCGTCTAGGCCGGGCTACGGGGGTTACATTTGGTGGTATCAGAGCTGAGTTGCGAAGGTTGGGGAAAACGGTAAGTTGATGTGATGTGTGTTTGATGTTTACCTTGTTGTGTGGTTGAAAGTTGCTTGAAACATGTGTTTCTGAGTATGCTGTTGATGTTCCTGAGCATGTTGATGATGTATGCAAGCATGTTTTGTGGTTATGAATCTTGATTGAGTTTATGTGGATATGTGCTGATGCTATGAGCTGATGTTATGCATGGTGAATGTGTTTTGAGCATGATATGTTGCTAATATGCTGGTGCAATTGGATGTTGTTTGGTGTAAGCATGATCAAGGTATGTTGTTGATATGCTTGATGTTGTGATATCCATGTTGTGTTGACTGTTATGTCATGTAAAGGGGAGGATTCGGGATACCCATTGCCTTATTAATATAGCTATTGTGTTATTTGGAGTTGGAGTTTGAATCCTTGCTTAATGCTGGTCTAACTGGTTTGTTTGCTTGTTGTGATTGTATGTTTGTTGTTGTTAGTGGTATGGCAAAGTCGATGAAAGAATGGCGGTTGAGTGAGATGGTTGCCGCCTTGGGGCAGGTTGTTAGGGCAAGGAATTCACCCTTTTGTAGAAGTGTTATGTCTCAGTCTTCTGTGCCTGGAGTTGAGATGGTAAGGCAAGGGAAAGAAGCTGGTTATGTGATGAAAAGTTCATTATTTGTTGAGCAGGAGGTGTTGGGAACATCTCAGGCTGTGGTAGAGGTAAAATCAGTGGATGTGCTGGCTGGATGTGTGGGTTTGCCGAAGCAGCGTTTGCTTGATTTGGGTGCTGTGGAATATCATGGTTCTTCACCGGAGATGTTTGACGCCTGGTTGGCCAGTGTGGTTCTGATTTTGGATCAGGAAGGCTGTGATTATGCCTGTAAACTGGGGAGTGTTGTTTCTTTGATTCTGGAGGATGCATGTGCCTGGTGGACATCTGTGGCAGTGGCGTCACATATCCATGATATTGATTGGGATTTCTTTGTATCGGCTTTTTATGAAAGGTATCTTGGAGAGAAGTTTCCAAGGGTTAAGCAATGTGAAGGTGGTGCTGTTGTGGAGCAAGTGTTGCTTGAGCACGGAGTGGAAGCTCAGCCACCGGTATGTGATCGTTGTGAAAGGCGCCATGTTGGACGTTGTAGGGGCGCGGGTGCTTGTTGGAATTGTGGTTCTAAGATGCATGTTAAGCGTGATTGTCCACATGGAGTGAGGTCAGTTTCAGTGATAGTCAAAGGGTCTCAGAAAGGTCGTGGGCACGGCCGAGGCGAGGTTCAGAGGTGGCAGAAAAAGCAAAAGGTTGTGAAGAGTTTGGGAAATGAAGTTTGCTGGAAATGTGGGTCTGCTGGACACATGAGACGTGATTGTTTGATGTTGGCTCGGAACAGCCAAGGTTCTTTATCGCAAGGAGTTGATGTTGACCCTGGTGTGTTAGTTGGTGCTGCAGTTGTGCCGTAGGAGGAGGATGGTTCCGCAAGGAAGAGGGCTCGTCTGATGAAGCTTCAGGGTGGTGTTGTGCTTTCAGGTAACCTTGTTAAGTGATCCTTTGCTCTAGTAATCTTAGTTTAGTTTCTGTTGGTTTTCCTTGCGTGGTAAGTTTAGTCTTGTTGCTAGCATGTTTGGGGTAATGGTAGTTGTTTGGTAACATCTTTGGCGTGAAGAAGGCTTTAGTGAATATCTTGTGGGTAGTGGTTGTTGGTATGATGGAGTTAGATAAGTTAAAGGTGAGTTAGGAGGTTGTTCTTAGACAGATTTGAGGATGTTATTGGAGGGTGTGAACTGGCATTCATGCACAGTTAAAATCATTGTTATATGCTATATTATATATGTTGGTCCATGCATACATGTGGCATGACACTAGAGGTTTTGCATACATGTACATCAGGCATTGATAGGACATGTAGGTGATCATGCATACGATGTTCACGCTCGCTAATAACTAATCGAATCTGTTAGTGTTGTGGTTGGATTAGGTGGGATGATGGGTTTTTAGAGGTTGTTTGGTGCTGAGTGAGAGTTAGAAGTGTTGGAGTTTGTTAATCTAGTTGCTAGTGATAGTGAGAGTGGTATAGCCGGTTGGTAGAAGGATAGTGTTTGATGCTCAGAGAGTTTAGTGGTTTGGTGGTGAAGGGTATCGGTTGAGGTTAGTATCGGTTAAGTGGTTTGTTTAGCTAAAAGGAAGTGGTAGTTCCTTGGTGCTAAGTGATGTTGCAGTTTGAGGTTGTGTTTCTAAGGGCTGAGGTAGCTTAGCTTTTAAGTTGTTGTGAAAGGGTTGTGTTGGTTCTTAGCAACCTTTGAGGAGATCAGAAGCTGTTATGTGTGTTTTGGTTAAGTAATGTTCTGGTAATGCAAGTGTTTTGGTTGAAGTTTGTGGTGAAAGGGCTGTGAAAGATCGAAGGCTTTCGTTGGTTGTTTGGGTTCTTGTGAGAAGTGGTTGGCAGGTTGTGGTTAAGAAAGTTCCGTTTGAAGTCAGCTTGTGGTGTGTGGAGCGGCTGACGGATTCAAGTTGGGGTTATGATGTAATTTTTGGTATTTGGGTGAGTAGTCCTGGTGAGCTGTTATGGTAATGTTATGGCAGATATGAAGGATTGTCAGCTTCGTTGAAGAGCTTGAGTAAACAGTTGATGTTTAAGGATTTTTGCTTGTTGGAAAAATCTTTGGAAGAGGTTTGGGAGTCGCAAGAGTTTTAGAAGCAGAGAGGTTGCCTAGTGGCTGAGTTGGATTGGTTGTTGTCTTTGTGTAGACAAGTCTTGGGAGTTGTGTGCTACAGTGTTGTCTGCTGTAAGAGCTGAAGTTCTTCAGGTTGGTGTTGGGATTGTGTACAGTCCGGTTATGTGGAAGGTTAAGTCGTGGTTACCTTTGAGAGTTTGGATTTGTGAACAGTGTATGGTGGAGGTTTTGTGTGGAATGTGTTCAGTGAGGTTGAGGCGGTTGTGTTGTCTTGTGTGTTGCTTTGAGAAGGTTCTGTTTCTCTTTTCGCCGGTTGAAATTTCGAGGACGAAATTTCCTAAGGGGGGGAGAGTTGTAACGCCCCGGTTTTGGGCTCGGAAGTTTTGGGCGTTGACCGGTTCGGTCAAAGTGCTGATCGAATATATAAGAGTGAATTTAGGAAAGCCTAGTTCGGGTTGCATTAAAAATATGGAAAAATGTTCTAAAATCATCTTTTAATATATATAAGTGAACTGTGAAATCAATTTTGGAAAATGAGGTTCGGAAGGTTGACATTTTGGCTAGTGACCATAATGTAATTTTTGAAAGTTGCGGGACAGTTTTATAAAGGATTGAAACTTTGAATCTTTAAGGAGCTATTATTCCAAAAAGGATTTCTCCAGATTTTTCTAAGATATTTTAAGGCTTTATTCTGATTTTTAAAGATTATGAAAGGGAGGGAAATCATTTTAACCAATTTCTTAACTAACTTTCCATTTTCTCTCAATTTTCCTTTTCTCTCATTTTCTCTCAACCCAAACACAATTCTCCAGATTTCCTTCTCTGATTTTGACATCTAAATCTCTCATTTCAACTCTCTTTTGATTCCTAATCATCTCATCAACAAAACCTCTCAATTTGCAAGTTGTTTCATCAAGCTTTTTGGCTCTAAAATGGAGAAATTCAAGTTTGGAGGTAAGAACGTCCTTCTCCTCTAAACTATCAGTTCTTTACTGAAATTCCTAAGTTCTCAATCCTTGATTTATGTTTTGTTAATGGCTTTTCAATTGAGATCTTGATTTTTTGGCTAAAATGCAAGATTTGGTGATTTTGGTGAAATTTTCGTGTGATCTGTTTGGGCAGTGTTTTGGAGTGTCAAAATGATGTTAAATGAATGCTAAATTTGATTAGAAATTGAGGTTTAATCAATGCAATCCCGGATAGGTTGAATTTCCTAAGTTTGGCTTGAGTTTTTGGTTGTTTTTGGAGTGTTTTTGGTGATCTGTTATACCTGGAGGTATAAGGACGTTGTTGTGATCATTTTGTGTGTTAATTGATGTATAAAAATGGTTAGAAGTGATGGATCTTGGCTGGGTTAAGTTTTGGAAGTGTTTGGAGGTGATTTCGGTTGTGTTTGGTAGCCAAATTGTTAGATTTGTGATGAGCAGCGAGTTGTGTTGTTGTTGCTGGTGTTTTAATGCATAAGGATGCATTAATGTTCTGTTTTTGTGTGCTTGAAACAAGGGAGTTTGATCCGTGAGCTTTAGAGGTGTTGCGGAAGGTTTCGGATGCTTGGAAGGCTTGTTGGCTAGTCTTGTTTTGGTTATCGGTGAGTGAAGTTGGGATTTCAGCTTTTAAAACAAGGTTTGAAGGTTTTTTGGGAGCTTAGTGTAAGTCTAAACAACTTTGCTAAGCTCAAGAGTAAGTAAAAGGATTTTTGCTCTTGAATTGTGTTGTGATTTGGTTTTAAAAGCAAGAGTGGTTGATGTTTGAAATGCATGTGTTTTGCATGGTTTAATTCTGTTTTGTAAGCATGTTTTAGCATGGTTTAATGCTGGTTTTGAAAGTCATTTGAGAAGGATGCTCAAGGTAAGGGATCCTTGGTTTTGTAAATGGTAATTGTGATTTTGATGCATAGTGTTGCATGTTGATCAATGGCTTTGTATGATGCTTTAAAACAGTGAATTGATGATGGTAAATGTTACCTTTTGCATATTGGTTATGCATGTGAATCATTGGATTAATGAGGTAATGGTTTTGCATATTGGTTATGCATGTGAATCATTGGGCTAATGTTGTGATGGCTTTGCATTATGTTTATGCATGTGGAACATTGGATTAATATGGTAAGATGGTTATATTGGCAAGTGATGTAAATGGTTCTTGGTTTGTTGATCGGATATAGTTAGCCGGCTATAGGATTGGGTGCACCGTGAATTAAGTCGCCTTGGAGGTGGAGTGGTCAAGAGTGGACCGGATAAGCTCCCTTCAAGTATCCTAACGAGATGAGGTCATAATGGAGGTTGTTGCCCATTCGAGGACCTTGGTTGATTGAGGTCATAATGGAGGTTGTTGCCCATTCGAGGACCTTGGTTGAGTAAAGGTTATATGGTGGTTAAAAGTCCATATGTGAGAACCTTGTACTTGTTGAGATCACAATGGCAGTGTTAAGTCCATGTGTGGATCTTGTGTAGGGTGTCCCGGACCTCGTTAGTGATGTTCTACAACTACCAATCGGTTATGCAAAGGTTGTATGGTGGTTAAAAGTCCATACGTGAGAATCTTGTGCATGTCAAGGTTGTATGGTGGTTAAAAGTCCATACATGGGAACCTTGGGGAAAAAGCTAAGGTTGTATGGTGTTTAAAAGTCCATACATGGGAACCTTAGGATGATGAGGTCATAATGGAGGTTGTTGCCCATTCGAGGACCTTGGATTGGGTAGGGTGTAGGGAGCGTAGGGACAACGCTCGGAATCCGCGTATCCGATCGGGTTGTTGAGTTGAAAAGTGAATGTGGTTGATCTCTTGGAAGCCAATGTAATGTTCTTGATCATAGAGAAGCATGAGATGCTTGAAATGATGCATGGTTGCATGTGAAGCACGAGATGCTTGAAATGATGTATGATTGCATGTGAAGCATGGGATGCTTGAAGTGATGCATAATTGCATGTGAGGCATGAGATGCTTGAAAAGATGCATTGTTGCATGAAAAGTGTATGATGCTAGTGAATGCATGTTACTTGTTAAGTTGAACAAGTGTTGGTTATCATTTGGTAAATGATGCATGTGAGCATGAAATATCTATGTTGCATTGGAGTCTTGTAAGACTTGTTTTTAAAGGCATGTGAAGATGTTGTTATGGTTCTTATGTTGCCTTGGTTAAATGCATGAGATGGATTATTTGAGCTATGGTTTTAAAAGGTTTTTTGCTTGATATGGTTTTCAAGTTTAAGAAAGGTATGTTGTGAAATGGGAGTGTTTTCCATGGTTTTGTTTAAGCTTGGCATATGGTGATTATGCATGATTTGAGCTTGATGTTGAAAAGGGTTTTCTAACATGGTTTTGGTTTGCCTAAACGGGTCGTTTTAAAAGTGTTGTGTAACCCGCTGCATTGATGGTGTTTTGGTTTTGAGCATTCCTCACTAAGCATTATGTGCTTACGCTCCTTTTTGTCCATCAATGCAGATTCTTGAAGTTTGGACAGCAAGGAGCAAGGGATTCAAGGTGGACTCCAATGGAGATGTATGTCTCGGTGAATAGCTAAAGTTAATAAGGGCAATGGGGTAGAATATCTCGGGTTTATGTGTATGTGATCGTTTATGTTTGATCAAGAATGTTTAAATGTTGTTGCTAATGTTGTTGGATCATGAATTGGCTTAAATGAGTTTGTTTTGGAGGGTTTGTGCCTAAATGGTTGCTTGTGTAGGAAGCATGCCTATAGATTTGGGGCTTTTCTTATATGTTGTGCTTCTGTTGAATTGTTGATGCAAGTATGTCTCATTTATGTTGAATTGCATGTTGGTAAAGTTTGGTGGCTTTTGGAGCATGTTTGGATGATCAATTGTGTGTTTGAGTGAGCAAAATGCAGCATTCTGGGCCAGGCGTTTCGGAACAGGTAACACCGTTTCGGAACGGATGTCCTGCATGAACCCAGGCGTCCGAAACGGGTGCCACCGTTCCGAAACGGAAAGCATTCTGCCAGACCCCCGTTGCGGAACGCGTTGCGGAACGGCCCCGTGTTTCGGAACGGGCTTGGCCTGTTTCGGAACGGGTGACCGTTGGGGGCTGACATGGGCGGTTAAATGTTTCAAAATGTTTGCATTTTGGTCCTGAAACTTGTTTGTGCAATTGTATGAGTTTTGGTTATCCGTTTGAGCTCAAATTTGGCAGAGAAGCATGAAACATGATTAATTTTAAGTTGGTAACTTAAAATCTGGTTAAGTCCTTAAAGTTTTCAGAAATTACAATTTGGTCCCTAAAGTTGTAATTTGTTCAATTGGGTCCCTGTTTGATCTCTGATGTTTGTGATCTTTGAGCATGATGTTGTGTGATCACATCTAAGGTTAATGTGCATCTAGACAAGATTAAAAAGAAAAAAAAGGGTCGTTAATCAAGGTTGACTTTCGGGTTGACTTTGGTTTTCCCCGTGTAATCTTCGTAGTTCGGGTCAACCGTCTAGGCCGGGCTACGGGGGTTACAGATCAAGTGAAAGCTAAGCTCAAGTATGGGAAGGTTTTCTTAAACACTTTTAGCTTTTGGTATTTGGCAATGGGGGACCTATGTGGATGTATTGGGAGAGGTTTTGAACTCCCTAAGTTTGTTTAATGTTGTCGATAATGCTGGAACATGTAATTGGCTATTATGTGTTTGGTTTGGAGCTTTAATGCTTGAATGGTTTGCTAAGTAGGAAGCATGCCTTTAGATTTGGGGCTTTTCTCGTTTGATGCTTTAATGCTGAATTGATGATGCAAATATGTCTCTTATATGTTGTATGTCTTGCTGGTAAAGTTTGGTAGCATTTGGAGCATGTATGGTTGATCAATTGCGTGTTTTAGCAGCCATTTCCATGCATTCTATGCAGGCCGTATCAGAACGGTAGCTACCGTTTCGGAACAGGTGCCCTGTAATAGTCCAGGCGTCTGAAACGGAAGACCCCGTTTCGAAATGGAAAGCCCTCTGCCAGCCCTCATTTCGGAACACGTTGCGGAACGGCCCCGCGTTTCGAAACAGGTCCTCCCTGTTTCGGAACACCTGACCGTTGGGGGCTGACATTGGCAGTTAAATGTTTTGAAAAGTTTGCATTTTGGTCCTGAATCTTGTTTATGCAATTGTATGAGTTGGGAATGTCCTTTTGAGCTGAAATTTGGCAGTGAAGCATGGAACCTAATTAATTTCAAGTTGGTAACTTTAATTTGGATTAAGACCTTATAATTTACAGAATTTACAATTTAGTCCCTAAAGTTGTAATTTGTTCAATTGGGTCCCTGTTTGATCTCTGATGATTATGATCTTTGAGGATGCTGTTTGAATGATCATATCTAGGGCTAATATGCATCTAGACAAGTTTAAAAAGAAAAAAAAAGGTCGTTAATCAAGGTTGACTTTCGGGTTGACTTTTATTTTCCCCGTGTGACTTTCTTAATTCGGGTCAACCGTCTAGGCCGGGTTAAGGGGGTTACAAAGTCCTTATAATCTCTAGAAATTACATTTTAGTCCCTAAAATGTGTAAATCTTGCAATTGTGTCCCTAAATGTTTTCCGAATGCTGTGATCTTCTAGCTTATGATTCTTGAGTAATTACCTAGGCTTAATATGCATCTAGAAAAGATAAAAAGAAAAAAAGGGTCGTTAATCAAGGTTGACTTTCGGGTTGACTTTGGTTTTCCCTGTGTAATCTTCGTAGTTCGGGTCAAACGTCTAGGCTGGGCTAAGGGGGTTACATTTGTTGGTATCAGAGCCAGGTTACGAAAGAATTGGGAATTTTGGTATGTGTAATTGATGTGAGTTGAAGTATGATGTTTCAAAAGCATGTTAATGTTTGCATTTTTGAACTTATGTCGTGTTGATTGATGCGAATTGCATGTGAGATGAATATGCTGGTATGAGGATGATGTTGTGTGGATATGTGCTGACTTGGAATGTTGAAAAGTATGTGATCATGATGTTACATGTATGCTACGCTTTGTGGGAAAATTAGGTGCTCATTGCCTTATTACACTAATTTAATGTTTTGTAAACTTGGATTTCTTGCTTGCAGCTGGCCTAAATGGTTTGATTTGTTTAGTTGTTGTGTTTGTTTAAAATAGCACATGAGACCCAGAAGAGAATTGGGGTCCAATATGATAATGCCTGCAGCTGAGCAAGAAAACCAGGCTGAGCATGGGGCTGATGTTCCCCCTGGTGGAGATCTACCTACTCCGCCACCACCTGGAGGTGGGGATCAGGTGCAACAAGGGCAAGCTGGTCCTGGATTAGGTAATTTGGCGCCATTAGTTGAGGCAATTACCGGAGCGTTTCAGGCTGTTGTTGCCGAAGTGCAAGTGCAGGCCCCTGCAGCTGGGCATGTGGGCCTACCTTTGGAGAGGTTGAGGAGCATGGGAGCAGCAGAGTTCTATGGTTTGGCACCCGAGGCGTCTGAGGCCTGGTTGGCCAGTACGATCCACATAATGGATCAAATGGGTTGTAATGATGAGCGCAAGCTTGGGTGTGTAATTTACTTGCCGCAAGGTGATGCTTACAGTTGGTGGACGACTACCACAGCTGGGATGGAACCTAATGAGGCAGATTGGGAGTTCTTTAGGGGTGCTTTCTGGAGGAAGTATCTAGGTGTAAGATACTTAGATGAGAAGAAACGGGAGTTTATGTCTTTCATTCAGGGTAACTTATCGGTGGCTGAGTACGAGGTTCAGTTCGTACGCTTGATCCAGTATGCTCTTGAGCTGGTACCGAGTGAGAGGCATCGCTGTGATCACTTCCAATATGGATTGGTGCAAGATGTTAAGACGTACATGCTAGCTGCTGACTACACAGAGTTTGATGTGCTCGTGTGTCAGGCTAAGGACATCGAGCAAAATTTGGGCTTGTCTTCTAGAGGTGTTGGATCTAGCTCTGGGAAGAGGGTTGTCGAGTATAGTTCTGGTGGAGGACGGAACAAGAGAGGTTGTGACGGGAGACATCAGCCTGAGGGAAGGCGTGGTGTTCCGGGTTGAGGTGGGCAGGCTCAGGAAGGTCGTATGAGGTTCGAGCAGCATACATGCTGGATATGTGGTTCGAGGGACCATTTGAGGTTAGATTGTTCTCGAGTGGCTAGAGAAGTCCAGGCTCCTATTGCGGTGACCGGGAACTCCTGCTGGAGTTGTGGTTCAGCATATCACATGAGGAGGGAGTGTCATTTGTTTGCCGGTGGTGGCCAAGGACGTGCTCATGTGGTGGCTGCACCTCAGAGAGGCCGTGGGTGCGGCCGTAGGAACTTTCAGAGGAGGGATGAGGGACAACAAGGTATTGCTCATGTTGTAGCCGTTCGACCAACGAGGGTGCATGCCCAGCGCGAGGAGCGCAACGATACCGATGTGATCGCAGGTACCTTTTCTCTTTAGTCTTTATCTTTGCTGGCTTTGATTGATTCTGGATCCACACATTCTTATATCTTGAGTGAGCATGCACATTTGCTTGATATACCTGTTGAGATGCTTGGAGTAGGAATTCAAGTGACTAGTTCTTTTGGTGAGACTGTAGTCACTAGGAAGTTGTATAGGAGGTGTCCTCTATCTGTACAAGGTCATGTTTTTCTTGCGAATTTGATGGAATTGCCTTTCTACGGATTTTATATAGGCATGGATTGGTTGACAGAGCATAGAGCCGTGGTTGATTTTGATATTAAGCGAGTCACCTTAAAGTTGGACGATGACTATGAGGTTGTTGTGGTAGGCGAGAATGTAAAATTCTTGTCAAATGTAATTTCAGCCTTGGAAGCAAACCATATGATGAGGTTGGGGTGTGAGGCTTACCTTGCTTATGTGATGAATCCTGGTACTAAAGATGTGCGTGTGCAGGATATTCAAACGGTTCGCGATTTTCCGGGTGTCTTTCTGGAAGAATTGCTTGGTTTGCCACCAAATAGGGAGGTTGAATTTGGTATAGAGTTGTACGAGAATACAAATCCAGTGTCCATTGCTTCTTATCGCATGGCACCCAAAGAGTTAAAGGAGTTGAAAACGTAGTTGCAAGAGTTATTGGATCGAGGTTTCATCTGGCCAAGTGTGTCAACTTGGGGTGCACCGGTTCTGTTTGTAAAGAAGAAGGATGGGACGATGAGAATGTGTATAGATTATGTAACGCCCCGGTTTTGGGCTTAGAAGTTTTGGGTTCGGACCGGTTCGGTCGGAGTGCGGTTCGAATATAAAAAGGTGAAATTAGGGAAGCCTAGTTCGGGTTGCATTAAAAATATGGAAAAATGTCTTAAAATCCTCTTTTATTATATATAAGAGAATGGTGAACTCAATTTTACAAAATGAGGTTTGGAAGAGTGACATTTTGGTTAGTGACCAAAATGTAATTTTTGAAAACTATGTGACTGTTTTAAGAAGGATTGAAACTTTGAATCTTTAAGGAGCTATTTACCCAATGGGAGTTTCTCCAGATTTTTCCTAAATATTAAAGATTTAATTAATGGTTTTAAAATAAAAGAAAAGGGAGGGAAGATATTTTCCTAAGTTTCCAACTAACTTTCCACATTTTCCATTTTCATTTTCTCTCATCTTTTCTCTCAAACCAAACACATTTCTCCATAGCATTTCCCTCTGATTTTGACATCCAAACATGAGATTTTAATTCTCTTTTGATCTCTAATCATCTCTTCAACAAAACCTTTGCATTTGCTATTTGGATCTTCAAGAATTTTGGTTCTAAAAAGGGAGAAACTCAAGTTTAGAGGTATGAACGTCCTTCTTGTAACGCCCCGGTTTTGGGCTTAGAAGTTTTGGGTGTTGACCGGTTCGGTCAAAGTGTTGTTCGAATCTAAAAAGGGTGAAATTAGGAAAGCCTAGTTCGGGTTGCATTAAAAATATGGAAAATATTCTAAAATCACCTTTTAATATATATAAGTGAACTGTGAAATCAATTTTAAAAAATGAGTTTTGGAAGGGTGACATTTTGGCTAGTGACCAAAATGTAATTTTTGAAAACTGCGTGACTGTTTTAAAAAGGATTGAAACTTTGAATCTTTAAGGAGCTATTTACCCAAAGGGAGTTCCTCCAGATTTTTCTAAGATATTTAGTGATTTAATTCTGATTTTAAACAAAAGGAAAAGTGGAGGGAAGTTATATCTAACTAATTTTCCTAAAATCTCATTTTCCTTTCTCTCATTTTCTCTCAACCCAAACACCTTCTCTCCAGAGATTTTCTTCTGATTTTGTCACTTAAATCTCTCTTTTCAATTCTCTTTTGATTCCTAATCATCTCATCATCAAAACCTCACCAATTGCTAGTTGATTCTTCAAGCTTTTTGGTTCTAAAAAGGGAGAAACTCAAGTTTGGAGGTAAGAACGTCCTTCTCATCTAAACTATCAGTTCTTTACTGAAATTCCTAAGTTCTCAATCCTTAATTGACGTTTTATAAATGGCTTTTAAGTTGTATAATGGATCTTGGCTTAAAATGCAAGATTTGATGATTTTTGATGGATTTTCGTTGGATCTGATTGGGCTGTGTTTTAAGGTGTTAATTTGATGATAAATGAATGTTAATTTGATAAGGAATCGAGTTTTAATTAATGCAATCCCGGATAGGTTGAATTTCCTAAGTTTAGCTTGTGATTCTTGGTTGTTTTTGGTGTGATCTTGTGGATCTGATGTTGCTGGAGGTATAAGGATGTTGATAGGTTCTTTTTAGGTGTTAAATGATGTTAAAGGATGTTTAGTTTTGATGGTTTATGGCTGGGCTTTGTTGAGGAGTTGTTTGGATGCATTTTCGGTTGTGTTTGGTGGCCGAAAATGGAGTGTGGATGAGAGCAGCGAGTTTAGGTGCTTTCATTAAAGCTATTAATGCATGATGATGCATTAATCCTCTGCTTTGATGTGTTTAAAACAGGGGAGTCATCTTTGGATCCAAGTGGTGGTGATCCGGAAGCTTGATTTGTGCTTCGGCAAGAGGCGAAGTGGAATCGGTGAGTGAAATTGGGTTTTCGGCTTTGAAACCAATGTCTTGGGAGCTTAGTCTAAGTCTAAACAACTTTACTAAGCTCAAGTGTAAGTTTTCGGAAAAACTCTCTAGTGGTGGCCATGGCTTGGTTGTTTTGCAATGTGGTTTAGTGCATGTTTTAAATTCTGTTTTGAAAGCATGATTTAGCATGGTTATTGCTGATTTTGTAAGCCATATGTTGAAGGAAGCTCAAGGTAAGAGTTCCTTGTTTTTGAACATCGTTTAAATGTGGTTTGATGTTTAAAAATGCATGATGTTATGGCTTGGTTAAATGCTTTAAAACAGTGGATTATCTATTGATAATGATGTATATTGGCAAGTGATGTTTTGAAAAAGGTTAAGGTCACTAAGGTGGTTAAAAGTCCTTGAGTGAGCCTTGTGGATTCTAAGAACTTCATGGTGGTTAAAAGTCCATGATGATTCTTGTTAAGGTCACCAAGGTGGTTAAAAGTCCTTGAGTGAGCCTTGTTACTTAAGAACATCAAGGTGGTTAAAAGTCCTTGGATGGTTCTTGTTAAGGACACAAAGGTGGTTAAAAGTCCTTGTGTGGTCCTTGCCATGGTGTTTAAAAGTCCATGGGCCAAGGTGTTTAAAAGTCCTTGGGGCCAAGGTGTTTAAAAGTCCTTGGGGTGAAACTTGTAAAGAACACAAAGGTGGTTAAAAGTCCTTGTGTGGTTCTTGTGAATTATAAGATCACAATGGTGTTTAAAAGTCCATGTGTGAGTCTTATGTTGATCTTGTTTTAAAAAGATGGAACTTATCACTTGTGGCCAATATGACATGTAATGATATGGAAGCATGTATTGCTTGTTTAAGGATGCTAGTGAGCATGTATAAATGATGTTTTGAAGTATGATTTATAAAGTGTTTTATAAATGCATTATTGAATGGTTTTAATGAGCATTCCTCACTAAGCTTATGCTTACGCTCTCTCGTTTTCTTAAATCAATAATGCAGAGCATTAAAGAGCTTTAGGGGCAGCAAGGAAGGAAGGCAATCAAGTGGAAATTAAGCTCAAGTAGGGAAAGGTTTTCTTATACACATTAAGCTTTTGGCATTTGGCAATGGGGGACCTATGTGAATGTTTTGGGAGATGTTTGAACTCCCTAAGTATGTCTAATGTTGTTGGAAATGCTGGATTTTGTATTGGCCTTTATGTGCTTGGTTTTGAAGGTTTTATGCTTGAATGGTTTGCTTGAGTAGGAAGCATGCTTAGAATTGGGGCTTTTCATATATGATGATTTTATGCTGATTGGTTGATGCAAATATGTCTCTTGTATGCTGAATTTGTTGCTGGTAAAGTTTGGTAGCATTTGGAGCATGATTGGTTGATCAATTGCATGTTGAAGGAAGCCTTTTGCTGCATTCTGTGCAGGCTGTTTCGGAACAGTGGCTACCATTTCGAAACGAGTGCCTTGAATAAGCCCAGGCGTCCGAAACGGTAGGCACCGTTTCGAAACGGGAAACTCTCTGCCGGCCCTCGTTTCGGTACGCGTTGCGGAACGGCCCCGCATTTCGAAACAGGCTCTCCCTATTTCGGAACGTCCGACCGTTGGGGGCTGACATAGGCAGTTAAATGTTTTGGAATGTTTGCATTTTGGTCCCGAATCTTGTTTGTGCAATTGCATGAGTTTGGGATGTCTGTTTGAGCTGAAATTTGGCAGTGAAGCATGAAATCTGATTAATTTCAAGATGGTAACTTTAATTTGGGTTAAGACCTTATAATTTACAGAATTTACAATTTGGTCCCTAAAGTAGTAAATTGTTCAATTGGGTCCCTGTTCGACCTCTGATGTTTATGATCTTTGAGCATGTTGTTTGTACGATCATAACTAGGGTTAATGTGCATCTAGACAAGAGTAAAAAAAAGGTCGTTAATCAAGGTTGACTTTCGGGTTGACTTTGGTTTTCCCCGTGTGACTTTCTTAATTCGGGTCAACCGTCTAGGCCGGGTTAAGGGGGTTACACTTCTCCTCTAAATTCTCAGTTCTTTACTGAAATTCCCAAGTTCTCAATCCTTAATTTGTGTTTTATAAAAGGTTTTATGGTTGTGTTCTTGATCTTGGCTTAAAATGCAAGATTTGGTTGGTTTTTGTTAAAATTCGTATGATCTGTTTGAGCAGTGATTTGAGGTGTCTTTTTGATGTTAAATGAATGTTAAATTGATGAGGAATTGAGGTTTAATCAATGCAATCCCGGATAGGTTAAATTTCCTAAGTTTTACTTGAGTTTTTGATGGTTTTTGGAGTGATCTTGATGATCTGTTATAGCTGGAGGTATAAGGGTGATGTTAGATCCTTTTTGGATGTTAATTGATGTTTAAGAATGTTTAGATTTGATGGATCTTGGCTGGGTAGTGTTGTGGAGTTGTTTGGATGCATTTTCGGTTGTGTTTGGTAGCCGAAAATGGAGTGTGGATGAGAGCAGCGAGTTTAGGTGCTTTCATTGAAGATATTAATGCATGATGATGCATTAATCCTCTGCTTTGATGTGTTTAAAACAGGGGAGTCATCTTTGGATCCTAGTGGTGGTGATCCGGAAGCTTGATTGGTGTTTCGGCAAGTGGCGAAACGGAATCGGTGAGTGGATTTTGGTTTTCAGCTTTGAAACCAATGTTTTGAAGGTTTGGGAGCTTAATTTAAGTCTAAGAAACTTAGCTAAGCTCAAGAGTGAGTTTTCGGAAAAACTCTCTTGATGATGAACCATGGATTGGTTGTATGCAATGTGGTTGTTTGCATGTTTTAAACTCTGTTTTGAAAGCATATGTTAGCATGTTAGTTGCTGATTTTATAAGCCATATGTTGAAGAATGCTCAAGGTAAGAGATTCTTGTTTTTGAACATTGTTAAATGTGGTTTTGATGCATAATGATGCATGATGTTTATGGCTATGTTAAATGCTTTAAAACAGTGGAATATTGTTGTTAATGATGCATATTGGCAAGTGATGGTTAAGGTCACAAAGGTGGTTAAAAGTCCTTGTGTGAGCCTTGTTTATTTAAGAACAACATGGTGATTAAAAGTCCATGGTTGGTTCTTGGTTAAGATCACCAAGGTGGTTAAAATTCCTTGTGTGAGGCTTGTGTATTTTAAGAACAACATGGTGTTTGAAAGTCCATGGTTAGTTCTTGGTTAAGATCACCAAGGTGGTTAAAATTCCTTGTGTGAGGCTTGTGTATTTTAAGAACAACATGGTGTTTAAAAGTCCATGGTTGGTTCTTGGTTAAGGTTACAAAGGTGGTTAAAATTCCTTGTGTAAGCCTTGTTTATTTAAGAACACCAAGGTGTTTAAAAGTCCTTGGGTGATTCTTGTTAAGGACACAATGGTGTTTAAAAGTCCTTGTGTGGTCCTTGTCATGGTTTTTAAAAGTCCATGGATGATTCTTGTTAAGGACACAATGGTGTTTAAAAGTCCATGTGTGGTCCTTGGAAATTGTAAGATCACAATGGTGTTTAAAAGTCCATGTGTGGATCTTATGTTGATTGTATCACTTGTTGCCAATATGACATGTTATGAACTTGAAGCATGAAATGCTTGTTTTAAATGCTTATGTGCATGTACAAATGATGATTTGAGCTAAGGTTTATAAATGTGTTTTATAAGTGCATTATTGTGTGGTTTTAAAGAGCATTCCTCACTAAGCTTTTGCTTACGCTCTCTCTTTTCTTAAACCAATAATGTAGAGCATTGAAGTGCATTTTGGGGCAGCAAGGAAGTCAAGCATCCAAGTGAAGATTTAAGCTCATGTATGGTGAACATTTCCTAAAACTATTAGCTTTTGGGTATTTGGCAATGGGGGACCTATGTTGATGTTTTGGGTGATGTTTTGGACTCCCTAAGTTGGATTTATGTTGTTAATAATGTTGGAACTTGTAATTGGCCTTTGTGAGGTGGTTTTGGTATATTGATGCTTAGATGGTTTCCTAAGTAGGATGCATGCCTATAGAATTGGGGATTTTCATAATTGATGCCATGTTGATGTTTGGTTGATGCAATTATGTTCCCTGAATGTTGAATAACTTGCTGGTATAATTTGGTGGCATTTAGAGCATGTTTGATTGGTCAATTGTGTGTTTATTCAGCAAAAATCTACAAATCTGGGCAGGCCGTATCGGAACGGGTGCTTCCGTTTCGGAACATGGGCCTGAAATGGCCTAGGCGTTCCGAAACGGAAGGAACCGTTCCAGAACGGAAATGCCACTGCCAAGCCACGTTTCAGAACCCGTTTCGGAACGGTCCCGCGTTTCGGAACAGGTCCTCCCTGTTTCGGAACACTCGACCATTGTGCTCTGAATTTGATGGTTAAATGTTCTGAAATGTTTGCGTTTTGGTCCTAAACCTTGTTATTGCAATTGAATGAGTTTGAGATGTCCGTTTGAGCTGAAATTTGGCAGAGAAGCATGAAAGATGATTAATTTCATATTGGTAACTTTAATTTGGGTTAAGCCCTTATAATTTTCTGAATTTACAATTTGGTCCCTAAAGTTGTGATTTGTGCAATTGAGTCCCTGAATGTTCTCCGTTTGTTCTGATCTTTGAGTATGCTGATCATGTGAACATAAATAGGGTTAATGTGCATCTAGACAAGATTAAAAAGAAAAAAAAGGGTCGTTAATCAAGGTTGACTTTCGGGTTGACTTTGGTTTTCCCCGTGTAATCTTCTTAATTCGGGTCAACCGTCTAGGCCGGGTTAAGGGGGTTACATTTGGTGGTATCAGAGCTGAGTTCTCGTGTAATTGGGAATGATTATGTGGATGATTTAAGTATGTATGCTTTGTATGCTTGCTGAATGAAAGCATGTTGAGTGAATTGCAATTATGTTATAATTGTGGTGTATGCTGTGGTGAAGCATGTTGTGGGTACCCATTGCCAAATCAAAGCTAATGTAATGATGTTGTTTTTTAAGTGAAAAAGGAGCTTGAGTACTTGGATTGCTTACCTTGATGAACCTGACTTGTTTTATTGCATTGTGATTGTATTGTTAGAGTATGGCACCTCATAGAGAAGTAAGGGTTAATACGCGAGCTATGGCTCAAAGTGAAAATGAAGAGAACGCTGAGAATGCTATGGATTTACCTCCTCCGCCTAGTGGTGGTGGTGCTGAGGGTGAAAGAGCTGATGTTGCAGCTGGTGCTGGGGTCGCTGGACCTGAAGCTGGTCAGGGACAAGCTATTCCTGACATGACAATGTTGGTGCAAGCTATTGCTGGTGCTTTTCGAGCAGCAGTAGCTGGAGCTCAAGGAGCTGGGCATCAGGGAGATGCTGGAGTTAGACTACCCTTGGAACGCTTACGCAGTCTGGGAGGGACTGAGTTCAGGGGTTTGTCAGCTGAAGGTTCGGAATCTTGGTTAGAGAGTACCAAGAGAATCTTGGGTCAGATGAGTTGCACTGATGTGCAGAAGCTGGGGTGTGTGGTATCATTGATGCAAGATGATGCATACACGTGGTGGACAACCACTATTGCTGGGTTGGCGGAAGCTGATGTAACTTGGACGTTCTTCCAGAACGCGTTCAAGAGAAGGTATCTAGGTGTGAGGTACCTAGATGAAAAGAAGAGGGAGTTCATGTCTCTTACCCAGGGGAGCATGTCTGTGTCTGAGTATGAAGTGCAGTTCGTTCGACTCAGTCAATACGCACCTGAGCTTGTTCCGGATGAGCGGGAAAGGTGTGAAAGGTTCCGTTATGGTTTAGTGACGGAAGTAAAGATGTATGTGCTGGCTACCGAGTATGATGATTTTGATGTGTTGGTGGGTCGAGCAAAGGATATTGAGATGAACTTGGGTTTATCTGCTAGAGGTGCTGGGTCAAGTGCTGGTAAGCGAGCTGCTGAATATAGTTCCGGTGGTGGACAGAACAAGAGGGGACGAGATCAGAAGTATCAGTCCTCAGCTAAGCGAGGTGGTGGTGCGCCTGCTCGGGGAGGCGGGGCTAGAGTTGATCCGAGCGCATGTTGGACATGTGGTTCGCGTGGTCATATGAAACGTGATTGTCCTCGAGCTGTGAGGGAGGTGCAAGCTCCAGTAGTGGCAGCTGGTAATGCGTGCTAGAATTGTGGATCTACGGATCACATGAGGAGAGAGTGTCCTATGTTGGCTGGTGGCCAAGTGCGTGCTCCTGTTGTTGTTGCACCGCAGAGAGGTCGTGGGTGCGGCCGTGGTAACTTTCAGCGGAGAGAAGAAGGTGGTCGGGGTGTGGCCCATGTTGTGGCTATTCAGCCTGAGGGTGGTGGCCAAGCCAGGGTGTATGCTCAGCGGGAGGGAAGGAATGACGCGGATGTGATCGCATGTACTTTTACTTTGCAATCCTTGTCATTACTTTCCTTGATTGATTCTGGATCTATGCACTCATACATATTGCGTGAGCATGCTGAATTGCTTGGTTTGCCTATTGAGTCTTTGGATGTTGGTGTGCGTGTCACTAGTTCTTTTGGTGAGACTGTTGTGACTCGAAAGCTATATAGAAGATGTCCTTTGGTTGTTCAAGATCATGTTTTTCATGTTGATCTTATGGAGTTACCTTTATATGGTTTTGATGTGATCCTTGGTATGGATTAGCTTGCTGAGCATCGTGCTGTAGTGGATTGTGAAAATAAGCGAGTTTCGTTGAAGCTTGCGGATGATTATGAGGTAGTTGTGGTTGGTGAGAATGTGAAGTTTCTTGCCAATGTGGTATCTACGTTGGAGGCGAGCCGGATGCTGAGGCAAGGTTGTGAAGCTTATCTAGCTTTTGTGATGAATCCTAGCTCTAAGGATTTGCGTGTGCAAGATATCAGGGTTGTGCGAGAGTTCCCTAGTGTGTTTCCTGAGGAGTTGCCTGGATTGCCTCCTAATCGTGAGGTGGAGTTTGGGATTGAGCTGTATGAGAATACAACTCATGTGTCCATTACCCCTTATAGAATGGCACCCAAAGAGTTGAAGGAGCTGAAGACGCAATTGCAAGAGTTGTTTGATTGTGGGTTCATTCGGCCGAGTGTGTCACCTTGGGGTGCACCGGTCTTGTTTGTGAAGAAGAAGGATGGCACTATGAGAATGTGCATTGATTACCGTCAGCTGAACAAGTTGACTATCAAGAATCGGTATCCTTTGCCGAGAATTGATGATCTCTTTGATCAATTTCGGGGAGCAGCTGTGTTCTCTAAGATTGACTTGAGGTCAGGGTATTACGAGTTGAAGGTAAAGGATGTGGATGTGCCTAAGACAGCTTTCAGGACGAGGTATGGGCATTATGAGTTCCTTGTGATGCCGTTTGGCTTGACAAATGCTCCTGCAGCTTTCATGGACATGATGAATCGGGTGTTTCATGAATACCTGGACAAGTTTGTTGTGGTGTTCATTGATGATATCCTCGTGTACTCGCGTACTAAGGAGGAGCATGAATAGCATTTGAGAATTGTGTTGCAAGCTTTGTTGGAGAATCAGCTTTATGCCAAGCTGAGCAAGTGTGAGTTCTGGTTAAGTGAAGTGGTGTTTCTTGGGCATGTGGTTTCTGCTGAGGGGATTCATGTTGATCCTCAGAAGATTGAGGCGGTGATGAATTGGAAGGTTCCTAAGTCTGTTCATGAGGTCTGTAGTTTCCTTGGTTTGGCGGGATACTACTGGAGGTTTGTGGATGGGTTTTCGAAGATTGTTGCACCTTTGACGAAGTTGTTGCAGAAGGATGTTAAGTATGAGTGGACGGAAGCGAGACAGCAGGCTTTTGAGAAGCTTAAGGCATCCTTGACGCAAGCTCCGATCTTGGTTCAACCTGAATCAAGGAAAGAGTTTGTGGTCTATAGTGATGCGTCCTATGTTGGTTTGGGATGTGTGTTAATGCAAGAGGGTAAGGTGGTGGCTTATGCATCGCGGCAGTTGAAGGTGCATGAGCGCAATTATCCTACGCATGACATTGAGTTGGCTGCGGTGGTTTTTGCTTTGAAGATCTGGAGACATTACCTGTATGGTGAGAAGTGTATTCTGTAAACGGATCACAAGAGTTTGAAGTATCTGATGTCTCAGAAGGAGTTGAATCTTAGACAGCGACGTTGGGTGGAGTTGCTCAAGGATTATGATTTGACGATTGAGTATCACCCTGGAAAAGCTAATGTTGTAGCGGATGCCTTGAGTAGGAAGGTAGCTGTTGAGCTGAGGGCTATGTTTGCCAGTTTGAGTATTTCGCGTGATGGTGGTCTTATGGCTGAGTTGCAAGTGAAACCATCTTTGGTTCAGTTGATCAAGGAAAAGTAGTTGATGGATGATTCCTTGGTACCGCATGTTCAGGATATCGCGGAGGGTAGGCCTTCGGATATCTGTTTTAATGATGATGGAGTGTTGTGTTTTGGGAGTCGGATAGTAGTGCCCAATGATGCTGAATTGAGGCGTGCTATCTTGACTGAAGGTCATAGTAGTCCATTTGCTATGCACCCTGGTAGTACTAAGATGTATCGTGATCTTCGTGATGAGTATTTTTGGGTGGGTTTGAAGAAGGAGGTTGCAGAGTTTGTTAGCAAGTGCATGGTGTGTCAGCGGGTTAAGGCTGAGCATCAGGTTCCTTCAGGGTTGTTGCAACCGTTTAGAATCCCTGAATGGAAGTGGGAAAGGATTACCATGGATTTTGTATCTGGTTTGCCTTTGTCACCATCGAAGAAGAAATCGGTGTGGGTGATTGTGGATCGCCTGACGAAGTGTGCGCATTTCTTGCCTGTGCATACTATGTATTCTTTGGATAAGCTTGCGGAGCTGTACATTGCTGAGATTGTGCGGCTGCATGGTGTGCCAAAGTCGATTGTGTCGGATAGGGATCCGAGGTTTACATCGCGTTTCTGGCAGTGTTTGCATCAAGCTTTGGGTACACGGTTGAATTTCAGTACATCTTATCATCCTCAGTCGGATGGTCAGTCCGAGCGTGTTATCCAGATTTTGGAGGATATGTTGAGGTGCTGTGTGATAGAGTTTCAGGGCTCTTGGGAGAAACATTTGCCTTTGGTGGAGTTTGCCTATAACAATAGTTATCAAGCAAGTATTCAAATGGCACCTTATGAGGCTTTGTACGGTTGGAAGTGTAGAACTCCTCTTTGTTGGGCTGAAACGGGTCAGAAGTTGGTTTCGATGCCGGCTTTGTTGAAAGGAACCACCGAGAAGGTGAAGCTCATTTGTGAGCGTTTGAAGGCAGCTTCTGATCGGCAAAAGTCTTACGCGGATTTGAAGCGTAAGGAAATTGAGTATGCGGTGGGTGACCGTGTGTTTCTGAAGGTTTCGCCTTGGAAAAAGGTGATGACGTTTGGCCGGAAGGGTAAGTTAAGCCCTAGGTACATTGGACCATACGAGGTGATTGAGCGTGTGGGTCCTGTTGCGTACAAGTTGAGGTTACCTCAAGAGTTGGAAAAGATTCATGATGTGTTTCATGTTTCTATGCTTCGGAAGTATAGATCGGATCCTTCACATGTGATGCCTGTGGAAGAAGTGGAATTGAATCCGGATTTGACCTATGATGAGGAACCGGTGAAGGTTCTGGATTCGGATAGTAAGGTTCTTCGAGGCAAGACCATTGAGTTGGTAAAGGTGTTGTGGAAGCATCGTGGTGTTGAAGAAGCCACGTGGGAACGGAAGGATGACATGCTGAAGCGGTTTCCGTATCTCTTTCCTTCAGGTAAATTTCGAGGACGAAATTTCTTAAGGGGGGAGAGTTGTAACGCCCCGGTTTTGGGCTTAGAAGTTTTGGGTTCGGACCGGTTCGGTCGGAGTGCGGTTCGAATATAAAAAGGTGAAATTAGGGAAGCCTAGTTCGGGTTGCATTAAAAATATGGAAAAATGTCTTAAAATCCTCTTTTATTATATATAAGAGAATGGTGAAATCAATTTTACAAAATGAGGTTTGGAAGAGTGACATTTTGGTTAGTGACCAAAATGTAATTTTTGAAAACTGTGTGACTGTTTTAAGAAGGATTGAAACTTTGAATCTTTAAGGAGCTATTTACCCAATGGGAGTTTCTCCAGATTTTTCCTAAATATTAAAGATTTAATTAATGGTTTTAAAATAAAAGAAAAGGGAGGGAAGATATTTTCCTAAGTTTCCAACTAACTTTCCACATTTTCCATTTTCATTTTCTCTCATCTTTTCTCTCAAACCAAACACATTTCTCCAGAGCATTTCCCTCTGATTTTGACATCCAAACATGAGATTTTAATTCTCTTTTGATCTCTAATCATCTCTTCAACAAAACCTTTGCATTTGCTATTTGGATCTTCAAGAATTTTGGTTCTAAAAAGGGAGAAACTCAAGTTTAGAGGTATGAACGTCCTTCTCCTCTAAATTCTCAGTTCTTTACTGAAATTCCCAAGTTCTCAATCCTTAATTTGTGTTTTATAAAAGGTTTTATGGTTGTGTTCTTGATCTTGGCTTAAAATGCAAGATTTGGTTGGTTTTTGTTAAAATTCGTATGATCTGTTTGAGCAGTGATTTGAGGTGTCTTTTTGATGTTAAATGAATGTTAAATTGATGAGGAATTGAGGTTTAATCAATGCAATCCCGGATAGGTTAAATTTCCTAAGTTTTACTTGAGTTTTTGATGGTTTTTGGAGTGATCTTGATGATCTGTTATAGCTGGAGGTATAAGGGTGATGTTAGATCCTTTTTGGATGTTAATTGATGTTTAAGAATGTTTAGATTTGATGGATCTTGGCTGGGTAGTGTTGTGGAGTTGTTTGAATGCATTTTCAGTTGTGTTTGGTAGCCAAAAATGGAGTGTGGATGAGAGCAGCGAGTTTAGGTGCTTTCATTGAAGATATTAATGCATGATGATGCATTAATCCTCTGCTTTGATGTGTTTAAAACAGGGGAGTCATCTTTGGATCCTAGTGGTGGTGATCCGGAAGCTTGATTGGTGTTTCGGCAAGTGGCGAAACGAAATCGGTGAGTGGATTTTGGTTTTCAGCTTTGAAACCAATGTTTTGAAGGTTTGGGAGCTTAGTTTAAGTCTAAGCAACTTAGCTAAGCTCAAGAGTAAGTTTTCGGAAAAACTCTCTTGATGATGAACCATGGATTGGTTGTATGCAATGTGGTTGTTTGCATGTTTTAAACTCTGTTTTGAAAGCATATGTTAGCATGTTAGTTGCTGATTTTATAAGCCATATGTTGAAGAATGCTCAAGGTAAGAGATTCTTGTTTTTGAACATTGTTAAATGTGGTTTTGATGCATAATGATGCATGATGTTTATGGCTATGTTAAATGCTTTAAAACAGTGGAATATTGTTGTTAATGATGCATATTGGCAAGTGATGGTTAAGGTCACAAAGGTGGTTAAAAGTCCTTGTGTGAGCCTTGTTTATTTAAGAACAACATGGTGGTTAAAAGTCCATGGTTGGTTCTTGGTTAAGACCACCAAGGTGGTTAAAATTCCTTGTGTGAGGCTTGTGTATTTTAAGAACAACATGGTGTTTAAAAGTCCATGGTTGGTTCTTGGTTAAGATCACCAAGGTGGTTAAAATTCCTTGTGTGAGGCTTGTGTATTTTTAAGAACAACATTGTGTTTAAAACTCCATGGTTGGTTCTTGGTTAAGGTTACAAAGGTGGTTAAAATTCCTTGTGTAAGCCTTGTTTATTTAAGAACACCAAGGTGTTTAAAAGTCCTTGGGTGATTCTTGTTAAGGACACAAAGGTGTTTAAAAGTCTTTGTGTGGTCCTTGTCATGGTGTTTAAAAGTCCATGGATGATTCTTGTTAATGACACAATGGTGTTTAAAAGTCCATGTGTGGTCCTTGAAAATTATAAGATCACAATGGTGTTTAAAAGTCCATGTGTGGATCTTATGTTGATTGTATCACTTGTTGCCAATATGACATGTTATGAACTTGAAGCATGAAATGCTTGTTTTAAATGCTTATGTGCATGTACAAATGATGATTTGAGCTAAGGTTTATAAATGTGTTTTATAAGTGCATTATTGTGTGGTTTTAAAGAGCATTCCTCACTAAGCTTTTGCTTACGCTCTCTCTTTTCTTAAACCAATAATGCAGAGCATTGAAGTGCATTTTGGGGCAGCAAGGAAGTCAAGCATCCAAGTGAAGATTTAAGCTCATGTATGGTGAACATTTCCTAAAACTATTAGCTTTTGGGTATTTAGAAATGGGGGACCTATGTTGATGTTTTGGGAGATGTTTTGGACTCCCTAAGTTGGATTTATGTTGTTAATAATGTTGGAACTTGTAATTGGCCTTTGTGAGGTGGTTTTGGTATATTAATGCTTAAATAGTTTCCTAAGTAGGATGCATGCCTATAGAATTGGGGATTTTCATAATTGATGCCATGTTGATGTTTGGTTGATGCAATTATGTTCCCTGAATGTTGAATGACTTGCTGGTATAATTTGGTGGCATTTGGAGCATGTTTGATTGGTCAATTGTGTGTTTATTCAGCAAAAATCTGCAAATCTGGGCAGGCCGTATCGGAACGGGTGCTTCCGTTTCGGAACAGGGGCTTGAAATGGCCTAGGCGTTCCGAAACGGAAGGAACCGTTCCGGAACGGAAATGCCACTGCCAAGCCACGTTTCGAAACCCGTTTCGGAATGGTCCCGCGTTTCGGAACAGGTCCTCCCTGTTTCGTAATACTCGACCGTTGGGCTCTGAATTTGATGGTTAAATGTTCTGAAATGTTTGTGTTTTGGTCCTGAACCTTGTTATTGCAATTGAATGAGTTTGAGATGTCCGTTTGAGCTTAAATTTGGCAGAGAAGCATGAAAGATGATTAATTTCATATTGGTAACTTTAATTAGGGTTAATCCCTTATAATTTTCTGAATTTACAATTTGGTCCCTAAAGTTGTGATTTGTGCAATTGAGTCCCTGAATGTTCTCCGTTTGTTCTGATCTTTGAGTATGCTGATCATGTGAACATAACTAGGGTTAATGTGCATCTAGACAAGATTAAAAAGAAAAAAAAGGGTCGTTAATCAAGGTTGACTTTCGGGTTGACTTTGGTTTTCCCCGTGTAATCTTCTTAATTCGGGTCAACCGTCTAGGCCGGGTTAAGGGGGTTACAGATTATCGGAAACTGAACAAATTGACAATCAAGAACAAGTATCTCTTGCCTAGAATTGATGATCTCTTCGATCAATTCCGGGGAGCTTCAATATTTTCTAAGTTAGACTTGAGATCGGGGTACTATCAGCTGAAGGTGAAGGATGTGGACGTACCTAAAATTGCTTTTCAGACGAGGTACGGGCATTATGAATTTTTGGTGATGTCGTTCGGTTTGACCAACGTGCATGCTGCTTTCATGGACATGATGAACCGTGTATTCCATGAATTCTTGGATCAGTTTGTGGTGGTGTTCATCGATGATATCCTTGTGTATTCGCGTACTGAGAAGGATCATGATAAGCACTTAAGAATCGTGTTGCAAGCATTGTTGGAGAATCAGTTGTACGTGAAGCTGAGTAAATGTGAATTTTGGCTTAGGGAAGTGGTTTTCCTTGGGCATGTGGTATCGGCTGAGGGTATTCGTGTTGATCTGCAAAAAGTAGAGGCTGTGATGAGTTGGAGAGTGCCTAAGTCAGTGACTGAGGTACGGAGTTTCCTTGGGTTGGCTGGGTACTACCGTAGGTTTGTCGAGGGTTTCTCAAAGATAACGACACCTTTGACCAAGTTGCTGCAGAAGAATGTTCGGGTCAAACGTCTAGGCCGGGCTAAGGGGGTTACAATAAAAATATAGAAGGAGAGCATGATCATGCATCTCTTAAAGTGACCACTTCTTTGTTGTGCTCCACATAGGTGTCGGTATAGTGCTTTAATCTTTTTCTGTTAACCTTGAATTCATGTCTGGCAGTGGTGGACTTGATTTCACAGCACCATGGGAGAATGGCTTTACTACCTCGAATGGTCCAAACCATCTCGATCTCAATTTTCCTGGGAAGTGTTTCAGCCGAGAATTGAAGAGGAGTATTAATTGCCCGAGCAAGAATTGCTGCGGCAATAGCTTCTTGTCATGTCAATGCTTCGTTTTCTCCTTGTAGATTCTTGCATTGTCGTAAGCTAAGGCACGAAACTCTTCTATGTTGTGAAGGTTCAACAAACGCTTTTGTCCAGCACTTTCCCAATCCATGTTCACGTTTTTGATAGCTCAATATGCTTTGTGCTCGATCTCTACCGGTAAGTGGCAAGTTTTGCCGTAGACAAGTCGGAAGGGAGACATACCTAAAGGTGTTTTAAATGCAGTTTGATAGGCCCAAAGTGCCTCGTCTAATCTCAATGACCAATCCTTCCGAGAGGGATTGATAACCTTCTCAAGTATACCCTTTAGTTCTCGGTTGGAGATTTCAGCTTGCTCGTTTGTTTGTGGGTGATATGCTGTGGCAATTTTTTGTGACACTCTGAAGCATTGCAAGATCTTAGCAATAAGTTTGTTGTCGAAGTGCTTTCATTCATCATTGATGATTACACTTGGCATTCCAAACCATGTAAATATATTTTTCTGCAAGAATCTCTACACGATATTAAAAACATTTCTGAGAACTGTAGCCGCCTCAACCCATTTAGACACATAGTCAACGGCAAGTAAGATTTATAAATTGTCGAATGAGGATGGGAAAGTGTTGCGTGTAAATAAGACTATCGCAATTAAGTGCAAGTATACACGACGCAAGTAATATAGTGATACGAAGTATCGGATATCGTCTTCACAGGGACTGGAAATACTTCTAACTTTAAAAGTCTGCACAAGAAAAGAAATAGATTGAATAAGATGTTTTGAGAATTCTTGAAGATAAACTAAAATAGAAAAGGAAATCAGATTGATAAAATGGGATGGTATTGATTTGTTCAGTAGTGTAGGTGTTGCACTATTTGGAGGCCTTATGTTGCTTATGTCGTCGAGCCTGTCGCGGCAGCACCTATCACGGCAGAGGTCTGTTGTTGTCGCGGCAACGATCAACAGCTCTGTAAGTTCAAGTTCGGCAAGAACCCTTATTGTGACTTGTCCTATCCCTAGGTCCAAGTTCTGCCGATGAACACGGCTTGGATGATACCTCCTGGCGTAAATCGAAGGATGAACACCGATGTTTATGAATTCTTCTTTAGCCGCTTAACCTTGTACCTATCCCTAGGCCAGGATAGTTTAACCATAAACTGGAAAATTGTATTTACTCATTTCGTATACTTAACTCTCCCGATATTAAGTAAATAGATAACCTCACAATGCTCTCTTGATACTCTTATGAGATGTTGAAACCAGAGTAAATAAAATTGAAGTTTTATTTATTGAACGGAAAATCCTAAGAAACAGTTTAACCCTTACAACTACTTTACAAGATCAACCCTTAGCCCTAGGGAAGGTTTAGAACATGATGGAGAAGAGAAAAGCTAGGGTTTATGATGGAAGACAGCTAGGAGCTAGGTTGTTTTCTCCCTAGTCGAATTACAAACATATATATAGGCATTGGGTGTAAGCTTTCTTAATGGCCAAGAATACTAGTTTGAATTAAAGTATAATTTATTAAAGACTAAATCTCTGAGTAAACGTCCTTTAATTCTCCCTATCTTCTTGCTTTTACTTTCTCCTCAAACTTTAGGCAATGTCTTCCTTGTGCTTTTGGGCTCCAAAAATAATGCGAGTGGTCTACAAAAATCAGGCTTGAAATCCTCTCTCAGTCGAACTCCACTTCGCATTTTCCAACTATGTTGTCTTCATTGTTACCATTCTGTCACGGCAGCTGTCACGACAGTGATGTATGAAGCAGTTTTCTTTAAACCGTCACTCCAGCTCTGCAGTTATCTTATGTTCCTCTGCTGCGCTGGATACTGCCACGACAGGTACCTGCAAGAATTAACCAAAATCAGCAGTATCTGTGCAAAATTATCCATTTGTGATGTTTATGCAAATTATATCCTAAAATGCAACTAAATATTCTTAAGTGCATCAATAATATGGATAAATGAGGGCTAAAATATAGAACATTTATGCACTCAACACACCCTCAAACTCAAATTATTGTGTGTCCTCAAGCAAATGCAATCTAACTAAGAATGAAACTTTTTGGCTTTGGCTTTAACTCAATGAACAACCATTACCTACAACACCTTTACCATCAAGATCAATACCTTTTCGGATGTTTACGGGCTTATCCGGAGCAATACTATAATTCTCGTGTGAGTGTGTACAGGTTTTGTGAACAAATCTGAGCTTAGACTCTTTAGCAACCATAATAGTTACTTAACTCACTTGAGTTTTACTTCAAACTAATTCTTAACTAGAGCCAATTTCGGGCACCTCTAGTTTTCTTCTAAAGTTTTTCTATTTCTACTACAGCCGGTTTCTGGCACCTCTAGTTTATTTTCCTAGAGCCAGCGTTAGGCACCTCTAGGAGTACTTCTAGTTATCTTCCTAGAGCCAGTGCTAGGCACCTCTAGGAGTAAACTGAGTCTAAGTTTTCTTTCTAACTCAAGTGGCTAAGCTTCTTATTCTAAGCTTACTAACAGAGTCTTAATAACATATAAGTCACAAAGGTATTTTAAGAGTTCAGAACTATAGTAAGGCTCTAAATACTTCCTAAAACATTCTAAAGTCACTGTCACGACAGTGAATACCGCGGCAGGTAAGATAAGTTCAAAAACTTAAGCCAAATTTTTTTTGACACAAAAATAAATAGTTATAAACATAAAATATAATAGGTTCATTAATAATAGAAGGACTGCCTACCCCCAAACTCGAGGGTTGTATTGTCATCAATGCATGCCAATTAAAAATATAAATATAAAAAACATCACAAATAGAAAATAGAAACACATACGACATAAAGAGTGAAAAAAAACTTAAGTTGAAGTGCCAACATTGTTGTCGTTACCGCTATCGTCTATGTGGAGCTATCGGCTGGCAGCTGCTTTTGAGGTTGAGGCTGGCTTCGTAGTTGGAGAGGATGAGTGTAACGCCCTGATTTTGGGCCAAGATGTTTTAGAGTTTGAATTAGGCCGGTCGAGAACGGTTCGAATCTTTAAGAGGGATTTAGAGAACACCTAGGTCGAGATACTTTAAAAATATGGAAAAATATTATGGTGAAAACAATTTTACAAATTAAGGTTTGGAAATACTACATCTCAGTGTAGTGACCAAATCGCAGTTTTTGAAAAAGTTGACTAGTGACTGTTTTGTAAAGGATTGAAACTTTGAATCTTTAAGGAGCTAATTTTACCAAAATGTTTTTCATCAGATTTCTCTTTATTTTGGGTGTTTTAATAATGATTTAATAAAGATAATTAAAAGAGAAAAATCCTATTTTGACTTTCATAACTACTTTACGATCTTTTTCCCTCTTTTCATTTTCTCTCAACTTCCACTCAGCCAAACACATTTCCTTCATCAATTAACCTCTGAATTTCATCCCTTTTGATGAGATTTCAATCTCCTATGGACTCCTAATCTTTTCCTCATCAAATCCTCTTATTTTCACTTTGGATTTTCAAGAAAACTTGCCCAAATTAAGGAGAAACCAGCCATTATAGGTAAGCTTCGTCCTTCTCCTCTAATGATCAGTTCTTTACTGAAATTCCCAAGTTATCAATCCTTTGTTAATTATTTTTAGTTGCTTTAATGTTAAAAACATGAAATTGTGTTAAAACTCAAGATTCTTGGAGAGATCATGATGATTTTCGTAACTATTGGTTAGGCTCTGTTTTGAGGTTGATTTCTAATGTATTTTGGATGGTAATTGATGTTATAAATGAGGTTTTATCAAACAAATCCCGAATAGGTTTGGATTCCTAAGTTTTGCATGCTAGATTGGTGGTTTTCGGGGTGATTTTGGTGTTATGTTGTAGCTGGAAGTTTAAGGACGAGTTAATGGTGATTTTTGGTGTTGATTGAGGTTTAGAAATGATTAGAAGTGATATATCTTGGCTGGGCTTTGTTTTGGAAGAGTTTGGAGATGATTTCGGTTGTTTTGGGTAGCCGAAAATGTGTTTTTGAGTAGAGCAACGAGTTTGTTTAGTTGGTCGGTGATTTCAATGCATGATGAGGCATTAATCCTCTGCTCTTATGTGTACTAAACAGGGGAGACATCTTCGGATGCTTTTGGTGTTGATCCGGAAGTGTCGGGAGCTTAGATATCGTTTTGGCGAGCAAGTGAAACGTAATCGGTGAGTGCGAATGGTTTTAGAAGTCCTTGAGGGACAAGAAACAAGGTTTGGGGATTTAGAATTTGTTTGAAACACCATTCTAAGTCCGGAAGTAAGTATGGTTAGATTTGCTCTCAAATATGTGGTTGTTGCCCCTAAAATGCTTTTACATGCTCTTGTTTTGAGATAGAAAAATTCCTACTGTTTTGTGCATGATTTGCAGCATGAGATAATGCTTTATAGAGATTTCATGAGATAGTATGTTGCATTAAAGAGTTTTGAGATTTTGACTTAATGCAAAGCATGAGATATGATTTTGAAATGAGATGAGAAAGATTTGAGAAATGTTGCATAAAAATAGTAGGTGAGATGATGTTTTGACATAATATATTGGCATAGAAAGATGAGATACTTACCGGATATAATTGATCGATCAATAGGATGAGAGTGCACTATAATCTAAAATTTGTATGTGCTCTTTGGAGTCGGGCAATGGGGGTAGTGCCATCTCGATCCAAAGTGAGAATCCGAAGATGAGAGATACCACCGGGGTAGGACTTGGTGAAATACCCAAGCTTTGTGGCGATGAGAGATACCGCCATGAGAGTTCGGTGATGAGAGATTCCACCGGGGTAGGACTTGACCTAGAGTCAAGCTAATCCGCATATCCAAGTAAAGATGAAATGTGAAATGCCAATATAATATATGAAAATGTATCTGATTCACATGTACCAAATATTGAGATGATTTAGGCTATGAGAAATGCATATGAGATTTGTATATGAAATGCTTTAGTTTTCACAAGCATGTGTATAGCTTTGCCATGAGATTTGCATTGGTTTAAATGCATGAGATAGAATAGAGGTACATGTGTTTTCAAATGGAGATTTGCTTTGAAATGGTTTTCAAGCATGAGATAGAAAGAGCATGTTGTTGAAAATGGCTTTTGAGAAAGAGTTTTGAATGATTCATTGTTGTGTTGGTTTCCTTTAGAGCTTGCCTCACTAAGCAAATATGCTTACGCTCTCTTTTACGAAGAATGCAGATAATTGAGATGAATTTTGGGCAGCGAGAAGGTTAAGAACATCCAAGGAAGTGAAAAGCTCATGTATGGTGATGTTTTTACATACTTTAGTATTGATATTTGGCGATGGGGCTTCAAGGTTGTTTTTGGGAGATGTATTTGGAACTCCCTATATTTGTAGCATGTTTGTTATGGCTTTTGAAATTTGTAAATGGTCTTATATGGTTTGGTTTGAGGTTTGAGGTCCATATTTGGTTCATGTGACTAGGAAGCATGCCTATAGACACAATGGCCACTTGTTTGATGTCATGCTTAGCTTAAGCTTCTTAAATATGTTCTTTAATGTCTAATCACATTGTTGGTATGTTATGGTGTGATTTGGGATATGTTTGATTGTGTAAAGATGTGAAAAACCAGAAAATTGTAAGGTTGCAGGGCAGGGTGTATCGAAACACCCTTGTCTGTTTCGAAACTGGGCCCTGGAATGGCCATAGTATTTCGGAACGGCTGAAGGTGTTTCGGAACACTTTAGCTACTGGAGAGCCGTGTTCCGATACGAGTTTCGGAACGGGCCCGAGTACCGAAATGACCAGCCCAATTTCGATACAGGTGTTTTGATACGAAGGTCTGCGTTCCGAAACGGTTGACCGTTGGTCTGTGTTTTTGAATTGTTTCAAGTTCTCATGTCTTACATTTTAGTCCTTGATGTTGTGGATGCAATTGATTGAGCTTGGAATGTCCTTCTAAGCTAATATTTGATAGAGATGCATGTAAAACGACTAATTACATATTGGTAAGCTTAAAATCTGTAAAGTCCTTATATTTTACAAATTTTACATTTTGGTCCCTAAAAGTGTAATTCTTACAATTGAACCCCTAATTGATTTTCGATCGATGTGCCTTTCTCTCCTATGATTCTTAAGTAATCACATAGGCTTAATGTGCATCTAGAAAAGATAAAAAGAAAAAAATGGTCGTTAATCATGGTTGACTTTCGGGTTGACTTTGGTTTTCCCCGTGTAATCTTTGTAGTTTGGGTCAAGCGTCTAGGCCGAGTTAAGGGGATTACAATGAGGCTGTCTTCTTCTTTGCCTCTCGAGGTGGCTGGATCCTAGTAGGTGAAATTTTTGGAGCTTTGTCCAAAATCTTGAGCTCGTTGTCACTTTTGCTTCTGCTTCTGCTACCGTCTCCACTATCGCGGCAGGGTCCCTCTACATCGAGATCAAGCTTCTTTTTCTTCATAGGAGGGAAGTCTTTGGCTATTTGGTGTACGACATAAGGTTCAGAGTCTGAATCATCTTGCCAGACTGAAGAGGAGGAGAAACCTTCAAAATATTTTGGATCGATTTCTGGTACTGGTTCCTTTCTCTTGGCTCCTCGAGATGGCTGGTCCTTCTCCTTGGGAGATGTGGGAGTACCCAAGGGTGATTTAGACCTTCTGTCACCTAGTCCTGTCGCGGCAGATGGCAAGGTGGAAGCAGCTGTCGGTGTGGCTTTCTTGGGAGAGGTGACAGATGATGGGGCAGAGGCAAGCTTTTCTGGAAAAGGAGGAAACTGTACGTTGGGAAAATTAAGTTCAACTTTAATACAATTTACCGTTGCAGTGTGGAAATCCCTCATATACTCCATATATCCTTGTTTTCGTGCCTCCATTCGTTGCAGCAGGTTCTGTTGAGTCGGACTCTATCGTGGGCTCTGTCGTGGCAGAAGTGTCGATATATGCCATTAGTGTGGCTGCCTTGAGCTCCATCAGGATGTAAAGGTTTTGCTGTGTCCAACCCTTGCCTTGGATCTTGACATCCACTTCAATCTTAGGGACGTTCTTTGCTCTACATAGAGTTGTGATCAAATGAGGGAAGAAAAGGGGACCTTTATCTTTCTGTGCGCACTCAAAAGTTCCATCGAGAATGTACTTCCCCACATTGATTTGTCATTCATTTATAATAGAATGAACGAGGGTGTAACCCCCTTAACCCGGCCTAGACGGTTGACCCGAATTAAGAAGATTACACGGGGAAAACCAAAGTCAACCCGAAAGTCAACCTTGATTAACGACCCTTTTTTCTTTTTAAAACTTATCTAGATGCACATTAACCCTAGACATGTTCACAAGAACAACATACTTCAAGATCATAGCAATCAAGGATCATTCAGGGACTCAATTGCACAAATTACAACTTTAGGGACCAAAATGTAAATTCTGGAAATTATAAGGACTTAGCCCGAATTAAAGTTACCAATATAAAATTAGTCATGTTTCAAGCTTCTCTGCCAAATTTCAGCTCAACGGACATCTCAAACTCATACAATTGCATAAAAAAGAATCGGGACTAAAACGCAAACATTCCAAAACATATAACCATCAAATTCAGAGCCCAACGGTCGAGTGTTCCGAAACAGGGAGGACCTGTTCCGAAACGCGGGATCGTTCCGAAACTGGTTCCGAAACGAGGCTTGACAGTGACATTTCCGTTCCGGAACGGTTCCTCCCGTTACGGAACGCCTAGGCCATTTCAGGCCCCTGTTCCGAAACGGTAGCACCCGTTTCGATACGGCCTGCCCAGATTGCAGAAAATTTGCTGGTTTATCACATAATTGACCTATCAAACATGCTCCAATAGTTACCAAATTATACCAGCAAGTCATTCAACAATCAAGGAACATAATTGCATCAACCAAACATCAACATGGCATCAATTATTAAAATCCCCAATTCTATAGGCATGCATCCTACTTAGCAAACCATCCAAGCATCAATAACCCAAAACCACCTCTCAAAGGCCAATTACAAGTTCCAACATTAATAACAACACAAATCCAACTTAGGGAGTCTAAAACATCTCCCAAAACAACAACATAGGTCCCCCATTGCCAAATACCCAAAAGCTAATAGTTTTAGGAAATGTTCACCATACATGAGCTTAATTCTTCACTTGGATGCTTGATTCCCTTGCTGCCCCAAAATGCACTTCAATGCTCTGCATTATTGGTTTAAGAAAAGAGAGAGCGTAAGCAAAAGCTTAGTGAGGAATGCTCATTAAAAACCACACAATAATGCATTTATAAAACACATTTGTAAACCTTAGTTCAAACCACATTCATACATGCACATATGCATCTTTAACAAGCATTTCATGCTTCAAGTTCATAACATGTCATATTGGCAACAAGTGACACAATTAACATAAGATTCACACATGGACTTTTAAACACCATTGTGATCTTACAATTTTCCAAGGACCACACATGGACTTTTAAACACCATTGTGTCCTTAACAAGTATCATCCATGGACTTTTAAACACCATGACAAGGACCACACAAGGACTTTTAAACACCTTTGTGTCCTTAACAAGAATCTCCCAAGGACTTTTAAACACCTTGGAGTTCTTAAGAAAACAAGGCTTACACAAGGAATTTTAACCACCTTTGTAGCCTTAACCAAGAACCAACCATGGACTTTTAAACACCATGTTGTTCTTAAATCCACAAGACTCACCCAAGGAATTTTAACCACCTTGGTGATATTAACCAAGAACCAACCATGGACTTTTAACCACCATGTTGTTCTTAAATAACAAGGCTCACACAAGGACTTTTAACCACCTTTGTGACCTTAACCATCACTTTCCAATATGCATCATTAACAACAATATTCCACTATTTTAAAGCATTTATCAAAGACATTAACATCATGCATCATTAAGCATCAAACCTCATTTAAACAATGATTAAAAACAAGGATCTCTTACCTTGAGCATCCTTCATCACATGGCTTATAAATTCAGCAACTAACATGCTAAAATATGCTTTCAAAACAGAATTTAAAACATGCAAACAATCACATTGCATACAACCAATCCATGGTTCATCATCAAGAGAGTTTTTCCGAAAACTTACTCTTGAGCTTAGTTAAGTTGCTTAGACTTAAACTAAGCTCCCAAACCTTCAAAACATTGGTTTCAAAGCCGAAAACCAAAATCCACTCACCGATTCCGTTTCGCCACTTGCCGAAACACCAATCAAGCTTCCGGATCACCGCCACTAGGATCCAAAGATGACTCCCTTGTTTTAAACACATCAAAGCAGAGGATTAATGCATCATCATGCATTAATATCTTCAATGAAAGCACCTAAACCCGCTGCTCTCATCCACACTCCATTTTCGGCTACCAAACACAACCGAAAATGCATCCAAACAACTCCACAACACTACCCAGCCAAGATCCATCAAATCTAACCATCCTTAAACATCAATTAACATCCAAAAAGGATCTAACATCACCCTTATACCTCCAGCTATAACAGATCATCAAGATCACTCCAAAAACAACCAAGAACTCAAGCTAAACTTAGGAAAATCAACCTATCCGAGATTCCATTGATTAAACCTCAATTTCACATCAATTTAACATTCATTTAACATCAAAAAGACACCTCAAATCACTGCCCAAACAGATCATACGAAATTTTACCAAAAATCAACCAAATCTTGCATTTAAAGCCAAGATCAAGAATACAACCATAAAACCTTCTATAAAACACAAATTAAGGATTGAGAACTTGGGAATTTCAGTAAAGAACTGAGAGTTTAGAGGAGAAGGACGTCCATACCTCCAAACTTGAGTTTCTCCCTTTTTAGAATCAAAATGCTTGAAGATCCAATTAGCAAATGTAAAGATTTTGATGAAGAGATGATTGAAGATCAAAAGAGAATTGAAATGTGATATTTAGGTGACAAAATCAGAGGAAAAAGCTCTGGAGAAATGTGTTTGGTTTGAGAGAAAAGATGAGAGAAAATGAAAATGGAAATATGGAAAAATTAGTTGGAAATACCAAAATATCTTCCCTCCTTTTTAGTTTTATTTAAAAACCATTAATTAAATCTTTAATATTTAGGAAAAATCTGGAGAAACTCCCATTGGGTAAATAGCTCCTTAAAGATTCAAAGTTTCAATCCTTTTTAAAACAGTCACACAATTTTCAAAAATTACATTTTGGTCACTAGCCAAAATGTCACCCTTCCAAACCTCATTTTGTAAAATTGATTTCACCATTCACTTATATATAATAAAAGAGGATTTTAGGACATTTTTCCATATTTTTAATGCAACCCGAACTAGGCTTTCCTAATTTCACCTTTTTATATTCGAACCGCACTCCGACCGAACCGGTCCAAACCCAAAACTTCTAAGCCCAAAACCGGGGCGTTACAGAGGGCCAGCCTTTGTCTATCCATTGTCATGTTGTGTGATGTGGGCATGAGGCGTTTCTTCAGTAAGTGGTTCCATATCTTGACAGTAGGTGTGAGTTGAGTCCTTTGAGCTGTCCACCAATGTTTTGGATCATCATTCTAGCTAGTGCCTTCTGTCTTGGGGTCTGCCATGATGTTGTCCTAGTCTGCTGGCCACAAATTTTCAATGAACTGACTGTGCTTGTCCTCTTGCCTGCCCACATAAATACCATACAGGGAATTGATATAAGCTGGTTCTAAATGAATTGTCTTACCCCTAATGGTGACTTGAGATGTGTCTTTGGTAGGATTTGCAACATAGAATTCTCGAACAAGGGTGACATTCATTTCCTCTGGTTGCTCGGCAAACATCTATCATTTTAGACTGATGATTCTTTTTGCGATGAACCCTTCTAAACCCAGATCTCCTATCTTCTTCTGGTAGATAAAACCCCTCTCTTCCCACATTTCTCTATCCTGGAAAGATTCATAGTATCATTTCTCTATTTCAGCAGAGTTGAACCTTCTTCAGATTTTGATGTGTATGGGAGTGGAGACTATTGTGGCAGAGGTGGAGGTAGAGCTTCTGCGGGTTGATCTCATCGTCACTGTAAGGGTAATGTGGAAACAAAAGGAAAGAAAATACTGAAAACTAAAAACTATTCAGAAAACAGAGTAGATAGAGTAGAATGAAGGTGAAAAATGAAATGGGAGTGAGGGTTTATATAGAATGGGATTTCTGCCCGTTGAAGCTGTAACGGTTGGCGTGGAAAATGGAGCCAGCTGTCACGCAGTGTAACGCCCTAGTTTTGGGCCTAGATGTTTTGGACATCGGATCGGACCGGTCGGGAACGGTTCAAATCGAGTTTGGTGATTTAAGGAAATAAAGGATCGAGATAGGATAAAAATATGGTAAAAATTGTTAAAATCCTCTAAAATTATGTTTAAGAGGTTGGTTAAATCAATTTTACAAAAAGAGTTTCGGAAGAGGTACATTTTGGGTAGTGACCAAAATGTAAAGTTTGAAAATTGTGGAAAATATGATTTTAAAGGAGGAGCCAAAATCTTAGAATCTTTAGGAAGTTTTATGGAAATTTAGCCTTGCCTTAATATGACATGTGTTTTAAAAGGGATTTTAAAGTGATTTAATAGAAGGATTTTTATTAAAATAAAATTAATAAATTAGAAAATGAGATTTCACTTGACGTAACTACTTTTTCTCTTCTCATTTCATCCAAATACCATTTTAATTCATTTTCTCCAGAATCCTTTTCTCCCAAACACTCTCTCATCATTTTCTAAACAAACTACAAGAGTTCTTCAAGATTTTTGCTAAGGAAAACTTGTCATTCATTGAGGAAAGCAAGGATTGGAGGTAAATCTCGTTCTCAACCTTCAATTTAGGTTATTTATTGAAATTCACAAGATTTTTGGCTTCTAATAAATGTTTTTGGTTGAGTTTTCAATATAGTTTTTGATTTGAGATTGAAATCTTGCAAAAATATGATGAAACTCTTGATTTTCGGACTTGTTTTGTTAAGCTCTGCTTTGGATTGATTTTAATTGAGTTTTAAGTGGGTTAATATGTTAAAATGAAGTTTTGATAACATAGATCCCGAAATCCTTGAGATTCTTGAGTTTCTTGGTTGATTTGAGTGAGTTTTTGAGGTGAAATGGTGGAATCTTGCTTGCTGGAAGTATAAGGTTGGGTTAGGTTGTTTGTTAGATGTGTTTTGATGTTTATAATTGATTGGAAGTGATGTGTATTAGATGGGCTTGGTTTAGGAAGCAATCGATTGAGTTTTCGGTTATTTCGGATGGGTAAATTGGTGTAGTTTGGGTGAGCAACGAGTTTGTGATTGCTTGCTGGTGTTGAAATGCATTTTAATGCATTTGGATCTCTGTTTTGATGATGTGAAAATAGGGGATCTTGATCCGGAAGCAAACGAAGCATTGTTGGAGGCTTCGAAAGGGTAGTCTTTGCGTCGGCGAGCAAGGTTTCGTGTATCGGTGAGTGGAAAAGAGTTTTCCAACTTTGAAACGTTTTGAAAGCGGTTTTAGGAGCTTAGTGTAAGTTTGAAACACTTTGCTAAGCTCAAGAGTATGTAAATCGAAAGTCTCTCTCAGAATGTGCTATGTTTTGGTTTAAATTGCACTTGATTTAAATGTGTTTTGATTACTGTTTTAAGGCATGTTTTAAGCATGAATGTTGCTGGATTTTAATGCCATTGTGTTAAGGATGCACTAGGTAAGTGATCCTTGGTTTTCATGTGTTGAATGCATATGATGTAAGCATGTTATGCTTGTGGAAATGGCATTGTGTTTATGGTTGTAAAACTGTGAATTAATGTGGTTAAATGATTAGATTGGCAAGTGGTGTAAATGGCTTTTGGTTACTTTAATCGGATATAGTTAGTCGGCTATAGGATTGGGTGCATCGTGAATAAAGTCTCATTGGATGTCGAAGGGCTGTGATTGTGTCGTAATCTCCATCCAAGTGCCCTAACGATTGAGGTTAAGACCACAACGGTGAATGGTTTAATTCCGTGTGTGAGTCTTGTTTATGTGTCTCGTACTCTCGTTAGTGGAACTATACAACTACCGATGAGTGATGTTGAGGGGTTGTAATTGTGCCATTAATCTCCATCACGGGTGTTGAGGGGTTGTGATTGTGCCATTGATCTCCACCTTGTGTAGTCCGGTAATATGTATGAAGCGTGTGGGGCAATGCTTGTAATCCGCGTATCCGATTGTGTCTTTTGATGGAATGGTTTATGGATTATCACTTGTAAGCCAATATAATGTTAATGATTAATGTGAAGCATGAGATGCTTGTTAATGATGCAAGAATGCATGAGATGCTTGGTAAAGCATGAGCAAAGGTTTATTTGTTGTTTTAAAATTTTGCATATGAGCATGTGTTTATAAAGTGCATTGATGTCTTCAGAAGACATGTTTTATGAAAAGGCATGTGATAAAAAGTGGTGGTTTGGTAAATGTTTTGTTGTTGATCACTTGCGAGCCAATGTAAAGATGTTGATATAATGATTTAATGATGAACATTTATTTCGAGAAAGCATGTGCTGCTTAAGAGTTATGCTAGAATGCATGTGATGCTTGGTTTAAGCATGAGCAAGGTTTTTGCCGTTGTCATTAATGATGTTATGAGCATGTGGATTTGAAAGAGGAAGTGTTGTTTTTAAGTGCATGATTTAAAGGAAGGCATGTGTTTACAAAGAATGATGATTTGGTTTTTAAAATGCATTGATGAATGTTTTGGTTTTATAGCGGTCCTCACTAAGCTTTATGCTTACGCTCATTTGTTTCATCAATGCAGAGAATTGAGCAATCAATGCAGCCCAAGAGCAAGGGGATTCCAAGAGTTTTTGGCTAAACAATGTATGTGGTTTTACTTTAGTGTAATAAGAGGCAATGGAAGGGATTTCCACTCATGTGTTGCTTGGTGTTATGTGACACCTTGAACAAGTTTGGTTTATGGTTTGGGACTTGTAAATGGCCATTATGTGGTCTTTGGATCCTCATTTTGCATTTTGGATATGCTATGGTTTATGTTTTAAAAGCATGCTTGAATAGTTAGTGACTCTCCATGAATTGCCATACTTGTTGTTTATGTGGTGGATGTTTGTTGATACATAAGTGTTGGTATGTTGATTATTGTATGTTAGAATGATTAGGACATGATTAGATGATGTTAAAAGTGTTTTTGGGGCTATTTTTTGAGCATTTCTGGCATGGGTATCGCTACTCGGGCAAGTGTATCGATACCCTTAAGCTAAAATGGTGTAGGTGTATTGATACGGGTATCAGGTGTATTGATACGGGTATCAGGTGTATTGATACGCCTGTGCAATCTTTGAAGGGTGTATCGATACACTTGGGAAGTGTATCGATACCCTTAAGCTAAAATGGTACAAGTGTATTGATACGGGCATCAAGTGTATTGATACACCTATGCAATTTAGTAGGGTGTATCGATACACGAGGGATGTGTATCGATACCCTCTCTCAACTTTGGCTACTTCCGTTTTACGTATCGATATGGGTAGTTGAAAATCAGTTAAAAGAATCTTTTAAGTTTGGAAATGTTGCATTTTGGTCCCTGAATTTTGTGTATGCAATTGAATGTGTTTGAATAATCCGTTTGAGCTAAAATTTGGCATGTTGGCATGTTACATGACAAATTGAAGATTGGTAACTTTAAAATCTTGAAAGTCCCTATATTTTATGGAAATTACAGTTTAGTCTCTAAAAGTTAAATGTATGCAATTGAACCCCTAATTGAACTCCGATCGTTGTGTCGTTTTCGCCTAATCTCTTTTCTGAACATATAAGGTAATAATGTGCATCTAGAGAAGATAAAAGGAAAAAAGGTCGTTAATCGAGGTTGACTTCGGTTTTCCCCGTGTAATCTTCTTAGTTCGGGTCGGGCGTCTAGGCCGGGCTAAGGGGGCTACACGCAGTTTCTGGATGTGTCTGTTACGTGTTTCCGTGTTTTTCCCGCATCTGCCACGACAGCTGGTGACAATCTATCTTTTCGTGTCTGCCGCGACAACTGGTGATAGTCTGTCACGACAGCCTTTTTACCATTGAGCTCTCTCTCTTGGGCTTCTTAGGCTGAGGTGAGTGTGATGGGCTAGTTCATTCCTTCTCTTTTCTTTGTTTCTTTTATTTGCCTAAAAACTAAAATAAACTAATATTAAATTCCTACTTCCTAAAGCAATAAAAATAAAAGAAATAAAATAAAATAATAATAAGTTAAGTTAAGTTAAATTAGGGATGCCTTGAGGGGCATCTCCTAAAATAACCACTTATTGTTCTCTTGGGGCTTCAGTCCCATGATAGTGCATGAGTCTCTATCCATTTACTTTGAACTGGTGTCCGTCCTTGATAGATCTTATTGTGATGGCACCATAAGGAAAAACTTGAACTACCTGGAAGGGTCCAGACCATCTAGACTTTAGCTTCCCTGTGGAGTGCTTCAACCGGGAGTTGAACAACAACACCTTTTGACCTGGTGTGAACTGTCGTGGCAGAAGTTTTCTATCGCGCCACTTCTTTGTCTTGTCCTTATAGATTTTGGCGTTGTCGTAGGCAATGGCTCGAATTTCTTCAATTTCGTTTAAATCCAAGAGCCTTTTCTGCCCTGCTCTATCCCAATCCATGTTAATTGTCTTAATAGCCCAGTATGCTTTATGTTCTATCTCGACAGGTAGGTGACAAGTTTTTCCATAGATGAGTCGATAAGGTGACATTCCCAATGGTGTTTTGAAAGCAGTCTTGTAAGCCCATAATGCATCATTCAAGTGGAGAGACCAGTCCTTCCTAGATGGCTTAACCATCTTTTCCAGAATGTTCTTCACTTCTCTATTGGAGATCTCGGCATGCCCATTGGTCTGAGAGTGATATGCTTTTGTGATTCTGCGGGTCACTCCATATTTCTTCAATGCGTTAGCAATCACCCTATTGTCAAAATGCCTACCTTCACCACTAATGATTGTCCTTGGGATGCCAAACCTGGTGAAGATGTGTTTGTGTAAAAATCTTTAGACGGTTTTGACATCATTATTTTGTGTGACAATGGCCTCTACCCACTTGGACACATAATCTACTTCCAGCAGTATATAAAGATTCCCACAAGAAGCTGGGAATGGTCCCATGAAGTCGATTCCCCAAACATCGAAAAATTCAACTTCGAGAATGTCCTGCATGGGCATCTCATGCTTTCTAGAGATGTTTCCTGTCATTTGGCATTTGTCACAACACTTGTAAAAGGCTTGTGCATCTTTGAACAATGTAGGCCAAAATAAATTGGACTGTAGAATCTTGGCAGCAATTTTGTTTCCACCAAAGTGTCCTCCATAAGGAGCAACATGGCAATGGTGGAGTACTTCTTCCTGTTCTTCCTTCGGTATGCATCTTCTGATAATCTAATCTGCACAATGTTTGAACAGAAGAGCTTCGTCCCAATAATAATGTTTTGCATCATTTTGGAACCTCTTCCTTGCTTGGTAGTTAAGTTCAGGAGGTAATAAACCACTAACGAGATAGTTTACTATGTCAGCATACCAAGGAGCTTCAGAAAACTTACATGTCAACGTGGCTGTCGCGGCAATGCTTGTGGCAGTGAATAACTGCTCATTAGGGAAAGTCTCATGTATGTTAACCTTGTTTTTATCTTGATCATTTCCCAGCTCCAGTCTTGACAAGTGATCGACTACTTGGTTTTCTATTCCCTTTCTGTCTTTGATTTCTATATAAAACTCTTATAACAACAGAATCCAACGTATCAATCATGGTCGTGCATCCTTCTTGGTGAACAGATATTTTATTGATGAATGATCCGTGTGAACCACCACTTTTGTTCCAAGTATGTATGGTCTGAACTTGTAAAAGGTGAATACCACAGCTAGCAACTCCTTCTCTGTCACGGTGTAGTTTATCTGGGCATCGTTTAAGGTCTTGTTGGCATAGTATACTACGTGGAAGAGTTTCTTCTTCTGCTGCCCTAGTGATGCCCCCATAGTATAGTCACTGGCATCACATATTATCTCGAACGGTAAACTCCAGTCCGGTGGCTGTACTATTGGGGCTGTTACCAGCTTCTCTTTCAGTGTCTTGAATGCTTCAGTACATTCGGTATTGAAATCAAAGGCCTTATTCTGTTCCAACAAAAGACACAAAGGTTTAGTAATCTTAGAAAAATTAGTAATAAACCTACGATAAAAACATGTGTGTCCTAAGAAACTCCTAATACCCTTGACTGTGGTGGGTGGCGGTAGTTTTTGATGACTTCGATTTTAGCTCAGTCCACTTCTATGCCACGACAGGAGACTTTGTGTCCCAACATTATACCCCCATCTACCATAAAATGGAACTCTTCCCAGTTCAGTACAAGATTTGCCTCTTCACATCTTTCAAGCAATTTCTCCAAGTTGCCTAAGCAGTTGTTGAAGCTATCTCCAAAGACGAAAAAGTCATCCATGAAGATCTCCAGGAAATCTTCCACCATATTAGAGAATATAGCCATCATACACGGCTGAAAAGTTGCTGGTGCATTACACAGTCCAAATGACATTCTCCTAAAGGTGTATGTTCCATAGAGGCATGTGAAGGTTGTCTTCTCCTGATCCTATGGTGCAATGGCTATTTGGTTGTAACCTGAATAACCATCAAGGAAAAAATAGTAAGGTTTTCTCGCTAATCTATCTAGCATTTGGTCAATAAAAGGCAAGGGGAAGTGGTCCTTCTAGGTAGCTTTGTTAAGCTTCCGGTAATCCATACAAACCCTTCAACCGGTAACAGTCCTGGTTGGGATTAGCTCATTATCCTTGCTGGTTACGACAATTATTCCTCCCTTCTTGGGTACTCATTGCACAGGGCTCACCCACTTTCTATACGAGATGGCATAAATAATTCCAGCGTCAAGCCACTTGATAATTTCCTTTTGTACCACCTTTCACATAGCTTCGATTAATCATCTTGGGGCATCTATCGTCGGCTTATGATCATCCTCCAAGAGGATTTTATGCATGCAAATTGCCGGACTAATGCCCTGGATATCGGCAATGGTCCATCCAATTGCCTTCTTATGCTGTTGTAGCATACCAATCAGTTGTTGTTCTTGTTCCTGCATCAACTTAGAAGAGATGATCACGAGCAACGTATCATTGAGACCAATAAAAACATATTTAAGTTGCCATGGCAAGGGTTTAAGATCTAATGTAGGTGGTTGATCTACGGAAGGCTTTCGAATTACATGTTCGTTAGAGGTATAGTTCAGAGGTTCGAAGAACTTACCTGAACGCATGCCTATCTAATTTACCTCTTCAGGACCTTCAATGTCAAATGTGTCATTCTCTGAGGAGTTGCTGTCACCAGTGCTGTCGTGGTAGTCTTCTAGGTGGCTATGGAGACAATGACCAATTTGTCTGTCGTGACAGTTTGATCTAATGTAGGGTTGGTCTACAATTACCTCTAATATTGACTTACATTCTTCCTGTACATCAGCTTGTTTCATGGCATGGAGAACATTTAGTTTTATCTACTGGTCGTTGACTCTCATAGTCAGTTCTCCCTTCTCTACATCGATCATTGTTCTACATGTGGCAAGGAAGGGTCGCCCTAGGATGATCGATGCATTCTCGTCTGCTTCATAGTCTAGAACAAGGAAGTCAACGGAAAATATGAATTTATCCACTCTTACCATGATGTCTTCAATTCACTACAAGAAATTAGATTTTTAGTGACCATTTTATTGTGACGATGAAAAATTTCATCACAAAAACTAGATTATTTGTGACGAAACTTGTTCGAGTCACTACTGAAAGAAGTAATTGTGACGTATAACTATTTGGTCACTCTTTTGGTAATAATTGTGACAAATTTCGATACATCACAAGTAATTCGTCACTAATAATGTCTTATTGTGACGAAAGCAAGTTGTCACTTTCAATTCGTCACTGATAACAAACTTAAATTGGCGCCAACTTGTTTTTGGTAGGAAAAGATGTGATAGTGACAACATATCTATCACAAAAGTCACTATTAGTATTCATAATTGTGACAATAAAAGTATGTCACTATTAAATTTACCTTTCTATAATAATATAATTATGACAGTTTGAACTTGCGTCAAAAGTATATAGCCACTATATATAATTGTGATGACATCTACTTATCACTAATTAAATTCCCGATGAGTGATGTAATAGTGACATGTCAAGTAGTCACTATTATTAATCATAAGTGTGACAGTTTGCTTGTGACGATAAAGATTTTCGTCACAAAAAGCGGTTATTTGTGACGTAATTTGTTTGTGACACTAATGAAATTTGTAATTGTGACGTATTACTCTTTGGTCACTCTTTTTTATAATAATTGTGACAATTGTAAATTATGTCACAAGTAAAATGTCACTATTAGTTTCTTATTGTGACCAAAATAATTTCTCATCAACAACTCGTTACTAATAACATGCGCAAATTGGCACCAACTTATTTTTTGGTGGGAAATGATGTACTAGTGACAACATATCAAGGAGTCACTATTGTTATTTATAATTGTGACGGTAAAAGTATGTCAAGTAGCTATAATTGCAATATAAACTTTTTACAAATTTTGTTAATAATTAATAAAATTACTTCAAACTCACAAAAAATATTAATAATTATTTTCAAATATAAGGAAATTAAATGTATTATAATAAAAAATATTTTAATAAAATACTTCAAATGAAAATTTTAATAAACAAAATATTAATTGTCACAAAATATAAAAAAATAAGACTAAAACTTAGAAATAAACTTTAAATAGTATATGTTCAATCATCATCATCATCATCATCATCATCATCATTTGCTTCAGCATCGCTAATTGAATCTGACTCATCATCCTTATCATTAATAGAAGTAAACTCATCATGATCTGATTCATCTTCTTCATCTTCTTCATCGTTGCCCGCATTAAATTCATGAAATCTGAAACCTAATTCCTCATTTTCTTGACATGGTTCCTCTCCAACATCTTCACAAGGTAAATCATACAAATCACGCGGTTTTGTCTTCACTACAACTTGCCAATTCGAATTTTTGATATCTTTGACGTAGTAAACTTATTCAGCTTGAGAAGCTAAAACATATGGCTCTTGGGTTCTCAACTTACGTGTCACATTAACCATAGAAAATCCAAACTTATCTTCCTTAAACCCCGATTTATGATACACATCCCACCAATCACCCTTAAACAAAATTACACTATTTCCACCAGGGTAATTTAATTGTATGATGTCTGTTAACACACCAAAATAATCCAAGTTACCTGTACTCTCATCTCTTTTGATGAAAATTCCACTATTTTGTGATTTTAATTGCAAGTCACGTTCTTTCGTGTTGAACCTCCAACCATTGATAAGATAGCTTGTGTAACGAAAAACTCGTTTATCAGGTCCACAAGATAAATTAAATAGTTGATTGTTGACCAATTCACTTCCTTCATCATACAATTGACAAACCTGTTATAACCATTAATCATTAAATATATATATATATATATTAAAAATTAAATAAAATGTACCTAATACTTACGTATTTTTTAAACCACTGATGAAATTCTTCAGCGTGTCTTTTCTCTATATTTCTAGCATCCTCCCTTTTAAGCTTTTCCTTGTGCATGCTACACAATTTATAAGAAAGCAAATGTAAGAAATAATCATACATAACATGTAGAACAAATTGTATACACATACAATTTTACATTACTTACTCAATAAAGATTCTGGTTTCTTCACAATTTTCTAAAACGTACATCCTAGCTTGAGCTCATTCTGTAAAGCTTAACTCTTCGTATTGTTTTCCAAGTAATGGCCTACCAACTTGAGAGAAAACAAGTAGCTTTGGATGCGAATGGCTTTCACTTCCTTCAAAATTTCTTCCAACCCAATTCAAACTAGTTTCGGTTTCACATAAATACCTAGAACAAAAATGGACCGCTTCTTGCATAATATATGCTTCAGCAATTGAACCTTCTGGCTGAGCTTTGTTTCTCACATAAGATTTTAGCTTACGTAAGTATCGCTCAATAGGATACATCCACCGAAACTGTACTGGTCCCGCAAGTTTCGCCTCACTAGCTAAATGAATTATTAAATGTACCATTATATCAAAAAAAGAAGGAGTAAATATCTTCTCTAACTTACACATGGTTAAAGGAATTGATTGTTCAAGTCTCTCCAAGTCCTTGACATGTAATGTTTTAGCACATATCTCTCTTAAATAAGCACTCAACTCAATTAGTACTCCAGATACCTCTTTAGACAATAAACCACGTAAAGCTAAAGGAAGATATCGATGCAAAAATACATGACAATCATGACACTTCATTCCAGAAATCTTGTAATCATTTAAATTCAGACATCGAGAGACATTAGAAGAATAACCATCTGAAACTTTAAGATCTTTTAGAAATTGGAAGAAAGCTTGTTTTTCATCTTTTGACATTGTATAACATGCAGGGCGAAACACATACCTAGCATCACCAATAGAAGTGGCATGAAGCTCAGGTCGTATACCCAAGCACTCCAAATCAAAACGAGCATTGATGTTATCTTTTGTTTTACCTTCAATGTTTAATAATGTCCCAAGCACATTGTCACAAACATTTTTTTCAATGTGCATAACATCCAAATTGTGTCGCAATTTTAGCGTTCTCCAGTAAGGTAATTCAAAAAAGATACTTTTTTTCTTCCAATTACCAAGTGATGGAATTTTATCTCGCTTTCTTTTTCTTGATTTTTTACCAAAGGTCACTTGTTTGATGTCATGCTTAGCTTAAGCTTCTTAAATATGTTCTTTAATGTCTAATCACATTGTTGGTATGTTATGGTGTGATTTGGGATATGTTTGATTGTGTAAAGATGTGAAAAACCAGAAAATTGTAAGGTTGCAGGGCAGGGTGTATCGAAACACCCTTGTCTGTTTCGAAACTGGGCCCTGGAATGGCCATAGTATTTCGGAACGGCTGAAGGTGTTTCGGAACACTTTAGCTACTGGAGAGCCGTGTTCCGATACGAGTTTCGGAACGGGCCCGAGTACCGAAATGACCAGCCCAATTTCGATACAGGCGTTTTGATACGAAGGTCTGCGTTCCGAAACGGTTGACCGTTGGTCTGTGTTTTTGAATTGTTTCAAGTTCTCATGTCTTACATTTTAGTCCTTGATGTTGTGGATGCAATTGATTGAGCTTGGAATGTCCTTCTAAGCTAATATTTGATAGAGATGCATGTAAAACGACTAATTACATATTGGTAAGCTTAAAATCTGTAAAGTCCTTATATTTTACAAATTTTACATTTTGGTCCCTAAAAGTGTAATTCTTACAATTGAACCCCTAATTGATTTTCGATCGATGTGCCTTTCTCTCCTATGATTCTTAAGTAATCACATAGGCTTAATGTGCATCTAGAAAAGATAAAAAGAAAAAAATGGTCGTTAATCATGGTTGACTTTCGGGTTGACTTTGGTTTTCCCCGTGTAATCTTTGTAGTTTGGGTCAAGCGTCTAGGCCGAGTTAAGGGGATTACAATGAGGCTGTCTTCTTCTTTGCCTCTCGAGGTGGCTGGATCCTAGTAGGTGAAATTTTTGGAGCTTTGTCCAAAATCTTGAGCTCGTTGTCACTTTTGCTTCTGCTTCTGCTACCGTCTCCACTATCGCGGCAGGGTCCCTCTACATCGAGATCAAGCTTCTTTTTCTTCATAGGAGGGAAGTCTTTGGCTATTTGGTGTACGACATAAGGTTCAGAGTCTGAATCATCTTGCCAGACTGAAGAGGAGGAGAAACCTTCAAAATATTTTGGATCGATTTCTGGTACTGGTTCCTTTCTCTTGGCTCCTCGAGATGGTTGGTCCTTCTCCTTGGGAGATGTGGGAGTACCCAAGGGTGATTTAGACCTTCTGTCACCTAGTCCTGTCGCGGCAGATGGCAAGGTGGAAGCAGCTGTCGGTGTGGCTTTCTTGGGAGAGGTGACAGATGATGGGGCAGAGGCAAGCTTTTCTGGAAAAGGAGGAAACTGTACGTTGGGAAAATTAAGTTCAACTTTAATACAATTTACCGTTGCAGTGTGGAAATCCCTCATATACTCCATATATCCTTGTTTTCGTGCCTCCATTCGTTGCAGCAGGTTCTGTTGAGTCGGACTCTATCGTGGGCTCTGTCGTGGCAGAAGTGTCGATATATGCCATTAGTGTGGCTGCCTTGAGCTCCATCAGGATGTAAAGGTTTTGCTGTGTCCAACCCTTGCCTTGGATCTTGACATCCACTTCAATCTTAGGGACGTTCTTTGCTCTACATAGAGTTGTGATCAAATGAGGGAAGAAAAGGGGACCTTTATCTTTCTGTGCGCACTCAAAAGTTCCATCGAGAATGTACTTCCCCACATTGATTTGTCATTCATTTATAATAGAATGAACGAGGGTGTAACCCCCTTAACCCGGCCTAGACGGTTGACCCGAATTAAGAAGATTACACGGGGAAAACCAAAGTCAACCCGAAAGTCAACCTTGATTAACGACCCTTTTTTCTTTTTAAAACTTATCTAGATGCACATTAACCCTAGACATGTTCACAAGAACAACATACTTCAAGATCATAGCAATCAAGGATCATTCAGGGACTCAATTGCACAAATTACAACTTTAGGGACCAAAATGTAAATTCTGGAAATTATAAGGACTTAGCCCGAATTAAAGTTACCAATATAAAATTAGTCATGTTTCAAGCTTCTCTGCCAAATTTCAGCTCAACGGACATCTCAAACTCATACAATTGCATAAAAAAGAATCGGGACTAAAACGCAAACATTCCAAAACATATAACCATCAAATTCAGAGCCCAACGGTCGAGTGTTCCGAAACAGGGAGGACCTGTTCCGAAACGCGGGATCGTTCCGAAACTGGTTCCGAAACGAGGCTTGACAGTGACATTTCCGTTCCGGAACGGTTCCTCCCGTTACGGAACGCCTAGGCCATTTCAGGCCCCTGTTCCGAAACGGTAGCACCCGTTTCGATACGGCCTGCCCAGATTGCAGAAAATTTGCTGGTTTATCACATAATTGACCTATCAAACATGCTCCAATAGTTACCAAATTATACCAGCAAGTCATTCAACAATCAAGGAACATAATTGCATCAACCAAACATCAACATGGCATCAATTATTAAAATCCCCAATTCTATAGGCATGCATCCTACTTAGCAAACCATCCAAGCATCAATAACCCAAAACCACCTCTCAAAGGCCAATTACAAGTTCCAACATTAATAACAACACAAATCCAACTTAGGGAGTCTAAAACATCTCCCAAAACAACAACATAGGTCCCCCATTGCCAAATACCCAAAAGCTAATAGTTTTAGGAAATGTTCACCATACATGAGCTTAATTCTTCACTTGGATGCTTGATTCCCTTGCTGCCCCAAAATGCACTTCAATGCTCTGCATTATTGGTTTAAGAAAAGAGAGAGCGTAAGCAAAAGCTTAGTGAGGAATGCTCATTAAAAACCACACAATAATGCATTTATAAAACACATTTGTAAACCTTAGTTCAAACCACATTCATACATGCACATATGCATCTTTAACAAGCATTTCATGCTTCAAGTTCATAACATGTCATATTGGCAACAAGTGACACAATTAACATAAGATTCACACATGGACTTTTAAACACCATTGTGATCTTACAATTTTCCAAGGACCACACATGGACTTTTAAACACCATTGTGTCCTTAACAAGTATCATCCATGGACTTTTAAACACCATGACAAGGACCACACAAGGACTTTTAAACACCTTTGTGTCCTTAACAAGAATCTCCCAAGGACTTTTAAACACCTTGGAGTTCTTAAGAAAACAAGGCTTACACAAGGAATTTTAACCACCTTTGTAGCCTTAACCAAGAACCAACCATGGACTTTTAAACACCATGTTGTTCTTAAATCCACAAGACTCACCCAAGGAATTTTAACCACCTTGGTGATATTAACCAAGAACCAACCATGGACTTTTAACCACCATGTTGTTCTTAAATAACAAGGCTCACACAAGGACTTTTAACCACCTTTGTGACTTTAACCATCACTTTCCAATATGCATCATTAACAACAATATTCCACTATTTTTAAAGCATTTATCAAAGACATTAACATCATGCATCATTAAGCATCAAACCTCATTTAAAACAATGATTAAAAACAAGGATCTCTTACCTTGAGCATCCTTCATCACATGGCTTATAAATTCAGCAACTAACATGCTAAAATATGCTTTCAAAACAGAATTTAAAACATGCAAACAATCACATTGCATACAACCAATCCATGGTTCATCATCAAGAGAGTTTTTCCCGAAAACTTACTCTTGAGCTTAGTTAAGTTGCTTAGACTTAAACCTAAGCTCCCAAACCTTCAAAACATTGGTTTCAAAGCCGAAAACCAAAATCCACTCACCGATTCCGTTTCGCCACTTGCCGAAACACCAATCAAGCTTCCGGATCACCGCCACTAGGATCCAAAGATGACTCCCTTGTTTTAAACACATCAAAGCAGAGGATTAATGCATCATCATGCATTAATATCTTCAATGAAAGCACCTAAACCCCGCTGCTCTCATCCACACTCCATTTTCGGCTACCAAACACAACCGAAAATGCATCCAAACAACTCCACAACACTAACCCAGCCAAGATCCATCAAATCTAACCATCCTTAAACATCAATTAACATCCAAAAAGGATCTAACATCACCCTTATACCTCCAGCTATAACAGATCATCAAGATCACTCCAAAAACAACCAAGAACTCAAGCTAAACTTAGGAAAATCAACCTATCCGAGATTGCATTGATTAAACCTCAATTTCACATCAATTTAAACATTCATTTAACATCAAAAAGACACCTCAAATCACTGCCCAAACAGATCATACGAAATTTTACCAAAAATCAACCAAATCTTGCATTTAAAGCCAAGATCAAGAATACAACCATAAAACCTTCTATAAAACACAAATTAAGGATTGAGAACTTGGGAATTTCAGTAAAGAACTGAGAGTTTAGAGGAGAAGGACGTCCATACCTCCAAACTTGAGTTTCCTCCCTTTTTAGAATCAAAATGCTTGAAGATCCAATTAGCAAATGTAAAGATTTTGATGAAGAGATGATTGAAGATCAAAAGAGAATTGAAATGTGATATTTAGAGGTGACAAAATCAGAGGAAAAAGCTCTGGAGAAATGTGTTTGGTTTGAGAGAAAAGATGAGAGAAAATGAAAATGGAAATATGAAAAATTAGTTGGAAATACCAAAATATCTTCCCTCCTTTTTAGTTTTATTTAAAAACCATTAATTAAATCTTTAATATTTAGGAAAAATCTGGAGAAACTCCCATTGGGTAAATAGCTCCTTAAAGATTCAAAGTTTCAATCCTTTTTAAAACAGTCACACCAATTTTCAAAAATTACATTTTGGTCACTAGCCAAAATGTCACCCTTCCAAACCTCATTTTGTAAAATTGATTTCACCATTCACTTATATATAATAAAAGAGGATTTTAGGACATTTTTCCATATTTTTAATGCAACCCGAACTAGGCTTTCCTAATTTCACCTTTTTATATTCGAACCGCACTCCGACCGAACCGGTCCAAACCCAAAACTTCTAAGCCCAAAACCGGGGCGTTACAGAGGGCCAGCCTTTGTCTAATCCATTGTCATGTTGTGTGATGTGGGCATGAGGCGTTTCTTCAGTAAGTGGTTCCATATCTTGACAGCAGGTGTGAGTTGAGTCCTTTGAACTGTCCACCAATGTTTTGGATCATCATTCTAGCTAGTGCCTTCTGTCTTGGGGTCTGCCATGATGTTTGTCCTAGTCTGCTGGCCACAAATTTTCAATGAACTGACTGTGCTTGTCCTCTTGCCTGCCCACATAAATACCATACAGGGAATTGATATAAGCTGGTTCTAAATGAATTGTCTTACCCCTAATGGTGACTTGAGATGTGTCTTTGGTAGGATTTGCAACATAGAATTCTCGAACAAGGGTGACATTCATTTCCTCTGGTTGCTCGGCAAACATCTATCATTTTAGACTGATGATTCTTTTTGCGATGAACCCTTCTAAACCCAGATCTCCTATCTTCTTCTGGTAGATAAAACCCCTCTCTTCCCACATTTCTCTATCCTGGAAAGATTCATAGTAATCATTTCTCTATTTCAGCAGAGTTGAACCTTCTTCAAATTTTGATGTGTATGGGAGTGGAGACTATTGTGGCAGAGGTGGAGGTAGAGCTTCTGCGGGTTGATCTCATCGTCACTGTAAGGGTAATGTGGAAACAAAAGGAAAGAAAATACTGAAAACTAAAAATTATTCAGAAAACAGAGTAGATAGAGTAGAATGAAGGTGAAAAATGAATGGGAGTGAGGGTTTATATAGAATGGGATTTCTGCCCGTTGAAGCTGTAACGGTTGGCGTGGAAAATGGAGCCAGCTGTCACGCAGTGTAACGCCCTAGTTTTGGGCCTAGATGTTTTGGACATCGGATCGACGGTTCAAATCGAGTTTGGTGATTTAAGGAAATAAAGGATCGAGATAGGATAAAAATATGGTAAAAATTGTTAAAATCCTCTAAAATTATGTTTAAGAGGTTGGTTAAATCAATTTTACAAAAAGAGTTTCGGAAGAGGTACATTTTGGGTAGTGACCAAAATGTAAAGTTTGAAAATTGTGGAAAATATGATTTTAAAGGAGGAGCCAAAATCTTAGAATCTTTAGGAAGTTTTATGGAAATTTAGCCTTGCCTTAATATGACATGTGTTTTAAAAGGGATTTTAAAGTGATTTAATAGAAGGATTTTTATTAAAATAAAATTAATAAATTAGAAAATGAGATTTCACTTGACGTAACTACTTTTTCTCTTCTCATTTCATCCAAATACCATTTTAATTCATTTTCTCCAGAATCCTTTTCTCCCAAACACTCTCTCATCATTTTCTAAACAAACTACAAGAGTTCTTCAAGATTTTTGCTAAGGAAAACTTGTCATTCATTGAGGAAAGCAAGGATTGGAGGTAAATCTCGTTCTCAACCTTCAATTTAGGTTATTTATTGAAATTCACAAGATTTTTGGCTTCTAATAAATGTTTTTGGTTGAGTTTTCAATATAGTTTTTGATTTGAGATTGAAATCTTGCAAAAATATGATGAAACTCTTGATTTTCGGACTTGTTTTGTTAAGCTCTGCTTTGGATTGATTTTAATTGAGTTTTAAGTGGGTTAATATGTTAAAATGAAGTTTTGATAACATAGATCCCGAAATCCTTGAGATTCTTGAGTTTCTTGGTTGATTTGAGTGAGTTTTTGAGGTGAAATGGTGGAATCTTGCTTGCTGGAAGTATAAGGTTGGGTTAGGTTGTTTGTTAGATGTGTTTTGATGTTTATAATTGATTGGAAGTGATGTGTATTAGATGGGCTTGGTTTAGGAAGCAATCGATTGAGTTTTCGGTTATTTCGGATGGGTAAATTGGTGTAGTTTGGGTGAGCAACGAGTTTGTGATTGCTTGCTGGTGTTGAAATGCATTTTAATGCATTTGGATCTCTGTTTTGATGATGTGAAAATAGGGGATCTTGATCCGGAAGCAAACGAAGCATTGTTGGAGGCTTCGAAAGGGTAGTCTTTGCGTCGGCGAGCAAGGTTTCGTGTATCGGTGAGTGGAAAAGAGTTTTCCAACTTTGAAACGTTTTGAAAGCGGTTTTAGGAGCTTAGTGTAAGTTTGAAACACTTTGCTAAGCTCAAGAGTATGTAAATCGAAAGTCTCTCTCAGAATGTGCTATGTTTTGGTTTAAATTGCACTTGATTTAAATGTGTTTTGATTACTGTTTTAAGGCATGTTTTAAGCATGAATGTTGCTGGATTTTAATGCCATTGTGTTAAGGATGCACTAGGTAAGTGATCCTTGGTTTTCATGTGTTGAATGCATATGATGTAAGCATGTTATGCTTGTGGAAATGGCATTGTGTTTATGGTTGTAAAACTGTGAATTAATGTGGTTAAATGATTAGATTGGCAAGTGGTGTAAATGGCTTTTGGTTACTTTAATCGGATATAGTTAGTCGGCTATAGGATTGGGTGCATCGTGAATAAAGTCTCATTGGATGTCGAAGGGCTGTGATTGTGTCGTAATCTCCATCCAAGTGCCCTAACGATTGAGGTTAAGACCACAACGGTGAATGGTTTAATTCCGTGTGTGAGTCTTGTTTATGTGTCTCGTACTCTCGTTAGTGGAACTATACAACTACCGATGAGTGATGTTGAGGGGTTGTAATTGTGCCATTAATCTCCATCACGGGTGTTGAGGGGTTGTGATTGTGCCATTGATCTCCACCTTGTGTAGTCCGGTAATATGTATGAAGCGTGTGGGGCAATGCTTGTAATCCGCGTATCCGATTGTGTCTTTTGATGGAATGGTTTATGGATTATCACTTGTAAGCCAATATAATGTTAATGATTAATGTGAAGCATGAGATGCTTGTTAATGATGCAAGAATGCATGAGATGCTTGGTAAAGCATGAGCAAAGGTTTATTTGTTGTTTTAAAATTTTGCATATGAGCATGTGTTTATAAAGTGCATTGATGTCTTCAGAAGACATGTTTTATGAAAAGGCATGTGATAAAAAGTGGTGGTTTGGTAAATGTTTTGTTGTTGATCACTTGCGAGCCAATGTAAAGATGTTGATATAATGATTTAATGATGAACATTTATTTCGAGAAAGCATGTGCTGCTTAAGAGTTATGCTAGAATGCATGTGATGCTTGGTTTAAGCATGAGCAAGGTTTTTGCCGTTGTCATTAATGATGTTATGAGCATGTGGATTTGAAAGAGGAAGTGTTGTTTTTAAGTGCATGATTTAAAGGAAGGCATGTGTTTACAAAGAATGATGATTTGGTTTTTAAAATGCATTGATGAATGTTTTGGTTTTATAGCGGTCCTCACTAAGCTTTATGCTTACGCTCATTTGTTTCATCAATGCAGAGAATTGAGCAATCAATGCAGCCCAAGAGCAAGGGGATTCCAAGAGTTTTTGGCTAAACAATGTATGTGGTTTTACTTTAGTGTAATAAGAGGCAATGGGAGGGATTTCCACTCATGTGTTGCTTGGTGTTATGTGACACCTTGAACAAGTTTGGTTTATGGTTTGGGACTTGTAAATGGCCATTATGTGGTCTTTGGATCCTCATTTTGCATTTTGGATATGCTATGGTTTATGTTTTAAAAGCATGCTTGAATAGTTAGTGACTCTCCATGAATTGCCATACTTGTTGTTTATGTGGTGGATGTTTGTTGATACATAAGTGTTGGTATGTTGATTATTGTATGTTAGAATGATTAGGACATGATTAGATGATGTTAAAAGTGTTTTTGGGGCTATTTTTTGAGCATTTCTGGCATGGGTATCGCTACTCGGGCAAGTGTATCGATACCCTTAAGCTAAAATGGTGTAGGTGTATTGATACGGGTATCAGGTGTATTGATACGGGTATCAGGTGTATTGATACGCCTGTGCAATCTTTGAAGGGTGTATCGATACACTTGGGAAGTGTATCGATACCCTTAAGCTAAAATGGTACAAGTGTATTGATACGGGCATCAAGTGTATTGATACACCTATGCAATTTAGTAGGGTGTATCGATACACGAGGGATGTGTATCGATACCCTCTCTCAACTTTGGCTACTTCCGTTTTACGTATCGATATGGGTAGTTGAAAATCAGTTAAAAGAATCTTTTAAGTTTGGAAATGTTGCATTTTGGTCCCTGAATTTTGTGTATGCAATTGAATGTGTTTGAATAATCCGTTTGAGCTAAAATTTGGCATGTTGGCATGTTACATGACAAATTGAAGATTGGTAACTTTAAAATCTTGAAAGTCCCTATATTTTATGGAAATTACAGTTTAGTCTCTAAAAGTTAAATGTATGCAATTGAACCCCTAATTGAACTCCGATCGTTGTGTCGTTTTCGCCTAATCTCTTTTCTGAACATATAAGGTAATAATGTGCATCTAGAGAAGATAAAAGGAAAAAAGGTCGTTAATCGAGGTTGACTTCGGTTTTCCCCGTGTAATCTTCTTAGTTCGGGTCGGGCGTCTAGGCCGGGCTAAGGGGGCTACACGCAGTTTCTGGATGTGTCTGTTACGTGTTTCCGTGTTTTTCCCGCATCTGCCACGACAGCTGGTGACAATCTATCTTTTCGTGTCTGCCGCGACAATTGGTGATAGTCTGTCACGACAGCCTTTTTACCATTGAGCTCTCTCTCTTGGGCTTCTTAGGCTGAGGTGAGTGTGATGGGCTAGTTCATTCCTTCTCTTTTCTTTGTTTCTTTTATTTGCCTAAAAACTAAAATAAACTAATATTAAATTCCTACTTCCTAAAGCAATAAAAATAAAAGAAATAAAATAAAATAATAATAAGTTAAGTTAAGTTAAATTAGGGATGCCTTGAGGGGCATCTCCTAAAATAACCACTTATTGTTCTCTTGGGGCTTCAGTCCCATGATAGTGCATGAGTCTCTATCCATTTACTTTGAACTGGTGTCCGTCCTTGATAGATCTTATTGTGATGGCACCATAAGGAAAAACTTGAACTACCTGGAAGGGTCCAGACCATCTAGACTTTAGCTTCCCTGTGGAGTGCTTCAACCGGGAGTTGAACAACAACACCTTTTGACCTGGTGTGAACTGTCGTGGCAGAAGTTTTCTATCGCGCCACTTCTTTGTCTTGTCCTTATAGATTTTGGCGTTGTCGTAGGCAATGGCTCGAATTTCTTCAATTTCGTTTAAATCCAAGAGCCTTTTCTGCCCTGCTCTATCCCAATCCATGTTAATTGTCTTAATAGCCCAGTATGCTTTATGTTCTATCTCGACAGGTAGGTGACAAGTTTTTCCATAGATGAGTCGATAAGGTGACATTCCCAATGGTGTTTTGAAAGCAGTCTTGTAAGCCCATAATGCATCATTCAAGTGGAGAGACCAGTCCTTCCTAGATGGCTTAACCATCTTTTCCAGAATGTTCTTCACTTCTCTATTGGAGATCTCGGCATGCCCATTGGTCTGAGAGTGATATGCTTTTGTGATTCTGCGGGTCACTCCATATTTCTTCAATGCGTTAGCAATCACCCTATTGTCAAAATGCCTACCTTCACCACTAATGATTGTCCTTGGGATGCCAAACCTGGTGAAGATGTGTTTGTGTAAAAATCTTTAGACGGTTTTGACATCATTATTTTGTGTGACAATGGCCTCTACCCACTTGGACACATAATCTACTTCCAGCAGTATATAAAGATTCCCACAAGAAGCTGGGAATGGTCCCATGAAGTCGATTCCCCAAACATCGAAAAATTCAACTTCGAGAATGTCCTGCATGGGCATCTCATGCTTTCTAGAGATGTTTCCTGTCATTTGGCATTTGTCACAACACTTGTAAAAGGCTTGTGCATCTTTGAACAATGTAGGCCAAAATAAATTGGACTGTAGAATCTTGGCAGCAATTTTGTTTCCACCAAAGTGTCCTCCATAAGGAGCAACATGGCAATGGTGGAGTACTTCTTCCTGTTCTTCCTTCGGTATGCATCTTCTGATAATCTAATCTGCACAATGTTTGAACAGAAGAGCTTCGTCCCAATAATAATGTTTTGCATCATTTTGGAACCTCTTCCTTGCTTGGTAGTTAAGTTCAGGAGGTAATAAACCACTAACGAGATAGTTTACTATGTCAGCATACCAAGGAGCTTCAGAAAACTTACATGTCAACGTGGCTGTCGCGGCAATGCTTGTGGCAGTGAATAACTGCTCATTAGGGAAAGTCTCATGTATGTTAACCTTGTTTTTATCTTGATCATTTCCCAGCTCCAGTCTTGACAAGTGATCGACTACTTGGTTTTCTATTCCCTTTCTGTCTTTGATTTCTATATAAAACTCTTATAACAACAGAATCCAACGTATCAATCATGGTCGTGCATCCTTCTTGGTGAACAGATATTTTATTGATGAATGATCCGTGTGAACCACCACTTTTGTTCCAAGTATGTATGGTCTGAACTTGTAAAAGGTGAATACCACAGCTAGCAACTCCTTCTCTGTCACGGTGTAGTTTATCTGGGCATCGTTTAAGGTCTTGTTGGCATAGTATACTACGTGGAAGAGTTTCTTCTTCTGCTGCCCTAGTGATGCCCCCATAGTATAGTCACTGGCATCACATATTATCTCGAACGGTAAACTCCAGTCCGGTGGCTGTACTATTGGGGCTGTTACCAGCTTCTCTTTCAGTGTCTTGAATGCTTCAGTACATTCGGTATTGAAATCAAAGGCCTTATTCTGTTCCAACAAAAGACACAAAGGTTTAGTAATCTTAGAAAAATTAGTAATAAACCTACGATAAAAACATGTGTGTCCTAAGAAACTCCTAATACCCTTGACTGTGGTGGGTGGCGGTAGTTTTTGATGACTTCGATTTTAGCTCAGTCCACTTCTATGCCACGACAGGAGACTTTGTGTCCCAACATTATACCCCCATCTACCATAAAATGGAACTCTTCCCAGTTCAGTACAAGATTTGCCTCTTCACATCTTTCAAGCAATTTCTCCAAGTTGCCTAAGCAGTTGTTGAAGCTATCTCCAAAGACGAAAAAGTCATCCATGAAGATCTCCAGGAAATCTTCCACCATATTAGAGAATATAGCCATCATACACGGCTGAAAAGTTGCTGGTGCATTACACAGTCCAAATGACATTCTCCTAAAGGTGTATGTTCCATAGAGGCATGTGAAGGTTGTCTTCTCCTGATCCTATGGTGCAATGGCTATTTGGTTGTAACCTGAATAACCATCAAGGAAAAAATAGTAAGGTTTTCTCGCTAATCTATCTAGCATTTGGTCAATAAAAGGCAAGGGGAAGTGGTCCTTCTAGGTAGCTTTGTTAAGCTTCCGGTAATCCATACAAACCCTTCAACCGGTAACAGTCCTGGTTGGGATTAGCTCATTATCCTTGCTGGTTACGACAATTATTCCTCCCTTCTTGGGTACTCATTGCACAGGGCTCACCCACTTTCTATACGAGATGGCATAAATAATTCCAGCGTCAAGCCACTTGATAATTTCCTTTTGTACCACCTTTCACATAGCTTCGATTAATCATCTTGGGGCATCTATCGTCGGCTTATGATCATCCTCCAAGAGGATTTTATGCATGCAAATTGCCGGACTAATGCCCTGGATATCGGCAATGGTCCATCCAATTGCCTTCTTATGCTGTTGTAGCATACCAATCAGTTGTTGTTCTTGTTCCTGCATCAACTTAGAAGAGATGATCACGAGCAACGTATCATTGAGACCAATAAAAACATATTTAAGTTGCCATGGCAAGGGTTTAAGATCTAATGTAGGTGGTTGATCTACGGAAGGCTTTCGAATTACATGTTCGTTAGAGGTATAGTTCAGAGGTTCGAAGAACTTACCTGAACGCATGCCTATCTAATTTACCTCTTCAGGACCTTCAATGTCAAATGTGTCATTCTCTGAGGAGTTGCTGTCACCAGTGCTGTCGTGGTAGTCTTCTAGGTGGCTATGGAGACAATGACCAATTTGTCTGTCGTGACAGTTTGATCTAATGTAGGGTTGGTCTACAATTACCTCTAATATTGACTTACATTCTTCCTGTACATCAGCTTGTTTCATGGCATGGAGAACATTTAGTTTTATCTACTGGTCGTTGACTCTCATAGTCAGTTCTCCCTTCTCTACATCGATCATTGTTCTACATGTGGCAAGGAAGGGTCGCCCTAGGATGATCGATGCATTCTCGTCTGCTTCATAGTCTAGAACAAGGAAGTCAACGGAAAATATGAATTTATCCACTCTTACCATGATGTCTTCAATTCACTACAAGAAATTAGATTTTTAGTGACCATTTTATTGTGACGATGAAAAATTTCATCACAAAAACTAGATTATTTGTGACGAAACTTGTTCGAGTCACTACTGAAAGAAGTAATTGTGACGTATAACTATTTGGTCACTCTTTTGGTAATAATTGTGACAAATTTCGATACATCACAAGTAATTCGTCACTAATAATGTCTTATTGTGACGAAAGCAAGTTGTCACTTTCAATTCGTCACTGATAACAAACTTAAATTGGCGCCAACTTGTTTTTGGTAGGAAAAGATGTGATAGTGACAACATATCTATCACAAAAGTCACTATTAGTATTCATAATTGTGACAATAAAAGTATGTCACTATTAAATTTACCTTTCTATAATAATATAATTATGACAGTTTGAACTTGCGTCAAAAGTATATAGCCACTATATATAATTGTGATGACATCTACTTATCACTAATTAAATTCCCGATGAGTGATGTAATAGTGACATGTCAAGTAGTCACTATTATTAATCATAAGTGTGACAGTTTGCTTGTGACGATAAAGATTTTCGTCACAAAAAGCGGTTATTTGTGACGTAATTTGTTTGTGACACTAATGAAATTTGTAATTGTGACGTATTACTCTTTGGTCACTCTTTTTTATAATAATTGTGACAATTGTAAATTATGTCACAAGTAAAATGTCACTATTAGTTTCTTATTGTGACCAAAATAATTTCTCATCAACAACTCGTTACTAATAACATGCGCAAATTGGCACCAACTTATTTTTTGGTGGGAAATGATGTACTAGTGACAACATATCAAGGAGTCACTATTGTTATTTATAATTGTGACGGTAAAAGTATGTCAAGTAGCTATAATTGCAATATAAACTTTTTACAAATTTTGTTAATAATTAATAAAATTACTTCAAACTCACAAAAAATATTAATAATTATTTTCAAATATAAGGAAATTAAATGTATTATAATAAAAAATATTTTAATAAAATACTTCAAATGAAAATTTTAATAAACAAAATATTAATTGTCACAAAATATAAAAAAATAAGACTAAAACTTAGAAATAAACTTTAAATAGTATATGTTCAATCATCATCATCATCATCATCATCATCATCATTTGCTTCAGCATCGCTAATTGAATCTGACTCATCATCCTTATCATTAATAGAAGTAAACTCATCATGATCTGATTCATCTTCTTCATCTTCTTCATCGTTGCCCGCATTAAATTCATGAAATCTGAAACCTAATTCCTCATTTTCTTGACATGGTTCCTCTCCAACATCTTCACAAGGTAAATCATACAAATCACGCGGTTTTGTCTTCACTACAACTTGCCAATTCGAATTTTTGATATCTTTGACGTAGTAAACTTATTCAGCTTGAGAAGCTAAAACATATGGCTCTTGGGTTCTCAACTTACGTGTCACATTAACCATAGAAAATCCAAACTTATCTTCCTTAAACCCCGATTTATGATACACATCCCACCAATCACCCTTAAACAAAATTACACTATTTCCACCAGGGTAATTTAATTGTATGATGTCTGTTAACACACCAAAATAATCCAAGTTACCTGTACTCTCATCTCTTTTGATGAAAATTCCACTATTTTGTGATTTTAATTGCAAGTCACGTTCTTTCGTGTTGAACCTCCAACCATTGATAAGATAGCTTGTGTAACGAAAAACTCGTTTATCAGGTCCACAAGATAAATTAAATAGTTGATTGTTGACCAATTCACTTCCTTCATCATACAATTGACAAACCTGTTATAACCATTAATCATTAAATATATATATATATATTAAAAATTAAATAAAATGTACCTAATACTTACGTATTTTTTAAACCACTGATGAAATTCTTCAGCGTGTCTTTTCTCTATATTTCTAGCATCCTCCCTTTTAAGCTTTTCCTTGTGCATGCTACACAATTTATAAGAAAGCAAATGTAAGAAATAATCATACATAACATGTAGAACAAATTGTATACACATACAATTTTACATTACTTACTCAATAAAGATTCTGGTTTCTTCACAATTTTCTAAAACGTACATCCTAGCTTGAGCTCATTCTGTAAAGCTTAACTCTTCGTATTGTTTTCCAAGTAATGGCCTACCAACTTGAGAGAAAACAAGTAGCTTTGGATGCGAATGGCTTTCACTTCCTTCAAAATTTCTTCCAACCCAATTCAAACTAGTTTCGGTTTCACATAAATACCTAGAACAAAAATGGACCGCTTCTTGCATAATATATGCTTCAGCAATTGAACCTTCTGGCTGAGCTTTGTTTCTCACATAAGATTTTAGCTTACGTAAGTATCGCTCAATAGGATACATCCACCGAAACTGTACTGGTCCCGCAAGTTTCGCCTCACTAGCTAAATGAATTATTAAATGTACCATTATATCAAAAAAAGAAGGAGTAAATATCTTCTCTAACTTACACATGGTTAAAGGAATTGATTATTCAAGTCTCTCCAAGTCCTTGACATGTAATGTTTTAGCACATATCTCTCTTAAATAAGCACTCAACTCAATTAGTACTCCAGATACCTCTTTAGACAATAAACCACGTAAAGCTAAAGGAAGATATTGATGCAAAAATACATGACAATCATGACACTTCATTCCAGAAATCTTGTAATCATTTAAATTCAGACATCGAGAGACATTAGAAGAATAACCATCTGAAACTTTAAGATCTTTTAGAAATTGGAAGAAAGCTTGTTTTTCATCTTTTGACATTGTATAACATGCAGGGCGAAACACATACCTAGCATCACCAATAGAAGTGGCATGAAGCTCAGGTCGTATACCCAAGCACTCCAAATCAAAACGAGCATTGATGTTATCTTTTGTTTTACCTTCAATGTTTAATAATGTCCCAAGCACATTGTCACAAACATTTTTTTCAATGTGCATAACATCCAAATTGTGTCGCAATTTTAGCGTTCTCCAGTAAGGTAATTCAAAAAAGATACTTTTTTTCTTCCAATTACCAAGTGATGGAATTTTATCTCGCTTTCTTTTTCTTGATTTTTTACCAAAGGTCACCTGTATATGATTAGAATTATCAATAACGCATTATATATATATATATATTAAAAAATTAAAATAATAACGAATTAAAATGAAATGAAATAAATAAAGCTTCACCTATGGAAATTGTTTATATTGTTCAATCACATCGTCTCCATATAATTGTTTAGGTGCGCACCGTCTTTCTTTTGTTCCATCAAAAGATTTAGCATTGTTTCTCCATGAATGATTAAGTGGAAAAAAATGACGATGAGCTAAATAGCATGTTTTACGCCCATTTTGAAGCCTACAAGATGATGTATCCAGATTACAAGTGGGACATGCTAACTTTCCTTTTGTGCTCCATCCTGATAAGTTAGCATATGCAGGAAAATCATTTATGGTCCATAAAAGAGCTGCATGCAACTGAAAGTTACTTTTTGAAGATGCATCATATGTCTCTATTCCTTTATCCCACAATTCTTTCAACTCATCAATCAAAGGTTCTAAAGACACATCAATATCATTTCCAGGAGCTTTAGGACCGGGAATGATGAGCGACATCATAAAATAAGGGTCTTTCATGCACATCCATGGTGGTAAGTTATAAGGAATTAATACCACTGGCCATACACTATAGGAGGTACTCATATTGCTGAATGGATTAAAACCATCACTTGCCAAACCAAGTCGAATATTACGTGGATCTGCTGCGAAAGAAGGATGCATTAAATCAAAATTTTTCCAAACCTCAGAATCTGCAGGATGTCTCATAGACCCATCACTACAAGGGTTTTGTTTGTGCCATCTCATCTCTTTAGAAATCTTCGATGACATGTATAATCTTTGCAAGCGCGAAGTTATTGGAAAATATCGTAAAATTTTCTGGGCCACCATTTTCTTACGACCTTGTTGATTAGTCATATTTTTATCATTCTTCCATCTTGATTCACCACAAGTTGGGCAAGATTGAGCATTCTCATATTTCTTCCTATAAAGGATGCAATCATTGACACAAGCATCTATCTTCACATATGTGAGCCCTAAATCTTGTGTAACTTTCTTACTCTCAGCAAAAGATAAAGGAACTTTGTTATCTTTAGGAAATGCTTTGACCAATATTTTTAATAAAGCATCAATTGCTTTCGCACTAATACTATAAAGACACTTGAAGTTCAATATTTGAACAATGAAGGATAATTTGGAAAAATTTTCACAACCAGGATATAAATTTTGTTCTACTTCTTGTAATAATCTGTAAAACTTAGCAGCTTCATTGTTTGGATCACTGGTAATTTCATTGATATCTTCATTAACTACTCTGCTAGCATTAGGACTTGCTTCGATGGGAACATCATTTGTTTGAGCATCAAAATGTCGGGTAAAATTATCAGCAGCACGTCCAAAGTCAAACACCATATCATGTATCCTATCTTGATCATCCCCATCCTCGCTCCCATAAGTAAGTTCATCATCACTACCTTCACTAGAATCAAACATATTCTCTCCATGGTGGAACCATTTTTTGTACTCTTTATTTATCCAATGTACTATCAAATGTTCATAAATAGATTCTCGTGTCCTAAATAAATTATTGTTACACTTTTTACATGGACAACGAACTTCCCTTCCTTCATCAATTTGACTGAATGCAAATTCAAGAAATTCATTCACTCCTTTTTCATATTGAGGTAATCGTCTATCAATAATTTACATCCAACTTTTATCGATAGCCATTATCCTACAATAAGAAAGATATATTAATAAAAAATTTATTTAAAGTTTTTATATAAAATTTAGAATCTATAATTAAAGATAAATTATACTATAGGAATATAATTTAGAAATGTATGAAATAACTCGAATCTCTACTAACTAAAAGGTTTAATCGAGTTAATGTTATGGACCGCTTTTGCATTATACCTAAAATAGAAAATTTATTGTTTAAATCCTTTAAAATTTAATTACTTGATTAACTTAAATAAAATTTAATATGTTTTTAAATTAACATTTTTATTAATTTTTTTATTAAAAATGATTTTGTGAAACAAAATTAATGTTTAATTTTACAAAATATTGTTTTGATATAAAAGCTAAAATGATATATGTGAAATCTTATTTACTTATAAAAAAATAATTTCTATCTTATCTTATTTAAAATATATTTACAAATATTTATGTAATACATTTTAAAATTCATCTATCTATTGTTACAAAAGAATTCTCAAAATTTTAAAACATGAATGCTTACAAGTTACGCAAAATTATCTAATTATCTATCTAGATGTACAAAATATATAACTAAATATGAGCATAAAATTTTATGAAAACTAGCTAATATATAATTAAATATGAACCTAATATATAATAAATCTAATATTTAATTTTCAAAATATTATTTAATATAAAAGTTAAAATGATATAAGTAGAATTTTATTTACTTATAATGTATAATTATCTATTGTATCTTCTTTTAAAATGGTATAAGTAGATTTTTTTTAAAAAGTTTTCTATTAGTATTAGACTTTTTTCTCAAATTTAAAACTATTAATGCTTAAAAGTTGTGAAAAGTTATCTATTTAGTTTTTTATTTAGATGTTTGAACTATTTTTTATCATGCAATTAATGATAAATTGCTTATACTATAAGAATCTTGCTAGGAAGTGTCTGAAACAATTTTGGATCTCTAATAACTTAAAAGACTTAATTGTGTTAATTAGTGTTATGGATCACTTTTACATCCTACCTAAAATAGTAAATCTATTGTTTAAATCCTTTAAAATTTAATTAGTTGAATTATTTACATAAATTTTATTATTAAATTTTTTATTACTTTTTGATTAAATTAATTGATTTATTCAAACAAAAGTAAGGTTAAATATTGTTTAATTTCAATTAAAATTTAAAAAGCCAGATAATAATGCTACATTTTAAATAAGTTTACCAATATTTATATAATATATTTTAGAATTTATCTATCTATTATTAAAAATTTATCTCAAAATGTATAACTATATATGAACATAAATTTTTATGAAAACTAATATATAACTAAGTATGAACCTAATATATAATAAATTTAATATTTAATTTTTAAAATATTATTTAATATAAAAGTTAAAATTATATATGTGCAATTTCATTTACTTATATAAATAATAATTTCTACCATATCTTATTTTAAGATTTTTTTAAATAGAATAATTCAAGAGTTTAATTTTTATATTTAAAATTTGGTAAAGAAAAATATTTATACAATATTTTAGTAAAACATGAAGGAAAAAATTAATCATTAACTCTTTGATAAAAAAATATTTTTAATTTTAAGAATCTATTTTTTTCATATTCAAGAAATTTATTAACTTGTTTATTATAACTTTTTGATATAAACGTATTATTATTTTGAACGAATTAGTTTAACTTAATTGAATGGTAATGAGGAAAAAATAATTAAAAAATTATATGATATTATAAATTTATTGTTAAACCAAAATTTGTTTTTAAAATTATATGATAATTAAACTATAAAAAATTATTTTACATCACATAACTTATTTTATATCAGACTTTTATAAATAATTATAATAAAAAATAATATAATATAATGAAGAAAGAAAATCAAGAGGTTTACTCTTTAAAAATCTAAATTAAATAATTCTTTTTTATAAGATTAACTCTAAATTCCAGTATTCTAAAATTTTGCTTCTTGACTTTGATTTTTAAATTTATTTTGTTATTATGCATAATTTCAAAATTTTGGATCATTTAGAGTTGGATCTACCTCAAACTCATGAAAATTAGAGTTGTTAAATAGCCTGGGTGTTGATTTTACCATTGATTATCCCAAATACAACTTCTACAATTTTGATGGAAAAATTTAATGTGATATATGATACATTGGTATGATTCTAAATTGACATGATTCTAAATTTTTGTTGTCTCTCAACTATTTCGAAATACTAATATTATATAGCATATAAAGAAAAAACTATTTGGAGCTGAACATAACGGCATTTGACTAAACTATTAAGGTGAGTTCGATTTAACAAGCAAGTGCTACATACCAACAAAAAACAACATTTTTAATAAAAAATATAAAAAAATTAAGTATGTATGATACTCACATATCTGTTCTAGCTCAAGAGAAGTGGTAATACGATGATCCTGATTGTACTTCTGATGATGTTCTTTTGCAAAGGATTTTTTTAACAATTGGAAACAAAAAACTAATGCGAAGAAGAAGTGATAGCTAATTTGTTGGATTTTTGCTTGCAGAGAAATTTGAAAACTTAATTTATTTATAAGAACTTTAAATGATCTTAAAAGACCCATTTTATTTAAAATATAGATTTTGTTACCGTTGAATATCAAATCCGTAATCAATTTTACGATTTGAATTCTTTAAACATATAACAAACTTCTCGAGATATATTATTATATTAAAAAATAAAATATTTAAATCAAATTCAAGATTTTTAGTGAACTTTTCAAGATTTAATTCAACCACTTTCAATTTTCAAATAAATTTAAGTTTTTAAACGCACATATATATAAATATAAAATTTAACCTTTTTAATTAACAGTATTTAACATTAACACATATGCAAAATAATTTTTTAATTACTACTTCATTTGAAAAATAATATAAGGAAACTTTTTTCTAGAATTTTCATTAATAAAAAATTGAATTACTAATTTTAAATTATTATCAAACTTTGAAAGTTGCCATTTGTTCAACAACATTGTCAAATTATACTCTAATTATATTTTTACTCGATAAATATGCTAAATCTAAAACCATGTTTTCAACTGCATATTTTTTATTTTGTTATAAACACAACTTTCAATTAAAATAATTTCAGATAAAATAAATGTTTTTCTAATTATAAGAAAATAATAGAAAATCCTAATTATAAGGAAATAATATAGATTAAAAAGAAATTCACTTTTAATAAAAAACCACGTTCTCACCTTAATTATTTCATTTTATTTTTTAATTTTAATTTTCTAATTATAGAGGAATAATAGGGTTAAGCGGTAAAATTAAGCGCCACTTTTGTTTTAGAACAAATTAAGTCTAAAAAGCAAATCCTAAAAACTATTATAGAGTTCTAGTAAAACTGTTTTCCTACTGCAATTTTCAGAGTACAAATTCAACAACTTTGGTAAAGTATTTCTTTTTCTCTTTGTTTTAGTTTTACAGAAGATTAACTACATATTCATCATTGATTTTTAATATCATGTATGATGTAATTTTTATAAAAATATATGCTGATTGTGTTTTTTTAGCTATTGAAAATGGTGATTATTTGAGTATTTTTTTCATGTTTATATATATTATATTTTATATTGATTAGATCGACTGATTATATTTTCATAGCTATTTGAATGATTATATATTGATTTTGTTTTGTTTGTGGTGTTTAGTAATTTGGTGTCGTGTATGTAGTTATTTTGATTGTATTGTTTGATAATTAACCGATTATAATCTTCTATTATAGTGTTTAGGAACCTACAAGTTAGAAGAAAAAATATTGATGTTGTATGAAATTACAAGACTTACTGGAAATTGAAACAAAAGAAAATTGTTGTTTATTTTTTATTTTACCATATTTGTAATATTGACCATTTTTAGTAATGCTTATTTATAATATTGATTATGTTTATAAACATTGAAAACAGCAGTATTTTTGGCACTTCCAGTTGTTTTCTCTTTGAGCTATTCAAGAGCATCAGTAGCTCCATGGTTGATGATGGGTTAATTAGCAAGAAAACAACAGTAATTTTTAGTAGCATCAATTAAAATATATTTTTTTAGTTTACCATGTTTATAACATTAAATTTGAGTAACTTTTTCCATGTTTATATATATTATATTCTTGGAAATTGCATTTGTTTTTTATTAACATAATTAAAATATTGGTTGTTTCTTAGTTTACTGCTTTTGAATATACACTTTATTTTGTTATTTTTTAATTTACTTTGTGAATATTTGAGGATTAATATTCTGCTTGTTTTTTAAGTTATATTGTAATATTTTTCTTTTGTTTCAATGCAGAAATACTACTTAACATTATTTTTTTATAAAAATTGTAGGTACAAAATGGTTAATATTTTAAGGCGTATATATTTATCCAATTCCGATCAACAAGTGGCTGGTCATGTTGGAAATGATGTTCAGCCATTAAATCTTCCTAATCAACAAGATACACTTGTGAACTTGGACAATAACATCGGCCAAGAAACACCAATTGTTACTTCTACAGGTTATTCGATTTAAATTCGATTTTCAAATTATAAATATGGGTATGTGATTATATATTTTATATTTATTGTTATATTTATATATATAGAGCATCACATTTCTAAGAAAAGGGGACGAGGACCTACTAAAAATACAAAGTTTGCAAAAAAGAAGGCCAAAGGTAAAGAACTTGATATTCAATTTCCCCCTCCATACAACAAGGTATGTGGTAAGCATGCTAGCCTTTTCAAAGCGGAGGTAACAAGCTGTGTTCGACAACATGCGCCAGTTCGAGTCACAAGTTGGAAAGAAATTTCTGAAAATGAAGTTAAGACATTGTGGTTTATCTTAAAGGTATGGTTTCAATGTGCATTTTTATTAATATGCGTGGATATAAATATATTTCTTACAACGTAGGTGATGAGAATTTATTTTTAATATATTTATATTTATATTTATTATTTGAATTTTAGGATAAATTTAATTTTTCGGATGACGTATATCCTTATGTGATGAAACAAGTTCAAGCTCAGTATAAGAGTCGTCAGTATCATTTATACCGTCGCTATCTCAAAAGCAATGAATGTCCAAATGATGTGGATTCAAATGATTGTGAATGGTTGATTGTCAATAAATGGAGTAAAAATAAATTTAAGGTATTTTTATATAATAAATTTTACTTTTATTATTTATGTTATATAAAACTAACGTTTTAATCATATTGCAGGCTCAGAGTGATCGAAACAAAGTGAATAGAGGACACCAACAAATTGGGTCAATTGTCGGCACAAAATCAATTATTCAGAAAGCATATGAGATGGTAAATTTGAATTAAATATTGAATACACATGCATATTTCATTTCATTTGATTTTAGAATAACATGTTTAATTAAGTTTAAATTTTATTATTTTAGAAAGATAAAAATTCTGATGAATGGCCTGATGCTGTAACACTTTGGAAGGTCACACATATGAAACGCAATGGCACTTGGTCTGTGCCAAATGGGGAAGAAATAATGGTTAGTTTATTTTTTATTTCATACTAAATTTATTTTTGTAAAAAAATAATTGTTTTTATTTATTTCAAATGTAGAATAAGCTTCAAGAAGAAGGTGAGAAAAATCAAGAGAAGATTTTATCTGCACCTATACCTTTAGTGGAGCATTTTGAACTTGTTTTGGGAACTATGTCAAATTACTCACGTGGTATAGGCGTTGGAGGGATAACATCTAGTTCTCAAGTGAAAAGTCGCATTTTAGCAGAAACTGAGGCTGCCAAAAGACGTGCAGAAAGTGAAGTTACAAGACTTACTGAAATTTCAAAAAAGCAAGAGGAAACCAACATTGAACTTCAAAAAAATATAAAAGCTCAACGTGAAGAACTTATAGCTCAAGGAAAGGCTATTGAGAAACAATAGCATGGAACTGCAACAAGTAAGAGAGTTATTTACACGTTTAGCAGATGAACAATTAGTTTCGAATCTGTTTCCCAATGCATCTCAGTCAAATTCTGCAACTAGCGATGTAAGTACAATATTTAAATTACATAAATAATTTGATTTTAACTAGTAGTTTATTATAGTCAATTAATTTTTTATTAATTAACTTATTCTTTCTCTTATTGTTTATTTTGTAGGAAAATGCCCAAGAGTGAACTTTGGTGTGGAGCACGTGACTTGGAGTTTAATTTAGAATATTGATATCTTACCATTAAAATTATGCATTATGAACTATTTAATTTTTAAGTTTGTTTTTGGATATTTTTTATATTTTTATATTATTTACATTTTAGTTGATTTATTTATTTTTAATATAAAAATTGTCTTTGAATTGCGAAAATAATAAATATTATTAAATAAAAAAATATTAGTAATTGTATATTTTTATTCACCGATAATTTCACTACAGCAAAATAGGTCTTTAGCGGCGTTTTTTTAAGTCTATGGCGGCATTTTTTAGTGCCGCTAAAAACTCCCCCGGCGCTTTCCAAAGCGCCGCAAGAAGTGCCGCTTAAACCAGCGCCGCAATAGTTCGCGGCGTTTTTAGGAGGAAAACGCCGTAAAAAGTCAGGATCTATAGCGGCGTTTGTAAACACAAACGCCGCGAATAACTGATCTTCAGTGGCGTTTTTTATAATAAACGCCGCAAAAAGTCAAGATCTATAGCGGCGTTTGTACACCAAAACGACGCAAAAAACTGATATTTAGTGGCATTTGTATTAATAAACGCCGCAAAAAGTCATGATTTGTAGCGGCGTTTTGAAACTAAACGCCACAAATAATCGATCTTTAGTGGCATTTTTTACTACAAACGCCGCAAATAATTAGTCTTTAGTGGCGTTTGTTCAAACAAACGCCGCGAATAACACCATATTTCAAAAAAAAAATTCAAATAAAAAGCATATATATACTATATAATAATCCTAAAATGCATTACATTTAAACAAAAGAGTCATTTTTCAAACAAAATAAAGGCGAATAACCATGGTCCAAAACAAATCTATCTACATTCCTATAATTTCAGCTTCTAGTGGGGAAAGAAAGAACTTGGCTCTCTTCATAGTTGCACCTTTGTGGAGATCGATAACTCGGACTTCTGTCGTTTCGGTGCCAAAGAAGTGAAACTACTACGATCAACAGAGCAAGGGCTCCTTTTGTTTTCCATCATCGTTCCGATCTCTATCCCGTTTTCACTGGTTAAAAAGAGTAAAAAACAGAATCACATACTGAAATAACACGCTGCAGCGAAGGTTATAAAAAACTCATCTGACTTCATTCATCAAGCTGAATAGTCGTGAAAAGGATATCAAAGATAATCAAATAAGTTCCAAGGCTACAGAAGTCAGGGCATATTTTCTAAATCAAATAAGTTTCTCATTCCATTTCCATAAAGACAGATTTCTACGGAAATCTTTTAACCATCCAAAAAAGTTGACTCATGACTCTGCCAAGACAAACTTACTGGTTCTTTGAGGAGCAAACACTTTAAAGGAGGCATCGATAGCTTCTTTATAGTTTTCTTCGTCCATTGCAGTCATCCTGGATTTGAGAAGTTCCTAAACTGTCCAAGAATTAAACCTAAAGCTCACAGACATAAATCAGAAGAAATAAAATCTAACAGATAAAAATATACAGAAATGTGAACCTTGAACTCTCTTTTCTCTTCCCCGATTGATGGTAGAGTACCTCCATGGCCAGTCTTCCACTCATCGACCATCTTCACAATGATGACAACATACGGTATGTGTTTATGAGCAACAGGATCTTGCACATTTAGGTCAATAGCTTCAGCAAACCTATTAAATATAAATGCCAATCAGAACTCCAATTGAAAAAAACAAAGGAAATGAGCTTACTGCTTAGAGTTGCAAGAGCACAGTAGAGTTCAAAGCGTTGAGAAAGGAACATCATTGCAGGAAATATAAAAATCCTTTGACAACATACCAACGGTGCAGTTTTGTCTCAACATTATGGAAAATATCTACTTACCTCCCTCACCAAAAAATACAAAAAAAAGGAAAAAACAATTGACCACTGACCATAAGAGGGGATGTTACATGATTTTTGGGAGATGGCTTTTGGCATTCAAAAAAAAAATGCAATGAACGTTCTATCTAAGCTCAATGATGTTTTAACAGTTAATTCTACATTAGAAATACATAATAATGCAAGCTTATAGCAAATAGAGAAATCAAACAATGCACTGAGAAAGAAAGAAAAGAAAAGATCCATACCCTCTCAACTCAGGCCATGGGTTATTTAACTGAAGGTCATCTAGAAAATGGTCAGGCTTTGACTCAATTACAGTGTGTTCCTGCCACAAGCAAAACATGAACATCATTTTAAGACATTTTCCATTTTTTGTTGTTTAAATATTTAACTCTTGAAAAATATGGAATAACCATCCATTTTTTATTGTTCAATACTATGAATTTGAATAATCTTCTCTATAATAATCCTTTTAATTTGTTCTTAGAAGGGGGAAAGGATTAATAATAGTATTTCTACTTAAAAAATTCCTCTAACTTTGTACGCAAAGATCAAATCAAACTGATCATAATAAATAAGAATTTGTGTTTCTCTAATCTTCAAGCAAAATATATACAAGGCGTAACTTCAAATTTGTTTCTAAATTTTCTCATGATGATTTTTCAGAGTAATCGTATATCAAGATTCAAAGCATTTGGATAACTCAGCAATTTGATAAGCTAATAAACGATTAGAGATATAAGAAATCCGCACCTGCGATTTTGAACGGTGTTGCAAATGTAATCTATCAACTGGATGATAGATCCTTTCTTGACTCGTCCGCTCCTGACTTGTTCATTGAGCTGAGTGGCGATCAACTTAATGTCCACAACCTGAACCAGCACACCAATTATATCTTTGTTACATTAAGTATGAAAACAATCTAATCTGAACCGTGTGAAAACTGAAAAGTCCATTTTAAAAGATGAAGTTCGAAGATAAACATGATATAAAAGTTTGAAAATGTGCTTACCCCTTCAAAGTCACTCCAAGGAGGTTTACCATTAAGCATCTCGATGACGGTACAACCCAAACTCCATATGTCAATAGCCAGAGCATGATTTGGTGTGGAATCTTTCTTCCACAAAGCCATGATGATGCACACCCCAATGCACCTCTAATGCAAATGTGTGGAAAAAAACAACACAACTTCACTGCAACGGTGAAGGCAAAATGGACTTAAATGAATCTCGTTCACATTTCTATCTCATTTGGACAATTCCAGCGGTGACCAGCTTTTGGATCTTGTTCATCACCATAGGATTCTTGGTGTGTTCTTGTGCTGCCTTTGGGTTCTCCTGGAAATCAATCAAAACCTGCCCAAATCCCATTTTTCAGTAAACTAGACAACAATGTATCCAGACATGTTCATATTATAAGTAATTCAAAGCTGAAAACATCGAAACATCGAAAGGAGAAAAAGAAAGGAGAATAGAAGAGGAGCTTATCCATTCGGCCATGGCGGCTCCCGGTGGCCGGAGTCTCTGACCGGCAATCAGAACGGTCAAAATGTGGTCCTAGCATCGGGGAGTGACATACCTCGGAACTAAGACCATCCAACGGTGGACAGCGCAGATCCGGCCCCTGCAACGTCTGAGCCATTGGGCTTTTTTTCGCGTCGTTTCAAGCCCCTTCTTTGCTAACCAAACCATTATAAACGGAGAAGGGGACGAGGGCTTCATCTTGGTTGCTTTGGCTTTCGAGAGTGATCATCGGAGCGACGGCGGCGATGTGGAGAATGACGACGGCGTTGTGGTTTGAGAGAAAATAGGGGTTTTGCTTTTACTCTTTTCTTTCCTTTTTCAATTTGAATACCGTGTCTTTTTTTATTCCATTTTCCTATTACGGCGTTTGTAAAACCAAACGCAGCTAAAAATAGACTTTTTGCGGCGTTTGTTATAAACGCCGCTAAAATTAGACTTATTATGGCGTTTTTTAATCCAAACGCCGCTACAACTATACCTTTTGTGGCGTTTTCTACACAAACGCCGCTATATGTTATTCTGTAGTGGCGTTTTCTGCACAAACGCCGCTAAAGTTGTCAATTTGCGGCATTTGAATTGTAAACGCCGTGATAAACACAATATTCGCGGCGTTTTTGAGAAAAACGCCACCAAAAGTGCCGCTATATATCAAATCTGGTGTAGTGTTTGTTTAATAATTTTAAATATTTAGACGTAAAAAATCTAAGAAAATAGTTATTATGATGATTTTTTGTTACAATTTTATTTTTAGTGTCAAATAATTTGGTCATTCTTTAAAAAGTTATTGTGACTATTAAATTTATCACAATTTCTAAATAAATATCGTGTCGAATATCTAGTCGCAAATATTGTTATTGTGACATATTTTCTTTGTCACAAATATATTTTCAATGACAAAAAATGTTATTACAACTGCTAATGATTATAGTGTCTAGCATTTGGTCACAAAAAAATATTTCTTGTGACAACTTATTTGGTCACAAAAGATATTTATAGTGTCAAACAAATTCGACACAATTACCAATTTTTGCAGTGTCGAATACTTGGTCACAAGAAAAACTTATTGTGACAACTTAGTTTGTCACAAAAGATATTTGCAGTGTCGCACAAATTTGACACAATAAAAAATTGGTGTGACGACTTTTTTTTATCACAACATCTATTTTTAGTGTCGAAAAAATTCATCACAATAGGTGGATTTATTGTGACCATTTGTTTTGTCACAAATACTAATGATAATAGTGACGAACATATGGACACAAAAAAATGACCAATTGTGACCATAGTACGAACAATTGTCACAAATGTCTTAGTGACGGAGTTATTAGTGACGACATGTGACGACCTAAAAAGTTTGTCACTATGAATTATAGTGTCAAAATTCAATACTTTTTGTGACGATTTACACTGTCACTAAAACTGCTTTTTCTTGTAGTGATTTTTCCTTTCGGCTGCACGTAAGAGCGGTCTGCCAATTGAAGCATGACTGTTGTGGGTATTGCTTGTCCAATACCTAGTTTCTAAAAGACAAATTTGGGCATTAGATTTATACTAGCTCCAAGATCAAAAAGTGTCTTACCCACAAACTGATCACCGATTATGCATGGTATAATGAAACTCCAGGATCCTTCTTTAGGGGTGTAAGGTTACGTAGGATTTCCATACAACCTTCTGTCACGACTACAATTTCAAACTCTCCAAGTTTGGATCTCCTGACATTGCATCTTTAAGGAACTTGGCATAACCAGGCATCTGCTTAATAGCCTCCAACAACGAAATATTTATATGTACTTGCTTAAAAACATCGTAGATCTTCTTAAGCTGGTACTCCTATTTCTATTTCTTCAACCGCTATGGAAAAGGGGGTGGAGGACGGAAATCTTCGAGACGTTTTTCACATAGAATTCGGATCTGAAGAGGCTCACATTCTTCAACTTCTTCTGTCGCCTCCTACAATTCTTCTGCTGTCGTGGCAGGGGTGGCGACAGTAGATTGTTTCATGTCTGCCGGGGCAGTGTTGTCGGCACGTGTCAGTAGGGTCGGTTCCTTACTAGGTGTTTCTTTAACTTTCGGCCCTTGTAACTGTTTCCCACTTCTTGTTGTTATAGCTTTACACTGCTCATGTGGTGGTTTTCTAGTGACCTCAATATCACTAGGGAATCCTCCATTCTGTCTGGTGTTGATGAACTGTGCTACCTGACCCATCTGTGTCTCTAAAGACTTTAAAGTAACCTCATGGTTTGTCTATCTCATCTCTGTTTTATCCATAAATGTTTCAGTCTTCTTGACAAAGTGATCCATGTTGGCCATATATGCTCCAGTTTGAGACATGAAAGCTGACAGGGTCTGTTCTAATGTACTTGTGGATGATGCCGGCTGTTGTTGTGGCTGTTGTCGTGACAGTATTCTAGGAGCTCCTTGATTCTGATTATTCTGGACTGGAGGATTCAAAGCATTTTCTAGGTTACCCAGGAGAATTTAGGGTTTTCCCTCCAGTTCGGGTTGTAATTGTTGGAGTCGTAGCCTTTTATTCTTATTGTAGTTTCCAACATACATTCCTGTTTCTAGTTGTAGGGGACACTCCTCTGTATTTTGTGGTTTTCTCTACAAGTTTTACACATCTCTTCGGTAGAAAATACCGCCTTAGATTCGTTCTGCCGCTGCAGGTTTTCAACTACCTTGGTGATGTATGCTAATTAGGTTCTTATCGAGTTGTCAGATTCGTGTTCCTTGTCAGATACGCCTCAGTAAAAATTAAGACAAATCTTTTAAGTATATAATTTTATTATACATAATATATATTATTATAATTAAACAAATTTCAAAGTATATAATTTTATTATACATAATGTAGTTACAAATTAAGACAAATTTCTAAGTATAATGTAAGATAAATTTTTTCTAAGTATAATGAAATTAACATAATCTATTAAAAAATTATTAAGTTTATAATGAACAGTTTACACTTTAAATTATTTAACATTTTTAGCCAGGTCTACATTAGTTCAGGTCAACAACAGTTCAAGTTCAAAACAGGTCGGGTCCATTAACAGGTCGGGTTCAAAACAGGTCGGGTAAAATCGGATCTCGGGTCGATTCGGTCGAATAATATCAGGTAATTTGCCAAGTTAGTCTCGGGTTCGGGTTCGTTTCAGTCGGATACAGGTCGAGTTTCAAGTCAAAATTAGCAGGTCAGATTCAGGTTCGGGTCGTTTTCAGTAGGACGCAGATCGAGTTCAGTTGCTACAATAACAGTTTCAACTCGGGTTCGAGTCAGCAACAGTCAATTACAATTCGAGTTTGGATCATCAAATTCTCGAATCAAATCATGTTTATGACTCGAGCAGGTTTCAGACAGGTTTTCAGTTCTTTTGTTTTTACAACCCAGAGGATGAAACATGCTCTGAAAATCTCAAGCAATTGTTAAAAGTGGCCAATGGTCTAGGGCGGGCCTAGGCCGTTTACATGTATCATGTATGGGTATTTACGTCATTTAACATAAAGGCCAGCCACGTGATCATCTGTCATCCTCCTTTCCCGCTCGCCATTCAAAATTTTAATAAAAAAAGTTTATAAAGAAAAATGAAAAAGAAATCCAAAGTTCCGAGTTTGAAATTCGACAGACTTTGAGATTTTTCGTTTGAAAACTTCAACTTCTTAACTCCCAAACCTTCTGGTAGATCCCTCCAACTCCAATCATTACATTCCGTCCTTCATTTCCCAGAAACTGAGAAAATTGGACAGAAATGGAGAGCGATCTCTTGGAGATCTCCGAGGAAGACAACGATTCCTTGGTTTTACAGCACCAGCAGACCCTAACCGACGCCGTTTCTACCTTTGATCCTTCCTTTTTCTCTTGTTCTCCTCTCCATTTCCCTACATCTAATCCCGCAGGTCACTTTTGCCCTAGTGTTTGTTTACTCTTTGTCTTCGTAGATTTTGATCTAAATTTGAATGCACTGGTCTTGCATTTTTCAGATGTGAAAGCGCAGAATCCTAGCTTTTCTTCCAACATTAATAAAGAGAATATTGACGATACTGAGCATAAATCTGAACTTCAGAAGCTAAGTTTAGAGCCACAGAAAATGAAGAGGAAAAAGAAAGGTGGAGGTTACAATTTGAGAAAAAGTTTAGCTTGGGATCGCGCTTTCTTCACTGAAGAAGGTATTCGTCAATTGCCTACTTTGTTTTCGTTTTGGGTTTTTCAATTTAAAGAATGAAATTCATTTTTATGGGTTTTGTGTTAGGTGTTTTGAATTCAACAGAATTATCTTTGATTAGTGGGAATTTTAGTGAGTTGAGTGGTGAGAAACTGTTGGCCATAGAAGAAGAGCCTGGAGAATCATTATCGAGTGGTTCACCGGATTTGCAGGCAATTGAAAACAATTTGTTTAAAGAGTTGCCATGCAATAATAGTAATACGAAAGTGGCAAGCAAGGTTGCTAATAGTAGCCTACGGCAGAAGACTTCTGGTTCAGCCTCTCAATCCGTGGTTAGTTAGTTCTTCTCCAATATATATGTCTATAAAAGTAGCTCTAATTTCTTTTCTCTGTGAAATGAAAGCAATTTTTAATCATGTTAAATATGAATTTGGTCAGGTGAAACAAAACGTGCTTTCAATTCATGATGTAAATAGAAGTGGTTCTAAGCGTAGTGGATGTCCGAGGCCTGTGACGTCTTCTGCATATCCTTCCTAGTTATGGTTTTATTCAATTGTTAAGAAGTAGAGTGGGCTTATTTACATACTTATTTTCTTTATGTATTGGGATTTATTGAAGAGTTTACCTTGACTTTTCCGCACTCTTAAAAGACCTGCAAATATGAGCACAACAAAAACAGCTGTTAAGGAGCCAAAAATTTCTAAAGTACCTGCTCCAAAGTCAGGTTCCTCAACTGCCAGGAGTTCGCCGAACATAAACAAACCGAAGAGAAATCAGAGCGTACAAGCAGGTAACAGGGCATATAATTGTTCTTCACACTTTCTCCTTGTTTTGTATTTTTATGTTAAATTAGTTTTTTTTTTGGTTTAACCTACATTTGATGGTTTAGCACAGATTTTGTATCATGATTGTCTTTGTTTCTTCTTCACTTGTTATTGCACTTTCGTAGTCTGATACATCCACATTATTGTCTGAATTCATATCTCGCTTTTGTGTAAGAGGAAATTTGATACATTTGTGGCTGTGCTCATACAGAAGTCAGTGCCCACAGAAGCATTTCCTTGACAGGTTCCAACAAAAGTACTAGAAGTACTCAAAATGATGCAAAATCTAGTCTTTCTAGTAAATCCCAAATTACCAAATTGTCTTCTATACAGCCTAAAAGAAATGTGGTGAGACTAAAGCTTTTAGATGTCATTGTTTATGGATTTTTTTTGGAATTAAATGATGATTAACAATTTTCTGTTCCTGCATTTCTTTTGAAACTAAGAAAAACATGCTCCTTATCTTCCATATATCTTTTTCTTTATACAGAAAAGCTCAGCATTGGGAAGTCATTCATCAGCCCAGTCACGACATCCATTAGTTACCAAGGCCGATAATGGCTTAAAGGTCAACCAAGATCCTGTTGTGGCTTCTGGTTATGGATCTATTAATCATGAAGCTGTTTCCAACAAATTCGCTTCTCTTCTTCAAAGTCATTGCCATACCGGTGTAAACACTCAATATTCACAGCCACAAATGGCAAAACCATCTGGCTTACGGATGCCTTCGCCATCATTAGGATTTTTTAGTCAGGTATGTCAACTTTGCTTATGCCGACTGTAAGTTTTTCCGTATTCATCAACTTTTAGAAGCATCAGTGGGGGTTCTCTTCTCTCTCTTATTGATTCTTGATCTTGTTTTGCAGTCAAAGACTAATGCTTCACATAATATACAAAGAAGCACTCAAAAATGCAATAACCCAAAGTCTAATATTCCTAATTTGTTGAAGCTTGGTGTCATACATTCTACTTTTGAGATCCCCACTCCATCTAAGAAAATACATGTAGTGGCCAGTGATGTAGCAGCAATTGAAAGTTCATGGACCCCAAGCACAGAACCCTCTGTTACATCAAGTGCTAGTTCCTTCTGCAAAGATATCAGTCCAAATTCAAGAGATAGTAAAATGCGGAGGGTGGAAGTGAAGGTTTCTTGTAATTCTTACAATCATGAATTAACTAATAGTCGGCAGAAATTGCACACCATTGACGGTAGTCTTAAGCAGCAAACTGATAATGCAGAATTTCAGTATAGTGATAACAAGTTACTCTTGCAAAGTCAATCCTCCGAACAAGTGAAATTTGGTTGTAAGAGGGAAGATCTTGTTATCCCCAGAAGTCCAAATCACATTGGCAGTGAATTCAAAGATCCCCGTTTTATTTCTCATGGACTGCAGGTAAAAAGAGGCCCGAAGGCTGATGATGCTGGCAACCAACTCTCAGGGAATGGACAGAATATTTCATTGACTGAGGAGTTTGATCTCATTCCACAGTTGCATTCTTGTGAAGTGAATTGTAGTAACATACATGGTTCTCTAAACAATGACCAGATAAGCATTCATGATAGCCATGAATATTCAAGCAAAACAGCTGAAACTGAACGTGTAAAACCTTGTACCTTCGAAGATGATCATATAACTAACGAGATTCAAAAACCGCATATTAATGATGGTGCCTTGCTCAAGGAGGTTGATCCTTCAGAAGAGTTTCTTAGTTTCAACAATGTGGCACGTGAAGGTATCTGTCCAAACATTAGTGATTGCAATGGCAGTGATTTGAAAAGGACCAATGGTCTATTGCATTATGAAGACAAAATTCCAGGAAATGATGGCACTGTTGGGGCTACTGATTTGAACCAGCAATCACATGTTGCAGATGCACAAAAGCATTCTTTTGAATGTAATTTACCTCTCGAAAATAGCAGTTATCTTCAGAATGCTTCAGAAGCTGACATTCTGCATGCACATGTCAATGATGTAAATAAAAAGCTAGTTGAGCAGCCACCAATTCCTGATCCATGCATTGTAGTAGAAACAGTTTTCCAAGATAATTATGGATCACATTCAACTGATTGCCTATTACATGGAGAAATCTTCTCTTCTGAAGATGTTGCCTGTCAAAGTGAACCGGAAAATTCCAGTGTTCCATGCAATTTTCCACCCACACTGCAGAATTGTGTTCACAAGATGGCTGAGGTGGTTGAGTGCTTAAATGTGGAGAATGAGGCTTCAGTTTCTACTGATACACAGTGCAACCATGACATTGAGCTCCTTTGTGAAGCTACTTCATCTAAGGGATTAGAAAGGATCGAGGAAGACCAAGTAACTGGAGCAATAACTGCATGTGATACAATTGTCAGCAATGACTGTCAAAGAAGTGACAATCTGGATACCAGAGAGATGGACGATTCCCATTCAATATCTCCCCTTGGCCTAGTAGATGTCATTTCAGAGCCAGGAGAAAAGATGATTTCTTGTCATTTTAATGCACCAGGCATGCTTGCTAACTCATTGATGGATAAGAGAAATGATTGTGAGACTATTGCCCAAGATGACCTGATACAGTCCTCTGAAGTTGGTAAAACCTTCCTAGATAATCCGATTCTAGAGGCATGTCATGGCCTTTTCTCAGCGGAGAGAAAATTATTAGCCGAGTCCCAAAATTTTGATAGTGACAATTGTGCAGATGTGGGTCCCAGAAACAAGGGTTCTGTTATACAAGCAGTGGAAGGTCCTGATCTGCCTCAGGTGCGAACAGATGAACCAAGTGACAAGTGTGCTGCTGGAGATAATGAGATGACTAATGGATCTTTCAGCAAAGATGCATGCTTGCAGTCCTTCAATGATGGAAATTCATTTGATAGCTGCAAAACTTACCTTTTCAATTCTGCAGAAAATATCAATTTTGCAGTAGTCGAGAATTTAAATAAACCTCATGAGCTTCAAAATGTGGTTACTGTTGTACCAGAGCCAGAAAAAATTGGATTGTCTGTTACTGAGGAAATATCGAGTTATGTCAAGATTAATCTGCCTGATAACAAGCATGATGGTTGTAATGATATGATCATGCCCGACAAAGATCAAAGTTGCCAAGTAACCTCTTTGAATGTTGGGTTGTCTTCATTGAGCGAATATCAAGTTTCTGGGGTCGAAAATACCTGCAAGTCTCAAGCATTTTGCTCTTTGACTGAGGAATCTATCTCCTCAATCAAAACAAATCACATATCATCAAATGAAAGTTTCTTAGAGGAAGAATTCAACAGACCGGAGAATGATGTTCCGCAGGAATTAAACAGTTCAATGACCCACGTGGAAGCTAAGGGTAGTGCATCTTTGGTGTAAGCATCCCACTTAGATCAATCTCTATCCACATTTTTCGCTAGGCTTTTTGAGAATTTTTAAGGCGTCATAGTTTCAGAAAGATGCTCAAGTCTGGCTTGTTTGATGGCAGTGAGGAAATGGGCAATGACAAAAAGCAAGTTGCTCCTTTAGTAAAGCCCCCTTTGAACGCTGTTCCATTTTCAGATGAATGGTTAGCTGCACTTGAAGCTGCTGGAGAGGTAATCTTATCATACTCTTTTCCTTTTATTTCGTGAGGTTGAAGACACGAAATTGCTTTGGTAATGAAGTATCATGATCAAGACTATTATTAAGCAGTCAGTTTAATGACTAAACAAATTTACCTAAACTGTAAACTCAAAAAAAATCTGTTTTGGAAAATTTAACGTTTTACGTCTTCTGGCTTGATTGGAACGTCGGTTAACAGCGGAAGGGAGTTTTTAAGATTTTGTTTAGCCATATTTAATAATGCCACTTCTGCTACTCAGGAAATTCTAACAATGAAAAGTGGTGCTGTACAAAATTCGCCTACGGACAAATCTCTGCCAGAGCCAGGTCCATGGTCCCCGGTACAGTTCAACTTCCTTTAAAAGATTACAATCGCTATTCCGTATTGTCATTTTTTAAAAAAGAATTATGAGTATATTTAAAATTGGCATGTTTTCCATATCTAATGTCCACCCGAGCCCAGGTAGCATGGACAAGAGTTTAAATTTGACCTTACATGCTTTATTTCTCCTTGTATGCTGTTTGAGCATCATGATTAAAGTGATATTGTTTCTAATGGAGTACATGTAGACGATACGTTAACTCATATGAACCGATGCTTTTGATATTGGTTCAGCGATTACTGTAATATTGTATGAGTCTTTTTTCATCGATATGTTCTGGGAACTAAAACGTTCCCTTGTAATGTACATGCAACTAATTCCACAAGCTAATGTGATTTTCAGGTGAGAAAGAAAAACAATCAAGGAGTTGGACCGTTCGACTGCACAAAATACACCAACACAAACATCACTCCCGATATTGAATAACGGAGGCCAAAAGGTTCGCCTAACAATTCTTTCCTTTCATTATTGACTTCTAACAGATGTGACCAATGGTACACTATCACGCCACAACTAACTAATGTTGGAAGGTTTGAAAATGCCAGAATTCTGGCATATCTAAACAACAAAAAAATCTTCAACGTTCTTTTGTTTGATGTTTTATTCCAGTCTGATCAAATTCTCAACTAGACTTTAAGTGTTATCTCTAGTTAGGGATTGCCAACTTCAGCTTCCTTTATTTGGCCTGTGCATTTCCTTTTTAATTATTTTAGTATTTGTTTTTTATGAAGGTAGTACTAATTAGTATGAATTATATGTAGTAAAAGCTGAACTTTGGAACATTTTACTTTGGTAACTTCCTATGATCTAGTAAACCATTCCTTGGTTAACAAACATAAAGTTCGGAACAATGGGAAAAACCAGTTCAGCTTGAAATTTTGAGCTTTTTTAAGGCAAAAGTTTCTGTAGTAGGGAAAGGTTGCATTGCTTTGCTTTTTATGACCATCTGATTTATGTTCTTGAATTTCAATTTATACACTTTATAATCATCTGAATTATACTTATGTTATATAATTAGTATTTTGTAGAAAATCGAGTTATATGCATCATATTTTATAATTAGTATTTGTAGTTTATATATAATTTAATTTTAGTAAATTAATCTCTACACATTTATAAGTCTCAGTCTAATTGATATTGATAGTTTCTATTAACTTGTATTGTTAAGGCTTTGCTTGGTTAAACATGAGATTAGAAAGATGAGAAAGGAAAAAGGAAAACTGGGACGAAAATGGTTTTAAAATGATATGATAATAACCAATTCAACAAGTGTGATATGTACACAAAACATCAATGTTAAAACATGATCAAAAGAAAATTTTGAAAAATGCAAGCTGTAACACCCCTTCTCGGTCTAGAAGAGAACTAAGTCGGAGTGTGTTATCGAAAGACAAAGCAACAAACAGTAATATTAGTTTTTATTTTTAACTCATAAACGTTCAGTAATTATTGTCCATCATATAGCCAAAGCACCCATCGTTACAAAAGATCAAAGAGCATACATAATTATCAACCAAGGGTCATTTTACAACTATTGTAAATATTTAGGACTAATTTGTAAATTAGAACAAAACTTGAGGTCCCTTAACAAATAGACCTTGCCAAAGTGATATTTATTACTAAATGGTTGTACTTACCAAAATTCATTCGTTTCCAAAGCCGTTATCACTATCAATTTGACTCCACAAGAATTGGTGACTCAATTGCAAAATAATTAATACTGTCCAATGTGCCATAACATACTTATCTATCCCCGTTTTGAAACACCAAAGGCTGTTTCGGAACGGGTACTCGAGAGTCAACCTATTGACCCAACTCTTTAGACCGTTTTGATACAAGCATGACTTGTATGCATTAACCGACATTGACCTTGACTTGACTGTTCTGAAACCTGTATTGATACATGGGTCACAAGTGGCAAATTGTTTCGAAATCTGTATCGAAACAGGGGTCTCTAGAGCAAAATGTTTCGAAACGACATCACTTTATTTCGGAACGCCCTTAATCTCAGGTTCAGAGTTAGGGTACCCGTATCGAAACGTCATCACTCGTTTCGATACGGTGAGACCTGTAATGACAGATTTTATCTGGTTTTTATAAAAATTACCCTACCAGACGATGTCCAATTACAACGAAACTTTATACGCAACATTCCATTGATATAAACTACTAGCATACAAATTTTCAAGGCTATATGAGTACGTTTACTTCGTTTTTACCTTTGTAGCAAAATATGCATATTTAAGGCCATATTAGCAAAACATAAATAGGCATTTAGGGCCATAGACCTTAATACAAAATGGACAAGCCACTAACACAACAAAACAAGCATATTTCACTAGTATAACTACTTTGCCACCTTCCTAGAAGTTCGAAAACATAAATACATTACTTGTATCTCAATAGTGACTTGTCCTTGTGGCCTATCCGATTTTCCAACGAACAACTCTTTATTCTGAAAATGCATGAGGAAAGACACATTAGACACACCTTGCCTAGTGAGGTAGTCACTAATAACATAAATGATGGAAGGCCTTAGCTACAATGATACATAAATTCATATTAACATAATCAGTGCCATTTATCAATGCATAAAGTAAATAACATGTCTCTTTTCCATTCATAATTCTTTGGATTGAATTATGATCGTGGATACGCGAATTCTTACGCCTCGTCAAATCAATGAATGGTCTAATCCTCTGCCTCGCCAAAGTGACCAATAACAATACACATCCTTCCGCCTCGCCAAATCAATATAGGCCGTAGCCTTAGGACCGTAGTCCACCCGTACACTGAGCTCATGAATTTTATAGCATGCCAATTGTATCTCGAGTCCATTCCAATTCAAGGTCACAGTATACTTGTTCACTTCAAAGATCAATAATATATCCATGTTTCACAATTTCAATGTAATCGATGTTTGACATACATATATTTCAACATCAATATCTTAAGGATTGTTGTCAATATCCATGTCCGATGATTCAATGCAATGATCTCATAACAATGCTTATATTAATGACAATGCACAACGAACATAATTCATGTTAATGGTAACTTACCGACACTTACCAAAGTGTCCGATTTAACATCCAATGCATTTGCTTCAATAACACTATTAGCGAAATGATCTAACATATCAAATAATGATTCGGAAAGGCCTTTCGCCTAAACCCGAGACTTCGACTACATTTATCTTAACAATTCGAAGCTTCAAGGCTCTCGGATAGCGATTCTTTTATTCTTAGCTTGTGACGGAGATGGTGATACTTCTTTCTCTCCTTCTTGAGCTAGAAAGATTAATAAGAACTTATTAGAATTGATGTTTCAACATCAAAATCAACATAGAAATATCGAAATCAAGGTCCAACTTTAATAAAGATGGTAACAAGAAGATATCCATAGATAGCCAAAACCCTAGCTTAGATTACACTCAAAATATCCATAGAATCCATTAATTGAATAAGGAATATAGTTTACCCTACCAATAACAACGTTTTGATATCGTTAAAGTGACGAAATGACAAGCTTGAATTTCCACCAATAAAGGTGTGTGCTTAGGTGAAGAAGATGATGAAAGGAATGAGAGGTGCTAGCTTAAAGATAGTCTCGGGTAAACTTCTTAATACCTTTAGCTTTCTATTTTCAATTCGAAGCTTTCCTTCACTTGAAGGAAAGTTATCTAATGACTCCACATGGTGGAGATTTTAATTTAAAGTGGGCTAATAGCATGATTAGCCCCTCATTTTTCATACCTTTAAAACTTTACCCACCAACTTATAATTCTTCTATTTTAGCCACTAAAAGGTTAATATTACTTAATAGAATTCAAATATGATGTTTAAAGCTTATTTAGGGTTCGAAAACAATAATTAACTAGTCGGTGAAATCTTTAAGCTTCATCAATGTGGAAATTTCTGATCATTGGAAATGAATTTCGACCAGATCGGATTTTGGGGTGTTACACAAGCAAAGGAAAGATAGTTTAATATAAAATATGTTTTTAAAGGGATAGTGTGGTTATACAATGCGAAAGCTTTTAGTTTTGTATTGATTTTGGATGAGTGTAAATTGATGGTTGAGATTAAAAGTTGAAATGAGTAGATTTTTAAGGCAAACAAAAGAAAGTAGATAATTTCACTCATAAATGCATACTTGTTTACTGGTCTAAAATTAGTGTAAAACTTTTAAATTTTAAATGGTTATATTTTGACGCATAAACTGTGCAAAAAACATTTGCACAACCATTCATTTTTAAACTACAAAATCTAGAACTTAAATTTTCATATAGTCTAAACAATAAATTCTAAATTCTAACTCTAAATTTTAATCTTATATAGTAAGTCATACAACCTAAACTTTAAATTTTAATCTTAAATTTCCAATCAACCCAAGCCTCTTCCAGCCGCTTTATGGCTTGGATCCGACTGCCAGGGCTACCGCTGACCCTCTACAAGTGCAACTTTATTGAATCTAATAGAAATCAAATAGGCTCTGTAATCAAAATGGACTTCCAAAGTTGATAATGGTTGTCGTGGTCGGTTTGTACGTATGGCCGTGAGTCTCAACCTTCGTCGGCCTCTAGTTTCTAAGCTTATTATCAATGGCCGTCCACAAATTGTCGAGTATGAATCGCTACCCACTGTGTGCTTCCACTATGGTATCTATGGCCACCTTAAGGACATCTGTACCAAATTGCAGTGCCAGGATGATGCTAGTTGAAAAAAGGAAACGAAATTCTCGAAATATGAATCACGCCAATCAAGCCTCTAAAGAATTTCGCCCTATCCTTTCAACTATGAATCCCATATTTGAGACGACATGAAATTTTCAAAGTTGCGATACGAGGCTAGGAAAAAAAGAGAGCCTTTGTCCTTTTGACTACATGCAACAATCTCATCACAAATAATTTTTCCAATGTTAATGATGTGATTATGCAAGATATAATCTATGAGTAAAAGACGAGGTGTATCAACGATGGTGTTGTGTGTTGTGGGCATTAAAGAAGTTTTGACAAATTTATTCCACAATTTCGCCTCGGGTTTTAGCCAAAGGTAGCTTACCGTGCCCTTGTGTTTGTCGTCGTTCTATTGAGTGTCCGGTAGCGTGAGGTCCTTTAGCACCTTGTTGAGTTGTCGGGGCATCCTTTGATCGACAAATTCTTAGTGCTCGTCCTTCTCGATGTAAACTCCATAGAAGGTGTTGATGTTGTCGGCATCGAAGGGAATTACCTTGCCATGAACAAACACATAAGGGTTATCCGGATTAGGAGAATAAACATAAAATTCCCTTACCCATGTGATGTTTCCCGGTTCCTGTTGGTGGCAAAAGATTTGCCACTTTTGGTGCGCTATGACTCTCTTGTACTCAAGTTCTTGGGAAGATCTTGGATGAGAGAGTGTTTTGAGTTTCAAGGCCATTGTTGTTTTTTTTTTGTTGTGAATCGGTGAGAAAGGGGGAAAAAGAATGTGGAAGAAACCTTAGAGAAGCAAGAAGATGAGGAGAGTTTGATTCTTGGAAGGTTAATAGTGATGAGAGATAGAAAAGAGTGAAAGGATGTGTAATAAAGATGGGTGGGTGGTGTTGATGGGAAAGAAAGTAAGCAAAGATTTGATTGGGGGGTTGGGCGGCACACTATGATGGAGAAGGGGAAGGATTTCTCTTGGCCGATTATGGGAGGGGGTTAGGGTAAATTTGGGGCTTAATATAAGCCTTAATTTTAAGCCCATAGGTTTTATTGTTGACCAATACTTCCTTCTTGAATCAAATTCCTCTTTTTCTTGGACTCTTATCCTAAAATTCAAAAACAAATAAGATAAGAATTAAATAAAATAATCAAATAACAAGAAATAGATAAAAATGTGGAAAGATAAATAAATAACAAGAACTCTTAATCCTAAAATTCAAAAACAACTAGATAAATACTAAATAAAGATAAAGACTTAAATCCTAAAAGAAATAAATAAATCTATCCTAAAAATAATCGAAAAAAAATTAAGAAAAATAAAAAAATTGAAAGGAGAGCATGATCATGCATCTCCTAGTGTGATCACTTCTTTGTTGCGCTCCACATGGGCACCGTTGTAGTGCTTCAATATTTGTCCGTTAACCTTGAATTCATGTCCGTCAATGGTGGACTTGATTATCACGGTACTATGAGAGAATGACTTGACTACTTCAAATGGTCCAGACCATATTGATCTCAGTTTTCCCAGAAACAATTTTAACCGAGAATTAAAAAGGACTAGTTGCCCTAGCATGAATTGCCGCGACAACAACTTTTTGTCGTGCCAACGCTTTGTTTTCTCCTTGTAGATCCTTGTGTTGTCATAAGCTAAGGCACAAAATTCTTCTATTTCATTGAGATCCAAAAAACGTTTTTGCCCATCACTTTCCCAATCCATGTTCACAGTTTTGATCGCCTAATACGCCTTGTGCTCGATTTCCATCGGCAAGCGGCAAGTCTTGCCGTAGACAAGTCGGAAAAGAAACATACCTAAAGGTGTTTTGAATGCGGTGCGTTATGCCCAAAGGGCATCATCGAGTTTCAATGACCAATCCTTCAGAGAGGGATTTACCACTTTTTTGAGGATACCCATTAATTCCCGGTTGGAAATTTCAGCTTGCTCGTTGGTCTGTGGGTGATATATCGTGACAACTTTGTGAGTTATGCCAAAGAGTTGCAACATCTTGGCAATAAGTTTATTGTCGAAGTGCTTTCCTTCATCACTGATGATTGCTCTCAACATTCTGAACCGTGTAAATATATTCTTCTAGAGAAATCTCTGACGGTTTTTGAGTAGTTTTTAGGAGTTGCAATTGCTTCTACCCTTTTAGACACATAGTCGAAGACAAGTAAGATGTAGAAGTTTCCATATGATGATGGGAAATGTCCCATGAAGCCAATCCCCACATATCGGACAATTCGACTTCAAGAATGTTCTACAGTGGCATCTCGTGTCGTCTAGAGATATCTCGTTCGTTGACAACAATCACACTGTTTGTAAAATTTATGGGCATCCTTGTAGAGTGTGGGCTAATACAGGCCGGATTGTAAAACTTTGGTTGCGGTACGAGTGCCTCCAAAATGACCTCCGTATGGTGAATCATGGCATTGCCTGAGTACGTTTTGTTGTTCTTCCTTGGGAACACATCGTCATATAACCTGATCTGCACATTGTTTAAACAAAAGAGGCTCGTCCCAATCATAATGCTTAGCATCATGTTGGAACCGCTTCTCTCCTTGGTGAGTTAGGCCATAAGGTAAAATAACACTAACAAGGAAATTAACTAAGTCTGCATACCAGGGTATTGCCGAGGCATCAGGTCTTGTCGCGTCATGTGCTACTGGAGTTGTCAAGGCATGCACTACAATAGTTGCCACGACATGGGCTACTTGGGTTGCCGCGACATGCGCTATTTGAGTTGCCGCGACATGCACTACGGGAGTTGCCGAGGCAACTAGCATCTGCTCATCTAGGAATGCATCGCATATTTCCATCTCCGTTTTCTCTTCTTTGTTTTGTTCCAAGCGTGACAAGTGATCGGCAACATGATTTTCTGTCCCTTTCCTGTCCTTAATCTCAATGTCAAACTCTTGTAATAATAATATCCAACAAATCAAATGAGGTTTGGCATCTTTCTTAGCAAACAGATACTTAATTGCCGAGTGGTTAGTATGAACAATTACCTTAGTTCCAATCAAGTAGGAGCGAAATTTGTCAAAGGCAAAAACTACGACTAGTAACTCCTTTTCCATCTAGTGTAATTCAATGGGGCATCATTAAGAGTTTTACTAGCGTAGTATATGACATGGAAAATTTTACCTGTTCTTTGGCCTACAACTGCTCCTACTGCAAAATCACTTGCATCACACATGATTTTGAAAGGTAAAGTCCAATCGGGTGAAACGACAATGGGTGCCGAAACAAGTTTTTCCTTAAGAGTTTGGAATGCTTGGGCACAAGAATCATCAAAATTGAAGGCCTTGTTCTTTTCAAGCAAGTTAAACAAGGGTTTTGTTATTTTAGAAAAATTGTGTATAAACCTTTTGTAAAAACTTGCATGTCCTAAGAAGCTTCGAAGTCCCTTGACTGAATTTGGTGGAGGTAATTTTTCAATCACTTCCACCTTGGCTCTATCAACTTCGATGCCCTTGGATGAAATTTTATGGCCGAGCACAATTCCTTCATCCACCATAAAATGACACCTCTCCCAGTTAAGCACTAGGTCGGATTCTTCACATCTTGTCAGCACCTTTTCCAAATTGTCGAGGCAATTGTCAAAATCATTCCCAAACACCTAGAAATTGTCCATGAAGATCTAAAGGTAGTCTTTAACCATGTCAGAAAAAATTTCCATCATGCATCTTTGGAAGGTTGACAGGGCATTGTATAATCCAAACGACATCCTTCGGAAGGCATGAGTGTCGTATGGGCATGTGAAAGTGGTCTTTTCCTGCTCATTCGGTGCTATGACAATCTGGTTATAACATGAGTAACCATCAAGAAAACAATAAAAGGGTTCACCTTCAAGACAATCAAGCATTTGATCAATAAAGGGTAAAGGAAAGTGATCTTTCCTAGTAGCTTTATTCAACTTACGGTAATCCATGCAAACCCTCCAATCGGTCACAATCATGGTTGGAATAAATCATTGTTTTCATTACTTACCACGGTTATACCTCCCTTTTTCGGCACACATTGTACCAGATTTACCCATGTACTATCAGAGATAGGATAAATGATACTGACATCAATCCACTTCATGATTTCTTTCCTCATGACTTCTTTCATAGCGGGGTTAAGTCTCCTATGTTCCTCAATTGACGGTTTATGACCATCCTCCAAAAGGATTTTGTGCATGCATACCGTCGAGCTAATTCCTTTTAAGTCAGCAATTGTCCACCCCATTGCCTTTTTATGCTGCGTCAACATGTCAAACAATCTCTTTTCCTGTTCAAGCTGTAACTTAAAAGAAATAATTATGGGCAAAGTGTTTTCGGTTCCAAAGTAAGCATATTTTAATTGCCCTGGCAATGGTTTCAACTCAAGAATGGGAGGTTGTACAATGGATGGTTTTTTGAGTTTACCTTCCTTACCCGAGTAATCCAATGATTCGAAGTATGTACTTGGTCGACTTGTTATTTAGTTTGCCACTTCTTGCTCTTCGTCTATCGGTTCTTCAAATTCTTCTTGCTCCTCTGGTTTGGTAATCAAGTTGACGAGGCAACTTTCTTCCATGTCAACGTTGAATTTAGTCGTGGCTTGGATTACTTGACATTCTTCTGGATCGTTGGCTTGCTTGAGGGTTTGGAAAACATTTAGTTTGACTTGTTGGTCATTTACCATCATTGTGAGTTCTCCTCTTTCGACATCGATCAAGGTCCTTCTCGTTGATAGGAATGGTCTCCTAAGGATAATGGGTGCTGCCTCACAGTCCAAAACAATAAAGTCAACGGGAAAAATAAATTTATCAAATCTTACCACTATATCCTCAATTTTCCCTCTAGATGCACATAAGATCTGTCTGCAACCTGTAACATCACAATTGTTGGTCTCACCTTCCCGATTCCCATCTTCTGAAAAACTGATTTCAGCATCAAGTTTATGCATGCTCCAAGATCGCACAACGCCTTCTCGGTATAGTGATTTCCTATTGCACATGGTATTGTAAAACTGCCGAGATCTTTTAGCTTAGGCCGCATTCGGTTATGCAACATGGCCATGCATCCTTCCGTCACAGCAACCATTTCAAATTTTCCTAGCCTAGTCCTCTTAGAGACTATGTTATTATGAAACTTGGCATAATTCGACATTTTCTCAATTGCTACAACCAATGGTAAGTTGATGTGAACTTGCTTTAAGATGTCGAGGAACTTCTTGAATTGGTACTCTTACTTTTGTCGCTCCAACCTCTGTGGGAATGGTGGTGGAAGTTGAATATCCTCAATTCTTTCATTAGTTTGGAACTTGGTGAATGGCATTGCCGATGCATTAGGTCTTGCCACGACATGAACAATTGGTGTTGCCGGGGCATCTATACTTGTGGTTGCCGAGGCGTCAGGACTTGCTTTGACAATTTCTGACTCACCAGTTTTTTCAGGGGTTTGGTTGCTGGATTCATTCTCCTGAATACAAGGTTTCTCCTTTGGTTGAGCTTTTTTAAATTGTCGGCCACTCTGAGTGGTGATTACCTTGCACTGCTCATGGCCACTTCCCCTTGCGACCTCAGTATCGCTGGGTAAACCTCCTTTTGGTCTTGTATTCAGATTTTGGGCGAACTGCCCAACTTGAGTCTCTAATGACTTCAGGGCTGCCTCTTGATTCTGCAATCTCATCTCAGTCATGTTAATAAAAGCATCAATTCTTTTCTTGAAGTTACTATTCTCAACCATATAAGATTCAATTTTTAACATGAAAGCATTAAGAGAGTTTTCTAAGGAACTAGATGGGGTTGATTGTTTCCACGGCGTCAGTTGCTACAACATCGGTTTTCGAGGCATGTTCTATTGGAATCCCACTGCTGGATTGTTCTGATTGAGGGCATTGTTGGGATTGCTCCATGAGAAATTTGGATGCTTTTTCTAGGCTGGATTGTAGGTGTTGGACTTCACGTTATTGTTTCGGTTGTAGTTTCCAACATAAAACTAGATTCTGGGTTCTGTGGATACTCAGAAGAATCCTGGTTATCATTACATAAATCACAAAAGGAACCTACTACCTTGACCTCCTATGTGTTGCTTGGTCGTTGCGTGTTCTTAACCAAATTGGTTAAGGTAGCCAATTGTGTGAGAATTGAATCTGATGACTCAAACTCGTTTATTGTAGCATTACGTCTGACTCCTCCTCTTTTGGTAGTTGGGAACTGATAATCATTTTTAGCAAGCTTGTTCAAAATCTCCATTGCTGCTTCTGGTGGCTTGTTTAGGAGTATGCCATTTGTTTGAGGCATCTTGCATCATCCTTGTAAGCATGTTTACCGCGTTGTAAAACATTGTCACTTGTGTCCATACATGGAATCCGTGTAGGGGACACTTGTGTAACTGTTCTCTATATCGCTCCCAAGACTCGTACATGGATTCATCATCTGCCTGCCGAAAATAAGTGATTTCATTACGTAACTTATAAGTCGTATTTGTAGGATAAAATCGAGCAAGGAAATCACGACATAAATCAGTCCAAGGTCCTATTGATCCGGATGGAATACTATTCAATCATGTTTTTGCCCTATCCCTCAATGAACAGGGGAATAATTTTAGCCTCAAAATATCCTCATCGACTCCTTGTAGCTTGAATGAATTGCAAATATCCAAGAAGGATTTGAGATGTTGTCTGGCATCTTCAGTTGCCGATCCACCAAATTGAGCAATTGTGTTGATCATATTGAACATTACTAGCTTTAATTCGAAGTGGGCAGATTCGATTTCAGGTGTGACAACTCCCGCGTTCTGTGCAACGACCATTCCATCTCCTGTTGCGGCATTTTGATTGTTGTTGGCATTCACCTTGTAGATGGGTCATCCATTGATGCTCCCAGTCTTTGTTTGAGTCTCTGACAGGTACGTTCAATTTATGGATCAAGGGGATATACTGGAGTTGTTGGATTTTCCCTGGTCATACACCAATACAAAACTGAAGTTTGTTAAACCTTAAGAAACTAAACAATAAAAAGTAAAAATAAAAGTGCAAGAAAATAAAAAAAAAGTCGCTATTGCCAATCCCTAGCAGTGGCGCCAAAAACTTGTTGTGCGTAATAAGTGCTTCACATTTGGTGCATGTAACCCCCTTAACCCGGTCTAGACGGTTGACCCGAATTAAGAAAGTCACACGGGGAAAACCAAAGTCAACCCGAAAGTCAACCTTGATTAACGACCCTTTTTTTTCTTCTTTTTACTCTTGTCTAGATGCTCATTAACCCTAATAGTGATCATACAACAACATACTCATAGATCACAAACATCAGAGATCAAACAGGGACCCAATTGATCAATTTACAACTTTAGGGACCAAATTGTAAATTTTGTAAATTATAAGCCCTTAACCCAAATTAAAGTTACCATCTTGAAATTAGTCAGGTTTCATGCTTCACTGCCAAATTTCAGCTCAAAAGGACGTTCCAAACTCATACAATTGCACAAACAAGATTTGGGACCAAAATGCAAACATTCCAAAACATTTAACTACCAATGTCAGCCCCCAACGGTCACGTGTTACGAAACAGGGAGAGCCCGTTTCGAAACGCGGGGCCGTTCCGCAACGCGTATCGAAAAGAGGACTGGCAGTGGCCTTTCCGTTTCGAAACGGTGCCTACCGTTTCGGACGCCTGGGCTTATTTAAGGCACCCGTTCCGAAACGGTAGTCATCGTTCCGAAACGCCCTGCACAGAATGCAGCAAGAGACTTCCTTAAACATGCAATTGATCGACCATACATGCTCCAAAAGCTATCAAACTTTACCAACATCAAATTCAACATATAAGAGACATATTTGCATCAACAATTCAACATTATCACAACATATATGAAAAGCCCTAAATCTAAGGCATGCTTCCTTCACAAGCAAACCATTCAAGCATAAAACCTTCAAACCCAAGCACATAAAGGCCAATATAAACCAGCATGTTCTCAACAACATTTAACATACTTAAGAAGTTCAAAACATCTCCCAAAACATACACATAGGTCCCCCATTGCCAAATTGCCAAAAGCTAAAATGTGTTTAAGAAAACCTTCCCATACTTGAGCTTAATTCCCACTTGATTGCTTGCCTTCCTTGCTGCCCTCAAAGTACCTTAATGATCTGCATTATTGGTTTAAGGAAAAAGAAGAGAGCGTAAACAAAAGCTTAGTGAGGAATGCTCATTAAAACCGTTCAATAATGCATTTATAAAACACTTTATAAATCATACTTCAAATCATCTTTTACTCATGCTCAAAGCAATTTAAACAAGCATTACATGCTTCCATTTCATTACATGTCATATTGGCCACAAGTGATAAGTTCCATCTTTTTAAAATCAAGATCAACATAAGACTCACACATGGACTTTTAAACACCATTGTGATCTTATAATGCACAAGAACCACACAAGGACTTTTAACCACCTTTGTGTTCTTCCCAAGGACTTTTAAACACCTTGGCCCCAAGGACTTTTAAACACCTTGGCCCATGGACTTTTAAACACCATGGCAAGGACCACACAAGGACTTTTAACCACCTTTGTGTCCATTACAAGTTTCACCCCAAGGACTTTTAAACACCTTGGCCCCAAGGACTTTTAAACACCTTGGCCCATGGACTTTTAAACACCATGGCAAGGACCACACAAGGACTTTTAACCACCTTTGTGTCCATTACAAGTTTCACCCCAAGGAATTTTAAACACCTTGGCCCCAAGGACTTTTAAACACCTTGGCCCATGGACTTTTAAACACCATGGCAAGGACCACACAAGGACTTTTAAACACCTTTGTGTCCTTAACAAGAACCATCCAAGGACTTTTAACCACCTTGATGTTCTTAAGTAACAAGGCTCACTCAAGGACTTTTAACCACCTTAGTGACCTTAACCTTTTTCAAAACATCACTTGCCAATATACATCATTCTTCATCAAATAATCCACTGTTTTAAAGCATTAAACCAAGCCATATTCATCATGCATTTTAAAGCATCAAAACACATTTAATCAATGTTCAAAAACAAGGAACTCTTACCTTGAGCTTCCTTCAACATATGGCTTACAATATCAGCAATAACCATGCTAAATCATGCTATCAAAACAGAATTTAAAACATGCAATAAACCACATTGCATAACCACCAAATCATGGCCACCACTAGAGAGTTTTTCCGAAAACTTACACTTGAGCTTAGTAAAGTTGTTTAGACTTAGACTAAGCTCCCAAGACATTGGTTTTAAAGCCGAAAACCCAATTTCACTCACCGATTCCACTTCGCCTCTTGCCGAAGCACAAATCAAGCTTCCGGATCACCACCACTTGGATCCAAAGATGACTCCCCTGTTTTAAACACATCAAAGCAGAGGATTAATGCATCATCATGCATTAATAGCTTCAATGAAAGCACCAAAACTCGCTGCTCTCATCCACACTCCATTTTCGGCCACCAAACACAACCGAAAATGCATCCAAACAACTCCTCAACAAAGCCCAGCCATAAACCATCAAAACTAAACATCCTTTAACATCATATAACCCCTAAAAAGAACCTAATAACATCCTTATACCTCCAGCAACATCAGAACCACAAGATCACCTCAAAAACAACCAAGAATCACAAGCTAAACTTAGGAAATTCCACCTATCCGGGATTGCATTAATCAAAACTCAATTCCTTATCAAATTAACATTCATTAATCATCAAAAACACATCTCAAATCACAGCTTTAACAGATCAAACGAAAATCCATCAAAAATCACCAAATCTTGCATTTTAAGCCAAGATCCATTTCACAACTTCAAAAGCCATTTATAAAATATCAATTAAGGATTGAGAACTTAGGAATTTCAGTAAAGAACTGATAGTTTAGAGGAGAAGGACGTTCTTACCTCCAAACTTGAGTTTCTCCTCTTTTAGAACCAAAAACCTTGATGAATCAACTAGCAAATGGTGAGGTTTTGTTGATGTGATGATTAGCAATCAAAAGAAGATTGAAAAGAGAGATTTGAGTGACAAAATCTGAAGGAAATATCTGGAGAGAAAGTGTTTGGGTTGAGAGAAAATGAGAGAAAAGAAAACTGGAAGTTAGTTACAAAATAGCCAAAATGATTTCCCTCCACTTTTCTTAAGCTTTAAAATCAGAATTAAACATTAAAATATCTTAGAAAAATCTGGAGAAACTCCCTTTGGGTAAATAGCTCCTTAAAGATTCAAAGTTTCAATCCTTTCTAAAACAGTCACACAACTTCCAAAAAATTACATTTTGGTCACTAGCCAAAATGTCACCCTTCCAAACCTCATTTCGTAAAATTGATTTCACAGTTCACTTATATATATTAAAAGATGATTTTAGAACATTTTTCTATATTTTTAATGCAACCCGAACTAGGCTTTCCTAATTCCACCTTTTTAGATTCGAACAGCACTTTGACCGAACCGATCAACGCCTAAAACTACTAAGCCCAAAACCGGGGCGTTACAACTCTCCCCCCCTTAAGAAATTTCGTCCTTGAAATTTACCTGAAGGAAAGAGATAAGGAAACTGCTTCAACATGTCTTCCTTCCGCTCCCAAGTGGCTTCCTCAACACCTCGATGCTTCCACAGCACCTTCACCAACTCGATGGTCTTGCCACGAAGAACTTTGCTATCCGAATCCAGAACCTTCACCGGTTCTTCATCATAGGTCAAATCCGGATTCAATTCCACTTCCTCCACAGGCATCACATGCGAAGGATCTGATCTATACTTCCGGAGCATAGAAACATGGAAAACATCATGAATCTTCTCCAACTCTTGAGGTAACCTCAACCGATACGCAACAGGACCCACACGCTCAACCACCTCATATGGTCCAATGTACCTAGGGCTCAACTTACCCTTCCGGCCAAACCTCATCACCTTTTTCCAAGGCGAAACCTTCAAGAACACACGGTCACCCACCGCATACTCAATTTCATTACGCTTCAAATCCGCATAAGACTTTTGCCGATCAGAGGCTGCTTTCAACCGCTCACAAATGAGCTTCACCTTCTCGGTGGTTCCTTTCAACAAAGCCGGCATCGAAACCAACTTCTGTCCCGTTTCAGCCCAACAAAGAGGAGTCCTACACTTCCTCCCGTATAAAGCCTCATATGGTGCCATTTGAATACTCGCTTGATAACTATTGTTATAAGCAAACTCTACCAAAGGCAAATGCTTCTCCCAAGAGCCCTGAAACTCAATCACGCAACACCTCAACATATCCTCCAAAATCTGGATAACACGCTCTGATTGACCATCCGACTGAGGATGATAGGATGTACTGAAATTCAACCTTGTACCCAAGGCTTGATGCAAACACTGCCAAAAACGCGATGTGAACCTCGGATCCCTATCCGACACAATCGACTTAGGCACACCATGCAGCCGCACAATCTCAGCAATGTACAGCTCCGCAAGCTTATCCAAAGAAAACGTAGTATGCACAGGCAAGAAATGCGCACACTTCGTCAGGCGATCCACAATCACCCACACCGAATTCTTCTTTGACGGAGACAAGGGTAAACCAGATACAAAATCCATGTTAACCCTCTCCCACTTCCATTCAGGAATTCTCAACGGTTGCAACAATCCTGAAGGAACCTGATGCTCAGCCTTAACTCGCTGACACACCAAACACTTGCTCACTAACTCCGCAACATCCTTCTTCAAACCCACCCAATAGTACTCATCACGAAGATCACGGTACATCTTAGTACTACCAGGTGCATAGCAAAAGGACTACTATGACCTTCAGTCAGAATAGCACGCCTCAACTCAACATCATTGGGCACTACTATTCGACTCCCGAAGCACAACACACCATCATCATTAAAACAGAAATCCGAAGGCCTACCCTCCGCGATATCCTGAACATGAGACACCAAAGAATCATCCAGCAACTGCTTTTCCTTGATCAACTGAACCAAAGATGGCTTCACTTGCAACTCAGCTACAAGACCACCATCACGCGATATACTCAAGCTGGCAAACATAGCCCTCAGCTCAACAGCTACCTTCCTACTCAAGGCATCCGCAACAACATTAGCCTTTCCAGGATGGTACTCAATCGTCAGATCATAATCCTTGAGCAACTCCAACCAACGCCGCTGCCTGAGATTCAACTCCTTCTGAGACATCAGATACCTCAAACTCTTGTGATCCGTGTACACAGTACACTTCTCACCATACAGATAATGTCTCCAGATCTTCAGAGCAAAAACCACAACAGCCAGCTCAATATCATGCGTAGGATAATTGCGCTCATGCACCTTCAACTGCCGCGATGCATAAGCCACAACCTTACCCTCTTGCATCAGCACACACCCCAAACCAACATAGGATGCATCACTATAGACCACAAACTCTTTCCCTGATTCAGGCTGAACCAAGATAGGAGCTTGCGTCAAGGCCAACTTAAGCTTCTCAAAAGCCTGCTGTCTCGCTTCCGTCCATTCATACCTAACATCCTTTTGCAACAGCTTCGTCAAAGGTGCGGCAATCTTAGAAAACCCATCCACAAACCTCCGGTAGTATCCTGCCAAACCAAGGAAACTACGAACCTCATGAACATACTTAGGAACCCTCCAATTCATAACCGCCTCAATCTTCTGAGGATCAACACGAATCCCCTCAGCAGAGACCACATGCCCAAGAAACACCACCTCCTTAAGCCAAAACTCACACTTGCTCAGCTTAGCATAAAGCTGATTCTCCAACAAAGCTTGCAAAACGATCCTCAAATGCTCTTCATGCTCCTCCTCAGTACGCGAGTACACGAGGATATCATCAATGAATACCACAACGAACTTGTCCAGGTATTCATGAAACACACGATTCATCATGTCCATGAAAGCAGCAGGAGCATTTGTCAAACCAAACGGCATCACAAGAAACTCATAATGCCCATACCTTGTCTTGAAAGCTGTCTTAGGCACATCCACATCCTTCACCTTCAACTGATAATACCCTGACCTCAAGTCAATCTTAGAGAACATAGCTGCTCCCCGAAATTGATCAAAGAGATCATCAATTCTCGGCAAAGGATACCGATTCTTGATAGTCAACTTGTTCAGCTGACGGTAATCAATGCACATCCTCATAGTGCCATCCTTCTTCTTCACAAACAAGACCGGTGCACCCCAAGGTGACACACTCGGCCGAATGAACCCACGGTCAAGCAACTCTTGCAACTGCGTCTTCAGCTCCTTCAGCTCCTTAGGTGCCATTCTATAAGGGGTAATGGACACAGGAGTTGTATTCTCATACAGCTCAATTCCAAACTCCACCTCGCGATTAGGAGGTAAACCAGGCAACTCCTCAGGAAACACACCAGGAAACTCCTTCACAACTCTGATATCTTGTACCCTTGACTCCTTAGAGCTAGGATTCATCACAAAATCTAGATAGGCTTCACAACCTTGCCTCAGCATCCTGCTCGCCTCCAAGGTAGACACCACATTGGCAAGAAACTTCACATTCTCACCAACCACAACAACTTCATAATCATCCGCAAGCTTCAACGAAACTCGCTTATTTTCACAATCCACAACAGCACGATGCTCAGCAAGCCAATCCATACCAAGGATCACATCAAAACCATAGAAAGGCAGCTCCATAAAATCAACATGAAAAACATGCTCTTGAATAACCAAAAGACACCTTCTATACAACTTTCGAGTCACAACAGTCTCACCAAAAGAACTAGTGACACGAACACCAACATCCAAAGACTCAACAGGCAAACCAAGCAATTCAGCATGCTCACGCAAAATGTATGAATGCGTAGATCCAGAATCTATCAAGGAAAGTAATGACAAGGATTGCAAAGTAAAGGTACCTGCAATCACATCCGCGTCATTCCTTCCTTCCCGCTGAGCATACACCCTCGCTTGACCTCCACCTTCAAGCTGAATAGCCACAACATGGGCCACTCCTCGACCACCTTCCTCTCTCCGTTGGAAATTACCACGGCCGCGCCCACGACCTCTCTGCGGTGCAGCAACAACAGGAGCACGCACTTGGCCACCAGCCAACATAGGACAATCTCGCCTCAAGTGGTCCGCGGATCCACAATTCCAGCACCCGTTACCAGCTGCCACAACAGGAGCTTGCACCTCCCTCACAGCTCGAGGACAGTCACACTTCATGTGACCACGTGAACCACAGATCCAACAAGCACTAGGGTCAGCTCTAGCATTGCCTCCCCGAGCAGGTGCTCCACCACCTCTCTTAGCTGAGGACTGATACTTCTGATCACGTCCCCTCTTGTTCCGTCCACCACCGGAACTATACTCAGCTGCTCGCTTACCAGCACTTGCTCCAGCACCTTTAGCAGATAAACCCAAATTCATCTCAATGTCCTTGGCTCGACCCACCAACACATCAAAATCATCATACTCGGTGGCCAGCACATACATCTTCACATCCGTAACTAAACCATAACGGAACCTTTCGCACCTCGCCCGCTCATCAGGTACCAGCTCAGGTGCATACTGACTGAGTCTAACAAACTGAACTTCATACTCAGCCACAGTCATGCTCCCCTGGGTAAGAGACATGAACTCACGCTTCTTTTCATCCAGGTACCTTACACCAAGATACCTCCTCTTGAACACATTCTGAAAGAATGTCCAAGTTACATCAGCATCAGCCATCCCAGCAATAGTGGTCGTCCACCACGTATAAGCATCATCCTGAAGCAAAGATACTACACAACCCAGCTTTTGCACATCAGTGCAACTCATCTGACCCAAGATCCTCTTGGTACTCTCTAACCAAGCTTCAGAACCCTCAGCAGACATACCCCTGAACTCAGTCCCACCAAGACTGCGCAAACGCTCCAAAGGTAGTCTAACACCAGCATCTTCCTGATGCCCAGCTCCTCGAGCTCTAGCTACTGCAGCTTGAAAAGCTCCAGCAATAGCTTGCATCAGCACTGTCATGTCAGGCATAGCTTGCCCCTGACCAACCTCAGGTCCAGCAGCCCCAGCACCAGCTGCAGCTTCAACTCTTCCACCCTCAGCACCACCACCAAGTGGAGGAGGTAACACAGCACTTCCCGCATTTTCCTCATTTTCATTCTCATTCGGAGCCATAGCTCGCACATTACTTCTCAACTCTCTACGTGGTGCCATACTTAACCATGCAATCACAATGCAAATAAACAAAGTTAGGTCCAGCAAGGTAAGCAATCCAAGTTCTCAAGCTCAATTTCATTTAAAATCAACATCATTTCATTAGCTTTGATTTGGAAATGGGTACCCACAACATGCTTCATCACAGCATACAACTCAATTGCATCAATTCACAAGCCACTGATCATGCTTTCACTCAACAAGCATACAAAGCATACATACTTCAATCATGCACACATTCATTCCTAATTACTCGAGAACTCAGCTCTGATACCACCAAATGTAACCCCCTTAACCCGGTCTAGACGGTTGACCCGAATTAAGAAAGTAACACGGGGAAAACCAAAGTCAACCCGAAAGTCAACCTTGATTAACGACCCTTTTTTTCTTTTTACTCTTGCCTAGATGCTCATTAACCCTAATGGTGATCATACAACAACATACTCATAGATCACAAACATCAGAGATCAAACAGGGACCCAATTGATCAATTTACAACTTTAGGGACCAAATTGTAAATTCTGTAAATTATAAGGCCTTAACCCAAATTAAAGTTACCATCTTGAAATTAGTCAGGTTTCATGCTTCACTGCCAAATTTCAGCTCAAAAGGACGTTCCAAACTCATACAATTGCACAAACAAGATTTGGGACCAAAATGCAAACATTCCAAAACATTTAACTACCAATGTCAGCCCCCAACGGTCACGTGTTCCGAAACAGGGAGAGCCCGTTTCGAAACGCGGGGCCGTTCCGCAATGCGTACCGAAACGAGGACTGGCAGTGGCCTTTCCGTTTCGAAACGGTGCCAAGATCAAACGAAAATCCATCAAACGAAAATCCATCAAAAATCACCAAATCTTGCATTTTAAGCCAAGATCCATTTCACAACTTCAAAAGCCATTTATAAAATATCAATTAAGGATTGAGAACTTAGGAATTTCAGTAAAGAACTGATAGTTTAGAGGAGAAGGACGTTCTTACCTCCAAACTTGAGTTTCTCCTCTTTTAGAACCAAAAACCTTGATGAATCAACTAGCAAATGGTGAGGTTTTGTTGATGTGATGATTAGCAATCAAAAGAAGATTGAAAAGAGAGATTTGAGTGACAAAATCTGAAGGAAATCTCTGGAGAGAAAGTGTTTGGGTTGAGAGAAAATGAGAGAAAAGAAAATTGGAAGTTAGTTACAAAATAGCCAAAATGATTTCCCTCCACTTTTCTTAAGCTTTAAAATCAGAATTAAACATTAAAATATCTTAGAAAAATCTGGAGAAACTCCCTTTGGGTAAATAGCTCCTTAAAGATTCAAAGTTTCAATCCTTTCTAAAACAGTCACACAACTTCCAAAAAATTACATTTTGGTCACTAGCCAAAATGTCACCCTTCCAAACCTCATTTCGTAAAACTGATTTCACAGTTCACTTATATATATTAAAAGATGATTTTAGAACATTTTTCCATATTTTTAATGCAACCCGAACTAGGCTTTCCTAATTCCACCTTTTTAGATTCGAACAGCACTTTGACCGAATCGGTCAACGCCTAAAACTACTAAGCCCAAAACCGGGGCGTTACAGTGCAAGTGTACACGTCGCAAGTTATAGTATAGAAAGATATCATCTCAATAGGGATTGGTGCTACTTCAAGAATTTAACTTCTCGCACTATAAAATAAAAACACAAGTAGGTGATTGTGGGAGTTCTAATTAACAACTAAACTAAGAGCAATAAAATAAAAAAAGATGTAATCTAGTAAGAGAGAATAGACCATATTATTGTGATTTGAGGAGTGATAGTCGAATGGATCGTCTCGGTAAAAGAGTGCAAAGGAAACTTAATTGTTGCGACAATTGGTAACAATCGGGTTGCCAAGGCAACTAGATTAGCAGTTGCTATGGCAACTAGTATAACGATGTCGGGGTAGTGATTGCCAGGGCAACAACTTGGGCAACTGAGCGGCAACGTTCAAGGTTCAGCGAAGCGTTCTTCAATGATTATCCTAAGTCGAAATACTAGTTGATTATCCAAGCCTTGATAATACCTCCCAGCGTGAACAAAGGTTGAACAACAACCAATCTTGCGCTCCTCTTAGCCGTTAAAATTCGTAACTTATTCCTAAGCCGAATTAGTCTTCATCAATTTGGGCAAAAACCATTCTCATCCGTTTCTTGAATCTAACTCTCCTGATATTAGATAAATAGATGAAATTACGAGTTTCTCTCTCAATTCACTCGCAAGCAAAGTTAAAAGCCAAGAATAAGCAAACCTTGAATAAAAAGTGCAATCTCTATTACCTAAACAAAATCCAACTGTTTCTCACAACCACAAAACCCAATAACCTTAGCCAACTAGATTTAGTTCATAGCTAGGTTCAAAAGAAACACAAAACAAAGTTCACCTAACATAAACCTAATCCAACAAGAAGGAAAAGGATGAAGAAGATGTCGATAGCCCTCATTGGTCTCTCTCTCTCTCTCTCTCTCAATCGAACATGTTGAGGCTTGCGGCTTGGCCTTCTTTAAATAGGGGATGGCTAGGTCTATGTTTTTCTTAAGGAGAAAGTTAAGTTGGATTAAATTGGATAGAATAAATATTTAATCTATTCCAACTAAAACTTCATTCTATTTTCTTGGGATTCATCTTCTTTTGACCTCTTAATGAACTTCCAAATCATTTTCTCCACACTACCTATCCAGATTAAGTTTGAATTGTCCGCTCATCAATTCGACTACCACTTTGCCTCGTCATCTCTTGTCGACGGTTGCCGCGACAACTGGTTCGGTATGTACTTCTTGGGTTGCCACGACAACTTATTCGAGAGGTCCTTCCTAGGTTGCCACGACAACTTGTTCGTTATCTCCTTCTTGGGTTGCCATGGCAACTAGTCCTGCACACATAAAAATAACTTATGGAAACATCTTTTTCCACCAAAACTTAGCAAAACATCAAGTCAAACCTTACCACAAAGGAAACAATGCAATCATACATGAATGGCTAATTATGCAACTAATATGAGCAATCTAGCAATTTGGTGAGTAAAAGGGTCACAGAAATAGAACTTTCGAACACTTAACAATGCAATTTTCCATGATATGATGATGAATATGTCATGAACGACTGAGGATTGATGTTTAGATATGTTGTATGAATGTTGGGATGATTATGATTGCATTAAAGTGTGAAAAATCAGCAAAAAGTGTCATTACATGCTCAAGTGTTTTGGTACGCCTAAGGCTGTATCGAAACAATGTGCCTTAAATGTCCTAGGGGTTTCGGAACAGGGAGGGGTGTTGTAACCCCTTAGCCCGACCTAGACGCCCGACCCAAACTAAGAAGATTACACGGGGAAAACCAAAGTCAACTCGTTAAAGTCAACCTTGATTAACGACATTTTTTTCTTTTTAACTTTTCTAGATGCACATAATTAACCTATATGATTAGCAATTCAACTTAGCGAAAGCGACACAACGAACAAAACTCATTTAGGTGTTTAATTGCAAACAAATGACTTTTAGGGACTAATTTGTAAATTTCTAGAATTTTAAGGACTAAACAAGTTTTAAGGTTACCGATCCGAAATTAATCATATAATAAGCCAACATGTCAAGTTTCATATTAAATAGATCATCCAAACTCATTTAATTAAACAATCAAGACTTAGGGAACAAAACGTAAGAAAACAGAAACCTGAAACAATTCAAATTCAATTCCAACGGTCACCTGTTCTGGTATGCTGTACCTTGTATCGGAACGACCATTCCAAAACCATGTTGACCGTTTCGATACGCGGGTGCGTTCCGAAACCAGTTTCAAAACCAGGCTTCACAGTAGCAAAATGTTCCAGAACGATCGCACCCGTTCCGAAACCCCCTGGCCAATACAAGCCATCGTTTCGATACGGATGAGGGTGTTCCGAAATGTCCTGCCCTGCAACAACAGATTCGCTGGTTTTACACATTTTTCCACATCCGAAAACATTCCCACACATGTTACAACCCACATACAACTTGCATACACATCAAAGACCACAATCAAGAAGCACAAGCTAAAGCATAGCATCATTGATGCAAGCATTAGAACTATAGGCATGCTTCCTAGTCTTCCAAAACCATACAAAGACAAAAACCACATTCAAGCACAAATCAATCCTAAAAGGCCATTTACAACCCAAATACCAAACCAAACATGAACAAAGTAATATTCTGCATTGATGAAACAAATGAGCGTAAGCACAAAGCTTAGTGAGGATCGCTAAAACAACATTCATCAATGCATTTCACACAACCGGAAAATCACCATTTATCAATTCATGCCTTTACTTAAAACATGCCCTCTCAAGGCATCAATGCACTTTTTAAAACACATGCTCGTATGCATCACTTAAAAAAAAAATAAACCTTTGCTCATGCTTTACCAAGCATCACATACATTCTAGCATAATTCACAAGCATCTCATGCTTAAACCATTAGTCAACAACATTATATTGGCTTACAAGTGATCAATTCTCAAATCATACCAAAACCAACTCAAATGACACAATCGGATACACAAATTACAAGCGTTGTCCCACACGCTTCATACATACTATCGGACTACACAAGGTGGAGATCAGTGGCACAATCACAACCCCTCAACACCCGTGATGGAGATTAATGGCACAATCATAACCCCTCAACATCACTCATCGGTAGTAGTATAATTCCACTAACGAGAGTACGGGACACATACCACAAGACTCACACACGGGATTAACCCTTTCACCGTTGTGATCTTAGCCTCAATCGTTAGGGTACTTAGATGGAGATTACGACACAATCACAACCCCTCGACATCCAAGGCGACTTTATTCACGATGCACCCAATCCTATAGCCAACTAACTATATCCAATTAAGAGTAACCAAAAACCACTTTCATCACTTGCCAATATAATCATTTAACATCAACATTTCACTGTTTTACAAGCATAAACACAATGCAATTTCCACAAGCATAAACATGCTTAACATCATATGCATTTATCACATAAAACCAAGGATCACTTACCTAGTGCATCCTTAACATAATGACATTAAAATCCAGCATTAATCATGCTTAAAACATGCTTTAAAACAATAATCAAAACCACATTTAACTCAAGTGCATTTCTATCAAAACATATCACATTTCCGAGAGAGACTTTCAAATCACTTACTCTTGAGCTTGGCTAAGTGTTTCAAACTTACACTAAGCTCCCAAGACCACGCTCAAAGCGTTACAAAGCTAGAAAATCCATTTCCACTCACCGATACACAAAGCCTTGCTCGCCGACACGAAATTTACTCTTCCGGAGCCTCCAACAACGCCTCGTTTGCTCCTGGATCAAGATCCCATGTTTTCACATCATCAAAATAGAGATTTAAATGCATTAAAATGCATTTCAACTCCAGCAACCAATCACAAACTCGTTGCTCACCCAAACTACACCAATTTACCCATCAGAAACAACCGAAAACCCAATCGATTGCTTCCTAAACCAAGCCCAGCCAACATACATCATTTCCAATCAATTATAAACATCAAAACACATCTAAAAACAACCTAAACTCATTCTTATATCTCCAGAAAGCATAAATCCACCATTTCACCTCAAAAACCCAACTAGAATTAACAAGAAACTCAAGGATTTAGGGATCTAAATCTACAAAATATCTTTGCAACATATTAACCAACACAAAACTCAATTAAAATCAATCTAAATTAGAGCTTAACAAAACAAGTCCGAAAATTAAGAATTTCATCTTATTTTTGCAAGATTTCAATCTCAAATGAAAACTACAATGAAAATTCAACCAAAAACATTAATTAGAAGCCAAAGATCTTGGGAATTTCAATAAAGAACCTTGATAAGAGGTTGAGAACCAAATTTACCTCCAATCCTTGCTTTCCTCAATGAATGACAAGTTTTCCTTAGCTAAATCTTGAAGAACTTGAAAGGATTCTTGAAAATTGTTTAGGAAATATTGAGAGAGTATTTGGGAGAGAAGAATTCTAGAGAAAAATTAGTTAAAATTGTGTTTGGCTGAAAATGAGAAGAGAATGATAGTTACGTGATGGAATCTCACCAATTAACCACCTAATTAATAAAATAAAATAAAAGCCAATTAAAAATATTTAATTAAAACCATTTTAATCACATGTCATATTAAGGAAAGGCTAAATTGCCATAAAGCTCCCTAACGATTCTAAGATTTTGGCTTCTCCTTTAAAAATCACATTTTCCACAGTTTTGAAGCTTTACAATTTGGTCACTACTCAAAATGTACCACTTCCGAAACTCTTTTTGTAAAATTGATTTGACCAACCTCTTAAAAATATTTTTAAAGGTTTTTTAGCAAATTTTACCACATTTTTATCCTATCCCGATCCTTGATTTCCTTAAATAAGCTTACGCGATTTGAACCGTTTCCGACCGGTCCGGTCCTATGTCTAAAGCATCTAAGCCCAAAACCAGGTCGTTACAGGTGCTTCGATACGTGCTCGCTTAAGTTGGCTACTAGAATGTTGTGTGCCAAAACAGGTTGGAGGCTGTATCGAAACGGGCTCGTGTACCGAAACACCAAGACCCATTCCGAGACAAGGTGTTTTGATACAAGGCTTTTTGTTTCGAAATACCCAGCTGTTAAGTTGGTTATTGGAATCTTTTGAAGTTTCTATTTCTTTACGTTCAGTCCCTGTATGTTGTGGATGCAATTAAATGAGCTTAGATGATTGTTTTGAGCTGCGACTTGATACAGTGGCATGTAATGTGCCTAATTAAATTTTGGTAACATAAAAATTGAAGAAGTCCCTGTAAGTTGCGAAAATTACAAAATGGTCTCTAAAACGTGTTTATAATTAATTGAATGCCTAATCGATATCTGTTTGAGATGTTAATTGTTCCTCTGTGGGTCTTAACACTTAGGCTAACGATGTGCATCTAGACAAGATAAGAAGGAAAAAAATTAGGGTTGTTTAATTAGGTAAACCTTCCCGGTTTACTTTAATATTCCCCGTGTGACTAGTTTGTTTCGGTCTTTCGCCCAGACTGGGTACTCATACACACAAAGAGTCTTGGGCCCCTACTCGAGTATACCATATTTGTAACCCCGTCGACCTAGTCTGGGTGAAAGACCGAACCGAACGGATCGCACGAGGAATATTGAAGTAAACCAGGAGGTTAACCTCAATAAACAACCCTATTTTTTCATTTTATCTTTTCAAGATGCTAATTATGATCCAAAGTGTTTCACATTTTAGCGAAACAAATTACAACTCGATTAGACATCGATTTTGGACTCAATTGCATACAATTATATTTTAGGGACCATTTTTTAATTTTAACAAAATGTAGGGACTTCTTCACTTTTAAAGTTACTAGCCTTTAATTAAATATACTACATGCATCTTCATCAAATCTCAGCTCAAAATAATCATCCATGCTCATTTAATTGCATCCACAACATTCAGGGACTAAAACGCAAAGAAATAAAACTTCAGAATATTCCATTAACTAACAAAACAACTTGTTGTTTCGGTACAGGTTGCCTTATATAAAAACAAGGGTATCGAAATAGGTTCACATTGCTCGGAACACGGGCCCGTATCGAAACAACCCTAGTGGTGTTTCGGAACAACGGTTTCTAGTGGCAAAATGTACCGTAATAGACCTTCCTGTTTCGGAACTCTTAGGCCATTTCAGGCTCACTGTTTCGATACAGACTCGAGTGTACCGAAACACTTGGGCCCGTAATGACACTTTTTGCTCGATTTTCACACTTTAATCCACACTAAACTATCCCAACATGCTTCCAACATGCATACAACATATTTAAGACATCAAACTAGAACAATACATGGCAAAATCATTAACATATCATGTCTAAGTGCAACAAAGGAAACTATAGGCATGCAACCTATGCAAAATAACCACTTTGCTTCCCACACAAGCTAATTCTCTACGTTGTTGGAAAAAGAGAGCGTAAACACACTTGCATAGTGAGGGATGCTCAAAACAAACCAACACAACTAGGGGTGAGCAAAACTCGACTCGAATCGAAAAATTGATTTTTTTTTCAATTTCGAGTTATTGGATTCGAGTTGTTCGAGTTATTCGAGTCAAATCGAATAACTCGAAAAAAATTTCGAGTTCGAGTCGAGTTGAAAAGTTAGAATTTCGAAAAATCGAAAATTCTGATACGGTGCGTTTTAGTTTTATAATTATTTTTTTTATAAAAAAATTCCCTCCCTTCCCTTGTTTAATTATACGATGCGTTTAGGCCTTAAGGCATTCACAGTTTCACACCAGGCAATTTGCGATTGCGATTTTCATTTCCCCAAATTTCTGTCGATTGCCCTAGCACCACTGCACCAGGTAATTTGCGATTGCGATTTTCATTTCCCCAAATTTCTACCGACTGCCCTAGCACCACTGCACCAGGTAATTTGCGATTGCGATTTTCATTTCCCCCAATTTCTTTGACGAGTAATGCTTGGACTCTGAATAAGGCTCATGTTTTTTATCTAATATTTTTCTTCTCCAGGTTAATCTGAATCCATCTCTTGGAGATGCTTGGCTCTGTTTGGGTAACTGTATTTGGAAGAAGGGAGATTTAACTTCAGCAAAGAACTGCTTTAATCTTGCACTAAGCAAGGTTATCATTTACTTTTAAGTGTGCGCTATTAGTTATTATGCCTTCTTTATAGTTTATGAGTCATGACAATTAGTTGTACTTGTTGGAATAATCCATTGACGTGCAGTGATACCATGGAATTCAACAAACAGAAATGGGACCGGAAATTTTCATCTTATTTTTAACCTTTATGTTTATATCAATCTTTTTTGCAATTAGAAATTTCATTTCTTGTTGTTTACATGTTGGCTAAATCCATGCTTTGTATGCTATACTAACAATGTACTGCATATAAGAGCACATTTTAACAGTAGGAGTTTTTTATTTTGAAAATCCCAAAAACTACGTTTATGAAGTTTGATGCAAGTCAATTAAAATAAAAGGACAATGTTAGCAAATTTTAATTTGCATGTATACGTGCATAAAATACTATGTAATTTTAACAGTCGGAGTTTTTTCTTCTTTTTTCCAAAAATACTATGTAATAACTTGAATGATTAGATGATGTTGTTGTTTCTCAATGGTTATGAAAATTTGCATACCTTTCTCTGTATTATGGAAAGCAAATCTCCATTTGGCTAATGTTGGTGTCTTCATATATTTTTATATGGTTAAATTATGGTTTGTTATGTGTATATTAAAGTGTTGTATTTTGATATAGATGAGTGAATCACAAGGACAAGGGACTCAAAGCTCGCAAAGTTCTTCTCTTTCTAGAGTTAGTGACCCAACGTCAACGGGAAAAAAAGTGGCCGAAAGAAACAACAACCAAGAGCACCTTGTTGGAACCATTTCAGTAAATATGTAACTGAAGATGGAGAGAATAGGGCAAGATGCAATCATTGTGACACAACTTACACCATGGAAAATCGGGGTTCCACAACCAGTCTTAATAACCACTTGAAGACGTGCTTACAAAAACCTAAAGGTAATACTTCAGATCTCAAGCAATCAGAATTAGCATTTTCTAAGGTTGGGAGTAGTTCTGAAAGTGAAACGACAATTTTTTCAACTTGGAAGTTTGATGGAGAAGCAATTCCAAAGACATTGATTAATATGATAGTTGTTGATGAGTTACCTTTTAGAATTGTAGAAGGAGATGGGTTTAAGTCATTTCTTTCTATTGCATGCCCGATGTTTCATCTCCCATCTCGTTTTACAGTTAGAAAGGATTGCCTTGATTTATTCAATTCCATGAAAAGGTTGTTGAAGAATTCTTTTGATAAAGGGACTAGTAGAGTGTGTTTGACAACCGACACTTGTACTTCACTTCAAAGGGTATCTTACATGGTTCGAACAACACATTGGATAGACGATGATTGGTTTTTGCAAAAGAGAATCATAAATTTTTGTCCGATATCTGCTCATAGAGGTGAAAGCATAGGCCAAGCCCTTGAAAAGTGTATTCGAGATTGGGGGATCGAAAGAGTCTTCACTGTTACAGTTGACAATGCATCCGCTAATGGTGTTGGTATTGAGTACTTGAGAAAGAAATTGAATCATCGAAATACTTGTGTTGCAAATGGGAAATATATGCATATGAGATGTGTTGCACACGTTATTAATCTCATTATACAAGAAGGTGTTAAGCATGCTTCTCGTTTTGTTGATCGAGTTAGAGCTGCTGTGAGGTACATAAGAGCATCACCATTACGGATGAAAAAATTCTATGATCGGGCAAAAGAAGAAATGATTGATACTAAAGCTCGCTTGTAGTTAGATGTGCCTACTAGGTGGAACTCAACATATATGATGCTAGATGTGGCTGCAAAACATGAGCATGCATTTGATTCATATGTTCGTGATGACAATAGTTTTTTTCTTGATCTCACAATTGGAGATGGAGTTCCTACTTTTGATGATTGGGAAAATGTTCGAAAAATTTCAAAAATTCTACAACCCTTTTATGATATTACATTGAAAGTGTCCGGATCGTTGCATGTCACCTCTAATTTGTTTTGGGAAACATTGATAGAGGTACATTGGTTACTTGATGAATGGATGAATTGTAATGATTTAGACATAGTCTCCATGGCTTCTAAAATGAGGGACAAGTACAATAAGTACTGGGGTGATGCCACAAATATGAACTTCCTGGTTTCTTTGGCAATTATCTTGGATCTGCGACGTAAATTGGGCTTTGTGAACTTTGGGGTTAACTTGCTTTTCCCTAATGTTGCTAATGAGGTTATGAAGATGATTGAAAGAGATTTGCATTGCTTGTTTGATGAATATTCTTCTATTGCTGGGAGAGTTAAGATCCACGAAGCTCAATCAAGTGTGCCGGAGAAATTTTCCATGTCTATGGAATTGTATCAATCAAAGACAAGTTTGGCTGTGCAACATTATCTTTTGAAGAAGCAATGAGTTAGTTCCGAAAGTAAATCTGAGTTGGATAAATACTTGACTGAGGATGAAGAAGAAAACGATTCAGCTTCATTTGATTTGTTATTATGGTGGAAAGTGAATAGTCCACGATACCCTATTCTTGCACAAATGGATCAAGATGTTTTCTCTATTCCTATCTCAACAGTTGCATCAGAAAGTGCATTCAGCACATGTGGACGTGTTCTAGATGGTTTTCGAAGTTCATTAACTCCAACCATGGTTGAAGCTTTGATTTGCACTCAGGATTGGCTTCGAAAATCTAAGGATTCCATGACCATCAACCTTGACGAGTATGTTGCGGAACTTCAAGATATGGAAGATGGTAATATTTTGTTTTGACTAATAAAATTAATTTTTTAGTTCATTTATGTTATAAAGTTATTTATAATTTAACTAACCTATATATTTTTAAATTTGCTAGATTTGTCTAGAATACCTAAAAATCAAGAAGCTTTTTCAAAAATGCCAACAGTGCACGAGGAAGAAAAAGCCTAAGGTATTCGACAATATAATTCGGGAACTCGAAAAAAGTTTGTTGCAATTCTCTTTTTTGAACTATTATGTTTTTGTTTTCATTGGTTTGTATCTTTTGACATGTGACGTTGGATTTTCTAAACTCTACTGTGTTATTTGCTTTAGTTATTAATATATTTTAAGGTACTCTTTTCCTTCGTCCGTTATCTTTGGTCTTGTCTTGGCGTTACCTAGATAAGAAGGAGGTTTTTAACGAGGCCCGTAGTTTATAATGGAAGGTTGAATTTTCTTTTTGTTGGTTTGATTGTTACAATTGAATTTTGGACATGTTTACCTTGTTTGATGAAAAATGTGTTCTTATTTTTGTGCTTTTAGAATCATTGTATTGTTTAGTCATAAGTCAATTTATATGTATGTAGATATAATTCAAAATCTTTTTTACACATGTGAAAAATAATATGAAGAAATATATATGTAGATATAAATAGGAAAATGTTTAAATTAAAACTAAACCATACTATAATAATATAAATAGTTACAATTAAAATTTGTACATAAACTCAAAAAATCGAATCGACTCAAACTCGACTCGAACTCGCTAAAATCGACTCGAATCGAAAAAATTTCAATTTAAGTTCAAGTTGTAAAATATGACGATTGAACTCGAATAACTCAAATTTTTTTTACTCAACTCGACTTGACTCGCTCGAACGCTCACCCCTAAACACAACAATGCATTTTAAAACCATTTCTAATTTAGAAATCTCTATCTTGTCATGCTCTTTCTATCTCATGCTTGAAATCATTTTCAAAGCAAAACCACATCATTTAAACCACATCATTTTCAAAATGCAAAATCTCAAGGCAAATCCTCACAAGTTTAAATTTCATAAAACATTTCTCAAATCATATTCTCATACACAAAACACAAAGCATAAAATCATTTATAATCAAGGTACATGTGAATCTCATATATTGGCATTTAGCAACATTACTCGGATATGCGAATAGCTTGACTAATTGTCAAGTCCTACCCCGGTAGAATCTCACATCACTAGACTCTCATGGTGACATCTCTCATCGCCACAAAGCTTGGGTATTTCACCAAGACCTACCGTGGTGGAATCTCTCATCACCACACTCTCACTTTGGAACGTGATGGCACTACCCCTATTGCCCGAACCAAAGAGCACGTACGGATTTTGTATATTATAGTGCACACCTCATCCTATTGTTTGACCAATTATATCTGGTAACAATAATCTCATCTCATGCCAATATATTCATTTTAAACATCTTTACCTATTGCTTTTCAATGCATCAATCTAAAACATTCTCATCACTTTTCAAAAACATATACAATGCATAGCATTTTCTCAAATAGTTCTATCTCATTAAAATATCAATTCTATCTCATGTGATCATTAAAATCATCGTATCATTTCTCAGAACATTCACAAAATAGTAGGTGTAAATCTATCTTCAAAACAAGAGCATGATCATAAAACCAATGGGATAATAACCGAGAAACGAGAGCGAAACATCTCATACTTACTTCCGGATTTAGGTTAGTGTTTCAAACTCAAACTAAACTCCCCAAACCTTGCTTTCAAGTCTTTAAAAGGCTTTTAAAACTAATTCCACTCACCGACAAAGCCACGCTCGCTTTACCAAAACGTAATCAAGCTTCTGGAGCTCCCGAAACTTCACCAATCTCATCTGATGTATTCTCCTCTATTTAAAACACACAAGAACAGAGGATTAATGCATCTCAATGCATTAAAATACCACCAGCAAGCTAAGCTACCTCGCTGCTTTGCCCAAAAACACCAAAACGACTATCCGAAACAACCGAAAACCACTTCGATTACTCTCCAAACCTTACCCAGGCATAACCTAACACTTCGATTCACTTTTAATCATCAATTAACATCTAAAAACGACCTAATCTCATCCACAAACCTCCAGCAACACCAGAACCTCAAAACTTCACCAAAACCCCCAAATCTAACCATCTACAACCAGAGATCCAAACCAATTCGGGATTATTATGATAAAACCTTTATTTCAACATCATTTAACACCCAAATCTTGATTAATAACAGCCTTAAATCAAGGAAAACAATAGCATTACGAAAATCTCAAGATCTCAATATTAAACTTCAATTTAACAAAATTTCCATGATTAATCCATCAAAACAACTTAGAAAGCATATGTAAAGGATTGATAACTTGAGAATCTCAGTAAAGAACTGATCATTAGAGGAGGAGAACAAACCTTACCTCTAATGGGTGAAATCGCTCTCAATTGGATGCGATTTTCTTGAAAAAACAAATGAAAACAATAGGGATTTGCAAATCAAGGTTAAAGAATCTTTTAGAAATAAAAAACTCAGTAAATCAAGATCGTTACCTCAAGTTTCTTAAAAATGGAGAGTGTTTGGCTGAAGGAAATTTTTGAGAGAAAATATAATGAGAGAAAATGACGTAAAATGTGTTTTTAATGAAATAGTCAACTCACACTTTATTAACCCTTTTATTCTTTAATTAAAACCTTTTAAAATGCTCCAAATTAAGAAAGAAATCTAATAAAAACAATTAGGTAAAATAGCTCCTTAAAGATTCAAAGTTTCAATCCCTTCACAAAACAGTCACTAAAATAACTTTGTAAAAATTGCATTTTGGTCACTAATCAAAATGTCACACTTCCAAAATCCTTTTCTTAAAATTGATTTTAACAAAATCATTTATATAATTAATAATGATTTTTAAGAATTTTCTCATATTTTTATCTTAACTCGATCCTTGATTTCCCTAAACCAATCTCAAAAACTCAGATTTCTAGTCTACGCTCTACGAACCTTGAATTGACATCAAATCCTTCTAGGCTCATGTTGAGTGTGTAAAAGTTCTATAATTTACCCCCTATTTAACCCATATTTCTGCTGCATTCAAGCATAATTCATTGCATTTAGGATAGATTTCATTTATACATCACATTTATATTAAATGGCACAATTGCTACTGATTTTGGTTACTTTTGTAGGTAGCTGTTGTAGCAGACTCAGGGCAGTGGAGAAGCAGAGCTGGAACACAGGACTGCAGTTGAGAAGAATGACTCTGTCGTGGCAGCCAATGACTACAACCATGTTGAAGGAAAAAAGTGAAGTGGAGCTCGACAGAAAGAGGAAATTAAGCCGGTCTATCATGGAGCACTCCTATATTTTTCTGAGCCCTAGATCAGAATGAAGGTCAAGCCCAAAGTTCAAGGAAGAAACCCAAAGCAAGAAAAGAGGACGAATTAAAGGCATCTACTCAGAAGATTTAGTCTTTAATAGAGTTGTACTTTAATTTAAACTTGTATTCTTGCCATATTAGAAAACTTGAACCCAAGGCCTATATAAAGGTATGTAATTCGACCTAGGGAGGGACATCTTATTCTCTAGCCGTCTTCCCCAAAACCCTAGTCGTTTTCCCCCTTCTTATCATGTTCTAAACTTCCCTTAGGGCTAAGGGTTGATTCTGTAAAGTAGTTGCAAGGATTGTATTGTTTTAGGATTTTTCTGTTCAATAAAATAAACTTTAAGTTTGCTTATTCTGGTTTTCAACATCTTGCAAGAGTATCGAGAGAGCATTGTGAGATTATACATTTACTTAATACCGGGAGAGTTAAGTATACGAAAGGAATAAGTACGGGTTCTCCAGTTTATGGTTGAACTATCTCGAACCTAGGGATAGGACGAGGTTAAGTGGCTAAGGAAGAATTCAACAACATCGGTGTTCATCCTTCGATTCACGCCGGGAGGTATCATCTTAGACGTGTTCATCGACAGACTTGGACCTAGGGATAGGTCAAGGCACAACATGGATTCTTGCCAAGCTTGAAGTACAGAGTTGTGTGATCGCTGCCACCGTAGGTGCTGCCGCGACAGGAGCAACGGCAGAACATGAAGTCCTATACAGTGCAACACCTGCACTACTAAGCAAATCAATACCGGCCTATTTCTTAAATCTTAATCTTTTAATATGTTATCTTCAGTATTCTTTATTATTCCTTTGCAAACAATTGAACTTTCTTCTTTCTCTTTTGTGCAGTAAATCCAAGGATAAAGCTATTTCCAGTCCCTGTGGATTCGACATCTGATACTTCGCGTATCACTTTACTACTTGTGCCGTGTACACCTGCACTCTATTGCGATAGACTCTTTTACACGCAACAAGTTTTTGGCGCCGTTGCCGGGGACTGGCAACATATCTTTACCCTACTTTTACTGCACATTCTTTTAATCTTACTGTTTTTATTTGGATTGTTCACCCTGTGCTTTACACAAGGGTTTTCGTTTGCTTATGCGCAGATCTAGACGAGGCAAAGAACCTGAGCATCCACTAGACCCTGAAATCGAATGCTCGTGCAATCTCAGGAACATAGTCCGTCTTCTGATAGCCAGAAACGATTATCTTGAGGAACAGTTAGAAGCTACGCATAACTTGGGGAATAACCGAAGGAATCCCGAAGATCCTATCGGAGATGAAGGAAACAGACAGCCTGCCGCTGCCATGGCCGCACGCCGATCCTGCCGTTATTACATGATCAACGATCATGTGGAACTGGAGACCACCCTGCCAGACGTGGAAGCTGAAAATTTCGAGCTGAAACCTGTGATGTTCAGCATGATCAATTCCGCTGGCCAATTTAGTGGTGCTGCTACAGAGGATGCTAGGGAACATCTAAAAACGTTCTAAGAAATCTGTGGTTCATTTAGACTACCAGAAGTAAATTCGGAGATATTGAGGCTTCAGTTATTTCCTTATTCATTGAGGGATAGATCAAAAAGTTGGTGGAACAAACTAATGCCGGGTTCAATACAAACTTGGGTAGATTTAACTCGTGAATTTTTATCTCGTTTTAATCCTTCCCATTTATCTGAGCGATTACGTAACGAAATGTCTACTTTTCAACAAGAAGATGACGAGCCGATGCACGAGGCATGGAACAGGTTTACTACTCTTCTGAGGAATTGCCCGATGCACGGATTCCCTGTTTGGAATCAAGTAATAAAATTCTACAATGCTGCCAACCTACAGACTCACATGAGAATCGATTCAGCAGCAAATGGATTGCTGTTGGATAAGGACCCAGACGAAGCCATGGTAGTATTGAAGAATTTAGCCAAAAATGAAGAACAACTTCCCACAGCGAGGAGAGTTAAACGAGTACTAGATGTAAAGGACTATGAAGCCGACAATTCCCTAAAGACACAGGTTGCGTACCTCACAAAGGTAGTAGAGAATTTGTTAAAGAAAGATTCAAAACATGTCTACTTTGCAGAAGAGGTATGTGAACTTGTAGTGGGAATCACAGTTCGGAAGACTACCCGCTACAACTAGAGGAAGGAATGTATGTTGGAAACTTTAACAAGAAAAGAAACTATGACTCCAACAATTACAATCCCAATTGGAGGAAAGACCCCAAGTTCTCCTGGAGCAACCCAAACAACGCATTGAATCCTCAAGTGCAGAACACTCAAAATAAGGGGACACCTAGAATTCTAACTCGGCAGCAACCGTAACAGTAGCTGCAACAACCACCGATAGCCACACCTAGTATACTGGAGCAGACCATGGCCACATTTATGTCACAGACAGGAACTTACATAGCAAACACGAATCACTTTGTCAAGAACACTGAGTCGTTCATGGATAAAATAGAGATGCGAATGACTAACCATGAAGCTACTCTGAAATCACTAGAGACACAGATGAGACATGTTTCCCAACATATTAAGCCAAGGCAGACAGAGGATTCCCTAGAGATACTGAGGTCGCTAGACAACCCACACATGAGCAGTGCAAAGCAATTACAACAAGGAGTGGGAAGCAATTACCAGGGTCGGAGAAGAAAGCTGAACCAGTTAAGGAACCAGTCATAGAATTGACTGCCGCAGACGCTGCCCCGACAGCCGATAAACAGCCTACTGCCGTTACACCTTTCACGATAGCAGAAGGGACAGAGGAGAAGGATGAAGAACCTAAGCCTCCTCATATCCGAATACCATGGGAAGGACGAATTGAAGATTATCGTCCTCAACCTCCTTTTCCACAGCGGCTACAGAAGCAGAAACAAGAGTTCCAATTTAAAAATATCTATGATATTTTTAAGCAGGTTCACATCAATATTCCGCTGTTAGATGCCATCAAGGAGATGCCCGGTTATGCCAAATTTCTCAAGGATGCTATGTCAAAGAAATCCAGACTTGGGGAATTTGAGACGGTTAAAAGGACAGAAGGATGCATGACTATTCTGCACAAGCATCCATACCAGAAAAAGAAGGATCCTGGGAGCTTCATAATACCGTGCATAATTGGTGATAAATTCGTGGGTAAGGCACTTTGTGATCTAGGTGCCAGTATTAATTTAATGCCAAAATCTGTATTTCAGAAATTAGGTATTGGACGAGCACGACCCACAACAGTTATGCTGCAGCTGGCAGACCACTCTTACGTGCAACAAGAAGGGAAGATTGAAGATATCCTGGTAAGAGTGGATAAGTTTATCTTTCCTGCTGACTTTCTTGTTTTGGATTGTGAAGCAGATGAGAATGCACAAATCATCCTGGGGCGACCTTTCTTAGCCACAGGCAGATCACTGATTGATGTAGAAAAGGGAGAACTCACAATGAGAGTGAATGATCAAGAGATCAAGTTAAATGTTCTCCAAGCAATAAAACACGTTGATGCAGAAGAAGAATGCAAGGCTATCACTAAAGTAATCCTTGATCAACCCTGCATCAGGTCGTGCTGCCATGATATCAAGTTTGGCCACTGCCACATCAGCCATCTGGAAGAATGTCACGATAGTGACGACGACAATAGCTCCTCAGATTCTGACATATCTGACACTGAAAGTCATGCGGAGGTAAATTGGATAGGCAATCTTCCAGGTAAGTTATTCGAGCCCTTAAACTATACCTTGAATGAACACATCATCCAAAAGCCATCAACTGTAGAACCACCTGTTCTAGACCTTAAGCCCTTGCCAGGGTAGCTCAAATATGTTTTCCTTGGATTAAATGATACGTTGCCCGTAATCATCTCTTCCAAGTTGATATTGGAACAGGAACATCAGCTGATAGGGATGTTGTAGCAGTACAAAAAGGCTATTGGATGGACGATAGCTGATATCCAAGGCATTAGTTCGGCACTATGCATGCACAAAATTCTCCTCGATGATGATCATAAGCTGACCATTGATTCTCAAAGACACTTGAATGACGCTATGCGAGAAGTGGTTCGAAAAGAAATTATAAAATGGCTAGAAGCTGGGATAATTTATGCCATCTCGGATAGTAAGTGGGTGAGCCCGGTGCAATGTGTTCCTAAGAAGGGAGGAATAACCGTGGTGACCAATAAAGAAAACGAATTAATCCCAACCAAGACTATGACCGGTTGGAGGGTTTGTATGGACTACCGGAAGCTTAACAAAGCTACCCGGAAAGACCACTTTCCCCTGCCTTTTATTGATCAAATGCTTGATAGATTAGCGGGAAAGCCTTATTATTGTTTTCTTGATGGTTACTCATGTTATAACCAAATAGCCATCGCACCGAAGGATCAAGAGAAAACAAGTTTCACTTGCCCATACGGTACTTATGCTTTTCAGAGAATGCCATTTGGACTTTGCAATGCACCACCAACCTTCCAGAGGTGTATGTGGCGATATTCTCCGACATGGTGGAGGATTTCCTAGAAATATTTATGGACAATTTTTCTGTCTTTGGAGACAATTTTGAAAGCTGCTTAGGCAACCTACAGAAGGTGCTCGAAATATGCAAAAAAGCGAACTTGGTATTAAACTGGGAGAAATGTCACTTCATGGTGGATGAGGGGATAGTCCTAGGCCACAAGGTAAGCTGTTGCAACATAGAAGTCGACAGAGCCAAGATAGAGGTGATTGAAAAGCTGCCGCCACCCACCATAGTCAAGGGAATTCGAAGTTTTTTAGGGCATGCTGGGTTTTATCGAAGGTTTATAGCAATTTTTTCGAAGATCACCAAGCCTTTATGCCACCTAATAGAGCAGAATCGTCCTTTTAACTTCAATACTGAATGTACTGAGGTATTCAGAATCCTGAAAGAGAAGCTAGTAACAACCCCAATTGTACAGCCACCGGACTGGAGTTTGCCATTTGAAATTATGTGTGATGCCAGTGATTACTCTGTAGGGGCAACACTTGGGCAGAGGAAGGACAAGCTGTTCCACGTAATTTATTACGCCAGCAAAACACTAAACGACGCTCAAGTGAATTACACCACAACAGAAAAGGAACTGTTAGCAGTGGTGTTTTCGATTGACAAGTTCCGTTCATACATAGTTGGAACGAAGGTGGTGGTCCACATAGACCACTCTGCACTGAAGTATCTATTCGCTAAAAAGGATGTGAAACCTAGACTGATACGTTGGATTCTGCTACTGCAAGAGTTCGACATTGAAATTAAAGACAAAAAGGGGACAAAGAACCAAGTTGCAGATCACTTATCAAGATTGGAGATAGGGAAAAGTCTACCGACAGACAAGACTCTCATAATGGAGACTTTCCCTGACGAGCAGTTGTTTGCTGCCACGAGCACTACCGCAACAGCCATGGCGGCAGGTAAGTTTTCTGAACTCCTCTGGTATGCTGATTTCGTTAATTACAAAGTTAGCGGAATATTTCCTCCTAAACTTAATTATCAAGCTAGGAAGAGGTTCCAAAACGATGTTAAGCATTATTATTGGGACGAACCTCTTCTTTTCAAACATTGTGCAGAACAGATTATCAGGAGGTGTGTACCACAGGATGAGCAGGAAGCTGTACTACATCACTGCTATGCTTCACCATATGAAGGACACTTAGGTGGGAACAAAACTACTGCCAAGGTTTTGCAGTCTTGTTTTTATTGGCCCTCACTGTTCAAGGATGCCCAAGCGTTCTACAAAAGTTGTGACAAAAGTCAACGGACTGGAAACATCTCAAGGAGACATGAGATGCCGCTGCAAAATATTTTTGAAGTCGAAATCTTCGACGTTTGGGGGATTGATTTCATGGGACCGTTCCCAGCATCATGTGGGAATCTATATATCCTCCTGGCAGTGGACTATGTGTCCAAATGGGTTGAAGCGATCGCCACATAGAAAAACAATGCCAGGACTGTTTAGAGATTTCTGCACAAAAATATTTTCTCCAGATTTGGCATACCTAAGGCGATCATCAGTGATGAAGGGAGACATTTCGACAATAGGGTCATAGTTGCTGCCTTAAGAAAATATGGTGTAAAGCATCGGATCGCAACAACTTATCACCCTCAGACCAATGGACATGCCAAAATATCCAAGAGAGAGGTAAAGAGCATTCTTGAGAAGATGGTTAAACCAACTCAAAAGGACTAGTCCTTACACCTCAATGATGCACTCTAGGCCTATAGAACAACATTTAAGACTCCATTGGGAATGTCACCCTACCGGCTGATATACGGAAAAACATGCCATTTATCTGTTGAGATAAAGCACAAAGCTTACTGGGCTATCAAGGCAGTGAACCTGGACTTAGATAAGACATGACAGAAAATGTTACTTGACTTGAATGAAATTGAAGAAATTCGAGCAATGGCCTACGACAACACAAGAATTTACAAGGATAAGACCAAGAGGTGGCATGATAAGAAATTCCTACCATGACAGTTCTGCCCAAGGTAGCTTGTGTTGTTATTCAACTCTAGGTTGAAACTCTTCCCAGGGAAGCTGAAATCTAGATGATCTGACCCATTCCAAGTTGTGCAAGTTTTTCCCCATGGTGCCATCACGATCAAATCATTAAAAGACAGACACCAATTTAAAGTCAACGGCCAGAGACTGAAACATTATTAGGGGACTAAAGCCCCAAGGATGCAGGAAGTGGTTACTTTAGGAGATGCCCCTCAAGGCATCCCTAATTTAACTTAATTTTATTTCATTTTATTATTATTATTATTACTACTTATATATATATTTATTAGGAAATTAGAATTGTTTTATTTTTAGGAACTAAGTTTTTATTTTAATTAATTTTAGGAAATAAGGTAAACAAGGAGAAGAGAAGAAGTGAACCAGCCCACCATCTCACCACCAGCCCAAAAAGCCCAAGGGAGAAGTCTGTTGTCACAGCCTGTTAACAGCTGTCGTGACAGACACAGAAAATACAGCCTGTCAACACGCTGTCACGGAAGACACGCAAACGCGTAATAGACGCGCAACAGACACGGAAACGCGTGACAGACGCGTTAGAAACCGCGTAATAGCTGGCCCCGTTATTTGCGCCTGCCGTTACAGCTCCAACGAGCAGCAAACCTTTCATCTATATAAACCCCATTTTACAATTCATTTCTCACCTTACTTTTACTCTCTCAACTTGCTTCCTCTCTAGATCTCAGATTTTTTTCTTTCAATTTTTCTACAGTCTTGCAACTATGAGTACCAGAAACACAAGAAGAAGTGCTGCCTCCAGCTCTGCCGCAGCAGCAGGCACACCCAGCCATGACAGAATCCCCAACCGTTTTGCCACCTCCGACTCCAATGACCGCTACTACACCTCCATCCAAAAAAGGGAGATGTGGAAAGAGAGAGGGCTCATCTACACCAAACGCACGGAGAACCTCGGGCTTAAACCATTCATCGCCCTTAAGATCAGAGCCCTTAAATGGCAGATGTTTGCTGCCCAGCCAGAGGAAATGAATGTCACTTTGGTCAGAGAAATCTAGGCTGCCATCGACAGCAAGGACACGACGACTGTGACAGTGCGTGGTAAGGAAGTCCCTCTTGAGCCGGAATACATCAATACCCTCTACGAAATCTACGTCAGCAAACGGGAGAACTGACATAAGAGGTTCGTGGAAAGCCTATCGTTAGAGGACTACGATGCTGTCATGGCAGAACTGACAGAGGAGGGACACAATGGAATACAGACCCAAAACACCCACGGACGGTGAAACGCGCTCAACTCACTCTCGAGGCAAAAATGTGGAACCACTTCGTGAAGAAAAGGATAATGAGGTTGGACAAATCAATTTTACAAAATTAGTTTTGTAAGTGGTACATTTTGGGCAGTGACCAAAATGTAAAGTTTCAAAATTGTGGAAAAATGCAAATTTCAAAAGAGTTAAAATCTTATAATCTTCAGGGAGCTTTTGTGCAATTACACCTTTCTTTAATTTAACATGTGTTTTAAATGAATTTTAAGTAATTGTTTAAATAGGGGATTTTATTTATTTATTAAATAAAATCATAAATTTGGAAGTTTCATTTACTTAACTAACTTTTCACTCTTCATTTTCAGCAAAACACCTTTCTAAAGTCTTTTCTCCAGATTTCTTTTCTCCCAAACACTCTCATTTTGATCTCTTAACCAATTTAAAGATTTCTCTTCATTTTCGTCAAGAATTGTGAAGCAAAACTTGTCAAATCTTAAAGAAAGCAAGTATTGGAGGTAAATCCCGTTCTCAACCTCTAATCAAGGTTCTTTATTGAAATTCACAAGATTTTTTACTCTCAATTGTTGTTTTTAACCGAGTTTTGATTATAGTTTTGATTTAAGATTAAAATCTTGCAAAACTAATGTTTGATTCTTGATTTTCGGAGTGTTGTTGATGAGCTCTATTTTAGATGGATTATAATTGAGTTTTGAGGTGATTATGATGATGTAAAAATATTTTTAATGATTTAGATCCCCAAATCCTTGAGATCCTTGAGTTTTATGATAGTTTTAGTTGTGTTTTTGAAGTGATTTGATGGTTAAATGATTGGTAGAGATATAAGGAAGGATTTATGTTGTTTTTGAATGTGATTTGATGAATATTAATGTTTGGAAGTGTTGATTGTCGGCTGGGCATGGTTTAAGAAGCAATCGAATGAGTTTTCGGTTGTTTTGGATGGGTAAATTGATGTGGTTTTGCTGGGCAACGAGTTTGTGTTTAGTTGATGGGATTAGAATGCATTTTAATGCATTGGATCTCTGTTTTTGATTATCTAAAAGCAAGGGATATTGATCCGGAAGCTAGCGAAGTGATTTTGGAAGCTTCGGACGAGTGATCTTCGCGTCGGCACGTGAAGTTTCGCGTATTAGTGAGTGGATGTATTTTAAAGCTTTGTTAAGCTTGGATACGAGGTGTTGGGAGGTTAGTGTAAGCTTGAAACGCTTAGCTAATCTTGGAAGTAAGTATGGTTACTTGATCTCTCGGAGTTCGGTTTGAAATAGACTCCATGGTTTATCATGCTCATGTTTTGATAATGGTTGTTACTCACTGTTATGCATGGATTTAAGCATGGTTTTGCTTGTGTGTATCCCATGAAATGGTTTGGTTTGATACAAGATGGTATGTGTTGAGTGTGTAAAAGTTCTATTATTTACACCCTTTGTAACCCATATTTCTGCTGCATTCAAGCATTATTCATTGCATTTAGGTTAGTTTACAGCAAAACATCACAAATATATAAAAGGCACAGATTCTACTAAAAAATGGCTGTTTTTGGCAGGTTGCCGCGGTCGTAGACGGTGAAGGCAGACGCTGGGCAGAGAAGCCGAAGAGCTGAACTAGACAAGCAAACAAAGAGGATGATGCTGCCATGGTGCTGCCGTGACAGTAGAGGACGACAGCAAGTTAGTGGAGAAAAAGCAAAGTGGACCTCGACAGATAGAGAAAATTCAGCTCGTCTGTTGTGTGAAAACCATATACTTTTCCAAGCCCCGGATCAAAAGATATGTCAAGCCCAAAGCTCAAGGAGAGAAAATCCCAAGAAACAAGGAGGACGTCTAGAAAGTAGATTCCTTGAAGATTTAGTCTTTATTAGAATCATACTTTAATTTAAAGTTGTAATCCTTGTTAACTTAGAAAACTTGAGCCCAAAGTTTATAAAAGGGCATGTATATTAACCTAGGGCACATATCATATCGCATACCCCATAACTGATAACCAAAAACCCCTAGCCGTTTACCCGCCGCCGACATGTTCTAAATTCCCTTTAGGGCCACGGGTTGATTTGTAAAGTAGTTGCAAGGGTTGTTTTGTTTTAGGAATTTTCAGTTCAATAAAATAAACTTCAAGTTCTCTTATTTTGGTTATTAATATCTTGCAAGAGCATCGGGAGAGCATTGTGAGGTTATCTATTTACTTAGCATCGGGAGAGTTAAGTATACGAAAGAAATAAGAGCAAGTTCTCTAGTTTATAGTTGAACTATCTCGTGCCTAGGGATAGGGCGAGGTTAAGTGGATAAAGAAGAATTCATACACATCGGTGTTCATCCTTCGATTCACGCCGGGAGGTATCATCAAGACGTGATCATCGACAGACTTGGACCTAGGGATAGGCCAAGGCAGATCTGGGATTCTTGCCAAACTTGAAAGTACTGAGTAGAGTGTTCGCTGCCGCGACGATCAACAGACTGCTGCCGCGACAGGTGCTGCCGCGACGGGCGCGACGACAGAACTGGATTTCCTAAACTCTGCAATACCTGCACTACTGAGCAATTCAATACCAGCCCATTCTCTCTATCTTGATATTTCTATTCTTTTATTTACGTCTACTTTATTATTCTCGTGATAACTCTCAAATATTTCTTTTACTTTCGTGCAATGAATTAAGGTGAAGCTATTAGCCCAATCCCTGTGGAGACGATATCCGATACTCTAGTATCACTTCAATACTTGCGTCGTGTATACTTGCACTACCATTGCGATAGACTATTTTACACGCAACAAGTTTTTGGCGCCGTTGCCGGGGATTGGCAACATAACTATACCTTTTCTTTTACTGCACTTTTCGTTTTCGTTTTTAATTTTATTTTTATTTTTCTGTTTTTCTTTGGTGCATTCAACTCTTGCTTTTCACAAGGTTTCTTGTTTATGCGCAGATCGAATCGAGGAAAAGATCCTGAGTATCAATTAGATTCAGAAATCGAACGATCATTCAACCTCAAGAAACAACTTCATCACTTACTAGCCAGGAACGAGTACCTTGAGGAACAGTTACAGAAGATGGCCCACAATGGAAACGACCCGCCTGTCGGCGATATTATACTGCCTACCGGCAACCCGCCTGCTGCTGCCGGACGACGGTCCTGTCGTGACTACATGTTGAACGATCATGTAGAACTGTAAACCACGCTGCCGGACATAGATGTTGATAACTTCGAGCTGAAACCTGTCATGTTTAGTATGATCAACAATGCCGGTCAATTCAGTGGTGCTGTTACAGAGGATGCTAGGGAGCATCTCAAAACGTTACAGGAAATCTGTGGTTCGTTTAGACTGCCAGGAGTGAATCTGGAGATACTGAGGCTTCGGTTATTTCCCCATTCATTGAGGGACAGAGCAAAGACTTGGTGGAATAAACTTACACCGGGTTCAATTAGAACTTGGGCAGATTTATCTCGTGAATTCTTATCTCGTTTTAATCCTTCGCATTTATCTGAGCGATTACGTAATGAAATTGCTACTTTTCAACAGGAAGATGACGAGCCGATGCACGAGGCCTGGGACAGATTTACCACTCTTCTACGGAACTGTCCAATGCATGGATTCCCCGTCTGGAATCAGGTAACAAAGTTTTATAATGCTGCCAACTTACAAACTCGTATTCGAATTGATTCAGCAGCAAACAGACTATTATTGGATAAAGATCCAGACGAGGCAATGCAAGTATTGAAAAATCTAGCTAAGAATGAGGAACAGTTTCCGACAGCAAGAAGAGGAAGTAAACGGGTACTAGCTGTCAAGGATTATGAAGCCGACAGCACGATGAAATCAGAGGTAGCATTCCTTACCAAGGCAATGAAAAAGCTATTGAATGAAGACTCACAACGTGGATTTGCTGTCGAGGAGGTATGTGAAATCTATGAGGGAAATCATAGTTCGGATGAGTGTCCTATACAGTTAGAAGAGGGAAAATATGTTGGAAATTACAAGCCGAATTACAATTCCAACAACTATAATCCCAATTGTAGGAAGGATCCCAAGTTTTCTTGGAGTAATCCTAATAATGCCCTGAATCCTCAAGCACACAATCAGAATCAGGGAGGACCTAGATTGCTGACGCGACAGCAACTGCCGCCGCAGCTGCAACTGCCGCCGCAGCAACAACAGCAACCAGCTGCCACGAGCAGTATACTAGAACAGACTCTGGCCACCTTTATGTCTCAGACAGGTACTTATATTGAGAATATGAATCAGTTTGTCAAGAAGACAGAGAATTTCATGGATAAAACAGAGATGTGGATGACAAATCATGAAGCTACTCTGAAATCTTTGGAGACACAAATGGGTCAGGTTTCCCAACATATTAAGCCGAGGCAGACTGGAGGATTTCCTCGTAATACTGAAAATGCTAGGCAGCCCACACATGAGCAATGTAAAGCTATTACTACTAGGAGTGGGAAGAAACTACCAGGGCCGAAAAAGGAAGTTGAAACAGTAAAGGAACCAGCCTTAGACAAACCTGCCGAGGAAGCTGCCCCGACAGGTAATAAACAGACTGCTACCTATGAGCCTGTCACGACAGCAGAAGCGACAGAGGAGAATGATGAACCCAAACCTCCTCAGATTCGTATGCAGTGGGAAGGACGTATTGCTGATTATCGTCCCCCACCCCCTTTCCCTCAACGGATACAGCAAGCTAAGCAAGAATCTCAACTCAAAAAGATTTATGATATTTTTAAGCAGGTTCACATTAATATTCCGTTGTTAGATGCCGTTAGGGAGATGCCCGGTTATGCCAAATTTCTCAAGGATGTCATGTCAAAGAAATCTAAACTTGGGGAGTTTGAAACGGTAAAGATGACAGAAGGTTGCATGAGTATTCTTCATCGGCAGCAACTCTAGAAAAAGAAGGATCCGGAGAGCTTCATCTTACCTTGTGTAATCAGAAATAAATATGTGGGTAAGGCACTTTGTGATCTTGGTGCTAGTGTTAATCTAATGCCAAAATGTGTTTTTCAGAAATTAGGTATTGGAAAGGAAAAATCGAAGATATTCTGGTAAGAGTGGATAAATTTATTTTTCCTGCTGACTTTCTTGTTTTAGATTGTGAAGCAGACGAAAACGCACCAATCATCCTTGGGCGACCCTTCTTGGCCACGAGAAGATCACTGATTGATGTGGAGAAAGGAGAACTCACCATGAGAGTGAATGATCAAGAGATTAAGTTGAATGTTCTCCAAGCTATGAAGCATGCTGATGCAGACGAGGAATGCAAGGCCATCACTGAAGTTACCCTTGATCAACCCTACATCATGTCGGGATGTCACAACATCAAAATTGGGCACTGCCGCGGCAGCCACTTATAGGACTGTCACGACAGCACTGACGGCAGCACCGATGACAGCAACTTCTCTGATTCCGATACATCTGATACTGAAGATCAAGAGGAGGTAAACTAGTTAGGCAATCATCCATGTAAGTTATTCTAACCTTTGAATTATTCTTTGGATAACCATTTAATCCAAAAGCCATCTACTATTGAACCACCTGTCTTAGAACTGAAGCCCCTACCAGGGCAGCTAAAATATGCTTTTCTTGGTTCAAATGATATGTTGCCCGTAATCATCTCTTCTAAGCTGCCACAGGAACAAGAACGGCAGCTACTAGGCATGTTGCGGCAGCACAAAAAGGCAATTGGATGGACGATCGCTGATATTCTAGGTATTAGTCCGGCGTTATGCATGCACAAAATCCTTTTAGAGGAAGATCATAAGCCGACTATAGATGCTGAAAGGCGACTAAACCATGCGATGAAAGAGGTGGTGCGTAAAGAGATAATCAAATGGTTAGATGCTGGTATTATTTACGCCATCTCCGACAGCAAATGGGTGAGCCCAGTGCAATGCGTGCCCAAGAAAGGAGGAATGACCGTGGTGACCAATGAAAACAATGAGTTAGTCCCAACCAGGACTGTGACCGGTTGGAGGGTTTGTATGGACTATCGGAAGCTTAACAAGGTTACTCGAAAAGACCACTTTCCTTTACCCTTTATTGATCAAATGCTTGATAGATTAGCGGGTAAACCTTACTATTGTTTTCTTGATTGTTATTCAGGTTATAATCAAATTGCTATCGCCCCGGAGGATCAAGAAAAGACGACTTTCACATACCCCTACGGAACGTATGCTTTTAGGAGAATGCCGTTTGGATTATGTAATGCACCCGCCACCTTCCAAAGGTGCATGATGGTAATATTCTCCGATATGGTAGAGGACTTCCTTGAGATTTTTATGGATGATTTTTCAGTCTTTGGAGACGATTTTGAGAGCTGCCTAGGCAATCTACAAAAGGTACTTGAAAGATGTGAAAAAGCAAACCTAGTCTTAAAATGGGAAAAATGTCACTTTATGGTGGATGAAGGGATAGTCCTTGGCCATAAGATTAGCTGTCGTGGGATAGAAGTCGACAGGGCTAAAATAGAAGTGATCGAGAAGCTGCCGCCGCCGACCACAGTCAAGGGTATTAGAAGTTTCTTGGGACATGCTGGTTTTTATCGGAGATTCATTGCAAATTTCTCAAAAATCACCAAACCCTTATGCCATCTTTTGGAACAGAACCGACCCTTTGACTTTAATGATGAATGTACTAAAGCATTCAAGGTTCTGAAGGAAAAACTGGTAACAACCCCAATAGTACAGCCACCAGACTGGACACAACCATTTGAGATTATGTGTGATGCTAGTGGCTATGCTGTCGGGGCAACACTTGGGCATCGGAAAGACAAGTTATTTCATGTCATATATTATGCCAGCAAGACACTGAATGACGCCCAAGTGAACTACACCACCACAGAAAAGGAGTTATTAGCTGTGGTATTCTCCATTGACAAGTTTCGTTCTTACATACTTGGAATGAAGGTAATAGTGCACACAGACCATTCTGCACTGAAGTATCTGTTTGCGAAAAAGGATGCAAAGCCTCGATTGATACGGTGGATCATGCTATTGCAAGAATTCGACCTTGAAATCAAGGACAAAAAAGGGACAGAAAATCAGGTGGCAGATCACTTGTCAAGGTTGGAGAAGGGACAGAGTTTACCAATAGATGAGACCAACATACTGGAGACCTTCCCGGACGAGCAGCTCTTTGCTGCCGCAATCACTGTCGTGACAGCCATGGCGGCAGACGGAAATAAAGTTGTCAAGGAGATCAAGAGAAGTGAGCTCAACCCACCATCCATCCATCATCCCAACAAAGCCCAATATTGAAGCCTGTCGTTCCAGCTGCCGCGGCAGACGGAAAAGACAGGCTGTCACCAGACTGTCACGACAGACGCAGAAACGTGTGACAGACGCGTAACAGACGCAGAAACGCATGTCAGACGCGTTAGACACGCTAAAGCTCAACAGTCGCCCTGTTATTCACGCCTGCCGTTACAACTTCAACGGGCAGCAACTCCTCTTCTATAAAACCCCGTTTCACTTTCATTTCATTCACTTATGTTGTTCTTACTTGCTCTCCCCATTCAGTTTTCATTTGCTTTATTTTACTTTCAACAACCCTTGCACTAACATGTCTTCCAGAAGAACCCGCCGCAGTGCTGCTTCAACTTCTTCACCGGCAGCACCTACCCCACAATCCTTTGCTACTAGAGATTTATGGGAAGAAAGAGGCTTTATTTACACTCCAAGAGCAATCAATATGGGCCTCAAGCCTTTCATCGCAAGGATGATTAGAGCCCTTTTGTGGGAACAATTCGTGGAGCAACCGGTAGAAATGAACGAAACGCTGGTGAGGGAATTCTATGGCAGCAGGACGACAACAGTAGTGACTGTCCGAGGGACAGAAGTGCAGTTCACAGCCGAGCGCATTAACTCTTTCTATGGCCTCTACTTCGGCCCCAACGATGATGCCCACCAGCAGTTCCTTGACACTCTAGATGATGCTGCCTATGACGTTGTCATGGCAGAAGTAACGGAAGAAGGGACTGAATGGAACACAAGCCGCAAAAATCCCCACATAGTGAAGAGGGGGCAGCTACTGCCAGAGGCCAAACTGTGGAATGCCTTCATTAAGAAGAGGATCCTGCCGCCATCACATCACACCACCGTTGACCAACAGAGGTTAGCCCCAATACACTCCATTCTAAATAAACGACCCATTAATGTGGGGAGTTATATACGGGAGAGTATTTTGGAATGCGCCCATAGATCGACGGCCCTCCTATGTCTTCCCTACCTTATCACGTCCCTCTGCCGCTGTCATGATGTGCCGGAAGCCGAAACCGATCGTATAGTGAAAGGACGGGGCTGGACAGACAAAAATATCATCAGCCTCATGGAGCTGACTGTGGCAACCCTTATCTCATCCTTCAACCCCGCTGCCGCCCCAGCAGAATCATCAGAGCAGCCAACCCCTGAACCTGCCGCCGCAGCAGCTGCTCCAACAGACCCATCCAATCAAATCCTTGCTGCTATTCAAAGGATGGAGGACAGACAATTAGGCCTCATGACATTCATCAAGGACTTTTCCGCATCCACGGTAAATTTTATTCACAATACTTTGAATTTTCCTGATGTTGTCTTTCCCACCTTTCCTGCCCACTACTTCACTGTCCCCACCCTTGCCCACACACCTACACCTGCTGCCAGACCACATACACCATCTGCTGCCTCCATTCCATCACCTGCCCCGACGGTAGCCGACAGCCCTCATGCCGAAACATCCGCCCGAGGAACAAAGCGACCGGTGCCTTCGGATGACCTTGCTGCCTTTGTTGCTGGGTTCTCTTCCTCATCCGTCTGGGCTGAAAGCGACACTGAACCCTCTATTCAGAGGAACCTGTCGAAAGAATTTACACCGGTCAAGAGGCAGAAAAGAATGGCCAACAAGAAAACTCTGCCAAAGGCAAGCAGCAGAAGCAGTAGCAGCAGCGACAGCAGCAGCAGCAGCTCTGACATTCAAGTTGTACAGCAACCAACCCAGCCTGCCCCAAGGCCCAGAATCCGCCACCAAATCCGCCTCAGCAGCAGCAGTGAAGACAATGCTTAAAATTTAAGTTTCTTATTTTCTTATTGCTGCCTGCTATTTCTATATTTTGTGATGTACTGCCTTCATTTTTCATTTTGTCATTTGCATTGAGGGCAATGCAACCCTCGAGTTTGGGGGTGGCAACCCTCAATTTTAATGGAGTCTAAGTACATCTTAGTTAATTGTTGGTGTCTTTTACTTAGTTATTTTTTCTTTTAAAAAAATCTAAAAAACTGAAAATTTTGGCTTGAAACTATAAATTGAACTTGCCTGTCGTGACAGCTCTGTCGTGGCAGCATCTTTAGGATAGTTTAAGGAGAAGTTTAGAGCCTTTCTATAGTTCTGAAAACTTAAACACCATTGTGACTGTTATACTTCTTAGACTTCTTTTAGCCAAACTAGAATAGGTAGCTTAACACTTGAATATCCCCTAGAGGTGCCTAACACTGGCTCTAGGAAAGAAGTTTAGCAAAAGAGACTCAAAAACCCTAGAGGTGCCCAAAACTGGCTCTAGGAAGCTAACTAAAGGTGCCTAAAACTGGATCTAGTAAAACTTTAGAGAAATCGAGTCAAAACAAAGAAATCAAAGAAGCATGAAAATGTGCCTTCAAAAAGATAAACTTTGGCATAAAAGTTCGAGTTAAGAGTTGAATATTCTAGTGAAACTAAGAGAGTCTTAGCATATAACTGTTCACAAGCATGCACAAACTGCACGAGGACTATAATGAGATTCCGGATAGATCCTAAATTATCCGACAGGTTGCTGCCGTCACAGGGAACGAACGACGGGTAAGGGAAAGTTCACTGTTTGAAAGCCAAAACAAAAATATTTCATTTTTCTTAGGTCTTAATTGCTTGAGGGCAAGCAAAAACTTGAGTTTGGGGGTGTGTTGAGTGTGTAAAAGTTCTATTATTTACACCCTTTGTAACCCATATTTCTGCTGCATTCAAGCATTATTCATTGCAATTAGGTTAGTTTACAACAAAACATCACAAATATATAAAAGGCACAGATTCTACTAAAAATGGATGTTTTTGGCAGGTTGCCGCCGTCATAGACTGTAACGCCCCGGTTTTGGGCTTAGAAGCTTTGGGCGTTGACCGGTTCGGTCAAAGTGCTGTTCGAATGTAAAAAGGTGAAATTAGGAAAGCCTAGTTCGGGTTGCATTAAAAATATGGAAAAATGTTCTAAAATCCTCTTTTAATATATATAAGGGAACTGTGAAATCAATTTTACAAAATGAGGTTTGGAAGGGTGACATTTTGGCTAGTGACCAAAATGTAATTTTTGAAAACTGCGTGACTGTTTTAGAAAGGATTGAAACTTTGAATCTTTAAGGAGCTATTTACCCAAAGGGAGTTTTTCTAGATTTTTCTAAGATATTTAATGTTTTAATTCTAATTTTTAAACAAAAGGAAAGTGGAGGGAAGTTATTTCTAACTAATTTTTCCTAAAATCTCATTTTCCTTTTCTCTCATTTTCTCTCAAACCAAACATCTTTCTCCAGATCTTTTCCCTCTGGTTTTGTCATCTAAATCACTCATTTCATTTCTCTTTTGATTGCTAATCATCTCATCAACAAAACCTCACCATTTGCTAATTGATTCTTCAAGCTTTTTGGTTCTAAAAAGGGGAGAAACTCAAGTTTGGAGGTAAGAACGTCCTTCTCCTCTAAACTCTCAGTTCTTTACTGAAATTCCTAAGTTCTCAATCCTTAATTGATGATTTATAAGTGGTTTTAAAGTTGTATAATTGATCTTGGCTTTAAATGCAAGATTTGGTGATTTTTGATGGATTTTCATATGATCTGATTGGGCTGTGTTTTGAGGTGTCAATTTGATGTTAAATGAATGTTAAATTGATTAGTAATTGAGGTTTAATCAATGCAATCCCGAATAGGTTGATTTTCCTAAGTTTTGCTTGAGTTTTTGGTTGGTTTTTGGAGTGTTTTTGGTGATCTGTTAAAGCTGGAGGTATGAGGACGTGTTTTGGATCATTTTGGATGTTAATTGATGTTTATAAATGGTTAGAAGTGATGGATCTTGGCTGGGTTAAGTTTTGGATGTGTTTGGAGGTGATTTCGGTTGTGTTTGGTAGCCGAAATGTTGGATTTGCGTAGATCAGTAAGTTGAGTGATGTGGCTGGTGTTTTTAATGCATAAAGATGCATTAATCCTCTGTTGTTGTGTGCTTGAAACAGGGGAGATCGGTCCGTGAGCTTTAAAGGTGGTGTGGAAGGTTTCGGATGCTTGGAAGGCTTGTTGACTAGCCTTGTTTTGTGTATCGGTGAGTGAAGTTGGGTTTTCAACTTTTAAACCAAGGTTTTGAAGGTTTTGGGAGCTTAGTTTAAGTCTAAACAACTTTGCTAAGCTCAAGAGTAAGTAAATGGATTTTCTCTCTTGGTTTGTGTAGGAATTGGTTCTTAAAGCATTTGTGATTGTTGGATGCAATGCATGTGATTTGCATGTTTTAATTCTGTTATGAAAGCATATTTTAGCATGGTTTAATGCTGGTTTTGAAAGCCATGTGTGAAGGGTGCTCAAGGTAAGAGATCCTTGGTTTTGTACATTGAAATTATGGAATTGATGCATAGTGTTGCATGTTGTTTAATGGCTTTGTTTAATGCTTCAAAAGCAGTGGTTTGATGATGGTAAATGTTGGTTTTGCATTTTGGTTATGCTTGTAAAACATTGGATGATTGTGGTAAGATGGTTATATTGGCAAGTGATGTAAGTGGTTCTTGGGTTACTTTAAATCAGATATAGTTAGCCGGCTATAGGATTGGGTGCACCGTGAATAAAGTCGCCTTGGATGTGGAGTGGTTAAGGGTGAACCGGGTAACTCCATCCAAGTACACTAACGAGATGGTTAAGGACAACATGGTGTTTAAAAGTCCATGGTTGGTCCTTGGTAAGGTTACAAGGTGGTTAAAATTCCTTGTGTAAGAACATCAAGGTGTTTCAAAGTCCTTGGATGATTCTTGTTAAGGACACAAAGGTGTTTAAAAGTCCTTGTGTGGTCCTTGTCATGGTGTTTAAAAGTCCATGGGCCATGGTGTTTAAAAGTCCATGGGGTTAAGGTCACAATGGTGGTGTAAAGTCCATGTGTGGATCTTGTGAAGTATGTCCCGGATCTCGTTAGTGATATTATACAACTACCAATGGTTGATGCAAAGGTTATATGGTGGTTAAAATTCCATATGGGGACCTTGTGCATGTTGAGGTCATATGGTGGTTAAAATTCCATATGAGGATCTTGTGAGTGTTAAGGTTATATGGTGGTTAAAATTCCATATGAGAACCTTGTGAATAGTAAGGTCAAATGGTGGTTTAAATTCCATTTGGGGAAACCTTGAGGTTGGTAGTGTGTATGAAGCGTGGGGACAACGCTTGTGATCCGCGTATCCGATTGGTTGTTGAGTTGAAAAGTGGATATGGTTTATCACTTGGAAGCCAATATAATGTTCGTGAATACAATGAAGCATGGGATGCTTGAAATGATGCATGGCTGCATGAGAAGTGTGTAATGTTCTATAAATGCATGTTTACTTGTTAGCTTGAACAAGTGTTGATAATCTATTGAGAGTGATGCATGTGTGCATGGAGTCTCTTTAATGCATTGAAGTCTTGTAAAGGCTTGTTGTAAAGGGCATGTGATGCAAATGTTGAGTTTATGGTTCATATGTTGCATTTACTCAATGCATGTGGTTAATCAAATGAACAAGTGTTTTTAAAAGGGTTCTTGCTTTGAAATGACTTTCAAGAATGAGTAAAGTATGATGTGAGGTGGAAATGTTTTCCAAGGATTTGTATTTAATCTTGCACATGATGTTCATGCATGGATTGATTAAAAAGATGGTTTTGCAAATTCGTGCTTTGAAAAGGTTTACTTAGCTATTTAAGCTAAGGGTTGTTTTTTTTTTCACGTTTGAGCAAGGCATGATGTTAAGCATGTTGTTGAAGGTGTTTTCAAACATAGCTTGGGTTTATCAAATTATAATGCTTTTGAAAGTGATTTTATGTTTCGCTGCATTGATGGTGTTTTGGTTTTGAGCATTCCTCACTAAGCATTATGTGCTTACGCTCCTTTTGTCCATCAATGCAGATAGTTGAAGTTGGAACAGCGAGGAGCAAGGGATTCAAGGAAGTACTCCACTTGAGATGTATGTCTCGGTAATAGCTATAGATAATAAAGGCAATGGGGGGAAAGAATCTCTTATGTTGATGTTTAATGGGATTGTTTATGAATGGACAAGATTGGTTTATATCGTTGTTGTTGTTGAATCATGTAATTGGCCATTATGTGTTTGGTTTGGAGATTCAATGCTTGAATGGTTTGCTTATTAGGAAGCATGTCTTTAGATTTGGGGCTTTTTATATTTGATGTCATAATGATGATTGGTTGATGCAAATATATTCCTTGCATGTTATATGTCTTGCTGGTAAATTTTGGTGGCATTTGGAGCTTGTATTGTTAGTCAATTGTGTGTTTTAGCAGCCCTTTTTCTGCATTCAGTGCAGGCCGTATCGGAACGGAAGCTACCGTTTCGGAACGAGTGCCCTGTAATAGCCCAGGCGTCCGAAACGGAAGACACCGTTCCGAAACGGGAAGTCCTCTGCCAGCCCTCGTTTCGGAAAACGTTGCGGAACGGCCCCGCGTTTCGAAACAGGTTCTCCCTGTTTCGGAACACCTGACCGTTGGGGGCTGACAATGGCAGTTATATGTTTTGAAATGTTTGCATTTTGGTCCTGAAACTTGTTTGTGCAATTGTATGAGTTTGGGAAGTCCGTTTGAGCTGAAATTTGGCAGTGAAGCATGGAACCTGACTAATTTCATATTGGTAACTTTAATTTGGGTTAAGACCTTATAATTTACAGAATTTACAATTTGGTCCCTAAAGTTGTAAATTGTTCAATTGGGTCCCTGAATGATCTCTGATGTGTATGATCTTTAAGCATGCTGTTTGAATGATCATATATAGGGTTAATATGCATCTAGACAAGTTTAAAAAGAGAAAAAAAAGGGTCGTTAATCAAGGTTCACTTTCGGGTTGACTTTGATTTTCCCCGTGTGACTTTCTTAATTCGGGTCAACCGTCTAGGCCAGGTTAAGGGGGTTACATTTGGTGGTAATAGAGCTGAGTTGCGAATGCTTTGGGAAGTGGTAAGTTGTTGTAAAAAGCGTTTGATGTTTATGCTGAGGTGTGGTTGAAGGTCGGTTGGAATGCATGTTTTTGAGCGAATTGTTGATGTTCTTAAGCATGCTTTTGATTGTGAATCTTCTTTGAGCTCATATGGATTTGTGCTGATGTTGTGCTGGTGGTATGAGCTGATTTTTATGTTTGGTGAAAGTGTAATGGGCATGATATTGTTGATGCTGTGCTGTTGCTAGTGGATGTTGTTTGATGAAAGCATGATCGAATATGTTGTTTGATATGCTTGATGTTGTGTTATCCATGTTTTATTGACTGTTATATCATGTAAAAGGGGAGGATTCGGGATACCCATTGCCTTATTATTATAGCTATTGTGTTATTTTGGAGTTGGAGTTTGAATCCTTACTTAAAGCTGGTTTAACCGATTTGTTTGTTTTGTTGTGATTGTTTGCTGTTAATAGCATGGTGAAGTCGTTGAACGAATGGCTGTTAGGTGAGATGGTTACTGCTTTAGGGCAGGTTGTTAAGGCGTGGAATTCACCTTTTATTGGAGGTGTTGTGTCTCAATCTTCTGTTCCTGGTGTTGTGGTATCGAGACAGGAGGAAGAAGCTGGTTCTGTGGTGGATAGTTCATCACCTGTTGATAAAGAGGTGTTGGGAACATCTCTGGCTGTGGCGAAAGTGAAGCCTTTTGATGTGCTGGCTGTGGGATGTGCGGGTTTGTCGAAACAGCGTTTACATGATTTGGGAGTTGTGGAGTATCATGGTTCGACCCCTGAGATGTTTGAGGCTTGGTTAGCCAGTGTAGTCCAGATTTTGGACCAAGAAGGTTGTGATTATGCCTGTAAGCTGGGTAGTGTTGTCTCGTTGATGTTGGAGAACGCTAGTGCTTGGTGGACATCTGTGGCGGTGGCATCGCACATCCAAGATATTGATTGGGATTTCTTTGTGTCTGCCTTTTATGAAAGGTATCTTGGAGAGAAATTCCCAAGGGTTAAGCTATGTGAGGGTGTGGTTTCTGTTTATGAAGGTGGGAAAAGGTTAAGCGAGGAAGTTGTAGGTGGAGTGGAAGCTCAGCTACCTGTGTGTGACCGTTGTGGAAGACGCCATGTTGGAGGTTGTTGGGGCGTAGGTGCGTGTTGGAACTGTGGTTCTAAAGAGCATGTGAAGCGAGATTGTCCTCATGCGGTAAAATCAGCTTCAATGGTAGTAGAGAGGTCTCTGAAGGGTCGTGGGCACGGCCGAGACAAAGTTCGAAGGTGGCAGGAAGAGCATAAGGTGGTGAGGAGCTTGGAAAAGGAAGTCTGCTGGAATTGTGGATCTGTTGGACATATGAGGCGTAATTGTTTGAAGATGGCTCAGGGAAACCAGGGTTCTGTACCGCAAGGAGATGTTGGAGACCTTAATGTGTTAGCTGGTGCTGCAACAGTGCGGCTGGGGAATGATGGTTCTGTAAGGAAGAAAGCTCGTCTGTTGAAGCCCTGGGGTGGTGATGTCTTTTCAGGTAACCTTGTTATGTAACCCTTGCCTAGTTATCTTAGTTTGGTTTCTTTTGGTCTTTCTTTGCATGGTAGGTGTGGTTTTGTTGCTAGCCTGTTGGGGTAGTAGTTGTGTTGTTTCGAAAACAACTCTAGTGTGAAGAGGGTATTAGTGAATATCTTGTGGGTAAAGGGCTATTAGGGTGTTAGAGTTGGTCAAGTTGGAAGTGGAATAGGAGGCTGTTCTTAGACGGATTCGGAGGATGTTATTGGTGGGTGTGAACCGACATTCATGCACAGTTAAAATCATTTGTTATATGGTATAATATATATGTGCTGGTCCATGCATACATGTGGCATGACATTAGAGGTATTGCATACATGTACATCAGGCATTGATAGGGCATATTGGTGACCATGCATACAAACGTTCACACTCGCTAATAACTAATCGAGTCTGTTAGTGTTGTGATAGAGTTAGGTTGGTTGATGGTTTTTTTAGAGGTTCTTTTGGTGCAAGGAGAATGTTAGAAGTTGTGGAGGGTGTTAAGCGAGCTGTTAGTAATAGTGAGTGCGGTGTAGCATGTTGGTAGAAAGAAAGTGTTCGGCGCTAAATGAGTATAGTGGTATGGTGGTAAGGAAGTTACCAATTGAAGTTGGGGTCGGTTAGGTGGTTTTGAATAGTTGGTAGAAGTGATAGTTCCTTGGTGTTAAGTAATGTTGCAGGTTAGTGGATGTGTTTCCAGAGTGCTGAGGTATCTTGGCATTGATGTTGTGTTGAAGGTTGTAGGAAAGGGTTAGCCTGATAGAAGTTTTGTAATCCTAATAGATATGCGTGTGTAGAATGGGCGGTGTCCTGGTAAGGCTAGTGTTGTAGTCAAAGCTTGAAGTGGAAGGGCAATGCAAAATCGAAGGCCATTGTTGGTTGGATGGGTTCTTGTGAGAGGTGGTTAGCTGGCTGTGATTAAGTAAATTCTTTCTGAAGACAGCTGGTGATGTATGGACCGGCTGACGGAGTCAAGGTTGGGGTTTTGTGATGTGATTATCTGGTGAAGGGTGAGAAGTTCTGGTGAGTGGTTGTGGTAATGATAGTGGCGGATGTGAGGGAATATCAGCTATGCGTTGTGAGGTTTGAGTAAGCAGTTAATGCTTAAGGATTCTTGTTTGGTGTGGTAACCTTTGGAAGAGGTTGAGCAGTTGTGCAAGGGGTTTCAGAAGCAGTTGGCTGGTGTCACCGTGTGTGCGAGTTTTGGAATTGTGAGTTAAGGTGATGTATGCTACAAAAAGGTTGAGGGTCCTTCGGGTTGTTGTTGGGGCTGTGTGCAGTCCGGAAGTGTGGAAGGTTAAGATGTGGTTAACGTTTGAGTGTTCTGGGGTTTGTGATCAGTATGTGGTGGTGTTGGGTTTGGTGGAGTTATTGTCTGGAAGTGTTCAGAGGAGGTTAAGTCTCCTGTGTTGCTTTGTGAGTTGTTTTGAAAAGTTTGGTTGTGCTCTTTCCGCAGGTTGAAATTTCGAGGACGAAATTTCTTAAGGGGGGAGAGTTGAGCCCAAAGTTCAAGGAGAGAAAATCCCAAGAAACAAGGAGGACGGCTGGAAAGTAGATTCCTTGAAGATTTAGTCTTTATTAGAATCATACTTTAATTTAAAGTTGTAATCCTTGTTAACTTAGAAAACTTGAGCCCAAAGCTTATATAAGGGCATGTATTTTAACCTAGGGCACATATCATATCGCATACCCCATAACCGATAACCAAAAACCCCTAGCCGTTTACCCGCCGCCGACATGTTCTAAATTCCCCTTAGGGCCACGGGTTGATTTGTAAAGTAGTTGCAAGGGTTGTTTTGTTTTAGGAATTTTCAGTTCAATAAAATAAACTTCAAGTTCTCTTATTTTGGTTATTAATATCTTGCCAGAGCATCGGGAGAGCATTGTGAGGTTATCTATTTACTTAGCATCGGGAGAGTTAAGTATACGAAAGAAATAAGAGCAAGTTCTCTAGTTTATAGTTGAACTATCTCGTGCCTAGGGATAGGGCGAGGTTAAGTGGCTAAAGAAGAATTCATACACATCGGTGTTCATCCTTCGATTCACGCCGGGAGGTATCATCAAGACGTGATCATCGACAGACTTGGACCTAGGGATAGGCCAAGGCAGATCTGGGATTCTTGCCAAACTTGAAAGTACTGAGTTGAGTGTTCGCTGCCGCGACGATCAACGGACTGCTGCCGTGACAGGTGCTGCCGCGACGGGCGCGACGATAGAACTGGATTTCCTAAACTCTGCAATACCTGCAGTACTGAGCAATTCAATACCAGCCCATTCTCTCTATCTTGATATTTCTATTCTTTTATTTACGTCTACTTTATTATTCTCGTGACAACTCTCAAATATTTCATTTACTTTCGTGCAATGAATTAAGGTGACGCTATTAGCCCAATCCATGTGGGGACGATATCCGATACTCTCGTATCACTTTACTACTTGCGTCGTGTATACTTGCACTACCATTGCGATAGACTATTTTACACGCAACATTATGATCTTGTATGAGATGGTGTTTGCTATTTTAAAGCATGTTTAATTTTGGGATATGAGATGATTTTTAATGATGCATTGTAAGTAGTGAGTTAACATGGTTTTATGGGTATATTGGCAAGTGGATGATGTAATTTTAATGATGCATTGTAAGTAGTGAGTTTAACATGGTTTTACGGATGCGTTGGTCGACCATTGGATGTGAGTGCACTATAATCTATAAATCGTACGTGTGTCTAGCTACGTGACATAATAGGGGTGAGTCTATTGCGGGTGGTAGAGGTGAGTATATCACTATGGGTTAGGGGTGAGCCTAATTCCATTTGTAGCCATTAAGATGGAGGTGAGCCCATCATTGAGTATAGGGGTCAGCATATTCAAGTTCGTGTATCTGATATTGTTTGTAAAAGTGATAGAGGTGGGTCTATCACAACGCATAGGGGTGAGCCTATGTCGGGATGTTGTAAGCCAATATATGTGTTTATTGTTGCCCATGTATCATGGTTATAATGAATGCATAATGGATTATTGTGCATGAGATGCTTGATGATGAGATGTTGCATAGGACAAATCTATGCATATGAATTAAGCAAGTGAGGCTTAATGTGGATTTGCATTGTGAACAATGCATGTGGCTAATGATACATGTAGAACATGGTTAAAGAATGGTTTGCTTTGGTTTTGAAAGCTTGAATTGAGATTGAGCATGATATGGCTTCAACTTGTGTTTTAAAAACTGCATTGTTGATGTGTTTTGAGCTTTCCCTCACTAAGCAAGAGTGCTTACGCTCCGCTTTCCAACAATGCAGATAACTAAGCTTGAGGGATGAGGAGTAGCAAGTGAAAGCACCTAATTCATCACTCAAACTCAAGTATGAACTTTGGTGGTTTTAAATAAGTAGATTTTGGCAATGTGGAAAGAACCTCGGTTTGGGAGACTTGTTTTAGAACTTCCTGGTTGAGATATGTTGATTTGTCTATTTGGGGTTTGTAAAATGACCATTATATGTTGCTTGAGGAAGAATGAATCTTTTTGTATGTTTTATGGTAATGCTCATGAGATGCATGTTATATCTTTCTAGAATTACATGTGTTGGATTGGTAAAACCCTTGTAGTTGCATTTAAGTATGATTGACATGTAGTATATGCTTAGGGATGTTTATCTATTGATGCTTGAGCATGCTTGGCTTATTAAAATGCATTTTAGAGCTGCATGTGAAGCCTATATGGTATGTGTATCGATACTCGGGTTCGAATATTGATACTCAAAGGCTTTTTGCAGGCTAAACAACACGGGGGTATCGATACAATTTGCCCGCGTATCGATACACTTGGGCTATCCTTGAACGTCGTACCGATATGCGGGGAAGGGTATCGATACCTTTTTCCCAATTAAGCTACTGTCTTCCCGCATATCGATACGGACCTCAGGGGTACGGATACTCGACCGTTGTTTTCAGTTAAAAGTACCTTTTAAAGTCTGAAAAGTTACAATTTGGTCCATGAATGTTGTATGTGCAATAGGATGAGTTTGGATGGTCCGTTTGTGATGAAATTTGACATGGAAACATGTTTCATGACTAAATAATGGATGGTAATCTTAAAATTGGATTGGTCCATATAATTTGCTAAAATTACAGTTTAGTCCTTAAATGTGTAACTTGCGCAATTGAACCCCTAAACGAATTCCGATCGTTGTGCAGTTTTCTTCTAAGTTATTTGTTGAACACATAGGACTTAAAATGCATCTAGGAAAAAAGAGAGAAAAGAAAAAGGTCGTTAATCGAAGTCGGCTTTAGCGAGTTGGCTTCGGTTTTCCCCGTGTAATCTTCTTAGTTCTGGTCGGGCGTCTAGGTCGGGCTAAGGGGGTTACATTTCTCATCTCCGTCTCAAGGTTCACACATGGGAGCTACCCACCACCGTTGTGACACTCATGGTGGAGTATTCGGTTCACCATATAAACCCCTCAACACCACTAATTGGTAGATGTATAACCCCACTAATGAGAGACGTGACGCCACACACACATACCTCAATCGTTAGGGTACTTGGATGGAGTATTCGGTACACCGTATAAACCCCTCAACATCCAAGGTGACTTGTTTATAGTGTACTCAAGCTTATAGCATGCTAACTATATCTGGTAACATTTATAAATCATTTTCATAACTTCACTTTCCAATATAATTCACATTACACCACATACCTCACTATTTTCAAAGCATCATCATTAAATCATTTTCCAAAGCATTAACCCATGCTTTAAATCACAAGTATAAAACATATACTTACAAGGATCACTTACCATGTGCATCCTTCATCAACACATCATTAAGAATAACAAACCATATGCTTTAAACATGTTTAAAAAGTAGGTAACATTAATTCGAAACCAAGTGCATAAAAACCATTTCATAGTAGAACAACTAAGAGAGAAATTCCTTATACTTACTTCTGAACTTAGACAAGAGTTTCAAGCTTACATCTAAGTTCCCAAAACCACCTTTAAAAACATTCCAAAGCTGAAATCCATATTCTCGCACACCGACACACAAAACCTTGATTAGCTGACGCGAAACTAAGCGTTTGAAGCTCCTAAAACCTCAATGGTTGCTTCTGAAACGTTCTCCCCTGTAACGCCCCGGTTTTGGGCTTAGAAGTTTTAGGGTTCGGACCGGTTCGGTCGGAGTGCGGTTCGAATATATAAAGGTAAAATTAGGAAAGCCTAGTTTGGGTTGCATTAAAAATATGGAAAATGTCTTAAAATCCTCTTTTATTATATATAAGTGAATGGTGAAATCAATTTTACAAAATGAGGTTTGGAAGAGTGACATTTTGGTTAGTGACCAAAATGTAATTTTTGAAAACTGCGTGACTGTTTTAGAAAGGATTGAAACTTTGAATCTTTAAGGAGCTATTTACCCAATGGGAGTTTCTCCAGATTTTTCTTAAATATTAAATGATTTATTATTGGTTTTAAAATAAAGGAAAAGGGAGGGAAGATATTTTCCTATTTCCAACTAACTTTCCACATTTTCCATTTTCATTTTCTCTCATCTTTTGTAACGCCCCGGTTTTGGGCTTAGAAGTCTTGGGCGTTGACCGGTTGGTCAAAGTGCTGTTCGAATCTTAAGAGGTTAAATTAGGAAAGCCTAGTTCGGGTTGCATTAAAAATATGGAAAAATGTTCTAAAATCATCTTTTAATATAATTAAGTGAACTGTGAAATCAATTTTGGAAAATGAGTTTTGGAAGGGTGACATTTTGGCTAGTGACCAAAATGTAATTTTCGCAAGTTTGGTGGCTGTTTTATAAAGGGTTGAAACTTTGAATCTTTAAGGAGCTATTTACCCAAAGAGAGTTTCTCCAGATTTTTCTAAGATATTTTGAGTTATAATTCTGATTTTAAAGTATATCAAAAGGAGGGAAAAGCCATTAGGCTAATTTTCATAACTAACTTCTCATTTTCTTTCTCTCATTTTCTCTCAACCCAAACACTCCATTTCCAGAGATTTGTTTCTGATTTTCTCACCTAAATTCCTCCTTTCAACTCTCATTTGATTCCTAATCATTGTATCTTCAAAACCTCTTCAATTGCTAATTGTTTCAACAAGGATTTTGATTCCAAAAAGAGGAGAAACTCAAGTTTGGAGGTAAGAACGTCCTTCTCCTCTAAACTATCAGTTCTTTACTAAAATTCCTAAGTTTTCAATCCTAAATTGATGTTTAATTAAAGGTTTTAAAGTGTTGAAATGGATCTTAGCTTATTATGCAAGATTTTGATGATTTTTTGATGATTTTCGTTAGATCTGAGTAATCTGTGATTTGAGAGGTGTTTTTGATGTTAAATGATCTCTAATTTGATAAGGAATTGAGTCTTGATTGATGCAATCCCGGATAGGTTGAGTTTCCTAAGTTTAGCTTGTGTTTCAAGGTAGTTTTTGAGGTGATCTTGTGGATCTGATGTTGCTAGAGGTATAAGGATGTTTATAGGTTGTTTTTAGATGTGTTATGATGTTAATGGAAGTGAGGTTTTGCTGGTTTATGGCTGGGCTTTGTTTAGAAGTGTTTTGGATGCATTTTCGGTTGTGTTTGGTGGCCGAAAATGGAGGTTGAATGAGAGCAGCGAGTTTAGGTGCTTTCATTGAAGCAATTAATGCATGATGATGCATTAATCCTCTGCTTTGATGTGTTGAAACAGGGGAGGCATCTTTGGATCCAAGGTTGGTTGATCCGGAAGCTTGATTTGGTGCTTTGGCTTGAAGCAAAGTAGAAATCGGTGAGTGCATTTGTGGAAATTGGATTTTCAGCTTTAAAACCAAGGTTTGAAGGTTTTGGGGAGATTAGTTAAGTCTAAACAACTTTGCTAAGCTCAAGTGTAAGTTTTCGGATTTTCTCTCTAGTGGTGGCCATGATTTTGTTGTGATGCAAATTGGTGAATTGCATGTTTTAATTACTGTTTTGAAAGCATGTTTTAGCATGGTATTTGCTGATGTTTTAAGCCATATGTTGAAGGTAACTCTAGGTAGGAGTTCCTTGATTTGATACATTGAAATTATGAGGTTTGATGCTTTGAAATGCATGTTGAATATGGCTTGGTTTAATGCTTTAAAATAGTGGATTATATGATGTAAAAGATGTATATTGGCAAGTGATGTTTTGAAAATGTTAAGGTCACTAAGGTGGTTAAAAGTCCTTGAGTGAGCCTTGTTACTTAAGAACATCAAGGTGGTTAAAAGTTCTTGGATGGTTCTTGTTGCGGACACTAAGGTGGTTAAAAGTCCTTAGGTGATCCTTTCCATGGTGTTTAAAAGTCCATGGGGCCAAGGTGTTTAAAAGTCCTTGGGGCCAAGGTGTTTAAAAGTCCTTGGGGTGATTCAAGCATTGGACACAAAGGTGGTTAAAAGTCCTTGTGTGGTCCTTATTCATGGTGTTTAAAAGTCCATGGCCAAGGTGTTTAAAAGTCCTTGGGGCCAAGGTGTTTAAAAGTCCTTGGGAAAGTTATTGAACTTGTTTTAATAAATGAAATGTATCACTTGAGCCAATATGACATGTTAAGAATATTGTGAAGCATGAGATGCTTGTTTTAATGTTTATTTTGAAGCATGGGATTGCTTGTTTAAAAGTATGCTTTTGAGCATGTGCAAAGGTTGATTATAAGCATGTTTTGTAAATGTTTTTAATTGCATTATTGAATGGTTTTTAAGAGCACACCTCACTAAGCTTTTGCTTACGCTCTCTCGTTTTCTTAATTCAATAATGCAGAGCACTAGAGTATCTTGAAGGGCAACAAGAAGGGCAAGAGTTCAAGTACAAGTAGAGCTCAATGTATGGAAGGTTTTTGTTAAACATTTTAGCTTTTGGATGATTTGGCAATGGGGGACCAATGTGTATGTTTTGGGAGGTGTTTGGAACTCCCTAGTATGTTGAAGGATGATGTGAATGCTGGTTTTTGGATTGGATTCTTACATGCTTGTTGTGGAAGTTTGTGCTTGAATAGCAAGCTTGTGTAGGAAGCATGCCTATAGAATTGCGGCTTTTTGCTTGTGATGTTGTTTTGTTGAATTGATGATGCAAATATGTCCTATATATGTTGAATTGCATGCTGGTAAAGTTTGGTAGCATTTGGAGCATGTTTGAATGATCAATTGCATGTTTTGGTATGCTAGTTTGCTGAAATCTGTGCAGGCGTTTCGGAACAGTGTGCACCGTTTCGGAACGGGTGCCTGGAATGAACCCAGGGGTCCGAAACGGTATGCACCGTTTCGAAACGGTTTGGCCTCTGCCAGACCCCCGTTGCGGAACTGGTTTTGGAACGGCCCGTGTTTCGGAACAGGGTCAACCTGTTTCGGAACGGTCGACCGTTGGGGGCTGACATGGGCAGTTATATGTTTTGAAATGTTTGTGTTTTGGTCCTGAATCTTGTTTGTGCAATTGTATGAGTTTGAGAAGTCCTTTTGAGCTGAAATTTCACAGAGAAGCATGAAACTTGACTAATTTCAAGTTGGTAAGATTAATTTGGGTTAAGTCCTTTAATTTATCAGAAATTACAATTTGGTCCCTAAAGTTGTAATTTGTTCAATTGGGTCCCTGTTTGATCTCTGATGTTTGTGATCTTTGAGTATGTTGTTTGTGTGATCACAATTAGGGTTAATGAGCATCTAGATAAGATTAAAAAGAAAGAAAAAGGGTCGTTAATCAAGGTTGACTTTGGTTTTCCCCGTGTGACTTTCTTAATTCGGGTCAACCGTCTAGGCCGGGTTAAGGGGGTTACATTTGGTGGTATCAGAGCTGAGTTCTCGAGTAATTGGGAATGTTTGTATGCATGATTGAAGTATGTTTGACTTGTATGCTTGTGGTTTGAAAGCATGTTTAGTGGCTTGAGATTTGGATGCATTTGAGATGTATGCTGTGATGTTGCATGTTGAGGGTACCCATTGCCAAACAAAAGCTAAAGAAATGATGTCGATTTTAAAAGAAATTGAGCTTGAATACTTGGAATTGCTTACCTTGCTTGGCCTGACTATGTTTTATTTGTATTGTTATGCATGGTAAAAGTATGGCACCACGTAGAGAGTTAAGGAGTAGCGTGAGAGCTACGACTCCGGATGGGAATGAGAATGATGAGAATGCGGGTTGTGCTGTGTTACCTCCTCCTTCACCTGGTGGTGGTGGTGCTGAGGGAGGGAGAGTTGGAGTTGAAGCAGCTGGTGCTAGAGCTGCAGGACCTTAGGTTGGTCAGGGGCAAGCTATGCCTGATATGACGATGCTGGTACAAGCTATTGCGGGTGCTTTTCGAGCAGCAGTAGCTGGAGCTCAAGGAGCTGGGCATCAGGGAGATGTTGGTGTGAGACTACCCTTAGAGCGTCTGCGCAGTCTTGGTGGGACTGAGTTTAGGGGTATGTCAGCTGAGAGGTCGGAAGCTTGGCTAGAAAGTACCAAGCGTATCTTGGGACAGATGAGCTGCACTGATGTGCAAAAGTTGGGATGTGTTGTGTCCTTGCTGCAGAGCGATGCTTATACGTGGTGGACGACCACAATCTCTAGAATGGCTGAAGCTGATGTCACTTGGACATTCTTTCAGAATGCGTTCAAGAGGAGATATCTGGGAGTGAGATATCTGGATGAGAAAAAGCGTGAATTCATGACTCTGACCCAAGGGAGCATGAGTGTGGCTGAGTATGAGGTGCAGTTTGTGCGACTCAGTCAGTATGCACCGGAGCTGATTCCTGATGAGCGGGAAAGGTGCGAAAGGTTTCGTTATGGTCTCATAACGGAGGTAAAGATGTATGTGCTGGCCACTGAGTATGATGATTTTGATGTGTTAGTGGGTCGAGCAAAGGACATAGAGATGAATCTGAGTTTGTCTGCGAAGGGTGCTGGAGCGAGTTCTGGGAAGAGAGCTGCTGAATATAGTTCCGGAGGTGGACGGAACAAGAGGGGACGTGATCAGAGGTATCAGTCCTCAGCTAAGAGAGGTGGAGGTGCACCTGCTAGGGGTGGCAATGCTAGAGCTGACCCTAGTGCTTGTTGGATCTGTGGTTCTCGTGGTCACTTGAAGCGTGACTGTCCTCGTGCTGTGAGGGAGGTGCAAGCTCCTGTTGTGGCAGCTGGTTTTGAATGCTGGAATTGTGGTTCTGCAGACCACTTGAGGCGAGATTGTCTGAGGTTGGCTGGTGGCCAAGAGCGTGCTCCTGTTGCTGCTGCACCGCAGAGAGGTCATGGGCGCGGCCGTGGTAATTTCCAGAGGCTCGTGGAGTAGCCCATGTCGTGGCTATTCAGCCCGAGGGTGGAGGCCAGGCGAGGGTGTATGCTCAGCGCGAGGGAAGGAATGATGCAGATGTGATTGCAGGTACCTTTACTTTGCAATCCTTGTCATTGCTTTCTTTGATTGATTCTGGATCTACGCATTCATACATTTTGCGTGAGCATGCTGAATTGCTTGGTTTGCCTGTTGAGTCTTTGGATGTTGGTGTTCGTGTCACTAGTTCTTTTGGTGAAACTGTTGTGACTCGAAAGCTTTATAGAAGGTGTCCTTTGGTTGTTCAAGAGCATGTCTTTCATGTTGATCTTATGGAGCTGCCCTTTTATGGTTTTGATGTGATCCTTGGTATGGATTGGCTTGCTGAGCATCATGCTGTTGTGGATTGTGAGAATAAGCGGGTTTCGCTTAAGCTTGCGGATGATTATGAAGTGGTGGTGGTTGGAGAGAATGTGAAGTTTCTTGCCAATGTTGTTTCTACCTTGGAGGCGAGTAGGATGTTGAGGCAAGGCTGTGAAGCTTATCTAGCTTTTGTGATGAATTCTTGTTCTAAGGAGTTGAGGGTGCAAGATATCAGGGTTGTGAAGGAGTTTCCTGGTGTTTTTCCTGAGGAGTTGCCTGGTTTACCTCCTAATCGTGAGGTGGAGTTTGGAATTGAGCTGTATGAGAATACAACTCCTGTGTCCATTACTCCCTATAGAATGGCACCTAAGGAGCTGAAGGAGCTGAAGACGCAGTTGCAAGAGCTGCTTGATCGTGGTTTCATCCGGCCGAGTGTGTCACCTTGGGGAGCACCGGTCTTGTTTGTGAAGAAGAAAGATGGCACTATGAGGATGTGCATTGATTACCGTCAGCTGAACAAGTTGACTATCAAGAATCGGTATCCTTTGCCGAGGATTGATGATCTCTTTGATCAATTTCGGGGAGCTGCTGTGTTCTCTAAAATTGACTTGAGGTCAGGGTATTATCAGTTGAAGGTGAAGGATGTGGATGTGCCTAAGACAGCTTTCAGGACAAGGTATGGGCATTATGAGTTCCTTGTGATGCCGTTTGGTTTGACAAATGCTCCTGCTGCTTTCATGGACATGATGAATCGTGTGTTTCATGAATACCTGGACAAGTTCGTTGTGGTGTTCATTGATGATATTCTCGTGTACTCGCGTACTGAGGAGGAGCACGAAGAGCATTTGAGGATTGTTTTGCAAGCTTTGTTGGAGAATCAGCTTTATGCTAAGCTGAGCAAGTGTGAGTTCTGGCTTAGGGAGGTGGTGTTTCTTGGGCATGTGGTCTCAGCTGAGGGGATTCATGTTGATCCTCAGAAGATCGAGGCGGTGATGAACTGGAAAGTTCCCAAGTCTGTTCATGAGGTCCGTAGTTTCCTTGGTTTGGCAGGATACTACCGAAGGTTTGTGGATGGTTTTTCCAAGATTGCTGCTCCTTTGACGAAGTTGTTGCAGAAAGATGTTAAGTATGAGTGGACAGAAGTGAGACAGCAGGCTTTTGAGAAGCTGAAGATGGCTTTGACTCAAGCTCCTATCTTGATTCAGCCTGAATCAGGGAAAGAGTTTGTGGTTTACAGTGATGCATCCTATGTTGGTTTGGGGTGTGTGCTGATGCAAGAGGGTAAGGTTGTGGCTTATGCATCGCGGCAGTTGAAGGTGCATGAGCGCAATTATCCTACGCATGATATTGAGCTGGAAGCAGTGGTTTTTGCTCTGAAGATCTGGAGGCATTATCTGTATGGTGAGAAGTGTACTGTGTACACGGATCATAAGAGTTTGAGGTATCTGATGTCTCAGAAGGAGTTGAATCTTAGGCAGCGGCGTTGGTTGGAGTTGCTCAAGGATTATGATCTGACGATAGAGTATCATCTTGGAAAGGCTAATGTTGTTGCGGATGCCTTGAGTAGGAAGGTAGCTGTTGAGTTGAGGGCTATGTTTGCTAGCTTGAGTATATCGCGAGATGGTGGTCTGGTTGCTGAGTTGCAAGTGAAACCATCGTTGGTTCAGTTGATCAAGGATAAGCAGTTGCTGGATGATTCCTTGGTGTCTCATGTTCAGGATATCGCGGAGGGTAGACCTTCGGATTTATGTTTTAATAATGATGGAGTGTTGTGCTTTGGGAGTCGAATAGTAGTGCCTGATGATGCTGAGTTGAGGCGTGCTATTCTGACTGAAGGTCATAGTAGTCCTTTTGCTATACACCCTGGTAGTACTAAGATGTATCGTGAACTCCGTGATGAGTACTATTGGGTGGGTTTGAAGAAGGATGTTGCAGAGTTTGTGAGCAAGTGTTTGGTGTGTCAGCGGGTTAAGGCTGAACATCAGGTTCCTTCTGGTTTGTTGCAACCGTTGAAAATCCCTGAATGGAAGTGGGAGAGGGTTACCATGGATTTTGTATCTGGTTTACCTTTGTCTCCATCGAAGAAGAACTCTGTTTGGGTGATTGTGGATCGCCTGACGAAGTGTGCGCATTTCTTGCCTGTGCATACAACGTTTTCTTTGGACAAGCTGGCAGAGCTGTACATTGCTGAGATTGTGAGGCTACATGGTGTGCCTAAGTCGATTATGTCGGATAGGGATCCGAGGTTCACATCGCGTTTTTGGCAGTGTTTGCATCAAGCTCTGGGTACAAGGTTGCATTTCAGTACATCCTATCATCCTCAGTCGGATGGTCAGTCTGAGCGAGTTATTCAGATTTTGGAGGATATGTTGAGATGCTGCGTGATTGAGTTCCAAGATTCTTGGGAGAAGCATCTGCCTTTGGTTGAGTTCGCTTATAACAATAGTTATCAGGCGAGTATACAGATGGCACCTTATGAGGCTCTGTATGGGAGGAGGTGTAGGACTCCCCTTTGTTGGGCTGAAACTGGTCAAAAGTTGGTTTCGATGCCGGCTTTATTGAAGGGAACCACCGAGAAGGTGAAGCTCATTTGTGAGCAGTTGAAGGCTGCTTCTGACCGGCAGAAATCTTACGCGGATTTGAAGCGTAAGGAGATAGAGTATGCGGTGGGTGACCGTGTGTTCTTGAAGGTTTCACCTTGGAAGAAGGTGATGAGGTTTGGTCGGAAGGGTAAGTTGAGCCCAAGATACATTGGACCGTATGAGGTTGTTGAGCGTGTGGGTCCTGTCGCGTATCGGTTGAGGTTACCTCAGGAGCTGGAGAAGATTCATGATGTGTTCCATGTTTCTATGCTCCAGAAGTATAGATCTGATCCTTCGCATGTGATGCCTGTGGAGGAAGTGGTTTTGAATCCGGATTTGACCTATGATGAGGATCCGGTGAAGGTTCTGGATTCAGATAGTAAGGTTCTTCGTGGCAAGACCATTGAGTTGGTGAAGGTGCTGTGGAAGCATCGAGGTGTTGAGGAAGCCACGTGGGAGCGGAAGGAAGACATGCTGAAGCAGTTTCCTTATCTCTTTCCTTCAGGTAAATTTCGAGGACGAAATTTCTTAAGGGGGGAGAGTTGTAACGCCCCGGTTTTGGGCTTAGAAGTCTTGGGCGTTGACCGGTTGGTCAAAGTGCTGTTCGAATCTTAAGAGGTTAAATTAGGAAAGCCTAGTTCGGGTTGCATTAAAAATATGGAAAAATGTTCTAAAATCATCTTTTAATATAATTAAGTGAACTGTGAAATCAATTTTGGAAAATGAGTTTTGGAAGGGTGACATTTTGGCTAGTGACCAAAATGTAATTTTCGCAAGTTTGGTGGCTGTTTTATAAAGGGTTGAAACTTTGAATCTTTAAGGAGCTATTTACCCAAAGGGAGTTTCTCCAGATTTTTCTAAGATATTTTGAGTTATAATTCTGATTTTAAAGTATATCAAAAGGAGGGAAAAGCCATTTGGCTAATTTTCATAACTAACTTCTCATTTTCTTTCTCTCATTTTCTCTCAACCCAAACACTCCATTTCCAGAGATTTGTTTCTAATTTTCTCACCTAAATTCCTCCTTTCAACTCTCATTTGATTCCTAATCATTGTATCTTCAAAACCTCTTCAATTGCTAATTGTTTCAACAAGGATTTTGATTCCAAAAAGAGGAGAAACTCAAGTTTGGAGGTAAGAACGTCCTTCTCCTCTAAACTATCAGTTCTTTACTGAAATTCCTAAGTTTTCAATCCTAAATTGATGTTTAATTAAAGGTTTTAAAGTGTTGAAATGGATCTTGGCTTATTATGCAAGATTTTGATGATTTTTTGATGATTTTCGTTAGATCTGAGTAATCTGTGATTTGAGAGGTCTTTTTGATGTTAAATGATCTCTAATTTGATAAGGAATTGAGTCTTGATTGATGCAATCCCGGATAGGTTGAGTTTCCTAAGTTTAGCTTGTGTTTCAAGGTAGTTTTTGAGGTGATCTTGTGGATCTGATGTTGCTGGAGGTATAAGGATGTTTATAGGTTGTTTTTAGATGTGTTATGATGTTAATGGAAGTGAGGTTTTGCTGGTTTATGGTTGGGCTTTGTTTAGAAGTGTTTTGGATGCATTTTCGGTTGTGTTTGGTGGCCGAAAATGGAGGTTGAATGAGAGCAGTGAGTTTAGGTGCTTTCATTGAAGCAATTAATGCATGATGATGCATTAATCCTCTGCTTTGATGTGTTGAAACAGGGGAGGCATCTTTGGATCCAAGGTTGGTTGATCCGGAAGCTTGATTTGGTGCTTTGGCTTGAAGCAAAGTAGAAATCGATGAGTGCATTTGTGGAAATTGGATTTTCAGCTTTAAAACCAAGGTTTGAAGGTTTTGGGGAGCTTAGTTAAGTCTAAACAACTTTGCTAAGCTCAAGTGTAAGTTTTCGGATTTTCTCTCTAGTGGTGGCCATGATTTTGTTGTGATGCAAATTGGTGAATTGCATGTTTTAATTACTGTTTTGAAAGCATGTTTTAGCATGGTATTTGCTGATGTTTTAAGCCATATGTTGAAGGTAACTCTAGGTAGGAGTTCCTTGATTTGATACATTGAAATTATGAGGTTTGATGCTTTGAAATGCATGTTGAATATGGCTTGGTTTAATGCTTTAAAACAGTGGATTATATGATGTAAAAGATGTATATTGGCAAGTGATGTTTTGAAAATGTTAAGGTCACTAAGGTGGTTAAAAGTCCTTGAGTGAGCCTTGTTACTTAAGAACATCAAGGTGGTTAAAAGTCCTTGGATGGTTCTTGTTGCGGACACTAAGGTGGTTAAAAGTCCTTAGGTGATCCTTTCCATGGTGTTTAAAAGTCCATGGGGCCAAGGTGTTTAAAAGTCCTTGGGGACAAGATGTTTAAAAGTCCTTGGGGTGATTCAAGCATTGGACACAAAGGTGGTTAAAAGTCCTTGTGTGGTCCTTATTCATGGTGTTTAAAAGTCCATGGCCAAGGTGTTTAAAAGTCCTTGGGGCCAAGGTGTTTAAAAGTCCTTGGGAAAGTTATTGAACTTGTTTTAATAAATGAAATGTATCACTTGAGCCAATATGACATGTTAAGAATATTGTGAAGCATGAGATGCTTGTTTTAATGTTTATTTTGAAGCATGGGATTGCTTGTTTAAAAGTATGCTTTTGAGCATGTGCAAAGGTTGATTATAAGCATGTTTTGTAAATGTTTTTAATTGCATTATTGAATGGTTTTTAAGAGCACACCTCACTAAGCTTTTGCTTACGCTCTCTCGTTTTCTTAATTCAATAATGCAGAGCACTAGAGTATCTTGAAGGGCAGCAAGAAGGGCAAGAGTTCAAGTACAAGTAGAGCTCAATGTATGGAAGGTTTTTGTTAAACATTTTAGCTTTTGGATGATTTGGCAATGGGGGACCAATGTGTATGTTTTGGGAGGTGTTTGGAACTCCCTAGTATGTTGAAGGATGATGTGAATGCTGGTTTTTGGATTGGATTCTTACATGCTTGTTGTGGAAGTTTGTGCTTGAATAGCTAGCTTGTGTAGGAAGCATGCCTATAGAATTGGGGCTTTTTGCTTGTGATGTTGTTTTGTTGAATTGATGATGCAAATATGTCCTATATATGTTGAATTGCATGCTGGTAAAGTTTGGTAGCATTTGGAGCATGTTTGAATGATCAATTGCATGTTTTGGTATGCTAGTTTGCTGAAATCTGTGCAGGCGTTTCGGAACAGTGTGCACCGTTTCGGAACGGGTGCCTGGAATGAACCCAGGGGTCCGAAACGGTATGCACCGTTTCGAAACGGTTTGGCCTCTGCCAGACCCCCGTTGCGGAACTAGTTTCGGAACGGCCCGTGTTTCGGAACAGGGTCAACCTGTTTCGGAACGGTCGACCGTTGGGGGCTGACATGGGCAGTTATATGTTTTGAAATGTTTGCGTTTTGGTCCTGAATCTTGTTTGTGCAATTGTATGAGTTTGAGAAGTCCTTTTGAGCTGAAATTTCACAGAGAAGCATGAAACTTGACTAATTTCAAGTTGGTAAGATTAATTTGGGTTAAGTCCTTTAATTTATCAGAAATTACAATTTGGTCCCTAAAGTTGTAATTTGTTCAATTGGGTCCCTGTTTGATCTCTGATGTTTGTGATCTTTGAGTATGTTGTTTGTGTGATCACAATTAGGGTTAATGAGCATCTAGATAAGATTAAAAAGAAAAAAAAGGGTCGTTAATCAAGGTTGACTTTCGGGTTGACTTTGGTTTTCCCCGTGTGACTTTCTTAATTCGGGTCAACCGTCTAGGCCGGGTTAAGGGGGTTACATCTTTTCTCTCAAACCAAACATATTTCTCCAGAGCTTTTTCCTCTGATTTTGTCATCTAAATCACACATTTCAATTCTCTTTTGATCTCAAATCATCTCTTCATCAAAACCATACCATTTGCTATTTGGATCTTCAAGCATTTTGGTTCTAAAAAGGGAGAAACTCAAGTTTAGAGGTATGAACGTCCTTCTCCTCTAAATTCTCAGTTCTTTACTGAAATTCCCAAGTTATCAATCCTTAATTTATGTTTTATAAAAGGTTTTATGGTTGTGTTCTTGATTTTGGCTTAAAATGCAAGATTTGGTTGATTTGTGTTAAAATTCGTATGATATGTTTGAGCAGTGATTTGAGGTGTCTTTTTGATGTTAAATGAATGTTAAATTGATGAGGAATTGAGGTTTAATCAATGCAATCCCGGATAGGTTAAATTTCCTAAGTTTTACTTGAGTTTTTGATGGTTTTTGGAGTGATCTTGATGATTTGTTATAGCTGGAGGTATAAGGGTGATGTTAGATCCTTTTTGGATGTTAATTGATGTTTAAGAATGTTTAGATTTGAAGGATCTTGGCTGGGTAGTGTTGTGGAGTTGTTTGGATGCATTTTCGGTTGTGTTTAGTAGCCGAAAATGGAGTGTGGATGAAGCAGCGAGTTTAGGTGCTTTCATTGAAGATATTAATGCATGATGATGCATTAATCCTCTGCTTTGATGTGTTTAAAATAGGGGAGTCAACTTTGGATCCTTGTGGTGGTGATCCGGAAGCTTGATTGGTGTTTCGGCAAGTGGCGAAACGGAATCGGTGAGTGGATTTTGGTTTTCGGCTTTGAAACCAATGTTTTGAAGGTTTGGGAGTTTAGTTTAAGTCTAAGCAACTTAACAAAGCTCAAGAGTAAGTTTTCGGAAAAACTCTCTTGATGATGAACCATGGATTGGTTGTATGCAATGTGATTGTTTGCATGTTTTAAATTCTGTTTTGAAAGCATATTTTAGCATGTTAGTTGCTGAATTTATAACCCATGTGATGAAGGATGCTCAAGGTAAGAGATCCTTGTTTTTAATCATTGTTTAAATGAGGATTGATGCTTAATGATGCATGATGATTATGGCTTTGATAAATGCTTTAAAACAGTGGGATATTGTTGTTAATGATGCATACTGGCAAGTGATGGTTAAGGTCACAAAGGTGTTTAAAAGTCCTTGTGTGAGCCTTGTTTATTTAAGAACAACATGGTGGTTAAAAGTCCATGGTTGGTTCTTGGTTAAGATCACCAAGGTGGTTAAAATTCCTTGGGTGAGTCTTGTGTATTTAAGAACAACATGGTGTTTAAAAGTCCATGGTTGGTTCTTGGTTAAGGTTACAAAGGTTGTTAAAATTCCTTGTGTAAGCCTTGTTATTTAAGAACACCAAGGTGTTTAAAAGTCCTTGGGTGATTCTTGTTAAGGACACAAAGGTGTTTAAAAGTCCTTGTGTGGTCCTTGTCATGGTGTTTAAAAGTCCATGGATGTTTCTTGTTAAGGACACAATGGTGTTTAAAAGTCCATGTGTGGTCCTTGGAAATTGTAAGATCACAATGGTGTTTAAAAGTCCATGTGTGGATCTTATGTTGATTATATCACTTGTGGCCAATATGACATGAAATGAACTTGAAGCATGATATGCTTGTTTTAAATGCTTATGTGCATGTACAAATGATGATTTGGATTGAAGGTTTATACATGTGTTTTATAAATGCATTATTGTGTGGTTTTAAAGAGCATTCCTCACTAAGCTTTTGCTTACGCTCTCTCTTTTCTTAAACCAATAATGCAGAGCATTGAAGTGCATTTTTGGGGCAGCAAGGAAGTCAAGCATCCAAGAGAAGATTTAAGCTCATGTATGGTGAACATTTCCTAAAACTATTAGCTTTTGGGTATTTGGCAATGGGGGACCTATGTTGATGTTTTGGGAGATGTTTTGGACTCCCTAAGTTGGATTTATGTTGTTAATAATGTTGGAACTTGTAATTGGCCTTTGTGAAGTGGTTTTGGTATATTGATGCTTGAATGGTTTACTAAGTAGGATGCATGCCTATAGAATTGGGGATTTTCATAATTGATGCCATATTGATGTTTGGTTGATGCAATTATGATCTTTGAATGTTGAATGACTTGCTGGTATAATTTGGTGGCTTTTGGAGCATGTTTGATGGGTCAATTAAGGGTTAAATCAGCTAATTTTCTGCAATCTGGGTAGGCCGTATCGGAACGGGGGCCTGAAATGGCCTAGGCGTTCCGAAACAGGAGGAACCGTTCCGGAACGGAAATGCCACTGCCAGGCCATGTTTCGGAACCCGTTTCGGAACGGTCCCGCGTTTCGGAACAGGTCCTCCCTGTTTCGGAACACTCGACCGTTGGGCTCTGAATTTGATGGTTAAATGTTTTGAAATGTTTGCGTTTTGGTCCTGAATCTTTTTATTGCAATTGAATGAGTTTGAGATGTCCGTTTGAGCTGAAATTTGGCAGAGAAGCATGAAAGTGGATTAATTTCATATTGGTAACTTTAATTTGGGATTAAGTCGTTAATTTTCCAGAATTTACAATTTGGTCCCTAAAGTTATAATTTGTGCAATTGAGTCCCTGAATGTTCTTTGATTGTTATGATCCTAGAGTATGTTGTTCTTGTGATCATGTCTAGGGTTAATGTGCATCTAGATAAGTTTTAAAAAGAAAAAAGGGTCGTTAATCAAGGTTGACTTTCGGGTTGACTTTGGTTTTCCCCGTGTAATCTTCTTAATTCGGGCCAACCGTCTAGGCCGGGTTAAGGGGGTTACATTTGGTGGTATCAGAGCTGAGTTCTCGTGTAATTGGGAATGATTATGTGGATGATTTAAGTATGTATGCTTTGTATGCTTGTTGAATGAAAGCATGTTGAGTGAATTGCAATTATGTTATAATTGTGGTGTATGCTGTGGTGAAGCATGTTGTGGGTACCCATTGCCAAATCAAAGCTAATGTAATGATGTTGTTTTTAAGTGAAAATGAGCTTGAGTACTTGGATTGCTTACCTTGCTGAGCCTGACTTGTTTTATTGCATTGTGACTGTATTGTTAGAGTATGGCACCTCGTAGAGAAGTAAGGGTTAATACGCGAGCTATGGCTCAAAGTGAGAATGAAGAGAATGTTGAGAATGCTATGGGTTTACCTCCTCCGCCTGGTGGTGGTGGTGCTGAGGGTGAAAGAGCTGATGTTGCAGTTGGTGCTAGGGTCGCAGGACCTGAAGCTGGTCAGGGACAAGCTATTCCTGACATGCCGATGTTAGTGCAAGCTATTGCTGGTGCTTTTCGAGCGGCAGTAGCTGGAGCTCAAGGAGCTGGGCATCAGGGATATGCTGGGGTGAGACTACCCTTGGAACGCTTACGCAGTCTGGGAGGGACTGAGTTCAGGGGTTTGTCTGCGGAAGGTTCGGAATCTTGGTTAGAGAGTACCAAGAGAATCTTCGGGCAGATGAGTTGCACTGATGTGAAGAAGCTGGGGTGTGTGGTATCATTGCTGCAAGATGATGCATACACGTGGTGGACAACCACTATTGCTGGGATGGCGGAAGTTGATGTAACTTGGTCGTTCTTCCAGAACGCGTTCAAGAGAAGGTATCTAGGTGTGAGGTACCTAGATGAAAAGAAGAGGGAGTTCATGTCTCTTACCCAGGGGAGCATGTCTGTAGCTGAGTATGAAGTACAGTTTGTTCGACTCAGTCAATACGCACCTGAGCTTGTTCCGGATGAGCAGGAAAGGTGTGAAAGATTCCGTTATGGTTTGGTGACGGATGTAAAGATGTATGTGCTGGCTACCGAGTATGATGATTTTGATGTGTTGGTGGGCCGAGCAAAAGATATTGAGATGAACTTGGGTTTGTCTGCTAGAAGTGCTGGATCAAGTGCTGGTAAGCGAGCTGCTAAATATAGTTCCGGTGGTGGACGGAACAAGAGGGGACGTGATCAAAAGTATCAGTCCTCAGCTAAGCGAGGTGGTGGTGCGCCTGCTCGGGGAGGTAACGCTAGAGTTGATCTGAGTGCATGTTGGACATGTGGTTCGCGTGGTCATATGAAACGTGATTGTCCTCGAGCTGTGAGGGAGGTGCAAGCTCCTATTGTGGCAGCTGGTAATGCGTGCTGGAACTGTGGATCTACGGATCACATCAGGAGAGAGTGTCCTATGTTGGCTGGTGGCCAAGTGCGTGCTCCTATTGTTGTTGCACCGCAGAGAGGTCGTGGGCGCGGCCGTGGTAACTTTCAGCGGAGAGAGGAAGGTGGTCGGGGTGTGGCCCATGTTGTGGCTATTCAGCCTGAGGGTGGTGGCCAAGCCAGGGTGTATGCTCAGCGGGAGGGGAGGAATGACGCGGATGTGATCGCAGGTACTTTTACTTTGCAATCCTTGTCATTACTTTCCTTGATTGATTCTGGATCTACGCACTCATACATATTGCGTGAGCATGCTGAATTGCTTGGTTTGCCTGTTGAGTCTTTGGATGTTGGTGTGCGTGTCACTAGTTCTTTTGGTGAGACTGTTGTGACTCGAAGGCTTTATAGAAGGTGTCCCTTGGTTGTGCAAGGTCATGTTTTTCCTGTTGATCTTATGGAGTTGCCTTTCTATGGTTTTTATGTAATCCTTGGTATGGATTGGCTTGTTGAGCATCGTGCTGTAGTAGATTGTGAAAATAAGCGAGTTTCGTTGAAGCTTGCGGATGATTATGAGGTAGTTGTGGTTGGTGAGAATGTGAAGTTTCTTGCCAATGTGGTGTCTACATTGGAGGTGAGCCGGATGCTGAGGCAAGGTTGTGAAGCTTATCTAGCTTTGTGATGAATCCTAGCTCTAAGGAGTTGCGTGTGCAAGATATCAGGGTTGTGCGGGAGTTCCCTGGTGTGTTTCCTGAGGAGTTGCCTGGATTGCCTCCTAATCATGAGGTGGAGTTTGGGATTGAGCTGTATGAGAATACAACTCCTATGTCCATTACCCCGTATAGAATGGCACCTAAAGAGTTGATGGAGCTGAAGACGCAATTGTAAGAGTTGCTCGATCGTGGGTTCATTCGGCCGAGTGTGTCACCTTAGGGTGCACCGGTCTTGTTTGTGAAGAAGAAGGATGGCACTATGAGAATGTGCATTGATTACCGTCAGCTGAACAAGTTGACTATCAAGAATCGGTATCGTTTGTCGAGAATTGATGATCTCTTTGATCAATTTCGGGGAGCATCTGTGTTCTCTAAGATTGACTTGAGGTCAGGGTATTATCAGTTGAAGGTAAAGGATGTGGATGTGCCTAAGACAGCTTTCAAGACAAGGTATGGGCATTATGAGTTCCTTGTGATGCCGTTTGATTTGACAAATGCTCCTGCAGCTTTCATGGACATGATGAATCGTGTGTTTCATGAATACCTGGACAAGTTTGTTGTGGTGTTCATTGATGATATCCTTGTGTACTCGCGTACTGAGGAGGAGCATGAAGAGCATTTGAGGATTGTGTTGTAAGCTTTGTTGGAAAATCAGCTTTATGCCAAGCTGAGCAAGTGTGAGTTCTGGTTAAGTGAGGTGGTGTTTCTCGGTCATGTGGTTTCTGCTAAAGGGATTCGTGTTGATCCTCAGAAGATTGAGGCGGTGATGAATTGGAAGGTTCCTAAGTCTGTTCATGAGGTTCGTAGTTTCCTTGGTTTGGTGGGATACTATCGGAGGTTTGTGGATGGGTTTTCTAAGATTTCTGCACCTTTGACGAAGTTGTTGCAAAAGGATGTTAAGTATGAATGGACGGAAGCGAGACAACAAGCTTTTGAGAAGCTTAAGGCAGCTTTGACGCAAGCTCCTATCTTGGTTCAACCTGAATCAGGGAAAGAGTTAGTGGTGTACAGTGATGCGTCCTATGTTGGTTTGGGATGTGTGTTGATGCAAGAGGGTAAGGTGGTGGCTTATGCATCGCGGCAGTTGAAGGTGCATGAGCGCAATTATCCTACGCATGACATTGAGTTGGCTGCGGTGGTTTTTGCTTTGAAGATCTGGAGGCATTACCTGTATGGTGAGAAGTGTACTATGTACACGGATCACAAGAGTTTGAAGTATCTGAGTCTCAGAAGGAGTTGAATCTTAGGCAGCGACGTTGGGTGGAGTTGCTCAAGGATTATGATTTGACGATTGAGTATCACCCTGGAAAAGCTAATGTTGTAGCGGATGCCTTGAGTGGGAAGGTAGCTGTTGAGCTGAGGGCTATGTTTGCCAGTTTGAGTATTTCGCGTGATGATGGTCTTGTGGCTGAGTTGCAAGTGAAACCATCTTTGGTTCAGATGATCAAGGAAAAGCAGTTGCTGGATGATTCCTCGGTACCGCATGTTCAGGATATCGTGGAGGGTAGGCCTTCAGATTTCTGTTTTAATGATGATGGAGTGTTGTGTTTTGGGAGTCGAATAGTAGTGCCCAATGATACTGAGTTGAGGCGTGCTATTCTGACTGAAGGTCATAGTAGTCCTTTTGCTATGCACCCTGGTAGTACTAAGATGTATCGTGATCTTCGTGACGAGTACTATTGGGTGGGTTTGAAGAAGGATGTTGCGGAGTTTTTGAGCAAGTGTATGGTGTGTCAGCGAGTTAAGGCTGAGCATCAGGTTCCTTCAGGGTTGTTACAACCGTTGAGAATCCCTGAATGGAAGTGGGAAAGGATTACCATGGACTTTGTGTCTGGTTTACCTTTGTCACCATCGAAGAAGAATTCGGTGTGGGTGATTGTGGATCGCCTGATGAAGTGTGCGCATTTCTTGCCTGTGCATACTACGTATTCTTTGGATAAGCTTGCGGAGCTGTACATTGCTGAGATTGTGCGGCTGCATGGGGTACCTAAGTCGATTGTGTCGGATAGGGATCCGAGGTTTACATCGCGTTTCTGGCAGTGTTTGCATCAAGCTTTGGGTACACGGTTGAATTTCAGTACATCTTATCATCCGCAGTCGGATGGTCAGTCCGAGCGTGTTATCCAGATTTTGGAGGATATGTTGAGGTGCTGTGTGATTGAGTTTCAGGGCTCTTGGGAGAAACATTTGCCTTTGGTGGAGTTTGCTTATAACAATAGTTATCAGGCAAGTATTCAAATGGCACCTTATGAAGCTTTGTACGGGAGGAAGTGTAGGACTCCTCTTTGTTGGGCTGAAGCGGGTCAGAAGTTGGTTTCGATGCCAGCATTGTTGAAAGGAACCACCGAGAAGGTGAAGCTCATTTGTGAGCGTTTGAAGGCAGCTTCTGATCGGCAAAAGTCTTACGCGGATTTGAAGCGTAAGGAGATAGAGTATGCGGTGGGTGACCGTGTGTTTTTGAAGGTTTCGCCTTGGAAAAAGGTGATGAGGTTTGGCCGGAAGGGTAAGTTGAGCCCTAGGTACATTGGACCATACGAGGTGATTGAGCGTGTGGGTCCTATCGCGTACAAGTTGAGGTTGCCTCAAGAGTTGGAAAAGATTCATGATGTGTTTCATGTTTCTATGCTTCGGAAGTATAAATCGGATCCTTCGCATGTGATGCCTGTGGAAAAGGTGGAATTGAATTCGGATTTGACCTATGATGAGGAACCGGTGAAGGTTCTGGATTCGGATAGCAAGGTTCTTCGAGGCAAGACCATTGAGTTGGTAAAGGTGTTGTGGAAGCATCGTGGTGTTGAGGAAGCCACGTGGGAACGGAAGGATGACATGCTGAAGCAGTTTCCGTATCTCTTTCCTTCAGGTAAATTTCGGGGACGAAATTTCTTAAGGGGGGGAGAGTTGTAACGCCCCGGTTTTGGGCGTAGAAGTTTTGGGGTTCGGACCGGTTCGGTCGGAGTGCGGTTCGAATATATAAAGGTGAAATTAGGAAAGCCTAGTTCGGGTTGCATTAAAAATATGGAAAAATGTCTTAAAATCCTCTTTTATTATATATAAGTGAATGGTGAAATCAATTTTACAAAATGAGGTTTGGAAGAGTGACATTTTGGTTAGTGACAAAAATGTAATTTTTGAAAACTGCGTGACTGTTTTAGAAAGGATTGAAACTTTGAATCTTTAAGGAGCTATTTACCCAATGAGAGTTTCTCCAGATTTTTCTTAAATATTAAATAATTTATTATTGGTTTTAAAATAAAGGAAAAGGGAGGGAAGATATTTTCCTATTTCCAACTAACTTTCCACATTTTCCATTTTCATTTTCTCTCATCTTTTCTCTCAAACCAAACATATTTCTCCAGAGCTTTTTCCTCTGATTTTGTCATCTAAATCACACATTTCAATTCTCTTTTGATCTCAAATCATCTCTTCATCAAAACCTTACCATTTGCTATTTGGATCTTCAAGCATTTTGGTTCTAAAAAGGGAGAAACTCAAGTTTAGAGGTATGAACGTCCTTCTCCTCTAAATTCTCAGTTCTTTACTGAAATTCCCAAGTTCTCAATCCTTAATTGATGTTTTATAAAAGGTTTTATGGTTGTGTTCTTGATTTTGGCTTAAAATGCAAGATTTGGTTGATTTGTGTTAAAATTCGTATGATCTGTTTGAGCAGTGATTTGAGGTGTCTTTTTTATGTTAAATGAATGTTAAATTGATGAGGAATTGAGGTTTAATCAATGCAATCCCGGATAGGTTAAATTTCCTAAGTTTTACTTGAGTTTTTGATGGTTTTTGGAGTGATCTTGATGATCTGTTATAGCTGGAGGTATAAGGGTGATGTTAGATCCTTTTTGGATGTTAATTGATGTTTAAGAATGTTTAGATTTGAAGGATCTTGGCTGGGTAGTGTTGTGGAGTTGTTTGGATGCATTTTCGGTTGTGTTTGGTAGCCGAAAATGGAGTGTGGATGAGAGCAGCGAGTTTAGGTGCTTTCATTGAAGATATTAATGCATGATGATGCATTAATCCTCTGCTTTGATGTGTTTAAAACATGGGAGTCATCTTTGGATCCTTGTGGTGGTGATCCGGAAGCTTGATTGGTGTTTCGGCAAGTGGCGAAACGGAATCGGTGAGTGGATTTTGGTTTTCGGCTTTGAAACCAATGTTTTGAAGGTTTGGGAGTCTTGTGTATTTAAGAACAACATGGTGTTTAAAAGTCCATGGTTGGTTCTTGGTTAAGAATACAAAGGTGGTTAAAATTCCTTGTGTAAGCCTTGTTATTTAAGAACACCAAGGTGTTTAAAAGTCCTTGGGTGATTCTTGTTAAGGACACAAAGGTGTTTAAAAGTCCTTGTGTGGTCCTTGTCATGGTGTTTAAAAGTCCATGGATGTTTCTTGTTAAGTACACAATGGTGTTTAAAAGTCCATGTGTGGTCCTTGGAAATTGTAAGATCACAATGGTGTTTAAAAGTCCATGTGTGGATCTTATGTTGATTATATCACTTGTGGCCAATATGACATGAAATGAACTTGAAGCATGATATGCTTGTTTTAAATGCTTATGTGCATGTACAAATGATGATTTGGATTGAAGGTTTATACATGTGTTTTATAAATGCATTATTGTGTGGTTTTAAAGAGCATTCCTCACTAAGCTTTTGCTTACGCTCTCTCTTTTCTTAAACCAATAATGCAGAGCATTGAAATGCATTTTTGGGGCAGCAAGGAAGTCAAGCATCCAAGAGAAGATTTAAGCTCATGTATGGTGAACATTTCCTAAAACTATTAGCTTTTGGGTATTTGGCAATGGGGGACCTATGTTGATGTTTTGGGAGAAGTTTTGGACTCCCTAAGTTGGATTTATGTTGTTAATAATGTTGGAACTTGTAATTGGCCTTTGTGAAGTGGTTTTGGTATATTGATGCTTGAATGGTTTACTAAGTAGGATGCATGCCTATAGAATTGGGGATTTTCATAATTGATGCCATATTGATGTTTGGTTGATGCAATTATGATCTTTGAATGTTGAATGACTTGCTGGTATAATTTGGTGGCTTTTGGAGCATGTTTGATGGGTCAATTAAGGGTTAAATCATCTAATTTTCCGCAATCTGGGCAGGCCGTATCGGAACGGGTGCTACCGTTTCGGAACAGGGGCCTGAAATGGCCTAGGCGTTCCGAAACGGGAGGAACCGTTCCGGAACGGAAATGCCACTGCCAAGCCATGTTTTGGAACCCGTTTCGGAACGGTCCCGCGTTTCAGAACAGGTCCTCCCTGTTTCGGAACACTCGGCCGTTGGGCTCTGAATTTGATGGTTAAATGTTTTGAAATGTTTGCGTTTTGGTCCTGAATCTTGTTATTGCAATTGAATGAGTTTGAGATGTCCGTTTGAGCTGAAATTTGGTAGAGATGCATGAAAGTGGATTAATTTCATATTGGTAACTTTAATTTGGGATTAAGTCCTTAATTTTCCAGAATTTACAATTTGGTCCCTAAAGTTATAATTTGTGCAATTGAGTCCATGAATGTTCTTTGATTGTTATGATCTCATAGTATGTTGTTCTTGTGATCATGTCTAGGGTTAATGTGCATCTAGATAAGTTTTAAAAAGAAAAAAAAGGGTCGTTAATCAAGGTTGACTTTCGGGTTGACTTTGGTTTTCCCCGTGTAATCTTCTTAATTCGGGTCAACCGTCTAGGCCGGGTTAAGGGGGTTACATCCCCTATTTAAATCATACAAGAATAGAGGATTAACGCATCTCAATGCATTAAAAACTCCAGCAAGCAAACCTACCACGTTGCTCTGCCAAAAACCACAAAAAAGCCTATTCGAAACAACCAAAAACACCATCGATTACTCTACAAACTCAACTCAGCCAAAACCTAACACTTCCAACCATTGATTAATATCCAAAAGCATCATATTATCAACCTTATACCTCTAGCATTCACAAAATCACATTAACACCAGAAAAACCCAATTCTAACAACCTAATCAACTAGATATCCAAATAGTTTCATGATTACCATGCCTAAACCTCAATATCAACATTAATAAACTTCCAAAACATGATTAAAATCAACCATAAATCATCAAAAACAAATCTATTACAAAAATTACACAAAATCATCATTTAAAGCTTGATTTAGCCATTTTCTTCAAATCAATCAAAAAACCTTGTTAATAAACATAATAAAGAGCCAAATACTCGGGAATTTCATTAAAGAACCTTGATTAGAGGAGAAGCACGAAAATTACCTCTAATGCCTTGATATTCCTTCAATTGACAAGATTTGATTAATAATCTTAAAAAATTCATTGAAACAAGTTGAGGAAACTCCATAGAAATCATTTGGAAATCAAAGTAAAATGAAAAGGAAAAGATCTATGGAAGTTTTGAAAGAAAATGGATGGTTGACTGATGAGAAGAGAGAAAATGGAAGTTACGTCAAAATAAGTTTGTAAAGCTTAATTCCCTTTTTAATCAAAACCCTTTTTAATATTTTTAATTAAACACATTTAAAACATGTAAAATTAAAGGAATATCTTATTATACTTGCATTAGCTCCCTAAAGATTCTAAGTTTTGTCTCTTTTACAAAATAGCCATTACAAACAGTTTTTCCATTTTTACGATTTAGCCACTAAACTGAAATGTCCACCTTCCAAATGTCATTTTCCAAAATTGACTTCACCAAACCATTATATACATTTAAAAAGGATATTAGAAAATTTTCTCATATTTTTATCACTTCTCGAACTAGGTTTTTCTTGAACCAATCCTAAACTAACCAGGATCTCTAGTCTCGGTCTAACGAACCCTAAACCCAACCTAAATACTCTTATTCCCAAAAATGGGGCAATACAACTCTCCCCCACTTAGGAAATTTTGTCCTCTAAATTTTACCGGGAGGAAAAGGTGCAGAAACTATTTCAACATGTCCGCCTTGCTTTCCCACGTGGCCTCCTCAACCCCTCGATGTCGCCACAAAACTCTTACAAGTTCAATCGTCTTACCACGAAGAACTTTGCTACTAGAATCAAGAATCTCAACAGGTAACTCATCATAAGACAAATCTCGTTGCAACAGGACCAACACGAGACATGGAACACATCATGAATTTTCTTCAAACTAGGGAGGCAACCTCAACCGATATGCAACAGGGCCAACACGCTCCACAACTTCATATGGTCTAATCAACCTTGGAATAAGCTTACCCTTACGTCCAAACCTTCTCACCTTCTTCCAAGGCTACACTTTTAGAAACACGCGATCACCAACCGCAAACTCAATTTCCCTACGCTTTAAATCCAAGTAGGATTTCTGACGATTCGAAGCTGCCTTCAACCGATCATAAACAAGCTTTACATTATCTGTCATTCCTTTAAGAAAATCAGGCAAAGAAAATAACATTTGTCCCGCTTCCGCCCAACAAAGAGGCGTCATACACTTCCTACCATACAAGGCTTCATATGGAGCCATTTGTATACCAGCTTGGTAACCGTTGTTATACGCAAACTCCACAAAAGGCAACTGTTTCTCTCAAGTTCCTTGGAACTCAATAACATAACATCTCAACATATCTTACAAAATATGAATCACACGTTCAGGCTGACCATCCGACTGAGAATGATACGAAGTACTGAAATTCAATCGTGTACCCAATGCTCGATGTAAGCATTCCTAAAACCTTGTTGTGAACCTCAGATCCCTATCCAAAACTATGGATTTAGGTACACCATGTAACCTCACAACTTATGCAATTTACAACTCTTGTAACGCCCTGATTTTGGGTCTAGATTTCTTAGACATCGGATCAGGTTAAGTGAACTGGTTGGAAACATTTCGAATCGTATTAGGTGGTTTGAGGGAAATCAAGATTCGGGATAGGATAAAAATATGAAAATATTGATAAAATCCTCTAAAATTATTTTTAAGAGGTTGGTCAAATTAATTTTAGAAAATGAGTTTTGGAAGTGGTACATTTTGGGTAGTGACCAAAATGTAAAGTTTTGAAACTGTGGAAAATGCAATTTTCAAAAGGAGAGTCAAAATCTTAGAATATTTGGGGAGTTTTTGTACAATTACACCATTCCGTAATTTGATATGTGTTTTAAATGAATTTTTATGTAATAGTTTAAAAAGGGATCTTATATATTTATTAAATAAAATCATTAAATTGGAGGTTTCATTTACGTAACTAACTTTTTCCTTCACATTTCAGCAAAACACATTTCTAAAACCTTTTCTCCAGATTTCATTTCTCCCAAACACTCTCTCTTTGATTTCTTATCCATTTCAAAGATTTCTCTTTAATTTCTTCAAGATTTGTGAAGCAAAAACTTGTCAAACATTAAGGAAAGTAATGATTGATGGTAAATCTTGTTCTCAACCTCTAATCAAGGTTCTTTATTGAAATTCCCAAGATTATTGACTCTAAATTGTTGTTTTTAACTGAGTTTTGATTTAAGATCAAAATCTTGCAAAACTAAGGTTTAATTCTTGGATTTTCGGAGTGTTGTTGATGAGCTCTATTTTAGATGGATTATAATTGAGTTTTGAGATGTTTATGATGTTAAGAAAGAGTTTTAATGATATAGATCCCGGAATCCTTGAGATCCTTGAGTTTTACAATCGTTTTAGTTGAGTTTTTGGAATGATTTGATGGTTATATAGTTGCTGGAGGTATAAGGAAAGGTTTAGGTTGTTTTTAGATGTGATTTGATGAATATTAGTGATTGAAAGTGTTGATTGTTGGCTGGGCTTGGTTTAGGAAGCAATCGAATGAGTTTTTGGTTGTTTCGGATGGGTGAATTGATGTAGTTTTGTTGGGCAACGAGTTTGTGTTTAGTTGCTAGAGTTGGAATGCATTTTAATGCGTGGGATCTCTGTTTTTTATTCTAATAATAGGGGACATTGATCCGAAAGCAAGAAAAGTGATTTTGGAAGCTTCAGACGAGTGATCTTCGCGTCGGCAAGCGAAGTTTCGCGTATCGGTGACTGGAAAAGAGTTTTCCAGCTTTGAAAGGTTTTGAACATGGTTTTGGGAGTTTAGTGTAAGTTTGAAACACTTAGCTAAGCTCAAGAGTAAGTATATCAAAAGTCTCTCTCGGATTTTGCTATGTTTTGGTTTAAAATGCACTTGAATTAAATGTGGTTTTATCACTATTTTAAAGCATGATTTGAGCATTGATTTTGCTGGTTTTAAATGCCATTTTGTTAAGGATGCACATGTTAAGTGATCATTGGGTTTATATGATTTATGTAATTGGTTTTAAGCATGTTATTTCTTGTGGAAAATGGAATTGTGGTTTATGCTTCGATAAAACAGTGAAATGTTGTTGAATAATGATTATATTGGCAAGTGATGGAAAATGGTTTTGGTTACTTTATTCGGATATAGTTAGCCGGCTATAGGATTGGGTGCACCGTGAATAAATTTGCCTTGGATGTCGAGGGGTTGTGATTGTGCCGTTAAACTCCATCCAAGTACCCTAGAAATTGAAGAATCGGCGTCACCACGATGGAGGATGGCTCTCATGGGTGGACTTGGTTAAGTGTCACAACGGTGGAGGATTGCTCCCATGTGTGAGCTTGGTTAAGGTGATTACAATGGTTGAGGTAGCTTCCATGTGTAAGCCTTGTTTTGTGTCCCGACTTTCGCTAGTAGGTTATACAACTACCGAAGAGTGATGTTGAGGGGTTGGGATTGTGCCGTTAAACTTCATCACGGGTATTGAGGGGTTTTGATTGTGCCGCTAAACTCTTCCACGGTGTTGAGGGGTTGTGATTGTGCAATTAAACTCCACCTTGAGTTTCCTGTAGTGTGTATGAAGCGTGTGGGACAACGCTTGTAATCCGTGTATTCGATTGTATCAATTGTGTTGTGTTTTAAGAGGGTTTTTGTTATTGATCACTTGCGAGCCAATATAATGGTGATTATATAATGAATTAATGATGAATGCTTACTTTGAGAAAGCATGTGATGCTTTGTTTAAGCATGAGCAAAGGTTTCTGCTGTTGTAATTAATGATGCCATGAGCATGTGAATTTGAAAGAGGAAATGATGTTTTTAAGTGCATGTTTTAAAGGAAGGAAAGTGTTTACAAAGAATGATGTTTTGTTTTTTAAAATGCATTGATGAATGTTTTGGTTTTATAGCGGTCATCACTAAGCTTTATGCTTACGCTCATTTGTTTCATCAATGCAATGAATTGAGCATCTTTGGCAGCAAGAAAGCAAGGGGTATCCAAGTGATTTTAGCTAAGCAAAGTATGTGTTTTCACTTTAGTGTAATAAGAGGCAATGAGAGGGATTTCCACTCATGAGTTGCTTGGTGTTATGTGACACCTTGAGCATATTTAGTTTGTGTTTTGAGGCACATAATTGGTCTCTGTGTGGTTTGTGGATTCCTATTTAGTATTTCGGATATATCTTTATAAGTGTTTTAAAGCATGCTTTTATAGTTCCATGATCTTCATGAATTGCCCTGCCTGATGCTTATATTGTGAATGGTTGATGATGCATATGTGCTTGAAATGTTTGATATAACTTGTTCAGATGTTTTGGACATGTTTAGTTGATGTTAAATGCTTATTTATGGCTGTTGGAAGTGCATTTCTGGTATGAGTATCGATACTCGGGATTGGGTATCGATACTCGAAGGAAATTTTCAGGCAAAACAACACAGGGGTATCGATACGAAAATCCCGCGTATCGATACACTTGTGCTATCTTTAAAGGACATATCGATACACAAGGAAGGGTACCGATACCCTTTACAAAACTTTGGCTACTGCTTTCCCGCGTATCGGTACGGGCTTAAGGGTACCGATACCTGACTGTTATTTTCAGTTAAAAGCATCTTCTTAAGTTCTGAAATGTTACAATATGGTCCCTGAATGTTGAATGTTCAATTGGTTAAGTTTGGATGGTCCGTTTGTGAAGAATTTTGACATGGAAGCTTGTTATATGACTAATTAAGGATTGGTAACTTTAGAAATGGATTAGTCTCTGTAATTTTCAGAAATTACAGTTTAGTCCTTAAAAGTTAAATGTATGCAATCGAACTCCGATCGTTGTGTCGTTTTCTTCAAAGAGATTTGTTAAACACATAGGACTTAATTTGCATCTAGAAAGAAAAAAGGGTCGTTAATCAAAGTCAGTTTTAACGAGTTGTCTTCAGTTTTCCCCGTGTAATCTTCTTAGTTCAGGTCGGGCGTCTAGGCTGGGCTAAGGGGGTTACAACTCTGCCAACTTATCCAACGTATACGTAGTTTGCATAGCTATGAAATGCACACACTTCTTAAGATGGTCTACAATCACCCAAATAGAGTTCCTATTTGACGGGGTCAAAGGCAACCACAACACGAAATCCATCGTAATCCTCTCCCATTTCCATTATGGTATCTTCAAAGGTTGCAATAGCCCGAAAGGAAACTGATGCTCAGCTTTCACGCGCTGACAAACCATACACTTACTCACAAAATCAACAACATCCTTCTTCAACCCAACCCGATAGTACTTATCCTTCAATCCACGATAGATCTTATTACTACCAAGATGCATAGCAAAAGGACTACTATACGCCCCATTCAGAATAGTGCGCTACAACCCAACGTCATCTGGCACAACTATTCAACTCTCAAAACACAAAACACCGTCAGCATTAAAACAAAATTTCGTCGAATTACCATCCGCTATATCTTGAACATTCGGTATTAATGTATCATCAAGCAACTTCTTCTCCTTAATCAACTTAACCAAGGAAGGTTTCACTTGCAACTCAGCTATCAATCCACCATCCCGCGACACACTCAATCGCACAAACATGGCCCTCAACTCAACCACCCCTTTCCTACTCAAAGTATCAGCCACCACATTAGCTTTCCATGGATGATACTCAATCGTCAAGTCATAATCCTTAAGCAACTCCAACCATATACGCTACCTAAGATTCAAGCCCTTTTGTGTCATCAAATACTTCAAACTCTTATGATCCGTATAAACAACACTCTGCTCACCATAAAGGTAATGCCTCCAAATTTAGAAAGCAAACACAACCGCGACAAGCTCAAGATCATGGGTAGGGTAGTTGCGCTCGTGCACCTTCAGTTGCCTAAATGCATACACTACAACCTTCCCACCTTGCATCAACACACAACCCAAACCAACATACGATGCATCACTAAAAACCACAAACTCCCTACCGACTCAGTTTGAATAAAGATAGGAGCTTACGTCAAAGCTTCCTTCAACCTCTCGAAAGCTTGTTGCCTAACATTTGTCCACTCAAAGCGAACATTCATATGAAACAACTTAGTTAATGGAGCATCAATTGTAGAGCGTTTGGGTGTTCTCTATTTACGAGCGCAAGTGCACACACTTGTCAAGTTATAGTATAAAAGATATTGTCTCCCATAGGGATTGGACAACTTGATTCGAATTGTTGTTCCTACACAAGGAAAAGTAAATGCATAATTAATTTGATTGTTGAGAAGAAAAGTAAAATAAAAATACAAAAAGTTAAAAGAGAAGAAATCAGGTTGATAGAATGGGCAGGGTTATGCTGCTGCTTAGTGTGAAACTGCGTTGAATAGGACAAGTTGTTTTGCGCTGCCAGACTCTGCTGCCTCAGCGGGGGATGGCAGGTAGACTGAATGGACCCTCTCACTGTCTCGGCAGGGTAATGGAACTGTGTCTCGGTGGCAAACTCGACAGAACTACAAGATTCGGCAGAATGCTTCTAAAGTGATCTCGCTTATGTCTAAGTTAGAATTTTGTTGATGCCCGCTGCAGAAAATACCAGTCGCGACGTGAATGGTGCAAAGACAACAATGTTAACTCATCCTGTTTTAGCCACCTTAAACCCTAACCTATGTCTAGGCTGGATTGATCGCACTGTCTATAGATGAAATCGTACTTACTTCTTTCATGAGTTCGACTCTCTCGATACCAAACAAATGGATAGAAATTCATCTAATCTTTCACCTTAATTGAACACTATGAAGAATATGAAATAAGTTAACCTTGAAGTTTTATTCACAAAAACAAACTTAAAATCCTAAACAATCATTCTCACACTAATTACAACATAACCCAAACCCAAAGAGAGAATTAGAACATGACGGCGGCAAGAAAACCTAAACTATGCCTAAGGAAAACCTAACTTGTTTTGAAGTAATATTACAATGAGTATATATAGGCATTAACTAGGTCTAGTCCTTGAAGTAGAAGTCTCCAAAGACACTTTTGCATTAATTGCAACTCTAAATGATGACTTCTTTGAGTTAAATGTGGACTTTATCATGTTGCCCTGCTCCGCAAGTAATCTTGTGCTCCTCCTTCAGCGGCTTTGTCTGCTACTATAGACGTCAGCAAATTAATGGACATCATCAATAGAATTAGAATTTTTTGCTCTACAGATCGCACTCCAGTTCTCTAACTCCATAGTCTGATGTCTTGGGCAATAGGTTGGGTTGCAGCAGCTACTCGATAGCTGTTGTCTCTGTTGGGAACTGCATCAGTACATCTCCTTGATTTGTTGCCTCAACATCATATCCTCGGCTCCTCTTTCCCTCTATCAGCCTTTAGTACCTAAAACTAAAACTAAGCTAAAACAATACATTTTCTTCACCAAATAACAGATACTCTATAAAAGCATGACAAAGTAAAGAAATACTGTAAAATGCAATGCATGATCCTAATTATGCCTAGAATGTACTCAAAAATAGCAATAATATAAGATGGAATGTGCATGAAATATAGAACATGTAGACAGTTTAAACACCCCCAAACTCGAACTATTGCTTGTCCTCAAGCAATGCAACCTAAACATACTTGCCCTTATATTAACCAGAAAGAAAGACTTGTTTTCAACTTGATTCAGTACCTCAAGGTTGTGGCACCTATATCATATTAGTGAAGGGAAAATAGCAAGAACATAACTCAGAATTAATTTCTATGATGCCAGTGCAGTGTGTGCAGAACTGTGTACAGGCTGAATATGCAGAATAACTAGATAAACAAAGATATTGTTATGATATATAAGGTTGATGACGAGACATCACGGTTAAGAACAAGTATTTAATCATGGAAATGAGGGCATCGGCTTATCACAACCACTCTTCTAGGTCTGAAATCATGATTGGAGCAAACTACAAAACCCCGAACCCATGAGGTTGAGTCATCTCATGAAGACTTTCATTCACTCATGCTAATTTGTATGTCACTTCAAAATTTTCAGATTCATAGACTTTGATAGAAGCGAAGTGTTCTCGCACATGATTCTTCCTAGAGCCTATTTCGGGCACCTCTAGGGAAAAACAACAATTTTTCTTTTTTCTTTTTTTCTGCTACTGTGGCAGTGCTGCATTTTTTCTGTTTATGTTTCTTGCCTCGGCTGCTACCTACAACCATTGTTAGAACTTTGCAAAGAATTCTAAAAACAAGCAGACGGTGTTCATTAGATATTCTAGCAAATTCAACAAGTAACAAAAGTGTTTGACAGTTTTGGCAATTTAAAAAGAATTCTATGTCATTTTTCATGTTTTCCCAAATTAAGTTCAATTTATTTATTGGTGTGAAAATAATTTATCGGCTAACTATCATAAGCACAAGTCATAACAATTTTTTATATTCCGATTAATATTAATGCAAGTACAATGCAACCTATATGCTACTAAGTATGCCTAAACAAAAATGTGAGAGCTACTATCCCTCCTAAACTCGAGATGGGCATTGCCCTCAATGCTAAAAATAAAAATAGAAAATAAAAACAGAAAAATAAATACAAGTGATAAAAACAGAAAAATAACATAAAAGAGAATAAAGAGAAAGAAAAAACTAGAAACTGGTTGAGGGTTGAGAAGAGACTTGAGTCTTTGCTACTGAGGAGAAGGAGGATGATTGGATGATTAGACGACGATCGACAGATGTCCGGGCAGCAGACTTGTCAGGGGAGACCTTGGTTATCTGCAGCGGCTGGACTCTTTCTGGAGTAGGACGAGGTTCTACTTGAGGTTTGGCATCAGCTGCTGCTGCTCGATCCGCTTGTTGTTATCGATGGGGGTGCGCAGTAGGGTGAGGACTTCACTTGTTGGGGCAGCTTCAGTACTGCCGGGGGCGGCTGGAGTGGTAAGCTTGGTGGCAGAGAGCTGGCTGGGGGTGATGGGCTTTGTTTCTGGGGCCTGCATCATCTGCATGGAGACTCTTTTGGTGCACCCCTCCTTTGTTGTTGTCATCTCATCCCCTGAGGTCGGTTGGGACGTTGAAATTGGCACAAAGGCCGGTGATGAGTGACGAGAAGTACAGCATTCCCTTCGTCTTGCGAAAGCAATTGTGGATCTCCTTGTAAATGATTTCCCCAACGTTTATGGGCATGTTCGTCATGATGTTGTGGGTTAGTGCAAGGCGCGGCCCGTCGACGGTGGAGTTGTGGGAGGTGGGCAGCAAACGCCTCTTGATGAAGGTAATGCACAACATTGCCTCAGGCAGCAGGTGGCGGTGTTGGACAGAGCTACCATGCTTTCCTGCCAACCAAGGCGTGTTGGGCTTGCACAGCTTGGCCTTGAGCCTGTCGCAATCGGCAGTCGTCAGTGACTGCCTCCACTGCTCATGAGGGTTGTCATCCATCTCTAAGCCGTAAAAGTTATTGATTACGGTGGCGTTCAGCTTGACAGGCTCTCCTCAAACATAAATGAACGACAGCTCTGGGCAGGGATGATGAGCGTAAAATTCTCTGACCAAAGTGATGTTGGCCATCTCGGGCTGTCGTGCGAACATCTCCCATCCCTCGTTGTGGATGGTTTCGAGCAGGGTAGGTTCTAAACCAAGGTCTCATGTTTGCTTCGTGTATTGGAAACCTTGCTCCTCCAAAATTTCCTATTTGGCAAACTGATCTCTGTATCTTTTCTCATCTGCACTAGAGTAAAATCTTTGGAAGGTGGGTGCGGTTTGGGATGCGGATGCCATGTGTGAGACGGTTGTAATTCACTAAAACTTGAAAGAAAATAATGTGAGATGAGAGAGAAATGAGTTCAAGAAGAATATAGCAAGGAGATGAAAGTAAAGTAAATGAATGGGGTGAGAACGGTTTAAATAAAGACTGCCAAGAGGTGTCGTGGCGGCATTAAATGCCCAACGGTCCAGTTGTCTCGCGTACGTTACGAGATTTCTGCCCGTTACTTTTGTAGCCGTTGGTAGCTAGCCGTTAGTGGGCTACTAGCCATTACACGCCGTCTACGCTAGGCCGCCTTTGGCTGTCTTGGCGGGATGGTGGGCGAGCTCCTTGTTGGGCCTTCTTCTTGATCCATCTCCTTTATTCCTAAGCCGTAAATAAAAATAAAGATAATTAAACACTAAAATAAGTTCTATGAAATAAAAATGTGAAAAATAAATTCAAAAACTAATCGTAAGGAAAATAAATTGCAATAAATTAAACTCTAATCCTAATGCATAAAAATAAAATAAAGAAAATATAAAAATAAAATTTAAGTTATGTTGGGAGTGCATCTGGGTGCATCGCCCATACATAACCACTTTCTGTGTAACCCCCGTAGCCCGGCCTGGACGGTTGGCCCGAACTACGAAGATTACACGGGGAAAACCAAAGTCAACCCGAAAGTCAACCTTGATTAACGACCCTTTTTTTTCTTTTTAATCTTGTCTAGATGCACATTAACCTTAGATGTGATCACACAAACACCATGCTCGAAGATCACAAACATCAGAGATCAAACAGGGACCCAATTGAACAAATTACAACTTTAGGGACCAAACTGTAATTTCTGAAAACTTTAAGGAATTAACCAGATTTTAAGTTACCAACTTAAAATTAATCATGTTTCATGCTTCCCTGCCAAATTTCAGCTCAAACGGACATCCCGAACTCACACAATTGCACAAACAAGATTCAGGACCAAAATGCAAACATTTTGAAACATTTAACCGCCCATGTCAGCCCCCAACGGTCACCCGTTCCGAAACAGGCCAAGCCCGTTCCGAAACACGGGCCGTTCCGCAACACGTTCCGCAACGGGGGTCTGGCATAATGCCTTCCGTTTCGGAACGGTGGCACCCGTTTCGGACGCCTGGGTTCATGCAAGGCACCCGTTCCGAAACGGAGTTACCTGTTCCGAAACGCCTAGCCCAGAATGTTGCATTTTGCTCATTCAAACACACAATTGATCACTCAAACATGCTCCAAAAGCCACCAAACTTTGCCATCATGCAATTCAACATAAAAGAGACATACTTGCATCAACAATTCAACATATAACCAACACATATGGAAAACCCCAAATTCATTGACATGCTTCCTACTCAAGCTATCCATTTAAACATAAACCTTCCAATTCAATCACATTTAACCCAATTCATGTTTCAACAACATTAACTACAGCATTTAAACCTTCATGATCAACATATACGAACACATACACATAAACCCAAGAGATTCTACCCCATTGCCCTTATTAACTATAGCTATTCACCGAGACATACATCTCCATTGGAGTCCACCTTGAATCCCTTGCTCCTTGTTGTCCAAACTTCAAGATTCTGCATTGATGGACAAAAAGGAGAGTAAGCACATAATGCTTAGTGAGGAATGCTCAAAACCAAAACACCATCAATGCAGCGGGTCTTTAAAACACATTAAAACCAACCCGATTTGCTTTCCAAAACCATGTTCGAAAACTCTTTCAACATCAAGCTCAAAACCATGCATAAACACCATATGCCAAGCTTAAACAAAACCATGGAAAACACATCCTTCCCACAACATACCTTTCTTTAACTTGGAAACCACATCAAGCAAGAAACCATTTAAAACCATAGTTCGATCAAACCATTTCATGCATTTAAACAAGGCCACATAAACCATAACATCATCATCACATGCCTTTAACAACAAGTCATACATGACTCCAATGCACCATAGGTAATTCATGCTCTCATGCATCATTTATCAAATGATAACCAACACTTGTTCAACATACAAGTAACATGCTTTCACTAGCATCATACACATCTCATGCAACAATGCATCTTACCAAGCATCTCATGCTTCTCATGCAAACATGCATCAATTCAAGCATCTCATGCTTCACATGCAACCATGCATCATTTCAAGCAATCCCATGCTTCACATGCAACTATGCATCATTTCAAGCAATCCCATGCTTCACATGCAACTATGCATCATTTCAAACAATCCCATGCTCAACATGATCAAGAACATTATATTGGCTTCCAAGAGATCGACCATATTCACTTTCCACTTTTCAACCCGATCGGATACGCGGATTCCAAGCGTGTCCCAACGCTTCCTACACACTACCCAATCCAAGGTCTTCCCGTGGGCAACAACCTCCACTGACCTCAATCTTCTAAGGTTCCCATGTATGGACTTTTAAACACCATACAACCTTAGCTTTTCCTCAAGGTTACCATGTATGGACTTTCAACCGCCATACACCCTTGACATGCACAAGGTCTTCCCGTATAGACTTTCAACCACCATACAACCTTTGCATAACCGATTGGTAGTTGTAGACATCATCTAACGAGATCCGGGACATCACACACAAGATCCACACATGGACTTAACCATTGCCATTGTGATCTTAACAAGTACAAGGTTCTCACATAAGGACTTTTAACCACCTTATAACCTTTACTCAACCAAGGTCTACCGTGGGCAACAACCTCCACTACGACCTTAAGCAACCGAGGTCCTCCCGTGGGCACACCCTCCACTGACCTCATCTCGTTAGGAATACTTGAGGGGAGTTTACCCGGTCCACACTTGACCACTCCGCCATCAAGGCGACTTTATTCACGGTGCACCCAATCCTATAGCCGGCTAATTATATCCGATCAACGAACCAAGAACCACTTACAACACTTGCCAATATAACCATCTCACCATAATATCCAATGTTCCACATGCATAAACATAATGCAATGCCATCACATCATTAGCTCAATGATTCACTTACATACACATAATGCAAAGCCATCACATCATTAGCTCAATGATTCACATGCATAAACAATATGCAAAAGGTAACAATTATCATCATTAATCATCATCAATTCACTGTTTTTAAGCATCATACAAAGCCAAAGAACCACATGCATCACTATGCATCAAAACCACATTTTCAATGTATTAAACCAAGGATCTCTTACCTTGAGCATCCTTTTCAAATGACTTTCAAAACCAGCATTAAACCATGCTAAAACATGCTTACAAAACAGAATTAAACCATGCATAACACTTGCATAACTATCATCAACCACATTTGATTTTTAAAACCAAATCACACACAATTCAAAAGCAAAAACCTCTTCACTTACTCTTGAGCTTAGCAAAGTTGTTTAGACTTAAACTAAGCTCCCAAAAACCTTCAAACCTTATTTCAAAAGCTGAAATCCCAACTTCACTCACCGATAACCAAACAAAGCTAGCCAACAAGCTTTCCAAGCTTCCGAAACCTTCCGAAAACACCTCCAAGGCTCAAGGATCAACCTCCCCTGTTTCAAGCACACAAAAACAGAACATTAATGCATCCTTATGCATTAAAACACCAGCAACAACAACACAACTCGCTGCTCATCACAAATCTAACAATTTGGCTATCAAACACAACCGAAATCATCTCCAAACACTTCCAAAACTTAACCCAGCCAAGATCCATCACTTCTAACTATTTTTATACATCAAATAACATGCAAAATGATCACAACCACGTCCTTATACCTCCAGGTATATCAGATCACCAAAAACACTCCAAAAACAACCAAAAACTCAAGCCAAACTTAGGAAATTCAACCTATCCGGGATTGCATTGATTAAACCTCAACTTCCAATCAATTTAACATTCATTTAACATCATTTTAACATCTCAAAACCTTGCTTAAACAGATCACACGAAATTTTCACCAAAATCGCCAAATCTTGCATTTTAGCCAAAAATCAAGATCTCAATTGAAAAGCCTTTAATAAAACATAAATCAAGGATTGAGAACTTAGGAATTTCAGTAAAGAACTGATAGTTTAGAGGAGAAGGACGTTCTTACCTCCAAACTTGAATTTCTCCATTTTAGAGCCAAAAAGCTTGATGAACCAACTTGTAAATTGAGAGGTTTTGATGATGAGATGATTAGGAATCAAATGAGAGTTGAAATGAGAGATTTAGATGTCAAAATCAGAGAAAGAAATCTGGAGAATTTTGTTTGGGTAGAGAGAAAATGAGAGAAAAGAGAATTTGAGAGAAAATGGAAAATTAGTTGGAAATTTAGTTACAAATGATTTTCCCTCCTTTTCTAAATCTTTAAAATCAGATTTGAGTCATAAAATATCTTAGAAAAATCTGGAGAAATCCTTTTTGGAATAATAGCTCCTTAAAGATTCAAAGTTTCAATCCTTTATAAAACTGTCCCGCAACTTTCAAAAATTACATTTTGGTCACCAGCCAAAATGTCAACCTTCCGAACCTCATTTTCCAAAATTGATTTCACAGTTCACTTTTATATATTAAAAGATGATTTTAGAATATTTTTCCATATTTTTAATGCAACCCGAACTAGGCTTTCCTAAATCCACTCTTATATATTCGATCAGCACTTTGACCGAACCGGTCAACACCCAAAACTTCTGAGCCCAAAACCGGGGCGTTACATTCTGAGGTGATTTGGCTTGTCCTTCCCTCATGGGGGTCCTCTTGTTCTTTCAGGTGGTGAGCTACTGAGTCTTTCAGACTACCCTTGGGTCTATCGCGACAGCTACTAGCTTGACCTGTCTCTGTGCTGATTTTAGCGGCCTGAGCATCTGGATATCCTTCATTTTCCTTTTCTGATGGTTGTAACACATTTAACTTTATGCTCTGGTTGTCTAATCTCATGGTCAGCTCCCCATGTTCCACATCTATCAGAGTTCTGTCAGTGGCCAAGAATGGTCGCCCAAGGATGATAGGGGCTTTTTCATCGGCCTCACAGTCTAAGATGAGGAAATCAGCCGAAAGAATAAGGTTTCCCACATTCACTAGGATGTCTTCGATCTTGCCCTCTGGTTGCACAAAAGAATGATAGGGAAGTTTCAGCATGATAACCAATTTTAACATTCGAAACATTGGACCTACGCCACCCAAAAACTCACGAACGAGGACAACGTCACTCAAGTTCGAAAATCATTTCTATCTATTCTCGATCAAGGACCAAGTCAACTCAAGATCGAAAACCACTTTACTTATACTAACAATAACCTAGACTACATTTTCTAAGCTCAGAAGTAATCATTGAATAAATCATTTCTCATACAAAATCAAATTCATTATCGTTTTTTAAACCTAATGGATGGGGTGTAGGCTCGCCAAGTGATCCAAGACAAACCTGCAAAAACCTTTCTCAACAACATTTGTAATAGGCAATGTGTTCTCGATTAACCTCAAACATAAGTAATTAACAACATGTGCACATACGAACCACATTTGTAAATTTTCACAAAATATCAAGATAAAACCCTATCTATCCGAGGTTAACTCTAACATAGCACATTTCAACCATAGAAACATAAAATCAAACACCGTGCATGTCACACAACAGTTAACAACATCGCAACTAACACAACTCACCTCCCAACAATAACAACCTGGCATAAAGCAACTAACGTACATATAGCAAACGTTAGAAATCAATCCAAAACATCAGTACAACAATCATTGCACCTCTCAGTTATCGCAAACCTAGCTCTGACACCATCAAATGTAACCCCCTTGACCTGGTCCAACCGTTTCATTGACTCAAGCGAGTTAAACGATAAATATTGAAATAAATCGGCAAAGATTTACTTCAATAACCGACCCTTTTTTAATTATTTTTATCTTCTCTAGATGCTCTTATTAATTTTTAAGGCAATCATGCTCATAACGGATAAAGTTACGACTGAAACGAGGTCAATTGGACATCTGATTCATTACAAGTGCATTTTAGGGAACAAAACATAAATTTGAATAATTACAAAGATTTATTCAAGTTTCAAGTTACCATTACTTAATTAATCATGTTTCATGGCAGCATGTCAAATTTCAGCTTCAACGGATAACATATAGGCATCCAATTTAGCAAAATACGAAATTAAGGACAAAAATGTAAAACAACCAAATATCAGGGACTAACATGTTTGTAACAGCTTCATACAGTAATTAGATACATTTAAAACATTCTTGAAAATTCTCAAATCAAACCGACATCATTTACCTATTCAATTGATGCAACAACATACGTTGACCAAAATGCAAAGAGTCCAAACTAAAACAAACATTCATCGAACATGTATGTTGCATTAAAAGATATTACAAGCATTTCGTCGAACATGTATGTTGCATCTAATATGTAATCTAATAATTCAATCAAACATTCAGTCAATTTCTCCAATCAAGAATCCAAATCTAAAATTAAACAATTAGATTAATTCTCCTTAATAAATTCAATAAAATTAAGATATTACCCAAGTACTCATCAAATCAAATTAAAAACTAAAACAAAAGAATTAAAGACTTAGAATTTCAATAAAAAACCTTAAGTAGAAGAGAGAGAAAAAATCATCTCTAACATAAGCTTTTCCCTTGATTGGCAATGATTTAAATGAAACCTTCAAAAAATTCAAAGCTAGTTGATGTAGAAATTCATGGGAACAATTTAGAAATCAAAAGCGGATGAAAAGAAAAAAATCTCTTGAGATTTTAATGATGAGAAAATAGTTTGGATGATTGGAAAGTTGAGAGAGAAAGTTGGGAGAAAAGAAGTTACCTAACAAAATGTTTTAGCCTTTTAAAATCATTTTTATTAAAACTTAATTAATAAATCAATTAATTAAATCTTTTAAAAATATCAAAACAATGAAAAAGACTGATAACACATTGGTGTAATACCTCCCTAAAGATTCTAAGTCTTGACTCTTTTCAGTTTAGTCATTGAAACGTATTTTGCAATTTTTACGATTTAGTCACAATTTTCAAAATGCCAATTAAATCAGTCCAATTTTATCAAATTGAACTCTCCAAAACCTTCAAAACATTATTTTAGGATTTTAGAATATTTTCCATATTTTATCTCCCTCAAAAACTATTTATTTCAAATTATTTTCGAAACTAGTCTAACTCGCTCGAACCGGTTCATCCGAACAGCTTCGTCGAACCCGGCTAACTCCTAAGCTCAAAAATCAAGGCATTACAAAACATGCTATATGGTTAAATTATATGCACATGAATGTATATATGCTTAAGCTTAACATGATAATAATTAAGCTTTGATTGAAATTGCATGAATTTGAAGCTAAGCTCATTTTTACTCTAATATGATAAGAAATGCTATTTGAATGCCTTGATAAAAAGCTATGCTTATTCTTAACTCTGATATGATAAGAAATTATATTCGAATGCCTTGATAAAGAGCTAATCTCATTCTTGACTCTGATATGATAAGAAATGCTATTCGAATGTCATGATAAGAAACTAAGCTTATTCTTGATTTTGATACGATAAGAAATAAACATAAAGCTTTGGTTTTGAGTTAGTCATAGTTATAGTTGGCATGTTATAGAGTCCATAGAGCTCGTGCATTTTTTTGGGGGAAAGGATAAGTTGTTTTACTCTTGTTTTAACTTGCTTTGTACTACCTCACTAAGTAAATCATAATTACTTATCCTTTCACTATCTTTCAAGATAAGTTGTTTCGATCTATCTTCTGAGCTTGGACAAAATCACAAGACATCAAAAAAAGTAAAGAAGTGTCTTTTGTACCTTCTTAATAACTCATAGTGGTGGCACATATATGTGATTGTGCATAATGCATATAGATACTATTTTGAAACAAATGTATGTGTATGCCCCTTTAAGTATCTACCACCTCATGTATACGATCTATCATGCTTTTTGGGTTGCTTGCTTGTTAAGCCATGAAAATGATGTTTCTTTGATGTTGAATGGTTGTTTGATGAGTAAGTTGTCTTACCATGATGTTTGAAATGTTGCTTGTCAAGTAGGTTACATTAATAGGTTGTTCAATTGGTTGTTTAAGAATTAAGATATGTTGGTTGGCATTCGAATGATTGTACGATGCTAAGGTATGTTAGACACCATGTTGGTTGTTTCATGATTTGGTTGTTACGTATGAATGCTTAGTGATAGTCTTGAATGGATTGTGATTTGGTTGTACGAACTATGTTTGAGTAAATGTACATATTGTCTTATAAGATTGTTGAGTATGACTTGGACATTCATAACCTCTAAAGTATGCAACGTGACAGTAACTAAGGAAATTGAATTACCTTAATGTCGTAATATCCCTTTAAGTCTGATGTTTTAATTCGGTTAAGCTTAAGCCATATGAAACACCTTGTGTCTAAGAACATATTTGTAGAATGTCTAAGCAAAAAGAAAAATGTGTACCCTTTTTACTCATGTTCTTGTAGGTTCGACTTAGAGGCTGCATGATTTGAACCAACATCTTATTTGTTGATTTCTTGTTTGCTACTTTGACTTACTTTTAGAGTAAGTCACTGTTTGTATATATGTTTGTTGATTGCTTGTATAACGCTCCAGGTTTAGGGTTCAGATGTTACGTAGGTGAATCGAGTTCGAGTCGTGGGCTCGTTTTAAATTAAATTGGGTTTTGATTTTAATTAAAAGAGGTTTGTGGTTCATTAAGGGCATTTTGGAAAATTTTAAAATAAGGGAAAAAGATGAGTGAAAAAAGGGGCTTTTGAATTGTTCTCTTCATCTCTTACCTCTAGCATTTTCACGTCAAACCCTCCCCTTAACCCCTAAACATTATTTCATCAAATTTCTCCATCATTTCAAGGGCTCTCTTCAAGGTAATTACATCTTTGACTTCTCTTCCTTATTCCAAACATTTCCATGGTTCTAATTATACATAAACAACATTGTTGAAGTTTTTAAAATTTGAAATAAAAGGAGGAAGCTTTAAGGTTTTTTTTTGTTTAGCTCTTGATTTGCAAAGTTTGTTTATTTTTTAATGTTGCCCTAATGTGTATTATACGTAAAAATGGTGGGGTTTTATCAACAATCCCGAAATGGGTTTTGTGGGTGATTTAAAAGGGGTGAAAACTTGGGTTTTGGGGTAGTTTGGTTTAGGAGAGTTGGGCAGATGTTTTGTTAATGGTTAGGGGTTGTTTTGAAGGTGATCAGCGATGTTTTGAGTGTTGAAATTGATAGATTTCTACTGGGTTGTGTGTGGGTACGAAAATGAAGAATTTTGGAGAGTTCGTGGTTTGGAAATGTAGTAAAAGGGTCTTGGGATTGTGTTTTGATTGTGACAGTGGTTTTGTGGCTGAAATGTTGAGTAAATTGTTGTTTTTGATTTATTAGAATGAAGGGAAATCGTTGGAGAAGCTTCGGGCTCGATTCTGGGAAATTTGGAGGGTTAAGATCAGTGTTTCGGCTCCCGTTTGGGTTTCATCGGTGAGTGGAAATGTTTTGGAGTTTTAAATGATTTCGAAATGGGTTCCTGGGGTTTGGGTGGAGCCTTGAGGGCTAACCTAAAACCAAGTGTAAGTTTACTAAATTTACCTTGATCATTAAGTGTTAGTGTATGAACAATTGTTATGATATTGTGTGATTTGTGGAATACCTTTACTTCCGTTTGATGTTGTTGTGTAGTCGTTGTTGATGTCGAGCCTCACATGAAGGTTGTCGTTACTACAGTGATGTGTAGTCCCGCCGGTAGTGACTAGTAGAAGAGTACGATGATGTGTAGTCCCATCGGAAAACTACTAGTCGAACGGTGATGTGTAGTCCTACCGTGTTTTGGTTGTGCATGTGCATACCATGTATTTGTGATGATTGTGTCTCATTTCGTACTTCTTAAATGGTTTTCTTTTCAACTAAGATTTATGTTTTGAAAACTGCGTTGTTGATGTGTTTTTAGAGCTCCGCTCGCTAAACGTTAAGCTTACACTCTCTTCTTTTCCACAATGCAGATCGTTAGTGGCTTGGGAGGCAAGTGGGAAAGGGAGGGGATTCTCGGAGTTCTCGGGTAGTTCAAAGTATGATTCATGTTTTGTAATAATGCTTAGACAATGTGAGTATTAGTCTTTTGTATGGAGTTAGTGTTCAAACTCCTTAGTTTGGCTTGTTGATGTTTCTAGCATGTTTGGATGATGATACTATGTTGGAGCATGGTTATATGGCCTTTAACTCTTTTGTTGGTTTGTTAAGCATGCGTGTATGCTAGTTTCCTCTATGTATGCTCGTCTTGGTGATTGTTTCTTCGTTGTGTGTTTAAACCGCTCTGCATGTCTATCTATAGTTTCTTAGTGATGTATGTGAGTTGGTATGTTGCTAGTTGAGTCGTCAAATGCATCTAGAGTTGAGTCCTTGTGTTCTTAGTTGCTAAAATGAGCCTTGCAGTGCAGGGCGTATCAGTACGCCCAAGGGCTGTATCGATACGGTCCTTACTTTGGGGCTCATTTTGGGCAGAGCGTACCGATACACGGGGGTGTATCGATACTCCAAAACCTCTCTTGAAATCTGAGAAATTGGTGAGATTTTGGTATATCGGTACGAGTCCTAAGGGTATCGATACTGTCTTTGTAGTTTGACCATGAGAAGTTGACCGTTGAGGGCGTATCGGTATAATCTTATTGTGTACCGATATGGTCTTCCTGAGTTGACTTTAAGTTGTTGACCAGGTCCAGGCGTATCGATACGGTCATCTACGTATTTATACGGCCTGTTATAAAAATAAAAAGGGTTGCTAATCGGAGTGAGACCTTAGAGGGTTTTGCTTCATTTTTTCTCGTGTAACCCGTTAGGACCGGTCTGTCGGCTAGACCGGGACAAGGGGGTTACATTTGGTGGTATCAGAGCCAGGTTACGAGGTTTTCCGGGAAAGGTAAGTCCGGTAAGTTGGTTTGTATGGTTGCTTGCTACTGCGCGATGTATGAATGCATTCTTTTAGATGTTCTTGCTGTTGGTTGAAGTCTAGTCAAGTTTTCCCATTGCTAGGTGTTGTTATAAAAAAATGGTTTTGGTTTGAAGATCTTGAGAACTTGGATCCTTGCCCTTTTTCTAACCTCATGTTTTCTTTTGTGTGTGATGTGTTGTTTGTTTTAGATTTTATCTCAATATGGTGAGACCGAGGGGGCGGCCTAGAGCGGGTGACCAGGCACCCGAAGTGAGCCTCCTTCTCCTCCTGCTCCCGATGGTAATAGAGTAGGTGGCGAAGGTAATGAGCCTCAGGCCGTTGCTAATGTTGGAGGTAATGGGGCTCAGGCGGGTCAGGGGTCGGCAGGCGCGGACATGACCCATTTGATTCAGACCATAGCCAGAGCTTTTCATACAACTTTGGCCGGTATGAAAGCTGCAGCACCACCTCAGGGTGCGGGAACATGATTACCCCTAGAGAGGCTTCGTAGCTTGGGAGGAGTTGAGTTCCGTGGGTTGACTCCCGAGGGGTCAGAGGTGTGGCTCGAGAGTACTACACGCATCTTGGGTCAGATGGAGTGCTCAGACGCCTGTAAGTTGGGTTGCATTGTCTCCTTGCTTCAGGGGGACGCATATTCTTTGTAGACCATTGTTACTTCGGGTATGGCCGAAGCGGATATCACGTGGGAGTTCTTCAGAAATGCCTTTAAAAGGAAGTATCTCGAAGTTCGGTGTCTAGATGAGAAAAGGAGGGAGTTTATGGCCTTGGTTCAGTATAGCAAGACCGTGTCCGAGTACGAGGTTCAGTTTGTGAGATTGAGCCAGTATGCCCCTGAGTTGGTTCCCAGTGAGAGGAAACAATGTGAGCACTTCCGGTATGGGTTGACTAGAGATGTGAAGACTTACATGCTTTCCTCTGACTACATCGAGCTAGATGTCTTGGTCTTTGGGGCCAAGGATATTGAGCAAAACCTAGGCTCTACTGCTCGTGCTAGTGGGTCCGATTCCGGGAAGAGACACACATTGGGATAGAGACCATGCTAAGAGGCATAAGGATAGGAGGTATCAGCCCGACTCGAGACATAGGGGTGGTAACTATGGACGGGGCCATCAGGGCCAAGGAGCTGTTGTACACACTCTAGAGTGCACTAGATGCGGGAGACGCCACCAAGGCGAGTGTATGGGTACCTTTGGGGTATGTTGGAACTGTGGTTCCCGAGACCATTTGAGGCGTAACTGTCCACACCCGACTAGGGGCGGACCGGCTCCAGCTAGGGGTTTCGAGCAGCAGAGAGGTTGTGGGCGCGATCGTGGTAACTTTCAGCTGAGGAACGAAGGTCAGAGGAACTTAGCTCATGTAGTGGCAGTTCAGCCCGAGAGTGGAGGACCGACTAGGTTGTATGCACATCGAGATGGGAATGACACAGATGTCATTGTGGATAATTTCTCGTTACAGTCTTTGAGTTTGCTTTCTTTGATAGATTCGGGGTCGACACATTCGTATATTTTGGGTGAACACGCAAGGTCTCTAGGTTTACCGTGTGAATGGTTATAGGTAGGTGTAAATGTTACTAGCTTTTTCGGTGATATAGTGGTAGTTAGAAATATGTATAGGAGGTGTCCCTTGATGGTTCAGGGCCACGTGTTTCTGGATGACATGATGGAATTACTGTTCTATGATTTCGATGTGATTTTGGGCATGGATTGACTTGTAGAGCATAGGGCTAGGGTAGACTCTGAGACCAATAGAGTTTCCTTGAAGCTTATGGATGACTTGGAGGTTGTGGTAGTTGGAGAGAACGTTAGGTTCTTGTCCAATGTCGTTTCTGCTTTGGAAGCTCAGAGGTTGATGGATTCGGGTTGTCAGGCGTACTTGGCTTATATGATGAATCCGAATATGAATGAGATTATGTCGCAAGACATCAGGACAATATGTGATTTTCCGAGTGTTTTTCCAGAAGAGTTGTCGGTTTGCCTCCAGATAGAGTAGTTGAGTTTGCTATTGAGACGTTTTTCGATTCTGCACCCGTGTCTATTGCTCCGTATAGGATGTCACTGAAAGAGTTGAAGACACAACTTCAGGAGTTGTCAGATAGGGGTTTCATTAGGCCTAGTATTTCTCTATGGGGTGCTCTGGTCTTGTTTTTGAAGAAGAAGGACGATAGTATGAGGATGTGTATAGATTATAGGCAGTTGAACAAGGTAACAGTGAAGAACAAGTACCCTTTGCCTAGGATAAATGACTTGCTTGATCAGTTGAGAGGTGCTTTAGTGTTTTCAAAGATTGATTTGAGATTCGGTTACTATCAGTTGAAGGTGAAAGGTGTAGACTTACCGAAGACAGCCTTCCGTACACGTTATGGGCCCTATGAGTTCTTGGTGATGCCTTTCGGGTTGACTAATGCTCTAGCTGCATTTATGGACATGATGAACCGTGTGTTTCATGAGTTTTTTGACAGGTTTGTGGTAGTGTTCATAGATGACATCTTAGTGTACTCTAGGACCGAGGAGGAACATGATGGGCATTTGCGGCTAGTACTTCAGACTTTGCTTGAGAATCAGTTGTATGCCAAGTTAAGTAAATGTGAGTTTTGGATTAGGGAGGTAGTCTTCCTAGGTCATGTGATCTCAGCCAATGAGATTAGTGTGGATCCCAAGAAGATAGAAGTCATAGTGAGTTGGAAGCAACTGAAGTCAATGATGGAAATCCGTAGCTTCCTAGGCTTAGTGGGATACTATCAAAGACTTGTCGAGGGATTTTCAAAGATAGCAGCTCCTTTGACTAACTTGCTTCAGAAGAATGTCCCGTATGAGTGGTCAGAGGCAAGACAACAAGCGTTTGAGAAGTTGAAGAAAGCGTAGACCGAAGCTCCTATTTTGATTCAGCCTGAACCAGGAAAAGAGTTTGTGATTTATAGTGATGCATCATATGTAGGTTTAGGTTGTGTGCTTATGCAAGAAGGTAAGGTCGTAGCTTATGCTTTGAGACAGTTGAAAGTTCACGAGAAGAACTACCCCACTCACGACATAGAGTTAGCCGCAGTAGTGTTTGCATTGAAGATTTGGAGACATCACCTTTATGGTGAGAAGTGCACCGTTTATACCAACCACAAGAGTTTTAAGTGCTTGATGTCCCATAAAGAGCTGAACCTTAGGCAACGTAGGTGGGTAGAACTTCTTAAGGATTACGACCTCACAATAGAGTACCATCCGGGTAAGGCAAACGTAGTGGTCGATGCTTTGAGTAGAAAAGTGGCAGTCGAGTTGCGAGCTATGTTCGCGAGATTGAGTGTGTCACGGGATGGTGATTTGATAGCCGAGTTGCAAGTTAAACCATCATTGGCTCAGTTGATCCGAGAGAAACAATTACAAGATGAGTCGTTGGCACCTCACGTGTAAGATATAGCCTAGGATAGACCTACAGGTTTTTGTTTTGGTGAGAATGGGATCCTATGTTATAAGGATAGGATAGTTGTTCCGGAAGATTCCGAGTTAGGACATGTTATCTTGTATGAAGCACATAACAGTCCTTTTGCTATGCATCTGGGTAGTACAAAGATGTACCGCAGTTTAATAGAAGAGTATTACTGGGTTGGGTTGAAGAAGGATGTGGCCGAGTTTATGAGTAAGTGTATGGTTTGTCAGCGAGTCAAAGCCGAGCATCAGTTCCCTTCAGGTTTGTTACAGCCGTTGAAGATTCCGGAATGGAAGTGGGAACGTATCACCATGGACTTTGTGTCGGGTTTACCGTTGACCCCTTCGAAGAAGAACTCAGTGTGGGTGATAGTCGATAGATTTACTAAGTGTGCTCACTTCATACCCGTCCATACTACCTATACCTTAGATAAGTTGGTCGATATGTACATCTGTGAGATAGTGAGACTGCATGGGGTACCGAAATCGATTGTGTAAGACCAAGATCCGAGGTTTACAACTAGATTTTGGGAGTGTTTGCATCGTGCCTTGGGTACTTGGTTGAACTTCAGTACTTCGTATCATCCACAGTCAGATGGTTAGTCCGAATGAGTGATTCAGGTGTTGGAAGACATGTTGAGGTGTTGTATCTTCGATTTTCAGGGGTCTTGGGAGAAACATCTACCGTTAGTAGAGTTTGCATACAACAACAGTTATCAGGCTAGTATTCAGATGGCACCGTATGAAGCTCTGTATGGAAGAAAGTGTATAACTCCGATTTGTTGGGCCGAAGCTGGACAAAAGCTTGTATCGATGCCCGATTTTCTTAAGGGCACTACCGAGAAGGTAAAGTTGATATGTGATCGCTTGAAGGCAGCTTTAGACCGACAGAAGTCGTATGTCGATTTGAAGAGAAAAGAGATAGAGTATGCCGTGGGTGAGAAGGTGTTTTTGAAAGTCTCACCTTGGAAAAAGGTGATGAGGTTTGGTAGGAAGGGTAAGTTGAGTCCGAGATTCATTGGACCTTACGAGGTAGTTGAGAGGATCAGTCTCGTTGCGTATAGGTTGAGACTCCCAACCGAACTAGAGAAGATTCATGATGTGTTCCACATCTCGATGCTCCGAAAGTATAGATCGGATCTGTCTTACGTAATGCCGGTTGAGGAGATTGAGTTGAACCTCGATTTTTCATATGACGAAGAGCCAGTTGAGATTCTTGCTTCGGACAAGAAAGTGTTGCGTGGAAGGTCTATCGAGTTAGTCAAGGTTTTGTTGAGACACCGAGGTATGGAGGAGGCTACTTGGGAGAGAAATGAGGACATGGAAAAATAGTTTCTTTACCTCTTTCCATCAGGTAATTTCGGGGATGAAATTCCTTAAGTGGGGGAGAGTTGTAACGCCCTAGGTTTAGGGGTCGGATGTTACCTGGGTAAATCGACTTCGAATCGTGGGCTCGTTTTAAATTAGATTGGGCTTTGGTTTTAATTAAAAGAGGATCGTGGTTCATTAAGGGCATTTTGGTAAATTTCAAAATAAGAGACAAAGATGAGTGAAAGAGGGGCTTTTGAATTGTTCTCTTCATCTCCTACCTCTAGCATTTTCACGTCAAACCCTCCCCTTAACCCCTAAACGCTATTTCATCAAATTTCTCCATCATTTCAAGGGTTCCCTTCAAGGTAATTACATTTTTGACTTCTCCTCCTTATTCCAAACATTTCCATGGTTCTAGTTTTACATAAACAACATTGTTGAAGTTTTTAAGTTTTGAAGTTTTAAAAGAAAAGGAGGAAACTTTAAGGGTTTTTCGTTTAGCTCTTGATTTGCAAAGTTTGTATATGTTTTAATCTTTCCCTAATGTGTATTATATATAAAAATGGTGGGGTTTTATCAAGAATCTCGAAATGGGTTTTGTGGGTGATTTAAAAGGGGTGAAAACTTAGGTTTTGGGGTAGTTTGGTGTAGGAAAGTTGGGCTGATATTTTGTTAATGGTTGAGGGTTGTTTTGAAGGTGATCAACGATATTTTGAGTGTTAAAATTGATAGATTTCTACTGGTTGTGTGTAGGTACGAAAATGAAGAAGTTTGGATAGTTCATGGTTTGGAAATGTAGTAAAAGGGTCTTGAGATTGTGTTTTGATTGTGACAGTGGTTTTGTGGCTGAAATGTTGAGTAAATTGTTGTTTTTGATTGATTAGAATCAAGGGAAACCGTTTGAAAAGCTTCGGGCTCGATTCTGGGAAATTTGGAGGGTTGAGGTTGGTGTTTCGGTTCCTGTTTGGGTTTCATCGGTGAGTGGGAATGTTTTGGAGTTTTAAATGATTTCGAAATGGGTTCTTGGGGGATTTAGGTGGAGCCTTGAGGGCTAACCTAAACCCAAGTGTAAGTTTACTAAATTTACCTTGATCGTTAAGTGTTGGTGTATGAACAATTGTTGTGATATTGTGTGATTTGTGGAATGTCTTTACTTTCGTTTGATGTTGTTGTGTAGTCATTGTTGATGTCGAGCCTCACGTGATGGTTGTCGTTACTATGATGATGTGTAGTCCCACCGATAGTGACTAGTAGAAGAGTACAGTGATGTGTAGTCCCATCGGAAAACTACTAGTCGAACGGTGATATGTAGTCCCACCGTGTTTTGGTTATGCATGTGCATACCATGTATTTGTGATGATTGTGTCTCATTTCGTACTTCTTAAATGGTTTGCTTTTCAACTATGATTTATGTTTTGAAAACTGCATTGTTGATGTGTTTTTAGATCTCCGCTCGCTAAGCTTAAGCTTACGTTCTGTTATTTTCCACAATGCAGATCGTTAGTGACTTGGGAGACAAGTGCGCAAGGGAGGAGATTCTCGGAGTTCTCGGGTAGGTCAAAGTATGATTCATGTTTTGTAATAATGCTTAGACAATGGGAGTATTAGGCTTTTGTATGGAGTTAGTGTTCAAACTCCTTAGTTTGGCTTGTTGATGTTTCTACCATGTTTAGATGATGATACTATGTTGGAGCATGGTTGTATGGCATTTAACTGTTTTGTTGGTTTGTTAAACATGTTTGTATGCTAGTTTCCTCTATGTATGCTCGTCTTGGTGATTGTTGCTTTGTTGTAAGTTTAAACCGCTCCGCATGTCTATCTATAGTTGCTTAATGATGTATGTGAGTTGGTATGTTGCTAGTTGAGTCGTCAAATCCATCTAGAGTTGAGTCCTTGTGTTCTTAGCTGCTAAAATGAGGCTTGCAGTGCAGGGCGTATCGGTACGCCTAAGGGCTGTATCGATACGATCCTTACTTTGGGGCTCATTTTAGGCAGAGCGTACCGATACACGGGGGTGTATCGATACACCAAAACTTCTCTGGAAATCTGAGAAATTGGCAAGATTTTGGCGTATCGGTACGGGTCCTAAGGGTATCGATACGGTCTTTGTAGTTTGGCCGTGAGAAGTTGATCGTTGAGGGCGTATCGGTACAGTCTTGTTGTGTACCGGTACGGTCTCCCTGAGTTGACTTTAGGGTGTTGACTAGGTCCAGGCGTATCGATACGGTCATCTAGCGTATCGATACAACCTATTATAAAAATAAAAAAGGTTGCTAATCGGACTGAGACCTTAGCGGGTTTCGCTTCGGTTTTCCCCGTGTAACTCGTTCGGACCGATCTGTCAGCTAGACCGGGACAAGGGGGTTACAGCTTGTTTGTTAGTAGTACTACCTAGTTTGGTCTACCTTTTAAACCGGGTTAGAGTGTTACAATTTTACTAACTGTTTTGTGCAATCACTTTGAGTTTATCACTCCAATCCCTGTGGGTTTGACACTCGATACTTGTCACTTTATTATTTGTGTGACGAGTGTACTTCCTCTAATTGCGCATACTATATTTTATGCATCACCAGGTGTCAATATTGGAAACCCGACGGACCCAACACACCCACTATAGAAGACCTAAGACTGACCACTAGTACTACACTAACTCCCTGAGTCGATTAGTCTTTCTATTTTCTAATTTTTTAGTGTAAAACAACTTAGGCGGCAGTGCTGGCCACACATTAATCATGTTGTAGAACTGACAATATATTATTTAGGCGGTAGTTTCGACCATATATCATTTATATAGGCGGTAAAGCCAACCATATATTAATCAATTCAAGTGCACTAAGAAATACAAAAACTTAAGCTTAATCGAGACTCTTTTAATTACAAGAAAAGAGAAACACTTGTATTAATATACAAGGATATTACAATACACCAAACTCATACCTTACTCATATTACACTCTTGCACTAGCACTCCACTCACTTGCACCTCAACGTCACTCACACCTCACTTACTTCTACACTTACACTCACTCTCTCAACTTCACTCCACACTCACTAAGAAAATGCATAGCCTATCTACATATAGGCATGTTATGCCTATAATATACTATTTTACTTTGGTTATCTGTAGATCATTGGAGAAAGGGAGAGAGAAGTTGGAGGGCTGGGCTTTAACATGTCAATCACAAGTGTCAGTAGCCGCTTCCTTTTCAACATTCTGATACTTGTAATGCTTGGCACAAGCAAGGTAATAGCCAAAGTTAAGCACCGCAACCACAGTTAACACCCAATAAACATTATCAAGCCTCCCATTGTTTATACTATCAGGTAACCATCTTGTAACCCTCCTAAGTAAATCAATAATGACAGTGCTTAAGTAGAAAGCAATGCCGATAATCAGGGAAATCGTGGCCGTTGATGTGCTTCTTAGAGATGCAGGGAATTCTTCATAATATAATGCAACTTGTCCCGGGTAATGAAAGGATTCACCAATGCCTACTAAGCTTAGTTGAGGGACCAACCATAGGGCCGACATGGGTGCTATTGGTATTGGTTCAGGCTGGTCATGGACCCTTTTGAGCCGTTCGGACTCCACCAATGCTGACACGGCCATTCCTAGTAGGTTCAACCCGTGGCCGATGCCGATTCGCTGGAGGGGTGATGGGGATTTCTTGGTCACCTTCTGCCATGCAGGACTTAAGAATCGGTCTACTAGGGTGAGAAAAATGGCTGAGGTGAGTATTTGTATGACCAGGATAGAGCCGGCAGGGATTTTGAAGTGTCGGCCGAGACGACGGTCCATGTTTAGAGCTTGGAGAATGGTTAGGCTGGCCTGCATTGCTATTGTGGTGCCTAGAAATATGCTTGAAGACCATAGTGGGAAGATTCTGAACAAGGTTTTAAGATCTTCTACTTGTTGCAATGTGCAGAGTCTCCATGGTTTTGCTATTGACCCATCTGATCTAATGTCTCCTTCAACTTTTAATGCTGCTCGGTTTAGGAATCTGCAACAAAGGAGGGCTAAATTTGAGTATAAACACAAAGCTTAATTCAATTAGTTATAACCGTTTTTAACAGCAAACTCCCAATCCTTCCCCTACGAAAATTTATTAGATAGATGCACGCACGCACGGGCACGCCTGCACGCGCACACACAGTGTGTGCGTTGGACCACCACCAATCTTGTTGGGTTCTTCACGGAATATTACACACACAGTGCTTTGGACCACCAACTACCCTGTTGTGTTGTTGGTGGAATATTTAGAGCGATTTGTTTACAATAATGTAGAACTGAATAATTTCATGTACTTTTATAATTTTTGTACTATTACTGCTGAATTTTTTATATATAAAATTTAAACCAATTCAATACTTTTGTTATGTATATATTGAATATTGTCTATATTAACGTATATTTTATGTTTATTTTAGCTAAATGTATATTTTATGTTTGACTAGACGGTATAACAAATAGACATAATGTTAGAAAAAATTCATAACATTTGACTAGATAGTCACTTTGACATTTTATCCTTTTATGAAGTATTTTAACTCTCAACGTTTTATTTCAGGTCAAAATGATCTCTTTGTGGATGAAAACGGTTAGTCAACTAATGATAAACGACTTTGAATGACTTGACATAATGACAAGTCAGCAATTTTTTTATATTTATATAATTTTATAAAATTATTTTTTTGACTAATTTGTCATTCTGTCAAGTTAGTACGTTTGTCTATATTACACTGCTATGTCAACGTGCACTATCATGTAGGTTTGCCACGTCATTTCAAGTTATTTATCGTTAGTTGATTAACTATTTTTATCCCCAGAGAGATCATTTTAACATAAAATAAAATGTTGAGGATTAAAATGCTTTAAAAAAATATGGACCAAACTATCTCTCCAGTCAAACGTTAAAGATATTTTTTCACATTATGCCTAATAAATATATGTTTGATGGTTGAAAGTTGTTTTATATAAAAATAATTAGATATTTCTAAATTCTTTTAATTTAACATCTATAATCTACAAATATGAAATTAAAGTGTTTAATTACCAAAATATTAGTTATACAAAAATTATGAAAATATGTAAATTATTGTATTAATTTTATAAGAATTTACCTAAATCCCTGGCTATATATATCTTTGTTCATTGAATCATGAAGACCAAAGACTTTTCCAACCCAAAATGTGATGCCATTTATTCTTGTAAATGACTATGCAAACGGTTTTGCAGGTAAAATTGAGGCCACATGACTCGTGGTGTTTGTTTATGTGAAACCAATAAATTGATTTTGATATAACAAAGAATTTAAGGATTAAATTGAAAATTGGAAAATGAATTTTTAAGTCCTAAAAACCTCTCTAGTATTTAAAGAAAAATATTTAAGTTAAAACGTCAACTTGTCAAATATTTTCTAAGTGTTTATCAAGTCAAAACAGTGATTTTCGAGTCACCGTTTCGGAACGTCCTTTGGGCGTTTCAGAACAGTTTGAAACTATTAACCTCTATTTCGGAACGTGTCTCGAAACGGATGAAGAACATCGGAACGGTTTGATCTGTTTCGATACTGCATCGAAACGACCTCAAACGTTTCAAAACGGAATTGAAACTGGTTTTAAAAATATGACCGTTGAAGTTTTACAACCGAATTTAAAATTATCGTTAAGGCGTATCGAAACACTTTTAAGTTGTTTCGATACAGGCTTTGACAGTGGCAAAATGTTTCGAAACGAGTTTCGAAATGGGCTCTTAGCGTATCAAAACAACTGTTCCCATTTCGGTACGGTCTATTTATTACCCCCCAACGGCTCTTTCTATTTTGGTCTGTTTTGAAACAGGGTTGGGCGTTTTGGAACGGGTAGTTGTAGACTGTATTTATGGAGGGAAGATAACATCCCAACGACTATATTGATGAATGCAACAACCCCAACGGCTAGAATTCAATGAGAATGTATAAAAGGGACATCTAAAAGCTCCATCAACAATTATTGATCTCCAAAGTATCATCCAAACATCAAATCCAAGCAATTGTGCCTAAATCACATTATTTCTTGTAAACCCCAATTGTGAACTTTGTAATTGTAACACCCCAATTTTGGGCTTAGAAGTTTAGGGTCTGAACCGGACCGGTCTGATTTTCGGTTCGAATATAAAAGGAAGTTTTAGGGAAAGCCTAGTTCGTGATGCTTTAAAAATATGGAAAAATATCTAAAAATCCTATTTTAATATATATAAGAGAGTGGTGAAATCAATTTTACAAAATAAGGTTTGGAAATACTACATTTTGGTGTAGTGACTAAAATGCGATTTTTGAAAAGTTTAGTGGTTACTGTTTTGTAAGGATTGAAACTTTGAATCTTTAAGGAGCTAATTTACCCAAAAATGATTTCTCTAGATTTTTCCTTAATTTGGGTGATTTAATTAATGTTTTAATTAATTGAAAGAAAAAGGGAAACTACTTTTTGGAATTTCATAACTACCTTTTCTTAAATTTTTCTCATTCCTTTTTCTCTCAAAGTTCCATCATCCAAACACTTTTTTCTCCAGCAACTTTTGCACTGATCTTCACTTCAATTGATGAGATTTCTATCATCAATTAATTCCTAATCAATCTTGCATCAAATCCTTTTGATTTCCTCATTGAATTTTCAAGGAAATTGGCTCAAATCAAGGAGAAATCACCATTTAGAGGTAATATTGTTCTTCTCCTCCAAATACTCAGTTCTTTACTGAAATTTTCAAGTTGTCAATCCTTAATTTAAGTTTTGTAAATGGTTTTAATGTTAGAAACTTAATTTTGGCTTAAAACTCAAGATTTGGAAGAAATCTTGAAGAATTTCGTTGTGATTGTTTGGGCTCTGTTTTGAGATGATTCTTAAATGTATTTTGAATGTCTAATGATGTGGAAATGAGGTTTTATCAATGCAATCTCGAATAGGTTGTATTTCTTAAGTTTTTGCTTATGTAAATGGTGGTTTTTGAGGTGTTTATGGTGTCCTATTATAGCTGGAGGTATAAGGACGAGTTTAGGTTTATTTTGGATGTTGATTGATGTTTAGAAACGGTTAGATGTGATGGACCTTGGTTGGGTTACGTTTTGGAAGAGTTTGGAGGTGATTTCGGTTGTGTTTGGTAGCCGAAATGTTGGTTTTAAGAAGAGCAGCGAGTTTAAGTGTGTTGGCTGAAGATTTCAATGCATGATGATGCATTAATCCTCTGCTTTGATGTGTTTAAAACATGGGAGACATCTTCGGACACTTTTGGAGTTGATCCGGAGGCTTAATCGGCGTTTCGGCAAGCTAGCGAAACGTAATTGGTGAGTGGAGTTGGGTTTCCAGCTTTGAAACAATTATTTAAAGGTTTTGGGAGCTTAGTTTAAGTCTAAACAACTTAGCTAAGCTCAAGAGTAAGTTTTCGGAAAACTCCCTCGGATGTTCTATGAAATGGTTTGATGCATTGGTTATAATTTGCATGTTTAAATTCTGTTTTGAAAGCATGTTTTAGCATGGTTAATGCTGGTTTTGAAAGCCATGTATTGAAGGATGCTCAAGGTAAGAGATCCTTGGTTTGACATATTGTTAATATGGTTTTGATGCATAGTGATGCATGATGTTAAACGGCTTGATTAATGCTTAAAAACAGTGAATTGTTGATGGTAAATGTTGTATATTGGCAAGTGATGTAATGGTTTTAAAGTTCTTGAATCGGATATAGTTAGCCGGCTATAGGATTGGGTGTACCGTGAATAAAGTCGCCTTGGATGTTGAGGGGTTGTGATTGTACCGTAAACTCTATCCAAGTACCCTAACGAGTGAGGTAAGATCACAACAGTGGTTAAAAGTCCGTGTGTGGATCTTGTGTCTTGTGTCCCTTGCACTCGTTAGTGGAATTATACAACTACCGATGAGTGATGTGGAGGGGTTGTGATTGTACCGTTAAACTCCATCACGTGTGTTGAGGAGTTGTGATTGTACCGATAAACTCCACCTTACGTTGTTCGGTAGTGTGTATGAAGCGTATGGGACAACGCTTGTAATCCGCGTATCCGATTGTGTTTTGTGTTGTAAATGGTTATGAATTGTCACTTGAAAGCCAATATGATGAGTTGAATGTAATGAAGCATGAGATTCTTGTAAAGTATGCAAGGTTGCATGAAAAGAGATGAGCATGTGTTTAAAAGCTTTGTTGAAAGTGTTTTCTAAAATGCATTTTTGTGTTGTTTTCTTTAGAGCATGCCTCACTAAGCAATTGTGCTTACGCTCTCTCTCTTGAACCAATAATGCAGATAATTGAAGTGTTTAAGGGCAACAAGGAGGCTAGGGTGTCCAAGGGAAACCAATCTCATGTATGGTGATGTTTTCATACACTATTAGTTTTGGTATTTTGGCAATGGGAATCTAAGATGTGTTTTGAGAGATGTGTTTAACTCCCTAGGTTGTGGCATGTTGCTTTTGATGGTTTGAGATTGTAAATGGCCTTTTAATGCTTGTTTTGGAGATTGGTTGATTGATTGGTTTGGATAATAGGAAGCATGCCTATAGATATGTGAAATTCCATGTTTGATGCTATGAATGTGTTTACGAGTTACAAACATGCTCCTAATATGTATGATGACTTGTTGGCATGATTAGGAAGTCATTAGGATGTGTTTGAGTGGATTTATGTTTGAAAAATCAGCAAAATCTGTAGCTTCTGGGCAAACCGTATCGGAACACCCACTGGCGTTTCAAAACGGGGGCCTGTAATGGCCTTCGTGTTTCGAAACGGCTGGAGACTGTTTCGAAACGGTTTGGCTACCAGAAGACCCTATTTCGGAACTAGTCTCGAAACCAACCCGTGTTTCGGAACGGTCAACGCCGTTTCGAAACAAGTGACCGTTGGGCACTGATTTGAATGGTGTTGAGGTTTGTAAGCTTTACGTCTTAGTCCCGAAAATTGTAATTGCAATTGCATGATTTTGAGATGTCCGGTTAAGGTGGAATTTGACAAGGAAGCATGTAATATGACTAATTTAATATTAGTAACCTTAAAATCAGTTATTACCTTCTAATTTACAGAATTTACATTTTGGTCCCTAACATTTGTATATTGTGCAATTGAGTCCCTTATTGGAATCCGATCACCGTGCTTTACACATATATGTTTCTCAAGCGTTCGCTTAGGGTTAACATGCATCTAGACAAGACTAAAAAGAAAAAAAAGGGTCGCTAATCAAGGTTGACTTTCAAGTTGACTTTGGTTTTCCCCGTGTAATCTTCGTAGTTCGGGTCAACCGTCTAGGCCGGGCTAAGGGGGTTACAGTAATTTCCATTCCTATCTGTTCAATTGGGTTGAGTTCTTGTAAAATGGCTATATTTTGTATTGAGAGATACTAGTTTTAGCCTTCATCTTCTTTGTATTTCTTGAGTGAGGATTTGGTCAAATTTTGGGTAGAAAATTTGATCGGTATTGTAAAGGTTACCTCCTTAGCCTAGAAAAGGGGAAGAACAATTAGCGGATTGTTGGAAAATCCTTAGTGAAGCTAAGGTAGTGGATGTAGAGTTCAATTGGAACGTGAACCACTCTAAATCCTCTTGTCTATCATTTTTAATTTTCCACTCCACCACCAAAAGTTCTAAAAATTCAATTCAGCCTCTCTTGGCTTTTATCGTTTCATTGATCCACTCAAAAATTGGTATTAGAGCCTACCTCTTTGAAGGATTAACAACCACAAGAGGAGTTCCTAGGAAGAGTGTGATCATCTACAAAAGCAAGCCATGACATCTACCTTCGGGTCAAACATGTGCGAGACTCAATCAACCACCAAACCACCTTTCTTCAACGGTAATAACTACCCTTTTTGGAAGAACCGGATGTGTCTCTTCATTAAATCAAACGATTATCTTGTTTGGGATGCCATTGAATATGGTTTCTCTATTCTGATGAAGAGAGACGACGAAGGAAGACTTGTGCCAAAGAAGAATGAGATGAGTGAAGAAGAGAGAAAGAAGATTCAAATCAATGATAAAGCTCTTCACATGTTGTTTTGCTCTTTCGGTCCCAACATCAACTCCAAAGTTTCCTCCATCGAAAGTGCTAAGGAAGTGTGGGATACACTTGAGACTATTTATGAAGGAACAAGTGATGTGAATGAGACAAAGATTGGATTTCTCAATCTTAGCTATGAGAATTTCAAAATGGAGCCCGACGAAACCTTGTCAAAGATGTTCGATCGTTTCTCAACAATCGTCAATGGGCTAAAGGGTTTTGGAGAGATAATCCCGGAAGACAAACTAGTCCGGAAGCTACTCTACTCACTTCCCGAGTCTTGGGATGGGAAGAGAACCGCCATTATTGAGGCAAAAAATTTGAAGACACTCAAGCTTGATGAGCTAGTGGGTTCTCTCCTAAATCATGAGATAATGAGGCGAAGAAGGGAAGATGAAAGGAAGAAAGAAGAGAAAAGAGTGGAGAAGCTTGAGGTAGACAAGAAGAAAAGGCTAGGAGTGGCTCTCAAAGCTTCTCTACATGAGGAGAGCACTTCTAGTGAGGAGGAAGACCTAGAAGAATTGGCTATGATAGCCAAAAGGTTGTCACGGTTTATGAGGTCCAACTGAGGAAGGAAGATTCAAAGAAAAATAGACTTCAAAACCAAAAAACAAAGAAGAAGAGGGGGATCAAATCACTTGCTTTTATTGCAAAAAAACTGGGTCATATTCGTTTGGAGTGCCCTCAACTCAAGAAGAAGGGCTTTGAGAAGAAGAAGAAGCTCAAAGCCAAGCTTGCAACTTGGAGTAATGAGGAGTCATCCGAGGATGAGGAACACGAAGTGGCCAACCTTTGCCTCATGGCTCTTGAGAAGGATTCTTCAATGGTAACCTCTAACTCATCATCTTTTGATTTTACATTTGATGAATTGTATGATGCTTATGATGAGTTACAAGAGGTATATGATGAGTTAGTTGAGAAGTATAAAGAGTCGTTCATAAGAAACAAAAAGATTATTTCGGAATTAAATGCTAAAAATGACTCACTTTCTCAAGCTAACTTAAAATTTGAGAAAAAGATCTTAGGTTTACAAGATGAACTTAAATTCTTTCAAGATGAAAATGTAGACTTAAACAACCTTATTTCTCAATGCAATAGTGAACACCAAAAGGTGTTAGATGAGCTTAACAAGCACAAGGAGTCTTTCAAAAATGTTGGTAATGTGAAAAATGAGATAGGTGAATCCTCTAGAACTAACAAACCTAAGAGAAAGACATATAACTACAAACAAAGTGGCTTTCATAGGCATAATAGAACTAATAAAATTAGAAGTGTATGGGTTCCTAAGGAACTCGTCAAGTCTAATAATGTTGTTGCTATGTCACCTTGGATTTCTAAGGGAACCAAGCTTTTGGGAGCTAACACTCGTGAACCCAAAATGATTTGGCTACCAAAAATCAAAGTTTAACTCTTTGTTTGTAGGGGGAGCATTGCTACAAGGCCAAAGCACAAAGCCAAAACTCATGGTACCTTGATAGTCTATGCTCGAGGCATATGACCGGAGACAAGAGTCGATTCATGGAATTAAAGCCAAAAAGTGGAGGAGTGGTGACATTTGGTGACAACTCCAAATGCCACATTAAAGGTATTGGATCCATAGGTAATCACTCTACTATACTTATTGAAAATGTATTGTATGTCGATGGTCTTAAACACAATTTATTGAGCATTAGTCAATTGTGTGATATAGGATTTAATGTCTTATTTGATAAAAATGGTTTTAAAATTGATGACATTAAATCAAATAAAATAATGCTCATTGGTCATCGCACAAGTAACATTTACATGGTGCATTTAGATGACATTCATACATCCCATTCATGTTTTGTTGCACAAAATGAAAATGATGCATGGCTATGGCATAGGAAACTAGGACATGCTAGCATTAGTGTTTTAGAAAAATTAGTTTCCCTAAATCTAGTTAGAGGTTTACCCAATATCAAATTCTCAAATGATAAAATATGTGATGCATGCTCTAAGGGTAAACAACATAAATCATCCATTAAATCCATTAATGATGTTTCTACAAGTAGGTGTTTACAACTAATCCATATGGTTTTATTTGGGCCTATTAAAACTATGAGCTTGGGTGGTAAATCGTATGCATTTGTACTTGTTGATGACTATTCTAGATTTACTTGGGTTTTATTTTTAAGTACTAAAGATGAGGCTTTAGAAAAATTCATCACGTTTTCAAAATTAACTCAAAAATGATCTTGAACTTAGGATTTCTCACATTAGGAGTGATCATGGAACTTAATTTCAAGATCTAGGTTTTAAGGAGTTTTTAAATGAAAATGGTATTAGCCACAATTTTTCGGCTCCTCGAACTCCTCAACAAAATGGGGTAGTTGAGAGAAAATAAGACTTTACAAGAAATGGCTAGAAACATGCTTTGTGAAAATAATTTACCTAAATATTTTTGGGCGGAAGCCACAAACACCGCTTGCTACATTGTAAACCGAGTAATGATTAGGCTCTAATCCTAAATCCTATTTATGATTATTAAACCATAATTATAAGCTCTAATCCTAAATCATAATTATAAGCTATAATTTTAAACCCTATTTATGATTACTAAACCTAAATTTTTAGTATTAAATCATATATAAAAACGTACAATAGAAAAGACAGATAATTTATGTTCAAAACTTCAAATCTTAATGTCTCTCTATATATATTCTATCATTTATTTTTTATTATATCACCACATATTATAACAGCAATATGCATAATCCCCCCCCCCCCAAAAAAAAAAAAATAATAATAATAATAAGTGCATCCAATGACCACAAACCACTGTATAATGTCTGCCACAAAAACTTCTGAGTGCATATTCAATGCACCAATTCTGCAGTGTTCTTGATGGAATATTTAGTGCGGTTTATTTACAATAATAATGTAAAATTGAACAGTTTCATATACTTTTATATAATTATTAAATTGTTGAATTTATTAATATATTTATATATATAATTTTAGATTAATTCGATACTTTTATCATATGAATTTAGAATATTATCTTTATTAATATATATTTTATGTTTGACATAGTAGTGTATCTTTGTTCATTGAAATCATGAATACCAAAGACTTCTCCAACCCAAAACGTGATGCCATTTATTCTTGTAACAGATGAAATTGAGGCGACACTGTTTCCAGATCAATTGTACTGTAATATCTTTAGGGTTAATTTATTATCAATAAAAGAATTTATAGTTGAACGAAAAACTAGGATAAAATAAATATCAACAAGGAAAGAATAAAAAATTTAAATCTGGAATGTCATACCTGAAAGCTTTTTTAGGTGGTGCAGCCTGAGTAATTGGATTGTAATAATCATCGGGCATGGATGAGAGTGGGAAGTTTCTTTTCCTAAAAGCAGCCACAATTACACGACCGATATCCATGAAAGGGCTTCCTCGGGGCTTGTCATGCAAATAGAACCGATTTCCCGACAGAAAACTGACCAATCCAAGGAAGTTAGCCGCAACACAGATTCCAAACCCCAAACTCCAACTCAGGTTGTCCTGGATGTACACTAAAGCAGTGGCACTCACCACATAGGCAGCATATTGAGTGATAAAGTACCAGTTGAAGAAAACCCCTTGTTGTTGGGGTTTTTCAAATTGGTTGGCTCCCATTGTTGCTAATGTAAAACGTGTGCCTCCTTGACCCAGGGATGCCAGTGTTATTCCTCCGTACAGGACTAGGAATTGAACACTTGATGGATGATCATGATTGCATGAGCTGCCGGAACCACCATTACATGGTGTTGGTCTCAATGACTTGAGTGTAGCAGTTAAGGCAACACAAACTGTGCCCTGAAAACACATGCATGAAGATGAAGACAAAGTTGGAGGGAATTGTAATGAAAGGGAGTTTTGAAATGATTCATTACTTACCAGTAAAGAAATGCATGAAAATATAGAGATAACTGAGAAACATCCCAAGAAAGAATCCGCAATGATAGCTCCAACTATAGGGAACAAAAACGAGCCTCCATTAACAACATTGAAAACTTGAGCTGCGTCAATGCTGTTTAAATTGAACTCCCCGATCAAATACACGATGAGGTTGGCCGTCCATCCTACACCAGCAAGTGTCAAGCCTACCACTGCACCTGGATTTGAAATTTTATCAGTAACAAAATAAAAGGATTTATGGATGCTGTAAGAGATTAAGAATTAGAGAGAACCAGTGATGAAAGGTAACGTGACCCATCCGCCAAGTCTGCAACCAGAATTTGGAGCTTGGATTTCTCTATCAATGGCATCCATTTTTATGATGGTTTAAATTCTTGAATTATTGGCATGTATTGGTCTTAGATAATGTTTATAAAGTTGGGATTGTGGTGGAATTATCTTAAAGTCAATTTCCCGGTCCTACCGGTGAGAGAGACATGAAGTGATTATAAATTCTGTCTAGCACATAGGATGAGTTAGAAGTGACGCACGCCGCTAAATATCACTAAACTGCACGCTATTATACTCCATTAAATTTTTAATAAATTTTAAATTATTATCAAAATCATAAAGGGTTTAACAAGTAATTTATTCATAATTTTTTTATCAAATTTAATTATCTCTATATTTTTAATGTTAATAGAATTAATAATTAATATTAAATTATTATTAATATATTATTTTATAAACCATAACGTAAAAACCCTAAACAAAATAAATTTTCATCTTCCTGGTGTAAAGGTCTAAAATTAAAGAAACAAAACACTGTGATTTGGCTCCTTATTAGTTTAAGTTTTGTTGCTTGAGTAGAGTAACGTTGAGTTTCAGTTTAGGCATGTAGTTTTGTTAAACGCTCGTTTAGTGGAATAGGGCTATATGGTCTGTAGCATTATTTTTCATCAGTATGGAGTATATGAATATTGAGTCTCTTCTTTCTCAAATTCTGTGTTCTACCGTCTCCTCTTGCTCCTCTGTCTTCTTCTATTTTTATAATTCTTCTTCTCTGTTTTAAACTGTTACACATGACTGTCGGCTGCCGCCACTTTTGACGGGAGTTTGTGAGCTGCCCCTTCGACATTGTCAAGCTCGTTCTCAATTTTGCTTTGATTTATAAGTTGGTGAAAATAAGGATGTTTGCTTTTGCTTTATATGCAAGTATTTGAGAATGGATGAAGAAATTAGTTGCGATGGTGGGTACTGAGTACTAAATGAGTTGGCATTAGCTAACAGTCTCAAATTCAAAAAAAAAAACTTTAATTCCAAACCATAAATATAATTTTTAATATTGAAATTAAAGAGTGAAAATATTAACTCTGTAACACCTCAAAAATTGCGCCCAAATTGTAAATTCTAGATTCGAAAAATTCTTAATTTAGAAACCTAATTTTAAACCTTAAATTCGGAAATTCTTAATTAAAACCCTAAATTTTAATTCCCAATTTTCTAAACCCTAGCTTTTCAGAATTTTTGAAATGATTTGATAAAATTGAACATTAGAGTTCGATATCAAATTGCAAAATATTAAACTTTTAGGGACTAAACCATTATTTTAGGAAACATTTTATTTTTGAAGCTTTTAAACTTTTTATAAAGAGAAAACTTTTGGGGACTTATTTGGAAGATTGGAAATATTAGAATTTTCGGTTATTAAATTGAAAAAATGTAAAGTTTGAACTGTTTCCTATAAATACTAATTAATTCAAGGACTATTTGCATGATTAAACCTTAATACAATTCAAATTTAAGTTACAGACGCCTTTTACTAGTATTATTTTTTTAGTATTATTAATTTAATTTATTTATTTATAATTCTAAACCTAATTTAATTCCTTATTTGCTTAACCTTTTCCACCGCTGAACTCTCTCTATATATAGTTATATTGCATAGGAATAAAAAAAAAATACCAATGTCCCTACCGCCCTTTGCTCTTGCTGTCTATCGTCTCCTTTTTACTTAACTTACTAGGTACCTCAGTTGTTCTACTCAAATACCGAACCCCTGCATAATCGGTCACCTTTTTTATTATCGTTGTCGTTACCACTTATCTTTGCCATTGGTTATGATATAGTTCGACCCGATACTTATGGCAGTGGAAAATGCATTATTCAGTAGGTCGAGTTTATTTTGAGTAAGGTGTGTTTTTTTTTGTGCTATAATTAAATTATATACTATTTTTTATGTGTTGGTATTTTACCTCTTGTGTGAATATTTATATGTATTATGGCTTGTATGGTTGACATCACATGCATACGATTTCAGAATTGTTTTGATTATGTAATACGAACATTTGATTTATAAAACATCGAATTTATGAATTTATGGATTGTAATTTATGAATTATGTTTATGGAATATCGGATTTATAGAATTAGTTTTTATGAAACTTGAATTTTAAACATCATATGTGTATGAGCATGTGTTGAGATTTGTAAGGAGGAAGTTCAGTGATTTCACCATTCGGACTGAATTTCACTTCGGATTGACGGACGTAGGGAGGAGGTTGTGGGAACCTTCCTCATTTTTGGCGGACGTAGTTGGGTGCATTGCATTACGCTTGTGATATTGTATCATGTTTTTAAAGAATTTTAAGAAAATATTACTATGTTTTTACGACTATGATTTCTTGCACTTTAGAGACACACTAAGCTCTTTAGCTTACTCCCCCATAGTTTTCCTTTTACATATATCTTGGATTTTAGGCGACGTGGTACTTGGAGTATCTCAATTTTATCCGGTTATTTTATTATTCTGTACGAAACTATTTTTAGTTATTTAGATTATTATTTATTATTTTGAGACATTGATGTAATTTCATACTTTGAGAATAAATATGTTTTGAGATTATTTTTTTCTAGAATTCTTTAACTATGATTTTATTTTAGAGATTTTATATAAACTTTCTAATATTTATTACAATATTTATATTTTTATTTACTATAAGATATTTATTAAATCACAGTTATTTTATTTTAAGTTAAAGTATAATTTTCAAAATTGAATTTCTTGAGGATTAAGTTTTCAAACGTGACTTCCTAAATTCGGTCTTTTCTTCTAGGCCGGTTTAGGGTGTAACCCCCTCGTCCCGGCCTAGCCAACAGACCGAACCGAACGGGTTACACGGGGAAAACCGAAGCGAAACTCGTTAAGGTCTCACTCCGATTAGCAACCCTATTTTTCATTTTATTATCTTGTCTAAATATCACCTTTAATCCTATGTGTTAAGGCAACAACGAAAAAGCGAAAGCGAAATACAAACCCATCAGAGGGCATGTGATAATTTAAACTTACCAAGTAGCTTATTTGTCAAATTCATACTCACGAGGCAAAACTATCACAAAGGGGCACACATGACTCATTTAGGAAGCATACAAGCATTAGGGACTGAAACAAAACATTAGGAAACCCTCGAATATGCCTTTTTATAGTTTTAACTACCTACGATTCGAAACAGGCCTGCTCGTTCCGAAACGCGGGCTTCATTTAAAAATCAACATCAAGTCGTTCGGGAACGGTCCCACCTCGTTCCGGAACGAGAAACTCCAAGTGGCCAAACGTACCGGAACGGCCTTACATGGTTCCGAAACAGGAACCTCCAATGGCAAATCGTACAGAAACGACACCACCCCCGTTCCGATATGGGTACCCTTGGAGCTCGACCGTTCCGAAACTATACCAGGCGTTCTAAAACACCTAGACACAATTTTGCCCGAAAGCACATTTCGACATCTCCAAACCTCCCCAAACTTACCCCGAACCATCACAAACCACATGACATCTTAATATACAATCAAACTAGAGGCAAGACACCCTAAACACGACTTCAAACATGCATACACGCAACAAAATGGATCTCAAGCTCAAGTTCACAAGATCACTTGGCTTCCAAAACACCAACATGCCAAAAATGCAAAGTAATCCACCAAAAGCCATAACAAACTTCAACAATACATGGTATCAATAATTAAAACATGCTAGCAACATATACAAGGCCAAACATAGGAGTTTGAACACCAACTCCTTAACATGAAAATCTAGTATCCCCGTTGTCTAAGTATTATTACAACTACAAAACCATACTTTGAGCTTAGAAAGAACTCCAAGAACTCCTCCCTTGCCCACTTGCCTCCAAAGATACTAACGACCTGCATTGTTGGAAAAAGACAACGTAAGCTTAAAAGCTTAGTGAGCGGAGCTCTAAAACACAACAACAATGCAGTTTTAAACATATATCTTAGTTTTGAAAATGAAACCACTTAAGAAGAGATATAATGAAAGGGAAACATAGATGAAAAGTGGTTTGCACATGCACAACCATCCCGGTGGGACTACACATCACCGTTCACAACAACCACCAGCTTTTCGATGGGACTACACATCACCGTACTCTTCTACTAGTCACTACCGATGGGACTACACATCACCGTAAACAACGACAACCATCACGTGAGGCTTGACATCAACTATGACTACACAACAACATTAGAATGGAGAGTAAAGATAATCCACATTTCACACAACAACACAAATAATCGCACACACCAACACTTAACGAAACAAGGTAAATTTGGAAAACTTACACTTGGGGTTAGGTTAGCCCTTAAGACTCCACCCAAACCCCAAAGAAACCACTTTGAATCATTTTAAACTTCCAAACATTACCACTCACCGATAGAGCCCAATCGAACGCCGAAACACCAACCTCAAACCTCTGTAACGCCCGGTATCGCGCCCGAAGTACCCGAACCTCTGTTTTAAGCAACCCAAAACTGAACATTAGAACGCTAATACACTCACAAACACAAAAAAACCCGGAACTCAATAACCTCGCAACAAACGCATTAACATTCAACCCAAACTTCACCCAAATTCGTTCTAATACAACCTCAAGCTGAACCCACCTTTTCCAAACATCAAAAATTACCAAATATCCTTTAAAACATCCCTCAACAACAGGGGAACCATCCGCCCTGATTTCTACCCAAAACCAAGCCAAACACTCACCCATTTTCAACCCCAAAATCCTATTTTTAGACCCATTTCAGTTACCCCAAATCCAACCATCATCCCAACATGTTTTACTGCTCAAAGCTTAAATTAAAGTACATGTTTAACTATGGAAAATCAAACCTACGAAAATCCCATGAAAAATACCAATTTTTCTAACCCAAACCAAGAATGCATTTTTATGAGTTTAAAGGAAAGGTTTCGATGATAATAACTCAAATAAGTAAAAATCACAGTGAGGAAGAAACTACCTTGAGAAATCATGCATGGATGAAGTAGAAATATTAATGGAATAGTGAAATGGGTTTAGGCGAGGTTTTGACGTGAAAAGAAATTTTTTTTGGAGAAGATGATGGCTTTCAAAATCCCTTTCTTTATTTATTTTATTAAAAATTCCCGTTTTGCCCTTTACTCTTTTAAAACACTTTTGGGTGTGTTGGAATTAGTTTTCCTCCAATTTAATTTGACCCGAATCGGCTTAACTAATCTGATTATCTCCCGGCCCTAAACTCGAGGCATTACATAGGGTATTAGAAACTCAACAAGTGGTCCAAGTGGAAAAGCAGATGATGTTCATCCGAAGAGATTCGAGTTCAATCACAAAGTCTGAAAGGTGTGTTTGTCTTGTCAAAGGGTTACGAATATCTATGAACATATACTACCTTGTAATCACCTTTAGAATATTAAAAAAGAGTGAAAATATGACTAATTACTCGTTAATCCTTTATGATTTTAATAACAATTTAAAAGTCATTAAAGAAATTAATAGTATATAACGATGTGTTGCGTTATTGATGTTCAACGGTGTGCATCGTCCGTTATATAATTTTCCAGTACATAGTCACATCTTAAACTCAGAAACTCATTAAACATAAATTTTATTTAGACGATTCAATGATTTATAGGTGTAATACCCGTATTTTGTCTGGGTGTATATAAGTATATATATTCTCTATAAATAAGGATAAATATTATATACACTAGCGGTGGAAACTGTAAGTTTCCATAAGTGCCTTAGTTTTAAGGTATATGGAGTTAGTTTAGGGTATAGGGTTTTAGGGTTTAGGTGTATAGGGTTAGAATTTAGGGATGGTTGTTTCAATTTAAGGTTTAGGGTTATAAATTAGGGTTATAGGTTAAAACCTAAACCCTCACCATATTACCGTAAAAATTAAACCATAACCTATAAACCCTTAATTAAAACCCTAAACCTTAAATTGAAAAAACTATCTCTAAATTCTAAACCCTTACACCTAAACCCTATACCCTAAACTAATTCCCTATACCCTAAACCTAAGGCGCTTGTGGAAACTTTCAGTTTCCATCGTCAGTGTATAGGATATTAAGCCTATAAATAAAACCAAAATAAACAATAAATAAATAAATAAAGTCCAAATGTCCATTATCCAACATATTTGAGTTCATTTACATTTTAATTAGCCAAAAGCCCAACTAAAGCCAAAATATCATATCCCAAAGCCCTTTCCCGCCCAAAATACATGCCCATTTGGCCCTTTAAAACCGGTAAAAGCCCAAAGAAACACATTTGTGTTTCTTTGGCCCGCCAAAAATGCCACGTGGTGAATTCTGGTCTTCACTGACGCCGGCTATAAATAGCCACCTGGAGAGAGAAAAAAGGAATTAATAACTAATGATTATATAATTAATTTTGGGCAATAATTGAGGGCAGAGGGAATCTGAAGAGACATACCAGAAAGTCGAACGGTCGCCGAAATAGCTCACTGAAAAGGTCGTCAGAGTACATCAAACCTGTCGGAAGGTATATTTTCGTCCCTTATTTTACTTTCCTGCTTTAATAATGCAAAAAAGGTCAGATTCAAGTCTTTAAACCCTAAAGACAGTAACCTAAACCTAGATATAGAGACAAACACAAAGCTAAAATTAAAGTTTTGAATGCTTATCTTTGTGCCGAATGTCGCCGGTGTTAGAGATCTGATAATTTAGGATTAATGGAGAAGTCGAAAATGATAGGAGGAGAGAGTTTTGGTTTCGGGTAGGTAGTTTAGGTGGGGAAGCAGGGCGTTTCTGATGAAACAGGTAGCGAATTAGGGTTTAGGCTTGAAAAAGGGAAAAAATAGAGCTTTTAAGGTTCTTGCATAGCGGTAGACGGTGGCCGAAAAATGCTTCAGCGGCAGAGCATGGCGGCCAGAAGTTGCAGTGGTGACTAGAAGTTGCAGGGATAGTCGGAGAAGGTGACCAGAAAGGTTCCGACGATCAGAAAGAGGACAGGGATGACTGAAGACGATGGCTGGTGACTGGCGTCACCTCCGGCGGACGAGAAACAAGTTGAGTTAGGGTTTCATGTTGGTTGAAGATCCAGGGGAGATAATGGAAGAAAGTGGTTTGGATTCTTGAGAAAATTATAGGTTTGATTGAAAAGAAACATGGATTAGTGAAGGTTATGTGTTTATGGCAAATCAAAGATAAAGAAATGAAGAACAAAGCAAGAACAAAGGGGTGAGAAATGTATTTGATCCGAAAAAACAAAGTGTAATAAAGGTATTTTTTATTTTGAAATAATGATGGTATTGAAAAACATATTGAGAAGGCTTTGGAGTCGTCACCTGCCACTATGGTAGGCCAGACACCGCTAAAAATCAACCAGAGATTCTAAAACATTTGGGGTTCGGGAATCGGTTACGCGTGGGGAAGGATTAGCACCCCCACGACGCCCAAAATTAGCACCCGCACGCGTGGGCATGAAAATAAAAATTCAAATTTAATCACGTGAAATAGCGGTCTAAGGAGAATATTTCCTTATTTACGGCAACTGAGAAAGACGACACTTGAATGAGTCAGGATGCCACCTTCAAACCGGTTTCCGAAATAAAGTGGAAAATATCCCTTAAATATCAAAACAAATTTAAAATTTTAGAATAAATACAAAAGTATATTCGAAAGGGAAAGTGCCATATGTAACAATAATATGACATAATTTACATAGTTATGTATATATATACATATATTATTATTATTATTATTATTATTATTATTATTATTATTATTATTATTATTATTATTATATGTTTACAATACACATATATTATAGTAAAATAATATACACATATCATATATGTACATATATATAAAATGATAAGATATATAATATAATAATTATTATAATATAAGATAACATAATTAATAATACTATATTGATAAGATATAATAACAATATAATAACATACATATATAACTTGGAGCACTTATAATACAATATGATCATAATAAAATATAACTATAATATAAAATCAATAATATAATAGTTACTAATAATAGTAATAATGATGATAATGATAATATAATAATATGCTACAAGAATAATAATAGTATGATATAATATAATATAAGTATGGTATATATATATGTGTGTGTGTATATAAAACATAAGAAATAAATAATAGTAAAAAATAAAAATATAAAGTATGTGTATATACATGTAACATGAGAATATAATAAATAATAATAGTACTATACATACATATAGACATATATATATATATATATAATGAACATAATAATGATAATTAACATAATAATATTACTCTATATAATAATACTATAATATAATTATATAAATTAAATATAATATATGTATATATACATATAACGTGAGAGAAAATAATAATAATAATAATAATAATAATAATAATAATAATAATAATAATAATAATAATAATAATAATAATAATAATAATAATAATAATAAGAAAATAGGGACTAAAATTGAATAAGACGAAAATTAGAGTGCAAAAATAACATAAAAATGGTGACCAAAATTGAAGGAAATAGAAACTAAAAGGTAGAAATGCGAAGATACAAAAGCGAAGTGACCACAGGCACAATTTTCCCATCCAGCTTGAAAACGCGTGGATCTTCTGGCTGGGTCAGGTCGCGTATTCAGGTCTAGAAGTAAAACAACTTCGTTTTAGGCCTTAAGGGTCGACACCAAAATGACGCCGTATCAGATGATTCATATATGCCCAATTTTGTCCCAAAACTCTCATTTTAAATTGATAATAAAAAACCTAAAGGTCTCTCAAATCTCTCTGCCAAAGCTCGCTGCCGGCCATTGTCTCTGCCGCGAGCGCCGCCATCATCGACGGCCAGAACGACATGCACAGACACCGTTTCAATCGGGTAAACCTCAAAAACCTGAATTTCAACTTTATTTTTGATAAAACTCAATCTAAAATTCTAGATCTACGTTTAAAACGTTCAATTTACTTTTTCTTGTTTTTTACCTTTCTCGCGTTTTTTTGTTTCGAATGAAGGAATACGGAAACTTGTTTTTTTTTCAAACTCTACCAAAAAGATCCCTTTTTTATTTCGAATCTGAAAAAGCTCCCCTATTCGATTACATTTTTTTTGGGTTTTTTATACCAGAAAGTTACCTTTTTTTTGCAGGGCAGTGGGCGGTGGAGGTAACGTGGCAGTCACTGGTTGGTTGTTTGGACGGTGGCGGCTTGGTTCGGTGATGACGGCTCGGACGGTTGGCGGCGGCTGGCAGAAGAGACTAGGTTTTTTTTTAATTTAAGATATTAGGTTTAGGGTTAATTTAGGTATTTTGGGTGTAATGTGTTTTGGGTTATTGGGTCAGAAATAATTGGGTTAATTGGTTATGGGTTTATGTACATAAAAATATGGTGTATTTATTTATTTTATTTTTGGATTAGATTTGGTTTTGGGTTTAGGCCCGGAAAAAATAGGTGTTTACAGTTGGCCCTCTTTGCTCATTGTTGTGTAGCAATAATAGAGCAAAGACAAAAGAACAACTACTTTTGTCCGGTCAAGTTTGGGTTTCTTTTTCGACCACTGCCTATTGAGCTTCACTTAATATGCTGGGCTACTCTTGATAGACAAAATATTTAAACTAGGGAGATCCATTGGGGAGATAAAATGAGTTCGGCTTGCTATGCCACTGACGATGATGCAATACCTGGAGAAAATTTAACCTAGTTGCAACACTGGTGAAGAGGCAAGGTCTACAAAACTTGATCCAGCTGCGACAATAACGAAGAGACATGATCGAAGGGCGAAGGCTCTAACATTTGATCCGACTACAACACCAACGAGGAGATAGGATTGAATGATGAAGCTCTGATGTTTGATCCAAGTACAACACTGCCATAGCGGCAAGATCGACAAAATTTTTGTTTCTTTTTTCCTTTTCATTTTCCTTTAATTGTTTTTTTCTTTTTTTTTTATTTTTTCAATATTGACAACAAGGGAAATTTAAAAGTCTGTAAATTTTGACCAAGCTGCAACACCGACGAAGAGGCATGGTCTATAGTTAGTGTGGTTGATCTAGCTATGATTCTGACGAAGAGGCAAGATCGAGGGTTAATAAAATTTGTCCAGCTACAACACCGATGAAGAGACAAGACCGGGAGTTAGTAAGGTTTGATCCAGCTGCAACACCGGCGAAGAGGCAGGGTCTGAAGTCAATAGAGTTGATCTAGCTACAACGCCGATGAAGTGGCAGGATCTGAAGTTGGGGGTTAGTAATTTCGGTCCAGCTACAACACTGGCGAAGAGGCAAGACCATGAGTTGATAAAGTTTGACCTAGCTACAACATCGATGAAGAGGCAAGGTCTGAAGTTAGTCAGGTTGATCCAGCTACAACATCGACGAAGAGGCAGAATCTGAAGTTGCGGGTTAGTAAATTCGGTCCATCTGTAACACCAACGAAGAGGCAAGACCATGAGTTGATAAAGTTTGACCCAACTACAACATTGACGAATAGGCAAGATCGAAGTCGAAAACCTTAATCCAGCTAAACACTGACGAAGAGGCAGGATCTTAGAGAAAGTCTTGATCAAGCTACAAATCTGACGAAGAGACATGATCGAAGAAGAAGTCCTTTTTTTCTTCTTTTTTCTTTTTTTATCTTCTCTTTTCTTTTTTCCTTCTTTTTTCTTCTTCTCTTTTTTCTTGATTCTTTTTTCTTCCTCTTTTTTTTTTCTTTTTTTTGATTTTTTGTTTTCTACAACGTGGACAAAGAAAGTAAATTTTTGACCCAGCTACAACACTAACGAAGAGGCAAGGTCTATAGTTGATATGGTTGATCTAGCTACAACACCGACGAAGAGGCATGATCGAGATTTAGTAAATTTGGTCCAGCTACAACACCAACGAAGAGGCAAGACCAGGATTTAACCGAGCTACAACACCGACGAAGAGGCACGGTCTAAAAGAATAAATTTTGATCCAGCTGCAACACCGGCGAAGAGGCAAGATCGAAGAATGAAACTTTGATTTTTTTCTTTTGATTTTTCAAATTTTCTTTCTCTTTTGATTTTCTTTTGATTCTTCTTTTTTGTTTTTTCTTTTTATTTTCTCACTTTTTTCTTTTTTTTATACACTTTCTTCTATGATTCTGAGGAGGAAAGTTTGGTCTAGCTGCAACACCGATGAAGAGGCAAGACCTGCAAAGGATTTGATCCGCTGCACCACTGACGAAGAGACTAGATCAGAAAGAATTTTGATCTTGCTCGCCACTGATAGAGAGGCTAGATCGGAAAGAATTTTGATCTTGCTACACCATTGACAGAGAGGCTAGATCTGGAAAGAATTTTGATCTTACTACACCACTGACGGAGAGGCTAGATCTGGAAATTTTTTTATCTTCTACTCCATTGACGAAGATGCTAGATAGAAAAGAATTTTGATTCGGCTACACCTCTGACAGAGAGGCTAGATCTGGAAAAAAAATTATCTTCTACTCCATGACCTGAAAAGGAAAGAAAACACTAGTCAGTATTTGTTCAAAGATATTGGATGCTTGCGCTTTTGTGTATTCGGCCTCCTTCAGGGCTAAAAGTTAATCATCATGTTGTTGCCCCCATAGTTGAGGTTCTTTGGTTTCTTCCTTGGACATGTTTGCGTGCACAAATAAATGTGTTATGGATGCATGTGGTATGTCTAAATGCCTGGCGACTTAAATGAAAGTATGACGTATGCAATTAATGCAAAATGATCTCAATGGGCATGTGGATGACATATTCTATTTTGCCTCTCAAAGGAATGCCCCTGACTCTACGGTTTCAAATCTTTGCCTTTCAGGCAACAACACTCGACGCCGATGCCGCCTAGCCTTTTCTTGGGCTCGATTTCCTTTTCTTGATGCCTCATGTTATGGTCATGGTGAGTCACATGTAACTCTTAGTTTACATTATGTGTAGGTACAATTAGATTAAGACGAACAAAAGGCACTTTCATTAAAGGTTGTAGTTTTTGGCCCTTACAAAAGGTTCTCACCACCATTGAGCTTGGGAAGTGAGATACAAAAAGTCACCACTTTGAAAGAGATGAAAACTACAAGGGACCTACTATGGTCATAATAGTGCAATATCTAGACCTGTCAAACATGGGCTAGATTCATATAATATCATTTAAAAAGGAAAGGGGTATCACTGGTATACTAGGCGCTTTCATGCTTCAGTAGGGGATTCTTATTTGTGGATGGCCCAGCTGAGTCTTCAAAACTTACCATCCTAAGCTTAGTAAAATTTTCCACAAGCCTTTTTTAAGCCTATACAATTCTTGATCGAGTGGCCTACTTGCCTCGCGTGATAGTCACAGTTTGCATTGGCATTATACCATGCCGGGAAAGGAGGCTGTACTGGATCTTAATATAAGGGTGCCACCAAATGGTTGTTATACAGTTGTTTGTACAGTTCTCCGTAGGAAACTGGTAGTGGCGTAAACTCTATCTTTTTTGTATTCCTCCTTTGTCCAAAACCTTGGCTTGAGGAACCATGAGGACTTGCAGCTTTGGGTTGTGTCACTATCACTGGTTTCGAGAAACCAACATTGCAAACCTCTGAAGAGTTCACTTCATTGTCTATCCTCCCATACGAGGGCTTCTTGTGGGACGAACTTCCACTGACATCAATCTTACCGTTCTTGATGACATTCTCAATGAGCCCCCTAATAGCACTAGATCTGCAACATTGGTAGTTGCATTTTCTATGAGGCAATCTTGAATCGGGCCTTCCAGTGTTTGGATAAATATGACCACTGTCTCCTTCTCGCCAAGCAGGGGTTGAACTTGTGCGTTGTGCGTATTCCCTAAAGCTTTCATTGAACTTTTACTTCATGTGTTGTAGGGTCCAACGATCTGGCACCATATCGCTGACGTGCTGGTATAGTGCTAGAAAAGCCCTGGCCAAGTCTTTCCATGACTTTATTTGATGTCGGCTCAACTGATTATACCATCTAGCGGTAGATCCTGACAGGCTATCTTGGAAACAATGGATTAATAACTTGTCATCTCTACCGTACCCCGCCATCCTTCGACAAAACATGGTAAGATGAGGACGGGGGCAACTCGTCCCATCATATTTCTCGAACTCTAGGACTTTAAACATATGAGGTAACACCAAATCTAGGACAAGGCTAAGTTCATTGACATCAAACCCAACAAAAATGTCAACTACCTCTATAGCTTCCATCTTTTCTTCGAGTCGCTTGCAACGATCTTCGATTTCTTTTGAGTTCTCAATCTTGGGTTTCTTGGTCTCGATCAACTGGTCCATCTCCGAGACAAAGTTTTCAGCTTCATTTCCCCCGAGCTTAACTTCGAAAGCAGAGGGTAAATTAATAGGAGAAGAGGCGCCAACTTGATGGAGTTGTGTTTTTCCTCGAGAAAGTATTACCCGAGGGCCAGTTTGGGCCCTAAAATGTGGAGGAGTAAATCCCGGAGGATATGTAGGACTTTCATTTTCACCAATGGGATTTGCCGCATGATTTACAACAGATGCCCCTCCTGGATCGGGAAGCTTAAATCCTAGCATTTGTGTTATTTGTCCTAGTGTGTCTTGTTGAGTTTTCTTGAATTGTTCCATCATGTCTCGTTGTGCCTTGATTAGTTCGTCCTCCATCTTTTTAGCCAAATCTGCTTGCATGCCTCTTTGAGTTTTCTCAATTTGGTCCAATCTGTCTTCGTTAATCATTTTAGTTTTTTGTCGGGTTCCGTAGGGGTGCTGAATTGGTTGGTTTTTCGTTCTATCCAGTATCACTGTCACGGGGCATCCCAAGAACCAGTCTTAAATTTTCAAAAATGAATGCATGTAAATGCAAGGTGCATGTCTTAGATGAGAACGTACATATTCAAAAATGGTTCTCATGGCATACAATTCTGAACTCACGAGATTCATTTACAGCTTCGAATGTTGCATTGTCATCTAGGGTACTAGATTTTCTCCCGATGACGAATCTTTTTTTAGCTGAGGACCAATTGTGAATCAGTACTTTATTCTTGTGAAATGCAAAAAATTAAAACGTGATAATGGTGTCATGAAATTAATGCAAAATAATGAATTTAATATGAAGTGATCAAAAAAGGAAATAAGTCAGTTCAGATTAAAATAAATGAATAAATTAATGGTAAATAAGGTAAAAATTAAAACAGGTAAGAAATGTACAAAAATAACAAATAAAGGTATAAATAAATAAGCAAGGCTTAATAGGGTTATTGCTAAACGGGCAGAGTTTCGGTATGGCTCTAAAAAGGTGGGTCTTACGGTCCATTATATGCGGTTAGGATCTAGAGTACTAAACGGTACCCGAACTGTCATTATTACCTACTAAGATAGTAGGACATCGATTCGGGAGGATACGAGTCCTTATACCATACGGAGGCGTAAACCCCACGAAGTATAATGATCATATCCAGGAAGTGAATTACAGCATCATACGGAGGTGGCCACCCCACGAGACAAAGTAATCGCTCCCACTTAGCAATTACGGAGCCCGGATGGCTCATGCATGAATGCAAAAAAAAATTGAATTGAATTTTCATTTTCATTTTCATGCAAGACAACAAAAAATCAACATTGGCCTGACTCTCTTAAAAGTGTCCCCAGCGGAGTCGCCATCTGTAATAAAGATATTTTTTTATTTTGAAATAATGATGGTATTGGAAAATATATTTAGAATGGGGGAAATGGGAGAAATAGGTTTTGGAGTCGCCACCAGCCACTATGGTAGGCCAAACACCACTAAAAATCAACCACAGATTCTAAAACATTTAGGTTTCAGGAGTCGGTTACGCGCGGGGAAGGATTAGCACCCCCACGACGCCCAAAATTGGTATCGTGTTGATTTAGTGATGTCTTTGCAAGAAAATAAAGATTCAAAATTTAATTTAAATTTTAATCCCGTGAAATAGCGGTCTAAGGAGAATATTTCCTTATTTACGACAATCGAGAAAGACGACACCTGAATGAGTCAAGATGCCACCTTCAAACCTGTTTCCGAAATAAAGTGGAAAATATCCCTTAAATACCAAAACAAATTTAAAATTTTATAATAAGTACAAAAGTATTCTCGAAAGTAAAAGTACCATATGCAACAATAATATGACATAATTTACATAGTTATGTATATATATATACATATATGTTGAGTGGATCAATGGATTGATCAAAGCCAAGAAGGGGGTGAATTGGGTTTTTAAAATTTGTTGGAGAAAGTGGAATGACTAAAAATGAAGAACAAGGTAATTTAGAGTGGTTCAAGTTCCAAATGAACTCTACATCCACTACCTTAGTTACCCAAAATTTGACCAAACCCTCACAAGGATACAAAGAAGAATTTTAAGGCAAGTAGAATATCTCTCAATACAAATTTGCCCCTTTTGATACAAGCAGTCAACCCAAATTGGAATACAAGATTGGAATTACACACAACACAATTTGGGATTTTACAAGAATGAGAAATTAGGCACTTTGAGCTTGGATTTTTTGTATAGATGTTTCTCTTGGATGCAATGATTGTTGTTGGTCTTCAATAGGCTTGATTTTATACCTTCTCCATTAATTCTAGCCGTTTGGGTGGTTAGGGTATTTATTATAGCCGTTGGGACCCTCTCTTTCCACCATAAATGCACTTCTACAGCCTACCGTATCGGTACACGGGGATCCGTATCGATACTTGTCTCAAAACAGAAAGAGCCGTTGCACAATTACAAGAGGGGCGTATCGATATACGTGAAGGCGTATCGGTATAGGTTAGGGAAGTGTTTCAGTACGGGCAAGACCGTATCGATGCAATTTCTCCCACAAAGCTCACTGGAAGAATCTGTATCAATACGGGTAAGAGCGTATCGGTACGGGTTAACAAACTCTTTAAAAGTTTGTTACCTACCAACTGACACCAACGGTCAAAAACATTTAAGGCTTTGAAATTTAAAATTACTTTAAATCTGTATCGATACGGGGGACGCAGTATCGATACGCCATTAAAACTTAGTGTGATTTTATAGAGAGATCGTATCGATACAAATACAATTTGTTTCGATGCCTTGTTTCGATACGGTAAGGGGAGTATCGAAATGCATTTCTCCAGTGGCCAAGTTGGTAAAAAAGGTATCGATATGGCAAGGAACGTATCGATACGCATAGACGATTTTCAATAGTTTGGCCTTGGAATACTTAGAAAATATTTTAGAGTTTGAGTTTTTCAAACTAGAGTAAAGCCTTGTTGATTTGAAACCTTTGAGGGACTTAAAAATCTATTTCAAGTTTTTCAATTTAATCCTTAAAATACTTTGTTATATCAAAATCAAACATAGGTTTTACAATCTCCCCCTTTTTGATATAACAAAACCAAAACTTGAAATTTTTAAGACTTTTGAAAAACTTTGGAAAACAACCCCCTTAATATAGGCTAGGTAAAATTTTAACTTAAAATTTTAAGTGTGCTTGTTCCCTCTCCCCCTTTTTGTTAGATCAAAAATAAGAGACATAGGCTAAAAGAATAATCAATAACCAAGCAACATATAATAGATAAGCATTAAGTTCATAATTAAGGATACATCAAAATAAAATCCAAACAACAATAATCAAAGCATAGGTTTTAAACTTAATCCTTAAGAACATAATTCAAAGTGCATAAATAGAAATCCTAAATGACATGAATTGAATGCAAAGAAAATCTACTACTCTTCTCCATCGCCATCTTCATCATCTTCAACATCATCTTTGTTGGCATCATCATCATTCCTCCTAGATTGACGCCACTCATAATGAAAGGCCGTGAGAGAGATGTTCATTGAGTTGTGCCCGGCCTCGATGGATGAGATACGCTTCTCCACATTCGCCATACGATCTTTTAAGCATGTGAAGCGTGTGTCTATGGCGACAAACCCTGAATTCATAACTTGATCCATGGAAGCAATCCCCGTGCGTAGGCCCGTGAATTGTTCATTAAGAAAAGTCATAGGAGCATCCATGGATGGAGGAGGAGGAGCTTAAGGATTGACAATCTCTTCTGGAATCGCATCACTAGGAAGCTCGGAGATGCGAATCCAACTACCATTGAAGTTTTGAAACTTTCTTCTAGAAAGAGATCTCTCATCAATGGGATCAGTGAGGGGTGTAGAATAGTCGTGAGAGCAATCAATCTCCTTTTGAGTGAAGAAATAACTCAAGGCGGTGCCATAAGTGCGTGACAAGAGTTATGTGACGACGTTGCACGAGATAGACGATCTCCGCAAATATGATGCGAGCAAGATTAGGTTGTTTTCTCTGGCGAAAGCATCAAATCCAAAAGTCATCAACTTGGCGGATGGTTGAATATTTCCCTCTCGAAGGCCTAAACCACCATGTAATCATCAAGTGAAGGATTCAATCTTGAGCAATGAGAACGGTCACGGAACCCCCCAAGACATGGCCAAGAGAATTCTCATCTTCGATACCCTCATCCTCTAACTTAAAAACAACAAAAAGAGATGGAACATCTACGATAATCTTTTTGCCCATGAGATAAGAGTTAACGGCAATAACATTACCCAAAGGATCGACAACACACTTGGCATTAGCATAAAATGTCAAAACCAAATTGCGAAAAAAAATCCTGGAATTTGTAGAAAATCCATGAACTTCCATTCTTGGAGCAAAGGTAAATAGACAAATTTGAAGCGCTCCAAATGAAGAAAAGGAATGGAAATTACCCTCTCCAGTCGGATTTTGTAATTTTGAAAAGAGCGAAAGTAGTTGAGTTCCCCGGCGGTTCTAAAGCACCTTGGATAGATAAGAGTCAAATTAGGGCGAGTACCATCTCCGAGATTGGATCATTCACCGACTTCGCTAGTACGCGCTCTCTTTTTGGGTGCCATGAGTCTAAAAACAATTGATCAAGACAATGTGTATGCATTATTTTTCTCATTCAACCCATGGAAAATCAATAATAAAGGTTTTAAAAAAATTTGAAAGGCAAATCAAAAACAAAAAGGTTTGATAAAGTTTGTTTTTGAAAGAGCAAAACAAAACAAAAAGAATTTAAAACGAAAACCACAAAGAAAATAAAAAGAGAAAAAAGATTTTATATCTTGATATTGATATATAGAGGAATGGATGAAGAATTTGCACCAAATTGATGGAGAGCTTTAAAAACTTGGCTTGATGTTAAAAAAAACCTTAATAGATTTTTAGTTTTGTGGTGAAAATATAAGGGATTAAGAGGCTTTTTATAGAGGAAAAACTACTAGGGTTTTGAAATTTTAATTTTGGTAAAAGTGAAACTCTTTTAATGCCATTAAGTAGATATCTGCGCAATCGAGTATTGATACGCCAAAGGGTATATCGATATGGGGGTAAAATGGTAATTCCCTGGAAACGCGTGTCAAGGGACTGTATCGAAACGGATTGTATCCGTATCGAAACGTTCACAACTGGTATCGAAATGGGTTTAACCGTATCGATACTCGTAAGAGAGAAAATGTAGTCTGGTTAACTAATGAAGTGCTCGTATCGATACACATAAGACCGTATCGATACCCTATGCCTAGAAATGCATTATTGGCTTTTAGAACAACCAAAGGCTCGACTTTAACATCTTCTAAACGAACGCAATTGATGAATGAGCAAGTCTAAGCATATACTAATAGAAGCGTACTCCACCTAGCTATAAGCATGGTTTCTATCAAGATCAACTACACATAAACATGCATTTGCACAAATTCAAGCAATTTTAACCTCAAAAGAGTCCTAAAGGGCCAGCATAAGCTAGTTAGACCTAGCTCTCTCCTAAGGGACCAAAAATGCTCTTTGTCTAGAGGTTTGGTAAAAATGTCCGCTAGTTGGTTCAAGGTGCCAACGTACTCTATAACAACATCTTCCTTAAGGACATGATCTCTAATGAAATGATGCCTTATTTCTATATGTTTGGTTCTAGAGTGTAGGATGGGATTTTTTGTTAGGCATATAGCACTAGTGTTATCACACTTAAGGGGTATGGTTTCAACTTTAACTCCATAATCTAAGAGTTGTTGCTTCATCCAAAGGACTTGAGCACAACAACTCCCTAAGGATATGTACTCAGCTTCGGTGGTAGATAGGGTTACACTATTTTGTTTCTTAGAGAACCAAGATATGAGCATACTACCTAAGAATTGGCAAGTTCCCGAAGTATTTTTCCTATCAATTTTATAACCACCATAATCCACATCCAAATAAGCATGAAGGTTAAAGGTTGAGTCTCTAGGGTACCAAAGACTTAGACAAGGAGTATCTCTAAGGTACCTAAAGATTCTTTTAACGGGTATAAGGTGAGACTCTCTTGGATTAGCTTGAAACCTAGCACACAAGCAAACACTAAGCAATATATCTGGTCTACTTGCAGTAAGGTAAAGCAAAGATACAATCATAGAGCGATAAAATTTAGAGTCAACACACTTACCTCCTTCATCTTTGTCAAGCTTTGTAGATGAGCTCATTGGTGTAGCTTGAGGCTTTGCTTGCTCAAAGCCAAACTTCTTAAGCATATCTTTCACGTACTTCGCTTGATTGATGATGGGGCCATCATTCCTTTGTTTGATTTGGAGTTCCAAAAAGAATGAAAGCTCCCCCATCATGCTCATCTCGAATTCACCTTGCATTAACTTTGCAAACTCTTTGCAATGACACTCATTAGTAGATCCAAAGATAATATCTTCAACATATATTTGCACTACTACGATGTCATTTTTATATCTTTTTATGAAAAGTGTAGTGTCCACCTTACCTTTTTCAAAACCTTTTTCAATCAAAAAGTTTGAAAGCCTTTCATACCAAGCTCTTGGAGCTTGTTTTAAACCATAAAGTGCTTTGGTTAGCTTAAAACAATGATTTGGAAATTTTGAATCCTCAAAACCCAGTGGTTGTTCCACATACACTTCTTCATTTATAAAACCATTTAAAAATGCACTTTTCACGTCCATTTTGAAAGAGCTTGAAATTATGATAACATGCATATGCAAACAACATCCTAATAGCTTCCATTCTAGCTACGGGTGCATAGGTTTCATCAAAATCTATTCCATCTTATTGTGTGTAACCTTGAGCAACTAATCTAGCTTTGTTTCTCACAATGTTACCACTCTTATCTAGTTTATTCTTAAATACCCATTCAATTCCTATAGTAGATTGATTACTAGGCCTTTCAACTAATGTCCATACATTACTTCTCTTAAATTGGTTTAACTCTTCTTGCATAGCCATAATCCAAAAATCATCTTTTAATGTTTCTTTAATGTTCTTAGGCTCAATGCTTGAGATAAAAGCAACATGATTCATGTGTTTGAGAGAAGATCTAGTAGTTACCCCCTTGGATGGATCACCCAAGATTTCACCACCTTTGACATAGTTGTTCTCCCTTGGGTAGCTCACTTCCTTTTCCTCAAGAGCCAAGTCCTTCAAGGCTTCAAGAGGTGGGTCTTGTGCATCTTCTTCTTTAGTTGGAATCTCATCCTCCTTTGAAGTTTGTCCTCCATCAAAGGCATCAAGGATTCCTACATCATCATCATCATCACAAGATTCCTTCCTCGAAAGGAGGTTATCATCGAAAACAACATGAATAGACTCTTCTACTACTAAAGTTCTTTTATTAAATACACGATAGGCTTTAGAGTTTAAAGAGTATCCTAAGAAAATAACTTCATCACTTTTAGCATCAAATTTACCTAAGTTGTCCTTTCCATTATTTAAAACAAAACACTTGCAACCAAATGGATGAAAATAGCTAATGTTAGGCTTCTTAGATTTTAAAATCTCACAAGGCGTTTTCTTTAAAATTGGCCTAGTCATTACTCGATTTACAATGTAGCAAGCGGTATTTGTGGCTTCCGCCCAAAAAAATTTAGGTAAATTGTTTTCACAAAGCATGGTTCTAGCTATTGCGTGTAATATAGTCTATCGCAATAGAGTGCAAGTGTACACGACGCAAGTAGTAAAGTGATACACGAAGTATCGGATGTCGAGTCCACATGGACTGGAAATAGCCTTAACCTTGAATTGCTGCACAATAAAAAGATAATTTTAATTGTTTGTGAGGGAATAATAAAGAGTACTGAAGATAAGAGATTAAAGAAATCAGGATAGAGAGAATGGGCTGGTATTGATTTGCTCAGTAGTGTAGGTGTTGCAATGTCTAGGACTTCCTGTTCTGTCGTCTCTCCTGTCGCGGCAGCACCTGCGGCGGCATCGGTCTGTTGTTGTCGCGGCAACAATCACACAACTCTGTACTTCATGCTTGGCAAGAATCCCTACTGCGCCTTGTCTTATCCCTAGGTCCAAGTCTGTCGATGAACACGTCTTTGATAATACCTCCCGGCGTGAATCGAAGGATGAACACCGATGTTGTTGAATTCTTCCTTAGCCACTGAACCTCGTCCTATCCCTAGGTCCAAGATAGTTCAACCATAAACTGGAGAACCCGTACTTATTCCTTTCCTATACTTAACTCTCCCGATATTAAGTAAATGTATAATCTCACAATGCTCTCCCGATACTCTTGCAAGATGTTAAAAACCAGAATAAGCAAACTTGAAGTCTATTTTATTGAACAGAAAAAATCCTAAAATAATGCAATCCTTGCAACTACTTTAAAGAATCAACCCTTAGCCCTAGGGGAAGTTTAGAACATGATGAGAAGGGGGAAAATTACTAGGGTTTAGGGGAAGACGGCTAGAGAATAAGATGTCCTTCCCTAGGTCGAATTACATGACTTTATATAGGCCTTGGGTTCAAGTTTTCTAATATGGCAAGAATACAAGTTTAAATTAAAGTACAACTCTATTAAAGACTAAATCTTCATAGTAGATGTCTTTAATTCGTCCTCTTTCCTTGCTGGGCATTTCTTCCTTGAACTTTGGGCTTGGCCTTCATTCTGATCTAGGGCTCAGAAAAATATAAGAGTGCTCCACGACAGACCGGCTTAATTTCCTCTTTCTGTCGAGCTCCACTTCACTTCTTCCCTTCACCATTGTTGTCGTCATTGGCTGCCACGACAGCGGCCTTGGCAGCATCCTTCTTCTCGTCTGCAGTCCTGTGTTCCAGCTCTGCTTTCCACTGCCCTGCGTCTGGTACAACAACTACCTGCAAAAGTGACCAATTTCAGTAGCAACTGTGCCATTTAATATAATTTTGATGTATGAATGAAATCTATCCTAAATGCAATGAATTATGCTTGAATGCAGCAGAAATATGGGTTAAATAGGGGGTAAAATATAGAACTTTTACACACTCAACACACCCGCAAACTCAAGTTTTTGCTTTCCCTAAAGCAATTATTACCTAACTAAAAATGATTTTTTTTGTCATGGCTTAAATCAGTGAACTCTACATTACCTACCACTTGTATCCTATCAAGAGCAGTACCTTGTTGGGCATTCCTGGATTCATCCGGAACCATGCTATAATTCTTGTGAGGTGTGTGCAGGTTTTGTGAACACTTATGCATCTAGACTGCCCTAGTATACCAGAATAGTTATGCTTACAAACTTGAGGTTATGCCAATTCAATTTTTTCTGGAGGCAATTCTTAGTCTCCTTTAGTTTTTTCTGACTCTTGATTCAACTACATCTTTTCTGGAGGCAATTCTTGGGCTCCTTTAGTTTTTTCTAACTTAGCTCAAAAAGAAATCTCCTAAAATAAGTGCAAGGCACCTCTATGGGCAGTTTCAAGCGGGTAAACATTCCTATTCCAGTGTACTAAAGTAATCCAGAAAGCATAAGAGTCCCAAAAAGTGTTTTACAGGGTAGAATCATAGCAAGGCTCTAAACAAATCCTAAAATTTCCTAAAGGCACTGTCACGACAGCATGTGTCGCAGCAGGTAAGTTAAGTTCAAGGACTTAAGCTAAATTTTCATTTTTAAGCAAAAATAAACTAACACTTAGACACAATTTCTAAACATAAAGACACTTCATTAATGGAGGGATGCCACCCCCAAACACAAGGGTTGCATTACCCTCAATGCATGATGACAAATAAAAACAAAACAGAAAATAAAAACATCACAATTATAACAAAATAGCAGACAACAAAGATAAGATAAAAACTTAAATTTTAAGTGATGTCGTCGCTGCTGCTGCTGCAGCTGCTGTTAATCTATATCTGCCGGCGGGCAGTGACCTTTATCGTTGGTGCCGGCAGATGGTTTGGAGAGGTAGAGGCGGTCTTTTTCTTGGCTTCCCTCGGAGGCTGGATGCGAGTAGGTGAGATCTGGGGTGGTTTCTCCAGCACTTGAATCTCCTCGAAAGAGCTGCTGCTGCTGCTACCACTGCTGTTGTTGCTGCTCGCAGACTTCTTTTGGGCGGATGGCCCGTCTCCGGTGTTGGGTTTCTGCCGCTTCATCTGAGTGAATTCTTTGGACATGTTCCTCTTGATAGAGGGCCCGCCATCGCATTCTTCCCAGATTGAGGAAAAGGAGAAACCATCAATGAACTCGTTAAGGTCAGACATGGGCTCCTTTCTCTTTTCTCCCCTGGCAGAGGCTGTGGCAGTGTGGCTGCCTCCTACAGCTGTCGTGGCCGGGGTTGGAGTGGACGCAGCAGAATGTGTTCTCGGTGTGGCAGCAGGGGTAGGGGTATGGGTAGGGGTGGGGTGGGGGCAGCAAAATAGTGATCGAGGAAAGCAGGAAACAGTACATCTGGAAAATTTAAATTGCTTTTAATGAAATGTACCGTTGCTGTTGTGAAGTCCCGGATAAAGCTCATCAGGCCCAGATGTCGTTCCTCTATTTTCTACAGGGTGGCAAGGATTTGGGTGGAGGAGTCGGCTGGGGAAGCTACTGCTGTGGGCTGCCTCTCTTCTGTGGTGGCAGGCTCTGTCTGGGTGGGCTCTGTCGGCTCACCTGCTGCGGCAGACGGGTTGAAGCTGGAGATTGGTGTTGCGGCTATCAGCTCCATCAAACTGAGGATGTTTCTCTCCGTCCATCCTTTTCCCCGAACTTTTAGATCCTCAGCAATTTCAGGGACATTGTGGCCATGACAGATTGCTGTGATGAGGTAGGGGAAAACAAGGGGTCCCGATGGCCGCATTGCACAATCCAAAATCCCTTCCCGAATATATCGACCAACATTAATAGGCCTCTCGTTTAAAATTGAGTGAACAAGAGCTAACCTGGGTTGATCCACTGTGATGTTGTGTGAGGAGGGCATAATCCTTTTTTTCACGATTGCGTTCCACAGTTTGGCTTCGGGGGTGAGTTCAGCTCATTTCACCGTCCTTGGGTGTTTAGGGTCTGTATTCCAATGAGTTCCTTCCTCGGTGAGTTCTGCCATGACAGCATCATAATCTGCTGCCTCCAGGCTCTATACGAACCTCTTATGCCCATCTTCCTTTCTGTCGACGTAGAGTCCGTAAAGGGTGTTAATGTACTCTGGCTCAAAATGGACTTCTTTACCACGAACCGTCACTGCTGTCGCGTCTCTGCTATCGACGACAACATAGAATTCTTTGACCAGGGTGACGTTCATCTCCTTAGGTTGCTCAACAAACATCTACCAATGTACTGCTATGATCTTACGGGCTATAAATGGTTTGATCCCGAGATTCTTTGTTCGTTTGCTGTAGATGAACCCTTTCTCCTCCCACATATCCCTTTTCTGGAAGGAGGTGTAATATCGGTCATTGGATTCTTCATTGGAAAATCGGTTTGGGATTCTGTCGTGGCTGGGAGTGGCTGCTGGTGTTGCTGCTGGGGCAGACCTTGAGGAAGCACTTCTTCTGGTGTTTCTGGTACTCATAGTTGCAAGAGACTGTAGAAAAATGAAAAGAAATGAAAGTCTAGAGAGGAAGCAAGTAGAGAGAGTAAAAGTGAAGTGAAAATGAATAGTAAAACAAGGTTTATATAGATGAAGAGTTTGCTGCCCGTTGGAGCTGTAACGGCCGGCGCGAATAACGGGGCCAGCTGTTACGCAGTTTCTGACGCGTCTGTCACGCGTTTCCATGTCTGTTGCGCGTCTGTTACGCGTTTGCGTGTCTGCCACGACAGCTTGTTGACAGGCTGGATTTTTTCACGTCTGTCGCGGCAGTTGTAACGACATGCTCCTATTTTAGGCTTTTTGGGCTGATGGTGAGATGGTGGTCTAAATTCGTTTCTTCTCCTCTCCTTGTCTCATTTATTTCCTAAAAATAATTAAAATAAAAACTTAGTTCCTAAAAATAAAATAATTCTAATTTCCTAATATATATATATATATATATATATATATATATATATAATAAAGATAAAATTAAGTTAAATTAGGGATGCCATGAGGGGCATCTCCTAAAGTAACCACTTCCTGCATTCTTGGGGCTTTAGTCCCCTGATAATGCTTCAATCTTTGTCCTTTGACTTCAAATTGGTGCCCGTCTTTTAAGGATTTAATCGTGATGGCACCATGAGGAAAAACTTGCACCACTTGAAATGGGCCGGACCATCTAGATTTCAGCTTCCTTGGGAAGAGTTTCAACCTAGAGTTGAATAACAACACAAGCTGCCCTGGGTAGAACTGTCGTGGCAGCAGCTTCTTGTCATGGCACTTCTTTGTCTTGTCTTTGTAAATCCTTGCGTTGTCATAGGCCATTGCTCAAATTTCTTCAATCTCATTCAAGTCAAGTAGCCTTTTCTGTCCTGCCTTTTCCAAGTCCATGTTCACTGCTTTGATGGCCCAGTATGCTCTGTGCTCTATCTCAACAGGTAGATGGCATGTTTTTCCGTAATTCAGCCGGTAGGGTGACATTCCCAATTGAGTTTTAAATGTTGTTCTGTAGGCCTAGAGTGCATCATTGAGGTGTAGAGACTAGTCCTTTCGAGTTGGTTTAACCATGTTCTCAAGAATGTTCTTGACCTCTCTGTTGGATATTTCGGCTTGTCCATTGGTCTGAGGGTGATAAGCTGTTGCAATTCGATGTTTGACACCATATTTCTTTAAGGTAGCAGCTATGACCCTATTGTCAAAATGCCTCCCTTCATCACTGATGATCGCCTTCGGGATACCAAATTTGGAAAAAATGTTCTTATGTAGAAATCTTTGAACGGTCTTGGCATCATTTTTCTGTGTGGCAATCGCTTCAACCCATTTGGACACATAGTCCACTGGTAGGAGGATATATAGATTCCCACATGATGCTGGGAATGGTCCCATGGAATTAATCCCCCAAACATCGAAGATCTCGACTTCAAGGATGTTTTGCAGCGGCTTCTCATGTCTCTTTGAGATGTTTCCAGTTCGTTGACACTTGTCACAGTTTTTGTAGAAGGTTTGAGCATCCTTGAACATTGAAGGCCAATAAAAACCAGACTGCAAAACCTTGGCAGCAGTTTTGTTACCACCTAGGTGTCCTCCATATTGTGAAGCATGGCAGTGATGAAGCATAGCTTCCTGCTCATCCTGTGGTACACACCTCCTGATAATCTGATATGCACAATTTTTGAAAAGAAGAGGTTCGTCCCAATAATAATGCTTAACATCATTTTGGAACCTCTTCCTAGCTTGATAATTAAGATCAGGAGAAAATATTCTGCTAACTAAATAATTAACGAAATCAACATACCAGGGGAGTTCAGAAAACTTACCTGCCGCCATGGCTATCGCGGCAGTGCTTGTGGCAGCGAACAGCTGCTCGTCAGGGAAGGTCTCCAGTATGTGTGTCTTGTCTATAGGAAGACTCTTTCCCATTTCTAATCTTGACAAGTGATCTGCAACTTGGTTCTCTGTCCCTTTTATCTTTGATTTCTATGTCGAACTCTTGCAACAGCAAAATCCAACGAATTAGTCTGGGCTTTGCGTCTTTTTTAGCAAACAGATATTTTAGTGCAGAGTGGTTTGTGTGGACCACCACTTTCGTTCCAAGTATGTAGGATCGGAACTTGTCAATTGAAAACTCCACTGCTAACAGTTCCTTCTCTGTTGTGGTGTCATTCACTTGGGCATCGTTGAGTGTTTTACTAGCATAGTAAATTACATGGAATAGCTTGTCCTTCCTCTGCCCAAGTGCTGCCCCTACAGCGTAATCACTGGCATCACACATAATCTCGAATGGCAACTTTTAGTCCGGTGGCTGTACAATTTGGGTTGTTACTAGCTTCTCTTTCAGAATTCTGAATGCCTCAGTACATTCAGTATTAAAGTCGAAGGGATGATTCTGCTCTAGTAGGTGGCATAGCGGCTTGGTGATCTTCGAAAAATTGGCTATAAACCTTCGATCGAACCCAGCGTGCCCCAGAAAACTCCGAATTTCCATGACTGTGGTGGGAGGTGGCAGCTTTTCAATCACCTCAATCTTGGCTCTGTCGACTTCTATGCCGCGACAGCTTACTTTGTGGCCGAGGACTATCCCTTCATCCACCATGAAGTGACATTTCTCCCAGTTTAATACTAAGTTGGCTTTCTCGCATCTCTCGAGCACTTTCTGTAAGTTGCTTAAGAAGCTTTCAAAATTATCTCCAAAGATAGAGAAATCATCCATAAATATTTCTAGGAAATCCTCCACCATGTCGGAGAATATCGCCATCATACATCTCTGGAAGGCTGCTGGTGCGTTGCAAAGTCCAAATGGCATTCTCCTAAAGGCGTAAGTACCGTATGGGCAAGTGAAAGTCGTTTTCTCTTGATCCTCTGGTGCGATGGCTATTTGGTTATAACCTGAGTAACCATCAAGAAAACAGTAATAAGGCTTTCCCGCTAATCTATCAATCATTTGATCAATAAAAGGCAGTGGAAAGTGGTCCTTCCGGGTAGCTTTGTTAAGCTTCCGGTAGTCCATACAAACCCTCCAACCAGTCACAGTCCTAGTTGGGATTAACTTGTTTTCTTCATTGGTCACCATGGTTATTCTTCCCTTCTTAGGAACGCACTGCACCGGGCTCACCCACTTACTATCCGAGATGGCATAAATTATTCCAGCGTCTAGCCATTTGATAATTTCTTTTCGAACCACTTCTCGCATAGCATCATCCAAACGTCTCTGGGCATCAATGGTCGTCTTATGATCGTGCTCTAAGAGAATTTTATGCATGCATAATGTCGGGCTGATGCCTTGGATATCAGCTATCGTCCATCCAATAGCCTTTTTATGCTGCTGCAACATCTCTATCAGTTGCTGTTCCTGTTCCTGCATCAACTTGGAAGAGATGATTACGAGCAACATATCATTTAATCCAAGAAAAACATATTTAAGCTGGGCATGCAGGGGCTTAAGGTCTAGAACAGGTGGTTCTACAGTTGATGGCTTTTGGATGATATGTTCATTCGAGGTATAGTTTAAAGGCTCGAATAACTTACCTAGACGATTGCCTATCCAATTTACCTCCTCACGACCTTCAGTGTTAGATGTGTCAGAATCTGAGGAGCTGCTGTCATCATTGCTGCCGTGACAGTCTTCTAGATGGCTTTTGTGGCAGTGGCCAAATTTGATGTCATGGCAGCCTGACCTGATGCAGGGTTGGTCAAGGATAACTTCAGTGATAGCCTGGCATTCTTCTTCTGCATCAGCATGTTTTATTGCTTGGAGAACATTTAACTTGATCTCTTGATCATTCATTCTCATAGTGAGTTCTCCCTTTTCTACATCAATCAGTGATCTGCATGTGGCTAAGAAGGGTCGCCCCAGGATGATTGGTGCATTCTCATCTGCTTCACAATCTAAAACAAAAAAGTCAGCAGGAAAAATAAATTTATCCACTCTTACCAGAATATCTTCAATCTTCCCTTCTGGTTTCACGTAAGAGCGGTCTGCCAGCTGCAGCATAACTGTCATGGGTCGTGCTCGTCCAATACCTAATTTTTGGAATACAGATTTTGGCATTAAATTAATACTAGCACCTAGATCGCAAAGTGCCTTACCCACGAATTTATCACCGATTATGCACGGTATTATGAAACTCCCAGGATCCTTTTTTTTGGGGAGGATGCTTGTGCAGAATAGTCATGCATCCTTCTGTTAGTTTTACTGTCTCAAATTCCCCAAGTCTGGATTTCTTCGACATAGCATCCTTTAGAAATTTGGCATAACCAGGCATCTCCTTGATGGCATCTAACAGCGTAATATTGATGTGGACCTGCTTAAAAATATCATAGATCTTTTTAAGTTGGAACTCCTGTTTCTGTAGCTGCTGTGGAAAAGGAGGTGGAGGACGATAATCTTCAATGCGTCCTTCCCATTGCATTCGGATCTGAGGAGGCTTAGGTTCTTCATCCTTCTCCTCTGTCCCTTCTAGTGTCGTGACACGTGTGGCGGTAGCAGGCTGTTTATCGTCTACCGGGGTAGCGTTCGCGGCAGTCGATTCTAGGGCTGGTTCCTTCACTGGTTCAGCTTTCTTTTTCGGCCCTGGGAATTGCTTCCCACTCCTAGTTGTGATAGCTTTACACTGCTCATGTGTGGGTTGTCTAGCGACCTCAGTATCGCTAGGGAATCCTCCATTCTGCCTCGACTTAATATGCTGGGAAACCTGACCCATCTGTGTCTCCAGTGATTTCAGTGTAGCTTCATGGTTGGTTATTCGCATCTCTGTTTTATCCATGAATGACTCAGTCTTCTTGAAGAAATTATCCATGTTTGCCATGTAAGTTCTTGTCTGTGACATAAATGTGGCCAATGTCTGCTCCAGTATATTAGGTGCGGCTACCGACTGCTGTTGTGGCTACTGCCAAGTCAGAAGTCTAGGTGCCCCCTGGTTCTGGGGGTGTTCTACACTTGAGGATTCAGGGCATTGTTTGGGTTGCTCCAAGAGAATTTGGGATCTTTCCTCCAGTTAGGGTTGTAATTGTTGGAATTGTAGTTTTGCTTGTTATAGTTTCCAACATACATCCCTTCCTCTAGCTGTAACGGTCAGTCTTCCGAACTGTGATTCCCGCTTCAAGTTCCACATACCTCTTCTGCAGAGTAGACAGGGTTTGAGTCTTTCTTTAGCAAGCTTTCTACTGCCTTTATGAGGTACGCAACCTGTGTCTTTAGGGAGTTATCGGCCTCATAATCCTTTACAACTAGTACTCGTTTACCTCTCCTCGATGTGGGCAATTGCTCTTCATTCTTCGCCAAATTCTTTAACACTACCATGGCTTCATCCGGATCTTTATCCAACAACAACCCATTGGCTGCTGAATCGATTCTCATGCGAGTCTGTAAGTTGGCAGCATTGTAAAACTTGACTACTTGATTCCAAACAGGGAATGCATGCATCGGGCAATTCCTCAGAAGAGTAGTAAACTCGTCCCATGCTTTGTGCATTGGCTCGTCGTCTTCCTGTTGAAAAGTAGCAATTTCGTTACGTAATCGCTCAGATAAATGGGAAGGGTTAAAACGAGACCAAAAATCACGAGTTAAATCTGCCCAAGTTCGTATTGAACCCGGCGTTAATTTGTTCCACCAAGTTTTAGCTCTGTTTCTCAATGAATGAGGAAATAACCGAAGCCTCAGTATCTCCGGGTTTACTCCTAGTAGTCTAAACGAACCACAGATTTCTTGGAACGTTTTCAGATGTTCCCTAGCATCCTCTGTAGCAGCACCACTAAATTGGCCAGCGGAATTAATCATGCTGAACATGACAGGGTTCAACTTGAAATTTTCAGCTTCCACGTCTGGCAGGGTGGTCTCTAGTTCGACATGATCATTGATCATGTAATCACGGCATGACCGACGTGCGGCCCCAGCAGCAGGAGGAGCGGCAGGTCGTCCATTTCCTCCATCTCCAATAGGATCTTCAGGACCTTGGGGATTCCCTTGGTTGTTCATGGCCTCTAACTGTTCTTCAAGGTATTCATTTCTGGCTAACACGAGTCAGAGTCGGTTCCTAAGATTGCACGAGCGTTCGATTTCAAGATCTATCTGATACTCAGGTTCCTTTCCTCATCTTGATCTGCGCATAAGCAAACGGAAAACCTTGTGAAAAGCACAGGGTGAACAATCCAAGTAAAAACAAAAAAATTAAAACGTGCAGGAAAAGTAGGGTAAAGATATGTTGCCAGTCCTCGATAACGGCGCCAAAAACTTGTTGCGTGTAATAGAGTCTATTGCAATAGAGTGCAAGTGTACACGATGTTGGAGTATGCCCAAAGACCAATCATATGATGATTGAATAGACATAGTATTTTACTAGATTTATCAAGTAATGGCATTGCCGTTATTATCATTTGGTATGTTTCTGTGCATCAAACTAACCATTGGATAATAATGTCCATACAATAATACGATTATTGTTAAATAGGATCCTTAGTCAAATATTATTACGGGTATGGATAGTGATAATATATAAAGACTAATATGTGGTTGATGACAAGCGTTGTCATTGACATAGAGATGTAAAAATCAACACATAAGTATTTGTTAGAGAACAACATAGTGGATTGACCCGCTATGAGCATGTTTCTTGGGTAATTATGTGACAGTCACAACATTGCTCATGATAAACATATGTATAATCCTCAGACTTAAGATCAACATGATTTCAACATAAAGATTTACGTATTTTGACATAGTCAAACGTGTGTCGTAACTGACTACATTATAAAGACTGATGATTGGATAAGTGATGAGCTATGTAGTGAAATATGGTTGATCAAGAAAGGATTTGTCCCTCCTACATAATGGGAGAAATATCTTCGGCCACTTGATTGAGTGAGATTAGAAAAAGCATGGCCATGCTCGAATATTATGATATGAGATATCATAGAGATTCATTTATCATAATCTACTCAAGACATCAAGAAACACTAGATGGACAACGCAAGTGCGACTAACCCATGACTTGTGTTCATCTAAGATATAAAGGACAAAAGGATGAAATACATAAAGGAAGTTTATTCAGGAATTAGGAAAGTCAAACCATGACTTCATGCAACTTAGGTAGCAAAGATGTATTGCTAGATGCCACTCATTGTTTGTAAAATTAGAACAGTTCTAATTTTGCTGCTAACGTTGCATGAACCTACAAGGGTCACACCCTTCGAATGAAACGGACAAAAATTGGAAACCATACTCCCTATTTTAGGGAGGTTGCCGAAAATCCCCTATGGGATAGGGGAAATCGGCAACTCCCTTAAATGGGAATAATATAGGATAAATATTGTATTTATCAAATATTATTTAGAGTATGGAAAATATTTAGAGACTTAAATATTATAGAATAAGATTCTAGAAATTTAAATATATATTTAGAATTTATATAATGTATATTTAATTCCAACTTTATGTAGAATTAGATTCCACATAATTATAAAATATATATTTAAATATATTTAAATCCAAGTAAAGATAGAATTAGATTCTATATAATAAAAATATATATATATTTGGATTAAATATAATGTATATTTAAATCCATGTTTTATGTAGAATAAGATTCTACATAATTAAATATCTATATTTCATTTAATATTATTAAATATAATGTATATTTAATATAAACCAATTTCAAGTAGAATTATATTCTATAAATTTTGGTTGAACTTGGATTTAAGGAATTCAACTAGAATTAAGTCTCTGAATACTATTTAAAGGGACAAGGGCTAGCAACCAAATCATCCCTATTCCTCCTTGCAAATTTTGACATATCCCTGGGAATTCCCCTCTGGAATTTTCGACAAGTCCCAGATTTCTTCTGAGAAGTTGTTCGATATTTTTCGGGTGTTCTACTTGCCCCCTGGAAAATCCTTGAAGGCTCCTTTGCTCGATTGCAAGTCCCGGTGTTCAAACTTGTCGAAATTTATCCCTAAGTGTTAGGGAGGCGGAAACTTTGTTCGTTTTGTTCGGGTGGACTCCGTAGAGGTCGTTGCGAACCTGTGATGATTCCGATTTTACTTGATGTGGTTATTCCGACATATCGTCGGTTTTCTAGTTTCCAGAGTTTTAAAAGGTAACTCTTCATCTTTTCACCCCGAATTCGTTCCTGTACATGGATCCTGGCTAGATTACGTCGGATTAATTTTTCCACTGCGCCACGGGGCGTGCCGACGTGACCCAACACACGACACAAGTAGTAAAGTGATACACGAAGTATCGGATGTCGAATCCACAAGGACTGAAAATAGCCTTAACCTTGAATTACTGCACAAGGAAAAGATAATTTTAATTGTTTGTGAGGGAATAATAAAGAGTACTGAAGATAAAAGATTAAAGAAATCAGGATAGAGAGAATGGGTCGGTATTGATTTGCTCAGTAGTGTAGGTGTTGCAATGTCTAGGACTTCTTGTTCTGTCGTCGCTCCTGTCGCGGCAGCACCTGAGGCGGCAACGGTCTATTGTTGTCGCGACAACGACCACACAACTCTGTACTTCAAGCTTGGCAAGAATCCCTGCTGTGCCTTGTCCTATCCCTAGGTCCAAGTCTGTTGATGAACACGTCTTTGATAATACCTCCCGGCGTGAATCGAACGATGAACACCGATGTTGTTGAATTCTTCCTTAGCCACTTAACCTCGTTCTATCCCTAGGTCCGAGATAGTTCAACCATAAACTGGAGTACCCGTACTTATTCCTTTCGTATACTTAACTCTCCCGATATTAAGTACATGTATAATCTCACAATGCTCTCCCGATACTCTTGCAAGATGTTGAAAACTAGAATAAGCAAACTTGAAGTCTATTTTATTGAACAGAAAAAATCCTAAAACAATGCAATCCTTGCAACTACTTTACAGAATCAACCCTTAGCCCTAGGGGAAGTTTAGAACATGATGAGAAGGGGGAAACGATTAGGGTTTAGGGGAAGACGAATAGAGAATAAGATGTCCTTCCCTAGGTCGAATTACATGCCTTTATATAGGCCTTGGGTTCAACTTTTCTAATATGGCAAGAATACAAGTTTAAATTAAAGTACAACTCTATTAAAGACTAAATCTTCATAGTAGATGTCTTTAATTCGTCCTCTTTTCTTGCTTGGAGTTTCTTCCTTGAACTTTGGGCTTGGCCTTCATTCTGATCTAGGGCTCAGAAAAATATAAGAGTGCTCCACGACAGACCGGCTTAATTTCCTCTTTCTTTCGAGCTCCACTTCACTTCTTCCCATCACCATTGTTGTCGTCATTGGCTACCACGACAGCGGCCTTGGCAGCATCCTTCTTCTCGTCTGCAGTCATGTGTTCCAGCTCTGCTTTCCACTGCCCTGCGTCTGCTACAACAGCTACCTTCAAAAGTGACCAGTTTCAGTAGCAAATGTGCCATTTGATATAATTGTGATGTATGAATGAAATCTATCCTAAATGCAATGAATTATGCTTGAATGCAGCAGAAATATGGGTTAAATAGGGGGTAAAATATAGAACTTTTACACACTCAACACTAGCCATTTCTTGTAAAGTCCTATTTTTCCTCTCAACTACCCCATTTTGTTGAGGAGTTTGAGGAGCCGAAAAATTGTGGCTAATACCATTTTCATTTAAAAACTCTTCAAAACCTAGATTTTGAAACTCGGTTCCATGATCACTTCTAATGTGAGAAATCTTAAGTTCAAGATCATTTTGAGTTAATGTTGAAAACATGATGAATTTTTCTAAAGCCTCATCTTTTGTACTTAAAAATAGAACCCAAGTAAATCTAGAATAGTCATCAACAAGAACAAAGGCATACGATTTACCACCCAAGCTCATAGTTCTAATAGGCCCAAAAGATCCATATGAATTAATTGTAAACATCTACTAGTAGAGACATCATTAATGGATTTAAAGGATGATTTATGTTGTTTACCATTAGAGCATGCATCACATATTTTATCATTTGAGAACTTTATCTTGGGTAAACCTCTAACTATATTCAGGGAAACTAATTTTTCTAAAACACTAATGCTAGCATGTCCTAGTTTCCTATGCCATAACCATGCATCATTTTCATTTTGTGAAACAAAACATGAATGGGATGAATGAATGTCATCTAGATGCACCATATATATGTTACCTATGCGATGACCAATGAGCATTATTTTATTAGATTTAATGTCAACAATTTTACAACCATTTTTATCAAATAAGACATTAAACCCTTTATCACACAATTGACTAATGCTCAATAAATTGTGTTTTAGACCATCGACATACAATACATTTTCAAAGAGTATAGTAGAGTGATTACCTATGGAGCCAATACCTTTAATGTGACCTTTGGAGTTGTCACCAAATATCACTACTCCTCCACGTTTTGGCTTTAAATCCATGAATCGATTCTTGTCTCCAGTCATGTGCCTCGAGCATCCACTATCAAGGTACCATGAGTTTTGGCTTTCTGCTTTGGCCTTGTAGCAATACTCCCCCTACAAACAAAGAGTTAAGCTTTGATTTTTGGTACCAAAATCATTTTGGGTCCATGAGTGTTAGTTCCCAAATACTTGGTTCCCTTAGGAATCCAAGATGAAATGGCTACAATATTGTTAGAAACTACAAGTTCATTAGGAACTCATACACTTCTAACCTTTTTGTTCTTATGATACCTATGGGAGACTCTTTGTTTGGGGTCAAAAAATTTTCTCTTCACATGTTGGGATTTTGAAGAAGACGCTTTTTCAAAACGGTTTTCCCAACATTGGTTACAGAAGCTTTGAGTTTACTCACCTCCTCTTGGTAGTAAACTTGGTATTTCTTTAGATGGTCATTTAAATAATTTCATTTCTTTTCAAACTTATTTGAGGAATTTTGTAAAAGAAGACCTTCTTTTCTAATTTCGAGTTGGTTTTAGAAAGGGAGTCATTTTGGGTCCTTAAAACCGAAATCATTTTCTTATTTTTTAAAACCGACTCCTTATATTTCTCAACCAACTCATCATATACCTCTTGCAACTCATCATAAGCATCTTGAGGTTCATCAAATGTAAAATCAAAAGTGGATGAGTTAGAGGTTACCATAGAAGAATCCTTCTCAAGAGCCTTGAGGCAAAGAATAGCCACTTCTTGTTCCTGATCCTCGGATGACTCCTCATCACTCCAAGTAGCAAGCTTGGCTTTGAGCTTCTTCTTCTTCTTCTCAAAGCCCTTCTTCTTGAGTTGAGGGCAATCGTAACGTATGTGACACGACTTCTTGCACTCAAAGCAAATAATTTAATCCCTCTATTCTTCTTTGCTTTTGTTCTTGAAGTTCATCTTTCTTTGAAATTTTCTCCCTCGGTTGGACTTCATGAACCGTGAGAATCGTTTGGCTATCATAGCCAATTCCTCAAAGTCTTCATCCTCACTAGAAGAGCTCTCCTCTTGTAGAGAGACTTTGAGAGCAACTCCTAGCTTCTTCTTTTTCTCTATTTCATGATTATCTATCCTTCTCACTTCCTTCTTCTTCCCTTCCTTGCTTCATGATCTTGTGTGTAAGAAGATGCCCAATAAGCTCATCAAGCTTCAAAGTTTTCAAATTCTTTGCTTCAATGATGGTCGTCCTCTTACCATCCCAAGACTCCGTGAGAGAGTATATAATCTTCCTCACTAGCTTATCTTCGGGAATTACTTCACCGAATCCTTTAAGGCCATTGACGATGATCGAAAACCGATCAAACATCTTTGTGACGCTCTCATCGGGGTCCATCTTAAAATTCTCATAGCTCAGGTTTAGCAACCCAATCTTCGTCTCGTTCACATCTCTAGTGCCTTCATAAGTTGTCTCCAAAGTGTCCCACACTTCTGTTGCGCTTTCGATAGATGAAACCTTTGAGTAGATATCCGGACCAAGTGCACAAAATATGATATGTAGAGCTTTGTCATTGACTTGCATCTTTTGTCTATCTTCCTCGGCCATCTCTGACTTTACTTTCAGAACTAGTTTTTCTTCATCAGTTCTCTTAACCGGAATGTAGTGGCCTTCTTCCACTACAGCCCAAACCATGTAATCCGTTGACTTGATGAAGAGACGCATCAGATGCTTCCAATATGTGTAGTTGTCCCCATTGAAGAAGGGTGGTTTAGTGGTTGATTGTGACTCATAGAGGTTGGAGGTTGAAGTAGGTTCCATGGCTTGTCTTTAGAATAGATCACACTCTCCTAGGAACTCCTCTTGTGGATGTTAATCCTTGAAAGAGGTAGGCTCTGATAGCAATTGTTGAGTGGATCGTAGAATCGATTTAAGCCAAGAGGGGGTGAATTGGATTTTTAGAAATTTTGGTGGCGGAGTGGAAAATAAAAATTTGCTAGACAAGAGATTTAGAGTGGTTCAAGTTCCAATTGAACTCTACATCCACTACCTTAGCCTCACTAAGGATTTTCCAACAACTCCACTAGTTGATCTTCCCCTTTTCTAGGCTTAGGAGGAAACCTTTACAAAGTGGTCAATTTTTCTACCCAAAAATTGACCCTATCCTCACTCAAAGATTACAAAGAAGTTTAAGGCTAATAACTAGTATCTCTCAATACAAATGTAGCGCTCTTTTAAAAGCACTCAACCCAATTGAACAAATAAGACTGGAATTACAAGATTCTACAATTGGTGTTTATAAGAAAATATGGGATCAATTGCTTGAAATTGATGTTTGGATATTTCTGTTAGGATCAATAGTTGTTGCTGGTGCTTTTAGAAGTCCCTTTTATACCTTCTCAGTGAATTCTAGCCGTTGGGGTTGTTGCCTTCATTATTATAGCCGTTGGGATGTTATCTTCCCTCCAAAATTGAAGTTTGCAACTACCCGTTCCGAAACTCCCGACCCTGTTTCGAAACAAAATAAAATAGAAATAGCCATTGGGATGTAAAAAATAGGCCATACCGAAATGGGCATGAACGTTTCGGCACGATAAGAGCCCGTTCCGAAACATACTAAAGCTCGTTTCAAAACAATTTGCAATTGTCAAAACCTGTATCGAAACGGCTTAAAAGCGTTTCGATACGCTTTAACTATATCTTAAAAAATTAGTTAAAAGTTCAACGGTCATATTTTGAAACCAAGTTTGAAAGTCGTTTCGAAACGTTTGAGGTCGTTTCGATACAGCCGTATCGAAACGGTTCAAACCGTTATGTTGTTCTTCATCCGTTTCGAAACACAAAGACCTGTTTCGATACACCTGTATCGAAACGGGAAGGTTTGTTCCGAAATGGAGGTTAACAGTTTCAAAACGTTCCAAAATGCGTAAAGTCCATTCCGAAACGGTGACTCGAAAATCATTGTTTTGACTTGGTAAACACTTAGAAAATTTTTGATAAGTTCAAGTTTTGACTTGGACATTTTTCTTAAAACACATAGAGAGGTTTTGAGGACTTAAAAATTCATTTTCTCCTTTAATTCCTTTGTTATATCAACATCATTTCATTAGTTTTACAATCTCCCCCTTTTTGGTATAACAAAACCAAGTTTGAATTTTTAAGAATTTTGAAATCTTGAAGATATTCTAACACCCCCTCAATGTAAGATGGATTTTAAAGTTTTGAAGAGATTTAAAAATTCAAGTGTTTGAAACTTAAAGCTAACTTAAAGAAAATTTGGCTCTTATATTACTTCTCCCCCTTTTTGTAATATAGATAGAATTAAGTTCAACAAACAAATAACCAAACATAAATACTTAAAGCAATATAGTTTAAGCTCAATCCCAAACAAAATAAGTAAAGCATAGGTCTTTAAAACATGAAAAAGATAGAAGGGTGCAAACTTATTCCTAATATGATAAACTAGTATGATATGCAATGGAAATCCTAAGCCTCGTCATCATCGTCACCACCGCCATCATCAAGAGAATCATCATTGTCTTTAGCTTGAGCACGACGATAGTTCCTCCAATCACCATAGAATATGGAGAAGGATAAGGCCATAGGTGATTGTTGATTCTCAAGAGCGGTAAAACGGTTCGCGTTTCCAAGAATGCGATCCTCCACGGATTCCAAACGAGTGTTGATAGCACCAAATCCCGAAGCTGTGTTCGTATCAATCGAGTTGAACTGCTCGGTAAGGAAAGCCATAAGTGCCTCATTGTTAGGAGCCAGAGCTTGAGGTGGAGGCTCAACTTGAGGTGCCGGAGCTCACCTATCAACACGAACCCATTGGCCAAGAGTATAGCGAAATCCGGACTTGATAAGAGAAGACTCACCAATATTTTGCTTGCGGGGTTCCAGAGAATCAAAAGAACAATCAAAATTGAGATAAACAAAGACATAGCTTAAAACAGTCCCATAAGTGAAGGATGTAAGAGCATCGGTTTCGCAAATCTTCACTTGATGGACTGTAACCCCCTTAACTCGGTCTAGACAGTTGACCCGAATTAAGAAAGTCACACGGGGAAAACCAAAGTCAACCCGAAAGTCAACCTTGATTAACGACCCTTTTTTTTCTTTTTAATCTTGTCTAGAAGCACGTTAGCCCTAATTGTGATCACACAAACATCATACTCAAAGATCACAAACATCAGAGATCAAACAGGGACCCAATTGAACAAATTACAACTTTAGGGACCAAATTGTAATTTCTGAAATCTTTAAGGACTTAACCAGATTTTAAGTTACCAACTTAAAATTAGTCATGTTTCATGCTTCTCTGCCAAATTTCAGCTCAAACGAACATCCCAAACTCATACAATTGCACATACAAGATTCAGGACCAAAATGCAAACATTTCAAAACATTTAACCGCCAATGTCAGCCCCCAACGGTCACCCGTTCCGAAACAGGCAGAGCCCATTTCGAAACACGGGGCCGTTCCGCAACGCGTACCGCAATGGGGGTCTGGCAGTAGCCATTCCGTTTCGGAACGGTGTCACCCGTTTCGGACGCCTGGGTTGGTTCAGGGCACCCGTTCCGAAACGGTGTCAACTGTTCCGAAACACCCTGCACAGATTGCAGCATAAAGCATACTTAAACATGCAATTGATCAACCAAACATGCTCCAAAAGCCACCAAACTTTACCAACATGCAATTCAACATATATGAGACATTCTTGCATCAACAATTCAACAATATATCAACATATATGAAAAGCCCCAAATCTATAGGCATGCTTCCTACACAAGCAACCATTCAAGCATAAACTTCCAAATCAAACTCATATTAGCCAAATACATGTTCCAACAACATTAACAACAACATTGAATCATCCTTGCCCGAACATAGACGAATACATAAACACATTTCAAGAGATTCTACCCCCATTGCCTTTATTAACTATAGCTATTCACCGAGACATACATCTCAAATGGAGTCCTCCTTGAATCCCTTGCTTCTCGCTGTCCAAACTTCAAGAATCTGCATTGATGGACAAAAAGGAGCGTAAGCACATAATTCTTAGTGAGGAATGCTCAAAACCAAAACACCATCAATGCAGCGGGTCATAAAACACTTTTAAAACAAACCCGAATTGTTTACCAAGCAGAGTTTGAAAACCCTTTTCAACATCATGCTTAAAACCATGCATTGCACATACATGAAAACCAACCCTTAGCTTAGCAAGCTAGGAAAAACCTTTTCAAAGCACAACATGCAAAATCATCCATTTAGCCATCCCATGCATAAACACCTTATGCAAAGCTAAATTCAAAACCTTGGAAAACACCTCCATTCCACAACATACCTTTCTTGTACTTGAAAACCATTCAAGCAAGAAACCCTTTAAAACCACTTATTCAATCAATCCAACGCATGCATTAAACCAAGGCAATATATAAACCACAACATTATCATCACATGCCTTTTAAAACAAGTCTTAACAAGACTCCAATGCATTTAAGAGATTCCATGCACACATGCGTCATTTACCAAATGATTATCAACACTTGTTCAACTTAACAAGTAAACATGCATTCACAAGCATTAACCACTTTTCATGCAACCTTGCATCCTTTCAAGCATCTCATGCTTCTTTATAATCAAGAACATTACATTGGCTTCCAAGTGATCATCCACATCCACTTTTCAACTCAACAACCCGATCGGATACGCGGATCACAAGCGTTGTCCCCCACGCTTCATACACACTACCAATCCAAGGTCTCCAAATGGACTTTTAAACACCATTTGACCTCAACATCCTAAGGTTCCCATGTATGGACTTTTAAACACCATACAACCTTAGCTTTTCCCGAGGTTCCCATGTATGGACTTTTAAACACCATACAACCTCAACTTTTCCCGAGGTTCCCATGTATGGACTTTTAAACACCATACAACCTCAACTTTTCCCAAGGTTCCCATGTATGGACTTTTAAACACCATACAACCTTGACTTTTCCCAAGGTTCCCATGTATGGACTTTTAAACACCATACAACCTTGACATGCACAAGGTTCCCCCGTATGGACTTTTAAACACCATACAACCTTTGCATCACTGATTGGTAGTTGTATAACATCACTAACGAGATCCGGGACACCCTACACAAGATCCACACATGGGCATTACACCTCCATTGTGATCTTAACAAGCACAAGGTTCTCACATATGGACTTTTAACCACCATATAACCTTTGCTTAACCAAGGTCCTCGAATGGGCATTCCACCTCCATTATGACCTTAACCATCTCGTTAGGATACTTGAAGGGAGTTTACCGGTTCACTCTTAACAACTCCACCTCCAAGGCGACTTTATTCACGGTGCACCCAATCCTATAGCCGGCTAACTATATCCGATCAACGAACCAAGAACCACTTACATCACTTGCCAATATAACCAACTTACCATCATTAGTCCAATGATTCACATGCATAATCACAATGCAAAAACCATCATTTACCATCATTAGTTCACTGTTTTAAAGCATTATACAAAGCCCTTAAACATCATGCAATACCATGCATCACAACCACAATTTCCATGTACAAAACCAAGGATCTCTTACCTTGAGCATCCTTCACATATGGCTTTCAAAAACCAGCATTAAACCATGCTTACAATATGCTTTCAAAACAGAAGTTAAATCATGCAAAACACATGCATATCAATCATCAACCACAATTGCTTTTAAAGCCAATTCTCAATACAAACCAAGAGCGAAAAACCATTTACTTACTCTTGAGCTTAGCAAAGTTATTTAGACTTAAACTAAGCTCCCAAAACCTTCAAACCTTGGTTTAAAAGCTGAAAACCCAACTTCACTCACCGATACACAAAACAAGGCTAGCCAACAAGCCTTCCAAGCATCCGAAACCTTCCGCAACACCTCTAAAGCTCACGGATCAAACTCCCCTGTTTCAAGCACACAAAAACAGAGCATTAATGCATCTTTATGCATTAAAAACACCAGCAACAACAACACAACTCGCTGCTCATCACAAATCCAACATTTCGGCTACCAAACACAACCGAAATCACCTCCAAACACTTCCAAAACTTAACCCAGCCAAGATCCATCACTTCTAACCATTTTTAAACATCAATTAACATCCAAAATGATCACAAACACGTCCTTATACCTCCAGGTATAACAGATCACCAAAAACACTCCAAAAACAACCAAAAACTCAAGCAAAACTTAGGAAATTCAACCTATCCGGGATTGCATTAATTAAACCTCAACTTCTAATCAATTTAGCATTCATTTAACATCAATTTGACACCTCAAAACCCTGCTTAAACAGATCACACGAAAATTTCACCAAAATCACCAAATCTTGCATTTTAAGCCAAAATCAAGATCTCAATTGAAAAGCCTTTAACAAATCACAAATCAAGGATTGAGAACTTAGGAATTTCAGTAAAGAACTGATAGTTTAGAGGAGAAGGACGTTCTTACCTCCAAACTTGAATTTCTCCAATTTAGAACCAAGAAGCTTGATGAAACAACTTGCAAATGGTGAGGTTTTGTTGTAGAGATGATTAGGAATCCAAAGAGAATTGAAAAGGAAGATTTGAGTGACAAAATCAGAGGAGAAAATCTGGAGAGATGTGTTTGGGTTGAGAGAAAATGAGAGAAAAGGAGAATTGGAAGAAAATGAGAAGTTAGTTAAGAAATAGTCAAAATGACTTTCCCTCCTCTTTCTTTATGTTTAAAATCAGAATAAAACCTTAAAATATCTTAGAAAAAATCTGGAGAAACTCTTTTTGGAATAATAGCTCCTTAAAGATTCAAAGTTTCAATCCTTTATAAAACAGTCACCAAACTTTCAAAAATTACATTTTGGTCACTAGCCAAAATGTCAACCTTCCGAACCTCATTTTCCAAAATTGATTTCACAGTTCACTTTTATATATTAAAAGATGATTTTAGAACATTTTTCCATATTTTTAATGCAACCCGAACTAGGCTTTCCTAAATTCACTCTTATATATTCGATCAGCACTTTGACCGAACCGGTCAATGCCCAAAACTTCTAAGCCCAAAACCGGGGCGTTACATGGACCATCTCGGCAAAAATAATTTTGACCAAGTTCGGGCGTTGTGCTTTGCGAAAACACTCCAACCAAAAATAATCAACCTGACGAACGTGGGAAAACTTACCTCCTGAAGGGAGGATGAACCAAGAGATCATCAAATGGCGGAACCGGTCATGAGCATCCAATGTGAGAACGGATCCGGTGTGAGCACCAAAGTGGTTCTCATCCTAAATGCCTTCATCTTTGAGCCCAAGAGCTTTCTCTAACACAAATATATTAATGGTAAATTTTCTGCCCAAGAGATACGACTCAATGCCAATCACCTCGGTATGATCTTCATTATCAATAAGAACGGCATTGGAGTAGAATAGTAGAACCATATGCTTGTAGACAATGTTTGGAATGCTCAAAAAGGCCAAGAAGCTCCATTCTCGCAAGAGAGCTAGATAGCAGAATTCAAAGCGCTCGGAGTCAATGAACGTGATATCCACAACACGCTCTCAGCGAACGGCTAAATCTTTGAGAATTTTGAAACGGTCCTTATACTTTTGATTCCAAAGACACTTTTGAAAGATGAGGGTGAGGTTAGGACGAATGTTCGCTTGGGTTGAAGCTTCACCCGTTGGAGTCTTGCGTTTTTCTTGTTAAAGTTTTCCATGAAAGTCCTAAAATCATAAAGCAAGCAAATAAAGATTTAAATGTATGCATGTAAATCCTTAATTCAATCCAATGAAAAATCCCATTAAGGTTTTAAAGAAAAACACTAAAAAATGTATATACATAAACAAATTTTAAAGCTTGCTTAGACTTTAGTTTGTGAATAAAAGCCCTCAAGATTTGATGAAAAACAATGAGGTTTAGAGGGTTTTATAGGGAAATTGCATTTAGGGTTTTTAGGAGTTTTAATGAAAAGCAAACTTTAGCAATTAAAGCCCCTTAAAAAGTTGTCCGGATACGCGTTTCAGAATAGGCACGATCGTTCTAAAACGGTCGTACCAAAACGGTGACTATCATTTTGAATCATGTTGACCGTTCTGATACGTCTTTGACTGTATCAAATCGCACGTGGTAACCCCTATCGAAACGCTTCTGGGCCGTTTCGATACAATTCTTGGCAGAGGCAAAATGTTTCGAAACCCTTTTGGGCATTTCGAAACACCCTGGTCATAAACCATTCTTTTAAGGCACCCGTATCGAAACAGATTGACCCGTTTCGATACGCCTAGTCCTGAAGGTGCAGATGAGGCTCTAAAATGAAGAAAAAATGAATTCTAATAAGTCCTAGATGCATAAATGATATGTATGAGCAAGAGAAACATGTAAAAACATAAACATACTCCCCCTAACTGTAAGCATGGATGAAGTTAGGATTAAAAACACATAAGCATGGCATTTTGCAAGAATTCAAGAAAATTAAGCACAAAAAGGTCCTAAAAGGTCAAGATAGGCTAGTTAGACCTAACTCTCTCCTAAGGGACCAAAAATGCTCCTTATCTAGAGGTTTTGTAAAGATGTCCACTAGTTGATTTAAGATGTCTACGAACTGTAAAACAACATCTTCCTTAAGGACATGATCTCTAATGAAATGATGCCTTATTTCTATATGTTTGGTTATAGAGTGTTGGATGGGATTTTTGGTTAGGCATATAGCACTAGTGTTGTCACACTTAAGGGGTATGGTTTCAACTTTAACACCATAATCTAAGAGTTGTTGCTTCATCCAAAGGACTTGAGCACAACAACTCCCTAAGGATATGTACTCGACTTCGGTGGTAGAAAGAGCTACACTATTTTGTTTCTTAGAGAACCAAGATATGAGCATACTACCTAAGAATTGGCAAGTGCCGGAAGTACTTTTCCTATCAATTTTACAACCCCCGTAATCTGCATCTGAATAAGCATGAAGGTTAAAAGTTGAGTCTCTAGGGTACCGAAGACCTAGAGAAGGAGTATCTCTAAGGTACCTAAGGATCCTTTTTACGGCTATAAGGTGAGACTTTCTAGGACTAGCTTGAAACCTAGCACACAAGCAAACACTAAACAATATATCCAGTCTATTTGCGGTAAGGTAAAGCAATGATCCAATCATAGAGCAATAAAGCTTAGAGTCAACACACTTACCTCCTTCATCTTTGTCAAGCTTTGTAGATGAGCTCATTGGTGTGGCTTGAGGTTTTGCATCTCCAAGCCAAACTTCTTGAGCATATCCTTGATGTACTTAGCTTGATTGATGAAGATGCCATCCTTCATTTTTTTAATTTGGAGTCCCAAAAAGAATAAGAGCTCCCCCATCAGGCTCACTTCGAACTCACCTTGCATCAACTTAGAAAAATCTTGACAAAACAATTCATTAGTAGAACCAAATATAATATCATCAACATAAAGTTGAACTACTAATATATCTTTGCCATTGTTTTTAATAAAAAGTGTTGTGTCCACCTTTCCTTTCTCAAATCCTTTTCCAACTAGAAAACTTGAAAGTCTTTCACACCAAGCTCTAGGAGCTTGTTTTAAACTATATAAAGCTTTTGACAATTTAAAAAACATGGTTTGGAAAAATTGGGTCTTCAAAACTCGGCTTTTGTTCCGCATACACTTATTCATTTATGAACCCATTTAAAAATGCACTCTTGACATCCATTTGAAAAAGCTTGAAGTCATGATAACATGCATATGCAAGCAACATCCTAATAGCTTACATTCTAGCTACGTGCACATAGGTTTAATCAAAATTCATTCCCTCTTCTTGAGTGTAACCTTGAGCAACTAGCGTAGCTTTGTTTCTCACTATGTTACCACTCTCATCTAGTTTATTCCTAAATACCCATTTAGTTCGTATAGTAGATTGATTTCTAGGCCTTTCAACTAATGTCCATATTTTACTTCTCTCAAATTGATTTAACTCATCTTGCATGGCCATGATCAAAAAATCATCTTTTAAAGCTTCTTTAATATTCTTAGGCTCAATGCATGAGATAAAGGCAACATGATTAAGCATTTTAAGAGAAGAGCGAGTAGTTGCCCCCATTGATGGATCACCCAATATTTCACCACCTATGACATAGTTGTGCTCCCTTGGGTAGCTCACTTCCTTTTCCTCAAGAGCCAGGTCCTTCAAGGCTTCAAGAGGTGGATCTTGTGCATCTTCTTCTTTAGTTGGAATCTCATCCTCCCTTGAAGTTTGTCATCCATCAAAGGCATCAAGGATTCATGCATCATCATCATCACAAGATTCCTTCCTCGGAAGGAGGATATCATCGAAAACCGCATGAATAGATTCCTCAACAACTAAAGTTCTTTTGTTAAACACACGATAGGCTTTAGAGTTTAAAGAGTAACCTAGAAAAATAGCTTCATCACTTTTAGCATCAAATTTACCTGAATTGTCTTTTCCATTATTTAAAACAAAACTTTTGCAACCAAAAGGGTGAAAATAGCTAATGTTATGCTTTTTAGATTTTAAAATCTCATAAGGAGTTTTCTTTAAAATATGCCTAATCATTACTCGGTTAATAATATAGCAAGCGGTGTTAGTGGCTTCCGCCCAAAAATACTTAGGTAAATTGTTTTCACAAAGCATAGTCCTAGCCATTTCTTCTAAGGTTCTATTTTTCCTCTCAACTACCCGTTTTGTTGAGGAGTTCGAGGAGCCAAAAAATTATGGTTAATCCCATTTTCATTACAAAATTCATTAAACCCATATTTTGAAATTTCGTTCCATGATACTTCTAATATGGGAAATTTTAAGTTTAAGATCATTTTGGGTTAATTTTGAAAATGTGATGAAGTTTTCTGAAGCCTCAACCTTGGTGCTTAAAAAGAGAACCCAAGTATATCTAGAGTAGTCATCAACAAGCACAAAAGCATATGATTTTCCACCCAAGCTAGTTGTCCTAATTTGCCCAAATAGATCCATACGAATTAATTATAAACACATATGTGTAGAAACTTCATTAATGGATTTAAAGGATGGTCTATGTTGTTTACCCTTAGAGCGTGCATCACATATTTTATCATTTGAGAACTTGGTCTTTGTTAAACCTCTAACTAGATTTAGGGAAACTAATTTTTCTAAAACACTAATGCTAGCATGTCTTAGTTTCCTATGCCATAACCATGCATCATTTTCATCTTGAGCAACAAAACATGCATTGGATGTATGGATGTCATCTAGATGCACCTTATATATGTTACCTATGCGATGACCAATGAGCATTATTTTATTTGATTTAATGTCAACAATTTTGCACCCATTTTTATCAAACAAGACATTAAACCCTTTATCACACAATTGACTAATGCTCAATAAATTGTGTTTTAGACCATTGACATACAAAACATTTTCAATGAGTATAGTAGAGTGATTACCAATGGAGCCAATACCTTCAATGTGGCCTTTGGAATTGTCACCAAATGTCACTACTCCTCCACTTTTTGGCTTTAAATCCATGAATCGACTCTTGTCTCCGGTCATGTGCATTGAGCATCCACTATCAAGGTACCATGAGTTTTGGCTTTGTGTTTTGGCCTTGTAGCAATATCCCCTACAAACAAAGAGTTAAGCTTTGATTTTTGGTACCCAAATCATTTTGGGTCCATGAGTGTTAGTTCCCAAATACTTGGTTCCCTTAGGAATCCAACATGAAATGGCTAAAATATTGTTAGAAACTACAAGTTCCTTAGGAACCCATACACTTCTAACCTTTTTGTTCTTATTATACTTATGGGAGCCTCTTTGTTTGTGGTGAACAAAGTTTCCCTTGACATGTTAGGATTTTGAAGAAGATGTTTTTTCAAAACGGTTTTTCCCAACATTGGTTAGAGAAGCTTTGAGTTTACTCACCTTCTCTTGGTGGTAAACATGGTATTTCTTTAGAAGGTCATTTAAATAATTTGATTTCTTTCCAAACTCATTTGAGGAATTTTGTAAAACCAAGACCTTCTTTTCTAATTCTGAGTTAGTTTTAGAAAAGGGAGTCATTTGGGGTCCTTAAAACTGAAATCATTTTCTTATTTTTTAAAACCGACTCCTTGTATTTCTCAACCAACTCATCATATACCTTTTGCAACTCATCATAAGCATCTCGAAGTTCATCAAATGTAAAATCAAAAGTGGATGAGTTAGATGTTACCATAGAAGAATCCCCCCAAGAGCCATGAGGCAAAGATTAGCTACTTCATGTTCCTCATCCTCGGATGACTCCTCATCACTCCAAGTAGCAAGCTTGGCTTTGAGCTTCTTCTTCTTCTCAAAGCCCTTCTTCTTGAGTTGAGGGCAATCGAAACGTATGTGACACGACTTCTTGCACTCAAAGCAAATGATTTGATCCCTCTCTTCTTCTTTGCTTTGATTCTTGAAGTCCGTCTTTCTTTGAAATTTTCTCCCTCGGTTGGACTTCATGAACCGTGAGAATCGTTTGGCTATCATAGTCAATTCCTTAAAGTCTTCATGCTCACTAGAAGAGCTCTCCTCTTGTAGAGAGGCTTTGAGAGCAACTCCTAGCATCTGCTTCTTCTCTACGTTATGCTTCTCTATCCTTCTCTGTTCCTTCTTCTTCTCTTCCTCTCTTCCTTGCTTCATGATCTCGTGTGTAAGAAGAGACCCAACAAGCTCATCAAGCTTCAAAGTTTTCAAATTCTTTGCTTCGATGATGGCCGTTCTATTACCATCCCAGGACTCCGTGAGAGAGTATAGAAGCTTCCTCACTAGCTTATCTTCGAGAATTACTTCGCCGAATCCTTTATGGCCATTGACGATGATCGAAAACCGATCAAACATATTTGAGACGCTCTCATTGGAGTCCATCTTAAAATTCTCATAGCTCAAGTTTAGCAACCCAATCTTCGTCTCTTTCACATTGCTAGTGCCTTCATAAGTCGTCTCCAAAGTGTCACACACTTCCTTTGCACTTTCGATAGATGAAACCTTTGAGTAGATATCCAGACCAAGTGCACAAAATTTGATATGTAGAGCTTTGTCATTGACTTGCATCTTTCGCCTATCTTCCTCGGTCATCTCTGACTTTACTTTCGGAACTAGTCTTCCTTCATCGGTTCTCTTAACCAGAATGTAGGGGCCTTCTTCCACTACATCCCAAACCATGTAATCTGTTGATTTGATGAAGAGACACATCTGATTCTTCCAATATGGGTAGTTGTCCCCATTGAAGAAGGGTGGTTTAATGGTTGATTGTGACTCATAGAGGTTGGAGGTTGAAGTAGATGTTATGACTTGTCTTTAGAATAGATCACACTCTCCTAGGAACTCCTCATGTGGTTGTTAATCCTTCAAAGAGGTAAGCTCTGATACCAATTGCTGAGTGGATCGTATAATCGATTTAAGCCAAGAGGGGATGAATTGGATTTTTAGAAATTTTGGTGGTGGAGTGGAAAATAAAAATTTGCTAGACAAGAGATTTAGAGTGGTTCAAGTTCCAATTGAACTCTACATCCACTACCTTAGCCTCACTAAGGATTTTCCAACAACTCCACTAGTTGATCTTCCTCTTTTCTAGGCTTAGGAGGAAACCTTTACAAAGTGGTCAATTTTTCTACCCAAAAAATTGACCCAATCCTCACTCAAAGATTACAAAGAATTTTAAGGCTAATAGCTAGTATCTCTCAACACAAATGTAGCCATTTCTACAAACACTCATCCCAATTGAACAAATAAGATTGGAATTACAAGATTCTACAATTGAGGTTTACAAGAAAATATGGGATTTTGGCACAATTGCTTGAATTTGATGTTTGGATATTTCTTTTAGGATCAATAGTTGTTACTGGTGCTTTTAGAAGTCTTTTTTATACCTTCTCAGTGAATTGTAGCCGTTGGGGTTGTTGCCTTCATTCTTATAGACGTTAGGATGTTATCTTCCCTCCATAAATGTAGTCTGCAACTACCCATTCCGAAACGCCCGACCTTGTTTCAAAACAAACCAAAATAGAAATAGCCGTTGGGGTGTAATAAATAGGCCGTACTGAAATGGACACGAACATTTCGATACGATAAGAGCCCATTCCGAAACATGCTGAAGCCCGTTTCGAAACGATTTGCCACTGTCAAAACCTGTATCGAAACATCTTTAAAGCATTTCGAGACGCTTTAACTATATCTTAAAAAATTAGTTAAAAGTTCAACGATCATATTTTGAAACCAAGTTTGAAAGTCGTTTCGAAACGTTTAAGGTCGTTTCGACACAGGCGTATGGAAACGGTTCAAACCGTTCCGTTGTTCTCCATCCGTATCGAAACACAAAGACCTATTTCTAGACACACGTATCGAAACGGGAAGGTTGGTTTTGAAACAGAGGTTAACGGTTTCAAAACGTTCTGAAATGCCTAAAGTTCGTTCCGAAACGGTGACTCGAAAATCATTGTTTTGACTGGTAGACAATAAGAATTTTTTTGATAAGTTCAAGTTTTGATTTGGACATTTTTCTTAAAACACATAGAGAGTTTTGAGGACTTAAAAATTCATTTTCTCTTTTTCAATTTAGTCCTTAATTCCTTTGTTATATCAAAATCAATTCATTAGTTTTACAAGAGATGTGGGATCAGTAGGTTAATGAAATGAATGGGCAATTTAAGAAGGTATTTTGAGACATAGCCTTGTTATTATGTGTAAAGGTTGATTAAGAGTTGCTTAGAGCCATGACACAGTTTTGGAACCCAAGGTACAATTGTTTCACATTCGGACAAGTAGACATGACACCAACACTAGAGGAATATGAGATATTGGTTAACTGTCCAAGAATTAAAAGTGATAAGATTAATACCAGACCCGTTAATAATTCAAGCTTCATCAAGAAATTAATATCATTAACAGGAAAAACAAAAGAGTGGTTGGACAGGAAAATTGCAAAAAATGACAGCACAGATCAAAATGAAGATAGACAACGAATCAATTATGAAATGTTGACTAACTAATTACATCCCTAGAGGAATCGTTTTGACCTAAAATGAAATGTTGAGGATTAAAATGCTTCAAAAAAATATGGACTAAACTATCTATCTAGTCAAACGTTAAATATATTTTTTTAACATTATGCCTAACAAATATATGTTTAATGGTTGAAAGTTGTTTTATATAAAAATAATTAGATATTTCTAAATTGTTTTAAATTTAACATCTATAATCTACAAATATGAAATTAAAGTGTTTAATTACCAAAATATTAGTTATACAAAATTTATGAAATTATGTAAATTATAGTATGAATTTTATCAGAATATACGTAAATCGCTCGTTATATAGATATCTTTGTTCATTGAATCATGAAGACCAAAGACTTTTCCAACCCAAAATGTGATGCCATTTATTCTTGTAAATGACTATGCAAACGGTTTTGCAGGTGAAATTGAGGCCACATGACTCGTGGTTAGGGATGGCAGAAGGGTACAGTTTCGCGGATTCCGCACCGCACCCGCCCCAGTTGGGGTGGGGATGGGTATGAGTTTGGTAGGTAGTGGGCGGGTGTGGATGTAAAAAGTCATGCCCGTCGCGGGTAGTGGGTAGGTGGTGGATTTAAGACCTTACCCGCCCCGCATCCGCCCGCCCCGCACCCGTCTTCCTCCTATGCTACCCGCCATATTATGTGGCTTTGAAGATATCTGATTCAATATAAAATTTGTTTTATCTATTCAAATTTCAAGTTCATTGCTTTAGTTCTTTGCACTGTCTTACCCTCAGATTTCTCACATAATAACTAACTTACACCGGTGTAAATTAGTCATAGTTAGTTAGCTATAGTTCAGTAGAACTTACACCGGTGTAAGTTAGCTATACCACATCACAAGTTAACAGTGTTAGGGTCGGGGGCATTTTAAATGACGGAAGAAAACTTCAGGGGGCACATTAAACGCATCTAAAGTTCAAGCACCACATTGAACTTTCCGTCAAAGTATAGGGGCATTGGTGCCATTATCACTTCATGTTTAATGTGATATGGTTGCTCCCAGGCAGGCGGGTAGGCGGGTACATGCGGGTACAAGATGGGATGGGTATCCAATTGGGTGGTGGGTGTGGGGATGGATTTAAGAATATACCCACGTGGGCGGGTGTGGATTTGAAAATTATACCCGCCGTGGGTGGAGGGTAGGTGGTGGATATGAAAATTTTATGTGGGTATGGGGATGGGGGAGGGGGTATCCGCACCCGCCACGCCCATTTGCCATCCCTACTCGTGGTGTTTGTTTCCAGGTCAATTGAACTGTAATATCGTTAGGATTAATTTGTTATCAATAAAAAATTTTATAGTTGAACGAAAAGCTAGGATAAAATAAATATCAACAAGGAAAAGAATCAAAAAAAAATTATGGAAATGGAAAATTCTACAACGCTTGACGAGCACCGATGAACATCATTAATGATGACCACAGTTGAGCATCATTAAATTAATTTATAATGATTAAAAATTTAAAAGACCTAATATATAATTATAAATTATTTAAACATATAATTGTAAATTATTTAAAATAAATATTAATTAAATTATTTTCCATATATATATATAATATTTTTATTTTTTAAAAAATAATTGGATCAAATACCAACTTTAGTCAATTTCAAAAATAAAAATCTTAAATCCTAAACTTTAAACTCGAAACCATCAACTATAAACACAAAACCATAAGCCCTAAACTATAAACCATAAAACCAAAACCTGAAATCCTAAATCATAAACCCAAAACCTAAAACCCTTAATCATAAACCATAAACCTTAAAACCTTAATTTAAGGCCTATGGTGTATGGTTTATGATTTATGGTTTAGTGTTCATATTTAAGGTTTATGGTTTACAATTTAGGGTTTTATGTTTTAAATTTGAGTTTAGGGTTTATGATTTATTATTTAGAGATTATGGTTTAGAGTTTTTTATGTTTTAAATTGACTAAGGTTGGTATTTGATCCAATTATTTTTAAAAAATTAAAATTATTATATATATATATATAGAAAATCATTTAATTAATATTTTATTTTAAATAATTTATAATTATACGTTGAGTCCTTTAGATTTTTAATATTTATTCATTAATTAAATGGTGCTCAGCAGTGCTCGTCGAGCGTGGTAGGCTCATCCTATGAAAATAAAAGAAAAAATACTACATCTACCCACTAGCTCATCTATCCAACTGAGGTGGCACATGAGACAATTATTAATATAATATATTTTTGATATACAATATTTAAGACAATAAATATAATACAATTAATGCATCTTTTATCAATAAATTTTTTTGGAGATTATAAATACATACAATTAATACATCTTTACACAATAAATAATTTTCAAAACTATAAATGTATAATTATATTTTATTTTTAATATAATAGGAAAAGCAACTAAGTTAACACAAATACATTTTAGTCTGTCATTCTGTCATGATGCAATTCCTACAAAATCGCAGCAGGTTACAATTTTTTCAATCAAAATAAAAACAAAATATCATATATGAACCATGTAAACTTATGAGTTTAAGCTTTATCTAACCTCAATTTCTATGAAAATGCAACCCCTTAAACTTATTGATTTTGTTCATCTACTATCGGCTACGAATCAAATGACAAACTTTAATTATTTTCTTAATTTTTTAAAATCTATTACCCTTTCATGTTTCTCAAATTCTCATTATATTATAAGAGAACCATTTCTCGAATTAAGTATTTAAATATAAAAATTAAGAGAAAAAATATCTTAATTAATTTAAATTAAAAATGCCCTAAAATGTCATTATAATAAAATGTTTTGAAGGGACAACAACCCCTCCTATAACTCCCTAGACCCGCCTATGCGTTAATACGTATCCTAGAAAGTTACATTAGGGTCACCTGAGTGACCCACGTTAAAATTTCAAAATAAAGAAATTGTTAAACCATTTAAAATCATAAATCAAATTTTGAATTAAAATACAATTTTAGAAAACATTCAAACAATATAACAAGACTATGATACAAGTTATTAGTACAAGTTTCAGACTCGAATATAAATCAAATGTGACATACATGCCCCATAATTATACATATACCATACTCCGCAAGCAAGCCGAAGGAACTCCCATACCGGCGTTGATAGCTGCAACATGGCCAAACTTTTAACCCGTGAAGGTAAAAGCGACATGAGCTTCGAAAAGCTCAGTAATACGAAACTACCAAAAGAAGCATCATGTCACACGTAATGTATCACCCGAGTTTATGGGTCGGGTGAAATAAATAATTAAAATAATGTTCCGGGTTTTATTTTCAAATTAATTAGTTGTGTTGGACATATTTTAAAATTAAGGGTAATCTTCACCAGTGGTACCTTTTGTTTGGGGTTTGTTCTATTTTGGTCACCCGAATTCAAAAAAGATTATTCTAGTCACTCACGTTTAAAATCGTTTCTATTTTGGTCTCTTAGCCGTTATTCTCCGTTACATAAAAAATAATTTCTAATTTAACCCCCAAAATTTAAAAACTTTATTTTTCACCATCTTCCCCCAAAATTATATATTTTATATACTTAAAAACATTTTAAATTCCATCTTTCTACTTTAAAAACATAACCTATCATCACATACAAGCTTCTGCATATGTTAAAGTGAATCTGGATAATCCCAACAAGCATTGATTCCCCCTTATTCTACACTCCTCCCAGCACCGGTCTTTCGCTAACCATCACGGGCAACAGAGGAAAAAATAGAACAAAATTCAAAGTTCACTATAAATCCACCAAAACCAGTATATATAAAAAGCCACAAAAACCAAGCTGGATTTTAAATTCCTTATTACGGATCAATGTTTCCACCTCCATAAGTGAATTACACAACTCCTGATCCAAACCTAGAATCCAAACAGAGCACGGAAACTCAATTTTAAGTAATGCCAATCCCTCAATTTCCAGAAAATGACCAAATCGCATAAAGCTGCAAATGATCCATTAAAATCAAGACTCAAAAACAAGGAAATTGAGATTCATTAAAAGTGAATTTGGCAGATGAAATGACATTGAATCTAACGATGCTTTTCTATCGGAATTAACATCCTTAGAAAAAAGGAAATGCTAAGCTTTCCGGATTTAGAATCCACAAAACGGACGACAAATCTCTAGAAGGCATGATTGTGGCTTTTAATCTTTACGATATTGATTTTATTTGTGAATAATGTTTTCCTTTTTCACTGCAAAGGATTAATTTGAAGGGTATTTAAAGGAGCAGCTTAATCCCATATCTCTACTAATCTTGGAGGAATGGGTTGAGTGTTAGGTTATAGCGGTTGATTTAATTTTCTGGGGTTTTAGTTTTATAATTTTTGGGAAAGATGGTGAAAAATATAATTTTGAAAGTTTGAGGGTTAAATTAGAAATTAATTTTTTAAGTAACGGAGACTAACGACTAAGTGACCAAAATAGAAACAATTTTAAACGTAAGTGATTAAAATAATCTTTTTTGAATTTTGGTGACCAAAATAGAACAAACCCCAAACAAAAGGGACCACAGGTGAAGATAACCCAAAAATTAAACACCAAATAGCCATGGATTTCATACTCTTGTGAATTTTTCATTTTATTAAGGGTAAAAAGGTCTTTGGCTTTTAAATTAAAACAAAACAATAAAAGATAACTTTTTGCTCATCTTCTTCCCCCTCCCAAAAACAAATTCCATGACAAACTCCTCCCCTCCATTGAAGTTACTATTCCATCACCATCATCCTTCATCTTTGAAGATTTTTGAAAGGTAAATATGTTTTTTAGTTGTCCTCAACATCCTCTTCCTCTCCATGTTTTTAGTTTTCAAGGAAACCCATTGTTTTGAGTTTTTCAAGTTCTAAGTTAAAAGTCCAAACTTTATTAACTTTTGATTGAGCTTTTGATTTCTTGAAGTTAGATATGTATTTGGTAGCCCAAATGGTCCAACATATACGATTTTTATATAGTTTTATAATGATTCGCGGATTTGGGTTTGTTGGGGGGTTTTAGAGGGGTTTAAAGTTAAGTTTTGGAGTTATTTAGTGTGGGAATTTGATGGCTGTTGATTAAGTGGTGTTTGAGGGTTGTTTTGGGTGTATTAGATGACACTTTGGAGGTTGGAAATATGATTTTCTGGTTTGGCTTTTGAGCAGGTCGAAAATGGCACTTTTGGGGTTGTATTTAGCTTGAATTCGTATGATTTATGCTTGGATTGTATTCTGGGTTTGCTACAGTGATTTGTGGACTGAAATGTGGTTGTTTTTTATTGTGTTGGATTGTTTAGAAGCAAGGAATTGTGTTGGTGAAGCCTCGGGAACGAATCTGGATAGCCTGGTGGATTGATCGGCTAGAGTTGTTGAGCTTGGAGTAGTCGGTGAGTGGTTAACGATCTCAACTTGGTTTAAATGGTTTCCAAACATTTCGGTTCGAGCACGTGGACCTAGGTCGGGCTTGGTAAACCCACCTAGAGTTGAGATTAGATTGGTAGTCTAATCTCAAACTTTAGTTAGAAGACTATGGTTGAACTTGAGCATTGTGTGTTTATGCCTCTTGTTCTATATTTATATGATTAATGTTGCTATGCATATTGTGATATACATGTGTGATGAGGCATGATGTTTTATGCATTGTGATATGCATGTGTTGTTGGAGTGTGGTTTGTGCATGATTGTAAATCATGGTGGATACGTGCTAGGCACGGGGTATTGGTAAGAACATTGTATTGTGATGACCTTGTGATGAGTTAGTATTTGCACTAGTATGCTTGGGTACAAATGATCGATCATTACGATGTTTAATGTGCACACGAGAGTCGAAATGCGCGCGTGGTCTTGGTGATGGTAGTCATCAAGATGGAGTACGTGTACGCCCGAAAATCTTCTTTTATATGTTAGTCAGTGATGAGTGGAATCCCATCGACAGGGCGTGAGGATGAGTGGAATCCCCTTCGCGTGAAACAGTGATGAGTGTAATCCCACCGTAAGGTAATGGTTGAGTTGTTGGATGTGAGTTCTAACGGTTGTTATCCGCGTATTTGGGTCATAGCTAGGTGCCAATACGCAATGTTAAATGTGTTTCGATATGATTGTGTTTATGTACATGTTGAGCATGGCATGATTTTTGATATTATGTTCATGCATCATTTATATTTGACTTTTGTGGCTTCGAAGGTAAGAAAACATGCATTCTTCCTTGGTTGTGTTGCTCGTGTTTGGACCCTGCATTGTCGAGGTTTGTTTTATGAGCTTACCCTCACTAAGCTTTAGGCTTACGCTCTCTTTTGTTCGAAAATGCAGATCCGTAGTTCGTGGGTTGCTTGTGCAAGGAGAAGGCCTCGAAGTGTGCTATCTTAATCCTCAAGTATGAACTTTTAAGTTATGAGATGTAATGGATAAGCAATGGGATTTGTGTTGTTGTTTTGTGTTAGGAGCTTGTTAAGACTCCTTTGATATGCGATGTTTTGGTTGTGGCTGTTTGTGCCATGTGTGTTGGCCTTGTGCTCTTATCTCTATGCTTGTATGACATGTTTAATGGTTGGACCTTTCGTTTCTTCTATGGTATGCTTTGAGAATGTTGTTGATGCTCCTTGCTCGTTCTAAATGTCTCGTGTGCTGAATTCTTGGTTGATAAATGTTGTAGGTTTGTTTGCTTGTGGCTAGATAAGTCTTAATTTGCATCGAGAGTTGAGTCTTGGTGTGTTTTGCTGCAAATTTGAGTGTTGCAGTGAAGGGCGTATCGGTACGCCCAAGGGCCTTATCGATACGGTCCTACACTTTGGGACTCAAATTTGGCTTAGCGTACCGGTACACGGGGGTGTATCGATACGCCAAAACCTCACTGGAAATCTGAGATTTTGGCGCGATTTTGGCGTATCGGTACAGGTCTTGAGTGTATCGGTACGGTCTTGTATCGTTGACCGTAAGAAGTTGACCAGGTGAGGGAGTATCGGTACGGTCAACCAGTGTACCGATACGGTCTCCCTGGGTTGACTTCGGGCTGTTGACCTAGTCAAGGCGTATCGACACCCTCTTCTAGTGTATCGATACAACCTACTGTTTAATATAAAATGGACCGTTTTAATTGTATGTTCGTTTGTTTCGCCTCGCTTGTTGCTTCCGCTGTCGTTGTTTCACATAGGATGTATTAAAGCATCTAGACAAGATAATAATTAAAAGAAAGTTTTTCTAGGGTCGTTAACCGGAGTGGAACCTTAACGGGTTTCGCCTCGGTTTTCCCCGTGTAGCCCACTCGGATCGGTCAGTCGCCCGGACCGGGATGAGGGGGTTACACGTAAGTATTAGATGTACCAAGACAAAAGGATAGGAGGAAGCATTATCAAGTTTCAGATATAGAATACAACTCGTTTAGTTGTTACGCTTGAAGGTAACATATTCATTTCTAATTAACTACCCGACCAGCAAACACGATGTCTATCTCAGGTAATCGGAGGCCTTCGGGTCAGGATTTCATGAAACAGGCTTCAAAAACGAACTCAAGACGTCGAAAAATATAAATTGGGAGTTTTCAAAAAAGTTGACTTTTTAGTCAACGGTCAAAGTCAACGCTGACGACAATATGTCAAAGGTTAAAGAGCCAGAGTCAACGCTGATGTTAGTAGGTCAACGCTGACTTCAGCAGTCAACTGGTAAAGGTCAATTGAGTTGACTCAGCGAGCTGACTCGGACGAGTTGACTCACTGAGTTGACTCGGTGGGCTGACTTGGTCAGGTCGGGTCAATATAGGTGGGTCGAGTCGGACTCAGGCAGATGGGCCAAGGCAAACTCATGTTTGGGGTTGGGCTTGTGCCGGATCAGTTAATAGGCTTCGTCCGGTTCAAGATGGGATCAGGCCAAATTTGAATCGGTTCACTTACCCAGTGAAACTAGCTGCCGAACGATTGCTGGAACGATCGCCAGAGACGTACTTCGGTGCCGATTCTGCAGAAAACCAAACCCCGGTGTTTCACAAATCGATCAAGCCAAGAAGACGTAAATCTAAGTCAGAAATCTTATCGAATCTTACCCTAAACAAAACAAGACGGCCAAAAAGCACGCGGCTCCGATGAGACCCTTGCCGGTTTCAGAGTGGTGATCATCTAAATGGGTTTTGTTCGCCTCGGCCTGGGGATGACACCGGCGGTGCTTGCATCTCGGAAGGATGACCACGGTGGCTGAAAAACGCGAGAGACAGAAAACTTTTACCCTAGGTTCATCGAACCTTTAACCTCTTGAATACCAGCGATTTCAGCGGCGGTTGCACGAGTGGTTAAGGGGATGTTGGTCAGGGCTCAATGACAGACTTAACCACGATGGCGGTTGCGGCCACGACGAAACGGTGTTGTAGATCGGAGAAAAAATGGTGGTGAGGGAAGGTGAATGGTGGTGAAGGAGATGGTTTTGGAAGGTTTGTTGTTGTTTTTTCCAGACATACCTTAAATGAAATAAGGGGTTTACTTATGTTATTAAATTTCATTTACCCCAAATCATTTAAGAAATAAAAGAATGTTGGGGGAGCTTAACACCAAGAGTTTCTATAGCTCAGATGGTTGGGTACTCATCTTAAAAAAACCTTTAGGTTGTGGGTTTGAATCGCACAACCAACAGTCCGCCCTTTTCTCATCTTTTCTTATTTTTCTCTTTTTTTTCTCTTTTCCTTTAACACATGGGGTGTTACAACTCTCTCCCCCTTAAAAGAATTTTCATCCTCGAAATTTACCTATGCCAGAGAGATGCAAATGCTGCTCTTTAATCCCTTCAGGTACTAAAACTATTCCATCATATTATCCTTGTTTTCTAGGGATTCTCAGACGATCACTTATCATTTTGATAGTTTTCTCAGTCACCCGAACTGTCTTTGGACCCACGATCATCTCATCATACATCTCAGACCATCGAATCAGAATAAAACAAATGATTCCATACTGAACTTCATCGGTGCCAAACAAACACTTTTCTGATAAGTTTTAATATACCCAGTCTCAATCAGGGATACGAAACCTTCCTAACAACCATAGAAATAAATCATACGGCCTTGAAGTATCTCCTCTAGAATCTAAATTGCACTACTAGGTTGACCATTAATTTACGGAAGAAACATTTTACCTGAAATCTAGACGAGTACTCAAGGCCTCTAACAGACTCTTCAAGAATCAGGATGAAACACCAAATTCCAGTAAAGGATGATATGACGGAACACCATGTCACATTTTCATATAAGAGCTTTTTTTTCTCTCCAAGCCGACGAGACATAATCAAGGTTTTGAATGAATATCTCTTACTTTTAGCACCATTATGATAATTGTTTCCTTCATATATAACAGAGTCACCACATACTCTATACTTTTACCAATCTCATGGAGACAACTCTTTTAGATTTATAATACTTTTTTCAAGTTTCCATCAAAATATTCACGAACATAATCATCATCACCGAATAGCCTTACATATATTCTTAAACTGAATCAAATCATCAATTTCACATGCATGAACCAACTCAGATATTTTCCAAGAGATATTTTCCAAGTATTCGAACATGGGCAGTACACCCGAACTCAAACCATTGTATCGAACGTACCCTTAAACAGATTACTCTTCAGTTAACTATGTATTTCCTCCAAATAGATCGGAAATACCTTCATATAGTATTCATTAAAATTTACACACACACACACACATATCAAATGTCCAGCAAACACGAGTCGCATAATACCACTTTCAGAGCCATTACTTTTATTGACCTTATTGGTATTTCTTAGTCGCGGTCAAAGGTACTTCCCGTCATTCTAGTATTCGAATGTATTTCAGACACTTCGATGCCCAAAGGTGTTTCAATTATTTCGAGCCTTTCGGTCCTTCCAACTATTCATTCATTAAAGTTCTCGAGGGTATATCCATCATTTTGATTAATTTGGTAATTGGTGCTGAGGATAGATTATTCTTTTTTGGTCATTATGGATATTCTGATCAATTAAACCTTATCATTATTTCCAAACATTTTAGTCTATTCAACCAATTCAGTATTTCACACGACTTTGACTAATTCAAACATATAATTAGTTTCTCGTAATGTCTTTAGAGAATTATTCAATTTCAAAGAAATTGAGCAATTTACCGTATCAAAAGTGAAGCCTCGTTACCATAACTTCCCAAGCATGTTTCAATATTTTAAGAAGAATCAGTTGTTTTACCGGATCTAGTGTAGATTCTCATACCGCTTTCATTTATAGGGGTATCTTAGTCATTTTCATATATCAATGGCATTTTTGTAATTCATTAGCCAAATCAATCAGACTTGGAGGTCAACTGTTTCTCTTAATCGTTTACTGAACTCAAAATTCCTTTCGATTCATCAAACCTCTTACTCAATCATGGTTGTAACCCCCTTAGCCTGGCCTATGCGTTAGACCCGAGCTATGAAGATCACACAGGGAAAACCAAAGTCAACCCGAAAGTCAACCTTGATTAACGACCCTTTTTTGTTTTATCTTTTCTAGATACGCATTAAGCCTATGTGAATGCTCAAGAACCTTGGAGGAGAAAAGCACAACGATCGGAAAACGTTTAAGGACTCAATTGTAAGAAATACACATTTAGGGACCAAAATGTAAATTCTGGAAAACATAAGGACTTTGTAGATTTTAGTTTTACCGAACCTTAATTAATCATATTACAAGCCTCTCTGCCAAATTTCATCTTAAGAAGAAATCTCAAGTTCAAGCAATTGCAATTACAACTTCCAGGACTAAAATGTAAAGCATGCAGACTTCAAAGCAATTCAAATATGTGTCCAACGGTCACCCATTTCGAAACACTGATAACCGTATCGAAACACCCGTATCGAACGCTCGTATCGAAACGGTGTTGACCGTTTCGGTACGTGGGTATGTTCCGAAACCAGTTCTGAAACAGACACTTCCAGTAGCCAAAGTGTTTCGAAACACTTCTAGCCGTTCCAAAATGCCCAGGCCATTTCAGGCACCCGTTTCGAAACAGCTAAGGGTGTTTCGATACACCCTGCTCAGAAACAGCAGAAACTTCTAGTTTTTCACTTTAAAACACCATCAAAATACTTAAAATCATTCCACAACATATCAGCAACATGCTAAGCATTAAAACCAACATATTGCATCAAAGGCTAGATACATTACAAGCATTAAGCACACCTACTCATCTATCATATTCAACACATGATCTTACTTTTAAACAAAGAACATAGCTATATCAAAATATGGAGAAGAAGATCCAAATATCGCAAAACGATCATCAACAAGTATCAAACGAAAAACAAACTTGCTCAAGATAAACAATCTTATTACACATCAACGTAAAAGACTCTCCCCCCATTGCCTTTATTATCTATAGCTATAAACCAAAACATACTTCTCAAGTGGAGCTCTTCTAGAATCCCTTGCTTCTTGTTGTCCCAAATTCTTTTGTCTGCATTGATGGACAAAAAAGGAGCGTTAGCACATAATGCTTAGTGAGGAATGCTCAAAACCAAAACACCATCAACGTAGCAAACCTTAAAACCCTTTTCAAAAGCAATCACACCTTTATAAACAAAGTATTGTTTGAAAACCTCATATAAAACATCAACACCTTAGAATTAAGCATTACTTAACATAGGATCAACATTAAACTCAAATGCATTAAGCAACTAAACCCAAACAACATTCTTGCAAAAACTTCCACTTAAACCATTTCATGCAAAAGTGCTTCGTGCAAAGTTTAAACCAATTTCCTTGGAAACCATTTCCATTCCACACTCTTCCTTTCTCATACATGAAAACCATTTCAAAGCAAACACCATTTGAAATCTCATGTATCAAATGTTTATCTTAAGCATTCTACCGATACAAAGCCCATGGCAAGGCCAAACACGCTCGTTACTCAAAAGCATCTCATAAACTCAATACTCTTTTGCATAAGCAAAACTCCATTTAAAAACCACATTTACCCTCTAGCTTTCTCATGCATACAATCTATGCAAAACCCATGGCAAAGCCACCCATGCTTGTTTACACAAAAGCATTTCATAATCTCATTATCCCATATGCAAACCTCATAGCATAAAACACTTCAAGCATTGGTACATGTGACACACATTCTCATATATTGGCATTTACATACTATATTGTACACGGATATGCGGACAATTCACTAGACACTTCCGGTGGCATCAACCATCACCGTACTCACCCGTCTAGAACATAATCTTCCGGTGGCTTCCACCACACCGTACTCTCATGGCGATTCTACTTTCCCCAAAAGCTTGAGTATTTCATCAAGTCCTACCCCGATGGTATGCCCCTAATCGGTCTCATGGCAATAACTCTTGTTGCCAAAAAGCTTGGATGTTTCACCAAGTCCTACTCCAATGGAATGCCCATCATTGGTCTCATGGCAATAACTCGTGTTGCCAAAAGCTTGGATATTTCACCAAGTCCTACTCCAATGGAATGCCCATCATTTGTCTCTCTCTTTGGGATGAATCCCAAGAGCACATACGAATTATAGTTTATAGTGCACTATACATCTTATTGATCGATCAATACATCCGGTAATCTTTACATCATCTATGCCAATATATCATATTAAAATCATCAACACACTCATTGTTTTTAAAGCATGCAACACCTTCAAGGCCAAAATGTCGAACATTGCCTTAAGACGCAAACTAACAACACATACTCTCAAGGCATACTAATTTCATGCATCCTTCTTCAAACCAAGTTTGACAACCAACTCACATGCTTTAAAACCATGCTCAAACAACAAATTAAACCACATTGTCAAATCAATCACATCAAAACCCATTTTGATAGTTTTCAATACAATAATAGCACAATTGAGAGAGAATTCCACTTTACTTACTTCCGAACTTAAACCGGCGTTTCAAGCCTAAATTTAAGTTCCCAAACCTCTTTTCAAAATCATTCCAAAGCTGAAAAACACGATCTCACTCACCGATACACAACACTATGCTAGCCAACAAGCCTCCCAAGCGTCTGAAACCTCCAACGCTACCTCAATCGCTTACGGATCACTCTCCCCTGTATTTAACACATAAGAGCATAGGATTAATGCACCATCATGCATTAAAATCACCAGCCATACAACCCAACTTGCTGCTCTACTAAAGAACCTCATTTCGACTACCCAAAACAACCGAAATCACCTCCAAACTCTCCCAAAACAAAGCCCAGCCAAGATCTATCAATTCTAACCTTTTATAAACATCAATTAACATAAAAAAGCAACATAAACACGACCTTATACCTCTAGCAATAGCAGATCACCAAAACCACCCCAAAAACCACCATTCTAGCAAGCAAAACTTAGGAAAACAAACCTATTCGGGATTTGATTGATAAAACCTCATTTGTAACATCAATTAACATCCAAAATGCATTAGAAAACAACCTCAAAATAGAGCCTAACCAAGATCCACGAAAATCTTGAGTTTTAAGCAAATTTCTTGTTTCTAATATTAAAACCACTTAAAAATCATTAATAAAGGATTGATAACTTGAGAATTTCAGTAAAGAACTGATCATTAGAGGAGAAGGACAAAGCTTACCTCCAATGGATGATTTCTCCTTGATTTGGGCAAGTTTTCTTGAAAATTCAATGTAGAAATCAAGTGGGTTTGATGAAGAATTGATTAAGAGTCAAAGAGAGATTGAAATCTCATCAAATGAATTGAAAATCAAAGTAAATTTGCTGGAGAGAAAGTGTTTGGTTAAAGGAATTTGAGAGAAAATAAAATGAGGGAAAATTTGTTGAAAGTAGTTATGAAAAGTCAAAAGGTAGTTTTCTAATTTGGGTGATTTAATTAATGATTTCATAAAAGTTGACTTTTTGGTCAACTATCAAAGTCAATGATGATGTCATGCTGACGTCGGCATGTCAAAGGTCAACGGGCTAGAGTCAACGTTGCCGTTAGCAGGTCAATGCTGATGTCAGCAGTCAACTGGTAAAGGTCATTTGAGTTGACTTTGCGGGGCTGACTCGGACGAGTTGACTGACTAAGTTGACTCAGTGGGTTGACTTGGTCGAGTCGGGTCAATAGAGGTGGGTCGAGTCAGACTCAGGAAGACGGGTCGGGTTGGATTGGAGCAGATGGGTAAGGGCAGACTCATGTTTGGGTTTGGGCTTGTGTCGAATCAGTTAATGGGCTCCGTCCGGTTCAAGATGGGTTCAGTCCGGTTTAGGCCAAAATTCGAACCAGTTCACTTTCCTAGTGAAACTAGTTGCCGAACGGTTGCCGAAACGATCGTCGGGGACGTTCTTTGGTGTCGATTCTGCAGAAAACTACACCCAAGATTTTAACAAATTTATCAAGCCTGAAAGACGTCAATCTAAGTTTGAAATCTTATCGAATTTTACCTAAAACAAAACAAGAAGGCCGGAAAGCGCAACGCTCCGATGAGTCCTTTACCGATGTCGGAGTGATGATCGTCTAAGGGTGTTTTGTTCGCCTTCAGTTGTGCTTGGCTATGACATCTCTCTCGGGCTGCTTCGTCGTCGAAAAGTTTGATCTTGACGGTCGGTGGGTTCTACGAACTTGAAGATGCACAAGAGACACTTTTGCAGTGAACCATGGTTGGTGGCTTGGAGGTAAGTCTTTTGGTCTTTTTAGGGAATAAAGGTTTTTTCGGGTAGAGAAGAAAAAGAAAAGAGGAATGGCCTGAGGTTGAGTGAAGAAGATGAAGCGTGAGGACGATTTGAGTAGAGAGTGGGGGAAGATGTGTGGGAGGTTTCCTTGGGAAACGACTAACCGCTGACTCTCCTTAATGAGGAGAGAAGTTTGAGGTTGATGGGAGCCTTCTTTTGTTAGGAAAGAGAAAATGGGCTCTTAATTGCTTAAAGAAAAAGTGGGAGGGAGAACTATGTTATGTGTTGCTAGGGTTTAATCTTCAAATATTCTCTCTACTAATTCCCCCTTTTTATAATGCCCTTTTTGTTTCCCTTCTTTTCCTATGTCGTTCCAACTCCCAAGTCAAGACAATTTGTGTTCCCTACAAACTCTGATTTCCTTTATCAACCAATAAAATAAACCCCTTTTTGATGTACCACCTGCATGACTGATTAACACTACAGAGGACATGTACTATGATACGAAATTTGCAGGATAATAAATTAGAAGAAAGGACAAACAAAAGATAAGAACAAAGCTACTAACACACAAAAAACGAACTAACTACTATTTATTGAAAATACTAAAGAAAAAAGAAAAAGTTTAGGAGGCGTACTTGTCAAGGGTCAGGAAGGCTGAGGTGAGATGTGGCTAGCCCTACCTCATTTGAGTGATTTTCAGCATCTGGGTTCCCTTCCTTAGTCAGGTCCACAAATTTTTCTTCGTGAACTGGTCCTTCATAGGCTTTCTTCTGAATGATGTTGCTACATCAAAGTTCTTGTAGCTCATACCATGCTATAGCATTGTATTGCCTATCTTCCGTTGACCTATCATGAAGGGTGTTGTGTATGTTGATGGTGACTGTCTCTTCACCCACTCTAATTGTGAATTCACCCTTCTCACAGTCAATCAAGGCTCGACCTGTAACTAAAAATGGCTTTCCTAGAATATTAGGAGCATCGATGTCTTCCTCGCAATCCAGGATCAAAAAATCAACTGGGAAAGCAAAATGATCCACTTTTACTACAACATTTTCAATTTTTCCTTCTGGTCAGACTTCAGAGTGATCAACAAGCTGTAGCGCAACCCTAGCAGCCTTGACATCCCTTAACCCTAGTTTCTGAAATGTGGATTAGGCATCAGGTTCACACTCGGTCCAAAATCACACAATGCTCTTCCAACGAACTCATCTCCAATAGAGCAGGGGATAATAAAGCTTCCTGGGTCTTTTATTTTTTGTGGTAGTTTTCACCAAATGTAGTAGCATTTCCTTGCTATAGCAACTGTTTCACGCTTTTCTACCTTTCTCTTCTCTGTAATGATATCCCTTCCAAATTGTAGATCTTCTTGCTGCTTTTTGTGTCTTTGAGGGAATAATGGAGGTGGCTTAGCTAGATCTGCAGTGGTTCGTGAGGCTGTGTCTTTTGCTGTAACAAATATTGGTCCTTCCCTGATTGGTCTTTTGGCCTTGCCTTTCTCCTTTATTCCTTCTCCTTGCTATGGTTCCTGGAGATTTTCTTGCGGTGGCAGTAAGCTGGGTTGGGCTTCGTCCTTCTCTCCACCCCCAAACTTATCACCTTGGTTAATCTCCGTGCCATTCCTTCGTGTGAGTGCACTGCATTGTTCCTTTCTATGGTGCTTAGTGGTTTCAATGTCACTAGGCAAAGTTCCTTGTGATCGCACATGCAAGGTTTGAGCTATCTGACCCACTTGAGTTTCTAAGGCTTGTAAGGATGTATTATGTCTTTGTAGAAGGGCTCCTTGATTTTTGATGTGTGCTGCTTGATCCTGTAGCACAACATTAGTGGTTCCCATGAAGTCATTTGTCATAGCCATGAACTCCTTAAAAGTAGACTCGAATGACCTGCTTGATGAAGGTGCTGCTCTCTTTTGATTTTGCCATGGCTTATTCTGGCGGGAATGGTGTACCTCTTACGGATTTTGCTGTGGCATTTGATTGGCCGAAATGTTGCTATGCCCCTGATTATCCCAACTCATGTTTGAGTGCTGACTCCATCGTGGGTTGTAGGAGTTAGAATAAGGGTTGTTGTTGCTATGGTTGTAGTTCCTCACATAGTTGGCAGATTCTGGATTATCAGGGCAATAATTTAGGTGGTGATTGTCGTCGCATCTTAGGCACGACCTCATTGCCTTAACTTCCTTCACTTCATTGGAATGTTGGAGATTCTTTAAAAAATCGGTGATGTTGGCCAACTGATTTAGTATTGAGTTGTCAACTTCACTCCCTTTGGCAGCTTGAGTTCTCCTCCCCGTTCCAAGCCTTGTTGTTGGGAACTGATAATCGTTGTTGGCTACTTTGTCGAGGATGTCAAATGCTTCTTCCGGTGACTTTTCCAATAGTGTCTCATTTGCTGAAGCATCTATCAACATCCTTGTGGGCGCATTGACACCATTATAAAACATAACCACTTGGGTCCACTCATGATACCCATGGTTAGAACATTTCCTCAACATTCCTTTAAATCAGTCCCAGCATTCATAGATAGATTCATCATCGGACTGACCAAAGGAAGCAATATCATTCCTCAACTGAGTGTTCATTGCTGGTGGACTATGCCATAGCAGAAAGTTCTTGCATAAATCGATCCAACTTTGAATTGATCCGGCTGGCACCCTATTTAGCCATGCTCTAGCACGATCTCTTAACGAATATGGAAACAACATTAATCTCAACACATCCTCATGCACCCCTTGATGGTTGAAAGAATCACAAACACCCAAGAAAGCACGAATATGTTGTCTAGCATCTTCATGAGGCAAGCCACCATACTGTCCAATGTTGCTCAACATGTTGAACATGACGGGTTTAAGTTCAAAATGGGTTGCCTGAAATTCTGGAGCTACAATTCTGGGATAAAGATCATCCAAACTAGGAGCCAAATGATCCCTAATGGTTCGTGGTTGAACCTCCGCTCCATGCCCATTTTCCATAGCACCTGCATTAACAGGTGTTGGTTCCATGACTTTAGCTTCTTGCTCGCGTCTTCTCAAACAAAATAAACGATCAGCTTCTGGAACAATGGGCTGGATAGGTCCTCTTGGTCTTCTGCTTCTGGTCATAAACTAGAAAAATACCTGAAAAGAAAAATAAAACAACCAAAACAAAACTAGTGAATATTTACAATGTAGAAATAGAAAGCAAAATGAAAATAAAAACAGTGGACAACCAATTGCCAATCCCCGGCAACGACGCCAAAAACTTGTTGCGCGATCTTGCAATACTATAAATGATACGCAAATGGTGCAAGTATACACGTCGAACGAGTAATAAAGTGATAACCGAGTATCGTCTCCACAGGGATTGGAGGTGAACACAATTTTCATATCCAAATTGTAATGTGAGTATGATGAGGCAGAATGAAGGATGGGAAAAATGTTGTAGCAAAACAAGAAAACAGAGAATAGATAATCAAATGACAGATAGGTCCTCTCTCGGATACGAAGCTCTCTACGGAATGGCTGGCTAGCTCTTGAAGGATAACCCTCTAAATTCTCTTAATACTTCTAACGAATCCTAGTTCTCTACACTATGCTCGGTGGGATTTACTTAGGCTGCTCCTAAACTATCTCTAGCAAGAAGGCTGGGAGACTAAAATGCTACAACAATACCTCTCAGCTTAACTCTAAACACTCAAGTATCCTAATCTTTATCCCTTTTAGCCGTTTAAACCTATCACTTATCTCTAAGGTAGGTTGGAGTCCTTCCCCTTGGTGGTTACTCCATTGTTTATGAAGATCTAAGGCTAGTTCTTTCGATCACTCCCCCTAGCTAATGCTAAAGCAATGACCCTCTCTTAAAGGTTGTCACACACTACTTTAAATGTCACTATTGGCTAAGGCTTACTCTCTTAATCACTACCCCCATCTGTACCTAAGGAACGACCATCACTCAAAGGCATCATAAGGAATGGTCTCTCTCTCGAGGCACTAACATCCCTAATCTCTTACAACCCCAGGTTGTTCCTAAAGAAAGGTCAACTCTCGAAGGCGCTTAAGGTAGGGCCTATATATCAAAGCACTAACAACCCTAATCTCTTACAACTTTAGGAAATTAAGCACACCATAAACAAAGAAAAGATCAAAAGAGAACAATAAACATTAACATGAGATTAACCAAATAAACAGAGTATCATCCAACAAAACCCACGCCATCTAAAATAGTTCATGGCTGGGCAATAATCAAACGTATCATCATCATACAACCCTCTAGATAAATAAATGCTATAGCAAAAAGGAAAGAAAAACTCCCAGTTTGCCAATGGACTGCCATGACCGCCTTATGCTCACCGCCTCATAAGAGGACGGCGAGGCCACGCCTCGAGCTTCCCGATGAAGGACACCAAGTCTGGTCAATGATGAAGTGCTTCTCCCCTCTTGTTGTGCTTATTCTTGCACACTTTCCTTTCTTTTCTTCCCTTCGCCTCCTCTACCTTAGAAGAGATGAAGCATTTATGTAGTGGGGGTGATCTTCTAGGGTTATGGTGCCTTGGTATCTCTTTGGGGATCCCAACGAATATCCTCCGACAAGCTCTGTCCACCATGGGAGAAAAGGGACGGTCTTCAAAAGGAGTGGGCTGCTGCATAAAGCTGTCTCACAGTGTCAGGCGTCCTTTCCTGCACTTCACGTGCTTGTACTTTTGTGCGCCAGCTAGCCTTCTTTCTCCTCCTTTGCTATAGCATTTTGTTCCTTGCTTCTCCCCTCGCATTCTGCTCTGTCATCCTGCATACAAACAGCCAAAAACTACCCTTCACGCAGCACCAACTCCACATGAACAATAATTTAAAAAGCACTCATAATATACTAAAAATGCAGCCTACATCCAATGTAATGCACTTGAAAACAAGCAATTGCTATAGCAAAGAGGCATAAATATAGAGGTAATAACATAGCTATCAATGATGTTCAAAATTCAGTTATTTTAGTTGTTCATCAAGTTTCCGAGCCCCTTTTGAAACAATCGAACCCATCAACACGATGTCATTACTTAACCGGGCAGGTACACCTTAAACATTCATCACTCATAATTGACCATAGTGTAAAACAAGAATAGCTTGCCATCACCAACCATCCACTGAATTTACAGCGAGCAATCATACATATATTCAAGTGATATTTTCCAAGTATTCAAACATGGGCTGTACACCCGAACTCAAACCATAGTATCGAACGTACCCTTAAATAGATTAGACTTTAGTTAACTATGTATTTCCTCGAAACAGATCGAAAATGCCTTCATATAGTATTCATTGAAATTCACACACACACACACACACACACACACACACACACACACACACACACATATCAAACGGCCATCAAACACGAGTCACATAATACCACTTTCAGAGCCATTACTTTTGTTGAGTTTATTGGTATTTCTTAGTCCCAGTCAGTGGTACTTCCTGTAATTCTAGTATTCAAATGTATTTAAGACACTTCGATGCCCAGAGGTGTTTCAATAATTCCGAGCCTTTCGGTCCTTCAAACTATTCATTTATTAAAGTTGTCGAGGGTATATCCATCATTTTGATTAATTTGGCAATTGGTGTCGATGATAGATTATTCTTTTTGGTCATTATGGATATTCTGATCAATTCAGCCTTATCATTATTTCCAAACATTTAAGTCAATTCAACCAATTCAGCATTTCACGCGACTTTGACTAATTAAAACTTATAATTAATTTCTCGTAATGTCTTTAGACAATTATTCAATTTCAAAGAAATTGAGCAATTTATCGTCTCAAAAGTGAAGCCTCGTTACCATAACTTCCCAAGCAAATTTCAATATTTTAAGAAGAATTAGTTGTTTTACCGGATCTAGTGTAGATTCTAAGACCACTTTCATTGATAGGGGTATCTTAGTCCATTTCATATATCGATGGCATTTTTGTAATTCATTAGCCAAATCAATCAGACTTGGAGGTCAACTGTTTGTATTAATCGTTTACTGAACTCATAATTCCTTTCGATTTATCAAACCTCTTATTCAAATATCTTTGCCTTGGCCATTATTATTTTTATTTCTTAGTTGATCGAATTAGGTGGAAATAATTATATGCTCAATCATGGTCGTTCAAACAGTAACCGAATACCAACATGTTTCAAAAGCATGTAGAATGTAGTGATGTATTACATTGGCTCCGAGCTACATCAGTCAGTCCATGAACGACATTCGAACACTCGAACCCAAATTCGACGTCGCTCGACATCTGAATACAAGGAACTGTGAACACCTTCAATTAAACAAATCCCAAGATCAGACCTTATTCACAAAACTCTTAACCAACTAATTAAATACATAAACACTCTCGAGTTCAAGGTTAGATTTAGAAGCCTTCAGGTCCGGATTTCACGAAACAGGCTTCAAAAACGAACTCAGAATGTCGAAAATAAAAAATTGGGAGTTTTCAGAAAAGTTGACTTTTTGGTCAACGGTCAAAGTCAACGCTGACGTCAGCAAGTCAACACTGACATCAGTAGTCAACTAAGTTGACTTGGTGGGCTGACTCGGTCAGATCGGGTTAATAGAGGCGGGTCGGGTCGGACTCGGGCATACGGGTCGGGTCGGACTCGGGCAGATGTGTCGGGGAAGACTCGGGTTTGGGTTTGGGCTCCGTCTGGTTCAAGATTGGTTTAGGCCGGTTTAGGCTAAAATTCGAACCGGTTCACTTACCAAGTGAAACCAACTGCCGAACGGTTACCAGAATGACCGCCGGAGACGTCTTTCAGTGCCGATTCTGCAGAAAACCAAACCCAGGAGTTTCACAAATTGATCAAGCCAGAAAGACGTCAATCTAAGTCGGAAATCTTACTGAATCTTACCCAAAACAAAACAAGTCGGCCGGAAAGCACGCGGCTCCGATGAGGCCCTTGCCGGTGTCGGAGTGATGATTGTTTAAGGGGGTTTTGTTTGCTTCGGCATGGGAATGACAACGACGGTGCTAACGTCTTAGAAGGACGACCATGGTGGCCAAAAAACGCGAGAAAAAGAACACTTGTACTCTAGGTTCGTCGAACCTTTAACCTCTTGAATCTCAGCGATTTCAGTGGCGGTTGCGCTAGTGGTTAAGGGGATGTTGGTCAGGGCTCAACGACGGACTTAACCACGATGGCGGTGGCGGCCACGGCGCAACGACGTTGTAGATCGGAGCAAAAATGGTGGTGAGGGAAGGTGAAAGGTCGGGTGAAAGAGATGGTTCTGGAAAGTTTGTTGTTTTATTTATTATTTTTTTAGACATACCATAAATGAAATAGGGGGTTTACCGATTTTATTTAATTTCATTTACCCAAAGCATATAAGAAATAAAAGAATGTTGGGGAGCTTAACACCAAGAGCTTCTATAGCTTAGATGGCTAGGTACTTAGCTTAAAAAAAACCTTTAGGTTGTGGGTTCAAATACCACAACTAGTAATCTGCCTCTTTCTCTTCTTTTCTTATTTTTCTCTTTTTTTCCTTTAAAACTTGTGGTGTTACACCTCCCACCTCATGAATGGCTACATTCCTGGTAACAATGGTACCAAGAATCAACTAACAACGTCTCTCTTTTTTATTTAGTTTAAGACATTTGAGAATTCAAAAGAAATTTCAATATCAATATAATCAATATTGTTTCAATATCAATCTAAAAAACATTTGAGGATCCAAAAGAATTCGTTAGTTAGTATAATACGACTTTTTATACGGTATATTAATAATTTAACTATTGTATTCAAAAATATAATTTTATCTTTTATACACATGATGTTTGAATTAAATTAAGTATCGATTAAAAATCTTATTTCTATTAACATATACTTATAGTTGAATTTTTTTACAGCCAATAAATAATTAAATATTTTTAATTTATATAGAATTTTCTGTGCATACTACATGAATAAAATATAAATTAGAAAATTTAAAGGGTTGAAATTGAAAAATTGTTATTTAAGGTCAAAATGATGAATTTGAAAATTATCATTTAGAATTTTAAATGGATGAGGTAATTGCATTTATCACTATAAAATTGATGTGAAAAATTTAATGATGATTTTAAAGAATCGTTAATTTATTGAATTTTACATTAAATTTAATGAGTTTAACCACTCAATATGGCATATTAGTTGGATCATCTACTCAGGGTATGCAAAATTTTATCCAAAATAAAATATTAGAGATATAAGGTATGTTAAGCACAGTCAATTGTTAGAATCTGAGGCTCAAATTTTGTCTCAATGAAGTTCGGGATTGCATTTAATTGTTGAAGATTAAAATTGGAGTTAAATTAGATTCGTGCGAAATTCCAGTTCAATTATATCGATTAAAAGTAGAAATTCAGTTTGTCTTTTTTTACTACGTAATTTTTTAATCAAATAACTATACAATAAATAAAGGATTAGTACATACATAGGCGGCGAAAACTTTTTATTTTTATAAGTGCCTTAATTTTAGGGTTTAGGGTTTTAGTTTAGAGTTTAGGGGTTTTAGTGCAGGTGTTTAGAATTTAGGGTTGTAGTTTAGGTTTTAGGGTAATATGGTTAGAGATTTAGGTTTTAACCCTAACTCGAAATTTTAATCCTAAACTCGAAATTCTATCAACATCCCCTAAATTCAAAACTACTAAACTTGAACCTAGGCCTATAAACAAACCGAACGAACACAAATGAGGGCATGTTCATGTTCATTCGGTTAATTTTAACCGAACACGAATAACTTAATGAACATAATTTTTTGTTGATGTTCGTTTTTTAAAGAATGTAGCTTGTTCGCGTCCGTCCGTTAAAATGATAAACAAACGTAAACAAACACAAACAAACGCAAAACGAACCTTGAGTACTGTTTAATTTTGTTCTTAAGAAGTCTGAAGTCTCATAAATTGTGTATTTTTTAATTCTTTTCTTTTAATTTCATTTTTTAATATATATTTTCAAAAAAATTTAAATATAATATTTTTGTTATGAAAAAAATAAATATAAATGGACATATGTGAACAAATTTAAATAAACATAAACGAACGAATTATCGAACGTAAATGAACGAACGAGTCATTTGTTTGTGTTCGTTCATTTAATTAAACAAACAAAAAATTTTGTTCATGTTCGTTCGTTTAATAAATAAATCAACTTCATGTCGAACGGTTCACAAACGATTCGATGAACGTTCGATTCATTTTGCAATCCTATTTAAACTCCTAAACCCTAAACGGAGTCCCTAAACTATAAAACTAAGGTGTTTTTGTAAACAAAGTTTCCAAAAACTATAGCGGTAGGTTTTATTTAAATTTCAAAAGTAATTAAATTTCTCCAATTTTACTTTTACTTTTTATTTATTTATTTTTACATAAAATCTTAAGAACAATGATCTCTTGTCTCCTTTTGGCCCCTATGTATCTAAATATTAAAAAATTAAATCCTAAACTATAATTTTAATTTTTAAATCTTAAATCATAAATTCTAAAAACTAAATTCTACCTCATAAATTCTAAACCATAATTATAAGCTCTAACCCTAAACTTTATTTATGATTACTAAACTTAAATTATTAGTATTAGACATACATAAAAACAATAAAAAAGACAGATAATTTATATTCAAAACATTAAATCCTAATGTCTCTTTATATATATTCTATCATTTATTTATTTTATTATATCACCATATATTATAACAGCAATATGCATAATCCCCCCCCCCAAAAAAAAAAAAAAAAAAAAACAATAAGTGCATCCAATGACCACAAACCACTGTATAATGTCTGCCACAAAAACTTCTGAGTGCATATTCAATGCACCAATTCTGCAGTGTTCTTGATGGAATATTTAGTGCGGTTTATTTACAATAATAATGTAAAATTGAACGGTTTCATATACTTTTATATAATTTTTTGGTATGATTAATATTTAATTATTAAATTGTTGAATTTATTAATACATTTATATATATAATTTTAGATTAATTCGATACTTTTATCATATGAATTTAGAATATTATCTTTATTAATATATATTTTATGTTTGACATAGTAGTATATCTTTGTTCATTGAAATCATGAAGACCAAAGACTTCTCCAACCCAAAATGTGATGTCATTTATTCTTGTAACAGATGAAATTGAGGCGACACTAAAGCAGTGGCACTCACCACATAGGCAGCATATTGAGTGATAAAGTACCAGTTGAAGAAAACCCCTTGTGGTTGGGGTTTTTCAAATTGGTTGTGTAACCCCCTCGACGGTCTAGCCGATAGACTGAATCGAACGGGTCACACGGGAAATATTGAAGTAAATCGGGAATGTTTACGTCAATAAACGACCCTATTTTTTTATCTTGTCTAGATGAAAGTTAAGTTCTTATGTGTTTAGCAAGAAGCGGATTAAACAATAACACGTATGCTCATCGATTACTACCAATTTCAGTTTTAGGGACCATTTTGAAAACTTAACAGATGGCAAGGATTTTACCAAACCTGGTTTACCAATCTTTATTTAAACTCATTTCATGCATCTCTGTATAAACTCAGCTCAAATTAACCACTAAAGCACATTTAATTGCATCCATGAGAATCAGGGGCTAAAATGTAAAGATTTAGAACATTCAAGATGACATCCAACCAATTTAACTAAGAGCGTATCGGTACCCTTAGGGAGGGTATCGATACGCCCTCGACGATTAAGCTTCCCAAGCCCAGCATTGCAAGGACCGTACCGGTACGCTAGGGAACTGTATCTATACACCCTAGACTAGTGGCTAAAAAGGGTATTGATACGCCCATGTGTATCGGTACACTCCTCCCATTTATGAAGGTCGTATCGATACACTACTAAGTGTACCGATACGCTTCAGTCTGCAATTTCCCAAAATGCAGGTTTCACTCACTTTAAGCTGTTTCGAAGCATTCCAACATGCATTTAATCATACAAACAACTCCAATGCACTTCAACCATTTAGACCACATGGCAATATCAACATCAAAGCATTTATATCATCAACAAGGAGTTCTAGAGGCATGCTTCCTATGAAAATCAAGCATCCAAAAGCCAAAACTCAAAATCAAACTTAACCCAACATTTAGAGGCCATTTACAAATCAATATAGACATGCCAAACTTGCACCAAAATAGAAAATACCAAAACATCCAACTTCAAGACATTGGACACTCCCATTGCCCTTATTACTCTAGTCCAAAGGACGGAACATACCCTCAATCGAAGTCTTTCACCGATCCCTTGCAAGTGGTGCCTCCAAAACTGTAATTGACTGCATTGATGGACAAAGAGAGCGTAAGCAAAAAAGCTTAGTGAAGAATGCTCAAAACCAAAACCTCATCAATGCATTTAAACCGGTTTCCAAACTACATTGAAATCTCATTTCAATTAACACAAGTTTCATTTAAAATCTCATCATGCCATCCAAAAACAATGCACTTTTCTTATTCAAAACCAGAATGAAAACCTCGTGCAACACGTGTTAACAACCAACAACAAATCCCATTTGCTAAACTCAATTTAAGCCTTCACAAGCATTTTCCACACATGCTAAGCTTAAAGAGTAAAACATATGCACTTTCAAAAAATGCATCATAACAAATTTCCAATTACATCATTACTCATATTGGCTCATAAGTGATTAACCTCAAGATCATTTCCCAAAAACTACATCAGATACACGGATTACCGAGTGTTGTTTCAAACACTTTATACACTTCACAGACGGGAGCAACCCTCCACCGTTGTGACACCTGTGGTGGAGTATTCGGTACAATCACAACCCCTCAACACCACTCATCGGTAGATGTACTCTAACGAGAGACAGGACATAATAAAAGGTTCACACACGGGAGCTTACCTCCACCATTGCATCCTTAAACATTCCTTGATCGTTAGGGTACTTGGATGGAGTTTTCGGTACAATCACAACCCCTCGACATCCAAAGCGACTTGTTTATAGTGCACTCAATCCTATAGTCGGCTAACTATATCCGATAGCATTTTTAAAAGTATTTTCATAACATCACTTGCCAATATGAACCACATTTCATCACATACTTCACTGTTTTCAAAGCATCAATTACCAACCTCATTCTCAAGCATCAAATCATGCTTAAAATCACAAGTATAATAGTATACTTACAAGGACCACTCACTATGTGCATCCTTTATCATTATATCATCAAAAATAGCAACTTTATTACCACAAATCATGCTTTAACAGTGACAATATGCATTTTAAAAACAAGTGCATCAAAAACCTCATAATAGCACAATCCGAGGGAGAAAATCAATTTACTTACTTTCGAACTTAGTAAAGCGTTTCAAGCATAGACTAAGTTTCCAAAACCACCCATATGATTTTTCAAAGTTGGAAATCCCATTTCCACTCAACGACTTGCGAAACCACACTCGCCGACGCAACAATCAATCGTCCAAAGCCTCCAAAGCCATTTCGATCGATTCCAGAACACTATCCCCTATTTTCAACAAATTAAAAACAAAGATTCAATGCACCATAATGCATCCAAACACCAGCACTCAAAAGGAAACCCACTGCTCTTCTCTAAAGCATCAAATTACCCATAAAAACAATTGAAATCTCAATCGATTGATCTCTAAACTCATCCCAGCCATCAACCAACACATCCAACACATTTTAATCGTAAATCAAAATCCAAAAACAACCTAAAACCATCCTTATACCTCTAGAAACTCATATCTCACATAACACCCCAAAACCCAACCATAAACACCTTAAATACCAAAGATCTCAAGAATATCGGGATTAATATGATTAAGACTCTATTTCAACATCATAACCTTTCAAAACTCGATTAAAAATCATCTCAAACAAATCAAATCAAAACAACTCCGAAAATCACATTAAATCATCTTTTTCAACAAGATTTCATCAGTTTATCAAAACCACAATGAAACTTCAATCAAAAACATAAATAAAGAGCCAAATATCTTTGGAATTTCATTAAAGAACCTTGATTAGAGGTTTAGCACGAAAATTACCTCCAATCCTTGCTTCTCTTCTAATTTGGCGAGTTTTGCTTTCAAGAATCTTGAAGAGATTTGAGAGAAATCACAAGAGAGAATTTGAAAATCAAGAGAGGAAATGAAAGTGAAAGAAATTTGGAAAATGGGAGAATTCAGAGAGTGTTTGCTGATGTGAAATGAGGAAAATGAAAATGGCGTCCATTTTGTTTAACCAAAATAACTACTTTTTAATTAAATCAATAAAAGCCACTTTAATTATTTAATAAACCATTTAAAACACACACCAAATTAGAGAGAAGGATTATTTTCCATTTAGCTCCCTAAAGATTCTAAGATTTTGACTCTTTTGAAAAAAACACCCCTTTTTCCATAGTTTTAAAATATTACATTTTTGTCACTACCCAAAATGTATACTTCCCAAAACTCGTTTTGCAAAATTGATTTGACCAATCTCTTAAATATAATTTTAGATGATTTTAGAAATTTTTACCACATTTTTATCGGTTCGAATAACTGATTATCGGTTCCACTAGCCTGATCCAACGCCCAAAACATCTAGGCTCAAAACCGGGGAGTTACAAGTTGGCTCCCATTGTTGCTAATGTAAAATGTGTGCCTCTTTGACCCAGGGATGCCAGTGTTATTCCTCCGTACATGACTAGGAATTGAACACTTGATGGATGATCATGATTGCATGAGCTGTCAGATCCACCATTACATGGTGTTGGTCTCAATGAGCTGAGTGTAGCAGTTAATGCAACACAAATTGTGCCCTAAAAACACATGCATGAAGATGAAGACAAAGTTGGAGGGAATTGTAATGAAAGGGTGTTTTGAATGTTGGCTTAAAGTACAATAATAATGGGCACATATGTATAATGTATGTTAGTATTATAAAGTTTAACACAAAATTAAGTGACCAATTATGTTACACGTGTTATAGGTATTAAATTGTCATGGAATTAAAAGTGTAGATACCGTAAGTTATATTTATAACTCAATGAGGGGCGGAGTTGCAAATATTAATAAATTGTTTTAATTTAGTTTATATAAAGGGTAGTGGTCCCCGAGATATAGGTTAACTTGCATATCTCTCCTTTCCCGTCAGAGAGTTGTGTGACAAGAGGTATCCTATCATTCCGGAAGATCAAACCCTCTCTAAAAAATCTCCAACAATGGATTCAGGTACGCTTCCGCAAGTTTAGTCTCTGTTCTTAATGATTTGACATGTATGGATCTTGGGTTTATTATTTATATATATTTTGGTTCTAACAAGTGACATCGAGCCAGGTTATGTTAAATCATTAAGATTATAGTTTTTGGGTTATTAATCTTCCATTGTTTTATTTGTTGATTTGAAATTCACTGTCTGTGTATTTACGGTGATATGTGTTTGGTTGTTGCATGATATTCCGTGGTTGCAATATTAATCTGCAAATTGGAATTTGGGTTTTAGTTGGTTGTTAATATTACGTCGACGGCGCAGTCTCAGTAAATTCAGGTAATGGAGTAGTGGGTGGAGTGTTACGTAACGGATCGGGGCGCTGGATTTCAGGCTTTCAAAAGCTGATTGGAGTTTGTCAACCATTACAGGCTGAGTTATGGGCGATTTACCTTGGCTTACATTTTGCATGGAACCAGGGGATTGAGCTGTTACAAGTCCAAACTGATTGTTCCGAGGCTGTTCGATTACTTGGTTCTTCGAATGCTGCTGATAGCCCCTTATCACTGGTCCGTGCTATTGCTAATTTCCGTTGCAGAAACTGGATAACTGAGATTGTTTGGGTACCCCGAGAGAAGAACCGAGTTGCAGACATGCTTGCCAAAACTGCTGATACCGCTGCTATCGACCTACTTCTCCTGCAGCATCAGCCTATAGGTGTTACCCCTTTGCTTCAATGCAATGCCCTAGCTACAGAAGACATCTACTATTTGTACACCTAATTCTGGGTGCTCCTTTAATTCAAAAAAATAATCGAAAATTGGATTTTAAATTAGGGTTTGTGTGTTTTGAGATTTTTGATTGATATATGTATTATGTACGTTGGTTTTTCAATCGGCAATATGTGATTATTTTTCAATTTATTAGATTCTGGGTTTTAGAATCAATTGAATTTACTATCTAGTTTTGTATTGATTTTCAGATTTTAATTATGATGAATATCTGTGCAGTATATTATGTTTTGGTTATGAAATTCATTAACAGTAAACCAATTTTCTTGAATATGGATATGCCCTTAAATTTTGTATGGCTTTTACTTTAGTAATCACATATTTAGTTTAATGTTATAAAATATATATTTTATTCAGTTGGATCAAAATTTCAAATTTGATCATTGGTATTAAAATAAATCTTTAGAAACAAATAAATTCATGTTTTGGCTATGTCGAATATTTTAGTGGGTTAATTGAAACACAATGTAACCTAAGTGACCACTTCTGTGTAGATCAACTTATTTAAAATATCAAGATATTTTTGTTTTTGTAATTCATGCATTTATTAATTGGCCCAAAGGAAAATTAATATTTGGCTGAGTTTCAACGACACATCTGGTAATAATTGTGTGACAATTAGAAGGTATTTTATGTGTGCAATACATTCGTCCAAAAATTATTCTGTTGTTCAACATAGTTTATTGTCAATGTTTGATTACTACAACAAGAGTATCGCTTATTGTTAATATTACTGCCCAAAGACTTGATATCAATGTTGTTTTTGGTATCTTGAGGAGAATTAGTCATTTCTTTGAATTTATTTGTTTACTTATGAAATATTGATGTGAGCATGTTTTATTTATTTTGTTCTATATTTACTTAGTTCTTCTGCTGTCACAATATCTGCTAATATCAGTTCTATACACATGCTTAATGAAACAAATTTCAAGGAATGGAAAAGGCACTTACTCATTGTGCTTGGCTGTATGGACATAGACCTTGCATTAAGGTAAGAACAACCTGCACATTTCACTGTGGATAACACCCCTGATATAAAAAAGGATTTTGAGAGTTGGGATCGTTCTAATCGCATGAGTTTGATGATCATGAACCACAACATTCTGGAAGCCTTTAGAGGCACAGAATCTAAAGAAATTACTCAGGCCAAGTCTTTCCTTGACGATCTTGACAAACGTTTTGCTAAAAACGATAAGGTTGAAATGACATCACTTCTGACTTCTTTGATGTCCATAAAGTATAAGGGTTAAGGACATGTAAGGGAGTACATTAAGGAGAGGTTCCATATCGCTTCAAAACTTAAGGCACTTAAGATTGAGCTTTCTAAAGACTTGCTCGTTCTTATGGTTCTGGTATTGCTTCTTGCGCAGTTTAGCCAATTTAAAATTAGTTATAACTGTCAAAAGGAGAAATGGACTCTAAATGAGCTCATTTTTCATTGTGTTCAAGAGGAAGATAGGTTGAAGTGTGAAAAGACTGAAAGTGCTCATTTGGCCAGTGCCTATAAGGACAAGGGCAAGAAAAGAATATATTAGAATGAAGCTGCTAAGGGTCCAGCTCAAAAGAAATAAGAGCAAGTTCCAAACAATTGTTTCTTTTGTGACAAGCCTGGATACATGAGAAAAGATTGTGTCAAATATCACGCATGGCGTGCAAAGAAAGGTATGGATCTTACTTTGGTCTATTTCGAGGTTAATTTAGCTTCAGTACCTAGAAACACTTGGTGGTTAGATTCTGGTGCTACTACTCACATGAGTGTTTCTATGAATGATTGCATGAGCTACCGAAAGCCAAGTGATGGTGAAAGAAACATCTTTGTGGGCGATGGAAAATCGGTGGAGGTTGAAGCAATTGGGAATTTTAGGCTGCTATTAGGAACTGATTTTTATTTGGATTTGAAAGACACTTTTGTTGTTCCGTCTTTTAGGCGGAATTTAGTTTCAGTTTCTTTGTTGGACAAATTTGGATAGTATCATCCATTTGGAAACAATCAATTTACTTTGTCTTTAAATTCAAGTATTGTCGGAACTGGTTATTTAAATGTTATGACAAACTTTATTTGCTAGATACAATTGCTTCATATAATGAAATCTTGCATGTGGAATCACGTGGTACTAAACGCAAATTAAATAAAGAAAATTCAGCATCATTATGACATAAATGCTTAGGTCATATCTCAAAAGGTAGGATTGAGCGTCTTGTATCTAATGGTATTTTGAATTTCTTGATTCTACATACATTAACATTTGTGTTGATTGCATCAAGGGAAAGCATACCAAAACTAAGAGATTAGGTTCCAACAGATTTACAAACGTCTTAGAATTAATTCATACTAATATTTGTGGGTCATTCCCTACAATATCTTGGAATGGTCAACAATATTTCATAACATTCATAGATGATTACTCACGTTATGGGTACCTATATCTCATTCATCAGAAATATCATCCTTTGGACGTGTTCAATTCTTATAAGGTTGAAGTTGAGAATCAACTCAACAAAAGAATTAAAAAAGTTAGATCTAATTGTGGTGGTGAGTACTATGGTAGATATGATGGCTCAGGTGAACAACGTCCACGACCATTTGCAAAATTCCCAGAGGAATGTGGTATTGTCCCACAGTACACCATGCCAGGATCACCTAGTATGAATGGTGTAGCTAAGAGACGTAATAGGACTTTTAAGGATATGGTAAGGAGTATGATTGCTCACTCTAACTTACTGAGTCCCTCTGGGAGAAGCATTAAAGACATCATCGTACATTTTGAATAGAGTACCAACTAAAGTAGCTGAATAGACAACTTATGAGCTTTAGACAAGTCAAAAGCCTACTCTAAAGAACTTTCACATTTGGGGATGTCCAGTCGAGGCAAGGCCTTATAGGCCACATGAAAAGAAATTGGACTCCAAAACAATGAACAGCTACTTTATTGGTTATTTTGAGTGATCTAGGGGCTATAAATTTTATGATCCCATGATTAAGAAAATTTTTGAGACGGGAAGTGAAACTTTTTTGAGGATGTTGAATTTGGAGGGAGAAGTAAGGATAGAGACTACTATCACTTCTGATGATGTTCAGGTTCTCATACCTGTCATTAATCAAGAAGTGAATATGGAACCTTAACAAGACAATGTTGAACAACTTCCTCCTATTCCAGATGAGGTAATTGTTCCAAAATAACAAATTCAACAAGCTCAACAATAAGTGCCATTAAGGAGATCCACGAGAGAAAGGAGAAATGCTATTCCGGATGATTATATTGTATTTCTCCAAGAAAATGAGGATGACAATGGAATGATGGAAGATGATCCAATCAACTTTCATCAGGCCATGCAAAGTATTAACTCTCAAAAGTGGATTGATGCCATGCAAGAAGAACATAAATCCATACAAGACAATAAAGTTTTGGAACTTGTCTCATTACCTGAAGGTGCAAAACCAATTGGTTGTAAATGGATATTTAAAACCAAGAGGGATGCAAATGGTAATGAAGAGAGGTATAAGGCATGTCTTGTAGCTAAAGGATATACTCAAAAGGAAGGCATTGACTTTACAAAGACTTTCTCTTCGGTTTTATCGAAAAACTCTTTTAGAACAATCACGACACTTGTAGATCATTTTGATCTTGAGTTACATCAGATGGATGTTAAGACTGTGTTTCTCAATGGAGATATTGAAGAAACGATTTATATTGTGCAACCAGAAAACTTTGAGTTGGGAGACCCAAAGAGTATAGTTTGCAAATTAACAAAACCCATCTATGGACTCAAGCAAGCTTCTTGTCAATGGTACCACAAATTTCATCAAGTAATTGTCTCGTTTGGTTTTGAGATGAATATTGTTGACGATTGTGTGTATCACAAGTTCAGTGGGAGTAAGCATATATTTTTGGTTTTATATGTCTATGACATTTTGCTTGCCACAAATGATATAGGCTTATTGCACGAAACCAAGATATATCTATCTAGGCATTTTGAAATGAAAGATCTTGGGGACACTTCTTTTTCTTTAGGAATTCAGATACATCGAGATGATCTCGGGGTATTCTTGGATTGTCACAAAAGAACTATATCGATAAAGTACTTAAAAGGTTTGGCATGCAAAACAGTAAACCAATGGACACCCATGTCGCTAAAGGAGACAATTTTTGTCTTGCCCAATGCCCTAAAAGTAACCTTGAAATTCAAGAAATACATAATATTCCCTATACATCAGTTATTGGGAATCTAATGTATGCTCAGGTTTGTACGCGTTCGGATATTGCGTATATTGTTGGGATGTTAGGCAAATATTCAAGCAACCCTGGTATGGACCATTAGATAGCAACCAAGAGGGTTTTGAGGCATCTTCAGAGAACAAAAGATTACATGCTCACTTATAAGAAATCGGATCATTTGAAGGTCGTAGGGTATTCAAATTTTAATTTCGCTGGGTGCCAAGATAGCAGAAAATCTACATCAGGCTATATTTATCTGTTAGCTGGAGGAGCTATATCCTGGAAAAGTGCCAAACAAACACTTGTAGCTTCTTCCACTATGTCATCAGAGTTTGTAGCATGTTAAGAGGCATCAAATCATGGAATATGGCTATGGAATTTTGTCATTGGGCTGCGCATTTTGGAGAATATAGAAAGACCACTTAAATTATTTTGTGACAATAAATCAGCAGTACTGTATTCCAACAACAATAGGAGCTCGTCTAAGTCAAAGCACATAGACATAAAGTTCCTAGTTGTAAAAGAAAAAGTGCAAAGTGGACAAATATCCATAGAACACATTGATAAAAATTCTATGACAGCGGATCCGTTCACAAAAGGTCTACCATGTTGAGTGTGTAAAAGTTCTATTATTTACACCCTTTTTAACCCATATTTCTGCTGCATTCAAGCATTATTCATTGCATTTAGGTTAGTTTACAGCAAAACATCACAAATATATTAAAGGCTCAGATTCTACTAAAAATGGCTGTTTTTGCAGGTTGCCGCCATAGCAGACGGAGAAGGCAGGTGCTGGGCAGAGAAGCAGAAGAGCTGAACTGGACAAGCAGACAAAGAGGACGATGCTGCCATGGTGCTGCCGTGACAGCAGAGGACGACATCAGTTTTGTGGAGAAGAAGCAAAGTGGACCGCGACAGATAGAGAAAATTCAGCCCGTCTGTCGTGTGAAAACCGTATATTTTTCCAAGCCCCAGATCAGAAGATATCCCAAGCCCAAAGTTCAAGGAGAGAAAATCCCAAGAAACAAGGAGGACGGCTGGAAAGTAGATTCCTTGAAGATTTATAGAATCATACTTTTAATTAAAGTTGTAATCCTTGTTAAATTAGATAACTTGAGCCCAAAGCTTATATAAGGGCATGTAACCCCCTTAACCCGGCCTAGACGGTTGAGCCGAATTAAGAAAGTCACACGGGGAAAACCAAAGTCAACCCGAAAGTCAACCTTGATTAACGACCCTTTTTTTTTCTTTTTAATCTTGTCTAGATGCACATTAGCCCTAATTGTGATCACACAAACATCATACTCAAAGATCACAAACATCAGAGATCAAACAAGGACCCAATTGAACAAATTACAACTTTAGGGACCAAATTGTAATTTCTGATAAATATGAGGACTTAACCCAAATTAAAGTTACCAGCTTGTAATTAGTCAGGTTTCATGCTCCACTGTGAAATTTCAGCTCAAAAGGACTTCCGAAACTCATACAATTGCACAAAAAAGATTCAGGACCAAAACGCAAACAATTCAAAACATATAACCGCCAGTGTCAGCCCCCAACGGTCACCCGTTCCGGAACAAGCAAACCCCGTTTCGAAACACGGGCCGTTCCGCAACGCGTACCAGAACACGGGCTGGCAGTAGCCAAACCGTTTCGGAACGGTCCCTCTCGTTTCGGACGCCTGGGCTTGTTTAAGGCACCTGTTCCGAAACGGGTTGCACTGTTCCGAAACGCCCTGCACAGATTGCCCCAAAATGCATTCTTAAACATGCAATTAAACATCCAATCATGCTCCAAATGCTACCAAACTTTACCAGCATGCAATTCAACATATATAAGACATACTTGCATCAACAATTCATCAAAATAACATCATATGCAAAAAGCCCCAAATCTATAGGCATGCTTCCTACACAAGCAAGCCATTCAAGCATAAACTTCCAATTCAAGCATATAAGGCCAAACACTAAAAACCAGCATTCACATCAACATTCAACATACTTAGGGAGTTCAAAACCTCTCCCAAAACATACACATAGGTCCCCCATTGCCAAATTACCAAAAGCTAAAAGTGTACTTAAGAAACCTTCCATACTTTGAGCTCTACTTTCACTTGATTGCTTGACCTTCTTGCTGTCCTCAAGGTACTCTAATGTTCTGCATTATTGAATTAAGAAAACGAAAGAGAGCGTAAGCAAAAGCTTAGTGAGGAATGCTCATAAAACCATTCAATAATGCATTTATAAAACATTTATAAATCATGCTCCAAATCATCAATTGCACATGCTCAAAAGCATACTTAAAACAAGCAACTCATGCTTCATATCACAACATGTCATATTGGCAACAAGTGATAAGTTCCATTTCTTTAAAAACAAGTTCATCAACTTTCACCCCAAGGACTTTTAAACACCTTGGCCCCAAGGACTTTTAAACACCTTGGCCCATGGAATTTTAAACACCATGGAAGAGGACCACACAAGGACTTTTAACCACCTTTGTGTCCACATCAAGTATCACCCCAAGGACTTTTAAACACCTTGGCCCCATGGACTTTTAAACACCATGGAAAGGATCACACAAGGACTTTTAACCACCTTTGTGTCCATACAAGAACCATCCAAGGACTTTTAACCACCTTGATGTTCTTAAGTAAACAAGGCTCACTCAAGGACTTTTAACCACCTTAGTGACCTTAACCTTTTCAAAACATCACTTGCCAATATACATCATTATCATCAATTTATCCACTGTTTTAAAGCATTAAACCAAGCCATATTCATCATGCATTTAAAAGCATCAAACCACATTTTATCAATGTACAAAAACAAGGAACTCTTACCTTGAGCTTCCTTCAACATATGGCTTACAAAAACAGCAAATACCATGCCAACTCATGCTTTCAAAACAGTATTTAAATCATGCAATTAACCACATTGCATCACAACAAAATCATGGCCACCACTAGAGAGTACTTTCCGAAAACTTACACTTGAGCTTAGCAAAGTTGTTTAGACTTAAACTAAGCTCCCAAGACATTGGTTTCAAAGCCGAAAACCATTTTTCACTCACCGATTCCACTTCGCCTCTTGCCGAAGCACCAATTCAAGCTTCCGGATCAACAATTCTTGGATCCAAAGATGCCTCCCCTGTTTTAACACATCAAAGCAGAGGATTAATGCATCATCATGCATTAATTGCTTCAATGAAAGCACCTAAACTCGCTGCTCTCATCCACACTCCATTTTCGGCTACCAAACACAACCGAAAATGCATCCAAACCACTTCTCAACAAAGCCCAGCCATAAACCATCAACACAAAACATCTTTCAACATCATTTAACATATAAAAAGAGTCTAATAACATCCTTATACCTCCAGCAACAACAGATCCACAAGATCTCACCAAAAACAACCTAGAAACACAAGCTAAACTTAGGAACTCAACCTATCCGAGATTGCATTGATCAAAACTCAATTCCTTATCAATTTAGTGTTCATTTAACATCAAAAACACATCTCAAATCTCAGATTAATCAGATCAAACGAAAATCATCAAAAATCACCAAATCTTGCATTATAAGCCAAGATCCAATTCACATCTTAAAAGCCTTTAATAAAACATCAATTAAGGATTGAAAACTTAGGAATTTCAGTAAAGAACTGATAGTTTAGAGGAGAAGGACGTTCTTACCTCCAAACTTAAGTTTCTCCTCTTTTTGGAATCAAAAACCTTGATGAATCAAGTAGCAAATGATGAGGTTTTGTAGATATGTTGATTAGAAATCAAAAGATAGTTGAAAGGAGGAATTTAGGTGAGAAAATCAGATCAAATTCTCTGGAAAAGAAGTGTTTGGGTTGAGAGAAAATGAGAGAAAGAAAATTGGAAAGTTAGTTAACAAAAATAGCCAAATGGCTTTTCCCTCCTCTTTTAACATGTTTTAAAATCAGAATATATCCCAAAATATCTTAGAAAAATCTGGAGAAACTACTTTTGGATTAATAGCTCCTTAAAGATTCAAAGTTTCAACCCTTTCCAAAACAGTCACCAAACTTTCAAAAATTACATTTTGGTCACTAGCCAAAATGTCACCCTTCCAAAACTCATTTTCCAAAATTGATTTCACAGTTCACTTAATTATATTAAAAGATGATTTTAGAACATTTTTCCATATTTTTAATGCAACCCGAACTAGGCTTTCCTAATTTCACCTCTTTAGATTCGAACAGCACTTTGACCAAACCGGTCAACGCCCAAAACTACCAAGCCCAAAACCGGGGCGTTACAACTCTCCCCCCTTAAGAAATTTCGTCCTTGAAATTTACCTGAAGGAAAGAGATAAGGAAACTGCTTCAGCATGTCTTCCTTCCGCTCCCACGTGGCTTCCTCAACACCTCGATGCTTCCACAGTACCTTCACCAACTCAATGGTCTTGCCACGATGAACCTTGCTATCCGAATCCAGAACCTTCACCGGTTCCTCATCATAGGTCAAATCCGGATTCAATTCCACTTCCTCCACAGGCATCACATGCGAAGGATCAGATCTATACTTCCGGAGCATAGAAATATGGAACACATCATGAATCTTCTCCAACTCCTGAGGTAACCTCAACCGATACGCAACAGGACCCACGCGCTCAACAACCTCATATGGTCCAATGTACCTAGGGCTCAACTTACCCTTTCGGCCAAACCTCATCACCTTCTTCCAAGGCGAAACCTTCAAGAACACAAGGTCACCTACCGCATACTCTACCTCCTTACGCTTCAAATCCGCGTAAGACTTTTGCCGATCAGAGGCAGCCTTCAACCGCTCACAGATAAGCTTCACCTTCTCAGTGGTCCCTTTCAACAAAGCCGGCATCGAAACCAACTTTTGACCAGTTTCAGCCCAACAAAGAGGAGTCCTACACTTCCTCCCGTACAAAGCCTCATAAGGTGCCATCTGTATACTCGCCTGATAGCTATTGTTATAAGCGAACTCAACCAAAGGCAGATGCTTCTCCCAAGAACCTTGGAACTCAATCACGCAGCACCTCAACATATCCTCCAAGATCTGGATAACTCACTCAGACTGACCATCCGACTGAGGATGATAGGATGTACTGAAATGCAACCTTGTACCCAGAGCTTGATGCAAACACTGCCAGAAACGCGATGTGAACCTCGGATCCCTATCCGACACAATCGACTTAGGCACACCATGCAGCCTCACAATCTCAGCAATGTACAGCTCTGCCAGCTTATCCAAGGAAAACGTAGTATGCACAGGCAAGAAATGCGCACACTTCGTCAGGCGATCCACAATCACCCAAACCGAATTCTTCTTTGATGGAGACAAAGGTAACCCAGATACAAAATCCATGATAACCCTTTCCCACTTCCATTCAGGGATTTTCAACGGCTGCAACAACCCAGAAGGAACCTGATGTTCAGCCTTAACTCGCTGACACACCAAACACTTGCTCACAAACTCTGCAACATCTTTCTTCAAACCCACCCAATAGTACTCATCACGAAGATCACGGTACATCTTAGTACTACCAGGGTGCATAGCAAAAGGACTACTATGACCTTCAGTCAGAATAGCACGCCTCAACTCAGCATCATCAGGCACTACTATTCGACTCCCAAAACACAACACACCATCATCATTAAAACAGAAATCCGAAGGTCTGCCCTCCGCGATATCCTGCACATGAGACACCAAGGAATCATCCAGCAACTGCTTATCCTTGATCAACTGGACCAATGATGGTTTCACCTGCAACTCAGCAACAAGACCACCATCACGCGATATGCTCAAGCTAGCAAACATAGCCCTCAGCTCAACAGCTACCTTCCTACTCAAGGCATCCGCAACAACATTAGCCTTTCCAGGATGATACTCGATCGTCAGATCATAATCCTTGAGCAACTCCAACCAACGCCGCTGCCTAAGATTCAACTCCTTCTGAGACATCAGATACCTCAAGCTCTTGTGATCCGTGTACACCGTACACTTCTCACCATACAGATAATGCCTCCAGATCTTCAGAGCAAAAACCACTGCAGCCAGCTCAATATCATGCGTAGGATAATTGCGCTCATGCACTTTCAACTGCCGCGATGCATAAGCAACCACCTTACCCTCTTGCATCAGCACACACCCCAAACCAACATAGGATGCATCACTGTAGACCACAAACTTTTTCCCTGATTCAGGCTGAACCAAGATAGGAGCTTGCGTCAAGGCCGCCTTCATCTTCTCAAAAGCCTGCTGTCTCGCCTCTGTCCACTCATACTTAACATCCTTTTGCAACAACTTCGTCAAAGGAGCAGCAATCTTGGAAAAACCATCCACAAACCTTCGGTAGTATCCTGCCAAACCAAGGAAACTACGAACCTCATGAACAGACTTAGGAACTTTCCAGTTCATCACTACCTCAATCTTCTGAGGATCAACACGAATCCCCCCAGCCGAGACCACATGCCCAAGAAACACCACCTCCTTAAGCCAGAACTCACACTTGCTCAGCTTAGCATAAAGCTGATTCTCCAACAAAGCTTGCAAAACAAACCTCAAATGCTCTTCATGCTCCTCCTCAGTACGCGAGTACACGAGGATATCATCAATGAATACCACAACGAACTTGTCCAGGTATTCATGAAACACACGGTTCATCATGTCCATGAAAGCAGCAGGAGCATTTGTCAAACCAAACGGTATCACAAGGAACTCATAATGCCCATACCTTGTCCTGAAAGCTGTCTTAGGCACATCCACATCCTTCACCTTCAACTGATAATACCCTGACCTCAAGTCAATCTTAGAGAACACAGCAGCTCCCCGAAATTGATCAAAGAGATCATCAATCCTCGGCAAAGGATACCGATTCTTGATAGTCAACTTGTTCAACTGACGGTAATCAATGCACATCCTCATAGTGCCATCCTTCTTCTTCACAAACAAGACTGGTGCTCCCCAAGGTGACACACTCGGCCGGATGAAACCACGATCAAGCAGCTCTTGCACCTGCGTCTTCAGCTCCTTCAGCTCCTTAGGTGCCATTCTATAGGGAGTAATGGACACAGGAGTTGTATTCTCATACAACTCAATTCCAAACTCCACCTCACGATTAGGAGGTAAACCAGGCAACTCCTCAGGAAAAACACCAGGAAACTCCTTCACAACCCTGATATCTTGCACCCTCAACTCCTTAGAGCTAGGATTCATCACAAAAGCTAGATAAGCTTCGCAACCTTGCCTCAGCATCCTGCTCGCCTCCAAGGTAGAAACAACATTGGCAAGAAACTTCACATTCTCACCAACCACAACAACTTCATAATCATCCGCAAGCTTAAGCGAAACCCGCTTGTTTTCACAATCCACAACAGCACGATGCTCAGCAAGCCAATCCATACCAAGGATCACATCAAAACCATAAAAGGGGAACTCCATAAGATCAACATGAAAAACATGTTCTTGAACAACCAAGGGACACCTTCTATAAAGCTTTCGAGTCACAACAGTTTCACCAAAAGAACTAGTGACACGAACACCAACATCCAAAGACTCAACAGGCAAACCAAGCAATTCAGCATGCTCACGCAAAATGTATGAATGCGTAGATCCAGAATCAATCAAAGAAAGCAATGACAAGGATTGCAAAGTAAAGGTACCTGGAATCACATCTGCATCATTCCTTCCCTCACGCTGAGCATACACCCTCGCTTGACCTCCACCTTCAGGCTGAATAGCCACAACATGGGCTACTCCACGACCACCTTCCTCACGCCTCTGGAAATTACCACGGCCGTGCCCACGACCTCTCTGTGGTGCAGCAACAGCAGGTGCACGCATCTGATCACCAGCCAACCTCGGACAATCTCGCCTCAAGTGGTCTGCAGAACCACAATTCCAGCATCCATAACCAGCTGCCGCAACAGGAGCTTGCACCTCCCTCACAGCACGAGGACAGTCACGCTTCATGTGACCACGTGAACCACAGATCCAGCAAGCACTAGGGTCAGCTCTAGCATTGCCCCCTCTAGCAGGTGCACCACCACCTCTCTTAGCTGAGGACTGATACCTCTGATCACGTCCCCTCTTGTTCCGTCCACCTCCGGAACTATACTCAGTAGCTCTCTTCCCAGCACTTGCTCCAGCACCTTTCGCAGACAAACCCAAGTTCATCTCTATGTCCTTAGCTCGGCCACCAACACATCAAAATCATCATACTCGGTGGCCAGCACATACATCTTTACCTCCGTTATTAGACTATAACGAAACCTTTCGCACCTCTCCCGTTCATCAGGAATAAGCTCAGGTGCATACTGACTGAGTCGCACAAACTGCACTTCATACTCAGCCACACTCATGCTCCCTTGGGTAAGAGTCATGAACTCACGTTTCTTCTCATCAAGATATCTCACACCAAGATATCTCCGCTTGAACACATTCTGAAAGAATGTCCAAGTCACATCAGCTTCAGCCATCCCAGATATTGTGGTCGTCCACCACGTATAAGCATCATCCTGCAGCAAGGACACAACACAGCCCAACTTTTGCACATCCGTGCAACTCATCTGACCCAAGATTCGCTTGGTACTCTCTAGCCAAGCTTCAGAACTCTCAGCTGACATACCCCTGAACTCAGTCCCACCAAGACTACGCAGACGCTCCAAAGGTAGTCTAACTCCAGCATCTCCCTGATGCCCAGCTCCTTGAGCTCCAGCTACTGCTGCTCGAAAAGCACCCACAATAGCTTGTACCAACACAGACATATCAGGCATAGCTTGCCTCTGACCAACCTCTGGTCCAGCAGCTCCAGCACCAGCTGCTGCAGCTCCAGCTCTTTCTCTCTCCGCACCACCACCACCAGGTGGAGGAGGAGGTAACACAACACTACCCGCATTCTCTTCGTTCTCATTCCCATCCGGGGTCGTAGCTCTCATGCTACTCCTTAACTCTCTACGTGGTGCCATACTTTTACCATGCAATATCAATACAAATAAAACAAAGTCAGGCCCAGCAAGGTAAGCAATCCAAGTATTCAAGCTCAATTTCTTTCAAAATCAACATCATTTCTTTAGCTTTTATTTGGCAATGGGTACCCACATCATGCTACATCACAGCATACATCTCAATTCGCATCCAAAATACAAGCCACTAAACATGCTTTCGAACAACAAGCACACAAGGCATACACACTTCAATCATGCATACAAACATTCCCAATTACTCGAGAACTCAGCTCTGATACCACCAAATGTAACCCCCTTAACCCGGCCTAGACGGTTGAGCCGAAATAAGAAAGTCACACGGGGAAAACCAAAGTCAACCCGAAAGTCAACCTTGATTAACGACCCTTTTTTTTCTTTTTAATCTTGTCTAGATGCACATTAGCCCTAATTGTGATCACACAAACATCATACTCAAAGATCACAAACATCAGAGATCAAACAGGGACCCAATTGAACAAATTACAACTTTAGGGACCAAATTGTAATTTCTGATAAATATGAGGACTTAACCCAAATTAAAGTTACCAGCTTGTAATTAGTCAGGTTTCATGCTCCACTGTGAAATTTCAGCTCAAAAGGACTTCCCAAACTCATACAATTGCACAAACAAGATTCAGGACCAAAACGCAAACAATTCAAAACATATAACCGCCAGTGTCAGCCCCCAACGGTCACCCGTTCCGGAACAAGCAAACCCCGTTTCGAAATACGGGCCGTTCCGCAACGCGTACCGGAACACAGGCTGGCAGTAGCCAAACCGTTTCGGAACGGTCCCTCCCGTTTCGGACGCCTGTGCTTGTTTAAGGCACCTGTTCCGAAACGGGTTGCACTGTTCCGAAACGCCCTGCACAGATTGCCCCAAAATGCATTCTTAAACATGCAATTTAACATCCAATCATGCTCCAAATGCTACCAAACTTTACCAGCATGCAATTCAACATATATAAGACATACTTGCATCAACAATTCATCAAAATAACATCATATGCAAAAAGCCCCAAATCTATAGGCATGCTTCCTACACAAGCAAGCCATTCAAGCATAAACTTCCAATTCAAGCATATAAGGCCAAACACTAAAAACCAGCATTCACATCAACATTCAACATACTTAGGGAGTTCAAAACCTCTCCCAAAACATACACATAGGTCCCCCATTGCCAAATTACCAAAAGCTAAAAGTGTACTTAAGAAACCTTCCATACTTTGAGCTCTACTTTCACTTGATTGCTTGACCTTCTTGCTGTCCTCAAGGTACTCTAATGTTCTGCATTATTGAATTAAGAAAACGAAAGAGAGCGTAAGCAAAAGCTTAGTGAGGAATGCTCATAAAACCATTCAATAATGCATTTATAAAACATTTATAAATCATGCTCCAAATCATCAATTGCACATGCTCAAAAGCATACTTAAAACAAGCAACTCATGCTTCATATCACAACATGTCATATTGGCAACAAGTGATAAGTTCCATTTCTTTAAAAACAAGTTCATCAACTTTCACCCCAAGGACTTTTAAACACCTTGGCCCCAAGGACTTTTAAACACCTTGGCCCATGGAATTTTAAACACCATGGAAGAGGACCACACAAGGACTTTTAACCACCTTTGTGTCCACATCAAGTATCACCCCAAGGACTTTTAAACACCTTGGCCCCAAGGACTTTTAAACACCTTGGCCCCATGGACTTTTAAACACCATGGAAAGGATCACACAAGCACTTTTAACCACCTTTGTGTCCATACAAGAACCATCCAAGGACTTTTAACCACCTTGATGTTCTTAAGTAAACAAGGCTCACTCAAGGACTTTTAACCACCTTAGTGACCTTAACCTTTTCAAAACATCACTTGCCAATATACATCATTATCATCAATTTATCCACTGTTTTAAAGCATTAAACCAAGCCATATTCATCATGCATTTAAAAGCATCAAACCACATTTTATCAATGTACAAAAATAAAGAACTCTTACCTTGAGCTTCCTTCAACATATGGCTTACAAAAACAGCAAATACCATGCCAAATCATGCTTTCAAAACAGTATTTAAATCATGCAATTAACCACATTGCATCACAACAAAATCATGGCCACCACTAGAGAGTACTTTCCGAAAACTTACACTTGAGCTTAGCAAAGTTGTTTAGACTTAAACTAAGCTCCCAAGACATTGGTTTCAAAGCCGAAAACCATTTTTCACTCACCGATTCCACTTCGCCTCTTGCCGAAGCACCAATTCAAGCTTCCAGATCAACAATTCTTGGATCCAAAGATGCCTCCCCTGTTTTAACACATCAAAGCAGAGGATTAATGCATCATCATGCATTAATTGCTTCAATGAAAGCACCTAAACTCGCTGCTCTCATCCACACTCCATTTTCGGCTACCAAACACAACCGAAAATGCATCCAAACCACTTCTCAACAAAGCCCAGCCATAAACCATCAACACAAAACATCTTTCAACATCATTTAACATCTAAAAAGAGTCTAATAACATCCTTATACCTCCAGCAACAACAGATCCACAAGATCTCACCAAAAACAACCTAGAAACACAAGCTAAACTTAGGAACTCAACCTATCCGAGATTGCATTGATCAAAACTCAATTCCTTATCAATTTAGTGTTCATTTAACATCAAAAACACATCTCAAATCTCAGATTAATCAGATCAAACGAAAATCATCAAAAATCACCAAATCTTGCATTATAAGCCAAGATCCAATTCACATCTTAAAAGCCTTTAATAAAACATCAATTAAGGATTGAAAACTTAGGAATTTCAGTAAAGAACTGATAGTTTAGAGGAGAAGGACGTTCTTACCTCCAAACTTAAGTTTCTCCTCTTTTTGGAATCAAAAACCTTGATGAATCAAGTAGCAAATGATGAGGTTTTGTAGATATGTTGATTAGAAATCAAAAGAGAGTTGAAAGGAGGAATTTAGGTGAGAAAATCAGATCAAATTCTCTGGAAAAGAAGTGTTTGGGTTGAGAGAAAATGAGAGAAAGAAAATTGGAAAGTTAGTTAACAAAAATAGCCAAATGGCTTTTCCCTCCTCTTTTAACATGTTTTAAAATCAGAATATATCCCAAAATATCTTAGAAAAATCTGGAGAAACTACTTTTGGATTAATAGCTCCTTAAAGATTCAAAGTTTCAACCCTTTCCAAAACAGTCACCAAACTTTCAAAAATTACATTTTGGTCACTAGCCAAAATGTCACCCTTCCAAAACTCATTTTCCAAAATTGATTTCACAGTTCACTTAATTATATTAAAAGATGATTTTAGAATATTTTTCCATATTTTTAATGCAACCCGAACTAGGCTTTCCTAATTTCACCTCTTTAGATTCGAACAGCACTTTGACCAAACCGGTCAACGCCCAAAACTACCAAGCCCAAAACCGGGGCGTTACAGGGCATGTATTTTAACCTAGGGCATATCGAATACCCCATAACCGATAACCAAAACCCCTAGCCGTTTTCCCGCCGCCGACATGTTCTAAAATCCCCCTAGGGCCACAGGTTGATTTGTAAAGTAGTTGCAAGGGTTGTCTTGTTTTAGGAGTTTTCAGTTCAATAAAATAAACTTCAAGTTCTCTTATTTTGGTTATTAATATCTTGCAAGAGCATCGGGAGAGCATTGTGAGGTTATCTATTTACTTAGCATCGGGAGAGTTAAGTATATGAAAGAAATAAGAGCAAGTTCTCTAGTTTATAGTTGAACTATCTCGTGCCTAGGGATAGGGCGAGGTTAAGTGGCTAAAGAAGAATTCATACACATCGGTGTTCATCCTTCGATTCACGCCGAGAGGTATCATCAAGACGTGATCATCGACAGACTTGGACCTAGGGATAGGCCAAGGCAGATCTGAGATTCTTGCCAAACTTGAAAGTACTGAGTTGAGTGTTTGCTGCCGCGACAATCAACAGACTGCTGCCGCGACAGGTGCTGCCACGACGGGCGCGACGACAGAACTGGATTTCCTAAACTCTGCAATACCTGCACTACTGAGCAATTCAATACCAGTCCATTCTCTCTATCTTGATATTTCTACTCTTTTATTTACGTTTACTTCAATATTTTCGTGACAATTCTCAAATATTTCCTTTATTTTCGTGCAGTGAATTAAGGTGAAGCTATTAGCCCAATCCATGTGGAGACGATATCCGATACTTCGTATCACTTTACTACTTGCGTCGTGTATACTTGCACTACCATTGCGATAGACTATTTTACACGCAACAAGTTTTTGGCGCCGTTGCCGGGGATTGGCAACATAACTCTACTTTTCTTTTACTGCACTTTTCGTTTTCGTTTTTGTTTTTATTTTTATTTTTCTGTTTTTCTTTGGTGCATTCAACTCTTGCTTTTCACAAGGTTTCTTGTTTATGCGCAGATCGAATCGAGGGAAAGATCTTGAATATCCATTAGATCCGGAAATCGAACGATCATTCAACCTCAATAAACAACTTCGTCACTTACTAACAAGGAACGAGTACCTTGAGGAACAGTTAGAGATAATGGCACACCAAGGAAACGACCCTCCTGTTGGAGATTGAGAGGGCAAACAGCCTGTCGGCGACCCGCCCACCGCTGCCGGACGACAGTCCTGTCGTGACTACATGTTGAACGATCATGTAGAACTGGAAACCACGCTGCCGGATATTGATGTTGATAACTTCGAGCTGAAACCTGTCATGTTTAGCATGATCAACAATGCCGGTCAATTCAGTGGTGCTGTTACAGAGGATGCTAGGGAGCATCTAAAAACGTTCCAGGAGATCTGTGGTTCATTTAGACTGGCAGGAGTTAATCCGGAGATTCTGAGGCTTCGGTTATTTCCCCATTCATTGAGGGACAGAGCAAAAACTTGGTGGAATAAACTTACGTCAGGTTCAATTAGAACTTGGGCAGATTTATCTCGTGAATTTTTATCTCGTTTTAATCCTTCGCATTTATCTGAGCGATTACGTAATGAAATTGCTACTTTTCAACAGGAAGATGACGAGCCGATGCACGAGGCCTGAGACAGATTCACCACTCTTCTACGGAACTGCCCAATGCATGGATTTCCCGTCTGGAATCAGGTAACAAAGTTTTATAATGCTGCCAACTTACAAACTCGTATTCGAATTGATTCAGCAGCAAACAGACTATTATTGGATAAAGATTCGGACGAGGCAATGCAAGTGTTGAAAAATCTTGCTAAGAATGAGGAGCAGTTTCCGACATCAAGAAGAGGGGGTAAACGGGTACTAGCTGTCAAGGATTATGAGGCCGACAGCACGATGAAATCACAGGTAGCATTCCATACTAAAGCAATGAAAAAGTTATTAAATGATGATGCACAACATGGATTTGCTGTTGAGGAAGTATGTGAAATCTGTGAGGGAAATCATAGTTCGGATGAGTGTCCTATACAGTTAGAAGAGGGAAAATATGTTGGAAACTACAAGCCGAACTACAATTCCAACAACTATAATCCCAACTGGAGGAAGGATCCCAAGTTTTCTTGGAGCAATCCTAATAATGCCCTGAATCCTCAAGCACACAATCAGAATCAGGGAGGACCTAGATTGCTGACGCGACAGCAACTGCCGCCGCAGCAGCAACAACAGCAACCAGCTGCCACGAGCAGTATACTGGAACAGACTCTGGCCATTTTTATGTCTCAGACAGGCACTTATATGGAGAATATGAATCAGTTTGTTAAGAAAACAGAGACATTCATGGATAAAACAGAGATGCGGATGACGAATCATGAAGCTACTCTGAAATATTTGGAGACACAAATGGGTCAGGTTTCCCAACATATTAAGCCAAGGCAGACTGGAGGATTCCCTAGTAATACTGAAAATGCTAGGCAGCCCACACATGAGCAGTTTAAGGCCATTACTACTAGGAGTGGGAAGAAATTATCAGGGCCGGAAAAGGAAGCTGAAACAGTAAGGAAACCAGCCTTGGATAAACCTGCCGAGGAAGCTGCCCCGACAGGTAACAAACAGACTGCTGCCGATGAGCCTGTCACGACAGCAGAAGCGACATAGGAGAAAAATGATGAACCTAAACCTCCTCAGATTCGTATGCAGTGGGAAGGACGTATTGCTGATTATCGTCCCCCACCTCCTTTTCCTCAACGGAAACATCAAGCTAAGCAAGAGATTTATGATATTTTTAAGCAGGTTCATATTAATATTCTGCTGTTAGATGCCGTTAGGGAGATGCCCGGTTATGCTAAATTTCTCAAGGATGTCATGTCAAAGAAATCTAAACTTGGGGAATTTGAAACCGTAAAGATGACAGAAGGTTGCATGAGTATTCTTCATCGGCAACCACCATAGAAAAAGAAGGATCCAGGGAGCTTCATCATACCTTCTGTAATCAGAAATAATTATGTGGGTAAGGCAATTTGTGATCTTGGTGCTAGTGTTAATTTAATGCCAAAATCTGTTTTTCAGGAATTAGGTACTGGAAAGGCGCGGCCCACGATAGTAACTCTGCAGCTGGAAGACCGCTCTTATGTTCATCTGGAAGGAAAAATCGAAGATATTCTGGTAAGAGTGGATAAATTTATTTTTCCTGCTGACTTTCTTGTTTTAGATTGTGAGGCAGATGAAAACGCACCAATCATCCTTGGGCGACCCTTCTTAGCCACGGGAAGATCGCTGATTGATATGGAGAAAGGAGAACTCATCATGCGAGTGAACGATCAAGAGATTAAGTTGAATGTTCTCCAAGCTATGAAGCATGCTGATGCAGACGAGGAATGCAAGGCTATCACTGAAGTTACCCTTGATCAACCCTGCATCAGGTCGGGCTGTCACGACATAAAAATTGGGCACTACCGCGGCAGCCACCTACAAGGCTATCACGACAGCACCGGCGACAGCAACTCCTCTGAATCCGATACATCTGATACTGAAGATCAGGAGGAAGTAAACTGGATAGGCGATCGTCCAGGTAAGTTATTCGAACCTTTGAATTATACTTCGGATAACCATGCAATCCAAAAGCCATCTACTGTTGAACCACCTGCCCTAGAACTGAAGCCCCTGCCAGGGCAGCTAAAATATGCTTTTCTTGGTTCAAATGATACGTTGCCCGTAATCATCTCTTCTAAGCTACCACAGGAACAGGAACGACAGCTAATAGGAATGCTGCGACAGCACGCAAAGGCAATTGGATGGACGATAGCTGATATTCAAGGCATTAGTCCGGCATTATGCATGCGCAAAATCCTTTTAGAAGAAGATCATAAGCCGACTATAGATGCCCAAAGGCGGCTAAACCATGCGATGAAAGAGGTGGTGCATAAAGAGATAATCAAATGGTTAGATGCTGGTATTATTTACGCCATCTCTGATAGAAAATGGGTAAGCCCGGTGCAATGTGTTCCAAAGAAAGGAGGAATGACCGTGGTGACCAATGAAAACAATGAGTTAATCCCAACCAGGACTGTGACCAGTTGGAGGGTTTGTATGGACTATTGGAAGCTTAACAAAGCTACCCGAAAGGACCACTTTCCTTTACCCTGTATTGATCAAATGCTTGATAGATTAGCGGGTAAACCTTACTATTGTTTCCTTGATGGTTATTCAGGTTATAATCAAATTGCTATCGCACCGGCGGATCAAGAAAAAACGACTTTCACATGCCCCTACGAAACGTATGCTTTTAGGAGGATGCCGTTTGGATTATGTAATGCACCCGCCACCTTCCAAAGGTGCATGATGGCCATATTCTCCGATATGGTGGAGGACTTCCTTGAAATTTTTATGGATGATTTTTCAGTCTTTGGGGATGATTCTGAGAGCTGCCTAGGCAATCTACAAAAGGTACTTGAAAGATGTGAAAAAGCAAACCTGGTCCTAAATTGGGAAAAATGCCACTTTATGGTGGATGAAGGGATAGTCCTTGGCCATAAGATTAGCTGCCGTGGGATAGAAGTCGACAGTGCCAAGATATAAGTGATCGAAAAGCTGCCGCCGCCGACCACAGTCAAGGGGATTAGAAGTTTCTTGGGACATGCTGGTTTTTATCGGAGATTCATTGCAAATTTCTCAAAAATCACCAAGCCCCTATGCCATCTTTTGGAGCAGAACCGACCCTTTGAATTTAATGATGAATGTACTGAAGCATTCAAGGTTCTGAAGGAAAAACTGGTAACAGCCCCAATAGTACAGCCACCGGACTGGACACAGCCATTTGAGATTATGTGTGATAATAGTGACTATGCTGTCGGGGCAGCACTTGGGCAGCGGAGAGATAAGCTATTTCATGTCATATATTATGCCAACAAGACATTGAATGATGCCCAAGTAAACTACACCACCATAGAAAAGGAGTTATTAGCTGTGGTGTTCTCCATCGACAAGTTTCGTTCTTACATACTTGGGACGAAGGTAATAGTGCACACAGACCATTCTGCCCTGAAGTATTTGTTCGCAAAAAAAGATGCAAAGCCTCGATTGATACGGTGGATCCTGCTGCTGCAAGAATTTATTCTTGACATCAAGGACAAAAAGGGGACAGAAAATCAGGTGGCAGATCACTTGTCAAGGTTGGAGAAGGGACAGAGTCTACCAACAGATGAGACAAACATACTGGAGACCTTCCCAGACGAGCAGCTCTTTGCTGCCGCAATCACTGCCGCGACAGCCATGGCGGCAGGTAAGTCTTCTGAACTCCCCTAGTATGCTGATTTCGTTAATTTTATAGTTAGCGGAATAATTCCTTCTGATCTTAATTATCAAGCCGGGAAGAGGTTCCAAAATGATGTCAAGCATTATTATTGGGACGAACCTCTTCTTTTCAAAATTTGTGCAGATCAGGTTATAAGGAGGTGTGTACCACAAGAAGAGCAAGAAGACATTCTTCAACACTGCCTTGCTTCACAGTATGGAGGTCACTTAGGAGGCAACAAAACTGCTGCCAAGGTGCTGCAGTTAGGGTTCTATTGGCCGTCATTGTATAAAGATGCACAAATCTTCTACAAGAGCTGTGACAGGTGCCAAAGGACAGGAAACATCTCAAGGAGAAACGAGATGCCGCTGCAGAACATTTTAGAAGTCGAAATCTTCGACATTTGGGGGATTGATTTTATGGGACCTTTTCCATCTTCATGTGGAAATCTATACATCCTCCTGGCAGTAGATTATGTCTCTAAGTGGGTTGAAGCTATCGCCACTCAAAAGAATGATGCCAAGACAGTCCAAAAGTTTTTACACAAAAACATTTTTTCTAGGTTTGGCATCCCTAAGGCGATTATCAGTGATGAAGGGAGACATTTTGACAATAGGGTCATTGCTACCGCCTTGAAGAAATATGGTGTCAAGCATCGGATCGCGACAACATACCACCCACAGACCAATGGACAAGCTGAAATATCTAATAAGGAAGTTAAGAACATTCTTGAGAAGATGGTTAAGCCAACTAGGAAAGATTGGTCTTTACTCCTCAACGATGCGCTATGGGCATATAGGACAGCTTTTAAGACTCCATTGGGCATGTCTCCATACCGATTGATTTATGGAAAAACCTGTCATCTGCCTGTCGAGATAGAGCACAGAGCATACTGGGCGATCAAGGCAGTGAATATGGACTTGGACAAGGCAGGCCAGAAAAGGCTGTTAGATCTGAATGAGATTGAAGAAATACGGACAATGGCCTACGACAATGCAAGAATTTACAAGGAGAAAACTAAGAAGTGGCATGACAGAAAGTTGTTGCCACGACAGTTCTGCCCAGGGCAACTTGTATTGTTGTTCAATTCTAGACTGAAACTTTTCCCAGGGAAACTGAAATCTAGATGGTCTGGCCCATTCCAAGTCGTACAAGTTTTTCCCCATGATGCCATCACAATCCGATCATTAAAAGACGGGCACCAATTCAAAGTCAATGGACAGCGCCTCAAGCATTATCAGGGGACTGAAGCCCCAGGAATGCAGGAAGTGGTTACCTTAGGAGATGCCCCACCTAGCATCCCTAATTTAACCTAAATTTTATTTTTCTTTATTATTTATTATTTATTAGGAAATAAGGTTTATTTTATTCGAATAATGTTTTTATGTTTATTGTTTTTAGGAAATAAAAGAGTCAAGAAGAATAGGAGAAGTGAACTCAGCCCACCACCCATCCATCAGCCCAACAAAGCCCAATATTGAAGCCTGTCGTTCCAGCTGCCGCGACAGACACGGAAAAGACAGGCTGTCACCAGACTGTCACAACAGACGCAGAAACGTGTGACAGACGCGTAACAGACGCGGAAACGTGTGTCAGACACGTCAGACACGCTAAAGCTCAACAGCCACCCCGTTATTCGCGCCTGCCGTTACAGCTTCAACGGGCAGCAATTCCTCTTCTATAAAACCCCGTTTCATTTTCATTTTCACTCACTTCTGCCTTTCCTACTTGCTCCCCATCCTTAGTTTTCATTTGCTATCTTTTACTTTCCACAACCCTTGCACTAACATGTCTTCCAGAAAAACCCGCCGCAGTGCTGCTTCAACTTCTTCACCGGCAGCACCTACCCCACAGTCCTTTGCCACCAAAGATCTATGGGAAGAACGAGGTTTCATTTATACTCCAAAGGCAAGGAATCTGGGCCTCAAGCCTTTCATCGCAAGGAAGATTAGAGCTCTATTATGGGAATCATTTGCGGAGCAACCAGCGAAGATGAACGAGACGCTGGTGAGGGAATTTTATGCTGCCATCAGCAGCAAGACGGCGGCAGCAGTGACTGTCCGAGGGAAAGAGGTGCAGTTCACAGTCGAGCGCATCAACGCTTTATATGGCCTCTACCTAGGCCCCAATGATGATGCACATCAGCAGTTCCTTGACACTTTGGATGATGCTGCCTATGACGCTGTCATGGCAGAATTGACGGAAGAAGGGACTGAATGGAATACAAGCCGAAAAAATCCTCACACGGTGAAGAGGGGGCAGCTGCTACCGGAGGCAAAACTGTGGAATGCCTTCATCTAAAAAAGGATCCTGCCGTCATCACATCATACCACCGTTGACCAGCAGAGGTTAGCCTTATTACACTATTTTAAATGAACGACCCATTAACGTGGGAAGTTATATGAGAGAGAGTATTTTGGAAAGTGCACATAGACCGACGGCCCTCCTTTGCCTCCCCTACCTCATCACGTCCCTCTACCACTGTCATGATGTGCCGGAAGCCGACACCGATCGCATAGTGAAAGGACGGGGTTGGACAGAAAAGAATATCATCAGCCTCATGGAGCTGATAGTGGCAATCCCTCTCTCATCTGTCAACCCCGCTGCCGCCCCAGCTGAATCATCAGAGCAGCCAAATCCTGAACCTGCCGCCGCAGCAGCTGCTCCGACAGACCCCTCCAATCAAATCCTAGCTGCCATTAAAAGGATAGAGGACAGACAGTTGGGCCTCATGACATTCATCAAGGACTTTGTCGCATCCACGGTAAATTTTATTCACAATACTTTAAATTTCCCTGATGTTGTTTTCCCCACCTTCCCTGCCCACCACTTCACTGTCCCCACCCCTGCTCACACACCTACACCGGCTGCTACACCACAAACACCATCTGCCACCTCCATACCATCACCTGCCCCGACGGCAGCCGGCAGCACCCACGCTGAAACATCCGCTCGAGGGACAAAGCGACCAGTACCATCGGACAACCTTTCTGCCTTTGTTGCTGGGTTCTCTTCCTCCTCCGTCTGGGCAGACAGCGACACTGAACCCTCTATTCAGAGGAACCTATCGAAGGAATTTACATCGGTAAAGAGGCAGAAAAGAATGGCAGATAAGAAAAATCTGCCAAAGGCTAGCAACAGCAGTGACAGCAGCGGCAGTAGCTCCGACATTCAGGTTGTACAGCAACCACCCTAGCCCACCACAAGAACCAGAATCTGCCGACAAATCCGCCTCAGCAGCAGCAGTGAAGACAGTGCTTAAAATTTAAGTTTCTACTTTTCTTATTGCTGCCTGCTATTTATATATTTTGTGATGTACTGCCTTCATATGTTTTCATTTATATTTTGTCATTTGCATTGAGGGCAATGCAACCCTCGAGTTTGGGGGTGGCAACCCTCCATATTAATGGAGTCCAAGTACATCTTAGTTTAATTTTGTGTCTTTTACTTAGTTATTTTTCTCTTAAAAAACTGAAAAGATTGAAAATTTTGGCTGAAAACTATGAATTGAACTTGCCTGTCGTGACAGCTCTGTCGTGGCAGCGACTTTAGGATAGTTTAAGGAGAAGTTTAGAGCCTTTCTATAGTTCTGAAAACTTAAAACACCATTGTGACTGTTATACTGCTTAGATTTCTTTTAGCCAAACTAGAATAGGAAGCTTAGCACTTGAATAGCCCCTGGAGGTGCCTAACACTGGCTCTAGGAAAGAAGTTTAGCAAAAGAGACTCAACAACCCTAGAGGTGCCCGAAACCGGCTCTAGGAAGTTAACTAGAGGTGCCTAAAACTGGCTCTAGGAAAACTTAAGCTTAAAAATAAAGAAATCGAGTCAAAACAAAAAAAAATCAAAGGAGCATGAAAAAGTGCCTTCAAAAGATAAACTTTGGCATAAAAATTCGAGTTAAGAGTTGAATATTCTAGTGAAACTAAGAGAGTCTTGGCATATAACTGTTCACACGCATGCACACACTGCACGAGGACTATAGTGAGATTCCAGACAGATCCTAAATTATCCGACAGGTTGCTGCCGCCACAGGGAACAAACGACGGGTAAGGGAAAGTTCACTGTTTGAAAGCCAAAACAAAAATATTTCATTTTTCTTTTAGGTTTTAGTTGCTTGAGGGCAAGCAAAAACTTGAGTTTGGGGGTGTGTTGAGTGTGTAAAAGTTCTATTATTTACACCCTTTTTAATCCATATTTCTGCTGCATTCAAGCATTATTCATTGCATTTAGTTTAGTTTACAGGAAAACATCACAAATATATTAAAGGCACAGATTCTACTAAAAATGGTTGTTTTTGCAGGTTGTCGCCATAGCAGACGGAGAAGGCAGGTGCTGGGCAGAGAAGCAGAAGAGCTGAACTGGACAAGCAGACAAAGAGAACGATGCTTCCATGGTGCTGCCCTGACATCAGAGGACGACAGCAGTTTTGTGGAGAAGAAGCAAAGTGGACCTCGACAGATAGAGAAAATTCAGCCCGTCTATCGTGTGAAAACCGTATATTTTTCCAAGCCCCAGATCAGAAGATATCCCAAGCCCAAAGTTCAAGGAGAGAAAATCCCAAGAAACAAGGAGGACGACTGGAAAGTAGATTCCTTGAAGATTTAGTCTTTATTAGAATCATACTTTTAATTAAAGTTGTAATCCTTGTTAAATTAGATAACTTGAGCCCAAAGCTTATATAAGGGCATGTATTTTAACCTAGGGCATATCGAATACCCCATAACCGATAACCAAAACCCCTAGCCGTTTTCCCGCCGTCGGCATGTTCTAAAATCCCCCTAGGGTCACGGGTTGATTTGTAAAGTAGTTGCAAGGGTTGTCTTGTTTTAGGAATTTTCAGTTCAATAAAATAAACTTCAAGTTCTCTTATTTTGGTTATTAATATCTTGCAAGAGCATCGAGAGAGCATTGTGAGGTTATCTATTTACTTAGCATCGGGAGAGTTAAGTATACGATAGAAATAAGAGCAAGTTCTCTAGTTTATAGTTGAACTATCTCGTGCCTAGGGATAGGGCGAGGTTAAGTGGCTAAAGAAGAATTCATACACATCGGTGTTCATCCTTCGATTCACGCCGAGAGGTATCATCAAGATGTGATCATCGACAGACTTGGACCTAGGGATAGGCCAAGGCATATCTGGGATTCTTGCCAAACTTGAAAGTACTGAGTTGAGTGTTTGCTGCCGCGACAATCAACAGACTGCTGCCGCGACAGGTGCTGCCGCGACGGGCGCGACGATAGAACTGGATTTCCTAAACTCTGCAATATCTGTACTACTGAGCAATTCAATACCAGCCCATTCTCTCTATCTTGATATTTCTACTCTTTTATTTACGTTTACTTCAATAATTTCGTGACAATTCTCAAATATTTCCTTTACTTTCGTGCAGTGAATTAAGGTGAAGCTATTAGCCCAATCCCTGTGGAGACGATATCCGATACTTCGTATCACTTTACTACTTGCGTCGTGTATACTTGCACTACCATTGCGATAGACTATTTTACACGCAACATACCACCCAAGGTCTTTCATGAGCACACTACTCATATGGGTGTTGTAGCATTTGAGGATATTATTGCTTGAGTGGGAGTTTGTTATTTGTTTGCTTTATGTTTGATTTCAGACATTTATGTATTTGGTTATTTTTCTGATCAGAAATTAAGTATTCACTTTATTCACTATTTTCCTATTTTGATAAGGACCTCACTTAAGTTTAAAGAGGACCAGTTGGAAATAGGCATGTTCGGTTCACATTTACATGTAATTTCAATGCTACACATCCATGATTGATCTATGTCATTTGATTGTGTTTGTATATGTGACCATTGATGGGTCCAGTCATGATTGATATGGCGAATACCGCTTTGATCCTATATAGATATAGTTGATAGAAAATTTTTGAGCTCATAAGGTTATACATTTGTCAGGAAACATATGTTGCCCAAGTGGGAGATTTTTAGGTTAAAATCCAATAATAATGGGCACATATGTATACTATATGTTGCTATTATAAAGTTTAACACGAAATTAAGTGACCAATTATGTTACACGTGTTATAGATACCATAAGTTATATTTATAACTCAATGAGGGGTAGAGTTGTAAATATTAATAAACTGTTTTAATTCAGTTTATATAAAGGGTAGTGGTCCCCGAGATATAAGTTAACTTGCATATCTCTCCTTTCCCGCCAGGGAGTTGTGTGGCAAGAGGTAACCTATCAACTTGGAAGATCAAACCCTCTCTGAAAAATCTCCAGCAATAGATTCAGGTACGCTTCCGCAAATTTAGTCTCCGTTCTTAATGATTTGACAGGTATGAATCTTGGGTTTATTATTCATATGTGTCGCAACCCTTTTTAGGAGACTTCGACTTTTTGAAAACTTTAAAAACACGGAGTCGCCACCAATCTTTTTGATAAGTGTGATTGGATCACTTAAAAACATGGTTATTTTAATAAAACGTTTTGTTTTAATAAAACAACGGTTTTGGTCTACGAAAACCAAGGAAACATGTTTGGGGTCAGTTACGCGTGGGGAAGGGTTAGCACCCTACGACGCCCAAAATTGGTACCTAATTGATTTTAAAAAATGTTTTCAAAAACTGGGATTTGCATGTTCACGAAGGTTCAACTTTATTTTTCCGTTTAATGAATATTAGTCTATTTTAACGGCCTTATTGCTTGGGAGATGAACATTAATCACCGCCAAAATTTCTGGCGCTAACCCGTCATTCCTGTTTGATAAGACACCGCATGAAATTAATTTTTCACTTTTTCAAACAACAAAGAAATTTAGTGCGTTGAACCCTTTTATTTTTTTTCGAAGTTTGAAATTATTAACCTAAAAAAAGTCTAAGGATTTTACCTATTTTCAAGATTAAAATTTAATAAAATGTGCTTTATTTTCTATGAAAAAATATTTTATTCCAAAAGAAAGGATCTATCTAAGGTTTTTTAGACCCTAAGCCCTAAGGCTAAAAACGAGAAATAAACAAATGTTATTTATTTATTTTTCGATAGAGACATTTATTTTCAAAAAATGATCTCTTGATTTATTATTTGAAAAGTAACTTAAAAAATTTATTAAGCATTTTTAGGAAAAGAAATATTTTTTAGAAAAATTACTTTTTATTAACTTAAAAAAACATCACTAAAGCTTGATATAAAATTGTCCAAAAAACAAAATTTTTAAAGCCCAAAATTTTGTTCTTTCTTTAAAAAATTTGATTAAGGCCCAAAAACATCTTTTAAAATCTTTCCTTGATTCCAATGGATCAAACTCAGAAGTGAAACAAAAATCAAGCATGTTCTTGGTGTTCTTCAAGAATGAAGAACATCCATTTTATTTTTTCCGAAAATCAACTAAAAAAAGCTCAAAATTAGTTTTAGTTCCAATAAACAAATCCGGGTTTAAGAATAACTACTTTCCAACACTACAAGATAATATTAATATCAAATCAACAAATTAAGAATCAAAACACATAATAATAATGAAAAACAAGGGAAGAACATATTACCAAAAATATGAACTTACTTTCTTTGATTCCAACGAATTTTATTACAACTTCACCGGAAATTCGAACTTTTCTTTTTTTTCTTTCTAAAGCTTTCTAATGATTCATTTTTTCTTTTTTTATTACAAATTAAGAATAACTACTAAAATTTCTAAAGCTTTCTAATGATTCATTTTTTCTTTCTTTTTTTCGGATTCTTCTTGGTGATCCATACATGAAAATTACAAGGATTTTATAGGTACAAGAATGCTTCATCTTCAAGCACAAATCCTTGATTTCTTTCCCCAAAATCTGTTTCCAAACCCCTAATCTCAAGCTAATAAATCAATTCAGCCTTTTTCTGATTTTACCTTTTTGGATAAAAATCTCCCTAAATTCGAATAGGGTTTGACCTATTTTTACCTTTTTTGTAGGTGTCCGGCGGTGAGGAGATGCGGCAGCGGCGACGACGTTGTGTAGTTACCAGTGATGCTGGTCGGTGGCGGTTGAAGTGGTTCCGAAAGCAGCTACCATTGCGGCCTTGGCCATGCATGTCGCGAGCCATCACCGGGGACGTGCAACGCGAGTCCCGACAGTCATCAACGATCGTGCACCACGGTGAGGGAGCGACTACGATCGCCAGTGTTGCTCGACGACCTCAGACGCGACCCAACAGACGTGAAGGCGGCGCGTCAACGGTGAAGCCGAAAGATTTGGGCTGCTGGGAGATGAGCGCGTGGCTCACACGCGCGCGAGTGATCCATGCCTTATCCTCTAGATTTATCTGGACCGTTGGATCTTACACAGATCCTATAGTCGTGAATAAGCTGCACATAAGAGGGAAAAATGGTTAATTAGGGTTTTTGTTCCTCATTTTTTTGAGCCAAATGGGCTAGCAATGTATCATGGATCTTATTTTTTTAAATTAATAGATTATTATTTATTTACAATGGACTCTCTTTTTGGGCTTTGTATAATAATAATAATAATAATAATAATAATAATAATAATAATAATAATAATAATAATAATAATAATAATAATAATAATAATAATAATAATAATAATAATAGTAAAAGTAGCAATAATAAGAATAATATTTACAAATATATAATAATAAAATACAACATTTTTAAAAAAATGAAAATGATGAATTTAGGTGAAAATTTAGTGACAAAAGTTGCCCCTCTTTGCTCATCTTTGTGAAACAGGGATAGAGAAAAGACCAAAAGACATTGATTTTCACCGATTTGCTGCTTGGTTCCATTCTCTTGATGCCTAAACTGATAGGCATGTTCTATTCTCCAGATGCCCGAATAGATGAGCAGATTCCATTCTCCAAATGCCCGAACAGATAGGATGGTTCTATTCTCCTTTTGCTAGAATAGCTGAGTTGGGTTCCATTCTCCAAATGCCCGAACATATAGGCTGATTCTATTCTCCTTATGCTCGAATAGCTGAACTGGGTTCTATTCTCCCAAATGCCTAAATTGTTGAGCTGGGTTCTATTCTCTCAAATGCTCAAACAAATAGACGGATTCTCCTAAAAATTTCATCCCCCTTATGCTTGGATGAATAAGTGAACAACCTTTAAAAGATTTAATCCTCCTTATTCTTGGATGAATAAGCAAACAGACTTCAAAAGATTCCATCCTCTTTATGCTTTGATGAATAAGCAAAACCTCAAAAGGTTTCATCCTCCTTATATTCGGATGAATAAGCAAACAGACTCCAAAAGATTTCATCCTCCTCATGCTTGGATAAATAAGCAAAACCTTAAAAGATTTCATCCTCCTCATGCTTGGATGAATAAGCAAACATTCTCTTTTCTCCCGAACGGATAGCTGAATCTTCTGAAAAATTTCATCCTCCTTTTGCTTTGATGAATAATCGAATTCCATTCTCCTTATGCCTGAACATATAAACATATCTTCTGAAAAATTTTCATCCTCTTTATGATTGGATGAATAAGCGAACTCCATTCTCCTTATGCTTGAACGAATAAGCGAATCTTCTGAAAAATTTCATCCTACATATGCTTGGATGAATAAGCGAACTCCATTCTCCTTACGCCTGAACATATAAGCGAATCTTCCAAAAAAAATTCACCCTCCTTATGCTTGGATGAATAAGCGAAATCCATTCTCCTTACACCTGAACGAATAAGTGAATCTTCTGAAAAATTCCATCCTCCGTATGCTTGGATGAATAAGCGAACTCCATTCTCCTTATGCTTGAACGAATAAGCGAATCTTCTGAAAAATTTCATCCTACATATGCTTGGATGAATAAGCGAACTCCATTCTCCTTACGCTTGAACTTATAAGCGAATCTTCCGAAAAATTTTAACCCTCCTTATGCTTGAAAATTTTAATCCTCTTTATTCTTGAAAAAAAATTCATCCTCCTTATGTTTGGATGAATAAGCAAACTCCATTCTCCTTACGCCTGAACGGATAAGTGAATCTTCTGAAAAATTTCATCCTCCTTATGCTTGGATGAATAAGCGAACTTCTAAAAAACTTCATCCTCCTTATGCTTGGATGAATAAGCAAACTCCATTCTCCTTACGCCTTAACGGATAAAGGAATCTTCTGAAAAATTTCATCCTCCTTATGCTTGGATAAATAAGCGGGTTCTATTCTCCTTGTGCTCGAATAGATAAGCATATCTTCTCGAAATTTTTTTCATCCTCCTTATGCTTGGATGAATAAGCGAACTCCATTCTCATTACGCCTGAACGTATAAGCGAATCTTCTAAAAAATTTCATACTCCTTATGATTGGATGAATAAGCGAACTTCTGAAAAACTTCATCCTTCTTATGCTTGGAGGAATAAGCAAACTCCATTCTCCTTACGCCTTAACGGATAAGCGAATCTTCTAAAAATTTTCATCCTCCTTATGATTGGATGAATAAGCGGGTTCTATTCTCCTTGTTCTCGAATAGATAAGCATTTCTTCTGAAAAAACTTCATCCTCCTTATGCTTGGATGAATAAGCAAACTCCATTCTTCTTATCCTGAACTGATAAGCGATTCTTCTGAAAAAATGAATCCTCCTTATGCTTGGATGAATAAGCGATTTATTTTGTTGAAAGGACCTTCGTGTACCTGAAAAATGTGATATTTAATGCAATTATGATGTGCATGCCCCTAGAGATGCCTAAAACATGAATGCATGTCTCATTTCTTTTGCTTTTTGAATTCTTTTTCTCAGAATTATTTCTCCACACATTTGCTCACTCAATCCAGATAAGCAGTTATAATTTTTCACTGTATTTTTCCGACTCATGGAAAACATTTGATCTTTGTTGACTTATACCAATGATCTTGTACTCATAGTTGGAAGGACAAACTTCTTCAACTGGCATTGCTTGTCATTCTCATTCTTCATATCTCTTTGCTTCACTGAAAACATTTGATCCTCGTAGGCAAATGTCTCAAGATCTACTATAAATGTTGAGTGAAATGATTCCTTGTGTGGTCTTGAAAGCTTCAAGTCTTCATATACCCTTAAAACATTAGGCATCTTTAATGATCCTTGTGAATTATCAAATTCTTGCCCCTGTAGGACATCTTGAATTGCTTGCATGTGAAAGCTTATTTCCACCTTGAATATCTTCGAATGATGTTGGCGCTTTAATCTCTTCCTCTCGCGCCTATTTCTACTAAGGGTCTGAAATCATTAGTCAATGTAGATTGCCCTCAATCAGATGGCATCGTTTACTTATCAATTGCAATTCTATCTCTTTTCATGCTTTTGAGCTTTTGAATCTTATATGTGGATCTTTTTTGATAACACGACTCACTTCAAACTCTTCAACGCACATGCTTCTTCTTTTTCCATTTTTACCTTCCCATGCAAGGTGATGCCCTGAGGTTCAATAGTTTTCTGATGAGATGAAAACATTCGTTCATGGTCTCCTACAGTTGAGATCAATACCAAGAAATCTTTTGCTTTTCATGAATCTATGTCAGCCTACTTGTAAGATGCAAGAAAAGGCTACAAATGGTAGTTCAAAGGAAAAAGTCATAACAAACACAGGAAAAGGCTAAAAAAATGGGGATCTTAAGAAAATAGTCATTGCAAACACAAGAATAGGGCAAAGTCAGATGCCCCAAAATTCAAAGCATGAATGATTCAAGAATCCCTCAATCGGATAGTGCCCCATTTTTGTGGCTCTCTTTTCTCACACACTCCCCAAATTTAAAATTTCCCACTTTTCTAATCTCATTCAAACGTTAGAAGCTCGAGGTCCCTGAAGAAAGGTTAACTCAATTAGGCGGAATGTGTTCTGAAGACGAAATCCTTTTCTCAAATATTCATGTGTGATCCAAATGGTCTTTTAAGGCTTGTAATGTAAGCTAGGCCCGGTTTGCTAAAGAAAGGATCAAGTTTTCCTGATGAAATCATTATTCTTCTTCTTTTATTCTTTGGATCACTTTAGACTGCCCATTTTGTGTTTTCACCCTAGAGTTCATTTCCTTTTCTGGCATACGTATCATTTGAAGGATTTATTTCAAAATTTCCTTCGAATTTCTTCTTTTTTCTATTTTTTTTCTTTTTTCTTTTTCATTTCCTTTTCCTCTTTCTTTCTTTTTCTTTTCTTTTTCTTTCCTTTTCCTTTTTCTATCCTTTTCCTTTTCCTTGTTTTTTTCTTTTTGTGTCCTTTTCAATTTCAGTTTAGGACATTTACTTAATTCATCGTGTTTTCTTTTGCAATTTTCATCATTTTGCCCCCTAATGCGGGGAGTGATCCTTGGTTAGGGTTTAAACACAAGAAAATAATATTAGGCTTAAAGGGGGACAACAACTGTAACGCCCCGGTTTTGGGCTTGGAAGTCTTGGGCGTTGACCGGTTGGTCAAAGTGTTGTTCGAATCGTAAGAGGTTAAATTAGGAAAGCCTAGTTCGGGTTGCATTAAAAATATGGAAAAATGTTCTAAAATCATCTTTTAATATAATTAAGTGAACTGTGAAATCAATTTTGGAAAATGAGTTTCGGAAGGGTAACATTTTGGCTAGTGACCAAAATGTAATTTTTTGAAAGTTTGGTGGCTGTTTTATAAAGGGTTGAAACTTTGAATCTTTAAGGAGCTATTAATCCAAAGGTGATTTCTCCAGATTTCTCTAAGGTTTTATAAGCCAATTATCTGATTTTAAAGATAACAAAAAGGAGGGAAAACTCATTTTAGTCATTTTCTCAACTAACTTCCCATTTTCTTTCTCTCTTTTTCTCTCAACCCAAACACTCCATTTCCAGAGTTTCAATTCTGATTTTCTCACCTAAATTCCTCCTTTCAACTCTCATTTGAATCCTAATCATTGTATCTTCAAAACCTCTTCAATTTCTACAAGTTTCAACAAGCATTTTGGTTCCAAAAAGTGGAGAAATACAAGTTTGGAGGTAAGAACGCCCTTCTCCTCTGAACTTCAAGTTCTTTAATGAAATTCCTAAGTTTTCAATCCTAATTTGATGTTTAATTAAAGGCTTTTAAGTTGATTTATGGATCTTGGCTAATTATGCAAGATTTTGATGATTTCACATGATTTTCGTTAGATCTGTTAGATCTGTGATTTGAGAGGTGTTTTTGATGTTAAATGATCTCTAAATTGAAAAGGAAATGAGTCTTGATTGATGCAATCCCGGATAGGTTGAGTTTCCTAAGTTTAGCTTGTGTTTTAAGGTAGTTTTTGTGGTGATCTTGGTGATCTGATGTTGCTGGAGGTATAAGGATGTTGTTAGGTTGTTTTTAGATGTTCTTTGATGTTAATGGAAGTGTGATTTTGCTGGTTAATGGCTGGGCTTTGTTTAGAAGTGTTTCGGATGCATTTTCGGTTGTGTTTGGTGGCCGAAAATGGAGGTTGAGTGAGAGCAGCGAGTTTAGGTGCTTTCATTGAAGCAATTAATGCATGATGATGCATTAATCCTCTGCTTTAATGTGTTGAAACAGGGGAGGCATCCTTGGATCCAAGAATTGTTGATCCGGAGGCTTGATTTGGTGCTTTGGCTTGAAGCAAAGTGGAAATCGGTGAGTGGATTTGTGAAAATGGTTTTCGGCTTTGAAACCAAGGTTTTGGGGGCTTAGTTTAAGTCTAAACAACTTTGCTAAGCTCAAGTGTAAGTTTTCGGATTACTCTCTAAGTGGTGGCCATGTTTTGGTGTGATGCAAAATGATGATTTGCATGTTTTGATTACTGTTTGGGAAAGCATGTTTTAGCATGTTAATTGCTGATGTTTTAGCATGATAATTGCTGATGTTTTAAGCCATGTGTTGGAGGTAACTCTAGGTGAGAGTACCTTGTTTTTATGCATTGATTAAATGTGGATTTGATGCTTAGAAATGCATGATGAAATGGCTTGGTTTAATGCTATAAAACAGTGGATTATATGATGTATAATATGTATATTGGCAAGTGATGTTTTTTGTAAAAGTGAAGGTCACTAAGGTGGTTAAAAGTCCTTGAGTGAGCCTTGTTACTTAAGATCATCAAGGTGGTTAAAAGTCCTTGGATGAATCTTGTTGCGGACACTAAGGTGGTTAAAAGTCCTTAGGTGCTCCTTTCCATGGTGTTTAAAAGTCCATGGGGCCAAGGTGTTTAAAAGTCCTTGGGGTGATTCAAGTATTGGACACAAAGGTGGTTAAAACTCCTTGTGTGGTCCTCATTCATGGTGTTTAAAAGTCCATGGCCAAGGTGTTTAAAAGTCCTTGGGGAAAGTTATTGAACTTGTTTTATAAATGAAATGTATCACTTGAGCCAATATGACATGTTGAATATATTGAGATGCATGAGATGCATGTCTTAATGATTATGTTGAAGCGTGAGATGCTTGTTTAAATGAATTTGAAGCATGGAATTGCTTGAATGAAAGTATGCTTTGAGCATGTACAACGGTTGACTATAAGCATGATTTATAAATGGTTTTGAATTGCATTATTGAATGGTTTTAAAAGAGCACTCCTCACTAAGCTTTGGCTTACGCTCTCTCGTTTTCTTGATTCAATAATGCAGAGCATTAGAGTACATTGAGGGGTAGCAAGAGGAGGCAAGCAATCAAGTTCAAGTAAAGCTCAATGTATGAAGGTTTTATAAGTTCTTTTAGCTTTTGGTTGAATTGGCAATGGGGGACCAATGTGTATGTTTTGGGAGGAGTTTGAGACTCCCTGAGTTTGTTAAATGTTGTATGAATTGCTGGTTTTTGGATTGGATTCCTATTGCTTGCTTATGAAGGTTTATGCATGAATGGTAGCTTAAGTAGGAAGCATGTCACCTAAGTTGGGGCTTTTCATATGTGTTGTTTAAATGCTGAATTGGTGATGCAATTATGGTTCTTGCATGTTGTATGATTAAGTGGTATGGTTTGGTGATGTTAATTTGGAGTTTGAAGCATGATTGTTATGGTTTTTGAGTCGAAATCAGGCAGGGGCATCGGTACTCGGGCTTGCGTATCGATACGCCTGAGCCAAATATGCTCATTCCTGCCCAGGCGTATCGGTACGGTTGAACAGGTACCGATACCGTATGAAGGCCGTATCGATACGGGGGAACTCGTATCGATACCGTTGTTGAAGTTTGGTTACTGCCTTCCCCGCGTATCGATACGACACGTGGCGTATCGATACCAGACCGTTAAATTCAGTTAAAAGTATCTTAATATGTTTTGTTTGGTTTACGTTTTGGTCCTGAATCTTGTTTGATCAATTGAATGAGTTTGAGAAGTCCTTTTGAGCTAAAATTTCGCAGGGAAGCATGAAACCTGACTAATTTCAAGATGGAAACTTTAATTTGGGTTAAGTCCCTTAATTTATCAGAATTTACAATTTGGTCCCTAAAGTTGTAATTTGTTCAATTGGGTCCCTGTTTGATCTCTGATGTTTGTGATCTTTGAGTATGTTGTTTGTGTGATCACAAGTAGGGTTAATGTGCATCTAGATAAGATTAAAAAGAAAAAAAAAGGGTCGTTAATCAAGGTTGACTTTCGGGTTGACTTTGGTTTTCCCCGTGTGACTTTCTTAATTCGGGTCAATCGTCTAGACCGGGTTAAGGGGGTTACATTTGGTGGTATCAGAGCTGAGTTCTTGAGTAATTGGGAATGTTTGTATGCATGATTGAAGCATGGTTTGGCTTGTATGCTTGTTGTATGAAAGCATGTTCAGTGATTTGAGATGATGATGTTTTTGAGATGTATGTTATGATGATGCATGATGAGGGTACCCATTGCCAAACAAAAGCTAAAGAGATGATGTTGTTTTGGAAAGAAATTGAGCTTGAATACTTGAAATTGCTTACCTTGCTGGTCCTGACTTGTTTTATTTTGTATTGTTATGCATGGTAAAAGTATGGCACCACGTAGAGAGTTAAGAAGTAGCGCGAGAGCTACGACCCCGGAGGGGAATGTGAATGAGGAGAATACGGGTAGTGCTGTGTTACCTCCTCCTCCACCTAGTGGTGGTGGTGCGGAGAGGGAAAGAGCTGGAGCTGAGGCAGCTGGTGCTGGAGCTGCAGGACCTGAGGTTGGTCAGGGGCAAGCGATGCCTGACATGTCGATGCTGGTGCAAGCTATTGCGGGTGCTTTTCGAGCAGCAGTAGCTGGAGCTCAAGGAGCTGTGCATCAGGGAGATGCTGGAGCTAGACTACCCTTAGAGCGTCTGCGCAGTCTTGGTGGGACTGAGTTTAGGGGTATGTCAGCTGAGAAGTCGGAAGCTTGGCTGGAGAGTACCAAGCGTGTCTTGGGACAGATGAGTTGCACTGATGTGCAAAAGCTGGGATGTGTGGTGTCTTTGCTGCAAGGTGATGCTTATACGTGGTGGACGACCACAATCTCCGGGATGGCTGATGCTGATGTTACTTGGACGTTCTTTCAGAACGCGTTCAAAAGGAGATATCTGGGAGTAAGATATCTGGATGAGAAAAAGCGTGAATTCATGTCTCTTACCCAAGGGAGCATGAGTGTGGCTGAGTATGAGGTACAGTTCGTACGTCTCAGTCAGTATGCACCGGAGCTGATACCTGATGAGTGAGAGAGGTGCGAAAGGTTCCGTTATGGCTTGGTGACGGAAGTTAAGACCTATATGTTGGCTGCTGAGTACAATGATTTTGATGTGTTGGTTAGTCGGTCCAAGGACATTGAGATGAATCTGAGTTTGTCTGCGAAAGGTGCTGGAGCTAGTTCTGGAAAGAGAGCTGCTGAGTATAGTTCCGGAGGTGGACGGAACAAGAGGGGACGCGATCAGAGGTTTCAGTCCTCAGCTAAGAGAGGTGGAGGTGCACCTGCTAGGGGTGGCAATGTTAGAGCTGACCCTAGTGCTTGTTGGATTTGCGGTTCGCGTGGTCACTTGAAGCGTGACTGTCCTCGTACTGGAAGGGAGGTGCAAGCTCCTGTTGTGGCAGCTTGTTATGAGTGCTGGAATTGTGGTTCTGCAGACCACTTGAGGCGAGATTGTCCGAGGATGGCTGGTGGCCAAGAGCGTGCTCCTGTTGTTGCAGCACCGCAGAGAGGTCGTGGGCGCGGCCGTGGTAATTTTCAGAGGCGTGAGGAAGGTGGTCGCGGAGTAGCTCATGTTTTGGCTATTCAACCTGAGGGTGGAGGCCAAGCGAGGGTGTATGCTCAGCGCGAGGGAAGGAATGATGCTGATGTGATTGCAGGTACCTTTACATTGCAATCCTTGTCATTGCTTTCTTTGATTGATTCTGGATCTACGCATTCATACATTCTTCGTGAGCATGCTGAATTGCTTGGGTTGCCTGTTGAGTCTTTGGATGTTGGTGTTAGAGTCACTAGTTCTTTTGGTGAAACTGTTGTGACTCGTAAGCTTTATAGAAGGTGTCCTTTGGTTGTTCAAGAGCATGTCTTTCTTGTTGATCTTATGGAGTTGCCCTTTTATGGTTTTGATGTGATCCTTGGTATGGATTGGCTTGCTGAGCATCGTGCTGTTGTAGATTGTGAAAATAAGTGGGTTTCGCTTAAGCTTGCGGATGATTATGAAGTGGTGGTGGTTGGTGAGAATGTGAAGTTTCTTGCCAATGTTGTTTCTACCTTGGAGGCGAGTAGGATGTTGAGGCAAGGCTGTGAAGCTTTTCTGGCTTTTGTGATGAATCCTTGTTCTAAGGAGTTGAGGGTGCAGGATATCAGGGTGGTGAAGGAGTTTCCTGATGTTTTTCCTGAGGAGTTGCCTGGTTTACCTCCTAATCGCGAGGTGGAGTTTGGAATTGAGCTGTATGAGAATACGACTCCTGTGTCCATTACTCCCTATAGAGTGGCACCTAAGGAGCTGAAGGAGCTGAAGACGCAGTTGCAAGAGTTGCTTGATCGTGGTTTCATCCAGCCGAGTGTGTCGCCTTGGGGTGCTCCTGTCTTGTTTGTGAAGAAGAAAGATGGCACGATGAGGATGTGCATTGATTACCGTCAGCTGAACAAGTTGACTATCAAGAATCGGTATCCTTTGCCGAGGATTGATGATCTCTTTGATCAATTTCGGGGAGCTGTTGTGTTCTCTAAGATTGACTTGAGGTTAGGGTATTATCAGTTGAAGGTAAAGGATGTGGATGTGCCTAAGACAGCTTTCAGGACAAGGTATGGGCATTATGAGTTCCTTGTGATGCCGTTTGGTTTGACAAATGCTCCTGCTGCTTTTATGGATATGATGAATCGTGTTTTTCATGAATACCTGGACAAGTTCGTTGTGGTGTTCATTGATGATATCCTTGTGTACTCGCGTACTGAGGAAGAGCACGAAGAGCATTTGAGGGTTGTGTTGCAAGCTTTGTTGGAGAATCAGCTTTATGCTAAGCTGAGCAAGTGTGAGTTCTGGCTTAGGGAGGTGGTGTTTCTTGGACATGTGGTCTCAGCTGAGGGGATTCGTGTTGATCCTCAGAAGATTGAAGCGGTGATGAACTGGAAAGTTCCTAAGTCTGTTCAGGAGGTTCGTAGTTTCCTTGGTTTGGCAGGATACTACCGAAGGTTTGTGGATGGTTTTTCCAAGATTGCTGCTCCTTTGACGAAGTTGTTGCAGAAAGATGTCAAGTATGAGTGGACAGAAGCGAGACAGCAGGCTTTTGAGAAGCTGAAGTTGGCTTTGACGCAAGCTCCTATCTTGATTCAGCCTGAGTCAGGGAAAGAGTTTGTGGTCTACAGTGATGCATCCTATGTTGGGTTGGGGTGTGTGCTGATGCAAGAGGGTAAGGTTGTGGCTTATGCGTCGCGGCAGTTGAAGGTGCATGAGCGCAATTATCCTACGCATGATATTGAGCTGGCTGCGGTGGTTTTTGCTCTGAAGATCTGGAGGCATTATCTGTATGGTGAGAAGTGTACTGTGTACACGGACCACAAGAGTTTGAGGTATCTGATGTCTCAGAAGGAGTTGAATCTTAGGCAGCGGCGCTGGTTGGAGTTGCTCAAGGATTATGATCTGACGATAGAGTATCATCCTGGAAAGGCTAATGTTGTTACGGATGCCTTGAGTAGGAAGGTAGCTGTTGAGCTGAGAGCTATGTTTGCTAGCTTGAGCATATCGCAGGATGGTGGTCTTGTTGCTGAGTTGCAAGTGAAGCCATCGTTGGTTTAGTTGATACAGGATAAGCAGTTGTTGGATGATTCCTTGGTGTCTCATGTTCAGGATATCGCGGAGGGTAGACCTTCGGATTTCTGCTTTAATGAGGATGGAGTGTTGTGTTTTGGTAGTCGGATAGTAGTGCCTGCTGATGCTGAGTTGAGGCGTGCTATTCTGGCTGAAGGTCATAGTAGTCCTTTTGCTATGCACCCTGGTAGTACTAAGATGTATCGCGATCTTCGTGATGAGTACTATTGGGTGGGTTTGAAGAAGGATGTTGCTGAGTTTGTGAGCAAGTGTTTGGTGTGTCAGCGAGTTAAGGCTGAACATCAGGTTCCTTCTGGTTTGTTGCAACCGTTGAAAATCCCTGAATGGAAGTGGGAGAGGGTTACCATGGATTTTGTATCTGGTTTACCTTTGTCTCCATCAAAGAAGAATTCTGTTTGGGTGATTGTGGATCGCTTGACGAAGTGTGCGCATTTCTTGCCTGTGCATACTACGTTTTCTTTGGATAAGTTGGCAGAGCTGTACATTGCTGAGGTTGTGAGGTTGCATGGTGTGCCTAAGTCGATTGTGTCGGATAGGGATCCGAGGTTCACATCGCGTTTCTGGCAGTGTTTGCATCAAGCTCTGGGTACAAGGTTGCATTTCAGTACATCCTATCATCCTCAGTCGGATGGCCAGTCTGAGCGAGTTATTCAGATTTTGGAGGATATGTTGAGATGCTGCGTGATAGAGTTCCAAGGTTCTTGGGAGAAGCATCTGCCTTTGGTTGAGTTTGCTTATAACAACAGTTATCAGGCTAGTATACAGATGGCACCTTATGAGGCTCTGTACAGGAGGAAGTGTAGGACTCCTCTTTGTTGGGCTGAAACAGGTCAAAAGTTGGTTTCGATGCCGGCTTTGTTGAAAGGAACCACCGAGAAGGTGAAGCTCATTTGTGAGCGGTTAAAGGCTGCTTCTGACCAACAGAAATCTTACGCGGATTTGAAGCGTAAGGAGATAGAGTACGCGGTGGGTGATCGTGTGTTCTTGAAGGTTTCGCCTTGGAAGAAGGTGATGAGGTTTGGTCGGAAGGGTAAGTTAAGCCCAAGGTACATTGGACCGTATGAGGTTGTTGAGCGTGTGGGTCCTGTTGCGTATCGGTTGAGGTTACCGCAGGAGTTGGAGAAGATTCATGATGTGTTCCATGTTTCTATGCTCCGGAAGTATAGATCTGATCCTTCGCATGTGATGCCTGTGGAGGAAGTGGAATTGAATCCGGATTTGACCTATGATGAGGAACCAGTGAAGGTTCTGGATTCAGATAGCAAAGTTCTTCGTGGCAAGACCATTGAGTTGGTGAAGGTGCTGTGGAAGCATCGAGGTGTTGAGGAAGCCACGTGGGAGCGAAAGGAACATATGCTGAAGCAGTTTCCTTATCTCTTTCCTTCAGGTAAATTTCGAGGACGAAATTTCTTAAGGGGGGAGAGTTGTAACGCCCCGGTTTTGGGCTTGGAAGTCTTGGGCGTTGACCGGTTGGTCAAAGTGCTGTTCGAATCGTAAGAGGTTAAATTAGGAAAGCCTAGTTCGGGTTGCATTAAAAATATGGAAAAATGTTCTAAAATCATCTTTTAATATAATTAAGTGAACTGTGAAATCAATTTTGGAAAATGAGTTTCGGAAGGGTGACATTTTGGCTAGTGACCAAAATGTAATTTTTTGAAAGTTTGGTGGCTGTTTTATAAAGGGTTGAAACTTTGAATCTTTAAGGAGCTATTAATCCAAAGGTGATTTCTCCAGATTTCTCTAAGGTTTTATAAGCCAATTATCTGATTTTAAAGATAACAAAAAGGAGGGAAAACTCATTTTAGTCATTTTCTCAACTAACTTCCCATTTTCTTTCTCTCTTTTTCTCTCAACCCAAACACTCCATTTCCAGAGTTTCAATTCTGATTTTCTCACCTAAATTCCTCCTTTCAACTCTCATTTGAATCCTAATCATTGTATCTTCAAAACCTCTTCAATTTCTACAAGTTTCAACAAGCATTTTGGTTCCAAAAAGTGGAGAAATACAAGTTTGGAGGTAAGAACGCCCTTCTCCTCTGAACTTCAAGTTCTTTAATGAAATTCCTAAGTTTTCAATCCTAATTTGATGTTTAATTAAAGGCTTTTAAGTTGATTTATGGATCTTGGCTAATTATGCAAGATTTTGATGATTTCATATGATTTTCGTTAGATCTGTTAGATCTGTGATTTGAGAGGTGTTTTTGATGTTAAATGATCTCTAAATTGAAAAGGAAATGAGTCTTGATTGATGCAATCCCGGATAGGTTGAGTTTCCTAAGTTTAGCTTGTGTTTTAAGGTAGTTTTTGTGGTGATCTGATGTTGCTGGAGGTATAACGATGTTGTTAGGTTGTTTTTAGATGTTCTTTGATGTTAATGGAAGTGTGGTTTTGCTGGTTAATGGCTGGGCTTTGTTTAGAAGTGTTTTGGATGCATTTTCGGTTGTGTTTGGTGGCCGAAAATGGAGGTTGAGTGAGAGCAGCGAGTTTAGGTGCTTTCATTGAAGCAATTAATGCATGATGATGCATTAATCCTCTGCTTTAATGTGTTGAAACAGGGGAGGCATCCTTGGATCCAAGAATTGTTGATCCGGAGGCTTGATTTGGTGCTTTGGCTTGAAGCAAAGTGGAAATCGGTGAGTGGATTTGTGAAAATGGTTTTCGGCTTTGAAACCAAGGTTTTGGGGGCTTAGTTTAAGTCTAAACAACTTTGCTAAGCTCAAGTGTAAGTTTTCGGATTACTCTCTAAGTGGTGGCCATGTTTTGGTGTGATGCAAAATGATGATTTGCATGTTTTGATTACTGTTTGGGAAAGCATGTTTTAGCATGTTAATTGCTGATGTTTTAGCATGATAATTGCTGATGTTTTAAGCCATGTGTTGGAGGTAACTCTAGGTGAGAGTACCTTGTTTTTATGCATTGATTAAATGTGGATTTGATGCTTAGAAATGCATGATGAAATGGCTTGGTTTAATGCTATAAAACAGTGGATTATATGATGTATAATATGTATATTGGCAAGTGATGTTTTTTGTAAAAGTGAAGGTCACTAAGGTGGTTAAAAGTCCTTGAGTGAGCCTTGTTACTTAAGATCATCAAGGTGGTTAAAAGTCCTTGGATGAATCTTGTTGCGGACACTAAGGTGGTTAAAAGTCCTTAGGTGCTCCTTTCCATGGTGTTTAAAAGTCCATGGGGCCAAGGTGTTTAAAAGTCCTTGGGGTGATTCAAGTATTGGACACAAAGGTGGTTAAAACTCCTTGTGTGGTCCTCATTCATGGTGTTTAAAAGTCCATGGCCAAGGTGTTTAAAAGTCCTTGGGGAAAGTTATTGAACTTGTTTTATAAATGAAATGTATCACTTGAGCCAATATGACATGTTGAATATATTGAGATGCATGAGATGCATGTCTTAATGATTATGTTGAAGCGTGAGATGCTTGTTTAAATGAATTTGAAGCATGGAATTGCTTGAATGAAAGTATGCTTTGAGCATGTACAACGGTTGACTATAAGCATGATTTATAAATGGTTTTGAATTGCATTATTGAATGGTTTTAAAAGAGCACTCCTCACTAAGCTTTGGCTTACGCTCTCTCGTTTTCTTGATTCAATAATGCAGAGCATTAGAGTACATTGAGGGGTAGCAAGAGGAGGCAAGCAATCAAGTTCAAGTAAAGCTCAATGTATGAAGGTTTTATAAGTTCTTTTAGCTTTTGGTTGAATTGGCAATGGGGGACCAATGTGTATGTTTTGGGAGGAGTTTGAGACTCCCTGAGTTTGTTAAATGTTGTATGAATTGCTGGTTTTTGGATTGGATTCCTATTGCTTGCTTATGAAGGTTTATGCATGAATGGTAGCTTAAGTAGGAAGCATGTCACCTAAGTTGGGGCTTTTCATATGTGTTGTTTAAATGCTGAATTGGTGATGCAATTATGGTTCTTGCATGTTGTATGATTAAGTGGTATGGTTTGGTGATGTTAATTTGGAGTTTGAAGCATGATTGTTATGGTTTTTGAGTCGAAATCAGGCAGGGGCATCGGTACTCGGGCTTGCGTATCGATACGCCTGAGCCAAATATGCTCATTCCTGCCCAGGCGTATCGGTACGGTTGAACAGGTACCGATACCGTATGAAGGCCGTATCGATACGGGGGAACTCGTATCGATACCGTTGTTGAAGTTTGGTTACTGCCTTCCCCGCGTATCGATACGACACGTGGCGTATCGATACCAGACCGTTAAATTCAGTTAAAAGTATCTTAATATGTTTTGTTTGGTTTACGTTTTGGTCCTGAATCTTGTTTGATCAATTGAATGAGTTTGAGAAGTCTTTTTGAGCTGAAATTTCGCAGGGAAGCATGAAACCTGACTAATTTCAAGATGGAAACTTTAATTTGGGTTAAGTCCCTTAATTTATCAGAATTTACAATTTGGTCCTTAAAGTTGTAATTTGTTCAATTGGGTCCCTGTTTGATCTCTGATGTTTGTGATCTTTGAGTATGTTGTTTGTGTGATCACAAGTAGGGTTAATGTGCATCTAGATAAGATTAAAAAGAAAAAAAAAGGGTCGTTAATCAAGGTTGACTTTCGGGTTGACTTTGGTTTTCCCCGTGTGACTTTCTTAATTCGGGTCAATCGTCTAGACCGGGTTAAGGGGGTTACAACAACTGGATTTTTTATTTTTCGTGACGAGAAATGAAGGAATGCCAAATGTCATTTCACACACAAACATCGTTGAAGAAAATCCGTCTTCAGTTGGTATATGTTTCAGAGTTATCACTTCATACAAGGACCCTAACAGCAATGTTTGAGAGGAAAATACACTCATAATCTATATATGGGATTTCCCCATTAATCCTGAACACACATTTTGCCCCTCTATCTCAGGATTAATGTAGAGTGTTTTAGTGTTCTCTAAATATGAGCGCAAGTGCTCACTAATGTCAAGTAATAGTATAAAAGATATCGTCTTCCACAGGGATTAGACAACTTGATTCGAATCGTAACTCCTGCACAAAGGAAAATTAAATACACAAATAAGTTGAATTGTTTAAGAGGAAAATAAAATAAAACACAAATAAATAAAAGGGAAGAAATCAAATTTGTAACACCCACATTTCCGTCCTAGAATTTAAAGCCGTAGAATTTAATTATTTTATTTATTCTTAGAAGCAATTGAGTTTGCAAATTTGAGAATCATGCAATTTGGTCACCAAAGTTCTTAATTGGGCAATTAGTGCACCAATTCGGATTAGAAAGAAAATTAGATTTGAATTAAGTAGTTTAGCCGATTGGTAAATTAGTGAAATTGAGTTAGTGATATCAAGATATAAAGTGTGGAATTAAAAGAATATAAAAAGAAATTAAATAACATTATACTCCTTGAAAATCAGATGAAATTGATAAAATTCAATAAAGCATGTAACAAGGTAAATTGATGATTAAATTAAAAGGTTTATAAATAGTAAAAATTGCATGTTAAGGATAAAATATCCTTGGGGCTGCCCTTAGTAAATTAAAAATAAAAGAGATAGACAAAAGGGCTCATAGGTAAATTAGTAAGCCATCAAATCACCTAAACTAAGGAAGCTTGTCTTCCTTCATCATTTTTTCTCATTTGCCGTGAAGAAGATAAAAAATGGGAGGGAAAGAGAAGCTCAAATGTAACACCCCAATTTTGGGCTTAGAAGTTTTGGGTTTGAATCGGACCGGTCGGATTTGCGGTTCGAATATAAAAGGTGAATATAGGGAAAGCCTAGTTCGGGATGCATCAAAAATATGGAAAAATATCTAAAAATCCTCTTTTATTATATATAAGAGAGTGGTGAAATCAATTTTACAAAATGGGGTTTGGAAATATGACATTTCGAGTTAGTGACTAAAATGTAATTTTTGAAAAGTTGGTGACTATTTTAAAAGGATTGAAACTTTGAATCTTTAAGGAGCTAATTTACCCAAGAAGAGGATTCTCCAGATTTTTCTTAAATATTAAAGATTTATTTAATGTTATTTAATAAAAGGAAAGGAGGGAAAATAGATATTTTGGTTTTATAACTAACTTTTGTCAAAATTTTCCCATCTCTTTTTCTCTCAATTTTCCCTTAGCCAAACACATTTCCACAGCCACTTTTCCTTTGATTTTCACACCTAGAGTTGAGATTTCAATCTCCAAATGATTTCTATTCATTTCTACACCAAATCAACATCATTTGCTTATTGAATTTTCAAGAATCTTGGCTTTAAACAAGGAGAATCCACATTTAGAGGTATGAACATTCTTCTCCTATAAATACTTAGTTCTTTACTGAAATTTCCAAGTTCTCAATCCTTAAATTAAGTTTTATTGAAGGTTTTAATGTTGTGATCTTGATTTTGGCTTAAAATGCAAGATTTGGATTTAATTTTGAAGAAATTCGTAATAGATCATTGGGCTCTGTTTTGAGATGTCTTTTTGATGTATATTGGATGAATAAATGATGTGAAATTGAGGTTTAATCAATGCAATCCCGAATAGGTTGATTTTCCTAAGTTTTGACTTGTGAAAATGGTGGTTTTTGGGGTGATCTTGGTGTTCTGTTAATGCTGGAGGTATAAGGACGAGTTTGTGTTCATTTTGGATGTTAATTGATGTTTAAAAATGGTTAGAAGTGATGGATCTTGGCTGGGTTAAGTTTTGGAAGTGTTTGGAGGTGATTTCGGTTGTGTTTGGTAGCCAAAATGTTGGGTTTATGAAGAGCAGTGAGTTTAGGTGTGTTGCTGGTGTTTTTAATGCATTAATCCTCTGTCGTTATGTGCTTGAAACAGGGGAGAATGATCCGTGAGCAATAGAGGTGGCGTTGAAGATTTTGGATGCTTGGAAGGCTTGTTGGCTAGCCTTGCTTTGTGTATCGGTGAGTGAAGTTGGGTTTTCAGATTTGAAACCTATGTTTGAAGGTTTTGGGAGCTTAGTTTAAGTCTAAGCAACTTAGCTAAGCTCAAGAGTAAGTAAATGGAATTTCTCTCTTGGTTTGTGTTATGAATTGGTTTTTAAAGCACTTGTGATTGTGGATGCAATGCATGTGATTTGTATGTTTAAATTATGTTTTGAAAGCATATTTTAGCATGGTTTAATGTTGGTTTTGAAAGTCATGTGTGAAGGATGCTCAAGGTAAGAGATCCTTGGTTTTGTACATTGGAATTGTGGAATAGATGCATAGTGTTGCATGTTGTTTAATGGCTTTGTTTAATGCTTTAAAACAGTGAATTGATGAAGGTAATTGGTGGTTTTGGCAGTTTGGTTATGCTTGTAAAAACAATGGATTAATGTGGTAGAATGGTTATATTGGCAAGTGATGTAAGTGGTTCTTGTTTACTTTAATCGGATATAGTTAGCCGGCTATAGGATTGGGTGCACCGTGAATTGAGTCGCCTTGGATGTCGAGGGGGTTGTAATTGTACCGTAAACTCCATCCAAGAATCCTAGCGATTTTGGCAATTGGTGTCACCACGATGGAGGTTGGCTCTCGTGAGTGGGCTTGGTATAGTGCCACTACGATGGAGGTTGGCTCTCGTGGGTGGGCGTGGTTTAGCGCCACCACGATGGAGGATGGCTCTCGTGGGTGGACTTTGTTAAGTGTCACAACGGTGGAGGGTTGCTCCTGTTTGTGAGCTTGGTTAAGGTGATTACAATGGTTGTGGTAGCTTCCATGTGTAAGTGTAACGCCCCGGTTTTGGGCTTAGAAGTTTTGGGCTTGGACTGGTTTGGTCAAAGTGCTGTTCGAATATAAAAGAGTGAAATTAGGAAAGCCTAGTTCGGGTTGCATTAAAAATATGCAAAAATGTCCTAAAATCCTCTTTTAATATATATAAGTGAACTGTGAAATCAATTTTTCAAAATGAGGTTTGGAAGGGTGACATTTTGGCTAGTGACCAAAATGTGATTTTTGAAAACTGCGTGACTGTTTTAAAAAGGATTGAAACTTTGAATCTTTAAGGAGCTATTTACCCAAAGGGAGTTTCTCCAGATTTTTCTAAGATATTAAATGATTTAATTAGTGGTTTTTAAATAAAAGAAAAGAGAGGGAAGATATTTTCCTAATTTCCAACTAACTTTTCCATTTTCCATTTTCATTCTCTCATCTTTTCTCTCAAGCCAAACATCTTTTCTCCATAGCTTTTTCCTCTGATTTTGTCACCTAAATATCTCTTTTCAATTTCCTTTTGATTTCTAATCATCTCATCATCAAAACCTCACCATTTGCTAAGTGGATTTTCAAGATTTTGGTTCCAAAAAGGGAGAAAACTCAAGTTTGGAGGTAAGAACGTCCTTCTCCTCTAAACTCTCAGTTCTTTACTGAAATTCCTAAGTTCTCAATCCTCAACTTGTGTTTTATAAAAGGTTTTATAGATGTGATCTTGATCTTGGCTTTTAAATGCAAGATTTGCTTGATTTTGATGAAAATTCGTATGATCTGTTTAAGCAGTGTTTTGAGGTGTGTTTTTGATGTTAAATGAATGCTAAATTGATTAGAAGTTGAGGTTTAATTAATGCAATCCCTGATAGGTTGAATTTCCTAAGTTTGGCTTGTGTTTTTGATGGTTTTTGGAGTGATCTTGTTGATCGGTTATGGCTGGAGGTATAAGGAAGTGTTGAGATCCATTTTGGATGTTAATTGATGTTTAAGAGTGTTTAGATTTGATGGATCATGGCTGGGTAATGTTGTGAAGTTGTTTGGATGCATTTTCGGTTGTGTTTGGTAGCCGAAAATGGAGTGTGGATGAGAGCAGCGGGTTTAGCTGCTTTCATTGAAGCTATTAATGCATGATGATGCATTAATCCTCTGCTTTGATGTGTTGAAAATAGGGGAAGCATCTTTGGATCCAAGTGGTGGTGATCCGGAAGCTTAATTGGTGTTTCGGCAAGAGGCGAAACAGAATCGGTGAGTGGATTTTGGTTTTCAGCTTTGAAACCAATGTTTTGAAGGTTTGGGAGCTTAGTTTAAGTCTAAGCAACTTAGCTAAGCTCAAGAGTAAGTTTTCGGAAAAACTCTCTTGATGATGAACCATGGATTGGTTGTGTGCAATGTGGTTGTTTGCATGTTTTAAATTCTGTTTTGAAAGCATATTTTAGCATGTTAGTTGCTGATGTTGTAAGCCATGTGTTGAAGGATGCTTAAGGTAAGAGATCCTTGTTTTTGAACATTGTTAAATGTGGTTTTGATGCATAATGATGCATGATGTTATGGCTTGGTTAAAATGCTTTAAAACAGTGGAATATTATTGTAAATGATGCATATTGGCAAGTGATGTTTAAGGTCACAAAGGTGTTTAAAAGTCCTTGTGTAAGCCTTGTTTTTTTAAGAACAACATGGTGGTTAAAAGTCCATGGTTGGTTCTTGGTTAAGATCATCAAGGTGGTTAAAATTCCTTGGATGAGTCTTGTTTATTTAAGGACAATATGGTGTTTAAAAGTCCATGATTGGTCCTTGGTTAAGGTTACAAAGGTGGTTAAAATTCCTTGTGTAAGCCTTGTTATTTAAGAACATCAAGGTGTTTAAAAGTCCTTGGATGGTTCTTGTTAAGGACACAAAGGTGTTTAAAAGTCCTTGTGTGGTCCTTGCCATGGTGTTTAAAAGTCCATGGGCCATGGTGTTTAAAAGTCCATGGGGTTAAGATCACAATGGTGTTTAAAAGTCCATGTGTGGATTTTATGTGAAATGTATCACTTGTTGCCAATATGACATGATATGAACTTGAAGCATGTGTTGCTTGTTTTTAAATGCTTATGAGCATGTGCAAATGATGATTGAAGTCAAGGTTTATAAATGTGTTTTGTAAATGCATTATTGTGTGGTTTTAACGAGCATTCCTCACTAAGCTTTTGCTTACGCTCTCTCTCTTTCTTAAACCAATAATGCAGAACATTAAAGTGCATTTGAGGGCAGCAAGTTGGTGAAGAATCCAAGTGGTGAACAAAGCTCATGTATGGTGAAGGTTTCTTAAACACTATTAGCTTTTGGTAATTTGACAATAGGGGACCTATGTGGTTGTTTGGGAGATGTTTAAGACTCCCTAAGTTGGATTTATGTTGTTAATAATGTTGGAACATGTAATTGGTCCTTATAAGTTGGTTTTATCAAATTAATGCTTGAATGGTTTGCTAAGTAGGAAGCATGCCTTTAGAATTGGGGCTTTTCATAATTGATGCCATGTCGATGTTTGGTTGATGCAATTATGTTCCTTGTATGTTGTATGACTTGCTGGTAAAGTTTGGTGGCTTTTGGAGCATGATTGGTTGGTCAATTGCATGATAAACCAGCTAAATTTCTGCAATCTGGGCAGCCTGTTTCGGAACAGGTGCTACCGTATCGGAACGGGGGCCTGAAATGGCCAGGGCGTTCCGAAACGGGAGGCACTGTTTCGGAACCGTTTGGCCACTGCCAGACCATGTTTCGGAACCCGTTGCAAAACGGTCCCGCGTTTCGAAACAGGTCTTCCCTGTTTCGGAACACTCGACCGTTGGGCTCTGAATTTGATGGTTAAATGTTTTGCAATGTTTGCATTTTGGTCCTGAAACTTGTTTATGCAATTGTATGAGTTTGAGATGCCCGTTTGAGCTGAAATTTGACAGAGAAGCATGAAAGATGACTAATTTCAAGTTGGTAACTTTAAATTGGATTAAGCTCTTATAATTTTCAGAATTTACATTTTGGTCCCTAAAGTTGTAATTCGTTCAATTGAGTCCCTGAATGATCTCTGATGGTAATGATCTTTGATTATGATGATCTTATGAACATATCTAGGGTTAATGTGCATCTAGACAAGATTAAAAAGAAAAAAAAGGGTCGTTAATCAAGGTTGACTTTCGGGTTGACTTTGGTTTTCCCCGTGTGATCTTCTTAATTCGGGTCAACCGTCTAGGCCGGGTTAAGGGGGTTACATTTGGTGGTATCAGAGCTGAGTTCTCGAGTAATTAGGGGATGACTGTGTGGTTGATTTAAGCATGTATGCTTTGTATGCTTGTTGAGTGAAAGCATGATGTGCGATTTGTATAAATGTTGCAATTGAGTTGTATGCTGTGATGAAGCATGTTGTGGGTACCCATTGCCAAATCAAAGCTAATGAATTGATGTTGTTTTTAAGTGAAAATGAGCTTGAGTACTTGGATTGCTTACCTTGCTGGGCCTGACTTTGTTTGTTTGCATTGTGATTGCATTGTTATAGTATGGCACCTCGTAGAGAGTTAAGGAGTAATGTGCGAGCTGCGGCTCAAAATGAGAATGAGAACGAAGAGAATGTTGAGAGTGCGGTTTTTCCTCCTCCACCTGGTGGTGGTGGTGCTGAGGGTGAAAGAGCTGAAGCTGCAGCTGGTGCTGGGGTCGCTAGACCTGAGGCTGGTTGTAACCCCCTTAACCCGGCCTAGACGGTTGACCCGAATTAAGAAAGTCACACGGGGAAAACCAAAGTCAACCCGAAAGTCAACCTTGATTAACAACCCTTTTTTTTCTTTTTAACTTGTCTAGATGCACATTAACCCTAGTTATGATCACACAAACGACATACTCAAAGATCATAAACATCAGAGATCAAACAGGGACCCAATTGAACAAATTACAACTTTAGGGACCAAATTGTAAATTCTGTAAATTATAAGGCCTTCATCCAAATTAAACTTACCATCTTGAAATTAGTCAGGTTTCATGCTTCTCTGTAAATTTTCAGCTCAAATGGACTTCCCAAACTCATACAATTGCACAAACAAGATTCAGGACCAAAGTGTAAACATTCCAAAACATTTAATTGCCTATGTCAGCCCCAAACGGTCAGACGTTCCGAAACAGGGAGAGCCTGTTTCGAAACGCGGGGCCGTTCCGCAACGCGTACCGAAATGGTGGCTGGCAAAGGGCTTTCCGTTTCGAAACGATGCCTACCGTTTCGGACGCCTGGGCTTATTTAAGGCACCCGTTCCGGAACGGTAGCCACTTTTCCGAAACAGCCTGCACAGAATGCAGCAAAAGGCTTCCTTAAACATGCAATTGATCAACCATCCATGCTCCAAATGCTACCAAACTTTACCAGCAACAAATTCAACATACAAGAGACATATTTGCATCAACAATTCAACATTATAGCATCATATATGAAAAGCCCCAATTCTAATAGCATGCTTCCTACACAAGCTAACCACTCAAGCATAAACCTCCAAAACAACATGTATTGGCCAAATACAAAACCAGCATTTCCAACAACATTAAACATACTTAGGGAGTTCAAAACATCTCCCAAAACATTCACAAAGGTCCCCCATTGCCAAATGCCAAAAGCTAAAGTGTATAAGAAAACCTTCCCATACTTTGAGCTTAACTTCCACTTGATTGCTTGCCTTCCTTGCTGCCCTTAAGTACCTTAATGATCTGCATTATTGGTTTAAGAAAACGAAAGAGAGCGTAAGCAAAAGCTTAGTGAGGAATGCTCATTAAAACCATTCAATAATGCATTTATAATACACTTAATAAATCATACTTCAAAACATCATATATACATGCTCACTAGCATTCTTAAACAAGCAATACATGCTTTCATATCATTACATGTCATATTGGCCTCAAGTGATAAGTTCCATCTTTTAAAAACAAGATCAACATAAGACTCACACATGGACTTTTAAACACCATTGTGATCTTATAATTCTCAAGAACCACACAAGGACTTTTAACCACCTTTGTGTTCTTACAAGTTTCACCCCAAGGACTTTTAAACACCTTGGCCCCAAGGACTTTTAAACACCTTGGCCCATGGACTTTTAAACACCATGCCAAGGACCACACAAGGAATTTTAACCACCTTTGTGTCCTTAACAAGAACCATCCAAGGACTTTTAACCACCTTGATGTTCTTAAGTAACAAGGCTCACTCAAGGACTTTTAACCACCTTAGTGACCTTAACAAGAATCATCATGGACTTTTAACCACCATGAAGTTCTTAGAAACCACAAGGCTCACTCAAGGACTTTTAACCACCTTAGTGACCTTAACCTTTTCAAAACATCACTTGCCAATATACATCATTATCATCAAATAATCCACTGTTTTAAAGCATTAAACCAAGCCATAAACATCATGCATTTATAAGCATCAAACCACATTTTAACAATGCTCAAAAACAAGGAACTCTTACCTTGAGCTTCCTTCAACATATGGCTTACAAAATCAGCAATAACCATGCTAAATCATGCTTTCAAAACAGAATTTAAATAATGCAATAAACCACATTGCATTACAACCAAACCATGGCCACCACTAGAGAGTTTTTCCGAAAACTTACACTTGAGCTTAGCAAAGTTGTTTAGACTTAAACTAAGCTCCCAAGACATTGGTTTCAAAGCCGAAAACCCAATTTCACTCACCGATTCCACTTCGCCTCTTGCCGAAGCACAAATCAAGCTTCCGGATCACCACCACTTGGATCCAAAGATGACTCCCCTGTTTTAAACACATCAAAGCAGAGGATTAATGCATCATCATGCATTAATAGCTTCAATGAAAGCACCTAAACTCGCTGCTCTCATCCACACTCCATTTTCGGCCACCAAACACAACCGAAAATGCATCCAAACCACTCCTCAACAAAGCCCAGCCATAAACCATCAAAACTAAACATCCTTTAGCATCATTTAACATCTAAAAAGAACCTATTAACATCCTTATACCTCCAGCAACATCAGATCCACAAGATCACTCCAAAAACAACCAAGAATCACAAGCTAAACTTAGGAAATTCAACCTATCCGGGATTGCATTAATCAAAGCTCAATTTCTAATCAATTTAATATTCATTTATCATCAAAAACACACCTCAAATCACTGCTTTAAAAATCCAACGAAAATTCACCAAAAATCACCAAATCTTGCATTTTAAGCCAAGATCCATTATACAACTTAAAAGCCATTTATAAAACATCAATTTAGGATTGAGAACTTAGGAATTTCAGTAAAGAACTGAGAGTTTAGAGGAGAAGGACGTTCTTACCTCCAAACTTGAGTTTCTCCTCTTTTAGAACCAAAAACCTTGATGAATCAAGTAGCAAATGGTGAGGTTTTGTTGATGAGATGATTAGCAATCAAAAGAGAGTTGAAAGGAGAGATTTAGGTGACAAAATCAGAAGAAATTCTCTGGAGAGAAAGTGTTTGGGTTGAGAGAAAATGAGAGAAAAGGAAAATTGGAAAATATGGAAAGTTAGTTGCAAAATAGTAAAATGACTTCCCTCCACTTTTCTTTTATTTAAAACTCAGAATTAAATCATAAAATATCTTAGAAAAATCTGGAGAAACTCCCTTTGGGTAAATAGCTCCTTAAAGATTCAAAGTTTCAATCCTTTTTAAAACAGTCACGCAACTTTCAAAAATTACATTTTGGTCACTAGCCAAAATGTCACCCTTCCAAAACTCATTTTGTAAAATTGATTTCACAGTTCACTTATATATATTAAAAGATGATTTTAGAACATTTTTCCATATTTTTAATGCAACCCGAACTAGGCTTTCCTAATTTCACCCTTTTTAGATTCGAACAGCACTTTGACCGAACCGGTCAACACCCAAAACTTTTAAGCCCAAAACCGGGGCGTTACAACTCTCCCCCTTAAGAAATTTCGTCCCCGAAATTTACCTGAAGGAAAGAGATAAGGAAACTGCTTCAGCATGTCTTCCTTCCGCTCCCACGTGGCTTCCTCAACACCTCGATGCTTCCACAGCACCTTCACCAACTCAATGGTCTTGCCACGAAGAACCTTGCTATCCGAATCCAGAACCTTCACCGGTTCCTCATCATAGGTCAAATCCGGATTCAAATCCACTTCCTCCACAGGCATCACATGCGAAGGATCAGATCTATACTTCCGGAGCATAGAAACATGGAACACATCATGAATCTTCTCCAACTCTTGAGGTAGCCTCAACTTGTACGCAACAGGACCCACACGCTCAACCACCTCGTATTGTCCAATGTACCTAGGGCTCAACTTACCCTTCCAGCCAAACCTCATCACCTTCTTCCAAGGAAAAACCTTCAAGAACACACGGTCGCCCACCGCATACTCAACCTCCTTACGCTTCAAATCCGCGTAAGACTTTTGCCGATCAGAAGCTGCCTTCAGACGCTCACAAATGAGCTTCACTTTCTCGGTGGTTCCTTTTAACAAAGTCGGCATCGAAACCAACTTCTGACCCGTTTCAGCCCAACAAAGAGGAGTCCTACACTTCCTCCCGTACAAAGCCTCATATGGTGCCATCTGTATACTCGCCTGATAACTATTGTTATAAGCAAACTCTACCAAAGGCAAATGCTTCTCCCAAGAGCCCTGAAACTCAATCACGCAGCACCTCAACATATCCTCTAGAATCTGAATAACACGCTCAGACTGACCATCTGACTGAGGATGATAGGATGTACTGAAGTTCAACCTTGTACCCAAAGCTTGATGTAAACACTGCCAAAACCGCGATGTGAACCTCGGATCCCTATCCGACACAATCGACTTAGGCACACCATGCAGCCGCACAATCTCAGCAATGTACAGCTCTGCCAGCTTATCCAAAGAGAACGTAGTATGCATAGGCAAGAAATGCGCACAGTTCGTCAAGCGATCCACAACCACCCAAACCGAATTCTTCTTTGATGGTGACAAAGGCAACCCAGATACAAAATCCATGGTAACCCTTTCCCACTTCCATTCAGGGATTCTCAACGATTGCAACAAACCTGAAGGAACCTGATGCTCAGCCTTAACTCGCTGACACACCAAACACTTGCTCACAAACTCCGCAACATCCTTTCTCAAACCCACCAAATAGTACTCATCACGAAGATCACGATACATCTTAGTACTACCAGGGTGCATAGCAAAAGGACTACTATGACCTTCAGTCAGAATAGCACGCCTCAACTCAGCATCACTGGGCACTACTATCCGACTCCCAAAACACAACACACCATCATCATTAAAACAGAAATCCGAAGGCCTACCCTCCGCGATATCCCGAACATGCGGTACCAAAGAATCATCCAGCAACTGCTTTTCTTTGATCAGCTGAACCAAAGATGGCTACACTTGCAACTCAGCTATAAGACCACCATCACGTGAAATACTCAAGCTAGCAAACATAGCTCTCAGCTCAACAGCTACCTTCCTGCTCAAGGCATCCGCAACAACATTAGCCTTCCCAGGATGATACTCAATCGTTAGATCATAATCCTTGAGCAACTCCAACCAACGCCGCTGCCTAAGATTCAACTCCTTCTGAGACATCAAATACCTCAAACTCTTGTGATCCGTGTACACAGTACACTTCTCACCATACAGATAATGCCTCCAGATCTTCAGAGCAAAAACCACCGCAGCCAGCTCAATATCATGCGTAGGATAATTGCGCTCATGCACCTTCAATTGCCGCGATGCATAAGCAACCACCTTACCCTCTTGCATCAGCACACATCCCAAACCAACATAGGACGCGTCACTATACACCACAAACTCTTTCCCTGATTCAGGCTGAACCAAGATAGGAGCTTGCGTCAAAGCCGCCTTAAGCTTCTCAAAAGCCTGCTGTCTCGCTTCCGTCCATTCATACTTAACATCCTTCTGCAACAGCTTCGTCAAAGGTGCAACAATCTTAGAAAACCCATCCACAAACCTCTAGTAGTATCCCGCCAAACCAAGGAAACTACGTACCTCATGAACAGACTTAGGAACCTTCCAGTTCATCACCGCCTCAATCTTCTGAGGATCAACACGAATCCCCTCAGCATAAACCACATGCCCAAGAAACACCACCTCCTTAAGCCAGAACTCACACTTGCTCAGCTTAGCATAAAGTTGATTCTCCAACAAAGCTTGCAAAACAATCCTCAAATGCTCTTCATGCTCCTCCTCAGTACGCGAGTACACGAGGATATCATCAATGAATACCACAACGAACTTATCCAGGTATTCATGAAACACACGGTTCATCATGTCCATAAAAGCAGCAGGAGCATTTGTCAAACCAAACGGCATCACAAGGAACTCATAATGCCCATACCTTGTCCTGAAAGCTGTCTTAGGCACATCCACATCCTTCACCTTCAACTGGTAATACCCTGACCTCAAGTCAATCTTAGAGAACACAGCTGCTCCCCGAAATTGATGAAAGAGATCATCAATCCTCGGCAATGGATACCGATTCTTGATAGTCAACTTGTTCAGCTGACGATAATCAATGCACATCCTCATAGTTCCATCCTTCTTCTTCACAAACAAGACCGGTGCTCCCCAAGGTGACACACTCGGCCGGATGAAACCACGATCAAGCAGCTCTTGCAACTGCGTCTTCAGCTCCTTCAGCTCCTTAGGTGCCATTCTATAAGGGGTAATGGACACAGGAGTCGTATTCTCATAAAGCTCAATTTCAAACTCCACCTCGCGATTAGGAGGTAAACCAGGCAACTCCTCAGGAAACACTCTAGGAAACTCCTTCACAACTCTGATATCTTGCACCCGCAACTCCTTAGAACTAGCATTCATCACAAAAGCTAGATAAGCTTCACAACCTTGCCTCAGCATCCTGCTCGCCTCCAAGGTAGAAACCACATTGGCAAGAAACTTCACATTCTCACCAACCACAACAACTTCATAATCATCCGCAAGCTTCAGTGAAACTCGCTTATTTTTACAATCCACAACAGCACGATGCTCAGCAAGCCAATCCATACCAAGGATTACATCAAAACCATAGAAAGGTAGCTCCATAAGGTCAACATGAAAAACATGCTCTTGAACAACCAAGGGACACCTTCTATAAAGCTTTCGAGTCACAACAGTCTCACCAAAAGAACTAGTGACACGAACACCAACATCCAAAGACTCAACAGGCAAACCAAGCAATTCAGCATGCTCACGCAAAATATATGAATGCGTAGATCCAGAATCTATCAAGGAAAGTAATGACAAGGATTGCAAAGTAAAGGTACCTGCAATCACATCCGCGTCATTCCTCCCCTCACGCTGAGCATACACCCTAGCTTGACCCCCACCTTCAGGCTGAATAGCCACAACATGGGCCACTCCTCGACCACCTTCCTCTCTCCGCTGAAAATTACCAAGGCCGCGCCCACGACCTCTCTGCGGAGCAGCAACAACAGGAGCACGCACTTGGCCACCAGCCAACATAGGACAATCTCGCCTCAAATGATCTGCAGATCCACAACTCCAGCATCCATTACCAGTTGCCGCAATAGGAGCTTGCACCTCCCTCACAGCACGAGGACAATCACGCTTCATGTGGCCACGTGAACCACAAATCCAACAAGCACTCGGATCAGCTCTAGCATTGCCTCCCCTAGCAGATGCACCACCACCTCTCTTAGCTGCAGACTGATACTTCTGATCACGTCCCCTCTTGTTCCGTCCACCACCGAAACTATATTCAGCTGCTCGCTTTCCAGCACTTGAACCAACACTCTTAGCAGATAAACCCAAGTTCATCTCAATATCCTTAGCTCGGCCCACCAGCACATCAAAATCATCATACTCGGTAGCCAACACATACATTTTCACCTCCGTCACTAAACCATAACGGAACCTTTCGCACCTCGCCCGCTCATCAGGTACCAGCTCAGGTGCATACTGACTGAGTCGCACAAACTGCACCTCATACTCAGCCACAGTCATGCTCCCTTGGGTAAGAGACATGAACTCACGCTTCTTTTCATCAAGATATCTCACACCAAGATACCTTCTCTTGAACACATTCTGAAAGAATGTCCAAGTTACATCAGCTTCAGCCATCCCAACAATAGTGGTCGTCCACCATGTATAAGCATCATCCTGTAGCAAAGATACTACACAACCCAGCTTTTGCACATCAGTGCAACTCATCTGACCCAATATCCTCTTGGTACTCTCTAACCAAGCTTCAGAACCTTCAGCAGACATACCCCTGAACTCAGTCCCACCAAGACTACGCAAACGCTCCAAAGGTAGTCTAACTCCAGCATCTCCCTGATGCCCAGCTCCTTGAGCTCCAGCTACTGTCGCTCGAAAAGCACCCGCAATAGCTTGTACCAACATAGACATGTCAGGCATAGCTTGCCCCTGCCCAACCTCAGGACCAGCAGCTCCAGCACCAGCTGCAGCTTCAGCTCTTTCTCCCTCAGCACCACCACCACCAGGTGGAGGAGGAGGTAACAGCGCACTACCCGCATTTTCCTCATTTTCATTCTCATTAGGAGCCGTAGCTTGCACATTACTTCTCAACTCTCTACGTGGTGCCATACTTTTACCATGCAATCACAATGCAAATAAACAAAGTCAGGTCCAGCAAGGTAAGCAATCCAAGTATTCAAGCTCAATTTCATTCAAAATCAACATCATTTCATTAGCTTTGATTCGGCAATGGGTACCCACAACATGCTTCATCACAGGCATATAACTCAATTACATCAAAATCACATACCACTCATCATGCTTTCACTCAACAAGCATACAAGGCATACATACTTCAATCATGCACACATTCATTCCCAATTACTCGAGAACTCAGCTCTGATACCACCAAATGTAACCCCCTTAACCCGGCCTAGACGGTTGACCCGAATTAAGAAAGTCACACGGGGAAAACCAAAGTCAACCCGAAAGTCAACCTTGATTAACAACCCTTTTTTTCTTTTTAACTTGTCTAGATGCACATTAACCCTAGTTATGATCACACAAACGACATACTCAAAGATCATAAACATCAGAGATCAAACAGGGACCCAATTGAACAAATTACAACTTTAGGGACCAAATTGTAAATTCTGTAAATTATAAGGCCTTCATCCAAATTAAACTTACCATCTTGAAATTAGTCAGGTTTCATGCTTCTCTGTAAATTTTCAGCTCAAATGGACTTCCCAAACTCATACAATTGCACAAACAAGATTCAGGACCAAAGTGTAAACATTCCAAAACATTTAACTGCCTATGTCAGCCCCCAACGGTCAGATGTTCCGAAACAGGGAGAGCCTGTTTCGAAACGCGGGGCCGTTCCGCAACGCGTACCGAAATGGTGGCTGGCAGAGGGCTTTCCGTTTCGAAACGATGCCTACCGTTTCGGACGCCTGGGCTTATTTAAGGCACCCGTTCCGGAACGGTAGCCACTGTTCCGAAACAGCCTGCACAGAATGCAGCAAAAGGCTTCCTTAAACATGCAATTGATCAACCATCCATGCTCCAAATGCTACCAAACTTTACCAGCAACAAATTCAACATACAAGAGACATATTTGCATCAACAATTCAACATTATAACATCATATATGAAAAGCCCCAATTCTAATAGCATGCTTCCTACACAAGCTAACCATTCAAGCATAAACCTCCAAAACAACATGTATTGGCCAAATACAAAACTAGCATTTCCAACAACATTAAACATACTTAGGGAGTTCAAAACATCTCCCAAAACATTCACAAAGGTCCCCGTTGCCAAATACCAAAAGCTAAAGTGTATAAGAAAACCTTCCCATACTTTGAGCTTAACTTCCACTTGATTGCTTGCCTTCCTTGCTGCCCTTAAGTACCTTAATGATCTGCATTATTGGTTTAAGAAAACGAAAGAGAGCGTAAGCAAAAGCTTAGTGAGGAATGCTCATTAAAACCATTCAATAATGCATTTATAATACACTTAATAAATCATACTTCAAAACATCATATATACATGCTCACTAGCATTCTTAAACAAGCAATACATGCTTTCATATCATTACATGTCATATTGGCCTCAAGTGATAAGTTCCATCTTTTAAAAACAAGATCAACATAAGACTCACACATGGACTTTTAAACACCATTGTGATCTTATAATTCTCAAGAACCACACAAGGACTTTTAACCACCTTTGTGTTCTTACAAGTTTCACCCCAAGGACTTTTAAACACCTTGGCCCATGGACTTTTAAACACCATGCCAAGGACCACACAAGGAATTTTAACCACCTTTGTGTCCTTAACAAGAACCATCCAAGGACTTTTAACCACCTTGATGTTCTTAAGTAACAAGGCTCACTCAAGGACTTTTAACCACCTTAGTGACCTTAACAAGAATCATCATGGACTTTTAACCACCATGAAGTTCTTAGAAACCACAAGGCTCACTCAAGGACTTTTAACCACCTTAGTGACCTTAACCTTTTCAAAACATCACTTGCCAATATACATCATTATCATCAAATAATCCACTGTTTTAAAGCATTAAACCAAGCCATAAACATCATGCATTTATAAGCATCAAACCACATTTTAACAATGCTCAAAAACAAGGAACTCTTACCTTGAGCTTCCTTCAACATATGGCTTACAAAATCAGCAATAACCATGCTAAATCATGCTTTCAAAACAGAATTTAAATAATGCAATAAACCACATTGCATTACAACCAAACCATGGCCACCACTAGAGAGTTTTTCCGAAAACTTACACTTGAGCTTAGCAAAGTTGTTTAGACTTAAACTAAGCTCCCAAGACATTGGTTTCAAAGCCGAAAACCCAATTTCACTCACCGATTCCACTTCGCCTCTTGCCGAAGCACAAATCAAGCTTCCGGATCACCACCACTTGGATCCAAAGATGACTCCCCTGTTTTAAACACATCAAAGCAGAGGATTAATGCATCATCATGCATTAATAGCTTCAATGAAAGCACCTAAACTCGCTGCTCTCATCCACACTCCATTTTCGGCCACCAAACACAACCGAAAATGCATCCAAACCACTCCTCAACAAAGCCCAGCCATAAACCATCAAAACTAAACATCCTTTAGCATCATTTAACATCTAAAAAGAACCTATTAACATCCTTATACCTCCAGCAACATCAGATCCACAAGATCACTCCAAAAACAACCAAGAATCACAAGCTAAACTTAGGAAATTCAACCTATCCGGGATTGCATTAATCAAAGCTCAATTTCTAATCAATTTAACATTCATTTATCATCAAAAACACACCTCAAATCACTGCTTTAACAGATCAAACGAAAATTCACCAAAAATCACCAAATCTTGCATTTTAAGCCAAGATCCATTATACAACTTAAAAGCCATTTATAAAACATCAATTTAGGATTGAGAACTTAGGAATTTCAGTAAAGAACTGAGAGTTTAGAGGAGAAGGACGTTCTTACCTCCAAACTTGAGTTTCTCCTCTTTTAGAACCAAAAACTGTAACCCCCTTAACTCGGCCTAGACGGTTGACCCGAATTAAGAAAGTCACACGGGGAAAACCAAAGTCAACCCGAAAGTCAACCTTGATTAACGACCCTTTTTTTTCTTTTTAATCTTATCTGGATGAACATTAACCCTTATTGTGATCACACAAACAACATACTCAAAGATCACAAACACCAGAGATCAAACAGGGGCCCAATTGAACAAATTACAACTTTAGGGACCAAATTGTAATTTCTGATAAATATGAGGACTTAGTCCAAAATAAAGTTACCATCTAGAAATTAGTCAGGTTTCATGCTTCTCTGTGAAATTTCAGCTTAAAAGGACTTCCCAAACTCATTCAATTGCATAAACAAGATTCAGGACCAAAACGTAAACAAAGCAAAACAATAAAAGATACTTTTAACTGAATTTAACGGTCTGGTATCGATACGCCAGGTGTCGTATCGATACGCGGGGAAGGCAGTAACCAAACTTCAGAGACGGTATCGATACGAGTTTCCCCGTACCGATACGGCATTCATACGGTATCGATACCCATTCAACCGTACCGATACGCCTGGGCAGAAATGTGCATATTTGGCTCAGGCGTATCGATACGCAAGCCCGAGTACCGATACCCCTGCCTGAAATCGATTCAAAAACAACATCAAACATGCTTCAAACTTCAAATTAGCAACATCAAACCATATCACAATAAACAACCCTCATACAAGGACCATGAATGCATCATCAATTCAGCATATAACCATCACATATGAAAAACCCCAATTTATATGGCATGCTTCCTACTTAAGCTATCCATTCATGCATAAACCTTCATAAACAAGCAATATTAAGCTAATCCAAAAACCAGCAATTCAAACAACATTCAACATACTTAGGGAGTCTCAAACACCTACCAAAACATATACATTGGTCCCCCATTGCCAAATCAACCAAAAGCTAAAAGTACTTGTAAAACCTTCATACATTGAGCTTTACTTGAACTTGATTGCTTGCCCTCTCTTGCTGCCCCTCGAGGTACTCTAATGCTCTGCATTATTGAATTAAGGAAACGAGAGAGAGTAAGCAAAAGCTTAGTGAGGCATGCCCTTTAAAAACAATTCAATAATGCAATTAAAACCATTTATAGACACGATTAAAATCAACCTTTGCACATGCTCAAAAGCATACTTAAAACAAGCATTCTCATGCTTCAATATAATCATTTAAACAAGCATCTCATGCTTCAACATAATCATTAAAACAAGCATCTCATGCTTCATAATATTCTCAACATGTCATATTGGCTCAAGTGATACATTTCATTTATTAAAACAAGTTCACAACTTTCCCCAAGGACTTTTAAACACCTTGGCCCCAAGGACTTTTAAACACCTTGGCCATGGACTTTTAAACACCATGAATAAGGACCACACAAGGACTTTTAACCACCTTTGTGTCCAATGCTTGAATCACCCCAAGGACTTTTAAACACCTTGGCCCCAAGGACTTTTAAACACCTTGGCCCCATGGACTTTTAAACACCATGGAAAGGAGCACCTAAGGACTTTTAACCACCTTAGTGTCCGCAACAAGATTCATCCAAGGACTTTTAACCACCTTGATGATCTTAAATAACAAGGCTCACTCAAGGACTTTTAACCACCTTAGTGACCTTCACTTTTACAAAACATCACTTGCCAATATACATATTTTACATCATATAATCCACTGTTTTAAAGCATTAAGCCAAGCCATTTTCATCATGCATTTCAAAGCATTAAACCACATCATTACAATGTATAAAATCAAGGAACTCCTACCTAGAGTTACCCTCAACACATAGCTTAAAACATCAGCAATTATCATGCTAAAACATGCTTTCAAAACAGTAATTAAAACATGCAATCATCATTTTGCATCACATCCAAGTCATGGCCACCACTAGAGAGTAAATCCGAAAACTTACACTTGAGCTTAGCAAAGTTGTTTAGACTTAAACTAAGCTCCCAAAACCTTCAACCCTTGGTTTTAAAGCTGAAAATCCATTTTCACAAATGCACTCACCGATTTCCACTTTGCTTCAAGCTAAAGCACCAAATCAAGCCTCCGGATCCACAATTCTTGGATCCAAGGATGCCTCCCCTGTTTCAACACATTAAAGCAGAGGATTAATGCATCATCATGCATTAATTGCTTCAATGAAAGCACCTAAACTCGCTGCTCTCACATAACCTCCATTTTCGGCCACCAAACACAACCGAAAATGCATCCAAAACACTTCCAAACAAAGCCCAGCCATAAACCAGCAAATCCACACTTCCATTAACATCATATAACATCTAAAAACAACCTAACAACATCCTTATACCTCCAGCAACACCAGATCACCACGATCACCTCAAAAACTACCTTAAAACACAAGCTAAACTTAGGAAACTCAACCTATCCGGGTTTGCATCAATCAAAACTCATTTCCTTATCAATTTAGAGATCATTTAACATCAAAAACACCTCTCAAATCACAAATCTAACAGATCTAACGAAAATCATGTGAAATCATCAAAATCTTGCATAATTAGCCAAGATCCATAAATCAACTTAAAAGCCTTTAATTAAACATCAATTTAGGATTGAAAACTTAGGAATTTCATTAAACAACTTGAAGTTCAGAGGAGAAGGACGTTCTTACCTCCAAACTTGAGTTTCTCCTCTTTTTGGAATGAAAATCCTTGATGAAACTTGTAGCAATTGAAGAGGTTTTGAAGATAAGTTGATTTGCAATCAATTGAGAGTTGAAAGGAGGATTTTAGGTGAGAAAATCAGAAACAAAACTCTGGAAATGGAGTGTTTGGGTTGAGAGAAAAAGAGAGAAAGAAAATGAGAAGTTAGTTGAGAAAATGACTAAAATGAGTTTTCCCTCCTTTATGAAATCTTTAAAATCAGAATTATAACTCAAAATATCTTAGAAAAATCTGGAGAAACTCCCTTTGGGTAAATAGCTCCTTAAAGATTCAAAGTTTCAACACTTTATAAAACAGCCACCAAACTTTCAAAAATTACATTTTGGTCACCAGCCAAAATGTCACACTTCCAAAACTCATTTTCCAAAATTGATTTCACAGTTCACTTAATTATATTAAAAGATGATTTTAGAACATTTTTCCATATTTTTAATGCAACCCGAACTAGGCTTTCCTAATTTAACCTCTTACGATTCGAACAGCACTTTGACCGACCGGTCAACGCCCAAGACTTCTAAGCCCAAAACCGGGGCGTTACAACTCTCCCCCCTTAAGAAATTTCGTCCTCGAAATTTACCTGAAGGAAAGAGATAAGGAAACTGCTTCAACATGTCTTTCTTCCGCTCCCACGTGGCTTCCTCAACACCTCGATGCTTCCACAGCACCTTCACCAACTCAATGGTCTTGCCACGAAGAACCTTACTATCTGAATCCAGAACCTTCACCGGTTCCTCATCATAGGTCAAATCCGGATTCAATTCCACTTCCTCCACAGGCATCACATGCGAAGGATCAGATCTATACTTCCGGAGCATAGAAACATGGAACACATCATGAATCTTCTCCAGCTCCTGAGGTAACCTCAACCGATACGCAACAGGACCCACACGCTCAACAACCTCATACGGTCCAATGTATCTAGGGCTCAGCTTACCCTTCCGGCCAAACCTCATCACCTTCTTCCAAGGCGAAACCTTCAAGAACACACGATCACCCACCGCATACTCTATCTCCTTACGCTTCAAATCCGCGTAAGATTTCTGCCGGTCAGAAGCAGCCTTCAACCGCTCACAAACGAGCTTCACCTTCTCGGTGGTTCCTTTCAACAAAGCCGGAATCGAAACCAACTTTTGACCAGTTTCAGCCCAACAAAGAGGAGTCCTACACCTCCTCCCATATAGAGCCTCATAAGGTGCCATCTGTAAACTCGCCTGATAACTATTGTTATAAGCGAACTCAACCAAAGGCAGATGCTTCTCCCAAGAACCTTGGAACTCTATCACCCAGCATCTCAACATATCCTCCAAAATCTGAATAACTCGCTCAGACTGACCATCCGACTGAGGATGATAGGATGTACTGAAATGCAACCTTGTACCCAGAGCTTGATGCAAACACTGCCAGAAACGCGATGTGAACCTCGGATCCCTATCCGACACAATCGACTTAGGCACACCATGCAACCTCACAATCTCAGCAATGTACAGCTCTGCCAACTTATCCAAAGAAAACGTAGTATGCACAGGCAAGAAATGCGCACACTTCGTCAGGCGATCCACATTCACCCAAAAAGAATTCTTCTTCGACGGAGACAAAGGTAAACCAGATACAAAATCCATGGTAACCCTCTCCCACTTCCATTCAGGGATTTTCAACGGTTGCAACAAACCAGAAGGAACCTGATGTTCAGCCTTAACTCGCTGTCACACCAAACACTTGCTCACAAACTCTGCAACATCCTTCTTCAAACCCACCCAATAGTACTCATCACGAAGATCACGATACATCTTAGTACTACCAGGGTGCATAGCAAAAGGACTACTATGACCTTCAGTCAGAATAGCACACCTCAACTCAGCATCAGCAGGCACTACTATCCGACTACCAAAACACAACACTCCATCCTCATTAAAGCAGAAATCTGAAGGTCTACCCTCCGCGATATCCTGAACATGAGACACCAAGGAATCATCCAACAACTGCTTATCCTTGATCAACTGAACCAACTATGGTTTCACCTGCAACTCAGCAACAAGACCACCATCTCGCGATATGCTCAAGCTAGCAAACATAGCTCTCAGCTCAACAGCTACCTTCCTACTCAAGGCATCCGCAACAACATTAGCCTTTCCAGGATGATACTCTATCGTCAGATCATAATCCTTGAGCAACTCCAACCAACGCCGCTGCCTAAGATTCAACTCCTTCTGAGACATCAGATACCTCAAACTCTTGTGATCCGTGTACACAGTACACTTCTCACCATACAGATAATGCCTCCAGATCTTCAGAGCAAAAACCACTGCAGCCAGCTCAATATCATGTGTAGGATAATTGCGCTCATGCACCTTCAACTGCCGCGACGCATAAGCCACAACCTTACCCTCTTGCATCAGCACACACCCCAAACCAACATAGGATGCATCACTGTAGACCACAAACTCTTTCCCTGATTCAGGCTGAATCAAGATAGGAGCTTGAGTCAAAGCCATCTTCAGCTTCTCAAAAGCCTGCTGTCTCGCTTCTGTCCACTCATACTTAACATCTTTCTGCAACAACTTCGTCAAAGGAGCAGCAATCTTGGAAAAACCATCCACAAACCTTCGGTAGTATCCTGCCAAACCAAGGAAACTACGAACCTCCGGAACAGACTTAGGAACTTTCCAGTTCATCACCGCTTCGATCTTCTAAGGATCAACACGAATCCCTTCAGCTGAGACCACATGTCCAAGAAACACCACCTCCCTAAGCCAAAACTCACACTTGCTCAGCTTAGCATAAAGCTGATTCTCCAACAAAGCTTGCAGCACAATCCTCAAATGCCCTTCATGCTCTTCCTCAGTACGCGAGTACACAAGGATATCATCAATGAACACCACAACGAACTTGTCCAGGTATTCATGAAAAACACGATTCATCATGTCCATGAAAGCAGCAGGAGCATTTGTCAACCCAAACGGCATCACAAGAAACTCATAATGCCCATACCTTGTCCTGAAAGCTGTCTTAGGCACATCTACATCCTTCCCCTTCAACTGATAATACCCTGACCTCAAGTCAATCTTAGAGAACACAGCAGCTCCCCGAAATTGATCAAAGAGATCATCAATCCTCGGCAAAGGATACCGATTCTTGATAGTCAACTTGTTCAGCTGACGGTAATCAAAGCACATCCTCATCGTGCCATCTTTCTTCTTCACAAACAAGACAGGAGCACCCCAAGGCGACACACTCGGCCGGATGAAACCACGATCAAGCAGCTCTTGCAACTGCGTCTTCAGCTCCTTCAGCTCCTTAGGTGCCATTCTATAGGGAGTAATGGACACAGGAGTTGTATTCTCATACAGCTCAATTCCAAACTCCACCTCACGATTAGGAGGTAAACCAGGCAACTCCTCAGGAAAAACATCAGGAAACTCCTTCACAACCCTGATATCATGCACCCTCAACTCCTTAGAACAAGGATTCATCACAAAAGCCAGATAAGCTTCACAACCTTGCCTCAGCATCCTACTCGCCTCCAAGGTAGAAACAACATTGGCAAGAAACTTCACATTCTCACCAACCACCACCACCTCATAATCATCCGCAAGCTTAAGCGAAACCCGCTTATTCTCGCAATCCACAACAGCACGATGCTCAGCAAGCCAATCCATACCAAGGATTACATCAAAACCATAAAAGGGCAACTCCATAAGATCAACATGAAAAACATGCTCTTGAACAACCAAAGGACACCTTCTATAAAGCTTACGAGTCACAACAGTTTCACCAAAAGAACTAGTGACTCTAACACCAACATCCAAAGACTCAACAGGCAAACCAAGCAATTCAGCATGCTCACGCAAAATGTATGAATGCGTAGATCCAGAATCAATCAAAGAAAGCAATGACAAGGATTGCAAAGTAAAGGTACCTGCAATCACATCTGCATCATTCCTTCCTTCGCGCTGAGCATACACTCTCGCCTGGCCTCCACCCTCAGGCTGAATAGCTACAACATGAGCTACTCCGCGACCACCTTCCTCACGCCTCTGAAAATTACCACGGCCACGCCCACGACCTCTCTGTGGTGCTGCAACAACAGGAGCACGCTCTTGTCCACCATCCATCCTCGGACAATCTCGCCTCAAGTGGTCAGCAGAACCACAATTCCATCACTCATAACCAGCTGCCACTACAGGAGCTTGCACCTCCCTCCCAGCACGAGGACAGTCACGCTTCAAGTGACCACGTGAACCGCAAATCCAACAAGCACTAGGGTCAGCTCTAGCATTACCACCCCTAGCAGGTGCACCTCCACCTCTTTTAGCTGAGGACTGAAACCTCTGATCGCGCCCCCTCTTGTTCCGTTCACCGGAACTATACTCAGCAGCTCTCTTCCCAGAACTCGCTCCAGCACCCTTCGCAGACAAACTCAGATTCATCTCTATGTCCTTGGATCGACTAACCAACACATCAAAATCATTGTACTCAGCAGCCAACATGTAGGTCTTTACTTCCGTCACTAAGCCATAACGGAACCTTTCGCACCTCTCACGCTCATCAGGTATCAGCTCCGGTGCATACTGACTGAGACGTACGAACTGTACTTCATACTCAGCCACACTCATGCTCCCTTGGGTCAGAGACATGAATTCACGCTTTTTCTCATCCAGATATCTCACTCCCAGATATCTCCTCTTGAACGCATTCTGAAAGAATGTCCAAGTGATGTCAGCTTCATCCATTCCAGAGATTGTGGTCGTCCACCACGTATAAGCATCGCCTTGCAGCAAAGACACCACACACCCCAACTTTTGCACATCAGTGCAGCTCATCTGTCCCAAGACACGCTTGCTACTTTCCAGCCAAGCTTCCGACCTCTCAGCTGACCTACCCCTAAACTCAGTCCCACCAAGACTGCGCAGACGCTCTAAGGGTAGTCTCACACCAGCATCTCCCTGATGCCCAGCTCCTTGAGCTCCAGCTACTGCTGCTCGAAAAGCACCCGCAATAGCTTGCACCAGCATCGTCATGTCAGGCATCGCTTGCCCCTGACCAACCTCAGGTCCTGCAGCTCTAGCACCAGCTGCCTCAGCTCCAGCTCTTTCCCTCTCCGCACCACCACCACCAGGTGGAGGAGGAGGTAACACAGCACTACCCGTATTTTCCTCATTCACATTCCCTTCCGGGGTCGTAGCTCTCACGCTACTCCTTAACTCTCTACGTGGTGCCATACTTTTACCATGCATAACTATACAAAATAAAACAAGGTCAGGACCAGCAAGGTAAGCAATTTCAAGTATTCAAGCTCAATTTCTTTCAAAATCAACTTCATTTCTTTAGCTTTTGTTTGGAAATGGGTACCCTCATTATGCATCATCACAGCATACATCTCAAAAGCATCAACATCTCAAGCCACTGAACATGCTTTCAAACAACAAGCATACATGCTAAACATACTTCAATCATGCATACATTCATTCCCAATTACTCGAGAACTCAGCTCTGATACCACCAAATGTAACCCCCTTAACCCGGCCTAGACGATTGACCCGAATTAAGAAAGTCACACGGGGAAAAACCAAAGTCAACCCGAAAGTCAACCTTGATTAACGACCCTTTTTTTTCTTTTTAATCTTATCTGGATGCACATTAACCCTTATTGTGATCACACAAACAACATACTCAAAGATCACAAACACCAGAGATCAAACAGGGGCCCAATTGAACAAATTACAACTTTAGGGACCAAATTGTAATTTCTGATAAATATGAGGACTTAGTCCAAAATAAAGTTACCATCTAGAAATTAGTCAGGTTTCATGCTTCTCTGTGAAATTTCAGCTCAAAAGGACTTCCCAAACTCATTCAATTGCATAAACAAGATTCAGGACCAAAACGTAAACAAAGCAAAACAATAAAAGATACTTTTAACTGAATTTAACGGTCTGGTATCGATACGCCAGGTGTCGTATCGATACGCGGGGAAGGCAGTAACCAAACTTCAGAGATGGTATCGATACGAGTTTCCCCGTACCGATACGGCATTCATACGGTATCGATACCCATTCAACCGTACCGATACGCCTGGGCAGAAATGTGCATATTTGGCTCAGGCGTATCGATACGCAAGCCCGAGTACCGATACCCCTGCCTGAAATCGATTCAAAAACAACATCAAACATGCTTCAAACTTCAAATTAGCAACATCAAACCATATCACAATAAACAACCCTCATACAAGGACCATGAATGCATCATCAATTCAGCATATAACCATCACATATGAAAACCCCCAATTTATATGGCATGCTTCCTACTTAAGTTATCCATTCATGCATAAACCTTCATAAACAAGCAATATTAAGCTAATCCAAAAACCAGCAATTCAAACAACATTCAACATACTTAGGGAGTCTCAAACACCTCCCAAAACATATACATTGGTCCCCCATTGCCAAATCAACCAAAAGCTAAAAGTACTTGTAAAACCTTCATACATTGAGCTTTACTTGAACTTGATTGCTTGCCCTCTCTTGCTGCCCCTCGAGGTACTCTAATGCTCTGCATTATTGAATTAAGGAAATGAGAGAGCGTAAGCAAAAGCTTAGTGAGGCATGCCCTTTAAAAACAATTCAATAATGCAATTAAAACCATTTATAGACACGATTAAAATCAACCTTTGCACATGCTCAAAAGCATACTTAAAACAAGCATTTTCATGCTTCAATATAATCATTTAAACAAGCATCTCATGCTTCAACATAATCATTAAAACAAGCATCTCATGCTTCATAATATTCTCAACATGTCATATTGGCTCAAGTGATACATTTCATTTATTAAAACAAGTTCACAACTTTCCCCAAGGACTTTTAAACACCTTGGCCCCAAGGACTTTTAAACACCTTGGCCATGGACTTTTAAACACCATGAATAAGGACCACACAAGGACTTTTAACCACCTTTGTGTCCAATGCTTGAATCACCCCAAGGACTTTTAAACACCTTGGCCCCAAGGACTTTTAAACACCTTGGCCCCATGGACTTTTAAACACCATGGAAAGGAGCACCTAAGGACTTTTAACCACCTTAGTGTCCGCAACAAGATTCATCCAAGGACTTTTAACCACCTTGATGATCTTAAATAACAAGGCTCACTCAAGGACTTTTAACCACCTTAGTGACCTTCACTTTTACAAAACATCACTTGCCAATATACATATTTTACATCATATAATCCACTGTTTTAAAGCATTAAGCCAAGCCATTTTCATCATGCATTTCAAAGCATTAAACCACATCATTACAATGTATAAAATCAAGGAACTCCTACCTAGAGTTACCCTCAACACATGGCTTAAAACATCAGCAATTATCATGCTAAAACATGCTTTCAAAACAGTAATTAAAACATGCAATCATCATTTTGCATCACATCCAAGTCATGGCCACCACTAGAGAGTAAATCCGAAAACTTACACTTGAGCTTAGCAAAGTTGTTTAGACTTAAACTAAGCTCCCAAAACCTTCAACCCTTGGTTTTAAAGCTGAAAATCCATTTTCACAAATGCACTCACCGATTTCCACTTTGCTTCAAGATAAAGCACCAAATCAAGCCTCCGGATCAACAATTCTTGGATCCAAGGATGCCTCCCCTGTTTCAACACATTAAAGCAGAGGATTAATGCATCATCATGCATTAATTGCTTCAATGAAAGCACCTAAACTCGCTGCTCTCACATAACCTCCATTTTCGGCCACCAAACACAACCGAAAATGCATCCAAAACACTTCCAAACAAAGCCCAGCCATAAACCAGCAAATCCACACTTCCATTAACATCATATAACATCTAAAAACAACCTAACAACATCCTTATACCTCCAGCAACACCAGATCACCACGATCACCTCAAAAACTACCTTAAAACACAAGCTAAACTTAGGAAACTCAACCTATCCGGGTTTGCATCAATCAAAACTCATTTCCTTATCATTTTAGAGATCATTTAACATCAAAAACACCTCTCAAATCACAAATCTAACAGATCTATCGAAAATCATGTGAAATCATCAAAATCTTGCATAATTAGCCAAGATCCATAAATCAACTTAAAAGCCTTTAATTAAACATCAATTTAGGATCGAAAACTTAGGAATTTCATTAAAGAACTTGAAGTTCAGAGAAGAAGGACGTTCTTACCTCCAAACTTGAGTTTCTCCTCTTTTTGGAATGAAAATCCTTGATGAAACTTGTAGCAATTGAAGAGGTTTTGAAGATAAGTTGATTTGCAATCAATTGAGAGTTGAAAGGAGGATTTTAGGTGAGAAAATCAGAAACAAAACTCTGGAAATGGAGTGTTTGGGTTGAGAGAAAAAGAGAGAAAGAAAATGAGAAGTTAGTTGAGAAAATGACTAAAATGAGTTTTCCCTCCTTTATGAAATCTTTAAAATCAGAATTATAACTCAAAATATCTTAGAAAAATCTGGAGAAACTCCCTTTGGGTAAATAGCTCCTTAAAGATTCAAAGTTTCAACCCTTTATAAAACAGCCACCAAACTTTCAAAAATTACATTTTGGTCACCAGCCAAAATGTCACACTTCCAAAACTCATTTTCCAAAATTGATTTCACAGTTCACTTAATTATATTAAAAGATGATTTTAGAACATTTTCCCATATTTTTAATGCAACCCGAACTAGGCTTTCCTAATTTAACCTCTTACGATTCGAACAGCACTTTGACCGACCGGTCAACGCCCAAGACTTCTAAGCCCAAAACCGGGGCGTTACAAAAACCTTGATGAATCAAGTAGCAAATGGTGAGGTTTTGTTGATGAGATGATTAGCAATCAAAAGAGAGTTGAAAGGAGAGATTTAGGTGACAAAATCAGAAGAAATTCTCTGGAGAGAAAGTGTTTGGGTTGAGAGAAAATGAGAGAAAAGGAAAATTGGAAAATATGGAAAGTTAGTTGCAAAATAGTAAAATGACTTCCCTCCACTTTTCTTTTATTTAAAACTCAAAATTAAATCATAAAATATCTTAGAAAAATCTGGAGAAACTCCCTTTGGGTAAATAGCTCCTTAAAGATTCAAAGTTTCAATCCTTTTTAAAACAGTCACGCAACTTTCAAAAATTACATTTTGGTCACTAGCCAAAATGTCACCCTTCCAAAACTCATTTTGTAAAATTGATTTCACAGTTCACTTATATATATTAAAAGATGATTTTAGAACATTTTTCCATATTTTTAATGCAACCCGAACTAGGCTTTCCTAATTTCACCCTTTTTAGATTCGAACAGCACTTTGACCGAACCGGTCAACGCCCAAAACTTCTAAGCCCAAAACCGGGGTGTTACACTGGTCAGGGGCAAGCTGTTCCTGACATGACAGTGCTGATACAAGCTATTGCTGGAGCTTTTCAAGCCGCAGTAGCTGGAGCTCGAGGAGCTGGGCATCAGGAAGATGCTGGAGTTAGACTACCCTTGGAACGCTTACGCAGTATAGGCGGGACTGAGTTCAGGGGTATGTCTGCTGAAGGTTCTGAAGCTTGGCTAGAGAGTACCAAGAGGATCTTGGGTCAGATGAGTTGCACTGATGTGCAAAAGCTGGGTTATGTAGTATCCTTGCTACAAGATGATGCTTATACGTGGTGGAAAACCACTATTGTTGGGATGGCAGAAGTTGACATAACTTGGACATTCTTCCAGAATGCGTTCAAGAGAAGGTATCAAGGTGTGAGGTACCTAGATGAAAAGAAGCGGGAGTTCATGTCTCTTACCCAGGGGAGCATGACTGTGGCTGAGTATGAAGTGCAGTTTGTTCGACTCAGTCAATATGCACCTGAGCTTGTTCCGGATGAGCGAGAAAGGTGTGAAAGGTTCCGTTATGGTTTAGTGACGGAGGTGAAGATGTATGTGTTGGCTGCTGAGTATAGTGATTTTGATGTGCTGGTGGGCCGAGCAAAGGACATTGAGATGAACTTGGGTTTATCTGCTAAAAGTGCTGGTTCTAGTGCTGGAAAGCGAGCTGCTGAATATAGTTCTGGTGGTGGACGGAACATGAGGGGACGTGATCAGAAGTATCAGTCCTCAGTTAAGCGAGGTGGTGGTGCACCTGCACGGGGAGGCAATGCTAGAGCTGATCCGAGTGCATGTTGGACATGTGGTTCACGTGGCCATATGAAATGCAATTGTCCTCGAGCTGTGAGGGAGGTGCAGGCTCCTGTTGCAGCAGCTGGTAATGGGTGCTGGAATTGTGGAGCTATGGATCATATGAGGCGAGAGTGTCCTATGTTGGCTGGTGGCCAAGTGCGTGCTCCTGTTGTTGCTACACCACAGAGAGGTCGTGGGCGCGGCCGTGGTAACTTTCAACGAAGAGAGGAAGGTGGTCGAGGTGTAGCACATGTTGTGGCTATTCAGCCTGAGGGTGGCGGCCAAGCTAGGGTGTATGCTCAGCGGGAGGGAAGGAATGATGCGGATGTGATCGCAGGTACCTTTACTTTGCAATCCTTGTCATTACTCTCCTTGATTGATTCTGGATCTACGCACTCATACATATTGCGTGAGCATGCTTAATTGCTTGGTTTGCCTGTTGAGTCTTTGGATGTTGGTGTACGTGTCACTAGTTCTTTTGGTGAGACTGTTGTGACTCGAAAGCTGTATAAAAGATGTCCTTTGGTTGTTCAAGATCATGTTTTTCATATTGACCTTATGGAATTGCCTTTCTATGGTTTTGATGTAATCCTTGGTATGGATTGGCTTGCTGAGCATCGTGCTGTAGTGGATTGTGAAAATAAGCGGGTTTCGTTGAAGCTTGCGGATGATTATGAGGTGGTTGTGGTTGGTGAGAACGTGAAGTTCCTTTCCAATGTGGTGTCTACCTTGGAGGCGAGCCGGATGCTGAGGCAAGGTTGTGAAGCTTACCTAGCTTTTGTGATGAATCCTAGCTCTAAGGAGTTGTGTGTGCAAGATATCAGGGTTGTACGAGAGTTCCCTGGTGTGTTTCCTGACAAGTTGCCTGGTTTACCTCCTGATCGCGAGGTGGAGTTTGGGATTGAGCTGTATGAGAATACAACTCCTGTGTCCATTACCCCTTATAGAATGGCACCCAAAGAGTTAAAGGAGCTGAAGACGCAATTGCAAGAGTTGCTTGATCGCGGGTTTATTCGGCCAAGTGTGTCACCTTGGGGTGCGCCGGTCTTGTTTGTGAAGAAGAAGGATGGCACTATGAGGATGTGCATTGATTACCGTCAGCTGAACAAATTGACTATCAAGAATCGATATCCTTTGTCGAGAATTGATGATCTCTTTGATCAATTTCGGGGAGCAGCTGTGTTCTCTAAGATTGACTTGAGGTCAGGGTATTACCAGTTGAAGGTCAAGGATGTGGATGTGCCTAAGACAGCTTTCAGGACGAGGTATGGGCATTATGAGTTCCTTGTGATGCCGTTTGGTTTGACCAATGCTCCTGCAGCTTTCATGGACATGATGAATCGGGTGTTTCATGAATACCTGGACAAGTTTGTTGTGGTATTCATCGATGATATCCTCGTGTACTCGCGTACTGAGGAGGAGCATGAAGAGCATTTGAGGATTGTGCTGCAAGCTTTGTTGGAGAATCAGCTTTATGCCAAACTGAGCAAGTGTGAGTTCTGGTTAAGTGAGGTGGTGTTTCTTGGGCATGTGGTTTCTGCTGAGGGGATTCGTGTAGATCCTCAGAATATTGAGGCGGTGATGAACTAGAAGGTTCCTAAGTCTGTTCATGAGGTTCGTAGTTTCCTTGGTTTGGCAGGATACTACCGGAGGTTCGTGGATGGGTTTTCTAAGATTGTTGCACCTTTGACGAAGCTGTTGCAGAAAGATGTTAAGTATGAGTGGACGGAAGCGAGACAGCAGGCTTTTGAGAAGCTTAAGGCAGCTTTGACGCAAGCTCCTATCTTGGTTCAACCTGAATCAGGGAAAGAGTTTGTGGTCTACAGTGATGCGTCCTATGTTGGTTTGGGATGTGTGTTGATGCAAGAGGGTAAGGTGGTAGCTTATGCATCGCGGCAGTTGAAGGTGCATGAGCGCAATTATCCTACGCATGACATTGAGTTTGCTGCGGTGGTTTTTGCTTTGAAGATCTGGAGACATTACCTGTATGGTGAGAAGTGTACTGTGTACACGGATCACAAGAGTTTGAGGTATCTGATGTCTCAGAAGGAGTTGAATCTTAGGCAGCGACGTTGGGTGGAGTTGCTCAAGGATTATGATTTGACGATTGAGTATCACCCTGGGAAAGCTAATGTTGTAGCAGATGCCTTGAGTAGGAAGGTAGCTGTTGAGCTGAGGGCTATGTTTGCCAGTTTGAGTATTTCGCGTGATGGTGGTCTTGTGGCTGAGTTGCAAGTGAAACCATCTTTGGTTCAGCTGATCAAGGAAAAGCAGTTGCTGGATGATTCCGTGGTACCGCATGTTCATGATATCGCGGAGGGTAGGCCATCGGATTTCAGCTTTAATGATGATGGAGTGTTGTGTTTTGGGAGTCGGATAGTAGTGCCCAACGATGCTGAGTTGAGGCGTGCTATTTTGACTGAAGGTCATAGTAGTCCTTTTGCTATGCACCCTGGTAGTACTAAGATGTATCGTGATCTTCGTGATGAGTACTATTCGGTGGGTTTGAAGAAAGATGTTGCAGAGTTTGTGAGCAAGTGTATGGTGTGTCAGCGAGTTAAGGCTGAGCATCAGGTTCCTTCAGGGTTGTTGCAACCGTTGAGAATCCCTGAATGGAAGTGGGAAAGGGTTACCATGGATTTTGTATCTGGTTTACCCTTGTCACCGTCGAAGAAGAATTCTGTGTGGGTGATTGTGGATCGCCTGACGAAGTGTGCGCATTTCTTGCCTGTGCATACTACGTTTTCTTTGGATAAGCTTGCGGAGCTGTACATTGCTGAGATTGTGCGGCTGCATGGTGTGCCTAAGTCAATTGTGTCGGATAGGGATCCGAGGTTTACATTGCGGTTCTGGCAGTGTTTGCATCAAGCTTTGGGTACAAGGTTGAATTTCAGTACATCTTATCATCCTCAGTCGGATGGTCAGTCCGAGCGTGTTATCCAGATTTTGGAAGATATGTTGAGGTGCTGTGTGATTGAGTTTCAGGGCTCTTGGGAGAAACATTTGCCTTTGGTGGAGTTTGCTTATAACAATAGTTATCAGGCAAGTATTCAAATGGCACCTTATGAGGCTTTGTACGGGAGGAAGTGTAGGACTCCTCTTTGTTGGGCTGAAACGGGTCAGAAGTTGGTTTCGATGCCGGCTTTGTTGAAAGGAACTACCGAGAAGGTGAAGCTCATTTGTGAGCGTCTGAAGGCAGCTTCTGATCGGCAAAAGTCTTACGCGGATTTGAAGCGTAAGGAGATTGAGTATGCGGTGGGTGACCGTGTGTTTTTGAAGGTTTCACCTTGGAAGAAGGTGATGAGGTTTGGCCGGAAGGGTAAGCTGAGCCCTAGGTACATTGGACCATACGAGGTGATTGAGTGTGTGGGTCCTGTTGCGTACAAGTTGAGGTTACCTCAAGAGTTGGAGAAGATTCATGATGTGTTTCATGTTTCTATGCTCCGGAAGTATAGATCTGATCCTTCGCATGTGATGCATGTGGAAGAAGTGGAATTGAATCCGGATTTGACCTATGATGAGGAACCGGTGAAGATTCTGGATTCGGATAGCAAGGTTCTTCGTGGCAAGACCATTGAGTTGGTAAAGGTGTTGTGGAAGAACCGTGGTGTTGAAGAAGCCACGTGGGAGCGGAAGGATGACATGCTGAAGCAGTTTCCGTACCTCTTTCCTTCAGGTAAATTTCGAGGACGAAATTTCTTAAGGGGGGGAGAGTTGTAACGCCCCGGTTTTGGGCTTAGAAGTTTTGGGCTTGGACCGGTTTGGTCAAAGTGTTGTTCGAATATAAAAGAGTGAAATTAGGAAAGCCTAGTTCGGGTTGCATTAAAAATATGGAAAAATATCCTAAAATCCTCTTTTAATATATATAAGTGAACTGTGAAATCAATTTTACAAAATGAGGTTTGGAAGGGTGACATTTTGGCTAGTGACCAAAATGTGATTTTTGAAAACTGCATGACTGTTTTAAAAAGGATTGAAACTTTGAATCTTTAAGGAGCTATTTACCCAAAGGGAGTTTCTCCAGATTTTTCTAAGATATTAAATGATTTAATTAGTGGTTTTTAAATAAAAGAAAAGAGAGGGAAGATATTTTCCTAATTTCCAACTAACTTTTCCATTTTCCATTTTCCATTTTCATTCTCTCATCTTTTCTCTCAAGCCAAACATCTTTTCTCCAGAGCTTTTTCCTCTGATTTTGTCACCTAAATATCTCTTTTCAATTTCCTTTTGATTTCTAATCATCTCATCATCAAAATCTCACCATTTGCTAAGTGGATTTTCAAGATTTTGGTTCCAAAAAGGGAGAAAACTCAAGTTTGGAGGTAAGAACGTCCTTCTCCTCTAAACTCTCAGTTCTTTACTGAAATTCCTAAGTTCTCAATCCTCAATTTGTGTTTTATAAAAGGTTTTATAGATGTGATCTTGATCTTGGCTTTTAAATGCAAGATTTGCTTGATTTTGATGAAAATTCGTATGATTTGTTTAAGCAGTGTTTTGAGGTGTATTTTTGATGTTAAATGAATGCTAAATTGATTAGAAGTTGAGGTTTAATTAATGCAATCCCTGATAGGTTGAATTTCCTAAGTTTGGCTTGTGTTTTTGATGGTTTTTGGAGTGATCTTGTTGATCTGTTATGGCTGGAGGTATAAGGAAGTGTTGAGATCCATTTTGGATGTTAATTGATGTTTAAGAGTGTTTAGATTTGATGGATCATGGCTGGGTAATGTTGTGAAGTTGTTTGGATGCATTTTCGGTTGTGTTTGGTAGCCGAAAATGGAGTGTGGATGAGAGCAGCGGGTTTAGCTGCTTTCATTGAAGCTATTAATGCATGATGATGCATTAATCCTCTGCTTTGATGTGTTGAAAACAGGGGAAGCATCTTTGGATCCAAGTGGTGGTGATCCGGAAGCTTAATTGGTGTTTCGGCAAGAGGCGAAACGGAATCGGTGAGTGGATTTTGGTTTTCGGCTTTGAAACCAATGTTTTGAAGGTTTGGGAGCTTAGTTTAAGTCTAAGCAACTTAGCTAAGCTCAAGAGTAAGTTTTCGGAAAAACTCTCTTGATGATGAACCATGGATTGGTTGTGTGCAATGTGGTTGTTTGCATGTTTTAAATTCTGTTTTGAAAGCATATTTTAGCATGTTAGTTGCTGATGTTGTAAGCCATGTGTTGAAGGATGCTTAAGGTAAGAGATCCTTGTTTTTGAACATTGTTAAATGTGGTTTTGATGCATAATGATGCATGATGTTATGGCTTGGTTAAAATGCTTTAAAACAGTGGAATATTATTGTAAATGATGCATATTGGCAAGTGATGTTTAAGGTCACAAAGGTGTTTAAAAGTCCTTGTGTGAGCCTTGTTTATTTAAGAACAACATAGTGGTTAAAAGTCCATGGTTGGTTCTTGGTTAAGATCATCAAGGTGGTTAAAATTCCTTGGATGAGTCTTGTTTATTTAAGGACAATATGGTGTTTAAAAGTCCATGATTGGTCCTTGCTTAAGGTTACAAAGGTGGTTAAAATTCCTTGTGTAAGCCTTGTTATTTAAGAACATCAAGGTGTTTAAAAGTCCTTGGATGGTTCTTGTTAAGGACACAAAGATGTTTAAAAGTCCTTGTGTGGTCCTTGCCATGGTGTTTAAAAGTCCATGGGCCATGGTGTTTAAAAAGTCCATGGGGTTAAGATCACAATGGTGTTTAAAAGTCCATGTGTGGATTTTATGTGAAATGTATCACTTGTTGCCAATATGACATGATATGAAATTGAAGCATGTGTTGCTTGTTTTTAAATGCTTATGAGCATGTGCAAATGATGATTGAAGTCAAGGTTTATAAATGTGTTTTGTAATTGCATTATTGTGTGGTTTTAACGAGCATTCCTCACTAAGCTTTTGCTTACGCTCTCTCTCTTTCTTAAACCAATAATGCAGAACATTAAAGTGCATTTGAGGGCAGCAAGTTGGTGAAGAATCCAAGTGGTGAACAAAGCTCATGTATGGTGAAGGTTTCTTAAACACTATTAGCTTTTGGTAATTTGGCAATGGGGGACCTATGTGGTTGTTTGGGAGATGTTTAAGACTCCCTAAGTTGGATTTATGTTGTTAATAATGTTGGAACATGTAATTGGTCCTTATAAGTTGGTTTTATCAAATTAATGCTTGAATGGTTTGCTAAGTAGGAAGCATGCCTATAGAATTGGGGCTTTTCATAATTGATGCCATGTCGATGTTTGGTTGATGCAATTATGTTCCTTGTATGTTGTATGACTTGCTGGTAAAGTTTGGTGGCTTTTGGAGCATGATTGGTTGGTCAATTGCATGATAAACCAGCTAAATTTCTGCAATCTGGGCAGCCTGTTTCGGAACAGGTGCTACCGTATCGGAACGAGGGCCTGAAATGGCCAGGGCGTTCTGAAACGGGAGGCACTGTTTCGGAACATTTTGGCCACTGCCAGACCATGTTCCAGAACCCGTTGCGGAACGGTCCCGCGTTTCGAAACAGGTCTTCCCTGTTTCGGAACACTCGACCGTTGGGCTCTGAATTTGATGGTTAAATGTTTTGCAATGTTTGCATTTTGGTCCTGAAACTTGTTTATGCAATTGTATGAGTTTGAGATGCCCGTTTGACCTGAAATTTGACAGAGAAGCATGAAAGATGACTAATTTCAAGTTGGTAACTTTAAATTGGATTAAGTTCTTATAATTTTCAGAATTTACATTTTGGTCCCTAAAGTTGTAATTCGTTCAATTGAGTCCCTGAATGATCTCTGATGGTAATGATCTTTGATTATGATGATCTTATGAACATATCTAGGGTTAATGTGCATCTAGACAAGATTAAAAAGAAAAAAAAGGTCGTTAATCAAGGTTGACTTTCGGGTTGACTTTGGTTTTCCCCGTGTGATCTTCTTAATTCGGGTTAACCGTCTAGGCCGGGTTAAGGGGGATTACAGTAAGCCTTGTGATGTGTCCCGACTCTCGCTAGTGTTTTATACAACTTCTGATGAGTGATGTTGAGGGGTTGTGATTGTACCGTTAAACTCCATCACGGGTGTTGAGGGGTTGTGATTGTACCGGTAAACTCCACCTTGTGTTGTTCGGAAGTGTGTTTGAAGCGTGTGGGACAACGCTTGTAATCCGCGTATCCGATTGTGTCTTGTGTTGTGATGGTTTGTGAGTTATCACTTGGAGGCCAATATAGTGTTCTTGAATGTGATGAAGCATGAGATGCTTGAAGTGATGCAAGGTTGCATGGAAAGTGTGTAATGTACTAAGAATGCATGTATTACTTGTTAGCTTGAACAAGTGTTTATCTTCTATTGAGAATGGTGCATGTGTGCGTGGAATTTCTTTAGTGCATTGAAGCCTTGTGTAGGCTTGTTTTAAAAGGCATGTAATGCAAATGTTGTTTTTGTGGTTCATATGTTGCATTTGTGTAATGCATGAGATAGATTGAAGGAGTAAGTGGTTTTCAAAGGTTCTTGCATTAAGATGATTATTGAATATAAGAAAAGTATAATGTGAAGTGGAAGTGTTTTCCAAGAAACTTGTATTTAACTTTGTATATGATGTTCATGCATGGAGAGGTTAAATTGATGGTTTTGGAAGGTTGTGCTTTGAAGTGAATTGCTTAGCTTTTCTAAGCTAAGGGTTGGTTTTCATGTTTGAGCAATGCATGATTTAAAGCATGTTGTTTTAAAAAGGATTTTCAAACACTGCTTTGGTTTGTCGAAAAGTGTTAATCTTTTTAAAAGAGGTTTTATGACTCGCTGCATTGATGGTGTTTTGGTTTTGAGCATTCCTCACTAAGCATTATGTGATTACGCTCATTTTTGTCCATCAATGCAGATATTTGAAGTTGGGACAGCAAGAAGCAAGGGATTCAAGGAGAGCTCCACTTGAGATGTACGTCTCGGTTAATAGCTATAGATAATAAAGGCAATGGGGGGGGATAGTCTTTTATGTTGATGTTTAATGAGATTGTGTTTGTTGGACAAATTTGGTTTAATGTCTATGATGATGTTGGTATATGTAAATGCCTTTTTGGTATTTGGTTTTGGTGATTTGGTGACTGCATGATTTCCATTATAGGATGCATGCCTATAGGTTTGGAGTTTTCCTAAATGATGCTATGATTGTGTTTTGATGGTGCTAGTACGTTCCTTTAATGTTTGATGACTTGTTGGTATGATATGAAGGTCATATGTATGTGTTTGACGGGTCGAAAGGGTGTTTAACCAGAAAAGTTCTGCATTTCTGGGCAACCCGTATCGGAACGGGTGCTACTGTTTCGGAACAGGTGGCCTGAAATGGCCTAGGCATTTCGAAACAGGTGAAGCCGTTCCGAAACGGATTTGCCACTGCCAAGCCCTGTTCCGCAACGTGTTTTGAAACGGTCCCGCGTTTCAGAACGGTCCTTCCCCGTTTCGGAACACTCGACCGTTGGGCTCTGAATCTGATGGTTATATGTTTTGAAATCCTCGCGTTTTAGTCCTGAACTTTGTTTATGCAATTGCTTGAGTTCAGAGAGTCCGTTTGAGTTGAAATTTGGCAGAGAAGCATGAAACATGATTAATTTCATATTGGTAACTCAAAAGTTGGTTAAGCCCTCGTAATTTCCAGAATTTACATTTTGGTCCCTAAATTCGTATGTTGTGCAATTGAGTCCCGAAATGTTTTCCGATTACTGTGATTTTTGAGTATGCTAATCTCAAGTGTACACCTAGGGTTAATATGCATTTAGACAAGATTAAAAAAAAGGGTCGTTAATCAAGGTTGACTTTCGGGTTGACTTTGGTTTTCCCTGTGTAATCTTCGTAGTTCGGGTCAACCGTCTAGGCCGGGCTAAGGGGGTTACATCAAAAGTCAGCCATTTTGAGAGCTAAAAATTGTGAGATTTCTGGTTGCATGGTGGAGATTTAAGCTAGGAAATTGAAGAAGATAACTAGTGTTGTCAAGAAATTAAAAAGTAAGTTTCCTACTCCTTGTAACTATTCGATTGTGTTTAAAACCATGCATGCAAACCTAAAACTTGTATGAACATGAAACTATATGAATCTTGAATGAAATAACAAGATGAAATATTGAAATATGTGAAAACTTCTTAAGAAGATACGAATAGAGTAAAAAGGGGGCTGTTTTGAAAGAAAATGTAAAAATCTTGAACATTTGAAAAGTTTCTTAGGGATTAAAATCTGAAAATTCTCACTAGGAGAAAGTTGTGAAGAAATGAATATTTTGTTACAAATAATTTTTGGTTGCTGGAAAAATGAGTTAACAAGATGATATTTTGATTAGAACTAAAAATGGTCATGAAATCGAAAGTGATGGAGATTAGGGACTGATTTGGAGAAATCGGTAAATTGAATACTTAAGTGTTTAAATTGGAAGTTTATATGGACTGTAAAATGTCATGGAAAAATAGTATAAGTTACACCATGAATGAATTTTTATATTTAAGTATGTGATTAGGTGAATTTTTAAGTTAAAGTATAAGTTAAGAAAGCTGTCCAATGGTGTACAATGTAAAAACAGTGAATTTGGAAATTCACTAAAAATTGGATATAAGGTATTTCAAGCTGAAATTTATATTGTATAAACTTTGATAGGTCTAGAATCATTTAGAGAAAACGGAACTCAATTTCAGTATGTAAATTAAAAGATATGAATTTTTAAAGTTGGGCAGTGCATGCTGTCCAAATTTACCGAAACGAGTGTAATCAAACAATAAACTGTATTGATTCGAATAAGATAAAAATATGAGGTTCACGTGACTGTAAAATTGAGTTTAATACCTTTCCAACGGTATATGATAAGTTAATTTTGGATTAGTAATTAAAAAGTTACGATTAAAACGCTAACTAGTCCTCCAACTAGTTTAATGAAAAGTCAGACTTAAAAATATAAGTTCTTGCTTGAAATTGAGGAGTTATTATGGTTGAATTGCTTCCTAATATAGTGTGTATTTGTTTAATGTTGAGAGTTAAGATCGGAACAGCGAAGAAATTTTGGAGGAAGCTAGGATCGATCGTTCGAAAGGAAGAAGCAAAGGCATCTCAATTCGAGATCAAGCTTAAGGATCGTGAGTGTAATTTCGTGAGTGTAATTTTGTCTTAGGGTTGGGACTAGTGTCCGAACCACTTTATTTTCTGTAATTTATGTTTCTATGCATGAAATTGGACTAAATGATATTCGGTAATGTGATTAGTAAGGGAAGGAGATATAAAGGAAATTGGATGCATGATTTGAGACTTGTGATTTATGTTTGATTGTGTGCAATATGTGGGCTGTTTTATATGATGTTAATTGCCATGAATTGTATGTTCGATTTAGATTTTGATAATTGTTTGAGTATGCGTAAATGTGGACTGCCATGTGGTTAATTGTATGATGAATATGCATGAATTGGATTCTTGATGATATTTGATAAAATGAATATGTGGACTGTCCTATGGTATGTTTATGCTATGCTTAAAAATGCATGTGATTATGTATGAATGATGTTGCAGCCATGCATGATATTATGATCGAATGAGCATGCAAGGTAAATTCTGAAAATGTACATGTTAAATGAAATAATGAACTAATCACTTAACAAGATTACGCCCTTGGTTGATTGGACGCTTTAGATAAGAACGGCATGCCTAGAGTCTGAGCTCACCGTTTGATATTGCTTTGTGCGATCTTTGATAGTACTTTGTGTACTCTTGATAAGATGTGTGTTCTTGATTGTTGTTCGAGACACATGATGCTATGGGCATCCCCTTTGATGTTGCTTTGTGCAATACTTGATGTTGTCGCGGGCAACTATATGCTTTACATGTTACCCTTCCGATGGCTCGAATTTCTGTTACGACTATTCTACCATGGGCAAAGATATTAAATAAAATGCTTGGGCTATGAAACCAAATTAAAGGTAACGAAGTGAATGAATGTGACATGAATTATATGAAATGAATGGAACTTGCTAAGTTAAATAAGCTTATGAAGTGGATAAAAGATTGTGTGACTTAGCATGCTATGATGTGATATGAAATGCTATGATATGTGGACATTGGTCCTTTCCGATTATGATATGAAGCATATGAATTGCTTATAAGTCTGATTATGTGGAATTTGGGTAATGACCCTATTCGAATACATGGAATTAAGCAAGGGAAATTTTTTGATTTTTGAATAATATTTTGAGATCATTCGAATGACATGCCTATGATGAATTTGTGATTTCGATTTGATAAGTTAAAAATGCTATGTATGGATTAGCATGAGATCTTGATTAATTCAATTGCTAAATATGAGATTGAGTATGCTGAAATTGGATTGAATTATGTTATTGCTCGAATTATATGCAAGCATGTGATAAATTATTGTTTTATGTTATGTATTCGAACATGTGCTATGAATGTTGATATGATATGTATGATGCTATGTGTATGAATTTTACATGAGCTTAGTTGGGTGCAATTGAATTGTTAATAAACCTAGCTAAGTAAACTCATGCTTGATGTAACGCCCCGGTTTTGGGCTCAGAAGTTTTGGGCATTGACCGGTTCGGTCAAAGTGCTGATCGAATATATAAAGGTGAAATTAGGAAAGCCTAGTTCGGGTTGCATTAAAAATAAGGAAAAATGTTCTAAAATCATCTTTTAATATATAAAAGTGAACTGTGAAATCAATTTTGGAAAATGAGGTTTGTATGGGTGACATTTTGGCTAGTGACCAAAATGTAATTTTTGAAAGTTGCGTGACTGTTTTATAAAGGATTGAAACTTTGAATCTTTAAGGAGCTATTATTCCAAAAAGAGTTTCTCCAGATTTTTCTAAGATATTTTAAGGCTTTATTCTGATTTTAAACATAAAGAAAGAGGAGGGAAAGCCATTTTGACTATTTTATAACTAACTTTCCATTTTTCTTCCAATTTTCCTTTTCTCTCATTTTCTCTCAACCCAAACACATATCTCTCCAGATTTTCTCCTCTGATTTTTTCACTCAAATCTCTCATTTCAATTCTCTTTGGATTCCTAATCATCTCTACAACAAAACCTCACCATTTGCAAGTGGTTTCATCAAGCTTTTTGGTTCTAAAAAGGAGAAATTCAAGTTTGGAGGTAAGAACGTCCTTCTCCTCTAAACTATCAGTTCTTTACTGAAATTCCTAAGTTCTCAATCCTTGATTTGTGATTTGTTAAAGGCTTTTCAATTGAAATCTTGATTTTGGCTTAAAATGCAAGATTTGGTGATTTTTGGTGGAATTTTCGTGTGATCTGTTTGGGCAGTGTTTTGAGGTGTCAAATTGATGTTAAATGAATGCTAAATTGATTAGAAGTTGAGGTTTAATTAATGCAATTCCGGATAGGTTGAATTTCCTAAGTTTGGCTTGAGTTTTTGGTTGTTCTTGGAGTGTTTTTGATGATCTGTTATACCTGGAGGTATAAGGACGTGTTTGTGATCATTTTGGATGTTAATTGATGTTTAAAAATGGTTAGAAGTGATGGATCTTGGCTGGGTTAAGTTTTGGAAGTGTTTGGAGGTGATTTCGGTTGTGTTTGGTAGCCGAAATGTTGGATTTGTGATGAGCAGCGAGTTGTGTTGTGTTGCTGGTGTTTTTGATGCATAAAGATGCATTAATGCTCTGTTTTTGTGTGCTTGAAACAGGGGAGTTTGATCCGTGAGCTTTAGAGGTGTTGCGGAGGGTTTCGGATGCTTGGAAGGCTTGTTGGCTAGCCTTGTTTTGTGTATCGGTGAGTGAAGTTGGGTTTTCAGCTTTTAAACCAAGGTTTGAAGGTTTTGGGAGCTTAGTTTAAGTCTAAACAACTTTGCTAAGCTCAAGAGTAAGTAAATGGTTTTTCGATCTTGGTTTGTGTTGAGAATTGGCTTTAAAAGCAATTGTGTTTGATGGTTGCAATGCATGTGATTTGCATGGTTTATATTCTGTTTTGAAAGCATATTTTTAGCATGGTTTAATGCTGGTTTTGAAAGCCATATGTGAAGGATGCTCAAGGTAAGAGATCCTTGGTTTTGTACATGGAAATTGTGGTTTTGATGCATGGTGTTGCATGTTGTTCAATGGCTTTGTGTAATGCTTTAAAACAGTGGATTGATGATAGTAAATGATGGTTTTTGCATTGTGGTTATGTATGTGAATCATTGGACTAATGATGGTAAGTTGGTTATATTGGCAAGTGATGTAAGTGGTTCTTGGTTTCTTTGATCGGATATAGTTAGCCGGCTATAGGATTGGGTGCACCGTGAATAAAGTCGCCTTGGAGGTGGAGTGGTTAAGTGTGAACCGGTAAACTCCCTTCAAGTATCCTAACGAGATGGTTAAGGTCATAATGGAGGTGGAATGCCCATTCGAGGACCTTGGTTAAGCAAAGGTTATATGGTGGTTAAAAGTCCATATATGAGAACCTTGTGCTTGTTAAGATCACAATGGTAGTGTAAAGTCCATGTGTGGATCTTGTATAGGGTGTCCCGGATCTCGTTAGTGATGTTATACAACTACCAATCGGTGATGCAAAGGTTGTATGGTGTTTGAAAGTCCATACATGGGAACCTTGTGCATGTCAAGGTTGTATGGTGTTTAAAAGTCCATACATGGGAACCTTGGGAAAAGTTAAGGTTGTATGGTGTTTGAAAGTCCATACATGGGAACCTCGGGAAAAGTTGAGGTTGTATGGTGTTTAAAAGTCCATACATGGGAACCTCGGGAAAAGCTAAGGTTGTATGGTGTTTAAAAGTCCATACATGGGAACCTTAGGATGGTAAGGTCAAATGGTGTTTAAAAGTCCATTTGGAGACCTTGGATTGGTAGTGTGTATGAAGCGTGGGGGACAACGCTTGTGATCCGCGTATCCGATCGGGTGTTGAGTTGAAAAGTGAATGTGGTTGATCACTTGGAAGCCAATATGATGTTCTTGATTATAAAGAAGCATGAGATGCTTGAAAAGATGCATGGTTGCATGGAAAGTGTATAATGCTTGTGAATGCATGTTTACTTGTTAAGTTGAACAAGTGTTGATTATCATTTGGTAAATGATGCATGTGTGCATGAAACCTCTTTAATGCATTGGAGTCTTGTTAAGACTTGTTTTAAAAGGCATGTGATGATGATGTTGTGGTTCATATGTTGCCTTTGTTTAATGCATGTGATGGATTGATTGGATAAATGGTTTTTAAATGGTTCTTGCTTGGTATGACATTCAAGCATGGGAAAGGTATGATGTGAATGGAAGTGTTTTCCAAGGTTTTGAATTTAATTTTGCATATGGTGTTTATGCATGGAATGGTTAAATGGATGATTTTGTAAGTTGTGCTTTGAAAATGTTTTCTTAGCTTGCTAAGCTAAGGGTTGGTTTTTATGAATGTGCAATGCATGGTTTTAAGCATGATGTTGAAAAAGGGTTTTCAAACTTTGCTTGGTTATCAAATCGGGTTTGTTTTAAAAGTGATTTTATGACCCGCTGCATTGATGGTGTTTTGGTTTTGAGCATTCCTCACTAAGCATTATGTGCTTACGCTCCTTATTGTCCATCAATGCAGATTCTTGAAGTTTGGACAGCGAGAAGCAAGGGATTCAAGGAGGACTCCATTTGAGATGTATGTCTCGGTGAATAGCTATAGTTAATAAAGGCAATGGGGGTAGAATCTCTTGGGATGTGGTTTATGTGTTCGAATACGTTCGGACAAGAATGGTTTTATGTTGTTGATGTTGTTGGGACATGCATTTGGCTTTTATGAGATTGATTTGGAAGTTTATGCTTGAATGGTTGCTTGTGTAGGAAGCATGCCTATAGATTTGGGGTTTTTCGTATATGTTGATATTTTGTTGAATTGTTGATGCAAGTATGTCTCATATATGTTGAATTGCATGTTGGTAAAGTTTGGTGGCTTTTGGAGTATGTTCGAATGGTCAATTGCGTGTTTAAGCATGTCTTTTTCTGCATTATGTGCAGGGCGTTTCGGAACAGGGACTACCGTTTCGGAACGGATGCCCTGAATCAGCCCAGGCGTCCGAAACGGTAGACACTGTTTCGAAACGGAAAGCATTCTGCCAGTCACCTGTTTCGGTACGCGTTGCGAAACGGCCCCGCGTTTCGAAATGGGCTCTGCCTGTTTCGGAACGGGTGACCGTTGGGGGCTGACATTGGCAGTTAAATGTTTTGAATTGTTTGCATTTTGGTCCTGAATCTTGTTTGTGCAATTGTATGAGTTTGGGATGTCCGTTTGAGCTGAAATTTGGCAGAGAAGCATGAAACATGATTAATTTTAAGTTGGTAACTTAAAATCTGGTTAAGTCCTTAAAGTTTTCAGAATTTACAATTTGGTCCCTAAAGTTGTAATTTGTTCAATTGGGTCCCTGTTTGATCTCTGATGTTCGTGATCTTTGAGTATGTTGTTTGAGTGATCACAATTAGGGCTAATGTGCATCTAGACAAGTTTAAAAAGAAAAAAAAGGGTCGTTAATCAAAGTTGACTTTCGGGTTGACTTTGGTTTTCCCCGTGTGACTTTCTTAATTCGGGTCAACCGTCTAGGCCGGGTTAAGGGGGTTACACTTGAACACGTTAAAAGCTCAAGAATGAATTAGTTTTAGCATTACCTCGCTAAGTACTTTTTGTACTTATCGCTCCGTTGTTTTCTTCTTCCCAACCTTAGCAGGATAGCTCGGACCTTAAAGCTAGCATCCGTTGGATCAAAGTTATCAAGTTCTCAAGTTCACAGTTCTGAAATATGTACGATCTATGTCTTATCTTTAGACTCCTAGATGGTGGCTTTGAAGTCTGTTTAGGGATCCGTTTTGTTTTATTCGGTCGTAACTTAAGTTTGAAATGGTGTTTGAAATTACATGCTCCGTGATGCTTGGATAGGAGGCTAGAATCATGTTTTGTATTTAAGTAGGTAGCCTCATTATTTTGTTGTACAAAATGTAAGTCAAGCTAGTGGTTGTGTCGATTCTTTTTGTTGTCCATAGTCGATAGCTTGACATGTTTAGGGGCATATAAATTATAATATTTTGTAAGGTTCTAAGTAAAGGAAATCGAATGCCAGGAAATTGAAATCTGTTATGTGTTGTATGAAAATTGACTTGATTAATTATTTGGTAATTTGGATTAATTCGGAAATCACCTAGACCATTTAATTAAGTTTTCGAACGGCTTGAATTTGAATAGTTAAGTATTTGGCTTGTTTGACCTAATTATAATAGTAATTTGGTAAATATAATAAAGTTTTAATTGGCTCGTAAATTAGTAACAAGATTAAAAGAAAGTATGTCTAAGTTTATGTTTGATCATAATAAGTTAAGAAAGTTTTTGCTAGCCCATCTTCCGCGTGCGCATTAAAATGTGTAATTAATTAAGAATGGTTTTCTCGTTTCCGATATTCTGATTCTTGTCTGTTTCGGATCTCCGGCAAAGCCCCCGGCTCCCGGCCTGGGTTGGGGGTGTTACATTTGTTTGGTATCAGAGCGTTTTAGGTAACAGGTCCTATAGACCTCGAATGTGTTCTGTGTGCATTATTAGTTGAGTCAAGACACCTAGGGATCATACATATTGTTACTTGTGACTTGATCCTAACTTGAATTTTGTTTGATCTGAATAAGAATGAAAGAGACACATTTAGCTCGAGACGATGAAAGTCCTCGAGAATCCTCAAGTGAAGGGATAGTGTCCGTATGAAAGAAAACCCTCCGGATAAGGAGAACCCTCATGTACCAGATAACACTCGAAAACAATCTCATGTTCAGCCTCGGACGAACACTGACAATCTGACTGTTCAAAATGTTCAAAGAGATTGTCTTTTGAGCATGAAAGAAATGTTCAATTAGCTTTTGACGAACATGAGACATGAACAACCTGCTCCGGTAGCTGCTGCCCCTAGCAGAGCTCCTATTGAAAAGCTTGCTCAGCATCGAGCCTATACTTTTGCAGGCTCTATTGAAGAGAAGCTTGAAGAAGCTGAGTATTGTTTAGAAAGAACTACTCAGATATTGACTAAGCAACTTCAGTGCTCCGATGAGCATAAGCTCGAATGCGTTGTTGCCGTACTTGCTGATGAAGCCTTGAACTGGTGGGAAACTACAACACTAACTGCCCCAGTTGAATCTGTGAACTAGAAATTCTTTGTAGAAGAATTTAAGAAGAAATACATCAGTGGCCGATCGAAGAAAGTGTTTCTTGCATCTGAAGCAAGAGGGTCGACCAATAGAGCAGTACGTGGCTGATTTCTGTAAGTACTGCAAGTATGGTTCTGAGTACATCAAGTCAGAAAAAGAAAAGTGTCGTATGTTCATTGACGGTCTGAATGATGAGCTGAGTCCGATGTTTACCGCCCTGGATATCACGGACTTCCAAACTCTTGTAAATCGAGCTATTGCTACGGAATCCAAGTTTCGGACCGCAGAAAAGAGGAAAAGCGGTTACTGTCATGATAAGAAGCGTAAGAGTGACGACAAGTCTCACTGGAAATCAAAGAAGTCTAGAAGCCATAAAGAAGGTACTTCTTCGTATAATCCAGCACCTCGTAGTAACTTCACACCGAAGCCTCATTCAGTGAGTAGACTTTCTGTCCCGGTTATATCTGTTAATAGCCCTGGGAACTCAGAAAAGACTGCCATTTGTCAGCATTGTCAGAAACCACATTCTGGTCAGTGTCGAAAGCAGGCTAACCTATGTTTTGCTTGTGGCGGAAGTGACCACTATATCAGAGACTGTCCAGTGATGAAAGATCAAGCTCCTGCTCAGAACTCTGCTAATCCGAGTCATGTGCAACCCAATCGAAAAAGAATATTAGACAAGCTCAGTCTAGGAATCAGGGTAGAGGCAGAAGCAATCGGTCGAAAGCCAACACACATCAGGAATCACGAGCTCCAACTCGAGTCTATCATATTCGTGGCAAAGATGAGGAAGAGTCTCCGGATGTTATTGCGGGTACGGTTGAACTAAACCTTACTCCTGTTTATGCTTTAATTGATTCGGGATCAACTCATTCTTTTTTATGTTCTCACCTGATTGACAAGTTACAGTTAAAGCCTGAATTTGTTAAAACTGGGTTAATTGTCTCAAACCCTATAGGAGGTGACTTACCTATCAACTTGATCTGTAAGAATAGTCTTGTATCTATTCGAAACGTACCTTTTCCTTGTGACCTGTATGTTCTACCTAAATGTGAGTTTGACCTAGTATTGGGTTTAGACTGGTTGGGTAGACATGAAGCATGAATGGATTGTCAGAATAAAAGACTGTAGTTAAGGGGATTAGGAAAAGAATCAATTCTGCTAATCGACAAGAAACCAACATCTATTTTTGCCGCTATGGCCTTGCAAGATGAACTAGATTTTGGCTTAACAGAAATGCCTGTTGTATGTGAATTTGTTGATGTTTTCCTGAGGAACTCCCTGGACTTCCTCCAATTCGAGAAGTTGAGTTCAAAATTGAAGTTCAGGCTGGAACTAATCTGGTGTCCATTACGCCCTATCGTATGGCACCAATTGAATTGCAAGAACTAAAGAAGCAAATTCAAGAATTAGAAGATAAGGGTTTCATTCGACCCAACACTTCTCCCTGGGGTGCTCCTGTTCTCTTTGTGAAAAAGAGTCACTATCAAGAACAAGTATCCATTGCCCCGAATTGAAGATCTATTTGATCAGCTGAAAGATGCTGGTGTATTCTCTAAAATTGACCTTCGATCCGGATATTATCAAATGAGGGTGAAAGATGAAGATATACCCAAAACTGCTTTCAGAACTCGTTATGGTCATTACGAATTTCTGGTGATGCCATTCGGGTTAACGAATGCCCATGCTGCATTCATGGATCTAATGAAACGAGTATTCAAGCCTCATCTTGACAAGTTTGTTGTCGTATTCATCGACGATATTCTGGTCTATTCCCGTAACAGATAAGAACATGCTCAACATCTTCGGATTGTACTCCAAACACTCCGAGAAAATCAGCTATTTGCTAAGTTCACTAAATGTGAATTCTGGCTTTTAGAAGTATCTTTCCTCGGACATGTTATTTCAACCGAAGGAATCAAAGTTGATTCTAAGAAAATTCAGTCAATTATTGAATGGCGACCTCCGAGCAATGTAAGCGAGGTCCGCAGTTTCCTTGGTTTAGCTGGGTATTATCGGAGATTTGTGAAACGATTCTAGGTAATTGATGCACCGCTAACCAAATTGCTCAGAAAGAGTGAACCGTTTAAGTGGTCCGAAGGACAACAAAGAAGTTTTGATCAGCTTAAACAAGCCTTGACTTGTGCTCCTGTTCTTATTCAGCCTGAGTCTGGAAAAGAATTCGTTGTTTACAGTGATGCATCACATTCCGGCCTTGGATGTGTTTTGATGCATGAAGGTAATGTGATTGCATACGCTTCTCAACAACTTAAGCCTCACGAGCTAAACTATCCAACTCATGATCTTGAATTAGCAGCCATATTTTTTGCACTAAAAATCTGGCGGCATTATTTGTACGGTGAGAAGTGTAAGCTATTCACCGATCACAAAAGTCTGAAGTACTTGCTTACTCAGAAAGATCTTAATCTTAGACAAAGAAGGTGGTTGGAATTACTCAAAGATTATGATCTGACCATCGACTATCATCCTGGAAAAGCTAATGTGGTTGCCGATGCTCTGAGTCGGAAACCGAACATCGCTTCTTTAGCCATCAATGCTCATTTCTGACTATGTAAAGCTCGGAATTATCTGAACGAACTCCAAGTTCAATCTGTTCTGATCTCTAGAATCAAAGAACTCTAGCAAGTGGATCCGGAACTTCAGAAAATCTTGTCTAAGCTTGAATCTAGTCCTGACTTTTCTGTCAAGTCAAACGGTCGTTTATATTTCAAAGATCGGATTTGTGTTCCTAATAACAAGGAATTACAAGCTGAAATTATGCAAGAAGCACATCAAAGTTCTTTTTCAATCCACCCTGGATCTGTTAAGATGTACAAAGATCTCAAGCCCTTGTATTGGTGATCTGGAATGAAGTCGGCTATCAATGACTTTGTATCGAGATGTCTGAATTGTCAGCGAGTCAAAGCTGAACATCGTGCTCCTACTGGATTACTTCAACCTCTTGAATTTCCGCAATGGAAATGGGAACAGATTACGATGGATTTCGTGACTGGTCTTCCTGATTCTCCTAGAAAGTGTGATGTTGTCTGGGTTATCGTTGATCGTTTCACTAAATCAGCACATTTCATTCATGTACGGATGAATTACAGTCTTGAGACCTTAGCAGAACTGTATGTTCGAGAAGTTATCCATTTGCACGGAATTCCAACTTCTATTGTTTCAAATCGAGACCCTCGATTTACAGCTCGATTCTGGAAAGCTCTACATAAAGCTCTCGGAACTAAGTTGAATGTTAGCACATCATTTCATCCTCAAAGTGATGGACAATCTGAACGAGAAATTCAAATCCTTGAAGATATGCTTAGAGCTTGTATTATCGATTTCGGTAAGAATTGGGAGAAAACACCGCCGTTAATCGAGTTCGCTTATAATAATAGCTATCAGTCTTCTATTCAGATGGCTCCTTTTGAAGAACTGTATGGAAGAAAATGCCGAACTCCTTTGTGTTGGTCTGAACTCGGAGAAAATAAAGTGTTAGGACCTCAACTGCTTCAGGAAACTGAAGAACAAGTTCAAATTATTCATTCCCGATTGAAACAAGCTTTTGATAGGCAGAAGTCATACGCTAATCTGAAGCGTAGGGACATCCAATATGTGGTCGGAGATAAAGTATTTCTCAAAGTTTCTCCGTGGAAGAAAGTTTTTCGTTTCGGCAAGAAAGGAAAGCTTAGTCTGCGTTTCATTGGACCGTTCGAAGTAATTGAGAGAATTGGTCTTGTAGCTTATCGCCTTGCACTACCTCCTGAATTCGATAAGATTCATAATGTCTTCCATGTCTCTATGTTCAGACGTTATCGATCTGATCCGTCTCACATTCTCGAACCAGAAGAAGTTGAACTTAATACTGACCTCTCCTATGAAGAGGGACCTGTTCAAATTCTCGATCGAGAAATTAAAAGGCTTCGTAACAAGAGCGTCCCTCTTGTTAAAATTCTTTGAAAGAATCATAACGTTACAGAAGCAACGTGGGAACCCGAGGATACGATGCAGAAGCAATATCCTCATTTATTCAGTTCAGGTAAGAATTCGAGGACGAATTCTTTCTTTAAGGAGGAGTGAATTGTAACACCCACATTTCCGTCCTAGAATTTAAAGCCGTAAAATTTAATTATTTTATTTATTCTTAGAAGCAATTGAGTTTGCAAATTTGAGAATCATGCAATTTGGTCCCTAAAGTTCTTAATTGGGCAATTAGTGCACCAATCGGATTAGAAAGAAAATTAGATTTGAATTAAGTAGTTTAGCCGATTGGTAAATTAGTGAAATTGAGTTAGTGATATCAAAATATAAAGTGTGGAATTAAAAGAATACAAAAAGAAATTAAATAACATTATACTCCTTGAAAATCGGATGAAATTGATAAAATTCAATAAAGCATGTAACAAGGTAAATTGATGATCAAATTAAAAGGTTTATAAATAGTAAAAATTGCATGTTAAGGATAAAATATCCTTGGGGCTGCCCTTAGTAAATTAAAAATAAAAGAGATAGACAAAAGGGCTCATAGGTAAATTAGTAAGCCATCAAATCACCTAAACTAAGGAAGCTTGTCTTCCTTCATCATTTTTTCTCCTTTGCCGTGAAGAAGAGAGAAAATGGGAGGGAAAGAGAAGCTCAAAAGTCAGCCATTTTGAGAGCTAAAAATGGTGAGATTTTTGGTTGCATGGTGGAGATTTAAGCTAGAAATTGAAGAAGATAGCTAGTGTTGTCAAGAAATTAAAAAGTAAGTTTCTTACTCCTTGTAACTATTCGGTTGAGTTTAAAATCATGCATGCAAACCTAAAACTTGTATGAACATGAAACTATATGAATCTTGAATGAAATAACAAGATGAAATATTGAAATATGTGAAAACTTCTTAAGAAGATACGAATAGAGTAAAAAGGGGGCTGTTTTGAAAGAAAATGTAAAAATCTTGAACATTTGGAAAGTTTCTTAGGGATTAAAATCTAAAAATTCTCACTAGGAGAAAGTTGTGAAGAAATGAATATTTTGTTACAAATAATTTTTGGTTGCTGGAAAAATGAGTTAACAAGATGATATTTTGATTAGAACCAAAAATGGTCATGAAATCGAAAGTGATGGAGATTAGGGACTGATTTGGAGAAATCGGTAAATTGAATACTTAAGTGTTGAAATTGGAAGTTTATATGGACTGTAAAATGTCATGGAAAATAGTATAAGTTACACCATGAATGAATTTTTATATTTAAGTATGTGATTAGGTGAATTTTTAGGTTAAAGTATAAGTTAAGAAAGTTGTCCAGTGGTGTACAATGTAAAAACAGTAACTTTGGAAATTCACCAAAACTTGGATATAAGGTATTTCAAGTTGAAATTTAAACTGTATAAACTTTGATATGTCTAGAATCATTGAGAGAAAACGGAACTCAATTTCAGTATGTGTAACCCCCTTAACCCGGCCCAAAAGGTTGACCCGAATTAAGAAAGTCACACGGGGAAAACCAAAGTCAACCCGAAAGTCAACCTTGATTAACGACCCTTTTTTTTCTTTTTAAACTTGTCTAGATGCTCATTAACCTTAGATGTGATCACACAACAACATACTCAAAGATCACAAACATCAGAGATCAAACAAGGACCCAATTGAACAAATTACAACTTTAGAGACCAAATTGTAAATTCTGAAAACTTTAAGGACTTAACCAGATTTTAAGTTACCAACTTAAAGTTAATCATGTTTCATGCTTCTCTGCCAAATTTCAGCTCAAACGGACCTCCCAAACTCATACAATTGCACAAACAAGATTCAGGACCAAAATGCAAACATTTCAAAACATTTAACCGCCAATGTCAGCCCCCAACGGTCACCCGTTCCGAAACAGGCAGAGCCCGTTTCGAAACGCGGGGCCGTTCCGCAACGCGTACCGAAACAGGTGACTGGCAGAATGCTTTCCGTTTTGAAACGGGCTCTACCGTTTCGGACGCCTGGGCTGATTCAGGGCATCCGTTCTGAAACGGTAGCCCCTGTTCCGAAACGCCCTGCACATAATGCAGAAAAAGACATGCTTAAACACGCAATTGACCATTCGAACATACTCCAAAAGCCACCAAACTTTACCAACATGCAATTCAACATATAAGAGACATTCTTGCATCAACAATTCAACAATATATCAACATATATGAAAAGCCCCAAATCTATAGGCATGCTTCCTACACAAGCAACCATTCAAGCATAAACTTCCAAATCAATCTCATAAAAGCCAAATACATGTTCCAACAACATCAACAACATAAAACCATTCTTGTCCGAACATATACAAACACATAAACACATCCCAAGAGATTCTACCCTCATTGCCTTTATTAACTATAGCTATTCACCGAGACATACATCTCAATTGGAGTCCTCCTTGAATCCCTTGCTTCTCGCTGTCCAAACTTCAAGAATCTGCATTGATGGACAAAAAGGAGCGTAAGCACATAATGCTTAGTGAGGAATGCTCAAAACCAAAACACCATCAATGCAGCGGGTCATAAAAACACATTTAAAACAAACCCGATTTGTTAACCAAGCAAAGCTTGAAAACCCTTTTTCAACATCATGCTTAAAACCATGCATTGCACATACATGAAAACCAACCCTTAGCTTAGCAAGCTAAGAAAACCTTTTCAAAGCACAACTTGCAAAATCATCCATTTAACCATTCCACGCATAAACACCATATGCAAAGTTAAATTCAAAACCTTGGAAAACACTTTCATTCACATCATACCTTTCCCATGCTTGTAAACCATACCAAGCAAGAACCATTTATCCAATCAATCCATCACATGCATTAAACAAAGGCAACATAAGAATCACCACATCATCATCACATGCCTTTTAAAACAAGTCTTAACAAGACTCCAATGCATTAAAGAGATTTCATGCACACATGCATCATTTACCAAATGATAATCAACACTTGTTCAACTTAACAAGCAACAATGCATTCACAAGCATTATACACTTTTCATGCAACCATGCATCTTTTCAAGCATCTCATGCTTCTTTATAATCAAGAACATTACATTGGCTTCCAAGTGATCAACCACATCCACTTTTCAACTCAACACCCGATCGGATACGCGGATCACAAGCGTTGTCCCCCACGCTTCATACACACTACCAATCCAAGGTCTCCAAATGGACTTTTAAACACCATTTGACCTCACCATCCTAAGGTTCCCATGTATGGACTTTTAAACACCATACAACCTTAGCTTTTCCCGAGGTTCCCATGTATGGACTTTTAAACACCATACAACCTCAACTTTTCCCGAGGTTCCCATGTATGGACTTTTAAACACCATACAACCTTGACATGCACAAGGTTCCCATGTATGGACTTTCAAACACCATACAACCTTTGCATCACCGGTTGGTAGTTGTATAACATCACTAACGAGATCCGGGACACCCTACACAAGATCCACACATGGACTTACACCTCCATTGTGATCTTAACAAGCACAAGGTTCCCATATATGGACTTTTAACCACCATATAACCTTTGCTTAACCAAGGTCCTCGAATGGGCATTCCACCTCCATTATGACCTTAACCATCTCGTTAGGATACTTGAAGGGAGTTTACCGGTTCACACTTAACCACTCCACCTCCAAGGCGACTTAATTCACGGTGCACCCAATCCTATAGCCGGCTAACTATATCCGATCAAAGAACCAAGAACCACTTACATCACTTGCCAATATAACCACCTTACCACATTAGTCCAATGATTCACATGCATAACCACAATGCAAAAACCATCATTTACCATCATTATTTCTCTGTTTTAAAGCATTACACAAAGCCATTAAACATCATGCAACACCATGCATCAAAACCACAATTTCCATGTACAAAACCAAGGATCTCTTACCTTGAGCATCCTTCACATATGGCTTTCAAAACCAGCATTAAACCATGCTAAAAATATGCTTTCAAAACAGAATATAAATCATGCAAAACACATGCATTTCAATCATCAACCACAATTGCTTTAAAAGCCAATTCACAACACAATTCAAGAGCGAAAACCATTTACTTACTCTTGAGCTTAGCAAAGTTGTTTAGACTTAAACTAAGCTCCCAAAACCTTCAAACCTTGGTTTTAAAGCTGAAAACCCAACTTCACTCACCGATACACAAAACAAGGCTAGCCAACAAGCCTTCCAAGCATCTGAAACCTTCCGCAACACCTCTAAAGCTCACGGATCAAACTCCCCTGTTTCAAGCACACAAAAACAGAGCATTAATGCATCGTTATGCATTAAAAACACCAGCAACACAACACAACTCGCTGCTCATCACAAATCCAACATTTCGGCTACCAAACACAACCGAAATCACCTCCAAACACTTCCAAAACTTAACCCAGCCAAGATCCATCACTTCTAACCATTTTTAAACATCAATTAACATCCAAAATGATCACAAACACATCCTTATACCTCCAGGTATAACAGATCACCAAAAACACTCCAAAAACAACCAAAAACTCAAGCCAAACTTAGGAAATTCAACCTATCCGGGATTGCATTAATTAAACCTCAACTTCTAATCAATTTAGCATTCATTTAACATCAATTTGACACCTCAAAACACTGCCCAAATAGATCACACGAAAATTTCACCAAAATCACCAAATCTTGCATTTTAAGCCAAAATCAAGATTTCAATTGAAAAGCCTTTAACAAATCACAGTTCAAGGATTGAGAACTTAGGAATTTCAGTAAAGAACTGATAGTTTAGAGGAGAAGGACGTTCTTACCTCCAAACTTGAATTTCTCCTTTTTAGAACCAAAAAGCTTGATGAAACCACTTGCAAATGGTGAGGTTTTGTTGTAGAGATGATTAGGAATCCAAAGAGAATTGAAAAGGAAGATTTGAGTGACAAAATCAGAGGAGAAAATCTGGAGAGATGTGTTTGGGTTGAGAGAAAATGAGAGAAAAGGAGAATTGAAAGAAAATGGAAAGTTAGTTATGAAATAGTCAAAATGACTTTCCCTCCTCTTTCTTTATGTTTTAAAATCAGAATAAAACCTTAAAATATCTTAGAAAAATCTGGAGAAACTCTTTTTGGAATAATAGCTCCTTAAAGATTCAAAGTTTCAATCCTTTATAAAACAGTCACCAAACTTTCAAAAATTACATTTTGGTCACTAGTCAAAATGTCAACCTTCCGAACCTCATTTTCCAAAATTGATTTCACAGTTCACTTTTATATATTAAAAGATGATTTTAGAACATTTTTCCATATTTTTAATGCAACCCGAACTAGGCTTTCCTAATTTCACTCTTATATATTCGATCAGCACTTTGACCGAACCGGTCAACGCCCAAGACTTCTAAGCCCAAAACCGGGGCGTTACAACTCTCCCCCCTTAGGAAATTTCGTCCTCGAAATTTCAACTGGCGAAAAGGGAACCACAACCTTCTCAAACCAACACACAAGGCAACACAACAGCCTCAAACACCACTGAACACATTCCACACAAAAACTCCACCAAACTCAACACCACCACACGCTGTTCGCAAAATCCAGAACACACAAAGATAGCCACAACTTAACCTTTCACATATCCGGACTGTACACAGCCCCAACATCAACCTGAAGAACTTCAACTTTTACAGCACATAACACTGTAACACACAACTCCCAAGACTTGTTTATACAGTGACACCAACCAAACCAATTCAACCACTATGCAACCTTCTCTGCTTCTAAAACTCTTGCAAACTCCCAAACCTCTTCCAAGAATTTTCCCAACAAACAAAAATTCTTAAGCATCAACTGCTTACCCAAACTTCTCAACGAATGCTGATAATCCTGCACATCTGCCGCTACCATCATTACCATAACAACTCACAAGGACTACCCACCCAGATTCCAAAATTTACATCACAACCCCAACTCAACTCCGCCAACCGTATCACACACCACCAGCTGACTACAAAAGAAACTCACATACTCAAAACCAACCAACCACTTCTCACAAGAATCCTTTCAAACAACTATGGCCTTCGATCTTTCATTGTCTATCCACCGCAAACTTTGACTACAACACCTGCCTTACTAGAACATCGCCCAACCTGACATACATAACAACTCCCCAACTCTTCAAAGGTTACTAAGAACCAACACTTACAAACACAACCCTTCCACAACAACTTAAATGCTAAGCTGCTTCAGCACTTGGAAACACAACCACTAAACTGCAACATCCTTCAGCACCAAGGAACTACCCCTTCCACTTAGCCATTCAAACCACTTGACCGATTCTAACTTCAACCGGTACTCTCCACCACCGAACCACTAAACTCCTTAAGCAACAAACACTATCCTTCTACCAACAGGCTATACTACTCTCACTATCTCCAGCACTAGCTTAATATACTCCACTACTTCTAACTCTCTCCCAGCACCAAAACAACCTCTAAAAACCCATCATCCAACCTAACCCAACCACCACACTAACAGATTCGATTAGTTATTAGCGAGTGTGAACATCGTATGCATGATCACCTGCATGCCCTATCAATGCTTGATGTACATGTATGCAAAACCTCTAATGTCATGCCACATGTATGCATAACCAGCACATATATAATATAGCATATAACAATGATTTTAACTGTGCATGAATGCCAGTTCACACCCTCCAATAACATCCTCAACATCCGTCTAAGAACAACCCCCTACCTCACCTCTAACTTATCTAACTCCATCATTCCAACAACCATTAACCACAAGATACTCACTAAAACCTTCTTCACACCAAAGATATTTCCAAACTACAACTATTACCCCAAACATGCTAGCAACAAGACTAGACTTACCACGCAAGGAAAAACCAACAGAAACCAAACCAGGGTAACTAGAGCAAAGATTACTTAACAAGGTTACCTGAAAACACAACACCACCCTGAAGATTCATCAGACGAGCTCTCTTTCTCACGGAACCATCATCCTCTTGCCACACCACTGCAGCACCAGCTAACACTCTAGGGTCACCACCGACTCCTTGCGGTAAAGAACCTTGGCTGTTCCGAGCCAACATCAAACAATCACGTCTCATATGTCCAGCAGACCCACATTTCCAGCAATTCTCATTTCCCAAACTCCTCACAGCCTTCTGCTCCTTCTGCCACCTCTGAACCTTGCCTCGGCCGTGCCCACGACCTTTCAGAGACCCTTTGGCTAACACTGAAGCTGACTTCACCCCAAGAGGACAATCACGCTTCACATGCACTTTAGAACCACAGTTCCAACAAGCACCCGCGCCCCAACAACCTCCAACATGGCGCCTTTCACAACGGTCACATACCGGTGGCTGAACTTCCACTCCTTGCTCAAGCAACACTTGCTCCACAACAGCACTTCCTTCACATTGCTTAACCCTTGGAAACTTCTCTCCAAGATACCTTTCATAAAAGGCAGATACAAAGAAATCCCAGTCAATATCACGGATATGTGACGCCACCGCCACAGATGTCCACCAGACACATGCATCCTCCAGCATCAGAGAAACAACACTTCCCAGCTTACAAGCATAATCACAGCCTTCCTGATCCAAAATCAGAATCACACTGGCCAACCAGGCCTCAAACATCTCTGGTGAAGAACCATGATATTCCACAGCACCCAGATCAAGCAAACGCTGCTTCGGCAAACCCACACATCCCACAGCCAGCACATCCACTGACTTTACCTTAACCACAGCCTGAGATGTTCCCAACACCTCTTGAGCAACTGGTGATGAACTCTTCACCACAGAACCAGCTTCTTCCTGCTGCCTTAACACCTCAACCCCAGGCACAGAAGACTGAGACAAAACACCCCTACAGAAGTGTGAATTCCATGCCTTAACAACCTGCCCTAAGGCAGCAACCATCTCACCCAACTGCCATTCTATCATCGACTTCGCCATACCACTAACAACAACAAACATTCACAACAAACAAACAAACAAACCAGTTAGACCAGCTTTAAGCAAGGATTCAAACTCCAACTCCAAAATAACACAATAGCTATATTAATAAGGCAATGGGTATCCCGAATCCTTCCCTTTTACATGACATAACAGTCAACACAAACATGGATATCACAACATCAAGCATATCAAACAACATACTTTGATCATGCTTACACCAAACAGCATCCACTTGCAACAGCATATTAGCAACATAACATACTCATTACACTTTCAACAAGCATAACACCAGCTCACAGCATCAGCACAAACCCACATAAGCTCAACCAATATTCATAACCACAAAGCATGCTTGAAAACATCAACAACTTGCTCAGAAACACGTGTTTCAACCAACTTTCAACCACACAACAAGGTAAACATCAAACACATATCACAACAACTTACCGTTTTCCCCAAGCATTCGCAACTCAGCTCTGATACCACCAAATGTAACCCCCTTAACCCGGCCCAGACGGTTGACCCGAATTAAGAAAGTCACACGGGGAAAACCAAAGTCAACCCGAAAGTCAACCTTGATTAACGACCCTTTTTTTTCTTTTTAAACTTGTCTAGATGCTCATTAACCTTAGATGTGATCACACAACAACATACTCAAAGATCACAAACATCAGAGATCAAACAGGGACCCAATTGAACAAATTACAACTTTAGAGACCAAATTGTAAATTCTGAAAACTTTAAGGACTTAACCAGATTTTAAGTTACCAACTTAAAGTTAATCATGTTTCAAGCTTCTCTGCCAAATTTCAGCTCAAACGGACCTCCCAAACTCATACAATTGCACAAACAAGATTCAGGACCAAAATGCAAACATTTCAAAACATTTAACCGCCAATGTCAGCCCCCAACGGTCACCCGTTCCGAAACAGGCAGAGCCCGTATCGAAACGCGGGGCCGTTCCGCAACGCGTACCGAAACAGGTGACTGGCAGAATGCTTTCCGTTTCGAAACGGGCTCTACCGTTTCGGATGCCTGGGCTGATTCAGGGCATCCGTTCCGAAACGGTAGCCCCTGTTCCGAAACGCCCTGCACATAATGCAGAAAAAGACATGCTTAAACACGCAATTGACCATTTGAACATACTCCAAAAGCCACCAAACTTTACCAACATGCAATTCAACATATAAGAGACATTCTTGCATCAACAATTCAACAATATATCAACATATATGAAAAGCCCCAAATCTATAGGCATGCTTCCTACACAAGCAACCATTCAAGCATAAACTTCCAAATCAATCTCATAAAAGCCAAATACATGTTCCAACAACATCAACAACATAAAACCATTCTTGTCCGAACATATACAAACACATAAACACATCCCAAGAGATTCTACCCCCATTGCCTTTATTAACTATAGCTATTCACCGAGACATACATCTCAATTGGAGTCCTCCTTGAATCCCTTGCTTCTCGCTGTCCAAACTTCAAGAATCTGCATTGATGGACAAAAAGGAGCGTAAGCACATAATGCTTAGTGAGGAATGCTCAAAACCAAAACACCATCAATGCAGCGGGTCATAAAAACACATTTAAAACAAACCCGATTTGTTAACCAAGCAAAGCTTGAAAACCCTTATTCAACATCATGCTTAAAACCATGCATTGCACATACATGAAAACCAACCCTTAGCTTAGCAAGCTAAGAAAACCTTTTCAAAGCACAACTTGCAAAATCATCCATTTAACCATTCCATGCATAAACACCATATGCAAAGTTAAATTCAAAACCTTGGAAAACACTTTCATTCACATCATACCTTTCCCATGCTTGTAAACCATACCAAGGAAGAACCATTTAAAAACCATTTATCCAATCAATCGATCACATGCATTAAACAAAGGCAACATAAGAATCACCACATCATTATCACATGCCTTTTAAAACAAGTCTTAACAAGACTCCAATGCATTAAAGAGATTTCATGCACACATGCATCATTTACCAAATGATAATCAACACTTGTTCAACTTAACAAGCAACCATGCATTCACAAGCATTATACACTTTTCATGCAACCATGCATCTTTTCAAGCATCTCATGCTTCTTTATAATCAAGAACATTACATTGGCTTCCAAGTGATCAACCACATCCACTTTTCAACTCAACACCCGATCGGATACGCGGATCACAAGCGTTGTCCCCCACGCTTCATACACACTACCAATCCAAGGTCTCCAAATGGACTTTTAAACACCATTTGACCTCACCATCCTAAGGTTCCCATGTATGGACTTTTAAACACCATACAACCTTAGCTTTTCCCGAGGTTCCCATGTATGGACTTTTAAACACCATACAACCTCAACTTTTCCCGAGGTTCCCATGTATGGACTTTTAAACACCATACAACCTTGACATGCACAAGGTTCCCATGTATGGAGTTTCAAACACCATACAACCTTTGCATCACCGATTGGTAGTTGTATAACATCACTAACGAGATCCGGGACACCCTACACAAGATCCACACATGGACTTACACCTCCATTGTGATCTTAACAAGCACAAGGTTCCCATATATGGACTTTTAACCACCATATAACCTTTGCTTAACCAAGGTCCTCGAATGGGCATTCCACCTCAATTATGACCTTAACCATCTCGTTAGGATACTTGAAGGGAGTTTACCGGTTCACACTTAACCACTCCACCTCCAAGGCGACTTAATTCACGGTGCACCCAATCCTATAGCCGACTAACTATATCCGATCAAAGAACCAAGAACCACTTACATCACTTGCCAATATAACCACCTTACCACATTAGTCCAATGATTCACATACATAACCACAATGCAAAAACCATCATTTACCATCATTATTTTACTGTTTTAAAGCATTACACAAAGCCATTAAACATCATGCAACACCATGCATCAAAACCACAATTTCCATGTACAAAACCAAGGATCTCTTACCTTGAGCATCCTTCACATATGGCTTTCAAAACCAGCATTAAACCATGCTAAAAATATGCTTTCAAAACAGAATATAAATCATGCAAAACACATGCATTTCAATCATCAACCACAATTGCTTTAAAAGCCAATTCACAACACAATTCAAGAGCGAAAACCATTTACTTACTCTTGAGCTTAGCAAAGTTGTTTAGACTTAAACTAAGCTCCCAAAACCTTCAAACCTTGGTTTTAAAGCTGAAAACCCAACTTCACTCACTGATACACAAAACAAGGCTAGCCAACAAGCCTTCCAAGCATCCGAAACTTTCCGCAACACCTCTAAAGCTCACGGATCAAACTCCCCTGTTTCAAGCACACAAAAACAGAGCATTAATGCATCTTTATACATTAAAAACACCAGCAACACAACACAACTCGCTGCTCATCACAAATCCAACATTTCGGCTACCAAACACAACCGAAATTACCTCCAAACACTTCCAAAACTTAACCCAGCCAAGATCCATCACTTCTAACCATTTTTAAACATCAATTAACATCCAAAATGATCACAAACACATCCTTATACCTCCAGGTATAACAGATCACCAAAAACACTCCAAAAACAACCAAAAACTCAAGCCAAACTTAGGAAATTCAACCTATCCGGGATTGCATTAATTAAACCTCAACTTCTAATCAATTTAGCATTCATTTAACATCAATTTGACACGTCAAAACACTGCCCAAACAGATCACACGAAAATTTCACCAACATCACCAAATCTTGCATTTTAAGCCAAAATCAAGATTTCAATTGAAAAGCCTTTAACAAATCACAATTCAAGGATTGAGAACTTAGGAATTTCAGTAAAGAACTGATAGTTTAGAGGAGAAGGACGTTCTTACCTCCAAACTTGAATTTCTCCTTTTTAGAACCAAAAAGCTTGATGAAACCACTTGCAAATGGTGAGGTTTTGTTGTAGAGATGATTAGGAATCCAAAGAGAATTGAAAAGGAAGATTTGAGTGACAAAATCAGAGGAGAAAATCTGGAGAGATGTGTTTGGGTTGAGAGAAAATGAGAGAAAAGGAGAATTGAAAGAAAATGGAAAGTTAGTTATGAAATAGTCAAAATGACTTTCCCTCCTCTTTCTTTATGTTTTAAAATCAGAATAAAACCTTAAAATATCTTAAAATCTGGAGAAACTCTTTTTGGAATAATAGCTCCTTAAAGATTCAAAGTTTCAATCCTTTATAAAACAGTCACCAAACTTTCAAAAATTACATTTTGGTCACTAGTCAAAATGTCAACCTTCCGAACCTCATTTTCCAAAATTGATTTCACAGTTCACTTTTATATATTAAAAGATGATTTTAGAACATTTTTCCATATTTTTAATGCAACCCGAACTAGGCTTTCCTAATTTCACTCTTATATATTCGATCAGCACTTTGACCGAACCGGTCAACGCCCAAGACTTCTAAGCCCAAAACCGGGGCGTTACAGTATGAAAATTAAAAGATATGAATTTTTAAATTTGGCCAGTGCATGCTGTCCAAATTTACCGAAATGAGTGTAATCAAACAATAAACTGTATTGATTCGAATAAGATAAAAATATGAGGTTCATGTGAATGTAAAATTGAGTTTAATGCCTTTCCAACGGTATATGATAAGTTAATTTTGGATTAGTAATTAAAAAGTTACGATTAAAATGCTAACTAGTCGTCCAACTAGTTTAATGAAAAGTCAGACTTAAAAATATAAGTTCTTGCTTGAAATTGAGGAGTAATTATGGTTGAATTGCTTCCTAATATAGTGTGTATTTGTTTAATGTTGAGAGTTAAGATCGGAATAGCGAAGAACTTTCGGAGGAAGCTAGGATCGATCGTTCGAAAGGAAGAAGCAAAGGCATCACAATTCGAGATCAAGCTTAAGGATCGTGAGTGTAATTTCGCGAGTGTAATTTTGTCATAGGGTTGGGACTAGTGTCCGAACCACTTTATTTTCTGTAATTTATGTTTCCATGCATGAAATTGGACTAAATGATATTCGGTAATGTGATTAGTAAGGGAAGGAGATAAAAAGGAAATTGGATGCATGATTTGAGACTTGTGATTTATGTTTGATTGTGTGCAATATGCGGGCTGTTTTATATGATGTTAATTGCCATGAATTGTATGTTCGATTTAGATTTTGATAATTGTTTGAGTATGCGCAAATGTGGACTACCCATGTGGTTAATTGTATGATGAATATGCATGAATTGGATTCTTGATGATATTTGATAAAATGAATATGTGGACTGCCCTATGGTATGTTTATGCTATGCTTAAAAATGCATGTGATTATGTATGAATGATGTTGCTGCCATGCATGATATTATGATCGAATGAGCATGCAAGGTAAATTCTGAAAAATGTACATGTTAAATGAAATAATGAACTAATCAATTAACAAGATTACGCCCTTGGTCGATTGGACGTTTTAGATAAGAACGACATGCCTAGAGTCCGAGCTCACCGTTTGATATTGCTTTGTGCAATCTTTGATAGTACTTTGTGTACTCTTGATAAGATGTGTGTTCTTGATTGTTGTTCGAGACACATGATGCTATGGGCATCCCCTTTGATGTTGCTTTGTGCAATACTTGATGTTGCCGCGGGCAACTATATGCGTTACATGTTACCCTTCCGATGGCTCGAATTTCTGTTACGACTATTCTACCATGGGCAAAGATATTAAATAAAATGCTTGGGCTATGAAACCAAATTAAAGGTAACGAAGTGAATGAATGTGACATGAATTATATGAAATGAATGGAACTTGCTAAGTTAAATAAGCTTATGAAGTGGATAAAAGATTGTGTGACTTAGCATGCTATGATGTGATATGAAATGCTATGCTATGTGGACATTGGTCCTTTCCGATTATGATATGAAGCATATGAATTGCTTATATGTCCGATTATGTGAAATTTGGGTAATGACCCTATTCGAATACATGGAATTAAGCAAGGGAAAATTTTTGATTTTTGAATGATATTTTGAGATCATTCGAATTACATGCCTATAATGAATTTGTGATTTCGACTTGATAAGTTAAAAATGCTATGTATGGGTTAGCATGAGATCTTGATTAATTCAATTTCTAAACATGAGATTGAGTATGCTGAAATTGGATTGAATTATGTTATTGCTCGAATTATATGCAAGCATGTGATAAATTATTGTGTTATGTTATGTATTCGAACATGTGCTATGAATGTTGATATGATATGTATGATGCTATGTGTATGAATTTTACATGAGCTTAGTTGGGTGCAATTGAATTGTTAATAAACCTAGCTAAGTAAACTCATGCTTGAACACGTTAAAAGCTCAAGAATGAATTAGTTTTAGCATTACCTCGCTAAGTACTTTTTGTACTTATCGCTCCGTTGTTTTCTTCTTCCCAACCTTAGCATGATAGCTCGGACCTTAAAGCTAGCATCTGTTGGATCAAAGTTATCAAGTTCTCAAGTTCACAGTTCTGAAATATGTACGATCTAAGTCTTATCTTTAGACTCCTAGATGGTGGCTTTTAAGTCTGTTTAGGGATCCGTTTTGTTTTATTCGGTCGTAACTTAAGTTTGAAATGGTGTTTGAAATTACATGCTCTGTGATGCTTGGATAGGAGGCTAGAATCATGTTTTTTATTTAAGTAGGTAGCCTCATTATTTTGTTGTACAAAATGTAAGTCAAGCTAGTGGTTGTGTCGATTCTTTTTGTTGTCCATAGTCGATAGCTTGACATGTTTAGGGGCATATAAATTATAATATTTTGTAAGGTTCTAAGTAAAGGAAATCGAATGCCAGGAAATTGAAATCTGTTATGTGTTGCATGAAAATTGACTTGATTAATTATTTGGTAATTTGGATTAATTCGGAAATCACCTGGACCATTTAATTAAGTTTTCGCACGGCTTGAATTTGAATAGTTAAGTATTTGGCTTGTTTGACCTAATTATAATAGTAATTTGGTAAATATAATAAAGTTTTAAATTGGCTCGTAAATTAGTAACAAGATTAAAAGAAAGTATGTCTAAGTTTATGTTTGATCATAATAAGTTAAGAAAGTTTTTGTTAGCCTATCTTCCGCGTGCGCATTAAAATGGGTAATTAATTAAGAATGGTTTTCTCGTTTCCGTTATTCAGATTCTTGTCTGTTTCCGATCTCCGACAATGCCCCCGGCTCCCGGCCCGGGTTGGGGGTGTTACAAAATTGATGGCATGGGCCGGGTTATGCTATTGTTTAGTGTGAAACTGCATTGAATAGGATAAGTTGCTTTGTGCTGCCAGACTTCCCTGCCTTGGCGAGGGATGGCAGGTAGGCTGCTGTGATGCTCTCGTTACCCCAGCAATGGAATGGAAGTGTGTCTCGGCGGCGAACTCGGTAGAAGTACATGGCTCGATAGAATGCTTCGAAAGTGATCTCACTTATGTCTAAGTCAGAATGATGTTGATGCCCACTGCAGATAATACTAGTCGCGGCCTTAATCATGCAAAGAAAACAATGTTTTGGTTCGTTCTCCTTTAGCCGCCTTAAACCCTAACCTATGTCTAGGCTGGATTGATCAACACTTGATTAAGGTAAAGACCGTACTTACTCCTTTCATGAGTTCGACTCTCTTGATACCAAACAAATGGATAGTAATCAACTAATCTTTCGCCTTAATTGAAAACTACGAAGAACATGGAATAAGCAAACCTTTTAAGTTTTATTTGCAAAAACAAACTTAAAATCCTAAACAACCGCTCTCACACTAATTACAACATAACCCAAACCCAAAGAGAATTTTAAAAAATAATGGCGATAAGAAAAACTAAACTATGCCTAAGGGAAAACCTAAGTTGTTTTGAAGTAAGAATACATTGAGTATATAAACGCATTAGCTAGGTCAAGTCCTTTTTGAATTAGAAGTCTTCAAAGTAGCTTTTGCATTAAATGCAACCTTAAATTCTAACTTCTTTGAGTTGAATGTGGGCTTCTTCACGTTACCTTGCTCCGCAAGTAATCTCGAATTCCTCCTCCGACGGCTCTGCCTACTGCTACAGTCATCGAAAATTTGAGGGGACATCATCTTCAAAACCAGGATTTTTTGCTCTACAGATCGCACTCTTGGGCGACAGGTAGGGCGGCGGCAACTACTCGACAGTTGTTGTCTCTGTCTGGAACTGCCTCAGTATAGCTCCTTGGTTTGTTGCCTCAGCATCATGTCCTCAGCTTCTCTCTCCTTCTATCAGCCTCTAGTATCTGAAACTAAAACTAAGCTAAAATAATACCTTTTCTTTACCAAATAAAAGATAAAAAAGTATAAAGCATGGCCAAGTAGAGAACACTGTAAAATGTAATGCATGATCGTAATTATGCCTAAAATGTACTTAAAAACAACAATAATATGAGATGAAATGTGCATGAAATATAGAACTTATGGACAATTTACAAACCCCCAAACTCGAACTATTGCTTGTCCTCAAGTAATGCAACCTAAATATACTTGCCCTTTTAAACTAATCGGAAAGAAAAATTTTGTTTTAAACTTGATTTAACACCTCAAGGCTGTGGCACCTGTCATTAGATTAGTGAGAGGGGAATAACATGAATTACCACAGAATTAAACTATAATACCAGTGAAGTGTGTGCAGAACTGTGTATAGGCTGAATCTGATAATATTCTAATTAAACATAGATGTTGTCATGATATACAAGGTTTCTACCGAGACAATATAATTAAGCACAATTAAATAATCATGGCAATAAGGGCTTCAACTTATCACAACTACTCTTCTCGGTCTGAAATTAAGATAGGAGCAAATTACAAAACCCCGAACCCATAGAGTAGAGTCATCCCCTGAAGACTTTCATTCACTCATGCTAATTTTTCCGTCACTTCAAGAATTTCATATTCAAGGACTTTGATAGCATCAGAGTGTCCTTGCACATGATTCTTCCTAGAGCCTGTTTCGGGCACCTCTAGGGATAGACAACATAAAATTTTTCTTTTGCCTGCCTTTGTAGTGCTTTTGTTTTTTTATTCTGTTTGTTGCCTGTCGCGGCAGCTTCCTGTAACCATGTTAGAATTTTACAAATAATTCAACAGGCTATGTTTATCAGAAACACAAACAAATTAAGCAAGTAACATTAGTGTTTTTAATTTTTGGCAATTATAGAAAAACCCTATGTTTACTTCATCCTTTTCCACCAAAATCAAGTTCATTTAAACTTGGTGCGAAAATTTAAAGTCGGCTATCCTATCATATGCACAACTCGAGATGGGCATTGCCCTCAATGCACAAAATCAAAATACAAAATAAACATAGAAAATACAATTAAGATAAAAACAGAAAAATAAAATAAAGAGAAGAACAGAGAAAAAAAACTCTAGAAATTGGCTGAGGGTTGAGAGAAGGCTTGGGTCTTGGCGGCAGAGGAGAAAGGGGAGGATTGGATGACAAGGCGGAGGCTGCCAGATGCCTGGGCGGCAGACTTGGCTGGTGAGACCTTTGTTGTCTGCGGCGGCTGGACTCTCTTAGGAGTTGGGCGAGGCTCTTCATGAGGTTCTTCTGAAGGGATTCGCTCTACTCGGATTATGTATCCTCGTCCACTGGCTCGGGGGCTATGATGTGCCGCTTCCTCTTCCTTGTTCCTTCCGTTGTTGGTGCTACCGGAGGGTCCATCACTATTAAGGCTGCCGCTTCTGCTGCTACTATTGTTGCTGGTGGCTGGTCTACCTCGTCGGAGGAGGAGGTGTTGGCCCCCGTTTCCGTTGTGCAGATAGGGGAATGATGTTGTTGATGCCGCTCTGGGGAGTCTGCCACCGTGTTGGAAGCGGAGGTGGCAGAGTATGATGGGTAGTGCGTCGGAGATGCCATCTGGAGGTGAAAGGCGACGTGGCGGGCAGCTACAGTGGCGAGGTCAGCAGGGAAGGTTGGGAGGGTGGGGCCGTCGTCTGGAATTTTTTGAAAGAGATATGCCACAAAGGCATCTTGGACCTCCCCCACGTACTTCAAGAAAGGTCAACTGCTGCTGCTCGATTCGCTTGTTGCTGTCAATGAGGGTGCGCAGCAGAGTGAGGACTTCATTGGTCGGGGCTGCTTCAGTATTGCTAGAGGCGGCTGGAGTGGCTGGCTGGGCGGTAGAGGGCTGGCTGGGGTTGATGAGCTCTGTCTCCTGGGCCTGCATCATCTGCAGGCGAACTTTCCTGGTCCACCCCTTTTTGGCGGCTGTCATCTCATCTTCTAGGTCGGTTGGGACGTTGAAGTTGGCATAAAGGCCTGTGATGAGAGACGGGAAGTAGAGCTTGCCCTTTGTCTTGCGAAAGCAGTTGTGAATCTCCTTGTATATGATCTCCTCAACATTGATGGGTCAGTTCACCATGATGCTATGGATGAGAGCAACATTGGACAGAGCCGCCATGCTTTCCTGCCAACCACGGTGTGTTGGGCTTGCATAGCTGGGCCTTGAGTATGTCGTGGTCGACAGCCGTCAGTGACTGCCTCCATTCCTCATGAGGGTTTTCCTCCATATCTAGGCCGTAGAAGTTGTTGATCACAGCGGCGTTCAGCTTGACAGGCTCCCCTCATACAGACACGAATGACAGCTCTGGGCGGGGGTGATGGGCATAGAACTCTCTAACCAATGTGATGTTTTCCATCTCTGATTGTCGTACAAATATTTCTCATCCCTTGCCGTGAATTTTTTCGAACAAGGCGGGCTCTAAACCAAGGTCCCATGTTTGCTTCGTGTAGTGGAACCCTCACTCCTCCCACATTGCTTGTTTTGCAAACTGCATTTTGTATCTTTTCTCATATGCCTTGGAGCAAAAACATTTGTAGGTGGGTTTGGTTACTGATGTTGAAGCCATGTGTGAGACGGTTGGAATATAACTAAGACTTAAAAGAAAATGTTGTGAGAAAAGAGAGTAATGGATTCAAGAACAATATAGCAAGGAGGTAAAAGTAAAGTAAATGAATGGGGTGAGTAAGGTTTCAATAGAGGTTGCCGAGAGTTGTCGGGGTGGCATTAAATGTCCAACAGGCAAGTTGTCTCGCGTACGATACGAGATTTCTGCCCGTTATTTCTGTAGCCGTTGGCAGCTAGTCATTAGCAGGCAACTAGCTGTTATGCGCTGTCTGCGCTGGGCCGCCCTTGGTTGTCTTGGCGGTATGGTGGGAGGGCTCCATGTTGGTCCTTCTTCTTGAACCAGCTCTTTTATTCCTAAAGCCTGGAATAAAAATAAAGGTAATGAAATATTAAAATAATTTCTGAAAAATTGAAAATGTGGAAAATAAATTCAACAAATATAAAATCTAAAAAGAATAAATTGCAGAAAATTAAATTCTATTCATAAAACATAAAAATAAAAATAAAGAAAATAAAGATAAAAATAATTAAGTTATGTTGGGCATTTGGGTGCATCTCCCAGACATAACCACTTCTTGAGGTGGTGTTTCTTGTCTTTCCCTCCTAGGGTTCTCCTGTTCTTGAAGGTGGTGTGCTACTGGGTCCTTCAGCCTACCCTTGGGTCTGTCATGACAACTGATGTCTTGGCATATCTATGTGCTGATTTTGGAGACCTGAGCATCTGGGCATCCTTCCTTTTCCTTTTCTGAGGGTTGTAACACATTTAACTTGATGCTCTGATTGTCTATCCTCATGATTAGCTCCTCATTCTCTACATCTATTAGTGTTCTGCCCGTGGCTAAGAATGATCGCCCAAGGATGATTGAGGCGTTTTCATCGGCCACACAGTCTAAAATGAGGAAGTCTGCTGGAAAAATAAGGCTGCCCACTCGTACTAGGATGTCTTCAATCTTGCCCTTCGATTGTACAAATGAATGATTAGCAAGTTTCAGCATAATGGAGGTAGGTTTGGCTTGCCCAATTCCTAGTTTGTCAAATACTGCCTTAGGCATCAAGTTTATGCTGGCTCCTAATTCGCACATGGCTTTTGTTTCGTGCTTGCTGCCTATTCTGCATGGTATAACAAAACTGCCCGGATTTGTTTGCTTGGGTGGCAGCTTGTTGTGCAGCATAGTCATGCACTCCTCTGTCACAGCGACTGTTTCAAACTCTCCAATTATTTTCCTCCTAGAAACCATATCCCTTAGGTATTTTGCATAGTTGGGCATGTTCTGAATGGTTTCTATGAGAGGGATATTTATGTGCACCTGTTTCAGAATATCGAAGAATTTATTGAACTGGTGCTCTTGCTTCTATTGCTTTATCTGTGGAGGATCAACTGCCTCAGTGTTGTTGTCAGGCTCAACTGTCGGAGCGGCTGGTGTGGATGCTGCCGCGGCAGGTAGTTCTTTCTATGCTGGCTGTTTCTCTGCTGGTTTTTCCATTCTGGGCTCATTTAACTGTTTCTTACTTCTGGTTGATATGGCTTTGCACTGCTCATATGTGGGTTTAGCTGTTGCCTCTGTACTGCTAGATGTTGCACCCATTGTCATGCTGCTGAATATCATAGTGAACTGCCCAAACTGGGTCTCCAGGTTCTTTATCGTAGCCTCCTAGTTGTTCATCCTCATCTCTGTCTTATCCATGAATGACCTAGTTTTATCAATAAACTTATTTGTACAAACAATAAACTCACTAGTATTAGACATAAAAGTTTGAAAAATTGCTTCTAGTGAATTATTGTTTTGTGGTTGGTGAGCTTGCTGTCTGGACTAGTTTTGCTGGTAGCCTCCTTGTTGTTGTTGTGGATTGGTAGCAGTTTTAGGATTGCTCTAGGAGAAGTTTGGATGATTCTTCCAACCAGGGTTATACGTATTCGTGTTTGGCCTACTGTTCCTCTCGTATCCTCCTATGAAATTGGCAGGTGCGGTACATTCGGAGGAGTCATGGTTGCCCCCACACTCATCGCAAAATGGCTATATAGCCTAGGCCTCATAGACTTTCCTAGTGGGCTTTACCATGTTCATAACCAGCTCTGTCAGCTTTTTGAGGCGGGCATTGACAGATTCTAAGGCTTCCACTTCCTTCACAACTGTTGTTCGCCTAATGTCGCCTCGGCGGGCTGTTGGGTACTTATAGTCAATTTTGGTGGCTTGGTTGAGGATCCGCAGTGCCTCCTCTCGTGGTCTGTCAAGGATGATTCCGTTGGCTGAGGCATCATTCGAGTTGGGTAGTTTACACAGTTGTAAGACATTGACACATGTGTCCAAGCCGGAAAACCATGAAGCGAGCAGTTATTTAGCATATGTTGGTACCGATCTCATGTTTCATACATTGGCTCATCATCCCCTTGTCAGAAAGTCGTGATCTCGTTTCTCAATCTGTCTGTGACATTAGATGGGCTGAAACAATCCAAGGAATCCTTACACAGCTCTATCCATGTGTTGTGATCCTGCTGGCTGGTTGTTCAACCAATGTTTTGCCCTACCCTTCAATGAATAGGGGAATAACCTCAGCATTAGCACATCTTGGCGGACTCCATGTATTTTGAAAGCTTTGCATATGTCCATGAATCCTCTTACGTGCTTCTGAGCATCTTCTGTGGCAGTCTCTCCAAATTTCCCCAACGTGTTGATCATGTTAAACATCACGGGCTTCAGCTCAAAGTGATCCGCCTCAATTTCAGGTTTTGTCAATGTAGAAATTAAAAATGAAGATGCACAAATAAAACTAAAAATTAAAAGCAAGTAAATAAAGGTGCAGAAATTAAAAGCGTTTTAGTGTTCTCTAAATATGAGCGCAAATGCACACTCCTGTCAAGTAATAGAATAAAAGATATCGTCTCCCACAGGGATTGGACAGCTTGACTCAAATCATAACTCCTTCACAAAGGAAAATTAAATGCACAAATAAGTTGAATTTTTTAAGAGCAAAATAAAATAAAACACAAGTAAATAAAAGGGAAGAAATCAGATTGATGGCATGGGCCGAGTTATGCTATTGTTTAGTGTGAAACTACATTGAATAGGATAAGCTGTTTTGCGCTGCAAGACTTTACTGCCTCGGAGCGGGATGGCAGGTAGGTTGCTGTGACGCTCTCGCTGCCCCGACAGTGGAATGGAAGTGTGTCTCGGCAGCGAACTCGGTAGAACTATAAGGCTGGGTAGAACGCTTCGAAAGTGATTCCGTTTATGTCTAAGTCCGAATATTGTTGATGCCCACTGCAGATAATACCAGTCGCGGTGTGAATCGTGCAAAGACAACAATGTTTGGTTCATTCTCTTTTAGCCGCCCTAAACCCTAACCAATGTCTAGGCTGGATTGATCAACATTTGATTAAGGTGAAGACCGTACTTACTCCTTTTGTGAGTTCGACTCTCTCGATACCGAAAAAATGGATAGTAATCAACTAATCTTTCGCCTTAATTGAAAACTATGAAGAACATCGAATAAGCAAACCTTGAAGTTTTATTTGCAAAAACAAACTCAAAATCCTAAACAACCGTTCTCACACTTATTACAACATAACCCAAACCTAAAGAGAATTTTAGAACATAATGGCGGCAAAAAACCTAAACTATGCCTAAGGGAAAACCTAAGTTGTTTTGAAGTAAGAATACATTGAGTATATATAGGAATTGGCTAGGTTAAGTCCTTCTTCAAGTAGAAGTCTTCAAAGTATCTTTTGCATTAAATGCAACCTTAAATTCTGACATCTTTGAGCTGAATGTGGATTTCTTCACGTTGCCTTGCTCCGCAAGTAATCTCGAATTTTTCCTTTGGCGGCTCTACCTGCTGCTACAGTCATTAGAAAATTGAGTGGAAAACATCGTCAAAAATCATGATTTTATGCTCTACAGATCGCACTCCAGTTCTCCAACTCCTTAGTTTGTTGTCTTGGGCAACATGTAGGGCGGCGGCAGCTACTTGGCAGCTGTTGTCTCTGTCTGGAACTGCCTCAATACAACTCCTTAGTTTGCTGCCTCAGCATCATGTCCTCAGCTCCTCTCTCCTTCTATCAGCCTCTAGTACCTGAAACTAAAACTAAGCTAAAACAACACCTTTTCTTTACCAAATAAAAGATAATAAATAAAAAGCATGTCCAAGTAAAGAATATTGTAAAATACAATGCATGATCCTAATTATACCTAAATTGTACTTAAAAATAGCAATAATATGAGATGGAATGTGCATGATATATAGAACCTATGGACACTTTACATTTAGATTCAAGAATCATTCATGCAATCAATAATAGGGAATCTGCAAAGAAAATGTATGCTTGAAAAGAAATAGATGAAGAATGAAAAGAAGGAAAAAGGAAGAAACAAAAATGAGGAATGTTTTCCACTTGAAAAAAAATACATCTTTAAACAAGTAAATTGACATAGAAGCCCTTACAAAAGATCCCTAATGCTCGCGGGCAAAGGCAAAGTGTTGGTTCTAAGCATGACCCCAACTGTCTAGAGAAAATTAAGCATTATTCCATGAAAGCACGAATCCTGGCCAATCTTGCCTCTAACGATTTCGTGACAAAACTTTAAACGCACTCGTCATCTTCTTCTCTCTCGAGTCTTCCACTTATGATGGCTGCCAATATCAACTCTCCATTCACGACCATGTCTGCAAAACCTTCGGTAGCGTGATTTAACATGTAGTCATAGAAATGTCCATTTAAAGTCTCCACAAACATTGGAGTAACCTCATTTTCCAGAAGTGAGGTTGAACTTGGGCTGCCACATCTCGCCATCTCTAGGCATACTGGCGGAAGCTCTCATTGGGCTTTTGTTCCATATTTTGCAGTACGATTCTGCTTGGGACCATTTTTGTTACATACTCGTACTGTTTGAGGAAAGCTTTTGACAGAACTCTCCAAGTGTGTATGTTGACTCGACTTAGATGAGCATACCATAGGATAATAGACACATATAGATTGTCTTGGAAACAATGGATCAGCAACTTCTCGTTTTCTAAATTCGATGACATTTTCCGGTAGTACATAGTCAAGTGCGCCAACATGCATGTAGTTCCATTATACTTTTCAAAGTCATGGGCCTTAGACTTTGGTGGAACCACCAAGTCAGAAACTAGACTCAAATCTCTAGCATCCCTGCCACCATAAATGCCACCTTCCTGATAAGATTTAATCATTTCCACCAGCTTCTTGAAGCGGTCTTCATGTTTCTTCTCGACCTTTGCCATATCAGATTCTTCATTGAGGTTAGGCATCTTGGGGCTGCAAACCTCATCGGTGTTGTCTTCAGTACGGGTAGAAGATTCTACAAAATGGGGTGAGATCCTGACTTATGGTGAAGCCACTTCCTTTTGTACGAAAGCCATCCCCGGGAAAGTGTTGGTGTCTTCTCTCGCTTATGGGTCTTTGAACCTAAACATGGCTGCAATTTGGTTAACTGTTTTCTTGTGTGATAACTCAACCTCTTTCTTCAGTTCATTTACCATTTTATCAAGCTTATCATGGATGCTCTTCTGATTTGTTTCCAGAATTGTCAATCTTTCCTCAATGTTCATGGCTTGAGTCGGGTTTGCGCGAGATCTTGACTACTTAAATGGAATTTTCCAAAATTAATATTTTTATTATACATGTAAGAATGCAATGATCAAAATATTATTTAATGCAAACAAACAAAAAAGCAAATGCATGGAAGCAAATATACATATGTAAAAGCATGAATGCAGGCGAAGGGTCATCAATTCTATTAAGGTCTTGCTCTAGATGGAGCTTCCATTGGACGACAAAGATCCTACGAAAGCGTCTCGGTCTAAGCACTCATTTATTTGAGCAACCTTTGAAGCCTTGGTCCCACCTTATCGATCTGACATGGGGCGACGAAATGTAGCTTCCTGACGCCACAGGCTTTGCTACGTCTTCAATTTAGGATGTCTTGCCCTTATCGAACTCGTCCCACTTCTGGGTCCTCTTGACGTTGCCCCTAAGTCGATTAGACCAAAGATCAATTTTTCCAATTTTGCTTGGTTGGACCATCGAGGTGGTCCTATTGCTCTTGCGACTTCTGGTATTCTGCTTGGTGCTGATGCGAGCATACTTCGATGTTTCCTCCGCGTGACCATTCGACAAATTCTTATTGGTTGTGCGTTGTCTTCCTCCTTTAGGTACCTTCCATTCATGGTATAAGCTTTCTCTGATTGAGCAACATGCTTTAAAATTATTCCCCTCAAATATGGGATATATGCAAAAAATAAATATGCCACAAAAACAAAACAAAACTCAAACACAAAAGGTTAGTAATAAATATGCTACTAAAACAAAACAAGACTCACACACAAAAAGGTTAGTAATAAATAAATATGCAACAAAAACAAAACAAAACTCTCACACAAAAAGGTTAGTATTAAATAAATATGCTACAAAATAAAATAAAACTCACACACAAAATGGTTAGTAATCTTTTGAAAAAAATAAAAAAACAGAAACAAAACCTAAAAGATGCATAATAATTCTGGGTCGACATTCCAACATTTTAGGACATGTCTCCACGGATTATTCTTGCGACTCAACACCTTAGGCTTTCCGCATGGCTCTATTAGGTGTAGGCTCTAGATTCTCAAACTTGTTTTGGTTCTAAAGGGTACCCGAGCTGTCCTTGTTGTCCCCTACTAAAGGCAGCAAGGTCCTTGATTTTCACCCATTACAGCCTTCAAACGAATCGAGTTCAACTGAAGAGGACTCACCATCGATGCCTTCTCGAAGAATCAATATCCTTATTGTAGAGTGTCCATAAGTTCTATATTTAGTACACATTCATGCCTTTATTATTACTGTTCTTAAGATCATTCAGGCATATTTAGGTGCATTGCATGCATAATAACAGTATTTTTTCTTTTACCACACTTTTATTGAATATTCTATATTTGGTTAAGAAAAGATATTGTTTTAGTTTAGTTTTCATTTTCAAGTGATGTAGTTGTGCAGAGGAGGAGAGGGCAGGAAAGCAAGGAGCAAGAAGGAGCTGTACTAAAGCAATTCCAATGTGCCGCTAAAGTCGCCGCTGCAGCAGCATTATCGCCGACTGCCGCCCATGTAGAAGTTAAACCGACTTAGTCAAGATGGGTTGCGATTGAAAGAGGACAATTTCTTGAGTCTAATGAGCCCAGTCTTGCAATTTTCTGAAGCATGTAGCGGCTTGAAGAGCTGATTGAAGAGGGATAAGTAAAGTGATTTATCTTTACTTGCTGGAGAATGCAACGTCCAAAGATTCCACATTCAAGTCTAAAAAGAGTCAACATTTAATGTAAAGCTATTTTAAGGACTTCTACTCCAAGGAGGACTCAACTTAGGCCAAGCCCTATATATACCCATGCTTGTAAGGGTATAGGGGCATACGTAGATAGATAGATCCCATTCAAATTCTCTATTAAGGTTTAGGTTTTTGTATGTAAAGTAGTTGTGAGAAACGGTTGTAATAGTTTGAGTTGTTTTGCAATAAAATACTCTTTGTTTTTTAATTCATGTGCTTCACTTCCTTCAATTAGTTCCAAAAGTCCAGTTGAGGAAATCCATTTGTCGGGCACGAGAGTGTCAAACTCATGAAAGAATTAAGCACGGTCTAATCATGTCGAGATGTTAACTAATTCGGCTTAGACATAAGTTAGAATTTTAGAGGCTAAAAGGAGCAACCAAACGTTGACTGCCCGTGTTAGGTTTACGCTAAGATAGCTAGGTATTGCCTACTTCACGCAGTAACAAAATTCTAGCGCAGATATAGGTAGGATAACTTCATAATTGCTTCGCCGAACTTGGAGTATCTGCCAGACTTTCCGCCAAGACTTCTCTCCATCTCACCCACCGGGACAACGAAAGTTGCAAGAGTAGAGTTCCGCCGTGGCAACGATAGTTGCCGCCGCCTCAATCCGCCATTACCCGCCAAGGTAGCAGATCGTGGCAGCGCAAAACACACTTAATCTTTACAACGCAGTCTACACAGTACTGAGCTACAACTACTTGGCCCTATCTATCAACCTAATTTCTCTTTCTCTTAAATTACTTGTGTTTTTACTTTTATGCTATTTAATATTTATAAATTTAATTGTGCAATTTACTATTTTCTTGTACACGAAAACACTCATAGAAGTCGTTCCAATCCCTGTGGGACACGATATCTTATATACTATAACATGATAGGAGTGTGCACTTGCGCTCGTAAATAGAGAACAACGAAACGCTCTACATGTTTTTGGCACCGTTGCCGGGGATTGGTAACACCAACTGCGTTTGAATTCCTGCACTTCAACTTTTATTTTTTGCATTTAAATTTCTGTTTATTCTATTTTTAAAAAAATTACGCTTCTTGCTTGTCTTTGGAGTATGACCAGGGCAAACCTTAAATCTGAGCTCGTATACGAAGAAGACACTGATAAGAAGGAGAAAAAGGGAAAAGTGGTCTGCCAGAAAATGGAAGCCCACCAACCCAACCCAGACACATGCACAACACCCAGCCGCCAGAGCGGCAAAGATGGTAGCCAACACCCACTTGAGGAGAGGAATGACATACTTGGACGAAAAGCCAAACACAAAACCCTCAGGACGTGGTTATGTTTGGGAGATGCACTTCCCAACATAACCTAATTTTTATTTTTATTTTTATTTTTAATTTATTTTTATGCATTATGATTAGATTTAACTTTTAATTTCCACAATTTTATTTTTCTTGAAATCTATTTTATTTTTAGTTGTCTTTATTTAATTTTTGCATTTAATTTATTTCAGGTTAGGAATGAAGGCAAGGCCAAGAAAGATAAAGAATAAAAGAGAGGCCCAACCCAGCGGCCAAGGCGGCCCAATGACGCATAACAGGTAGATTAGAATAACGGCTAGCCGCAACAGCTACATTTGCAACAGCTGGCGGCAATAGCTATTTGCGTAACGGCTAGAATCTCATAAAATGTGCCGAAATTATTACCGCCCATTGGCAGCATGCCCACCAAGGCAGCGGAGAGAAACGGCTATATAAGGCCAACTATTCTCTCATCATTCTTCACTTTGCTCTCTCTCATTTTCTCTCAATTCTTCTTGCCTTCTTTGCTTTCAAGATCTCATCTGCGTTATTTTCATGTAATTTCTTTCTTTTCTGTAACCCCCTTAACCCGGTCTGGACGGTTGACCCGAATTAAGAAAGTCACACGGGGAAAACCAAAGTCAACCCGAAAGTCAACCTTGATTAACGACCCTTTTTTTTTACTTTTTAATCTTGTCTAAATGCACATTAATCTTAATTGTGATCATACAAACAACATATCTCAAGATCACAAACATCAGAGATCAAGCAGGGACCCAATTGAACAATTTACAACTTTAGGGACCAAATTGTTAATTCTGATAAATTAAGGGACTTAACCCAAATTAAAGTTACCATCTTGGAATTAGTCAGGTTTCATGCTTCTCTGTGAAATTTCAGCTCGAAAGGACATCTCAAACTCATACAATTGCATATACAAGATTCAGGACCAAAACGCAAACATTTCAAAACATATAACCGCCCATGTCAGCCCCCAACGGTCGACCGTTCCGAAACAGGTTGACCCTGTTCCGAAACACGGGCCGTTTCGATACCAGTTCCGCAACGGGGGTCTGGCAGTGAGCAATCCGTTTCGAAACGGTGCACCCCGTTTCGGACCCCTGGGTTCATTCCAGGCACCCGTTTCGAAACGGTACACACTGTTCCGAAACGCCTGCTCAGATTTCAGCAAATTAACAAACCAAACCATGCAATTGACCACTCAAACATGCTCCAAATGCTACCAAACTTTACCAGCATGCAATTAAACACATTTAGGACATATAAGCATCATCAATTCAACTAAACAACCTCACAAGCAAAAAGCCCCAATTCTATAGGCATGCTTCCTACTTAAGCTATCATTTAACCAATAAACCTTCATAAGCAAGCAATAGAAAATCAATCCAAAATCCAGCAACCACCACAACATTTAACAACCATAGGGAGTCTCAAACACCTCCCAAAACATATACATTGGTCCCCCATTGCCAAATCAACCAAAAGCTAAAATGTTTAACAAAACCTTCCATGCATTGAGCTTTACTTGAACTTGTTTGCTTGCCTTCTCTTGCTGCCCTCAATGTACTCTAATGCTCTGCATTATTGAATCAAGAAAACGAGAGAGCGTAAGCCAAAGCTTAGTGAGGAGTGCTCCTTAAAAACCATTCAATAATGCAATTAAAACCATTTGTAAAACATGCTTATAAACAACCTTTACACATGCTCAAAGCATACTTTAAATCAAGCAATTCCATGCTTCCACATTACATTTAAACAAGCATCTCATGCTTCAACATAAACATTAAAACATGCATCTCATGCATCTCAATGTACTATACATGTCATATTGGCTCAAGTGATACATTTCATTTATGAAATCAAGTTCAACAACTTTCCCCAAGGACTTTTAAACACCTTGGCCCCAAGGACTTTTAAACACCTTGGCCATGGACTTTTAAACACCATGAATAAGGACCACACAAGGACTTTTAACCACCTTTGTGTCCGTAGCTTGAATTACCCCAAGGACTTTTAAACACCTTGGCCCCAAGGACTTTTAAACACCTTGGCCCCATGGACTTTTAAACACCATGGAAAGGAGCACCTAAGGACTTTTAACCACCTTAGTGTCCGCAACAAGATTCATCCAAGGCATTTTAAACACCTTGATGATCTTAGGTAACAAGGCTCACTCAAGGACTTTTAACCACCTTAGTGACCTTCACTTTTACAAACCATCACTTGCCAATATACACTTTATACATCATATAATCCACTGTTTTAAAGCATTAAACCAAGCCATTTCATCATGCATTTCAAAGCATTAAATCATCATTTAAACAATGCATAAAAACAAGGTACTCTTACCTAGAGTCACCTTCAACACATGGCTTTAAACATCAGCATATATCATGCTAAAACATCAGCAATTATCATGCTTAAACATGCTTTCAAAAACAGTAAACAATCATGCAAAATCATCATTTTACATTGCACCAAAACATGGCCACCACATCAAGAGTAATCCGAAAACTTACACTTGAGCTTAGCAAAGTTGTTTAGACTTAAACTAAGCTCCCAAAACCTTCAACCCTTGGTTTTAAAGCTGTAAATCCATTTTCACTCACCGATTACCACTTTGCCTCAAGCCAAAGCACCAAATCAAGCCTCCGGATCAACAATTCTTGGATCCAAGGATGCCTCCCCTGTTTCAACACATTAAAGCAGAGGATTAATGCATCATCATGCATTAATTGCTTCAATGAAAGCATCTAAACTCGCTGCTCTCACAAAACCTCCATTTTCGGCCACCAAACACAACCGAAAATGCATCCGAAACACTTCTAAACAAAGCCCAGCCACAAACCAGCAAAACCTCACTTCCATTAACATCAACACACATCTAAAAACAACCTATAAGCATCCTTATACCTCCAGCAACATCAGATCACCAAGATCACCACAAAAGCTACCTTAAAACACAAGCTAAACTTAGGAAATCAAACCTATCCGGGATTGCATCAATCAAGACTCATTTCCACATCAATTTAATGATCATTTAACATCAAAAACACTCCTCAAAACACAGATTAAACAGATCAAACGAAAATCATGTGAAATCATCAAAATCTTGCATAATTAGCCAAGATCCATAAATCAACTTTAAAACCTTTAATCAATTATCAAATTAGGATTGAAAACTTTAGGAATTTCATTAAAGAACTTGAAGTTCAGAGGAGAAGGACGTTCTTACCTCCAAACTTGAGTTTCTCCTCTTTTTGGAATTGAAAAGCTTGATGAAACTTGAAGCAATTGAAGAGGTTTTGAAGATACAATGATTTGCAATCAATTGAGAGTTGAAAGAAGGATTTTAGGTGAGAAAATCAGATTTAGATCTCTGGAAATTGAGTGTTTGGGTTGAGAGAAAAAGATAGAAAGAAAATTGGAAGCTAGATGAGAAAATGCTTAAAATGAATTTTCCCTCCTTTTAATTTTCTTTAAAATCAGAATTATGTGTTAAAATATCTTAGAAAAATCTGGAGAAACTCCCTTTGGGTAAATAGCTCCTTAAAGATTCAAAGTTTCAACCCTTTATAAAATAGCCACCAAACTTTCAAAAATTACATTTTGGTCACTAGCCAAAATGTCACACTTCCGAAACTCATTTTCCAAAATTGATTTCACAGTTCACTTAATTATATTAAAAGATGATTTTAGAACATTTTTCCATATTTTTAATGCAACCCGAACTAGGCTTTCCTAATTTAACCTCTTACGATTCGAACAGCACTTTGACCAACCGGTCCACGCCCAAGACTTCTAAGCCCAAAACCGGGGCGTTACAACTCTCCCCCCCTTAAGAAATTTCGTCCTCGAAATTTACCTGAAGGAAAGAGATAAGGAAACTGCTTCAGCATATCTTCCTTCCGCTCCCACGTGGCTTCCTCAACACCGCGATGCTTCCACAACACCTTCACCAACTCAATGGTCTTGCCACGAAGAACTTTGCTATCTGAATCCAGAACCTTCATCGGTTCTTCATCAAAGGTCAAATCCGGATTCAATTCCACTTCCTCCACAGGCAACCCATGCGAAGGATCAGATCTATACCTCCGGAGCATAGAAACATGGAACACATCATGAATCTTCTCCAGCTCCTGAGGTAACCTCAACCGATACGCAACAGGACCCACACGCTCAACAACCTCATACGGTCCAATGTATCTAGGGCTCAGCTTACCCTTTCGACCAAACCTCATCACCTTCTTCCAAGGCGAAACCTTCAAAAACACGCGATCACCCACCGCAAACTCTATCTCCTTACGCTTCAAATCTGCGTAAGATTTCTGCCGATCAGAAGCAGCCTTCAACCGCTCACAAATGAGCTTCACTTTCTCGGTGGTCCCTTTCAACAAAGCAGGCATCGAAACCAACTTTTGACCAGTTTCAGCCCAACACAGAGGAGTCCTACACTTCCTCCCATACAGAGCCTCATAAGGTGCCATCTGTATACTCGCCTGATAACTGTTGTTGTAAGCGAACTCAACCAAAGGCAGATGCTTCTCCCAAGAACCTTGGAACTCTATCACGCAGCATCTCAACATATCCTCCAAAATCTGAATAACTCGCTCAGACTGGCCATCCGACTGAGGATGATAGGATGTACTGAAATGCAACCTTGTACCCAGAGCTTGATGCAAACACTGCCAAAAACGCGATGTGAACCTCGGATCCCTATCCGACACGATCAACTTAGGCACACCATGCAACCTCACAACCTCAGCAATGTGCAGCTCTGCCAGCTTATCCAAAGAAAACGTAGTATGCACAGGCAAGAAATGCGCACACTTCGTCAGGCGATCCACAATCACCCAAACAGAATTCTTCTTTGATGGAGACAAAGGCAAACCAGAGACAAAATCCATAGTAACCCTCTCCCACTTCCATTCAGGAATTTTCAACGGTTGCAACAAACCAGAAGGAACCTGATGTTCAGCCTTAACTCGCTGACACACCAAACACTTGCTCACGAACTCTGCCACATCCTTCTTCAACCCCACCCAATAGTACTCATCACGAAGATCGCGATACATCTTTGTACTACCAGGATGCATAGCAAAAGGACTGCTATGACCTTCAGCCAGAATAGCACGCCTCAACTCAGCATCAGCAGGCACTACTATCCGACTACCAAAACACAACACTCCATCCTCATTGAAGCAGAAATCCGAAGGTCTACCCTCCGCGATATCCTGAACATGAGACACCAAGGAATCATCCAACAACTGCTTTTCCTTGATCAACTGAACCAACGATGGTTTCACTTGCAACTCAGCAACAAGACCACCATCCTGCGATATACTCAAGCTAGCAAACATAGCTCTCAGCTCAACAGCTACCTTCCTACTCAAAGCATCCGCAACAACATTAGCCTTTCCCGGATGATACTCTATCGTCAGATCATAATCCTTGAGCAACTCCAACCAACGTCGCTGCCTAAGATTCAACTCCTTCTGAGACATCAGATACCTCAAACTCTTATGATCCGTGTACACAGTACACTTCTCACCATACAGATAATGCCTCCAGATCTTCAGAGCAAAAACCACTGCAGCCAGCTCAATGTCATGCGTAGGATAATTGCGCTCATGCACCTTCAACTGCCGCGACGCATAAGCCACAACCTTACCCTCTTGCATCAGCACACACCCCAAACCAACATAGGATGCATCACTGTAGACTACAAACTCTTTCCCTGATTCAGGCTGAATCAAGATAGGAGCTTGAGTCAAAGCCATCTTCAGCTTCTCAAAAGCTTGCTGTCTCGCTTCTGTCCACTCATACTTAACATCTTTCTGCAGCAACTTCGTCAAAGGAGCAGCAATCTTGGAAAAACCATCCACAAACCTTCGGTAGTATCCTGCCAAACCAAGGAAACTACGAACCTCCTGAACAGACTTAGGAACTTTCCAATTCATCACTGCTTCAATCTTCTGAGGATCAACACGAATCCCCTCAGCTGAGACCACATGCCCAAGAAAAACCACCTCTCTAAGCCAGAACTCACACTTGCTCAACTTAGCATAAAGCTGATTCCCCAACAAAGCTTGCAACACGATCCTCAAATGCTCTTCGTGCTCTTCCTCAGTACGCGAGTACACAAGGATATCATCAATGAACACCACAACGAACTTGTCCAGGTATTCATGAAAAACACGATTCATCATGTCCATGAAAGCAGCAGGAGCATTTGTCAAACCAAACGGCATCACAAGGAACTCATAATGCCCATACCTTGTCCTGAAAGCTGTCTTAGGCACATCCACATCCTTCACCTTCAACTGATAATACCCTGACCTCAAGTCAATCTTAGAGAACACAGCAGCTCCCCGAAATTGATCAAAGAGATCATCAATCCTCGGCAAAGGATACCGATTCTTGATAGTCAACTTGTTCAGCTGACGGTAATCAATGCACATCCTCATCGTGCCATCTTTCTTCTTCACAAACAAGACAGGAGCACCCCAAGGCGAAACACTCGGCCGGATGAAACCACGATCAAGCAGCTCTTGCAACTGCGTCTTCAGCTCCTTCAGCTCCTTAGGTGCCATTCTATAGGGAGTAATGGACACAGGAGTGGTATTCTCATACAGCTCAATACCAAACTCCACCTCGCGATTAGGAGGTAAACCAGGCAACTCCTCAGGAAAAACATCAGGAAACTCCTTCACAACCCTGATATCCTGCACCCTTAGCTCCTTCGAACTAGGATTCATCAAAAAAGCCAGAAAAGCTTCACAACCTTGCCTCAACATCCTGCTCGCCTCCAAGGTAGAAACAACATTGGCAAGAAACTTCACATTCTCACCAACCACCACCACTTCATAATCATCCGCAAGCTTAAGCGAAACCCGCTTATTCTCACAATCCACAACAGCACGATGCTCAGCAAGCCAATCCATACCAAGGATCACATCAAAACCATAAAAGGGCAACTCCATAAGATCAACATGAAAGACATGCTCTTGAACAACCAAAGGACACCTTCTATAAAGCTTACGAGTCACAACAGTTTCACCAAAAGAACTAGTGACTCTAACATAAACATCCAAAGACTCAACAGGCAAACCAAGCAACTCAGCATGCTCACGAAGAATGTATGAATGCGTAGATCCAGAATCAATCAAAGAAAGCAATGACAAGGATTGCAAAGTAAAGGTACCTGCAATCACATCAGCATCATTCCTTCCTTCGCGCTAAGCATACACCCTCGCTTGGCCACCACCCTCAGGTTGAATAGCCACCACATGAGCTACTCTGCGACCACCTTCCTCTCGCCTCTGAAAATTACCACGGCCGCGCCCACGACCTCTCTGCGGTGCTGCAACAACAGGAGCACGCTCTTGACCACCAGCCATCCTCGGACAATCACGTCTCAAATGGTCAGCAGAACCACAGTTCCAGCACTCATAACCAGCTGCCACAACAGGAGCTTGCACCTCCCTTCCAGCACGAGGACAGTCACGCTTCAAATGACCACGGGAACCACAAATCCAACAAGCACTAGGGTCAGCTCTAGCATTGCCACCCCTAGCAGGTGCACCTCCACCTCTCTTAGATGAGGACTGAAACCTCTGATCACGTCCCCTTTTGTTCCGTCCACCACCGGAACTATACTCAGCAGTTCTCTTCCCAGAACTAGCTCCAGCACCCTTCGCAGACAAACTCAGGTTCATCTCAATGTCCTTGGATCGACTAACCAACACATCGAAATCATTGTACTCCGCAGCCAACATATAGGTCTTAACTTCCGTCACCAAGCCATAACGGAACCTTTCGCACCTCTCGCGCTCATCAGGTACTAACTCTGGTGCATACTGACTGAGGCGTACAAACTGTACCTCATACTCAGCCACACTCATGCTCCCTTGAGTCAGAGACATGAATTCACGCTTTTTCTCATCCAGATATCTAACTCCCAGATATCTCCTCTTGAACGCGTGCTGAAAGAACGTCCAAGTAACATCAGCATCAGCCATCCCCGAGATTGTGGTCGTCCACCACGTATAAGCATCACCTTGCAGCAGTGACACCACACATCCCAGCTTTTGCACGTCAGTGCAACTCATCTGTCCCAAGACACGCTTGGTACTCTCCAGCCATGCTTCAGACCTCTCAGCTGACATACCCCTAAACTCAGTCCCACCAAGACTGCGCAAACGCTCTAAGGGTAGTCTCACTCCAGCATCTCCCTGATGCCCAGCTCCTTGAGCTCCAGCTACTGCTGCTCGAAAAGCACCCGCAATAGCTTGCACCAGCACAGACATGTCAGGCATCGCTTGCCCCTGACCAACTTCAGGTCCTGCAGCTCCAGCACCAGCTGCCTCAGCTCCAGCTCTTTCCCTCTCCGCACCACCACCACCAGGTGGAGGAGGAGGTATCACAGCACTACCCGTATTTTCCTCATTCACATTCCCCTCCGGGGTCGTAGCTCTCGCGCTACTCCTTAACTCTCTACGTGGTGCCATACTTATACCATGCATAACAATACAAATAAAACAAGTCAGGACCAGCAAGGTAAGCAAATTCCAAGTATTCAAGCTCAATTTCTTTCAAAAACAACATCATCTCTTTAGCTTTTGTTTGGCAATGGGTACCCTCATCATGCATCATCACAACATGCATCACATACACATCATCATCACAACACCCAGCCGCCAGAGCGGAAAAGATGGTAGCCAACACCCACTTGAGGAGAGGAATGACATACTTGGACGAAAAGCCAAACACAAAACCCTCAGGACGTGGTTATGTTTGGGAGATGCACTTCCCAACATAACCTAATTTTTATTTTTATTTTTAATTTATTTTTATGCATTATGATTAGATTTAACTTTTAATTTCCACAATTTTATTTTTCTTGAAATCTATTTTATTTTTAGTTGTCTTTATTTAATTTTTGCATTTAATTTATTTCAGGTTAGGAATGAAGGCAAGGCCAAGAAAGATAAAGAATAAAAGAGAGGCCCAACCCAGCGGCCAAGGCGGCCCAATGACGCATAACAGGTAGATTAGAATAACGGCTAGCCGCAACAGCTACATTTGCAACAGCTGGCGGCAATAGCTATTTGCGTAACGGCTAGAATCTCATAAAATGTGCCAAAATTATTACCGCCCGTTGGCAGCATGCCCACCAAGGCAGCGGAGAGAAACGGCTATATAAGGCCAACTATTCTCTCATCATTCTTCACTTTGCTCTCTCTCATTTTCTCTCAATTCTTCTTGCCTTCTTTGCTTTCAAGATCTCATCTGCGTTATTTTCATGTAATTTCTTTCTTTTTTGTAACCCCCTTAACCCGGTCTGGACGGTTGACCCGAATTAAGAAAGTCACACGGGGAAAACCAAAGTCAACCCGAAAGTCAACCTTGATTAACGACCCTTTTTTTTTACTTTTTAATCTTGTCTAAATGCACATTAATCTTAATTGTGATCATACAAACAACATATCTCAAGATCACAAACATCAGAGATCAAGCAGGGACCCAATTGAACAATTTACAACTTTAGGGACCAAATTGTTAATTCTGATAAATTAAGGGACTTAACCCAAATTAAAGTTACCATCTTGGAATTAGTCAGGTTTCATGCTTCTCTGTGAAATTTCAGCTCAAAAGGACATCTCAAACTCATACAATTGCATATACAAGATTCAGGACCAAAACGCAAACATTTCAAAACATATAACCGCCCATGTCAGCCCCCAACGGTCGACCGTTCCGAAACAGGTTGACCCTGTTCCGAAACACGGGCCGTTTCGATACCAGTTCCGCAACGGGGGTCTGGCAGTGAGCAATCCGTTTCGAAACGGTGCACCCCGTTTCGGACCCCTGGGTTCATTCCAGGCACCCGTTCCGAAACGGTACACACTGTTCCGAAACGCCTGCTCAGATTTCAGCAAATTAACAAACCAAACCATGCAATTGACCACTCAAACATGCTCCAAATGCTACCAAACTTTACCAGCATGCAATTAAACACATTTAGGACATATAAGCATCATCAATTCAACTAAACAACCTCACAAGCAAAAAGCCCCAATTCTATAGGCATGCTTCCTACTTAAGCTATCATTTAACCAATAAACCTTCATAAGCAAGCAATAGAAAATCAATCCAAAATCCAGCAACCACCACAACATTTAACAACCATAGGGAGTCTCAAACACCTCCCAAAACATATACATTGGTCCCCCATTGCCAAATCAACAAAAAGCTAAAATGTTTAACAAAACCTTCCATGCATTGAGCTTTACTTGAACTTGTTTGCTTGCCTTCTCTTGCTGCCCTCAATGTACTCTAATGCTCTGCATTATTGAATCAAGAAAACGAGAGAGCGTAAGCCAAAGCTTAGTGAGGAGTGCTCCTTAAAAACCATTCAATAATGCAATTAAAACCATTTGTAAAACATGCTTATAAACAACCTTTACACATGCTCAAAGCATACTTTAAATCAAGCAATTCCATGCTTCCACATTACATTTAAACAAGCATCTCATGCTTCAACATAAACATTAAAACATGCATCTCATGCATCTCAATGTACTATACATGTCATATTGGCTCAAGTGATACATTTCATTTATGAAATCAAGTTCAACAACTTTCCCCAAGGACTTTTAAACACCTTGGCCCCAAGGACTTTTAAACACCTTGGCCATGGACTTTTAAACACCATGAATAAGGACTACACAAGGACTTTTAACCACCTTTGTGTCCGTAGCTTGAATTACCCCAAGGACTTTTAAACACCTTGGCCCCAAGGACTTTTAAACACCTTGGCCCCATGGACTTTTAAACACCATGGAAAGGAGCACCTAAGGACTTTTAACCACCTTAGTGTCCGCAACAAGATTCATCCAAGGACTTTTAAACACCTTGATGATCTTAGGTAACAAGGCTCACTCAAGGACTTTTAACCACCTTAGTGACCTTCACTTTTACAAACCATCACTTGCCAATATACACTTTATACATCATATAATCCACTGTTTTAAAGCATTAAACCAAGCCATTTCATCATGCATTTCAAAGCATTAAATCATCATTTAAACAATGCATAAAAACAAGGTACTCTTACCTAGAGTCACCTTCAACACATGGCTTTAAACATCAGCATATATCATGCTAAAACATCAGCAATTATCATGCTTAAACATGCTTTCAAAAACAGTAAACAATCATGCAAAATCATCATTTTACATTGCACCAAAACATGGCCACCACATCAAGAGTAATCCGAAAACTTACACTTGAGCTTAGCAAAGTTGTTTAGACTTAAACTAAGCTCCCAAAAACTTCAACCCTTGGTTTTAAAGCTGTAAATCCATTTTCACTCACCGATTACCACTTTGCCTCAAGCCAAAGCACCAAATCAAGCCTCCGGATCAACAATTCTTGGATCCAAGGATGCCTCCCCTGTTTCAACACATTAAAGCAGAGGATTAATGCATCATCATGCATTAATTGCTTCAATGAAAGCATCTAAACTCGCTGCTCTCACAAAACCTCCATTTTCGGCCACCAAACACAACCGAAAATGCATCCGAAACACTTCTAAACAAAGCCCAACCACAAACCAGCAAAACCTCACTTCCATTAACATCAACACACATCTAAAAACAACCTATAAGCATCCTTATACCTCCAGCAACATCAGATCACCAAGATCACCACAAAAGCTACCTTAAAACACAAGCTAAACTTAGGAAATCCAACCTATCCGGGATTGCATCAATCAAGACTCATTTTCACATCAATTTAATGATCATTTAACATCAAAAACACTCCTCAAAACACAGATTAAACAGATCAAACGAAAATCATGTGAAATCATCAAAATCTTGCATAATTAGCCAAGATCCATAAATCAACTTTAAAACCTTTAATCAATTATCAAATTAGGATTGAAAACTTTAGGAATTTCATTAAAGAACTTGAAGTTCAGAGGAGAAGGACGTTCTTACCTCCAAACTTGAGTTTCTCCTCTTTTTGGAATTGAAAAGCTTGATGAAACTTGAAGCAATTGAAGAGGTTTTGAAGATACAATGATTTGCAATCAATTGAGAGTTGAAAGAAGGATTTTAGGTGAGAAAATCAGATTTAGATCTCTGGAAATTGAGTGTTTGGGTTGAGAGAAAAAGATAGAAAGAAAATTGGAAGTTAGATGAGAAAATGCTTAAAATGAATTTTCCCTCCTTTTAATTTTCTTGAAAATCAGAATTATGTGTTAAAATATCTTAGAAAAATCTGGAGAAACTCCCTTTGGGTAAATAGCTCCTTAAAGATTCAAAGTTTCAACCCTTTATAAAATAGCCACCAAACTTTCAAAAATTACATTTTGGTCACTAGCCAAAATGTCACACTTCCGAAACTCATTTTCCAAAATTGATTTCACAGTTCACTTAATTATATTAAAAGATGATTTTAGAACATTTTTCCATATTTTTAATGCAACCCGAACTAGGCTTTCCTAATTTAACCTCTTACGATTCGAACAGCACTTTGACCAACCGGTCCACGCTCAAGACTTCTAAGCCCAAAACCGGGGCGTTACATTTTCTTTAGGAAACACAGCCGTTCTCACAATTATGGCAACATCAAAACCGACAACCTCATCCTCCAAGCCAACCTTCCAGAGGTTCTTGAATGCTGACGTAATGATAACATATCGGCAGCACTTTGCTGAGCGGAAAATTTGGGAATTGTTAGGCTTCCAGTACACAAGGCAAGAAGGGGATCTTGGCCTTGAGCCCAATGTATTTGAAAGGATCCACACACTGGGATGGCATATTTTTTCACGGAAGCCAGAGGACGTAAACACCAACGTAGTTAGGGAATTTTATGCCCACAAACCTACCCCGGGAAGCCCCTTCATCTAAGTTCGCAGCGAGGGTGTTAATCTCACGGCGTCAACAATAAACAGCTTCTACGGAATAGAAATCAAAGAGAATCCGCACAAAAATGGAGTTTGGGTCTAACGGCATCAGACTACAAAAAAATTAAAAGAGAAATCTATCAGCCCAATGCCAAGTGGATCACCGGCAAAAATAACGGCTAAGTCAACCGCCGCGACTTGCTGCCATAGGCCATTCTTCGGAGTAACTTCGTCCAGCGCCACCTAATGCCCACTTTGCATGGTTCCACAGTCAACAGGCCACGACTGGACCTAATCCATAGCATAACGAAGGGGCGGCCAATCAACGTTGGGGAAGTTATACTTGAAGAAACCTATGCTCACGCAGCCAAACCCAACTCCAAGGCACCCCTCATTTTCCCCTTGCTCATCACCGGCCTCTGCGCCAATTTCCGTGTGCCGCTGCATCCCAATGATACTATCATCGCCGCCAAGAAAGGGTGGACAAAGAAGGCTCGCCTCTAGATGATGCAAGAGCCAGAGCCTAAAACGCCAACAACCGCCCAGCCGCCGTCCAATCTTGCCGCCATCCCAGTCGCATCGGGCAGTACTGATGCTACCCTTTCTTCCACCGTGATTCATCTGCTTTGAAGCCTCATCGAGAGCTGCCCGAGAATTGAGCAGAAACAAATAATCCTTACGAGATACATCGCGGAGGTGAAAGAGGCCTTTGTGGCCTACTTGCTGGACAAATATCACGTCGCTGGCTCAAGGTTGCCACCCTTCCCGTCGGAGTTAGTAGCTTCTAAACCAACTCAGATCACACCTTGACCAACTGCCACTCCAGCCGCAGCAGACAGCGAAAGACCACACATCCGCCCCGAAAGAAGGACCTCACCCACTCCCTTCCAGCCATACAACCTCACCTCCTCCTCTGATTCTGAAGAAGAGGAGACCCAGGAAAAAAAAAGAGGATGAGACTACTACCGCCACCCCAACAGAAAAAGAGACAGCTGACAAAGAGAAAGTCGAGGCCTCGGATTCATTGAACATTGAGGTATCTGATTCCTCTTCCGACGAACCAGCCGAAGCAGCACAGAAAATGAAGCGGGCCGCCAGTGCGGCTGAGCCTCAAGGAGAAGAGTCTAAAACCGAGCCAGAAGCGCCACCTAAAAGACCCACTCCCAGCCCCATACATCCACCACGTGGCCAGAAGAAGAGCCCAACCGCCAAATCTCCCGCCTCATGCCGCCTCGTCCACCACGCCTCCTCAGAGTCCTCCTCCGAGGAAGCATCAGAAATGGAGGGGAACTCCCCTAGTTTATATCACATTTTCTTTATTTTTCTTTCTTTTTGTGTTTTCTTTTAATTTTCTACTTTCTTTTTTCTCTTTTTTTACTTTATATTTTGTGTAAGGCATTGAGGACAATGCCAACCTTCAGTTTGGGGAGGGGTTAGTCCTCTTTGTTTTCTTTTAGTTGCATGTGTAAATTTTGCCCTAGCACATAATAAAATAGAACATCTTAGCTTAAAAACTTGTTCCAATGATAGTTAGCCGACTTCCATATTCGCACCATGCTTAAAATCGAACTAAATCATGGGAAGAAACATGAAAAGTACTTAGAATTTTTTTAGTTGCTAATTAATCTTACATTGTCTGATAAATGTTGAGTTTTGCTTGAGTTCTAAGTCTAACATTGCCTACATAATTTAATGAAAATTTCTTAATTGGATGCAGGATTGTCGTTGCGCCAGCACAAGGCAGCTAACTCCAAGTAAATACCCTAGAGGGTCCTGAAACAGGCTCTAGGAAGGATGCTTAATACCCTAGAGGTTCCTGAAACAGACTCTAGAAAGGATCATGAGCAAGGACACTCCGCTGCTATCAAAGTCCAAGTATCTAAAATTATTTGAAGTGACGGACAGATTAGCAAGAGTGAATGAAAGCCTTCACGGGATGACTCTATTCAAATGGGTTCGGAGATTCGTAGCATGCTCTTATCTCAGCTTCAGACCTGGAGAATAGATGTGAGGAGGTGAAGCCCTTGAGGCCATGATCAGAAAAAAAAAAAGAGGAAAGAAGTGCTTAACTGTGCTGCCATGGTTGCAACTCATATCCCTTTTTCGAATTTCAATATTTTTAGCATTTTTTGTTTAATTAGTAAACTCAAAATGTTTAGCATGAACACAGACCTGCACACACTGCACTGGCTCTAAAAATTTAAATTCTAAGTTATTTCATGCCATTCCCTATCACTAAACATAAAATAGGTGTCACAGCCTTGAGTTAAGAAATCTAGTTAAAGTCTAGGTTTCTGTTAATTTTTGTGCAATGGGTAGGATTACTAGTTAGGTTGCATTGCTTGAAGACAAGCAATAGTTCGAGTTTGGGGGTGTGTAGAGTGTCCATAAGTTTATATTTTGTACACATTCCTGACCTTATTATTACTGTTCTTAATCTCATTTAGGCATATTTAGGTGCATTGCATGCATAATAACAGTATTTGCTCTTTTACCACGCTTTTATTGAATATTCTATATTTGGTTAAGAAAATATATTGTTTTCGTTTAGTTTTCATTTTCAGGTGTTGTAGCTGTGTATAGGAGGAGAGGACATGAAAGCATGGAGCAAAAAGGAGTTGTACTGAAGCAGTTCCAAAGTGACGTCAATGTCGCCGCTGCAAAAGCATTATCGCCGACTGCCGCCCTGGAAGAAGTTAAACCGACTTAGTCAAGATGGGTTGCGATTGAAAGAGGAAAATTTCTTGAGTCTAATGAACCCAGTCTTGCAATTTTTTGAAGCCTGTAGCGACCTTGAGAGCTGATTGAAGAGGGATAAGTAAAGCGATTTATCATTACTTGCTAGAGAAGGCAACGTCAAAAGAGTCCACATTCAAGTCTAAAAGGAGTCAACATTTAATGTAAAACTACTTTAAGGACTTCTAATCCAAGGAGGACTCAACTTAGGCCAAGCCCTGTATATACCCATGCTTGTAAAGGTATAGGGGCATACGTAGATGGATAGATGTCGTTCTAATTCTCCCTTCTGGTTTAGGTTTTTGTATGTAAAGTAGTTGTGAGTAACGGTTGTAATAGTTTGAGTTGTTTTGCAATAAAATACTCATCGTTTTCTTGATTCATGTGCTTCACTTCCTTCAATTAGTTCCAAAATTCCAATTGAGGAAATCCATTTGTCGGGCACGATATTGTCGAACTCATGAAAGAATTAAGCACGGTCTCATCGGGACGAGATGTTTTATAATTGGGCTTAGACATAAGTTAGAATTTTAGCAGCTAAAAGAAGCAACCAAACGTTGATTGCCTGTGTTAGGTTTACGCTAAGATTGCTATGTATTGCCTACATCACGCAGTAATAGAATCCTAGCTTAGACATAGGTAGGAGCACTTCAAAATTGCTTCGCCGTACTTGGAGTATCTTCCAGACTTGCCGCCAGGACTTCTCTCCATCTCACCTACCGGGACAACAAAAGTTGCAAGAGAAGAGTTTCGCCGTGGCAGCGAAAGTTGCCGCCGCCTGAATCCGCCATTACCCGCCAAGGCAGCAGATCGTGGCAGCGCAAAACACACTTAATCTTTACGACGTAGTCTACACACTACTAAGCTACAACTACCTGGCCTTATCTATCAACCTAATTTATCTTTCTCTTAAATTACTTGTGTTTTTACTTTTATGCTTTTTAATATTAAAAAATTTAATTGTGCAATTTACTATTTTCTTGTGCAGGAAAACACTCATAGAAGCCGCTCCAATCCTTGTGGGAGACGATATCTTATATACTATAACTTGACAGGAGTGTGCAGTTGTGCTCATAAATAGAGAACACCCAAACTCTCTACACTTACGACGACAGGGGAATGAGTTTCGAAGGTAGTTGCTAGGCTCATACGAAGAATCAATATTCTTACATGAGCAAAGCGTATTTCACCCACTTAAACGAAGGAGACAAAGCTCGGGAATAAATTTTGGAATTAAGTCTTAAATGCGTAAAATAGTTATATTCATTTAAACAGATAAATAAATAGAACCTATCGTGAACTTGCAAATTCCATATTTTTTTAAAAAAGAAACTTTTTTTGAAAACCATTTAAAATCAATTTGTGGCTTGACCCTCTTTTGTTTTTATTTTAAAAAACAAAAACACTTCCCCAGCGGAGTCGCCAAGCTGTCGCAACCCTTTTTAGGAGGCTTCGACTTTTTGAAAACTTTAAAAACACGGAGTCGCCACTAATCTTTTTGAAAAGTGTGATTGGATCACTTAAAACAGATTCTTTTAATAAAACGTTTTGTTTTAATATAACAACTGTTTTGGTCTACGAAAACCAAGGAAACAGGTTCGGGGGACAGTTACGCGTGGGGAAGGGTTAGCACCCCCACGACGCCTAAAATTGGTATCTAATTGATTTTAGAAAAAATGTTTTCAAAAGCTGGGATTTGCACGTTCACGAAGGTTCGACTTTAGTTTTCCGTTTAATGAATATTAGTCTATTTTAACGGCCTTATCACCCAGGAGATGAACTTTAATCACCGCCAACATTACTGGGGCTAACTTGTCATTCCCGTTTGATAAGACACCGCATTAAATTAATTTTTCACTTTTTCAAGCAACAAAGAAATTTAGTGCGTCGAACCCTTTTATTTTTTTCAAAGTTTGAAATTATTAACCTAAAAAAGTCTAAGGATTTTACCTATTTTCAAGATTAAAGTTTATTAAAGTGTGTTTTATTTTCTATGAAAGTATATTTTATTCTAAAAGAAAGGCTCTATCTAAGGTTTTTTAGACCCTAAACCCTAAGGCTAAACACGAGAAACAAACAAATTTTATTTATTTATTTATTCGATAAAGACATTTATTTACAAAAAAAATGATCTCTTGAATTATTATTTGAAAAGTAACTTAAAAATTTATTAAGATTTTTAGGAAAAGAAATATTTTTTTAGAAGAATTAGTTTTTATTAACTTAAAAAACATTACTAAAGCTTGATATAAAATGGTATAAAAAAACAAATTTTTTAAAGCTCAAAATTTTGTTATTTCTTTCAAAAATTGGATTAAGGCCCAAAAACATCTTTTAAAACCATTCCTTGATTTCAATGGATCAAACTCAAAAGTGAAACAAAAATCAAGCATGTTCTTGGTGTTTTTCAAGAATGAAGAACACCCATTTTATTTTTTCCGAAAATCAACTAAAAAAAACTCAAAATTAGTTTTAATTGGAATAAACAAATTCGGGTTTAAGAACAACTATTTTTCAACACTACAAGATAAAATTAACATCAAATTAACAAATTATGAATCATAATAATGAAAAATAAGGGAAAAACATATTTCCAAAAAGATGAACTTGCTTTCTTTGATTCCAACGAATTTGATTACAACTTCACCGAAAATTCGAACTTTTCTTCCACAAAACTATTGAAATTTCTAAAGCTTTCTAATGATTCTTTTTTTTTTCCTTTTTTCGGATTCTTCTTGGTGTTCCATACATGAAAATTACAAGGCATTATAGGTACAAGAATTCTTGATCTTCAAGCACAAATCCTTGATATCTTCCCCCAAAATTCGTTTCCAAACCCCTAATCTCAAGCTAACACATGAATTCAGCTTTTTCTGATTTTACAAATAAAAAGTGGCTCGAATTTAAGGATTTTCAGATAAAAATCTCCCTATATTCGAATAGGATTTGACCTCTTTTTCCTTTTTTGTAGGTGATTCGCGGTGAGGAGATGCGGCATCGACGACGACGTTGGGCGGTTACCAGCGATGCTGCTCGGTGGCGGTTGAAGTGGGTCCGAAAGCAGCTACCGTCGCGGCCTTGGCCAGGCATGTCGCGAGCCATCACCGAGGACGTGCAACGCGAGTCCCGACGGTCATCAATGACCGTGCACCACGGTGAGGGAGTGACTACGGTCGCCAGTGTTGCTTGACGACCTCAGACGCGACCCAGCAGACGTGAATACGGCACGTCAATGGTGAAGCCGAAGGGTTTGGGCTACTGGAGATGAGTGTGTTGCTCACTCGCGCGCGGGTGATCCATGCCTTATCCTCTGGATTGATCTGGACCTTTAGATCTTACACAGATCCTATGGTCGTGAATAAGCTACACATAAGAGGAAAAAATGGTTAATTAAGGTTTTTGTTCTTATTTTCTTGGGCCAAATGGGCTAGCGATGTATCATGGAACTTATTTTTTAAAATTAACAGTTTACTATTTATTTACAATGGACTCTTTTTTAGGTTTTTTATCTAAATAATAATAATAATAATAATAATAATAATAATAATAATAATAATAATAGGGTAATTGTTCTATACACAAGCGCTTGTGGAAACTTTTTTACACAAGCGCCTTAGTTTTAGGGGTTAGGGACTTCGTTTAGCGTTTAAAATTTAGGGGTATAAGTGTAGTAGTTTTGAATTTAGGGATTGTTGATAGAATTTTGGGTTTAGGGTTAAAATTTAGGGTTTATAGGTCAAAACCTAAATCCCCACCCATATTACCCTAAAACCAAACCTTAACCCTAAACCTTAAATTCTAACCTTAATTCCTAAATTCTAAACATGAACCCTAAATTCTAAACCTTTAGACTAAAACCCCTAAACTCTAAACCCTAAACACTAACCATAAACCCTATAATTGAGGCGCTTGTGGAAATAAAAACTTTCCACCGCCGGTGTATAGGATATTAATCCATAATAATAATAATAATAATAATAATAATAATAATAATAATAATCATAATAAGAGTAGAAGTAATAATAAGAATAATATTTACAAATATATATAATAAAATAGAACAATTTTTTAAAAAAATATATGAAAATGATGAATTTAGGTCAAAATTCAGTGACAACAATATGAATATATTTTGATTTTAACAAGTGGCATCGAACCAAGTTATGTCAAATAATTAAGATTTTAGTTTTTGGGTTATTAATCTTCCGTTGTTTTATTTGTCGATTTGAAATCCATTGTCCGTGTATTTATGGTGATATGTGTTTGGTTGTTGCATGATATTCTGTGGTTGCAATATTAATCTGCTATTGGAATTTGAGTTTTAGTTGGTTGTTAATAATCAGAGATTGGATTTTAAATTAGGGTTTATGCGTTTTGAGATTTTCGATTGATATATGTATTATGTACGTTGGTTTTTCAATCGGCAATATGTGATTGTTTTTCAATTTACTAGATTTTGGGTTTTAGAATCAATTGAATTTACTATCTAGTTTTGTACTGATTTTAAGATTTTACTTCTGATGAATATCTGTACAGTATATTATGTTTTGGTTATGAAATTCATTAATAAAAAACTAATTTTCTTGAATATGGATCTACCCTTAAATTTTGTATGACTTTTACTTTAGTAATCGCATATTCAGATTACTTTTATAAAATATATATTTTATTCAGTTGGATTAAAATTTCAATTTGAATCATTGGGTATTAAAATAAATTTTTAGAAATAAATAAATTCATGTTTTGACTATATTTAATATTTTAGTGGATTAATTAAAACACAATGTCACCATAAGTTTCAAGCCTACCACGGCAGGGAAACAAAAACGAGCCTCCATTAACAACATTGAAAACTTGAGCTGCGTCAATGCTGTTTAAATTGAACTCCCCGATCAAATACACGATGAGGTTGGCCGTCCATCCTACACCAGCAAGTGTCAAGCCTACCACTGCACCTGGATTTGAAATTTTATCAGTAACAAAATAAAAGGATTTATGGATGCTGTAAGAGATTAAGAATTAGAGAGAACCAATGATGAAAGGTAACGTGACCCATCCGCCATGTCTGCAACCAGAATTTGGAGCTTGGATTTCTCTATCAATGGCATCCATTTTTGTGATGGTTTAAATTCTTGAATTATTGGCATGTATTGGACTTAGATAATGTTTATAAAGTTGGGATTGTGGTGGAATTATCTTAACGTCAATTTCTCGGTCCCACCGGTGAGAGAGACATGAAGTGATTACAAATTTTGTCTAGCACATAGGATGAGTTAGAAGTAACGACGCACGCCGCTAAATATCACTAAATTGCACCCTATTATATTCCATTAAATAATTTAATAATTTTTAAATTATTATCAAAATCATAAAGGGTTTAATAAGTAATTTAGTCATAATTTTTTTACCAAATTTAATTATCTCTATATTTTTAATATTAATAGAATTAATAATTAATATTAATATATTATTTTATAAACCATAACCTAAAAACCCTAAACAAAATAAATCTTCATCTTCCTTGTGTAAAGGTCTAAAATTAAGGAAACAAAACATTGTGGTTTGGCTCCTTATTAGTTTAAGTTTTGTTGCTTGAGTAGAGTAACGCTGAGTTTCAGTTTAGGCATGTAGTTTTGTTAAACACTTGTTTAACAGAATAGGGCTATATGGTCTGTAGCATTGTTTTTTTATCAGTATGCACTATATGAATATTGAGTCTCGTGTTTCCCAAATTCTCTGTTTTATTTTCTCCTCTTGCTCCTGTCTTCTTTCCCTTTTATAATTCTTTTTCTTTGTTTTGAATTGTTACACATGACTGTCGACTACCGCTACTTTGGCGGGAGTTGTGAACTGCCCCTTCGACGTCGTCAAGCTCGTTCTCAATTTTGCTTTGATTTATATGTCGGTGAAAATAAGGATGTTTGCTTTTGCTTTATATGCAAGTGTTTGAGAATGGATGAAGAAATTAGTTGCGATTGTAGGTACTGAGTACTAAATGAGTTGGCATTAGCTAACAGTCTCAAATTAAAAAAAAAATCTAAATTTCAAACCATAAATATAATTTTTAATATTGAAATTAAAGAGTGAAAATATTAACTCTGTAACACCTCAAAAATTGCGCCCAAATTGTAAACCCTAAATTTAAAAAATTTCTAATTTAAAAACTTAATTTTAAACCCTAAATTCGGAAATTCTTAATTAAAACCCTAAATTTTAATTCCCAATTTTTGAAACTTTAGCTTTTGAGAATTTTTTATATGATTTGATAAAACTGAACATCAGAGTTCGATATCAAATTGCAAAATATTAAACTTTTAGGGACTAAACCATTATTTTAGGAAACGATTTATTTTTGAAACTTTTAAACTTTTTATAAAGAGAAAACTTTTGGGGACTTATTTGGAAGATTGGAAATTTTAGAATTTTCGGTTATTAAATTGAAAAAATGTAAAGTTTGAATTGTTTCCTATAAATACTAAATAATTCAAGGACTATTTGTATGATTAAACCTTAATACAATTCAAATTTAAGTTACAGACTCCTTTTACTAGTATTATTTTTTTAATATTATTAATTTAATTTATATATTTATAATTCTAAACCTAATTTTATTCCTTATTTGTTTAACCTTTTCCACCGCTGAACTCTTTCTATATATAGTTATATTGCATAGGAATAAAAAAAATACCAATGTCCTACCGCCCTTTGCTCTTGCTGTCTATCGTCTCCTTTTTACTTAACTTACTAGGTACCTCAGTTGTTCTACTCAAATACCGAACCCCTGCATAATCGGTCACCTTTTTTATTATCGTTGTCGTCACCGCTTATCTTTGCCATTGGTTATGATATAGTTGGACCCGATACTTATGGTAGTGGAAAATGCATTATTCAGTAGGTCGAGTTTATTTTGAGTAAGATGTGTTTTTTTCTGGTGCTATAATTAAATTATATACTATTTTTTATGTGTTGGTATTTTACCTCTTGTGTGAATATTTATATGTATTATGGCTTGTATGGTTGACATCACATGCATACGATTTCAGAATTGTTTTGATTATGTAATACGCACATTTGATTTATAAAACATCGAATTTATGAATTTATGGACTGTAATTTATGAATTATGTTTATGGAATATCGGATTTATAGAATTAGTTTTTATGAAACTTGAATTTTAAACATCATATGTGTATGAGCATGGGTTGAAATTTGTAAGGAGGAAATTCAGTGGTTTCACCATTCGAGCTGAATTTCACTTCGGATTGACGGACGTAGGGAGGAGGTTGTGGGAACCTTCCTCATTTTTTGCGGACGTAGTTGGGTGCATTGCATTATGCTTGTGATATTGTATCATGTTTTTAAAGAATTTTAAGAAAATATTACTATGTTTTTACGACTATGATTTCTTGCACTTTAGAGACACACTAAGCTCTTTAGCTTACTCCCCCATAGTTTTCCTTTTACATATATCTTGGACTTTAGTCGACGTGGTACTTGGAGTATCTCAATTTTATCCGGTTATTTTATTATTCAGTACGAAACTATTTTTAGTTATTTAGATTATTATTTATTATTTTGAGACATTGATGTAATTTCATACTTTGAGAATAAATATGTTTTGAGATTATTTTTTTTTCTAGAATTCTTTTACTATGATTTTATTTTAGAGATTTTATATAAACATTCTAATATTAATTACAATATTTATATTTTTATTTACTATAAGATATTTATTAAATCACAGTTATTTTATTTTAAGTTAAAGTATAACTTCCAAAATTGAATTTCTTGAGGATTAAGTTTTCAAACGTGACTTCCTAAATTCGGTCTTTTCTTCTAGGCCGGTTTAGGGTGTAACCCCCTCGTCTCGGCCTAGCCAACAGACCGAATCGAATGGGTTACACGGGGAAAACCGAAGTGAAACCCGTTAAGGTCTCACTCCGATTAGCAACCCTATTTTTTTCATTTTATTATCGTGTCTAAATATCACCATTAATCCTATGTGTTAAGGCAACAACGGAAAAGCGAAAGCGAAATACGAACCCATCAGAGGGCATGTGATAATTTAAACTTACCAAGTAGCTTATTTGTCAAATTCATACTCACGAGGCAAAACTATCACAAAGGGGCACACATGACTCATTATGTCATCTCCCCTTGCTCCTATATTGTAACCCCTTAACCCGGCCTAGACGGTTGACCCGAATTAAGAAAGTCACACGGGGAAAACCAAAGTCAACCCGAAAGTCAACCTTGATTAACGACCCTTTTTTTTCTTTTTAATCTTGTCTAGATGCACATTAGCCCTAATTGTGATAACAGAAACATCATACCAAAAGTTCATAAACATCAGAGATCAAACAGGGACCCAATTGAACAAATTACAACTTTAGGGACCAAATTGTAATTTCTGATAAATATGAGGACTTAACCCAAATTAAAGTTACCAACTAGAAATTAATCCGGTTTCATGCTTCACTGTGAAATTTCAGCTCAAAAGGACTTCCCAAACTCATACAATTGCACAAACAAGATTCGGGACCAAAACGCAAACAATTCAAAACATATAACTGCCAATGTCAGCCCCTAACGGTCACCCGTTCCGAAACAGGCAGAGCCCGTTTCGAAATACGGGGCCGTTCCGCAACGCGTACCGCAACACGGGCTGGCAGAGGCCAAACCGTTTCGGAACGGTCCCTCCCGTTTCGGACGCCTGGGCTTGTTTAAGGCACCTGTTCCGAAACGGGTTGCACTGTTCCGAAATGCCCTGCACAGATTTACCCAAAATGCATTCTTAAACATGCAATTAAACATCCAATCATGCTCCAAATGCTACCAAACTTTACCAGCATGCAATTCAACATATATAAGACATACTTGCATCATCAATTCATCAAAATAACATCATAAGCAAAAAGCCCCAATCTATAGGCATGCTTCCTACACAAGCAAGCTTTTCAAGCATAAACTTCCAATTCAAGCATATAAAAGCCAAACATTTAAACCAGCATTCTCAACATCAATCAACATACTTAGGGAGTTCAAAACCTCTCCCAAAACATATACATTGGTCCCCCATTGCCAAATTACCAAAAGCTAAATGAACTTAGGAAAACCTTCCATACTTTGAGCTTAATCACCACTTGATTGCTTGCCTTCCTTGCTGCCCTCAAATCCTCCTAATGTTCTGCATTATTGATTTAGAAAACGAAAGAGAGCGTAAGCAAAAGCTTAGTGAGGAATGCTCAATAAAACCATTCAATAATGCATTTATAAAACATTTATAAATCATGCTTCAAATCATCAATTGCACATGCTCAAAAGCATACTTAAAACAAGCATCTCATGCTTCATAACATAACATGTCATATTGGCTCAAGTGATAGATTCCATTTCATTAAAACAAGTTCATCAACTTCCCAAGGACTTTTAAACACCTTGGCCCCAAGGACTTTTAAACACCTTGGCCATGGACTTTTAAACACCATGAAAGAGGACCACACAAGGACTTTTAACCACCTTTGTGTCCGTATCAAGTATCACCCCAAGGACTTTTAAACACCTTGGCCCCAAGGACTTTTAAACACCTTGGCCCCATGGACTTTTAAACACCATGGAAAGGATCACCTAAGGACTTTTAACCACCTTAGTGTCGGCAACAAGAACCATCCAAGGACTTTTAACCACCTTGATGTTCTTAAGTAACAAGGCTCACTCAAGGACTTTTAACCACCTTAGTGACCTTAACCTTTTCAAAACATCACTTGCCAATATACATCATTTTCATCATTAAATCCACTGTTTTAAAGCATTAAACCAAGCCATGTTCATCATGCATTTAAAAGCATCAATTCACATTTACTCAATGTACAAAAGCAAGGAACTCCTACCTAGAGTTTCCTTCAACATATGGCTTACAACATCAGCAAACACCATGCTAAAACATGCTTTCAAAACAGTAATTAAAACATGCAATAAACCATTTTGCATCACAACAAAATCATGGCCACCACTAGAGAGTAATTCTGAAAACTTACACTTGAGCTTAGCAAAGTTGTTTAGACTTAAACTAGGCTCCCAAGACATAGGTTTCAAAGCCGAAAACCATTTTTCACTCACGCACTCACCGATTTCCACTTTGCTTCAAGCCAAAGCACCAAATCAAGCTTCCGGATCAACAATTCTTGGATCCAAAGATGCCTCCCCTGTTTTAACACATCAAAGCAGAGGATTAATGCATCATCATGCATTAATAGCTTCAATGAAAGCACCTAAACTCGCTGCTCTCATCCACACACCATTTTCGGCCACCAAACACAACCGAAAATGCATCCAAACCACTTCTCAACAAAGCCCAGCCATAAACCATCAACACTAAACAACTTTCAACATCATATAACATCTAAAAACAACCTATTAACATCCTTATACCTCCAGCAACATCAGATCCACAAGATCACCTCAAAAACAACCTTGAATCACAAGATAAACTTAGGAAACTCAACCTATCCGGGATTGCATTAATCAAAACTCAATTCCTTATCAATTTAGAGTTCATTTAACATCAAAAACACATCTCAAATCACAGATTAATCAGATCTAACAAAAATCATCAAAAATCATCAAATCTTGCATTATAAGCCAAGATCCATTTCACCACTTAAAAACCTTTAATTAAACATCAATTAAGGATTGAAAACTTAGGAATTTCAGTAAAGAACTGATAGTTTAGAGGAGAAGGACGTTCTTACCTCCAAACTTGAGTTTCTCCTCTTTTTGGAATCAAAAACCTTGTTGAAACAAGTAGCAAATGATGAGGTTTTGTAGATATGTTGATTAGGAATCAAAAGAGAGTTGAAAGGAGGGATTTAGGTGAGAAAATCAGATCAAATTCTCTGGAAAAGAAGTGTTTGGGTTGAGAGAAAATGAGAGAAAGAAAATTGAGAAAAGTTGGTTACAAAATCCAAAATAGCCAAATGGCTTTCCCTCCACTTTTAATATCATTTAAAATCAGAATTTGGTCTTAAAATATCTTAGAAAAATCTGGAGAAACTCCCTTTGGTAAATAGCTCCTTAAAGATTCAAAGTTTCAACCCTTTCTAAAACAGTCACCAAACTTTCAAAAATTACATTTTGGTCACTAGCCAAAATGTCACCCTTCCAAAACTCATTTTCCAAAATTGATTTCACAGTTCACTTAATTATATTAAAAGATGATTTTAGAACATTTTTACATATTTTTAATGCAACCCGAACTAGGCTTTCCTAAATTCACCCTTTTAGATTCGAACAGCACTTTGACCAAACCGGTCAATGCCCAAGACTTCTAAGCCCAAAACCGGGGCGTTACAACTCTCCCCCCTTAAGAAATTTCGTCCTCGAAATTTACCTGAAGGAAAGAGATAAGGAAACTGCTTCAGCATGTCTTCCTTCCGCTCCCACGTGGCTTCCTCAACACCTCGATGCTTCCACAGCACCTTCACCAACTCAATGGTCTTGCCACGAAGAACCTTGCTATCCGAATCCAGAACCTTCACCGGTTCCTCATCATAGGTCAAATCCGGATTCAATTCCACTTCCTCCACAGGCATCACATGCGAAGGATCAGATCTATACTTCCGGAGCATAGAAACATGGAACACATCATGAATCTTCTCCAACTCCTGAGGCAACCTCAACCGATACACAACAGGACCTACGCGCTCAACCACCTCATATGGTCCAATGTATCTAGGGCTCAGCTTACCCTTTCGGCCAAACCTCATCACCTTCTTCCAAGGCGAAACCTTCAAGAACACACGGTCACCCACCGCATACTCTATCTCCTTACGCTTCAAATCCGCGTAAGACTTTTGCCGATCAGAAGCAGCCTTCAATCGCCCACAAATAAGCTTCACTTTCTCAGTGGTCCCTTTCAACAAAGCCGGCATCGAAACCAACTTTTGACCAGTTTCATCCCAACAAAGAGGAGTCCTACACTTCCTCCCGTACAAAGCCTCATAAGGTGCCATCTGTATACTCGCCTGATAACTATTGTTATAAGCGAACTCAACCAAAGACAGATGCTTCTCCCAAGAACCTTGGAACTCAATCACGCAACACCTCAACATATCCTCCAAAATCTGGATAACTCGCTCAGACTGACCATCCGACTGAGGATGATAGGATGTACTGAAATGCAACCTTGTACCCAAAGCTTGATGCAAACACTGCCAGAAACGCGACGTGAACCTCGGATCCCTATCCGACACAATCGACTTAGGCACACCATGCAGCCTCACAATCTCAGCAATGTACAGCTCTGCCAGCTTATTCAAAGAGAACGTAGTATGCACAGGCAAGAAATGCGCACACTTCGTTAGGCGATCCACAATCACCCAAACAGAATTCTTCTTTGATGGAGACAAAGGTAAACCATATACAAAATCCATGGTAACCCTTTCCCACTTCCATTCAGGGATTTTCAACGGTTGCAACAACCCAGAAGGAACCTGATGTTCAGCCTTAACTCGCTGACACACCATACACTTGCTCACGAACTCTGCAACATCCTTCTTCAAACCCACCCAATAGTACTCATCACGAAGATCACGGTACATCTTAGTACTACCAGGGTGCATAGCAAAAGGACTACTATGACCTTCAGTCAGAATAGCACGCCTCAACTCAGCATCATCAGGCACTACTATTCGACTCCCAAAACACAACACACCATCATCATTAAAACAGAAATCCGAAGGTCTACCCTCCGCGATATCCTGAACATGAGACACCAAGGAATCATCCAACAACTGCTTATCCTTGATCAACTGAACCAACGATGGTTTCACCTGCAACTCAGCAACAAGACCACCATCCCGCGATATGCTCAAGCTAGCAAACATAGCCCTCAGCTCAACAGCTACCTTCCTACTCAAGGCATCCGCAACAACATTAGCCTTTCTCGGATGATACTCGATCGTCAGATCATAATCCTTGAGCAACTCCAACCAACGCCGCTGCCTAAGATTTAACTCCTTCTGAGACATCAGATACCTCAAACTCTTGTGATCCGTGTACACCGTACACTTCTCACCATACAGATAATGTCTCCAGATCTTCAGAGCAAAAACCACCGCAGCCAGCTCAATATCATGCGTAGGGTAATTGCGCTCATGCACTTTCAACTGCCGCGACGCATAAGCCACCACCTTACCTTCCTGCATCAACACACATCCCAACCCAACATAGGATGCATCACTGTAGACCACAAACTCTTTCCCTGATTCAGGCTGAACCAAGATAGGAGCTTGCGTCAAAGCCGCCTTCAGCTTCTCAAAAGCCTGCTGTCTCGCCTCTGTCCACTCATACTTAACATCTTTTTGCAACAGCTTCGTCAAAGGAGCAACAATCTTGGAAAAACCATCCACAACCTTCGGTAGTATCCTGCCAAACCAAGGAAACTATGAACCTCATGAAAAGACTTAGGAACTTTCCAGTTCATCACTGCCTCGATTTTCTGAGGATCAACACGAATCCCCTCAGCTGAGACCACATGCCCAAGAAACACCACCTCCTTAAGCCAGAACTCACACTTGCTCAGCTTAGCATAAAGCTGATTCTCCAACAAAGCTTGCAAAACAACCCTCAAATGCTCTTCATGCTCCTCCTCAGTACGCGAGTACACGAGGATATCATCAATGAATACCACAACGAACTTGTCCAGGTATTCATGAAACACACGGTTCATCATGTCCATGAAAGCAGCAGGAGCATTTGTCAAACCAAACGGCATCACAAGGAACTCATAATGCCCATACCTTGTCCTGAAAGTTGTCTTAGGCACATCCACATCCTTCACCTTCAACTGATAATACCCTGACCTCAAGTCAATCTTAGAGAACATAGCAGTTCCCCGAAATTGATCAAAGAGATCATCAATCCTCGACAAAGGATACCAATTCTTGATAGTCAACTTGTTCAGCTGACGGTAATCAATGCACATCCTCATAGTGCCATCTTTCTTTTTCACAAACAAGACCGGTGCTCCCCAAGGTAACACACTCGGCCGGATGAAACCACGATCAAGCAGCTCTTGCAACTGCGTCTTCAGCTCCTTCAGCTCCTTAGGTGCCATTCTATAGGGAGTAATGGACACAGGAGTTGTATTCTCATACAGCTCAATTCCAAACTCCACCTCGCGATTAGGAGGTAAACCAGGCAACTCTTCAGGAAAAACACCAGGAAACTCCTTCACAACTCTGATATCTTGCACCCTCAACTCCTTAGAGCTAGGATTCATCACAAAAGCTAGATAAGCTTCACAACCTTGCCTCAGCATCCTGCTCGCCTCCAAGGTAGAAACAACATTGGCAAGAAACTTCACATTCTCACCAACCACAACAACTTCATAATCATCCGCAAGCTTAAGCGAAACACGCTTATTTTCACAATCCACCACAGCACGATGCTCAGCAAGCCAATCCATACCAAGGATCACATCAAAACCATAAAAGGGCAACTCCATAAGATCAACATGAAAGACATGCTCTTGAACAACCAAAGGACATCTTCTATAAAGCTTTCGAGTCACAACAGTTTCACCAAAAGAACTAGTGACACGAACACCAACATCCAAAGACTCAACAGGCAAACCAAGCAATTCAGCATGCTCACGCAAAATGTATGAATGCGTAGATCCAGAATCAATCAAAGAAAGCAATGACAAGGATTGCAAAGTAAAGGTACCTGCAATCACATCCGCATCATTCCTGCCCTCACGCTGAGCATACACTCTCGCTTGGCCTCCTCCCTCAGGTTGAATAGCCACAACATGGGCCACTCCACGACCACCTTCCTCTCTCCTCTGAAAATTACCACGGCCGCGCCCACGACCTCTCTGTGGTGCAGCAACAGCAAGAGCACGCATCTGATCACCAGCCAACCTCGGACAATCTCGCCTCAAGTGGTCTGCAGAACCACAATTCCAGCACCCATTACCAACAGCCGCAACAGGAGCTTGCACCTCCCTCACAACACGAGGACAGTCACGCTTCAAGTGACCACGCGAACCACAGATCCAGCAAGCACTAGGGTCAGCTCTAGCATTGCCACCCCTAGCAGGTGCACCACCACCTCTCTTAGCTGAGGACTGATACCTCTGATCACGTCCCCTCTTGTTCCGTCCACCTCCGGAACTATACTCAGCAGCTCTCTTCCCAGAACTTGCTCCAGCACCTTTCGCAGCCAAACTCAGATTCATCTCAATATCCTTAGCTCGGCCCACCAACACATCAAAATCATCATATTCAGTGGCCAGCACATACATCTTCACTTCCGTTACAAGACCATAACGAAACCTTTCGCACCTCTCCCGTTCATCAGGAATAAGCTCAGGTGCATACTGACTGAGTCGCACAAACTGCACCTCATACTCAGCCACACTCATGCTCTCTTGGGTAAGAGTCATGAATTCACGTTTCTTTTCATCAAGATATCTCACTCCAAGATATCTCCGCTTGAACACATTCTGAAAGAATGTCCAAGTCACACCAGCTTCAGCCATTCCAGAAATTGTGGTCGTCCACCACGTATAAGCATCGTCCTGCAGCAAGGACACAACACAGCCCAACTTTTGCACATCCGTGCAGCTCATCTGACCCAAGATTCGCTTGGTACTCTCTAGCCAAGCCTCAGAACTCTCAGCAGACATACCCCTGAACTCAGTCCCACCAAGACTGCGCAGACGCTCCAAGGGTAGTCTAACTCCAGCATCTCCCTGATGCCCAGCTCCTTGAGCTCCAGCTACTGCTGCTCGAAAAGCACCCGCAATAGCTTGTACCAACACAGACATATCAGGCATAGCTTGCCCCTGACCAACCTCTGGTCCAGCAGCTCCAGCACCAGCTGCTGCAGCTCCAGCTCTTTCCCTCTCCGCACCACCACCACCAGGTGGAGGAGGAGGTAACACAGCACTACCCGCATTCTCTTCGTTCTCATTCCCATCCGGGGTCGTAGCTCTCACGCTACTCCTTAACTCTCTACGTGGTGCCATACTTTAACCATGCAATCACAATGCAAATAAACAAATTAGGCCCAGCAAGGTAAGCAATCCAAGTATTCAAGCTCAATTTCTTTCAAAATCAACATCATTTCTTTAGCTTTTATTTGGCAATGGGTACCCACATCATGCTACAACACAGCATACATCTCAATCGCATCCAAGTCACAAGTCACTAAACATGCTTTCGAACAACAAGCATACAAGGCATACATACTTCAATCATGCATATAAACATTCCCAATTACTCGAGAACTCAGCTCTGATACCACCAAATGTAACCCCCTTAACCCGGCCTAGACGGTTGACCCGAATTAAGAAAGTCACACGGGGAAAACCAAAGTCAACCCGAAAGTCAACCTTGATTAACGACCCTTTTTTTTCTTTTTAATCTTGTCTAGATGCACATTAGCCCTAATTGTGATCACACAAACATCATACCAAAAGTTCATAAACATCAGAGATCAAACAGGGACCCAATTGAACAAATTACAACTTTAGGGACCAAATTGTAATTTCTGATAAATATGAGGACTTAACCCAAATTAAAGTTACCAACTAGAAATTAATCTGGTTTCATGCTTCACTGTGAAATTTCAGCTCAAAAGGGCTTCCCAAACTCATACAATTGCACAAACAAGATTCGGGACCAAAACGCAAACAATTCAAAACATATAACTGCCAATGTCAGCCCCTAACGGTCACCCGTTCCGAAACAGGCAGAGCCCGTTTCGAAACACGGGGCCGTTCCGCAACGCGTACCGCAACACGGGCTGGCAGAGGCCAAACCGTTTCGGAACGGTCCCTCCCGTTTCGGACGCCTGGGCTTGTTTAAGGCACCTGTTCCGAAACGGGTTGCACTGTTCCGAAATGCCCTGCACAGATTTACCCAAAATGCATTCTTAAACATGCAATTAAACATCCAATCATGCTCCAAATGCTACCAAACTTTACCAGCATGCAATTCAACATATATAAGACATACTTGCATCATCAATTCATCAAAATAACATCATAAGCAAAAAGCCCCAATCTATAGGCATGCTTCCTACACAAGCAAGCTTTTCAAGCATAAACTTCCAATTCAAGCATATAAAAGCCAAACATTTAAACCAGCATTCTCAACATCAATCAACATACTTAGGGAGTTCAAAACCTCTCCCAAAACATATACATTGGTCCCCCATTGCCAAATTACCAAAAGCTAAATGAACTTAGGAAAACCTTCCATACTTTGAGCTTAATCACCACTTGATTGCTTGCCTTCCTTGCTGCCCTCAAATCCTCCTAATGTTCTGCATTATTGATTTAGAAAACGAAAGAGAGCGTAAGCAAAAGCTTAGTGAGGAATGCTCAATAAAACCATTCAATAATGCATTTATAAAACATTTATAAATCATGCTTCAAATCATCAATTGCACATGCTCAAAAGCATACTTAAAACAAGCATCTCATGCTTCATAACATAACATGTCATATTGGCTCAAGTGATAGATTCCATTTCATTAAAACAAGTTCATCAACTTCCCAAGGACTTTTAAACACCTTGGCCCCAAGGACTTTTAAACACCTTGGCCATGGACTTTTAAACACCATGAAAGAGGACCACACAAGGACTTTTAACCACCTTTGTGTCCGTATCAAGTATCACCCCAAGGACTTTTAAACACCTTGGCCCCAAGGACTTTTAAACACCTTGGCCCCATGGACTTTTAAACACCATGGAAAGGATCACCTAAGGACTTTTAACCACCTTAGTGTCCGCAACAAGAACCATCCAAGGGCTTTTAACCACCTTGATGTTCTTAAGTAACAAGGCTCACTCAAGGACTTTTAACCACCTTAGTGACCTTAACCTTTTCAAAACATCACTTGCCAATATACATCATTTTCATCATTAAATCCACTGTTTTAAAGCATTAAACCAAGCCATGTTCATCATGCATTTAAAAGCATCAATTCACATTTACTCAATGTACAAAAGCAAGGAACTCCTACCTAGAGTTTCCTTCAACATATGGCTTACAACATCAGCAAACACCATGCTAAAACATGCTTTCAAAACAGTAATTAAAACATGCAATAAACCATTTTGCATCACAACAAAATCATGGCCACCACTAGAGAGTAATTCCGAAAACTTACACTTGAGCTTAGCAAAGTTGTTTAGACTTAAACTAAGCTCCCAAGACATAGGTTTCAAAGCCGAAAACCATTTTTCACTCACGCACTCACCGATTTCCACTTTGCTTCAAGCCAAAGCACCAAATCAAGCTTCCGGATCAACAATTCTTGGATCCAAAGATGCCTCCCCTGTTTTAACACATCAAAGCAGAGGATTAATGCATCATCATGCATTAATAGCTTCAATGAAAGCACCTAAACTCGCTGCTCTCATCCACACACCATTTTCGGCCACCAAACACAACCGAAAATGCATCCAAACCACTTCTCAACAAAGCCCAGCCATAAACCATCAACACTAAACAACTTTCAACATCATATAACATCTAAAAACAACCTATTAACATCCTTATACCTCCAGCAACATCAGATCCACAAGATCACCTCAAAAACAACCTTGAATCACAAGATAAACTTAGGAAACTCAACCTATCCGGGATTGTATTAATCAAAACTCAATTCCTTATCAATTTAGAGTTCATTTAACATCAAAAACACATCTCAAATCACAGATTAATCAGATCTAACGAAAATCATCAAAAATCATCAAATCTTGCATTATAAGCCAAGATCCATTTCACCACTTAAAAACCTTTAATTAAACATCAATTAAGGATTGAAAACTTAGGAATTTCAGTAAAGAACTGATAGTTTAGAGGAGAAGGACGTTCTTACCTCCAAACTTGAGTTTCTCCTCTTTTTGGAATCAAAAACCTTGTTGAAACAAGTAGCAAATGATGAGGTTTTGTAGATATGTTGATTAGGAATCAAAAGAGAGTTGAAAGGAGGGATTTAGGTGAGAAAATCAGATCAAATTCTCTGGAAAAGAAGTGTTTGGGTTGAGAGAAAATGAGAGAAAGAAAATTGAGAAAAGTTGGTTACAAAATCCAAAATAGCCAAATGGCTTTCCCTCCACTTTTAATATCATTTAAAATCAGAATTTGGTCTTAAAATATCTTAGAAAAATCTGGAGAAACTCCCTTTGGTAAATAGCTCCTTAAAGATTCAAAGTTTCAACCCTTTCTAAAACAGTCACCAAACTTTCAAAAATTACATTTTGGTCACTAGCCAAAATGTCACCCTTCCAAAACTCATTTTCCAAAATTGATTTCACAGTTCACTTAATTATATTAAAAGATGATTTTAGAACATTTTTCCATATTTTTAATGCAACCCGAACTAGGCTTTCCTAAATTCACCCTTTTAGATTCGAACAACACTTTGACCAAACCGGTCAATGCCCAAGACTTCTAAGCCCAAAACCGGGGCGTTACAACTCTCCCCCCTTAAGAAATTTCGTCCTCGAAATTTACCTGAAGGAAAGAGATAAGGAAACTGCTTCAGCATGTCTTCCTTCCGCTCCCACGTGGCTTCCTCAACACCTCGATGCTTCCACAGCACCTTCACCAACTCAATGGTCTTGCCACGAAGAACCTTGCTATCCGAATCCAGAACCTTCACCGGTTCCTCATCATAGGTTAAATCCGGATTCAATTCCACTTCCTCCACAGGCATCACATGCGAAGGATCAGATCTATACTTCCGGAGCATAGAAACATGGAACACATCATGAATCTTCTCCAACTCCTGAGGCAACCTCAACCGATACGCAACAGGACCTACGCGCTCAACCACCTCATATGGTCCAATGTATCTAGGGCTCAGCTTACCCTTTCGGCCAAACCTCATCACCTTCTTCCAAGGCGAAACCTTCAAGAACACACGGTCACCCACCGCATACTCTATCTCCTTACGCTTCAAATCCGCGTAAGACTTTTGCCGATCAGAAGCAGCCTTCAATCGCCCACAAATAAGCTTCACTTTCTCAGTGGTCCCTTTCAACAAAGCCGGCATCGAAACCAACTTTTGACCAGTTTCATCCCAACAAAGAGGAGTCCTACACTTCCTCCCGTACAAAGCCTCATAAGGTGCCATCTGTATACTCGCCTGATAACTATTGTTATAAGCGAACTCAACCAAAGGCAGATGCTTCTCCCAAGAACCTTGGAACTCAATCACGCAACACCTCAACATATCCTCCAAAATCTGGATAACTCGCTCAGACTGACCATCCGACTGAGGATGATAGGATGTACTGAAATGCAACCTTGTACCCAAAGCTTGATGCAAACACTGCCAGAAACGCGACGTGAACCTCGGATCCCTATCCGACACAATCGACTTAGGCACACCATGCAGCCTCACAATCTCAGCAATGTACAGCTCTGCCAGCTTATTCAAAGAGAACGTAGTATGCACAGGCAAGAAATGCGCACACTTCGTTAGGCGATCCACAATCACCCAAACAGAATTCTTCTTTGATGGAGACAAAGGTAAACCATATACAAAATCCATGGTAACCCTTTCCCACTTCCATTCAGGGATTTTCAACGGTTGCAACAACCCAGAAGGAACCTGATGTTCAGCCTTAACTCGCTGACACACCATACACTTGCTCACGAACTCTGCAACATCCTTCTTCAAACCCACCCAATAGTACTCATCACGAAGATCACGGTACATCTTAGTACTACCAGGGTGCATAGCAAAAGGACTACTATGACCTTCAGTCAGAATAGCACGCCTCAACTCAGCATCATCAGACACTACTATTCGACTCCCAAAACACAACACACCATCATCATTAAAACAGAAATCCGAAGGTCTACCCTCCGCGATATCCTGAACATGAGACACCAAGGAATCATCCAACAACTGCTTATCCTTGATCAACTGAACCAACGATGGTTTCACCTGCAACTCAGCAACAAGACCACCATCCCGCGATATGCTCAAGCTAGCAAACATAGCCCTCAGCTCAACAGCTACCTTCCTACTCAAGGCATCCGCAACAACATTAGCCTTTCCCGGATGATACTCGATCGTCAGATCATAATCCTTGAGCAACTCCAACCAACGCCGTTGCCTAAGATTCAACTCCTTCTGAGACATCAGATACCTCAAACTCTTGTGATCCGTGTACACCGTACACTTCTAACCATACAGATAATGTCTCCAGATCTTCAGAGCAAAAACCACCGCAGCCAGCTCAATATCATGCGTAGGGTAATTGCGCTCATGCACTTTCAACTGCCGCGACGCATAAGCCACCACCTTACCTTCCTGCATCAACACACATCCCAACCCAACATAGGATGCATCACTGTAGACCACAAACTCTTTCCCTGATTCAGGCTGAACCAAGATAGGAGCTTGCGTCAAAGCCGCCTTCAGCTTCTCAAAAGCCTGCTGTCTCGCCTCTGTCCACTCATACTTAACATCTTTTTGCAACAGCTTCGTCAAAGGAGCAACAATCTTGGAAAAACCATCCACAACCTTCGGTAGTATCCTGCCAAACCAAGGAAACTATGAACCTCATGAAAAGACTTAGGAACTTTCCAGTTCATCACTGCCTCGATTTTCTGAGGATCAACACGAATCCCCTCAGCTGAGACCACATGCCCAAGAAACACCACCTCCTTAAGCCAGAACTCACACTTGCTCAGCTTAGCATAAAGCTGATTCTCCAACAAAGCTTGCAAAACAACCCTCAAATGCTCTTCATGCTCCTCCTCAGTACGCGAGTACACGAGGATATCATCAATGAATACCACAACGAACTTGTCCAGGTATTCATGAAACACACGGTTCATCATGTCCATGAAAGCAGCAGGAGCATTTGTCAAACCAAACGGCATCACAAGGAACTCATAATGCCCATACCTTGTCCTGAAAGTTGTCTTAGGCACATCCACATCCTTCACCTTCAGCTGATAATACCCTGACCTCAAGTCAATCTTAGAGAACATAGCAGTTCCCCGAAATTGATCAAAGAGATCACAATCCTCGGCAAAGGATACCAATTCTTGATAGTCAACTTGTTCAGCTGACGGTAATCAATGCACATCCTCATAGTGCCATCTTTCTTTTTCACAAACAAGACCGGTGCTCCCCAAGGTGACACACTCGGCCGGATGAAACCACGATCAAGCAGCTCTTGCAACTGCGTCTTCAGCTCCTTCAGCTCCTTAGGTGCCATTCTATAGGGAGTAATGGACACAGGAGTTGTATTCTCATACAGCTCAATTCCAAACTCCACCTCGCGATTAGGAGGTAAACCAGACAACTCTTCAGGAAAAACACCAGGAAACTCCTTCACAACTCTGATATCTTGCACCCTCAACTCCTTAGAGCTAGGATTCATCACAAAAGCTAGATAAGCTTCACAACCTTGCCTCAGCATCCTGCTCGCCTCCAAGGTAGAAACAACATTGGCAAGAAACTTCACATTCTCACCAACCACAACAACTTCATAATCATCCGCAAGCTTAAGCGAAACACGCTTATTTTCACAATCCACCACAGCACGATGCTCAGCAAGCCAATCCATACCAAGGATCACATCAAAACCATAAAAGGGCAACTCCATAAGATCAACATGAAAGACATGCTCTTGAACAACCAAAGGACATCTTCTATAAAGCTTTCGAGTCACAACAGTTTCACCAAAAGAACTAGTGACACGAACACCAACATCCAAAGACTCAACAGGCAAACCAAGCAATTCAGCATGCTCACGCAAAATGTATGAATGCGTAGATCCAGAATCAATCAAAGAAAGCAATGACAAGGATTGCAAAGTAAAGGTACCTGCAATCACATCCGCATCATTCCTGCCCTCACGCTGAGCATACACTCTCGCTTGGCCTCCTCCCTCAGGTTGAATAGCCACAACATGGGCCACTCCACGACCACCTTCCTCTCTCCTCTGAAAATTACCACGGCCGCGCCCACGACCTCTCTGTGGTGCAGCAACAGCAAGAGCACGCATCTGATCACCAGCCAACCTCGGACAACCTCGCCTCAAGTGGTCTGCAGAACCACAATTCCAGCACCCATTACCAACAGCCGCAACAGGAGCTTGCACCTCCCTCACAACACGAGGACAGTCACGCTTCAAGTGACCACGCGAACCACAGATCCAGCAAGCACTAGGGTCAGCTCTAGCATTGCCACCCCAAGCAGGTGCACCACCACCTCTCTTAGCTGAGGACTGATACCTCTGATCACGTCCCCTCTTGTTCCGTCCACCTCCGGAACTATACTCAGCAGCTCTCTTCCCAGAACTTGCTCCAGCACCTTTCGCAGCCAAACTCAGATTCATCTCAATATCCTTAGCTCGGCCCACCAACACATCAAAATCATCATATTCAGTGGCCAGCACATACATCTTCACTTCCGTTACAAGACCATAACGAAACCTTTCGCACCTCTCCCGTTCATCAGGAATAAGCTCAGGTGCATACTGACTGAGTCGCACAAACTGCACCTCATACTCAGCCACACTCATGCTCCCTTGGGTAAGAGTCATGAATTCACGTTTCTTTTCATCAAGATATCTCACTCCAAGATATCTCCGCTTGAACACATTCTGAAAGAATGTCCAAGTCACACCAGCTTCAGCCATTCCAGAAATTATGGTCGTCCACCACGTATAAGCATCGTCCTGCAGCAAGGACACAACACAGCCCAACTTTTGCACATCCGTGCAGCTCATCTGACCCAAGATTCGCTTGGTACTCTCTAGCCAAGCCTCAGAACTCTCAGCAGACATACCCCTGAACTCAGTCCCACCAAGACTGCGCAGACGCTCCAAGGGTAGTCTAACTCCAGCATCTCCCTGATGCCCAGCTCCTTGAGCTCCAGCTACTGCTGCTCGAAAAGCACCCGCAATAGCTTGTACCAACACAGACATATCAGGCATAGCTTGCCCCTGACCAACCTCTGGTCCAGCAGCTCCAGCACCAGCTGCTGCAGCTCCAGCTCTTTCCCTCTCCGCACCACCACCACCAGGTGGAGGAGGAGGTAACACAGCACTACCCGCATTCTCTTCGTTCTCATTCCCATCCGGGGTCGTAGCTCTCACGCTACTCCTTAACTCTCTACGTGGTGCCATACTTTAACCATGCAATCACAATGCAAATAAACAAATTAGGCCCAGCAAGGTAAGCAATCCAAGTATTCAAGCTCAATTTCTTTCAAAATCAACATCATTTCTTTAGCTTTTATTTGGCAATGGGTACCCACATCATGCTACAACACAGCATACATCTCAATCGCATCCAAGTCACAAGTCACTAAACATGCTTTCGAACAACAAGCATACAAGGCATACATACTTCAATCATGCATATAAACATTCCCAATTACTCGAGAACTCAGCTCTGATACCACCAAATGTAACCCCCTTAACCCGACCTAGACGGTTGACCCGAATTAAGAAAGTCACACGGGGAAAACCAAAGTCAACCCGAAAGTCAACCTTGATTAACGACCCTTTTTTTTCTTTTTAATCTTGTCTAGATGCACATTAGCCCTAATTGTGATCACACAAACATCATACCAAAAGTTCATAAACATCAGAGATCAAACAGGGACCCAATTGAACAAATTACAACTTTAGGGACCAAATTGTAATTTCTGATAAATATGAGGACTTAACCCAAATTAAAGTTACCAACTAGAAATTAATCCGGTTTCATGCTTCACTGTGAAATTTCAGCTCAAAAGGGCTTCCCAAACTCATACAATTGCACAAACAAGATTCGGGACCAAAACGCAAACAATTCAAAACATATAACTGCCAATGTCAGCCCCTAACGGTCACCCGTTCCGAAACAGGCAGAGCCCGTTTCGAAACACGGGGCCGTTCCGCAACGCGTACCGCAACACGGGCTGGCAGAGGCCAAACCGTTTCGGAACGGTCCCTCCCGTTTCGGACGCCTGGGCTTGTTTAAGGCACCTGTTCCGAAACGGGTTGCACTGTTCCGAAATGCCCTGCACAGATTTACCCAAAATGCATTCTTAAACATGCAATTAAACATCCAATCATGCTCCAAATGCTACCAAACTTTACCAGCATGCAATTCAACATATATAAGACATACTTGCATCATCAATTCATCAAAATAACATCATAAGCAAAAAGCCCCAATCTATAGGCATGCTTCCTACACAAGCAAGCTTTTCAAGCATAAACTTCCAATTCAAGCATATAAAAGCCAAACATTTAAACCAGCATTCTCAACATCAATCAACATACTTAGGGAGTTCAAAACCTCTCCCAAAACATATACATTGGTCCCCCATTGCCAAATTACCAAAAGCTAAATGAACTTAGGAAAACCTTCCATACTTTGAGCTTAATCACCACTTGATTGCTTGCCTTCCTTGCTGCCCTCAAATCCTCCTAATGTTCTGCATTATTGATTTAGAAAACGAAAGAGAGCGTAAGCAAAAGCTTAGTGAGGAATGCTCAATAAAACCATTCAATAATGCATTTATAAAACATTTATAAATCATGCTTCAAATCATCAATTGCACATGCTCAAAAGCATACTTAAAACAAGCATCTCATGCTTCATAACATAACATGTCATATTGGCTCAAGTGATAGATTCCATTTCATTAAAACAAGTTCATCAACTTCCCAAGGACTTTTAAACACCTTGGCCCCAAGGACTTTTAAACACCTTGGCCATGGACTTTTAAACACCATGAAAGAGGACCACACAAGGACTTTTAACCACCTTTGTGTCCGTATCAAGTATCACCCCAAGGACTTTTAAACACCTTGGCCCCAAGGACTTTTAAACACCTTGGCCCCATGGACTTTTAAACACCATGGAAAGGATCACCTAAGGACTTTTAACCACCTTAGTGTCCGCAACAAGAACCATCCAAGGACTTTTAACCACCTTGATGTTCTTAAGTAACAAGGCTCACTCAAGGACTTTTAACCACCTTAGTGACCTTAACCTTTTCAAAACATCACTTGCCAATATACATCATTTTCATCATTAAATCCACTGTTTTAAAGCATTAAACCAAGCCATGTTCATCATGCATTTAAAAGCATCAATTCACATTTACTCAATGTACAAAAGCAAGGAACTCCTACCTAGAGTTTCCTTCAACATATGGCTTACAACATCAGCAAACACCATGCTAAAACATGCTTTCAAAACAGTAATTAAAACATGCAATAAACCATTTTGCATCACAACAAAATCATGGCCACCACTAGAGAGTAATTCCGAAAACTTACACTTGAGCTTAGCAAAGTTGTTTAGACTTAAACTAAGCTCCCAAGACATAGGTTTCAAAGCCGAAAACCATTTTTCACTCACGCACTCACCGATTTCCACTTTGCTTCAAGCCAAAGCACCAAATCAAGCTTCCGGATCAACAATTCTTGGATCCAAAGATGTCTCCCCTGTTTTAACACATCAAAGCAGAGGATTAATGCATCATCATGCATTAATAGCTTCAATGAAAGCACCTAAACTCGCTGCTCTCATCCACACACCATTTTCGGCCACCAAACACAACCGAAAATGCATCCAAACCACTTCTCAACAAAGCCCAGCCATAAACCATCAACACTAAACAACTTTCAACATCATATAACATCTAAAAACAACCTATTAACATCCTTATACCTCCAGCAACATCAGATCCACAAGATCACCTCAAAAACAACCTTGAATCACAAGCTAAACTTAGGAAACTCAACCTATCCGGGATTGCATTAATCAAAACTCAATTCCTTATCAATTTAGAGTTCATTTAACATCAAAAACACATCTCAAATCACAGATTAATCAGATCTAACGAAAATCATCAAAAATCATCAAATCTTGCATTATAAGCCAAGATCCATTTCACCACTTAAAAACCTTTAATTAAACATCAATTAAGGATTGAAAACTTAGGAATTTCAGTAAAGAACTGATAGTTTAGAGGAGAAGGACGTTCTTACCTCCAAACTTGAGTTTCTCCTCTTTTTGGAATCAAAAACCTTGTTGAAACAAGTAGCAAATGATGAGGTTTTGTAGATATGTTGATTAGGAATCAAAAGAGAGTTGAAAGGAGGGATTTAGGTGAGAAAATCAGATCAAATTCTCTGGAAAAGAAGTGTTTGGGTTGAGAGAAAATGAGAGAAAGAAAATTGAGAAAAGTTGGTTACAAAATCCAAAATAGCCAAATGGCTTTCCCTCCACTTTTAATATCATTTAAAATCAGAATTTAGTCTTAAAATATCTTAGAAACATCTGGAGAAACTCCCTTTGGGTAAATAGTTCCTTAAAGATTCAAAGTTTCAACCCTTTCTAAAACAGTCACCAAACTTTCAAAAATTACATTTTGGTCACTAGCCAAAATGTCACCCTTCCAAAACTCATTTTCCAAAATTGATTTCACAGTTCACTTAATTATATTAAAAGATGATTTTAGAACATTTTTCCATATTTTTAATGCAACCCGAACTAGGCTTTCCTAAATTCACCCTTTTAGATTCGAACAACACTTTGACCAAACCGGTCAACACCCAAGACTTCTAAGCCCAAAACCGGGGCGTTACATATATCTTCATCCCCTTTTATAATTCTTCTTCTCTGTTTTGAATTGTTACACCTGGCCGTCCATCGCCACCACTTCTGACGGGAGTCTATGAACCCCCCCTTCGACACTGTCAAGCTCGTGCTCGGTTTTGTTTTGATTTATAAGTTGGTGAAAATAAGGATGTTTGTTTTTGCTTTATAGGGGTAATCAAGTGTTTGACAATGGATGAAGAAATTAGTTGCGATGATGGGTACTGAGTACCAAATGAGTTGGCATTATCTAACAGTCCCAAATTCATAAAAAAACCCTAATTACAAACCATAAATATAATTTTTAATATTGAAATTAAAGAGTGAAAAATATTAATTCAACAAGTGGTCCAAGTAGAAAAGCGGATGATGCTCATCCGAAGAGATCCGAGTTCAATCACAAAGTCTGCAAGGTGCGTTTGCCTTGTCCAAGGGTTACGAATATCTATGAACATATACTACATTGTAATCACCCTTAGACTATTAAAAAAAGAGTGAAAATATGACTAATTACTCATTAATCCTTTATGATTTTAATAACAATTTAAAAGTCATTAAAGAAATTAATAGTATATAACGATGTGTTGCGTTACTGATGTTCAACAGTGTGCATCGCCCGTTCTAGAATTTACATTTTTGAGTCCATTTACATTTTAATTAGCCAAAAGCCCAACTGAAACCAAAATATCCTACCCTAAAGGCCTTTCCTGCGCAAAATACATGCCCATTTGGCATCTCAAAACCGGTAAAAGCCCAAAGAAACACATTTGTGTTTCTTTGCCCCGCCAAAATTGCCACGTGGCGGCCATTCATTCGCCATTTCTTATTTCACGCGAATTCTGGTCTCCACTAACGTCAGTGTTGATGCCAACTATAAATAGCCACCTGGAGAGAGAAAAAAGGAATTAATAACTAATGAATGTGCAATTAATTGGGGGCAATAATTGAGGAGAGAGGGAGACTGAAGAGTCATACCAGAAAGCCGAACGGTCGCCAGAATAGCTCACTGAAAAGGTCGCCGGAGTACATCGAACCTGTCGGAAGGTATATTTTCGTCTCTTCTTTTACTTTCCTGCATCAATAATGCAAAAAATGTCAAATTCGAGTCTTAAAACCCTAAAAACAGTAACATAAACATAGATCTAGAGCCAATCACAAAGCTGAAATTAAAGTTTTGAATGTTTATCTTGTGCCAAATGTCGCTGGTGTTAGAGATCTGAAAGTTTAGGATTTCTGGAGAAGTCGAAAATGATAGGAGGAGAAAGTTTTGGTTTCAGATAGGTAGTTTAGGTGGGGAAGTAGGGCGTTTCTGATGAAATAGGTAGCATATTAGGGTTTAGTCTTGAAAAAGGGAAATTGGAGTTTTAGGGTTTCGGCATGGAGGCAGACAGCAACCAGAAATCGCTCCAGCGGCGGAGCATAGCGACCAGAAGTTGTAGTGGCAACCGGAAGTTGCAGGGATAGTTGGAGAAGGTGACCAGAAAGGTTCCAGCGATCGGAAAGCAGACATGGATGACCGGAGACGATGACCGGTGACCGGCGTCGCCTCCGGCGGCTAAGAAACAAGTCGGGTTAAGGTTTCGTGTCGGTTGAAGATCAAGGGGAGATAATGGAAGAAAGTGGTTTGACTTCTTGAGCAAATGATATGTTTGATAAAAAAGAAACATGAATTAGTGAAGGTTAGGTGTTTGTGGCAGATCAAAGATAAAAAATGAAGAACAAAGCAAGAACAAAGGGGTAAGAAATGTATTTTTGTAACCCCCTTACCCGGCCTAGACGGTTGACCCGAACTACGAAGATTACACGGGGAAAACCAAAGTCAACCCGAAAGTCAACCTTGATTAACGACCCTTTTTTTCTTTTTAACCTTGTCTAAATGCATATTAACCCTAGGTGTACTCTTGAGATAAGCATATTCAAAAATCACAGCAATCAGAAAACAATAAGGGACTCAATTGCACAACATACGAATATAGGGACCAATTTGTAAATTCTGGAAATTACGAGGACTTTACCAATTTTTGAGTTACCACTATGGAATTAATCATGTTTCATGCTTCTCTGCCAAATTTCATCTTAAACGGACATTCCAAACTCAAGCAATTGCACATACAAAAATCAGGACTAAAACGTAAAGCTTGCAAACCTCAAAATCATTCAAATCTGTGCCCAACGGTCAAGTGTTTCGAAACGGGTCTAGACCGTTCAGAAACGGGGCTTGGCAGTAGCCAAAGTGTTTCGAAACACCTCTGCCCGTTTCGAAACACCCAGGCCAAAATATACACCTGTTTCGAAACAGGCAAGGGTGTTTCGAAACACCCTGTCCAGAAACAGCAGAAAAGTCTGTTTTACACTCTTTCGACCCACCAAACACGCTCATATGACCTCCATATCATGCCAACAAGTCATCAAACATTAAAGGAACATATTTGCATCATCAAAGCTCAATCACGGCCTCAAATAAGAAAAACCACAAGTCTAAAGGCATGCATCCTATAATGAAAAGCAAGCAATCATCAAATCTCCAAAACAATACCAAATGGCCATTTACATGTTCCAAACATCATCATAGGCATTAAACCAAACTTAGGGAGTCTAAAACATCTCCCAAAAACACAATATAGGTTCCCATTGCCAAATACCAAAAGCTAATAGTGTTGTGAAAATAGTCACCATACGTGAGCTTAGACTTTCACTTAGATCCTTGACCTCCTTGCTGCCCTTAAAGCACTTCAATGCTCTGCATTATTGGTTCAAGAAAGAGAGAGCGTAAGCACAAATGCTTAGTGAGAAATGCTCTAATGAAACAACACAATAATGAACTTTGTAAAAACACCTTTCCAAGGCCTTTAATTTCAAAACATCATTTATCATGCATTTATGCATACAAACCAAGCATCTCATGCTTCAATTCATCAACATGTCATTTTGGCTTTCAAGTGATAATCCATAACCATTTTTCAACTTAAAACACAATCGGATATCCGGATTACAAGCGTTGTCCCATACGCTCCATACACACTACCAAACACTCAAGGTGGAGTTTACCGGTACAATCACAACCCCTCAACACCCGTGATGGAGTCTACGGTACAATTACAACCCCTCCACAACACTCATTGGTAGTTGTATAACATCACTAACGAGAACACGGGACACACAACACAAGATCCTCACATGGCATTTTAACCACCATTATGATCTTAGACATCTCGTTAGTGTTCTTGGATGGAGTTTACGGTACCATTACAACCTCTCAACATCCAAGGCGACTTTATTCACGGTGCACCCAATCCTATAGCCGGCTAACTATGTCCGATTCAAGTACTTTTAAACCAACACATCACTTGCCAATATACATCATTTACCATCACCAATCCACTGTTTTAAAGCATTTAACAAAGCCATTAAATAATCATGCATTACAATGCATCAAACCACATTTATCAATGTTCAAAACAAGGATCTATTACCTTGAGCATCCTTCAACACATGGCTTACTAAACCAACATTAAACATGCTAAAATATGCTTTCAAAACAGAATTTAAACATGCAAAATAAACACATTGCATTCAACCATCTCATGGTTCTTCAAAAAGAGAGTTTCTCCAAAAACTTACTCTTGAGCTTAGCTAAGTTGTTTAGACTTAAACTAAGCTCCCATAACCTTCAAACATTGGTTTCAAAGCTGAAAACCAAACTTCACTCACCGATTCCGTTTCGCAAGCTTGCCGAAACGCCGATCAAGCCTCCGGATCAACACCACAAGGATCCGAAGATGTCTCCCCTATTTTAAACACATCAAAGCAGAGGATTAATGCATCATCATGCATTAAAATCTTCAGCCAAAACACCTAAACTCGCTGCTCTCATCAAAACTCACATTTCGGCTACCAAACACAACCGAAATCACATCCAAACACCTCTACAACATTACCCAGCCAAGATCCATCAATTCCAATCATTCTTAGACATCAATTAACATCCAAAAAGGACCTAATCACGTCCTTATACCTCCAGCTATAGCAGAACATCAAAATCACCCCAAAAACCACCATTAACTCAAGTAAAAACTTAGGAAAATCAACCTATTCGGGATTGCAATGATTAAACCTCAATTACACATCATTTAGACATCCAAAATACATCAAAAAGACATCTCAAAACAGAGCCCAATCATTTAATTCGAATTTCTTCAAAATTAAATCCAAATCTTGCATTTTAAGCCAAAATCAAGATCACAACATCAAAACCTTTAATAAAACTCAATTTAAGGATTGAGAACTTGGGAATTTCAGTAAAGAACTGAGTATTTAGAGGAGAAGGACGTTCATACCTCTAAATGTGGATTTCTCCTTGTTTAGAGCCAAAATTCTTGAAAATTCAATAAGCAAATGGTGAGGATTTGGTGTAGAAATGATTAGAAATCATTTAGAGATTGAAATCTCAACTTTAGGTGTGAAAATCAAAGGAAAAGTGGCTGTGGAAATGTGTTTGGCTGAGGGAAAATGGAGAGAAAATGAAATGGGAAAATTTTGACAAAAAGTTAGTTATGAAACCAAAATATCTCTTTTCCCTCTTTTCTTTTTATTAAATAACATTAAATGAGTCTTTAAAATTTAAGAAAAATTTGGAGAAACCCTCCCTTGGGTAAATTAGCTCCTTAAAGATTCAAAGTTTCAATCCTTTTAAAATAGTCACCAACTTTTCAAAAATTACATTTTAGTCACTAACTTGAAATATCATATTTCCAAACCCCATTTTGTAAAATTGATTTCATCACTCTCTTATATATAATAAAAGAGGATTTTTAGATATTTTTCCATATTTTTAATGCATCCCGAACTAGGCTTTCCCTAAAACCACCTTTTATATTCGAACCGAAAATCCGACCGGTCTGATTCAAACCCAAAACTTCTAAGCCCAAAATTGGGGTGTTACAACTCTCCCCCCTTTAAGAAATTTCATCCTCAAAATTTACCTGGAGAAAAAAGGTACGGAAACTGCTTCAACATGTCATCCTTCCGTTCCCACGTGGCTTCCTCAGCACCACGATGCTTCCACAACACCTTTACCAACTCAATGGTCTTGCCTCGAAGAACATTACTGTCCGAATCCAGAATCTCCACAGGTTCCTCATCATAGGTCAAATCCGGATTCAACTCCACTTCCTCCACAGGCATCACATGAAAAAGATCTGATCTATACTTCCGAAGCATAGAAACATGAAACACATCATGAATCTTTTCTAACTCTTGCGGCAACCTCAACTTGTAGCAACAGGACCCACACGCTCAATCACCTCGTATGGTCCAATGTACCTAGGGCTCAACTTACCCTTTCGGCCAAACCTCATCACCTTTTTCCAAGGCGAAACTTTCAAAAACACACGGTCACCCACCGCATACTCAATCTCCTTACGCTTCAAATCCGCGTAAGACTTTTGCCGATCAGAAGCTGCCTTCAATCGCTCACAAATGAGCTTCACCTTCTCAGTGGTTCCTTTCAACAAAGCTGGCATCGAAACTAACTTCTGACCCGTTTCAGCCCAACAAAGAGGAGTCCTACACTTCCTCCCGTACAAAGCTTCATAAGGTGCCATTTGAATACTTGCCTGATAACTATTATTATAGGCAAACTCCACCAAAGGCAAATGTTTCTCCCAAGAACCCTGAAACTCAATCACACAACACCTCAACATATCCTCCAACACCTGGATAACACGCTCAGACTGTCCATCCGACTGCGGATGATAAGATGTACTGAAATTCAACCGTGTACCCAAAGCCTGATGCAAACACTACCAGAAACGCAACGTAAATCTCGAATCTCTATCCGACACAATCGACTTTGGCACACCATGCATCCGCACAATCTGAGCAATGTACAGCTCCGCAAGCTTATCCAAAGTGTACGTAGTATGCACAGGCAAGAAATGCGCACACTTCGTCAGGCGATCCACAATCAGCCACACCGAATTCTTCTTCGATGGCGACAAAGGCAAACCAGACACGAAGTCCATGGTAATCCTCTCCCACTTCCACTCAGGAATCCTCAACGGTTGCAACAACCCTGAAGGAAACTGATGCTCAGCTTTAACTCGCTGACATACCATGCACTTGCTTACAAACTCAGCAACATCTTTCTTTAAACCCACCCAATAGTACTCATCACGAAGATCACGGTACATCTTAGTACTACCAGGGTGCATAGCAAAAGGACTACTATGAGCTTCAGTCAGAATAGCACGCCTCAAATTAGCATCATTGGGCACTACTATCAGACTCCCAAAGCATAAAACCCCATCATCATTAAAGCAGAAATCTGATGGCCTATCCTCCGCAATATCCTGAACATGTGGCACCAAGGAATCATCCAACAACTGCTTTTCCTTAATCAACTGAAACAGGGATGGTTTCACTTGCAACTCAGCCACAAGACCACCATCACGCGAAATGCTCAAACCGGCAAACATAGCCCTCAACTCAACATCTACCTTCCTACTCAAGGCATCCGCTACAACATTAGCTTTACCCGGATGGTACTCGATAGTCAAATCGTAATCCTTAAGCAACTCCACCCAACGTTGTTGCCTAAGATTCAACTCTTTCTGAGACATCAGATACTTCAAACTCTTGTGGTCTGTGTACACAGTACACTTCTCACCATACAAGTAATGTCTCCAAATTTTCAAAGCAAAAACCACCACAGCTAACTCAATGTCATGCGTAGGATAATTGCGCTCATGCACCTTCAACTGACGCGATGCATAAGCCACCACCTTACCCTCTTGCATCAACACACATCCCAAACCAACATAGGACGCATCACTATACACCACAAACTCTTTCCTTGATTTAGGTTGAACCAAGATAGGAGCTTGCGTTAAAGCTGCCTTAAGCTTCTCAAAAGCCTGCTGTCTCGCTTTCGTCCACTCATACTTAACATCCTTCTGTAACAACTTCGTCAAAGGTGCAACAATCTTTGAAAACCCATCCACGAACCTCCGATAGTACCCCGCCAAACCAAGGAAACTACGGACTTCATGAACAGACCTAGGAGGCTTCCAATTCATCACTGCCTCAATCTTTTGAGGATCAACACGAATCCCCTCAGCAGAAACCACATGACCAAGAAACACAACCTCTCTAAGCCAGAACTCACACTTGCTCAGCTTGGCATAAAGATGATTCTCCAACAAAGCCTGTAACACAATTCTCAAATGCCCTTCATGCTCCTCCTCAGTACGAGAGTACACGAGAATATCATCAATGAACACCACAACAAATTTATCCAAATATTCATGGAACACTCTGTTCATCATGTCCATGAAAGCTGCAGGAGCATTCGTCAAACCAAACGGCATCACAAGAAACTCATAATGCCCATACCTCGTTCTGAAGGCTGTCTTTGGCACATCCACATCCTTCACCTTCAGCTGATAGTACCCTGACCTTAAGTCAATTTTAGAGAACACAGCCGCTCCCCGAAATTGATCAAAAAGATCATCAATTCTCGGCAATGGATACCGATTCTTGATAGTCAACTTGTTAAGCTGATGGTAATCAATGCACATTCTCATAGTGCCATCCTTTTTCTTCACAAACAAGACCGGTGCACCCCAAGGTGACACACTCGGCCGAATGAAACCACGATCAAGCAGCTCCTGAAGTTGCGTCTTCAGCTCTTTCAACTCCTTAGGTGCCATTCATAAGGAGTAATGGACACTGGAGTTGTGTTTTCATACAGCTCAATTCCAAACTCCACTTCGCGATTAGGAGGCAATCCAGGCAACTCCACCGGAAACACACCAGGAAACTCTCGCACAATCCTGAAATCTTGCACTCGTAACTCCTTAGAGCTAGGATTCATCACAAAGGCTAGGTAGGCTTCACAACCTTGCCTTAGCATCCGACTCGCTTCCAACGTAGACACCACATTGGCAAGAAACTTCACATTCTCACAAACCACCACTACCTCATAATCGTCCGCAAGTTTCAACGAAACTCGCTTATTCTCAAAATCCACAACAGCTCGATGCTCAACAAGCCAATCCATACCAAGGATTACATCAAAACCATAGAAAGGCAATTCAATAAGATCAACATGAAAAACATGGTCTTGCACAACCAAAGGACACCTTCTATAAAGCTTTTGTGTCACAACAGTCTCACCAAAAGAACTAGTTACACGCACACCAACATCCAAAGACTCAACAGGCAAACCAAGCAATTGAGCATGTTCACGCAATATGTATGAGTGTGTAGATCTAGAATCAACCAAGGAAAGTAATGACAAGGATTGCAAAGTGAAAGTACCTGCGATTACATCCGTGTCATTCCTCCCCTCCCTCTGAGCATACACTCTAGCCTGGCCACCACCCTCAGGTTGAACAGCTACCACATGAGCCACATTCCTTCCACCATCCTCCCTGCGCTAGAAGTTACCACGGCCGCGCCCACGGCCTCTCTGTGGTGCAACAACTCCAGGTGCACGTCCCTGACCACTACCGGCCAACAGAGGACACTCCCTCTTCATGTGATCCGCTGAACCACAGTTCCAGCACGAAGTACCGGTCACCACAATAGGAGCCTGTACCTCCCTCGCTGCTCGAGGACAATCACGCCTCATATGACCACGCGATCCGCATGCCCAACATGTGTTCTGATCAGCTCTTGCCCTGTCTCCCTGAACAGGCGCACCTTGCCCTCCACCACCACGCCTAGCTGAAGACTGATACTTCCGATCACGTCCTCTCTTGTTCCGTCCGCCACCGGAACTATACTCAGCAGGTCGCTTGCCCGCACTAGAACCAACTCCTCTAGAAGATAAACCCAAATTCAACTCAATATCTTTCGCTCTACCAACGAGCACATCAAAGTCAGTGTACTCAGCAGCCAGCATATAGGTCTTCACTTCCGTCACCAAACCACAACGGAAACGTTCACACCTCTCCCGCTCATCAGGGACAAGCTCAGGTGTGTACTGACTAAGTCGGACAAACTGAACCTCGTACTCAGCCACTGACATGCTCCCTTGAGTAAGAGACATGAATTCCCTTTTCTTTTCATCCAGGTACCGCACACCCAGATACCTCCTCTTGAACGCGTTCAAAATGAACGTCCAAGTCACATCAGCATCCTCCATTCCGGAGATAGTGGTTGTCCACCAGGTATACGAATCGTCATGCAACAACGATATTACACAGCCCAGCTTCTGCACTTCATTGCAGTTCATTTGTTCCAAAATTCTCTTGGTACTTTCCAACCAAGACTCAGAACCCTCAGCAGACAAACCCCTGAACTCAGTCCCTCCCAGACTGCGCAAGCATTCCAGAGGTAGTCTAACATTAGCATCTCCCTGATGCCCAGCTCCATGAGCTCCAGCTACCGCCACCTAAAAGGCTCCAGCAATAGCCTGAATCAGCATTGACATGTTAGGAGCAGCTTGCCCCTGCCCAGCTTCAGGTCCAGCGACCCCAGCACCAGCACCAACACCGGCTCCCTCACCCCCAGCACCACCACCACCGGGTGGAGGAGGTAAATCCACCACATTTTCAGCATTCTCTTCGTTCTCATTTTGAGCCATAGCTCGCGTATTAATCCGCGTCTCTCTACGAGGTCCCATCAACTAAACAATGCAATCACAAATGCAATAAAAATAGTCAGGCTCAGCAAGGTAAGCAATCCAAGTACTCAAGCTCATTTCCAATTAAAAACAAATCATTTCATTAGCTTTGATATGACAATGGGTCCCTCTAACATGCTTCACCACAACATACACCACAATTGCAACACACTTACTATTCATACATCATACATTCTTTCAACAAGTATACAAAGCAATCATACACTTATCACCCACATAACCATTCCCGAATACTCGAGAACTCACCTCTGATACCACCAAATGTAACCCCCTTAGCCCGGCCTAGACAGTTGACCCGAACTACGAAGATTACACGGGGAAAACCAAAGTCAACCCGAAAGTCAACCTTAATTAACAACCCTTTTTTTCTTTTTAACCTTGTCTAAATGCATATTAACCCTAGGTGTACTCTTGAGATAAGCATATTCAAAAACCACAGCAATCAGAAAACAATAAGGGACTCAATTGCACAACATACGAATTTAGGGACCAATTTGTAAATTCTGGAAATTACAAGGACTTTACCAATTTTTGAGTTACAACTATGGAATTAATCATGTTTCATGCTTCTCTGCCAAATTTCATCTTAAACGGACATTCCAAACTCAAGCAATTGCACATACAAAAATCAAGACTAAAACGTAAAGCTTGCAAACCTCAAAACCATTCAAATCTGTGCCCAACGGTCAAGTGTTTCGAAACGGGTCTAGACCGTTCAGAAACGGGGCTTGGCAGTAGCCAAAGTGTTTCGAAACACCTCTGTCCGTTTCCAAACACCCAGGCCAAAATATGCACCTGTTTCGAAACAGGCAAGGGTGTTTTGAAACACCCTGCCCAGAAACAGCAGAAAAGTCTGTTTTACAGTCTTTCGACCCACCAAACACGCTCATATGACCTCCATATCATACCAACAAGTCATCAAACATTAAAGGAACATATTTTCATCATCAAAGCTCAATCACGGCCTCAAATAAGAAAAACCACAAGTCTAAAGGCATGCATCCTATAATGAAAAGCAAGCAATCATCAAATCTCCAAAACAAAACCAAATGGCCATTTACATGTTCCAAACATCATCATAGGCATTAAACCAAACTTAGGGAGTCTAAAACATCTCCCAAAAGGTTCCCATTGCCAAATACCAAAAGCTAATAGTGTTGTGAAAATAGTCACCATACGTGAGCTTAGACTTTCACTTGGATCCTTGACCTCCTTGCTGCCCTTAAAGCACTTCAATGCTCTGCAATATTGGTTCAAGAAAGAGAGAGCGTAAGCACAAATGCTTAGTGAGAAATGCTCTAATGAAACAACACAATAATGCACTTTGTAAAAACACCTTTCCAAGGCCTTTAATTTCAAAACATCATTTATCATGCATTTATGCATACAAACCAAGCATCTCTTCCTTCAATTCATCAACATGTCATATTGGCTTTCAAGTGATAATCCTTAACCATTTTTCAACTCAAAACACAATCGGATACGCGGATTACAAGCGTTGTCCCATACGCTCCACACACACTACCAAACACTCAAGGTGGAGTTTACCGGTACAATCACAACCCCTCAACACCCGTGATGGAGTCTACGGTACAATTACAACCCCTCCATATCACTCATTGGTAGTTGTATAACATCACTAACGAGAACACGGGACACACAACACAAGATCCTCACATGGCATTTTAACCACCATTATGATCTTAGACATCTCGTTAGTGTTCTTGGATGGAGTTTACGGTACCATTACAACCCCTCAACATCCAAGGCGACTTTATTCACGGTGCACCCAATCCTATAGCCGGCTAACTATATCCGATTCAAGTACTTTTAAACCAAAACATCACTTGCCAATATACATCATTTACCATCATCAATCCACTGTTTTAAAGCATTTAACAAAGCCATTAAATAATCATGCATTACAATGCATCAAACCACATTTATCAATGTTCAAAACAAGGATCTCTTACCTTGAGCATCCTTCAACACATGGCTTACTAAACCAGCATTAAACATGCTAAAATATGCTTTCAAAACAGAATTTAAACATGCAAAATAAACACATTGCATTCAACCATCTCATGGTTCTTCAAAAAGAGAGTTTCTCCGAAAACTTACTCTTGAGCTTAGCTAAGTTGTTTAGACTTAAACTAAGCTCCCATAACCTTCAAACATTGGTTTCAAAGCTGAAAACCAAACTTCACTCACCGATTCCGTTTCGCAAGCTTGCCGAAACGCCGATCAAGCCTCCGGATCAACACCACAAGGATCCAAAGATGTCTCCCCTGTTTTAAACACATCAAAGCAGAGGATTAATGCATCATCATGCATTAAAATCTTCAGCCAAAACACCTAAACTCACTGCTCTCATCAAAACTCACATTTCGGCTACCAAACACAACCGAAATCACATCCAAACACCTCTACAACATTACCCAGTCAAGATCCATCAATTCCAATCATTCTTAGACATCAATTAACATCCAAAAAGGACCTAATCACGTCCTTATACCTCCAGCTATAGCAGAACATCAAAATCACCCCAAAAACCACCTTTAACTCAAGTAAAAGCTTAGGAAAATCAACCTATTCGGGATTGCATTGATTAAACCTCAATTACACATCATTTAGACATCCAAAATACATCAAAAAGACATCTCAAAATAGAGCCCAATCATTTAATACGAATTTCTTCAAAATTAAATCCAAATCTTGCATTTTAAGCCAAAATCAAGATCACAACATCAAAACCTTTAATAAAACTCAATTTAAGGATTGAGAACTTGGGAATTTCAGTAAAGAACTGAGTATTTAGAGGAGAAGGACGTTCATACCTCTAAATGTGGATTTCTCCTTGTTTAGAGCAAAAATTCTTGAAAATTCAATAAGCAAATGATGAGGATTTGATGTAGAAATGAGTTGAAATCATTTAGAGATTGAAATCTCAACTTTAGGTGTGAAAATCAAAGGAAAAGTGGCTGTGGAAATGTGTTTGGCTGAGGGAAAATGGAGAGAAAATGAAATGGGAAAATGTTGGCAAAAAGTTAGTTATGAAACCAATATATCTCTTTTCCCTCTTTTCTTTTTATTAAATAACATTAAATGAGTCTTTAAAATTTAAGAAAAATCTGGAGAAACCCTCCCTTGGGTAAATTAGCTCCTTAAAGATTCAAAGTTTCAATCCTTTTAAAACAGTCACCAACTTTTCAAAAATTACATTTTAGTCACTAACTTGAAATATCATATTTCCAAACCCCATTTTGTAAAATTGATTTCACCACTCTCTTATATATAATAAAATAGGATTTTTAGATATTTTCCATATTTTTAATGCATCCCGAACTAGGCTTTCCCTAAAACCACCTTTTATATTCGAACCGAAAATCCGACCGGTCTGATTCAAACCCAAAACTTCTAAGCCCAAAATTGGGGTGTTACAATTTTGATATGAAAAACAAAGAAATGGAAGTTTTTATGTGTTTGTGGAGATCGAACACGAGAAAAATGAAGAATTGTGATGAATTTGGGGATAAATGAGGGGTCTCGATCGAAAATGGGAAGAAAATTATGGGTTCGGGTGTTTCAAGAGAGAGAGGGTTTCAAGTGAAGAGAGAGAGAGTGTGTCAGGTCTAAATGACTGAGTTAGCTCATGAAGTGGGTATTTATACACTGAGTCAAACAGTGCCGTTTTGGCACCGGGTTGGCTCGACCTGCAAGATCGAGTCAGGTCGGAAAAAGAAGATCCGCGCCCTACTTTTCGGGCTTCATGTTTCAGGCTTTAAACATTGTCTTTTTCTCTCAATTTAGTCCAAAACCTTGTAAATTGGCACCTGAATTGTAATAGTAATTCAATTTAGCCCCTCTTTCTTTAATTGTGTAGTTTGATTAATTGCTTAATTATTTGTATGATTGCATGATTTCCAACTAAGCATGTAGTATACATGTTTAGGAGAATTTAATTCATCTAATTAGGTGTAACGCCCTGAGTTTGGGCTTAGGTGTTTTGCGAGTCGGGTTGGACTGGTGGAACCGGAATTGGTTGTTCGAACCGTTAAAATGTGGTTTAGGGAAATCAAGGTTCGGGATGGGATAAAAATATGATAAAATTCCTAAAATCCTCTAAAATTATATTTAAGAGGATGGTTAAATCAATTTTACAAAACGGGTTTTTCGAATGTATACATTTTGGGTAGTGACCAAAATGTAAAGATTTAAAAGTTGGGAAAATGTGTTTTTCAATAAGAGTAAAAAAATCTTAGAATCTTTAGGGAGCTACTTGGAAATTAAGCCTTTTCCCTAATTTGGCATGTGTTTTAAATTGTTTATTAAATAACTAAAAAGGCTTTCAATTGATTAAATTAGAAGTTAGTTAATCGGTTAAAAAGCCAAACACTATCCATTTTCTCTCAAATTTCCAGATTTTCTTCACTCCTAAGTTTTATTTTGATTTCCAACTTTTTCCTTGGTGGTTTCTCTCATTTTCGTTCAAGTTCTTTTAAGCTATTCTTGCCGAATTATAAAAGAAGCAAGGATTGGAGGTAAATTTCGTGCTAACCCTCTAATCTAGGTTCTTTAATGAAATTCCAAAGATACTTGGCTCTTTATTAATGCTTTTAATTAAGGTTTTGTTGTTAGTTTGGTAAAATATTGAAATCTTAATATAAAATGATTTAAAGTGTGATTTTTGGAGTTTGATTGATTTTTCTTGTTTGAGATTATTTCTAAATGAGTTTTGAAAGGTTTTTGGTGTTGGAATAGAGTCTTAATCATAGAGATCCCAAAATCCTTGAGATCCTTGGTTTTTGAAGTGTTTTGGGTTGGGGTTTTGGGGTGTTCTTGTGGAATCCGAGTTACTGTAGGTATAATGATGGTTTTAGGTTGTTTTTGGATGTTGATTGATGCTTAAAATGTGTTAGATGTGTTGGAAGATGACTGGGCTGAGTTTGGAGGTCAATCGATTGAGTTTTCGATTGTTTCGGATGGGTGATTTTATTTGTTAGAGCAGGGCTGCGGGATTTCTTTTGAGCACTGCTGTTTTGGATGCATTTTAATGCATTGAACCTCTGTTTAAATGTGTTGAAAATAAGGGATAGTAATCTGGAATCAAACGAAGTGATTTTAGAGGCTTCGGACGATCGATAGTTGCGTCAGCAAGTGTGGTTTCGCGAGTCGGTGTGTGGAACTTGGTTTTCCAGCATGGAAACGTTAAAGGTTTTGGGAACATAGTAAGAGCTTGAAACGCTTTACTAAGTTGGAAAGTAAGTAAAGTGAATTTCTCTCTCGGATTGTGCTAGTTTGAGCCTTTGGTTGCACTTGATTTTCATTCTATTTAGCTATTGTTTTGAAGCATGTTTTTAGTATGTAAACGAGTTTGATGATGCCATCTGGTTTAAGGATGCACTACGTAAGTGATCCTTGTATGCATGTGTTTTGAAGCATGGTTTAATGCTTGAGTTATGACTTATCATGAATGCTTTCTAAAAACAGTGAGGTATGCGTGAGTTATGGGTTATATTGGCAAGTGATGTTGAATAAAGTGTTTTATAAATGAAATCGGATATAATTAGCCGACTATAGGATTGAGGGCACTATAAACAAGTCGCCTTGGATGTTGAGGGGTTGTGATTGTACCAAAAACTCCATTCAAGTACCATAACCATTGAGGATTGTTTAAGGTTGCAACGGTTGGGGGTAGCTCCCGGGTGCGAACCTTGTGTGTGTCCCGTCTATCGTTAGTGGGTTATAAATCTACCAATGAGTGGTGTTGAGGGGTTGTGATTGTACCGAATACTCCACTACAGGTGTCACAATGATGGAGGGTTGCTCTCGTGTGTGAGGCATGAGATGCCGGTAGAGTGTATCAAAGGTATGGGACAACCCTTGGTAATCCGTGTATCCGATATGTTTTGAGAATGTTGTTTATCACTTGTAAGCCAATATAATGAAATAAAATATTGTGGAAAATGTGGTTAATCCATATTTTGAAAGATGCATGTTTTGGTTTAGGCTTAGCATAATGGTGTCTAAGCTTGGAAGACTTGGAATATGAGTAGCAATGGTTTAATTGCTGAAATTTTATGGATCATGTTGCATGAAGTTTAATACAATGATTTGATGAGAAAGTGCATGATTTGTCAAAAGAGGCATGATGGTTTTGAAAAGGTTGAAAAGTGGTTTTGTGCATTGATGATGTTGTGCTTTTGAGCAATCCTCACTAAGCTTGTATGCTTATTGTCACAGACTTATTTCTTCAAGCTCAATCCGTGCGGCGCTAACACTCTCGGCATGATGTTAGCAAGCCTTAATCTCGCAACGCCATGGCAAAACACAAGGAGCAAGAGAGTTTGCAAGGAAAGAACCTTGTATTAAGCAACAAAAGCTTTACAAGAGAACTTTACAAATGCTTAAATGAGTGACTACTTGAGTGAGTTACAAATTAGGGAGGTGGCCCTATTTATAGGCACCCACCTCCTCAACGGACGGTTATGATCGATTTGATCCAACGGCTAGGAGTTTGCCTCCCAAAATATCTAAGGTCCCTAGATATCTCTAGATAATTCTATACATATCTAGTTATATCCTAAATGGTCTAGAAGCTCTACCATATTCTAAGGTATTCTAGAATATTCTAGGGTTGTCCTTATAGATCTACCCTTGTCTAAAGTATTCTAGGTTGTTCCAGAGATGTCCGGAGTTGTCCCGAGCCTTCCAGACTTGCCTCGAGCTTTCCCGACTTGTCCTGAGTCTTCTAGGTTCCTCCGGATGAGCCTAGATGGTTGTGGAACCTTTTGGAACCCCTCAGACTTGTGTGGAAACGTTTGGAGCACCCTGGGTCGTTCTAGATCCTTCTTTGGATCAACCATGGCCTTAAAATCTCTAAGGCATCTCATTTTCCCCTTGATGGCCCGAGTGCCCTTGGATGGAATCCTTTGGGCGCGCGTTGCGCACCTAGTTGGGGCACCTCAGTGCATCTCGGTGCACCCTTGCGGGTGTGCCCCTCGGTTGGCTGGGTTACGACCTGGTGGGGCGTGACATCCTCCCCCACCCTATCTCGCGACACCCTTGTCGCGTCTTCGTAGAACTAGGGTGTTGCTGGAGTGCTTCCCTCGACTCCTAGCTTGCCTCGCCTTTGCCCTCGGCTTGTCGACATTGTTGGAAGGCCTTCTCTTTGTCCCTTGAACCTTGGCGGTCTTCAAAGCGATGTTCTCCCCTTGAACATGCTTGGTGGCCTCCCCAGACTCGGTCGCCCGTTTGTCTTTGTCTAGTCCCTTGGACGGCTTGGCCCTACGGACGACCTTTTCAAGTTGAAGTGCTGAGAGTACTTCTGACCCTCGCTTGGTGGCCCTTAGCGTTGGAACCACACATGATGGTGCACCCTCCGTGATGCACAGGTTGTTGGCAAATGGCATTGGAACTTCCTTGGCTTGCTCGAAGAACTCGAGCCCTAGGATGATCAGATAGTCGCCCATCAGCACAACTGAGAAGTCCATGTGTCCTGACCACGTCCCAACGATGGTCTTGACTCCTCGAGCGAACCCTCGGATGGGTTGGGCAGTAGAGTTCACTGCCTTGACAGATCCTCCCCCTTTCACGACACTAAGACCAAGCCTCTTTGCTTCCTCCAAAGAAACAAAGTTTTGGGATGCACTTGTGTCAAGCATGGCTCTCGATGCTTTTCCATTGACGGTGACGTCCATGTATAGCAACCCTTTGGCTTGGGTCTTTAGGGCGGACTGGATGATACTTAAGAGCTGTAGTGATCCCATTTGTGCACCTTGGCCCCCTCCAACATTACTACCTTCGTCGGCATCGCTTCCCTCTTGATTCCTGGCTAGGAGCGAACTAAGTGCTTGGCGTTGAGGGCACTCCCGAACCCAATGATTGCCATTGCAGATGAAACAACTGCTAGGGGGTGATTTCTTAGCACTATGAGAGTCCTTAGACCTACCTCGGTCTTTGTCCCTCCATGAGGACGAGCCTTTGTTCTTCGATGTGTCCTCGCCCTTGTGACTCTCTTTGGGATGGCTCCTTTCTCCCCCACCTTTGGTAAGGCCCTCCTTGTCATCCTTTGGCCTGGGGGTGGACTCCGTGTGGCTTGAGTAATCAATGAGGCTCTCGGCCATGGTGATGGCATCGACAAGGTTTTGCACCCCACGACGCCTTAACTCGGTCTTGGCCCATGGTTGGAGTCTATCGACAAAGTTAAAGAGGGAATCTTTGTCAGAGAGGTCGGGGATCTCGAGCACCAAGCTTGTGAACTCCTTGACATAGTCTTGAATGCTCCCCATTTGCTTGAGCCTTCGCAATCGTGCCCTTGCTTCATCCTCGGCATTCTCCGGGTAGAATTGTCGTTTGAGCTCCTTTTTGAAATCGGCAAAGGTAGAGACGGTGCACGTGCCTTTCTCAATGTCGAGACGCCTCCTCCTCCACCAAAGCATGGCGGTGTCGGTGAGGTATAAGGTCACGGTCTGGACCTTAGAGGCATCCTGCCTGATGCCCACGGCTTCTAGGTATTGCTCCAAGCCATACAAGAAGTTTTCTACTTCTTTGGCGTTGCGTGACCCCGAAAAGGTTTGAGGCTTGGGCACCTCGACCCTTCTAGCCTCCATGGTGGTGCTTGGCCCGGCTGCCATAGCACGTTTGCACAAGGCTAGGTCGCCTTGCAATGCTTCTAGTTGGGCATACATGTTGTCAAGTTCACGTTGAAATGACTCACGTACCTTTGTGAGCTCTACCATGAGTGCGTCGCGTACTTCACCCGTTTCCGCGCGCAGGGTCTCCTCTAGCTTGATCTTCAAGGCCCTCACGTCCGTGTGGATCTCGGCTCCTCCGCCTCAAGGCCTTCAATCCGCTCTTGAAGGTCGTCCACGTGGGCACTCATGCCCGATATGTTTTCCTCCATGCGAGTCAAGCGCGACTCCAAGCTAGAGAGTACGTCCTTGGATTTGGCACGAGGCCTTCCTTCCGTAAGGTCAGCCCTTACTTCTTGCCCATCTTGGTCATGCGTGACCTCGGTCTCCGACGGGCTAGCAACTTGGGTTTTGCTTGTCTTGGCCATGCTCCCGAGCGATCGTAACACGCTCTGATACCAACTGTCACAGACTTATTTCTTCAAGCTCAATCCGTGCGGCGCTAACACTCTCGGCACGATGTTAGCAAGCCTTAATCTCGCAACGCTATGGCAAAACACAAGGAGCAAGAGAGTTTACAAGGAAAGAACCTTGTATTAAGCAACAGAAGCTTTACAAGAGAACTTTACAAATGCTTAAGTGAGTGACTACTTGAGTGAGTTACAAATGAGGGAGGTGGCCCTATTTATAGGCACCCACCTCCTTAACAGACGGTTAGGATCGATTTGATCCAACGACTAGGAGTTTTCCTCCCAAAATATCTAAGGTGCCTAGATTTCTCTAGATAATTCTATACATATCTAGTTATATCCTAAATGGTCTAAAAGCTCTACCATATTCTAAGGTATTCTAGAATATTCTAGGGTTGTCCTTATAGATCTACCCGTGTCTAAAGTATTCTAGATTGTTCTAGAGATGTCCGGAGTTGTCCCGAGCCTTCCGAACTTGTCTCGAGCTTTCCCGACTTGTCCCGAGTCTTCTAGGTTCCTTCAGATGAGCCTAGATGGTCGTGGAACTTGTGGAACCCCTCGGACTTGTGTGGAAACGTTTGGAGCACCCTGGGTCGTTCTAGATCCTTCTTTGGATCAACCTTGGCCTTAACTCTAAGGCATCTCATTTTCCCCTTGTTGGCCCGAGTACCCTTGGATGGAACACATTGGGCACGCGTTGCGCACCTAGTTGGGGCACCTCGGTGCATCTCAGTGCACCCTGGCGGGTGTGCCCCTCGGTTGGCTGGATTGCGACCTGGTGGGGGTGACATTATGCTCCCTTTGTTCATCAATGCAGACATTTAGGTTTTGGAGGCAGCATCTACAAGGGATTCTACCCAGACACGCTTTAAAAGTATGTTGAGTTCATGAACTAGTGTAATAAATGCAATGGGGGTGTTCGGTGCTACGAATGTTATTGGTTTAGTATTTTTTGGTTTGGGGCAAGTTTTATATGCATATTTGGTTGTGTAAATGGCCTTTTAATTTTTGGTTTGTGCTTGAATTTGGATTGTGACCTTTTGGTACTTTTAACTCTTAGGAGGCGTGCCTCTAGTGCTCTTGATATTTTGAATCATGCTATAGTTATGCCTTTGTTTCGTATGCATAGTGTTTGAGGTATTCTTGAGTTTCCAACATGTTTGGGCATAGTTTGGGATGGATTGAATTGAATTAAAATGCCTTTTTAAAAACATTGTAGGCCAAGGTGTTTCGAAACACCCTTGCCTATTTTACAATGGTGGCTTGAGATTGCCTTGGTGTTTCGAAACAGTGAGGCATGTTCCGAAACTTTTTGCCTCTATGAAACCTCGTTCTGAAACGTGTCTTAAAGGGGTTTCGAAACGAACCCGCATATGGAAATGGTCACCTGTGTTTCGAAACGACCATTCCAATACCGGGCTTCCTGTTCTAAAATGTCCGACAGTTAATTTAGTTTTTGAATTGTTTTGGGTTTCTGTTCCTTACGTTTTGATCCATATTTGCCTTGTATGCAATTGGATGGGTTCTTGAGGTCATTTTGAGCTAAGATTTTACTGAGAAGCATGTAATGAACCTAATTAAAGATTGGTAACCCGAATTTGGTAATAACCCTTACGATTTGTCAAATTTACAAAATGGTCCCTAAACCTTAAATTGGTTATGATCAATGGATGATTGTGATATCGTTTTATCCGCTGCTTGTGTGCGTACACATAGGAACCTAAGTTGCATCTAGAGAAGAAAAAATGAAAAAAGGTCGTTTATTGAGATAAACCTTCCTAGTTTACTTCAATATTCCCCATGTGATCCGTTTGGTTCGGTCTATCGGCCAGGCCGAGTCGAGGGGGTTACATTTGGTGGTATCAGAGCCAGGTTACGAAAGGTTGGGATGATGGTAAGTTGTTGGTAAATGATTTCTGATGTGGATGTGTGTTTTGGTGATATTTGCTTTGTTCGGTGAATGTCATAAGTATGTTTATGTTGAATGTTGAGTGTGTAAAAGTTCTATTATTTACACCCTATTTAACCCATATTTCTGCTGCATTCAAGCATTATTTATTGCATTTAGGTTAGTTTACAGCAAAACATCACAAATATATTGAAAGGCACAGTTTCTACTAAAAATGGTTGTTTTTGCAGGTTGCTGCCGTAGCAGACGGAAAGGGCAGGCGCTGGGCAGTGAAGCAGAAGAGCTGAACTGGACAAGCAGACAAAGAGGACGATGCTGCCGTGACAGCAGAGGACGACAACAACTTTGTGGAGAAAAAGCAAAGTGGACCTCAACAGATAGAGAAAATTCAGCCCGTCTGTCGTGTGAAAACCTTATATTTTTCCAAGCCCCAGATCAAAAGATATGTCAAGCCCATATTTCAAGGAGAGAAAATCCCAAGAAACAAGGAAGACGGCTGGAAAGTAGATTTAGTCTTTATTAGAATCATACTTTCAATTAAAGTTTTAATCCTTGTTAAATTAGATAACTTGAGCCCAAAGCTTATATAAGGGCATGTATTTTAACCTAGAGAGGAGATACCCCATAACCGATTACCCTAGCCTCCTTCCCAAATTCTAGTCGTTTTCCTGCCCTCGACATGTTCTAAATTTCCTCTAGGGCCACGGGTTGAATTGTAAAGTAGTTGCAAAGGTTGTTTTGTTTTAGGAATTTTCAGTTCAATAAAATAAACTTCAAGTTCTCTTATTTTGGTTATTAATATCTTGCAAGAGCATCGGGAGAGCATTCTGAGGTTATCTATTTACTTAGCATCGGGAGAGTTAAGTATACGAAAGAAATAAGAGCAAGTTCTCTAGTTTATAGTTGAACTATCTCGTGCCTAGGGATAGGGCGAGGTTAAGTGGCTAAAGAAGAATTCATACACATCGGTGTTCATCCTTCGATTCACGCCGGGAGGTATCACCAAAGACGTGATCATCGACAGACTTGGACTTAGGGATAAGCCAAGGCACAACTGGGATTCTTGCCAAACTTGAAGTACTGAGTTGAGTGTTGCTGCCGCGACAATCAACGGACTGCTGCCGCGACAGGTGCTGCCGCGACGGGCACGACGACAGAACTGGATTTCCTAAACTCTGCAATACCTGCACTACTGAGCAATTCAATACCAGCCCATTCTCTCTATCTTGATATCTTTACTCTTTTATTTACGTTACTTTATTATTCTCGTGACAACTTTCTCAAATATTCTCTTTACTTTTGTGCAGTTAATTAAGGTGAAGCTATTAGCCCAATCCCTATGGAGACGATATCCGATACTTCGTATCACTTTACTACTTGCGTCGTGTACACTTGCACTACCATTGCGATAGACTATTTTACACGCAACAAGTTTTTGGCGCCGTTGCCGGGGATTGGCAACATAACTCTACCTTTTCTTTTACTGCACTTTTTGTTTTTGTTTTTATTTTTATTTTTATTTTTCTTTTTTTCTTTGGTGCATTCAACTCTTGCTTTTCACAAGGTTACTTGTTTATGCGCAGATCGAATCGAGGTAAAGATCTTGAGTATCAATTAGATCCGGAAATCGAACGTTCATTCAATCTCAAGAAACAACTTCGTCACTTACTATCCAAGAACGAGTACCTTGAGGAGCAGCTAGAGAAGATGGCCCACAATGGAAACGACCCGCCTATCGGCGACACGCCTGCCGCTGCCGGACGACGGTCCTGTCGTGACTACATGTTGAACGATCATCTAGAACCAGAAACCACGCTGCCGGACATAGACGTTGACAACTTCAAGCTGAAACCTGTCATGTTTAGTATGATCAACAATGCCGAGGGAGCATCTCAAAACGTTCCAGGAAATCTGTGGTTCGTTTAGACTGCCAGGAGTTAATCCGGAGATACTGAGGCTTCGATTATTTCCCCATTCATTGAGGGACAAAGCTAAAACTTGGTGGAATAAACTTACGCCGGTTTCAATTAGAACTTGGGCAGATTTATCTCGTGAATTTTTATCTCGTTTTAATCCTTCACATTTATCTGAGTGATTACGTAATGAAATTGCTACTTTTCAACAGGAAGATGACGAGCTGATGCACGAGGCCTGGGACAGATTTACTACTCTTCTACGGAACTTCCCAATGCATGGATTCCCCGTCTGGAATCAGGTAACAAAATTTTATAATGCTGCCAACTTACAAACTCGTATTCGAATTGATTCAGCAGCAAACAGACTATTATTGGATAAAGATCCGGACGAGGCAATGCAAGTATTGAAAAATCTGGCCAAGAATGAAGAGTAGTTTCCGACAGCAAGAAGAGGGGGTAAACGGGTACTAGCTGTCAAGGATTATGAGGCCGACAGCACGATGAAATCACATGTGGCATTCCTTACTAAGGCAATGAAAAAGTTATTGAATGATGATGCACAACATGAATTTGCTGTTGAGGAGGTATGTGAAATCTGTGAGGGAAATCATAGTTCGGATGAGTGTCCTATACAGTTAGAAGAGGGAAAATATGTTGGAAACTATAAGCCGAATTACAACTCCAACAATTATAATCCCAACTGGAGGAAGGATCCCGACTTTTCTTGGAGTAATCCTAATAATTCCCTGAATCCTCAAGCACACAATCAGAATCAGGGAGGACCTAGATTGCTGACGTGACATCAACTGCCGCCGCAGCCACCAGCTGCCACGAGCAGTATACTGGAACAGACTCTGGCCACTTTTATGTCTCAGACAGGTACTTATATTGAAAATATGAATCAGTTTGTCAAGAAAACAGAGACTTTCATGGATAAAACAGAGATGCGGATGACGAATCATGAAGCTACTCTGAAATCTTTGGAGACACAAATGGGTCAGGTTTCCCAACATATTAAGCCAAGGCAGACTGGAGGATTCCCTAGTAATACTGAAAATGCTAGGCAGCCCACACATGAGCAGTGTAAAGCTATTACTACTAGGAATGGGAAGAAATTACCAGGGCTGGAAAAAGAAGCTGAAACAGTAAAGGAATCAGCCTTGGACATACCTGCCGAGGAAGCTGCCCTGACAGGTAATAAACAGACTGCTGCCGATGAGCCTATCACGACAGTAGAAGCGACAGAGGAAGAAAATGATGAACCTAAACCTCCTCAGATTCGTATGCAGTGGGAAGGACGTACTGCTGATTATCGTCCCCCACTTCTTTTTCCTCAACGGTTACAGCATGCTAAGCAAGAATCTCAGCTCAAAAAGATTTATGATATTTTTAAGCAGGTTCACATTAATATTCTGCTGTTAGATGCCGTTAGGGAGATGCCCGGTTATGCCAAAATTCTCAAGGATGTCACGTCAAAGAAATCTAAACTTGGGGAATTTGAAACGGTAAAGATGACAGAAGGTTGCATGAGTATTCTTCATCGGCAGCCACCCCGGAAAAAGAAGGATCCAGGGAGCTTCATCATACCTTGTGTAATCGGAGACAAATACGTGGGTAAGGCACTTTGTGATCTTGGTGCTAGTATTAATTTAATGCCAAAATCTGTTTTTCAGAAATTAGGTATTGGAAAGGCGCGGCCCACGACAGTAATTCTGCAGCTGGCAGACCGCTCTTACATTCACCCGGAAGGAAAAATCGAAAATATTCTTGTAAGAGTGGATAAATTTATATTTCCTGTTGACTTTCTTGTTTTAGATTGTGAGGCAGACGAAAATGCACCAATCATCCTTGGGCGACCCTTCTTAGCCACGGGAAGATCACTGATTGATGTGGAAAAAGGAGAACTCACCATGAGAGTGAACGACCAAGAGAATAAGTTGAATATTCTCCAAGCGATGAAGCATGCTGATGCAGACGAGGAATGCAAGGCTATCACAGAAGTTACCCTTGATCAACCCTGCATCAGGTCGGGCTGTCACGACACCAAAATTGGTCACTGCCGAGGCAGCCACCTACAGGACTGTCACGACAGCACCGACGACAACAACTCCTCTGAATCCGATACTGAAGATCATGAGGAGGTAAACTGGATAGGCGATCGTCCAGGTAAGTTATTCGAACCTTTGAATTATACTTCGGATAACCATGCAATCCAAAAGCCATCTACTGTTGAGCCACCTGCCTTAGAACTGAAGCCCCTGCCAGGGTAGCTAAAATATGCTTTTCTTGGTTCAAATGATACGTTGCCCGTAATCATCTCTTCTAAGCTGCCACAGGAACATGAACGACAGCTAATAGGGATGCTTCGGCAGCACAAAAAGGCAATTGGATGGACGATAGCTGATATTCAAGGCATTAGTCCGGCGTTATGCATGCACAAAATCCTTTTAGAAGAACATCATAAGACGACTATAGATGCGCAAAGGCGGCTAAACCATGCGATGAAAGAGGTGGTGCGTAAAGAGATAATCAAATGGTTAGATGCTGGTATTATTTACGCCATCTCCGACAGCAAATGGGTGAGCCCGGTGCAATGCGTTCCAAAGAAAGGAGGAATGACCGTGGTGACCAACGAAAACAATGAGTTAATCCCAACCAGGACTGTGACCGGTTGGAGGGTTTGTATGGACTATCGGAAGCTTAACAAAGCTACTCGAAAGGACCACTTTCCTTTACCCTTTATTGATCAAATGCTTGATAGATTAGCGGGTAAACCTTACTATTGTTTTCTTGATGGTTATTCAGGTTATAATCAAATAGCTATCGCACCGGAAGATCAAGAAAAGACGACTTTCACATGCCCCTACGGAACGTATGCTTTTAGGAGAATGCCGTTTGGATTATGCAATTAACCCGCCATCTTCCAAAGGTGCATGATGGCCATATTCTCCGATATAGTGGAGGACTTCCTTGAAATTTTTATGGATGGTTTTTCAGTCTTTGGGGACGATTTTGAGAGCTGCCTAGGCAATCTACAAAAGGTACTTGAAAGATGTGAAAAAGCAAACCTGGTCTTAAATTGGGAAAGATGCCACTTTATGGTGGATGAAGGGATAGTCCTTGGCCATAAAATTAGCTACCGTGGCATAGAAGTCAACAGGGCCAAAACAGAAGTGATCGAAAAGCTGCCGCCGCCGACCACAGTCAAGGGTATTAGAAGTTTCTTGGGACATGTTGGTTTTTATCGGAGATTCATTGCAAATTTCTCAAAAATCACCAAGCCCTTATGCCATCTTTTGGAGCAGAACCGACCTTTTGACTTAAATGATGAATGTACTGAAGCATTCAAGGTTCTGAAGGAAAAACTGGTAATAGCCCCAATAGTACAGCCACCAGACTGGACACGACCATTTGAGATCATGTGTGATGCCAGTGACTATGCTGTCGGGGCAGCACTTGGGCAGCGGAAAGACAAATTATTTCATGTCATATACTATGCCAGCAAGACACTGAATGACGCCGAAGTGAACTACACCACCACAGAAAAAGAGTTATTAGCTGTGGTGTTCTCCATTGACAAGTTTCGTTCTTACATACTTGGGACGAAGGTAATAGTGCACACAGACCATTCTGCCCTGAAGTATTTGTTCGCGAAAAAGGATGCAAAGCCTCGATTGATACGGTGGATCCTGCTTTTGCAAGAATTGGACCTTGAAATCAAGGACAAAAAGGGGACAGAAAATCAGGTGGCAGATCACTTGTCAAGGTTGGAGAAGGGACATAGTCTACCAACAGATGAGACAAACGTACTAGAGACCTTCCCAGACGAGCAGCTCTTTGCTGCCGCAATCACTGCCACGACATCCATGGCGGCAGGTAAGTCTTCAGAACTCCTCTGGTATATTGATTTCGTTAATTTTATAGTTAGCGGAATAATTCCTTCTGATCTTAATTATCAAGCCAGGAAGTGGTTCCAAAATGATGTTAAGCATTATTATTGGGACGAACCTCTTCTTTTCAAAATTTGTGCAGATCAGGTTATAAGGAGGTGTGTACCACAAGAAGAGCAAGAAGACATACTTCATCACTGCCATGCTTCACAGTATGGAGGTCACTTAGGAGGCAACAAAACTGCTGCCAAGGTGCTGCAGTCAGGGTTTTATTGGTTGTCACTGTATAAAGATGCACAAATTTTCTACAAGAGCTGTGACAAGTGCCAAAGGACAGGAAACATCTCAAGGAGAAACGAGATGCCGCTGCAGAACATTCTAGAAGTCGAAATCTTCGATGTTTGGGGGATTGATTTTATGGGACCTTTTCCATCTTCATGTGGAAATCTATACATCCTCCTAGCAGTAGATTATGTCTCTAAGTGGGTTGAAGCTATTGCCACTCAAAAGAATGATGCCAAGACAGTCCAAAGGTTTTTACACAAAAACATTTTTTCGAGGTTTGGCATCCCTAAGGCGATTATCAGTGATGAAGGGAGACATTTCGACGATAGGGTTATTGCTGTTGCCTTAATGAAATATGATGTCAAGCATCGGATCGCGACAACATATCACCCACAGACCAATGGACAAGCTGCGATATCCAATAGGGAAGTTAAGAACATTCTTGAGAAGATGGTTAAGCCAACTAGGAAAGATTGGTCTTTACTCCTCAATGATGCATTATGGGCATATAGGACAACTTTTAAGACTCCATTGGACATGTCTCCATACCGATTGATTTATGGGAAAACATGTCATCTGCCTGTCGAGATAGAGCACAGAGCATACTGGGCGATCAAGGCAGTGAATATGGACTTGGACAAGGCAGGCCAGAAAAGGCTGCTAGATCTTAACGAAATTGAAGAAATCCGGACAATGGCCTACGACAATGCAAGAATCTACAAGGAGAAAACTAAGAAGTGGCATGACAGGAAGTTGCTGCCACGACAGTTCTGCCCAGGGTAGCTTGTATTGTTGTTCAATTCTAGACTGAAACTCTTCCTAGGGAAACTGAAATCTAGATGGTCTGGCCCATTCCAAGTCGTACAGGTTTTTCCCCATGGTGTCATCACAATCCGATCATTAAAAGACGGGCACCAATTCAAAGTCAGCGGACAACGCCTCAAGCATTATCAGGGGACTGAAGCCCCAGGAATGCAGGAAGTGGTTACCTTAGGAGATGCCCCACCTGGCACCCCTAATTTAACCTAAATTTTTTTATTTATTTTTATTATTATTATTATTTATTAATTAGGAAATAAGGTTTATTTAATTAATGTTTTTATGTTTATTGTTTTTAGGAAATAAAGGAGTCAAGCAGAACAGGAGAAGTGAACTCAGCCCACCATCCATCCACCAGCCCAACAAAGCCCAATATTTGAAGCCTGTCGTTACAGCTGCCGTGACAGACGCGGAAAATACAGGCTGTCACCATGCTGTCACGACAGACGTGGAATCATGTGACAGACGCGTAACAGACGCAGAAACGTGTGTTAGACGCGTCAGACACGCTAAAGCTCGACAGCCGCCCCGTTATTCACGCCTGCCGTTACAGTTTCAACGGGCATCAATTCCTCTTCTATAAAACCCCGTTTCATTTTCATTTTTACTCACTTTTGCCTTTCTTACTTGCTCTCCATCTTCAGTTTTCATTTGCTTTCATTTACTTTTCACAACCCTTGCACTAACATGTCTTCAAGAAAAACCCGCCGCAATGCTGCCTCTACTTCCTCACAAGCAGCAACTCCCCCACAGTCCTTTGCAACCAGAGATCTGTGGGAAGAACGAGGTTTCATCTATACCCCAAGGGCAAAGAATCTGGGCCTTAAGCCTTTCATATCCAGGAAGATTAGAGCTCTATTATGGCAGACATTTGCGGAGCAACCAGAGGAGATGAACGAGACGCTGGTGAGAGAATTTTATGGTGCCATCAGCAGCAAAACGCCAACAACAGTGAAAGTTAGAGGGAAAGAAGTACCATTCATAGTCGAGCACATCAACTCATTATATGGCCTCTATATAGGCCCCAATGATGATGTACACCAGCAGTTCCTCGACACCTTGGATGAGGCTGCCTATGACGTTGTCATGGCAGAACTGACGGAAGAGAGAACCGAATGGAATACAAGCCGGAAAAATCCACACACGGTGAAGAGGGGGCAGCTGCTGCCGGAGGCAAAACTATGGAATGCCTTCATCAAAAAGAGGAACATGCCATCGTCACACCATACAACCGTTGACCAGCAAAGGTTAGCCTTAATACACTCTATTTTAAATGAACGACCCATTAATGTGGGTAGTTATATCCGAGAGAGTATTTTGGAAAGTGCACATCGATCGACGGGCCTCCTTTTCCTCCCCTACCTCATCACGTCCTTATGCCGCAGCCATAACGTGCCGGAAGCCGACACCGATTTCATAGTGAAAGGATGGGGTTGGACGGAAAAGAATATCATCAGCCTCATGGAGCTGACAGTGGCCACCCCTCTCTCATCATTCAACCCGGCTGCCGCCAAGGCTGAATCATCAGAGCAGCCAAATCCTAAACCTGCCGCCGCAGAAGCTGCTCCGACAGACCCCTCCAATCAGATCCTAGCTGCCATTCAAAGGATGGAGGAAAAACAGTTGGGCCTCATGACATTCATCAGGGCCTTTGCCGCATCCATGGTAAATTTTATTTAAACTACTTTAAATTTCCCTGATGTTGTTTTCCCCACCTTCCCTGCCCACTACTTCACTGCCCCCACCCCTGTCCACACACCTACACATGCTACTACCCCACAAACACCATCTGCCGCCTCCATACCATCACCTGCCCCGACGGCAGCCGGCAGGACCCATGCCGAAACATCCGCTCGAGGAACAAAGCGACCAGTGCCCTCGGATGACCTTCTGCCTTTGTTGCTGGGTTCTCTTCCTCCTCCATCTGGGCAGACATCGACGATGAACCCTCTATTCAGAGGAACCTGTCGAAGGAATTTACACCGGTAAAGAGGCAGAAAAGAATGGTAGATAAGAAAACTCTACCAAGGGCCAGCAGCAGCAGTGACAGTAGCTCTGACATTCAAGTTGTACAACAACCACCCCAGCCCGCCCGGAGAGCCAGAGCCCGCCGCCAGATCCGCCTAAGCAGCAGCAGCGAAGACAACGCCTAAATTTAAGTTTCTTATCTTATTCTTGCTGCCTGCTATATATATTTTGTGATGTACTGCCTTCATATGTTTTCATTTTTATTTTGTCATTTGCATTGAGGGCAATGCAACCCTCGAGTTTGGGGGTGGCAACCCTCCATATTAATGGAGTACATCTTAGTTAATTTTTGTGTCTTTTACTTAGTTTATTTTGCCCCAAAAAAAGATGAAAATATTGAAAATTTTGCCTGAAAATTATGAACTGAACTTGCCTGTCGTGACAGCTCTGTCGTGGTAGTAACTTTAGGATAGTTTTTAGGAGAAGTTTAGAGCCATTCTATAGTTCTGAAAACTTAAACACCATTGTGACTGTTATACTGCTTAGGCTTCTTTTAGCCAAACTAGAATAGGAAGCTTAGCACTTGAATAGCCCCTAGAGGTGCCTAACACTGGCTCTAGGAAAGAAGTTTAGCAAAAGAGACTCAACAGCCCTAGAGGTGCCCGAAACTGGCTCTAGGAAGTTAACTAGAGGTGCCTAAAACTGGCTCTAGTCAAACTTTAGCTTGAAAAATTGAGAAATCGAGTCAAAACAAAAAAATCAAACGAGCATGAAAAAGTGCCTTCAAAAGATAAACTTTGGCATAAAAATTCGAGTTAAGAGTTGAATATTCTAGTGAAACTAAGAGAGTCTTGGCATATAACTATTCACAAGCATGCACACACTGCACGAGGACTATAGTGAGATTCCGGACAGATCCTAAATTATCCGACAGGTTGCTGCCGTCACAGGGAACGAACGACGGGTAAGGGAAAGTTCACCGTTGAAAGCCAAAACAAAAATATTTCATTTTTCTTTTAGGTCTTAGTTGCTTGAGGGCAAGCAAAAACTTGAGTTTAGGGGTGTGTTGAGTGTGTAAAAGTTCTATTATTTACACCCTATTTAACCCATATTTCTGCCGCATTCAAGCATTATTCATTGCATTTAGGTTAGTTTACAGCAAAACATCACAAATATATTGAAAGGCACAGTTTCTACTAAAAATGGCTGTTTTTGCAGGTTGCTGTCGTAGTAGATGGAAAGGGCAGGCGCTGGGCAGTGAAGCAGAAGAGCTGAACTGGACAAGCAGACTAAGAGGACGATGCTGCCATGGTGATGCCGTGACAGCAGAGGACGACATCAGTTTTGTGGAGAAAAAGCAAAGTGGACCTCGACAGATAGAGAAAATTCAGCCCGTCTGTCGTGTGAAAACCTTATATTTTTCCAAGCCCCGAATCAAAAGATTTGTCAAGCCCAAAGTTCAAGGAGAGAAAATCCCAAAAAACAATGAAGACGGCTGGAAAGTAGATTTAGTCTTTATTAGAATCATACTTTCAATTAAAGTTGTAATCCTTGTTAAATTAGATAACTTGAGCCCAAAGCTTATATAAGGGCATGTATTTTAACCTAGAGAGGAGATACCCCATAACCGATTACCCTAGCCTCCTTCCCAAATTCTAGTCATTTTCCTGCCCTCGACATGTTCTAAATTTCCCCTAGGGCCACGGGTTGATTTGTAAAGTAGTTGCAAGGGTTGTTTTGTTTTAGGAATTTTCAGTTCAATAAAATAAACTTCAAGTCTCTTATTTTGGTTATTAATATCTTGCAAGAGCATCGAGAGGGCATTGTGAGGTTATCTATTTACTTAGCATCGGGAGAGTTAAGTATACGAAAGAAATAAGAGCAAGTTCTCTAGTTTCTAGTTGAACTATCTCGTGCCTAGGGATAGGATGAGGTTAAGTGGCTAAAGAAGAATTCATACACATCGGTGTTCATCCTTCGATTCACGCCGGGAGGTATCATCAAAGACGTGATCATCGACAGACTTGGACTTAGGGATAAGCCAAGGCACAGCTGGGATTCTTGCCAAACTTGAAGTACTGAGTTGAGTGTTGCTGCCACGACAATCAACGGACTGCTGTCGCGACAGGCGCGATGACAGAACTGGATTTCCTAAACTCTGCAATACCTGCACTACTGAGCAATTCAATACCAGCCCATTCTCTCTATCATGATATCTTTACTCTTTTATTTACGTTACTTTATTATTCTCGTGACAACTTTCTCAAATATTCTCTTTACTTTTGTGCAGTTAATTAAGGTGAAGCTATTAGCCCAATCCACGTGGAGACGATATCCGATACTTCGTATCACTTTACTACTTGCGTCGTGTACACTTGCACTACCATTGCGATAGACTATTTTACACGCAACATTGAACATGTGATAGTTTATATGGTGATTGAATATGAATGAGCGCAGTTATATATATGTGTGATGATATAATGGGCCGAGTTTTGATGCTTGTAATGCATGATGGTTGTGACATACATGTGGTATGCCTTATGCTATGTTGGGGGGAAATTGGACTGCCTATTGCGTTATTACTTAGTGAACTGTTTTAAATTGGTTTTGGAAGTCTTGGAATCCTTGTTAAGAGCTGGCCTAATCTTTTGTTTGTTTTATGTTCGTGCTTTAATGTTAACTAGCACAATGGGACCGAGGCGAGCGTTACATTCTGGAGTAGTTGCTCCTGCTGATGGAAAACGTGACCAAGAGAACGAGGTTCTACTTGGTGGAAACTTACCTCCTCATCCGCCACCACCACCTGGGGGTGAAGAGAAAGGTCAACACGGACAAGCTGGTCTGGTGTTGGGAGATTTGACGCCTTTGGTACAAGCGATGATGGGAGCATTCCAGGCTGCTGTTGTCGGAGTGCATGTACAAGTGTCTGCTGCTGGGTAAGTGGGATTGCAATTGGAGCGCTTGAGGAGTCTGGTAGAAGTGGAATTTTGTGGATTATCTCATGAGGCATATGAGGCTTTGATGGCTAGTACGATCCTGATGATAGATAAGATGAAGTGCAATGATGCACGAAAATTGGGTTGTGCGGTGTCTTTATTGCATGGAGATGCATACACATGGTGGACAACTGGGATCGCGGGTTTAGAGCCGGAAGAGTTGGATTGGACGTTCTTCCAGTCTGCTTTTAAGAGAAAGTATCTTAGAGTTAGATACTTGGACGATAAGAAGAGGGAATTCATGTCTCTGGTTCAAGGGGACATGAATGTGGCTAAGTACAAGGTCCAGTTCGTACGACTAAGCCAATATGCTCCAGAGTTTGTGCCAAGTGATAGGCATCGATGTGACCGTTTACGGTATGGCCTGGTGCAGGATGTGAAGACGTTCATGCTATCGACGGATTATACAGATTTTGATGTGCTCGTGACTCGAGCCAAGTACACAGAGCAAAGCTTGGATTTTACCTCCCGAGGGGGTGGTTCCAGTTTGGCAAGAGAGATGCTGATGCTGGCCCTAGTGGTGGACAAAATAAGAGGAACCGAGACTGTAAATATCAACTTGCGGCTAGGCGAGGTAACTTTGGGCGAGGCGCACCAGCCCAGGGCAACATGCAGATGTTTGAGCAGAACACATGTTGGCCGTGTGGTTCACGTGAGCATTTGAGGTGAGATTGTCCTCGTGCAGCTTGTGAGGTCCAGACTCCTGTGGTTGGGGCTAATTCGTGTTGGAACTGCTGATCTGCTGATCACATGAGGCATGAGTGTCTCCTATCAGCGAGAGGTGGTCAGGGACATGCACCTGTTGCTGCATCGTAGAGGGGTCGTGGGCGTGGCCGCAACAACATCCAGGGGAGAGAGGATGGGTAGAGTGGTGTAACTCACATAGTTGCTGTTCAGCCGGAGGGAGGTGGTCCTGCAAGGGTGTATGCACATCGCGAGGGACACAATGATACTGATATGATTGCAGGTACATTCACCTTGCAATCCTTGTCTTTGTTAGCCTTGATTGGTTTTAGATCTACGCATTCATACATCTTGAGTGAGCATGCACCTTTGCTTGGTATTCATGTTGAGATGCTAGATGTAGGAATGCAAGTAACAAGCTCTTTTGATGAGACTGTTTTTACAAGGAAATTGTATAGGATATGTCAATAGTCTGTTCAAGGTCATGAGTTTTCAGTTGATTTCATGGAACTGTCTTTCTATGGTTTTGACGTGATTCTTGGCATTGACTGGTTGGTTGAGCATCGAGCTGTGGTAGATTTTGATGTTAAGTGTGTTACCCTGAAGCTTGCGGATAATTAAGATGTGGTAATCGTAGGCGAGAACGTGAAGTTCTTGTCAGACGCAATTTAGGTTCTTGAAGCGAGTCAGATGTTGGAGTTGGGATGTGAAGCATTCTTGGCATATGTGATGAATCCTAGTACGAAGGAAGTGCGGGTGCAAGACATATGAACAATATGTAAGTTTTCGGGTGTTTTTCCGAAAGACTTGTCTAGATTGCCGTCAAACCGAGAGGTTGAGTTTGATATAGAGTTGTACGAGAATACAACTCCGGTGTCCATAGCTCCATATCGCATGGCACCTAAGGAGTTGAAGGGGTTGAAGAAGCAACTTCAGGAGTTGCTTGACCGAGGGTTCATAAGGCCGAATATTTCACCTTGGGGTGCGCCTGTCTTGTTCGTGAAAAAGAAGGATGGTACAATGCGTATGTGCATTGATTATCGACAGTTTAACAAGTTGACGATTAAGAACAAGTACTCTTTGCGGAGGATCGATGAATTGTTTGACCAGTTTCGTGGTGCCTTAGTGTTTTCAAAGATAGATTTGAGGTCCAGGTACTATCAACTAAAGGTTAATGATGTGGATGTACATAAGACAACTTTTCGGACTAGGTATGGCCATTATGAGTTTTTAGTGATGCCGTTTGGATTGACAAATGCATCGGTTGCATTCATGGATATGATGAATAGGGTGTTCCACGAGTTTCTGGATCAGTTCGTGGTGGTGTTTATCGATGATATTCTCGTGTACTCGCGTACCGAGGTGGATCATGATAAGCACCTGAGGATTTTGTTGCAAATGCTGTTGGAGAATCAGATTTATGCTAAGCTGAGCAAGTGTGAGTTCTGACTTAAAGAAGTGGTTTTCCTTGGACATATGGTGTCAGCCGAGGTTATTCGGGTTGATCCACACAAGGTTAAGGCGGTGATGAGTTGGAAGACGCCTAAATCAGTGATGGAAGTGCGTAGTTTTCTTGGGTTGGCTGGTTACTGCCGAAGGTTTGTCGATGGTTTCTCCAAGATTGCTGCCGCTTTGACCAAGTTCTTGCAAAAGCATGTTCGCTTCGAGTGGACGAATGCTAGGCAACAAGCTTTCGAGAAGTTGAAGGAGGCCTTGACGCAAGCTTCTGTCTTGATTCAACCAGAATCAGGTAAGGAGTTTCTAGTCTTTAGTGATGCATCATATGTTGGTTTGGGTTGCGTGTTGATGCAAGGTGGGAAGGTTGTGGCTTGCGTTTAGACAGTTGAAGGTGCATTAGAGCAACTACCCCACGCATGATCTAGAGCTCGCGACGGTGGTGTTAGCTTTGATGATTTGGAGACACTACCTTTATGGTGAAAGGTATTTACACCGACCATAAGAGTTTGAAGTATCTTATGTCGCAAAAGGGGTTGAACCTTAGGCATCAAAGATGGTTGGAGTTGCTTAAGGATTATGATCTAACCATTGAGTATCATCCTGGAAAAGCCAATGTAGTGGCCGATGCTTTGAGTAGGAAGGTAGCTGTTGAGCTGAGAGCTATGTTTGCTCGTTTGAGTATATCGCGTGATGGTGGCTTGATAGCCGAGTTGCAAGTGAAACCTTCCTTGATTCAGTTGATTAAGGAGAAGCAATTGTTGGATAATTCGTTGGTACCTCATGTTCAGGACATAGATGAGGGTAGTGTAATAGATTTCTGTTATAACGATGATGGAGTTCTATGTTTTAAAAGTCGAATAGTGGTGCCAGAAGATGTTGAGTTGAGGCGCACTATTTTTACTGAGGCTCATAACACTCCTTTCGCTATGCTCCCTGGTAGTACTAAGATATTTCGTGACTTGAAAGATGAGTACTATTGGGTGGGGTTGAAAAAGGACGTTGCTGATTTTGTAAGTAGGTGTATGGTTTGTCAGCGTGTGAAGACAGAGCATCAGTTTCCTTCTGGGTTGTTGGTCTGCCTTTGACAACAACAAAGAAGAACTTCGTGTGGGTGATTGTGGATCGTCTTGTGAAGTGTGCACATTTCTTGGTTGTGCATACTACGTACACGTTGGATAAGTTAACGGAGATGTATATTGCTGAAATTATCCGTTTGCACGGTGTGCCCAAGTCCATAGTGTCGGATAGAGATATGAGGTTTACAGTAAGGTTTTGGGAATGTTTACATCAGACGTTGGGTACGCGGTTGAATTTCAGCACTTTGTATCATCCTCAGTCAGATGGACAATCAGAACGAGTTATCCAGTTGTTGGAGGACATGTTGCGATGTTGCGTAATTGATTTCCATTGTTCTTGGGAGAAGCATCTACCTTTGGTTGAGTTTGCCTATAATAACATTTTTAGGCAAGTAGACAAATGGCTCCGTATGAGGCCTTGTATGGGAGAAAGTGTAGAACACCTCTTTTTTTGGCCAAGGCAGGGCAAAAGTTGCTTTCCTTGCCAGATATGCTAAAGGGAACAACTGAGAAGGTAAAGCTCATATGTGAACGATTGAAAGCTGTATCGGATCGTCAAAAGTCTTACGCGGATTTAAAGCATAGAGAGATTGAATTTGGGGTTGGAGATCACATGTTTCTTAAGGTATCACCTTGGAAGAAGGTGATGAGGTTTGGACGTAAGGGAAAGCTTAGTTCAAGATCTATTGGACCCTATGAGGTTGTGGAGCGAGTTGGTCCTATGGCTTATCGGTTTAGGTTGTCTCCCGAGTTAGAAAAGATTCATGATGTGTTTCATGTTTCCATGTTGAGGAGGTATGCCAGTTGAGGAAATTGAGTTGAATCTGGATTTATCCTATGATGAGGAACCAATGAGAATTCTGGATTCGAGTAGCAAGCTTCTTTGTGGCAAGATGATTGAGCTTGTGAATGTGTTGTGGAGACACCGAGGAGTTGAAGAGGCCACGTGGGAAAGAAAGGCGAATATGCTAGGGCAGTTTCCGCATCTTTTTCCTTCAGGTAAAAATTTCGAGGATGAAATTTCTTAAGTGGGGGAGAGTTGTAACACCCCGGTTTTGGGCTTAGGTGTTTTTCAAGTCGGGTTGGACCGGTGGAACCAGTATCAGTTGTCCGAAATGTTAAAAGGTGGTTTAGGGAAATAATGGTTCGGGATGGGAAAAATGTGATAAAAATTCCTAAAATACTCTTAAATTATAATTAAAAGGAGGGTTAAATCAATTTTACAAAACGGGTTTGAGAAGGTATACATTTTGGGCAGTGACCAAAATGTAATGATTTAAAAGTTGGGAAAAATGTGTTTTTCAACAAGAGTCAAAAATATTAGAATCTTTAGGGCTACTTGGCAATTAAGCATTTTCCCTAATTTGGCATGTGTTTTAAATGGTTTATTAAATAATTAAAAAGGCTTTTAATTGATTAAATTGGAAGTTAGTTAATCGGTTAAAAGGTTTTCACGATCATTTTCATTTCTCTTCTTCACTTCAGCCAAACACTCTCCATTTTCTCTCAAATTTCCTAATTTTCTTCACTCTTAAGTTCTCTTTTGATTTCCAACTTTTTCCTTGGTAATTTCTCTCATTTTCCTTCAAATTCTTTCAAGCTAATATTACCAAATTAGAGGAGAAGCAAGGATTGGTGGTAAATTTTGTGCTAACCCTCTAATCTAGGTTTTTTAATGAAATTCCAAAGATATTTGGCTCTTTATTCAAGTTTTTAATTGAGGTTTTGTTGTTAGTCTGGTAAAATATTGAAATCTTAATAGAAAGTCATTTAAAGTATGATTTTCGGAGTTTGATTGATTTGGCTTGTTTGAGATAATTTCTAACAGAGTTTTGAAAGCTTTTTAGTGTTGGAATAGAGTCTTAATCATAGAGATCCAGAAATCCTTGAGATCATTGGTTTTTGAAGTGTTTTTGGTTGAGTTTTTGGGGTGTTCTTGTAGAATCCGAGTTGTTGAAGGTATAAGGATGGTTTTAGGTTGTTTTTGGATGTTTATTAATGCTTAAAATGTGTTAGATGTGTTGGAAGACGGCTGAGCTGAGTTTGGAGGTCAATCGATTGAGTTTTCGATTGTTTCAGATGGGTGACTTGATGCGTTAGAGTAGGGTTGCGGAATTTCTTTTGAGTTCTGGTGTTTTGGATGCATCTTAATGCATTGAACCTCTATTTTAATGTGTTGAAAATAGGGGATCGTAATCCAAAATCAAACGAAGTGATTTTGGAGGCTTCGAACTATCAATAGTTGCGTCGGCAAGTGTGGTTTCGCGAGTCGGTGAATGGAACTTGGTTTTGCAGCAGGGAAACATTTTAGAAAAGGTTTTCGGAACTTAGTAAAGCTTGAAACGCTTTACTAAGTATAGAAGTAAGTAAAGTGAATTTCTCTCTCGGATTGTGCTAGCTTGAAACACTACTGTTTTGAAGCATGTTTTGAGTATGTAAATGAGTTTGATGATGCAATGTGGTTTAAGGATGCACTAGATAAGTGATTCTTGTATGCTTGTGTTGATGCATGAGTTTTGAAGCATGGTTTAATGCTTGAGTTATGGCTTATCATGAATGCTTTGTAGAAACAATGAGGTATGCGTGAGTTATGGGTTATATTGGCAAGTGGTGTTGAATAAATTGTTTTATAAATGAAATCGGAAATAGTTATTCAGCTATAGGATTGAGTGCACTATAAACAAGTCGCCTTTGATTTTGAGGGGTTGTGATTGTACCGAAAACTCCATCCAGGTACCCTAACGATTGAGGATTTTTTGAGGTTGCAACGGTTGAAGGTAGCTCCCGGGTGCGAACCTTGTGTGTGTATTGTGTCTCCTTAGTGGGTTATACATCTACCGATGAGTGGTGTTGGGGGGTTGTGATTGTACCGAATACTCCACCACGAGTGTTACAACGATGGAGGGTTGCTCTCGTGTGTGAGCCTTGAGATGCCGGTAGAGTGTATGAAGGGTATGGGTCAACCCTTGGTAATCAGTGTATCCGATATGTTTTGAGAATGTTGTTTATCACTTGTAAGCCAATATAATGAAATGAAATATTGTGGAAATGTGGTTAATGCATATTTTGAAAGATGCGTGCTTTGGCTTAAGCTTAGCATAATGATGTCTATGCTTGGAAGGCTTGGAATATGAGTAGCAATGGTTTAATTGCTGAAATTTTATGGATCATGTTGCATGATGTTTAATACAATGATTTAATGATAAAGTGCATAATTTGTCAAAAGAGGCATGATGGTTTTGAAAAGGTTGAAAAGTGGTTTTGTGCATCGATGATGTTGTGGTTTTGAGCAATCCTCAGTAAGCTTGTATGCTTATGCTCTCTTTGATCATTGATACAGACAATTAGGTGTTGGAGGCAGCATCTACAAGGGATTCCACGAAGACATGCTTTAAAAGTATGTTGAGTTCATGAACTAGTGTAATAAAGGCAATGGGGGTGTCCGGTGCTATGAATGTTATTGGTTTAGTATTTTCTAGTTTGGGGCAATTTTTATGTGCATATTTAGTTGTGTAAATGGCCTTTTAAGTTTTGGTTTGTGCTTGAATTTGGATTGTGACCTTTTGGTACCTTTAACTCTTAGGAAGCATGCCTCTAGTGCTCTTGATATTGTGAATGATGCTATGGTGATGCCTTTGTTTCGTATGCATAGTGTTTGAGGTATTCTTGAGTGGCCAACATGTTTAGGCATAGGCCGGGATGGTTTTGAATGTATTAAATTTAATTAAAATAGCTTTTAAAAACATTGCGGGCCCAGGTGTTTCGAAACACCCTTGCCTGTTTCGAAACGCTAGCTTGAAATTGCCTTGGTGTTTCGAAACGGTGAGGCCTATTCCGAAACATTTTGCCTCTGTGAAACCTCGTTCCGAAACGTGTCTTAAAGGGGTTTCAAAACGAACCCGCGTATCGAAAGGGTCACCTGTGTTTCGGAACGACCGTTCTGATATGGGGCTTCCTGTTCCAAAACTTCCGACTGTTAATTTAGTTTTTGAATTGTTTTGGGTTTCTGTTCCTTACATTTTGGTCCATGTCTGCCTTGTATGTAATTGAATGGGTTCTTGAGGTCGTTTTGAGCTGAGATTTTACCGAGAAGCATGTAATGAACCTAATTAAAGATTGGTAACCTGAATTTTGTAATAACCTTTACGATTTGTCAAATTTACAAAATGGTCCCTTAGCCTTAAATTGGTTATAATCAATGGACGAATGTGATGTTGTTTTATCCGCTGCTTTTCTGTGTACACATAGGAACCTAAGTTGCATCTAGAAAAGATAAAAAGAAAAAATGGGTCGTTTATTGAGGTAAACCTTCATGGTTTACTTCAATATTCCTTGTCTGATCCATTCGGTTCGGTCTATCGGCCAGGTCGGGTCGAGGGGGTTACATTAGGTCCAATTAATTTGATAGGAGAGGGCACTATAGAAAATAAATGAATATTGGATGAGAGTCTAAATGTCTTAAGTTGATTAGTGTTACATTGTGTAGAACTAATGTTTTGGTATAATAATTGAAAAATGTTTTGGACAAATTTGAAAAGAATTTAAAACTTATCCTTAAGTACAAACAACTTGAAAATATGTTTGAGGCATTTAAAATGGTTTTTGCAAAGTTTTTAATGATTTAAATTATCCAAACTTGAGTTTTCAGCAAGCCCGTACCGATACGGTGTACCCTATATCGATACACTTTTGCCCAGGTTTTGATTCGGTCAAAACCGGTATCGATACAGGCTTTTCCGTTTGGATACGAATAGAGATCGTTTCGATACGCCCCTTAAGCGTATTGATCCCTGTTTTAACATCCCCAACGGCTATTTCCCAACGGTCTTTTAATTGACATACCGTACCGATACGCCCTCAAGCATATCGATACGCTTAGGCTGACAAGAGTCCAACAGCTAGTTTTTGAAGAAGAGCGTACCGATACGGGTCCTCGCGTATCGATACGGAAGGCTCCAGAACAGCATTTAGTATGGGAAATCAAGTCTCTAACGGCTCCAATTCAACCCCAACGGCTAGTAACGGCTACAAACTCATTAAGGAGTATAAAAGGGACCTCCAAGCATCTAGTAATGGTTAATGCTTCAATTGTAATACAACATATGATCAAAATATATCTTAGTGCTTAAGTGTCAATTCTTTCTATAGACAAACACTAGTGAGCCAAAATTGTTAGATTTGCTCAAGTGTTTTAGGACTGGGTGAGAGCTTAATTGTGTAAACAAATACCTATTAGAGGGATTTGAGTTTTCTTATCTTTATCTCTTTGTAAAGTGGGTTTGATTAAGCCTTTGGGTAGAAAGCTTGATCGATTTGTAATGGTTTCCTCCCAAGCCTAGAAAAGGGGATGAATCAATAGTGGATTGACTGGAAATCCTTAGTGGGAAGCTAAGGTAGTGGATGTAGACCTTGGTTATAAGGTTGAATCACTATAAATCATATTGTCTTTATTATTCTCTATCTTGCACACCTCTTTTACCCAAAATTCCACTTCTCCACCACTTGGCGAGCAAGAACGGTTGAAGGAATCGAGCACCGTAAAGCTCGACAATTGGTATCAGAGCATGGCTCAATTAAAGAGGATTAACATCCTATTGAGAAGATCCGGCAAGCTCGATCAACATTTCAAACAACCGGCTCAATGGCGTAATCCATCTATAAACCGCCCTTCTTCGACGGAACACACTATGCCCATTGGAAGACAAGGATGAAGTTCTTCATAAAGTCAAAAGACAACAAGCTTTAGGACATAGTAGAAGATGGTCCGTTCGTGCCTCAACAAAGCAAGGCGGATTGGAGTGCCGAAGATCGCAAGAAGATGGAGCTTAATTGCAAAGCCTTGCACATCCTATTTTGTGCATTTGGCCCCAACATCTATGAGAATATGTCTTCTTGTAAGAGTACCAAGAAAGTTTGGGACAAGCTTGAAGTTACATACAAGGGGACAAATGAAGTAAAGGAGACCATGTAATGCCTTGGTTTTGGGCCTAGATGTTTTAGACGTCAGATCGGACCGGTCGAGAACGGTTCGAATCTCGTAAGGTGATTTAAGGAAATCAAGGATCGGGATAGGATAAAATTGTGATAAAAATTGCTAAAATCCTATAAAAATATGTTTAAGAGGTTGGTCAAGACAATTTTACAAAATTGATTTCGGAAATGGGACATTTTGAGTAGTGACCAAATTGGAAAGTTTCAAAACTGTGAAAATGTGATTTTTAATGTGGAAGCCAAAATCTTAGAATATCTAGGGGGCTTTAAGTCAATTTTACCTTTTCTCAATATGACATGTGTTTTAAAAGGTTTTAATTAAATGGATTTAGTTGGGTTTATATTAATTAATAAAGTTAGTTACAATGTGATTTCATTTGACGTAACTACCAACTCTTTCTCATTTTCAGCCAAACACTAATTCTGTCATCTTTTCTCAGAATTCTTTCTTCCAAAAACTCCCTCTACATTTTCTAAACCATTTTCAAGAGATCTTTTCTAATTCTTCAAGATTTTGCTAAGGAAAACTTGTCATTCATTAAGAGAAGCAATGATTGGAGGTAAATCCCGTTCTCAACCTCTAATCTAAGTTTTTTATTGAAATTCCCAAGATATTTGGCTTCTAAATACTACTTTTGGTCGAGTTTTCATTATAGTTTTGGTTGGAGATCAAAATCTTGTGAAATTATGGTTGAAATCTTAATTTTCGGACTTGTTGAGTTAGGCTCTGTTTTGTGTTGATTTTAATTGAGTTTTAAGTTGATTTACATGTTAAAATGAGTTGTTGATAACAAAGATCCTGAAATCCTTGAGATCCTTGAAGTTCTTGATATTTTTAAGTGGGATTTTGAGGTAAAATGGTGGAATCTTGCTTGTTGGAGGTATAAGGTTGGGTTAGGATGTTTGTTAGACGTGTTTTGATGTTTATAATGCTTTGGAAATGATGTATGTTGGCTGGGCTTGGTTTAGGAAGCAATCGATTGAGTTTTCGATTGTTTTGGATGGGTATTTTGGTGTAGTTTGGGTGAGCAACGAGTTTGTGAATTGTTGCTGGTGTTAGAATGCATTTTAATGCATTTAGATCTCTGTTTTGATGATGTGAAAATAGGGGATCTTGATCCGGAAGCAAACGAGGTGTTGTTGGAGGCTCCGGAGGAGTAATTTCCGTGTCGGCGAACAAGGCTTCGCGTATCAGTGAGTGGAAATGCAATTTCCTGCTTCGTAATGCTTTGAGCGTGGTCTTGGGAGCTTAGTGTAGGTTTGATACACTAAGCTAAGCTCAAGAGTAAGTGATTCGGTAATCCCTCTCTTGGAAATGTGCTATGTTTGATGAAGTTGCACTTGAAGTAAGTGCGGATTTGTTTACTGTTTTTAAGCATGGTTTAATACTGGATTTTAATGCCATTATGTTAAGGATGCACTAGGTAAGTGATCCTTGGCTTGCATGTGTTGAATGCATATGATATTAAGCATGTGATGCTTGTGGAAATGGCATTGTGGTTATGCTTGTAAAATAGTGGATTAATTTGGTTAAATGATTATATTGGCAAGTGATGAAAATGGTTTTTGGTTACTTTAATCGGATATAGTTAGCCGGCTATAGGATTGGGTGCACCGTGAATAAAGTCGCCTTGGATGTTGAGGGGTTGTGATTGTACCGTATACTCCATCCAAGTACCCTAACGATTGAGGTTAAGATCACAACGGTGGTTGTTAATTCCGTGTGTGGATATTGTTTTATGTGTCTCGTGCTCTCGTTAGTGGAGTTATACAACTACCGATGAGTGGTGTTGAGGGGTTGAGATTGTACCGTTGTACTCCACCACGGGTGTCACAACGATGGAGGGTTGCTCTCGTGTGTGAGCCTTATGCAGTCCGGTAGTGTGTATGAAGCGTGTGGGACAACGCTTGTAATCCACATATCCGATTGTGTCTTGTGTTGAAATGGTTTATTGATTATCCCTTGTGAGCCAATATAATGTAAATGAATAATGTGAAGCATGAGATGCTTGTAAATGATGCAAGAATGGATGAGATGCTTGGTAAAGCATGAACAATGGTTTAATTGTTGTTTTTAAGTGATGCATATGAGCTTGGGTTTATTAAATGCATTGTTGTCTTGAGAAGACATGGTATATGAAAAGGCATGTGATAAAAGTGGTGGTTTTACAAATTATGTTAAATGCATTGATGAATGTGGTTTAGCGATCCTCACTAAGCTATATGCTTACGCTCATTTGTTTCATCAATGCAGAGAATTAAACATTTCAAGGCAGCCCAAGAGCAAGATGGATCCAAGGCTTTGTAAAGAGATGTATGTGGTTCACCCTTAGTGTAATAAGTGGCAATGGGTGGGACTTCTACTTTCTACTTTTGGTTGGAGATGTTTGTTGTTTCAAGCATTTTTAGTTTCTGATTGTGGACTTATATTTGGCCTGTATATGGTTTTATGGCTTGTTGTGGTGTTTTACCCTTTTAATAGCTTGATATCTTAAGCATGCTAGAATAGCTAAATGCCATCATGATATGAAGTGATTGATGAGTATGAATTAATGTTTGATGGTGTTTCAAAGTCCATTAGTTAGAGTGTATCTTGTATGCTTGATTTGAGCTTGTTTGAATGTGATTTGGTATGTTTAAATAAAGTTGGTTGAAGCCAATCTGGTATGCGTATTGATACACGGGGAAGCGTATCGATACGCTAAGGAAAAATGAGGCATTTTTGTACAGGGGTATCGAAACGGATTGCCCGCGTATCGATACGCCTAGGCCAAGTTTGAAGGTCGTACCGATACACGAGAAAGCGTTTCGATATGCTTAACCTTGTTTAGCTATTGTCTTCCCGCGTATCAGTACATGGTCAAATGTATCGATACGGGTTGTTAAATTTTCAGTTAAAAGTATCTTTTAAGGTTTGAAAATGTTGCATTTTGGTCCATGTTTAATGTGTGTGCAATTGAATGTGTTTGGATGATCCGTTTGAGCTGAATTTTAACATGTTGGCATGTTACAGGATTAATTGAGGATTGGTAACTTTAAAATCATGAAAGTCCTTGTATTTTATGGTATTTACAGTTTAGGCCCTAAAAGTTAAAGGTATGCAATTGGATGATCCGTTTGAGCTGAATTTTAACATATAGGTTAGTAATATGCATCTAGAGAAGATAATAAGGAAAAAAGGGTCGTAAATCAAGGTTGACTTTTGGGTTGACTTTTGTTTTCCCCGTGTAATCTTCGTAGTTCGGGTTAAACATCTAGACCGGGCTAAGGGGCTTACAGACCAAGATTGGGCTCCTCAACCTAGCGTATGAAAACTTAAAGATGGATCCGGAAGAGGACATTGAGAAGATGTTCGATAGGTTCTCCACCATCACCCATGCACTTAAGGGTTATGGAGAAGCTATCCCGGAAGAGAAACTTGTTTGAAAGCTCATCTACTCCCTTCCCGAGTCATGGGACTCAAAAAGGACCGCCATCATCGAAGGCAAGAATCTCAAAACTTTGAAGCTTGATGAGCTCATGGGGTCACTTCTCACTCACCAAATTATGAAGAAAAACAAAGAAGATGAGAAGAAGAAGGATGAGATTAGAGCTATGGGGGAGAAGAAGCTCAAAGGGCATGGCATCAACACAAATGCCATTGCTCTTAAATCCTCCACTTGCCACCATGTAGGTTCAAGTGAAGACGAGGATGATGAAGAAGAGATAGTTCATCTCTTCAAGACGTGTGCCCCTTACATGAAGAAAGCCTTGAAAGAGCTTGAACGAGAATCTATGAAAAAGAAGAGGGCAAACACTTCAAGCCATAAGAAAAAGGCATATGTGGCTACTTGGAGTGACGAGGACTCCACCGACGATGAACAAGCCAAACTTTGCCTTATGGCCATCGAAGAAGATTCAAGGGTAACTTCTAATTCATCTACTTCATGTTCAGATTCTTTTGATGAATTACAAGATGGCTATGATGATTTGGTTTTAGAGTTTAAAAATCACATTTTGAAAAACAATAAAATGATTTCAAAGTTGAAAATTCAAAATGATTTGATTTCTAAAACCAAACTTGAACTTGAAGCAAAACTTGAAGAGTTTGAACAAAAATGTTTTGATTTACAAAATTTTCTTCATAAAGTTCAAGAAGAAAAAGATTTGATTTCCAAAGAGCTTGAAATGAAAAATAATTTTGGAAAATCAAACTTTTATGTAAGACAATCTAGTGCCCCTATATTTGTAAATGGTAAATGTTTTAGAAGTGTTTGCCCAAAAGGACTAACCACTTCAACTAAAAAGGATGAAATTGAAAAATTGATTCCTAAGGGGACTAAACTTTGTGCTACTAACGTCTATGGATCGAAAGCAATTTGGATACCAAAAATTACTTGATTGTCTTATGATAGGTGTGATGGAGATTGATCAACAAGTCCAAAATTGAGGGGGAGCTCCATGCACACAAGGAAGAACACTTGAATAAGGAAGGCTTCACATCCTCCCTTGTGTTCAAGTGTGGTAAAAATGTAGTTGTTTTATTTATTTAATTTGATTTATTTTTTATTTCAACTAGATTATGACATATGTTGGACTAACATTGTTTGATGCTTTGAGTAAGGGGGAGGCAACTTTAAAACCACATTTTTAATTGTGTCTTTTTTTTCTAAGTTATTTTGAACCCAATGTCATTTTAATTTCTTTTTGATATAACAAAAAGAGGGAGGAATAGTTTGAAAAAATTGAATTTTCAAATGAATAAGGGGGGGGGAGCTTTAATTGATTTCAAATATTAATTCTCTTATTCAAAATTTATTTCACAAAGGGGGAGAAATCCCAAAAAAATTTTCAAGTTAGTTTTATTATATCAAAAAGGGGGAGATTGTAGAACTAATGTTTTGATATATTGAAAAATGTTTTGGAAAAATTTGAAAAGAATTTAAAACTTGTCCTTAAGTCCAAACAACTTGAAAATATGTTTGAGGCATTTAAAAAGGTTTTTGGCAAAGTTTTTAATGATTTAAATTAGCCAAACTTGAGTTTTCAGCAAGCCCGTACCGATACGGTGTACCCCGTATCGATACACTTTTGCCTAGGTTTTGATTCTGCCAAAACCAGTATCGATACAGGCTTTTCCGTATCGATACGTATAGGGATCATTTTGATACGCCCCTTAAGAGTACTGAGCCCTGTTTTAACGTCCCCAATGGCTATTTCCCAACGGTCTTTTAAATGACATACCGTACCGATACGCTCTCAAGCGTATCGATACGCTTAGGCTGACAAGAGCCAACGACTAGTTTCTGAAGAAGAGCGTACCGATACGAGTCCTTGCGTATCGATACGGAAGGCTCCAGAACAACATTTAATATGGGAAATCAAGTCTCCAACGGCTCCAATTCAACCCCAACGTCTAGTAACGGCTACAAACTCATTAAGGAGTATAAAAGGGACCTCCAAGCATCTAGTAATGGTTAATGCTTCAATTGTAATACAACATATGATCAAAATATATCTTAGTGCTTAAGTGTCAATTCTTTGTATAGACAAACACTAGTGAGCCAAAATTATTAGATTTGCTCAAGTGTTTTAGGATTGGGTGAGAGCTTAATTGTGCAAACAAGTACCTATTAGAGGGATTTGAGTTTTCTTATCTTTATCTCTTTGTAAAGAGGGTTTGATCATGGCTTTCGGTAGAAAGCTTGATAGTTTTGTAAGGGTTTCCTCCTAAGCCTAGAAAAGGGAACGAATCAATAGTGGATTGATTGGAAATTCTTTTGGGAAGCTAAGGTTATGGATGTAGACCTTGGTTAGAAGGATGAACCACTATAAATCATCTTGTCTTTATTATTTGTATCTTCCACACCTCTTTCACCCAAAATTCCACTTTTCCACCACTTGGCGAGCAAGAACGATTGAAGGAATCGAGCACCGTAAAACTCAACACATTGCAATGTGATGTTAATCAAAGGGGTATTTAGATAAGAGATTTGATACTTCATTTGATCATGGAAAAGAGAAATTACACGTAGTTTGTTTAATAAAATTGAAAATAGGATTAAATAATTAGTGACACTAAAGATAAGAATATTGTTACGTTTGGGCCAAATATGGGTAGTGTCCAAATTATTTGGGTGTTACCATTAAAGCCCAAAACTTAATAATATTCATAGAATCTTAATTAATTAAATTGATGGAGACCTAATTAGGTTTTACTTAAAATGGACAACAAAATAATTGGACATACATTAAACCTTTTATGTTAAGATACATTTTGAATATAAATTGAAGTATCCTAATGTATTTGGACATTTCAAAATTTATATTCGTCCAAAATGTATTTTCTTACAAAAGGATATTCTCATTCGAAATGGAACCCATTTAACAATTAAAAGATTTAATTAAATTTATATTAATGTTCGAAATACCAAAATGCAACATGGAATTAATAATGTATCGATAACGAGCGTTTGTAGGGGTGCTAACCCTACCCTACACGTAACCGACTCCCGAACCTGAATTTTATTAAAAGAATCTCTGGTCCATTTTTATGGTGTCCGGTCTACCAAAGTGACTTGTGGCGACTCCAAAATAATTTTTAAGAAAATAAAGGAAACTTGATTAAAAATGAAAAACCCCAATTTCTAAAACCCTAATCGTCGGGCTGTTTTTCCACAAACGGTTTTAAAAATGGTCTTGGCAGCTCTGCGACTCCGCTGGGGACAAAATTGAGAGTCATGCCTATTAATTAATTCCACGTGTCATTTGGCATTTCAAACATTAATTGTAATTTAATTTTTTCAAAGAGAATTGTTGGATGGATTTTTAGGAAAAATGGGGGTAGCTTTTGTGTGTGATATATCTGTAACGCCCCGGTTTTGGGCCTAGGTGCTAGCTGGGTTTGGTTAGGTGGTTCAGTTTGAACCTGTTTAGCGGTCTAGTCTAGTTTCGAGAAATAATTAAATTGGAAGGTTTTTTATTGGATAAAAATATGGGAAAATTTCCTAAAATCATAATTATATATATGATTAATTTTGGAAAAGTTTATTTATAGAAAACAATTTTGGAAATCGGACATTTTGGTTTAGTGACCAAAATGTAAAAATGATAAAGTTTAATTCAACGGCAAAAACGTAAAAAGGCTAATGCTCTGAATCTTTAAGGAGCAATACCACAGGCTAATAGAGACTTTTCCTCCTATTTTAAAATTTTGATTAAATAAATTATATTAAAAAGATGGCGGGAAGTTAAAATGATTTTTCATTTTTCATAAGATTGGTTTTTGACATAGTTTTCTTCTCTCACTTTTCTCTCAAAATCCCTTCATCCAAACAGCAGGGTTTCAAAGGTAAACTCTAATTTTGATTTATATTTCAAAGATTTTCTTATTTTCTATTGATTCTCTATTGAATCTCTTATTTTCTCTTTGGTTTTCTTTTCAAAAATGGAGGAAGGGCTCATTATTAGAGGTAGGTTCTATAATGCCCTGGTTTTGGACCAAGATGTTTTTGACATCGGATCAGACCGGTCGGAAACGGTTCGAATTGTAACACCCCAAATTTGGGCCTAGATGTTTTAGAGTCCGAATCGGACCGGTCAGAAAACGGTTCGAATCTTAAAGGGAGTTTTAGGGAACACCTAGTTCGGGATACTTTAAAAATATAGAAAAATGTCTAAAAATCCTCATTTAATATATGAAAGGTTATGGTGAACTCAATTTTACAAAATACGGTTTGGAAATACTACATTTTGGTGTAGTGACCAAATCGTAGTTTTTACAAAGTTAAATAGTGACTGTTTTGTAAAGGATTGAAACTTTGAATCTTTAAGTAGCTAATTTTACCAAAATGTTTTTAAACAAGATTTCTTCTTAATTTGGGTGATTTTATTAATGATTTAATTAAAGGGAAATGAAGATTAATTAAAAGAAAACTACCTTTGACTATTCATAACTACTTTTCACAAATTTTCTCTCATTTTATTTTCTCTCAAATTCTTTTCAGCCAAACACATTCTCTCCAGCAATTATACATTGATTTTCACTTCATTTGGTGAGATTTCAATCTTCTTTTGATTCTTAATCAATTCCTCATCAAATCCTCTTGATTTCTACATTGAATTTTCAAGAAAACTTGCCCAAATCAAGGAGAAATCATCCATTAGAGGTAAGATTTGTCCTTCTCCTCTAATGATCAGTTCTTTACTGAAATTCCCAAGTTATCAATCCCTTGTTAATGATTTTTGAGTGGCTTTAATGTTAGAAACAAGAAATTGTATTAAAACTCAAGATTTTGGAAGAGATCTTGATGATTTTTGTGGTGAATGAATGGGGTCTATTTTGAGATGGATTTCTAATGTGTTTTGGATGTTAATTTATGTTACAAATGAGGTTTTATCAATCAAATCCCGAATAGGTTTGGTTCCCTAAGTTTTGCTTGCTAGAATGATGGTTTTTGGGGTGATTTTGGTGTTCTTTCATAGCTGGAGGTATAAGGACGAGTTTGTGATGGTTTTTGTTGTTAATTGATGTTTAGAAATGATTAGAAGTGATAGATCTTGGCTGGGCTTTGTTTTGGAAGAGTTTGGAGATGTTTTCAATTGTGTTTGGTAGCCGAAATGAGGTGTGTAAGTAGAGCAGCGAGTTTAGGTGTGTGGCTGATGATTTCAATGCATGATGATGCATTAATCCTCTGCTCTTATGTGTTTAAAACAGGGGAGACATCTTCGAACGCCTTTGGTGTTGATCTGGAAGCCTAGATAGTGTTTCGGCGAGCAAGTGAAACGTAATCGGTGAGTGCGTATGGTTTTAGAAGTCCTTGAGGGACAAAGAATCAAGGTTTGGGGATTTAGGAAAGGTTTGAAACACCTTCCTAAGTCCGGAAGTAAGTACTGGCTATATTTGCTCTCTTAAATGTGGTGGTTGCCCTAAAATGATTTGACATACTCATGGTTTGAGATAGATAAATTCCTACTGTTTTTATGCATGTTTTATAGCATGAGATGATGCTTGAAATGATTTCATGAAGTTACATGTTGCATGATTCAGATGAGTTGAGAATGTTTTGAGATTTGTTGCATGAAAAACAGTAGGTGAGTTGATGATTTGACATAATATATTGGCATAGATGTTGAGATACTTACCAGATATAATTGATCGATCAATAGGATGAGAGTGCACTATAAACTAAAAATTCGTACGTGCTCTTTGGTTAATGCAAAGGGAGAGAACCGATGATGGGCATTCCATCGGGTAGGACTTGGTGAAATACCCAAGCTTTGTGGCGATGAGAGATTCCGCCATGTGAGTACGGTGATGTGAGATTCCACCGGAAATTATGTTACTAGACGAGTGAGTACGGTGATGGTAGATGCCACTAGAAGTGTCTAGTGAGATGTCCGCATATTCGAGTAATAATGAGATGTGAAATGCCAATATAATATATGACAATGTTTTGATTCACATGTACCTTTGATGAAATGATTTATGCTATGAGAAATGCATATGAGAATTGTATATGAAATGCTTTGGTGTTACAAGCATGAGTGTGGATTTGCCATGAGTTTTGCATTGGTTTAAATGCATGAGATAGAAGTGAGGTACATGTGTTTTCAAGGAGATGTTGCTTTGAATGGTTTTCAAGCATGAGATAGAATGAACATGTTGTTTAAAAGCTTTTGAGAAAGTGTTTTAAAGAAATGCATTATTGAGTTTATTTTCTTTAGAGCATGCCTCACTAAGCATTTGTGCTTACGCTCTCTATTACCAATAATGCAGATACTTGAAGTGTTTCCGGGCATCAAGGAGGATAAGAACATCCAAGGAAGTACAAGCTCATGTATGGTGATGTTTTCATACACTTTAGTTTTGATATAATGGAAATGGGAAACCAAGGTTGTATTTGGGAGATGTGTTTGAACTCCCTAGGTTTTTGGCATGATTATGTTGGCATTTATGGGTTGTAAATGGTCTTTAATGTTTGGTGTGAGGTTTGGTTGATTATATTGGTTTTGAGACTAGGGAGCATGTCTTTAGACTATGTGATTTTGTGTTTGATGCCATGCTCTTGTTAGAGAGTCTTAAATATGTTCCTTAGTATCAAAATGAATTGTTGGTATGATTTGAGAGTCTTTGAGGCATGTTTGGATGAGTTAAAGGGTGAAAAACCAACAATTTCTGGTGTCACTGCGCATAACGTATCGAAACGTTTTCAACAGTTTCGAAACGGGGGCCTGTAATGGTCACAACATTTCGGAACAGGTTGCAGAGGTTTCGAAATGGGGGCCAATAATGGTCCCATCATTTTGATACGTGCGTTTTGGTACGGAGGGTAGGCGTTCTGATACAGTTGACCGTTGGATGCTGATTTGAATTGCTTTGAATTTCCATGTTTTACATTTTAGTCCTAAATGTTGTGGATGTCATTGCTTGAGTTTGGAATGTCTTTTTAAGCTGAAACTTGGCAGAGAAGCATGAAACATGATTAAATTCCTTATTGGTAATCCTGAAATCATTTAAGTCCTTCTAATTTCCTAAAATTACATTTTGGTCCCTAAACGCGTAATTTAAGCAATTGAGTCCCTAAATGTTATCCGATCGTTGTGCCTTTCTCGTTCATGATTCGTGAGTACTCACTTAGGCTTAATGTGCATCTAGACAAGACTAAAAATAAAAAAAAATGGTCGTGAATCAAGGTTAACTTTGGTTTTCCCTGTGTAATCTTCGTAGTTCGGGTCAAACACCTATGCCGGCCTAAGGGGGTTACACGAATTGTATTAGGAGGTTTAGGGAAATCAAGGATCGGGAAAGGATAAAAATATGGTAAAAAATTCTAAAATCCTCTAAAATCATGTTTAAGAGGTTGGTCGAATCAATTTTACAAAATAGGCTTTGGGAGTGGTACATTTTGGGTAGTGACCAACATGTAAACTTTTAAAACTGTGGAAAAATGTAATTTTAAAAGAGAAACTAAAAATCTTAGAATCTTTAGGGAGCTATGGTGCAATTACACCTTCCTTAAATTGACATGTGTTTTAAAAGGGTTTTAGCTACTTAAAATAGAAATGATTTTATTTAATTAAAATGGATTAATTGGGAAATTGAGAACTCATTTCACATAACTAACTTTCATTTCAGCAAAATCATTTTCCCAACTCTTTTCTCTAGATTTCTTTTCTCCCAAACACTCTCCCTTTGATTTCTAAACAAACTTCAAGAGTTCTCTTCAAATTCTTCAAGACTTCTTAAGGAAAAACTTGTCAATCATTGAGGAAGGCAAGGATTTGAGGTAAATCCCGTTCTCAACCTTCAATCTAGGTTCTTTATTGAAATTCCCAAGATCTTTGGCTTCTAAATGTTGTTTTTAGCTGAGTTTTTATTATATTTTTATTTGAGATCAAAATCTTGCAAAATTATGTTTTAAATCTTGATTTTCGGATAAGTATTGATGAGCTCTGTTTTGGATCGATTTTTATTGAGTTTTGAGTTAACTATAATGTTGAGAAAGGGTTTTGATAATATAGATCCTGAAATCCTTGAGATCCTTGAGTTTCTTGATGGTTTTAGTTGGGTTTTGAGGTGAAATGATGAGCTATGATTGCTGGAGGTATAAGGATGGGTTTAGGTTGTCTTTAGATGTGTTTTGATGTTTAATAATGGTTGAAAGTGATGTATGTTGGCTGGGCATGGTTTAGGAAGCAATCGATTGAGTTTTCGGTTTTTTCAGATGGGTAAATTGGTGTAGTTTTGGTGAGCAATGAGTTTGTGTTTAGTTGTTGGTGTTGAAATGCATTTTAATGCATTTGGATCTCAGTTTTGGTGATCGAAAAACAGGGGATCTTGATCCGAAAGCAAACGAAGCATTTTTGAGGCTTCGGAAGGATGATTTTTGCGTCGGTGAGTGGAAATGGATTTTCCAGCTTTGTAACGCTTTGAACGTAGTCTTGGGAGCTTAGCGTAAGTTTGAAACACTTAGCTAAGCTCAAGAGTAAGTGATTCGAAAGTCTCTCTCAGAATGTGCTATGTTTTTGTTGGAAAATGCACTTCAATTAAATGTGGTTTTATTTACTATTTTAAAGCATGTTTTGTGTAACCCCCTTAATCCGTCCTAGACGCCCGACCCGAACTAAGAAGATTACACGGGGAAAACCAAAGTCAACTCGAAAGTCAACCTTGATTAACGACCCTTTTTTCCTTTTATCTTCTCTAAATGCACATCATTATCTTATATGATTAACTAAACATTTCAGCGAAAGCGACACAACGAACGGAACTCAAATAGGGGTTCAATTGCATACAGGCGTCATTTAGGGACTAAAATGTAAATTTCTAGTTTTCAAGGGACTAAATGAATTTTAATGTTACCAATCTGTAGTTAGTCATATAAAAAGACCACATGTCAAAATTCATCTAAAACGGACCACACAATCTCATTTAATTAAGCAATCAAGACTCAGGCACCAAAACGTAAGAAACAGAAACCTGAAACAATTCAAATTCAAACCTCAACGGTTAGCTGTTTCGAAACACAAGACCCTGTATCAAAATGATCGTTTCGAAACCAAGTTGGCCATTTCGATACTCGGGTGCGTTCTGAAACCCGTACCGAAACACCGCTTTCTAGTAGCAAAATCGTTTCGGAACGTTCCTACCCGTTCTGAAACCTCATGGCCATTTCAGGTCACTGTTCCAAAACAGGTAAGGGCGTTACGATACGCCTTGCCCTGCATCAGTAGATTTTTCTAGTTTTTCTCATCTTTCCACATCCAAAAACATTCCAAAACATGCCACATCATACATACAACATGTTTAAGCATCAATCATGCAAACATTGGAACTATAGGCATGCTCCCTAGTCCACCGAAGCCATACAAAGCTAAAATCAACTTTCAAACCAAAAATCAATTCTCAAATGCCATTAACAACACAAAGGTAAACTACCAAACATGATAAAGGTAAATAGCAACACCCTCAACCGTCCAAAACTATAAATCCCACCCATTCCCTCTTATTACACCAAAGTAAAGCCACATTCGTTGCTAAACCAAAATGCTTGGATTCCCTTGCTTGTGTGCTGACTCAAACGCCTAATTCTATGCATTAATGAAACAAAAGAGCGTAAGCACAAAGCTTAGTGATGAATGCTAAACAACATTCATCAATGCATTTCATACAATTTGTAAAACTACCACTTTTTCAACACATGCCTTTACACAAACCATGTATTTTCAAGACATCAATCAACTTTCTAAGAACATGCCCATATGCATCATTCTAAAACAACAAATAAATCTTTGCTCATGCTTTACCAAGCATCACATGCATTCTAGCATCATTTACAAGCATCTCATGCTAAACATTAAACATTTACATTATATTGGCTCGCAAGTGATAATCTATAAACCATTTCAACAAAAGACACAATCGGATACGCGGATTACAAGCGTTGTCCCACACGCTTCATACATACTACCGAACTACACAAGGTGGAGATCAATGGCACAATCACAACCCCTCAACACTCGTGATGGAGTTTAATGGCACAATCATAACCCCTCAACATCACCCATTGGTAGTTGTATAATTCCACTAACGAGAGTACGAGACACATACACAAGACTCAAACACAGGATTAAACCATTCACCGTTATGGTCTTAACCTCAAACGTTAGGGTACTTGGATGGAGATTACGGCACAATCACTACCTCTCGACACGCAAGGCGACTTTATTCACGGTGCACCCAATCCTATAGCTGGCTAATTATATCTGATTAACACAACCAAAAATCATTCCCATCACTTGCCAATATAATAATTTAACCTCATTAATCCATTGTTTTACAAGCATAAACACAATGACATTTCCACAAGCATAACATGCATAACATCATATACATTTATCACATGAAAACCAAGGATCACTTACCTAGTGCATCCTTATCATAATGGTATTAAAATCAAGCATTACTCGTGCTTCTAACATGCTTTAAAACAGTAATCAAAACAATAATTAACACAAGTGCATTTTCATCAAAACATAGCACATTTCCGAGAGAGACTTTCGAACCACTTACTCTTGAGCTTAGCTAAGTGTTTCAAACTTACACTAAGCTCCCAAGACAACGCTCAAAGCATTACAAAGCTAGAAAATCCATTTCCACTCACCGATACGTGAAGCCTTGCTCACTAACACGAAAATTACTCTTTCGGAGCCTCCAACAACACCTCGTTTGCCTCTGGATTAAGATACCTATTTTCACATCATCAAAACAGAGATCTAAATGCATTAAAATGCATTTTAACACCAGCAACAATTCACAACTCGTTGCTCACCCAAACTACACCAAAATTCCCATCCAAAACAACCGAAAACTCAATCGATTGCTTTCTAGACCAAGCCCAGCCAACATACATCACTTCCAAACCATTATAAACATCAAAACACATCTAACAAACAACCTAACCCAACCTTATACCTCCAGCAAGGAAGATACTACCATTTCACCCCAAAAACTTACTTAAAACTAACAAGAAACTCAAGGATCTCAAGGATTTCAGGATCTATGTTATCAAGACTTCGTTTCCACACAATAATCAACTTAGAACTCAATTAAAATCAATCCAAAACAGAGCTCAACACAACATGTCCGAAAATTAAGATTTCAACCACATTTTTACAAGATTTTGATCTCCAATCAAAACTATAGTGAAAACTCAAGCAAAAATTGTAATTAGAAGCCAAATATCTTGGGAATTTAAATAATGAAATTTGGTTAGAGGTTGAGAACGAGATTTACCTCCAATCCTTGCTTTCCTCAATGGATGACAAGTTTCCCTTTGAAAAATCTTGAAGAACTAGATAGGTTTTCTTGAAAATTGTTTAGGAAATATTGGGAGAGTGTTTGGGAGAAAAGAATCCTGGAGAAAATGGATGAAAATAGTGTTTGGCTGAAAAGGAAGAGAAGTTGGTAGTTACGTAATTAGAAATCTCAAGTTAACCACCTTAATTAATTAAATCAAAACCATTTAAAGCTATTTAATTAAAAATCATTTTTAACACATGCCATATTAAGGAAAGGATAAATTGCCATAAAGCTCCCTATAGATTCTAAAAATTTGGCTTCTTCTTTAAAAATCACATTTTCCATAATTTTGAAACTTCACAATTTGGTCACTACTCAAAATGTCCCATTTCCGAAACTCTTTTTGTAAAATTGACTTGACCAACCTCTTAAAGATACTTTTAGAGGATTTTAGCAATTTTTACCACATTTTTATCCTATCTCGATCCTTGATTTCCTTAAATCACCTTACGCGATTCAAAACGTCCTCGACCGGTCCGGTCCGATGTCTGAAACATCTAGGCCCAAAACTAGGGCGTTACATTTTGAGCATTGATATTGCTGGTGTTAGATGCCATTTTGTTAAGGATGCACTTGGTAGGTGATCCTTGGATTTTTTAGATGTGTGCATTTGTGTTTAAGCATGTTTCTGCTTGTGAAAATGACATTGTGATTTATGCTTGTAAAATAGTGGAGTAATGATATTAAATGAATATACTGGCAAGTGATGGAAATGGTTTTTGGTTACTTTAATCAAATATAGTTAGCCGACTATAGGATTGGGTGCACCGTGAATAAAGTCGCCTTGGATGTTGAGGGGTTGTGATTGTACCGTAAACTCCACCAAGTACCCTAGCGATTGAGGAATTGACGTCACCACGACGGAGGATGGCTCTCCTGGGTGGACTTGATTAAGCATCACAACAGTGGAGGATTGCACCAATGTGTGAGCTCAGTTAAGGTGATTACAATGGTTGAGTTAGCTCATATGTGTAATCTTTGTTTCGTGTCCCGGCTCTCGCTAGAGGGTTATACAACTACCGATGAGTGGTGTCGAGGGGTTGTGATTGTACTGTTAAACTCCATCACGGGTGTTGAGCGGTTTTGATTGTACCGTTAAACTCCACCACGGGTGTTGAGGGGTTGTGATTGTACTGTTAAACTCCACCACAGATGTCACAACGGTTGATGGTCTAATCTCGTGTGTGAGCCTTGTGTAGTCTGGTAGTGTGTATGAAGCGTGTGGGACAACGCTTGTAATCCGTCTATCCGATTGTGTCTTTTTGTGTTGGTTATGATATGGTTTGAGATTGATCACTTGCGAGCCAATATAATGTTGATGTTTAATGATTAAGCATGAGATGCTTGGATATTATACTAGAATGCATGTAATGCTTGGTTAAGCATGAGCAAAGGATTTTGTTGTGGTTTTAACGATGCTATGAGCATGTGGTATAAAAGTGCATTGATGCTTTTGAGAGCATGTTTTAAAGGAAGGCATGAATTTGCAAATGATGTTATCTTAGTTTTATGAAATGCATTGATGAATGTTTGGTTTTGGCGATCCTCACTAAGCTTTATGCTTACGCTCATTTGTTTCATCAATGCAGAGAATTAAGCAATTAAGGCAGCAAGAAAGCAAGAGGAATCCAAGCATTTTTGACTAAGCAATGTATGTGGTTTTACCATAGTGTAATAAGAGGCAATGGGAGGGATTTCTACTCTTGTTTATATTTGGTGATGTTAAACACCTTGAGCATGTTAGTTTGTTTATCCGGATTTGTAAATGGTCTTTGAGTGTTGGTTTGAGCTTGAGTGTGGTTTTTAGCCTTTTTGCTATTTTGACATCTAGGTAGTATGCCATTAGCCCTTTAGCTTACAAGAATGATGCTCTGTTTTAGCTAGTGTTTTGTATGGGTGGTGTTTGATGTTTACTCATGTTGTATGTGTGTTGGAACAAATGTCGGAGTGGTTCCAAAGTTGAAAACTTGTTAAAAACTGGAAAATTGGAAAGTTGCAGGTGAGGCGTTCCGGAACGCCCTTGCCCGTTTCGGAACAGAGGCCTGTAATGACCATGGTTTCTCGGAACATGAAGGCTTGTTCCGGAACATTTCGCCACTGTGAACCATCGTATCGAAACAGGTTCCTTGATGTTTCGAAACGCCCCCGCATATCAAAACGGTCACTCTTGTTCCGAAACGACCGTTCCGATACAAGGTTTTGTGTTCTGAAACACTTGATCGGTGGATGTTGATTTTCAAATTGTACTAGTTCCTATTACTTACATTTTGGTCCCTAAATGATGTTTATTCAATTGGTCGAGTTTGGATGGTCCGTTTGAGATGAGATTTGACACGCTGGCATGTTATATGATTAATTTTGGTTTGGAAACCTTAAAAGCTGGACAGTCCTTGTATTTCCTAAAATTTACAAATTAGTCCCTAAAAGTCAAATGAATGCAATTGAACCCCTAATTAAACTCTGATCGATGTGCCATTTTCGACCTAATCTCTTTGTTAATCACATAGGATAATAATGTGCATCTAGAAAAGATAAAAGAAAAAAAGGTTGTTAATCGAGGTTGACTTTTACGAGTTGACTTCAATTTTCCCCGTGTAATCTTCTTAGTTTAGGTCGGGCGTCTAGGTCGGGCTAAGAGGGTTACATTTGTTGGTATCAGAGATAGGTTTCAAAAGAATTGGGGATGGTGGTAAGTGAAATTGGTATGGTTTGAGGTATGTTGTTTGAAAAAGCATGTTTTTGATGAAATGTTGGTGCTTATGCCATGCTTGATTGTTGTGAATCAAAGGGGAGCTAGATATGATTGTATAACAATGATGCGATAAGGATATGTGCTCATTTTGGATGATGTAAAGAATGATGCATATGTTATGCTATGTTGTGCTTGAGGGAAAGTGGGGTGCCCATTGCCTTATTACACTGGTTAAATGTTTTCGTGAACTTGGATCCTTGCTTGAGGCTGGCCTAAATCATGGTTTGATTTTTTTTTGTTTTTATGCCTTGTTAAAAATAGTACAATAAGTCTGAGGAGAGAGTTGGGAATGAATATGTTAGTACCTGTAGGCGACGTGGGTAATCAAGGGAACGATGTTCTGTCTATTGAGAATGCGCCTATTCGGCCGTGCTTACACGGAGTTGAGGTGATAGGGCAGCGTGAGGGGTTGGCTCTGTGATGAAACTTTTATCATCTGTGGTTCAAGAGATGTTTGGAGCATCTCAGGCCGCAGTGAATGGAAAGCCTGTACATGTGCCGTCTTTCGGACAAGCTAGTTTGTCAAAACAACGTCTGCACGATTTGGCAGCTATTGAGTATCATGGGTCGACACCGGAGGCGTACGAGGCTTGGTTAGCCAGTACGATCCCAATCCTAGATCAGAAAGGGGGCGACAGCGCCTTTAAGCTGGGAAGCATTGTCTCGTTAATGTTGGATGATGCTTGTATCTGGTGGACATCTCTGTCGGTGGCATCGAATATCCATGATGTGGATTGGGAGTTCTTTTTATCTTCCTTTAAGAGGAGATACCTGGGAGATAAGTTCTCAGGGGATAAGCAACGTGAGAGCGTGGCTATAGATGGAGATGGTGACTTGAATGAGGGCAAAAGAACTGCAAGTTCTGGTCTCGAGAGGGGGCAGTGTAAGAGACCACGTGATTGAAGGTTTCGTTCGAACCAGAGTTTTGGTGGTGGTGGTAACGTGGGTGAAGTGTATCCAGGTCAGAGAACTGTGGTTCGTCCACCGAAGTGTGGTCGTTGTGGAAGGCGACACACTGGGGTTTGCTGGGATGTTGGAGCTTATTAGAGTTGTGGTGCGATGGGACATGTGAAGCTTAATTGTCCTCAGGTAGCAAGACTAGCTCCATCGCGTGCGAATGGGTCTCAAAAGGGTCGTGAGGGCGGCCGAGACAGGGTTCGGAGGTGGCAAGAAGGACAAGGTGGCACAAGGTGTTCAATGGTTGAATCTTGTTGGAAGTGTGGGTCTGCAGGACATTTGAGGCGAGATTGTCAAGTGTTAGTTCGGGGTGGTCAAGGTGGGATGTCCGTTGAAGCTCCTTGTGGTCGTGAGTGCAGTCATGGTTCTTTTCAGAAAGGAGATGGTGGTGGTTCTGTGGGAGAGAGTGCTCGTCACTTGGAGCTCCAGGACAATGATGTGATTGCAGGTATCTTTACTATGCCGTCCTTGTCTTTGTTATCCTTGTTTAGTTCTGGTTTTGTATCTTCTTTTGTAGTGGATAAGGTTCTATAGTTAGTAAGTTTGGTATTAGTCGGTGTTTTTTTGAAAACAACATTGATGCAGAGGAATAATAGTTAAAGTGGTTTGTTTTAATGGGTTGTAGGGGTGGAGAAGTAGGTAAATTTTGGAAGTGGGGTAAAAGGCTGTTCCTGGTTTGGTTCGCGAACGCTATTACTAGGTGTGAACAGACACACATTCACAGGTAACATCATGTGTGTGTGTGTATATATATATATATATATTTCATATGTTGGTACATGCATACATTTGGCACGACATTAGAAGTTTGCATACATGTGCATAGGCATTCATAAGGGCATGTAGGTCATCATGCATACGAATGTTCACACTCACGAATAGCTACTTGGACCTAATAATGATGAGTTATAATTAGGGTAGTTAGTGGGCTTAAAGTTTTGTTTTGGTACGAGTTGAAGAGTGGGTTTGAGTTGAGGAGGTGAATAAGTTCACCGTTAGGAGTAAATGTGGCCTAGCTTGGTTGGCTGGAGGCAAAATTTGCAGGCGTTTTAAGGAATTTTGGCGGCCTAGTGGCGAAGAGGAGACCGTTTTGGTTATAAGCGGCTGAGATCGTTTGGAGTGTATGTGAAACCAATAAATTGATTTTGATATAACAAAGCATTTAAGTACTAAATTGAAAAAGAGAAAATGAATTTTTAAGACCTCAAAACCTCACTATGTGTTTAAAGAAAATGTATAAGTGAAAACCTCAACTTGTCAAATATTTTCTAAGTGTTTACCATGTCAAAACAATGATTTTCGAGTCACCGTTTCGAAACGGCCTTTGGGCGTTTCAAAAAGTTTTCAAATCGTTAACCTCTATTTCAGAACGTGTTTTGAAACGGATGAAGAACATCAGAACGGTTTGAACCCTTTCGATACGATAGTATCGAAACGACCTCAAACGTTTCAAAACAAAATTCAAACTTGGTTTTAAAATATGACCGTTGAAGTTTTATAACTGAATTTAAAAATATCATTAAGGCGTATCGAAACCATCCTAAGCCGTTTCGATACAGGTTTTGACAGCAGCAAAATGTTTCGAAACGAGTTTCGAAACAGACTCTTAGCGTATTGAAACGATCGTGCCCGTTTTGGTACAATTTATTTATTACACCCCAATGGCTCTTTCTATTTTGGTCTGTTTCGAAACAGGGTCGGGCGTTTTGGAATGGGTAGTTCCAGACTGCATTTATGGAGGGAAGATATCATCCCAACGGCTATTTTAATGAAGGCAACAACCCGAACGACTAGAATTCAATGAGAAGATATAAAAGGGACCTCTAAAAGCTCCAACAACAACTATAGATCTCCATAAAATTATCCAACCATCAAATCCAAGCAATTGTGCTAAAATCCCAATATTTCTTGTAAACCCTAATTGTAAACTTTGTAATTTCCATTCTTATATGTTCTATTGGGTTGAGTGCTTGTAAAAAGGGCTATATATTGTATTGAGAGATACTAGTTTTAGCTTTTATCTTCTTTGTATCACTTGAGTGAGGATTGGGTCAAATTTTGGTTAGAAAATTTGACCGGTATTGTAAAGGTTACCTCCTTAGCCTAGAAAAGGGGAAGAGCAATTAGTGGATTGTTGGAATATCCTTAGTGAAGCTAAGGTAAAGGATGTAGAGTTCAATTGGAACCCGAACCACTCTAAAATCCCTTGTCTAGGATTTTTTAATTTTCCACTCCACCACCAAAAGTTCTAAAAATCCAATTCACCTCCTCTTGGCTTATATCGTTTCATTGATCCACTCAACAATTGGTATCAGAGCCTACCTCTTTGAAGGATTAACAACCACAAGAGGAGTTCCTATGAAGAGTGTGATCAACTACTAAAGCAAGCCATGGCATTTACCTCCAGGTCAAGCATGTACGGGCTCAATCAACCCCCAAACCGCCTTTCTTCAACGGTGATAACTACCCTTTTTGAAGAACCGGATGCGTCTCTTCATTATATTAAACGATTATCTTGTTTGGGATGTCATTGAATATGGTCCCTCTATTCCGATGAAGAGAGACGACGAAGGAAGATTAGTGCCAAAAAGGAAGAATGAGATGAGTGAAGAAGAGAGAAAGAAGATTCAAATCAATGACAAAGCTCTTGACATGTTGTTTTGCTCTTTCGGTCCTGACATCTACTCCAAAGTTGCCTCCATCGAAAGTGCTAAGGAAGTGTGGGATACACTTGAGACTACATATGAAGGAACAAGTGATGTGAAGGAGAAAAAGATTAGAATTCTCAATCTTAGCTATGAGAATTTCAAAATGCAGCCCAACAAAACCATGTTAAAGATATTCGATCGTTTCTCAACAATAGTCAATGGGATAAAGGGTTTTGGAGAGATATCCCGGAAGACAAACTAGTCCGGAAGCTACTCTACTCAATTCCCGAGTCTTGGGATGGGAAGAGAACCGCCATCATTAAGGAAAAAAATTTGAAGACACTCAAGCTTGATGAGCTAGTTGGTTCTCTCCTAACTCATGAGATCATGAAGCAATGAAGGGAAGATGAAACGAGAAAGGAAGAGAGAAGAGTGGAGAAGCTTGAGGTAGATAAGAAGAAGAAGATAGAAGTGGCTCTCAAAGCTTCTCTACATGAGGAGAGCACTTCTAGTTAGGAGGAAGACCTATAAGAATTGGCTATGATAGCCAAAAGGTTCTCACGGTTTATGAGGTCCAACCGAGGAAGGAAGATTCAAAGAAAAATGGACTTCAAGATCAAAAACAAAGAAGAAGAGAGGGATCAAATCATTTGCTTTGAGTGCAAAAAATCGGGTCATATTCGTTCCGAGTGCCCTCAACTCAAGAAGAAGGGCTTTGAGAAGAAAAATAAGCTCAAAGCCAAGCTTGCTACTTGGAGCGATGAGGAGCCATCCGAGGATGGGGAACACAAAGTGGTCAACCTTTGCCTCATGGCTCTTGAGAAGGATTCCTCCATGGTAACCTCTAACTCATCATCTTTTGATTTTACATTTGATGAATTGCATGATGCTTATGATGAGTTACAAGAGGTATATGATGTGTTAGTTGAGAAGTATAAAGAGTCGGTCATAAGAAATAAAATGATCATTTCAGAATTAAATGCTAAAAATGACTCACTCTCTCAAGCTAACTTGAAATTTGAGAAAAATGTCTTAGGTTTACAAGATAAAGATAAATTCTTTCAAGATGAAAAATGTAGACTTAAATAATCTTATTTCTGAATGCAATAGTGAACACCAAAAGGTGTTAAATGAGCTTAAGAAATCTTTCAATAGTGTAGGTAATGTGAAAAATGAAATAGGTGAATCATCTAGATCAAACCAACCTAAAAGAAAGAACAATAACTACAAAAAAGAGTGGCTTCCATAGGCATAATAGGACAAAAAGAATTAGAAGTGTATGGGTTCCTAAGAAACTTGTCAAGTTTAATACTGTTGATGCCATGTCACCTTGGATTCCTAAGGGAACCGAGCTTTTTGGAGCTAACACTCGTGGACCAAAAATGATTTGGGTACCAAAAATCAAAGCTTAATATCTTTGTTTGTATGGGGAGCATTGCTACAAGGCCAAAGCACAAAGTCAAAACTCATAGTACCTTGATAGTGGATGCTCGAGGCACATGACCGGAGACACAGGTCGATTCATGGACATAAAGCCAAAAAGTGGAGGAGTAGTGACATTTGGTTACAACTCCAAAGGCCATATTAAAGGTATTGGATCCATAGGTAATCACTCTACTATTCTCATTGAAAATGTTTTATATGTCGATGGTCTAAAACACAATTTATTGAGCATTAGTCAATTGTGTGATAAAGGGTTTAATGTCTAATTTGATAAAAATGGGTGAAAATTGTTGACATTAAATCAAATAACATAATGTTCATTGGTCATCGCATAGGTAATATATACATGGTGCATTTAGATGATATTCATACATCCCATGCATGTTTTGTTGCACAAAAATGAAAATGATGCATGGCTATGGCATAGGAAACTAGGACATGCTAGCATTAGTGTTTTAGAAAAATTAGTTTCCCTAAATCTAGTTAGAGGTTTACCCAAGACCAAATTCTCAAATGATAAAATATGTGATGCATGCTCTAAGGGTAAACAACATAGATCATCCTTTAAATCCATTAATGATGTTTCTACAAGTAGGTGTTTACAACTAATTCATATGGATTTATTTGGGCCTATTAGAACTATGAGCTTGGGTGGTAAATCGTATGCATTTGTACTTGCTGATGACTATTCTAGATTTACTTGTATTCTATTCTTAAGTACTAAAGATATGGCTTTAGAAAAACTCATCACGTTTTTTAAATTAACTCAAAATGATCTTGAACTTAAGATTTCTCATATTAGAAGTGATCATGGAACCAAATTTCAAAATCTAGGTTTTGAAGAGTTTTTGAATGAAAATGAAGTGATCATGGAACCAAATTTCAAAAGCTAGGTTTTGAAGAGTTTTTGAATGAAAATGGTATTAGCCACAAATTTTCGGCTCCTCGAACTCCTCAACAAAATGAGATAGTTGAGATGAAAAATAGGACTTTACAAGAAATGGCTAGAACCATGCTTTGTGAAAACAATTTACCTAAATATTTTTGGGCGGAAGCCACAAACACTGCTTGCTACATTGTAAATCGAGTAATAATTAGGCCACTTTTAAAGAAAACACCATATGAGATTTTAAAATCTAAAAAGCCTAACATTAGCTATTTTCATCCATTTGGTTGCAAGTGTTTTGTTTTAAATAATGGAAAAGACAACTTAGGTACATTTGATGTTAAGAGTGATGAAGTTATTTTCTTAGGGTATTCTTTAACCTCTAAAGCCTATCGTGTATTTAATAAGAGAACTTTAGTAGTATAAGAGTCTATTCATGTTGTATTTGATGATAACCTCCTTCCGAGGAAGGAATCTTGTGATGATGATGATGTAGGAATCCTTGATGCCTTTGATGGAGGACAAACTTCAAAGGAGAATGAAATTCTATCTAAAGATGAGGATGCACAAGATCCACCTCTTGAAGCCTTGAAGAACTTGGCTCTTGAGGAAAAGGAAGTGAGCTACCCAGGTGAGTACAACTATGTCAAAGGTGGTGAAATCTTGGGTGATCCATCTAAGAGGGTAACAACTAGATCTTCTCTTAAACTCATGAATCATGTTGCTTGCATATGCATGTTATCATGATTTCAAGCGTTTCAAATGGATGTTAAAAGCGCATTTTTAAATGGTTTTATGAATGAAGAAGAGTATGTGGAACAAGCTCCTAGAGCTTGGTATGAAAGACTTTAAAATTTTTTGATTGAAAAAGGTTTTGAAAAAGGTAAGGTGGATACTACACTTTTCATAAAAAGGTATAAAGATGACATCTTAGTAGTACAAATATATGTTGATGATATTATTTTTGGATCTACTAATGAGTGTCATTGCAAAGAGTTTTCTAAGTTAATGCAAGGTGAATTCGAGATGAGCATGATGGGGGAGCTTTCATTATTTTTGGGACTCCAAATCAATCAAAAGAAGGATGTCACCTTCTTCAATCAAGCAAAGTACGTGAAAGATATGCATAAGAAGTTTCGATTGGAGCAAGAAAAGCCTCAAGCTACACCAATGAGCTCATCTACAAAGTATGAGAATGTTGAAGGAGGTAAGTGTGTTGACTCTAAGCTTTATCGCTCTATGTTTGGATCTTTGCTTTACCTTAGTGCAAGTAGACCAGATATATTGTTTAGTGTTTGCTTGTGTTCTAGGTTTCAAGCTAGTCCTAGAGAGTCTCACCTTATAACTGTTAAGAGAATCTTTAGGTACCATAGAGATACCCCTTGTCTAGGTCTTTTGGTACCCTAGAGACTCAACCTTCAACCTTCATGCTTATTCGGATACGGATTATGAGGGGTGTAAAATCGATAGGAAGAGTACTTCGGGAACATGTCAATTCTTAGGTAGTATGATCATATCTTGGTTCTCTAAGAAACAAAATAGTGTAGCTATATCTACCACCGAAGCCGAGTACATATCCTTAGGGAGTTGTTGTGCTCAAGTCCTTTAGATGAAGCAACAACTCTTAGATTAAGGTATTAAAGTTGAAACCATACCCCTTAAGTGTGATAACACTAGTGCCATATGCCTAACCAAAAATCCCATCCAGCACTCTAGAACCAAACATATAGAAATAAGACATCATTTCATTAGAGATCATGTCCTTAAAGAAGATGTTGCTATAGAGTTCGTTGACACCTTAAACCAACTAGCAGACATTTTTACCAAGCCTTTGGATAAGGAATGTTTTTGGTCCCTTAGGAGAGAGTTAGGTCTAACTAGCCTATCTTGACCTTTTAGGACCTTTTTATGCTTAAATTGCTTGATTTCTTGAAAAATGCCAGCTTATGTGTTTTTGCTCCTAATTTCATCCATGCTAATAGTTAGGGGGAGTATGCTTAGGTTTATACATGTCTTTCCTGCTCATTCATATCATTCATGCATCTAGGACTTCATGAAATTCATTTTTCTACAATATTAGAGCCTCATCTGCACCTCTAGGCCTAGATGTATCGAAACGGGTCAATTTGTTTCGATACAGGTGCATTAAAAGAGTGATCTATGACCAGGGTGTTTTGAAACGTTTTGCCTCTTCCAAGAAGTTTATCGAAACGAGTTTCGATACGGGTCAACACGTGAGATTTGATACGGTCAAAGTCGTATTGAAACTGTCAACATGACTCGAAACGACAGTCAACGTTTCGGTACGCACGTTTTGGAATGATCGTTCTTGTTCCAAAACGGCTCTGCAGACAGCTTTAAAAAGGGCCTTAAATGATAAATTTGCTTTTAAATTAAAACTCCAAAAACCCCTAAAAACACTAACCCAATTTTTCCTATAAAAACCCGCTCTAAACCTCATTTTTTCATCAAATCTTGAGGGCTTTTACTCACAAACTCAAGTCTAAGTAAGCTTCAACAATTTTGTACAAGTTCTTCCATTCATCCATCCAAAATCCCTATTTAAGGTATATTTTCATTTTTTTTCTTTTTCCTTTGATTTTATTCGAATTTTAGGTTAGAAAACATTAATTTTGTATAGATTATATGTTTTGCAACTTGGGTTTTTTCAAACTTCTAAAAAATTTCAAAATCTTAAAATTTTTTGTTCGAACATATTAATTTTTACTCGTATTTTTTCTTCTTTGTTTTCATATTTTTTTGTATATATTGTTCTTAAAAGTGTTGTTCCTTAAAACTTAAATGGGATTTGTCATTGGATTGAATAAAGGATGTTCATGCATACACTTAGATTTTTAAAATTGCTTGCTTTATGTTATCAGGAATTTTTCATGGACAACTTTAACAAAAAACGCAAGACGTCTCAAACGGGTGAAGCCTCAAACCAAGCCAATATTCGTCCTAACCTCACCCAACTTTTTCTCAAGAGTCTTCGAACTCAAGAGATGAAGGATCGGTTCTCTTTCGTAATGGATATAGCCGTTCGTCGAGAGCGTGTTGTTGATATCCCGTTCCTTGACTCCGAGCGTTTTGCTTTCCGCTATCTAGAGTGTTTGCAAGAATGGAACTTAATGGCTTTCTTGAACATACCGGATATTACCTACAAGCACATGGTCCTCCTTTTCAACTCAAATGCTGTGCTCATTGATAATGAAGATCACACCGAGGTGATTAGCATTGAGTCGTATATCTTGGGGAAGAGGTTCATTATTGTAACACCCCAATTTTGAGCTTAGAAGTTTAAGGTCTGAACTGAACCGGTCTGTGAAGCGGTTCGAATATAAAAGTAGGTTTTAGGGAAAGCCTAGTTCGGGATGCTTTAAAATATAGAAAAATATTTAAAAATCCTCATTTAATAAATATAAGAGAGTGGTGAAATCAATTTTTCAAAAATAGGTTTGGAAATACTACATTTCGGTGTAGTGACCAAAATGCGATTTTTGCAAAGTTTAGTAGTGACTGTTTTGTAAAGGATTGAAACTTTGAATCTTTAAGGAGCTAATTTACCCAAAATGTTTTCTCCAGATTTTTCCTTAATTTGGGTGATTTAATTAATGTTTAAATTAAATAAAAGAAAAGGAAAACTACTTTTTGGATTTTCATAACTACCTCTTCCTAATTTTCTCTCATTCCTTTTTCTCTCAAATTCTCGTCATCCAAACACATTTTCTCCAGCAAAATTCACATTGATCTTCACTTCAAATAATGATATTTCTATCATCTATTGGTTCCTAATCAATCTTGCATCAAATCCTTTTGATTTCCACATTGAATTTTCATGGAATTTGGCCCAAATCAATGAGAAATCATCATTTAAGGTAAGATTGTTCTTCTCCTCTAAATACTCAGTTCTTTACTGAAATTCCTAAGTTGTCAATCCTTTATTAAAGTTTTATAAATAGTTTTAATATTAGAAACAAGATTTTGGCTTAAAACTCATGATTTTGGAAGAGATCTTGAAGAATTTCATTGTAATTGATTGAGCTCTGTTTTAAGATAGTTCTCTAATGTATTTTGGATGTTAAATGATGTTAGGAATGTGGTTTTATCAATCCAATCCCGAATAGGTTGTATTTCCTAAGTTTTTGCTTATGAAAATGGTGGTTTTGGGGTGATTTTGGTGTTCTGCTATAGCTGGAGGTATAAGGTTGATGTTAGGGTTGTTTATGATGTTGATTGATGTTTAGAAATGGCTAGAAGTGATGGATCTTTGCTGGGTTATGTTTTGGAAGAGTTTGGAGGTGATTTCGGTTGTGTTTGGTAGCCGAAATGTTGGGTTTAGGTAGAGCATCGAGTTTTAGAGTGTTGGCAGAAGATTTCAATGCATGATGATGCATTAATCCTCTGCTTTGATGTGTCTAAAATAGGGAGACATCTTCGGACACTTTTGGAGTTCATCCGGAAGCTTAATTGGCGTTTTGGCAAGCTAGCGAATCGAAATTAGTGAGTGGAGATGGTTTTCCAGCTTTGAAACGATTATTAGGAGGTTTTGGGAGCTTAGTTTAAGTCTAAACAACTTAGCTAAGCTCAAGAGTAAGTTTTCGGAAAAACTCCTTCGGATGTGCTATGTTATGGTTTGATGCATTGGTTATGAAATGCATGTTTAATTACTTTTTTGAAAGCATATTTTATCATGATTAATGCTGGTTTTGAAAGCCATGTATTGAAGGATGCTCAAGGTAAGAGATCCTTGGTTTGACATGTTGTTAATAAGGTTATGATGCATGGAAACGCATGATGATAAGTGGCTTTGATTAATGCTTTAAAACAGTGAATTGATGATGGTATTTGATGTAAGTGATGAAATGGTTTTAAAGTACTGGAATCGGATATAGTTAGCCGACTATAGGATTGGGTGCAACGTAAGTAAAGTCGCCTTGGATGTTGAGGGGTTGTGATTGTACCATAAACTCCATCTAAGTACCCTAACGATTGAGGTAAGATCACAACGGTGGTTGTAAATTCCGTGTGTGGATCTTGTATTATGTGTCCCTTACTCTCGTTAGTGGAATTATACAACTACCGATGAGTGGTGTTGAGGGGTTGTGATTGTACCGTTATACTCCACCACATGTGTCACATCAATGGAGGGATTACTCTTGAGTGTGAACCTTGTGTAGTCTGGTAGTGTGTATGAAGTGTGTGGGACAATGCTTGTAATCCGCGTATCCGATTGTGTTTTGTGTTGAAATGGTTATGAACTATCACTTGAAAGCCAATATAATGTATTTGAATGTAACGAAACATTAGATGCTTGAAAAGGATGCAAGGTAGCATGAGAAAGAGATGTGCATGTGGTTTAAAAGCTTAGATGAAAGTGTTTTCTAAAAATGCATTGTTGTATTAGTTTTGTTTAGAGCATGCCTCACTAAGCATTTGTGCTTACGCTCTCTTTTACCAATAATACAAATAATTGAGGTGCTTTGGGCATCAAGGAAGCTAAGTTCATCCAAGGAAGTCCAAGCTCACGTATGGTGAAGTTTTCTTACACTATTAGTTTTGATAAATTGGCAATTGGAACCTAAGATTTGTTTTGGGAGATGTGTTGAACTCCCTAAGGTTGTGGCATGTTTGCCTTGTTGGTTTGAATTGTAAATGGCCTTTAAATGCTTGATTTGAAGTTTCTTTGCCCTTTTGGTTTTGATAATAGGAAGCATGCCTCTAGTCTTGTGAAATTTCATGTTTGATGATATGAATGTGTTAAGGTGTCCTAAACATGTACCATTTATGTATGATGACTTGTTGACATGATTAGGGAGTCATTAGATGGTGTTTGAATGGGTTTATGCATGGAAAACCAGCTTTTCCTGCTGTTTCTGGGCAATCCGTATCGAAACACCCCTAGTGTTTTGAAACGGGGGCTTGAAATGGCCTTCGTGTTTCGAAACGGTAAGGGCTGTTTCGAAACAAATTGGCTACTGGAATGCCCCGTTTCGGAACCAGTCTCGAACCAACCCGCGTTTCGGAACGGTCAACGCCGTTTCGGTCCTCGTTCCAATACAGCAGGTGAATGTTTCGAAACAGGTGACCGTTGGGCACTAATTTGAATGGTGCTGAAGTTTGCAAGCTTACATTTTAGTCCCGAAAGTTGAGTTTGCAATTGTATGAGTTTGAGATGTCCAATTAAGGTGAAATTTGGCAGAGAAGCATGTAACATGACTAATTTCATATTGGTAACATAATTTACATTTTGGTCCCTATTCTTGTAATAAGTGCAATTGAGTCCCTGTTTGTTATCCGATCGCTGTGCCTTTCTTAAATAAGTTTTATGGGAACTCACTTAGGGTTAATGTGCATTTAGACAAGATTAAAAAGAAAAAAAGGGTTGTGAATCAAGGTTAACTTTCGGGTTGACTTTGGTTTTCCCCGTGTAATCTTTGTAGTTCGGGTCAACCGTCTAGGTCGGGCTAAGGGGGTTACATTTGGTGGTATCAAAGCTTGGTTCTCGTGTAATTGTGAATTGTTATGTGGGTGATGTATGTGTCTTTGCATGATGAGCCTTTTAGGTGAAAAAATGTTTTATGAATCGTGATGCATGGTTGCAATTGTGATGTTATGCTATGTTGAAGCGTGTTAGAGGAACCATTGCCATATAAAAACTAATGAAAGAAATTGTTTTTGGAAAAATGAGCTTGAGTACTTGGATTACTTACCTCATTGAGCCTAATTGTGTTTATTACATTTGTGTCAGTGCATTGTTTTCTTTGTAAATGGGGTCACGTAGAGAAACAAGGATTAATACAAGAGCTATGGATCAGAATGAGAATGAGGAGAATGCTAAGAATGTTGTGGATTTACCTCCCCCTCCTGGTGGTGGACCACCTGGTGGTGATGGTGGTGCTGGAGCTGGTAATGCTGGTGGTGATGGTGGTGCTTGACCTGAAGGTATACAGGGGCAAGCTACTCCTGACATGAATGTGTTGATTCAGGCTATTGCTGGAGCCTTTCAGGCAGCGGTAGCTGGAGCTCATGGAGTTGCGCATCAGGATGATGCTAATGTGAGATTGCCTGTAGAACGCCTTCGCAATCTGGGAGGGACTGAGTTCAACGGTTTGTCTCCGGAGGGATCTGAGTCTTGGTTGGAAAGCACCAAGAGGATTTTGGGGCAAATGAACTGCAATAATGTGCAGAAGTTGGGTTCTGTGGTGTCACTGTTGTAAGGTGATGCTTATACGTGGTGGATGACCACTATCTCTGGAATGGAGAACAATGATGTAACTTGGACGTTTTTCCTGAATGCGTTCAAGCGGAAGTATCTGGGTGTGCGATACCTAGATGAGAAGAAAAGAGAATTATGGCTCTTGTGCAAGGCAACATGACGGTAGCTGAGTATGAGATCCAGTTTGTCCGCCTTAGTCAGTATGCACCTGAGCTAATCCCTGATGAGTGGGAGAGGTGTGAACGTTTCCGTTATGGATTGGTGACGGACGTGAAGACATATATGCTTTTGACTGATTATACCGATTTTGATGTGCTTGTGTGTCGAGCGAAGGATATCAAGCAAAACTTGGGTTTGTCTTCCAGAGGCGTTAGTTCCGGCTCGATAAAAAGAGTCATTGATCATAGTTCTAGTGGTGGACGGAACAAGAGAGGACGAGATAGGAGGTATCAGTCTACTGCTAGGCATGGTAGTGGAGGACATGGTACGGCTCTTCAGGGAGATAGGATGAGGGTTGATCAAAACATGTGCTGGACGTGTGGAGCTCGTGGCCATTTGAGGCGAGATTGTCCTCGAGCAGCGAGGGAGGTTCAAGCTCATGTTGCAGTGACAGATAACTCATGTTTGAATTGTGGTTCGGCAGACCACATGAGGAGAGAGTGTCCTTTTTTGGCCAGTGGTGGTCAGGGACGTGCTCCTGGGGTACTTGCACCTCAGAGAGGTCGTGGGCGCGGCCGTGGTAACTTTCACCGTAGAGATGATGGTGGGTGGAATGTAGCGCATGTTATGGTCGTTCAACCTGAGGGTGGTGGCCAGGGTCGAGTTTATGCTAAGCGTGAGGGAAGGAATGATACGGATGTGATTGCAGGTACTTTTACTTTGCAATCCTTATCATTACTTTCTTTGATTGATTCTGGATCTACACACTCATACATATTGCGTGAACATGCTCAAATGCTTTGTTTACATGTTGAGTCTTTGGATGTTGGTATGCGTGTGACTAGTTCCTTTGGTGAGACAGTTGTAACACGAAAGTTGTATAGGAGATGTCCTTTGAAAGTGCAAAACCATGTTTTTCTTGTTGATCTCATGGAGTTGACGTTCTATGGCTTTGATGTAATCCTTGGTATGGATTGGCTAGTGGAGCATAGAGCGGTGGTGGATTTTGAAAGCAAGCGAGTTTCGTTGAAACTTGCGGATGATTACGAAGTAGTGGTGGTTGGTGAGAATGTGAAGTTTCTTGCCAATATGGTGTCTACGTTGGAAGCAAGTCGGATGTTGAGGCAGGGTTGCGAGGCTTACCTAGCTTTTGTGATGAACCCTAGTTCAAAGGAGTTGCGTGTTCAGGATATCAGAATCGTACGAGAGTTTCATGGAGTATTTTCGGAGGAATTACCTGGATTGCCTCCTAGCCGAGAGGTGGAGTTTGTAATTGAGTTGTATGAAAACACAACTCCAGTGTCCATTGCTCCTTATCGCATTGCACCTAAGGATTTGAAGGAATTGAAGACGCATCTTCAGGAGTTGCTTGACCGTGGCTTCATCCGGCCAAGAGTGTCACCTTGGGGTGCACCGGTCTTATGTGTGAAGAAGAAGGATGGCACTATGAGAATGTGCATTGATTAACGTCAGCTGAATAAGTTGACTATCAAGAATCGATATCCTTTGCCGAGGATTGATGATCTTTTTGATCAATTTCGCGGAGCGGATGTGTTCTTCAAGATTGACTTAAGGTCAGGGTACTACCAGCTTAAGTTGAAAGATGTGGATGTGCCAAAAACAACCTTTAGAACGAGGTATGGGCATTATGAGTTCCTTGTAATGCCATTTGGCTTAACGAATGCTCCTGCAGCTTTTATGGACATGATGAATAGAGTATTCCATGAATACTTGGACAGGTTTGTTGTGGAGTTCATTGACGATATCCTTGTGTACTCTCGTACTAAGGAGGAGCATGAAGATCATTTGAGGATTGTGTTGCAGGCGCTGTTGGAAAATCAGCTTTATGCTAAGTTGATCAAGTGCGAATTCTGGCTTAAGGAAGTTGTTTTCCTTGGTCATGTGGTTTCTGCTGAGGGGATTCGTGTTGATCCTCAGAAGGTTGAGGCGATGATGAATTGGAAGCCTCCTAAGTCTGTTCATGAAGTCCGTAGTTTCCTTGGGTTGGCAGGATATTATCAGAGGTTTGTGGATGGATTCTCAAAGATTGCTGCCCCTCTGACAAAGTTGTTGCAAAAGGATGTTAAATATGAGTGGACGGAAGTGAGACAACAAGTAATTTCCTTACCTTTTTCCTCCAAGTAAATTTCGAGGACGAAATTTCTTAATAGGGGGAGAGTTGTAACACCACAATTTTGGGCTTAGAAGTTTTAGGGAAAGCCTAGTTCGGGATGCTTTAAAAATATAGAAAAATATTTAAAAATCCTCATTTAATATATATAAGAGAGTGGTGAAATTTACAAAATTAGGTTAGGAAATACTACATTTCAGTGTAGTGACCAAAATGCGATTTTTGCAAAGTTTAGTAGTGATTGTTTTTCTAAAGGATTGAAACTTTGAATCTTTAAGGAGCTCATTTACCCAACATGTTTTCTCCAGATTTTTCCTTAATTTGGGTGATTTAATTAATGTTTTAATTAAATAAAAGAAAAGGAAAACTACTTTTTGGATTTTCATAACTACATTTTCCTAATTTTCTCTCATTCATTTTCTCTCTCAAAATCCCATCATCCAAACACATTTTCTCCAGAAAAATTCACATTGATCTTCACTTCAATTGATGAGATTTCTATCATCTATTGGTTCCTAATCAATCTTGCATCAAATCCTTTTGATTTCCACATTGAATTTTCATGAATTTGGACCAAATTAAGGAGAAATCTTCATTTAGAGGTAAGATTGTTCTTCTCCTCTAAATACTTTGTTCTTTACTGAAATTCCCAAGTTGTCAATCCTTTTTTAAAGTTTTATAAATGGTTTTAATATTAGAAACAAGATTTTGGCTTAAAACTCAAGATTTTGGAAGAGATCTTGAAGAATTTCGTTGTAATTGATTGAGATCTGTTTTGAGAAAGTTCTCTAATGTATTTTGGATGTTAAATGATGTTAGGAATGAGGTTTTGTCAATCCAATCCCGAATAGGTTGTATTTCCTATGTTTTTGCTTATGAAAATGGTGGTTTTGGGGTGATTTTAATGTTCTACTATAGCTGGAGGTATAGGGTTGAGGTTAGGGTTGTTTTTTATGTTGATTGATGTTTAGAAATGGTTAGAAGTGATGGATCTTGGCTGGGTTATGTTTTGGAAGAGTTTAGAGGTGATTTCAGTTGTGTTTGGTAGCCGAAATGTTGGGTTTAGGTAGAGCAGCGAGTTTTAGAGTGTTGGCTGAAGATTTCAATGCATGATGATGCATTAATCCTCTGTTTTGATGTGTCTAAAACAGGGGAGACATCTTTGGACACTTTTGGAGTTGATCCGGAAGCTTAATTGGCATTTCAGCAAGCTAGCAAAACGAAATTAGTGAGTTGAGATGATTTTCCAGCTTTGAAACGACTATTTGGAGGTTTTGGGAGCTTAGTTTAAGTCTAAAAAACTTAGCTAAGCTCAAGAGTAAGTTTTCGGAAAAACTCCTTCGGGTGTGCTATGTTATGGTTTGATGCATTGGTTATGAAATGCATGTTTAATTACTGTTTTGAAAGCATATTTTATCATGATTAATGATGGTTTTGAAAGCCATGTATTGAAGGATACTCAAGGTAAGAGATCCTTGGTTTGACATGTTGTTAATAAGGTTATGATGCATGGAAACACATGATGATAAGTGGCTTTGATTAATGCTTTAAAACAATGAATTGATGTTGGTATTTGATATATATTGGCAAGTGATGAAATGGTTTTAAAGTACTTGAATCAGATAGAGTTAGCCGGCTATAGTACTGGGTGCACCGTAAGTAAAGTCGCCTTAGATGTTGAGGGGTTGTGATTGTACCGTAAACTCCATCCAAGTACCCTAACGATTGAGGTAAGATCACAACGGTGGTTGTAAATTCCGTGTGTGGATCTTGTATTATGTGTCCCTTACTCTAGTTAGTGGAATTATTCAACTACCGATGAGTGGTGTTGAGGGGTTGTGATTGTACCGTTATACTCCACCACGGGTGTCACATCAATGGAGGGATTACTCTTGAGTATGAACCTTGTGTAGTCCGGTAGTGTGTATGAAGCGTGTGGGACAACGCTTGTAATCCGCGTATCCGATTGTGTTTTTTGTTGAAATGTTTATGAACTATCACTTGAAAGCCAATATAATGTATTTGAATGTAACGAAGCATTAGATGCTTGAAAAGGATGCAAGGTAGCATGGGAAAGAGATGTGCATGTGGTTTAAAAGCTTTGATCAAAGTGTTTTCTAAAAATGCATTGTTGTATTGGTTCTGTTTAGAGCATGCCTCACTAAGCATTTGTGCTTACGCTCTCTTTGATGATATGAATGCGTTAGGGTGTCCTAAACATGTACCATTTATGTATGATGACTTGTTGAACTGATTAGGGAGTCATTAGATGGTGTTTGAATGGGTTTATGCATGAAAAACGAGCTTTTTCTGCTATTTCTGGGCAATTCGTATCGAAACATCCCCTAGTGTTTCAAAACGGGGGCCTGAAATGGTCTTCGTGTTTCGAAACGGTAAGTGCTGTTTCGAAACGAATTGGCTACTGGAATGCCCCGTTTCGGAACCAGTCTCGGAACCAACCCGCATTTCGGAACGGTCAACGCCGTTTCAGTCCTCGTTCCGATACAGTAGGTGAACGTTTCGAAACATGTGACCGTTGGGCAATGATTTGAATGGTGTTGAAGTTTGCAAGCTTACATTTTAGTCCCGAAAGTTGAGTTTGCAATTTTATGAGTTTGATATGTCCAATTAAGGTGAAATTTGGCAGGGAAGCATGTAACATGACTAATTTCATATTGGTAACATAAAAATCAGTAAAGACCCTTTAATTTACAGAATTTACATTTTGGTCCCTATTCTTGTAATAAGTGCAATTGAGTCCCTGTTTGTTATCCGATCGTTGTGCCTTTCATAAATAAGTTTTATGGGAACTCACTTAGGGTTAATGTGCATTTAGACAAGATTAAAAAGAAAAAAAGGGTTGTGAATCGAGGTTGAGTTTCGGGTTGACTTTGGTTTTCCCTGTGTAATCTTCGTAGTTCGAGTCAACCGTCTAGGCCGGGCTAAGGGGGTTACAATTACCAACATGCCCTTTTTTAGAGACTACTCTTGGGCTCACAAATGAAGGTATTGCGGATGAGAACCACTTTGGTGCTCACATCGGCTCCGTTCTTTCTTTGGATGCTCATGAGCGGTTTCTTCACTTGATGATTTCATGGTTCATCCACCCTTCCGGAGGTAAATTCTCTCATATTCGTCAAGTTGATTATTTTTGGCTACAGTGCTTTCGTCTAGGAGAACGGTCGAATCTTGTCAAAATTATGTTTGCCGAGATGGTCCACAATGTGAAGATTCATGAAACCGAAGCTCTTACTTCTTTCACTTCTGGGACTGTCTTAAGCTATCTCTTTGGTACCCTTAACTTTGATTGCTCCTATGATTCTCCGAAACCCCGCAAGAACAAGATTGGTGAATCTTCTCTACATAAGTTCGGGTTCCACTACTCGCTTGGCAAATGGGAACGTGTTGATAGGCATGTCCATCCACCTCAAGTTGAGCCCCCACCTCAAGCTCTGGGTCCTAACAGTGAAGCTCTTATGGCTTTCCTCACCGAGCGGCTCAACACGATGGATACAAACATAGCTTCGGGACTTGGTGTTATCAATACCCGTTTGCAATCCATGGCGAATCGTCTCACCACTCTTGAGAATCAACAAACATCGATGGACTTGTCATTCTCTACCTTCTATGGTCAATGGATGACCTTTCGTCGTGCTCAGGCTAAAAACGATGATGATTCTTCGGATGTTGATGGTGACGATGATGACGAGACTTAGGGTCTTCATTGCATATCATATTAGTTTATCATATTAGGATTAAGTTTGCACCTTCTTTATTTTATTTATGCTTTATGAACCTATGCTTTGATTGCTTTGTTTGGGATTGAGCTTAAACTATAATGCTTTAAGTTTTTATGTTTGGTTATTAGAACTTTATGAATCTATATTATGTTGTTTGGTCTATTGCTTTTAACCTTGTTTCTTCTCTTGACGAGCCTTGTTTATTATTCTTTTTGATCTAACAAAAAGGGGGAGAAGTAATATAAGAGCCAATTTTTTAAAGTCGGTTTTGAGTTTTAAAACTTGAATTTTAAATCTTTTCAAAACTTTAAAACCCATCTTAAATTGAGGGGGAGTTAGAACGTCTTCAAGATTTCAAAACTCTTAAAAATTCTAACTTGGTTTTGTTATATCAAAAAGGGGGAGATTGTGAAACCAATAAATTGATTTTGATATAACAAAGGATTTAAGGACTTTGTAACCCCCGTAGCCCGGTCTAGACGGTTGACCCGAACTACGAAGATTACACGGGGAAAACCAAAGTCAACCCGAAAGTCAACCTTGATTAACGACCCTTTTTTTTCTTTTTAATCTTGTCTAGATGCACATTAACCTTAAGTGTGATCATACAAACAACATATCAAAAGATCACAAACATCAGAGATCAAACAGGGACCCAATTGAACAAATTACAACTTTAGGGACCAAATTGTAAATTCTGATAAATTAAGGGACTTAGCCCAAATTAAAGTTACCATCTTGAAATTAGTCAGGTTTCATGCTTCTCTGTGAAATTTCAGCTCAAACGGACATTCCAAACTCATACAATTGATCAGACAAGATTCAGGACCAAAACGTAAACAAAACGAAACATCCAAAGATACTTTTAACTGATTTTAACGGTCGGGTATCGATACGCCACGTGTCGTATCGATACTCGGGGAAGGCAGTAACCAAACTCTAGCAACGGTATCGGTACGAGTTACCCCGTATCGATACGGCCATCATACGGTATCGGTACCTGTTCAACCGTACCGATACGCCTGGGCAGGAATGAGCATATTTGGCTCAGGCGTATCGATACGCAAGCCCGAGTACCGATACCCCTGCCTGATTTCGACTCAAAAACCACAACAATCATACTTCAAACTCCAAATTAACATCACCAAACCATAACACTTAATCATACAACATGCAAGAACCATAATTGCATCAACGATTCAACATTTAAGCATCATATGTGAAAAGCCCCAAATCATATAGCATGCTTCCTACTTAAGCTACCATTCAAGCAATAAACCTTCATAAGCAAGCAATATAAATTCAATCCAAAAACCAGCAATTCAAACAATCATTTAACATCCATAGGGAGTCTCAAACACCTCCCAAAACATACACATTGGTCCCCCATTGCCAAAAACATACAAAAGCTAAAACACTTATAAAACCTTCATACATTGAGCTTTACTTGTACTTGTTTGCTTGCCTCCTCTTGCTGCCCTCAATGCACTCTAATGCTCTGCATTATTGAATCAAGAAAACGAGAGAGCGTAAGCCAAAGCTTAGTGAGGAGTGCTCTTTAAAAACCATTCAATAATGCATTTAAAACCATTTGTAAATCATGCTTGTAAACAACCTTTACACATGCTCAAAGCATACTTTAAATCAAGCAATAACATGCTTCCACATTTCATTTAAACTAGCATCTCATGCTTCAACATAAACATTAAATCATGCATCTCATGCATCTCATGTACAATACATGTCATATTGGCTCAAGTGATACATTTCATTTATGAAATCAAGTTCAACAACTTTCCCCAAGGACTTTTAAACACCTTGGACCCCAAGGACTTTTAAACACCTTGGCCATGGACTTTTAAACACCATGAATAAGGACCACACAAGGACTTTTAACCACCTTTGTGTCCGTAGCTTGAATTACCCCAAGGACTTTTAAACACCTTGGCCCCAAGGACTTTTAAACACCTTGGCCCCATGGACTTTTAACCACCATGGAAAGGAGCACCTAAGGACTTTTAACCACCTTAGAGTCCGCAACAAGATTCATCCAAGGACTTTTAACCACCTTGATGATCTTAGGTAACAAGGCTCACTCAAGGACTTTTAACCACCTTAGTGACCTTCACTTTTACAAACCATCACTTGCCAATACACACTTTATACAACATATAATCCACTGTTTTAAAGCATTTAAACCAAGCCATTTCATCATGCATTTCAAAGCATTAAATCATCATTTAACAATGCATAAAACAAGGTACTCTTACCTAGAGACACCTTCAACACATGGCTTAAAACATCAGCATGAATCATGCTAAATCATCAGCAATTAACATGCTAAAACATGCTTTCCAAAACAGTAGCAAATCATGCAAAATCATCATTTCACATTTCAACAAAACATGGCCACCACTTTAAGAGAGTAATCCGAAAACTTACACTTGAGCTTAGCAAAGTTGTATAGACTTATACTAAGCTCCCAAAACCTTCAACCTTTGGTTTAAAAGCTGAAAATCCATTTTCACTCACCGATTACCAAACAAGCCTAGCCAACAAGCTTTCCAAGCTTCCGAAACCTTCCGAAAACACCTCCAAAGCTCAGGGATCAACCTCCCCTGTTTCAAGCACATAAAAACAGAACATTAATGCATCCTTATGCATTAAAACACCAGCAACATCAACACAACTCGCTGCTCATCACAAATCTAACAATTTGGCTACCAAACACAACCGAAATCATCTCCAAACACTTCCAAAACTTAACCCAGCCAAGATCCATCACTTCTAACCATTTTTATACATCACATAACATGCAAAAAGATCACAACCACGTCCTTATACCTCCAGGTATAATAGATCACCAATTACACTCCAAAAACAACCAAAAACTCAAGCCAAACTTAGGAAATTCAACCTATCCGGGATTGCATTGATTAAACCTCAACTTCTAATCATTTTAGCATTCATTTAACATCAATTTAACACCTCAAAACCCTGTTTAAACAGATCACACGAAATTTTCACCAAAAACACCAAATCTTGCATTTTAGCCAAAAATCAAGATCTCAATTGAAAAGCCTTTAATAAAACATGAATCAAGGATTGAGAACTTAGGAATTTCAGTAAAGAACTGATAGTTTAGAGGAGAAGGACGTTCTTACCTCCAAACTTGAATTTCTCCATTTTAGAGCCAAAATGCTTGATGAATCAACTTGTAAATTGTGAGGTTTTGATGATGAGATGATTAGAAATCCAATGAGAGTTGAAATGAGAGATTAAGAAGTCAAAATCAGAGAAAGAAATCTGAGGAAATCTTGTTTGGGTAGAGAGAAAATGAGAGAAAAGAGAATTTGAGAGAAAATAGAAAAATTAGTTAAGAATTGGTTAAAATGATTTCCCTCTCTTTTCTTAATCTTTAAAATCAGATTTTAGACTTAAAATATCTTAGAAAAATCTGGAGAAATCCTTTTTGGAATAATAGCTCCTTAAAGATTCAAAGTTTCAATCCATTATAAAACTGTCCCGCAACTTTCAAAAATTACATTTTGGTCACTAGCCATAATGTCAACCTTCCGAACCTCATTTTCCAAAATTGATTTCACAGTTCACTTTTATATATTAAAAGATGATTTTAGAATATTTTTCCATATTTTTAATGCAACCCGAACTAGGTTTTCCTAAATTCCCTCTTATATATTCGATCAGCACTTTGACTGACCCGGTCAACGCCAAAACTTCCAAGCCCAAAACCGGGGCGTTACAACTCTCCCCCCCTTAAGAAATTTCGTCCTCGAAATTTACCTGAAGGAAAGAGATAAGGAAACTGCTTCAGCATATCCTCCTTCCGCTCCCACGTGGCTTCCTCAACACCGCGATGCTTCCACAGCACCTTCACCAACTCAATGGTCTTGCCACGAAGAATCTTGCTATCTGAATCCAGAATCTTCACCGGTTCCTCATCATAGGTCAAATCCGGATTCAATTCCACCTCCTCCACAGGCAACACATGCGAAGGATCAGATCGATACCTCCGGAGCATAGAAACATGGAACACATCATGAATCTTCTCCAGCTCCTGAGGTAACCTCAACCGATACGCAACAGGACCAACACGCTCAAGAACCTCATACGGTCCAATGTATCTAGGGCTCAGCTTACCCTTCCGCCCAAACCTCATCACCTTCTTCCAAGGCGAAACCTTCAAGAACACGCGATCACCCACCGCAAACTCTATCTCCCTACGCTTCAAATCCGCGTAAGACTTCTGCCGATCAGAAGCAGCCTTCAACCGCTCACAAATGAGCTTCACTTTCTCGGTGGTACCTTTCAACAAAGCAGGCATCGAAACCAACTTTTGACCAGTTTCAGCCCAACACAGAGGAGTCCTACACTTCCTCCCATACAGAGCCTCATAAGGTGCCATCTGTATACTTGCCTGAAAACTGTTGTTGTAAGCGAACTCAACCAAAGGCAGATGCTTCTCCCAAGAACCTTGGAACTCTATCACGCAGCATCTCAACATATCCTCCAAAATCTGAATAACTCGCTCAGACTGGCCATCCGACTGGGGATGATAGGATGTACTGAAATGCAACCTTGTACCCAGAGCTTGATGCAAACACTGCCAAAAACGCGACGTGAACCTCGGATCCCTATCCGACACGATCGACTTAGGCACACCATGCAACCTCAGCAACGTACAGCTCTGCCAGCTTATCCAAAGAAAACGTAGTATGCACAGGCAAGAAATGTGCACACTTCGTCAGGCGATCCACAATCACCCAAACAGAATTCTTCTTCGACGGAGACAAAGGCAAACCAGATACAAAATCCATGGTAACCCTCTCCCACTTCCATTCAGGGATTTTCAACGGTTGCAACAAACTAGAAGGAACCTGATGTTCAGCCTTAATGCGCTGACACACCAAACACTTGCTCACGAACTCTGCCACATGTAACCCCAAATGTACTCATCACGAAGATCGCGATACATCTTTGTACTACCAGGATGCATAGCAAAAGGACTACTATGACCTTCAGCTAGAATAGCATGCCTCAACTCAGCATCTGCAGGCACTACTATCCGATTACCAAAACACAACACCCCATCCTCATTAAAACAGAAATCCGAAGGTCTACCCTCCGCGATATCCTGAACATGAGACACCAAGGAATCATCCAACAACTGCTTATCCTTGATCAACTGAACCAACGAAGGTTTCACTTGCAACTCAGCAACAAGACCACCATCCTGCGATATACTCAAGCTAGCAAACATAGCTCTCAGCTCAACAGCTACCTTTCTACTCAAGGCATCCGCAACAACATTGGCCTTTCTAGGATGATACTCTATCGTCAGATCATAATCCTTGAGCAACTCCAACCAACGTCGCTGCCTGAGATTCAACTCCTTCTGAGACATCAGATACCTCAAACTCTTGTGATCCGTGTACACCGTACACTTCTCACCATACAGATAATGCCTCCAGATCTTCAGAGCAAAAACCACTGCAGCCAGCTCAATATCATGCGTAGGATAATTGCGCTCATGCACCTTCAACTGCCGCGACGCATAAGCCACAACCTTACCCTCTTGCATCAGCACACACCCCAAACCAACATAGGATGCATCACTGTAGACTACAAACTCTTTCCCCGATTCAGGCTGAATCAAGATAGGAGCTTGCGTCAAAGCCAACTTCAGCTTCTCAAAAGCTTGCTGTCTCGCTTCTGTCCACTCATACTTAACATCTTTCTGCAGCAACTTCGTCAAAGGAGCAGCAATCTTGGAAAAACCATCCACAAACCTTCGGTAGTATCCTGCCAAACCAAGGAAACTACGAACCTCCTGAACAGACTTAGGAACTTTCCAGTTCATCACCGCTTCAATCTTCTGAGGATCAACACGAATCCCCTCAGCTGAGACCACATGCCCAAGAAAAACAACCTCTCTAAGCCAAAACTCACACTTGCTCAACTTAGCATAAAGCTGATTCTCCAACAAAGCTTGCAACACAACCCTCAAATGCTCTTCGTGCTCTTCCTCAGTACGCGAGTACACAAGGATATCATCAATGAACACCACAACAAACTTGTCCAGGTATTCATGAAAAACACGATTCATCATGTCCATGAAAGCAGCAGGAGCATTTGTCAAACCAAACGGCATCACAAGGAACTCATAATGCCCATACCTTGTCCTGAAAGCTGTCTTAGGCACATCCACATCCTTCACCTTCAATTGATAATACCCTGACCTCAAGTCAATCTTAGAGAACACAGCAGCTCCCCGAAATTGATCAAAGAGATCATCAATCCTCGGCAAAGGATATCGATTCTTGATAGTCAACTTGTTCAGCTGACGGTAATCAATGCACATCCTCATCGTGCCATCTTTCTTCTTCACAAACAAGACAGGAGCACCCCAAGGCGAAACACTCGGCCGGATGAAACCACGATCAAGCAACTCTTGCAACTGCGTCTTCAGCTCCTTCAGCTCTTTAGGTGCCATTCTATAGGGAGTAATGGACACAGGAGTGGTATTCTCATACAGCTCAATACCAAACTCCACCTCGCGATTAGGAGGTAAACCAGGCAACTCCTCAGGAAAAACATCAGGAAACTCCTTCACAACCCTGATATCCTGCACCCTCAGCTCCTTCGAACTAGGATTCATCACAAAAGCCAGAAAAGCTTCACAACCTTGCCTCAGCATCCTGCTCGCCTCCAAGGTAGAAACAACATTGGCAAGAAACTTCACATTCTCACCAACAACCACCACTTCATAATCATCCGCAAGCCTAAGCGAAACCCGCTTATTCTCACAATCCATAACAGCACGATGCTTAGCAAGCCAATCCATACCAAGGATCACATCAAAACCATAAAAGGGCAACTCCATAAGATCAACAAGAAAGACATGCTCTTGAACAACCAAAGGACACCTTTTATAAAGCTTACGAGTCACAACAGTTTCACCAAAAGAACTAGTGACTCTAACACCAACATCCAAAGACTCAACAGGCAAACCAAGCAACTCAGCATGCTCACGAAGAATGTATGAATGCGTAGATCCAGAATCAATCAAAGAAAGCAATGACAAGGATTGCAAAGTAAAGGTACCTGCAATCACATCTGCATCATTCCTTCCTTCGCGCTGAGCATACACCCTCGCTTGGCCTCCACCCTCAGGTTGAATAGCCACAACATGAGCTACACCGCGCCCTCCTTCCTCTCGCCTCTGAAAATTACCACGGCCGCGACCACGACCTCTCTGCGGTGCTGCAACAACAGGAGCACGCTCTTGACCACCAGCCATCCTCGGACAATCACGTCTCAGATGATCAGCTGAACCACAATTCCAGCACTCATAACCAGCTGCTATCACAGGAGCTTGCACCTCCCTCCCAGCACGAGGACAGTCACGCCTCAAGTGACCACGGGAACCACAAATCCAACAAGCACTAGGGTCAGCTCTAGCATTGCCGCCCCTAGCAGGTGCACCTCCACCTCTCTTAGACGAGGACTGAAACCTCTGATCACGCCCTCTCTTGTTCCGTCCACCGGAACTATATTCAGCAGCTCTTTTCCCAGAACTAGCTCCAGCACCCTTAGCAGACAAACCCAGGTTCATCTCAATGTCTTTGGACCGACTAACCAACACATCGAAATCATTGTACTCAGCAGCTAACATATAGGTCTTAACCTCCGTCACCAAACCATAACGGAACCTTTCGCACCTTTCGCGCTCATCAGGTACCAACTCAGGTGCATACTGGCTAAGACGTACAAACTGTACCTCATACTCAGCCACACTCATGTTCCCTTGGGTCAGAGACATGAATTCACGCTTCTTTTCATCCAGATATCTAACTCCCAGATATCTCCTCTTGAACGCATGCTGAAAGAACGTCCATGTAACATCAGCATCAGCCATCCCAGAGATTGTGGTCGTCCACCACGTATAAGCATCACCTTGCAGCAGTGACACCACACATCCCAGCTTCTGCACATCAGTGCAACTCATTTGTCCCAAGACACGCTTGGTACTCTCCAACCATGCTTCAGACCTCTCAGCTGACATACCCCTAAACTCAGTCCCACCAAGACTGCGCAAACGTTCCAAGGGTAGTCTAGCACCAGCATCTCCCTGATGCCCAGCTCCTTGAGCTCCAGCTACTGCTGCTCGAAACGCACCCGCAATAGCTTGTACAAGCACAGACATGTCAGGTATCGCTTGCCCCTGACCAGCTTCAGGTCCTGCAGCTCCAGCACCAGCTGCCTCAGCTCCAGCTCTTTCCCTCTCCGCACCACCACCACCAGGTGGAGGAGGAGGTAACACAGCACTACCAGTGTGCTCATCATTCACATTCCCCTCTGGGGTCGTAGCTCTCGCGCTACTCCTTAACTCTCTACGTGGTGCCATACTTTACCATGCATAACAATACAAAATAAAACAAGTCAGGACCAGCAAGGTAAGCAAATTCCAAGTATTCAAGCTCAATTTCTTTCAAAAACAACATCATCCCTTTAGCTTTTGTTTGGCAATGAGTACCCTCATCATGCATCATCACAACATGCATCACATACACATCATCATCACAAATCACTGAACATGCTTTCACTCAACAAGCATACAAACCAAACCATGCTTCAATCATGCATACACACATTCCCAATTACTCGAGAACTCAGCTCTGATACCACCAAATGTAACCCCCGTAGCCCGGTCTAGACGGTTGACCCGAACTACGAAGATTACACGGGGAAAACCAAAGTCAACCCGAAAGTCAACCTTGATTAACGACCCTTTTTTTTCTTTTTAATCTTGTCTAGATGCACATTAACCTTAAGTGTGATCATACAAACAACATATCAAAAGATCACAAACATCAGAGATCAAACAGGGACCCAATTGAACAAATTACAACTTTAGGGACCAAATTGTAAATTCTGATAAATTAAGGGACTTAGCACAAATTAAAGTTACCATCTTGAAATTAGTCAGGTTTCATGCTTCTCTGTGGAATTTCAGCTCAAACGGACATTCCAAACTCATACAATTGATCAGACAAGATTCAGGACCAAAACGTAAACAAAACGAAACATCCAAAGATACTTTTAACTGATTTTAACGGTCGGGTATCGATACGCCACGTGTCGTATCGATACTCGGGGAAGGCAGTAACCAAACTCTAGCAACGGTATCGGTACGAGTTACCCCGTATCGATACGGCCATCATACGGTATCGGTACCTGTTCAACCGTACCGATACGCCTGGGCAGGAATGAGCATATTTGGCTCAGGCGTATCGATACGCAAGCCCGAGTACCGATACCCCTGCCTGATTTCGACTCAAAAACCACAACAATCATACTTCAAACTCCAAATTAACATCACCAAACCATAACACTTAATCATACAACATGCAAGAACCATAATTGCATCAACGATTCAACATTTAAGCATCATATGTGAAAAGCCCCAAATCATATAGCATGCTTCCTACTTAAGCTACCATTCAAGCAATAAACCTTCATAAGCAAGCAATATAAATTCAATCCAAAAACCAGCAATTCAAACAATCATTTAACATCCATAGGGAGTCTCAAACACCTCCCAAAACATACACATTGGTCCCCCATTGCCAAAAACATACAAAAGCTAAAACACTTATAAAACCTTCATACATTGAGCTTTACTTGTACTTGTTTGCTTGCCTCCTCTTGCTGCCCTCAATGCACTCTAATGCTCTGCATTATTGAATCAAGAAAACGAGAGAGCGTAAGCCAAAGCTTAGTGAGGAGTGCTCTTTAAAAACCATTCAATAATGCATTTAAAACCATTTGTAAATCATGCTTGTAAACAACCTTTACACATGCTCAAAGCATACTTTAAATCAAGCAATAACATGCTTCCACATTTCATTTAAACTAGCATCTCATGCTTCAACATAAACATTAAATCATGCATCTCATGCATCTCATGTACAATACATGTCATATTGGCTCAAGTGATACATTTCATTTATGAAATCAAGTTCAACAACTTTCCCCAAGGACTTTTAAACACCTTGGACCCCAAGGACTTTTAAACACCTTGGCCATGGACTTTTAAACACCATGAATAAGGACCACACAAGGACTTTTAACCACCTTTGTGTCCGTAGCTTGAATTACCCCAAGGACTTTTAAACACCTTGGCCCCAAGGACTTTTAAACACCTTGGCCCCATGGACTTTTAACCACCATGGAAAGGAGCACCTAAGGACTTTTAACCACCTTAGAGTCCGCAACAAGATTCATCCAAGGACTTTTAACCACCTTGATGATCTTAGGTAAGAAGGCTCACTCAAGGACTTTTAACCACCTTAGTGACCTTCACTTTTACAAACCATCACTTGCCAATACACACTTTATACAACATATAATCCACTGTTTTAAAGCATTTAAACCAAGCCATTTCATCATGCATTTCAAAGCATTAAATCATCATTTAACAATGCATAAAACAAGGTACTCTTACCTAGAGACACCTTCAACACATGGCTTAAAACATCAGCATGAATCATGCTAAATCATCAGCAATTAACATGCTAAAACATGCTTTCCAAAACAGTAGCAAATCATGCAAAATCATCATTTCACATTTCAACAAAACATGGCCACCACTTTAAGAGAGTAATCCGAAAACTTACACTTGAGCTTAGCAAAGTTGTTTAGACTTATACTAAGCTCCCAAAACCTTCAACCTTTGGTTTAAAAGCTGAAAATCCATTTTCACTCACCGATTACCAAACAAGCCTAGCCAACAAGCTTTCCAAGCTTCCGAAACCTTCCGAAAACACCTCCAAAGCTCAGGGATCAACCTCCCCTGTTTCAAGCACATAAAAACAGAACATTAATGCATCCTTATGCATTAAAACACCAGCAACATCAACACAACTCGCTGCTCATCACAAATCTAACAATTTGGCTACCAAACACAACCGAAATCATCTCCAAACACTTCCAAAACTTAACCCAGCCAAGATCCATCACTTCTAACCATTTTTATACATCACATAACATGCAAAAAGATCACAACCACGTCCTTATACCTCCAGGTATAATAGATCACCAATTACACTCCAAAAACAACCAAAAACTCAAGCCAAACTTAGGAAATTCAACCTATCCGGGATTGCATTGATTAAACCTCAACTTCTAATCATTTTAGCATTCATTTAACATCAATTTAACACCTCAAAACCCTGCTTAAACAGATCACACGAAATTTTCACCAAAAACACCAAATCTTGCATTTTAGCCAAAAATCAAGATCTCAATTGAAAAGCCTTTAATAAAACATGAATCAAGGATTGAGAACTTAGGAATTTCAGTAAAGAACTGATAGTTTATAGGAGAAGGACGTTCTTACCTCCAAACTTGAATTTCTCCATTTTAGAGCCAAAATGCTTGATGAATCAACTTGTAAATTGTGAGGTTTTGATGATGAGATGATTAGAAATCCAATGAGAGTTGAAATGAGAGATTAAGAAGTCAAAATCAGAGAAAGAAATCTGAGGAAATCTTGTTTGGGTAGAGAGAAAATGAGAGAAAAGAGAATTTGAGAGAAAATAGAAAAATTAGTTAAGAATTGGTTAAAATGATTTCCCTCTCTTTTCTTAATCTTTAAAATCAGATTTTAGACTTAAAATATCTTAGAAAAATCTGGAGAAATCCTTTTTGGAATAATAGCTCCTTAAAGATTCAAAGTTTCAATCCTTTATAAAACTGTCCCGCAACTTTCAAAAATTACATTTTGGTCACTAGCCATAATGTCAACCTTCCGAACCTCATTTTCCAAAATTGATTTCACAGTTCACTTTTATATATTAAAAGATGATTTTAGAATATTTTTCCATATTTTTAATGCAACCCGAACTAGGTTTTCCTAAATTCCCTCTTATATATTCGATCAGCACTTTGACTGACCCGGTCAACGCCAAAACTTCCAAGCCCAAAACCGGGGCGTTACAGACTTAATTGAAAAAGAGAAAATGAATTTTTAAGTCCTTAAAACCTCTCTATGTGTTTAAAGAAAAATTTATAAGTCAAAACCTCAACTTGTCAAATATTTCCTAAGTGTTTACCAAGTCAAAACAATGATTTTCGAGTCACTGTTTCGGAACGGCCTTTGGGCGTTCCGAAACGTTTTGAAACTGTTAACCTCTGTTTTGGAATGTGTTTCAAAATGGATGAAGAACATCGGAACGGTTTGAACCATTTCGATACGGTAGTATCGAAACGACCTCAAATGTTTTGAAACGGAATTCAAACATGGTTTTAAAATATGACAGTTGAAGTTTTATATCTGAATTTGCAAATAACATTAAGGCGTATCGAAACGCTCTTAAGCCGTTTCGATACATGCTTTGATAGTAGCAAAATGTTTTGAAACGAGTTTCGAAACGATCTCTTAGCGTATCGAAACGATCGTGCCCGTTTTGGTACAGTCTATTTTTTACACCCCAACAGCTCTTTCTATTTTGGTCTGTTTCGAAACAGGGTCGGGCGTTTCAGAACGGGTAGTTGTAGACTGCATTTATGGAGGGAAGATAACATCCCAACGGCTATAATTCAAAGGGAAGGTATAAAAGGGACCTCTAAAAGCTCCAACAACAACTATTGATCTCCATAGAATTATCTAAACATCAAATCCAAGCAATTGTGCTAAAATCCCAATATTTCTTGTAAACCCCAATTGTGAACTTTGTAATTTCCATTCTTATATGTTCAATTGGGTTGAGTGCTTGTAAAAAGAGCTATATATTGTATTGAGAGATACTAGTTTTAACCTTTATCTTTTTTGTATAACTTTAGTGAGGATTGGGTCAAATTTGACCGGTATTGTAAAGGTTACCTCCTTAGCCTAGAAAAGGGGAAGAGCAATTAGTGGATTGTTGGAAAATCCTTAGTGAAGCTAAAGTAGTAGATGTAGAGTTCAATTGGAACTTGAACCAGTCTAAAATCCCTTGTCTAGCAATTTTTAATTTTCCACTCCACGACCAAAAGTTCTAAAAATCCAATTCACCCCTCTTGGCTTATATCGTTTCATTGATTCGCTCAACAGTGTAGTTAAAGCATTTTGAAGTAGCCATGGGGTACTGTAGTTTCCTTGGGTTAGACGATTGATGTAGGTTTGCGAATGTGGCTTAAAGTGTTGTTGTATTCTTGCATGAATAGTTATAGTAGGATGGTTGTTTTAGGTGGAAGAAGTTTTAACGGTGTCCTTAGAGAAGTTTAAAGGAAGTTCTGACGATAGTTCTAATCAAGGTTTAGCTTGAGATGAGTAGATGAATCATGGCTGTTGGATGTGTTGTAGGAAGAGTAGTTAAGTAGGTTGGGAAGGTTGTAGCGTATGCTTTCAGACGGATGTAAGTGCCTGTAGAATGAGCTTTATGCGTGGCTATGTAAGCTCGTAAGCCATGTTGTTTTGGCTGGGTTTTCGTGAGAGGGTGGTCTGTTGGTGAGTGTAAGTAAACCTTCTTGAGACAATTGATGTAAGTGGAGAAACTATTGGAAACAGTGTTAGAGTCTCGTGATGAGGATTTTTCAGATAGTGAGTGGGTAGATCTTGGGTTTTCGTGTTGAGAAATGTTGAGTTCACGGATCACAAGAGTTTGAAGTATCTAGTGTTTCAAAAAGAGTTGAATCTTAGGCAATGAAATTGGTTGGAGTTGTTTAAGAAGTATGGCCTGATGATGAGGTATCAGGTTGGAAAGGCCAATGTTGTGGCCAATGCTTTGAGCAGAAAAGTGGCTGTAGGGTTGAGGTGATGTTTGCTCGCTTGAATGTGTAACGTGATGGTGGTCTTGTTGCCAAATTGCGGGTGAAACCGTCCCTGAACCAGTTAGTTAGGGATAAGTAGTTGCTTGACGATTCTCTTGTACCGCGTGTTTAGGGTATCATGGATGAAAGGCCTTATGATTTTGGTTTCAATGATGATGGTGTTCCGAGTTTTGGGAATTGAATAGTTGTGCCGAATAATGTTGAGTTGAGGTGCACTTTTCAGAGTGGGGTTCGTAGTAGTCTTTTTGTCGTGCACCCTGGTTGTACGAAGGTGTATCGTGGTTTGAGAATTGGGTGATACTGGGTAAGGTGAAAAAGGATGTTGCCAAATTGGTAAGCAAATGTTTGGTTCGTAAGCGGGTGGAAGCTGAGCTTTGGTTTTTTTTTCTAAGTGTAATAACCGTTGGGGACCCCAGAGGGGGAGATGGGAAAAGACTACCGGGGATTTTTGTTTGGGTTACCTTCGACACTGTCAAAGAGGAATTTTGTTTGGGTAGTTGTTGACCGTCTTGCGAAGGGTGTTCATTTCTTGGCAGTGCATACTACGTATACGTTGGATAAGTTGGTAGAGTTGTATATTGCTGAGATTGTGCGGTTGCATAGTGTGCCAAAGTTCATAGTGTCGGATAGGGATCCGAGGTTTATATCTCGGTTTTGGGAATGTTTGCATCAAGCCTTGGGTACACGGTTGCGTTTCGGTACTTCTTAACATCCTCAGATGGATGAAAAGTCGGAGCGTGTTGCTCAGGTGATTGGGGGTTTGTTGTGATGCGGTGTTATGGACTTCCTAGGTTCATGGGGAAGCAATTGCCTTTGGTTGAGTTTGCTTATTATAATGGTTATCAGGCAAGCTTACAAAATGGCTCCATACGAGGTTTATTATGGGAGAAAGTGTAGAATGCCACTTTGTTGGGAGTGTTTGAGAGTGTTTGAAAGCAGCATTCGATTGGCAAAAGTCTTATGCCGATCTGAGACGTAGGGAGAGCGAGTTCGCGGTTGACGAACGTGTGTTCTTGAAAGTATCGCCTTGGAAAAAGGTGATGGGTTTTGGGCGTAAGGGTAAGCTTAGCCCAAGGTTTATTGGACCATATGATGTTGTGGAGCGTATCGGTCCTGTGGCTTATCGGTGTGGTTGCCTCCCGAGCTGGAAAGGATTCATGATGTTTTTCATGTTTCAATGTTGCAGGGTTATAGATTGGATCCTTTGCTGGTTATGCCTATCGAGAAGATAGAGTTGAACCTGGATTTATTCCACGATAAGAAATTGGTGAAGATCTTTGGCTCGAGCAACAAAGTATTTCGTGGCAAAACGATAGAGTTTATGAAGGTGTTGTGGAGACACCGAGGAGTTGAGGAGGCCACGTCGAAAAGCAAAGTAGACATGTTGAAGTAGTTTCTGCATCGTTTTCCTTCAGGTAAAAATTTAGGGGATGAAATTTCTTAAGTGAGGGAGATTTGTAACGCCCTGGTGTTGGGCCTAGATGTTTTTTACGTCAGATCGGACCGGTCGAAAAAGGTTCGAATCGTATTAGGAGGTTTAGGGAAATCAAGGATCCGGAAAGGGTAAAAATATGGTTAAATTTTCTAAAATCATGTTTAAGAGGTTGGTCGAATAAATTTTAGAAAATAGGCTTTGGGAGTGGTACATTTTGGGTAGTGACCAAAATGTAAAGTTTTAAAAGTGTGGAAAAATGTAATTTTAAAAGAGAAGCTAAAAATCTTAGAATCTTTAGGGAGAGACGGTGCAATTACACCTTCCTTAAATTGACATGTGTTTTAAAAGGGTTTTAGATAATTAAAATAGAAAAGATTTTATTTAATTAAAATGGATTGATTGGGAAATTGAGAACTCATTTCATGTAATTAACATTCATTTCAGGAAAACCATTTTCCCAACTCTTTTCTCCAGATTTCTTTTCTCCCAAACACTCTCCCTTTGATTTCTAAACAAACTTCTAGAGTTCTCTTCAAATTCTTCAATATTTCTTAAGGAAAAGCTTGTCAATCATTGAGGAAGGTAAGGATTGGAGGTAAATCACGTTCTCAACCTTCAATCTAGGTTCTTTATTGAAATTCAAGTTCTAAATTATGTTTTAAATCTTGATTTTTGGATAAGTATTGATGAGCTCTGTTTTGGATTGGTTTTAATTGAGTTTTGAGTTGATTGTAATGTTGAGAAAGGGTTTTGATAATATAGATCCCCAAATCCTTAAGATCCTTGAGTTTCTTGATGGTTTTAGTTGGGTTTTTGAGGTGAATGATAAGTTATGCTTTATGGAGGTATAAAGATGGGTTTAGGTTGTCTTTAGATGTGTTTTGATGTTTAATAATGGTTGAATGTGATGTATGTTGGTTGGGCCTGGTTTAGGAAGCAATCGATTGAGTTTTCGGTTGTTTAGGATGGGTAAATTGGTGTAGTTTTGGTGAGCAACGAGTTTGTGTTTATTTTTAGGTGTTGAAATGCATTTTAATGCATTTTGATCTCAGTTTTGGTGATCTAAAAACAGGGGATCTTTATACAGAAGCAAACGAAGCATTTTTGGAGGCTTCTGAAGGGTGATTTTGTAACACCCCGAAAACCGGTCTAGTCGGAATCAAGTTCCGATGACCGAATATTTTGTATCGATTAAATAATTTATTCGATCTTATTTAGATTATTCGAGTTAATTTATAATTTATATTATTATTATTATTATTATTATTATTATTATTATTATTATTATTATTATTATTATTATTAGAAAAGAAAGAAGTAATTGACGTGGCAATTCCTTCAATTTGAAGAAATTGCCTAAGGCAATTACACGGCAAGGGCCATTCGGCCATAAGAGATTGAAGGGTGGCAATTATGGCACTACGTGGCAAGTGAAGGGAAGTGGCCATGCCAGCAATTCACGTGTAAGTGATTTGAAATGGGGGAAGCCGTGACAATTCCTTCACTTTGAAGGAATTGCCCAAATTGAGGGCCACGCAAATAGGCCACTCGACCATTTGAAAATTAAATGTGGCAATTGCCACTAACGTGGCAAAGAAAACTCAATCCCACGATTTGGGGCTGAATCAGCCAAGCATGAGTAAGGTGGCCACCATGTGGCTCAAGTAGAGGGATTTATATCCCAAAAATGTGCCACCAATTATTATTGCGTGGAGAATGGGTATTGGAAATGAAGGCCGGCTATGTGTATATAAATAGGGGGCCATTGTTCTTCAATTCAAGGGATCAAGGGGCCGAATACATATACATATATATATATATATATATATATATATATATATATATATATGTGTGTGTGTGTGTGTGTGTGTGTGTGTGTGTGTGTGTGTGTGTGTGTGTGTGTGTGTGTGAGCGATGGTGCGCAAGAAAGAAAAATAAGGAGTCAGTGAAGAAAAGATAATTAGGTGGTTCAATATTAGATTGGTGGTTCGATATTTTCGATATAGTAATATCGAATCTCTGCCGACGTCGGGTTCAAGCATTCGGAAAAGGACAACCGCCAACCAAGGGAAAAGGCGTCGTTATTCGAGAACCTTAATATCGAGGTGAGTGTAGTAGCGTCTCGAGTTTGGCAAGGGCTTACTCAAATATGTTATTTTATTTGTTAATACTAACCTTTGAGTTAGAAGCTTTACGACATCGATCATATGTTGGTAAATGTACGGTAAGCATTGCATTGATTCCATTATTCATAGTATGATTATTGTTGTCATGAAAATCATTGAAAGCATTACATGTGATAAGTATGACATGAATTATTGATATTGTTTATTGATATGAAATATTGTTATGAATCATAAACAATGAACCTTGGATTCGAAGTATTGGATACAATTGGCATGCCATAGAATTCATGAGCTCAGTGTACGGGTGGACTATGGTCCTAGGGCTACGACCTATATGATTTGGCGAGGCGGAGGGATGTATTGTGTTTGGTCTTTGGCGATGTCGGCGGGATAACCATTTATGTGTTTTGGTGAGGAGGTGGAATTCGTGTATCCATATACCTTAAATCGATCCAAGGGAAATAGAACTTAAGATAATGATTTGCCATGAACCATGATATTATTATATGCCTTGTTATGAATATGAAATATGCCATGATATTGCATGATTAATGTTATGATTCTTAGAAGCATGTTATAAGTCATGATATGTATATTTATAGTTATGTGACTACCTCACTAGGCAAAGTATGCCTAATGCATTTCATGCATCCATATCAGGATAAGCAAGTATTGGTATCGAGATCGAAGAAGTTGGTACGTTGCACAAGTCACAACCAAGTCCAAGTAATGTGTTCTATCCTTCGAACTCCTAGTATGGTGGCAAGGTCTATGTATAAGTTTGATATGTCTACTTTGGTATGTCTATGTTATGTCTAAGTGATTATGAAGTAAATGGTTGGATAGTGCTTTTCGTGTAACATGTCATGACCTATAGTTCATGTTTTACGCTAAAATGGTAAAATAGTGTAAACGAATATGAATGGCTTTAAAACTTGGCATGACGATAGCTTATACCCTTAAAATGTTGTGGGAAAAGTCTCATTGTAATTGGATCATGACTACTAGGTTAAAAAGGATTAAAAACAGTTAGAAGTTATCATTGTAGGCCTAACCGTACCGGAACAGGTGATGGTGTTTCGATACGGGTAAGCATAATTTGAACCTCGAAAAGTAGGGTGTACCGAAACTGTAACGCCCCGGTTTTGGGCTCAGAAGTTTTGGGTGTTGACCGGTTCGGTCAAAGTGCTGATCGAATATATAAGAGTGAATTTAGGAAAGCCTAGTTCGGGTTGCATTAAAAATATGGAAAAATGTTCTAAAATCATATTTTAATATATATAAGTGAACTGTGAAATCAATTTTGGAAAATGAGGTTCGGAAGGTTGACATTTTGGCTAGTGACCAAAATGTAATTTTTGAAAGTTGCGGGACAGTTTTATAAAGGATTGAAACTTTGAATCTTTAAGGAGCTATTATTCCAAAAAGGATTTCTCCAGATCTTTCTAAGATATTTTATGACTCAAATCTGATTTTAAAGATTTAGAAAAGGAGGGAAAATCATTTGTAACTAAATTTCCAACTAATTTTCCATTTTCTCTCAAATTCTCTTTTCTCTCATTTTCTCTCTACCCAAACAAGATTCTCCAGATTTCTTTCTCTGATTTTGACATCTAAATCTCTCATTTCAATTCTCAATTGATTCCTAATCATCTCATCATCAAAACCTCTCAATTTACAAGTTGATTCATCAAGCTTTTTGGCTCTAAAATGGAGAAATTCAAGTTTGGAGGTAAGAACGTCCTTCTCCTCTAAACTATCAGTTCTTTACTGAAATTCCTAAGTTCTCAATCCTTGATTTATGTTTTATTAATGGCTTTTCAATTGAGATCTTGATTTTTGGCTAAAATGTAAGATTTGGCGATTTTGGTGAAAATTTCGTGTGATCTGTTTAAGCAGGGTTTTGAGATGTTAAAATGATGTTAAATGAATGTTAAATTGATTAGAAGTTGAGGTTTAATCAATGCAATCCCGGATAGGTTGAATTTCCTAAGTTTGGCTTGAGTTTTTGGTTGTTTTTGGAGTGTTTTTGGTGATCTGTTATACCTGGAGGTATAAGGACGTGGTTGTGATCATTTTGCATGTTATTTGATGTATAAAAATGGTTAGAAGTGATGGATCTTGGCTGGGTTAAGTTTTGGAAGTGTTTGGAGATGATTTCGGTTGTGTTTGGTAGCCAAATTGTTAGATTTGTGATGAGCAGCGAGTTGTGTTGTTGTTGCTGGTGTTTTAATGCATAAGGATGCATTAATGTTCTGTTTTTATGTGTTTGAAACAGGGGAGGTTGATCCTTGAGCTTTGGAGGTGTTTTCGGAAGGTTTCGGAAGCTTGGAAAGCTTGTTGGCTAGCTTTGTTTGGTTATCGGTGAGTGAAGTTGGGATTTCAGCTTTTGAAACAAGGTTTGAAGGTTTTTGGGAGCTTAGTTTAAGTCTAAACAACTTTGCTAAGCTCAAGAGTAAGTGGATGAGTTTTTGCTCTTGGATTGTGTATGTTTTGGCTTTAAAAATCAAAAGTGGATGATGATTGATATGCATGTGATTTGCATGGTTAAATTCTGTTTTGTAAGCATGTTTTAGCATGGTTTAATGCTGGTTTTGAAAGTCAATTGAAAAGGATGCTCAAGGTAAGAGATCCTTGGTTTAGTGCATTGAAAATGTGGTTTTGATGCATAGTGTTGCATGTTGTTCATTGGCTTTGTATTATGCTTAAAAACAGTGAGTTGATGATGATTAATGATGATAATTGTGCCTTTTGCATATTGTTTATGCATGTGAATCATTGAGCTAATGATGTGATGGTTTTGCATTATGTGTATGCATGTGAATCATTGAGCTAATGATGTGATGGCCTTGCATTATGTTTATGCATGTGGAACATTGGATATTATGGTAAGATGGTTATGTTGGCAAGAGATGTGAATGGTTCTTGGTTCGTTGATCGGGTATAATTAGCCGGCTATAGGATTGGGTGCACCGTGAATAAAGTCGCCTTGATGGCGGAGTGGTCAAGTGTGGACCGGGTAAACTCCCCTCAAGTATTCCTAACGAGATGAGGTCAGTGGAGGGTGTGCCCATGGGAGGACCTCGGTTGCTTAAGGTCGTAGTGGAGGTTGTTGCCCATGGTAGACCTTGGTTGAGTAAAGGTTATAAGGTGGTTAAAAGTCCTTATGTGAGAACCTTGTACTTGTTAAGATCACAATGGCAATGGTTAAGTCCATGTGTGGATCTTGTGTGTGATGTCCCGGATCTCGTTAGATGATGTCTACAACTACCAATCGGTTATGCAAAGGTTGTATGGTGGTTAAAAGTCCATACGGAAAAGACCTTGTGCATGTCAAGGGTGTATGGCGGTTGAAAGTCCATACATGGTAACCTTGAGGAAAAGCTAAGGTTGTATGGTGTTTAAAAGTCCATACATGGGAACCTTAGGTTGTTAAGGTCAAATGGAGGTTGTTGCCCATTTGGAAGACCTTGGATTGGGTAGTGTGTAGGAAGCGTTGGGACACGCTTGTAATCCGCGTATCCGATCGGGTTGAAAAGTGGAAAGTGATTATGGTTGATCTCTTGGAAGCCAATATAATGTTCTTGATCATGTTGAGCATGGGATTGCTTGAAATGATGCATAGTTGCATGTGAAGCATGGGATTGCTTGAAATGATGCATAGTTGCATGTGAAGCATGGGATTGCTTGAAATGATGCATGGTTGCATGTGAAGCATGAGATGCTTGAATTGATGCATGTTTGCATGAGAAGCATGAGATGCTTGGTAAGATGCATTGTTGCATGAGATGTGTATGATGCTAGTGAAAGCATGTTACTTGTATGTTGAACAAGTGTTGGTTATCATCTGATAAATGATGCATGAGAGCATGGATCACCTATGTTGCATTGGAGTCATGTATGACTTGATGTTAAAGGCATGTGATGATGATGCTATGGTTTTATGTTGCCTTGATTAAATGCATGAAATGGTTTGATTGAATTATGGTTTTAAGTGGTTTCTTGTTTGATGTGGTTTCCAAGTTAAAGAAAGGTATGTTGTGGAAAGGATGTGTTTTCCATGGTTTTATTTAAAGCTTGGCATATGGTGCTTATGCATGATTTGAACTTGATGTTGAAAAGAGTTTTCGAACATGGTTTTGGAAAGCAAATCGGGTTGGTTTTAATGTGTTTTAAAGACCCGCTGCATTGATGGTGTTTTGGTTTTGAGCATTCCTCACTAAGCATTATGTGCTTACGCTCCTTTTGTCCATCAATGCAGATTCTTGAAGCTTGGACAGCAAGGAGCAAGGGATTCAAGGTGGACTCCAATGGAGATGTATGTCTCGGTGAATAGTTATAGTTAATAAGGGCAATGGGGTAGAATCTCTCGGATTGTTGTTATTGTGATCGTATATGTTGATCATGTATGTTAAATGCTGTTGTTAATGTTGTTGAACATGGATTGGCTTAATTATGGTTGCTTTGGAAAGTTTATGCTTAAATGGATAGTTTGAGTAGGAAGTATGCTTTTGAATTTGGGGCTTTCCATATGTGTTGGTTATTTGTTGAATTGATGATGCATTTATGGTCTCTGCATGTTGTTCATTTTTGAGGAATGATTTGGTGATGTTAATTTGATGTTTGAAGCATGTTTGATGCTGTTTTCGAGTTGTTTTCAGGCAGGGGTATCGATACTCGGGCTTGGGTATCGATACACCTGAACCAAATATGCAAGTTTCAGGCCAGGGGTATCGATACTGATGAACAAGTATCGATACCTTATGAGTGGAGTATCGATACTGGGGGAAGGGTATCGATACCCTTGCTAGAATTTGGTTACTGCCTTCCCCGAGTATCGATACGACACGTGGCGTATCGATACCGAACCGTTAAAATCAGTTAAAAGTATCTTTTATGTTTTGAAATGTTTGCGTTTTGGTCCTGAATCTTGTTTGTGCAATTGTGTGAGTTCGGGATGTCCGTTTGAGCTGAAATTTGGCAGGGAAGTATGAAACATGACTAATTTTAAGTTGGTAACTTGAAATCTGGTTAAGTCCTTAAAGTTTTCAGAAATTACAATTTGGTCCCTAAAGTTGTAATTTGTTCAATTGGGTCCCTGTTTGATCTCTGATGTTTGTGATCTTTGAGCATGGTGTTTGTGTGATCACATCTAAGGTTAATGTGCATCTAGACAAGATTAAAAAGAAAAAAAAGGGTCGTTAATCAAGGTTGACTTTCGGGTTGACTTTGGTTTTCCCCGTGTAATCTTCGTAGTTCGGGTCAACCGTCCAGACCGGGCTACGGGGGTTACAGAAACGGGGCAGTTCCGTTTCAGAACGTTTTGGCTACTAGAGACCACTGTTTCGATACTGGTTTCGAAACGGGTCAAAGACGAGTCAAGGTTAGTCAACCCGTACCGATACGGATCAAACCGTATTGATACGGTTATAAAGGGACAGCCAATAAGTTGACCTTAGTCAAGCCATACCGAAACGGCTCAGGCGTTTCGATACGGGGTTGATCTTTCTAAGGCTTTAATGGGAATAAAATGGATTAATACGTAAATACGATATCGTCATATTGTTAAAGGCTTAAATAATAAGTGCAAGAGTTAAGTTTTGGGAAAAGTTTTACAGTGTAAAGTTAAAAGATTTTATCACATTGTTTAGGTAACGCTCTTCGACCCGGTTCTCTACCAGGCCGGGAAGGGGGTGTTACAGATTTTCGCATCGTCGAGCAAGGTTTCACGTATCGGTGAGTGGAAATGGATTTTTCAGCTTTGTAACGCGTTGAACGTGGTCTTGGGTTTTTGTTTGAAACACTTAGCTAAGCTCAAGAGTAAGTGATTCAAAAGTCTCTCTCGGGATGTGCTATGTTTTTGTTGGAAAATGCACTTGAATTAAATATGTTTTTATTTACTATTTTAAAGCATGTTTTGAGCATTGATATTGCTGGTGTTAGATGCCATTTTGTTAAAGATGCACTTGGTAGGTGATCATTGGATTTTTTAGATGTGTGCATTTGTGTTTAAGCATATTTCTGCTTGTGAAAATGGCATTGTGAATTATGCTTGAAAAGCAGTGGAGTAATGATGTTAAATGATTATATTGGAAAGTGATGGAAATGGTTTTTGGTTACTTTAATCAGATATAGTTAGCCGGCTATAGGATTGGGTGCACCGTGAATAAAGTCGTCTTGGATGTCGAGGGGTTGTGATTGTACTGTAAACTCCATCCAAGTACCCTAGCGATTGAGAAATTGATGTCACCACGATGGAGGATGGCTCTCGTGGGTGGACTTGATTAAGTGTCACAATGGTGGAGGATTGCTCCCGTGTGTGAGCTTGGTTAAGGTGATTACAATGGTTGAGGTAGCTCCCATGTGTAAGCCTTGTTTCGTGTCCCGACTCTCGCTAGAGGGTTATACAACTACCGATGAGTGGTGTCGAGGGGTTGTGATTGTACCGTTAAACTCCATCACGGGTGTTGAGGGGTTGTGATTGTACCGTTAAGCTCCATCACGGGTGTTGAGGGGTTGTGATTATACCATTAAACTCCACCAAGGGTGTTGAGGGGTTGTGATTATACCGTTAAACTCCACCACAGGTGTCACAACGGTTGTTGGTCTAATCTTGTGTGTGAGCCTTGTGTAATCATGTAGTGTGTATGAAGCATGTGGGAAAACGCTTGTAATCCGCGTATCCGATTGTGTCTTTTTGTCTTGGTTATGATATGGTTTGAGATTGATCAGTTGCGAGCCAATATAATTTTGATGTTTAATGATTAAGCATGAGATGCTTGGAAATTATACTATAATGCATGTAATGCTTGGTTAAGCATGAGCAAAGGGTTTTGTTGTGGTTTGAACGATGCTATGAGCATGTGGTTTAAAAGTGCATTGATGCTTTTGAGAGCATGTTTTAAAGGAAGGCATGAATTTGCAAATGATGTTATCTTGGTTTTATGAAATGCATTGATGAATGTTTGGTTTTGGCGATCCTCGCTAAGCTTTATGCTTACGCTCATTTGTTTCATCAATGTTGAGAATTAATCAATTAAGGCAGCAAGAAAGCAAGACAAATCCAAGCATTTTTTACTAAGCAATGTGTGTGGTTTTACCATAGTGTAATAAGAGGCAATGGGAGGGATTTCTACTCTTGGTTATATTTGGTGATGTTAAACACCTTGAGCATGTTAGTTCACTTATTCGGATTTGTAATTGTTCTTTGAGTGCTGGTTTGAGCTTGAATGTGGTTTTTAGCCTTTTTGCTAATTTGACATCTAGGAAGTATGCCTATAGCCCTATAGCTTACAAGAATGATGCTATGTTTTAGCTAGTGTTTCGTATGGGTGTTCTTTGATGTTTACTCACGTTGTATGTGTGTTGGAACAAGTGCCGGAATGGTTCCGGAGTTGAAAACTTGTTTAAGACCAGCAAATTGGAAAGTTGCAGTGTAACCCCCTTAACCCAGTCTAGACGGTTGACCCGAATTAAGAAAGTCACATAGGGAAAACCAAGGTCAACCCGAAAGTCAACCTTGATTAACGACCCTTTTTTTTCTTTTTAAACTTGACTAGATGCACATTAACCCTAGTCATGATCGTTCAAACAGCATACTCAAGGATCATAATCATCAGAGATCAAACAGGGACCCAATTGAAAAAATTACAACTTTAAGGACCAAATTGTAAAATCTAATAATTATAAGGTCCTAACCCAAATTAGTATTACCAACTTGTAATTAGTCAAGTTTCATGCTTCTCTGCCAAATTTCAGCTCAAACGGACATCCCAAGCGCATACAATTGCACAAAAGATTCGGGACCAAAACGTAAACATTCCAAAACATTTAACTGCCAATGTCAGCCCCCAACGGTCGACCGTTCCGAAACAGGGAGAGCCTGTTTCGAAACGCGGGGCCGTTCCGCAACGCATACCGAAACGCGGGCTGGCAGTGGCCTTTCCGTTTCGGAACGGTGTGTCCCCCGTTTCGGACGCCTGGGTTGACTTAAGGCACCCGTTCCGAAACGGCAGCCTCTGTTCCGAAACACCCTGCACTGAATGCAGCAAAAGGCTTCCTTAAACATGCAATTGGCCAACCGAACATGCTCCAAATGCAATCAAACCATACCAGCAAGCTACTCAACACACAAGGAACATATATACATCAAAAACTAGATACATGATCACCTCTAGGTGCACCAACACATTAAACACAATCGCAACACATTCATGCTTTTAGACAAGAAGCATAGCAAACCAACATAAGCATAAGGAGATTCAAACGTTGCAACATTAATCCACATGATTCAACATCATATACCAAACTTGTCCAACATACACAAACTCGTTATACATCCACATAAAAGATTCTCCCCCCATTGCCTTTATTAACTATAGCTATTAACCGAGACATACATCTCAAGTGCAGTCCTCCTTGAATCCCTTGCTCCTCGCTGTTCCAACTTCAAAGATCTGCATTGATGGACAAAAGGAGCGTAAGCACATAATGCTTAGTGAGGAATGCTCAAAACCAAAACACCATCAATGCAGCGAGTCATAAAACCTTTTTGAAAAGCAACTCGATTTGATAAACCCAATCAATGTTTGAAAAAAAACCCTTTTCAACAACAAGCTCAAAATCGTGTACTGCTCAAGCATGAAAACCAACCCTTAGCTTAGCAAGCTAAGTAACCCTTTTCAAGCACAACTTGCAAAACATCAATTTAACCTTCAATGCATAAACACCAAATGTAAAGTTAAATTCAAACCTTGGAAAACACTTCCACTTCACATTACACATTCCTCTTACTTGGTTATCATCTCAACAAGAAACCTTTTAAAACCATTTATTTAATCAATCCAACACATGCATTAAACAAATGCAACATATGAACCATATCATCAACACTTGCATCATATACCTTTAAAAACAAGTCTTAGCAAGACTCCAATGCACTAAAGAGATTTCATGCACACATGCATCATTCTCAATAGATAAACAATACTTGTTCAAGCTTAACAAACAACATGCATTCTTAATACATTATGCACATCCCATGCAACCATGCATCATTCCAAGCATCTCATGCTTCATTATAATCAAGAACATCATATTGGCTTTCAAGTGATCATCCACATCCACTTTTCAACTCAACACCCAATCGGATACGCGGATCACAAGCGTTGTCCCTACGCTTCATACACACTACCAATCCAAGGTCCCCAAATGGACTTTAAAACACCATTTGACCTTACCATTCACAAGGTTCCCATGTATGGACTTTTAATCACCATACAACCTTTACTTCCACAAGGTTCCCATATATGGACTTTTAAACACCATATAACCTTAACATGCACAAGGTTCCCATGTATGGACTTTTAATCACCATACAACCTTAGCATCACCGATTGGTAGTTGTATAACATCACTAACGAGATCCGGGACACCCTATACAAGATCCACTCATGGACTTTACACCACCATTGTGATCTTAACAAGCACAAGGTTCTCCTATATGGACTTTTAATCACCATATAACCTTTGCTTACCCAAGGTCCTCGAATGGGCACTCAACCTCCATTATGACCTTAACCATCTCGTTAGGATACTTGGATGGAGTTTACCGGTTCACTCTTAACCACTCCACATCCAAGGCGACTTAATTCACGGTGCACCCAATCCTATAGCCGGCTAACTATATCCGATCAAAGAAACCAAGAACCACTTACATCACTTGCCAATATAACCATCTTACCATATTAGTCCAATGATTCACATGCATAACCCTAATGCAAAAACCACCATTTACCATCATTAATCCAATGTTTTAAAGCATTACACAAAGCCATTAATCATCATGCAACACTATGCATCAAAACCACAATTTCAACGTATAAAACCAAGGATCTCTTACCTTGAGCATCCTTCACATATGGCTTTCAAAACCAGCATTAAACCATGCTTAAATATGCTTTCAAAACAGAATTTAAAACATGCAAATCAAATGCATTTCAACCAACAATCACAATTGCTTTCAAAGCCAAATCACAACACAACCAAGAGCGAAAATCCATTTACTTACTCTTGAGCTTAGCAAAGTTGTTTAGACTTAAACTAAGCTCCCAAAACCTTCAAACCTTGGTTTTAAAGCTGAAAACCCAACTTCACTCACCGTTACACAAAACAAGGCTAACCAACAAGCCTTCCAAGCATCCGAAGCCTTCTGCACCACCTCTAATACTCACGGATCAAACTCCCCTGTTTCAAGCACACAATAATAGAGGATTAATGCATCATTATGCATTAAAAACACCAGCAACACAACTCAACTCGCTGCTCATCACAAATCCAACAATTCGGCTACAAAACACAACCGAAATCACCTCCAAACACTTCCAAAACTTAACCCAGCCAAGATCCATTACTTCTAACCATTTTTAAACATCAATTAACATCCAAAATGATCACAACCACGTCCTTATACCTCCAGCTATAACAGATCATCAAAAACACTCCAAAAACAACCAAAAACTCAAGCAAAACTTAGGAAATTCAACCTATTCGGGATTGCATTGATAAAACCTCAATTCCTTGTCAATTTAACATTCATTTAACATCAATTTGACACCTCAAAACCCTGCCCAAACAGATCACACGAAATTTCACCAAAATCAAGCAAATCTTACATTTTAAAGCCAAAAATCAAGATTCCAATTGAAAAGCCTTTAACAAATCACAAATCAAGGATTGAGAACTTAGGAATTTCAGTAAAGAACTGAGAGTTTAGAGGAGAAGGACGTTTTTACCTCCAAACTTGAGTTTCTCCTCTTTTTGAACCAAAAACCTTGATGAATCAACTAGCAAATGGTGAGGTTTTGTTGATATGTTGATTAGGAATCAAAAGAGAGTTGAAAGGGAAGATTTTGGTGACAAAATCAGAAGAAATTCTCTGGAGAGAAAGTGTTTGGATTGAGAGAAAATGAGAGAAGGGAAAATTGAGAAAATAGAAAGTTACAAAATAGCCAAAATGATTTCCCTCCACTTTTCTTTTGTTTTAAAATCAGAATTAAACCTTAAAATATCTTAGAAAAATCTGGAGAAACTCCCTTTGGGTAAATAGCTCCTTAAAGATTCAAAGTTTCAATACTTTCTAAAACAGTCACGCAACTTTCAAAAATTACATTTTGGTCACTAGTCAAAATGTCACCCTTCCAAACCTCATTTCGTAAAATTGATTTCACAGTTCACTTATATATATTAAAAGATGATTTTAGAACATTTTTCCATATTTTTAATGCAACCCGAACTAGGCTTTCCTAATTTCACCCTTTATATTCGAACAACACTTTGACCAAACCGGTCAACGCCCAAAACTTCTAAGCCCAAAACCGGGGCGTTACAACTCTCCCCCTCTTAGGAAATTTCGTCCTCGAAATTTCAACTGGCAAAAAGAGCACAACCCAAACTTCACAAATCAACCCACAAGGCAACACAAAAGCCTCAACCACCACTGAACACTTTCCACACAAACTCCACTGTAACCAACACCACCACATACTGTTCACAAATTCCAGCACACCCAAACGTCAACCACAACTTAACCCTTCACAACTCCGGACTACACATAGCCCCATCAACAGCCTGAAGAACCTCAAACTTTTACAGCTTACAACACCTTAGCACACAACTCCCAAAACCTGTTCACACAGTGGTACCAACCAAACCAGTTCAGCCACTATGTAATCTACAACCTCACCTGCTTCCAAACTCTTTGCCAAAACCTACCCAACCTCCTTCAGAGATTTACATCACAAGCAAAAATTCTTAAGCATCAACCGCTTACCCAAACTCCTCATCATAAAGCTGACAATCCTTCACATCTGCCGCTATTATAACCATAACGACTCACCAGGACTACTCACCAACAATCCAAAACTTACATCACGACCCCAGCTTGACTCCGCCAACCGTTCCATTACACCACCAGCTGACTTCAGACGAAACTTACTTAACCACAACCAGCCAACCACTTCTCACAAGAACCCATCCAACCAGCAATGGCCTTTGATCTTTCATTGCCTTCCCACTTCAAACTCTGACCCTAACACTTGCCTTACTAGAACATCGCCCAACTTAAACATACATACCATCTTCTCAACTCTTCGAAGGTTGCTAAGAACCATCAACTACAAAAAAAACACCCTTCCACTACAACATCAGTGCCAAGATATCTCAGCACTCTAGAACACATCCACTAACCTGCAACATAACCTATCACCAAGGAACCACCACTTCTACTAGCTATTCAAAACACTTGACCGATTCTAACCTCAACTGGTACCCCTCACCACCAACCCACTAAACTCTTCAAGCATCAAACATCTTCCTTCTACCAACGAGCTATACCACACTCACTATTATTAGCAATTAGCCTAATACTTTTCATAACTTCTAACTTCCACTCAGCACCAACGCAACCTCTAAAAACCCATCATACAACCTAACCCAACCACCACACTAACAGATTCGATTAGTTATTAGCGAGTGTGAACATTCGTATGCATGATCACTAATATGCCTTATCAATGCCTGATGTACATGTATGCAAAACCTCTAATGTCATGCCACATGTATGCATGAACCAACACATATATAATATAGCATATAATAAATGATTTTAATTGTGCATGAATGCCAGTTCACACCCTCCAATAGCATCCTCAGAATCAGTCTAAGAACAACCTCCTACCTCACTTCTAACTTGTCTAACTCCATCATTCCAGCAACCATTAATCACAAGATACTCACTTAAGCCTACTTCACGCTAGAGATGTTTCCAAACAAATACAACAACAACACCTACCTCAACATGCTAGCAACAAGATCATACTTACTACGCAAGATAAACCAACAGAAACCAACTAAGATAGCTAAGCAAAGGTCACCTAACAAGGTTACTTGAAAACACATCACCACCCTGGAGCTTCATCAGACGAGCTCTCTTCCTCACAGAACCATCATCCTCCAGCCGCACCACTGCAGCATCAGCTAACACACTAAGATCACCACCAACTCCCTGCGGTAAGGAACCTTGGCTATTCCGAGCCAACTTCAAACAATCACGTCTCCTATGTCCAACAGACCCACATTTCAAACAGATTTCATCTCCCATACTCTTCACAACTTTCTGCTCTTTATGCCACCTTTGAACTTTGTCTCGGTCGTGCCCACGACCCTTCAGAGACCCTTTGGCTACCACTAAAGCCGATTTCACCCTAAAAGGAAAATCTCGCTTCACATGCTCTTTAGAACCACAGTTCCAACAAGCACCTGCGCCCCAACAACCTCCAACATGGTGCCTCCCACAACGATTACACACCGGTAGCTGAACCTCCACTCCTTGCTCAACTAGCACTTGCCTAAGATCTGCACTACCATCACACTGCTTAACCCTTGAGAATTTCTCTCCAAGATACCTTTCATAAAAGGCAGACACAAAGAAGTCCCAATCAATATCATGGATGTGCGATGACACCGCCACAGATGTCCACCAGGCATATGCATCCTCCAGCATCAAAGAGACAACACTTCTCAGCTTACAGGCATAATCACAACCTTCCTGATCCAGAATCAGAATCACACTGGCCAACCAGGCCTCAAACATCTCCGGTGAAGAACCATGATATTCCACAGCACCCAAATCAAGCAAACGCTGCTTCGTCAAACCCACACATTCCACAGCCAGCACATCTACCGACTTTACTTTTACCACAGCCTGAGATGTTCCTAACACCTCTTGATCAACAGGTGATGAACTCTTCATCACAGAACCAACTTCCCCTTCCTGTCTCAAAACCTCAACACCAAGCACAGAAAACTAAGGCAAAACACCTCCTCTAAAAGGTGAATTCCACGCCTTAACAACCTGCCCTAAGGCAGCAACCATCTCACCCAACTGACATTCTTTCATCGATTTCGCCATACTATTAACAACAAGCAATCACAACAAAACAAACAAACCAATTAGACCAGCTTTAAGCAAGGATTCAAACTCCCACTCCAAAATAACACAATAGCTATAGTAATAAGGCAATGGGTATCCCGAATCCTCCCCTCTTTCATGTCATAACAGTCAACAAAAACAAGGATATCACAACATCAAGCATATCATACAACACATTCGATCATGCTTTCATCAAACATCATCCATTCACAACAGCATAATATCAACATATCATGCCCATAGCACTTTCATCATGCATAAAACTAACTCACAACATCAGCACAAATCCACATTAGCTCAGCTAAGATTCATAACCACAAAGCATGCTTGAAAACATCAACAACTTACTCAGAAACACGTGTTTCAACCAGCTTTCAACCACATATCAGCACAAACATCAAACACATACCACAACAACTTACCGTTTTCCCCAAACATTCGCAACTCAGCTCTGATACCACCAAATGTAACCCCCTTAACCCGGTCTAGACGGTTGACCCGAATTAAGAAAGTCACACGGGGAAAACCAACGTCAACCCGAAAGTCAACCTTGATTAACGACCCTTTTTTTTCTTTTTAAACTTGACTAGATGCACATTAACCCTAGTCATGATCGTTCAAACAGCATACTCAAGGATCATAATCATCAGAGATCAAACAGGGACCCAATTGAACAAATTACAACTTTAAGGACAAAATTGTAAAATCTAATAATTATAAGGTCCTAACCCAAATTAGTATTACCAACTTGTAATTAGTCAAGTTTCATGCTTCTCTGCCAAATTTCAGCTCAAACGGACATCCCAAGCGCATACAATTGCACAAACAAGATTCGGGACCAAAACGTAAACATTCCAAAACATTTAACTGCCAATGTCAGCCCCCAACGGTCGACCGTTCCGAAACAGGGAGAGCCTGTTTTGAAACGCGGGGCCGTTCCGCAACGCGTACCGAAACGCGGGCTGGCAGTGGCCATTCCGTTTCAGAACGGTGTCCCCCGTTTCGGACGCCTGGGTTGACTTAAGGCACCCGTTCCGAAACGGCAGCCTCTGTTCCGAAACACCCTGCACTGAATGCAGCAAAAGGCTTCCTTAAACATGCAATTGGCCAACCGAACATGTTCCAAATGCAATCAAACCATACCAGCAAGCTACTCAACACACAAGGAACATATATACATCAAAAACTAGATACATGATCACCCCTAGGTGCACCAACACATTAAACACAATCGCAACACATTCATGCTTTTAGACAAGAAGCATAGCAAACCAACATAAGCATAAGGAGATTCAAACGTTGCAACATTAATCCACATGATTCAACATCATATACCAAACTTGTCCAACATACACAAACTCGTTATACATCCACATAAAAGATTCTGCCCCCATTGCCTTTATTAACTATAGCTATTAACCGAGACATACATCTCAAGTGGAGTCCTCCTTGAATCCCTTGCTCCTCGCTGTTCCAACTTCAAAGATCTGCATTGATGGACAAAAGGAGCGTAAGCACATAATGCTTAGTGAGGAATGCTGTAACGCCCCGGTTTTGGGCTTAGTAGTTTTGGGCGTTGACCGGTTTGGTCAAAGTGCTGTTCGAATCTAAAGAGGCGAAATTAGGAAAGCCTAGTTCGGGTTGCATTAAAAATATGGAAAAATGTTCTAAAATCATCTTTTAATATAATTAAGTGAACTGTGAAATCAATTTTGGAAAATGAGTTTTGGAAGGGTGACATTTTGGCTAGTGACCAAAATGTAATTTTTGAAAGTTTGGTGACTGTTTTCGAAAGGGTTGAAACTTTGAATCTTTAAGGAGCTATTATTCCAAAAGTAGTTTCTCCAGATTTTTCTAAGATATTTTAAGCTATATTCTGATTTTTAAACATATCAAAAGAGGAGGGAAAGCCATTTTGGCCATTTTGATAACTAACTTCCTATTTTCTTTTCTCTCATTTTCTCTCAACCCAAACACCTTCTTTCCAGAGAATTGTTTCTGATTTTCTCACCTAAATCTCTCCTTTCAACTCTATTTTGATTCCTAATCAACATATCTACAAAACCTCATCATTTGCTACTTGATTCATCAAGGTTTTTGGTTCCAAAAAGAGGAGAAACTCAAGTTTGGAGGTAAGAACGTCCTTCTCCTCTAAACTATCAGTTCTTTACTGAAATTCCTAAGTTTTCAATCCTTAATTGATGTTTTATTAAAGGCTTTTGAGTTGAGAAATGGATCTTTGCTTATAATGCAAGATTTGGTGATTTTTGGTGATTTTCGTTTGATCTGTTAAATCTGTGATTTGATATGTGTTTTTGATGATATTTGAACTCTAAATTGATAAGGAATTGAGTTTTGATTAATGCAATCCCGGATAGGTTGAGTTTCCTAAGTTTAGCTTGTGATTCTTGTTTGTTTTTGAGGTGATCTTGTGGATCTGATGTTGCTGGAGGTATAAGGATGTTAATAGGCTCTTTTTAGATGTTAAATGATGTTAAAGGATGTTAGGTTTTGATGGTTTATGGCTGGGCATTGTTGAGAAGTGGTTTGGATGCATTTTCAGTTGTGTTTGGTAGCCGAAAGTGGAGTGTGGATGAGAGCAGCGAGTTTAGGTGCTTTCATTGAAGCAATTAATGCATGATGATGCATTAATCCTCTACTTTGATGTGTTAAAACAGGAGAGGCATCTTTGGATCCAAGAGTTGTTGATCCGGAAGCTTGATTTGGTGCTTCGGCAAGAGGCGAAGTGGAATCGGTGAGTGAAATTGGGTTTTCAGCTTTGAAACCAATGTCTTGGGGGCTTAGTTTAAGTCTAAACAACTTTGCTAAGCTCAAGCGTAAGTTTTCGGAAATACTCTCTAGTGGTGGCCATGGTTTTGTTGTGATGCAATGTGGTTTATTGCATGATTTAAATACTATTTTGAAAGCATGATTTAGCATGGTATTTGCTGTTTTTGTAAGCCATATGTTGAAGGAAGCTCAAGGTAAGAGTTCCTTGTTTTTGTACATTGATTAAATGTGGTTTGATGCTTTTAAATGCATGATGAATATGGCTTGGTTTAATGCTTTAAAACAGTGGATAAATTGATGATAATGATGTATATTGGCAAGTGATGTTTTGAAAAGGTTAAGGTCACTAAGGTGGTTAAAAGTCCTTGAGTGAGCCTTGTTTACTTAAGAACATCAAGGTGGTTAAAAGTCCTTGGATGGTTCTTGTTATGGACACAAAGGTGGTTAAAAGTCCTTGTGTGATCCTTTCCATGGTGTTTAAAAGTCCATGGGGCCATGGTGTTTAAAAGTCCATGGGGCCAAGGTGTTTAAAAGTCCTTGGGCCAAGGTGTTTAAAAGTCCTTGGGGTGAAACTTGATATGGACACAAAGGTGGTTAAAAGTCCTTGTGTGGTCCTTTCCATGGTGGTTAAAAGTCCATGGGCCAAGGTGTTTAAAAGTCCTTGGGGCCAAGGTGTTTAAAAGTCCTTGGGGTGAAAGTTGATGAACTTGTTTTTCTTAAAGAAATGGAATTTATCACTTGTAGCCAATATGACATGTTATGATATGAAGCATGAGATGCTTGTTTAAGTATGCTTTTGAGCATGTGCAAATGTTGATTTGAAGCATGATTTATAAAATGTTTTATAAATGCATTACTGAATGGTTTTATTGAGCATTCTTCACTAAGCTTTTGCTTACGCTCTCTTTGGTTTTCTTAATTCAATAATGCAGAACATTAAAGTACTTTGAGGGCAGCAAGAAGGGCAAGCATTCAAGTGAAAGTAAAGCTCAAAGTATGGAAGGTTTCTTAAGTACATTTTTAGCTTTTGGTAATTTGGCAATGGGGGACCTATGTGTATGTTTTGGGAGATGTTTTGAACTCCCTAAGTATGTTGAATGTTGATGAGAATGCTGGTTTTAGTGTTTGGCCTTTATACGCTTGAATTGGAAGTTTATGCTTGTATGGCTTGCTTGTGTAGGAAGCATGCCTATAGATTTGGGGCTTTTCGTATATGATGTTGTTTTGATGAATTGTTGACGCAAGTATGTCTCAAATATGTTGAATTGCATGCTGGTAAAGTTTGGTGGCAATTGGAGCATGATTGGATGTTTAATTGCATGTTTAAGAATGCATTTTCGGGCAATCTGTGCAGGGTGTTTCGGAACAGTGCCACCCGTTTCGGAACAGGTGCCTTAAACAAGCCCAGGCGTCCGAAATGGGAGAGACTGTTCCGAAACGGTTTGGCTACTGCCAGCCCGTGTTGCGGTACGCGTTGCGGAACGGCCCCGCGTTTCGAAATGGGCTCTGCCTGTTTCGGAACGGGTGACCGTTAGGGGCTGACATTGGCAGTTAAATGTTTTGAATTGTTTGTGTTTTGGTCTCGAATCTTGTTTGTGCAATTGTATGAGTTTGGGAAGTCCTTTTGAGCTGAATTTTCACAGTGAAGCATGAAACCTGACTAATTACAAGCTGGTAACTTTAATTTGGGTTAAGTCCTCATATTTATCAGAAATTACAATTTGGTCCCTAAAGTTGTAATTTGTTCAATTGGGTCCCTGTTGATCTCTGATGTTTATGATCTTTGAGTACGCTGTTGTATGATCATATCTAAGGATTAATATGCATCTAGACAAGATTAAAAAGAAAAAAAAGGGTCGTTAATCAAGGTTGACTTTCAGGTTGACTTTGGTTTTCCCCGTGTGACTTTCTTAATTCGGGTCAACCGTCTAGGGCGGGTTAAGGGGGTTACATTTGGTGGTATCAGAGCTGAGTTCTCGAGTAATTGGGAATGAATGTGTGCATGATTGAAGTATGTATGCCTTGTGTGCTTGTTGATTGAAAGCATGTTTAGTGGCTTGTGATTTGGATGCAATTGAGATGTATGCTGTGATGTAGCATGTTGTGGGTACCTATTGCCAAATCAAAGCTAATGAAATGATGTTGATTTTGAATGAAATTGAGCTTGAATACTTGGATTGCTTACCTTGCTGGGCCTGACTTGTTTTATTTGCATTGTGATTGCATGGTAAAAGTATGGCACCACGTAGAGAGTTACGAGGTAATGTGCGAGCTACGGCTCCTAATGAGAATGAGAATGAGGAAAACACGGGTAGTGTGGTGTTACCTCCTCCTCCACCTGGTGGTGGTGGTGCTGAGGGAGGAAGAGCTGAAGCTGCAGCTGGTGCTGGAGCTGCTGGACCTGAGGTTGGTCAGGGGCAAGCTATGCCTGATATGTCTATGTTGGTACAAGCTATTGCGGGTGCTTTTCGAGCAGCAGTAGCTGGAGCTCAAGGAGCTGGGCATCAGGGAGATGCTGGAGTTAGACTACCTTTGGAGCGTCTGCGCAGTCTTGGTGGGACTGAGTTCAGGGGTATGTCTGCTGAGAGTTTGGAAGCTTGGCTAGAGAGTACCAAGCGAATCTTGGGTCAGATGAGCTGCACGGATGTGCAAAAGCTGGGTTGTGTTGTGTCCTTGCTGCAGGACGATGCGTATACGTGGTGGACGACCACTATTGCTGGAATGGTTGAAGCTGATGTGACTTGGACATTCTTTCAAAATGTGTTCAAGAGGAGATATCTTGGAGTGAGATATCTTGATGAGAAGAAGCGTGAATTCATGTCTCTTACCCAAGGGAGCATGAGTGTGGCTGAGTATGAGGTGCAGTTTGTGCGACTCAGTCAATATGCACTGGAGCTGATACCTGATGAGCGGGCAAGGTGCGAGAGGTTCCGTTATGGTCTAGTGACGGATGTAAAAATGTATGTGCTGACCACCGAGTATGATGATTTTGATGTGTTGGTGGGCCGAGCCAAGGACATTGAGATGAACTTGGGTTTATCTGCGAAAGGTGCTGGAGCAAGTTCTGGTAAGAGAGCTGCTGAGTTTAGTTCCGGTGGTGGACGGAACAAGAGGGGACGTGATCAGAAGTATCAGTCCTCAGCTAAGAGAGGTGGTGGTGCACCTGCTAGAGGAGGCAATGCTAGAGCTGACCCTAGTGCTTGTTGGATCTGTGGTTCACGTGGTCACATGAATTGTGACGGTCCTCGTGCTATGAGGGAGGTGCAAGCTCCTATTGCAGCAGCTGGTAATGGATGCTGGAATTGTGGTTCTGCAGACCACTTGAGGCGAGATTGTCCTAGGTTGGCTGGTGATCAGGTGCGTGCTCCTGTTGTTGCTTCACCACAGAGAGGTCGTGGGCGCGGCCGTGGTAATTTCCAGAGGCGTGAGGAAGGTGGTCGTGGAGTGGCCCATGTTGTGGCTATTCAGCCTGAAGGTGGAGGCCAAGCGAGAGTGTGTGCTCAGCGTGAAGGAAGGAATGATGCGGATGTGATTGCAGGTACCTTTACTTTGCAATCCTTGTCATTGCTTTCTTTGATTGATTCTGGATCTACGCATTCATACATTTTGCGTGAGCATGCTGAATTGCTTGGTTTGCCTGTTGAGTCTTTGGATGTTGGTGTTCGTGTCACTAGTTCTTTTGGTGAAACTGTTGTGACTCGAAAGCTTTATAGAAGGTGTCCCTTGGTTGTTCAAGAACATGTTTTTCATGTTGATCTTATGGAGTTGCCCTTTTATGGTTTTGATGTGATCCTTGGTATGGATTGGCTTGCTGAGCATCGTGCTGTTGTGGATTGTGAAAATAAGCGAGTTTCGCTTAAGCTTGCGGATGATTATGAAGTTGTTGTGGTGGGTGAGAATGTGAAGTTTCTTGCCAATGTGGTGTCTACCTTGGAAGCGAGCAGGATGCTGAGGCAAGGTTGCGAAGCTTATCTAGCCTTTGTGATGAATCCTAGCTCTAAGGAGTTGAGGGTGCAAGATATCCGAGTTGTGAAGGAGTTTCCTGGTGTTTTTCCTGAGGAGTTGCCTGGTTTACCTCCTAATCTCAAGGTGGAGTTTGGAATTGAGCTGTATGAGAATACAACTCCTGTGTCCATTACTCCCTATAGGATGGCACCAAAGGAGCTGAAGGAGCTGAAGACGCAGTTGCAAGAGCTGCTTGATCGTGGTTTCATCCGGCCGAGTGTGTCACCTTGGGGTGCACCGGTCTTGTTTGTGAAGAAGAAAGATGGCACTATAAGGATGTGCATTGATTACCGTCAGCTGAACAAGTTGACTATCAAGAATCGGTATCCTTTGCCGAGGATTGATGATCTCTTTGATCAATTTCGGGGAGCTGCTGTGTTCTCTAAGATTGACTTTAGGTCAGGGTATTACCAGTTGAAAATGAAGGATGTGGATGTGCCTAAGACAGCTTTCAGGACAAGGTATGGGCATTATGAGTTCCTTGTGATGCTGTTTGGATTGACAAATGCTCCTGCTGCTTTCATGGACATGATGAACCGTGTGTTTCATGAGTACCTGGACAAGTTCGTTGTGGTGTTCATTGATGATATCCTTGTGTACTCGCGTACTGAGGAGGAGCGTGAAGAGCACTTGAGGATTGTTTTGCAAGCTTTGTTGGAGAATCAGCTTTATGCTAAGCTGAGCAAGTGTGAGTTCTGGCTTAAGGAGGTGGTGTTTCTTGGGCATGTGGTCTCAGCTGAAGGGATTCGCGTTGATCCTCAGAAGATCGAGGCGGTGATGAATTGGAAGGTTCCTAAGTCTGTTCATGAGGTCCGTAGTTTACTTGGTTTGGCGGGATACTACCGAAGGTTTGTGGATGGTTTTTCCAAGATTGCTGCTCCTTTGACGAAGCTGCTGCAGAAAGATGTTAAGTATGAGTGGACGGAAGTGAGACATCAGGCTTTTGAGAAGCTGAAGGCGGCTTTGACGCAAGCTCCTATCTTGGTTCAGCCTGAATCAGGGAAAAAGTTTGTGGTCTATAGTGAAGCATCCTATGTTGGTTTGGGGTGTGTGCTGATGCAAGAGGGTAAGGTGGTGGCTTATGCATCGCGGCAGTTGAAAGTGCATGAGCGCAATTACCCTACGCATGATATTGAGCTGGCTGTAGTGGTTTTTGCTCTGAAGATCTGGAGGCATTATCTGTATGGTGAGAAGTGTACGGTGTACACGGATCACAAGAGTTTGAGGTATCTGATGTCACAGAAGGAGTTGAATCTTAGGCAGCGGCGTTGATTGGAGTTCCTCAAGGATTATGATCTGACGATTGAGTATCATCCTGGAAAAGCTAATGTTGTTGCGGATGCCTTGAGTAGGAAGGTAGCTGTTGAGCTGAGGGCTATGTTTGCTAGCTTGAGCATATCGCGAGATGGTGGTCTTGTTGCTGAGTTGCAGGTGAAACCATCGTTGGTTCAGTTGATCAAGGATAAGCAGTTGCTCGATGATTCCTTGGTGTCTCATGTTCAGGATATCGCGGAGGGTAGACCTTCGGATTTCTGCTTTAATGATGATGGTGTGTTGTGTTTTGGGAGTCAGATAGTAGTGCCCAAAGATGCTGAGTTGAGGCGTGCTATTCTGACTGAAGGTCATAGTAGTCCTTTTGCTATGCACCCTGGTAGTACTAAGATGTATCGTGATCTTCGTGATGAGTACTATTGGGTGGGTTTGAAGAAGGATGTTGCGGAGTTTGTGAGCAAGTGTTTGGTGTGTCAGCGAGTTAAGGCTGAACATCAGGTTCCTTCAGGGTTTTTGCAACCGTTGAAAATCCCTGAATGGAAGTGGGAGAGGGTTACCATGGAATTTGTATCTGGTTTACCTTTGTCTCCATCGAAGAAGAATTCGGTTTGGGTGATTGTGGATCGCCTGACGAAGTGTGCGCATTTCTTGCCTGTGCATACTACGTTTTCTTTGGATAAGCTGGCAGAGCTGTACATTGCTGAGATTGTGAGGCTGCATGGTGTGCCTAAGTCGATTGTGTCGGATAGGGATTCGAGGTTCACATCGCGTTTCTGGCAGTGTTTGCATCAAGCTTTGGGTACAAGATTGCATTTCAGTACATCCTATCATCCTCAGTCGGATGGTCAGTCTGAGCGAGTTATCCAGATTTTGGAGGATATGTTGAGGTGCTGCGTGATTGAGTTCCAAGGTTCTTGGGAGAAGCATCTGCCTTTGGTTGAGTTCGCTTATAACAATAGTTATCAGGCGAGTATATAGATGGCACCTTATGAGGCTTTGTACGGGAGAAAGTGTCGGACTCCTCTTTGTTGGGCTGAAACTGGTCAAAAGTTGGTTTCGATGCCGGCTTTGTTGAAAGGGACCACTGAGAAGGTGAAGCTCATTTGTGAGCGGTTGAAGGCTGCCTCTAATCGGCAAAAGTCTTACGCGGATTTGAAGCGTAAGGAGATAGAGTATGCGGTGGGTGACCGTGTGTTCTTGAAGGTTTCGCCTTGGAAGAAGGTGATGAGGTTTGGCTGGAAGGGTAAGTTGAGCCCTAGGTACATTGGACCATATGAGGTGGTTGGGCGTGTGGGTCCTGTTGCGTATCGGTTGAGGTTACCTCAAGAGTTGGAGAAGATTCATGATGTGTTCCATGTTTCTATGCTCCGGAAGTATAGATCTGATCCTTCGCATGTGATGCCTGTGGAGGAAGTGGAATTGAATCCGGATTTGACCTATGATGAGGAACCGGTGAAGGTTCTGGATTCGGATAGCAAGGTTCTTCGTGGCAAGACCATTGAGTTGGTGAAGGTGCTGTGGAAGCATCGAGGTGTTGAGGAAGCCACGTGGGAGCGGAAGGAAGACATGCTGAAGCAGTTTCCTTATCTCTTTCCTTCAGGTAAATTTCGAGGACGAAATTTCTTAAGGGGGGGAGAGTTGTAACGCCCCGGTTTTGGGCTTAGTAGTTTTGGGCGTTGACCGGTTTGGTCAAAGTGTTGTTCGAATCTAAAGAGGCGAAATTAGGAAAGCCTAGTTCGGGTTGCATTAAAAATATGGAAAAATGTTCTAAAATCATCTTTTAATATAATTAAGTGAACTGTGAAATCAATTTTGGAAAATGAGTTTTGGAAGGGTGACATTTTGGCTAGTGACCAAAATGTAATTTTTGAAAGTTTGGTGACTGTTTTCGAAAGGGTTGAAACTTTGAATCTTTAAGGAGCTATTATTCCAAAAGTAGTTTCTCCAGATTTTTCTAAGATATTTTAAGCTATATTCTGATTTTTAAACATATCAAAAGAGGAGGGAAAAGCCATTTTGGCCATTTTGATAACTAACTTCCTATTTTCTTTTCTCTCATTTTCTCTCAACCCAAACACCTTCTTTCCAGAGAATTGTTTCTGATTTTCTCACCTAAATCTCTCCTTTCAACTCTCTTTTGATTCCTAATCAACATATCTACAAAACCTCATCATTTGCTACTTGATTCATCAAGGTTTTTGGTTCCAAAAAGAGGAGAAACTCAAGTTTGGAGGTAAGAACGTCCTTCTCCTCTAAACTATCAGTTCTTTACTGAAATTCCTAAGTTTTCAATCCTTAATTGATGTTTTATTAAAGGCTTTTGAGTTGAGAAATGGATCTTGGCTTATAATGCAAGATTTGGTGATTTTTGGTGATTTTCGTTTGATCTGTTAAATCTGTGATTTGAGATGTGTTTTTGATGATATTTGAACTCTAAATTGATAAGGAATTGAGTTTTGATTAATGCAATCCCGGATAGGTTGAGTTTCCTAAGTTTAGCTTGTGATTCTTGTTTGTTTTTGAGGTGATCTTGTGGATCTGATGTTGCTGGAGGTATAAGGATGTTAATAGGCTCTTTTTAGATGTTAAATGATGTTAAAGGATGTTAGGTTTTGATGGTTTATGGCTGGGCTTTGTTGAGAAGTGGTTTGGATGCATTTTTGGTTGTGTTTGGTAGCCGAAAGTGGAGTGTGGATGAGAGCAGCGAGTTTAGGTGCTTTCATTGAAGCAATTAATGCATGATGATGCATTAATCCTCTGCTTTGATGTGTTAAAACAGGGGAGGCATCTTTGGATCCAAGAGTTGTTGATCCGGAAGCTTGATTTGGTGCTTCGGCAAGAGGCGAAGTGGAATCGGTGAGTGAAATTGGGTTTTCAGCTTTGAAACCAATGTCTTGGGGGCTTAGTTTAAGTCTAAACAACTTTGCTAAGCTCAAGCGTAAGTTTTCGGAAATACTCTCTAGTGGTGGCCATGGTTTTGTTGTGATGCAATGTGGTTTATTGCATGATTTAAATACTGTTTTGAAAGCATGATTTAGCATGGTATTTGCTGTTTTTGTAAGCCATATGTTGAAGGAAGCTCAAGGTAAGAGTTCCTTGTTTTGTACATTGATTAAATGTGGTTTGATGCTTTTAAATGCATGATGAATATGGCTTGGTTTAATGCTTTAAAACAATGGATAAATTGATGATAATGATGTATATTGGCAAGTGATGTTTTGAAAAGGTTAAGGTCACTAAGGTGGTTAAAAGTCCTTGAGTGAGCCTTGTTTACTTAAGAACATCAAGGTGGTTAAAAGTCCTTGGATGGTTCTTGTTATGGACACAAAGGTGGTTAAAAGTCCTTGTGTGATCCTTTCCATGGTGTTTAAAAGTCCATGGGGCCATGGTGTTTAAAAGTCCATGGGGCCAAGGTGTTTAAAAGTCCTTGGGGCCAAGGTGTTTAAAAGTCCTTGGGGCCAAGGTGTTTAAAAGTCCTTGGGGTGAAAGTTGATGAACTTGTTTTTTTTTTAAGAAATGGAATTTATCACTTGTAGCCAATATGACATGTTATGATATGAAGCATGAGATGCTTGTTTAAGTATGCTTTTGAGCATGTGCAAATGTTGATTTGAAGCATGATTTATAAAGTGTTTTATAAATGCATTACTGAATGGTTTTATTGAGCATTCCTCACTAAGCTTTTGCTTACGCTCTCTTTCGTTTTCTTAATTCAATAATGCAGAACATTAAAGTACTTTGAGGGCAGCAAGAAGGGCAAGCATTCAAGTGAAAGTAAAGCTCAAAGTATGGAAGGTTTCTTAAGTACATTTTTAGCTTTTGGTAATTTGGCAATGGGGGACCTATGTGTATGTTTTGGGAGATGTTTTGAACTCCCTAAGTATGTTGAATGTTGATGAGAATGTTGGTTTTAGTGTTTGGCCTTTATATGCTTGAATTGGAAGTTTATGCTTGTATCGCTTGCTTGTGTAGGAAGCATGCCTATAGATTTGGGGCTTTTCGTATATGATGTTGTTTTGATGAATTGTTGACGCAAGTATGTTTCAAATATGTTGAATTGCATGCTGGTAAAGTTTGGTGGCAATTGGAGCATGATTGGATGTTTAATTGCATGTTTAAGAATACATTTGGGGCAATCTGTGCAGGGTGTTTCGGAACAGTGCCACCCGTTTCGGAACAGGTGCCTTAAACAAGCCCAGGCGTCCGAAACGGGAGAGACCGTTCCGAAACGGTTTGGCTACTGCCAGCCCGTGTTGCGGTACGCGTTGCGGAACGGCCCCGCGTTTCGAAACGGGCTCTGCCTGTTTCGGAACGGGTGACCGTTAGGGGCTGACATTGGCAGTTAAATGTTTTAAATTGTTTGCGTTTTGGTCCCGAATCTTGTTTGTGCAATTGTATGAGTTTGGGAAGTCCTTTTGAGCTGAATTTTCACAGTGAAGCATGAAACCTGACTAATTACAAGCTGTTAACTTTAATTTGGGTTAAGTCCTCATATTTATCAGAAATTACAATTTGGTCCCTAAAGTTGTAATTTGTTCAATTGGGTCCCTGTTTGATCTCTGATGTTTATGATCTTTGAGTACGCTGTTGTATGATCATATCTAAGGATTAATATGCATCTAGACAAGATTAAAAAGAAAAAAAAGGGTCGTTAATCAAGGTTGACTTTCGGGTTGACTTTGGTTTTCCCCGTGTGACTTTCTTAATTCGGGTCAACCGTCTAGGCCGGGTTAAGGGGGTTACAAATGCTCAAAACCAAAACACCATCAATGCAGCGAGTCATAAAACCTTTTTGAAAAGCAACTCGATTTGATAAACCCAATCAATGTTTGAAAAAAAACCCTTTTCAACAACAAGCTCAAAATCGTGTACTGCTCAAACATGAAAACCAACCCTTAGCTTAGCAAGCTAAGTAACCCTTTTCAAGCACAACTTGCAAAACATCAATATAACCTTCAATGCATAAACACCAAATGTAAAGTTAAATTCAAACCTTGGAAAACACTTCCACTTCACATTACACATTCCTCTTACTTGGTTATCATCTTAACAAGAAACCTTTTAAAACCATTTATTTAATCAATCCAACACATGCATTAAACAAATGCAACATATGAACCATATCATCAACACTTGCATCATATACCTTTAAAAACAAGTCTTAACAAGACTCCAATGCACTAAAGAGATTTCATGCACACATGCATCATTCTCAATAGATAAACAATACTTGTTCAAGCTTAACAAACAACAAGCATTCTTAATACATTATGCACATCCCATGCAACCATGCATCATTCCAAGCATCTCATGCTTCATTATAATCAAGAACATCATATTGGCTTTCAAGTGATCATCCACATCCACTTTTCAACTCAACACCCAATCGGATACGCAGATCACAAGCGTTGTCCCTACGCTTCATACACACTACCAATCCAAGGTCCCCAAATGGACTTTAAAACACCATTTGACCTTACCATTCACAAGGTTCCCATGTATGGACTTTTAATCACCATACAACCTTTACTTCCACAAGGTTCCCATATATGGACTTTTGAACACCATATAACCTTAACATGCACAAGGTTCCCATGTATGGACATTTAATCACCATACAACCTTAGCATCACCGATTGGTAGTTGTATAACATCACTAACGAGATCCGGGACACCCTATACAAGATCCACTCATGGACTTTACACCACCATTGTGATCTTAACAAGCACAAGGTTCTCCTATATGGACTTTTAATCACCATATAACCTTTGCTTACCTAAGGTCCTCGAATGGGCACTCAACCTCCATTATGACCTTAACCATCTCGTTAGGATACTTGGATGGAGTTTACCGGTTCACTCTTAACCACTCCACATCCAAGGCGACTTAATTCACGGTGCACCCAATCCTATAGCCGGATAACTATATCCGATCAAAGAAACCAAGAACCACTTACATCACTTGCCAATATAACCATCTTACCATATTAGTCCAATGATTCACATGCATAACCCTAATGCAAAAACCACCATTTACCATCATTAATCCACTGTTTTAAAGCATTACACAAAGCCATTAATCATCATGCAACACCATGCATCAAAACCACAATTTCAACGTATAAAACCAAGGATCTCTTACCTTGAGCATCCTTCACATATGGCTTTCAAAACCAGCATTAAACCATGCTTAAATATGCTTTCAAAGCAGAATTTAAAACATGCAAATCAAATGCATTTCAACCAACAATCACAATTGCTTTTAAAGCCAAATCACAACACAACCAAGAGCGAAAATCCATTTACTTACTCTTGAGCTTAGCAAAGTTGTTTAGACTTAAACTAAGCTCTTAAAACCTTCAAACCTTGGTTTTAAAGCTGAAAACCCAACTTCACTCACCGTTACACAAAACATGGCTAACCAACAAGCCTTCCAAGCATCCGAAGCCTTCCTCACCACCTCTAATACTCACGGATCAAACTCCCCTGTTTCAAGCACACAATAACAGAGGATTAATGCATCATTATGCATTAAAAACACCAGCAACACAACTCAACTCGCTGCTCATCACAAATCCAACAATTCGGCTACAAAACACAACCGAAATCACCTCCAAACACTTCCAAAACTTAACCCAGCCAAGATCCATTACTTCTAACCATTTTTAAACATCAATTAACATCCAAAATGATCACAACCACGTCCTTATACCTCCAGCTATAACAGATCATCAAAAACACTCCAAAAACAACCAAAAACTCAAGCAAAACTTAGAAAATTCAACCTATTCGGGATTGCATTGATAAAACCTCAATTCCTTGTCAATTTAAGATTCATTTAACATCAATTTGACACCTCAAAACCCTGCCCAAACAGATCACACGAAATTTCACCAAAATCAAGCAAATCTTGCATTTTAAAGCCAAAAATCAAGATTCCAATTGAAAAGCCTTTAACAAATCACAAATCAAGGATTGAGAACTTAGGAATTTCAGTAAAGAACTGAGAGTTTAGAGGAGAAGGACGTTCTTACCTCCAAACTTGAGTTTCTCCTCTTTTTGAACCAAAAACCTTGATGAATCAACTAGCAAATGGTGAGGTTTTGTTGATATGTTGATTAGGAATCAAAAGAGAGTTGAAAGGGAAGATTTAGGTGACAAAATCAGAAGAAATTCTCTGGAGAGAAAGTTTTTGGATTGAGAGAAAATGAGAGAAGGGAAAATTGAGAAAATAGAAAGTTAGTTACAAAATAGCCAAAATGATTTCCCTCCTCTTTTCTTTTGTTTTAAAATCAGAATTAAACCTTAAAATATCTTAGAAAAGTCTGGAGAAACTCCCTTTGGGTAAATAGCTCCTTAAAGATTCAAAGTTTCAATCCTTTCTAAAACAGTCACGCAACTTTCAAAAATTACATTTTGGTCACTAGCCAAAATGTCACCCTTCCAAACCTCATTTCGTAAAATTGATTTCACAGTTCACTTATATATATTAAAAGATAATTTTAGAACATTTTTCCATATTTTTAATGCAACCCGAACTAGGCTTTCCTAATTTCACCCTTTATATTCGAACAGCACTTTGACCAAACCGGTCAACGCCCAAAACTTCTAAGCCCAAAACCGGGGCGTTACATGCAGGCCCAGGTGTTCCGGAACGCCCTTGCTCGTTTCGGAACGGAGGCCTGTAATGACCATGGTGTCTCGGAACAGGAAGGCACGTTCCGAAACATTTCGCCACTATGAACCATCGTATCGAAACGGGTTCCTTGAAGTTTCGGAATGTCCTCGCGTATCGAAACGATCACTCTTGTTCCGAAATGGTCGTTCCGATACAGGGTTCTGTATTCCGAAACACTTGACCGTTGGATGCTGATTTTCAAATTGTGCTAGTTCATGTTACTTACATTTTGGGCCCTGAATGATGTTTATTCAATTGGTTGAGTTTGGATGGTCCGTTTGAGATGAGATTTGACACGCTGGCATGTTATATGATTAATTTTAGTTTGGTAATCTTAAAAGCTGGACAGTCCTTGTATTTTCTGATATTTACAAATTAGTCCCTAAAAGTCAAATGAATGCAATTGAACCCCTAATTGAACTCCGATAGCTGTGTCATTTTCGCCTAATCGCTTTGTTAATCACATAGGATAATAATGTGCATCTAGAAAAGATAAAAGAAAAAAAGGGTTGTTAATCGAGGTTGACTTTTACGAGTTGACTTTGGTTTTCCCCGTGCAATCTTCTTAGTTTAGGTTGGGCGTCTAGGTCGGGCTAAGGGTTACATGTTCGTTCTTCTCCTCTAATGACATGTTATTTACTGAAATTCCCAAGTATTTAGTCTTTTACATATTGTTTTAATGGGTTTTTATATGTTAATTGAGAAAATTGAGTTTAATTGAGGTTTCTTGAAGGTTTATGGTGGATTTTTGAGGATGATGTTATTTGCTAAGTTAATGGCAGATTATTAATGTGTTGTTAATGGTTAATAATGTTAACTTGATGATTTTTTTAAGTAATCCTGAAACTAGTTAGATTGCTAGAAGTTGGTGATGACTTGAGTTTTAGGGGTTGTTGTTGTGGTTTCTTGATAGTTGGAGGTTTATTGAGGTTCGGAAAGTGTTTTAGATTGTAAATGAATGAGGATTGATGGTTGATTTTGCTGGCTAGTGATTAGGAACGATTTAGAGTGGTTTTTTCGGTGTTTTTGGTTTGTATCAGTTGTTAATTGGTTGACGAATGATGGAGTTGAGTGGGGGGTTTGTTGTTGGAGGTTTTGATGCAAGGGTGTGCATTAATCCTCATTTTTTCTTTGGTTAGAAGTAGGGTAAGACGTTGCTTGATCGTTAGAAGGCACATTTGGAGTTTCAAACGCTTGGAATAGCTTCGGGAAGTGAGGCTAAGTTGTATCGGTGAATGGGTGTGGTTTGAACATTTTTGTAAGCTTGGAAACAAGGTTTTGGGAGGTTAGTGTAAGCTTGAAACGCTTAGCTAATCTCAGAAGTAAGTATGGTTACTAAAGCAGTGAGTTAACATGGATTTAAATGGTATATTGGCTTAGTGATGAGATTTCTATTATTGGATATGTTGGTCGACCAATAGGATGTGAAGTGCACTATAATATATAAAATTCGCCCGTGAGATCAATTCTTCGGTTTCACAATAGGGGTAGTGCTATTGTGATGTGAGTGATGGGTAGTGCTATCACCAACGGGCAATGTGGGTAGTAGCATCCCGGCCGATGTGTGATAATGGTTAGGGTAGTTTCACCATGTGACTTGATGGGGGTAGTGCCATCAAGGTATCCGTATATCCGATCATTAATGGATAGGGGTAGTGCTATCCAAGGATGGGGGTAGTTTCCATCTGGTTCACTTGAAATGCCAATATATGAATTGAACATTTATCATGGTTATTGAAACACTTTTGTATAAAGACATTTATAGATGATGATTATGCTTTATGAGAAGTAAGCATGTGAAGCTTTGGTTTGGTTTTGCACTGAGATATGAATGTGATAATGATACATGTGGCTTATAAAAGATGCTTTAATTGTGGTTTCAAAAGCATGAGAAAGTTGAGCATGATGTGGATATGTTTTAAAAGAATTATTGGTTTGAAAAATGCATTGTTGTTGTTTAAATTAAGCTTTCCCTCACTAAGAAAATATGCTTACGCTCTCCTTTCAAACAATGGAGATAAGTGAGCTTTTGGGAAGAAAAATAGCAAGGGATTTCACCCAAGGCATCACTCAATTTACAAGTATGGGATTTGACACTTTTAATAAGGTAGAAATGGCAATGGGGAGGGTACCTCGGTATTTGGGAGAGGATTGTTTAAACTCCCTGGTTTGGCAAGTGTGTTTTGCCTTATAAGACTTGTGTTGGGCCTTTAAATGTTGTTATACTTTACTTTATGATTTTTGATAGTCTATGTGGATTGTTTATATGGCGCATGCCTCTAGAGGAGACACGTTTTGCAATTCATGATGCTAGATGCCTTTGTTTATGTCTATGTGTTGGATAAGTATGTTGTTGATGTTTACCTATGATTGCATGATGTTTAATGGCCATATGGTATGTTTTAAGATGCTAAAATGTTGTTGTTTTAGTGTAGATATGGTATGTGTTTTGAAACAATAGCAGCTGTTTCGATACAGCTTGCATATTTGGTCTTAATGTTTCGGAACACTACTAGACCATTTCGACACCTTTAGTTATATTTTGAACCCGTATCGAAACTTGAGGTCGTTTCGATACAGCTATGTTTTGTCTGGTTTTAGGGGAAGTCAGTCTGTGCATTTGGTTCCAAAACGGGTAATACCATTCCGAGACCAAATGCTACTGGAATGCATGGTTTCGAAACTGGGGGTGATTGTTTCGAAACGGGGTCGTTAGGTTAGTTAAAATGGCATGATCTGTCAGTTTTGAATGTTTCTAGTTTAGTCCCTGTTTATATGATTTGTGTAACCCCCTTAACCCGGCCTAGACGGTTGACCCGAATTAAGAAGATTACACGGGGAAAACCAAAGTCAACCCAAAAGTCAACCTTGATTAACGACCTTTTTTTTCTTTTTACTCTTGTCTAGATGCACGTTAACCCTAGATATGTTCACAAGATAAACATATTCAAACATCATAACAATCAGAGAACATTCAGAGACCCAATTGCACAAATTACAACTTTAGGGACCAAATTGTAAATTCTGAAAAATATAAGGACTTAATCCAAATTAAAGTTACCAATATGAAATTAATCATCTTTCATGCTTCTCTGCCAAATTTCAGCTCAAACGAACATCTCAAACTCATACAATTGCATAAACAAGTTTCAGGACCAAAACGCAAACATTCCAAAACATATAACCATCAATTTCAGTGCCCAACGGTCGAGTGTTTCGGAACAGGGAAGACCCGTTCCGAAACGCGGTACCGTTCCGAAACTGGTACCGAAACAGGGCCTGGCAGAGGCCAAACCGTTCCGGAACAGTGCCTCCCGTTTCGGAACGCCCAGGCCATTTCAGGCCCCCGTTCCGATACGGTAGCACCTGTTCCGAAACAGGCTGCCCAGATTGCAGAAAATTTGCTGGTTTATCATGCAATTGACTTATCAAACATGCTCCAAATGCAACCAAATTACACCAGCAAGTCATTCAACATACAAGGAACATAATTGCATCAACCAAACATCAACATGGCATCAATTATGAAAATCCCCAAATCTATAGGCATGCTTCCTACTTAGCAAACCATTCAAGCATCAAAATACCAAAACCATCTCATTAAGGCCATTTACAAGCTCCAACATTATTAACATCATTAAACCAACTTAGGGAGTCCAAAACATCTCCCCAAAAAAAAACAACATAGGTTCCTATTGCCAAATGCCAAAAGCTAATAGTGTTTAAGAAACCTTCACCATACTTGAGCTTAGTTCACCACTTGGATTCTTCACCACCTTGCTGCCCTCAATGCACTTTAATGCTCTGCATTATTGGTTTAAGAAAAGAGAGAGCGCGTAAGCAAAAGCTTAGTGAAGAATGCTCCTTTAAAACCACACAATAATGCATTTACAAACACATTTATAAACCTTGATTCAAATCATCATTTGCACATGCTCATAAGCATTTAAAACAAGCAATTCATGCTTCAAGTTCATAACATGTAATATTGGCAACAAGTTATACATTCAACATAAGATCCACACATGGACTTTTAAACACCATTGTGATCTTACAATATCCAAGGACCACACATGGACTTTTAAACACCATTGTGTCCTTAACCCATGGACTTTTAAACACCATGACAAGGACCACACAAGGACTTTTAAACACCTTTGTGTCCTTAACAAGAATCATCCAAGGACTTTTAAACACCTTGATGTTCTTAAATAACAAGGCTTACACAAGGAATTTTAACCACCTTTGTAACCTTAACCAAGAACCAACCATGGGCTTTTAAACACCATGTTGTTCTTAAAATTCACAAGATTCACACAAGGACTTTTAACCACCTTTGTGATCTTAACCAAGAACCAACCATGGACTTTTAACCACCATGTTGTTCTTAAATAAACAAGGCTCACACAAGGACTTTTAACCACCTTTGTGACCTTAACCATCACTTGCCAATATGCATCATTAACAACATTAATCCACTGTTTTAAAGCATTTAACAAAGCCATAAATGTCATGCATCTTTAAGCATCAAACCACATTAAAACAATGTTCAAAAACAAGGATCTCTTACCTTGAGCATCCTTCAACACATGGCTTATAATCTCAGCAAATAAACATGCTAATTATGCTTTCCAAACAAGATTTAAAACATGCAAACAAACCACATTGCATACAACCAATCCATGGTTCATCACCAAGAGAGTTTTTCCAAAAACTTACTCTTGAGCTTAGCTAAGTTGCTTAGACTTAAACTAAGCTCCCAAACCTTCAAAACATTGGTTTCAAAGCTGAAAACCAAAATCCACTCACCGATTCCGTTTCGCCTCTTGCCGAAACACCAATCAAGCTTCCGGATCACCACCACTAGGATCCAAAGATGACTCCCCTGTTTTAAACACATCAAAGCAGAGGATTAATGCATCATCATGCATTAATATCTTCAATGAAAGCACCTAAACTCGCTGCTCTCATCCACACTCCATTTTCGGCCACCAAGCACAACCGAAAATGCATCCACACAACTCCACAACACTACCCAGCCAAGATCCATCAAATCTAAACATTCATAAACCTCAATTAACATCAAAAATGGATCTCAACACATCCTTATACCTCCAGCCATAACAGATCATCAAGATCACTCCAAAAACAACCAAGAACACAAGCTAAACTTAGGAAATTCAACCTATTCGGGATTGCATTGATTAAACCTCAATTCCTTATCAATTTAACATTCATTTAACATCAAATTGACACCTCAAAACACTGCCCAATCAGATCATACGAAATTTCATAAAAATCAAGCAAATCTTGCATTTAAAAGCCAAGATCAAGAACACAACCTTAAAACCTTTTATAAAACATAAATTAAAGATTGAGAACTTAGGAATTTCAGTAAAGAACTGAGAGTTTAGAGAAGGACGTTCTTACCTCCAAACTTGAGTTTCTCCCCTTTTTAGAACCAAAATCTTGAAAATCCAATTAGCACATGGTGAGGTTTTGTTGAAGAGATCAAAAGAGGATTAAAGTCTCATGTTTGGACATCAAAATCAGAAGGAAATGCTCTGGAGAAAAGTGTTTGGTTTGAGAGAAAAGATGAGAGAAAATGGTCTTGCCACGAAGAGATACGGAAGAGATACGGAAGCTGCTTCAGCATGTCATCCTTCCGCTCCCACTTGGCTTCTTCAACACCACGGTGCTTCCACAACACCTTTACCAACTCAATGGTCTTGCCACGAAGAACCTTGCTATCCGAATCCAGAATCTTCACCGGTTCCTCATCATAGGTCAAATCCGGATTCAATTCCACTTCTTCCACAAGCATCACATGCGAAGGATCAGATCTGTACTTCCGGAGCATAGAAACATGAAACACATCATGAATCTTCTCCAACTCTTGAGGTAGCCTCAACTTGTACGCAACAGGACCCACACGCTCAATCACCTCGTATGGTCCAATGTACCTAGGGCTCAACTTACCCTTCCGGCCAAACCTCATCACCTTTTTCCAAGGCGAAACCTTCAAAAACACACGGTCACCCACCGCATACTCAATCCCTTACGCTTCAAATCCGCGTAAGACTTTTGCCGATCAGAAGCTGCCTTCAAACGCTCACAAATGAGCTTCACCTTCTCGGTGGTTCCTTTCAACAAAGCTGGCATCGAAACCAACTTCTAACCCGTTTCAGCCCAACAAATAGGAGTCCTACACTTCCTCCCGTACAAAGCCTCATAAGGTGCCATTTGAATACTTGCCTGATAACTATTGTTATAAGCAAATTCCACCAAAGGCAAATGTTTCTCCCAAGAGCCCTGAAACTCAATCACACAGCACCTCAACATATCCTCCAAAACCTGGATAACACGCTCGGACTGACCATCCGACTGAGGATGATAAGATGTACTGAAATTCAACCGTGTACCCAAAGCTTGATGCAAACACTGCAAGAACCGCGATGTAAACCTCAGATCCCTATCCGACACAATCGACTTAGGCACACCATGCAGCCGCACAATCTCAGCAATGTACAGCTCCGCAAGCTTATCCAAGGAAAACGTAGTATGCACAGGCAAGAAATGCGTACACTTCGTCAGGCGATCCACAATCACCCACACCGAATTCTTCTTCGATGGTGACAAGGGCAAACCAGATACAAAATCCATGGTAATCCTTTCCCACTTCCATTCAGGGATTCTCAACGGTTGCAACAACCCTAAAGGAACCTGATGCTCAGCCTTAACTCGCTGACACACCATGCACTTGCTCACAAACTCTGCAACATCTTTCTTTAAACCCACCCAATAGTACTCATCACGAAGATCTCGATACATCTTAGTACTACCAGGGTGCATAGCAAAAGGAATACTATGACCTTCAGTCAGAATAGCACGCCTCAACTCAGCATCATTGGGCACTACTATCCGACTTCCAAAACACAACACTCCATCATCATTAAAGGAGAAATCTGAAGGCCTACCCTCTGCGATATCCTGAACATGCGGTACCAAGGAATCATCCAACAACTGCTTTTCCTTGATCAACTGAACCAAAGATGGCTTCACCAAGAACTTAGGAATTTCAGTAAAGAATTGAGAGTTTAGAGGAGAATGACGTTCTTACCTCCAAACTTGAGTTTCTCCCCTTTTTAGAACCAAAATCTTGAAAATCCAATTAGCACATGGTGAGGTTTTGTTGAAGAGATGATTAGAGATCAAAAGCGGATTAAAGTCTCATGTTTGGACATCAAAATCAGAAGGAAATGCTCTGGAGAAAAGTGTTTGGTTTGAGAGAAAAGATGAGAGAAAATGGAAATGAAATTTTAGGAAGTTAGTTGGAAATGCCAAAATATCTTCCCTCCTTTTTAGTTTTATTTTAAAACCATTAATAAATCATTTAATATCTTAGAAAAATCTGGAGAAACTCCCTTTGGGTAAATAGCTCCTTAAAGATTCAAAGTTTCAATCCTTTTTAAAACAGTCTCACAGTTTTCGAAAATACATTTTGGTCACTAACCAAAATGTCACCCTTCCAAACCTCATTTTGTAAAATTGACTTCACCACACTCTTATATATATTAAAAGAGGATTTTAAGACATTTTTCCATATTTTTAATGCAACCCGAACTAGGCTTTCCTAATTCACCTTTATATATTCGAACCGCACTTTGACCGAACCGGTCCAAAACCCAAAACTCCTAAGCCCAAAATTGGGGCGTTACAATTTGAAATTGTGGATGTTTGAATGATCATATGATGCTGATATTTCACCTGCAAGCATGTAATAAACCTAATTAAAGGTTGGTAACATTAATTTGTAATTTGATATTATATGGATCGTTTGCAAATGAAATTACAATTGATGCTCGGGTTAATTGAAAATATTTTCATTGCGCGAGAAAACACTATAGGACTTAATTATTCATCTAGACAAGATAAAATTTGTTGCTAATCGAGGTTGACTTTAACTAGTTGACTTCGGTTTTCCACGTGTAGATCTCTTAATTCGGGTCATGCGTCTAGACCGGGCTAAGGGGGTTACATTTGTTGGTATCAGAGATAGGTTACGAAAGATTGAGATGTATGTTGAATGTTGAATTATGGTTGATAACATGCTGTATTTGATGCTATGCATGGTGAATGATTGTATCATGATTGGATTGATAGTATGTGATGTATGATGATTATGTGATGAACTGATATATATGTGACTGGGGTACCCATTGCCAATACTACCGGTAAAGAATAGAGTTTTGTTTTAAAAGACGGAATGAGTGACTTGGGTTCTTGCTATTTGTAAGCCTAACTATTTTTGGTATTGTAATTACATGGTAGAATTGTTTATCATATCATGGGATCGAGATGAGAGTTGAGAGGTAATGTCCGGAATGTAGTTGAGAATGAGGTAGAGGTGGATGCTGAGAATTTGCCGCCTCCTCCTCCTGGTGGAGGTAGATCTAAGGCGGGAGCTAGGGGTGGAGGTGTTGAACCTCAGATAGCGCAAGGGCAAGTTGCTCCTGACATGACACCTTTAATTCAGGCTATTGTTAGAGCCTTTCAGGCAGCAATAGCAGGCATGCACGTGGCGGCACCTCAGCAGGGTGCCAATGGTGGTTTACCCTTAGAGCGTCTGCGTAGTTTGGGCAGAGTAGAGTTTAGAGGCCTATCTTCTGAGGGCTCTAAGGCTTGGTTCGAGAGTACCAAGAGAATTTTGTAACACCCATCACCCGGTTTAGTCGTAAACCGGCTAAGCAATGTTACCCAAGCAACAAGAATACAAACAATCAAAAACTTTTGCCTAACTTACCCTATTTGGTAAGTTAGACTCCTAATGCATGTTTACACAATCAACATAACTTGTTAACACCTTTCATACTTCAATTAAACTAATTAACATCATTCAATCATCAATCAAGTCATAACAATAAACATAACTTAGTCACATATTAGAAGCATGGAATGTAAACTAGATCATTTCACCTAAACATCATGGCATTTGAAACATAAGTAACTATATCCAAAACATTAATACTAATTCATGACTTAAACATATGATCCATGTAACAAGAATGCATAGCTTATTTCACCTAAATCTTAAGCATTGAATCAACTAACCACATTAAGATTTTTACCTATACCATTTGAATGACATCTTTACATACAACATGGTATAATTCACATTATCATGAACCTAAAACATTTACATCCATTCGAATAGAATGCACATGGCAATTCAACCAAACAAACATACTATCATGTACCTAATTCATGAACTCAAGCATCCTTAAGCATTATTCAATCTATTCGAATGTACTAGGGGTCCATGAATTCATCTATGCACTTTAACTTATTCAATTAACATGTTATACATATCAAACATTTAATCACACTAACATAGACCTAAACATGTATCCTTTTCACAAGACAACATTCCACGTGTCAAGCAAGTCATCCAAACATAGATATAACATCAAGACTTCCAACCAAAGCATGTATTAACATCACATGTTCCCTACCTTAACTAAGCTATCAATCCAACCATGTTATCAAGTTATACAAACCATGATATCTCAAATATATACATAGCCAAATATAAGCTCAAAATGCATGAACATGTGATATATATACAAGACTATGGCCACCAACTAGGAGTCTACAAAGAAACATATTCATACTTGGTGCTTTATCTTGTCTTGCCTTACCTCCAATCGAGCTAGTTTGCAATCTACGAACCTATAGTTTGGGAAGAATGAAACGAGAGTGATAAGTACGGTTAAGTACTTAGTGAGGTAGCAACCTAAGCTAGGCTAGCATATTTATTTAACATGTGTATTTTAGATCAAGGAAGGCCTAGCTTGGTTCACAAGAATCAGGCTTGTACAGGGTTTGTATTCATGTAGCCCCCTTAGCACGGCATAAATGTCCGAACCGAACTAAGAAGATTACACGGGGGAAATCGAAGTCAACCCATAAAAGTCAACCTCAATTGACGACCCTTTTTTCTTTTTATCTTCTCTAGATGCACAATATTAACCTATGTGTCTAGCAATACCATTATGAAGAAACGACACAGCGATTGGAGTTCAATAAGGGGTTCAATTGCATACATATAACTTTTAGGGACTATTTTGCAAATTATAGAAATTACAGAAACTTTTCAGATTTTAAAGTTACAAATCCTCAATTAGTCATGTAACATGTTATCACGTCAAATTTCAGCTCAAACCGATCATCCAAACTCATTCAATTGATCAAATAACATTCAAGGACTAAAACGTAACATTTCAAGACTTAAAAAGATACTTTTAACCGAATTTTAACTACCCGTATCGATACACCTGAGCATGTTTCGATACGCGGGAAGGCAGTAGCAAAAGTTGGGAAGAGCGTATCGAAACGCTTCCCCACGTATCGGTACAACCTTCAAACTTGGCTAGGGTGTATCGATACGCCGACAATCCGTATCGATACCTTGTACCGAAAAGCTTGGATTTGGCCTTAGTGTATCGATACACTTCCCCGTGTATCGATACGCATACCAGAAAAACACATTCCAAAGGCATTTAAACATGCTTAAATAAAATAAATCAAGCTTAAATCATGCATACAAGTTATAATCTACCTAATAGACATATAAACATCATCGAACAGTAAATCATACTCACCAAACTCATCAAACCATTATGATATGCTAGCTATTCAAGCATGCTTAAGAAAACAAGCTAAACCATACTCAAAACACCATAAGCAAAACATGAAACCGAATAGAGGTCGATTACAAGTCCATAATCAGAAACCAAACATGCTTAAGATAGTAAACATCACCAACAAATCCAGAAAGTAAGAATTCTCGTCCAAAACTCTTGGAATCCCCTTGCTATTGGGATGCCTTGAAATGCTCAATTCTCTACATTGATGAAACAAATGAGCGTAAGCATATAGCTTAGTGAGGATCGCTAAAACAACATTCATCAATGCATTACATAAAACCATTGCAACATCATTTGCAAACTCATGCCTTTCTTTAAAACTTGCTCAATTAGGCATTCAATGCACTTTTAAAACCACATGCATATTGCATCTTTAAAACAACAACAAAATCCTTTGCTCATGCTTAAACCAAGAATCACATGTATTATTGCATCATTCACAAGCATCTCATGCTTAATCATTAATCATTAACATTATATTGGCTCGCAAGTGATAATTCTTAAACCAAACAAAAACACATGACACAATCGGATACGCGGATTACAAGCGTTTTCCCACACGCTTCATACATACTACCGAACTACACAATGTGGAGATCAATGGCACAATCACAACCCCTCAACACCAATGATGGAGATTAATGGAACAATCACAACCCCTCAACATCACTCATTGGTAGTTGTATAATTCCACTAACAAGAGTACGGGACACATACTACAAGACTCACACACAGAATTAAACCATTCACCGTTGTGATCTTAGCCTCAATCGTTAGGGTACTTGGATGGATATTACGGCACAATCACAACCCCTTGACATCCAAGGCGACTTTATTCACGATGCACCCAATCCTATAGCCGGCTAACTATATCCGATTAAAGTAACCAAAAATCATTTCTATCACTTGCCAATATAATCATTTAACATCAATATTCCACTATTTTACAAGCATAAACACAATGCCATTTCCACAAGCATAAACATGCTTAATATCAAATGCATTTATCATATAAAACCAAGGATCACTTACCTAGTGCATCCTTAACATAATGGCATTAAAATCCAGCATTAACCATGCTTAAAACATGCTTTAAAAACAGTAATCAAAACCACATTAACTCAAGTGCATTTCCATCAAAACATAGCACATTTCTGAGAGAGAGACTTTCAAATAACTTACTCTTGAGCTTAGCTAAGTGTTTCAAACTTACACTAAGCTCCCAAGACCACGTTCAAAGCGTTACAAAGCTGGAAAATCCATTTCCACTCATTGATACGCGAAGCCTTGCTCGTCGACACGAAAACCAATCCTTTAGAGCCTCTAAAAACGCCTTGTTTGCTCCCAGATCAAGATCCCCTATTTTCACATCATCAAAATAGAGATCCAAATGCATTAAAATGCATTTCAACACCAGCAACAAATCACAAACTCGTTGCTCACCCAAATTACACTAATTTACCCATCCGAAACAACCGAAAACGCAATCGATTGCTTTCTAAAGCAAGCCCAGCCAACATAAATCACTTCCAATCAATTGTAAACATCAAAACACATCTAAAATCAATCTAAATCCATCCTTATACCTCCAAAAAGCATTACTTCATCATTTCACCTCAAAACCCAACTAGAACTATCAAGAAACTCAAGGATCTCAAGGATTTCGGGATCTATATCAACAAAACCTCTTTTCAACATATTAATCACCTCAAAACTTAATTAAAAACAATCCAAAACAGAGCTTAACAAATCAAGTCCGAAAATCAAGAGTTTTATCATATTTTTGCAAGATTTCAATCTCAAATCAATACTATAATGAAAACTCTACTATAAACATTAATTACAAGCCAAAGATCTTGGGAATTTAAATAAATAACCTAGATTGAAGGTTTAGAATGAGATTTACCTCCAATACTTGCTTTCCTCAATTAATGACAAGTTTTCCTAAGAAAAAATCTTGAAGAACTTGAAAGAACTCTAGCAATTGTTTAGAAAATAACGAGAGAGTGTTTGGGAGAAAAGAATTCTGGAGAAAATGTTTTAAAAAGTTTTAAAACACATGTCATATTAAGGAAAGGCTAAATTTCCATAAAGCTCCCTCATGATTCTAAGATTTTGGATCCTCTTTAAAAAAATTGCATTTTCCACAGTTTTGAAACTTTACATTTTGGTCACTACCCAAAATGTATTACTTCTGAAACTCTTTTTGTAAAATTGATTTGACCAACCTCTTAAACATGATTTTAGAGGATTTTAGCAATTTTACCATTTTTATCATATCCCGATCCTTGATTTCCTTAAATCACCAAACTCGATTCGAACTGTTCTCGACTGGTCCGGTCCGATGTCCAAAACATCTAGGCCCAAAACCAGGGCGTTACAATTCAATTGATCATATTTAGACATATGTTCATATCATTTCATTTAAGTTATTCTAACCTTTAAACATGGCAAATCAAGGTCACATGTGTACATATATCGATCTGATTTTTCAACCAATCAACTACATGTTATCAACAAGAAGTCAAATGTATAACAATCAATCAAGTTTCATGGAATAGGATATCATGTAAGCAAGCATAACAGGATCAATTTCATTTCATGTAAACACAAATTCATATCAGCAAGCTTTCTTATTCAATTTCAAGTTTAAGCCTTAGTTTATAGTTGAGTCTAGGTAATGGAGTCGACAACCAACTATCGCCAAAACAAGTATCTGGTCATATCCCTCCTATTGTCGCCAAAACAAGTAACACACATACATCCTACTATCGCCAAATAAAAGGCCTTAGCCTGGTCCGTAGACCACCCAACACAAATGAGCTCAAGACTCTATGGCATGCCATCCTACCTATGACTCACTAGATACCAAGGCATTATTTAATCATGTGATCAAGAATCTAGGATCATATAACCAGCTAGACAAGAATCATGGCATATTCAAGTGATCAATATTCATGTATCAAGATCAAGAGCCCTTAGGCTAATGAACCATAGTTCAATTTCAAGAGAGATCATTTCATGTCTTGTTTCATCAACCAACAAATCAAAACGATCAAGACATCAAGCAAGTTCATCTTCAAACTCATTATAGCACAAGTAACACATCAATTCACTTATTTTATCACATGTTACCATTTGTAATTAATATCATCCCTCCCTTATATGTTTACCAAGTATACTTTAAAGTCAATTCCATAGCATCATTCAAGAACATTATAAACATAAAAAACTTGGTTAGGACCTAAGCCCAAACCCTAATGATAGCTACACTCAAAACTCCAAGCTAGTCTTGTTCATTAATAGCAATGCTCTTGTTCTTCCTATTTTATTGCCCAACCCTTGATTCCTCCAAAATCTCTTCAAGTTCTTGATCTTGTTATGCACGTACAAACATATATGGAACATATTAGAAGTCAACATTAACATTCAAAACCGTTTTTCTTATTGGCAGATTGAGTACTTGTTACTAACATGGTACATATTTTTCTTATTTCTCAATCAATACAGTTTATTATTTAAACATAGGCCATTTTGCAGTTCTGGACAGTTTGTAGCACCCCTCTACAATTTCGGTTCAAAATTTTTCTATAGAGATCAAATTTTAGTGTCGTTTGTTTCTAGTTAAACAAGACATACCCAAATATTTTCTATCAAAATTTTAGGTCTAAATTCCATGTATTTTATTTTTGGTGAATTTTTAAATGTCATTATCCAGAACAGGGAAGTGTTGGACAGATTACACTAATTTCTATATTAAGCTCCTTATAAATTATATTCTTGGCTTCACCACCTAATCTTATTTTACCAGCTACTTCTACATTTTCTCATACCCATATTTAACACCTTCAAACATAAATTTCCAGATTTCTATAGCATAGCGTTTAGATCGAATATGGGCAGGTATACACATTTCGGTTACATTCCTCAACCATTTCCTTATCCGCTTTCTTGTAATCAACAACCTAGAATTAAACTACCTTCAAACACATGTTTAAATAAAATTTTCCAAAATTTAAAGCTTGCAAGAACATTCAAATCAAAGCAATAATCAACAATACAATCGTGTGACTTAGAAATATACTTACTTGTAACCCCCTTAGCCCGGCCTACACGGTTAACCCGAACTACGAAGATTACACGGGGAAAACCAAAGTCAACCCGAAAGTCAACCTTCATTAACGACCCTTTTTTCCTTTTTAATCTTATCTAGATGCTCATTAACCCTAAGCGTACTCAGATGAAATGCATACTTGAAAACCATAGCGAACGGAAAACAACAAGGGACTCAATTGCACAACATATAAAGTTGAGGACCAAAATGTAAATTCTAGAAAGATGAGGGACTTTGCTTATTTTTAAATTACCAATATCAAATTAATCATATTGCATGCTTCCTTGTCAAATTTCATCTCAAACGGACATCTCAAACTCAAGCAATTGCATATACAAAATTCAGGACTAAAACATAATGCTTGCATACTTCAAACCATTCAAATCACTGCCCAACGGTCTACTGTTTCGGAACGGGGGTTGACCATTCCGAAACGCGAGTTCGTTTCGAGACCAGTATCGAAACAGGGCTTGGCAGTGGCAAAATCGTTTCGGAACGGCCTCCACCCGCTCCGAAACACGAAGGCCATTACAGGCCCCCGTTTCGAAACGTTAGCACCCGTTCCGATACGGACTACCCAGAAAGTGAAGATTTTGCTGGTTAAACATACATTTAATCACTCAAACACATCCTATTGACTTCCTAATCATTCCAACAAGTCATCATACATATTAGGCACATGGTTGCATCATCAAAACACGATCATGGCAACAATTAGGAAAAACCACAAGTCTATAGGCATGCATCCTAATATTGGAAACCAAGCAATCATCAAAACATCAAAGCAAACACCAAAAGGCCTTTTATAAAACACCTTTCACAAGGCCTTTTCAACACATAACATCAATTCTCATGCAACAATGCATATACAACAAGCATCTCATGCTTAGATAACATCAACATGTCATATTGGCTTCCAAGTGATAACCATAACCATTTTCAACATAAAACACAATCGGATACGTGGATTACAAGCGTTGTCTCATATGCTTCATACACACTACCAAACACACAAGGTGGAGTTTACCGGTACAATCACAACCCCTCAACACCCGTGATGGAGTTTAACGGTACAATCATAACCCCTCCACATCACTCATTGGTAGTTGTATAACATCACTAACGAGAACACGGGACACTCAACACAAGATCCACACATGGACTTTTAACCACCATTGTGATCTTAAGCATCAAGTTAGTGTACTTGGATGGAGTTTACGGCACAATTACAACCCCTCAACATCCAAGGCGACTTTATTCACGGTGCACCCAATCCTATAGCTGGCTAACTATATCCGATTCAAGTACTTTAAAACCACACATCACTTGCCAATATACATCATTTATCATCAATAATCCACTGTTTTAAAGCATTAACCAAAGCCATTAAACCATCATGCATCACCATGCATCAAACCACAATTATCAATATCAAACCAAGGATCTCTTACCTTGAGCATCCTTCAACACATGGCTTTCAAAACCAGCATTAATCATGCTAAAACATGCTTTCAAAACAGAATTTAAACATGTAAATTAAACACATTGCATCCAACCATTTCATGGTTCATTCAAGAGAAAGAGTTTTCCCGAAAACTTACTCTTGAGCTTAGTTAAGTTGATTAGACTTAAACTAAGCTCCCAAACCTTCAAACATTCAATACAAAGTTGAAGATCCAACTCCACTCACAAATTTCATTTCGCAAGCTTGCCGAAACGCTGTTCAAGCCTCCGGATCAACACCACAAGGATCCAAGGATGTCTCCCCTGTTTTAAACACATCAAAGTAGAGGATTAATGCATCATCATGCATTAAAATCTTCAGCCATTACACCTAAACTCGCTGCTCTCACCAAAACTCACATTTCGGCTACCAAACACAACCGAAATCAATTCCAAACACTTCCACAACATTACCCAGCCAAGATCCATCACTTCTGTAACGCCCCGGTTTTGGGCTTAGAAGTCTTGGGCGTTGACCGTTCGGTCAAAGTGCTGTTCGAATCTAAAGAGGTGAATTTAGGAAAGCCTAGTTCGGGTTGCATTAAAAATATGGAAAAATGTTCTAAAATCATCTTTTAATATAATTAAGTGAACTGTGAAATTAATTTTGGAAAATGAGTTTTGGAAGGGTGACATTTTGGCTAGTGACCAAAATGTAATTTTCGCAAGTTTGGTGGCTGTTTTATAAAGGGTTGAAACTTTGAATCTTTAAGGAGCTATTTACCCAAAGGGAGTTTCTCCAGATTTTTCTAAGATATTTTAAGTCTAAAATCTGATTTTAAAGATATCAAAAATGAGGGAAAAGCTCATTTGGCAATTTTCTCAATTAACTTCTCTATTTTCTTTCTCTCTTTTTCTCTCAACCCAAACACTCCATTTCCAGATAATTGATTCTGATTTCTTCACCTAAATCCCTCATTTCAACTCTCATTTGATTCCTAATCAACATATCTTCAAAACCTCTTCAATTGCTACTTGTTTCAACAAGGATTTTGATTCCAAAAAGAGGAGAAACTCAAGTTTGGAGGTAAGAACGTCCTTCTCCTCTAAACTATCAGTTCTTTACTGAAATTCCTAAGTTTTCAATCCTAAATTGATGTTTAATTAAAGGTTTAAAAGTGGTGAAATGGATCTTGGCTTATAATGCAAGATTTTGATGATTTTTGATGATTTTCGTTAGATCTGATTAATCTGTGTTTTGAGATGTGTTTTTGATGTTAAATGAACTCTAAATTGATAAGGAATTGAGTTTTGATTGATGCAATCCCAGATAGGTTGAGTTTCCTAAGTTTAGCTTGTGTTTCAAGGTTGTTTTTGAGGTGATCTTGTGGATCTGATGTTGCTGGAGGCATAAGGATGTTAATAGGTTGTTTTTAGATGTGTTATGATGTTTATGGAAGTGTGGTTTTGCTGGTTTATGGCTGGGCTTTGTTTAGAAGTGGTTTGGATGCATTTTCGGTTGTGTTTGGTGGCCGAAAATGGAGGTTGAATGAGAGCAGCGAGTTTAGGTGCTTTCATTGAAGCAATTAATGCATGATGATGCATTAATCCTCTGCTTTGATGTGTTGAAACAGGGGAGGCATCTTTGGATCCAAGGGTTGTTGATCCGGAAGCTTGATTTGGTGCTTTGGCTTGAAGCAAAGTGGAAATCGGTGAGTGAAGTTGGGTTTTCAGTTTTTAAAACCAAGGTTTGAAGGTTTTGGGAGCTTAGTCTAAGTCTAAACAACTTGCTAAGCTCAAGTGTAAGTTTTCGGATTTTCTCTCTAGTGGTGGCCATGATTTTGTTGTGATGCAAAATGGTGAATTGCATGTTTTATTTACTGTTTTGAAAGCATGTTTTAGCATGATACTTGCTGATGTTTTAAGCCATATATTGAAGGTAACTCTAGGTAGGAGTTCCTTGATTTTAGACATTGAAATAATGTGGTTTGATGCTTTGAAATGCATGTTGAATATGACTTGGTTTAATGCTTTAAAACAGTGGATTATATGATGTAAAAGATGTATATTGGCAAGTGATGTTTTGAAAATGTTAAGGTCACTAAGGTGGTTAAAAGTCCTTGAGTGAGCCTTGTTACTTAAGAACATCAAGGTGGTTAAAAGTCCTTGGATGTTTCTTGTTGCGGACACTAAGGTGGTTAAAAGTCCTTAGGTGATCCTTCCATGGTGTTTAAAAGTCCATGGGGCCAAGGTGTTTAAAAGTCCTTGGGGCCAAGGTGTTTAAAAGTCCTTGGGGTGATTCAAGCTATGGACACAAAGGTGGTTAAAAGTCCTTGTGTGGTCCTCATTCATGGTGTTTAAAAGTCCATGGCCAAGGTGTTTAAAAGTCCTTGGGGCCAAGGTGTTTAAAAGTCCTTGGGAAGTTGATGAACTTGTTTTAAGAAATGGAAATTGTCACTTGAGCCAATATGACATGTTATGTTTATGTTGAAGCATGAGATTGCTTGTTTTAAGTATGCTTTTGAGCATGTGCAAAGGTTGATTATAAGCATGATTTGTAAATGTTTTTAATTGCATTATTGAATGGTTTTTAAGAGCATTCCTCACTAAGCTTTTGCTTACGCTCTCTTGGTTTCTTAATTCAATAATGCAGAGCATTAAAGAACCTTGAGGGGCAGCAAGGAGGGCAAGCATTCTAGTTCAAGTAAAGCTCAATGTATGGAAGGTTTTATAAGTACTTTTTAGCTTTTGTGTAATTTGGCAATGGGGGACCAATGTGTATGTTTTGGGAGGTGTTTGGAACTCCCTAAGTATGTTGAATGATGATTTGAATGTTGGTTTTTAGTTTGGATCATTATATGCTTGTTGTGGAAGTTTGTGCTTGAATAGCTAGCTTGTGTAGGAAGCATGCCTATAATATTGGGGCTTTTTCCATATGATGTTGTTTTGTTGAATTGTTGGTGCAAGTATGTCCTATATATGTTGAATTGCATGCTGGTAAAGTTTGGTAGCATTTGGAGCATGTTCGAATGATCAATTGCATGTTTTGGAATGCATTTGGAGCATTTCTGTGCAGGGCGTTTCGGAACAGTGTGCACCGTTTCGGAACGGGTGCCTTGAATGAACCCAGGGGTCTGAAACGGTATGCACCGTTTCGAAACGGTTTGGTCTCTGCCAGACCCCCGTTTCGGTACTGGTTGCGGAACGGCCCGTGTTTCAGAACGGGGTCAACCTGTTTCGGAACGGTCGACCGTTGGGGGCTGACATGGGCGGTTATATGTTTTGAAATGTTTGCATTTTGGTCCTGAATCTTGTTTGTTCAATTGCATGAGCTTGGGAAGTCCTTTTGAGCTGAAATTTCACAGAGAAGCATGAAACCTGACTAATTTCAAGTTGGTAATATTAATTTGGGTTAAGTCCTTTTAATTTTCAGAAATTACAATTTGGTCCCTAAAGTTGTAATTTGTTCAATTGGGTCCCTGTTTGATCTCTGATGTTTGTGATCTTTGAGTATGATTTTTGGGTGAACACAATTAGGATTAATGTGCATCTAGATAAGATTAAAAAGAAAAAAAAGGGTCGTTAATCAAGGTTGACTTTCGGGTTGACTTTGGTTTTCCCCGTGTGACTTTCTTAATTCGGGTCAACCGTCTAGGCCGGGTTAAGGGGGTTACATTTGGTGGTATCAGAGCTGAGTTCTCGAGTAGTTGGGAATGTTTGTATGCATGATTGAAGTATGTTTGGCTTGTATGCTTGTGGTATGAAAGCGTGTTCAGTGGCTTAAGATGTTGATGCATTTGAGATGTATGCTGTGATGTTGCGTGTTGAGGGTACCCATTGCCAAACAAAAGCTAAAGAAAAGATGTTGATTTTGAAAGAAATTGAGCTTGAATACTTGGATTGCTTACCTTGCTGGCCTGACTATGTTTTATTTGTATTGTTATGCATGGTAAAAGTATGGCAGCACGTAGAGAGTTAAGGAGTAGCGTGAGAGCTACGACCCCGGATGGGAATGAGAATGAAGAAAATGCGGGTAGTGCTGTGTTACCTCCTCCTCCACCAGGTGGTGGTGGTGCGGAGAGGGAAAGAGCTGGAGCTGAAGCAGCTGGTGCTAGAGCTGCAGGACCTGAGGTTGGTCAGGGGCAAGCTATGCCTGATATGACGATGTTGGTACAAGCTATTGCGGGTGCTTTTCGAGCAGCAGTAGCTGGAGCTCAAGGAGCTGGGCATCAGGGAGATGCTGGTGTTAGACTACCCTTAGAGCGTCTGCGCAGTCTTGGTGGGACTGAGTTTAGGGGTATGTCTGCTGAGAGTTCGGAGGCTTGGCTGGAGAGTACCAAGCGTATTTTGGGACAGATGAGCTGCACTGATGTGCAAAAGTTGGGATGTGTTGTGTCCTTGCAGCAGGACGATGCTTATACGTGGTGGACGACCACAATCTCTGGAATGGCTGAAGCTGACATCACTTGGACATTCTTTCAGAATGCGTTCAAGAGGAGATATCTGGGAGTGAGATATCTGGATGAGAAAAAGCGTGAATTCATGACTCTTACCCAAGGGAGCATGAGTGTGGCTGAGTATGAGGTGCAGTTTGTGCGACTCAGTCAGTATGCACCGGAGCTGATTCCTGATGAGCGGGAGAGGTGCGAAAGGTTTCGTTATGGTCTCATAACGGAGGTAAAGATGTATGTGCTGGCCACTGAGTATGATGATTTTGATGTGTTAGTGGGCCGAGCAAAGGATATTGAGATGAATTTGAGTTTGTCTGCGAAGAGTGCTGGAGCAAGTTCTGGTAAGAGGGCTGCTGAGTGTAGTTCTGGAGGTGGACGGAACAAGAGGGGACGCGATAAGAGGTATCAGTCCTCAGCTAAGAGAGGTGGAGGTGCACCTGCTAGGGGTGGCAATGCTAGAGCTGACCCTAGTGCTTGTTGGATCTGTGGTTCACGTGGTCACTTGAAGCGTGACTGTCCTCGTGCTGTGAGGGAGGTGCAAGCTCCTGTTGCGGCAGCTGGTTTTGGATGCTGGAATTGTGGTTCTGCAGACCACTTGAGACGAGATTGTCCGAGGTTGGCTGGTGGCCAAGAGCGTGCTCCTGCTGTTGCTGCACCGCAGAGAGGTCGTGGGCGCGGCCGTGGTAATTTCCAGAGGCGTGAGGAAGGTGGTCGTGGAGTAGCCCATATGGTGGCTATACAGCCTGAGGGTGGAGGCCAAGCTAGGGTGTATGCTCAGCGCGAGGGAAGGAATGATGCAGATGTGATTGCAGGTACCTTTACTTTGCAATCCTTGTCATTGCTTTCTTTGATTGATTCTGGATCTACGCATTCAAACATTTTGCGTGAGCATGCTGAATTGCTTGGTTTGCCTGTTGAGTCTTTGGATGTTGGTGTTCGTGTCACTAGTTCTTTTGGTGAAACTGTTGTGACTCGAAAGCTTTATAGAAGGTGTCCCTTGGTTGTTCAAGAACATGTCTTTCATGTTGATCTTATGGAGCTGCCCTTTTATGGTTTTGATGTGATCCTTGGTATGGATTGGCTTGCTGAGCATCGTGCTGTTGTGGATTGTGAAAATAAACGTGTTTCGCTTAAGCTTGCGGATGATTATGAAGTGGTGGTGGTTGGTGAGAATGTGAAGTTTCTTGCCAATGTTGTTTCTACCTTGGAGGCGAGTAGGATGCTGAGGCAAGGCTGTGAAGCGTATCTAGCTTTTGTGATGAATCCTAGCTCTAAGGAGTTGAGGGTGCAAGATATCAGGGTTGTGAAGGAGTTTCCTGGTGTTTTTCCTGAGGAGTTGCCTGGCTTACCTCCTAATCGTGAGGTGGAGTTTGGAATTGAGCTGTATGAGAATACAACTCCTGTGTCCATTACTCCCTATAGAATGGCACCTAAGGAGCTGAAGGAGCTGAAGACGCAGTTGCAAGAGCTTCTTGATCGTGGTTTCATCCGGCCGAGTGTGTCACCTTGGGGAGCACCGGTCTTGTTTGTGAAGAAGAAAGATGGCACTATGAGGATGTGCATTGATTACCGTCAGCTGAACAAGTTGACTATCAAGAATCGGTATCCTTTGCCGAGGATTGATGATCTCTTTGATCAATTTCGGGGAGCTGCTGTGTTCTCTAAGATTGACTTGAGGTCAGGGTATTACCAGTTGAAGGTGAAGGGTGTGGATGTGCCTAAGACAGCTTTCAGGACAAGGTATGGGCATTATGAGTTCCTTGTGATGCCGTTTGGTTTGACAAATGCTCCTGCTGCTTTCATGGACATGATGAATCGTGTGTTTTATGAATACCTGGACAAGTTCGTTGTGGTGTTCATTGATGATATCCTCGTGTACTCGCGTACTGAGGAGGAGCACGAAGAGCATTTGAGGATTGTTTTGCAAGCTTTGTTGGAGAATCAGCTTTATGCTAAGCTGAGCAAGTGTGAGTTCTGGCTTAGGGAGGTGGTGTTTCTTGGGCATGTGGTCTCAGCTGAGGGGATTCGTGTTGATCCTCAGAAGATTGAAGCGGTGATGAATTGGAAAGTTCCTAAGTCTGTTCATGAGGTCCGTAGTTTCCTTGGTTTGGCGGGATACTACCGAAGGTTTGTGGATGGTTTTTCCAAGATTGCTGCTCCTTTGACGAAGTTGTTGCAGAAAGATATTAAGTATGAGTGGACAGAAGCGAGACAGCAGGCTTTTGAGAAGCTGAAGGCGGCTTTGACGCAAGCTCCTATCTTGGTTCAGCCTGAATCAGGGAAAGAGTTTGTGGTCTACAGTGATGCATCCTATGTTGGTTTGGGGTGTGTGCTGATGCAAGAGGGTAAGGTGGTGACTTATGCATCGCGGCAGTTGAAGGTGCATGAGCACAATTATCCTACGCATGATATTGAGCTGGCAGCAGTGGTTTTTGCTCTGAAGATCTGGAGGCATTATCTGTATGGTGAGAAGTGTACTGTGTACACGGATCACAAGAGTTTGAGGTATCTGATGTCGCAGAAGGAGTTGAATCTTAGGCAGCGGCGTTGGTTGGAGTTGCTCAAGGATTATGATCTGACGATTGAGTACCATCCTGGAAAGGCTAATGTTGTTGCGGATGCCTTGAGTAGGAAGGTAGCTGTTGAGCTGAGAGCTATGTTTGCTAGCTTGAGCATATCGCGAGATGGTGGTCTTGTTGCTGAGTTGCAAGTGAAACCATCGTTGGTTCAGTTGATCAAGGATAAGCAGTTGCTGGATGATTCCTTGGTGTCTCTTGTTCAGGATATCGCGGAGGGTAGACCTTCGGATTTCTGTTTTAATGATGATGGAGTGTTGTGTTTTGGGAGTCGAATAGTAGTGCCTGATGATGCTGAGTTGAGGCGTGCTATTCTGACTGAAGGTCATAGTAGTCCTTTTGCTATGCACCCTGGTGGTACTAAGATGTATCGTGATCTTCGTGATGAGTACTATTGGGTGGGTTTGAAGAAGGATGTTGCAGAGTTTGTGAGCAAGTGTTTGGTGTGTCAGCGAGTTAAGGCTGAACATCAGGTTCCTTCTGGGTTGTTGAAACCGTTGAAAATCCCTGAATGGAAGTGGGAGAGGGTTACCATGGATTTTGTATCTGGTTTACCTTTGTCTCCATCGAAGAAGAACTCTGTTTGGGTGATTGTGGATCGCCTGACGAAGTGTGCGCATTTCTTGCCTGTGCATACTACGTTTTCTTTGGATAAGCTGGCAGAGCTGTACATTGCTGAGGTTGTGAGGCTGCATGGTGTGCCTAAGTCGATCGTGTCAGATAGGGATCCGAGGTTCACATCGCGTTTCTGGCAGTGTTTGCATCAAGCTCTGGGTACAAGGTTGCATTTCAGTACATCCTATCATCCTCAGTCGGATGGTCAGTCTGAGCGAGTTATTCAGATTTTGGAGGATATGTTGAGATGCTGCGTGATAGAGTTCCAAGGTTCTTGGGAGAAGCATCTGCCTTTGGTTGAGTTCGCTTATAACAATAGTTATCAGGCGAGTATACAGATGGCACCCTATGAGGCTCTGTATGGGAGGAAGTGTAGGACTCCTCTTTGTTGGGCTGAAACTGGTCAAAAGTTGGTTTCGATGCCGGCTTTGTTGAAAGGGACCACCGAGAAGGTGAAGCTCATTTGTGAGCGGTTGAAGGCTGCTTCTGACCGGCAGAAGTCGTACGCGGATTTGAAGCGTAAGGAGATAGAGTATGCGGTGGGTGACCGTGTGTTCTTGAAGGTTTCGCCTTGGAAGAAGGTGATGAGGTTTGGTCGGAAGGGTAAGTTGAGCCCTAGATACATTGGACCGTATGAGGTTGTTGAGCGAGTGGGTCATGTTGCGTATCGATTGAGGTTACCTCAAGAGTTGGAGAAGATTCATGATGTGTTCCATGTTTCTATGCTCCGGAAGTATAGATCTGATCCTTCGCATGTGATGCCTGTGGAGGAAGTGGATTTGAATCCGGAGTTGACCTATGATGAGGAACCGGTGAAGGTTCTGGATTCGGATAGCAAGGTTCTTCGTGGCAAGACCATTGAGTTGGTGAAGGTGCTGTGGAAGCATCGAGGTGTTGAGGAAGCCACGTGGGAGCGGAAGGAAGACATGCTGAAGCAGTTGCCTTATCTCTTTCCATCAGGTAAATTTCGAGGACGAAATTTCTTAAGGGGGGAGAGTTGTAACGCCCCGGTTTTGGGCTTAGAAGTCTTGGGCGTTGACCGTTCGGTCAAAGTGCTGTTCGAATCTAAAGAGGTGAATTTAGGAAAGCCTAGTTCGGGTTGCATTAAAAATATGGAAAAATGTTCTAAAATCATCTTTTAATATAATTAAGTGAACTGTGAAATCAATTTTGGAAAATGAGTTTTGGAAGGGTGACATTTTGGCTAGTGACCAAAATGTAATTTTCGCAAGTTTGGTGGCTGTTTTATAAAGGGTTGAAACTTTGAATCTTTAAGGAGCTATTTACCCAAAGGGAGTTTCTCCAGATTTTTCTAAGATATTTTAAGTCTAAAATCTGATTTTAAAGATATCAAAAAGGAGGGAAAAGCTCATTTGGCAATTTTCTCAATTAACTTCTCTATTTTCTTTCTCTCTTTTTCTCTCAACCCAAACACTCCATTTCCAGAGAATTGATTCCGATTTCTTCACCTAAATCCCTCCTTTCAACTCTCATTTGATTCCTAATCAACATATCTTCAAAACCTCTTCAATTGCTACTTGTTTCAACAAGGATTTTGATTCCAAAAAGAGGAGAAACTCAAGTTTGGAGGTAAGAACGTCCTTCTCCTCTAAACTATCAGTTCTTTACTGAAATTCCTAAGTTTTCAATCCTAAATTGATGTTTAATTAAAGGTTTAAAAGTGGTGAAATGGATCTTGGCTTATAATGCAAGATTTTGATGATTTTTGATGATTTTCGTTAGATCTGATTAATCTGTGTTTTGAGATGTGTTTTTGATGTTAAATGAACTCTAAATTGATAAGGAATTGAGTTTTGATTGATGCAATCCCGGATAGGTTGAGTTTCCTAAGTTTAGCTTGTGTTTCAAGGTTGTTTTTGAGGTGATCTTGTGGATCTGATGTTGCTGGAGGTATAAGGATGTTAATAGGTTGTTTTTAGATGTGTTATGATGTTTATGGAAGTGTGGTTTTGCTGGTTTATGGCTGGGCTTTGTTTAGAAGTGGTTTGGATGCATTTTCGGTTGTGTTTGGTGGCCGAAAATGGAGGTTGAATGAGAGCAGCGAGTTTAGGTGCTTTCATTGAAGCAATTAATGCATGATGATGCATTAATCCTCTGCTTTGATGTGTTGAAACATGGGAGGCATCTTTGGATCCAAGGGTTGTTGATCCGGAAGCTTGATTTGGTGCTTTGGCTTGAAGCAAAGTGGAAATCGGTGAGTGAAGTTGGGTTTTCAGTTTTTAAAACCAAGGTTTGAAGGTTTTGGGAGCTTAGTCTAAGTCTAAACAACTTGCTAAGCTCAAGTGTAAGTTTTCGGATTTTCTCTCTAGTGGTGGCCATGATTTTGTTGTGATGCAAAATGGTGAATTGCATGTTTTATTTACTGTTTTGAAAGCATGTTTTAGCATGATACTTGCTGATGTTTTAAGCCATATATTGAAGGTAACTCTAGGTAGGAGTTCCTTGATTTTATACATTGATATAATGTGGTTTGATGCTTTGAAATGCATGTTGAATATGGCTTGGTTTAATGCTTTAAAACAGTGGATTATATGATGTAAAAGATGTATATTGGCAAGTGATGTTTTGAAAATGTTAAGGTCACTAAGGTGGTTAAAAGTCCTTGAGTGAGCCTTGTTACTTAAGAACATCAAGGTGGTTAAAAGTCCTTGGATGATTCTTGTTGCGGACACTAAGGTGGTTAAAAGTCCTTAGGTGATCCTTCCATGGTGTTTAAAAGTCCATGGGGCCAAGGTGTTTAAAAGTCCTTGGGGCCAAGGTGTTTAAAAGTCCTTGGGGTGATTCAAGCTATGGACACAAAGGTGGTTAAAAGTCTTTGTGTGGTCCTCATTCATGGTGTTTAAAAGTCCATGGCCAAGGTGTTTAAAAGTCCTTGGGGCCAAGGTGTTTAAAAGTCCTTGGGAAGTTGATGAACTTGTTTTAAGAAATGGAAATTGTCACTTGAGCCAATATGACATGTTATGTTTATGTTGAAGCATGAGATTGCTTGTTTTAAGTATGCTTTTGAGCATGTGCAAAGGTTGATTGTAAGCATGATTTGTAAATGTTTTTAATTGCATTATTGAATGGTTTTTAAGAGCATTCCTCACTAAGCTTTTGCTTACGCTCTCTTCGTTTTCTTAATTCAATAATGCAGAGCATTAAAGAACCTTGAGGGGCAGCAAGGAGGGCAAGCATTCTAGTTCAAGTAAAGCTCAATGTATGGAAGGTTTTATAAGTACTTTTTAGCTTTTGTGTAATTTGGCAATGGGGGACCAATGTGTATGTTTTGGGAGGTGTTTGGAACTCCCTAAGTATGTTGAATGATGATTTGAATGTTGGTTTTTAGTTTGGATCATTATATGCTTGTTGTGGAAGTTTGTGCTTGAATAGCTAGCTTGTGTAGGAAGCATGCCTATAGAATTGGGGCTTTTTGCATATGATGTTGTTTTGTTGAATTGTTGGTGCAAGTATGTCCTATATATGTTGAATTGCATGCTGGTAAAGTTTGGTAGCATTTGGAGCATGTTTGAATGATCAATTGCATGTTTTGGAATGCATTTGGAGCATTTCTGTGCAGGGCGTTTCGGAACAGTGTGCACCGTTTCGGAACGGGTGCCTTGAATGAACCCAGGGGTCCGAAAGGTATGCACTGTTTCGAAACGGTTTGGTCTCTGCCAGACCCCCGTTACGGTACTGGTTGCGGAACGACCCGTGTTTCTGAACGGGGTCAACCTGTTTCGGAACGGTCGACCGTTGGGGGCTGACATGGGCAGTTATATGTTTTGAAATGTTTGCATTATGGTCCTGAATCTTGTTTGTTCAATTGCATGAGCTTGGGAAGTCCTTTTGAGCTGAAATTTCACAGAGAAGCATGAAACCTGACTAATTTCAAGTTGGTAAGATTAATTTGGGTTAAGTCCTTTTAATTTTCAGAAATTACAATTTGGTCCCTAAAGTTGTAATTTGTTCAATTGGGTCCCTGTTTGATCTCTGATGTTTGTGATCTTTGAGTATGATGTTTGGGTGAACACCATTAGGATTAATGTGCATCTAGATAAGATTAAAAAGAAAAAAAAGGGTCGTTAATCAAGGTTGACTTTCGGGTTGACTTTGGTTTTCCCCGTGTGACTTCCTTAATTCGGGTCAACCGTCTAGGCCGGGTTAAGGGGGTTACAACTTCTAAACATTCTTAAACATCATTTAACATCAAAAAAGAACCTTAACTCGTCCTTATACCTCCAGCTATAACAGAACACCAAGATCACCCCAAAAAACACCATTTTCATAAACAAAAACTTAGGAAAATCAACCTATTGGGGATTGCATTGATTAAACCTCAATTATACATCATTAAACATCCAAAATACATTAAAAAGGCATCTCAAAACAGAGCCCAAACATTCATCACGAATTTCTTCAAGATTTAATCCAAATCTCAAGTTTTAAGCCAAAATCAAGATCACAACATTAAAACATTTAATAAAACTTAATTTAAGGATTGAGAACTTGGGAATTTCAGTAAAGAACTGTGTATTTAGAGGAGAAGGACATCCTTACCTCCAAATGTTGAATTCTCCTTGTTTAGAGCCAAAATCCTTGAAAATCCAATAAGCAAATGAAGAGGATTTGATGTAGAAAGGATTAGGAATCATTAGATGTTTGAAACCTCATCATTTAGTGTGACAATCAAAAGAAATGTTGCTGTGGAAATGTGTTTGGCTGAGGGAATTTTGAGAGAAAATGAGATGAGAAAGTTTTAGCAAAAGTTAGTTATGGAAAACTAAAATATGATTTCCCTCTTTTCTTTTAATTAATTAAACATAAAATGAGTCATTAAAATTAAGAAAAATCTGGATAAATCCTTCCTTCGGTAAATTAGCTCCTTAAAGATTCAAAGTTCCAATCCTTACAAAACAGTCACCACTGAACTTTTCAAAAATTACATTTTAGTCACTATTTCGAAATGTCACACTTCCAAACCTTATTTTGTAAAATTGATTTCACCACACTCTTATATATATTAAAAGAGGATTTTGAGATATTTTTCCATATTTTTAATGCAATCCGAACTAGGCTTTCTCTAAAACCACTTTTTATATTCGAACCGAAAATCAGACCGGTCCGGTTCAGACCCTAACATGCTTCAACACAGCATAGCATCACAATTGCAACATACTTTATAATTCATACATCACACTTTCATTCCAAAAAGGCACATCATACAATCATGCATACATCACCCACATAACCATCCTCGTTTACTCGAGAACTCAGCTCTGATACCACCTAATGTAACCCCTTTAGCCCGGCCTAGACGGTTAACCCGAACTACGAAGATTACACGGGGAAAACCAAAGTCAACCCGAAAGTCAACCTTGATTAACGACCCTTTTTTTCTTTTTAATCTTATCTAGATGCTCATTAACCCTAAGCGTACTCAGATGAAATGCATACTTGAAAACCATAGCGAACGGAAAACAACAAGGGACTCAATTGCACAACATATAAAGTTGAGGACCAAAATGTAAATTCTGGAAAGATGAGGTACTTTGCTTATTTTTAAATTACCAATATCAAATTAATCATATTACATGCTTCCCTGTCAAATTTCACCTCAAACGGACATCTCAAGCTCAAGCAATTGCATATACAAAATTCAGGACTAAAACGTAAAGCTTGCATACATCAAACCATTCAAATCAGTGCCCAACGGTCTAGTGTTTCGGAACGGGGGTTGACCGTTCCGAAATGCGGGTTCGTTTCGAGACCAGTATCGAAACAGGGCTTGGAAGTGGCAAAATCGTTTCGGAACGGCCTCCACCCGTTTCAAAACACAAAGGCCATTACAGGCCCCCGTTTCGAAACGTTAGCACCCGTTCCGATACGGACTGCCCAGAAAGTGCAGATTTTGCTGGTTAAACATACATTTAATCACTCAAACACATCCTATTGGCTTCCTAATCATGCCAACAAGTCATCATACATATTAGGCACATGATTGCATCATTTAAAACACGATCATGGCAACAATTAGGAAAAACCACAAGTCTATAGGCATGAATCCTAATATTGGAAACCAAGCAATCATCAAAACATCAATGCAAACACCAAAAGGCCATTTACATGTCCAAAACATCATAGGCATCATGCCAAACTTAGGGAGTCCAAAACACCTCCCAACAACACAACCTAGGTTCCCATTGCGAAATACCAAAAGCTAATAATGCTATAAAAATAGTCACCATACATGAGCTTAGCCTTCCCTTGGATTCTTAGCCTCCTTGCTGCCCTTGAAGCACATCAATTCTCTGCATTTTTGGTTCAAGAAAGAGAGCGTAAGCACAAATGCTTAGTGAGGCATGCTCTAAAGAAACAACACAATAATGCATTTTATAAAACACCTTTCACAAGGCCTTTTCAACACGTAACATCAATTCTCATGCAACAATGCATATACAACAAGCATCTCATGCTTAGATAACATCAACATGCCATATTGGCTTCCAAGTGATAACCATAACCATTTTCAACATAAAACACAATCGGATACGTGGATTACAAGCGTTGTCTCATACGCTTCATACACACTACCAAACACACAAGGTGGAGTTTACCGGTACAATCACAACCCCTCAACACCCGTGGTGGAGTTTAACGGTACAATCACAACCCCTCCACATCACTCATTGGTAGTTGTATAACATCACTAACGAGAACACGGGACACTCAATACAAGATCCACACATGGACTTTTAACCATCATTGTTATCTTAAGCATCTCGTTAGTGTACTTGGATGGAGTTTACGGTACAATTACAACCCCTCAACATCCAAGGCGACTTTATTCACGGTGCACCCAATCCTATAGCCGGCTAACTATATCCGATTCAAGTACTTTAAAACCACACATCACTTGCTAATATACATCATTTATCATCAATAATCCATTGTTTTAAAGCATTAACCAAAGCCATTAAACCATCATGCATCACCATGCATCAAACCACAATTATCAATATCAAACCAAGGATCTCTTACCTTGAGCATCCTTCAACACGTGGCTTTCAAAACCAGCATTAATCATGCTAAAACATGCTTTCAAAACAGAATTTAAACATGCAAATTAAACACATTGCATCCAACCATTTCATGGTTCATTCAAGAGAAAGAGTTTTCCTGAAAACTTACTCTTGAGCTTAGTTAAGTTGATTAGACTTAAACTAAGCTCCCAAACCTTCAAACATTCAATACAAAGCTGAAGATCCAACTCCACTAACAAATTCCCTTTCGCAAGCTTGCCAAAACGCCGTTCAAGCCTTCTGATCAACACCACAAGGATCCGAGGATATCTCCCCTGTTTTAAACACATCAAAGCAGAGGATTAATGCATCATCATGCATTAAAATCTTCAGCCATTACACCTAAACTCGCTGCTCTCACCAAAACTCACATTTCGGCTACCAAACACAACCGAAATCACATCCAAACACTTCCACAACATTACCCAGCCAAGATCCATCACTTCTAAACATTCTTAAACATCAATTAACATCCAAAAAGAACCTTAACTCGTCCTTATACCTCCAGCTATAACCTAACACCAAGATCACCTCCAAAAACCACCATTTTCATAAACAAAAACTTAGGAAAATCAACCTATTCGGATTGCATTGATTAAACCTCAATTATACATCATTAAACATCCAAAATACATTAAAAAAGCATCTCAAAAAAGAGCCCAAACATTCATCACGAATTTCTTCAAGATTTAATCCAAATCTCAAGTTTTAAGCCAAAATCAAGATCACAACATTAAAACATTTAATAAAAGTTAATTTAAGGATTGAGAACTTGAGAATTTCAGTAAAGAACTGAGTATTTAGAGGAGAAGGACATCCTTACCTCTAAATGTACATTTCTCCTTGTTTAGAGCCAAAATCCTTGAAAATCCAATAAGCAAATGAAGAGGATTTGATGTAGAAAGGATTAGGAATCATTAGATGTTTGAAACCTCATCATTTAGTGTGATAATAAAAAGAAATGTTGCTGTGGAAATGTGTTTGGCTGAGGGAATTTTGAGAGAAAATGAGATGAGAAAGTTTTAGCAAAAGTTAGTTATGGAAAACTAAAATATGATTTCCCTCTTTTCTTTTAATTAATTAAACATTAAATGAGTCATTAAAATTAAGAAAAATCTGGAGAAATCCTTCCTTGGGTAAATTAGCTATTTAAATAATCAAAGCTCCAATCCTTACAAAACAGTCACCACTGAACTTTTCAAAAATTACATTTTAGTCACTATTTCGAAATGTCACACTTCCAAACCTTATTTTGTAAAATTGATTTCACCACACTCTTGTATATATTAAAAGAGGATTTTTAGATATTTTTCCATATTTTTAATGCAACCCGAACTAGGCTTTCCCTAAAACCACCTTTTATATTCGAACCGAAAATCAGATCGGTCCGGTTCAGACCCTAAACTTCCAAGCCCAAAATTGGGGTGTTACATTACTTGTTTATTCTCTTAACATATATGAATAAGTACTCTATTCAAGTTTCTCATTTGCTTCAAGCTTTCAAGTTGTCTTGGTTAAGCATTCTAATTCTCCAGAATTCGTTCTCTCTCTCTCTCTCTCTCTCTCTCTATCCCTCTTTTTTTGTTACTTAATTCGGTGAGTTTGTTGGAGTGGGAGAAGAAATCACTGCAATTGTTGTCTTGTTTCCTTGTAAGCTAGTCGAGTGTCCACCATCACTCTTTAAAGTGGTGGTTGTGATGACACTTGTTTATACCCATGACCAAGTAATTCCCATTTTAATTATGTATAATTTTAATTGTAATTTAATATAATTAATGTTATAATTTTTAATTATCTATTATAATAACAACCGATTCTTACATTTTAGTCCTAGGTTCAAATGTTTACACTTTTCTTTCTAATTTAATTTGGATTTTTAACTAGTGTATAATTTGGGGTATTACAATTTTGGAGCAGATGAATTGCAATAATGTGCAGAAGTTGGGCTGTGTGGTCTCTTTGCTTCACGGAGATGCGTATACTTAGTGGACGACCACCACAACTGGTATGGAACCTAACGAGGTTACCTGGGCATTTTTCGTGAATGCTTTTAAGAAGAAGTATTTGGGTGTCAATTATTTGGATGATAAGAAGAGGGAATTTATGGCGTTGATGCAGGGCAACATGACTGTTGTAAAATATGAGGTACATTTCGTCCGATTGAGCCAGTACACCCTTGAGCTGGTACCGTATGAACGAAAGAGATGTGATAGGTTTCGATATGGGTTGGTAAAGGAAGTAAAGACATATATGCTTACGGCTGAGTTACTCGAGCTAAGAATATCGAGCAGAGTCTGGGGTTGACGTCTCGCTCGGGAAGTTCTAGCTCCGAGAAGAGAGCTACTGATTATGATGGTGGACGTGATCGAGGTAAGAGATCACGAGATAGGAGCTACCAGTGAGACCATTGTCGAGGCGGTGGTGGTGGATTAGGTCGAGGCCAGTATGGTCAGAATGTTGCAACATGTGTTCTTACGTGTAACCGTTGTGGGAGGAATCACATGAGGGAGTGTTGGGGTAATCCCGGAACATGTTGGCAGTGTGGGGCTCAGGGTCAAGTGAAACGTGACAGTTCACAGTTGGTGAGGCAAGCAACTCATGCTATGGAGCCTCAGAGGGGCCATGGGTGCGACCGAGGTAATTTTCAGCGACAAGAAGATGGGCAGAGGAATGTGGCACATGTAGTCACGGTGCAACCAGAGGGTGGTAGACCATCTCGAGTCTATGCTCACCGTGAGGACCGAAATGACACGAAATTGATCGCATGTACCTTCTCCTCGCAATCCTTGGCATTGCTTGCTTTGATAGATTCTGGTTCTACGCATTCATACATTTTGCATGAGCATTCTCGGTTGCTCGATGTGCCATTAGAGTTTCTTAATGTGGGTATGCAAGTTACGATTTCTTTTGGTGAAATCGTAGTTGTTAGGAAGTTGTATAGAAGATGTCCCTTAATGGTTCAAGGACATGTATTTCCTATTGATGTAATGAAGTTACCTTTCTATGTTTTCAATGTTATCCTTGAGATGGATTGGTTGTCAGAACATAAAGATCTGGTTGATTGTGAGACCAAGCATGTTTCATTGAAGCTTGCCGATGATTTTGTAGTTGTGGTGGTGGGTGAGAACGTAAAGTTCTTGTCTAATGTTGTTTCGGCGATGGAAGCTCACAAGTTAGGAATGGTGGTTGCCAAACTTTTTTGGCGTATGTGATGAACCCAAATATGAAAGAAGCACGTCTGCAGGATATTCAGACAATTTGTGATTTTTCGGGGGTGTTTTTGGAAGAGTTAATTGGGTTGCCACCGGATAGGGAGGTCGAGTTCTGTATAGAGACGTATGCGGAGACGGCACCGATATCCATAGTTCCTTATCGAATGGCACCGAAAGACTTAAAGGAGTTAAAGACGCAACTTCAGAAGTTGCTAGATCGTGGTTTCATTAGGCCAAGTATCTCAACTTGCGAAGCTCCAGTTTTGTTTGTTTAGAAGAAGGATGGGACGATGCAGATGTGTATAGACTATCGGCAACTAAATAAGTTGACAATAAATAACAAATACCCTTTACATCAGATTCGTGATCTTTTTGATCAGTTTCGTGGTGTTGTTGTGTTTTCGAAGATTGATCTAAGGTCGGGGTATTATCAGCTTAAGGTGAAGGATAAAGACGTACCGAAGAGGGCTTTTTGTATGAGGTACGAGCATTATGAGTTCCTAGTGGTGCCTTTTGGTTTGACTGATGTGCCGGCTGCGTTCATGGACATGATGAACCGGGTGTTCCACGAGTACCTTGATCAGTTTTTGGTGGTGTTTATCGATGATATCCTTGTGTACTCTTGTACCGAGGAGGATCAAGATAGGCATTTGAGGATAGTGCTGCAGACCCTGTTGGTTAATCAACTCTATGCAAAGTTTTGTAAATGTGAGTTTTGGATCAGGGAAGAGGTGTTTCTTTGTCATGTGGTGTTGGCCGAGGGTATTCGAGTGGATCCTCAGAAGATTGAGGCAGTTGTGGGCTGGAAACAACCAAAATTAGTGACGGAGGTTCGTAGTTTTCTGGGCTTGGTTTGGTATTATCGTCAGTTTGTAGATGGTTTTTCTAAGATCGTTGCTCCGTTGACGAAGTTGCTTCATAAGGATGTTAAGTTTCAGTGGACGAAGGCGAGGCAACAAGCTTTTCAAAAGTTGAAGCAGTTTTGGTACAAGCTTCGATCTTGATTCAACCTGAATTGGGAAAAGAGTTTATGGTGTATAGTGATGCATCCGATGTGGGTTTAGGATGTGTGTTGATGCAGGAGGGTATAGTAATTGCTTATTCGTCGAGGCAATTGAAGGTGTATGAGCGTAATTATCCTACTCACGATCTCGAGCTTGCAGTTGTAGTGTTTACTCTAATGATATGGAGACAATATCTTTACGGCGAGAGGTGTACCATGTACACGTATCACAAGAGTCTCAAGTATCTTATGTCTCATAGGGAATTGAATCTTCGGCAATTTCGATGGATGGAATTTCTAAAGCATTATGATCTTACGGTCGAGTATCACCCGGGAAAAGCCAATATGGTGGCCGATGCTTTGAGCCGAAATGTTGCAGTGGTTTTGAGAGTGATGTTTTTTCGTTTGAGTGTGTCTCGTGATGCTGGCTTGGTGGTCGAGCTTCAGGTGAAACCATTTTTCATTGAGATGATCAAGGAAAAGAAGTGGCTCGATGATTCCTTGGTTCTGCATGTTACGGACATAGTGGAGGGCAATCCTACGAATTACAGTTTCAGTGACGATGGTGTCTTGTGTTTTAAGGGTCGAGTAGTTGTGCCATAGGACATTTAGTTGAGGCGCACTATCTTGACGGAAGGGCACAATAGTCCTTTTGCCATGCATCCTGGTAGAACTAAGATGTATCAGCGGTTGCGAGATGAGTACTATTGGGAGGGCTGGAAAAAGGATGTGGCATAGTTTGTTAGCAAATGTTTGGTGTGTCAGCGAGTGAAAGCTGAACATTAGTTTCCATCCGGTCTGTTGCGGCCTTTGAGGATCCCATAGTGGAAATGAGAGAGCATCACGATGGATTTTGTGTCGGGTTCGCCTTTTACACCGTCAAAGAAGAATTTCGTGTGGGTGATCGTGGATCGATTGACAAAGTGTGCACATTTCTTGCCTATGCATACTACGTTTACCCTGGATAAGCTGGCAGAGCTCTACGTTGCGAAAGTTGTGCGGTTGCATATTCACATCGAGGTTCTGGGAGTGTTTGCATCGAGCCTTGGGCACGAGGTTGAGCTTTAGCGCGTCATATCGCCCTCAAACGGATGGTCAATCAGAGCGGGTTATCTAGGTGTTGGAGGATATGCTCTGGTGTTGTGTGATCGATTTCCAAGGTTGATTGGAAAATTTGTTGTCGTTGGTAGAGTTCGCCTATAACAATAGCTATCATGCGATCATACCAATGGCACCGTGCGAGGCTTTGAATGGACGAAAGTTTCGTACACCCGTGTGTTAGACAGAAGAGGGGCAAAAGTTGATTTATTTGCCTGATATGCTCAAGGGTACAACCGATAAGGTGGAGCTCATTTCTGATCATCTAAAGGAGGTGTTGGATCGCCAAAAGTCTTACGCGGATTTGAAGCGTAAGAAATTGAGTTTGAGGATGGTGAGAAGGTCTTCTTGAAAGTTTTGCCTTGGAAGAAGGTGATGAGGTTCGGACAAAAGGGCAAGTTGAGCCCGAGGTTTATCGGACCTTATAATGTGCTTGAGAGGATTGGCCCTGTTGCGTATAGATTGCGGTTGTCGCTGAAATTGGAGAAGATACGTGATGTTTTCCATGTATCCATGCCTTGGAGGTATCGTTTTGATCCTTTGCATGTGTTTCCGGTTGAGGAAGTGGAGTTAAATCCGGATTTATCTTCTAAGGAAAGACCATTGAATTGGTTAAGGTGCTTTGGAGACATCGAGGTGTCGAAGAAGCGACATGGGAAAGGAAGGAGGATATGAAAAAGCAGTTTCCCTATCTCTTTCCACCAGGTAAATTTTGAGGACAAAATTTCTTAAGTGGGGGAGAGTTGTAACGGCCCGGTTTTGGGCATAGGTGCTAGCCGGGTTTGGTTAGGTAGTTCGGTTTGAACCTGTTTAGCGGTCTAGTCTAGTTTTGAGAAATAATTAATTTGAAAGGTTTTTGGTTGGATAAAAATTTGGAAACTTTTCCTAAAATCATAATTATATGTCTGATTAGATTTTGGTAAAGGTAATTTAAAGAAAACAATTTTGTAAATCGGACATTTTGGTTTAGTGACAAAAATGTAAAAATGGTAAAGTTTAATTTAATGGCAAAAACGTAAAAGGCTAATGCTTTGAATCTTTAAGGAGCAATACGAAGGGCTAATAGAGACTTTTCCTCTTATTTTATAATTTTGATCAAATAAATTATATTAAAAAGATGGAGGGAAGTTAAAATGGTTTTTCACTTTTCATAAGATTGGTTTTTGACGTAGTTTTCTTCTCTCACTTTTCTCTCAAAATCCCTTCATCCAAACAAAAAGATTTCAAAGGTAAACTCTAATTTTTATTTAGATTTCAATGATTTTCTTATTTTCTATTGATTCTCTATTGAATCACTTGTTTTCTCTTTGGTTTTCTTTTCAAAAATGGAGGAAGAGCTAATCATTAGAGGCAGGTTCGTTCTTCTCCTCTAATGATATGTTCTTTACTGAAATTCCCAAGTATTTAGTCTTTTACATATTGTTTTTAATGGGTTTTTATATGTTAATTGAGAAAATTGAGTTTAATTGAGGTTTCTTGAAGGTTTATGGTGGATTTTTGAGGATGATGTTATTTGCTGAGTTAATGGTTGATTATTAATGTGTTGTTAATGGTTAATAATGTTAACTTGATGAATTTTTTAAGTAATCCTGAAACTAGTTAGATTGCTAGAAGTTGGCGATGAAATCTTGAGTTTTAGGGGCTTTTGTTGTGGTTTCTTGATAGCTAGAGGTTTATTGAGGTTGGGGAAGTGTTTTAGATTTTAAATGGATGAGGATTGATGGTTAATTTTGTTGGGTAGTGATTCGGAACAGTTTAGAGTGGTTTTATCAGTGTTTTCGGTTTGTATCGGTTGTTAATTGCTTGGCGAATGATGGAGTTGAGTGGGGGTTTGTGTTGCTGGAGGTTTTGTTGCAAGAGTGTGCATTAACCCTCTGTTTTTCTTTGGTTAGAAGTAGGGCAAGACGTTGCTTGATCGTTAGAAGGCACATTTGGAGTTTCGAACGCTTGGAATAGCTTTGGCAAGTGAGGCGAAGTTGTATCGGTGAGTGGATGTGATTTGAACGTTTTCATAAGCTTGGGTACGAGGTTTTGGGAGGTTAGTGTATGCTTGAAATGCTTAGCTAATCTCGGAAGTGAGTATGATTACTAAAGCTCTCGATTTTCATTTAAAGTCAATGGGGATTATCATGCTCATGTTTTGAATTATGTTTGTTACTCACTGTTATGCATGTTTTATAAGCATGGTTTTGATGTATTATATCCCACGAAATTTAATTTGATTATGTTTCAAGAGGTTATATTCTTGATGAGATATATTGTGCTATATTTGAGGCATGTTTTAATATGGGATATGTGATGATTTTATTAGTGCATTGAAAGCAGTGAGTTAACATATATTTAAATGGTATATTGGCTTAGTGAAGAGATTTCTATTATCAGATATGTTGGTCGACCAATAGGATGTGAAGTGCACTATAATTTATAAAATTCACGCGCCAGATAAATTCTTTGGTTTCACAATAGGGGTAGTGCTATTGTGATGCGAGTGATAGGGGTAGTGCTATAACCAACAGGCATGCGGGTAGTAGCATCCTGGCCAGAGTGAGATAATGGTGAGGGTAGTTTCACCATGTGACTTGATGGGGGTATTGCCATCAAGATATATGTATATTCGATTATTAATGGATAGGGATAGTACTATCCAAGGATGGGGTTAGTTTCCATCCGGTTCACTTGAAATGCCAATATATGAATTGAACATGTATCATGGTTTTTGAAACACTTTTGTATAAAGACATATATACATGATGATTATGCTTTATGAGAAGTAAACATGTGAAGCTTTGGTTTTGTTTTGCATTGAGATATGCATGTGATAATGATACATGTGGTTTATAAAAGATGCTTTAATTGTGGTTTCAAAAGCATGAGAAGTAAAAATGCATTGTTGTTGTTTAAATTGAGCTTTCCCTCACTAAGAAAATATGCGTACGCCCCCCTTTCAAACAATTGAGATAAGTGATCTTTTGGGCAGCAAAATAGCAAGGGATTTCTCTCAAGACATCACTTAATTTACAAGTATGGGATTTGACACTTTTAATAAGGTAGAAATTGCAATGGGGAGGGTACCTCGGTATTTTGGAGAGGAGGTTTAAACTCCCTGGTTTGGGAAGTGTGTTTTGCTTTATAAGACTTGTGTTGCGCCTTTAAATGTTGTTATACTTTACTTTATGGTTTTTGATACTCTATGTGGTTTGCTTATAGGGTGCATGCCACTAGAGTAGACATGTTTTGCAATTCATGATGCTAGATGCCTTTGTTGATGTCTATGTGTTGGATAAGTATGTTATTGATGTTTACCTATGATTGCATGATATTTAATGGCCATGTGGTATGTTTTAAGAAGCGAAAATGTTGTTGTTTTAGTGCAGATCTGGTATGTGTTTCGAAAAAGTAGCAGCTATTTCGATACAGCTTGCACATTTGGTCTTAATGTTTCAGAAAACTACTAGACCATTTCGAGACCTTTAGTTATATTTTGAACCCGTATCAAAACTCGGGGTTGTTTCAATACGGCTCTGTTTTGTCTGGTTGCAGGGGAAGTCAATCTGTGCATTTGGTCCCGAAATGGGTAATACCGTTCCAAGACCAAAAGCTACTGGAATGCATGGTTTCGAAACATGGGGTGACTGTTTCAAAACGGTGTCGTTAAGTTAGTTAAAATGGCATGATCTGTCAGTTTTGAATGTTTATATTTTAGTCCCTGTTTATATGATTTGAAATTGTGGATGTTTGAATGATCGTATGATGCTGATATTTCACTTGCAAGCATGTAATAAACCTAATTAAAGGTTGGTAACATTAATTTGTAATTTGATCTTATATCGAATCCTTTGCAAATGAAATTACTATTGATGTTCGGGTTAATTGAAAATATTTTCCTTGCGCGAGTGAACACTATAGGACTTAATTATGCATCTAGACGAGATAAAAGAAAAAAAGGTTTCTAATCGAGGTTGACTTTAACAAGTTGACTTCAGTTTTTCCCGTGTAATTCTCTTAATTTTGGTCAAGCGTCTAGACCGGGCTAAGGGGGTTACTATATCTGTCATTCATGCATTGACCCTCCACCCGGGTTTTTCACCCTTAAGTGGGAGAGAGACAATATTCGACGTGATGCTCTCCAACTCCGAGTTCAGATTTTTGTCTTCTTTCGGTATACTAACCTTATGTGTCATGGGGCCCATGCCTCCGTTATAAGGGACCTATACTACTGAATCGATGTCTTACTGTCGAGTAGATGGTAACGACAGTTTGAGAACCAAAAGTCTAGAACAAAGCCCACATTCTGTTTTTAGAAGCCCACCCCGCTAGAGCCAGACAGAGACCTAGGACAGGTGTTGCCGGTTTAAATACATTTCTTTAGTTATTTTCCTTACTACATATTATGTGTTTCTCTGAATCAGTAATTTGTTTACTTGCTTTTCATATTAATTAACAGTACTAACATATGTTTTTTTGTGTTTTGTTTTGTTTGGAATAAATCATGTCATGAATTGCATTTGTTTTGGCATCGAATTAGGTGTCAGTCAGTTTGAAAGTATTCAATATGTCCCGAGAGTTTAAGATAGGAGAAGATAATACAGTAGTCTGGACCTGGTCCGAGCAAACTTAGCACGAGAAGGGGGACAACCTCGTAAGAGTGAAGTGTCCAGGATGAAGGGTTATGTAAAGATAAACACTAATCAGAATACCTGTTTACCTGAAGTAAAAGAGATGTGTGATCATTGGGATAATGAACTGAAGGAGCAATTTAAGAAGGAATTTGGAGACACAACCTTGCTATTAATTGTAAAGATTGATCAAGAGTTGCTTAGGTACATGGCACAGTTTTGGAACCCAGCGTACACTTGTTTCACTTTCGGACAAGTAGACATGACACCTACACTGGAGGAATATGAGATGCTGGTTAACTGTCCAAAAATTAAAAGTGATAAGAGTTATACCATACCCGTTAATAATTCAAGCTTCATCAAGAAATTAATATCATTAACAGGAAAAACAAAAGAGTGGTTGGACAGGAAAATGGCAAATAATGACAGCACATATCAAAATGAAGTTAGACAACGAATCAATTGTAGTAGCCTTAAAGAACTGATATTGGCAAGTAATAATGAGCCGGTCAAGATGAGAAGCCTTTTCACCTTGTGTATTTACGGGTTGGTCTTATTTCCAAGGACTCTAAGGCATATTGATCCGTCAATTGTGGGACTATTTGAGCGACTAGATAAAGGAGTCAACCCAGTGCCTGCTATCCTAAAAAGAAAATTACAGATCATTGACTTCTTGTAAGAGATCAGGAGAAGGAAGGTTTTGGGAATGCGCACAACTACTTGAAATCTGGTTTAGAGGTCACACGTGGAACACATCTTATAGAGGAATCAAGTATCTTGACACATATTCACTGATTGAAGAACACATAGCTAGATGTCCTTTGAGATAGAGGTGTGAAAAACACAGGGAAGAATATTTCAAGGACTTAAAAGATACTAATGTGGTATGGAAGGCTCCATGGTTGAATATGGGAACAACTTTCTTATATCGATGTGGAGACAGAGATTGGGTCCCACTACTGGGAATTTGGGGAGGAACGACTTATTGCCCTTTGTTAGTATCTAAACAATTTGGTTCAAGACATTTTATACCGGATACTGTGGGAATGGCAAAGTTCGAGTACATATACAAGACGAATGACTACAAGGAGATAGTAGTTCAGACTACAAGACCATGGGAAAAGTCGAGAAGGGTCCAACCATATAAATACTCGGTAGTGATGGCGAGATATGATGAATGGAGAACGCAAAGGATTAACGACAACACATTCCAAGAAAGGACGATAAATGCTAGTTCCTCCAGTCAGACTGCTAAGGAAGCACCCTCGGCTTTAGAGAAGCTCAAGCATGACCTTGATTTGGATTTGAAGAAGTACGAAAACGGAATCAGTGATCTCACCGAGGAACTGACTATGGTGAAGCTGCAGGTAAGCATTCATGAGGGAAAGGAAAAAGAGCCGGTGGAACAAAACATGAAGATTAGTCGTGATCTAAAAGAAAGGAACGAGCAAAGTAGTGAAGAGCTTGTCAGAGAATTTGGATGCAATGACCAAGGACAAAGAAGATTATAAAAGGATGTATGAAAAGAAGCCTAGGTCAAGCAAAAAATCAAGTAGTAAAGCGAAAAAGAAGCTGGAAGAGGAACAAGCTAGGAATTTCATTCTAACAAGTCAAGTAATGCAGCTAGAGAAATTAATTACAAAATACCACAATGAGGAAAAAGTACAATTGGAAATAGAGAAGGAAGAGCTACGAAGAAAGGTAACGGAGCTAGAGAACAATGCACAAGATCTGAAGGAGAAACTTGCAGGTTTTGAATGAGCATTGACCGTAGAAAGTGTAGCATGGAAAGACAAGTACGAAGAGGCACAAGGCACCTTTCAAAGCCAGAGTGATGAATTGGTGAGTTTCAAGAAACATGTCAGGAGTGTTGCCTCGTATGTCCAGATATTGTCAACGTAAGCTACGAGTTTGCTGGAACAACCCAACATTGAGCAAGAGCGTGGAGAAGGTATCACTAGCTTGCTGCACGAGGTAGTCAACTTAGGAATTAGGGCTAGTAGTTTCCTGTAGGAAATTTGTCTTTTCTTTGTATTTGAACTTTAGACAAATGGATGTTTCCACAAGACTAGTTCCTAAAATTCGTTGCCTTCTTTTTTTTGCATTCATAAATTCATGCATACATTCATGCATCCCCGCATTTAAAACTTCATAATATACATTGCAAAATAAGGAATTTAATGAAGAAAGATTTAATGGTAGTTTTCTTTTAAGCTGCAACTATATCGTATTTATACGGAACTCGTCTACACTCTAAAGTTGTGCCTGTTGAGGATAGAATTGCTAGTCTGGAAAATGATCGGGTAGAGACATAGAACCGATTTGACAAGATGGAGCAATCTATCAAAGACCATTTTTCCCAGACACAAGCAGAGATTATCAATCAGCTGACTGCCCTGTTAGGACCAAAAGAGTCTGGAACAACTAAAATGCTTGAAGGTGCTTCAAGCGACATGAATGATCAAGCTGAAACTACATCTCAAATCAGAATGCAGCCTGAAAAACCTCCTCATGCGAAGAAGGTCCACATCAACTTTGCATGGGTGACGCCCAATCACCCAGTGTATGTTGGGGCAAATTTTGGAAGTGGCGAAGAGGTCCCCAATCTAAATACTTTGAATGAGATTGAAAAGATTCGTGCTAAAATTGAAAGGAAGTACGAGGTGCACTGTAAAGCCTTGGAAGACCGCTTGTTGGAGTTACAGAAAGTAAATGAGGTGGGGCCAAGTGCTATTGAAATGAGTTTAGTGACTGATTTGATACTACTTCAGAAATTTAAGGCCCCAAATTTTGAAAAGTTGGACGAGGCTGCTTGCTCAAAGGCCCACCTCACAATGTACTACCGGAAAATGGATGCCCACTTGAAAGATGAGAAGTTGCTGATACACTGCTTCCAAGATAGCTTAACTGGTTCAACGACCCGATGGTACACACAGTTGAGCCGTGCGAACATTCGATCGTGGAAGGACCTTTCATGGGCCTTTGTAGAACTGTTGAGTGTATAAAAGTTCTATATTTTACCCCTCATTTACCCATATTTCTACAGCATTCAAGCATAATTCATTGCATTTAGGATAGATTTCTACATTAAACATCACAACTAGATAAAATGGCACAGTTGCTACTGATTTTGGTCACTTTTGCAGGTATCTGCTGCGACAGACTCAGTGCAGCAAAGGAGCAGAGCTGCATCAAAGAACTGGAGTCGCGGAACACATGTTTTCGTGACAGCCACGACGTCAGAAGGATGATGTGGACAAGTAAATTGGAGATCTACAGATAGAGGAATTCAAGCCGGTCTGTCGTGGACCACTCCTATATTTTTCTAAGCCCTGAGGCAGAATAAAGGCAAAGCCCAAAGTCCAAGGAAGAAACCCAAAGCAAGAAAAGAGGATGTAACGCCCCGGTTTTGGGCTCAGAAGTTTTGGGTGTTGACCGGTTCGGTCAAAGTGCTGATCGAATATATAAGAGTGGATTTAGGAAAGCCTAGTTCGGGTTGCATTAAAAATATGGAAAATGTTCTAAAATCATCTTTTAATATATATAAGTGAACTGTGAAATCAATTTTGGAAAATGAGGTTCGGAAAGTTGACATTTTGGCTAGTGACCAAAATGTAATTTTTGAAAGTTGCGGGACAGTTTTATAAAGGATTGAAACTTTGAATCTTTAAGGAGCTATTATTCCAAAAAGGATTTCTCCAGATTTTTCTACGATATTTTAAGTCTAAAATCTGATTTTAAAGATTTAGAAAAGGGAGGGAAAATCATTTTAACCAATTTCCAACTAATTTTCCATTTTCTCTCAAATTCTCTTTTCTCTCATTTTCTCTCAACCCAAACAAAATTCTCCAGATTTCTTTCTCTGATTTTGACATCTAAATCTCTCATTTCAATTCTCATTTGATTCCTAATCATCTCATCATCAAAACCTCTCAATTTACAAGTTGATTCTTCAAGCTTTTTGGCTCTAAAATGGAGAAATTCAAGTTTGGAGGTAAGAACGTCCTTCTCCTCTAAACTATCAGTTCTTTACTGAAATTCCTAAGTTCTCAATCCTTGATTTATGTTTTATTAATGGCTTTTCAATTGAGATCTTGATTTTTGGCTAAAATGCAAGATTTGGCGATTTTGGTGAAAATTTCGTGTGATCTGTTTAAGCAGGGTTTTGAGATGTTAAAATGATGTTAAATGAATGTTAAATTGATTAGAAGTTGAGGTTTAATCAATGCAATCCCGGATAGGTTGAATTTCCTAAGTTTGGCTTGAGTTTTTGGTTGTTTTTGGAGTATTTTTGGTGATCTGTTATACCTAGAGGTATAAGGACGTGGTTGTGATCATTTTGCATGTTATTTGATGTATAAAAATGGTTAGAAGTGATGGATCTTGGCTGGGTTAAGTTTTGGAAGTGTTTGGAGATGATTTCGGTTGTGTTTGATAGCCAAATTGTTAGATTTGTGATGAGCAGCGAGTTGTGTTGTTGTTGCTGGTGTTTTAATGCATAAGGATGCATTAATGTTCTGTTTTTGTGTGCTTGAAACAGGGGAGGTTGATCCTTGAGCTTTGGAGGTGTTTTCGGAAGGTTTCGGAAGCTTGGAAAGCTTGTTGGCTAGCTTTGTTTGGTTATCGGTGAGTGAAGTTGGGATTTCAGCTTTTGAAATAAGGTTTGAAGGTTTTTGGGAGCTTAGTTTAAGTCTAAACAACTTTGCTAAGCTCAAGAGTAAGTGGATGGGTTTTTGCTCTTGGATTGTGTATGTTTTGGCTTTAAAAATCAAAAGTGGTTGATTGTTTGATATGCATGTGATTTGCATGGTTTAATTCTGTTTTGTAAGCATGTTTTAGCATGGTTTAATGCTGGTTTTGAAAGTCATTTGAAAAGGATGCTCAAGGTAAGAGATCCTTGGTTTTATACATTGAAATGTGGTTTTGATGCATAGTGTTGCATGTTGATCAATGGCTTTATGTGATGCTTAAAAACAGAGAAATGATGATGATTAATGATGGTTTTGCATATTGGTTATGCATGTGTATCATTGGATTAATGATGGTTAGCATATTGTTTATGCATGTGAATCATTGAGCTAATGATGTGATGGCTTTGCATTATGTGTATGCATGTGAATCATTGAGCTAATGATGTGATGGCCTTGCATTATGTTTATGCATGTGGAACATTTGGTAATATGGTTAGATGGTTATATTGGCAAGTGTTGTAAGTGGTTCTTGGTTCGTTGATCGGATATAATTAGCCGGCTATAGGATTGGGTGCACCGTGAATTAAGTCGCCTTGATGGCGGAGTGGTCAAGTGTGGACCGGGTAAACTCCCCTCAAGTATTCCTAATGAGATGAGGTCAGTGGAGGGTGTGCCCACGGGAGGACCTCGGTTGCTTAAGGTCAGTGGAGGTTGTTGCCCACGGTAAGACCTTGGTTGAGTAAAGGTTATAAGGTGGTTAAAAGTCCTTATGTGAGAACCTTGTACTTGTTGAGATCACAATGGCAACGGTTAAGTCCATGTGTGGATCTTGTGTGTGATGTCCCGGATCTCGTTAGATGATGTCTACAACTACCAATCGGTTATGCAAAGGTTGTATGGTGGTTGAAAGTTCATACGGGAAGACCTTGTGCGTGTCAAGGGTGTATGGCGGTTGAAAGTCCATACATGGTAACCTTGAGGAAAAGCTAAGGTTGTATGGTGTTTAAAAGTCCATACATGGGAACCTTAGGAGATTGAGGTCAGTGGAGGTTGTTGCCCACGGGAAGACCTTGGATTGGGTAGTGTGTAGGAAGCGTTGGGACACGCTTGGAATCCGCGTATCCGATCGGGTTGAAAAGTTGGAAAGTGAATATGGCCGATCTCTTGGAAGCCAATATAATGTTCTTGATCATGTGAAGCATGGGATTGCTTGAAATGATGCATAGTTGCATGTGAAGCATGGGATTGCTTGAAATGATGCATAGTTGCATGTGAAGCATGGGATTGCTTGAAATGATGCATGGTTGCATGTGAAGCATGAGATTCTTGATTTGATGCATGTTTGCATGAGAAGCATGAGATGCTTGGTAAGATGCATTGTTGCATGAGATGTGTATGATGCTAGTGAAAGCATGTTACTTGTATGTTGAACAAGTGTTGGTTATCATTTGATAAATGATGCATGTGAGCATGAATTACCTATGATGCATTGGAGTCATGTATGACTTGTTGTTAAAGGCATGTGATGATAATGATATGGTTTTATGTTGCCTTGATTAAATGCATGAAATGTTTTGATTGAACTATGGTTTTAAATGGTTTCTTGCTTGATGTGGTTTTCAAGTTAAAGAAAGGTATGTTGCAAAATGGAAGTGTTTTCCATGGTTTTATTTTAAGCTTGACATACGGTGTTTATGCATGATTTGAGCTTGATGTTGAATAGAGTTTTCAAACGTGGTTTTGGAAGGCAAATCGGGTTGGTTTTAAAGTGTTTTAAAGACCCGCTGCATTGATGGTGTTTTGGTTTTGAGCATTCCTCACTAAGCATTATGTGCTTACGCTCCTTTTTGTCCATCAATGCAGATTCTTGAGGTTTGGGCAGCAAGGAGCAAGGGATTCAAGGTGGACTCCAATGGAGATGTATGTCTCGGTGAATAGCTATAGTTAATAAGGGCAATGGGGTAGAATCTCTCGGGTTTTTGTGTATGTGATCGTGTATGTTGATCATGAAGGTTTAAATGCTGTAGTTAATGTTGTTGAAACATGAATTGGGTTAAATGTGATTGAATTGGAAGGTTTGTGCTTAAATGGTTGCTTGTGTAGGAAGCATGCCTATAGATTTGGGGTTTTCCTTATATGTTGAGTATATGTTGAATTGTTGATGCAAGTATGTCTCTTTTATGTTGAATTGCATGTTGGCAAAGTTTGGTGGCTTTTGGAGCATGTTTGAATGATCAATTGTGTGTTTGAATGAGCAAAATGCAACATTCTGGGCTAGGTGTTTCGGAACAGGTAACACCGTTTCGGAACGGGTGTCCTGCATGAACCCAGGCGTCCGAAACGGGTGCCACCGTTCCGAAACGGAAGGCATTCTGCCAGACCCCCGTTGCGGAACGCGTAGCGGAACGGCCCGTGTTTCGGAACGGGTGACCGTTGGGGGCTGACATGGGCGGTTAAATGTTTCAAAATGTTTGCATTTTGGTCCTGAATCTTGTTTGTGCAATTGTATGAGTTCGGGATGTCCGTTTGAGCTGAAATTTGGCAGGGAAGCATGAAACATGATTAATTTTAAGGTGGTAACTTAAAATCTGGTTAAGTCCTTTAAGTTTTCAGAAATTACAGTTTGGTCCCTAAAGTTGTAATTTGTTCAATTGGGTCCCTGTTTGATCTCTGATGATTGTGATCTTTGAGCATGGTGTTTGTGTGATCACATCTAAGGTTAATGTGCATCTAGATAAGATTAAAAAGAAAAAAAAGGGTCGTTAATCAAAGTTGACTTTCGGGTTGACTTTGGTTTTCCCCGTGTAATCTTCGTAGTTCGGGTCAACCGTCTAGGCCGGGCTACGGGGGTTACATTTGGTGGTATCAGAGCTGAGTTGCGAAGGTTGGGGAAAACGGTAAGTTGTTGTGATATGTGTGCTTGATGTTTATCTTATTGTATGGTTGAAAGCTGGTTGAAGCATGTGTTTCTGAGTATGCTGTTGATGTTTTGAGCATGTTGCTGATGTATGCAAGCATGATTTGTGGTTATAAATCTTGGTTGAGTTCATGTGGATATGTGTTGATGCTATGAGCTGATGTTATGCATGGTGAATGTGTTTTGAGCATGTTATGTTGCCAATGTGCTGGTGCTATTGGATGTTGTTTGGTGTAAGCATGATCAAGGTATGTTGTTGATATGCTTGATGTTGTGATATCCATGTTGTGTTGACTGTTATGTCATGTAAAGGGGAGGATTCGGGATACCCATTGCCTTATTAATATAGCTATTGTGTTATTTTGGAGTTGGAGTTTGAATCCTTGCTTAATGTTGGTCTAACTGTTTGTTTGCTTGTTGTGATTGTATGTTGTTTGTTGTTAGTGGTATGGCAAAGTTGATGAAAGAATGGCGGATGAGTGAGATGGTTGCCGCCTTGGGGCAGGTTGTTAAGGCAAAGAATTCACCCTTTTGTAAAGGTGTTTTATCTCAGTCTTCTGTGACTGAAGTTGAGATGGTAAGTCAAGGGAAGGAAGCTGGTTCCGGGATGGAAAGTTCTTTGTCTGTTGTTCAGGAGGTGTTGGGAACATCTCAGGCTGCGGTTGGGGGAAAGTCAGTGGATGTGCTGGCTAAATGTGTGGGTTTGCCGAAACAGCATTTGCTTGATTTGGGTGCTGTAGAGTATCATGGTTCTTCCCCGGAGATGTTTGAGGCTTGGTTGGCCAATGTGGTTCTGATTTTGGATCAGGAGGGCTGTGATTATGCCTGTAAGCTGGGGAGTGTTGTTTCTTTGATGCTGGAGGATGCTTGTTCTTGGTGGACATCTGTGGCTGTGGCGTCACATATCCTTGATATTGATTGGGATTTCTTCGTGTCTGCTTTCTATGAAAGGTATCTTGGGAGGGAATTTCCAAGGGTTGAACAAGGTGTGGGTAGTGCTGCTGGTGAGCAAGTGTTGCCTGAGCAAGGAGTGGAAGTTCAGTCATCTGTGTGTGACCGTTGTGAAAGGCAACATGTTGGAAATTGTTGGGATACAAGTGTTTGCTGGAGATGTGGTTCTAAGTTGCATGTTAAGCGTGATTGTCCTCTTGGAGTGAAGTCAGCTTTGATGTTGGCTAAAGGATCTTTGAAAGGTCGTGGGCACGGCCGAAGCGAGGTTTAGAAGTGGCAGAAAAAGCAGAAGGTTGTGAAGGGTTCGGGAAATGAAGTTTGCTGGAAATGCGGGTCTGCTGGACACATGAAGCGTGATTGTTTGATGTTGGCTCGGAATAGCCAAGGTTCCTTATCGCAAGGAGTTGGTGGTGACCCTGGTGTGTTAGTTGGTGCTGCAGTTGTGCCGCGGAAGGATGTTGGATCCGCAAGGAAGAGAGCTCGTTCGATGAAGCTTCAGGGTGGTGTTATGTTTTCAGGTAACCTTGTTAAGTGATCTTTGCTTTAGTTGCTTAGTTTGGTTTCTGTTGGTTTTTCCTTGCGTGGTAAGTCTAGTCTTGTTGCTAGAATGTTTGGGGTAGTGGTAGTTGTTGTTTGGGAATATCTTGGGTGTGAAGAAGGCTTGGGTAAGTATCTTGTGGTTAGCAGTTGTTGGTATGATGGAGTTAGATAAGTTGAAGGTGAGTAAGGAGGGTGTTCTTAGACGGATTTTGAGGATGTTATTGGAGGGTGTGAACTGGCATTCATGCACAGTTTAAATCATTGTATATGTTATATTATATATGTTGGTCCATGCATACATGTGGCATGACATTAGAGGTTTTGCATACATGTACATCAGACATTGATAGGGCATGTAGGTGATCATGCATACGATGTTCACACTCGCTAATAACTAATCAAATCTGTTAGTGTTGTGGTTGGATTAAGTGGAATGATGGGTTTGTAGAGGTTGTTTGGTGCTGAGTGAGAGTGGAATGGCCTGTTGGTAGAAGGATAGTGTTTGATGCTCTGAGAGTTTAGTAGCGTGGTGGTGAAGGGTATTGTTGAGGTTAGTATCGGTTGAGTGGTTTGTTTAGCTAAAAGGAAGTGGTAGCTCCTCGGTGCTAAGTGTAGTTGCAGTTTGTGGTTGGGTTTCCAAGTGCTAAGGTTGTTTAGATTTTAAGTTGTTGTGAAAGGGTTGTGTTGGTTCTTAGCAATCTTTGAAGAGTTCTGAAGCTGTTATGTGTGTTTTGGTTAAGTAGTGTTCTGGTAGTGCAAGTGTTCTGGTTGAAGTTTGTAATGAGGGGTTGTGCTAGATTGAAGGCTTTTGTTGGTTGTTTGGGTTCTTGTGAGCAGTGGTTGGCTAGTTGTGGTTAAGAAAGTTCTGTTTGAAGTCTGCTGATGGTATGTGGAACGGCTGAAGGTTTCAAGTTGGGGTTGTGATGTAATTTTTTTTGGTATTTGGGTGAATAGTGCTGGTGAGCTGTTGTGGTAATGTTTTTGACGGATGTGAAGGATTGTCAGCTTCGTTGAAGAGCTTATGTAAACAGTTGATGTTTAAGGATTTCTGCTTGTTGGGAAAATCTTTGGGAAAGGTTTGGGAATCGCAAGAGTTTTAGAGGCTGAGAGGTTGCCTAGTGGCTGAGTTGGTTTGGTTGTTGTCTTTGTGTAGACAAGTCTTGGGAGTTGTGTGCTACAGTGTTGTCTGCTAAAAGAGCTGAAGTTCTTCAGGTTGATGTTGGGGTTGTGTACAGTTCGGTTATGTGAAAGGTTGAGTCGTGGTTACCTTTGAGAGTTTGAATTTGTGAACAGTGTGTGGTGGAGGTTTTGTATGGGAAGTGATCAGTGTTGTTGGTTGAGGCTTTTGTGTTGCCTTGTGTGTTGCTTGAGAAGGTTTTGTTTCTCTTTTCGCTGGTTGAAATTTCGAGGACGAAATTTCCTAAGGGGGGGAGAGTTGTAACGCCCCGGTTTTGGGCTCAGAAGTTTTGGGTGTTGACCGGTTCGGTCAAAGTGCTGATCGAATATATAAGAGTGGATTTAGGAAAGCCTAGTTCGGGTTGCATTAAAAATATGGAAAAATGTTCTAAAATCATCTTTTAATATATATAAGTGAACTGTGAAATCAATTTTGGAAAATGAGGTTCGGAAAGTTGACATTTTGGCTAGTGACCAAAATGTAATTTTTGAAAGTTGCGGGACAGTTTTATAAAGGATTGAAACTTTGAATCTTTAAGGAGCTATTATTCCAAAAAGGATTTCTCCAGATTTTTCTAAGATATTTTAAGTCTAAAATCTGATTTTAAAGATTTAGAAAAGGGAGGGAAAATCATTTTAACCAATTTCCAACTAATTTTCCATTTTCTCTCAAATTCTCTTTTCTCTCATTTTCTCTCAACCCAAACAAAATTCTCCAGATTTCTTTCTCTGATTTTGACATCTAAATCTCTCATTTCAATTCTCATTTGATTCCTAATCATCTCATCATCAAAACCTCTCAATTTACAAGTTGATTCTTCAAGCTTTTTGGCTCTAAAATGGAGAAATTCAAGTTTGGAGGTAAGAACGTCCTTCTCCTCTAAACTATCAGTTCTTTACTGAAATTCCTAAGTTCTCAATCCTTGATTTATGTTTTGTTAATGGCTTTTCAATTGAGATCTTGATTTTTGGCTAAAATGCAAGATTTGGCGATTTTGGTGAAAATTTCGTGTGATCTGTTTAATCAGGGTTTTGAGATGTTAAAATGATGTTAAATGAATGTTAAATTGATTAGAAGTTGAGGTTTAATCAATGCAATCCCGGATAGGTTGAATTTCCTAAGTTTGGCTTGAGTTTTTGGTTGTTTTTGGAGTGTTTTTGGTGATCTGTTATACCTGGAGGTATAAGGACGTGGTTGTGATCATTTTGCATGTTATTTGATGTATAAAAATGGTTAGAAGTGATGGATCTTGGGTGGGTTAAGTTTTGGAAGTGTTTGGAGATGATTTCGGTTGTGTTTGATAGCCAAATTGTTAGATTTGTGATGAGCAGCGAGTTGTGTTGTTGTTGCTGGTGTTTTAATGCATAAGAATGCATTAATGTTCTGGTTTTGTGTGCTTGAAACAGGGGAGGTTGATCCTTGAGCTTTGGAGGTGTTTTCGGAAGGTTTCGGAAGCTTGGAAAGCTTGTTGGCTAGCTTTGTTTGGTTATCGGTGAGTGAAGTTGGGATTTCAGCTTTTGAAATAAGGTTTGAAGGTTTTTGGGAGCTTAGTTTAAGTCTAAACAACTTCGCTAAGCTCAAGAGTAAGTGGATGGGTTTTTGCTCTTGGATTGTGTATGTTTTGGCTTTAAAAATCAAAAGTGGTTGATTGTTTGATATGCATGTGATTTGCATGGTTTAATTCTGTTTTGTAAGCATGTTTTAGCATGGTTTAATGCTGGTTTTGAAAGTCATTTGAAAAGGATGCTCAAGGTAAGAGATCCTTGGTTTTATACATTGAAATGTGGTTTTGATGCATAGTGTTGCATGTTGATCAATGGCTTTATGTGATGCTTAAAAACAGAGAAATGATGATGATTAATGATGGTTCTGCATATTGGTTATGCATGTGTATCATTGGATTAATGATGGTTAGCATATTGTTTATGCATGTGAATCATTGAGCTAATGATGTGATGGCTTTGCATTATGTGTATGCATGTGAATCATTGAGCTAATGATGTGATGGCCTTGCATTATGTTTATGCATGTGGAACATTTGGTAATATGGTAAGATGGTTTTATTGGCAAGTGTTGTAAGTGGTTCTTGGTTCGTTGATCGGATATAATTAGCCGGCTATAGGATTGGGTGCACCGTGAATTAAGTCGCCTTGATGGCGGAGTGGTCAAGTGTGGACCGGGTAAACTCCCCTCAAGTATTCCTAACGAGATGAGGTCAGTGGAGGGTGTGCCCACGGGAGGACCTCGGTTGCTTAAGGTCAGTGGAGTTTGTTGCCCACGGGAAGACCTTGGTTGAGTAAAGGTTATAAGGTGGTTAAAAGTCCTTATGTGAGAACCTTGTACTTGTTGAGATCACAATGGCAACGGTTAAGTCCATGTGTGGATCTTGTGTGTGATGTCCCGGATCTCGTTAGATGATGTCTACAACTACCAATCGGTTATGCAAAGGTTGTATGGTGGTTGAAAGTCCATACGGGAAGACCTTGTGCGTGTCAAGGGGGTATGGCGGTTGAAAGTCCATACATGGTAACCTTGAGGAAAAGCTAAGGTTGTATGGTGTTTAAAAGTCCATACATGGGAACCTTAGGAGATTGAGGTCAGTGGAGGTTGTTGCCCACGGGAAGACCTTGGATTGGGTAGTGTGTAGGAAGCGTTGGGACACGCTTGGAATCCGCGTATCCGATCGGGTTGAAAAGTTGGAAAGTGAATATGGTCGATCTCTTGGAAGCCAATATAATGTTCTTGATCATGTGAAGCATGGGATTGCTTGAAATGATGCATAGTTGCATGTGAAGCATGGGATTGCTTGAAATGATGCATAGTTGCATGTGAAGCATGGGATTGCTTGAAATGATGCATGGTTGCATGTGAAGCATGAGATGCTTGATTTGATGCATGTTTGCATGAGAAGCATGAGATGCTTGGTAAGATGCATTGTTGCATGAGATGTGTATGATGCTAGTGAAAGCATGTTACTTGTATGTTGAACAAGTGTTGGTTATCATTTGATAAATGATGCATGTGAGCATGAATTACCTATGATGCATTGGAGTCATGTATGACTTGTTGTTAAAGGCATGTGATGATAATGATATGGTTTTATGTTGCCTTGATTAAATGCATGAAATGTTTTGATTGAACTATGGTTTTAAATGGTTTCTTGCTTGATGTGGTTTTCAAGTTAAAGAAAGGTATGTTGCAAAATGGAAGTGTTTTCCATGGTTTTATTTTAAGCTTGACATACGGTGTTTATGCATGATTTGAGCTTGATGTTGAATAGAGTTTTCAAACGTGGTTTTGGAAGGCAAATCGGGTTGGTTTTAAAGTGTTTTAAAGACCCGCTGCATTGATGGTGTTTTGGTTTTGAGCATTCCTCACTAAGCATTATGTGCTTACGCTCCTTTTTGTCCATCAATGCAGATTCTTGAGGTTTGGGCAGCAAGGAGCAAGGGATTCAAGGTGGACTCCAATGGAGATGTATGTCTCGGTGAATAGCTATAGTTAATAAGGGCAATGGGGTAGAATCTCTCGGGTTTTTGTGTATGTGATCGTGTATGTTGATCATGAAGGTTTAAATGCTGTAGTTAATGTTGTTGAAACATGAATTGGGTTAAATGTGATTGAATTGGAAGGTTTGTGCTTAAATGGTTGCTTGTGTAGGAAGCATGCCTATAGATTTGGGGTTTTCCTTATATGTTGAGTATATGTTGAATTGTTGATGCAAGTATGTCTCTTTTATGTTGAATTGCATGTTGGCAAAGTTTGGTGGCTTTTGGAGCATGTTTGAATGATCAATTGTGTGTTTGAATGAGCAAAATGCAACATTCTGGGCTAGGTGTTTCGGAACAGGTAACACCGTTTCGGAACGGGTGTCCTGCATGAACCCAGGCGTCCGAAACGGGTGCCACCGTTCCGAAACGGAAGGCATTCTGCCAGACCCCCGTTGCGGAACGCGTAGCGGAACGGCCCGTGTTTCGGAACGGGTGACCGTTGGGGGCTGACATGGGCGGTTAAATGTTTCAAAATGTTTGCATTTTGGTCCTGAATCTTGTTTGTGCAATTGTATGAGTTCGGGATGTCCGTTTGAGCTGAAATTTGGCAGGGAAGCATGAAACATGATTAATTTTAAGTTGGTAACTTAAAATCTGGTTAAGTCCTTTAAGTTTTCAGAAATTACAGTTTGGTCCCTAAAGTTGTAATTTGTTCAATTGGGTCCCTGTTTGATCTCTGATGATTGTGATCTTTGAGCATGGTGTTTGTGTGATCACATCTAAGGTTAATGTGCATCTAGATAAGATTAAAAAGAAAAAAAAAGGGTCGTTAATCAAAGTTGACTTTCGGGTTGACTTTGGTTTTCCCCGTGTAATCTTCGTAGTTCGGGTCAACCGTCTAGGCCGGGCTACGGGGGTTACAGAGGACGAATTAAAGACATCTACTCAGAAGATTTAATCTTTAATAGAGTTGTACTTAAGTTTAAACTTGTATTCTTTCCATATTAGAAAACTTGGACCCAAGGCGTATATAAAGTCATGTAATTCGACCTAGGGAAGGATATATCATTCCTAGTCGTCTTCCCCAAAACACTTGTCGTTTTCCCCTCTTCATCATGTTCTAAACCCCTCCTAGGGCTAAGGGTTGATTCTGTAAAGTAGTTGCAAGGATTGTACTGTTTTAGGAATTTTCTGTTCAAGCAATAAAAAACTTCAAGTTTATTTATTCTGGTTTTCATATCTCGCAAGAGTATCGGGAGAGGATTGTGAGGTTATCTATTTGTTTGATATCGGGAGAGTCAAACATATGAACGTAATAAATACGTGGTTTCCAGTTTATGGTTAAACCATCTCGGCTCAGGGATAAGTACGAGGTTAAGTGGCTAAGGAAGAATTCAACAACATTGGTGATTACCCTTCGATTCACGTCGGGAGGTATCATCTAAGAAGTGTTCATCAACAGAACTTGGGCCTAGGGATAAGACAAGTCATAACAGGGATTCTTGCCAAACTTGAAGTGTAGAGTTGTGTAATCGCTGTCGCGACATCAACGGACTTCTGCCACGACAGGGACGACGACAGAACATAAGTTCTCTTACAATGCAACACCTACACTACTGAGCAAATCAATACCGACCTATTTCTTTAACCTGATTATTTACTCTTTTACTTTATTTGTTTCTCAAGATTACTTATTCAATCAATTAAACTATTTTCTCTCTCTCTCTCTCTTGTGCAGCAATTCTAGGATAGAGCTATTTCTAGTCCCTGTGGAGACGATATCCGATACTCCAAGTATCACTTTACTACTTGCGTCGTGTACACTTGCACTATTTGCGATAGGACTCTTTTACACGTAACAACTTTTTGGCGTCGTTGTCGGGGACTGACAACATATCTTTACTCTTTCTATTACTGCACTTTCTCTTTTTATTTTTCTGTTTTTAGTGGTATTATTTACCATGTGCTTTTCACAAGGTTTTCTGTTTGCTTATGCGCAGATCTAGACGAGGTAAATAACCTGAGTACGAACTAGACCCTGAAATCGAACGAACGTACCAACTCAGGAACCAAGCCCGACTCTTGATAGTAAGAAACAACAATCTTGAGGAGCAACTAGAAGAAATGATGAACGGAAGATAGAATGACGGGGTAGATGACCCACACAACAATGACCAGAGGGTTATTGATGATCCTCCCAAAGTTGTAGTTTGGGAACATCTTTGGTGTGAAGAAGGTTTTAGTGAGTATCTTGTGGTTAATGGTTGTTGGAATGATGGAGTTAGATAAGTTAGAAGTGAGGTAGGAGGTTGTTCTTAGACGGATGTTGAGGATGTTATTGGAGGGTGTGAACTGGCATTCATGCACAGTTAAAATCATTGTTATATTCTATATTATATATGTGCTGGTCCATGCATACATGTGGCATGACATTAGAGGTTTTGCATACATATACATCAGGCATTGATAGGGCATGTAGGTGATCATGCATACGATGTTCACACTCGCTAATAACTAATCGAATCTGTTAGTGTGGTGGTTGGGTTAGGTTGGATGATGGGTTTTTAGAGGTTGTTTTGGTGCTGGGTGAGAGTTAGAAGCAATGGAGAATATTAAGCTAGTGTTGGAGATAGTGAGAGTAGTATAGCCTGTTGGTAGAAGGATAGTGTTGTTGCTTAAGGAGTTTAGTGGTTTGGTGGTGGAGAGTACCAGTTGAGGTTAGAATCGGTCAAGTGGTTTGAATGGCTAAGTGGAAGGGGTAGTTCCTTGGTGCTAAAGGATGTTGCAGTTTAGTGGTTGTGTTTCCAAGTGCTGAAGCAGCTTAGCATTGATGTTATGGAAGGGTTGTGTTTGTAAGTGTTGGTTCTTAGCGATCTTTGAGGAGTTGGGAAGTTGTTATGTATGTCAGGTTGGGCGATGTTCTAGTAAGGCAGGTATTGTGGTCAAAGCTTGTGGTGGATAGGCAATGAAAGATCGAAGGCCATTGTTGTTTGAAAGGATTCTTGTGAGAAGTGGTTGGTTGGTTGTGAGTATGTGAATTTCTTTTGTAGTCAGATGGTGGTGTGTGATACGGTTGGCGGAGTTGAGTTGGGGTTGTGATGTAAATTTTGGAATCTGGGTGAGTAGTCCTTGTGAGTTGTTATGGTAATGATAGAGGCGGATGTGAAGGTTTGTTAGCATTCGTTGAGGAGTTGGGTAAGCAATTGATGCTTAAGAATTTTTGCTTGTTGGGAAAATTCTTGGAAGAGGTTTGGGAGTTTGCAAGAGTTTTAGAAGCAGAGAAGTTTTGCATAGTGGTTGAATTGGTTTGGTTGGTGTCACTGTATAAACAAGTCTTGGGGGTTGTGTGTTACAGTGATGTGTGCTGTAAAAGTTGAAGTTCTTCAGGTTGATGTTGGGCTGTGTACAGTCCGGATCTGTGAAAAGGTTAAATTGTGGCTATCTTTGGGTGTTTTGGAATTTGCGAACAGCGTGTGGTGGTGTTGAGTTTGGTGGAGTTTTTGTGTGGAATGTGTTCAGTGGTGGTTGAGGCTGTTGTGTTGCCTTGTGTGTTGATTTGAGAAGGTTGTGGTTCTCTTGTCGCCAGTTGAAATTTCGAGGACGAAATTTCCTAAGGGGGGGAGAGTTGTAACGCCCCGGTTTTGGGCTCAGAAGTCTTGGGCATTGACCGGTTCGGTCAAAGTGTTGATCGAATATATAAAGGAGAAATTAGGAAAGCCTAGTTCGGGTTGCATTAAAAATATGGAAAAATGTTCTAAAATCATCTTATAATATATATAAGTGAACTGTGAAATCAATTTTACAAAATGAGGTTCGGAAGGTTGACATTTTGGCTAGTGACCAAAATGTAATTTTTGAAAGTTGCGTGGCTGTTTTATAAAGGATTGAAACTTTGAATCTTTAAGGAGCTATTATTCCAAAAAGAGTTTCTCCAGATTTTTCTAAGATATTTTAAGGTTTTATTCTGATTTTAAAACACATGAAAGAGGAGGGAAAGTCATTTTGACTATTTTATAACTAACTTTCCATTTTTCTTCCAATTCTCTTTTTCTCTCATTTTCTCTAAACCCAAACACATCTCTCCAGATTTTCTCCTCTGATTTTGTCACTCAAATCTTCCTTTTCAATTCTCTTTGGATTCCTAATCATCTCTACAACAAAACCTCACCATTTGCAAGTGGTTTCATCAAGCTTTTTGGTTCTAAAAAGGAGAAATTCAAGTTTGGAGGTAAGAACGTGCTTCTCCTCTAAACTATCAGTTCTTTACTGAAATTCCTAAGTTCTCAATCCTTGATTTGTGATTTGTTAAAGGCTTTTCAATTGAAATCTTGATTTTGGCTTAAAATGCAAGATTTGCTTGATTTTGGTGGAATTTTCGTGTGATCTGTTTGGGCAGTGTTTTGAGGTGTCAAATTGATGTTAAATGAATGCTAAATTGATTAGAAGTTGAGGTTTAATTAATGCAATCCCGGATAGGTTGAATTTCCTAAGTTTTGCTTGAGTTTTTGGTTGTTTTTGGAGTGTTTTTGGTGATCTGTTATACCTGGAGGTATAAGGACGTGTTTGAGATCATTTTGGATGTTAATTGATGTTTAAAAATGGTTAGAAGTGATGGATCTTGGCTGGGTTAAGTTTTGGAAGTGTTTGGAGGTGATTTCGGTTGTGTTTGGTAGCCGAAATGTTGGATTTGTGATGAGCAGCGAGTTGTGTTGTGTTGCTGGTGTTTTTAATGCATAAAGATGCATTAATGCTCTGTTTTTGTGTGCTTGAAACAGGGGAGTTTGATCCGTGAGCTTTAGAGGTGTTGCAGAGGGTTTCGGATGCTTAGAAGGCTTGTTGGCTAGCCTTGTTTTGTGTATCGGTGAGTGAAGTTGGGTTTTCAGCTTTTAAACCATGCTTTGAAGGTTTGAATTGTGTTGTGATTTGGCTTTTAAAGCAATTGTGTTTGATGGTTGCAATGCATGTGATTTGCATGGTTTATATTCTGTTTTGAAAGCATATTTTTAGCATGGTTTAATGCTGGTTTTGAAAGCCATATGTGAAGGATGCTCAAGGTAAGAGATCCTTGGTTTTATACATTGAAAATGTGGTTTTGATGCATGGTGTTGCATGTTGTTTAATGGCTTTGTGTAATGCTTTAAAACAGTGAATTGATGATAGTAAATGATGGTTTTTGCATTGTGATTATGCATGTGAATCATTGGACTAATGATGGTAAGTTGGTTATATTGGCAAGTGATGTAAGTGGTTCTTGGTTTCTTTGATCGGATATAGTTAGTCGGCTATAGGATTGGGTGCACCGTGAATTAAGTCGCCTTGGAGGTGGAGTGGTTAAGTGTGAACCGGTAAACTCCCTTCAAGTATCCTAACGAGATGGTTAAGGTCATAATGGAGGTTGAATGCCCATTCGAGGACCTTGGTTAAGCAAAGGTTATATGGTGGTTAAAAGTCCATATATGGGAACCTTGTGCTTGTTAAGATCACAATGGTGGGTAAAGTCCATGTGTGGATCTTGTATAGGGTGTCCCGGATCTCGTTAGTGATGTTATACAACTACCAATCGGTGATGCAAAGGTTGTATGGTGTTTGAAAGTCCATACATGGGAACCTTGTGCATGTCAAGGTTGTATGGTGTTTGAAAGTCCATACATGGGAACCTTGGGAAAAGTTGAGGTTGTATGGTGTTTGAAAGTCCATACATGGGAACCTCGGGAAAAGTTGAGGTTGTATGGTGTTTAAAAGTCCATACATGGGAACCTCGGGAAAAGCTAAGGTTGTATGGTGTTTAAAAGTCCATACATGGGAACCTTAGGATGGTGAGGTCAAATGGTGTTTAAAAGTCCATTTGGAGACCTTGGATTGGTAGTGTGTATGAAGCGTGGGGGACAACGCTTGTGATCCGCGTATCCGATTGGGTGTTGAGTTGAAAAGTGGATGTGGTTGATCACTTGGAAGCCAATATAATGTTCTTGTTTATAATGAAGCATGAGATGCTTGAAAAGATGCATGGTTGCATGAAAAGTGGTTAATGCTTGTGAATGCATGTTTACTTGTTAAGTTGAACAAGTGTTGATTATCATTTGGTAAATGATGCATGTGTGCATGGAATCTCTTAAATGCATTGGAGTCTTGTTAAGACTTGTTTTAAAAGGCATGGGATGATGATGTTGTGGTTCATAAGTTGCCTTTGGTTAATGCATGTGTTGGATTCATTGAGTAAATGATTTTAAAGGGTTTCTTGCTTGAATGGTTTTCAAGTATAAGAAAGGTATGTTGTGAAATGGAAGTGTGTTCCAAGGTTTGAATTTAGCTTTGCATATGGTGTTTATGCATGGAATGGTTAAATGGATGACTTTGGAAGTTGTGCTTTGAAAAGGTTTTCTTAGCTTGCTAAGCTAAGGGTTGGTTTTCATGAATGTGCAATGCATGGTTTTAAGCATGATGTTGAAAAAGGGTTTTCAATCTTTGCTTGGTTATCAAATCGGGTTTGTTTTAAAAGTGATTTTATGACCCGCTGCATTGATGGTGTTTTGGTTTTGAGCATTCCTCACTAAGCATTATGTGCTTACGCTCCTTTTTGTCCATCAATGCAGATTCTTGAAGTTTGGACAGCGAGAAGCAAGGGATTCAAGGAGGACTCCATTTGAGATGTATGTCTCGGTGAATAGCTATAGTTAATAAAGGCAATGGGGGTAGAATCTCTTGGGTTGATGTTTTTGTGTTCGTATATGTTCGGACAAGAATGGTTTTATGTTGTTGATGTTGTTGGAACATGTATTTGGCTTTTATGAGATTGATTTGGAAGTTTATGCTTGAATGGTTGCTTGTGTAGGAAGCATGCCTATAGATTTGGGGCTTTTCGTATATGTTGATATTTTGTTGAATTGTTTATGCAAGTATGTCTCTTATATGTTGAATTGCATGTTGGTAAAGTTTGGTAGCTTTTGGAGTATGTTCGAATGGTCAATTGCGTGTTTAAGCATGTCTTTTTCTGCATTATGTGCATGGCGTTTCGGAACAGGGGCTACCGTTTCGGAACGGATGCCCTGAATCAGCCCAGGCGTCTGAAACGGTAGACACTGTTTCGAAACAGAAAGCATTCTGCCAGTCACCTGTTTCGGTACGCGTTGCGGAACGGCCCCGCATTTCGAAACGGGCTCTGCCTGTTTCGGAACGGGTGACCGTTGGCGGCTGACATTGGCAGTTAAATGTTTTGAATTGTTTGCATTTTGGTCCTGAATCTTGTTTGTGCAATTGTATGAGTTTGGAATGTCCGTTTGAGCTGAAATTTGACAGTGAAGCATGAAACCTAATTAATTCCAAGTTGGTAACTTTAATTTGGTTTAAGCCCTCATATTTATCAGAAATTACAATTTGGTCCCTAAAGTTGTAATTTGTTCAATTGGGTCCCTGTTTGATCTCTGATGTTTGTGATCTTTGAGTATGATGTTTGAGTGATCACAATTAGGGCTAATGTGCATCTAGACAAGATTAAAAAGAAAAAAAAGGGTCGTTAATCAAGGTTGACTTTCGGGTTGACTTTGGTTTTCCCTGTGTGACTTTCTTAATTCGGGTCAACCGTCTAGGCCGGGTTAAGGGGGTTACAAGACTGCCATTTACAGTTAGAAGAAGGGATGTACGTTGGGAATTATAACAAGACAAGAAACTATGATTCCAACAATTACAATCCCAACTGTAGGAAAGATCCTAAGTTTTCCTAGAGCAATCCGAACAATGCACTGAATCCTCCAATGTAGAACAACCAAAACCAAGGGGCACACAGAATTTTGTCGCGACAGCAGCTACAGCAGCATCCGCAACAGCAACCGGCAGCCGCACCTAGTATACTGGAATAGATATTGGCAACATTTATGTCACACACAGGAGCTTACATGGCAAACATGGATCACTTTGTCAAGAAAAATTAGTCATTCATGGACAAGACAGAGATGAGGATGGCAAACCATGAGGCTACCCTAAAATATCTGGAGACACATATGGGCCAAAGTTTCCCAACATATAAAGCCAAGGCAGAACGGAGGATTCCCTAGTGATACTGAGGTCACTAGAAAACCCACACATGAGCAGTATAAAGCAATTAGAACTAGGAGTGGGAAATAGTTACAAGGGCCGGAGATGAACAACATGCCAAGAAAGGAACCGACCTTATACACACCTGTCGAAAACACTGCCCCGGCAGAGGAAGAACCACCTACTGTCGACACTCCTGCCATGACAGTAGAAGGGACAGAGGAGAAAATAGAGGATGCTGAAGAACATAAACATTCTCAGATCTGAGTACCATGTGAAGGACGTCTTGAGGATTACCGTCCTCCACCTCCTTTTCCACAGCGGTTATACAAACAAGAGTACCAGCTCTAACAGATCTATGATATTTTTAAGCAGGTGCACATTAACATACCGCTGTTAGAGGCCATCAAGAAGATGCTCGGTTATACGAAATTTCTCAAGGGCGCAATGTCAAAAAGGTCCAGACTTGGGGAATTCGAAATGGTGAAGATGACAGAAAGATACATGACTATCTTACACAGGCATCCACCCCAAAAGAAGAAGGATCTCGGGAGCTTCATTTCTTAAATCATTTTCAAGAGATCTTCCTTGATTCTTCAAGGTTTTTGCAAAGAAAACTTGTCATCTATTGAAGGAAGCAAGGATTGGAGGTAAATCTCTTTCTCAACCTCTAATCTAAGTTCTTTACTGAAATTCCCAAGATATTTGACTTTTAAATACTATTTTTGATTGAGTTTTCAATATAGTTTTGATTTGAGATCAAAATCTTGTGAAATTGTGGATAAAATCTTGATTTTCGGACTTGATGAGTTGGGCTCTGTTTTGTATTGATTTAATTGAGTTCTAAGTTGATTTTTATGTTAAAATGATGTGTTGATAACATAGATCCCGAAATACTTGAGATCCTTGAGTTTTTTTGGTTGTTTTAGGAGTGTTTTGGGTGGATTGGTGGAATCTTGCTCGCTGGAGGTATAAGGATGAGTTAGGTTGTTTAATTGATGTGTTTTAATGTTGTTAATGCTTTGGAAGTGATGTAAGTTGGCTGGGCTTGGTTTAGGAAGCAATCGATTGAGTTTTCGGTTGTTTTGGAAGGGTATGTTGGTGAAGTTTGAGTGGGCAACGAGTTTGTGATTTGTTGCTAGTGTTAGAATGCATTTTAATGCATTTAGATCTCTGTTTTGCTGTTGTGAAAACAAGGGATCTTGATCCGGAAGCGAAAGATGTGATTTTGGAGGCTCCGAAGGTGTAATTTTCGTGTCGGCGAGCAAGGCTTCGCGTATGAGTGAGTGGAAAAGAGTTTTCCAGCTTTGAAACGTTTTGAGCGTGGTTTTGGGGGCTTAGTGTAAGTTTGAAACACTTAGCTAAAGTCAAGAGTAAGTAAATCGAGAGTCTCTCACCCGGATTGTGCTATGTTTTGGTTTAAGATGCACTTGATTTAAATTTGTTTTGATTATTGTTTTAAAGCATGTTTTCAGCATGAACGTTTCTGGATTAAATGCCATTATGTTAAGGATGCACTAGGTAAGTGATCCTTGGTTTTTCATGTGTTGAATGAATTTGATGTAAGCATGTTATGCTTCTGGAAATGGCATTGTGTTTATGCTTGTAAAACAATGGACTACTGTGGTAAAATGATTATAATGGAAAGCGATGTAAATGGATTTTGGTTACTTTAATCGGATATAGTTAGTCGGCTAGAGGATTGGGTGCACCGTGAATAAAGTCGCCTTGGATGTCGAGGGGTTGTTATTGTGCCGTAATCTCCATCCAAGTACCCTAGCGATTGAGGAGTTAGAGTCACCACGATGGAGGTTGGCTCTCGTGGGTAGACTTAGTTAAGCATCACTACAGTGGAGGAATGCTCCCGTGGGTGAGCTTGGTTAAGGTGATTACAATGGTTGAGGTAACTCCCATGTGTAAGCCTTGTTTGTGTCCGGACTCTCGCTAGTGGGTTATACAACTACCGATGAGTGATGTTGAGGGGTTGTGATTGTGCCATTAACTCCACCATGGGTGTAGAGGGGATGTGATTGTGCCATTAACACCACCACGGGTGTTAAGGGGTTGTGATTGTGCCATTTATCTCCATCATGGGTGTTGAGGGGTTGTGATTATGCCATTTATCTCCACCTTATGTAGTCCGGTAGTGTGTATGAAGTGTGTGGGACAACGCTTGTAATCCACGTATCCAATTGTGTCTAATGTGATGTGTTTTGTTATGATTTATGTTTAAGATCACTTGTGAGCCAATATAGTGTTGTTGACATAATGTTTTTATAAAGAATGTTTGTTTTGGGGGAAGCATGCGGTGCTTAAGGATATGCTTGAATGCATATGATGCTTGGTTTAAGCATGAGTGAAGGTTCTTATTGATGTGATTAATCATGCTCTGAGCATGTGATTTTGAAAGGGATTTTGTGACCTTAAGTGCATGTTTTAAAGGAAGGTTTTAAAACGCATTGATGAATGTTTAGTTTATAGTGGACCTCACTAAGCTTTATGCTTACGCTCATTTGTTTCATCAATGTAGAGACTTGAGCAATCAAGGCAACCCAAGAGCAAGGGGATTCCAAGAGTTTTTGTTAAACAATGTATGTGGTTCTACTCAAGTGTAATAAGAGGCAATGGGTGGGATTTATGCTTTTGCATGGTTGAGGATGTTCCCCTATACTTTGAGCATGTTAGTTTGCTTACATTTGAGTTATAATTGATCTTTGTTTGCTTGGAACTTGGTTTGAATGTTGCTTTGGCTTGAAGAGGTTTTGGTGGACTTGAGATCATGCCTTTAGTACGTAGGATTATGAGAATGATGTTATGTTCTAGATTATGTTTCATAGATATGGTCCTTGATTCTTATGTGAGCTGTATGTAAGTTGTGGCATGTCTCGGAAACATTTCGGATACGAAAAGACATCCTAAACTAGCAAAATATGTTGTTGCAAGGCAAGACGTATCGGAACGCCCTTGCTTGTTTCGGAACAGGAGCCTGAAATGGCCAAGAGGGTTCAGAACGGGTGGGTACGTATCGAAACGATTTAGCTACTGGAGGTGGGTGTTTCGATACGGGTCTCAGAACGTACTCGAGTTTTGAAACGTTCAACCCTGTTTTGAAACGACCGTTCTGGTACAGGGTCATCCGTATCGAAACGCTTGACCGTTGGGTTGATTTTTTTGAATCGTTTCAAGTTTCGGTTTCTTACGTTTTGGCCCGTAAAGTGTTGGATGCTTAATTCAATGAGTTTGCATGGTCCGTTTGAGCTCAATTTTAACATGCAAGCATGTTACATGACTAATTGAAGGTTGGTAACTTTAAAAGCCGAAAAGTCCTTGTATTTTATAAAAATTGCAGTTTAGTCCCTAAAAGTTAAATGTATGCAATGGAACCCTTAATTGAACTCCGATCGTTGTGTCGTTTCCTTCTAAGTGTCTTGCTGAACACATAGGATAATAACGAGCGTCTAGATAAGATAAAAAGGAAAAAAATGGTTGTAAATCATGGTTGACTTTTGGGTTGACTTTGGTTTTCCCCGTGTAATCTTCGTAGTTCGGGTCACATGTCTAGGTCGGGCTAAGGGGGTTACATTTGTTAGTATCAGAGCATGGTTACGAAAGAATTGGGAATGTTGGCATGTGAAATTGTTATGTGTTGAAGTATGATGTTTGAAAAGCATGCGACTGGTTGAATTTTGAAGTTTATGCTATGCTTGATTTATGTGAGTCGCATGTGAAGTGAATGTGAGTGTGTGGCAATGATGCAATGCTATTATGTGCCGATTTTGGACGATGAAAAGCATGTTGAGCATGATTTGTCTTTTTGTGCTATGCCATGTTAAAGGAATTTGGGGTACCCATTGCCTTATTACACTGATTAAATGTTTTTGTAAACTTAGATCCTTGCTTGAGGCTAGCCAAAATCATGGTTTGATTTGTTGTTTTTGTTATTATGCCTTGTTAAAATAGCACATGAGTCCGAGGAGAGAGTTAGGATCGGATACGATCGTACCTGCGGGTGAGCAGGGTAGTCAAGGGAACGATGTTCTGTCGTTTGAGAATGTGCCAGTTTGGCCGTTCTTACCTGGAGTTGAGGGGCATCGTGAAGGGGCTGGCCCGGTGGTGAAAGTTTTATCATCAGTGGTTCAGGAGATGTTTGGAGCATCTCAGGTTGCAGAGGATGAAAAGCATGCGCATGGACTGTCTGTTGGACAGGATGGTTTCTCAAAATTGGCGTCTGCATGATTTGGGAGCTGTTGAGTATCTTGGGTCGACGCCGGAGGCGTTCGAGGCTTGGTTAGCCAGTACAATCTCAATCTTGGATCAGGAAGGGTGTGACCACGCTTGTAAGTTGAGTAGCGTTGTCACGTTAATGTTGGATGATGCTAGTAAGTGGTGGACAACTGTGTCGGTGGCATCGAATATCCAGGATGTGGACTGGTAAGAGAGCTGCTGAATTCGGTTTTGGAAGTAAGCGGATCAAGAAAGGTCGAGATAGGAGGTATCAGTTTGTGGCTAGGCGAGGTAATCTTGGGCATGGTGCTTTGGTTCAAGGGAACAGGACGAGGACGAACATCATACGTGCTGGATGTATGGTTCTCGGGAGCACTTGAGGAGGGACTGTCCTCGTGTGGCTGGGGAGGTACATGCTTTTGTTGAAGTGGCGGGGAATTCTTGCTGGAACTGTGGTTCAGCAGATCATTTAAGGCGTGAGTGTCCTCTGTTGGCAAGTAGAGGCCAAGGTCATGCACCTGCTGTGGTTGCACCTCGAGAAGGCCATGAGCGTGGTCGAGACAGGGTTCGAAGGTGGCAAGAAAGGCAGAGAGGTGCAGGGTGTTTGATGGTTGAATCTTGTTGGACTTGTGGGTCTGTGGGGCATTTGAGGCGAGATTGTCCAGTGTTGGTTCAGGGAGGTCAAGGTGGGATGTCTCTTGAAGTTCTCCGTGGTCGGGAGTGCAGTTATGGTTCTTATCAACAAGGAGATCATGGTGGTTCTGCAGAAGAGAGTGTGGGTGTTCGTTGCTTGGAGCACAATGATGTGATTGTAGGTATCTTTTTGGTACAATCCGTGTTATTGCTATCTTTCCTTAGTTTTGCTTTGCATCATTTGGAGTAGTATTAAAGTTCAATAGATAGTGACTTATGAATAGTGTCGTTGTTGTTAAATAACAACATTGGCGAGGAGGAATAGTAGTTCAAGTATTGTTGTAATGAGTTGTAAGAATGGTAGAGTAGGAAAAGTTTGGAAATAGGAAGTGGAGTTGTTCCAAGTATGGTTCAAAGACGTTATTAGTAGGTGTGAACAGATACGGATGCACAGTTTATATCATTTGTATACATTTATATTACATATGTTGGTACATGCATACATTGGTCATGACATTAGAAGTATGCATGTATGTGTATAGGCATTCGTAGGGGCATGTAAGCAATCATGAACATGAATGTTCACACTTACTAATAGCTGATTTGGATATGGTAGTGGAGTGTTATGATTAGAGTAGTTTGTGGGTTTAAGGTTTGTTTTGGCGGGAGGTGGAGAAGTGAATAAGTTTACCATTAGGAGTTAGTATGGTTTAGTTTGGGCTAGCCGGAAGAAAAGTTCTTCTAGTGTTTTGAGGCCTTAGTGGATTGATAGTAGAGAGTGGATCGTTAGGGTTAGAATGCGGTCGAGGATGTAAAGGGGTGAAGTTAAATGCATTTTGTATGTAGTAATGTAGTGTTGTAGTTTTTCTGGGTTGAACGGTTGTTGTAGGTTTTGGTTGTGGTTTTTAGAGTGCGCGACATTCTTGCTTGAATAGTCATAGTAGGATGACTGTTTAGATGGATAAGGTTGATGGAGAGTCCGAGGTAGTTGGAAGGAAGTGTTGACAATAGTTTCAATCGAGGTTTAACTGGGGTTGAGTAGAGAGATTTCTTAACTCTTGTCTAAGTTTTAAGATGTGTCTTCAGTCGAATGCAAGTGCTTGGGGAGTGAGATTTACGCGTGGTTATGTAAGCTCAAAAGCCATGGTATTTTGGTTGGTTTCTCATGTGAGGGTGGTCTGTTCGCTGAGTGTAAGTAAACCTTTTTGTAATGGATGTAGATGGTGTTAGAGTCTTGTGATGAGGTATCAGGTTAGAAAGGCCAATGTTGTGGCCAATGTTTGAGTAGGAAGGTGGTTGTGGAGTTGAGGGTGATGTTTACTCGCTTGAGGAGATTGCAAGATGGTGATTTTGAGGCCTAATTGTGGATGGAACTGTTCCTGAAATAGTTGATCAAGGATAAGCAAGTTGCTTGATGATTCCCTTGTATCGTGTGTTCAAGAGGTTATGGATGGAAAGCCTTGTGGTTTGGTGTCAATGATGTTGGTGTTTTGGAGCTTTGGGAATTGAATAGTGGTGCCAAATGATGTTGAGTTGAGGTGCTTTAATCTGGATGAACTCTTAGAGGTTCTTCCGTGGTGTGTCTTGGTTGTGCGAAGGTGTATTGTAGTTTGAGAGTCGTTGGTTAAGGAAGAAAAAGATGCTAATGAAATTGTAGGCAAATGTTTGGGTTGTTGGTAGGGGAAGCTGAGTTTTGCTTACCTTTTTGGGTGTGGTAATCGTTGGGGTTTCTGGGGATGGATTCGTGGTTGGTTTATTGTAGATTTTATCAAGAGAAATTTTATGAGTGGTTGTTGATCATTGTGCAAAGAGCGTGCATTCCTTGGCAATGAATATTGCGTATGAGTTGGATAAGTTGGTTGAGTTTTTTGTCGCTAAGATTGTGTGCTTGCGTGGAGTGTTGGAGTCTGTTGTTTTTGGGCTAAGATTCAAGGTTCGTATCGAGGTTTTAAGACTGGTTAAGTTGAGCGTGGGATACGCGGTTAAGTTCCAGTACTTCTTATCATCCTTTGAAGGATGGGTAACCGGAGAATGTTGTTCAGGGGCTTGAGGTTATGTTGGGATGTTGTGTTTAAATTTCCCAGGTTCATCGGAAATGTTTTTGCCCTTGGTTGAGATTGCTTGTAACGTTATTTATTGGGCAAGTTCGAGTGGCTCCTTACGAGGCTTTGTATGGGAGAAGGTTTAGAACTCCTCTTTGTTGGGCGGAAGCTAGGCAAAAGTCTTACACGGACTTGGAGCATAAGGAGATTGAGTTCGCGGTTGGCGAACGTGTGTTCTTGAGAGTGTCACCTTGAAAAATGTGATATGTTTTGGGTGTAAGAGTAAGCTTAGCCCAAGGTTTTTGGATCTTATGAGATTGTGGAGCACATTGGTCATGTGGCATGTCGGTTGAGATTGCCTGCAAAGTTAGGAAAGATACATGATGTGGTTCATGTCTTCATGATTCGGAGGTACAGATCGGATCCTTCACGTGTGATGCTGATGAGGAGATGGAGTTGAATTCGGATCTGTCGTATGATGAGGAACCAATGAAGGTTTTGGACGTGAGTAGCAAAGTTCTTCGTGGCAAGACGATAGAATTTGTGAAGGTGTTGTGGCGTCACCGAGGAGTTGAGGAGGCCACGTGCGAAAGCAAGGCGGACATGCTAAGGGAGTTTCTGCATCTCTTTCCGTCAGATAAGAATTTCGAGGAAGAAAATTCCTAAGTGGGGGATAGTTGTAACACCCTGGTTCTGGGCCTATATGTTTTAGGCATCGGATCGAACTGGTCGAGAACGGTTCGAATCGCGTAAGGTGATTTTAGGAAATCAAGGATCGGGATAGGATAAAATTGTGGTAAAATTTCTAGAATCTTCTAAAAATATAATTAAGAGGTTGGTCAAATCAATTTTACAAAAAGGATTTTGGAAAATGGACATTTTGAGTAGTGACCAAATTGTAAAGTTTCAAAACTGGGAAAATGTGATTTTTAAGATGGAAGCCAAAATCTTAGAATCTTTAGAGGGCTTTAAGTCAATTTGATCTTTCTTCAATATGACATGTGATTTAAAAGGGGGTTTAATTATTTTTAATTAGATTTTATAATTAATTAATTTAAAGGTAGTTAATGAGATTTTCACTTACGTAACTACTTTTCCCTCTTTCATTTTCAGCCAAACATCATTTTCTTTCATCTCTTCCAGAATTCTTTCTTCCAAAAATCCTCTCAACATTTCTTAAATCATTTCCAAGAGATCTTCCTTGATTCTTCAAGGTTTTTGCAAAGAAAACTTGTCATCTATTGAAGGAAGAAAGGATTGGAGGTAAATCTCGTTCTCAACCTCTAATCTAAGTTTTTTTATTGAAATTCCCAAGATATTTGTCTTCTAAATACTATTTTTGATTGAGTTTTCAATATAGTTTTTATTTGAGATCAAAATCTTGTGAAATTGTGGATGAAATCTTGATTTTCGGACTTGAAGAGTTGGGCTATATTTTGTATTGATTTTAATTGAATTCTAAGTTGAATTTTATGTTAAAATGATGTGTTGATAACATAGATCCCGAAATCCTTGAGATCCTTGAGTTTCTTGGTTGTTTTAAGAGTGTTTTTGGGGTGGATTGGTGGAATCATGCTTGCTGGAGGTATAAGGATGAGTTAGGTTGTTTAATTGATGTGTATTAATGTTGTTAATGCTTTGGAAGTGATGTAAGTTGGCTAGGCTTGGTTTAGGAAGCAATCGATTGAGTTTTCGGTTGTTTTGGAAGGGTATTTTGGTGTAGTTTGAGTGGGCAACGAGTTTGTGATTTGTTGCTGGTGTTAGAATGCATTTCAATGCATTTAGATCTCTGTTTTACTGTTGTGAAAACAAGGGATCTTGATCTGGAAGCGAAAGAGGTGATTTTGGAGGCCCCGAAGGTGTAATTTTCGTGTCGGCGAGCAAGGCTTCGCGTATCGGTGAGTGGAAAAGAGTTTTCCAGCTTTGAAACGTTTTGAGCGTGGTTTTGGGGGCTTAGTGTAAGTTTGAAACACTTAGATAGGCTCAAGAGTAAGTAAATCGAGAGTCTCTCACCCGGATTGTGCTATGTTTTTGTTTAAGATGCACTTAATTTAAATGCGTTTTGATTACTGTTTTAAGGCATGAACGTTGCTTGATTAAATGCCATTTTGTTAAGGATGCACTAGGTAAGTGATCCTTGGTTTTTCATGTGTTGAATGCATTTGATGTAAGCATGTTATGCTTGTGGAAATGGCATTGTGTTTATGCTAATAAAATAGTGGACTAATGTGGTAAAATGATTACATTGGCAAGTGATGTAAATGGATTTTGGTTACTTTAATCGGATATAGTTAGCCGGCTAGAGGATTGGGTGCACCGTGAATAAAGCCACCTTGGATGTGGAGGGGTTGTGATTGTGCCGTAATCTCCATCCAAGTACCCTAGCGATTGAGGAGTTAGAGTAACCACGATGGAGGTTGGCTCTCGTGGGTAGACTTAGTTAAGCGTCACTACGGTGGAGGAATGCTCCTGTGGGAGAGCTTGGTTAAGGTGATTACAATGGTTGAGGTAACTCTCATGTGTAAGCCTTGTTTATGTCCCGACTCTCACTAGTGGGTTATACAACTACCGATGAGTGATGTTGAGGGGTTGTGATTGTGCCATTAACGTCACCATGGGTGTAGAAGGGTTGTGATTGTGCCATTAACTCCACCACGGGTGTTGAGGGGTTGTGATTGTGCCATTTATCTCCATCACGAGTGTTGAGGGGTTGTGATTGTGCCATTTATCTCCACCTTATGTAGTCTGGTAGTGTGTATGAAGCGTGTGGGACAACGATTGTATTTTGCGTATCCGATTGTGTCTAATGTGATGTGTTTTGTTATGATTTATGTTTAAGATCACTTGTGAGACAATATAGTGTTGTTGATATAATGTTTTTTTAAAGAATGTTTGTTTTGGGGGAAGCATGCGGTGCTTAAGGATATGCTTGAATGCATATGATGCTTGGTTTTAGCATGAGTGAAAGTTCTTATTGATGTGATTAATGAAGCTATGAGCATGTGATTTTGAAAGGGATCTTTGTGACCTTAAGTGCATGTTTTAAAGGAAGGTTTATGTTTATCAAGAATGTTGTTTTGGTTTTAAAACGCATTGATGAATGTTTAGTTTATAGTGGACCTCACTAAGCTTTATGCTTACGCTCATTTGTTTCATCAATGCGGAGATTTGAGCAATCAAGGTAGCCCAAGAGCAAATGGATTCCAAGAGTTTATGTTAAACAATGTATGTTGTTCTACTCAAGTGTAATAAGAGGCAATGGGTGGGATTTATGCTTTTTCATGGTTGATGATGTTTCCCTATACTTTGAGCATGTTAGTTTGCTTACATTTGAGTTATAATTGATCTTTGTTTGCTTGGAAATTGGTTTGAATGTTGCTTTGGAACATACCAGAGTTTGTTTCGATACGGGTCTCGGAACATACCAGAGTTTCTAAACGGTCAACCCTGTTTCGAAACGACCGTTCCGGTACAGGGTTATCCGTATCGAAACGCTTGACCGTTGGGTTAATTTTTTTTGAATCGTTTCAAGTTTTGGTTTCTTACGTTTTGGTCCCTAAAGTTTTTGATGCTTAATTCAATGAGTTTGCATGGTCCGTTTGAGCTGAATTTTGACATGCAAGGATGTTACATGACTAATTGAAGGTTGGTAACTTTAAAAGCCGGAAAGTCCTTTTATTTTATGAAAATTATAGTTTAGTCCCTAAAAGTTAAATGTATGCAATGAAACCCTTAATTTAACTCCGATTGTTGTGTCGTTTCCTTCTGAGTGTCTTGCTGAACACATAGGATAATAACGAGCGTCTAGATAAGATAAAAAGGAAAAAAGGGTTGTAAATCAAGGTTGACTTTCGGGTTGACTTTGGTTTTCCCCGTGTAATCTTCGTAGTTTGGGTTAAACGTCTAGGTCGGGCTAAGGGGGTTACAGGTACTCAATCGCCAGATCATAATCCTTAAGCAACTCCACCCAACGTCGTTGCCTAAGATTTAACTCCTTCAGAGACAAAAGGTATTTTAAACTCTTCTAGTCTGTGAACACAACACATTTCTCACCATACAGGTAATGCCTCCAAATTTTCAAGGCAAACACCACAGCTGCAAGCTCAAGATCATGAGTAGGGTAGTTGCGCTCATGCACCTTCAACTACCTAGATGCATAGGCCACCACTTTACCTTCCTTCATCAACACACAGCCTAACCAACAATGGACGCATCACTATAGACCACAAACTCCTTACCAGACTCAGGTTGAATCAAAACAGGAGCTTGCGTCAAAGCTTCCTTCAACTTCTCAAAAGCTTGTTGCCTCGCCTCCGTCCACTCAAAGCGAACATTATTTTGCAACAACTTGGTCAAAGGTGCTGCTATCTTTGAGAAACCCTCGACAAACCTACGGTAGTACCTAACCAACCCAAGGAAACTTCGTACCTCCGTTACTGACTTAGGTACTTTCCAACTCATCACAACCTCTACTTTTTGTGGATCAACGCGAATACCCTCAGCCGATACCACATGCCCAAGAAAGACCACTTCCATAAGACAAAACTCACATTTACTCAGCTTCGCATAAAACTGATTCTCCAACAACACTTGAAAAACGATTCTCAAGTGCTTATCATGATCCTCCTCGATACGCGAAAACACAAGGATATCATCAATGAACACCACCACAAACTAATCCAAGAATTCATGGAATACACGATTTATCATGTCCATGAAAGCAGCAGGCACGTTGGTCAAACCAAATGGCATCACCAAAAACTCATAATGCCCATACCTCGTTCGAAAAGCAGTTTTAGGTACGTCCACATCCTTCACCTTCAGCTGATAGTACCCTGATCTCAAGTGTATCTTATAAAACACCGAGGCAACCCGGAATTGATCAAAGAGATCGTCAATTCGAGGCAAGGGATACTTGTTCTTGATCGTCAACTTGTTTAGTTGCCGATCATCTATACACATTCTCATCGTCCCATCTTTCTTCTTCAAAAACAGGACCGATGCACCCCCAACGTGATACACTTGGCCGGATGAAACCTCGATCAAACAACTCCTGCAATTGCGTTTTCAACTCTTTTAACTCTTTGGGTGCCAAGTGATAAGGAGCAATGGACACCGGAGTTGTGTTCTCGTACAACTCTATACCAAACTGAACTTCTCTGTTTGGTGGCAATCCAGGCAATTCTTCTGGAATGACACCCGGAAAATCGTGAACCGTTCGAATGTCCTGCACATGCACATCCTTGGTGCAAGGATTCATCACATAAGAAAGATAAGCCTCACAACTCAACCTCATCATACGGTTTGCTTCCAAGGCCGAAATCACATTCGACAAGAATTTCACATTCTCGCATACTACAACAACCTCATAGTCATCGGCCAACATTAAGGTGACTCGCTTAACATCAAAGTCAACCACGGCCCTATGCTCCGTCAACCAATCCATACCAAGGATTACATCAAATCCGTAGAAAGGCAATTCCATCAAATCCACAAGGAAAACATGACCTTGCACAGACAGAGGACACCTCCTGAACAACTTCCTAGTGACTGCAGTCTCACGAAAAGAACTAGTCACTTGCATTCCTACTTCAAGCATCTCAACAGGTATATTAAGCAAATGTTCATTCTCACTCAAGATATAAGAATGTGTGGATCTAGAATCAATCAAAGCCAGCAAAGATAAGGACTGGATAGCAAAGGTACCTGCGATCACATCAGTATCGTTGCGCTCCTCGCACTGAGCATACACCCTCGCTGGTCCACCTCCCTCAGGTCGAACGACTACAATGTGAGCAATACCTCGCTTCCCCTCATCTCTCCTCTAAAAATTCCCACGGTCGTGCCCACGTCCTCTCTGGGGTGCAGCTACCACAGGAGCACGTCCTTGGCCACCACCAGCCAACAAAGGACACTTCCTCTTCATATGGTCTGTTGAACCACAATTCCAGCAGGAGTTCCCTGTCACCACAACAGGAGCCTGAACCTCTCTAGCTGCTCGAGGATAGTCTCACCTCAAATGGTCCCTCGAACCACATGTCCAGCATGTATGCTGCTCAGATCTTATACGACCTCCCTGAGCCTGCCCACCTCGACCCGGAACACCACGCCTTCCCTCAGGCTGATGTCTCCTGTCACGGCCTCTCTTGTTTCATCCACCACCGGAACTATACTCAGCAGCTCTTTTCCCAGAGCTAGAACCAACACCTCTAGAAGACAAACCCAGGTTATGTTCGATGTCCTTTGCCCGACACACAAGCACATCAAAATCTGTATAGTCAGTAGCCAGCATATACGTCTTAACTTCTTGCACCAAACCATACCAGAAGCGATCACATCGATGCCTCTCACTCGATACCAGCTCAGGAGCATATTGGCTCAAGCGTACAAACTGAACCTCGTACTCAGCCACAGATACATTACCCTGAACAAGCGACATAAACGCCCGTTTCTTTTCATCCAGGTATCTCATACCTAGATACTTCCTCCTGAAGGCACCTCTGAAGAACTCCCAGTCAACTTCATTGGGTTCCATACCAGTTGTGGTAGTCGTCCACCAGCTGTAAGCATCACCTTGTAGTAAGGAAATTGCACATCCAAGCTTGCGCTCATCACTACAACCCATCTGATCCATGATACGGATCGTACTGGCTAACCAGGCCTCAGACGCCTCAGGTGACATACCATAAAACTCTACCGCTCCCAAGCTCCTCAACCTTTCCAAAGGTAGACCTATCTGCCCAGTTGTAGGGGCCTGCACTTGCGCTCCGACAACAGCACCCTGAAACGCTCCGGTAATCGCCTCAACTAGTGGTGCCAAATTACCCAATCCAGAACCAGCTTGTCCTTGTTGCACATGCTTCCCACCTCCAGGTGGTGGCAGAGGAGGTAGATCTCCACCAGGAGGAACATCAGCCCCCTGCTCAGCCTGGTTATCCTGCTCAGCTGCAGGCACTATCGTATTGGACCTCAACTCTCTTCTAGGTCCTATGTGCTGTTTTCAACAAACACAACAATGAAAACAAATCAAACCGTTTAGGCCAGCTGCAAGCAAGAATCCAAGTTTACAAAACATTTGGTTAGTGTAATAAGGCAATGTGCACCCAATTTCCCACAGAGCATAGCATACACAAATCATCATGCTCACATACTTTTCATCATTTCAAATCAACTCATATCCACATAACATCATCACCATACAATCATATTCATTCCCTAAGCAATTCATAACAATCAACATGGCATAAGATTTAGAATTCAATCATTAGCATGCTTTTCAAACATCAAACTTCAATTCACACCAATTACACATACCAACATTCCTAATTCTTTCGTAACCTGGCTCTGATACCAACAAATGTAACCCCCTTAGCCCAGCCTAGACGTTTGACCCGAACTACAAAGATTACACGAGGAAAACCAAAGTCAACCCGAAAGTCAACCTTGATTCACGACCCGTTTTTTTCCTTTTTATCTTCTCTAGATGCACATTAAGCCTATGTGATTACTCAAGAATCATACGAGAGAAGGACACAACGATCGGAAAACATTTAGGGACTCAATTGCATGAATTACACTTTTAGGGACCAAAATGTAATTTTTTAAAATATAAGGACTTGGCAGAATTTAAGATTACCAACATGTAATTAATCGTATCTCATGCCTCTCTGCCAAAATTCAACTAAAAAGGACATTCCAAGATCAAGCAATTGCATCCACAACATTCAGGACTAAAATGTAAAGGGAAAACTACACTGGTGGTCCCCAAACTATTACCGTCTTCCTATTTTGGTCCCAAAATTATTTTTTTTGGCAAAACCGTCCCTTCTGTTACATAGTTCTCTTGTTTTTGTCCCATGTCGTTAAAAACTAACAGAATTGCTGATGTGGAATTTTTTTCTTATTTTTTAAATATTTTTTTATTATTTTCTCTCTCCTATATATATTATTTAAATTTTTTATTTAGACTAATGTGTCACCACCATAACAAAGAAAATAAATTCAATGTAAGGGGGAGCTAGGATTCAAACCCATGTCCCCTAGCTCTAAAGTCATTAAGCTAACCACTAGGCTAAACTCCAAGTGCTAATATGTTTTAGCACAAATTATCTTTAAAGCAATCAAATGAACCCCAAAGAACTATAGACCTGCTACCGATTCTGATGAAGTTCTGAATAGTTTGAAGCAAATCTCAAAGATTATGAGATTAGGTGAATTTTCCCAATCTTTAGTTAGGATTACGGAGGCTTTAACAGTTGGGGTTTTAAGAGGCTATAAGTTGGAATTAGGGAATGGGGATGAATTCTTTCCGGGTTTGGATACTTCCAGCTTTATTGATAGGGTGTTGGATAGGGTTTTCTCCAATGCTGGGACTGGTTTTGTATCTGTCGTTGTTGGTAGCTTTTCTAAGAATCTGGTTATGGGGTTTTACTCAAGTGATGGAGCAGTGCTAGGAATCTTAGTTCTCACTGTTGTATGCCAGAACTAGTGCTTTTTTGTTGTTCTACAAAATCTAATTCTTATTAGAGATGGATTTTCTTGGTGTTTTAGAAACGAAAATGTGCTTTGGGATTAAGAATTCCCATTTTCATGTCATTTTTTTGCCTTTGTTGTTGATAAGAGCTTGCATCATTCAGCATCACATCATATTCTTTTTTAACATTGATCTTACTGACATGAGGTGTCTATCCATAGGAGCATCAGCACTGCTAAGGAAAAATTAGCTGATCCCGGAATATAATTCTACCTGATGACTGGATTATGAATGAGATTGTAATCAAACATTCTGGAAAAGATCAAGAGATTGGTCAATCTTGATCACAGAATGTTGGAATAAAAGCAATCACAAAATGATTGGAGTGGATTTATGTGCTATCCTTCAGCCTAGTCTACCTTTTCTTTTGTTGATACAAGTCTTTGTGCATATAAATCAAGCTTGTTTTTAGTGAGAATCTGCTAGAGTGAGGAAGTTGAATTTCTTTATCAACTAAACCTATGCTACTAGTAATGTTATTTTTTGCAAGTTGATAGGGATGAACATGAAAATTGTGTGACTGAGACAATCATCACATACTTCTGCTTATTAGAAGCAAAAGTAGTAATGATTGTTTATTCTGTCCATTCAAACTTCTGATGCTTAAAATTATGAGAACGAAATGAGTATGTACTATGCAGTCTGGATATGGAATCATGGTATTGAGAAATTTATCAGCCGTAAAACTACTTGCCATTAATTGAGTGAAGTGACTTCTGAGTTCAACCAATGCCATGATCTTTGTTTTGAAAATTCTGGGTTTGATCTGTATTTTAATCTTTAGTCTCCCATTCATCTCCAAGTAAATGTAAAACAAACCCTTCCCAACAACTGATATTGTGTAAACTATGTTCCATGATAAATATATGAACTTTTTGCATCTTTTATTGGACCTGTTAAGATTTATATTTTCACAAGTCTTAAGAATACCCCAAACGGGATAAACCTAGTTGGTGAGAAAAAAATGTTTTTACCAACTAAGATTGGATCTTTAGCATTGTTTTAATAAATCCTAAATACACTGCGTTGATGAAAGCAGTTTTAAGAGGGGCTTATAACCGAAGCAAAATTTTATCTTATTCATCTCATTGATGGTTGTTGAACATACATTTACGAGTTTATTTCAATGCACTCAGTAAAATGACACTCCTTTTTTTTGCAACAATGGCATATTCTTGAGTCTTGAGTAATACCTGTAAATGGTGTCAAAATACATAGCCGTGTTTGACTCTCTGCCTGCCTGTTGTCAAATTGCTTTAAAGATAATTTGTGCTAAAACATGTCAGCACTTGGAGTTTAGCCTAGTGGTTAGCTCAATAACTTTAGAGCTAGGGGACATAGGTTTGAATCCCAGCTCTTCCCTTACATTGAATTTATTTTCTTTGTTATGGTGGTGACACGTGTCACCACCACATTAGTCTGAATAAAAAATTCAAATAATATATATAGGAGAGATAAAATAATAATAAAATATTTAAAAATAATAAAAAATTCCACGTCAGCAATTCCGTTAATTTTTAACGACGGGGGACCAAAACAGGAGAACTATGTAACAGAAGGGACGGTTTTGCCAGAAAATATAGTTTTGGGACCAAAATAGGAAGACTGTAATAGTCTGGGGACCACTGGTGTAGTTTTCCCAAATGTAAAACATGGAAACTTGAAACAATTCAAAATCATCATCCAACGGTCATCCGTTTCGAAACACCAAACCTTCGTACCGAAACGCCTGTATCGAAACGGTGTTGACCGTTTCGGTACTCGGGTGTGTTTCGAGACCAGTATCGAAACAGGCCTCTCCAGTAGCCAAAATGTTCTGAAACACCTTCAACCGTACCGAAACGCTTTGGCCATTACAGGCCCCCGTTTCGGAACAGTTAAGGGTGTTTCGATACACCCTGCCCTGTGACAGCAGAAAATGCTGGTTTTTCATACTTTTTCACACTCGAATCAACCCCGAGACATGTCACAACATGCATACATCAATGATACATATCAACAATCATTATACCGAAGCTATAACTTAAACATAGCAACCAATGCATATGTAAAGGCACTAAAGGCAAGCTCCCTAGTTCACCAAAATCATTACAAGGCATAACACCACATAAACCAAAATCCAAACTCCAAAGGTCATTTACAACTCAAGTATAGGCAAACCAACATGCTCAAAGTAAAAGAAAACATTCTCGAACATTCCAAAGTATTAATCCCAATCATTGCCTCTTATTACACTAAGGATGAATCACATACGTCTCTTAAACAAAGCTATGGATTCCTCTTGCTTTTGGGCTGCCTTCAAAGGTTCAATTCTCTGGAATGATGAAACAAAGGAGCTTAAGCAATAAGCTTAGTGAGGATCTCTAATCAACATTCATCAATGCATGTTTCATGTTTCGCAAAACCAACACTTTACATTTCATGCCATTTCTAAAACATGTCTTCTCAAGACTTCCATGCACTTTTGAAACTTCAAGCACATATGCATCAATCATAAACAACAATAAAACCATTGCTCATGCTTTACCAAGCATCTCATGCATTCTTGCATCATACACGATTATCTCATGCATCCTAGCATCATATACAAGCATCTCATGCTTCACTTTACTCATGTACATTATATTGGCTTTCAAGCGATAATCCATAAACCATTTCAAAACAAGACACAATCGGATACGCAGATTACAAGCGTTGTCCCTCACGCTTCATACAAACTATCGGACTAAACAAGGTGGAGACAAATGGCACAATAACAACCCCTCAACACCCGTGATGGAGATTAATGGCACAATCACAACCCCTCAACATCACTCATCGGTAGTTCTATAATTCCACTAACGAGAGTATGGGACACATACACAAGACTCACACACGGGACTAACCATTCACCGTTGTGATCTTAACCTCAATCATTAGGGTACTTGGATGGAGATTACGGCATAATCACAACCCCTCTTCATCCAAGACGACTTTATTCACGGTGCACCCAATCCTATAGTCGGCTAACCATATCCGATTAAAGTAACCAAAAACCATTTTTATCATTTGCCAATATAACCATTAATCCACATTAATCCACTATTTTTCAAGCATAAGCACAATGTCATTTCCACAAGCACACATGCTTAACATCATATGCATTTTCATATGAAAACCAAGGATCACTTACCTAGTGCATCCTTAACATAATGACATTAAAATTCAGCATTAAACTATGCTTAAACATGCTTAAAAACAGTAAACAAATCAACTCTTGCATCAAATGCATTTTCATCAACCTTAACACATTTCCAAGAGAGGGATTACCGAAACACTTACAATTCAGCTTAGTTAAGTGTATCAAACTTACACTAAGCTCCCAAGAGCACGCTCAAGGCGTTACAAAGCAGGAAATTACATTTTCACTCACCGATACGCGAACCCTCGTTCTCTGACACGGAAATTACACCTCCAGAGCCTCCAAAATCACCTCGTTAGCTTCCGGATCAAGATCCCCTGTTTTCACATCAACAAAACATAGATCTAAATGCATTAAAATGCATTCTAACACCAGCAACAATCCATAAACTCGTTGCCCACTCAAACCACACCAAAATACCCTTCCGAAACAACTGAGAACTCAATCGATTGCCTCTTAAACCAAGCCCAACCATCATACAACACTTCCAAAGCATTATCAACATCAAAACACATTTAATAAACATACTAACTCATCCTTATACCTCCAAGAATCAAAATTCCACCATTACACCCCCAAAATCACACATAAAACTACCAAGAAACTCAGGGATCTCAAGGATTTCGGGATCTATATCAACCACGCTTCATTTTAACATATAAACCAACTTAGAAATCAATTAAAATCAACACAAAACAGTGCCCAACTCATCAAGTCCGAAAATCAGGATTTCATTCACATTTTCACAAGATTTTGATCTCAAATCAAAACTATATTAAAAACCCAATCAAAAATAGTTATTAGACGCCAAATATCTTGGGAATTTCAAAAAAAAGAACTTAGATTAGAGGTTGAAAACGAGATTTACCTCCAATCCTTGCTTCCATCAATAGATGACAAGTTTTCCTTGCAAAAATCTTAAAGAATTAAAGAAGATCTCTTGAAAAAGATTTAGGAAATGTTGAGAGGATTTTTGGGAGAAAGAATTCTGGAAAAGATGAGAGAAAATGGTGTTTGGCTAGAATGAGAGGGAATTGGTAGTTACGTAAAATGAAAATCCACTAACAATTAATTAATATCTAATTCTAATTAAAATCATTTAATTAAAACCCATTTAAATCACATGTCATATTGAAGAAAGATCAAATTAACTTAAAGCCCCCTAAAGATTCTAAGATTTTGGCTTCCACCTTAAAAAGCACATTTTCCCAGTTTTGAAACTTTACAATTTGGTCACTACTCAAAATGTCCATTTTCCAAAACCCTTTTTGTAAAATTGATTTGACCAACCTCTTAATTATATTTTTAGCGGATTTAAGCAAATTTTATCACAATTTTATCCTATCTTGATCCTTGATTTCCTAAAATCACCTTACGCGATTCGAACCGTTCTCGACCGGTCCGATCCAATGTCCAAAACATCTAGGCCCAAAATCAGGGCGTTACACGATCATTATTGGCCCACACTGTTCAAGTATGCATAAGCTTTTTATAAAGGCTGTGACAAATGCCAAAGGACTGGGAACATATCGAGAAGGCATGAGATGCCACTGCAGAACATATTAGAGGTCGAAATCTTCGATGTATGGGGAATCGACTTCATGGGACCATTCCCAGCATCTTGTGGGAACCTGTACATCCTACTGGCAGTAGATTATGTGTCAAAGTGGGTAGAAGAGATCGCTACTCAGAAAAACGACGCCAAAACTATTTAAAGATTGTTTCACAAGAATATCTTCCCCAGATTTGGCATCCCAAGAGCGATAATTAGTGATGATGGGAGACACTTCGATAACAGGGTAATTGTTGTTGTCTTGAGGAAATACAAAGTAAAGCATCAGATTGTAACAGCATACCACCCTCAGACCAATGGGCAAGCCGAGATATCCAACAGAGAAGTAAAGAACATACTTGAGAAGTTGGTTAAACCCACTCGAAAGGATTGGTCTTTACATCTCAATGATGCACTCTGGGCTTATAGAACAACGTTCAACACACCATTGGGGATGTCACCTTATAGACTCGTCTATGGAAAAACTTGTCATTTACCTGTTGAGATAGAACACAGAGCTTACTGGGCTATCAAGGCACTAAATATGGACTGGGATAAGGCATGACATAAAAGGCTACTAGACTTGAATGAGATAGAAGAAATTCGAGCAATGGACTACGACAATGCCAAGATTTATATGGACAAAACCAAGAAATGGCACGACAGGAAGTTGCTGCCACGACAGTTTTGCCCCGGGCAGCAGGTGTTGTTGTTCAACTCCAGGTTGAAGCTTTTTCCAAGAAAGCTTAAATCTAGGCGGTCTGGTGCTTTCCAGGTTGTCCAAGTTTTCCCCCATGGTGTCATTACAATCAAATCACTAAAAGATGGGCACCAGTTTAAGGTCAATGGACAGAGACTCAAGCATTATCAAGGGACTGAAGCCCTAAGGATGCAGGAAGTAGTTACTTTAGGAGATGCCCCTCAAGGCATCCCTAATTTAACTTAGTTTTATTTTATTTTATTTTATTTTATTTACTTATTAGGAATTAAGATTTTTATTTATTTTAGGAACCAAGATTTTAATTTAGTTTATTTATTTAAATGATTTTTAGAAAATAAAGGAAGCAAAGCAATGAGAAGGAATGAACTAGTCCACCGCATTCACAGCAGCCCAAAAAGCCCAACGGACGAGTCTGTCGTCACAGCCTGTCACCAGTTGTCGCGATAGATGCAGAGAAGACAACATGTCACGGAACTGTCGCGACAGACACGCAAACGCATAACAGACACGGAAACGTGTGACAGACGCGTCAGAAACCGCGTAACAGCTGGCCCTGTTATTCGCGCATGCCGTAACAGACCCAACGGGCAGAGAATCCCCATTCTATATAAACCCCCACTTACTATTCATTTTTCATCTCATTCTCATTCTCTCAACCTACTTCCTCTATTTTAGCTCTCAAAAATTTCTTTTCATTTTTCTATAGTCCTTGCAATGGCTAGCAGACACACCCGCTGCAGTGCTGCCTCCATTTCTACCACGGCAGTATCCACCCCAAGTTGCAATGCCATTCCCAACCGGTTCGCTTCCACCGAATCTGCCAAAAGGTACTACAGTTCCTTCCAAAAGAGGGATATGTGGAAGGAACGAGGGTTCATCTACACACAACCAACGGGAGACTTAGGGCTAGAAAGCTTCATAGCCAAGAAAATTCAAGCCCTCAAGTGGCAGAGATTTGCAGCCCAACCCGAGGAGATGAATATAACCCTTGTACAAGTGTTCTACGTTGATGTCGACAGTAACCGTTTGAGGCAAGCAAATCTCTCTCGAGCCTGCGTACATCAACACACTATACGGGTTATATGTGGGCAAGAAGGAGGACGCCCACAGAATGTTCGTGAATAGTCTGTCATCGGCAGACTATGACGCTGTCATGGCAGAGGTTACAGAAGATGGAATGGAATGGAACGACGACCCTAAACACCGATGTACTGTGAGGAGGACCCAACTGACTCCACAAGCCAAACTGTGGAACCACTTTGTCAAGAAGCGCATCATGCCATCCTCCCACAACAGCACTATCGATAGACCGAGGTTAGCCCTTGTCCATTCTATTTTAAACGAGAGGCAAATTAATGTCGGCCGCTACATACTCGACGGAATCCTCGGGTGTGCCCTCCGACCATCGGGTCCCCTCGTGTTCCCCTACCTCATCACCACCATCTACCGGGGCAACAATGTACCCGAAATTGAGGAAGACATCAAGGTACAAGGAAAAGGGTGGACACAACGGAACATTTTCAGTCTCATAGAGTTGAAAGCTGCCACCCCTCTGTCATACATCAACCCTTCTGCCACGACAAAACCGACGGCAGACCCCAGCTCCCCTGAACCTGTCGTAGTAGACCCTGAGCAGCAGCAGCAGCTCTGATGATGATATCGAGGTCCTGGACCAGCCCCCACGCATCTCACCGACACGTGTCCAGCCACCTCGAGAGGAAAAGAAGAAGATGGCCTCTGCCTTCCCAGCAACCTACCAGCACCTTCCATGAAGGTCATTGCCCGCTGGCAGCTCCAAGTCAGCAGCTGCAGCGATGACAGCTCCTCCATTTAAGTGCTTTTACTTGTATTTTGCTGTCATAGTTGTTTTTTTTTCTATTTTGTGATGTATTTTCTGTTTTTCTTTATTTTTATCATTGTCATGCATTGAGGGCAATGAAACCCTCGAGTTTGGGGGTGCATCCCTCCATTAATGAAACTGTTAGTCGTGTCTTAATTTGTGTTTATTAGTTTAAGTTATTTTTGTGTCAAAAAAATGATGAAAATAAAAACAAAATTTTGGCTTAAGTCTTTGAACTAAACTTACCTGCCGCGACATACTCTATCGTGACAGTGCCTTTAGGAAGTTCTATGAACTGTTTAGAGCCTTGCTATAATTCTGAACTGTACAACACCTTTTGTGACTTATGTTGTTAAGACTCTGTTAGCAAACTTAGAATAGGAAGCTTAGCCACTTGAATTACAAAGTAAACTTAGATTCAGTCTTACTCCTAGAGGTGCATAACAATGGCTCTAAGAAATTAAACTAGAGGTGCCTAACACTGGCTCTAGGAAATTAAACTAGAGGTGCCCAAAACCGGCTCTAGTAAAAATAGAAAAACTTTAGAAGAAAACTAGAGGTGCCTGAAAATTGCTCTAGTTAAAAATTATTTTTGAAGTAAAACTCAAGTAAGTTAAGTAACTATTCTGGTTGCTAAGAAGTCTAAGCTCATATTTGTTCACAAAACCCGCACACACTGCACAAGAACTATAGCATTGTTCTAGAGAAATCCAGAAATGCCCTGCAAGGCATTGCTCGTGATAAGAATGTGTAGTAGGTAATGAAAAGTTCACTAAATTAAGCCAAAACAAAAGGTTTTTATTTTTAGTTAGGTAGTATTTGCTTGAGGGCGAGCAAGAACTTGAGTTTGAGGGTGTGTTGAGTGTATAAAAGTTCTATATTTTACCCCTCATTTACCCCTATTTCTCCTGCATTCAAGCATAATTCATTGCATTTAGGATAGATTTATGCATAAACATCACAACTAGATAAAATGGCACAATTGCTACTAATTTTGGTCACTTTTGCAGGTATCTGCTGCGGCAGACTCAAGGCAGCAAAGGAGCAGAGCTGGATCACAGAATTGGAGTCGAAGAACACATGCTATTGTGGCCACTGTCGTGGCAGCCACGACAATAGAAGGATGAAGTGGACAAGTAAAGTGGAGCTCAACAGATATAGGAATTCAAGTCGGTCTGTCTTGGACCACTCCTATATTTTTCTAAGCCATGAGGCAGAATGAAGGCCAAGCCCAAAGTCCAAAGAAGAAACCAAAAGCAAGAAAAGGGGACGAATTAAAGGCATCTACTTAGAAGATTTAATCTTTAATAGAGTTGTACTTTAGTTTAAACTTGTATTCTTGTCATATTAGAAAACTTGGACCCAAGGCCTATATAAAGGCATGTAATTCGACCTAGGGAAGGATATATCATTCCTAGCCGTCTTCCCCAAAACCCTTATCGTTTTCCCCTCTTCATCATATTCTAAACCCCTCCTAGGGCTAAGGGTTGATTTTGTAAAGTAGTTTCAAGGATTGTACTGTTTTAGGAATTTTCTGTTCAAGCAATAAAAAATTTCAAGTTTATTTATTCTGGTTTTCATATCTCGCAAGAGTATCGGGAGAGCATTGTAAGGTTATCTATTTGATTGATATCGGGAGAGTCAAACATACGAACATAATAAATATGTGTTTTCTAGTTTATGGTTAAACCATCTCGGCTTAGGGATAAGTACGAGGTTAAGTGGCTAAGGAAGAATTCAACAACATTTGTGTTCACCCTTCGATTCACGCCGGGAGGTATCATCTAAGAAGTGTTCGTCAACAGAACTTGGGCCTAGGGATAAGACAAGTCATAACATGGATTCTTGCCAATCTTGAAGTGCAAAGTTGTGTGATCGCTGCCGCGACATCAACAGACTTTTACCGCAACAGGGACGATGACAGAATAGAAGTTCTCTTACAATGCAACACCTGCACTACTGAGCAAATCAATACCGGCCTATTTCTTTAACCTGATTATTTACTCTTTTACTTTATTTGTTTCTCAAGATTACTTCTTCAATCAATTAAATTATTTTTTCTCTCTCTTGTGCAGCAATTCTAGGATAGAGCTATTTCCAGTCCCTGTGGAGACGATATCCGATACTCCAAGTATCACTTTACTACTTGAGCTGTGAGCACTTGCACTATTTGCGATAGGACTCTTTTACACGCAACAAGAACACTACAAACATTTGACAGAAATGGTCCCTAGTCGAGTTATGTTGCAAGGAATATAGCAGAAAAATGATGAAATGCTCTGGCAATATGCTCAAAGATGGAGAGATGTCGCAGCTCAAGTGCAACCTCCACTGATGGAAAATGAGGTTGCCCACATGTTTGTTCAAACTCTGAGAGAGCCACTTTTTGAGAGGCTGATGAGTAATGCTACTCATAATTTCGCTAATATTGTGATGAGTGGAGAATTGATAGAAGCTGCAGTCAATAGTGGTCGGATTGAGAGTGGAGAGAGCTCCCGGAGGAATTATAAGAGGAAGGATAGTGAAGTGAATAATACAAGTACATATGAGGTTCCGAAGAATGTGACCATTACCTCACCAGGAACTATAGCGGGAAATCACAGAATTCGAACAAGAAAGACTCGTGTGGGCCGAGAAATGGCATGATGAATTTTACACCCATTCCGATGACATATGCCGAATTGTATCCCAGTTTCATGAAGCAGATATGGTGAGGCAATATCATTTGAGTGCCATGTAGCCTCTTTACCCTCCATGGTACAAATCTAATGTCCATTGCGAATTTCATGCTGGGATATCGGGGAATTCAATTGAGACGTGCACGACCTTCAAGAAGGTGATAAAAAATCGGATCAACATTGGGATCTTAAAGTTTGACTAACCGAGCATTGCAGTAAAACCTTTGTCGAGTAATGGCGGGCGAGGGGTGAATGTTATAAAAGAGGATGATGAAGCAAAACGGTTAAAGACTGATGTCTCAAAAATTAGATTTCTGCTGAAATGAGTGTTTGAACAATTGTATAATATCGGGATGATTGAAATGAGCATGAAAGTGGAAATAGAGATACAATCTGAGGTGTATTGCGAGTATCGTCAAGAATATGGCCATTAGATTCAGCATTGCCAAGAGTTCCGGGACTTGATTCAAAAAATGATGGATAACAAAGAGATTGAATTCTTTGAGAAAGCATGAATGAGGAAAGAAGTTTAGGTGTGCACCTCTTAGTGTTTCGGAGTTAAATACGAGATCCATAAGCCTTTGGTTGTCTTTGTTAAATTGAAGGATGCAAGTGCGAAACTGACAGTAACCCCGAAGGTTGTGATCTCGACTCCTGCACTGTTTGCTTTCAAAAGTATCAAAGCAGTTCCCTAGAATTATACAGTTAATGAGACCATACCAGGAAAAGAGAAGCCACAAGAAGAAATAAAGTCAAACGATGAAAAAAGGGTTAAGTTAGAGGAAAATAGGGATAAGCAGCCTGATACATGGGCATTAAATGAAGTGGGACACTTTACCCGAAGTAGTAGATGTTATTCTTCTCAAGAAGTACTTAAAGAAGCGGAGAAGATTAAAGGGAATGTAACACCCCTTCTCGGTCTGGTCGGGAACCAGGTCGGAAGGTGAAACCGGTGATCAATACAGAATCCAGTGCAATAAAATTTTATTCTATTATTATCAATTTCAAACCACATCACACAATGGATTATTACCATCAAATAATCAGTCCAATTTACTCAATTAAGCAATGATTAATCATCCCAGGGCCAAATTACAACTACTACAAGTTTTAGGGACCAATTTGTAATTTTGACAAACTAGGGGTCCTTCAATGTAATTGATTTTATCAGACTGAAATTAACTATATTAATATCATCCCTGTAAAATTTCATACGATTTGGAGATCATTGACTCATTCAATTTAACCTTACAATGTTCGGTGACCAAATTGTTCAATGAGCCTTTAAGTAACTTACCTAACCCCATATCGAAAGACTGTACTGATACGGGCATACCCGTATCAAAACGGGATTGACCTCCTTTGACATTGACTATGACCCGTTTTGATACGCTACGAACCCGTATCAAAACGAGAGATTCCAGAGACAAAATGTTTCGAAACATCCATGGACCGTTCTGATACACCTTATTTCTCTGACCAAACTGTGCTTACCCGTATCGAAACGCCATCACCTGTTTCGATACGGCCTGACCTGTAATAACAGATTTTTGCTGGTATTTAATCAATTTGGCCTATCGAACAATGTTCAAATGCAACGAAACTTTACACACAATATTTCAATGATATAAACTACTAGCACGCTAAATTTCATGATCATATGAATGCATTTACTATGTATTTACTTTTTTAAGCTAATTATGCATTTTTATACTACTTTAAGCCAACCAAAAAGGGCATTTAGGGCCATATACCATATTACAACTTAGGCACTTCACCAACACATCAAATAGGCACAAACGACTAGTTCAACTACTTTGCCACCTTCCTAGGAGTTTATAAGTCAAATACATTACTTTGAGGCTTGTAGTTACTTGTCTTACTTGCCAATTCGAAATTCCGACACACGATCCTTTTTTAACTGAAAATGCATGCGGTGAGACACGTTAGGCATACTTTACCTAGTGATGTAGTCATAAACAATATGAACAACATCAATTTATTGAATATCTAAAATCATGATCTCATGCCATCAACATCAATTCTATGCAATAATATACAATGTTTAACATGTTCATTTCATCATTAATTCTTGGATTGAATCAAGATAATGGATATGTGAATTCCTACGCCTCGCCAAATTAATGAATGGTCTAATCCCTCCGCCTCGCCAAATCAATGAATGGTCTAATCCCTCCGCCTCGCCAATATGACCAATATCAATACACATCCCTCCGCCTCGCCAAATCAATATAGGTCGTACCCTTAGGACCGTAGTCCACCCATACACTAAGCTCATGAATTCTATAGCATGCCAATTGTATCCAATGTCTATTGAAATCCAAGGTTCTAATGTTCATATCATTTTCAATAATCAATAGTATTCCAATACCTGATGATTTCAATATTACCAATATCAAATATATATGTATCTCATCATCAATATTTCATAATCCAATGTCAATATCAATGTCCAATGATTTCTATACAATAATCTGATGACAATTACTATATAAATGACGATGCACAATGATGATATCAATGAATGTGCCCAATGCTCAGTGACAACCTAGCGACACTTACCACGGTGTCCGATTAACCATCCAATGCAATTTCTTCAACAACAATGTTAGCGATGTAATCTAAATGGTCAAATAATGATTCGAGAAGGCCTTTCGCCTAAACCTGAGACTCCGACTACACTCACCTTAGAAATTTGAAGCTTTCAAGGCTCTTGGATAACAATCCCCTTTGTTCCTAGCTTGAGATGGAGACGGAGAAACCTCTTTCTCCACTACTTTAGCTAAAAAGTCAATAGAAAACTATTAGGTTCGATATTTCGATAACAATATCAATACAATGATATCAAAATCAATATCTGACTTCAATATAAACATTAATGATGAAATATCCATGGATGGTCAAAACTCTAGCTTAAGATTAAACTGAATATATCCATGGAATTCAATAACTGATTGAGGATTATAGCTTACTCGATCGATAGGAACAATTTGATATCAATAAAATGAAGAGAAAGTGAAGCTCAAAACTTCCTCCAATGGAGGTGCTTGCTTCAAGGAAGAAGATGAGGAAGTTGAAAAGATGGAGAGGTGTATGCTCCAAAGTATTTTGGGTAAGTTTTCTATTCTCTTTCAATTCCTTTCTTTTATTAATTATAGCTCACCAATTAAGCTTTCCTCATGGTGAAGGAACTTCACCAAACTTTCCCATGTATGTGTATTTTTAATGAAGGAGGAGCTAATCGCAAGATTAGTCCCTCAACTCTTGTTCTACTATAGTTTTGGCCTCCAACATGCATATTCTCCACTTTAGTCACTATATAGGTTCAATATTATTCAATAGAGTCCGATGACGATGTTTTAAGCTCAATTAGGGTTCGATATCAATAAATAACTAGTCGATACAATATTTAGACTTCATCAATGTAGAATTTCCGATCAGCAGAACTAAATCCCAACTAGACCGGATTTTGGGGTGTTATAGGGAAGGTTGTGGTAACACCAGAGAAGATTTTTGCAGAGGATCCTACTTCAAAGATAAATGAGCCGGTAATAGAAGAACAAGCACAAGAATTTTTGAGGTTTCTAAAACACAGCTAATACAACATAGTTGAGAAGTTAAAGAGACAAAAAGAAAAGATTTCTGTCTTGAAGTTATTGTTGAGCTCTGAAGGGCACCACAATGCTTTGATGAGGGTGCTAAACTAGACATTTGTACCAAATGATATATCTGTGGACAAATTAGACAAAATCGTGAATCATATCACTGCTGGCAACTACATCACATTTACTAATGATGAAATTCCCGACGGTGGGATGGGGTCGGTGAAGGCTTTGAACATTACAACACATTGCAAAGGGTATGTGATACCAGGAGTCCTAATTGATAACAGATCAACGCTGAATGTTACGCCAATGGCAACTCTGCAAATGTTTCCCATTGATGACTATCACATAAAGACATACTAGAATACTGTAAGGGCCTTTGATGGAACAACACGAGATGTGTTGGGGAGGATTGAAGTACCACTGTTGATTGGGCTAACAATTTATAATATAGATTTTTTGGTAATGGACATTAAGCCTACATACAAATGTTTGTTGGGAAGACCCTAAATTCACTCAGCTGGAGCAGTCTCGTCGTCCTTACACCAGAGGATCAAATTTGTTATAGAAGGGAAATTGGTCAGTGTCAGTGCAGAGGAAGACATTATTGCCTTAATAACCACTGACGTCCCATATATCCAAGTAGATTAAAACGCCCTTGAGTGTTCTTTCCAGGCTTTGGAATTTGTAAATGCGATCTTTGTTGCTGAGGGCAAGCCATTCCCGCGACTAAGGTTATCAAATTGCTCTAAAATGACTGTGCAAGAGACACTATGAAAGGGCGCGAAGATGGAAAAAGGACTTGGGAAATACTGGCAAGGATTCTTACGTATGAGGCATGTTATCATAAAGAATGACCATTTCGGACTAGGTTTCAGTCCAAATATACAAGACCGACTGAGGGAATTAAATAAAAGAAAGGAACTAAGGAAGGCTCGTTTATTGGGAACTGAAACTTTTTTTACACTGGTAAATTTCTTTGACATGACGAAGATTTTCAAGTCCCAGGGGGTTTGCAAATGTTGAGAGGCAGTTGGAAGAAGTCAATCGTGAAACCGCAACGCTACATGAAGAGGAAATCTTCGACAATGAGTTGGATGGGCTCATCGTTAGAGGAATTTTCGAGGGAGTTCGACATGGAGATTTATTGGAACAAACCCGCCCATGCTTCCCAGGTGAGATACTGAACAACTAAAACGCCGAAGATCACCTTCTTGTAGCTAAGAATAAAACAGAGTAAATTCCATGAACCACCTTATACTTTTGCCCGTGAGTATAAGGGATTATCTGTAAAGGGCCATTATATCTTATACTCTTGCCCGCAAATATATTAGTATTCTTTTTGCAGGTCTAAAATTATCGACAGCAAGAATGATCCTAAACCTAATCCTAGAGTAGGTTCTGAACAGCCACTGTGTTTAGTGGAAGTCAATGAAGTCGAGGATGAAACAGAATATGAAATACTTGAATAATTACTAAGGTTTGTGGAAAAAGAAGACAAGTAGATTTTACCTCATATGGAAGAGTTAGAAGTTCTCAACTTGGGGACATATGAAATCAGAATAGAGGTAAAAATAGGAAAATCATTCTTATTCAAGGAGAAGCAAAAGTAGATTGATCTGCTACGAGAGTTCAATGATGTCTTCGCTTGGTCTTATCAAGACATGCCAGGATTGAATACTGAAATAATGGTACACAAGTTACCCATAAGGCTAGAATGTAAACCGGTTCTGTATAAGCTTAGAAGATTGAGACCGCAAATGGTATTTAAGATAAAGGAAGAGGTACATAAGCAAATTGATGTTGGTTTTCTCACAGTATCGTAGTATATGGAGTGGGTGGCCAATATAGTCCCCGTGCCGAAGAAAGTTGCAAAAGTACGCATGTGTGTGAACTACAAAGATCTGAACAAAGCAAGTACATGTGACCCCCTCGACCCGACCTAGCCGATAGACTGAACCGAACAGGTCACACAGGGAATATTGAAATAAATGGAAAGGTTTATCTCAATAAACTACCCTATTTTTTTCTTTTTATCTTATCTAGATGCAAGTTACATTTCTATGTGATCAACATGCAGTGGGTTGAAAGACAAAACGAGCATTCATCGATTAACGCCAATTTTGGGTTTAGGGATCATTTTGTAAATTTGAAAAATTGAAGAGGGAATTACAAATTAGGATTACCAACCATTATTTAGGTCCATTACATACTTCTCAACAAAAACTCATCTCAAGACTACCTTTGGAACTCATCTAATTTTATACATGACCAACAGAGACCAAAACGCATAGAAACAGAAAGTATGAATATTCCAAAAACTGAATGAACAGCCAGCCGTTTCCAAACAGCAAGCCCCGTATCGAAATGGGCGTATCGAAACAGTGATACCTGTTTCGAAACGCGGGATCGTTTCGAAACCATCTTAGACTCGTTTCGGAACAAGGTTTCACAGAGACAAAGTGTATCGAAACAGGCCTCATCGTTTCAAAACACCAAGGCATTTTCAAGCCCCCGTTTCTAAGTAGGTGTAACACCCCGGTTTTGGGCCTGGATGTTTTGGATGTCAAAGCGGATCGGTCGGGAACGGTTCGAATCGCGTAAGGTGATTTAAGGAAATCAAGGATCGAGATAGGATAAAATGTTGTAAAAATTGCTAAAATCCTTTAAAAATATGTTTAAGAGGGTTGGACTAATCAAATTTTACAAAAAGAGTTTCGGAAGTGGTACATTTTGTGTAGTGACCAAATTGTAATGTTTCAAAACTATGGAAAATGTGATTTTTAACAGAGAAGCCAAAATCTTAGAATCTTTAGGGGGCTTTATGGCAATTTAGCCTTTTCTTTAATATGACATGTGTTTAAAATGGTTTTAATTAAATAGTTTTAATTGGCTTTTATTTTATTTAATTAATTAAGGTGGTTATTAGTGAGATTCCAACATGTAACTACCATTCTATTTTCATTCTCAGCCAAACACAATTCTAACTCATTTTCTCCAGAATTCTTTCCTTCCAAACACTCTCACATTATCTCGTAAACAATTTTCAAGAAATCCTTTCAAGTTCTTCAAGATTTTGCTAAGAAAAACTTGTCATTCATTGAGGAAAGCAAGGATTGGAGGTAAATCTCGTTCTCCACCTCTAATCAAAATTCTTTATTGAAATTCCAAAGTTCTTTGGCTTCTAATTAATGTTTTTGGTTGAGTTTTCATTATAGTTTTGATTTGTGATCTTATCTTGTAAAAATATGGTTGAAATCTTGATTTTCGGATTTGTTTTGTTAAGCTCTGTTTTGGATTGATTTTAATTGAGTTTTAAGTTGGTTATTATGTTGGAAGAGGGCTTTGTTGATATAGATCCCGAAATCCTTGAGATCCTTGAGTTTCTTGGTGGTTTTAGTTGGGTTTTTGAGGTGATATGAAGAGGTTATGTTTGCTGGAGGTATAAGAATGAGTTTAGGTTGTTTTTAGATGTGTATTGATGTTTATAAATGTTTGGAAGTGATGTATGTTGGATGGGCTTTGTTTAGGAAGCAAACGATTGAGTTTTCGGTTGTTTCGGATGGGTATATTGGTGTAGTTTGGATGAGCAACGAGTTTGAGTTTAGTTGCTGGTGTTGAAATGCATTTTAATGCATTTGGATCTCTGTTTTGATGATGTGAAAACATAGGATCTTGATCCGGTGCAAACGAAGCATTTTTTGAGGCTTCGAAGGGGTGATTTCCGTGTCGGTGAGCAAGGTTTCGCATATTTGTCAGTGGAAATGAATTTTCCAGCTTTGTAACGCTTTGAAAGTGGTATTGGGAGCTTAGTGTAAGTTTGATACACTTAGCTAAGCTCAAGAGTAAGTGGTTCGAAAGTCTCTCTCGGAAATATGCTATGTTTTGATAAAAATGCACTTGAGTTAAATATGGTTTTGATTACTGTTTTAAAGCATGTTAGAAGCATGATTAATGCTGGATTTTGATGCTATTGTGTTAAGGATGCACTAGGTAAGTGGTCCTTGGTTATATGTGATAAATGCATATGATGTAAAGCATGTTATGCTTGTGAAAATGGCATTGTATTTATGCTTGTAAAACAGTGGACTATTGATGTTGAACGATTATATTGGCAAGTGATGCAAGTGGTTTTTGGTTTTTGTAATCAAATATAGTTCGTCGGCTATTGGATTGGGTGCACTGTAAATAAAGTCTCCTTGGATGTTGAGGGGTTGTGATTGTGCCGTAATCTCCATCCAAGTACCCTAGCGAATGAGGAGTGAGCGTCACCACGATGGAGGATGACTCTCGTAGGTGGACATAGTTAAGCGTCACAATGGTGTAGGAATGCTACCGCATGTGAGCTTGGTTAAGGTGATTACAATGGTTGAGGTAGCTCCCATGTGTAAGCCTTGTTTTGTGTCCCGACTCTCGCTAGTGGGTTATACAACTACCGATGAGTGATGTTGAGGGGTTGTGATTGTGCCATTAATTCCACCACGGGTGTTGAGGGGTTGTGATTGTGCCATTAACTCCACCACGGGAGGGGTTGTGATTGTGCCATTTATCTCCATCACGGGTGTTGAGGGGCTGTGATTGTGCCATATACCTCCACCTTGTGTAGTCTGGTAGTGTGTATGAAGCGTGTAGGACAATGCTTGTAATCTGCGTATTCGATTGTGTCACTTGAGTTGGTTTTGGTATGGTTTGAGGACTGTTCACTAGTAAGCCAATATAATGTTGTGATTAATGGTTAAAGCATGAGATGCTTGTGAATTATGCTAGAATGCATTTAATGCTTGGTAAAGCATGAGCAAAGGTTTACTTGTTGTTTTTAAGTGATGCGTACGAGCATGTGTTTGAAAAAGTGCATTGATGCCTTGTGAGGGCACGTTTTTAGTAAAGGCATGAGTTTGTAAATTATGTTATCTTGGTTTTATAAAATGCATTGATGAATGTTTGGTTTTAGCGATCATCACTAAGCTTTATGCTTACGCTCATTTGTTTCATCAATGCAGATGATTGAGCTTTAGAGGCAGCAAGAAAGCAAGGGGATAATCAAAGTTCTTGTCTAACCGAAGTATGTGGTTTACTTTAGTGTAATAAGAGGCAATGGGTGGGATTTCTACTCTTGGAATATTTGGTGATGTTAAACACCTAAAGCACATTTGATTTGTCTATTTTGGTTTGTTAATGGCCTTTGAGAATTGATTTTTGGTTGGATGTTGGTTTTAGCTTTGTATGGCTTCGGTGGACTAGAGAGCATGCCTATAGTTTCAATATTTCCATGATTGATGCTATGCTTTAGCTTTGGCTTTATAATGATGATCCTTGATGCATAGATATGTTGTATGTATGTTGTAACATGTTTTGGAATGTATTCGAACACGAAAAGATGTGAAAAACCAGCATAATCTGCTGTCGCAGGGCAAGGTGTATCAGAATTCCCTTGCCTGTTTCAGAACAGAGGCCTGAAATGGCCATGAGGATTCGGAACGGGCAGGAACGTACCGAAACGGTTTTGCTACTACAAGGGGTGTAACACCCCAATTTTTGGGCTTGGAAGTTTAGGGTTTGAACCGGACCGGTCTAATTTTCGGATCGAATATAAAAGGTGGTTTTAGGGAAAGCCTAGTTCGGGATGCATTAAAAATATGGAAAAATATCTAAAAATCCTCTTTTAATATATATAGGAAAGTGGTGAAATCAATTTTACAAAATAAGGTTTGGAAGTGTGACATTTCGAATTAGTGACTAAAATGTAATTTTTGAAAAGTTCGTGACTATTTTGAAAGGATTGAAACTTTGAATCTTTAAGGAGCTAATTTACCCAAGGAGGGATTTCTCCAGATTTTTCTTAATTTTAATGACTCATTTAATGTTTAATTAATGAAAAGAAAAGAGGAAAAAACCATATTTTAGTTTCATAACTAACTTTTGCTAAAATTTTCCCATTTCTTTTTCTCTCAAAATTGCCTCAGCCAAACACATTTCCATAGCAGCTTTTCTTTTGATTTTCACACCTAATGATGAGATTTCAATCCTCAAATGATTCCTAATCATTTCTACATCAAATCCTCTTCATTTGCTTATAGAATTTTCCAGGATTTTGGCTCTAATCAAGGAGAAATCCACATTTAGAGGTAAGGATGTCATTTTCCTCTAAATACTCAGTTTTTTACTGAAATTCTCAAGTTCTCAATCCTTAAATTGAGTTTTATTAAAGGTTTTAATGTTGTGATCTTGATTTTGGCTTAAATTTCAAGATTTGGATTTAATTTTGAAGAAATTCGTATTGAATGTTTGGGCTCTGTTTTGAGATGTCTTTTTAATGTATTTTGGATGTTTAAATGATGTGAAATGGAGGTTTAATCAATGCAATCCCGAATAGGTTGATTTTCCTAAGTTTTTACTTGTGAAAATGGTGGTTTTTGGGGTGATTTTGGTGTTCTGTTATAGCTAGAGGTATAAGGACGTGATTAGGTCCTTTCTGGATGTTAATTGATGTCTAAGAATGTTTAGAAGTGATGGATCTTGGCTGGGTAATGTTGTGGAAGTGTTTGGATGTGATTTCAGTTGTGTTTGGTAGCCGAAATGTGAGTTTTGATGAGTGCAACGAGTTTAGGTGTATTGGCTGAAGATTTTAATGAATGATGATGCATTAATCCTCTGCTTTGATGTGTTTAAAATAGGGGAGACATCTTCGGATCCTTGTGGTGTTGATCCAGAGGCTTAAACGACGTTTCGGCAATCTTGCGAAGCAGAATTGGTGAGTGATGTTTGGTTTTTAGCTTTGAAACCATTGTTTGAAGGTTTGGAGCTTAGTTTAAGTCTAAGAAACTTAACTAAGCTCAAGAGTAAGTTTTTCGGAGAAACTCTCTCTTTGATGAACCATGAAATGGTTTGATGCATTGTGTTTAATTTGCATGTTTAAATTCTGTTTTGAAAGCATATTTTTGCATGTTTAATGCTGGTTTTGAAAGCCATGTGTTGAAGGATGCTGAAGGTAAGAGATCCTTGGTTTGACACTGATAAATGTGGTTTTGATGCATAGTGATGCATGAGGGTTTAATGGCTTTGTTTAATGCTTTAAAACAGTGGATTGATGATGGTAAATGATGTATATTGGCAAGTGATGTGTTGGTTTAAAAGTACTTGAATCGGAAATAGTTAGCCGGCTATAGGATTGGGTGCACCGTGAATAAAGGCGCCTTAAATGTTGAGGGGTTGTAATGGTACCGTAAACTCCATCCAAGTACACTAACGAGATGTCTAAGATCACAATGGTGGTTAAAATGCCATGTGAGGATCTTGTGTTGTGTGTTTCGTGTTCTCGTTAGTGATGTTACACAACTACCAATGAGTGATGTGGAGGTGTTGTGATTGTACCGTTAGACTCCATCACGGGTGTTGAGGGGTTGTGATTGTACCGGTAAACTCCACCTTGTGTGTTTGGTAGTGTGTATGAAGCGTTTGGGACAACGCTTGTAATCCGCGTATCTGATTGTGTTTTGTGTTGAAAAATGGTTATGGATTATCACTTGAAAGCCAATATGACATGTTGATGTAATGAAGCATGAGATGCTTGTTGTGTATGCATTGTTGCATGAGAAATGATGTTTATGAATTTAAAGGCCTTCGAAAGGTGTTTTATAAAGTGCATTATTGTGTTGTTTCATTAGAGCATGCCTCAGTAAGCATATGTGCTTACGCTCTCTTTCTTGATCCAATAATGCAGAGAATCGAAGTGCTTTAAGGGTAGCAAGGATGCCAAGAATCCAAGAGAAAGACTAAGCTCATGTATGGTGACTATTTTTACCACATTATTAGTTTTTGGTATTTGGCAATGGGAACCTAGGTTGTGTTTTTGGGAGATGTTTTGGACTCCCTAAGTTTGGCATGATGCCTATGATGTTTTAGATATGTAATTGGCTTTTTTGGTGGTTACTTTGATGACTTGATGTTTGGTTGGTTTTGAGTATTAGGTTGCATGCCTATAGATTGAGGTTTTTCCTAATTGATGCCATGGATGTGTTTTAATTATGCAAATATGTTCCTTAAAAGTATGATGACTTGTTGGCATGATTAGGAGGTCATAGGGACATGTTTGATTGGGTAAATGTATGTTAAACCAGAAAAATCTGCACTTTATGGGCAGTCCGTATCGGAACGGGCACTACCGTTTCGAAACAGGGGTCTGAAATGGCCTTAGTGTTTCGAAACGGGTAGAGGCGTTCCGAAACACTTTTGCTACTGCCAAGCCCTGTTTCGATACAGGTTTCGAAACGAGCCGGCGTTTCGGAACGGTCAACCCCCGTTTCGAAACACTTGACCGTTGGGCACTGATTTGAATGGTGTATGGTTTGCTTGCTTTACGTTTTAGTCCTGAATTTTTGTATGTGCAATTGCTTGAGTTCGGAAAGTCCGTTTAAGGTGAAATTTGACAGGGAAGCATGTAATATGATTAATTTGATATTGGTAACCTTGAAATTGGTTAAGTCCCTCATCTTTCCAGAATTTACATTTTGGTCCCTAAATTTGTATGTTGTGCAATTGAGTCTTTAGTCCCTTTTCGATTGTTGTGATTCTCAAGTATGCTTTTCTCAAGAGTGCGCTTAGGGTTAATAAGCATTTAGACAAGATTAAAAAGAAAGAAAAAGGGTCGTTAATCAAGGTTCACTTTCGGGTTGACTTTTGTTTTCCCCATGTAATCTTCGTAGTTCGGGTCAACCATCTAGGCCGGGCTAAGGGGGTTACATTTGGTGGTATCAGAGCTGAGTTCTCGAGTAAATGGGAATGGTTATGTGGGTGATGTATGTATGAATGCATGATGTGCCTTGTGAATGAAGTATGATGTGTGAATTGTGAAGTATGTTATAATTGTGATGTATGCTGAGATGAAGCATGTTAGAGGGACCCATTGCCATATCAAAACTAATGAAATGACTTGTTTTTATTTGAAAATGAGCTTGTGTACTTGGATTTCTTACCTTGCTGAGCCTGATTATGTTTATTGCATTTGTTTTAGTGCATTGTTTAGTGAATGGGACTTCGTAGAGAGACGAGGATTAATACGCGAGCTATGGCTCAAAACGAGAATGAAGAGAATGCTGAGAATGTAGTGGATTTACCTCCTCCACCCGGTGGTGGTGGTGCTGGTGCTGGGGTCGCTGGACCTGAAGCTGGGCAGGGGCAAGCTGCTCCTGACATGACAGTGTTGATACATGCTATTGCTGGAGCCTTTCAGGCGGCAGTAGCTGGAGCTCATGGAGCTGGGCATCAGGGAGATGCTAATGCTAGACTACCTTTGGAACGTTTGCGCAGTCTGGGAGGGACTGAGTTCAGAGGTTTGTCTGTGGAGGGTTCTGAGTCTTGGTTGGAAAGTACCAAGAGAATTTTGGGACAGATGAACTGTAATGAGGTGCAGAAGCTAGGATGTGTGGTATCGCTGTTGCATGATGATGCGTATACCTGGTGGACAACCACTGTCTCCGGAATGGAGGAAGCTGATGTAACTTGGACGTTCTTTCTGAACGCGTTCAAAAGGAAGTATCTGGGTGTGTGATACCTAGATGAAAAGAAAAGAGAGTGCATGTCTCTTACTCAAGGGAGCATGACGGTAGCTGAGTACGAGGTTCAGTTTTTTCGTCTCAGTCAATACGCACCTGAGCTTATTCTTGATGAGCGGGAAAGGTGTGAGCGTTTCCGGTATGGGTTGGTGACGGATGTAAAGACCTTTATGCTTGCCGCTGAGTACACTGATTTTGATGTGCTGGTTGGTGGAGCGAAGGATATTGAGCTGAATCTGAGTCTGTCCTCTAGGAGTGTTGGTTCTAGTGCGGGCAAGAGAGTGGCTGAGTATAGTTCCGGTGGTGCACGGAACAAGAGAGGACGTGATAGGAGGTATCAGTCTTCGGCTAGGCATGGTGGTGGAGGGCAAGGTGCGCCCGTTCAGGGAGACAGGGCGAGAGCTGATCAGAACACATGCTGGGCATGTGGATCGCGTGGTCACTTGAGGCGTGATTGTCATCGGGCAGCGAGAGAGGTGCAAGCTCCTGTTGTTGTAGCTGGTAATTCGTGCTGGAATTGTGGTTCGGCAGATCACATGAGGAGAGAGTGTCCTCTGTTGGCCGGTGGGTGTCAAGGACGTGCACCTGGTGTTGTTGCACCACAGACAGGTCGTGGGCACGGCCGTGGTAACTTCCACCACAGAGAGGATGGTGGAAGGAATGTGGCTCATGTGGTGGTTGTCCAACCTGAGGGTGGTGGCCAAGCTCGAGTGTATGCTCAGAGGGAGGGGAGGAATGACACGGATGTGATCGCAGGTACTTTCCCTTTGCAATCCTTGTCATTACTTTCCTTGATTGATTATGGATCTACACACTCATACATATTGCGTGAACATGCTCAATTTCTTGGTTTGCCTGCTGAGTCTTTGGATGTCGGTATACGTGTAACTAGTTCTTTTGGTGAGACTGTTGTGACACGAAAGCTTTATAGAAGATGTCCCTTGGTTGTGCAAAATCATGTTTTTCATGTTGATCTCATGGAATTTCCTTTCTATGGTTTTGATGTGATCCTTGGTATGGATTGGCTTGTTGAACATCGAGCTGTGGTGGATTTTGAGAACAAGCGAGTTTCATTGAAGCTTGCGGATGATTATGAGGTGGTGGTGGTTGGTGAGAATGTGAAGTTTCTTGCCAATGTGGTGTCTACTTTGGAAGCAAGCCGAATGCTGAGGCAAGGTTGTGAAGCCTACCTAGCCTTCGTGATGAATCCTAACTCTAAGGAGTTGCAAGTGCAAGATATCAGGACTGTGCGAGAGTTTTCTGGTGTGTTTCCGGAGGAGTTACCTGGATTGCCTCCTAATCGCGAAGTGGAGTTTGGATTTGATCTGTATGAAAACACAACTCCAGTGTCCATTACTCCTTATCGAATGGCCCCTAATGAGTTGAAGGAGCTGAAGATGCAACTTCAGGAGTTGCTTGATCGTGGTTTCATTTGGCCGAGTGTGTCACCTTGGGGTGCACCGGTCTTGTTTGTGAAGAAGAAGGATGGCACTATGAGAATGTGCATCGATTACCGTCAGCTTAACAAGTTGACTATCAAGAATCGGTATCCATTGCCGAGGATTGATGATCTTTTTGATCAATTTTGAGGAGCGGCTGTGTTCTCTAAAATTGACTTAAGGTCAGGGTATTACCAGTTGAATGTGAAGGATGTAGATGTGCCAAAGACAGCCTTCAGAACGAGGTATGGGCATTATGAGTTCCTTGTGATGCAGTTTGGGTTGACGAATGCTCCTGCAGCTTTTATGGACATGATGAATAGAGTGTTCCATGAATACTTGGATAAATTTGTTGTGGTGTTCATTGATGATATTCTTGTGTACTCTCATACCGAGGAGGAGCATGAGGGGCATTTGAGGATTGTGTTGCAGGCTTTGTTGGAGAATCAGCTTTATGCCAAGCTGAGCAAGTGTGAGTTTTGGCTCAGAGAAGTTGTGTTCCTTGGTCATGTGGTTTCTGCTAAAGGGATTCGTGTTGATCCTCAGAAGATTGAGGCAGTGATGAATTGGAAGCCTCCTAAGTCTGTTCATGAAGTCCGTAGTTTCCTTAGTTTGGCGGGATACTATCGGAGGTTCGTGGATGGATTTTCGAAGATTGTTGCACCCTTGACGAAGTTGTTGCAGAAGGATGTTAAGCTTGAGTGGACGAAAGCGAGAAAACAGGCTTTTGAGAAGCTTAAGGTAGCTTTAACGCAAGCACCTATCTTGGTTCAGCCTGAATCAGGGAAAGAGTTTGTGGTGTATAGTGACGCATCCTACGTTGGTTTGGGGTGTGTACTGATGCAAGAGGGTAAGGTGGTGGCTTATGCATCGCGACAGTTGAAGGTGCATGAGCGCAATTATCCTACGCATGACATTGAGCTAGCTGCGGTAGTTTTTGCTTTGAAAATTTGGAGACATTACTTGTATGGTGAGAAGTGTACTGTGTACACGGATCACAAGAGTTTGAAGTATATGATGTCTCAGAAAGAGTTGAATCTCAGGCAACGATGCTGGGTGGAGTTGCTTAAGGATTACGATTTGACGATCGAGTACCACCCGGGTAAAGCTAATGTTGTAGCGGATGCCTTGAGTAGGAAGGTGGCAGTGGAGTTGAGGGCTATGTTTGCCAGCTTGAGCATTTCACGAGATGGCGGTCTGGTGGCTGAATTTGCAGGTGAAACAATCCTTGGTTCAGTTGATAAAGGATAAGCAGATGTTGGATGATTCTTTGGTGCTGCATGTTTAGGATATTGCTGAGGGTAGGCCATCGGATTTCTGCTTTAATGATGATGGAGTTTTATGTTTTGGGAGTCGAATAGTAGTGCCCAATGATGCTGAGTTGAGGCGTGCTATTCTGACTGAGGCTCATAGTAGTCCTTTTGCTATGCACCCTGGTAGTACTAAGATGTATCGTGATCTTCGTGATGAGTACTATTGGGTGGGTTTAAAGAAGGATGTTGCTGAGTATGTGAGCAAGTGCATGGTATGTCAGCGAGTTAAGGCTGAGCATCAGTTTCCTTCCGGGTTGTTGCAACCGTTGAGGATTCCTGAGTGGAAGTGGGAAAGGATTACCATGGACTTTGTGTCTGGTTTGCCTTTGTCGCCATAGAATAAGAATTCGGTGTGGGTGATTGTGGATCGCCTGACGAAGTGTGCGCATTTCATACCTGTGCATATTACGTATACTTTAGACAAGCTTGCGGAGATGTACATTGCTGAGATTGTGCGGTTGCATGGTGTGCCAAAGTCTATAGTGTCGGATCGAGATCCGAGGTTTACATCGCGTTTCTGGGAGTGTTTACATCAAGCTTTGGGTACATGGTTGAATTTCAGTACTTCTTATCATCCACAGTTGGATGGACAGTCTGAGCGTGTTATCCAAGTGCTGGAGGATATGTTGAGGTGCTGTGTGATTGAGTTTCAGGGCTCTTGGGAGAAACATTTGCCTTTGGTGGAGTTTGCCTATAATAATAGCTACCAGGCAAGTATTCAAATGGCACCTTATGAAGCTTTGTACGGGAGGAAGTGCAGAACTCCTCTTTGTTGGGCTGAAACAGGTCAGAAGTTGGTTTCGATGCCGGCTTTGTTAAAAGGAACTACCGAGAAGGTGAAGCTCATTTGTGAGCGATTGAAGGCAGCTTCTGATCGACAGAAGTCTTACGCGGATTTGAAGCGTAAGGAGATTGAGTGTGCGGTGGGTGACCGTGTGTTTTTTAAAAGTTTCGCCTTGGAAAAAGGTGATGAGGTTTGGCCGAAAGGGTAAGTTGAGCCCTAGGTACATTGGACCATACGAGGTGATTGAGCGTGTGGGTCCTGTTGCGTACAAGTTTAGATTGCCACGAGAGTTGGAAAAGATTCATGATGTGTTCCATGTTTCTATGCTTCGGAGGTATAGATCGGATCCTTCGCATGTTATGCATCTGGAGGAAGTGGAGTTGAATCCGGACTTGACTTATGATGAGGAACCGGTGGAGGTTCTGGATTCAGATAGTAAAGTTCTTCGAGGCAAAACCATTGAGTCAGTAAAGGTGTTGTGGAAGCATCGTGGTGCTGAGGAAGCCACGTGGGAACGGAAGGATGATATGGAGAAGCAGTTTCCATACCTTTTTCCTCCAGGTAAATTTCGAGGACGAAATTTCTTAAGGGGGGAGAGTTGTAACACCCTAATTTTTGGGCTTGGAAGTTTAGGGTTTGAACCGGACCGATCTAATTTTCGGATCGAATATAAAAGGTGGTTTTAGGGAAAACCTAGTTCGGGATGCATTAAAAATATGGAAAAATATCTAAAAACATCTTTTAATATATATAGGAGAGTGGTGAAATCAATTTTACAAAATAAGGTTTGGAAGTGTAACATTTCGAATTAGTGACTAAAATGTAATTTTTGAAAAGTTCGTGACTGTTTTGAAAGGATTGAAACTTTGAATCTTTAAGGAGCTAATTTACCCAATGAGGGATTTCTCCAGATTTTTCTTAATTTTAATGACTCATTTAATGTTTAATTAATGAAAAGAAAAGAGGGAAAACCCATATTTTAGTTTCATAACTAACTTTTGCTAAAATTTTCTCATTTCTTTTTCTCTCAAAATTCCCTCAGCCAAACACATTTCCACAGCATCTTTTCTTTTTATTTTCACATCAAATGATGAGATTTCAATCCTCAAATGATTCCTAATCATTTCTACATCAAATCCTCTTCATTTGCTTATTGAATTTTCAAGGATTTTGGCTCTAATCAAGGAGAAATCCACATTTAGAGGTAAGGATGTCCTTCTCCTCTAAATACTCAGTTCTTTACTGAAATTCCCAAGTTCTCAATCCTTAAATTGAGTTTTATTAAAGGTTTTAATGTTGTGATCTTGATTTTGGCTTAAAATTCAAGATTTGGATTTAATTTTGAAGAAATTCGTATTGGATGTTTGGGCTCTGTTTTGCGATGTCTTTTTAATGTATTTTGGATGTTTAAATGATGTGAAATGGAGGTTTAATCAATGCAATCCCGAATAGGTTGATTTTCCTAAGTTTTTACTTGTGAAAATGGTGGTTTTTGGGGTGATTTTGGTTATCTGTTATAGCTGGAGGTATAAGGACGTGATTAGGTTCTTTTTGGATGTTAATTGATGTCTAAGAATGTTTAGAAGTGATGGATCTTGGCTGGGTAATGTTTTGGAAGTGTTTGGATGTGATTTCGGTTGTGTTTGGTAGCCGAAATGTGAGTTTTGATGAGTGTAGCGAGTTTAGGTGTATTGGCTGAAGATTTTAATGCATGATGATGCATTAATCCTCTGCTTTGATGTGTTTAAAATAGGGGAGACATCTTCGGATCCTTGTGGTGTTGATCCGGAGGCTTAAACGGCGTTTCAGCAAGCTTGCGAAGCGGAATTGGTGAGTGAAGTTTGGTTTTCAGCTTTGAAACCATTGTTTAAAGGTTTGGGAGCTTAGTTTAAGTCTAAGCAACTTAACTAAGCTCAAGAGTAAGTTTTTCGGAGAAACTCTCTCTTTGATGAACCATGAAATGGTTGGATGCATTGTGTTTAATTTGCATGTTTAAATTCTGTTTTGAAAGCATATTTTAGCATGTTTAATGCTGGTTTTGAAAGCTATGTGTTGAAGGATGCTCAAGGTAAGAGATCCTTGGTTTGACATTGATAAATGTGGTTTTGATGCATAGTGATGCATGATGGTTTAATGGCTTTGTTTAATGCTTTAAAACAGTGGATTGATGATGGTAAATGATGTATATTGGCAAGTGATGTGTTGGTTTATAAGTACTTGAATCGGATATAGTTAGCCGACTATAGGATTGGGTGCACCGTGAATAAAGTCGCCTTGGATGTTGAGGGGTTGTAATGGTACCGTAAACTCCATCCAAGTACACTAACGAGATGTCTAAGATCACAATGGTGGTTAAAATGCCATGTGAGGATCTTGTGTTGTGTGTCCCGTGTTCTCGTTAGTGATGTTATACAACTACCAATGAGTGATGTGGAGGGGTTGTGATTGTACCATTAGACTCCACCACGGGTGTTGAGGGGTTGTGATTGTACCGGTAAACTCCACCTTGTGTGTTTGGTAGTGTGTATGAAGCGTATGGGACAACGCTTGTAATCCGCGTATCCGATTGTGTTTTGTGTTGAAAAATGGTTATGGATTATCACTTGAAAGCCAATATGACATGTTGATGTAATGAAGCATGATATGCTTGTTGTGTATGCATTGTTGCATGAGAAATGATGTTTATGAATTTAAAGGCCTTTGAAAGGTGTTTTATAAAGTGCATTATTGTGTTGTTTCATTAGAGCATGCCTCACTAAGCATATGTGCTTACGCTCTCTTTCTTGAACCAATAATGCAGAGAATTGAAGTGCTTTAAGGGCAGCAAGGAGGCCAAGAATTCAAGAGAAAGACTAAGCTCATGTATGGTGACTATATTTACCACATTATTAGTTTTTGGTATTTGGTAAAGGGAACCTAGGTTGTGTTTTTGGGAGATGTTTTGGACTCCCTAAGTTTGGCATGATGCCTATGATGTTTTGGATATGTAATTGGCTTTTTTGGTGGTTACTTTGATGACTTGATGTTTGGTTGGTTTTGAGTATTAGGTTGCATGCCTATAGATTGAGGTTTTTCCTAATTGATGCCATGGATGTGTTTTAATGATGCAAATATGTTCCTTAAAAGTATGATGACTTGTTGGCATGATTAGGAGGTCATAGGGACATGTTTGATTGGGTAAATGTATGTTAAACCAGAAAAATCTGCACTTTCTGGGCAGTCTGTATCGGAATGGGCACCACCGTTTCGAAACAGGGGTCTGAAATGGCCTTGGTGTTTCGAAACGGGTAGAGGCGTTCCGAAACACTTTTGCTACTGCCAAGCCCTGTTTCGATACAGGTTTCGAAACGAGCCCGCGTTTCAGAACGGTCAACCCCCGTTCCGAAACACTTGACCGTTGGGCACTGATTTGAATGGTGTATGGTTTGCTTGCTTTATGTTTTAGTCCTGAATTTTTGTATGTGCAATTGCTTGAGTTCGGAAAGTCCGTTTAAGGTGAAATTTGACAGGGAAGCATGTAATATGATTAATTTGATATTGGTAACCTTGAAATTGGTTAAGTCCCTCATCTTTCCAGAATTTACATTTTGGTCCCTAAATTTGTATGTTGTGCAATTGAGTCTCTAGTCGCTTTCCGATTGTTGTGATTCTTAAGTATGCTTTTCTCAAGAGTGCGCCTAGGGTTAATAAGCATTTCGACAAGATTAAAATAAAAGAAAAAGGGTCGTTAATCAAGGTTGACTTTCGGGTTGACTTTGGTTTTTCCCGTGTAATCTTCGTAGTTCAGGTCAACCGTCTAGGCCGGGCTAAGGGGGTTACAGGGGGTGTTTCAATACGTGTCTCGAAACGTACCCGAGTATCGAAACGGTCAACCTGGTTTCGAAACGACCTTTCCGATACAAGGCTTTGCGTTTCGAAACACCTGACCGTTGAAGCTTAAATTTGAACTGTTCCTGGTTTCTATTTCTTACGTTTTGGTCCCTGAGTCTTGTATGCTTAATTGAATGGGTTTGGATGATTCGTTTGTGATGCAATTTGACATGTTTTCATGTAATATGAATAATTACGGATTGGTAACATTAAAACTTGTTTAGCCCGTCTATTTCTGGAAATTTACATTTTAGTCCCTAAAAAACGTTTGTATGCAATTGAACCCCTGTTTGAGTTCTGTTCATTGTGTCGCTTCCGCTGAAATAATTTGCTAATCATATAGGTTAATAAAGTTCATCTAGACAATAAAAAAAGAAGAAAAAAAGGGTTGTTAATCAAGGTTGACTTTGGTTTTCCCCGTGTAATCTTCGTAGCTCGGGCCGGGCGTCCAGGCCGGGCTAAGGGGGTTACATTTGTTGGTATCAGAGCCAGGTTATGAAAGAATTGGGGATGTTGGTACGTGAAATTGGTATGTATTGATATGTGTTGATTGAAAAGCATGATTTTGGTTGAATATTGAAGCGGGTGCTATGATTGATTGAGGTGAATCATATGTGAGATGTCTATGATTGTATGTTGATGATGGGATGTTGTTATGTGCTGATTTTGGATGATGGAAAGCATGATTAGAGTGATATGATATTGTATGCCATGTTATATTTGAGGGAAATCGGGGTGCCCATTGCCTTATTACACAGATTAAATATTTTTGTAAACTTGGATCCTTGCATGAGGCTGGCCTAAATCTTGGCCAAACACTCCCACATTCTCTCATTTTCTAGATTTCTTTCACTTACATTTTCTCTCTTGATTTTCAACATCTTTCTTGTGATTTCTCTCAAATATCTTCAAAATTATTGAAAGCAAAACTTGCCAAATTAGAAGAAAGGCAAGGATTGGAGGTAAATTTCATGCTAACCATCTAATCAAGGTTCTTTAATGATATTCCAAAGATATTTGACTCTTTATTTATGTATTTGATTGAAGTTTCATTGTGGTTTTAATATAATGATGAAATCTTATTGAAAAAGATGATTTAATGTGATTTTTGAAGTTGTTTTGATTTGATCTGTTTGAGATGATTTCTAATCGAGTTTTGAAAGGTTTATGATGTTGAAATAGAATATTAATCATATTAATCTCGAAATCCTTGAGATCTTTGGTTTTTAAGGTATTTATGGTTGGGTTTTGGGTGTTATGTGAGATCTGAGTTGCTGGAGGTATAAAGATGGTTTTATTGGATGTTGATTTATGATTAAAATGTGTTGGAAGTGTTGATTGATGGCTGGGCTGAGTTTAGAGATCAATCGATTGATATTTCGGTTGTTTTGGATGGGTAATTTGATGTTTTAGAGCAGGGCAGCGGCTTTCCTTTTGAGTGCTGGTGTTTGGATGCATTATGATACATTGATCTCTGTTTTTAATGTGTTGAAAATAGGGGATAGTGTTTCGGAATCGGTCAAAGTGGTTTTGAAGGCTTCGGACGATTGATTGTTGCGTTGGCGAGTGTGGTTTCGCAAGTCAGTGAGTGGAAATGAGATTTCCAGCTTTGAAACTTCATAAAAGGGGTTTTGGGAACTTAGTGTAAGCTTGAAACGCTTTACAAAGTTCGGAAGTAAGTAAAGTGATTTTCTCCCTAGGATTGTGCTATTATGAGCCTTTGGATGCACTTGTTTTATTTGTGTTAACCTACTGTTTTAAAGCATGTTTTGAGTTTATAAAAAGTGGTTCATGATGCCATATGGTTTAAGGATGCACTAGATAAGTGATCCTTGTATGCATGTGTTGATGCATGAGTTTTGAAGCATGGTTTGATGCTTGAGATATGGCTTATTATGAATGCTTTGGAAAAATAGTGAGGTATGCATGAAATGTGGATTATATTGGCAAGTGATGTTGTGTAAAGTGTTTTGTAAATAAAATCGGAGATAGTTAGTCGACTATAGGATTGAGTGCACTATAAACAAGAAGCTTTGGATGTTGAGGGGGTGTGATTGTACTGAAAATTCCATCCAAGTACCCTAACGATTGAGGAATGTTTAAGGTTGCAACGGTAAAGGGTTGCTCTCGGGTCCAAACCTTGTATATGTCTCGTCTCTTGTTAGTGGGCTATACATCTAACGATGAGTGGTGTTGAAGGGTTGTAATTGTACCGAATTCTCCACCACGGGTGTCACAACGGTAGAGGGTTGCTCCCGTGTGTGAGCCTTGAGATGTCGGTATAGTGTATGAAGTGTTTGGGGATAACACTTGGTAATCCGTGTATCCGATATGCTTTTGAGAAATGAAAATATTATTAATCACTTGTAAGCCAATATAACAGATTGAAATGTTATGGAAATGTTGATAATGCTAATTGTGAAGAATGCATGTTTTAACTTAAGCTTTGCATACTGGTGATTATGCTTGGAAGGCTTAATTTTTTGTTTATCAATGGTTTAATTGCTGTGAAGTATGTGATACTTGTTGCATGGTGTTTAGCGTGCCAATTTTAATGATGAAGTGCAGGGATTTTTAAAAAAGGCATGATGATTTTCAAAAGAGTGAAAATGGCTTTAAACATTGACGGTGTTCTTGGTTTTGAGCACTCCTCGCTAAGCTTGTATGCTTATGCTCTCTTTTACTCATCAATGCAGATAATTAAGGAATTGGAGGCAGCAACTTGCAAAGGATTACCAAGAGACTTCATTGAAAGTATGTCTTGATTTTGGACGAGTGTAATAAAGGAAATGGGGGTGTCCAATGTTTTGAATATTAGTTGTTTTGGTATTTTCTGGTTTGGTACAAGTTTGGTATGCATATTTTGGTATGTAAATGGCCTTTAAATGTTGGTTTATGCTTGGATTTGAGAATTGACCTTTTGATGCTTGATATTCATAGGAATCATGAATCTACAACTAAATGTTGTTGATAGTGTTGCTTTGATTATGTTATTGCCATGTATTTCTTGATTGTTTAAGTACATTTGAGTAGCAAGCATGTGTACATACTTGTTGGAATGATTTGAGTTGGGTTTTAGAATGTTAAAACAGCATTTTGGGCAAGTGCAGGCTACAGAGTATCAATACACTCTGTAGTGTATCGATACGGCCTTCATGAAATAGAGGAGCGTATCGATACACGGGGGCGTATCGATACCCTCTTTAGTCACTGGACGAAGGTGTATCGGTACGGTGACCCAGCGTACCGGTACGGTTCTTGTAATGGTGGGTTTGGGAGGCTAATCATCATGAGCGTATCGATAGCCTCCCTAAGGGTACCGATACGTTGTTAGGTAAGTTAGTTGGATGGCCTCTTTGAATGTTCTGAATCTTTACGTTTAGTCCCTAATTCTTATGGATGCAATTAAATGAGTTGTATGAATAATTTGAGCTGAGTTTTGACAGAGATGCATGAAATGAGCCTAATTAAAAGTTAGCAAACCAAATTTGTGATAAACCTTACAATTTGTTAAGTTTACAAAATAGTCCCTAAATCTGAATTTTGGTAATAATCGAGGAGCGTTTGAGTTGTTGTTTAATATGCTGCTTGTCGATCACATAGGAATCTAACTTGCATCTACAAAAGATAAAAAGGAAAAAAAATAGGGTCGTTTATTGAGGTAAACCTTCCCGGTTTACTTCAATATTCCCCGTGTGACCCATTCGGTTCGGTCTATCGGCTAGGCCGGTTCGTGGGGGTTTCAACTACCTCATTTGAGATGTAGTGATAGATGGACCCTCAATCCCTATGAAGAGAGAAGAAAATCGGCTTGTCCCCAAGGAAAGGCAAGAGTGGATCAATGATGATCGGAAGAAGCTACAATTCAACGCCAATGATATGCACATCTTGTTTTGTGCTCTTGGACCGGATGAGTATGCCAAGATTTCTTCTTGCTCGATTTCCAAGAAGATTTGGGACTAGCTAGAAGTTACTCATAAATACACTAATGAAGTGAAGGAGACCAAGATTGGGCTCCTCAATCTAAGTTATGAAAACTTTAAGATGACATCGGATGAAGACGTCAAGTCAATGTTTGATCGACTCTCCTTTATTGTAAATGAGCTCAAGGGATGTGGAGAAATTATCCCGAATGACAAGCTTGTTCGAAAGCTCATATATTCTCTTCTGGAATCATGGGATTCAAAGAAGACTGACATCATCAAAGACAAGTATCTCAAGACCTTAAAGCTTGATGCTCTCATGGGGTCTCTTCTCACTCATGAGTTAGTGAAATAAAGAAATAAGGATGAGAAGAAGAAGAAGGAAGAGAAGAAAGAAGTGGAGAAGAATGATGTAACCCCCTTGACTCGGTCTAGCTGGTAGACCCGAATCAAGAAGATCGCATTGGTTTGCCGAAGCAAACCCGAACTAACTTCATTGAATTTAGGTCCATTTTTTCTTTTATCTTATCTAGATGCATTGTTAAATCCTATGGTGTACATACAAGTAGCGGATCAATTTTCATTCAACTCGAACATTGATAAGGCATTCAATTGCAAACACAAGCAATCTAGGGACCAAAATGTAAATCTGAATAATTACAGGGATTTATACAAGTTTGAAGTTACCAATATTTAATTATTCATATTTCATGCTAGCATTTCAAATTTAAGCTTCAATGCATAACAAATTGGATGAATTTAGCAAAATACGAAATTAAAGACTAAATCGTAAAAATGCTAAAATATAGGAAGTAACATGTTTATAACAATTTCTTACAGCAATGAGATTCATTTAAAACATGTTTTCAAAATATCAGGTTAAACGGTCATCATTTACTTATTCAATTGAGGCATGAACATATGACGACCAAAATGTAAAAAATCTAAACTTGGTATATCTTATCAACTGAATTAACTACCGACCTTATCAATACAGGATTCTCCAAATTTCATCTTAGGGTATTCAAATCCCAAACCGAACATACTCGAATTACATAGAAATAACCGTTTCTAGCTAAGCTTTTAAAAATATAACATCATTTAACATATGTGTTCAATTAGTCACATGCCATAAACCAACACAAGTTATAATTAAACAAAAAAATCTAGAGGCATGCTTCCGAATATAATTCAGCACAACATCCACTATGCACCAAATAGTCAAGACCCCAAGCATTGATCATAAGTCCAATAAAACTGAAGTCTTACAATCATATGAACACATAATAATTAAACATTCCATCCATTTATTAATTTATCCATTTAAAAGCATTAGACCATAACAATCAAATATACATAGCATTAAAACATAACCAACATCATATTTATATCACAATACCATCATCTAAATAATACGAACATTCACCAAATATTCATGTCTTATACACAACATGCACTCACATTAATTTCCCACATTGCCTTATTGTAAATAATGAGAATACCATAAACATACTCTTTTAATACGTTTGTCTTGGGATCTTTCCTTGCCTCGAACCACAACCCCGCACTTGCTCAATTCACTGCATTGACGGCAGAAAGAGATCGTAAGCATATAATGCCTAGTGAGTGCGCTCAAAAGGATAAAATGTCAATGCATTTTCAAAATTAGAACCGTTATTAGAATATCATATTAAAGCAAGTCAAACACACCATTTCCAAAGCATTTAAATAAAACATGCTTATTCGAAACATATACTTCATGCTTTCATAACAATATTTTCATTCTCAAGACAATTGAAGAAAACATGCTTGATTCAATCAAGGCATTTTCCCGTTTGTTTCCAAAACGTATCATGCATAACAACTATATGCATCAAACCACTTTTCACAAGTCTCGTACTTAATCAAACCAAAGCATTTCTCAAAATCTTTTGTAAATCATTCCATGCATAATAATTGTAACACCCTAAACTCGATTTAAAAGAAAACTGAATTTAAAGATGTCACTAAAAGAAAATTTTATGAAACATGAACTAACATCTAAAAACTTCAATGCAAGTCAAGACAGGTTAACAAAATTTTCTAGAAACAAATTTTAATCAAATAACCTAATTATCTCCTACCATACAATTAACTTTCTATATGTTATAAGCAAGATCTTTTTAATCTAGTATGATTTGTTTCATTATACAAAGCATAGCAATTTTGAAATGAGATTTCAAAGACATACTTCAACATCCTTGAAATCTATTAACATGAACCGCTAGTTTTGATTAAGACATTGATCAAACACGTGATTACATATAAACATGGCATTCGATCAGCCAACTAAGCAAAAGAATTTAATTGATCCCTTAATCACCTATCTTGACTCCACAACAAATAATTTAACCACCAAGATGATCAAGAATCAATTAAGCAATTTCTTTTCTTATAAAGCAAGTTATTTTAAACTTTAATAATTCACATATGAACATTCATGGTTTCTTTTAATATAGCCTTGTAAATCGAAATATCCTTTTAAAATCACAAATTTATCCTATTATACTTCTAATTTAGTCGAATCATTTTCTAAAAATAGGTATCAATTGAATATTCATAGATACACCATTTCACATTATTCAAATTTTCATATTTAACTAGGAGTCATCCAATCAACCAAGTACATTTGAGTAGCAAGCATGTGTACATGCTTGTTGGAATGATTTGAGTTGGGTTTTAGAATGTTAAAACAGCATTTTGGGCAAGTGCAGGCTACAGAGTATCAATACACTCTGTAGTGTATCGATACGGCCTTCATGAAATAGAGGAGCGTATCGATACACGGGGGCGTATCGATACCCTCTTTAGTCACTGGACGAAGGTGTATCGGTACGGTGACCCAGCGTACCGGTACGGTTCTTGTAATGGTGGGTTTGGGAGGCTAATCATCATGGGCGTATCGATAGCCTCCCTAAGGGTACCGATACGTTGTTAGGTAAGTTAGTTGGATGGCCTCTTTGAATGTTCTGAATCTTTACGTTTAGTCCCTAATTCTTATGGATGCAATTAAATGAGTTGTATGAATAATTTGAGCTGAGTTTTGACAGAGATGCATGAAATGAGCCTAATTAAAAGTTAGCAAACCAAATTTGTGATAAACCTTACAATTTGTTAAGTTTACAAAATAGTCCCTAAATCTGAATTTTGGTAATAATCGAGGAGCGTTTGAGTTGTTGTTTAATATGCTGCTTGTCGATCACATAGGAATCTAACTTGCATCTACAAAAGATAAAAAGGAAAAAAAATAGGGTCATTTATTGAGGTAAACCTTCCCAGTTTACTTCAATATTCCCCGTGTGACCCATTCGGTTCGGTCTATCGGCTAGGCCGGTTCGTGGGGGTTTCAACTACCTCATTTGAGATGTAGTGATAGATGGACCCTCAATCCCTATGAAGAGAGAAGAAGACCGGCTTGTCCCCAAGGAAAGGCAAGAGTGGATCAATGATGATCGGAAGAAGCTACAATTCAACGCCAATGATATGCACATCTTGTTTTGTGCTCTTGGACCGGATGAGTATGCCAAGATTTCTTCTTGCTCGATTTCCAAGAAGGTTTGGGACTAGCTAGAAGTTACTCATAAATACACTAATGAAGTGAAGGAGACCAAGATTGGGCTCCTCAATCTAAGTTATGAAAACTTTAAGATGAAATCGGATGAAGACGTCAAGTCAATGTTTGATCGACTCTCCTTCATTGTAAATGAGCTCAAGGGATGTGGAGATATTATCCCGAATGACAAGCTTGTTCGAAAGCTCATATATTCTCTTCTGGAATCATGGGATTCAAAGAAGACTGACATCATCAAAGACAAGTATCTCAAGACCTTAAAGCTTGATGCTCTCATGGGGTCTCTTCTCACTCATGAGTTAGTGAAATAAGGAAATAAGGATGAGAAGAAGAAGAAGGAAGAGAAGAAAGAAGTGGAGAAGAATGATGTAACCCCCTTGACTCGGTCTAGCTGGTAGACCCGAATCAAGAAGATCGCATTGGTTTGCCGAAGCAAACCCGAACTAACTTCATTGAATTTAGGTCCATTTTTTCTTTTATCTTATCTAGATGCATTGTTAAATCCTATGGTGTACATACAAGTAGCGGATCAATTTTCATTCAACTCGAACATTGATAAGGCATTCAATTGCAAACACAAGCAATCTAGGGACCAAAATGTAAATCTGAATAATTACAGGGATTTATACAAGTTTGAAGTTACCAATATTTAATTATTCATATTTCATGCTAGCATTTCAAATTTAAGCTTCAATGCATAACAAATTGGATGAATTTAGCAAAATACGAAATTAAAGACTAAATCGTAAAAATGCTAAAATATAGGAAGTAACATGTTTATAACAATTTCTTACAGCAATGAGATTCATTTAAAACATGTTTTCAAAATATCAGGTTAAACGGTCATCATTTACTTATTCAATTGAGGCATGAACATATGACGACCAAAATGTAAAAAATTTAAACTTGGTATATCTTATCAACTGAATTAACTACCGACCTTATCAATACAGGATTCTCCAAATTTCATCTTAGGGTATTCAAATCCCAAACCGAACATACTCGAATTACATAGAAATAACCGTTTCTAGCTAAGCTTTTAAAAATATAACATCATTTAACATATGTGTTCAATTAGTCACATGCCATAAACCAACACAAGTAATAATTAAACAAAAAAATCTAGAGGCATGCTTCCGAATATAATTCAGTACAACATCCATTATGCACCAAATAGTCAAGACCCCAAGCATTGATCATAAGTCCAATAAAACTGAAGTCTTACAATCATATGAACACATAATAATTAAACATTCCATCCATTTATTAATTTATCCATTTAAAAGCATTAGACCATAATAATCAAATATACATAGCATTAAAACATAACCAACATCATATTTATATCACAATACCATCATCTAAATAATACGAACATTCACCAAATATTCATGTCTTATACACAACATGCACTCACATTAATATCCCACATTGCCTTATTGTAAATAATGAGAATACCATAAACATACTCTTTTAATACGTTTGTCTTGGGATCTTTCCTTGCCTCGAACCACAACCCCGCACTTGCTCAATTCACTGCATTGACGGCAGAAAGAGATCGTAAGCATATAATGCCTAGTGAGTGCGCTCAAAAGGATAAAATGTCAATGCATTTTCAAAATTAGAACCGTTATTAGAATATCATATTAAAGCAAGTCAAACACACCATTTCCAAAGCATTTAAATAAAACATGCTTATTCGAAACATATACTTCATGCTTTCATAACAATATTTTCATTCTCAAGACAATTGAAGAAAACATGCTTGATTCAATCAAGGCATTTTCCCGTTTGTTTCCAAAACGTATCATGCATAACAACTATATGCATCAAACCACTTTTCACAAGTCTCGTACTTAATCAAACCAAAGCATTTCTCAAAATCTTTTGTAAATCATTCCATGCATAATAATTGTAACACCCTAAACTCGGTTTAAAAGAAAACTGAATTTAAAGATGTCACTAAAAGAAAATTTTATGAAACATGAACTAACATCTAAAAACTTCAATGCAAGTCAAGACAGGTTAACAAAATTTTCTAGAAACAAATTTTAATCAAATAACCTAATTATCTCCTACCATACAATTAACTTTCTATATGTTATAAGCAAGATCTTTTTAATCTAGTATGATTTGTTTCATTATACAAAGCATAGCAATTCTGAAATGAGATTTCAAAGACATACTTCAACATCCTTGAAATCTATTAACATGAACCGCTAGTTTTGATTAAGACATTGATCAAACACGTGATTACATATAAACATGGCATTCGATCAGCCAACTAAGCAAAAGAATTTAATTGATCCCTTAATCACCTATCTTGACTCCACAACAAATAATTTAACCACCAAGATGATCAAGAATCAATTAAGCAATTTCTTTTCTTATAAAGCAAGTTATTTTAAACTTTAATAATTCACATATGAACATTCATGGTTTCTTTTAATATAGCCTTGTAAATCGAAATATCCTTTTAAAATCACAAATTTATCCTATTATACTTCTAATTTAGTCGAATCATTTTCTAAAAATAGGTATCAATTGAATATTCATAGATACACCATTTCACACTATTCAAATTTTCATATATAACTAGGAGTCATCCAATCAACCAAGTTACATACATGCATGATTAATTTTACCAAACTTATGTCTTTATTCCATGAAGTATTCACAGCTATCACATAGTTCCATTGAACATGCATGACCATACATAAGTTCAATCATACAATAATACTTGACAATTGTTTTGATAGTGGATAACCTATTTATTCATTTAATGGTATTCTAAATAGTTCATACTAAAACCGCATTAGTGCATCATAACATAACAACATAGATTCCAAAATTTATTCAAATCTCTTATGTGCAGACAAGACCAAACATTTCTATGAAAGTAAGTGTAACTATACTAATTACTTGGAAACATTTACAAACTCATAGTCACATTGCAATACTTTAACATCTTAGGTTACTCAAATACTTTGAGCTCATGCATTTAACAAGTTTAACATATCTTGGTCAATAAGAAAACATTTTGATACTTTTCCATCAAAGTTTAGCTAACAAACAACTTTAAACATAATAGGTCATTTACAGTCCCATATCTACAAAACAACTAAAACTACATAGTTTCATTACGCTAATACATATGCAATATGCCATAATTCTAGGAGTTCTGAGATAAAAACCTAGATAACTATAAATTCTTTACGGTTTCACTTGCAACTTTTCGATACGATCAACACAAGGGAACATCATATAACCTGCAAATTCATAGAAATGAATGTATTAGGCTTATATTGCCTAAGTGAGGTAGAAACTTTGAAATGACAATATAGGATGCTAATGATAATATATGTAAAGATTAGGAAATTCAAGCACAAGTTAATAATTGGCATTTATACTTTAATCTTAATTTAAACAAGGAATTGCTTATTAGAAGCTTTATTGGAGTTCATATTCTTTTCAAGTCTTAATCACGGTTCTTTCAAAGTTTTCAGCTCAGTTCCTTTGAATTTCTTAATGAACTTATCAAAGTTTCTGGAGTTCTTATCAAACTTATTAGAGATCAAAACTAAGCTTATCATAGTTTCTTTTCAAAGCTTAATATATGAGTTCATATCTTTCAGGACGTTTGCCTTGGATCACATTTGGTCATGATTAGCATTGGTCCCTGTTTGACTGTATTGGTTCGTGTTACACATAGCTCAAAGCACAAAGCAATGGCTAGTGTCTGAACATATCAATTCTAACTTCTAACCTATCCAACCAACTATCGTCAATCTCCTTATCATCTCCCCCGTTACCTTCTACTGTCGCCAATGTGTCACGTATAATGCGTCATCACCCGAGTCGTAGCTCATGGACCGTAGTCTCTGAAATATATACCTATGTACCATGCCAATTGTCCAAGGACTTCTATTACTTAGGCAACTTACGTATTTTATACTTTTGAAGTTGGGAGGGTATCTTATGTCACAAGTAAACTTATTTGTTTCTTTCTTAATATCATTTCACAATGCTCTTAGGCATCCATAAATATGTTTAATCATTGCATATCATTTAAGTAATGCATAAAAAAATAAGTAAATTCATCCATGTTTTTAAACCAAAACATGTAAATCAAGTCTCATATCAAACCAATAATCAAAAGGCGAAAATAGAGAAAACTTACTTCTGAGCTTAGCTAAGCTTGCTAGGCTTTAACTAAACTCCTAAAGCCATAATTCATGTGATCCAGGCTAGCACTAAACTTCTTGGGGCCTTGTTGACATCAGAGGAGAAGTCGTAGGATTTAAACACTTGTTCCCAAGCCGAAGATCTCAATAATTCAAGTTCAAATATGTCATTTCAAGCCTTGAATTTGAGCTTGGAGCCTTGGCCATCTTTTGAACAAATGCATCATATTACTTATGCATTTTAATACATGCATTTGAGTTCTAGCTTAAGAGTGTTGCAGGTAGTTTGCATAAGAATTCATAAATTTGCATATTTATTTTTGCATGAGTTTTACTTAAGCTTCTATTTAATTTCAGCATACGTGCATGAATAAATAAGACTTAATGTTCATTTAAACATGTTGTTTCAATTATGCTTGTTTAAAACATTTAAGCATGTTAGTTCATTTAAACTTGTTAGTTTAATTAACTCATGTCAGTTTATTAATGCAAGTTAGTTCATTTAAAGCATGTTAGTTTGTTTATGTTTGTGAGTTTATTTAGTGTGTTAGTTCACTTAATTAAATTAGTTCATTCTACGCAACTAGTTTCATTAATTAAACTAGCTCGTTAAAACTGATTTGGCATTTGCTTTCTTTTTAATAAATAAGTTGTTTTTTAATGGATGGTTTAATGTTTTCCTCGTGTCCTTTCCCCTGAACACCTCTGCTTCATTCGAGCATTCAACTAAATGCCCTTATTTCTCCTTTTTATATTTCCTTAAAAGAATTTCATCAAACACATACGACGCATCTAATATGTGATCCAAAAATCCAATCAATTATTCTACCAATTACTCCATTTAAGAACTCAAATTTAAATTTAACCAATTAGATTAATTTTGAGAATTAAATTACAAAATCAACTTTAGATTATTATTACGCATGCACAAAATGTTAGAACTTCATAGAAATCATTAGATTACTATAATCCATTCAAGATTTATGAGAAAATTCATTACAATCTAATAATTCCATTAGAAATTCGTTTTAATTATCCCAAAGCATGATAAATCATAGATTAAGAATTAAAATTATGTAAAAAAATCATTAAAGAACATTTACTCACCTTGCTTAATGAAAAACCCTAAACCTTGCTTGATCAACTAGTTTTGGAGGTCGAAGAATCAATTTTGAAAAACAAGAAATTCATTTGAATTTGAAAAACCAAAATGATTTTTTGTGCAAAACTAATGTGGAATATAGGAAACATAGGAAATACAGGGAGTTATATTTTCATGAAGAAAACAATTATCACATTAAGTGAAAAAAATAGTGTACATAAAAAATAATTTCGTAGGGTTCTTGAATTAATTATAAGAAAATAGATTCAAGGAATTTTAACAATTAATATCTTGAAGCCAGTGAAGTGAAAATGTTGAATTTTTCGGTTAAAACAAATACTTAGTAAAAATCAAACAAAAAACATTAAGCCAATTTGTCAATTAATTACAGGTAAGGTAAATATCAGTTCGGGTTAATTAAGATGGCGAGTCAATTAATAAGTCGGGTCAATTAAAAATCATGTTGATAACATATCCAGTAAAATCGAATCTCAAGTAAAGTTATATCGAATATTTACCGGATTAATTTTAGATTCAGATTCATATCATGATGGGTGTCGGTTGGGTTTGGTGATCATATTATCGATTTTGGGATGTTCTCAGGCCGGATCCAAAATAATTAGGTCTAACTCAAATTTGAGTCAATAAAAATAGGTCTAAGAATAAAGTTCAATGATAATTTATGTAATTTACCCTATAAATAAATAAACCATGGAACGAAAATAACACAAGAGAAACAAAATGGATTGTAACAAAATAACCCAAAAGTTCGTTTATAAAGAAGAAATTCAACAAAAAGTTTCAAGGGGAGTTTTGGTCAGAGGATCAAGGTGCCGTGCTTCTTTCCACCTCCCGGCACCAATAGAAGTTTAATTTTATCAGTTTTAGGGTATGTTTATATCGCGAAAACTAATTTTTAAAACATATGAAGTGGTATTAAAATTGTATAAAGCTAAATTTAGTCTCTAACGTTTGACCGTTTAGTTATTTTAACACTTATTCTATACATAGAGCATTTATTTTCATAACGTTTCAATTTATGTCAAAATAGCCTTATTTGGATAAAAACGGTAGTTGACTAACAAGTAATTTTTTTTGCTGATGTGAGGCGCCATGTGGACTAGATTGATGACATGGAGTGCCCACGCGTAACTAGATTATGATGTGGCATTACAAATATATTTTTATTAAATTAATTATAACTGATTAGATGATGACACATGTCACGATCCGATTGGTTTAAGGACAAAGAAAAAAAAAGCAAAATTTGAACATGTGTTTAGAGGAATCAAACCTAAGCTTTATGTATGAAAGGACAAAACAACTTATCACTAAAGTAGCTAATAATATCAACTCATTATTAACAAACATCAAATTTAAATAGTTTATATTGTGATTAAAGATATTAAAATACATTTATTATATGGACCTTGTGTTTTGTTTCTAATGTAATATTTTAAATTATTGAAATTGATATTTTTCTAAATTTTAATTTTTAAATTTTTTTAATTAATTATTTGACAATAATATAAATAATTAATTTAAAAATAACATTTATTAAAAAATAAATTTAATTTTTAATCCATTGATAATGATATTTTTATTTTTATTTTTTAATTAATGTTATTTTTATTTTTAATTGTATTTGATAATGTTGCCCAATATCTAATTAAAATTAGAAAAAAAATCAAAAATTAGAAATTAGAAATAAATCTAGAAAAATATATTTTCAATAATTTAAAATTATTATATAAAAAACAAAATTAATCTAATAAATATACTTTAATTTATGTTATAATTAAAGATAATTACGATTTAAACTATTTAAATGTAACATTTCGAAATAATAAATTGAAGAAACGTAATTGTTTTGGTGGCAAGATGTTGGTTTTATTTCCAAGAGTCTCAGATTCGGTTTGCCTTGTCCACTATAATTTACTTTTTTTACTTTTAAAAATATGAGATAATAAATAAATATAATAGGAAAATTCTATAGCACTTGTCGAGCAACGACGAACACCACTATTGACGAGCACCGATGAACACTGATAGATTATTTTATAAAAATTTTAAATTCAAAGTACTTAATGCGTAATTATAATTTATTTTAAATATTATTAATAAAAATAAACTATCCCAAATAAAAAAAATCCTAGGTTTTTTTTTGCTTTGAAATAAACCCAATTACCGTCGCACCCACCGCCAACCGCCGCCGTCAACGACATCCTTTGTCGCCGCCGTCGCCGACAACTGCCGCCAGTCCTAATTCTTTGTTGCATTAGGTAATTTATCCCCAATTTTTGAAACCCTAATCATCACCTTAACCAAAATTATGTTAATTGGCTTATGTAAATCAAAATTGAGAACCCAATGCCTTTGCTAAGACCCAAAATCAGTTACAGCAAGCCAATTTTTTTGATTGATTCGTAAAATTAATGGCCGATCTAAAAACCCTCAATTTTGTTGTTCGTCGCGCATATCGATACGGTATTCTTCGCGTACCGGTACACGTGGGAATACTGTACCAATACGCTTTGTGTATTGATATAGTTTTTAACCAATGAAAATTCAGTGATGACTTACCGTATCGGTACAGTACTCTCACGCGTACCGGTACGCTGGATATTACTATATCGGTACGGTATGTGTACCGATATATTTTTTGGTCACTGAATTTTCAACGATATCGTGTAGTACCGGTACGAGTAAGACCTAAACGATATTTTTACCAATCGCACAAATAAGACCTAAACGATATATATTTTCGGTCTCGTTATCATCCATGTAGTCTAGTTCATTATCCACATTTTCCGAAACAACCCTCCCTTTAGAGCAAAGTGCTTGTGCGAATTAAAGATATTAAAACCAGAGGATTTGCAATACATTACAAATATGCAAGTAACAACAAAAGTTTCTCATTCCCTTGCAAAGGCAATCAAAGAATCCCATCTCATTACAAGAATGTAACATATGACACAATCCATATTACCAACACGGATTGTTCTAGAACAATAATCATATTTACAAGTACCCTAGAGAGGAAACTAAACACTGATACAATGTGCCAAAGAATCTACAACGAAACTTTACAAGTTGAAATCGTAGCAAACAGGGTCTTTTCCGGATCACATCAGAACACACATTCTCCTAGAATAAGAGAATCCTATTTACAAGTATCCTATTGATGAAGGAACTAAACTAAACTAAACTAAACACTGACATAATGTGTGGAACCATAGCAAACAAGGTCTTCGGCGGATCGCATCAGCCCCGTTTGTCAATGTACAAAGATGTTGACGCCAACCCTTGTTCCTCTTCCAGCAACCAAACCTGCAACAACAGAAAACGAGTCCATTCATTAAAGAGGTAAAACAAACAAGATGATGAAAACACACATTAAAGAGATGAAAAGAACTCACCCGCAGCTGAAGGAACTGTTGCCTTCCTTGCCATGTTCTTATGAGGCTTGCAGCTAGTGAAATCTTCATACTCTTTGATACATCAATGGCAAAACCACCATAGACATCCCTCCACAAATTACATTGTTCCTCCATATTATTTATATTGGATTTTGTGTAAAATACAAATATCAAATGTTTATATTTCAAATAAAAATGAAAAGATATTGATATCATATCCGAAAACTATGAATTTTCTATCTATTTTAAAAAAACAATGCTCTCCACGGGAATCTGGAAACGTCTCGCCGCGGAGCAGGAAATCACCGGCCGGAAAAGTGAATCACACACAGGAAACAGTTCGGTGCAACGAGATCAGGAGAAACAGCAAGTTTGGACGTTATTCATCGGTGGTCTTTCTCGGACAATCCATTGGAAAGGATTGTGGCAAGTGTGTGACAGGCATGGGGTTGTCAAAGACGCGTTCATCCCGAACAAACGGGCCAGGGATGGACAGCGTTTTGGTTTCGTTAGAATGGCGTCGAAAGAAGACGCAAACAGGGTGATAGAGCGATTAGACGGTAAATGGATCTACGACGGCCGATTGAGAGTTTCCATGGCGTGGAAGGGCAAAACGGTGTGGTACCGCAAGAAAGTGGGAACTAATGAACAACATGGGAAGAAGGAAACTGAGGAAGCAAGAAAATCAGAAGCGTCGATAGGGAAAGAAGAAGCGAAACAAAACAGATCGACAGTACCAGGGATAGTGGATGAAGACAAGTGGGCAATATTGCAATGGTGTGCGGTGGGCTGGTGCCTGAATCCGTGCAGCATAAAGTCTCTAGCGGAACGATTGGAGGTCGACAAACATTATGGTTTCTCTATCATGAGACTATCCAGTTCAATGATATTGCTAATTTGTACATCGGCACCCATCCGCGATAAAATCATGCAACTTGACCGTGTGAAAGAATGTTTCGCGAAGGTAGAAAAATGGTCCCTAGCGATCAAGGTGGAATCGCGACGGGTATGGATGTCGATAATTGGTCTCCCGATACATCTATGACACAAAAGGACTTTCATGAACATTGCAAATATATGGGGTGTTTTTATTCGAATGGATGATGAAACGGAAACACCATCTTCATTTGATAGTGGTAGGATTATGGTAGAAACAACCATATTCAATCGGATTGAAGAACACATTGATGTTCAATTTGAAGGGGAATCATATACTATCCGCGTGTTAGAGATGGATGGCACAGACCCCGCGGTGGAATGTGATTGCGGGGAATTGGATTCGACGGACGAAGAAGGAAGTAGTGACAACAATACACCACCGCTTAAAAGAGTGGGAAACGTAGAGGTTGCAACGAAATTAAAGGAAACTACGAATTCAATGTTATGGCTTGCGAATGAAGCATGGGAAGGGCAACAGGGAGATTCGTCCGAGAAAACCAATGAAGAACACCATTCTGATCGGAATAACAACGAAGAACAAGGGGCATCAAACAACTCTACTCGATCGCCGGACAGGCCAACAGTGAGTCTGCTGGCACAAACAATGGTGGCGGCGGATAGAAGGATGAGCGAAGAGAAGGACGGTTGTGATAGGAGTCCTGCAGAGATAGGAGACATTCAAAATTGCAAGAGTTCGGATATAGCGGGAATTGCTAACTCAAAAATCAGTGATTCCAAAGAACAGGAGTCTAATCCTCAAAATGTGGATAATTCAGAATTTAATTCTAAAATAAATTCTGAATTAAAATATTACCCTCCTATTTTTTCGACAAGTGCACAATCAGACTTGAGCAAAACCGAAATTGTTCAAGTGGGTCAGGCTTATTGCAAGATCAGACGGTTCTTAGGGGGAAGTTCGGAAGGTTGTCGGTTCTCTAGAAAAAAGAAGAACAGCCGACTTAACAAGGTCAGCCAAGAAATATCGATAACGGGAAGGGTGGACGACGGTCACGCAACAAACAATATTGAATTAGAAGCAATTGAAACGGTGAAGCTGGGTTCATTGATTGGGGTTAATTCCAACGGCCGGGAAGAAGAGATTATTCGTGACATATCAAGAGTGATTAGTGGCGACCGTCGGGGTTTGTGACTATTGCGTGTAAAATAGTCTATCGCAATTATAGTGCAAGTATACACGACGCAAGTAGTAAAGTGATACAAAGTATCGGATATCGTCTCCACAGGGATTGGGCTAATAGCTTCACCTAAATTCACTGCACGAAAGTAAAGGAAATAATTAAGAGTTGTCACGAGAATAATAAAGTAAAAACGTAAATAAAAGATTGAGATATCAAGAGAGAGAGAATGGGCTGGTATTGAGTTGCTCGGTAGTGCAGGTATTGAATTGCTTAGGATCTCCAGTTCTGTCGTCGCACCCGTCGCCGACAGCACCTGTCGCGGCGTCTGTCCGTTAGCTGTCGCGGCAGCGAACACTAACTCCGTACTTCAAGCTTGGCAAGAATCCCAGATCTGCCTTGCCCTATCCCTAGGCACAAGTCTGTCGATGATCACGTCTTTGATGATACCTCCCGGCGTGAATCGAAGGATGAACACCGATGTGTATGAATTCTTCCTTAGCCACTTAACCTCGCCTTATCCCTAAGCACGAGATGGTTCAACTATAAACTAGAGAACGCGCTCTTATCTCTTTCGTATACTTAACTCTCCCGATGCTAAGTAAATGGATAACCTCACAATGCTCTCCCGATGCTCTTGCAAGATATTAAAACCAAGATAAAAGAACTTGAAGTTTATTTTATTGAACTTGAAAAATCCTAAAACAAAGCAACCCTTGCAACTACTTTACAAAACAACCCGTAGCCCTAGGGGGAGTTTAGAACATATCGGTGACAGGTAAACGGCAGGGTTTTGGTTTCGGTTATGGGGTAGTCGACTATGCCCTAGGTTTAATCTATGCCCTTTATATAAGCTTTGGGCTCAAGTTATCTAAGGTAACAAGGATTACAACTTTAATTAAAAGTAAGATTCTAATAAAGACTAAATCTCTAAGGATTCCTACTTTTCAGCCGCCTCCTTGTTTCATGGGAATTCTTCTCCTTGAGCTTTGGCTTGACATATCTTTTGATCCCGGGCTTGGAAAAATATTCGGTTTCCACACGACAGACGAGCAGATTTTTCTCTATCTATCGAGGTCCACTTCACTTTTCCTCTGCATAAATCTGCTGTCATCATGCTGTCACGACAGGTCCATGACAGGTTCGTCTTCTTCAGCTGCTTGTCCAGTTCAGCTCTCCTGCTTATCTGCCATGCGCCTGCCTTCGACATCCACTGTGATAGATACCTGCAAAAATAGCCATCTTTCAGTAGAATCCGTGCCTTTTATATAATTGTGATGTTTTATTGAAAACTAACCTAAATACAATGCAAAGATGCTTGAATGCAGCAGAAACATGGGTTTAAAAAGGTGTAAATGATAGAACTTTTACACACCCAACACACCCCCAAACTCAAGTTTTTGCTTGCCCTCAAGCAATGAAGACTTAAAAGAAAACTGAAAATTTTTGTGTTTGGCCTTCAAACAGTGAATTGTCCCTCACCTGTCGCTCATTCTCTATGACGGCAGCAACCTGTCGGAAGGGTTAGGATCTGTCCGGAATCTCCCTATAGCTCTCGTGCAATGTGTGCATGTTTGTGAACAGTTACATGCTAAGACTCTCTTAGTTTCACTAGAATATTCAACTCCTTAACTCGAATTTTATGCCAAAGTTTACTTTCTTTTAGAAGGCACATTTTCATGCTTCTTTTTCTTCTATTTTCAAGCTAAGTTTTTCTAGAGCCAGTTTTGGGCACCTCTAGTTAGCTTCCTAGAGCCGGTTTCGGGCACCTCTAGGTTTTTGATTTTCTTTTGCTAAACTTCTTTCCTAGAGCCAGTGTTAGGCACCTCTAGGGGCTATCCAAGTTCTAAGCTTCCTATTCTAGTTTGGCTAAAAGAAGTCTAAGCAATATAACAGTCACAAAAGTGTTTAAGTTTTCAGAACTATAGAAAGGCTCTAAACTTTTCCTTAACCTGTCCTAAAGATGCTGCCACGACAGAGCCGTCATGACAGGTAAGTTAACTTCACAGTTTTAAGCCAACAGTTCAAATTTTCTGATTTTTCTGATTTTTCTGATTTTTTTTAAGAAAATAAATAACTAATAAGACACAACAATTAAACAAAAGATGTGCTAAAGACTCCATTAAATATGGAGGGTTGCCACCCCCAAACCCGAGGGTTGCATTGCCCCAATGCAAAATGACACTAAAACAAATAAAGAAAAACATGAAAAATAAAAGTACATCACAATATATAAGGGCAGGCAGCAATAAGAGGAGTAAAAGAAGTAAAAACTTAAATTTTATGCGCTGTCCTCGCTGCTGCTGCTGACGCGGATCTGATGGTAGCGTCTGCGTTGGGGAGGTGGCTGGGCAGGTTCCGGAGCAGGTTGGTCAACAGGTTCATCAGCCTGTTGAGGTGCAGGTTCTTCCTCCGGTTGGGGGACAGGGTCGTCAGCAGGTTGAAGGGCAGGTGGCTCCACTAGTCGGACATCAGAACTGCTGCTGCTGTCCCAGCTGTTACTCGTGATGGCTTTGGAAAGCATCCTCTTGTTGGCCACATGTTTAATTCTTTTCACCCGTGTGAAGTCGCTGTCCAAGTTCCTCCGGACAAGAGGGCTGTCGTCAGTGGCAGCTCGCTTGGTGCCTCGAGGGGAAGTGTCCGCCGGTGGGCTGCCGGCTGCTGTCGGAGAGGGTGTGGAGGAGGCAAATTCTCCGTGGGGAGAGACAGGTGGTGTGGGAGTGGGGGAGGGGATATTAAAGTAATGGGCGGGGAAGGTGGGGAAAATGACATCCGAAAAATTCAAAGTATTGGTAATGAAGTTTACCGTTGCATTGGAGAAGTTGCGGATGAATGTCATTAAACCCATCTGGCGCTCCTCGATCCTCAAGATGGCAGCTAAGATGTGGGCGTTCTGATCTGCCGGAGCGGTGTTGGTCGCAGCTTCTGGGGCAGGTTCGGTGGCAGGTTCATCATCAGACTCAGCAGGTGGGGCGTTTGGATCGAAGGCGTTGAGGGGCGATACGACGATGATCTCCATGAGGCTGGAGATGTTGCTGTCTGTCCAGCCGCTGCCCTTCTTGATTTTGTCTGAAGGGTCCTCCGGTACGGCAGCGCAGCGACAGAGGGCAGTGATGGTGAAGGGCAGGCATAGTCGTGAATCTGATCTGAAAGCACAATCGAGAATGCTGTCTCGCATGTACCTGCCCACGTTGATCGGCCTGTCATGCATGATAGAGTGGATGAGGGCCAACCGCTGCCTGTTGACTGTCGTGTGGTGGGACGAGGGCAGGATACGCTTTTTGATAAAAGCATTCCATAGTTTTGCCTCGGGGAGCAGCTCTGCCCGGTTGACGGAGTTGGGGTTCTTCTTGCTGGTGCTCCAGGTTGTGCCCTCCTCTGTCAATTCCCTCATGACAGCATCATGTCCGGCAGCGTCGAGGGAGTCCCAAAACTGTTGATGAGCATCGTCATTGGGGCCAAAGAAGAGGCCGAATACATGGTTGATGCTGCTGGCGGTGAAAGGAACTGTCACTCCTCGGACGACGACAGATGTTGCCGACTTACTTTCGATCGCCTCATAGAATTCCCTGACCAGAGTGTCGTTAAGCTTTGCCGGCTGCTCGGCAAAGTCTTCCCAAAGTTGTGCCGTAATGGCCTTCATAATGAACGGCCGGAGTCCAAAAAGAGGGGCATCTCTGTTATAGATGAAGCTCCGTTCCTCCCATAGTTCCTTGTTGGCGAACGGGGATGCTGCTGCTGAAGAAGAGGCGGCAGCAGCATTCTGGCGAGTTTGTCGTGAAGACATTTTTGGTTGCAAGGGCTGAAAAAGAAAGAAAATAGATAAACTAGAAGAGAATACAAGAGAGAAAAAATCAGAAGTGAGGAAAAATGAAAGGGAGAAGGGGTTTATATAGCGGTCGAGTAGCTGCCCATTTAATGCCGCAACGGCAGGCGGGAATAACGGGGCGGCAGATTGGATATTGCGTGTCTGACGCGTCTGACACGCATTAATGCGTCTGCTGAGCGTCTACCGGATGCTTCTTCGTCTGCTGTGCGTCTGTTGACAGCCTGTCAAATCCATCTGCGCCGGCAGCCGAAGCGACAGGTTACCATATATGGGCTTTATTGGGCTGGTGGATGGGCGGTGGTCTTGGGCCACTTCTTCTTTCTCACTTGACTCCTTTATTTCCTAAAAACTGAAATTGAAAACAAAACATTATTCGAATAAAATTAACCTAAATTCCTAATAAATAATAATAAATAATAAAATAACATAAATAAAAATTAGGTTAAATTAGGGATGCCTTGTGGGGCATCACCTAAAGTAACCACTTCCTGTATTCCTGGGGCTTCAGTCCCCTGATAATGCATTGAGGCGTTGTCCATTGACTTTGAATTGGTGCCCGTCCTTTAATGATTGAATTGTAATGGCACCATGGGGAAAAACTTGAACCACTTGGAACGGGCCAGACCATCTAGATTTAAGCTTCCCTGGGAAGAGTTTCAACCTAGAATTAAACAACAGCACAAGCTGCCCTGGGCAGAACTGACGTGGCAGCAACTTCTTGTCATGCCACTTCTTTGTTTTCTCCTTGTATATTCTTGCGTTGTCGTAGGCCATCGTCCGTATTTCATCGATCTCGTTCAAATCTAACAGCCTTTTCTGGCCTGCCTTGTCCAAGTCCATGTTTACTGCCTTGATTGCCCAATATGCCTTGTGCTCTATCTCGACAGGCAGGTGGCAGGTTTTCCCATAGATCAATCGGAATGGAGACATGCCTAATGGAGTTTTGAAAGCTGTCCTGTATGCCCATAATGCATCATTCAGAAGTAGAGACCAATCTTTCCTAGTTGGTTTAACCATCTTTTCAAGAATGTTCTTCACTTCCCTGTTGGAAATCTCAGCCTGTCCATTGGTCTGTGGGTGGTATGCTGTCGCTATCCTGTGCTTGACACCATATTTCTTCAAGGCGGCAGCAATTACCCTGTTATCGAAATGTCTCCCTTCATCACTGATAATCGCTCTAGGGATGCCAAATCTAGAAAAGATGTTTTTGTGCAAAAACTTTTGAACCGTTTTGGCATCATTCTTTTGAGTTGCGATTGCTTCTACCCACTTGGAGACATAATCTACTGCTAGGAGGATGTAAAGATTTCCACACGAAGATGGAAAAGGTCCCATAAAATCAATCCCCCAAACGTCGAAGATTTCGACTTCTAAAATATTCTGCAGTGGCATCTCGTTTCTCCTTGAGATGTTACCTGTCCGCTGGCACCTGTCACAGTTTTTGTAAAATTCCTGTGCGTCCTTATACAGTGTCGGCCAGTAGAACCCTGACTGCAGCACCTTGGCAGCAGTTTTATTGCCTCCTAAGTGTCCTCCATATTGTGAGGCATGACAGTGACGGAGAACGTCTTCTTGCTCTTCTTGAGGTACACATCTCCTTATAACCTGATCTGCGCACATTTTGAAAAGAAGAGGTTCGTCCCAATAATAATGTTTAACATCATTTTGAAACCTCTTCCTGGCTTGATAAGTAAGATCAGAAGGTAATATTCCGCTAACTATAAAATTAACGAAATCAGCATACCAGGGAAGGTTAGAAGACTTACCTGCCGCCATGGCTGTCGCGACAGCTATTGCGGCAGCAAAGAGCTGCTCATCTGGGAAGGTCTCTAGTATGTGTGTCTCATCTAAAGGTAGACTCTGTCCCATCTCCAACCTCGACAAGTGATCTGTCACCTGATTTTCTGTCCCCTTTTTGTCTTTGATTTCAAGGTCGAATTCTTGTAATAGCAAGATCCATCGTATCAACCTAGGCTTTGAATCCTTCTTCGCGAACAAGTACTTAAGGGCAGAGTGATCGGTGTGCACTATTACTTTCGTTCCAAGTATATAAGAACGAAACTTGTCGATGGAGAACACCACAGCTAACAGCTCCTTTTCTATGGTGGTATAATTCACTTGGGCATCATTCAATGTTTTGCTGGCATAATATATGACATGAAACAGCCTGTCCTTGCGCTGCCCAAGTGCTGCCCTGACAGCATAGTCACTAGCATCACACATAATTTCAAACGGTTGCGTCCAGTCTGGTGGCTGTACTATGGGGGCTGTCACTAGCTTTTCCTTCAGAACCTTGAATGCTTCAGTGCATTCTTCATTAAAGTCAAAGGGTCGGTTCTGCTCTAAGAGATGACATAGGGGCTTCATGATTTTTGAGAAATTTGCAATAAATCTCCTATAGAAACCAGCATGCCCTAGGAAACTCCTAATGCCCTTGACTGTGGTTGGCGACGGCAGCTTCTCTATGACTTCAATCTTTGCCCTGTCGACCTCTATCCCACGGCAGCTAATCTTATGGCCTAAAACTATCCCTTCATCTACCATAAAATGGCATTTTTCCCAATTAAGAACAAGATTAGCTTTTTCACATCTTTCAAGTACCTTTTGAAGGTTGCCGAGGCAGCTTTCAAAATCGTCTCCAAAGACAGAAAAATCATCCATGAAGATCTCAAGGAAGTCCTCAACCATGTCGGAGAATATAGCCATCATGCACCTTTGGAAGGTGGCAGGTGCGTTACAGAGTCCAAACGGCATCCTCCTAAATGCGTATGTTCCGTAGGGACAGGTGAAAGTCGTTTTCTCTTGATCCTCTGGTGCAATAGCGATTTGGTTATAACCTGAGTAACCATCAAGAAAACAATAGTAAGGTTTACCCGCTAATCTATCAAGCATTTGATCAATAAAGGGTAAAGGAAAGTGGTCTTTTCGGGTAGCTTTGTTAAGCTTCCGATAGTCCATACAAACCCTCCAACCGGTCACAGTCCTGGTTGGGATTAACTCATTGTTTTCGTTGGTTATCACGGTCATGCCTCCTTTCTTGGGAACACATTGCACCGGCCTTACCCATTTGCTTTCGGAGATGGCGTAAATAATACCAGCATCTAACCATTTAATTATTTCTTTACGCACTACCTCCTTCATTGCAAGGTTTAACCGCCGTTGGGCATCAATAGTCGGCTTATGATCTTCCTCTAGGAGGATTTTGTGCATACAGATTGCCGGACTAATGCCCTGAATGTCTGCTATAGTCCATCCTATCGCCCTTTTATGCTGCCTTAACATGTCGATCAGCTGTCGTTCCTGTTCCTGCGGCAGCTTAGCAGAGATGATTACGGGCAGTGTTTTATCACAACCAAGATAAGCATATTTGAGCTGCCCTGGCAGGGGCTTAAGTTCTAAGACAGGTGGTTCAACAGTAGAGGGCTTTTGGATTAAATGGTTATTCGAAGTGTAATTCAAGGGTTCGAATAACTTACCTGGGCGATGGTCTAACCAGTCTACCTCCTCATGACCTTCAGTATCAGATGTATCGGATTCAGAGGAGTCGCTGTCGTCGGTGCTGTCGTCGTTGCTGTCGTGACAGGCTTGTAAATGGCTGTCGCAGCAGTGACCAAATTTTATATCCCGGCAGCCCGACCTGATGCAGGGTTGATCAAAGGTTACCTCAATGATGGCCTTGCATTCTTCATCCACATCAGCATGTTTCATTGCTTGGAGAACATTCAACTTAATTTCTTGATCGTTTACACGCATGGTGAGTTCTCCTTTCTCCACATCAATCAATGATCTTCATGTGGCTAAGAAGGGTCGCCCTAGGATGACTGGTGCGTTCTCATCTGCCTCACAATCTAAAATAAGGAAGTCAGCAGGAAAAATAAGTTTATCCACTCTTACCAAAATATCTTCAATTTTTCCCTCGGGGTGAACGTAAGAGCGGTCGGCTAGCTGTAGGGTAACTGTCGTGGGTCGCGCCTTGCCAATACCTAATTTCTGAAAAACAGATTTGGGCATTAGATTAACACTAGCACCAAGATCACATAATGCCTTACCCACAAATTTATCTCCGATTACGCAAGGTATGAGGAAGCTCCCTGGATCCTTCTTTTTTCTGGGGTGGTTGTCGATGAAGAATACTCATGCACCCTTCTTGCATCCTTACCGTTTCAAATTCCCCAAGTTTAGATTTTTTAGACATGACACCCTTGAGAAATTTAGCATAACCGGGCATTTCCCTAACAGCATCTAACAACGGAATGTTAATATGAACCTGTTTAAAAATATCATAAATCTTTTTAAGTTGAGATTCATGCTTAGCTTGCTGTATCCGTTGCGGAAAAGGTGGTGGAGGACGATAATCAGCAATGCGTCCTTCCCACTGCATGCGAATCTGAGGTCGATACTCATCTTTTTTCTCCTCTGTCGCTTCTACTGTCGTGACAGGCTCATCGGCAGCAGTCTGTTCATTACCTGTCAGGGCAGCTTCCTCGGCAGGCTTATCCAAGGCAGGTTTCTTTTCTGTTTCAGCTTCTTTTTCCGGCCCTCGTAACTTTTTCCCACTCCTAGTAGTGATTGCCTTACATTGCTCGTGTGGGGGTGGTCTAGCATTTTCAGTATTGCTAGGGAAACCTCCATTCTGCCTCGGTTTAATATGCTGCGACACCTGACCCATTTGTGTCTCTAGAGATTTCAAGGTGGCCTCATGGTTTGTCATTCTCATCTTAGTTTCATCCATAAAATCTTCCGTTTTCTTGACAAACTTATTGATTTTATCCATATACGTGCCGGTCTGAGACATAAAGGTGGCCAGAGTCTGCTCCAATACACTACTCGTGGCAGGTGGTGGCTGCTGTTGTTGCTGAGGCGGCAGGTTCTGCGGCTGTGGCTGCTGTCGCGTCAACAATCTAGGACCCCCTTGATTCTGATTATAGGCTTGCGGATTTAGGGCATTGTTGGGGTTACTCTAGGAAAATTTGGGATCTTTCCTCCAATTAGGGTTGTAATTGTTGGAATTGTAGTTTGGCTTGTAATTTCCAACATATTTTCCTTCTTCTATATTTATAGGGCATTCATCCCTACTATGATTTCCTTCACATGTAGCACAAACTTCCTCGACAGCAAACCCTCGTACTTCCTCTTCACTCAATAAGTGTTTCATGGCTTTGGTGAGGAATGCTACCTGTGATTTCATAGTGCTGTCGGCCTCATAATCCTTGACAACAAGTACCCGTTTACCTCCTCTTCTAGCGGTTGGAAACTGCTCCTCATTCTTAGCCAGATGTTTCAAAACTTGCAGGGCTTCGTCCGGATCTTTATCCAATAATAGTCCATTTGCTGCAGAATCAATTCGAATGCGAGTTTGTAAGTTAGCAGCATTATAGAACTTAGTTACCTGATTCCAAACGGGGAATCCATGCATTGGGCAGTTTCGGAGAAGAGTTGTGAATCTGTCCTAGGCCTCGTGCATTGGCTCGTCATCTTCCTGTTGAAAAGTAGCAATTTCATTACGTAATCTCTCAGCTAAATGTGAAGGATTAAAACGAGACAAAAATTCACGAGTTAAATCTGCCCAAGTCATAATAGAACCCGGTGTAAGTTTATTCCACCAAGTTTTAGCTCTATCCCTCAATGAATGGGGGAATAACCGAAGCCTCAGTATCTCCGGACTAACTCCTGGTAGTCTAAACGAACCACAGATCTCCTGGAACGTTTTGAGATGCTCCCTGGCATCTTCTGTCGCAGAACCACTGAACTGTCCGGCGTTGTTGATCATACTAAACATGACAGGTTTAAGCTCGAAGTTGTCAACATCAATATCCGGCAGCGTGGTCTCCAGCTCTACATGATCGTTCAGCATGTAGTCACGACATGACCGTCGTCCACCTGCCGCGGGCGGGTCACCGACAGGCGGGATTTCTTCACCGGCAGGCTGATTACGGGCCATCTGCTCTAGCTGTTCTTCAAGGTATTCGTTTCGGTCTAAGAGGTGGCGAATCTGTTTCTTGAGATTAAAGGAACGTTCGATCTCCGGATCTAATTTATACTCAGGATCTTCACCTCTTTTCGATCTGCGCATAAACAGGAAAACCTTGTGAAAAGCAAGAGTTTAAAACACAAAAGAAAAATTAAAGAAAATAAAAATAAAAACAAAAACAAAAACGAAAATAAAAACAAAAAGTGCAAGGAAAGAAAGGTGTAGTTATGTTGCCAATCCCCGGCAACGGCGCCAAAAACTTGTTGCGTGTAAAATAGTCTATCGCAATTATAGTGCAAGTATACACGACGCAAGTAGTAAAGTGATACAAAGTATCAGATATCGTCTCCACAGGGATTGGGCTAATAGCTTCACCTAAATTCACTGCACGAAAGTAAAGGAAATAATTAAGAGTTGTCACGAGAATAATAAAGTAAAAACGTAAATAAAAGATTGAGATATCAAGAGAGAGAGAATGGGCTGGTATTGAGTTGCTCGGTAGTGCAGGTATTGAATTGCTTAGGATCTCCAGTTCTGTCGTCGCACCCGTCGCCGACAGCACCTGTCGCGGCGTCTGTCCGTTAGCTGTCGCGGCAGCGAACACTAACTCCGTACTTCAAGCTTGGCAAGAATCTCAGATCTGCCTTGCCCTATCCCTAGGCACAAGTCTGTCGATGATCACGTCTTTGATGATACCTCCCGGCGTGAATCGAAGGATGAACACCGATGTGTATGAATTCTTCCTTAGCCACTTAACCTCGCCTTATCCCTAAGCACGAGATGGGTTCAACTATAAACTAGAGAACGCGCTCTTATCTCTTTCGTATACTTAACTCTCCCGATGCTAAGTAAATGGATAACCTCACAATGCTCTCCCGATGCTCTTGCAAGATATTAAAACCAAGATAAAAGAACTTGAAGTTTATTTTATTGAACTTGAAAAATCCTAAAACAAAGCAACCCTTGCAACTACTTTACAAAACAACCCGTAGCCATAGGGGAGTTTAGAACATATCGGTGACAGGTAAACGGCAGGGTTTTGGTTTCGGTTCTGGGGTAGTCGGCTATGCCCTAGGTTTAATCTATGCCCTTTATATAAGCTTTGGGCTCAAGTTATCTAAGGTAACAAGGATTACAACTTTAATTAAAAGTAAGATTCTAATAAAGACTAAATCTCTAAGGATTCCTACTTTTCAGCCGCCTCCTTGTTTCATGGGAATTCTTCTCCTTGAGCTTTGGCTTGACATATCTTTTGATCCCAGGCTTGGAAAAATATTCGGTTTCCACACGACAGACGAGCAGATTTTTCTCTATCTATCGAGGTCCACTTCACTTTTCCTCTGCATAAATCTGCTGTCATCATGCTGTCACGACAGGTCCATGACAGGTTCGTCTTCTTCAGCTGCTTGTCCAGTTCAGCTCTCCTGCTTATCTGCCCTGCGCCTGCCTTCGACATCCACTATGACAGATACCTGCAAAAATAGCCATCTTTCAGTAGAATCCGTGCCTTTTATATAATTGTGATGTTTTATTGAAAACTAACCTAAATACAATGCAAAGATGCTTGAATGCAGCAGAAACATGGGTTTAAAAAGGTGTAAATGATAGAACTTTTACACACCCAACAGTGACTCATGAAAATGCTATCGTGGAATGTTAGGGGCTTGAGAGGGAGTGCTAAACGCCGGTTTGTTCGAGATGTGATAAGGAAGAATGATGCGGATATGGCAATGTTACAAGAAACAAAGTTGGAGGAGTGTCCGAAATTGTGGCTAGCAAGTCTTTGGGGAAACGATAACTTCGAATCAGTGATCGCGCCATCAATTGGTGCTTCGGGCGGTATTTTAGTGATATGGGAGGTAAGTAAATTTAAACTAGAAGTGGTTGAGATTGAATGCAATTTCATTGTGATGAGAGGTAGATGGTTGCATGATGATTTAAGTTGTGGTCTAGTCGTGGTATATGCACCGTCCGATTTGGAAGGGCAGCAAGCTATATGGGTAGCGATTTTGTGTAAGATTAGCAATCAAGAGGGCCCGTGGTGCATAGCGGGAGATTTATTGCCATACTCAGTGAGTCGGATATAATTGGCACATTGGACAGGAATATGGAGATGGAAGCTTTTGGCGATTTTGTTCTACAAGCAGGGTTGATGGATTTACCACTTTTGGGGAAACGTTATACATGGTTTGGCCCAAAGAAAAGATGTAGCAGAATCGATATGTTCTTGATATCGTTAAGTTGGATAGATGGCTTCAGCTCAATCCATCAAGAGGTGCTAGCACGGGGTGTATCCGATCACATGCCATTATTGTTGAAGTGTGATGAGAACGATTGGGGTCCCCGTCCATTCCGGTTTTTTAATTGTTGGATGGAGGGTAGGTACCATATGAGGCAAATCTTTGAGGAATGGATTCGGCTAACAAAATTGGATATTGGCACAGTGAACATCATGGTGAAACTGCGACATTTGAAGCTATTTTTGAAACAGTGGAATCGGGACAGCTTTGGGGATGTGAATGCGATAATATCTGAGATGCAAGACCGAATTGATCGTGCGGAAATAGCAGCAACTACATCTAATATTGATGAGGAAATAGAAGTGGAAAGGCGACAATGGTTACAAGCTTTGTGGAAAGCTATGAGACATAAGGAGGCGATGTGGAGACAAAAATCACGAGCGACATGGTTGCGATTGGGCGATAGAAACACAGTATTCTTCCACCGATCCTCTAAGCTGAGAGCGGCAAGAAATTATATTCCAGGATTCATGGTTAATGACAATTGGATCAATTCGCCACCTCTTATGCGACGACATGTAGTAAAATTTTTCATGAAACATTTCTCTCGCGACAAGAGGGAATGTGTATGGAAATTCGAGGGGGATTTTAGACATTTATCGCAGGCAGCTAGGGGGAATTTGGTGGCGGCATTCTCTTTGGAAGAGGTACATGTCATAGTGAGGGGTTGTGATGGTTCGAAGGCACCAGGACCGGACGGTTTTACGTTGGATTTCTATAAGAAGGGGTCAGAGGTGCTCAATGGCGATGTCCTATGTTTCTTCGACAATTTTCATGCTAGTGGGCGATTACCTAAGGATGTGAATTGCACTTTCATTGTCTTAATACCTAAGGTAACATCCCCCACGACCCTTGGCGAATATAGGCCTATATGCTTAGTCAACTCGGTTTACAAAATCTTAGCAAAATGTCTTGCGACTCGACTACAAGCGGTGTTGGGAGATTTGATAAGTGATACACAATCAGCATTCATAAAGGGTCGTCAATTAGTAGATGGAGTACTTCTAGCCCTCGAGGTGGCGCATTCCTTACGACAACGGGGCACAAGTGGTTTTTTACTGAAGCTTGATTTCCACAAGGCGTACGATTGTGTTAGTTGGAGCTTTTTGGATGAGGTGCTAGGAAGAATGGGCTTTTGTGACATATGGCGACAATGGATTCAGGAATGTATCAGTTCAGTCAGGCTGTCGGTGCTTCTTAACGGTAATGCCACCAAAGAATTTAGAATGGGTAGAGGCTTGCGACAAGGCTGTCCGCTATCACCTTTGCTTTTTGTGATAGTCGCGGAAGCAATGCATTTGATGCTGCGAAGGGCTGAATTAGGGGGTTTCATTCGTGGAGTGGAAGTAGCGGATGGGATATGTGTGACACATTTGCAGTTTGCCGATGACACTCTATTGTTCTTCGAGGGTTCATTAGAAGTTGCGCAAAACTTGAAACGGATCCTGCATTGTTTCCAAGTTTGCTCGGGGTTGAAAATTAATTTCGGCAAAAGCTCCTTGTACTCAATTGGCATAGAGGAAGATTTGGGCACTAACGTAGCCGAGGTAATGGGGTGTAGGAGAGCTGATTTTCCGTTTGTTTATTTGGGTTTTCCAATAGGCGCAAGCCCGAGACTGATAGCTACTTGGGAACCGATAATTGCAAATTTTAGACGTAAATTAGCGGGATGGAAAAGGTCCTCTTTGTCTTTTGCAGCTCGGGTGGTTTTGGTAAATTCTGTCATTTCCTCGTTACCGATATTTTATATGGGTTTGTTTGTCGCCCCCAAAGGGGTAATTGAGAGGATTGACAAAATTCGAAGAGCTTTCCTATGAGGGGGGTGTCGGTTTGGAAAGGCAGATGAGCAGAGTAGGGTGGGATGTGGTGTGCCGCCCGAAACAGTTAGGGGGTTTGGGGGTTGCAGATTTGCGAATTAAGAACATGGTGATGCTATCAAAATGAGTGTGGCGATATGCGCGAGATAGGGATTCGTTATGGCGTTGTTTGATAGTAGCAAAATATGGAGAACATCTGCAATGGTGGCGTTTCAACACAGAAAAGATGTCATCGATGTCGCTTGTATGGCGACAAATTGTAGCACTCTCATGCGATGCACAGGTTGAAAAACATATGGGTATGACCGGTTTTTTATGGAAAATTGGTGATGGTAGATCGATACTCTTTTGGTTTGATCCGTGGGTAGAACAAGTGGCTATAAAAGATGTATTTTCGCGCTTATTCTCGTTGGCGAGTGACAAATTAGCGAGGGTGTGTGATTATATGGTGGTGGGCAATTTTTCGCATCACATATGGGCAGATTTCTTTAGGCGCCCATTGCGAGTTTTTGAGCTAGAAATGCTACGTGATTTAATTAAATTGGTTGCCAATTTTCGCGCATGGGAAGGCAAGCTTGACATGCTGGTTTGGAGGCCGGACGAGCATGGGATTTTTTCAGTTGGGACTTTATCGAAACTGCTCATGTTCGATAAGGCGGGGGAGATGGAGTTTGGTGACTGTTTCGCTTGGAAAGTGCTGGTGCCGCCGAAAGTTCAAGCTTTCCTATGGTTTACATGGCTGCGTCGTTTACCCACTGCGGATTTCTTGCGAGCACGTGGGATTCCACTACCGGATGACCAAGGCCGATGCCCTTGGTGTGCGATGGTAGAGGAGAGCATCACTCACATCCTCTATGAATGCCCTTTTGCGCAATCAGCTTGGCTATGGATGCGACAATGGTGGGGAATTGACTCAAGTTTACCGGTTAGTTTTGATGCATTTTACGTTCTTGGTTTCCATAGTATTTTTAAGGGATGCATGAATTTGTGGTGGATAGCGTGTGTTGCTGCTGTTTTGTGGTCGTTATGGATTGCAAGGAATGAATTTATTTTCCGGGGGAAACGCTGGAATTTGGCTGAATTGTGTTTCTTGGTAAAATTGAGATCATACTATTGGATAAAAGCTGATAGGCGGGGGGGAATTGGTTTCGGAGGCAGTTTGGTGGACTTGTCCTTCCAAAATTGAGGTTAGTGCAAATCCAAAAAGGGTGAGGGGGGAAAGATGCTGGCAGCCCCCGTTACTAAATGTGTTAAAATTTATCACGGATGGATCGGCGCGAGGAAAACCGGGTCCGGCGGGTATTGGGGGTGTGCTACGAGATGCAGACAGTCGTATTTTGGGACTATTTTCAAGCCCTTTAGGGGTGATGGAGTCGAACGAAGCAGAGGTGCGAGTGATAGCTTTTGCCTTGGGTATGGTACAGGAGAGGGAATGGCGACAGGGTTGTGTGATTTTGGAGACGGATTCTCAGGTTGCGTTGAGCTGGATTACTCAGTCCGTAAAACGCCCTTGGCGACTATGGGAGGTATTTTTGTTAATTGACCAGGCTTGTCAAGGCATATATGAGATCCAATTCTGCTACGTGCCGAGGGAAGCGAATGGCTTTGCGGATGCATTGGCAAAAGAGGGAGTAGATAGAATTTCGACGTTTGTGGCCTGTTTGTGACTTGGTCTTATGTGATTTTTCTTTTGTTTTCGACGGATCGTATCGTACTCTTTTCCTCCAATAGGTTTAGGGAGGTTTTTAACGAGGCGTGCGATTTCGTCAAGCTGTATGTTTTCTTATTACTTAATAAAACATACGGTTGCCGATAAAAAAAAAGTTGTAACTTAAATGAAACAACAAATAAGAGAAACCATACATATAAAGAAACGGAGAGCAAAGTTGATGAATACCTTAATCTATCCGGATTTCACTTGTAGAGTTCAAAAATTACATGAAAAATAGTGAAGGAAAGTCCTACAGGGGCGAACTGAAAACACATGAAGTGATCGAAAACTAAACTTCGAAAATCAATATCATGTGATCTAAGGTCAAACCTGTTGGACTCACCCGCCTTTTTACGAACTGTTGCTTGCATTTTGTGGAACTTTAAAACTTCACTGAACTTATGTAAAACCGAAATTGATTTTGATATAACACACAAACTTAAGGACCAATTTGCAAAACAATAAAATTTTAAGTTCTCTTTAAAGTCTCACAATTGACAAGTGATTTTAAACAAAATAATAATTAAAGACATGTTCTTAAATCATATATATATTTTTCAAAGGCTTTTTCTATGTTTTCCAAGCATAAGTATGCAAAAACGCCCAGGAGTATCGATACCCACAGCGTATCGATACCCTATTAAGTCACTGTAAAGTTTTTAAGCATACCGTACCGATACACACTGAAACCGTATCGATACGATATGCATCTGGGCAATTGTTTTCATGAACACGTACCGATACGCCTGGTAACCGTATCGATACGCTAAGCATATCTTTGAAAAATACGGGCATTTAATTATATGACCGTTACTTGTCAGTTGGTTGGTTTCCCATTTTTCAAAAGGTAGTTATACCGTACTGATACGCTTGGTAGGCGTATCGATAAACTTTTTATACAAACAAAGTTTGGGATTCCAGTAACTTTGGACCGTATCGATACGGTGTCCATATCGATACGCCCCTTAAAACCGTACCGATACGCCTTCTATGCGTATCGATACGCACTGTTTTCAGGCACAACGGCTCTTTCCTCTTTGATACAGGTATCGATATGCCCTTCCCGAGTACCGATACGGTAGGCTGCAGAGCTACATTTAATGCGGGAAAAATGTCCACAACGGCTCTATTGATGATCCCAACTACCCAAACGGCTAGAAATCAATGCAAGGGTATAAAAACAAGCTTCATTTGACCAAGCAACAACTATTGAACATTCAAGCATCATAAAAGCAAAAATCCAAACCCTTGAGCTATTCAAAGTCATATTCTTGTACCCAACTCTTTGTCTTTCAATTTGTAAAATTGTATTGTGAGTCTGGGGTTGTTCAAATTGTAATTGGGTAGACAAATATCCTTTGAGAGGAAAACATTTGAGTTTACCAAAAATTCCTTCTTTGTATTTGAGTGGATTAAGCTTTGGGTATAAAGCTTAATCGAAATTGTAAGGTTTCCTCCTCATCCAAGAAAAGGGGACGAATTCAATTAGGGAATTGTTTGAAAATCCTTAGTGGGAGCTAAGGTAGTGGATGTAGAGTTCATTTGGAGAACTTGAACCACTATAACCCCTTGTGTCATTTTTATTTTCAATCTTTCTCTTCACCAAAATTTTAATTGTCAATTCACCCCCCTCTTGGCTATTTGCAAGTGTTCGATCAACTCAACAATTGGTATCAGAGTTACACTCATTGGAAGGATTACAACCCTCTTGAGTCGATTCTTGGAGAGTTTGATCAACAACAAGTCAAGCAATGGCATCCACTTCCAACTATGAGTCCCAATCCACCACCAAGCCACCATTCTTCAATGGGGATAACTATCCTTATTGGAAGAATAGGATGAGGCTCTTCATCAAGTCTACCGACTATATGGTGTGGGACGTAGTTGAAGAAGGTCTATACATTCCCATGAGGAGAGATGGAGAAAGGCTCATCCCAAAGATCAAAGTCGAGATGACCGATGATGAAAGAAGAAGGATGCAAGTGAATGACAAAGCTCTTCATGTCATATTTTGTGCACTTGGTCCGGATATCTACTCCAAGGTGTCTTCAATCGAAAATGCCAAGGAGGTTTGGGACACCCTCGAGACAACATACGAGGGAACTAGTGATGTCAAGGAGACAAAGATTGGGCTACTCAATCTAAGCTATGAGAACTTCAAGATGGATCCCGAAGAAAGTGTCTCCAAGATGTTTGATCGGTTCTCGGTCATTGTCAACGGTTTGAAGGGTTTCGGTGAAATCATTCCCGAAGACAAGCTTGTGAGAAAGTTGTTGTACTCTCTTCCGGAATCATGGGATGGCAAGAGAACGACCATTATTGAAGCTAGAGATTTGAAGACTCTCAAGCTAGATGCTCTTGTTGGATCTCTACTCACACATGAGATTATGAGGAAGGGAAGAGAACAAGAGAAGAAGATAGTAGAGAAGAAGGAAGTTGAGAAGAAGAAAGTTGGAATCGCACTAAAGGCTTCACAACAAGAAAGCGATTCTAGTGAGGATGAAGATGAGGAGATGGCTATGTTGGCCAAACACTTTACTCGGTTTATGAAGTTAAATCGTGGAAGAAAATTCATTAGAAAGGGAGACTTCAAGAGTAAAAGCAAGGAAGAGGAGAAGGACCAAATTACTTGCTATGAATGCAAGAAACCGGGTCACATTCGTTCCGAGTGTCCTCAAGTGAAAAAGAAAAGCTTTGGCAAGAAGAACAAGCTCAAAGCACAAATTGCTACTTGGAGTGACGATGAGACTTCCGAGGAAGAGGAGGAAGTGGCCAACCTATGTCTCATGGCCATCGATGATGAACCTAAGGTAAACTCTAACTCATCCAATTTTGATTTTTCTATTGAGGAACTTCAAGATGCTTATGATGAATTGCAAGAAGTGTATGATGAGTTAGTAGGAAAATACAAAGAGTCCATTTTGAAAAACAAGAAAATAATTTCCGATTTAAAAATTCAAAATGAGACATTTTCAAAAACTAACTTCGAATTGGAAAAGAAGGTTTTGTTTTTAGTTAATCTTTCAAATGATCTTAAAACAAAAAATCTTGAACTTGAAAAACTTCTTTCCGATTTTCAAGATTATCACACAAAGGAAGTGGATAATCTTAAAACATCTTTTGCTATTGGGAAAAATAATTTTGAAAAAGGAAAGTATTCTAAATCCCAATATGTAAAAAGAAAACATTTTGTACCTAAACAAAGAACTTTTTATAAGGAAGCTAGAAGTCATAGAGTTAGGAGTGTTTGGGTTCCTAAAGAACTCATTATTTCTAATGATTTGAATGGTATTGCTTCTTGGATTCCTAAGGGAACCAAATTGTTGAAGGCTAACACTCATGGACCCAAAATGATTTGGGTACCAAAAACCAAGGCCTAATTTCTTTTTTTGTAGGGGGAGCATTGCTACAAGGCTAAAGCTTCAAGCAAAAATTCTTGGTACCTTGATAGTGGATGCTCAAGACACATGACCGGTGACAAGAGTAGATTTGTTGAACTAAGGCCTAAGAGTGGTGGAGTAGTAACTTTCGGTGACAACTCCAAGGGCCACATTGAAGGAATAGGCTCCATTGGTAATCACTCTTCTATTTTCATTGAAAATGTTTTGTATGTCAACGGTCTTAAACATAATTTGTTGAGCATTAGTCAATTATGTGATAGGGGTTTTAATGTTTTATTTGATAAAAGTGGTTGCACAATTGTAAACATTAAAACAAATCAAATAATGCTCATAGGACATAGAATAGGCAATATTTACATGGTGCATTTAGATGACATCCATTCATCCCATACATGCTTAGTTGCACATGATGAACATGACTCATGGCTTTGGCATAGAAAATTAGGACATGCTAGCATGAGTGTCTTAGAGAAATTAATTTCCCTTAATCTAGTTAGAGGTTTACCCAAACTTAAATTTTCAAATGATAAAATTTGTGATGCATGTTCAAAGGGTAAACAACATAGAAGCTCTTTTAAATCCATAAATGATGTCTCTACTAGTAGATGTTTACAATTGATTCATATGGATCTCTTTGGGCCAATTAGAACAATGAGCTTGGGTGGAAAATCATATGCTTTTGTACTTGTAGATGACTTCTCTAGGTATACTTGGGTTCTATTCTTAAGAACAAAGGATGAGGCTTTAGAAAAATTCATCACATTTTCAAAAATAACTCAAAATGATCTTGAACTTAAAATTTCTCACATTAGAAGTGATCATGGAACCGAATTTCAAAATCTAGGTTTCGATGAGTTTTTAAATGAAAATGGGATTAGCCACAATTTTTCCGCACCTCGCACTCCTCAACAAAATGGGGTAGTTGGGAGGAAAAATCGAACTTTAGAAGAAATGGCTAGAACCATGCTTTGCGAAAATAATTTACCAAAATACTTTTGGGCGGAAGCCACAAATACCGCTTGCTATATCATAAATCGAGTAATGATTAGGCCAATTTTAAAGAAAACACCTTATGAGATTTTAAAATCTAAGAAGCCTAACATTAGCTATTTTCACCCTTTTGGTTGCAAGTGTTTTGCTTTGAATAATGGTAAAGAAAACTTAGGCAAATTTGATGATAAAAGTGATGAAGCTATTTTCTTAGGGTACTCTTTATACTCTAAAGCCTATCGTGTATTTAATAAAAGAACTCTAGTTGTTGAAGAGTCAATACATGTTGTTTTCGATGATAACCTCCTTCCGAGGAAGGAATCTTGTGATGATGATGATGTAGGAATCATTGATGCCATTGATGGAGGACAAACGTCAAAGGTGGATGAGATTCCAACCAAAGAAGAGGACTCACAAGATCCACCTCTTGAAGCCTTGAAGGACTTGGCTCTTGAGGAAAAGGAGGTGTCTTACCCAAGGGAGTTAAACTATGTCAAAGGTGGTGAAATCTTGGGTGATCCATCCAAGGGGGTAACTACTAGATCCTCTCTCAAATTAATGAATCATGTTGCATTTCTTTCATGCATTGAGCCTAAAAATATTAAAGAAGCTTTAAAGGATGATTTTTGGATTTTGGCCATGCAAGAGGAATTAAATCAATTTGAGAGAAGTAGAGTTTGGACATTAGTTGAAAGGCCTGATAATCAATCTACTATAGGTACAAAATGGGTTTTTAGGAACAAATTAGATGAAAGTGGTAATATAGTGAGAAACAAGGCTAGGCTTGTTGCTCAAGGCTATACACAAGAAGAGGGAATTGATTTTGATGAGACTTATGCACCCGTAGCTAGGATGGAAGCTATTAGGATGTTACTTGCATTTGCATGTTATCATGATTTCAAGCTTTTTCAAATGGATGTGAAAAGTGCCTTCTTAAATGGTTTTATAAATGAAGAGGTATATGTTGAACAACCACCGGGTTTTGAGGATTCAAAATTTCCAAACCACGTGTTTAAACTTACAAAAGCTCTCTATGGTTTAAAACAAGCTCCTAGAGCTTGGCATGAGAGACTTTCAAATTTCTTAATTGAAAAGGGTTTTGAAAAAGGAAAGGTGGATACAACACTCTTCATAAAAAGATATAACAATGACATCTTAGTAGTTCAAATCTATGTTGATGATATCATTTTTGGCTCTACTAATGAGTGTTATTGTAAGGAGTTTTCTAAGCTAATGCAAGGTGAGTTCGAGATGAGCATGATGGGGGAGCTCTCATTCTTTTTGGGACTCCAAATCAAGCAAAGGAAGGATGGCACCTTCATAAATCAAGCTAAGTACGTGAATGATATGCTCAAGAAGTTTGGCTTGGAGAATGCAAAACCTCAAGCCACTCCTATGAGTTCTTCTATAAAGCTTGACAAAGATGAAGGAGGTAAGTGTGTTGATTCTAAGCTTTATAGATCCATGATAGGTTCTTTGCTTTACCTTACCGCAAGTAGACCGGATATTATGTTTAGTGTTTGCTTGTGTGCTAGGTTTCAAGCTAGTCCTAGAGAATCACACTTAGTTGCCATTAAGAGAATTTTTAGATACCTTAGAGACACACCTACTTTAGGCCTTTGGTATCCTAAGGATTCTACCTTTAGCCTTCATGCTTTCTCGGATGCGGATTATAGGGGATGTAAGATAGATAGGAAAAGTACTTCCGGGACATGCCAATTCTTAGGTAGTATGCTCGTATCTTGGTTATCTAAGAAACAAAATAGTGTAGCCTTATCTACCACCGAAGCGGAGTACATATCCTTAGGGAGTTGTTGTGCTCAAGTCCTTTGGATGAAGCAACAACTCTTAGATTATGGTGTTAAAATAGAAACCATACCCCTTAGGTGTGACAACACTAGTGCTATTTGTCTCACTAAGAACCCCACCCAACACTCTAGAACTAAACACATAGAAATTAGACATCATTTCATTAGAGATCATGTTTTCAAAAATGATGTTGTTATAGAGTTTGTTGACACCTTGAACCAATTAGCGGACATATTTACAAAACCTTTAGATAAAGAGCGATTTTGGACCCTTAGGAGAGAGTTAGGTTTAACTAGCCTTTCTTGACACTTTTTTGGTCCCAAAATGTCAAATTTTGCTTGAAATTGATTGTGATTCATGCTTGTGTTAATTTCGTTCTTTTTGCTCCTATGCATATTTCTAGGGGGAGTATATTCTAAGTCTAGCCATTAAAACTTGTTCATATGACATGTACATGCATTTAGGGACGTTTCAAATTGTTTTTTTTTTTACTTAAAACTGTCAAAACTGCAGAAACTGGTAATGGTGTATTGATACCGCTTAGGCGTATCGATACGGGTTGATTTCTGGAAATTTTTGCAGATGAATGCGTATCGATACGACCCCTCCTATCGATACGGTACAAGTCAAGGGAAATAGTCAAAGCCAAGTGTACCGATACGGACCTACGTATCGATACGGTAGTAAATACGAATATAAAATTAGGGTTAACGGGGACTCGACGGAGAGTCTATTTAGGGCCGTATATGTTAAAATACCCTAAAACACAAAACCCCTTTTTCTCTCCACAAACCCTAGCCGCGAAACCCTATATAAACCCCCTCCATACTTCAAATTTCACCATCAATTTTCAAAATTTCTTGAGGGTTTTTATTCTATACATCAAGGCAAACCTTGGGCATCAAATTTTGTGCACTTTCATCCTCTATTTCATCCATTCTAAGATTCAAGGTATAAAACTTCTTTCTTTCTTTCTTTTTTATTTTTGTTTGCTTTTAATTGATGTTTCAACTGAATTTTTGTACAAACCTTGTTTGATTATCATGGGTTTCACCTTTTTCACAAAAATTTTCAAAAATTAAAATTTTTTTTATTCGAATATAATTTATATTCGATATTTTTTTAACTGTTTTTGTTATATTGCTTTTGTTTTGTGAATATCTTTTTAATTTTAAAAAATTCTTTTGAACAAATTACCTTGAATTATTAGAATTTATTGGATCAAATAGGATGTTAATTGCATACATATCCGAATCTTTTTGATGAATTTTTAGGATTATGGCACCGAAAAAGGGAACTAAGCGTCATCCCTCTTCTTCCAATCCTAACGAGGATGTCGGGGGTAATCCTACACCTAACCTTCCTTATATCATCCAATTAAGTTTTCCCGAACCTCTTGATAGAGAACGCTATAAACTTTTTCAAGGAATGAACCTTAGGGAAGAGCGAGTTGTGTCTATTCCTTTTTTAAATTCTGCTCGTTTCAAGTTTCAATACCTACCTTTGATTAAGCAATGGAAATTCTTAACCTTTTTGAATATTCCTCCTATCATATATAGGAACCTAGTCATTGTGTTCTTTACTAATGTCGTATGTATACATGATGAACCTAGGGAAAATGTCATTGCCATTGAATCTTCCATTATGGGCAAACATTTTCAAATTGATCAAAAAGTTTTATGCAATGTCTTTGGTTTTGAAGATGTTGGTATTGATGATGAACATTCTTTGGGTACGGGTTATTTAGGTCCCGCAAAAGTTTTAAATGCTCATGACCGTATCCTTCATCTTGTTGTTTCTTGGTTTCTTCGTCCATCGGGTGGGAAATATTCAACTGTTCGTCAAACGGATGATTTTTGGCTTAAGTGTTTTAGAGAAGGTAAACGTCCAAATTTGTGTCAAATCATGTTTGCCGACCTTGTCTACTTAGTTCAACACCGTCACACCAAATTAATCTCATCCTTTTACTACTCTACGACTTTGAGTTGTCTATTTCATTCCCTTGGCATTGATTGTTCACATGATTATCCCGAAACCCTTGGCCTACCTATTGATGAGCGTTCCCTAGCTCGTTCCGGTTATACTTATGTTGATAATGAGTGGGTTCGCGCTCTTCAAGATCCTCCGCCCGTTGATCCGGTCGGTTCCTCTCGTGCTTCTTCGAGTTCTCATCGTGCTCCTCTTGATTCCTCCTCCATGGATACTCTCATGACCTTCCTCAATGAGAAGTTCACCGCAATGGATACTCATTTCACATCCTTAGAGGATCGCGTCCAAGGCATGGACAAGAAGATAGATACCATGGCCGCTCGCCAAAACTCCATGGACATCTCTCTTACCGCCTTTCATGGTGCTTGGATCAATCACACCCGAAGGAATCAACCCTCTCAAGAAGATGAAGAAGAAGATGACGAGGACGATCATGATGACGAAGGAGACGAGTAGATCATGCATCTCATCTTAGGCCATTTAGTCTTTCACTATTGTTATTGCACTTTTATTTTATTTAGGATTTGAAGTTTATGCATATTATATATGTTTTTAGGATTTTAAGAGTTTGGATTGTTATGGTTGCTTTGATCTTTATGCATTCGAACCTTTATGCTTATTTTAAAGTTTATGAATTTGAACTATTTGCTTGCTTTTAGCTTAATGAATTATTGTTGCTATTATCCTTTTATTCTATTTTGATCTAACAAAAAGGGGGAGAAGGATCATAGAGTCAAAAGTCAAAATATTTTTGTAAAAATCTATCTTAAAGTAAGGGGGAGAAAGCTTTTCAAAGTTTCAAAAACTTAAAAATTTATTTATGGTTTTATTATATCAAAAAGGGGGAGATTGTAAAACCGAAATTGATTTTGATATAACACACAAACTTAAGGACCAATTTGCAAAACAATAAATTTTTAAGTACTCTTTAAAGTCTCACAATTGACAAGTGATTTTAAACAAAATAATAATTAAAGACATGTTCTTAAATCATATATATATTTTTCAAAGGCTTTTTCTATGTTTTCCAAGCATAAGTATGCAAAAACGGCCAGGAGTATCGATACCCACAGCGTATCGATACCCTATTAAGTCACTGTAAAGTTTTTGAGCATACCGTGCCGATACGCACTGAAACCGTATCGATACGATATGCATCTGGGCAATTGTTTTCATGAACACGTACCGATACGCCTGGTAACCGTATCGATACGCTAAGCATATCTTTGAAAAATCCGGGCATTTAATTATATGACCGTTACTTGTCAGTTGGTTGGTTTCCCATTTTTCAAAAGGTAGTTATACCGTACCGATACGCTTGGTAGGCGTATCGATACACTTTTTATACAAACAAAGTTTGGGATTCCAGTAACTTTGGACCGTATCGATACGGCGTCCGTATCGATACGCCCCTTAAAACCGTACCGATACACCTTCTATGCGTATCGATACGCACTGTTTTCAGGCACAACGGCTCTTTCCTCTTTGATACAGGTATCGATACGCCCTTCCCGAGTACCGATACGGTAGGCTGCAGAGCTGCATTTAATGCGGGAAAATGTCCACAACGGCTCTATTGATGATCCCAACTACCCAAACGGCTAGAAATCAATGCAAGGGTATAAAAACAAGCTTCATTTGACCAAGCAACAACTATTGAACATTCAAGCATCATAAAAGCAAAAATCCAAACCCTTGAGCTATTCAAAGTCATATTCTTGTACCCAACTCTTTGTCTTTCAATTTGTAAAATTGTATTGTGAGTTTGGGGTTGTTCAAATTGTAATTGGGTAGACAAATATCCTTTGAGAGGAAAATATTTGAGTTTACCAAAAATTCCTTCTTTGTATTTGAGTGGATTAAGCTTTGGGTATAAAGCTTAATCGAAATTGTAAGGTTTCCTCCTCATCCAAGAAAAGGGGATGAATTCAATTAGTGAATTGTTCGAAAATCCTTAGTGGGAGCTAAGGTAGTGGATGTAGAGTTCATTTGGAGAACTTGAACCACTATAACCCCTTGTGTCATTTTTATTTTCAATCTTTCTCTTCACCAAAATTTTAATTGCCAATTCACCCCCCTCTTGGCTATTTGCAAGTGTTCGATCAACTCAACAACTTAGAACACATGGAAAATGATGGAGGGGAGCCCTACAGGGGCGACCTGAGAACACACAAACTGATCAAACATCGAATCGAGAAATGGTCGCGTGTGTAAATTTAAAATGCTGGAGGGAAGCCCTAAGATACTGTGTAAATTTAAATTAAATTCAGAGAATTCAACAAGTGAACTGATTATAACACTGCTGAGAAGAAGGTGCCCTCTCGATGACAACTAGGTTACGTCAAAAGGACTTCCTGTGAACTACTATTTCGGTTTACGTTATGCAGGCATGGAATGAGCTTGCGAAGAGGGTGGCTCGTATTTAACCATGTCTTATTTACTCCACTTTAAAAGTTTAAATTCCTATGCTGAACCACTTTTGCTTATTAGCATAACTTCAATGCATCAAGTATCCTTAATATTTGCAGGAGTATCACATCAGTGTTTTAGGCTTGAAGTTAAAGCTAAAAACTATGGTTTTGAACCAACTGATACGCCAAGAACTGATACAAACCCACAAACACGTTATGAGATAAATGGAGATGCGTTTACATTATATTTTACCTTAGAACCAGGAAAACTAAAAAAGAATGTTGTTAATCTTGTCATAAATCAACAAATAATTGTTGAAAAACTAGTGCGACTAATTTAATACAAGAACAAAGTAACTACTGCTAACCTGCTTTCATAAGAAAACTAATGTTTCGAACTTTTGCGGACAAACCTTCGAACCCTAGCCTATTTGCCTTCAATGAAGAGTTTCACCAGTTTCTTACCCCCAAGAATCCTCGACATGTCTGCCTGTGACCTTAGGACGACACAAGCGAACAAACGTTTTGGGTTTTTTTCCGTGTAAATTGCCTCCACATAGATGCCGAATTTACCAGCAATGAAACGATGGATTTCTTGGTTTGAAACTGGATGTCCCCTCGAGAATGTCATAAACAATGTTTTGTCTTCCGAATCGACTTTACCCTTCAAAACCTCCACGTTGTCATCTGTCGCATCGTTAGGGAACTTTGAAGAGTGCTTGGGACCCAAGTTTTGTTGAACTATATCGATAAATGCTACCTCGCACACATCTTTCACAAAACCTTGGATCATCCGTTTAAGGCATTCCCTGTTCTAAACAAGAAAGCCCAACAAGATTTCTTGAGGAACAAGTTTGCTCATCTCCGGGAAACTGAGATGGAGCCATGGGTTGATTTGTTCGGAAGAAGATTACAAGCATCACAAGCAGAGGACGGCCTCTTTGGCTAAAGAGAGAAGCGAGGAATCAGAGAATTGTTGAAGGTTGTAGACGAGGTGTTTGAAGTCGAGTTTTTCAAGAATATTCCAAAAGGAAATGATTTTCATCGAAGGGAAAGGGTCGAAATTAAGGGTTAAATGTCTAGAATATGCGTTGCAGTCGATGCTGTGAAAATCTTGAAGTTGTTGGAGGGAAAGCTGTGAAGGCGATGCCATGGCTGCGAGGAAGAGAGAGATATTAACTGCAAAATCAAGAAACTGAGAATTCAGAGCAAATTCAAAGTACTTATATACAAAGAAAGAAATAAAAAAAATTGACCGTTAAAGAGAAAATTAAAGCCATGTGCTGGCTGAGAAAGGCGATGGCACTCTCCTCACTACAACTCGCTAAATTAAAGTTAAGGCCCTTAAGGGGAGATATTTACACTTGCATGGATGTAAATTTCAAATTTTACTTTCTAACTCCCCATAATTTATCTAAGATATACTTGTGTACGAGAAATATGAAACTGAATCCCATCTGAAATTAATTTTTTCGAGTTAATTCGATTTAACTCAACATCTTATTTAAATAATAACAATTGTTTTTTTTGAGTAATTAATTGGTAAAATTTTGTTACAATGCGAGCATAATTTTGATCCAAGTTATGAACATACACTATAATAAAACAAAATAAATACAAATTGATCCGAAGTTAGCGTCTAAACATACACGATAATATCTGAACTAGACATTCCCTTCCATGTTGACACTTAAAAAAATTAGTTCGAAGTTGGTATTTGAACCTTTTTTGAGTTCATGGTTTTAATACTTAATGAAATTAGTTATATGATGTCTTTGTATCATGAACAAATAGATGCGTGGCATGTGACATTGAATTTTATTGACTTGCACTTTTTTCTTTTGTACCGTCCATTTTAATTCAATTTTCGGTTGGAGAGGAGAGCACAAGTAAGAAAGGAGCGGTAGCTAGGGTTTATATCAGAGAAAGTTTTAAAGGGGAGTATTTTGAGAGAAAGAGGTGAAAATTAGAATAAAAAAGTTCATGAGACAAATTTATAGCTTTTCTAAAGTTTATGGGTTTAATTGAAAAGTAACATGTTAAGAACTGAGAAGGGAACGAGAGAAAAGATTGTATATAAAAAAGTGATAGATTTCAAGGGGAGTATTTTTCGAGTTTTTTCATGCCATAGCTCTTTGTAACGACTTATTTAAATACTAGGTGCCTTAAGTAAGGGACAAAATATGTTAGGGTCTTTGGAGGTCTTCTCTTCCTCACACCCCAGCATAATTCCTGAATTTGTGTCAGCTTGTCATTTCCTTCCTAGGTCTGCTCCTGTACGACATTCTATGATGGCTCAACTGTCTTAGACATATCGTTACCTTCCTCCATAACATTACCCTCCTCTTCAATAGAAATCTTCTCCTCAAAGTTCGCATTAGTTTTCTGTTTCTCAAGGTCCCCCATCAACAGAGGCAATGGAGTAATATATTGGGTAGGCTATACGTGATAGGGTTTGAGCTGGGATATATGGAAAATGGGGTGATTTCTTGTAGAATTTGGAAACTTAAGTTTATAAGCCACTGCTCCCACCTTCATTTCAATTTGATATGGTCTAAAGAAGCGTGGACTGAGCTTTTGTTGTCTTCTCAATCGAAGTGCGAGTTATCGATACGACCATAATTTCACAAATGCCCAACTTCCCATTTCAAGCTCTAGTTCTCGACGATGTTGGTCAGCTTGGTTCTTCATGCGAAATTGAGCCTCCCACAAGTTCTTCTCTAGCATTCGAAGTATCTGTAACCCCATTGACACGGTCTAACCGATCTACCGACTCGAGCGAGTTACACGGGGATTATCGAAGAAAACCCGTGAAGGTTTCCCTCAATAACCAACTTTTTTCTTTTATCTCATCTAGATGCATTTAATATTACCTATGGTGATCATACATAAAACGGAAGATGATACGACTGTTGAGTGTATAAAAGTTCTATATTTTACCCCTCATTTACCCATATTTCTGCTGCACTCAAGCATATTTCATTTCATTTAGGATAGATTTCTGCATATACATCACAAGTAGATAAAATAGCACAGTTTCTACTGATTTTGGTCACTTTTGCAGGTATCTGCTGTGGCAGACTCAAGGCAGCAAGAGAGCAGAGCTGGATAACAGAACTGGAGTCGAGGAGCAAACGCTGTCATGGCCACTTCTGTGGTAGCCATGACGACAGAAGGGTGAAGTGGAAAAGTGAAGTGGAGCTCGACAGTTAGAGGAATTCAAGCCGGTCTTTCGTGGACCACTCCTATATTTTTCTGGACCCTGAGGTAGAATGAAGGTCAGGCCCAAAGTTCAAGGAAGAAACCCAAAGCAAGAAAAGATGACGAATTAAAGGCATATACTCAGAAGATTTAATCTTTAATAGATTCGTACTTTAGTTTTAACTTGTATTCTTGCCATATTAGAAAACTTAGACCCAAGGCCTATATAAAAGCATGTAATTCGACCTAGGGAAGGATATCTCATTCCTAGCCGTATTCCTCAAAACCCTTGTTGTTTTCCCTCATTCTCATCATGTTCTAAATTCCCCCTAGGGCTAAGGGTTGGTTCTGTAAAGTAGTTGCAAGGATTGTACTATTTTTGGAATTTTCTGTTCAAAGCAATAAAACTTCAAGTTTATTTATTCTCATTTTCATATCTCGCAAGAGTATCGGGAGAGCATTGTGAGGTTATCTATTTGTTTGATATCGGGAGAGTCAAGCATACGAGGGGAATAAATACGCGTTTTCCAGTTTATGGTTAAACCAAATCGGCTTAGGGATAAGTACGAGGTTAAGTGGCTAGGGAAGAATTCAACAACATTGGTGTTCACCCTTTGATTCACGCCGGGAGGTATCATCCAAGAAGTGTCTATCAAGAGAACTTGGGCTTATGAATAGGACAAGTCACAACAGGGATTCTTGCCAAGCTTGAAGTACGAAGTTGTGTGATCGCTGCCGCGATAAAACCACACTTCTATAGCGACAGGTGCTGTCGTGACAGGGACGACGATAGAACAGAAGTTTCTATTCAGTGCAACACATGCACTATTGAGCAAATCAGGACCGACCTATTTCTTAAACATGATTCTTTTATCTTTTATATTACTTGTTTCCCAATATCACTTTTCAATCAATCTAAACTCTTTCTCTTTCTTTCTCGTGCAGCAATTCTAGAATAAACTATTTCCAGTCCCTGTGGAGACGATATCCGATACTCCAAGTATCACTTTACTACTTGCGTCGTGTACACTTGCACTATTTGCGATAGGACTTTTGACACGCAACAAGTTTTTGGCGCCGTTGCCGGTGACTAGCAATATATCTTTACCCTTGCTCTTACTACACTTTTTTCTTTTTAATTTTTTTGTTTTTTTTTTGGTATTATTTACCATGTTCTTCTCACAACGTTTTCTGTTTGCTTATGCGCAGATCTAGACGAGGCAAAGAACCTGAGTACGAACTAGGCCCTGAAATCAAACACATGTACAACCTCAGGAACCGAGTCCGACTCTTGATAGCAAGAAACGACTATCTTGAGGGACAACTAGAAGCAATGCAGAACAACGGGGTAGATGATAACCAATGGGTTATTGGAGATCCTCCCTAGGATGTCCGGAATGGACGGTCTGCAACAGCTGCTGCCGCACGACAGTCCTGCCGCGATTACATGGTCAATGACCATGTCAAACTGGAGACCACCTTGCCAGACGTGGAAGCAGAGAATTTCGAGTTGAAACCTGTTATGTTCAGCATGATAAATTCCGCTGGCCAGTTTAGTGGTGATGCAACAGAGGATGCCCGAGAACATCTGAAAACGTTCCAAGAAATATGTGGATTGTTTAGATTGCCAGGAATAAGTCTGGAAGTACTAAGGATACGGTTATTTCCTCATTCACTGAGAGACAGAGCTAAAACTTGATGGAATAAACTAACGCCGGGTTCAATACGAACTTGGGCAGATCTCTCCGTGAATTCTTATCTCGTTTTAATCCTTCCCATTTATCTGAGAGATTACATAACGAAATTGCTACTTTTCAACAGGAGGATGACGAACCAATGCACGAGGCATGAGACAAATTTACAACTCTTCTAAGGAACTGGCCGATGCATGGATTCCCCGTGTGGAATCAGGTCGTTAAATTCTACAATGCTGCCAATACACAGACTCGTATGAGAATAGATTCAACAGCAAATGGGATATTATTGGATAAAGAACCAGACGAGGTAATGATAGTGTTGAAAAACCTAGCAAAGAATGATGAGCAATTTCCTACAGCTAGGAGAGGGGGCAAACGAAGGGTAACTGTAAAGGATTATGAAGCTGACAATTCCCTGAAATCACAGGTTGCATACCTCACAAAGGTGGTGGAAAATCTGCAGTAAAATGATTCTAAACATGTATATTCTACAGAAGAAATATGTGAGTCTTGTTCTGAGAACCACAATTCGAAAGACTGTCCTTTACAGCTTGACGAAGGGATGTATGTTGGGAATTATAACAAGCCAAGAAACTATGATTCTAACAATTACAATCCCAACTGGAGGAAATATCCTAAGTTTTCCTGGAGCAACCCGAACAATGCATTGAATCCTCAAATACAGAACAACCAAAACCAAGGGGAACCCAAAATCCTGTCACGACAACAACCACAGCAGCAGCCGCAACAACCACCAGCAGCCGCACCTAGAATACTGGAGCAGACATTGGCAACATTCATGTCACAAAAAGAAGCTTACATGGCGAACATGGATCACTTTGTCAAGAAAACTGAGTCATTCATGGACAAGACAGAGATGAGGATGACTAACCATGAGGCTACCCTGAAATCACTGGAGACACTAATAGGCCAGGTTTCCCAGCATATCAAGCCAAGGAAAAATAGGGATTCCTTACTGATACTGAGGTCACTAGAAGACCCACACATGAGTAGTGTAAAGCAATCATAACTACGAGTTGGAAACAGTTACAAGGGCTGAAGATGAAGAACATACCAAGTGAGGAACCGACCCTAGATCTACCTACCGTGAACACTGCCCCGGTAGAGGAAGAACAAGCTGCTGTCGACATTCCTACCGCGACAACATAAGGGATAAATGAGCAAACAGAGGATGCTGAATAACCTAAACCTCCTCAGATCCGAATACCATATGAAGGACATCTTGAAGATTACCGTCCTCCACCTCCTTTTCCACAGCGGTTACAAAATAGAAACAGGAGTACCAGCTCAAGAATATTTATGATATTTTTAAGCAGTTTCACATTAACATACCACTGTTAGAAGCCATCAAGCAGGTGCCTGATTATGCAAAATTTCACAAGGATGCCATGTCAAAAAGGTCCAGACTTAGGGAATTCGAAACGGTAAAAATGACAAAAGGATGTATGACTATTTTGCACAGGCTTCCACCCCAGAAGAAGAAGGGTCATGGGAGTTTCATCATACCGTGCATAATTGGCGACAAATTCATGGATTGTGAAGCAAATGAAAATACACCGATCATCCTAGGGCGACCCTTCCTAGCCACAAGCATAACTATGATCGATGTGGAGAAAGGAGAACTGACCATGAGAGCGAATGATCAAGAAATCAATCTCAATGTTCTCTAAGCAATTAAACATGCTAATGTAGAAGAAGAGTGCAAGGCCATCACTGATGTAATCCTTTACCAACCTTGCATCAGGTCGAGCTGCTATGACATAAATTTTTTTCACTGCCACAGCGGTCATCTGGAAGACTATCACGGCAACAACGACGATAGTGACTCCTCCGATTCAGAAACATCCGACCCTAAAGGTCATGAGGAGGTAAATATGATAGGCAATCGTCTAGGTAAGTTCTTCGAGCCCTTAAATTATACCTCTAATGAACATATAATCCAGAAGCCTTCAATTGAAAAACCACCTGTTCTAGACCTTAAGCCCCTGCCAGGGCAGCTTAAATATGTCTTTCTTGGTTTAAATGATATGTTGCATGTAATCATATGTTCCAAGTTAATGCAGAAACAAGAGCAACAACTAATCAGAATGCTACAGCAGCATAAGAAGGCCATTGGATGGACGATAGCTGATATCCAAGGCATCAGCCCGGCATTATGTATGCTTAAGATTCTCTTGGAGGATGATCATAAACTGACTATTAATGCCTAGAGACGCTTGAACGAGGCTATGCGAGAAGTGGTGCAAAAAGAGAGTATCAAATGGCTTGACGCCGGAATCATGTATGCCATCTCGGATAGTAAGTTGGTGAGGCTGGTGCAGTGCGTACCTAAAAAGGGAGGAATAATCATGGTGACCAATGAAGAAAACGAGCTAATCCCAACCAGGACTGTGACCGGTTGGAGGGTTTGTATGTATTACCGGAAACTTAATAAAGCTACCTGAAAGGACCATTTTCCCTACCTTTTATTGATCAAATGCTTGATAGATTAGCAGGAAAACCTTACTATTGTTTTCTTGATGGTTATTCGGGTTACAATCAGATAGCAATTACACCGGAGGATCAGGAGAAAACTACCTTCACATGCTCGTACGACACCTATGAATTTCGGAGAATGCCATTTGGGCTCTGCAAAGCACCAACAACCTTCCAAAGGTGCATGATGGCAATATTATATGACATGGTTGAGGATTTCCTAGAGATTTTCATAGGCAACTTTTCCGTCTTTGGAGACAATTTTGAAGGTTGTTTAGGCAACTTGCAGAAGGTTCTTGAAAGATTCGAAGAGGCGAATCTGGTTTTGAACTGGAAAAAATGGCACTTCACGGTGGATGAAGGGATAGTATTAGGCCACAAAGTGAGCTGCCGCGGTATAGAGGTGGACAGAGCAAAAATAGAATTCATCAAAAAGCTTTCGCCCCAACACAGACAAGGGGATTCGGAGTCTCTTAGGGCATGCCGGGTTTTATCGATGATTTATTACAAATTTCTTGAAGATTACTAAACCCTTATGCCACCTACTGGAGCAGAATCGTCCCTTTTATTTCAATACTGAATGTACTGAGGCATTCAAAATTTTAAAAGAGAAGTTGGTAACAACCCCGATCGTACAGCCACCAGACTGGAATTTTCCATTTGAGATAATGTGTGATGCTAGTGACTATGCTGTCGGGGAAGCACTAGGACAGAAGAACGATAAGCTCTTCCATGTGATTTACTATACCAGCAAAACACTGAATGATGCCCAAGTGAACTACACCGCGACAGAGAAGGAACTATTAGCAGTGGTGTTCTCAATCGACAAGTTTTGTCCGTATATACTTGGAACAAAGGTGGTAGTCCATACAGACCATTTAACACTGAAGTATCTGTTCACAAAAAATGATGCAAAATCGAGACTGATACGTTGGATTCTACTGCTGCAAGAGTTCGACATTGATATCAAGGATAAAAATGGAACAGAGAACCAAGTAGCAGACCACTTGTCGAGGTTAGAGACGGGAATGAGTTAATCGACAGATAGGACCAACATATTGGAGACCTTCCCGGATAAGCAGTTGTTTGCTGCCACCAGCACTGTCGCTGTAACGCCCCGGTTTTGGGCTTGGAAGTCTTGGGCGTTGACCGGTTGGTCAAAGTGTTGTTCGAATCGTAAGAGGTTAAATTAGGAAAGCCTAGTTCGGGTTGCATAAAAATTATGGAAAAATGTTCTAAAATCATCTTTTAATATAATTAAGTGAACTGTGAAATCAATTTTGGAAAATGAGTTTCGGAAGTGTGACATTTTGGCTAGTGACCAAAATGTAATTTTTGAAAGTTTGGTGGCTATTTTATAAAGGGTTGAAACTTTGAATCTTTAAGGAGCTATTTACCCAAAGAGAGTTTCTCCAGATTTTTCTAAGATATTTTAACTCATAACTCTGATTTTAAAAGAATCAAAAGGAGGGAAATCCAATTTTAGCTATTTTCTCATTTAACCACCTATTTTCTCTCTATCTTTTTCTCTCAACCCAAACACTCATTTTCCAGAGATCTTGTTCTGATTTTCTCACCTAAAATCATTCTTTCAACTCTCATTTGATTGCAAATCATTGTGTCTTCAAATCCTCTTCAATTGCTTCAAGTTTCATCAAGCTTTTCTATTCCAAAAAGGAGGAGAAACTCAAGTTTGGAGGTAAGAACGCCCTTCTCCTCTGAACTTCAAGTTCTTTAATGAAATTCCTAAAGTTTTCAATCCTAATTTGATAATTGATTAAAGGTTTTAAGGTTGATTTTTGGATCTTGGCTAATTATGCAAGATCTTGATGATTTCACTTGATTTTCGTTTGATCTGTTAAATCAGTGTTTTGAGAAGTGTTTTTGATGTTAAATGATCATTAAATTGATGTGGAAATGAATCTTGATTGATGCAAACCCGGATAGGTTGGATTTCCTAAGTTTAGCTTGTGTTTTAAGGTAGCTTTTGTGGTGATCTTGGTGATCTGGTGTTGCTGGAGGTATAAGGATGGTTGTAGGTTGTTTTTAGATGTGTTATGATGTTAATGGAAGTGAAGTTTTGCTGGTTTGTGGCTGGGCTTTGTTTAGAAGTGTTTCGGATGCATTTTCGGTTGTGTTTGGTGGCCGAAAATGGAGGTTTAGTGAGAGCAGCGAGTTTAGATGCTTTCATTGAAGCAATTAATGCATGATGATGCATTAATCCTCTGCTTTAATGTGTTGAAACAGGGGAGGCATCCTAGGATCCAAGATTTGTTGATCCGGAGGCTTGTTTTGGTGCTTTGGCTTGAAGCGAAGTGGAAATCGGTGAGTGAAAATGGATTCTCAGCTTTTAAACCAAAGGTTGAAGGTTTTGGGAGCTTAGTTTAAGTCTAAACAACTTTGCTAAGCTCAAGTGTAAGTTTTCGGATTACTCTCTTAAAGTGGTGGCCATGTTTTGATGAAATGTGAAATGATGACTTTGCATGATTTACTACTGTTTTGGAAAGCATGTTTTAGCATGTTAATTGCTGATGTTTTAGCATGATTTATGCTGATGATTTAAGCCATGTGTTGAAGGTGTCTCTAGGTAAGAGTGCCTTGTTTTTATGCATTGTTAAATGATGATTTAATGCTTTGAAATGCATGATGAAATGGCTTGATTTAAATGCTTTAAAACAGTGGATTATATGATGTATAAAGTGTGTATTGGCAAGTGATGGTTTGTAAAAGTGAAGGTCACTAAGGTGGTTAAAAGTCCTTGAGTGAGCCTTGTTATCTAAGATCATCAAGGTGGTTAAAAGTCCTTGGATGAATCTTGTTGCGGACTCTAAGGTGGTTAAAAGTCCTTAGGTGCTCCTTTCCATGGTGGTTAAAAGTCCATGGGGCCAAGGTGTTTAAAAGTCCTTGGGGCCAAGGTGTTTAAAAGTCCTTGGGGTAATTCAAGCTACGGACACAAAGGTGGTTAAAAGTCCTTGTGTGGTCCATTCATGGTGTTTAAAAGTCCATGGCCAAGGTGTTTAAAAGTCCTTGGGGTCCAAGGTGTTTAAAAGTCCTTGGGAAAAGTTGTTGAACTTGATTTCTAAATGAAATGTATCACTTGAGCCAATATGACATGTATAGTACATGAGATGCATGAGATGCATGATTTAATGTTTATGTTGAAGCATGAGATGCTTGTTTAAATGAAATGTGGAAGCATGATATTGCTTGATTTAAAGTATGCTTTGAGCATGTGAAAAGGTTGTTTTCAAGCATGATTTATAATGGTTTTAAATGCATTATTGAATGGTTTTTAAAGAGCACTCCTCACTAAGCTTTGGCTTACGCTCTCTCGTTTTCTTAATTCAATAATGCAGAGCATTAGAGTGCATTGAGGGCAGCAAGAGGAGGCAAGCAAACAAGTACAAGTAAAGCTCAATGTATGAAGGTTTTATAAGTGTTTTAGCTTTTGTATGTTTTGGCAATGGGGGACCAATGTATTTGTTTTGGGAGGTGTTTATGACTCCCTAAGTATGTTGAATGTGGTTGTTGTTGCTGGTTTTTGGATTGAACCATATATGCTTGTTTTGCAAGTTGATGCTTGAGTAGATAGCTTGTGTTGGAAGCATGACCTTAAATTTGGGGCTTTTTGCATGAGAAGTTATTTTGCTGAATTGGTGATGCTCTTATGTCCTAAATATGTTTAATTGCATGCTGGTAAAGTTCGGTGATGTTTGGAGCATGTTTGAGTGGTCAATTGCATGATTTGGTATGCTTGTTTGCTGATTTTCGTGCAGGCGTTTCGGAACAGGGGTGTACCGTTTCGGAACGGGTGCCTTGCATGAACCCAGGCGTCCGAAACGGTATGCACCGTTTCGAAACGGTTTAGCCTCTGCCGAGGCCATGTTCCGGAACCCGTTTCGGAACGGCCCGTGTTTCGGAACAGGGCTAGCCTGTTTCGGAACGGTCGACCGTTAGGGGGCTGACATGGTAGTTATATGTTTTGAAATGTTTGCATTTTGGTCCTGAATCTTGTATGATCAATTGCATGAGCTGTGGATGTCCTTTTGAGCTGAAATTTCACAGAGAAGCATGAAACCTGACTAATTTCAAGATGGTAACTTTAATTTGGGTTAAGTCCCTTAATTTATCAGAATTTACAATTTGGTCCCTAAAGTTGTAATTTGTTCAATTGGGTCCCTGTTTGTTCTCTGATGTTTGTGATCTTTTAATATGTTGTTTGTATGATCACACTTAGGGTTAATGTGCATCTAGACAAGATTAAAAAGAAAAAAAAAGGGTCGTTAATCAAGGTTGACTTTCAGGTTGACTTTGGTTTTCCCCGTGTAATCTTCGTAGTTCGGGTCAACCGTCTAGACCGGGCTACGGGGGTTACATTTGGTGGTATCAGAGCTGTGTTTTCGAGTAATTGGGAATGTGAGTATGCATGATTGAAGCATGGTTTGGTATGTATGCTTGTTGAGTGAAAGCATGTTCAGTGTTGTGATGTGGTGATGTGTATGTGATGCATGTTGTGATGATGCATGATGAGGGTACCCATTGCCAAACAAAAGCTAAAGAGATAATGTTGTTTTTGAAGGAAATTGAGCTTGAATACTTGGAATTTGCTTACCTTGCTGGTCCTGACTTGTTTTGTTTTTGTATTGTTATGCATGGTAATAGTATGGCACCACGTAGAGAGTTAAGGAGTAGCGCGAGAGCTACGACCCCAGAAGGGAATGTGAATGATGAGCACACTGGTAGTGCTGTGTTACCTCCTCCTCCACCTGGTGGTGGTGGTGCGGAGAGGGAAAGAGCTGGAGCTGAGGCAGCTGGTGCTGGAGCTGCAGGGCCTGAGGTTGGTCAGGGGCAAGCGATGCCTGACATGTCTGTGCTGGTACAAGCTATTGCGGGTGCGTTTCGAGCAGCAGTAGCTGGAGCTCAAGGAGCTGGGCATCAAGGAGATGCTGGTGCTAGACTACCCTTGGAACGTTTGCGCAGTCTTGGTGGGACTGAGTTTAGGGGTATGTCAGCTGAGAGGTCAGAAGCGTGGTTGGAGAGTACCAAGCATGTCTTGGGACAAATGAGTTGCACTGATGTGCAGAAGCTGGGATGTGTGGTGTCACTGCTGCAAGGTGATGCTTATACGTGGTGGACGACCACAATCTCTGGGATGGCTGATGCTGATGTTACATGGACGTTCTTTCAGCATGCGTTCAAAAGGAGATATCTGGGAGTTAGATATCTGGATGAAAAGAAGCGTGAATTCATGTCTCTGACCCAAGGGAGCATGAGTGTGGCTGAGTATGAGGTACAATTCGTACGTCTTAGCCAGTATGCACCTGAGTTGGTACCTGATGAGCGCGAGAGGTGCGAAAGGTTCCGTTATGGTTTGGTGACGGAGGTTAAGACCTATATGTTGGCAGCTGAGTACAATGATTTCGATGTGCTGGTTAGTCGGTCCAAAGACATCGAGATGAACCTGAGTTTGTCTGCTAAAGGTGCTGGAGCTAGTTCTGGGAAGAGAGTTGCTGAGTATAGTTCCGGTGGTCGGAACAAGAGAGGGCGTGATCAGAGGTTCCAGTCCTCGTCTAAGAGAGGTGGAGGTGCACCTGCTAGGGGTGGCAATGCTAGAGCTGACCCTAGTGCTTGTTGGATTTGTGGTTCCCGTGGTCACTTGAAGCGTGACTGTCCTCGTGCTGGGAGGGAGGTGCAAGCTCCTGTGATAGCAGCTGGTTATGAGTGCTGGAACTGTGGTTCAGCTGATCATTTGAGACGTGATTGTCCGAGGATGGCTGGTGGTCAAGAGCGTGCTCCTGTTGTTGCAGCACCGCAGAGAGGTCGTGGGCGCGGCCGTGGTAATTTTCAGAGGCGAGAGGAAGGTGGGCGTGGAGTAGCTCATGTGGTAGCTATTCAACCTGAGGGTGGAGGCCAAGCGAGGGTGTATGCTCAGCGCGAGGGAAGGAATGATGCTGATGTGATTGCAGGTACCTTTACTTTGCAATCCTTGTCATTGCTTTCTTTGATTGATTCTGGATCTACGCATTCATACATTCTTCGTGAGCATGCTGAGTTGCTTGGTTTGCCTGTTGAGTCTTTGGATGTTGGTGTTAGAGTCACTAGTTCTTTTGGTGAAACTGTTGTGACTCGTAAGCTTTATAGAAGGTGTCCTTTGGTTGTTCAAGAGCATGTCTTTCTTGTTGATCTTATGGAGTTGCCCTTTTATGGTTTTGATGTGATCCTTGGTATGGATTGGCTTGCTGAGCATCGTGCTGTTGTGGATTGCGAGAATAAGCGGGTTTCGCTTAAGCTTGCGGATGATTATGAAGTGGTGGTGGTTGGTGAGAATGCGAAGTTTCTTGCCAATGTTGTTTCTACCTTGGAGGCGAGCAGGATGCTGAGGCAAGGTTGTGAAGCTTTTCTAGCTTTTGTGATGAATCCTAGTTCGAAGGAGCTGAGGGTGCAAGATATCAGGGTTGTGAAGGAGTTTCCTGATGTTTTTCCTGAGGAGTTGCCTGGTTTACCTCCTAATCGCGAGGTGGAGTTTGGTATTGAGCTGTATGAGAATACCACTCCTGTGTCCATTACTCCCTATAGAATGGCACCTAAGGAGCTGAAGGAGCTGAAGACGCAGTTGCAAGAGTTGCTTGATCGTGGTTTCATCCGGCCGAGTGTTTCGCCTTGGGGTGCTCCTGTCTTGTTTGTGAAGAAGAAAGATGGCACGATGAGGATGTGCATTGATTACCGTCAGCTGAACAAGTTGACTATCAAGAATCGGTATCCTTTGCCGAGGATTGATGATCTCTTTGATCAATTTCGGGGAGCTGCTGTGTTCTCTAAGATTGACTTGAGGTCAGGGTATTATCAATTGAAGGTGAAGGATGTGGATGTGCCTAAGACAGCTTTCAGGACAAGGTATGGGCATTATGAGTTCCTTGTGATGCCGTTTGGTTTGACAAATGCTCCTGCTGCTTTCATGGACATGATGAATCGTGTTTTTCATGAATACCTGGACAAGTTTGTCGTGGTGTTCATTGATGATATCCTTGTGTACTCGCGTACTGAGGAGGAGCATGAAGAGCATTTGAGGATTGTGCTGCAAGCTTTGTTGGAGAATCAGCTTTATGCTAAGCTGAGCAAGTGTGAGTTCTGGCTTAGAGAGGTTGTTTTTCTTGGACATGTGGTCTCAGCTGAGGGGATTCGTGTTGATCCTCAGAAGATTGAAGCAGTGATGAATTGGAAAGTTCCTAAGTCTGTTCAGGAGGTTCGTAGTTTCCTTGGTTTGGCAGGATACTACCGAAGGTTTGTGGATGGTTTTTCCAAGATTGCTGCTCCTTTGACGAAGTTGCTACAGAAAGATGTTAGGTATGAGTGGACAGAAGCGCGGCAGCAAGCTTTTGAGAAGCTGAAGATGGCTTTGACGCAAGCTCCTATCTTGATTCAGCCTGAATCAGGGAAAGAGTTTGTAGTCTACAGTGATGCATCCTATGTTGGTTTGGGGTGTGTGCTGATGCAAGAGGGTAAGGTTGTGGCTTATGCGTCGCGGCAGTTAAAGGTGCATGAGCGCAATTATCCTACGCATGATATTGAGCTGGCTGCAGTGGTTTTTGCTCTGAAGATCTGGAGGCATTATCTGTATGGTGAGAAGTGTACTGTGTACACGGATCACAAGAGTTTGAGGTATCTGATGTCTCAGAAGGAGTTGAATCTCAGGCAGCGACGTTGGTTGGAGTTGCTCAAGGATTATGATCTGACGATAGAGTATCATCCTGGAAAGGCTAATGTTGTTGTGGATGCCTTGAGTAGAAAGGTAGCTGTTGAGCTGAGAGCTATGTTTGCTAGCTTGAGTATATCGCAGGATGGTGGTCTTGTTGCTGAGTTGCAAGTGAAACCATCGTTGGTTCAGTTGATCAAGGATAAGCAGTTGATGGATGATTCCTTGGTGTCTCATGTTCAGGATATCGCAGAGGGTAGACCTTCGGATTTCTGCTTTAATGAGGATGGAGTGTTGTGTTTTGGTAATCGGATAGTAGTGCCTGCTGATGCTGAGTTGAGGCATGCTATTCTAGCTGAAGGTCATAGTAGTCCTTTTGCTATGCATCCTGGTAGTACAAAGATGTATCGCGATCTGCGTGATGAGTACTATTGGGTGGGCTTGAAGAAGGATGTGGCAGAGTTCGTGAGCAAGTGTTTGGTGTGTCAGCGCGTTAAGGCTGAACATCAGGTTCCTTCTGGTTTGTTGCAACCGTTGAAAATCCCTGAATGGAAGTGGGAGAGGGTTACCATGGATTTTGTATCTGGTTTGCCTTTGTCTCCGTCAAAGAAGAATTCTGTTTGGGTGATTGTGGATCGTCTGACGAAGTGTGCACATTTCTTGCCTGTGCATACTACGTTTTCTTTGGATAAGCTGGCAGAGCTGTACATTGCAGAGGTTGTGAGGTTGCATGGTGTGCCTAAGTCGATCGTGTCGGATAGGGATCCGAGGTTCACATTGCGTTTTTGGCAGTGTTTGCATCAAGCTCTGGGTACAAGGTTGCATTTCAGTACATCCTATCATCCTCAGTCGGATGGCCAGTCTGAGCGTGTTATTCAAATTTTGGAGGATATGTTGAGATGCTGCGTGATAGAGTTCCAAGGTTCTTAGGAGAAGCATCTGCCTTTGGTTGAGTTCGCTTACAACAACAGTTATCAGGCGAGTATACAGATGGCACCTTATGAGGCTCTGTATGGGAGGAAGTGTAGGACTCCTCTGTGTTGGGCTGAAACTGGTCAAAAGTTGGTTTCGATGCCTGCTTTGTTGAAAGGTACCACCGAGAAGGTGAAGCTCATATGTGAGAGGTTGAAGGCTGCTTCTGATCGGCAGAAGTCTTACGCGGATTTGAAGCGTAAGGAGATAGAGTTTGCGGTGGGTGATCGCGTGTTTTTGAAGGTTTCGCCTTGGAAGAAGGTGATGAGGTTTGGGCGGAAGGGTAAGCTGAGCCCTAGATACATTGGACCGTATGAGGTTGTTGAGCGTGTGGGTCCTGTTGCGTATCGGTTGAGGTTACCTCAGGAGTTGGAGAAGATTCATGATGTGTTCCATGTTTCTATGCTCCGGAGGTATAGATCTGATCCTTCGCATGTGTTGCCTGTGGAGGAAGTGGAATTGAATCCGGATTTGACCTATGATGAGGAACCGGTGAAGGTTCTGGATTCAGATAGCAAGGTTCTTCGTGGCAAGACCATTGAGTTGGTGAAGGTGCTGTGGAAGCATCGCGGTGTTGAGGAAGCCACGTGGGAACGGAAGGAAGATATGCTGAAGCAGTTTCCTTATCTCTTTCCTTCAGGTAAATTTCGAGGACGAAATTTCTTAAGGGGGGGAGAGTTGTAACGCCCCGGTTTTGGGCTTGGAAGTCTTGGGCGTTGACCGGTTGGTCAAAGTGCTGTTCGAATCGTAAGAGGTTAAATTAGGAAAGCCTAGTTCGGGTTGCATAAAAATTATGGAAAAATGTTCTAAAATCATCTTTTAATATAATTAAGTGAACTGTGAAATCAATTTTGGAAAATGAGTTTCGGAAGTGTGACATTTTGGCTAGTGACCAAAATGTAATTTTTGAAAGTTTGGTGGCTATTTTATAAAGGGTTGAAACTTTGAATCTTTAAGGAGCTATTTATCCAAAGAGAGTTTCTCCAGATTTTTCTAAGATATTTTAACTCATAACTCTGATTTTAAAAGAATCAAAAGGAGGGAAATCCAATTTTAGCTATTTTCTCATTTAACCACCTATTTTCTCTCTATCTTTTTCTCTCAACCCAAACACTCATTTTCCAGAGATCTTGTTCTGATTTTCTCACCTAAAATCATTCTTTCAACTCTCATTTGATTGCAAATCATTGTGTCTTCAAATCCTCTTCAATTGCTTCAAGTTTCATCAAGCTTTTCTATTCCAAAAAGGAGGAGAAACTCAAGTTTGGAGGTAAGAACGTCCTTCTCCTCTGAACTTCAAGTTCTTTAATGAAATTCCTAAAGTTTTCAATCCTAATTTGATAATTGATTAAAGGTTTTAAGGTTGATTTTTGGATCTTGGCTAATTATGCAAGATCTTGATGATTTCACTTGATTTTCGTTTGATCTGTTAAATCAGTGTTTTGAGAAGTGTTTTTGATGTTAAATGATCATTAAATTGATGTGGAAATGAATCTTGATTGATGCAAACCCGGATAGGTTGGATTTCCTAAGTTTAGCTTGTGTTTTAAGGTAGCTTTCGTGGTGATCTTGGTGATCTGGTGTTGCTGGAGGTATAAGGATGGTTGTAGGTTGTTTTTAGATGTGTTATGATGTTAATGGAAGTGAAGTTTTGCTGGTTTGTGGCTGGGCTTTGTTTAGAAGTGTTTCGGATGCATTTTCGGTTGTGTTTGGTGGCCGAAAATGGAGGTTTAGTGAGAGCAGCGAGTTTAGATGCTTTCATGGAAGCAATTAATGCATGATGATGCATTAATCCTCTGCTTTAATGTGTTGAAACAGGGGAGGCATCCTAGGATCCAAGATTTGTTGATCCGGAGGCTTGTTTTGGTGCTTTGGCTTGAAGCGAAGTGGAAATCGGTGAGTGAAAATGGATTCTCAACTTTTAAACCAAAGGTTGAAGGTTTTGGGAGCTTAGTTTAAGTCTAAACAACTTTGCTAAGCTCAAGTGTAAGTTTTCGGATTACTCTCTTAAAGTGGTGGCCATGTTTTGATGAAATGTGAAATGATGACTTTGCATGATTTACTACTGTTTTGGAAAGCATGTTTTAGCATGTTAATTGCTGATGTTTTAGCATGATTTATGCTGATGATTTAAGCCATGTGTTGAAGGTGTCTCTAGGTAAGAGTGCCTTGTTTTTATGCATTGTTAAATGATGATTTAATGCTTTGAAATGCATGATGAAATGGCTTGATTTAAATGCTTTAAAACAGTGGATTATATGATGTATAAAGTGTGTATTGGCAAGTGATGGTTTGTAAAAGTGAAGGTCACTAAGGTGGTTAAAAGTCCTTGAGTGAGCCTTGTTATCTAAGATCATCAAGGTGGTTAAAAGTCCTTGGATGAATCTTGTTGCGGACTCTAAGGTGGTTAAAAGTCCTTAGGTGCTCCTTTCCATGGTGGTTAAAAGTCTATGGGGCCAAGGTGTTTAAAAGTCCTTGGGGTAATTCAAGCTACGGACACAAAGGTGGTTAAAAGTCCTTGTGTGGTCCATTCATGGTGTTTAAAAGTCCATGGCCAAGGTGTTTAAAAGTCCTTGGGGTCCAAGGTGTTTTTAAAGTCCTTGGGAAAAGTTGTTGAACTTGATTTCTAAATGAAATGTATCACTTGAGCCAATATGACATGTATAGTACATGAGATGCATGAGATGCATGATTTAATGTTTATGTTGAAGCATGAGATGCTTGTTTAAATGAAATGTGGAAGCATGATATTGCTTGATTTAAAGTATGCTTTGAGCATGTGAAAAGGTTGTTTTCAAGCATGATTTATAATGGTTTTAAATGCATTATTGAATGGTTTTTAAAGAGCACTCCTCACTAAGCTTTGGCTTACGCTCTCTCGTTTTCTTAATTCAATAATGCAGAGCATTAGAGTGCATTGAGGGCAGCAAGAGGAGGCAAGCAAACAAGTACAAGTAAAGCTCAATGTATGAAGGTTTTATAAGTGTTTTAGCTTTTGTATGTTTTGGCAATGGGGGACCAATGTATTTGTTTTGGGAGGTGTTTATGACTCCCTAAGTATGTTGAATGTGGTTGTTGTTGCTGGTTTTTGGATTGAACCATATATGCTTGTTTTGCAAGTTGATGCTTGAGTAGATAGCTTGTGTTGGAAGCATGACCTTAAATTTGGGGCTTTTTGCATGAGAAGTTATTTTGCTGAATTGGTGATGCTCTTATGTCCTAAATATGTTTAATTGCATGCTGGTAAAGTTCGGTGATGTTTGGAGCATGTTTGAGTGGTCAATTGCATGATTTGGTATGCTTGTTTGCTGATTTTCATGCAGGCGTTTCGGAACAGGGGTGTACCGTTTCGGAATGGGTGCCTTGCAAGAACCCAGGCGTCCGAAACGGTATGCACCGTTTCGAAACGGTTTAGCCTCTGCCGAGGCCATGTTCCGGAACCCGTTTCGGAACGGCCCGTGTTTCGGAACAGGGCTAGCCTGTTTCGGAACGGTCGACCGTTAGGGGGCTGACATTGTAGTTATATGTTTTGAAATGTTTGCATTTTGGTCCTGAATCTTGTATGATCAATTGCATGAGCTGTGGATGTCCTTTTGAGCTGAAATTTCACAGAGAAGCATGAAACCTGACTAATTTCAAGATGGTAACTTTAATTTGGGTTAAGTCCCTTAATTTATCAGAATTTACAATTTGGTCCCTAAAGTTGTAATTTGTTCAATTGGGTCCCTGTTTGTTCTCTGATGTTTGTGATCTTTTAATATGTTGTTTGTATGATCACACTTAGGGTTAATGTGCATCTAGACAAGATTAAAAAGAAAAAAAAAGGGTCGTTAATCAAGGTTGACTTTCGGGTTGACTTTGGTTTTCCCCGTGTAATCTTCGTAGTTCGGGTCAACCGTCTAGACCGGGCTACGGGGGTTACAGTCGCGACAACCATGGCGGCATGTAAGCTTTCTAAAATACCTTGGTACGCTGATTTTGTTAATTACATTGTTAGTGGGGTACTACCTCCTGAACTTGATTACCAAGCAATGAAGAGGTTCCAAAATGATGCAAAACATTATTATTGGGACGAACCTCTTCTTTTCAAACACTGTGCAGATCAAATTATCAGGAGATGCGTACCACAGGATGTACAGGAAGCTGTGCTTCACCATTTCCATGCTTCCCCATATGAGGACACTTATGTGGAAACAAAATTGTTGCCAAAGTTCTGCAATCTGGTCTCTAATGGCCCACACTGTTCAAGGATGCACCAGCCTTCTACAAAAGTTGTGACGAATGCCAAAGGACTGGGAACATCTTGAGAAGGCATGAGATGCCATTGTAGAACATTTTAGAGGTCGAAATCTTCGATGTATGGGGAATCGACTTCATGGGACCATTCCCAACATCTTGTGAGAACCTTTACAACATACTAGCAGTGGATTATGTGTCCAAGTGGTTAGAAGCGATCGCCACTCAGAAAAATGACGCCAAAACTGTTCAAAGTTTTATGCACAAAAATATCTTCTCTAGATTTGGCATCCCCAGGGCAATCATTAGTGATGAGGGGAGACACTTCGATAATAGGGTAATTGCTGCTGCCTTGATACAATACGGAGTAAATCACCGCATTGCAACATCATACCACCCCAAACCAATGGGAAGGCCGAGATATCCAACCAAGAAGTAAAGAACATACTTGAGAAGAATGTTAAACTCACTCGAAAGGATTGGTCTCTACATCTCAAAGATGCACACTGGACCTATAAGATAGCGTTCAAAACAACATTGGGGATGTCACCCTATAGACTCATCGGTGGGAAAACATGTCACTTACTTGTTGAGGTAGAACACAAAGCTTACTAGGCTATCATGGTAGTAAATATGGACTGGGATAAGGAAAGACAAAAGAGGCTACTGGACTTGAATGAAATTGATGAAATTCGAGCAATGACCTACAACAATGCCAAGATCTATAAGGACAAAACCAAAAGGTGGCACGACAGGAAGCTGCTGCCACGACTGTTCTGCCCAGGGTAGTAGGTGTTGTTGTTCAATTTTCAATGAAGCATTTCCCAAGCTTTCCCCCATGGTGCTATTACAATCAAATCCTTAAAGGACAGGCACTAGTTCAAAGTCAACAGACAGAGACTAAAGCATTATCAGGGGATTGAAGCCCCAAGGATGGATGAAGTAGTTACTTTAGGAGATGCCCCTCAAGGCATCCCTAATTTAACATAGTTTTTTTTATTTATTAGGAATTAAGATTTACTTATTTTATTTTAGTAACTAAGATTTTATTTCAATTTATTTATTTAATTATTTTTAGGAAATAAAGGAAGCAAGGCGAAAAGAAGGAATGAACTAGCCCACCACATCCACAACAGCCCAAAAAGCCCAACGGACGAGTCTGTCATCAGCTATCACGACAAACGCAGAGAAGACAGCATGTCACGGAGCTGTCGCGATAGACACGAAAACACGTAACAGACGCGTAGCAGACATGGAAATGCGTGACATACCCGTCAGAAACCGCGTAACAGCTGGCCTCGTTGTTCGCGCCTGCCGTTACAGCTCCAATGGGCAAAAAATCATCCTTCTATATAAACCCCCACTCAGTATTCATTTTTCATCTCATTCTTATTCTCTCAACTTGTTTTCTCTGTTTTAGATCTCAAAAATTTTCTTTTCAATTCTCTACAGTTCTTGCAAATGGCTTGCAAACAAACCCGCCGCAGTGATGCCTCCAATTTTGCTGCAGCAATATGCACCCAGGCCATAATGCCATTCCCGACCGCTTCGCCTCCACCGACTCTGCCACGAGATACTACAATTCCTTTCAAAAGAGGGACATGTGAGAGGAACGAGGGTTTATCTACACACAACCCACGAGAGATCTAGGGCTTGAGAACTTCATAGCAAAAAAATCCAAGCCCTCAAATGGCAGCAATTTGCTGCCGAACCCGAGGAGATGAACATCACCCTCGTCAGAGAATTCTATGTTGCCGTCGACAGCAAAGACACCAAGACAGTAACCGTTCGAGGAAAGCAACTCTCCATCGAGCCTTCATACATTAACACACTCTACAAATTGTACGTGAGTAAGAAGGAGGACTCCCACAGAAGGTTCGTGAATAGTCTGTCGCCGACAGACTACGACGCGGTCATGAAAGAGGTCACCGAAGAAGGGACGAAGTGGAACATCAACCCTAAACGCTGATGGACTGTGAAGAGAACCCAGCTGACTCCACAAGGAAAATTATGGAATCACTTTGTCAAGAAGCAAATCATGCCATCCTCCCACAACAGCACCGTCAACAGACCAAGGTTAGCCCTTGTTCATTCCATTTTAAATGAAAGACAAATTAATGTTGGCTGCTACATACGAGATGGAATACTTGAGTGTGCCCTCCGATCGTCGGGTCCCCTCGTCTTCCCATACCTAATCACCACCATCTGTCGAGGCCAAAATGTACTGGAGATTGAGAAAGATTTCAAAGTCCAATGAAAGGGGTGGACGCAGCGGAACATTTACAGCCTAATGGAGTTAAAAGCTGCTACCCCGTTGTCATACTTCAACCCCTTTGCCACGACAGACCAGATGGCAGGCCCCAATTCTCCAGAACCTGCCGTAGCAGAACAACAGTAGACGACAGTAGCACCTCCACCAGACACCTCTGCCTAGATTCTGTCGATGCTAAAAGGAATGGAGGAACGACAACTCGGACGGATGGGCTACATGAGGGATTTCACGGCCGCAACAGTAAACCTTTTTCACAGTGATTTACATTTTACCCATGTGACATTCCCCTCCTTCCCATAACAATTCTTTGCTGCCTTCACACCTACCCATGCTACAAACCCGAAAACCCCCTCTACTGCGTCCACACCTACCTCTGCCACGACATGAGAAGGCGGAAGGCAGTCTGCCACGGCCAGAGGAGAAAAGAGAAAGGACCCCCTCCCTGAAATCGACCCCAAATATTGGGAAGGGATCTCCTCCTCTTCCGTTTGGCAGGATTCTGATTCCGAGCCATCAGTTGCCTGAGACATCTCCAAGGACTACCCTCCGGTGAAGAGGAAGAAGCTCAACGAGACTGTCAAAGGACCCTCCGGCCAAGGTAAATCTGCCAGCAGCAGCTCCGACGACGACACCGAGGCTCTGGACCAGCCTCCACGCATCTCACCGACACGTGTCCAGCCACCTTGGGAAGCAAAGAAGAAGACAACCTCTACCTCCCCCAGCACACTGCAAGCCCTTGCCATGAAAGTCACTACCCGCCGGCAGTTCCAGATCAGCAGCATCAACGACGACAACTCCTCAACTTACGTTTCTTTCTTATATTTTGTTGTTTTTGCTGTTTTATTTATTTTGTGATGTATTTTGCTTTTCTGTTTTTATTTTTCATTATGTCGTGCATTGAGGACAATGATGTATAAATATTAGTTTTGTCTTAACTTGTGTATAAATATTAGTTTTAAGTTTATTTTTGTGTTAAAAAAAACAAAAACAAAATTTTTGCTTAATTCCTTGAACTAAACTTACCTTCCGCGACATACTCTATCGTGACAGCGCCTTCAGGAAGTTTTAGGAATTGTTTAGAGCCTTGCTATATTTCTGAACTGTACAACACCTATTGTGACATATGATGGTAAGACTTTGTTAGTAAACTTAGAATAGGAAGCTTAGCCACTTGAGTTAGAAAACTTTGATTCAGTCGTACTCCTAGAGGTGCCTAACAGTGGCTCTAGGAAACTAAACTAGAGGTGCCTAACACTGGCTCTAGGAAATTAAACTAGAGGTGCCCAAAAATCGGCTCTAGTAAAAAATTGAAACAACTTTAGTAGAAAACTAGAGGTGCCCCAAAAAAATTACTCTAGTTAAAAGAATTATTTTCGAAGTAAAACTCAAGGAAGTTAAGTAACTATTCTAGTTGCTAAAAAGACTAAGCTCATATTTGGTCACAAAACCCGCACACACGGCACAAGAACTATACCATGGTTCTGAATAATTCCAAAACACCCGACAAGGTGTTGCTCTGGATATGGAATGTGTGGTAGGTAATGAAAAGTTCACTGAATTAAGCGAAACCAAAAATTTTTATTTTTAGTTAGGACATATTTGCTTGAGGGTAAGCAAGAACTTGAGTTTGGGGGTGTGTTGAGTGTATAAAAGTTCTATATTTTACCCCTCATTTACCCATATTTCTGTTGCATTCAAGCATATTTCATTTCATTTAGGATAGATTTCTGCATATACATCACAAGTAGATAAAATAGCACAGTTGCTACTGATTTTGGCCACTTTTGCAGGTATCTGTTGTGGCAGACTCAGGGCAGCAAGAGAGCAGAGCTGGATCACAGGACTGGAGTGGAGGAGAAAAGGCTGTCGTGGCCACTGTCGTGGCAGCCATGACGACAAAAGGGTGAAGTGGAGCTCGACAGCTAGAGGAATTCAAGTCGGTCTGTTGTGGACCACTCCTATATTTTTCTAAATCCTGAGGCAGAATGAAGGCCAAGCCCAAAGTTCAAGGAAGAAACCCAAAGGAAGAAAAGAGGATGAATTAAAGCCATCTACTCAGAAGATTTAATCTTTAATAGAGTTGTACTTTAGTTTTAACTTGTATTCTTGCCATATTAGAAAACTTGGACCCAAGGCCTATATAAGGGCATGTAATTTGACCTAGGGAAGGATTTCTCATTCCTAGCCATCTTCCCCAAAACCCTTATCGTTTTCCCCCTTCTCATCATGTTCTAAATTTCCCCTAGGGCTAAGGATTGATTCTGTAAAGTAGTTGCAATGATTCTACAGTTTAGGAATTTTCTATTCAAAGAAATAAAACTTCATGTTTATTTATTCTGGTTTTCATATCTCGCAAGAGTATCGGGAGAGCATTGTGAGGTTATCTATTTGTTTGATAACGGGAGGGTCAAGCATACAAACAAAATAAATACGTGTTTTCCAGTTTATGGTTAAACCATGTTGGCTTAGGGATAAGTACGAGGTTAAGTTGCTAAGGAAGAATTCAACAACATTGGTGTTCACCCTTCGATTCACGTCGGGAGGTATCATCCAAGAAGTTTCCATCAACAGAACTTGGGCCTAGGAATAGGACAAGTCACATAAGGGATTCTTGCCAAGCTTAAAGTACGGAGTTGTGTGATCGCTGCCGCGATAACAACAGGTGCTGCCACGACAGGGACGACAACAGAACATAAGTTTATATTCAGTGAAAAGCCTGCACTATTGAGCAAATGAACACCAGCCTATTTCTTAAACCCGATTCTTTTATCTTTTATATTACTTGATTCCCAATAGCACTTTACGATCAATCTAAAATCTTTCTCTCTCTCGTGCAACAATTCTAGGATAAAGCTATTTCCAGTCCCTGTGGAGATGATATCCGATACTCCAAGTATCACTTTACTTCTTGCGTCGTGTACACATGCACTATTTGCGATAGGACTTTTGACACGCAACAACGACGAAAACCAACTTTGATTCAATTCACGAAAATACGATAACTAGGATTAAAGACCATTTTGCAAATTTTCTAAAATTATAATCCAACTTCACAATTGACCTTATTAATCTTTAATTATGTCCATTTGAAACATTCATGTGGGATTTTGTCTCAAACTAAGCTCATTTGTATCATCAATTAAGCATTGCCAATATTTAGGGACCAAAATGTAAAACTATTTAAATATAAAGACTTGCTTAAAATTAGATTCATCAATCCTCAATTAATCAGGTTCCAGGCATACATATCAAATTCTAGCTTAAACTGATCATCCAAACTCATCCAATTGCATACATAACAACCAAGGACAAAAATATAACTTTAAAAACTATTTTTCAACACTACAGATGACTCCCCGCGATAAGTTTCAAAACACTCCCTTAATGCTTTCGAAATCTGGGCTCCAGTAGAAAAATTTGGCCTAATGATTTCGAAACCCGAGGCTTGGTTTTGAAACTTGCCTGGAGCAAAATTCCTCCTCATTTCGAAACCTGCACCTAGTTTCAAAACATGTCTCCAGATTCACAAAATTTGCTCATTCAGAATAGTATGATACCTTACTAAACACATTTGAAATAATCTCAAACACCATTTAAGACTGAAGCATCAATGTCACAGCAGGCATACAACGTCATATCAACCAACGACCACCTCAATATAAAAGCGTAAGCATTGCGACCACAACGAAAAACCTATAGGCGTGATTTTTACCCAACATGCTTGTAATTCTCAACATCCCCTAAATAAAGAATAATCCAAACATCAAAGGCCATTTACAAGTCTTATAAACCACCATAATCTCGTATCTAACCGAGAAGTTCAAAAGACATACTCCCAAACCATTATTAAACCCATATTGCCCTTATTACGTATTAGTCTGATTACAAAAATCATACTTGAGCAAATACACTTCTTGGAACTCTTTCTGTTCCCTCCCCGCTTCCATTGGAAAGCTATTTCCCTATATTGTTGAAAAAGGATAGCGTAAGCATAAATGCCTAGTGAGGGTCGCTCAAATAAAACAATCAACAATGCATTTAAAAACCATTTGTTTAAAATCATTCTTCTAACATCATGCTCAAATCATCTCATGATTTACTTCTCTTCCAAAACAAGTTTGATAAATCGTCTCTAAAACATGTATCATGAATCTCATGCATTTACCTCAATGCAAAACCGCGATATAAGCCTTTTATGCTTACTTATCAAGTAGCAAATCTTAAAGAGAAGTATCATGTATAAACACATTATGCAAAATCTATTTACAAACCATGATATATTAAATCTCATATATTGGCATTAAAGGTGACCTTTGAAAACCATTTGTAAACCATACACCACTTTGTTTTTGAATCATGCTTAACTACCAAATCATTTCTTCATTTATAAATCATGCTAAACTACCCAAGCATTTTCTTATTTACAAATCATGCTTAACTACCCAAGAATTTCTTCATTTGTTTTCTAAAATAAATCATGCATAATTACCACATGCATCAAAACCATTTATAAATCTCGTTAATCTCAAATATTCTCATATATTTTCAATTAACATGACCCGGATGGAACTACCCCCATCCTTGGTTAGCACTTCCCCTATCCATACATGTTCGGATACACGAATTCCCTCGATGGAATTACCCCCATCAAGTCTTATGGTTGAACTACCCCCAACACATTCTCACTTCAGCCGGTAATAGAATCTACCCATGTCCCGTATGTGATAGCACTACCCCTATAACACCCCTAAACCAGTATAGAAGATATACCAAATTAAGGAGTGTTACCAAACAATCTTACATACATTCTTGACAAACTTAATGTAAACAAGTACTCATGCTTTCAAAAAGGGAGGGTAAATTAAAAACATTGATCATATACAAACATATATCTACAAAACTTCGATTATATATATCATTCACTAACACTTAATGTGTCTCTATCTTCTATGATTTCTTTTGTGGAATACAATGGAGATATAATATACTTACTAATACAAGCAATTCTCTCTTTTTTCGTGCATAATTGAACATAACTCAATTAATGGTTTGCGTAGCTCAAGTCATTTAAATCATGTCGATCTAGGATTGAGATCATTCAAGATAGCTATAAACCATGGTTTAATATTCTTCAGACTTTCATACAATACCATTTAATATTCATAACTTATCAGCCAATAAATTACCAACTAAGTTTCACATATAACTACCAAACAGGTATTCATAGGACTAGCATTCAAAGTTTATATATAACATAGATTCACTCGGAGCAATCATTGACATCCAATCATTTGTTTCTTTCAACTACTAGACAATTCGTTCAAACTACACTTCATTTATTTAGACAATTCATTCATGTATATCAAAGTGTAGCATACAAACCATTAAGGTGATCTATTAACTTAAACAAACCAAGCCTTTAGGAGAATATAATAGTCTCATTCAAACCATAACTCTTTTCTATTTATTAATCTTTGACCTTAGCGATTAGCTCACCAAAACACTTAACTCAGTTTTTTTGTTACTCAAACTCCAACAAGGTTTGATAATCCTTTTTATAAGACTGTATCTTATCCCCAAAGCTCAAACCACTCGATATTAATCAAAATATTCACATAATCATGTTATGAACAAATTCATAGGCATGCTATCAATTAATCTAAGTTTCCATTAAACCTATTATTCAAACTATGCTATGTGTCAGAGTCAAACATATGAAAACAAATTCATCCAAACCTACATACGACATAACACAAGTATTATAGCCACATTAATTACATGTAGATCATCAAACTATTATATATATATATATATATATATATATATATATATATATATATCTTAACTAGATAACTTAAAATGCAAGCAACCATAAACGACTAAAGGCCCTTTATAGAACTTTGAATAACTATTGAGCTTATACACATATAAGACAAAATGGATTATATATGCGTAATGCGACTAAATAACAATGTCCAACCATCAACGAGTCTAAAATTGGCAATTCGAATTATACTTAGTTCCTTGTGATCATTTCCAAGCTCGAAGAAGTCATAGACACCTTATCCTGAAACATATGGAAAGAATAGGGTAAGTCTAAGCTTTGTGCGGTAGCTGAGACAACTAAATTATATGAAACAAAATTTCTATATTAGAGTTATATTCTTCCTCAACTCATTGAGTCTAAGAAAACAACAAGCTTGATCAATCACAACTCATTACCTAATGAGTTCGAGAATAACATTTATTACAAAGCATACCAAATCACACAAATAACACATTCATCCAAAGTAAGTCCTTTAAGGACTCCTAAACCCAACACAAATAACACATGATTGTTTTTCATATAAGTTAGCAACGTAGCATTTTGAGGACATTATTACTTGTCTCACAAGTTATCAACCTTAGCATATCAACACACAAGTGACTTATCACATACGATGACAAGCAAACCAGATCCCTTTCATGATATACTCATATATGTTCATAGCATCCCAATACATGTTTGTTTATGTGCCTAATAGACTTAATTCATGTACTTTCACACACACACACACACACACACACACACACATATATATATATATATATATATATATATATATATATATAAACTTAAAACAATTCACCAATTGCTCATACTTATGAAAACAATCCATTTACTTTCATGTTTATACAAAACCGTCTATTTAAAACATGAATACACACAAACATATCAAAACAATCCATGGCTTATCATTTGTAGACAAAACAGTTCACTTATCATGTATGCTCAATTAAACATTTCAAAATAGCCCATTTAACATAACGTTTAAAATCAAGTAACATATCATGGACATATTTATTTAGCATAGAAGTTACCAAAGCACATTCTCAAAGATATGTATTACTTATCATTCGAGATTTCTTTCACTACAAACATAGATTTATGAGGATCAATTTTAATCAAGTTAAAGATATCCTAGATAAACTAGTAAAATCCAATCAAACATCACACATGAAAAAGTTACTTCAATAGAAACCATTCAAATAGCATCATCAAAACATGTATATTCAACTTGCTCAAGAATTCACCCACCAATTCATTATCATGTAAAATTTCAATTAAAACATATTCTCAAAATAAGAATCATCCAAGGTCCCTTATGCATACATTTCCTCATAATCAAGTTACCAACTTCTTTCATATTTTAATTTAAACATTCTTCCTTGATTAACAACATAGCCTTGAGAATCGAATCTACAGTCTAGGTACACAAATCCCAAACCAATTGTCACCCATAAATAGATGGTACTTGCAGTACCATTCAATCCCTCCAATTGTCGACAAATAAGGACCATGGTCCTAGATCGTAGTCCACCCCAACACTGAGCTCTATGGACTTTATGGCATCCCAACTATACCTAAGAGCGACTCGAGGCCAAGGCTTTAACATTTTATCATCTTCTTTTAACAGAAGGTGAGCATTGCTCCTTATCATAGTATCATATCAATGTCTGAAAACCCCCCATTTTATTATGTTCATATACATATTCACCTCATGTGAATTTCATTACCCCTTTTCTTTTGGGTATACATGCATATTCAGCTCATGTGAATTTCATTACTTTAATATCTCTTGATCAAGTAGCATCTTGGCTAAGTTCATATTTGATAGTTATTTTACATATATTTCACTTAGACATTAAGTTATCCAGCACCCAAGAATTCAGCATGATCAAGAATTATACTTCATTTCACTACGCACATTTTCTTCCACGATTGGCTTTCGAATCTAACAAGTTACCATAGCATATCAAACATATTTAACCAATATCAAAGCATCAAGTACACAAACTTATTTTCTTTTACTTCAAGATTGATCATAGAATTCAACCACATATAATGGTTTCAACCAAATTTCATGCCAAACGGTACTTTACATTAAAGTACTTATCTTGTATCCACGCTTGCTCATTTTATTTAATGTTCTTATCTAAGTAAAACAACTCATAACTCATATGGATACATATTCAAATATTGAAACAATTTAACAAAGATCATATTCAAGCAAAAAAACTTCGTTTTCATGTTTAAACAGACTCAAGTATCAAAATTGTCCATACTTTTTCTATATGTTTAAAACAGCCTTATAACACATATATATACATTTATCTACACACGTTTAAACATCTAACAAATGTCTCACATATACGAATAGAGCATTAGCATGACCACCAACTATTTAACTGATTCGAACAACAATAGCATGTCAACGACTAAACTTAGACATCATAAGTACAATCTAAACATGACAATTCTCCCGAACACATAATTGGGAACAAAGTTTACAAATCCAAATCTATATAGACCGCCATGATTACTTTTTAACATATAGTCTTTATTACTTCTAACAATAACCAAATCAATTAATAAATTAAACCCTAAGGCTTTTCTAAGTCAATTAGACAACAACCATTAGAGACCTATTAATTTAGCATTTCCGCCTTAAGCTAGGTACTTATTTCCAGAAGTTGGTAGCATACACTACCTTCAAAGAATTGCTTCTACAGAATAGAATACATATCGAAATTTAATTTTCTTTACGCCGTTAAAAACATGATTCGAATATGGTTCTAAAGATATAAGTCACATAATTTCATGAAATCCACAAACAATATGAAAATTCCTAAAAGTTCAGAAACAGAGACTGTCTAAAGCAGAATATGCTTTTAGAATTTCTGCACTACCTTTACTTAAAAATTCATATCTTATGACTTAGAACTCGAAATCTACCACCGTTTGTTGTAAACAAAACTATACTCACACATGATAATACAAATATAAAACTCATCCTCTAAATCAACATTTTAAATTTTCTAGGAATTTCTAAACATAATGCCAGAACTGTGTCCCCTAGGCAGATTGGATTTGTTTATAGCTAACTTAAGTGTTTCAAACCTAACCAATTCAACCCACAATTCATTCTCAATTCAATCATCAACATATTTAAATTCCAGCATGCTTTCATTCATTTACATACTCAAAATCTCTACAATTCAAGTATAATTTCTACTTATACATGAAGGAAAAAGAAAAATGATTACCTTCCTAGCAAATCCTTTCGATCAAGGCTTGAAATTTAGTTGGGAAAAACTATTTCTAAACTGTCTCACACTACCTCCCACTTTCGGTTATGGAGAAAGAAAGGGAAGGAGGAAGATGATGAATAATTCCTCATCTTCTATAAATTTTTCCTTAGCTGGCTCATTCTCACAACACCTCACTTGCTCATAATTTGACAAGTGTTTAAGTCCCCTAATTAAAAGAAATTTTACTTACAAACTCCAAATCCTATCTTGCATTCTTTTGAGTCCCTTAAATACGAATCTTTACTTGTTTATGTTTCCAATCTAGTCGTAAACAACTAATTGATTATTCTAAAAATGTTTCAATCTATTGAGTCATATTCACATTAATATCAAAATTTCTATGTCATATTTTGGGGTATTACAACCCCTATCACTTCACAATAGAACTACCCTATTGTGTAATCGAAGAATTTTCTCACGATCGATTTTATATTTTACGTGCACTTTAATCCTATGGTCGAGCAATCTTATCTGATAGCATTTAAACCATTTGTCACTTGTCAATATATTCATTTATAACAAGATACCTCACTATTTTTTATGCATCATTCAAACCAATTACCATCAAAGCATCTCAAATACGTCAACTCATGTATTTAGGCATTTTCTCAAACATGTTGAATACTATTTTCTAAACATGTGTGTTATCAAAATCTAAACATATGCAACATTTCCCATTCTAAAACATGCATATAATAGTAGGTAAAACAAATCTATCTTCAAAGCATGAGCATGAATTTAGTAAAATAATAGAAACCGAAATAGAGACCGAGACCGAAATCCTCCATACTTATTTTTGAGTTTAGATTAGTGTTTCAAGCTCAATATAAACCCCAAATAGTATTCTCAAACCTTTGAAATGCTTTTAAAACCATTTATATTTACAAAAATGCTTCGCTTGCTTTGCATAAGCCATCTCAAGAATCCAATGCTATCGAAACTTCTTCTAACGATTTCGGACCCACCTCCCCTATTTTTTCCACAATATAACAAAGGATTAATGAACTTCTATGCATATAAAATCCCAGAAACACAACTCCTCAACTTCTTCTAACATAAATCCAACAATTGCCTCTAAAAACAACCGAAAATATCGCCAAAACTCATCCAAACATCTACTAGCCTTTACCCAACGAGCTAAACATCTAATCCTCATCATTTTACATCTAAAATCATCCGCCAAACAACCTTATAACACCGACATTCAGTTAACAACAAAAACAGCCCAAAACTCAACTATTTCCAACCTAAAAATCTAGCAATTCACCTAGTATTGGGATTCCATTGATAAAAAACAACCAGCAACATTATTATACATCAATATCATGATTAAAATCAATCTAAAACCCATCAATATCAATAAAATTTAATTCTCAACTAATCTCATCAATTAAACCGCCATTAATGCTCAATTTAATCAAGATATCAACATTTATTAATCAAATCAAGTTAGAAAACAAAACAAAAGAGTTACGAACTTGAGAATTTCAATAAAGAACCTTTGATTAGAGGAGAATTACGAAGATCACCTCTAATAAGTTATTTTCCCCTAAATTGACATAATTTGATTGAAAGCTTCAAGAAATCCAACGAGATTTGTTTAACGACTCGACTAGCAACATACAAACTCTCATACAACACTAGGCAGCCATGAACGAGCATACAGAACGATTTAAACAAACAAGAGAACATCACTCACCAAGATAGGAATACATTTAAGAAACATGCATTCAAGCATACATAAAGGGTCTATTTAGCCAAATGATACATACTTCCAAGGCAAACACTTAAACATTCAAGAGGCAAGGTTACGTGCTTTCAAAACATCACACAACTACCCCCAACAACATGGTTTACAATGCAATTCAAAACATAAGCATGCTTCAACATTTAAAACCAACATAATGAGTCCATCAACGCTCCTACAAAACACGTAGCATTCCTATTGCTAAACTACCACATTATTAACTAAACCATACTTGAATAACTACTATAAGCTTGTATGCCCCTTTCCTTTCTCCTTGCTAACTACATCTAATGATTTGCATTGTCAAAAACGAGAGCGTAAGCTAGAAGCTTAGTGAGGCTGCTCTAAAACAAAAACAACGACAATGCAGGGTTCAAGCATATCATCCTTAAGACAATTTACAAGCATAAATATGCACCAATATAGCAACATAGCTAACATCACGAGAATGCATGAACATGGCATCTTACCTCATGTTATGCTTAACAAGATATAAGAATTTTCTTAACAACAACCACAAATGAACAAGTATATTGACAACTATTAGCTTACTCGGATATGCAGATAACTTCCGTTGGGATTCTCACCCATATCGTACTCAACAATAACATCACCTTCGGTGGAATTATACTCATCATCGGTCCTTGCATGGATGGGATTCCACTCATCATCACATGCCCTTACGGATGAGATTCCACTCATCATCACTTAATAACTAATTTCCGGTGGAATATTACTCCACTGTACTCCTCCTTGATGACTATACGTCCCCAAGGCCACGCGCGATTTTGACTCAACCGTGTGCACACTCATCTTAATGATTGATTATTTATACTCGATAATTATCTAGTGCTAATCATACTATACAAGTCATACCATGATAATCCATCATGCATTTCAACATATCAAACACCACATACATCAATGTGTATAACAACATACATAATCAACACATGCTTTACAAGTCCACATTATGCACATTAAACAAAACTCATAAAACACACAAGGGATTAAGCTACCAAGTTAACCTCTACCTTGGATTGGCCTACCAAGCACAATCCAACACCACAACCATACACTTGAACCAATTTAAAACCATTTTAAATGATTCCACTCACCTAACTTCCTTAAGCAAACCGAGAAAAGCCAAATCAAGTCTCCACACTTTCCAGAATCAAACTCGAAGCTTCTCCAATGGTTTCCCTTGATTCTAACCAATAAAAAACAATACATTACTCAACCAGAACATCAAAAAACACTGTCACAACCCCAAAGTACAACCACAAGTCAAATTCTTACAATTTCAAACCAAAGCCAACACCAAAATTTCCCATTTTCGTACTCCACAACAACCCGGCAGAAAACAAATGATTCCAACACTCAAAACACCATTAAACTCCTTCAAAACAACCTTCAAGCATTACTATAACACCAGCCCAACTCCCCTTCACAAAACCACTCAAAAACACAAGTTTTGACCCTTTTAAAATACCCACAAAAACTCATTTCGGGATTCTTGACAAAACCCCACCATTTTGAGATATAATGTACCTTAGGGCAAGATTAAATCATATCTTAACTCTACAAATCAAAAGCAAATCGAAAAGCCATAAAGTTTCATCCTTTTCTTCAAAACTTGAAAACTTGAAGAACTAAAAAGATGGTGTTTTTGAAAATCTAAAACCATGGAAATTTTCGGAATAGAGAGGAGAAGTCAAAAACGTTCTTACCTCGTTGAAATCACTTAAAATGATGAAGAGCTTTGATGGAATAATAATATGGGGTTTGAGGGGTTTTGACGTGAAATTGGGTAGAGGGAAGAAGATGAAGAGGATATTTCAAATGCCCCCTTTTTCTTATCGTTTTCCCTTATTTTCAAAATTACAATTTTGCCATTAGTAAATATCAAGCCCATTTAAAATTTTAAAGCAAAGCCCATTAAATTAAAATGAGCCCAATGATTCGAACTCGACTCACACACTCAACTCCTGACCCCTAAACCCAGGTGTTACAACATGGTTATGCTTGTGGTAATGACATTGTATTTATGCTTGTAAAACAATGAATTATTGATGTTGATTGATTATGTTGGAAAATGATGAAAGTGTTTTTTGGTTCTTGTAATCGGATACAGTTAGCCGGCTATAGGATTGGGTGCACCATGAATAAAGTCGCCTTGGATGTCGAGGGATTGTGATTGTGTCGTAATCTCCAGCCTAGTACCCTAACGATTGAGGCTAAGATCACAACGGTGAATGGTTTAATTCCATGTGTGAATATTATGGTTTGTGTCCCTTACTCTTGTTAGTGGAATTATACAACTACCGACGAGTTATGTTGAGGGGTTGTGATTGTGCTATTAATCTCCATCACGGGTGTTGAGCGGTTGTGATTGTGCCATTGATCTCCACCTTGTGTAGTCTGGTAGTATGTATGAAGCGTGTGGGACAACGCTTGTAATCCGCGTATCTGATTGTGTCTTTTAGTTGGTTTTGGTATGGTTTGAGAATTGATCACTTGTAAGTCAATATAATTTTGTTGACTAATGGTTTAAGCATGAGATGCTTGTGATTTATGCTAGAATGCATGTGATGCTTGGTAAATCATGAGCAAAGGTTTATTTGTTGTTTTTAAGTTCTGCATATGAGCATAGGTTTAAAAAGTGCATTGATTCCATGAGAGGGCATGTTTTAAGTAAGGCATGTCATCCTCAATTGTTCCCTTATGCATCTATAAAAGTTAAAAAGAAAAAAGGTCGTTAATCAAAGTTGACTTTCACGAGTTGACTTTGGTTTTTCCCGTGTAATCTTCTTAGATCGGGTCGGGTGTCTAGGAGGGCTAAGGGGGTTACAGTTTACATTAAGCAATAGGTACGCAGTTGAATTTCAGCACTTCATATCATCCTCAGACGGATGGATAGCTAGAGCGAGGTGTCCAAGTGCCGGAGGACATGTTGCGATGTTATGTGTTTTATTTCCAAGATTCTTGGGAAGAGAATCTACATATGGTTGAGTTTGCCTATAATAATAGTTTTCAGGTGAGTATACAAATGGTACCGTATGAGGCCTTGTTTGGGAGGAAGTGTAGAACGCCTCTTTGTTGGCTGAGGCATGATAAAAGTTGCTTTCATTTTCGGATATGCTCAAGGGAACAACTAAGAAGGTAAAGCTCATATGTGAGCGGTTGAAGGCTGCATCAGATCGTTAGAAGTCTTATGCGGATTTAAAGTGTAGAGAGATTGAATTTGCAGTTGGATATCGCGTGTTCCTTAAGGTATCACCTTGGAAAAAGGTGATGAGGTTCGGCTGTAAGGGAAAGCTTAGTCCGAGGTTTATTGGATCTTATAAGGTTTGGGAGTGGGTTGGTCCTGTGGTTTATCGGTTGAGGTTACCTCCCGAGTTGGAAAAGATCCATGATATGTTTCATGTATCTATGTTGCAGAGGTAGAGATTTGATCCTTCCCATGTTATGCCAGTTGAGAAGATTGAGTTGAATCTGTATTTGTCCTATGGTGAGGACCCGAATGGTGTTCTTGATGCCTACAGTGACGTTCTTCGTGGTAGACGGTTGAACTTGTAGAGGTATTGTGGTGACATTGAGGAGTTGAGGACGTTGCGTGGGAAGGTAAGGTGGACGAGTTGAGCGAGTCTCGCACAATTCTCCTTCGGGCAAAATTTCGAGGATGAAATTTCCTAAGTGGGGGAGAGTTGTAATGCTCCGATTTTGGGCCTAGAGGTTTTGTAAGTCGAGTTGGGCCGATGGAACCGGTGTTGGTTGTTCGAACCATTTAAAGACAGTTTAGGGAAATTAAGGTTCGGGATGGTATAAAAATATGACAAAAATTTATAAAATCCTCTAAAATCATATTTAAAACATTGGTTAAATCAATTTTGCAAAATGGGTTTTTGAAAGTGTACATTTTGGGTAGTGACCAAAATGTAAAGATTTAAAAGTTTATACAAATGCTTTTTTCAAGAACAGTCAAAATCTTAGAATCTTTAAGGAGCTACTTGGCAATTATACCTTTTCCCTAATTTGACATGTTTTTTAAATGTTTATTAAAAATTAAAAAGGCTTTTAATTAGTTTAATTAAATGAGAGTTAGTTAATCGGTTAACAAAAACTTTGACGGGCTTTTCACTTCTTCCTTTCACTTCAGCCAAACACTTTCCATTTTCCCTCAATTTTCCAGAATTTCTTCACTCTCAAATCCTCTTTTGATTCTCGTCTTTACCTTATTGATTTCTTTCATTTTATCCAAGTTTCTTTCAAGCAAATCTTGCCAAATTAGAGGAGAAGCAAGGATTGGAGGTAAATTTTGTGCTTTCCCTCTAATCTAGGTTCTTTAATGAAATTGTAAAGATATTTGACTCATTATTAATGATTTTGATTGAGGTTTTGTTGATAGTTTAATAAAATATTGAAATCTTGATAGAAAAATGAATTTTAATTTAATTTTCGGAGTTTGATTGATTTAGCTAGTTTGAGATTTTTTTTCTCAATGAGTTTTGAAAGGTTTTTGGTGTTGAAGTGGAGTCATAATCATAGAGATCCCTAAACCCTTGAGTTTCTTATTTTCTAATGTGTTTTTTGTTTATTTCTTGGGGTTTTCTTGAGGAATCTGAGTTGCTGGAGGTATAAGGATGGTTTTAGGTTGTTTTTTAATGCCTAAAATGTGTTGGAGGTGTTGGGTAATGGCTGGGCTGAGGTTAGAGGTCAATCGATTGAGTTTTCAGTTGTTTCAGATAAGTGATTTGGTGCTTTAGAGCATGGCTGCGGAAATTCTTTTGAGTGCTAGTGTTTTGATGTATTTTAATGCATTGAACCTCTGTTTTAATGTGTTGAAAACAGGGGATAATAGTCCAGAATCAAACAAAGTGATTTTGGAGGCTTCAATCGATCGATAGTGTTGCGACTAAAAAAATTTCAGAAATAAAAAGTACCTCGGGTGTCGCTAGGACGGACCGAGTTTTTAGATGGTTTTCGAAAAATTAGTCAGATTTATAAAAAATAGAGGAGTCGCCACCGGCCATTTAAAAATGGTAGACCGGACACCGAAATAAAACTAGAGATTTTTCTTTTGAAAACGGGTCCAAGAGTCGGTTACACGCGGGGAAGGATGAGCACCCCCGTCGTGCCCGCAAATTGGTACCAAAAACATTACCGCTCAATTAATATTAAACTTTGTGAATCAAAGTGACGAATCATATCGAAATGTGGTTATATGATCGAGTAAATTTTAAATGCCTTAATATTCGAGAAGGAACGTCCGAACCACCACCACTACGACTGGTACTAGCCTCGTTCGTTCCCGAACAAAAAGATGATTGCATTGCATTTTAATTCGAGGTGCAATTTATAATTTCAATAACAAGATAAATAAATTGATTGACTAAATAAAAGGTGCGATACGACGAATGATACCAGTAATGTATAAGAAGCATAATAAGCATACAAAATAATAGAAACATATGATGTGAGAACATACGTCACAAAAAACACATGCTAAATGGAATATTACAAAGATATGCAACCGTACATCCTACCATGCATCATATATTACAAACATGAACGCTATTAGCACACAAAAAAAACAATATTGACATGAAATATAAGTATGAAGCAAAATTAAAGTGCATGAAATGATGGGGCTAAAACAATAAATAAACCGTTTAAAAAAATGATTAAATCAACAGTTTAGGACCAGTCTGAAGGGCGCAAAAATCTAGAGGGATCAAAAGGGTATATTACCCACTCGAGATCTGATTGAGACCAAGTTAGTGACAAAATTAAAAGTTTTCGAAAACGTTAAGGGACCATAGGCATGATTTTAAAACGCAGAAGCCTCTGTGGGATCATTTTCAAAGCACGGAGGGACTAAAGTAGCGAATAAGCCAATTTTAAAACACAAATTCATTATAAAAATGTGTTTTTAAGAAAATGGTTCCCTTTTGCCCATTTCGAATAGAAACAGAGAGCTTTTCTCTCCCTCTTCTCCGTCTGCCCCTCCAATTAAACACGCCGGCCGGTTGCCGCTAACCGGCAACGGCAACAATCTATCCGAAATCCCCTTTTCCCAAAAAGAACAGCGTCAGCGTTGATGGTTACAACGCAAACCCCTTTCAAACAAAACCGAAAAAAGCCCCCCTTTTGAAACCTTAAAATGAACCGAAAAAAACCTTTTGTTTCTTTGAAAAAGACAAAGTCTTCACGCCGTTCACCGATCCGTCACCTCACCATACGCGGTTTCACAAACGCTTGGCGGCTTGTCGGTGTCGAACGAGTGAGACGACGTGAATCGAGGACCCAAACAATCGAAGGTAAAAAGAATTTTTTTCTATTTTGTTTTTTATGTTTTTCTGTGATGCTTGCAATCGAAAGAGTGGGAACACAGATACCTCAGAAGGCTTTTTTTTATTGATTCCTCTCTGTAAAAATTTCGATCTCTTTACATTGGTTTTGGCTCAGATTTATATCCGATGTTTACATGCTATTTAATTCCTATTTTGCTTCTGTTTCCTCCTGGTACAAGTTGACTTTGGAGTGTTGTTTGTTTTTTTGCTCTTCTTGCTATTTTCGGGTCCCTGATGCACCGTTTTTTTACTATTGTATGTTGGTGTTACCGCAATCGGAGTACGCGTGGAAGTGGCAGAGGGGTGGTCGGACGGCTCAGGCGTGTGGGCGCGTGGGCAACGCATGGAAGACCAAACGTCGCCCGTGAGGCTTCTGGAATCCTTTGCGTCGATCCGACTCCGTTGGATGGACTCCGATCTAACGGCTACAAGGAGAGCGGTGCTAGGGCAATGGGGTGCTTGCTAGGGTTTCTCCATACCCGGGCTGATCTGGTCCGTCAGATCTCAGCAGATCTGACGGTTGGGGCTTGGCAGCGCGAGACCAAATTGGGGGCTCTCTAGGGTTTGCTCTTACCCGAGATCGATCTGGACCGTTGAGATCAAGCATCAGATCTGACGGTCCAGATTTGGCTACGTATAGATAAAAAAAGGATTAGGGTTTCTGCTTTGTAAGGGCTTATCGAGCTTGGGCCATGTATTTTGTTATTCCGGGCTTTTATGTAATGGACTATATTAAGGTAATGGACTTTTATTTATTGTTAATCAAAGTGGGCTTTTATTTATTTGCTTATGTTTTATTTTTAATTATGATAATAGTACTAGTTATATCCGACAATAATAATATAATATAATATAATATAATATAATATAATATAATATAATATAATATAATATAATATAATATAATATAATATAATATAATATAATATAATATAGTAACGGAATAATAATAATAATAATAATTATAATAATAATAAATAGTTAATAACAATGAATGATAAATATAACAATAATAATAATAATAATTACTATCAATAATAATAATAATAATAATAATAATAATAATAATAATAATAATAATAATAATAATTACACACTACTAACAGAAATAACAAATGTTATTGATAATAATTTGATAGTAATAATAAAAATAATATGACAATATAAGGTATAATTGTTATTAACAATAAAAATATAATAGTAATGTTTAGGGGTTTTTTTAATAATACAATAATGCTACTAATAACCATGTCCACACTCACACGTTATTATGAACCAACACACCTATGTCTAATGTGAATAATTCTACTAATAGTAATGGTATGGTGACACATATATACATTTTCCCTTCTTTTTATTTTTTTCTTTTTCCTTTTTACTTTTTAAAGCTCATAACAGCCCAATAAGCCCATATTGATGAAACTAAAGGAGTTCAAGGTCCGGGCAAAATTAGTGATTACAGCTTTACGACTAATTTTTTTTCAAAAAATACAAAGCATCTCGAGTGTCGCCCGGACCAACCGGGTTTTAATTGTATTTTTTGAAATTTTTTTAGTCGCAAGAGATGGCGACTCCGCTGGGGACAAAATTTTGTTTCCAAAAACAAAAAGAGAGTCGAGCCAAAAAAACTTTACCGCTAAATTAATATTAGAAGTTGCGAATTAAAGTGACCGAGTCGATCGATATTTGTTTATAAGTGCGAGTTTATATTAAACGCATTTAAAATTGGCATTTAAACCCGTTCGTTTAAGTGGGGGGAAAACGCTAGTGCTTTCGTGGGGATATTGTTCCTCCGTATGGGCCTAGCAAGTACCTTCGGGGCTCGAATACCTTATATCTTCGTGAGAATATCGTTTCTCCGTGCAGTATAGCTAAAGGGTCCCCTCGAATTGAACTCGGTTGAGAGGAGCCTCTAATGGGTGATGACCGGGGGCCTTGCTACCCTTAGAAGGGGACATCGAGGACGATTCGAGTACCTCCTTGAACCAAAACTGCATGTAGAGAACTAGATTGTCCACCCCTGTTAGAGCCATGTGGACAACCTAGGTTTATTAGACGGGATAAATAGGGTTACTTCTTTCATGCTTGCCTTATTTCTCTTATCATGTTAACTGCGTTTATCCGACACTAACGTTTTTTTCTTATGAACTTGTTGCATTTATTCTTGCATGCATTTCATGACACAAAGGTGTTGAGTCAAGGTGGTTTTACCCAATCAAGGGCTATCATTATGGACGGGAGGTTGCTAAAAAGGATGGTATCAATTAGCAAGTCCGACAACGGTCAGAATTGAATTAGAAAGGTTAAGGGAGCAACTTACCGAGCGAACACACAGTGTCAGATCTGATGCCCACCATTGAAGAAAGCATGACACTTCCCCATCGCGAGGAAGTCAAGCAAGATCGGACCTACTCCAAAAATCCAAAGTCACGAAACTACCCATCCAAGTGCAAAGAGGCGACCAGAAAGGGCATGGATTAGGTCAAGAGATGGATTCAGCTTCGAGGAAATAACTTGTTTTTCGGGACTTGATACCAGTAGTTTTAGAGGGTCTTGAATTGCTTTAGAAGAAAGCAAATCCGGCCCCAGCATTTTGGCCGAAGTTTTCATTTCCTTGAACATGATTCGGGGGCAAGAAGGGTACCCGTAGGACTTTTGCTATGACTATCTTGTAACGAGGATCCTCCTTTACGTTCAAATGAAGTTGACCTATGGGGAATCACCTATATGACAAACACCTTTGACTTGCATACATTTGTAGCATTTGTTTTATCTATAATTTCAAAGCAGCATTAAAATTGTCAGCCATGCACCCATCTCATGAGCATGCATCTGTTGATTCGAGTCCATAATACATCCATCATTAAAACTTGCTAAAGGCATTTCATCGCGTCATCACTAATTGGGGAGAACACTCATCCGAGAGAGAGAAAGAGAGAGAGAGAAAATAATAGACAAGAGAACGGTTTCTAGCCATTGCAGCTTCAGAAATATGAATGACCTAGTGGCTAGGATGGATCAGCTCGAATAGCTTCGAGAACATTTGGTTTAGAAACAAATGGGGATAATACCGTAAAGGAGGAAAATAAATCCTTTGCAAAAATCCAATTCTCATTATTGGTGAAAATTGATTGTACACAGGGGAATGGTACAACTAGCCCGGAGCAAACGACTATCGGTAAAGGCAATTCAAATCTGTTGATCCCTGTGCATTTGGGAAAAATGAAAAAGAAATAAGTAACCTGATTTTTTTTCACCATAACGAAAGTTTCATTTTATTATTTAGAAAATATTTTGGTATTCCTTAATTCTTTAAACATTTCACAAGCTTACTCTTGTTTTCCAATTACACATTTGTATACTTTTTAAGATTAACTTTAATTCAATTCAAAAAAAAAGAAATTTTTTCTGAAAGACCGAATGCTGTGAGGACGCTATAAATATGAAAACCATATGCTCTACTTAGGCCAAGGGAGGAATGACAAATGAGTGTTCAGGAATAATGGGCCACTCCCATTGAGTGAATTTTCCCTCTCGGGCATTGTTGTCTAAGGTTCTTGAATGAAGTTATAACCTTAAAACTTCTACCACCTGAAGACCAATTTTGATATCAGTGTATGGGAGGACATTTGACATTCCTTCAATTCCATTCACACAGAAAGAAAATAAAAAAATATACGTTGTTGTCCCCATTTGAGCCTGATAATTTTTTTTCTTCTGATCGAACCCAAACCAAGGATCACCCCTACACCGGGGGCAAAAAAGATAGAAGTCTATAGACAAATAAATGACATTGGATTCTGATTATGCTATGAGGATGATGTCTTGTGAACTAAGGGGCATTAAAACAGAAGAGATGCATTGGATACACTTTCAGTTTGAGCAGCCAAAAACATCAAAAGGACACATCGAAAGAAAAGTCAGTGCTCAAAGAGCTACCTGAATCAAGGCGAAAGCTACCGACATAAAAGTTGAAGAAATCAAAAGCAAAAGCACTAAAGTGAAAAGTGCAGTTTTGTAAAAGGAGAGAAATGAATAAAGAAAAGGGACAAGAGGATCCCCTATCCAAATGAATCTCTGCTTAGACGAGCCTCGAAAAATTGTTCACCTATGAGCAAGAGCCTGCACCAATACAATACAAAGGCGCAACTTGATCCGAAACTACACTTGATAAAAGGAAATGAACTCTAGGGTGAAAACTCCAACAAAAAGGGGCAGTCTAGAGCAATCCAAAGAAGCCGAAAAAGAAATAGCATTTCATCGGAGCATAATTGAGACTTCTAGTTGGAAGAATTGATCTTTGGTTTCACCACCCTTAAACACTTGCTTGGGCCTATTTACCCTTTCTTTCATAGCCGTGAGCCTTAGCCTACATTACAAGCCATAAAAGACCATTTGGATCATACGCGGAAGGATGAATTTGTCTTCTGATCACATTTCGCCTATCGGGGTTAACCTTTCTTCAAGGATTGCCACACTTCTAATGCCTGATTGAGATCAGAAAAGAGGGAAGGATGGGGCAAGGTGAGTTAGTGAGTTAAAGAGAGCCACTTTTAAATCAGGTAGAAACTAGGAATGGGAGTCGTTCCTCTCGGAAGCCTAATAGCCTAGAAAGGATTTCATATGTGTATCCCCGCAACGTTCGAAAAATGTCACTCAGGTTGACCTTTTTTCAAAAATCCAAAACTTGATTTTCTTAAATATCACTTGTCATGATTCTTTAAAATGTATATATATACATAATGAATTTATTTTTATCATTTTCATAAGTGTCCTACATTGGAATGAACAAGTGGACTAACTGTGACTCGTGGTAAAGCCAGTAGTACCCGAGAGGGGCATCATTGTCCGTGGGGTAACAAGGGTTTTGTACATAAGAGTTTGAATCAGAATGGATGAAAGATAGCACAAGGCTAGAAAAAGTGTAGATGAAGTTTCTAAATATGACCAAAGTCACTCGACTTGAATGTTTAAACGAAGAACGAGCGGCAGAAGTTTGGGGGCCAGATTTCTTAGGACACAAGATTGATGAATGGTTGTGGTCCCAAGACAAACGACCACTAACCCTAAGAAATGAAGACAAACTAAATCCATGCACCTTTGCATTCTCATGAACACATGCATCTTTGCACCCTGAAATATGCTCATGCATCATCGATAGCTAGATATCACCCATGCTAGGAGCATGCTAAATCATATCATAGCATTCTGTTTTCTCTAAACAGATATTTGAAGATTGGTAAAAGAATCGATCTACAGCTTCACGAGAGGAGAAGCGGATCTCACAAGAATCAAGAGTCCTTCGACTTGCGTAATTCGTATTTCGAAAATCCTTCCAACCACCGGTTTTAATCTTCAGATGGTTTTCTTAAAATTCGATTTTATCCTTCCAAAAGGTCGTTTTTCTCAAAACTCAAATTTCTCAATTTTTATCCTTCCAAAAGGATGTTTTTCTTAAAACTCAAATTTCTCAATTTTTATCATTCCAAAAGGTCATTTTTCTCAAAACTCAAATTTCTCAATTTTTATCCTTCCAAAAGGTCGTTTTCCTCAAAACTCGATTTCTCATTTTTTATCCTTCCAAAAGATTGTTTTCCTCAAAACTTAATTTCTCAATTTTATCCTTCCAAAAGGATGTTTTCCTCAAAACTCAATTTCTCACTTTCATCCTTCACAAAGGATATTTTTCCTAAAAGTCAAAATTTCTCAATTTTTATCCTTCCAAAAAGATGTTTTTTTTTTCAAAACTATATCCTTCCTAAAGGATATTTTTCATAAAAAAAAAAGATCAAAATTTCTTAATTTTATCCTTTTACACAGATTTTTGAAAGACAACTTGGATACCTCTCGGGACGAAGAGAAAACGATAACGCAAGAACTAAAATGATTTCAGGCGAAGCCTTTCAAGCCGTCGCTCCAGAATGTCAGGCGAAGTCTTCATATTCGCCACTCAAGGATTTCAAATGAAAGCTTTCAATCTTACAAACATATTTCAAGATAAAGGATCCCACAGAGAAATGGTCCAAACAAGCTCTATATGAGGAACTTGCGACTTCAGAATCTCGAATGTGGAAGGTCCTACGGAGAAGGGACTTGTAGATCCTTGATTTTAGACGAGAGTTCCATAGAGAAAGAACTACTACTCGAAGAGTATGCTAAGGAAGAGGAGTTTTGTAGAGAAAGAACCCAGCATCCTAAGGCTCAGGATCTCGAAAGCGAAGGGTCCTACAGAGAGAGGACTTGGAGATCTTTGATTTCAGAAATACGAGAACGAGAGTTACATATATAGGAAGAACTGTCACTCAAGGAATACGCCAAGGAAATGAGTTCTTTGGAGAGAGGACTCATATTCTTAAAGCTTTGGAGAGAAAATACTCGGTCTAGCGTGTTGCAACTACAGGAGAGTAAATTGTCCAACAAGGAAGTTGGACAGATATAGTTATGACCATTTTGCTTTACGACTGAGAAGGGAAAGCAAATCCACTTGGACGCCCAAGTTTGCCTTTTGGTCGAGAAGAGGAGGCAAAAGTATTTAGAGTTTCAGCTTGCTTTTTGACCGCGAAACGGACTACTTGCTTTTAGACCGTGAAGGGAAGGTAAAGTTGTTTGGATGACTAGCTTGTTCTTACGAAAAAGAGAAGACAAAGATATTTGGAATCTGCTCATCTATTCGGGAACTTGGAGAATAGAACCCGCCTATCCATTCGAGCACTTGAAGAATGGAAATCTGCAAAAAAAATCTGCAAAAAAAACTCCCTGTCTACCTGTTCGGGGAATCCGGAGGGAGAATCCATGATCGAAAGGCATTAGGATGGGTTGCTTGGAATCGCGTGGTTGCTTCGGGAAACGAACCGTTCAACAGGGAAGTAGGACAAAAACTAGTGCTTATGGTCTTTGCTTTATTCTTGTTCCACAAGTATAAGCAAAGAGAGGCAGCTATAATCACTAATTTTTTCCGGACCTTTAACTCCTTTAGTTCCATCAATATGGGCTTATTGGGCTGTTATGAGTTTTAAAAAGTAAAAAAGAAAAAGAAAAAAAAAGAAAAAAAGAAGGGAAATGTATATATGTGTCACCATACCATTACTATTAGTAGTATTATTCACGTTAGATATAGGTGTGTTGGTTCATAATAATGTGTGAGTGTGGACAAGGTTATTAGTAGAATTATTGTATTATTAAAAAAGAACCCCTAAACATTACTAATATATTTTTATTGTTAATAACAATTATACCTTATATTGTCATATTATTTTTATTATTACTATCAAATTATTATCAATAACATTTGTTATTTCTGTTAGTAGTTTGTTTTTATTATTATAATTATTATTATTATTATTATTGTTATATTTATCATTCATTGTTATTAATTATTTATTTATTATTATTATTATTATTATTATTATTATTATTATTATTATTATTATTATTATTCTGTTACTATATTATATTATATTATATTATTATTGTCGAATATAACTAGTACTATTATCATACTTAAAAATAAAACATAAGCAAATAAATAAAAGCCCATTTTGATTAATAATAAATAAAAGGCTTAATACGCTTTTTCCCCCTAAACTATAATTGTTTTCCCAACTTGCCCCTAAAGTTCATTTTGACCACTTTTTCCCCCTAACGTTTTCATCGTTACTCATATTGCCCCAAAAAGTTAACACCGCTAAAAAAATCTATCTTGACCAATAAAAACACGCCACGTCACCTAATTACTTTATTTTCTTAATTTTCGATTTAATACATTAAAATATTTATTTAATTAGTTCTATTTTACCAAAATAGACCCACCTCTCTCCCCAAACTTCAGCCCACTCCTCATCCTGGGTTGTTCAATTTCATCCCCCATCCCTCAACTCTTCTTCCGTTATCCATTTCCCCAAACAAACATACCCGAATTCCGGTGAAGATGTAAAGCCCAAGTTGAACATCCTGCAAAGAGCAGCGGCCATGGCGCTCGACATGGCGGAGAGTGCGTTGCTCTCACGCGGACTCCAACACCCACTCTTTAAACCGCCGACCCACGTGTTCAAATCGCTGGGAACTTCGCTCATGTTCCCGAGCAGCCGGTGAAGCATTCTCTCCCCGTCGATGGCACCATCCCTTCTTGTATAAACGAAGTTTATCTCCGAAACGAAGCTAATCCTTTATTCGAGCTGGTTGCTGGCCACCACTTGTTCGACGGTGACGGTATGGTTCACGCTGTTAGCATCAACAATGGTGACGCTAGTTACACTTGTCGGTTCATGGAAACACAAAGGCTTTTACAAGAGAAGGAATTGGGCCGCCCTGTTTTTCTTAAAGCAATCGGTGAACTCCATGGCCATTCCGGGATTGCTAGGCTGATGTTGTTTTACGCTCGGGGACTCTTCAGCCTCGTCGATCATAAACAAGGCACCGGCGTGGCCAACGCTGGACTGGTCTATTTCAACGTATCCATTGAATTTCATCCTCTTCCCCCATCCCCCATCACCCTCTCAATTTTACAATCGAATGCTATCTAGGTTTTTTTTCATTTCTTTGGAATTATCAGCCAAATTGAATTTGGGTATACTTCACTGCTCGGAATTAACAGGGACGATGGCGGTGGAGTTTGTCTTGAAGTGAGTCGGCAATGTGGTGGAGTTTTGAATTAATAGGGATGATGGCGGTGGCGTTTTGAGACTAAGCCACCAACACTTCGACCAGAAATCGAGTGCTAATGAACCGACCGGAAACTGGAAACCGACCGGAAACCAAAAACTGAGCGACATTAACAGGGACGATGGCAACGTTTGCTGAATGTTGTCGGTATAAGATTAACATCTGATGGCTTTATTTTTTATATTTGGTTTATATTATTTGATCCATGGCGAGGATTTTAAGGTTTGGTGGAAGAGAAATATGCTGGAGAACATTGGAAAATTGGGGAAGAAGAAGAGATGGGGCTATTTTGGGCATTTAGGAGATATAATTAAATTAATAAATATTTTATTATATTTATTTATTTTAAAATTTAAAAATAAATAAAGAAAATGACATGGCGTGTTTTTATTGGTCAAGATAGATTTTTTTTAACGTTGTTAACTTTTTGGGGCAATATGAGTAACGGTGAAAACGTTAGAGGGAAAAAGTGGTCAAAATGAACTTTAGGGGGCAAGTTGGGAAAACAGGTATAGTTTAGGGGGAAAAACGTATTAAGCTTAAATAAAAGTCCATTACATTAATATAGTCCATTACATAATAGCCCAGAATAACAAAATACGTGGCCCAAGCCCGATAAGCCCTTACACAGCAGAAACCCTAATCCTTTTTTAATCTATGCACAGCCAAATCTGGACCGTCAGATCTGATGCTTGATCTCAACAGTCCAAATCGATCCCGGGTAAGAGCAAACCCTAGAGAGCCCCCATTTGGTCTCGCGCCGCCAAGCCCCAACTGTCAGATCTGTTGAGATCTGACGGACCAGATCAGCCCGGGTATGGAGAAACCCTAGCAAGCAGCCCATTGCTCTAGCCCCACTCTCCTCGTAGCCTTTAGATCAGGGTCCATCCAACGGCGTCAGATCGACACAAAGGATTCCAGAAGCCATACGCGCGACGTTTGATCTTCCATGCGTTGCCAACGCGCCTGAGCCGTCCGACCACCCCTCTGCCACTTCCACGCGTACTCCGGTTTCGGTAACACCAACATACAACAGTAAAAAAACAGTGCATCAGGGACCCGAAAATAGCAAGAAGAGCAAAAAAATAAACAGCACTCCAAAGTCAACTTGTACTAGGAGGAAACATAAGCAAAATAGGAATTAAATAGCATGTAAACATCGGATATAAATCCGAGCCAAAACCAATGTAAAGAGATTGAAATTTTTACAGAGAGGAATCAATAAAAAAAGCCTTCTGAGGTATCCGTGTTCCCACTCTTTTGATTGCATGCATCACAGAAAAATAGAAAAAACAAAATAGAAAAAATTTCTTTTTACCTTCGATTGTTTGGGTCCCCGGTTCACGTCGTCTCACCCGTTCGACACCGACAAGCCACCACGCGTTTGTGAAGCCGCGTATGGTGAGGTGACGGATCGGTGAACGGCGTGAAGGCTTTGTCTTTTTCAAAGAAACAAAAGGTTTTTTTTTTCTGTTCGATTTAAGGTTTCAAAAGGGGGTATTTTTTTGGTTTTGTTTGAAAGGGGTTTGCGTCGTAACCATCAACGCTGACGCTGTTCTTTTTGGGAAAGTGGATTTCAGTTAGATTGTTGCCGTTGCCGTTTAGCGGCAACCGGTTGGCGTGTTTAACTGGAGGGGTGGACGGAGAAAAGGGAGAGAAAAGCTCTTTGTTTCTATTCGAAATGGGCAAAAGGGAACCATTTTCTGAAAAACACATTTTTATAGTGAATTTGTGTTTTAAACTTGGCTTATTCGCTACTTTAGTCCCTCCGTGCTTTGAAAATGATCCCACAGAGGCTTCCGCGTTTTAAAATCATGCCTATGGCCCCTTAACGTTTTCGAAAACTTTTAATTTTGTCACTAACTTGGGCTCAATCAGATCTTGAGTGGGTAATTTACCCTTTTGATCCTTCTAGATTTCTGCGCCCTTCATACCAATTTTCGGGCACGACGGGGGTGCTCATCCTTACTCGCGTGTAACCGACTCCCGAACCCGTTTTCAAAAGAAAAATCTATGGTTTTATTTCAGTGTCCGGTCTACCATTTTTAAATGGACGGTGGCGATTCCTCTATTTTTTATAAATCCGACTAATTTTTCGAAAACCATCTAAAAACTCGGTCCGTCCTAGCGACACCCGAGGTACTTTGTATTTCTGAAATTTTTTTAGTCGCAACAGATAGTTGCGTCGGCAAGCGTGGTTTCACAAGTCATTGAGTGGAACTATGTTTTCCAGCGTGGAAACGTTTTAGAAAAGGTTTGGGGAACTTAGTAAGAGCTTGAAACGCTTTACTAAGTTTGGAAGTAAGTAAAGTGAAATTCTCTCTCGGATTGTGCTATCATGAGATTTTGAATGCACTTGTTTTAATTGTGTTAACCTATTGTTTTAAAGCATGTTTTGAGTATATGAAATGTGGTTGATGATGCCATGTGGTTTAAGGATGCATTAGGTAAGTGATCCTTGTATGCATGTGTTGATGCATGAGGTTTGAAGCATGATTTAATGCTTGATTTATGGCTTATCATAAATGCTTTGTAAAAACAATGAGGTTTGCATGTGTTATGGATTATATTGGCAAGTTGTAACCCCCTTAGCCGGGCCTAGACGGTTGATCCGAACTACGAAGATTACACGGGAAAACCAAAGTCAACCCGAAAGTTAACCTTGATTAACGACCTTTTTTTTCTTTTTAAACTTGTCTAGATGCACATTAAACCTATGCATACTCTTGAGATAAGCATACTCAAAAATCACAGCAATCGGAAAACAATAAGGGACCCAATTGCACAAAATACGAATTTAGGGACCAATTTGTAAATTCTGAAAATTAAGAGAACTTTACCAATTTTTAAGTTAAGATTATGAAATTAGTAATGTTTCATGCCTCTGTGCCAAATTTCACCTTAAACGGACATCTCGAACTCCAGCAATTGCACATACAAAAATCAGGACTAAAACGTAAAGCTTGCAAACCTAAAAACCATTCAAATTTTGTGCCCAACGGTCAAGTGTTCCGAAACGGGTCTAGGCCGTTCAGGAACACCCCTTGGCAGTAGCCAAAGTGTTCAGAAATGGTTCTAGGCCGTTCAGGAACACCCAGGCCAAAACAAGGGCCTGTTTCGAAACAGGCAAGGGTGTTTCGAAACACCCTGCCCAGAAACAGCAGATAGGCCTGTTTTAACACCTTTAAACCCCATCAAACAGGATCCAAACCATTCCACAATAAATCAACAACATGCCAAACATCATACCTACCAAAATTCATCAAAATCTAGATACAAAACCACCCCTAGGTGCACCAACTCATTCAACACATCCAACACTTAATCATGCTTTTAAAACAAGAAGCATAACATAACAACAACTTATGAATAAGAAGATTCAAACGTTGCAAGCGTTAAACCACATAGTTCAAAATCATAAACCAAACTTGTCCAACATACACAATCTAATTAAAAATCAACATAAAAGACTCTCCCCCCATTGCCTTTATTATCTATAGCTATTTAACCGAGACATACATCTCAAGTGGAGCTCTCCTTGAATCCCTTGCTTCTTGCTGTCCCAACTTCAAATATCTGCATTGATGGACAAAAAGAAGCGTAAGCACATAATGCTTAGTGAGAAATGCTCAAAACCAAAACACCATCAAAGCAGCGAGTCATAAAACCTCTTTTAAGAGTAACACATTCCGATAAACCAAAGCAATGTTTGAAAACCCTTTTCAACAACATGCTTAAAATCATGCATTGCTCAAACATGAAAACCAACCCTAAGCTAAGAAAAGCTAAGTAATCCTCTTCAAAGCACAACCTTGCAAAACCATCAATTTAACCTTTCCATGCATGAACACCATATGCAAAGTTAAACACAAAATCCTCGGAAAACACTTCCACTTCACTTTATACTTTTCTCATATTTGGAAATCATCTCCAAGCAAGAAACCTTTGAAAACCACTTACTCATTCAATCTATCTCATGCATTAAACAAATGCAACATATGAACCACAAAATCAATATTTGCATTACATGCCTTTTAAAACAAGTCTTTGCAAGACTTCAATGCATTAAAGAGATTCCATGCACACATGCACCATTCTCAATAGAAAATAAACACTTGTTCAAGCTAACAAGTAATACATGCATTCTTGGTACATTACACACTTTCCATGCAACCTTGCATCATTTCAAGCATCTCATGCTTCATTACATTCAAGAACATTATATTGGAACCCAAGTGATAATCACAAACCATCAAAACACAAGACACAATCGGATACGCGGATTACAAGCGTTGTCCCACACGCTTCATACACACTTCCGAACAACACAAGGTGGAGTTTACTGGTACAATCACAACCCCTCAACACCCGTGATGGAGTTTAATGGTACAATAACAACCCCTCAACATCACTCATCGGAAGTTGTATAATACACTAGCGAGAGTCGGGACACATCACAAGGCTTACACATGGAAGCTACCACAACCATTGTAATCACCTTAACCAAGCTCACACACGGGATCAACCCTCCACCGTTGTGACACTTAACAAAGTCCACCCATGAGAGCCATCCTCCATCATGGTGACTTTTAACACGGTTCACCCACGAGAGCCATCCTCCATCGTGGTTGCACTAAACCAAGCCCACCCACGAGAGCCAACCTCCACCGTAGTGGCACTAAACCAAGCCCACTCACGAGAGCCAACCTCCATCGTGGTGACACCAATTGCCTCAATCGCTAGGATTCTTGGATGGAGTTTACGGTACAATCACAACCCCTCAACACACGTGATGGAGTTTAACGGTACAATCACAACCCCTCAGCATCACTCATCAAAAGTTGTATAATACACTAGCGAGAGCCGGAACACATCACAAGGCTTACACATGGAAGCTACCCCAACCATTGTAATCACCTTAACCAAGCTCATACACGGGAACAACCCTCCACCGTTGTGACGCTTAACAAAGTCCGCCCATGAGAGCCATCCTCCATCATGGTGACTTTAACAAGGTTCACCCACGAGAGCCATCCTCCATCGTGGTGGCACTATACCAAGCCCATCCACGAGAGTCAACCTCCATCGTAGTGGCACTAAACCAAGCCCACTCACGAGAGCCAACCTCCATTGTGGTGACACCAATTTCCTCAATCGCTAGGATTCTTGGATGGAGTTTACGGTACAATTACCACCCCCTCGACATCCAAGTCGACTCTATTCACGGTGCACCCAATCCTATAGCCGGCTAACTATATCCGATTAAAGTATTCAAGAACCACTTACATCACTTGCCAATATAACCATTTTACCACATTAAATCCATTGTTTTTACAAGCATAACCAATATGCAAAAACCACCAATTACCATCATCATTTCACTGTTTTGAAGCATTAAACAAAGCCATTAAACAACATGCAACACTATGCATCAATTCCACAATTCCAATGTACAAAACCAAGGATCTCTTACCTTGAGCATCCATCACACATGACTTTCAAAACCAGCATTAAACCATGCTAAAATATGTTTTCAAAATAGAATTTAAACATGCAAATCACATGCATTGCATCCAACAATCACAAATGCTTTAAAAACCAATTCATAACACAAACCAAGAGAGAAATTCCATTTACTTACTCTTGAGCTTAGCTAAGTTGTTTAGACTTAAACTAAGCTCCCAAAACCTTCAAACATTGGTTTCAAAGCTGAAAAACCCAACTTCACTCATCGATACACAAAACTAGGCTAGCCAACAAGCCTTCCAAGCATCTAAAACCTTCAACGCCACCTCTATTGCTCACGGATCATTCTCCCCTGTTTCAAGCACATAACAATAGAGGATTAATGCATCATTATGCATTAAAAACACCAGCAACACACCTAAACTCGCTGCTCTTTGCAAATCCAACATTTCGGCTACAAAACACAACCGAAATCACCTCCAAACACTTCCAAAACTTAACCCAGCCAAGATCCATCACTGCTAACCATTTTTAAACATCAATTAACATCCAAAATGATCCCAAACACGTCCTCATACCTCCAGCATTAACAAAACACCAAGATCACCCCAAAAACCACCATTTCCATAAGTAAAAACTTAGGAAAATCAACCTATTCGGGATTGCATTAATTAAACCTCCATTTTACATCATTTAGACATCCAAAATACATCAAAAAGACATCTCAAAACAGAGCCCAATCATGTATTACGAATTTCTTCAAAATTAAATCCAAATCTTGCATTTTAAGCCAAAATCAAGATCACAACATTAAAACCATTAATAAAACTTAATTTAAGGATTGAGAACTTGAGAATTTCAGTAAAGAAATGAGTATTTAGAGGAGAAGGATGTTCATACCTCAAAATGTGGATTTCTCCTTGTTTAGAGCCAAAATTCTTGAAAATTCAATAAGCAAATGATGAGGATTTGATGTAGAAATGATTAGGAATCATTTAGGAATTAAAATCTCAACTTTAGGTGTGAAAATCAAAGGAAATGTGGCTGTGGAAATGTGTTTGGCTGAGGGAAAATTGAGAGAAAATGAAATGGGAAAATTTTGGTAAAAGTTAGTTATGAAACTAAAAATATCTTTTTCCCTCCTTTCTTTTTATTAATTAAACACTAATTAAGTCTTTAAAAATCAAGAAAAATCCGGAGAAATCCTCCCTTGGGTAAATTAGCTCCTTAAAGATTCAAAGTTTCAATCCTTTTAAAACAGTCACAAACTTTTCAAAAATTACATTTTAGTCACTAACTCAAAATGTCATATTTCCAAACCCCATTTTGTAAAATTGATTTCACCACTCTCTTATATATAATAAAAGAGGATTTTTAGATATTTTTCCATATTTTTAATGCATCCCGAACTAGGCTTCCCCTAAAACCACCTTATATATTCGAACGGAAATCCGACCGGTCTGATTCAAACCCAAAACTTCTAAGCCCAAAATTGGGGTGTTACAACTCTCCCCCTCTTCGGAAATATCGTCCTCGAAATTTCAACCGGAGAAAGAGCATAACCAATCTTCTCAAATTAACCCACAAGGCAACACATGAGACTTAACCACTATTGAACACTCTCCACACAAAACTCCACCGAACTCAACACCACCACATACTGTTCACAAATTCCAGAACACTCAGATGTTAACCACATCTTAACCTTTCACACTTCCGGACTGGACACAGCCCCAACAACAACCTGAAGAACCTCCAAACTTTACAGCATACACCACCTTAACTCATAGCTCCAAAAACTCATACACACGGTGACACCAACCAATCCCGTTCAGCCACCATGTGACCCACAACCTTCACTGCTTCTAAACCCCCTTGCACAGCTGCTCAACCTCTTCCAAAGGTTACCACATCAAGCAAGAATTCTTAAGCATCAACTGCTTACTCAAACTTCTCAACATATTACTGTCATTACTTCACATCCGCCGCTATCATCACCATAACGACTCACCAGGACTACTCACCTAACATCCGAAAATCACGTCACAATACCCCAACCTTGACTCCACAAACCGTTCCACATACCACCAGCTGACTTCAGAAGGAATTTACTTAAACACGACTAGCCAACCACTTCTCACAAGAACCCGTCCAACCAACAATGGCCCTTGAACTTACATTGCCTTTCCACTTCAAACTTTGACTACAACACTAGCCTTACCAGGATACCGCCCATCCTATACATACACATTTAGATTACGAAACCTTTATTCTCCCAGGCTAACCCTTTTCTACAACCCACAACACAACATCTTCTCAACTCTTCGAAGGTTGCTACGAAGCATTACCTACAAAATAACCCTTCTACTACAACATCAATGCCAAGTTACCTCAGCACTTTGGAAACACATCCACTAACCTGCAACAACACCCAACTCCAAGAAACTACCACTTCTACTAGCTATTCACAACCACTCTGACCGATTCTAACTTCAACCGGTAATCTTCTCACCACTACACCACTAAACTCCTTAAGCACCAAAACACTTTCCTTCTTCCAACATGCTATATCACACTCACTATTACTGTCAACTTGCTTAATACCCTCCATTACTTCTAACATTCACCCAGCACCAAAACAACTTTTAAAACCCATCATCCAACCTAACACTATCACAACACTAACGGACCCAATTAGCTATCAGCAAGTGTGAACATACGTATGCATGATCACCAATATGCCCTATCAATGTCTCTGTACATGTATGCAAAACCTCTAATGTCATGTCACATGTATTCATGGACCAGCACATATATATATAATATAGTATATAACAATGGTTTTAACTGTGCATGTATGTCGGTTCACGCCCACCAATAACGTCCTCAGGATCCGTCTAAGAACAACCTCCTATCTCACTTCCAACTTGTCTAACCCTACCGTTCTAATATCCTATTAATACCCTCTTCACACTAAAGTTATTTTCAAAACAACACCAACTACTACCCCAAACTTGCTAGCAACGAAACCATACCCACTACGCAAGGAAAAACCAAACCGAAACCAAACTAAGATAACTACGGAAAAGGTTACTAAACAAGGTTACCTGCAAACACCTCACTGCCCTGGAGCTTCAACAGACGAGCTCTCTTCCTCACAGAACCATCATCCTCCAGCCGTACCGTTGCAGCACCAGCTAACACATTAAGGTCATCACCATCTCCCTGCGGTAAGGAACCCTGGCTACCCCGAGCCAACTTCAAACAATTTCGTCTCAAATGCCCAACAGACCCACAATTCCAACAAGATTCATTCCGCAAGCTCCTCACACCTTTCTGCCCTTCCTGCCACCTTCGAACCTTGTCTTGGCCATGCCCACGACCCTTCAGAGACCCTTTTGCCACCACTGAAGCTGATCTCACCACTTGAGGACAATTTCGCTTCACATGCTCCTTAGAACCACAGTTCCAACAAACTCCCGTGCCCCAACAACTTCCAACATGACACCTTCCACAACGGTCACACACAGGTAACTGAGCTACCACTACTTGATCATGCAGCACTTGCCCCATATTTTCACTACCACCCAGACTTCGATTGAAGCAAAACCTTCTATCACGTAGCCTCTTACGCTGACCACTCCCGAGGTCAGTACCCACAGCTCTCTTGCTTAAACTTTTCTCACCTTCATAAACAGAAACCACACCCTCACGTTGCTTAACCCTTGGGAGTTTCTCTCCAAGGTACCTTTCATAAAAGGCAGACACAAAGAACTCCCAATCTATATCGTGGATATGCGATGCCACCGCCACAGATGTCCACCAGGCACAGGCGTCCTCCAACATCAATGAAACAATACTTCCCAGCTTACAAGCGTAGTCACAACCCTCCTGATCCAAAATCAGAATTACACTGGCCAACCAGGCCTCGAACACCTCAGGTGTAGAACCATGATACTCCACAGCTCCCAAATCATGCAAACGCTGTTTCGACAAACCCGCACGTCCCACAGCCGACACATTTACAGGCCTCACTTTCGCTACAGCCCGAGATGTTCCCAACACCTCTTGAACAATAGGTGATGAACTCTTCATCACAGAACCAACTTCTTCCTCCTGCCTCACTACCTCAACTCCAGGCACAGAAGACTGAGACGAAACACCTCCACTAAAAGGTGAATTCCACGCCTTAACAACCTGCTCTAAAGTAGCAACCATCTCACCCAACTGCCATTCTTTCATCGATTTCACCATGCTATTAACAACAAACAAAACGATCAGGCCAGCTTCAAGCAAGGATTCAAGACTCCAATTACAACATAACACAATAGCTATAATAATAAGGCAATGGGTATCTCGAATTCTCCCCTTTTACATGACATAACAATCAGTAAAAACATGGATATCACAACATCGTGCATATCAATCATCATACTTCAATCATGCTCTCATCAAACACCATTCACTCGCAATAGCATAATATCAACATATCATACCCATTACACTTTCATCATTCAAAAAATCAGCTCACATCACCATCATAACATCAGCACAAATCCACATTAGCTCAATGAAGATTCATAACCAAAAAGCATGTTAAAAACATCAACAATTCGCTCAAAAACACGCATTTCAACCGACTTTCAACCACACATCAGAATAAACATCAAAAACATATTACAACAATTTACCATTTCCCCAAGCATTCGCAACTCAGCTCTGATACCACCAAATGTAACCCCCTTAGCCCGGCCTAGACGGTTGACCCGAACTACGAAGATTACACGGGGAAAACCAAAGTCAACCCGAAAGTCAACCTTGATTAACGACCCTTTTTTTTTCTTTTTAAACTTTTCTAGATGCACATTAAACCTAGGCATACTCTTGAGATAAGCATACTCAAAAATCACAGCAATCGGAAAACAATAAGGGACCCAATTGCACAAAATACGAATTTAGGGACCAATTTGTAAATTCTGAAAATTAAGAGGACTTTACAAATTTTTAAGTTACCATTATGAAATTAGTCATTTTCATGCCTCTCTGCCAAATTGCATCTTAAACAGACATCTCGAACTCAAGCAATTGCACATACAAAAATCAGGACTAAAACGTAAAGCTTGCAAACCTCAAAACCATTCAAATTTTGTGCCCAACGGTCAAGTGTTCCGAAACGGGTCTAGGCCGTTCAGGAACACCCCTTGGCAGTAGCCAAAGTGTTCAGAAACGGTTCTAGGCCGTTCAGGAACACCCAGGCCAAAACAAGGGCCTGTTTCGAAACAGGCAAGGGTGTTTCGAAACACCCTGCCCAGAAACAACAGATAGGCCTGTTTTAACACCTTTAAACCCCATCAAACATGCACCAAACCATTCCACAATAAATCAACAACATGCCAAACATCATACCTACCAAAATTCATAAAAATCTAGATACAAAGCCACCCCTAGGTGCACTAACTCATTCAACACATCCAACACTTAATCATGCTTTTAAAACAAGAAGCATGGCATAACGACTTATGAATAAGAAGATTTAAATGTTGCAAGCGTTAAACCACAAAGTTCAAAATCATAAACCAAACTTTTCCAACATACACAATCTCATTAAACATCAACATAAAAGACTCTCCCCCATTGCCTTTATTATCTATAGCTATTTAATCGAGACATACATCTCAAGTGGAGCTCTCCTTGAATCCCTTGCTTCTTGTTGTCCCAACTTCAAATATCTGCATTGATGGGCTAAAGGAGCGTAAGCACATAATGCTTAGTGAGGAATGCTCAAAACCAAAACACCATCAATGCAGCGAGTCATAAAACCTCTTTTAAAAGTAACACATTCCGATAAACCAAAGCAATGTTTGAAAACCCTTTTCAACAACATGCTTAAAATCATGCATTGCTCAAACATGAAAACCAACCCTTAGCTTAGAAAAGCTAAGTAATCCTCTTCAAAGCACAACCTTGCAAAACCATCAATTTAACCTTTCCATGCATGAACACCATATGCAAAGTTAAACACAAAATCCTTGGAAAACACTTCCACTTCACTTTATACTTTTCTCATATTTGGAAATCATCTCCAAGCAAGAAACCTTTGAAAACCACTTACTCATTCAATCTATCTCATGCATTAAACAAATGCAACATATGAACCACAAAATCAATATTTCCATTACATGCCTTTTAAAAAAGTCTTCGCAAGACTTCAATGCATTAAAGAGATTCCATGCACACATGCACCATTCTCAATAGAAAATAAACACTTGTTCAAGCTAACAAGTAATACATGCATTCTTGGTACATTACACACTTTCCATGCAACCTTGCATCATTTCAAGCATCTCATGCTTCATTACATTCAAGAACATTATATTGGAACCCAAGTGATAATCACAAACCATCAAAACACAAGACACAATCGGATACGGGGATTACAAGCGTTGTCCCACACGCTTCATACACACTTCCGAACAACACAAGGTGGAGTTTACCGGTACAATCACAACCCCTCAACACCCGTGATGGAGTTTAACGGTACAATCACAACCCCTCAACATCACTCAATTGAAGTTGTATAATACACTAGCGAGAGTCGGGACACATCACAAGGCTTACACATGGAAGCTACCACAACCATTGTAATCACCTTAACCAAGCTCACACACGACAGCAACCCTCCACCGTTGTGACACTTAACAAAGTCCACCCATGAGAGCCATCCTCCATCATGGTGACTTTTAACACGGTTCACCCACGAGAGCCATCCTCCATCGTGGTGGCACTAAACCAAGCCCACCCACGAGAGCCAACCTCCATCGTAGTGGCACTAAACCAAGCCCACTCACGAGAGCCAACCTCCATCGTGGTGACACCAATTGCCTCAATCGTTAGGATTCTTGGATGGAGTTTACGGTACAATCACAACCCCTCCATACACGTGATGGAGTTTAACGGTACAATCACAACCCCTCAACATCACTCATCGAAAGTTGAATAATACACTAGCGAGAGCCGGGACACATCACAAGGCTTACACATGGAAGCTACCACAACCATTGTAATCACCTTAACCAAGCTCATACACGGGAGCAACCCTCCACCGTTGTGACGCTTAACAAAGTTCGCCCATGAGAGCCATCCTCCATCATGGTGACTTTAACAAGGTTCACCCACGAGAGCCATCCTCCATCGTGGTGGCACTATACCAAGCCCACCCACGAGAGCCAACCTCCATCGTAGTTGCACTAAACCAAGCCCACTCACTAGAGCCAACCTCCATCGTGGTGACACCAATTTCCTCAATCTCTAGGATTCTTGGATGGAGTTTACGGTACAATTAAAACCCCCTCGACATCCAAGGCGACTCAATTCACGGTGCACCCAATCCTATAGTCGGCTAACTATATCCGATTAAAGTAACCAAGAACCACTTACATCACTTGCCAATATAACCATTTTACCACATTAAATCCATTGTTTTTACAAGCATAACCAACATGCAAAAACCACCAATTACCATCATCATTTCACTGTTTTGAAGCATTAAACAAAGCCAGTAAACAACATTCAACACTATGCATCAATTCCACAATTCCAATGTACAAAACCAAGGATCTCTTACCTTGAGCATCCTTCACACATGACTTTCAAAACCAGCATTAAACCATGCTAAAATATGCTTTCAAAACAGAATTTAAACATGCAAATCACATGCATTGCATCCAACAATCACAAATGCTTTAAAAACCAATTCATAACACAAACCAAGAGAGAAATTCCATTTACTTACTCTTGAGCTTAGCTAAGTTGTTTAAACTTAAACTAAGCTCCAAAAACCTTCAAACATTGGTTTCAAAGCTGAAAACCCAACTTCACTCACCGATACACAAAACTAGGCTAGCCAACAAGCCTTCCAAGCATCCGAAACCTTCAACGCCACCTCTATTGCTCACGGATCATTCTCCCCTGTTTCAAGCACATAACAACAGAGGATTAATGCATCATTATGCATTAAAAACACCAGCAACACACCTAAACTCGCTGCTCTTTGCAAATCCAACATTTCAGCTACCAAACACAACCGAAATCACCTCCAAACACTTCCAAAACTTAACCCAGCCAAGATCCATCACTTCTAACCATTTTTAAACATCAATTAACTTCCAAAATGATCCCAAACACGTCCTCATAACTTCAGCATTAACAAAACACCAAGATCACCCCAAAAACCACCATTTCCACAAGTAAAACATAGGAAAATCAACCTATTCGGGATTGCATTGATTAAACCTCCATTTCACATCATTTAGACATCCAAAATACATCAAAAAGACATCTCAAAACAGAGCCCAATCATTTATTACGAATTACTTCAAAATTAAATCCAAATCTTGCATTTTAAGCCAAAATCAAGATCACAACGTTAAAACCTTTAATAAAACTTAATTTAAGGATTGAGAACTTGGGAATTTCAGTAAAGAACTGAGTATTTAGAAGAGAAGGACGTTCATACCTCAAAATGTGGATTTCTCCTTGTTTAGAGCCAAAATTCTTGAAAATTCAATAAGCAAATGATGAGGATTTGATGTAGAAATGATTAGGAATCATTTAGGAATTAAAATCTCAACTTTAGGTGTGAAAATCAAAGGAAATGTGGCTGTGGAAATGTGTTTGGCTGAGGGAAAATTGAGAGAAAATGAAATGGGAAAATTTTGGTAAAAGTTAGTTATGAAACTAAAAATATCTTTTTCCCTCCTTTCTTTTTATTAATTAAACACTAATTAAGTCTTTAAAAATCAAGAAAAATCAGGAGAAATCCTCCCTTGGGTAAATTAGCTCCTTAAAGATTCAAAGTTTCAATCCTTTTAAAACAGTCACAAACTTTTCAAAATTACATTTTAGTCACTAACTCAAAATGTCATATTTCCAAACCCCATTTTGTAAAATTGATTTCACCACTCTCTTATATATAATAAAAGAGGAATTTTAGATATTTTTCCATATTTTTAATGCATCCCGAACTAGGCTTTCCCTAAACCACCTTATATATTCGAACCGAAATCCTACCAGTCCGATTCAAACCCAAAACTTCTAAGCCCAAAATTGGGGTGTTAAACAAGTGATGTTGTATAAAGTGTTTTATAAATTAAATCGAATATAGTTAGCCGGTTATTGGATTGAGTGTACTATAAACAAGTCGCCTTGGATGTTGAGGGGTTGGGATTGTACTAAAAACTCCACCCCAATACCCTAACGATTGAGGTTTGTTTAAGGTTGCAACGGTTGAGGGTAGCTCCCGGATGTGAACCTTGTGTGTGTCACGTCTCTCGTTAGTGGGTTATAAAACTACTGATGAGTGGTGTTGAGGGTTTGTTATTGTACCGAATACTCCACCACTGGTGTCACACCGGTGGAGGGTCGCTCTTGTGTGTGAGCCTTGAGATGCCAGTAGGGTGTTGAAGGGTTTGGGACAACCCTTGGTAATCCATGTATCCGATATGTTTTTAAGAATATTATTATCACTTGTGAGCAAATATAATGAAATTAAACATTGTGGAAAATGTTTTGAAAGATGCATGTTTTGGTTTAAGCTTAGCATAAAGGTGATTATGCTTGGAAGGGTTGTATAATGAGTTAACAATGGTTTAATTGTTGGATTTGTATGTATCATGTTGTATGATTTTTTTACAATGGTTTTGAGGATAAAGTGCATGTTTTTCAAAGGAAGCATGGTGGTTTTGAAAGAGTGAAAAATGGTTTTGTGCATTGATGATGTTTTTGGTTTGAGAAACCCTCACTAAGATTGTATACTTATGCTCTCTTTGTTCATCAATGCAGACAATTTAAGCTTTAGAGGCAGCACTTGCAAAGGGATCGGTAGAAGACTTTGACTAAAGGTAAGTTTTGGTTTTGAAGCTAGTGTAATAAAGGCAATGGGGCGTCTGATGTTATGAATGTTGGTTGCTTTAGTGTTTTTCCTTATTTGTGCAAGTTTGATATGCATATTTGGTTGAGTGAATGACCCTTAAGCTTTGGTTTGTGATTGGATATGCAAATTGCCCTTTTGTGCTTTTAACTCTTAGAAAGCATGCCTATAGTGCCCTTGATTTTGTTAATGATGCTTTGAAGATGTCTATGCTTCCTATAAGCCGTTGTTGATGTGTTTTTGATTTGCTAATATGATTGGACATGTATCGGGATAGTTTCGGATGGTTTAAATAGAGTTAAAACAACATTTTCAAACATTACAGGCTTAGCTATTTCGAAAAACACTTGCCTGTTTCGAAACGGTGGCTTGAAATGGCCTTGGTGTTTTGAAACGGCGAGTCATGTTCGGAACATTTTGCCTCTGTGAACCATCATTCCAAAACGAATTTGAAAGTGTTTTGAAACGAACCCATGTATCAAAACGGCCGTTCCGATATGGGGCTTTCCGTTCCGAAACCTCCGACCGTTAATGTAGTTTTTGAATTACTCTAGGTTTATGTTTCTTATGTTTTGGTTCCTTTTGCCTTGTATGCAATTGGATGAGTTCCAGATGTCGTTTAGAGCTGTGATTTCACCGATAAGCATGTAATGAATCTAATTAAATATTGGTAACCTGAATTTAGTAATTACTCTCCTAATTTATCAAATTTACAAAATGGTCCCTAGAACCTTAATTGGCTATAGTTGTTCGGCGACCGTGACAAAGTTTTATCCGCTACTTGTGTGTGTGCACATATGAACATAAATTGCATCTAGACAAGATAAAAAGAAAAAGGGGTCATTTATTGAGGTAAACCTTCCGAGTTTACTTCAATATTCCCCGTGTGTTCCATTTGGCTTGGTTTATCGGTCATGCCGGGTTGAGGGGGTTACAGTCTTCACTAAGCTTGTATGCTTATGCTCTCTTTGTTCATCAATGCAGAAAACTAGGCATTTGGAGGCAGCAACTACAAGGGATCCTTCCAAGAAACTCTTTAAAAGTATGTTGTGTTTTTTGAACTAGTGTAATAAAGGGAATGAGGGTGTCCAATGCTATTTATGTTGTTGGTGTGGTATTTTCTATTTTGGTGCAAGTTTAGTATGCATATTTGGTTGTGTAATTTGCTTTAAAGTTTTGGTTTAGGCTTGGATTTGCAATTTATCTTTTTGGAGCATATTTCTTACATTTTGGAATATTCTGAGTTCATGTTTTCTTACATTTTGGTCCCTGTTGAACATGTATGCAATTAAATGAGCTATAGTGGTCGTTTTGAGCTGAGATTTCACCGAGAAGTTTGAAATGAATTTAATTAAGGGTTGGTAATTCGAATTTGGTAATAACCCTTATAATTTGATAAATTTACAAAGTGGTCCTTAAACCTTTAATAGAGTTCAATCATTGAGTATTTGCGTGACGTTGTTTTATCCGCTGCTTATGTATACACATAGGAACCTAAGTTACATTTAGATAAGATGGAAAGAGTAAAAAAATAGGGTTGTTTATTGAGGTAAACCATCCCATTCTACTTCAATATTTCCTGTGTGATCTGTTCGGTTCAGTCTATCGGCCAGGCTGGGTCGAAGGGGTTACACCATTTGTATACTTGCCTGAAATCTGTTATTATAGTCAAACTCAACCAAAGGCAGATGCTTTTCCCAAGAACCTTAGAAATCAATCACACAACACCACATCATGTCCTCCAGCGCTTGGATAACTCGCTCTGATTGTCCAACCGTATGAGGATGATATTGTAACCACCTTAGCCCGACATAGACGCATGGCCCGAACTAAGAAGATTACACGGGCAAAACCGAAGCCAACTCGTTAAAGCCGACTTCGATTAACGACACCTTTTTTCTTTCTAGATGCTATTTAAGTCTTATGTGTTCAACAAACTCTTAGAAGAAAATGGCTCATCGATCGGAGTTTGATTAGGGGTTCAATTGCATACATTTATCTTTTAGGGACTAAACTGTTAATTCCAAAAATTACAGGAATTAATCCAATTTTAAGATTACCAGTCCTTAATTAGTCATGTAACATGCTTCCATGTCGATTTTCATCACAAACGGATCATCCGAACACATCCAATTGCATGCTCAGCATTCAAGGACCAAATTGTAACATTTTGGAACTTAATAAGATGCTTTTAACTGAAAATAACAGTCAAGTATCGGTACACTTAAGCCCGTATCGATACACGGGAAGGCAGTAGCAAAAGTTGAGAAAAAGGAATCGATACCCTTCCCCGCGTATCGGTACGCCATTCAAACTTTGCACAAACATATCGATACGCTTCCAACTCGTATTGATACCCCTGTGTTAATTGGCCTAAGTTTTCCCTTCGAGTATCGATACCCAAAGCAAATATGCACTTCGAACAGCCATCAATTCACATTTTACATCAACCAATTTCATCCAAAACATCCATACATGCTAGGACAAGTATATCTAACACATATGTATCATCATCTAAGCATATTTCAAGCATTAGACATGGCAATTCATGAAGAGTATAGAACTATATAAGCATGCTTTTAGACACTAACCATAGCATAGCCAAAATGCCAAATAAAGGTCCATAAACCATATAGAGGCCAAATACAAGTCTCAAAACACAAACTAAACATGCTCAAGGTGTTTCACAACACCAAGAATCCATGAGTGGAAATCCCTCCCATTGCCTCTTATTACACTAAATTAAAACCACATACTTTGCTTAGCCAAAACACTTGAATATCCTTTACTTGCTTGCTGCAAAAAATGCTCAATTCTCTGCATTGATGAAACAAATGAGCGTAAGCATAAAGCTTAGTGAGGACCGCTACAAAACCAAAACATTCATCAATGCATTTTAAAAACCAAAACATCATTCTTTGTAAACACGTGTCTTCCTTTAAAACATGCACTTAAAAACATCATTTCCTCTATCAAGTCCACATGCTCATAGCATCATTAATTACAGTAGAAAAAACCTTTGCTCATGCTTAAACCAAGAATCACATGAACTCTAGCATAAATCTCAAGCATCACACGCTTTCTCAAAATAAGCCTTCATCATAAATTCACTATATCATCACCATTATATTGGCTCGCAAGTGTTCAATAACAAAAACCATATCAAAACACAACATAAACGACACAATCGACACAATTGGATAAGCGGATTACAAGCGTTGTCCCACATGCTTCATACACACTACCAGCTACAAAAGGTAGAGTTTAATGGCACAATCACAACCCCTCAACACCCGTGATGGAGTTTAACGACACAATCACAACCTCTCAACATCACTCATCGGTAGTTTTATAATTCCACTAACGAGAGCACGAGACACAAACCACTTGATTCACACACAGGATTAAACCATCCTCTATAGTGATCTTAGTCTCGATCGTTAGGGTAATTGGATGGAGTTTACGACACAATCTCAACCCCTGGACATCCAAGGTGACTTTATTCACGGTGCACCCAATCTTATAGTCGGCTAACTATATGTGATTTAGAGTAACCAAAACCATTTTCCATCACTTGCCAATATAATCATAATTCAACAACATTTCAAAGTTTATCAAAGCATAAACCACAATGCCATTTTTCACAAGCAATAACATGCTTAAAATAAATTACATAAATCATATAAACCCAAGGATCACTTACCATGTGCATCCTTAACAAAATGGCATTTAAAACCAGCAACATAAATGCTCAAACCATGCTTTAAAACAGTGATTAAACCACATTTAATTCAAGTGCATTTTAAACAAAAACATAGCCCAATCCAAGAGAGAGTTTCGATATACTTACTCTTGAGCTTAGCTAAGTGTTTCAAACTTACACTAAGCTCCCAAAACCACGTTCAAATGATTGAAAGATGGAAAACTCTTTTTCACTCATCGATATGTGAAACTTCACTTGCAAACGAGAAGATCACTCGTCTGAAGCTTCCAAAATTGCTTCGCTTGCTTCCTGATCAATGTCCCCTACTTTTAGAGCATCAAAAACAGTTCCAATGCATTAAAATGCATTCCAACCCCAGCAACTAAACACAAACTAGTTGCCCAGCAAAACTACATCAATTTACCCATCCGAAACAACCGAAAACTCGTTCGATTGCCTACTAAACCAAGGCCAGCCAACAAATATCACTTCTAACCATTAATACTCATCAAATCACATCTATAAACAACCTAAACCCTTTCTTATACCTCCAGCAATCATATAACCCTCAAATCACTTCAAAAACTTAACTAAAACCATCATAAAACTCAAGGATCTCAAGGATTTCGGGATCTATATTGTCAAAACTCATTTTCAACATCTAGATTAACATAAAACTTGATTAAAACCAATCATGAACATATCACATCATAATCATTACGAAAATTGGAAATTAAAGCATCATTTTACAAGATTTCAATCTCAAATCAAAACTACCATTGAAACTCAATCAAAATCATCATTAAAGAGTCGATAATCTTGGGAATTTCAATAAAGAACCTTGATTAGAGGTTGAGAATGAGATTTACCTCAAATCTTTGCCTTCCTAGCAATTTGACAAATTTATTTTTCAAAATCTTGAAGAAAAACATGAATAATCTTCAAGAATGAGTTTAGAAATAAGAAAGAGAGTTTGAGAGAAAAGAAATATGTAGAAAAGAGATTGGGAAATGTGGTTGGCTGAAATGAGAGTTGAAAAATTAGTTACGTGATTCAAACTTCCCAAATTATCTAATTTACTTATTAATTAAATAAAAGCCAAATGAAACTATTTATTTAAAAACCATTCAAAACACATGCCAAATTGAGGGAAGGACTAATTGCACAAAAGATCCCTAAAGATTCTAAGTTTTTGAATTTTCTTTTGAAAATTGCATTTTTCCACAGTTTTAAAACTTTACAATTCGGTCACTTCCCAAAATGTACAACTTCCAAAACAAATTTTGTAAAATTGATTTGACCAACTACTTAAATATGATTTTAGAGGATTTTAACAATTTTTGTCACATTTTTATCCTATCCCGAACCTTGATCTCCCTGAACCACCCAAAAAGATATGAACCGTTCCCGACCGGCCCAATCCGATGTCTAAAACATCTAGGCCTAAAACTAGGATGTTACAACTCTCCCCCACTTAGGAAATTTCGTCAACAAAAATTTACCTGAACTCAATAGTACTCGTCCTTCAAACCACGATACATCTTCGTACTACGAGGGTGCATAGCGAAAGGACTACTCTGAGCTTTAGTCAGAATAGTACGCCTCAACTCAGCATCATTTGGCACCACTATCCAACTCCCATAGCATAGAACACCATCATCATTGAAACCGAAATCCGAAGGCTCACCATTCGCAATATCCTAAATGTGAGGAACAAGAGAATCATCAAGCAACTGCTTATCTTAGATTAACTGAATCAAGAATGGTTTCACTTGCTTTTCGGCAACAAGACCACCATCTCGTGATATGCTCAAGCGAGCAAACATCACACTCAACTCTACAGCCACCTTCATGCTCAAATCATCAGCCATAACATTGGCCTTCCCAGGATGATACTCGATCGACAAATCATAATCCTTAAGCTACTCCACCCATCGTCGTTGCCTAAGATTCAACTCCTTTTGAGACATAAGACACTTCAAACTCTTATGATCTGTGAATACCACACACTTCTCGCCATAAAGGTAAAACTACTGAATTGATTTTGATATAACAAAGGATTTAAGGACTAAATTGAAAAAGAGAAAATGAATTTTTAAGTCCTCAAAACTTTCCTAAATTGGTGAATCTTCTCTTATCACCATGGTTTCTTCCTTTGCTTTGCCCTTATCTCCTCTGGTCTTTAAAATTTCCTTGAGCTATCTTTTAATCCTTCTTGTTTCGTGCTCGAGATCGTCGTAAATTATAAGGTTTCCCTTATGGTTGGCCCTGGTCATGCACTTGAAAAGGACACGGTAATTTTTTTGATTAAAAATAAAAATAAAATAAAATAAAGGTGCATATATTGAAAAACGAAATTCGTTGTTACCAATCCCCAACAATGGCGCCAAAAACTTGTAGGGCGTGTAAGTGTTCCCTTTTTGTGAGAGCACAAGTGCACACTCCTGCCAATTTATTGTATAAAAGATGTCGAATCACATGAGGATTGGACAACTTATCTCGTTTCGTAGTTCCTGTACAAGGTAAAGTAAAACACAAGTGAATGGTTGGTTTGGATAGAAAGTAAACAAAAACACAAGTACTAAAGGGGGTAATCAGGTTGATGGAGCAAGCAGGGCTATGCTACCACTTAGTGTGAAAACTACATTGTAAAAGGTATGAGTTATTTTGTGCTGCCATGATATGCTGCCTCGACGAGTATGGCAGGCGGAAAACTATGATCCTATCACACAGCCGCAGTAGGTCTCTGCCATTGCAGGGGTGTACTGTCATTGCAGGTGGAATGGAAGAATTCCTGGCAGCAAGTGTGCCAGATTCTCCAAGTTCGATAGGATAGTCGACAGTGATCCCTCATATTTCTAGGTTAGGATGCTTGAGAGCTAACGTGACATAGGCATTACCTAGCAATCTCAGCATCAACCTAACATAGACTAGTCATCTCGGTTGGTAATCCCTTTTAGCCGTTGAAACTTGTGGACTGATGTGAAACCATGTTAGTCACGCCTCAGCACGTTGTGACCGTACTTAACCCTTTCGTGAGCCTTGCAGTTTCGTGAGCCTTGCACTTTCGTGCCCGACAAATGGATTCTCTCAAATGACTGGTGTAGAATGATTGAAAGAATGATGAACAATGGATTAAGTAAACTCGAAATATTTTATTGAAAAATAACTCAAAACCTAAAACAACCGTTTCGCACTAGTTACAACATAACCATAACCCAAATAGAATTTAGAACATGGCGATAGTAAAGAACTAAAGAAAAGTCTATAGAAAACCTTGGATGATTTAAACTAGGAGTACAATGGGTATTTATAGACTCAAGGCTATGTTAAGTCCTCCTTAAAATAGAAGTCCTCAAAAGTAGCTTTCCATCTTTAATATGGCTTTAAATGCGACTTCTTTGCCTGGAATATGGAATCTATCTCGTTTGCCTTAGTCCGCAAGTAAGCATGAGAATTTTGCTTTGGCAGCCCTGGTCGCTGCTACAGACGTCCGAAAATCACATGAACGCCGGCGATAGATTCAAGAGTTTTAGCTCTACAAATCGCGCTCTAATTCTTCAAACTTCCATAGTCGATTGTCGTGGGCAACAAGGTCGACGACAAGTCTGCTCGGCAGGTATTTTGTAGCAACTTCTCTTCAGCTGGAACTGTAACACCCCAATTTTGGGCTTGGAAGTTTAGGGTATGAACCGGACCGGTCTGATTTTCGGTTCGAATATAAAAGGTGGTTTTAGAGAAAGCCTAGTTCGGGATGCTTTAAAAATATGGAAAAATATCTAAAAATCCCCTTTTAATATATATTGGAGAGTGGTGAAATCAATTTTACAAAATAAGGTTTGGAAGTGCGACATTTTGAAATAGTTACTAAAATGTGATTTTTGAAAAGTTCAGTGGTGATTGTTTTGTAAGGATTGAAACTTTGAATCTTTAAGGAGCTAATTTACCCAAGAAAGGATTTCTCCAGATTTTTCTTAGATTTTAATGATTTAATTAATGTTTAATTAATTAAAGGAAAAGTGGAAAACCATTTTTTAGATTTCATAACTAACTTTTGTTAAAACTTTCTCATCTCATTTTCTTTCAAAATTCCCTCAGCCAAACACATTTCTACAACAACATTTCTTTTTATTTTCACACCAAATGATGACGTTTCAATTATCAATTGATTCCTAATCCTTTCTACATCAAATTCTATTTTTTTGCTTAGTGGATTTTCAAGGAAATTGTCTCTAATCAAGGAGAAATCTACATTTAAAGATAAAGATGTTCTTCTCCTCTAAATACTCAGTTCTTTACTGAAATTCCCAAGTTCTCAATCCTTAAATTAAGTTTTATAAAAGGTTTTAATGTTGTGATCTTGATTTTGGCTTAAAACTCAAGATTTGGAAGAAATCTTGAAGAAATTCGTGTTGATTGTTTGGGCTCTATTTTGAGATAGATTTTAAATGTATTTTGGATGTTTCATGATGTGTATTTGAGGTTTAATCAATGCAATCCCGAATAGGTTGAATTTCCTAAGTTTTTGCTTATGAAACTGGTGGTTTTTGGGGTGATCTTGGTGCTCTGTTATAGCTGGAGGTATAAGGACGAGTTTATGTTCTTTTTGGATGTTAATTGATGTTTAGGAATGGTTAGAAGAGATGGATCTTGGCTGGGTTATGTGGTGGAAGAGTTTGGAGGTGATTTTGGTTGTGTTTGGTAGCCGAAATGTTAGATTTGGTTAGAGTAGCGTGTTTAGGGGTGTTAGCTGAAGATTTTAATGCATGATGATGCATTAATCCTCTACTTTTATGTGTTTAAAACATGGGAGGCATCTTCGGATTCTTGTGGTGTTGATCCGGAGGCTTGAACGACGTTTCAGCAAGCTTGCGAAACGGAATTGGTGAGTGAAGTTGGGATTTCCAGCTTTGTAATGAATGTTGGATGGTGTCGGAGCATAGTTTAAGTCTAATCAACTTAACTAAGCTCAAGAGTAAGTTTTCGGGAAAACTCTCTCTCTTGGATGAACCATGAGATGGTTGGATGCATTGTAGTTAAATTGACATGTTTAAATTCTATTTTGAAAGCATGTTTTAGCATGATTAATGCTGGTTTTGAAAGCCATGTGTTGAAGGATGCTCAAGGTAAGAGATCCTTGGTTTGATATTAGTAAATGGGATTTTGATGCATAGAGATGCATGATGGTTTATTGGCTTTGATTAATGCTTTAAAACAGTAGATTATTGATGATAAATGATGTATATTGGCAAGTGATGTCTTGGTTTTAAAGTATCCGAATCGGATATAGTTAGCCGGCTATAGGATTGGGTGCACCGTGAATAAAGTCGCCTTGGATGTCAAGGGGTTGTAATTGTATCGTAAACTCCATCCAAGTACACTAACGAGATGTCTAAGATCACAATGGTGGTTAAAAGTCCATGTGTGGATCTTGTGTTGAGTGTCTCGTGTTCTCGTTAGTGATGTTATACAACTACCAATGAGTGATGTTGAGGGGTTGTGATTGTACCGTTAAACTCCATCACGGGTGTTGAGGGGTTGTTATTGTACCGGTAAATTCCACCTTGTGTGTTCAGTAGTGTGTATGAAGCGTATGGGACAACGCTTGTAATTCGCGTATCCGATTGTGTTTTATGTTGTAAATTGTTATGGTTTATCACTTGGAAGCCAATATGACATGTTGATGTTAATGAAGCAAAAGATGCTTGTTATGTATGCAAGGTTTCATGAATAATGATGTTTATGTGTTAAAAGGCTTTGAGAAAAGTGTTTTATAAAATGCATTATTGTGTTGTTTCTTTAGAGCATGTCTCACTAAGCATTTGTGCTTACGCTCTCTCTCTTGAACAAATAATGCAGATAATTGAGGTGTTGAGGGCAACAAGGAGGCTAAGAATCCAAGGGAAAGCTAAGCTCATGTATGGTGATGTTTTTACAACACTATTAGCTTTTGATATATTGGCAATGGGAACCTAGGTTGTGTTTTTGTAACCCCCTTAACCCGGCCCAGACGGTTGACCCGAATTAAGAAAGTCACACGGGGAAAACCAAAGTCAACCCGAAAGTCAACCTTGATTAACGACCCTTTTTTTTCTTTTTAAACTTGTCTAGATGCACATTAGCCCTAATTGTGATCACTCAAACATCATACTCAAAGATCACAAACATCAGAGATCAAACAGGGACCCAATTGAACAAATTACAACTTTAGGGACCAAATTGTAAATTCTGAAAACTTTAAGGACTTAACCAGATTTTAAGTTACCAACTTAAAATTAATCATGTTTCATGCTTCTCTGCCAAATTTCAGCTCAAACGGACATCCCAAGCTCATACAATTGCACATACAAGATTCAGGACCAAAATGCAAACATTCTGAAACATTTAACTGCCAATGTCAGCCCCCAACGGTCACCCGTTCCGAAACAGGCAGAGCCCGTTTCGAAACGCGGGGCCGTTCCGCAACGCGTATCGACACTGGTGACTGGCAGAATGCTTTCCGTTTCGAAACAGGCTCTACCGTTTCGGACGCCTGGGCTGATTCAGGGCATCCGTTCCGAAACGGTAGTCCCTGTTCCGAAACGCCCTGCACATAATGCAGAAAAAGACATGCTTAAACACGCAATTGACCATTCGAACATACTCCAATTGCCACCAAACTTTACCAACATGCAGTTCAACATATATGAGACATACTTGCATCAACAATTCAACAAAATATCAACACATAGGAAAAGCCCCAAATCTATAGGCATGCTTCCTACACAAGCAACCATTCAAGCATAAATCTCCAAATCAATCTCATAAAAGCCAAATACATGTTCCAACAACATCAACAACATAAAAACATTCTTGTCCAAACATATTCGAACACATAAACATCAACCCAAGAGATTCTACCCCCATTGCCTTTATTAACTATAGCTATTCATCGAGACATACATCTCAAATGGAGTCCTCCTTGAATCCCTTGCTTCTCGCTGTCCAAACTTCAAGAATCTGCATTGATGGACAAAAAGGAGCGTAAGCACATAATGCTTAGTGAGGAATGCTCAAAACCAAAACACCATCAATGCAGCGGGTCACAAAACACTTTTAAAACAAACCCGAATTGTTTACCAAGCAAAGTTTGGAAACTCCTTTTCAACAACATGCTTAAAACCATGCATTACACATACATGAAAACCAACCCTTAGCTTAGCAAGCTAAGAAAACCTTTTCAAAGCACAACTTGCAAAATCATCCATTTAACCATTCCATGCATAAACACCATATGCAAAGCTAAATTCAAAACCTTGGAAAACACTTCCATTTCACAACATAACTTTCTTATACTTGAAAACCATTCAAGCAAGAAACCCTTTAAAACCATTTGCTCAATCAATCCAACACATGCATTAACCAAAGGCAACTTTTGAACCACAACATCATCATCACATGCCTTTTAAAACAAGTCTTAACAAGACTCCAATGCATTTAAGAGATTCCATGCACACATGCATCATTTACCAAATGATTATCAACACTTGTTAAACTTAACAAGCAACCATGCATTCACAAGCATATACACTTTTCATGCAACCATGCATCTTTTCAAGCATTAAACACTTTTCATGCAACCATGCATCTTTTCAAGCATCTCATGCTTCTTTATAATCAAGAACATCATATTGGCTTCCAAGTGATCAACCACATCCACTTTTCAACTCAACACCCGATCGGATACGCGGATCACAAGCGTTGTCCCCCACGCTTCATACACACTACCAATCCAAGGTCTCCAAATGGACTTTTAAACACCATTTCACCTTACCATCCTAAGGTTCCCATGTATGGACTTTTAAACACCATACAACCTTAGCTTTTCCCGAGGTTCCCATGTATGGACTTTTAAACACCATACAACCTCAACTTTTCCCAAGGTTCCCATGTATGGACTTTTAAACACCATACAACCTTGACATGCACAAGGTTCCCATGTATGGACTTTCAAACACCATACAACCTTTGCATCACCGATTGGTAGTTGTATAACATCACTAACGAGATACGGGACACCCTACACAAGATCCACACATGGACTTTACACCTCCATAGTGATCTTAACAAGCACAAGGTTCCCATATATGGACTTTTAACCACCATATAACCTTTGCTTAACCAAGGTCCTCGAATGGGCATTCCACCTCCATTATGACCTTAACCATCTCGTTAGGATACTTGAAGGGAGTTTACCGGTTCACACTTAACCACTCCACCTCCAAGGCGACTTTATTCACGGTGCACCCAATCCTATAGCCGGCTAACTATATCCGATCAAAGAAACCAAGAACCACTTACATCACTTGCCAATATAACCATCTTACCACATTAGTCCAATGATTCACATGCATAACCACAATGCGAAAACCATCATTTACCATCATTAATTCACTGTTTTTAAGCATTACACAAAGCAATTGAACAACATGCAACACCATGCATCAAAACCACATTTTCAATGTATAAAACCAAGGATCTCTTACCTTGAGCATCCTTCACATATGGCTTTCAAAACCAGCATTAGACCATGCCAAAATATGCTTTCAAAACAGAATTTAAATCATGCAAAACACATGCATTTCAATCATCAACCACAATTGCTTTAAAAGCCATTTCATAACACAAACCAAGAAAGAAATCCATTTACTTACTCTTGAGCTTAGCGAAGTTGTTTAGACTTAAACTAAGCTCCCAAAACCTTCAAACCTTGGTTTAAAAGCTGAAAACCCAACTTCACTCACCGATACACAAAACAAGGCTAACCAACAAGCCTTCCAAGCATCCGAAACCTTCCACAACACCTCCAAAGCTTACGGATCAAACTCCCCTGTTTCAAGCACACAAAAACAGAGTATTAATGCATCTTTATGCATTAAAAACACCAGCAACACAACACAACTCGCTGCTCATCACAAATCCAACATTTCGGCTACCAAACACAACCGAAATCACCTCCAAACACTTCCAAAACTTAACCCAGCCAAGATCCATCACATCTAACCATTTTTAAAAATCAATTAACATCCAAAATGATCACAAACACATCCTTATACCTCCAGGTATAACAGATCACCAAAAACACTCCAAAAACAACCAAAAACTCAAGCCAAACTTAGGAAATTCAACCTATCCGGGATTGCATTGATTAAACCTCAACTTCTAATCAATTTAGCATTCATTTAACATCAATTTGACACCTCAAAACACTGCCCAAACAGATCACACGAAAATTCCACCAAAATCAAGCAAATCTTGCATTTTAAGCTAAAATCAAGATTTCAATTGAAAAGCCTTTAACAAATCACAAATCAAGGATTGAGAACTTAGGAATTTCAGTAAAGAACTGATAGTTTAGAGGAGAAGGACGTTCTTACCTCCAAACTTGAATTTCTCCTTTTTAGAACCAAAAAGCTTGATGAAACAACTTGCAAATGGTGAGGTTTTGTTGTAGAGATGATTAGGAATCCAAAGAGAATTGAAAAGGAAGATTTGAGTGACAAAATCAGAGGAGAAAATCTGGAGAGATGTGTTTGGGTTGAGAGAAAATGAGAGAAAAGGAAAATTGGGAGAAAAATGGAAAGTTAGTTATAAAATAGTCAAAATGACTTTCCCTCCTCTTTCTTTATGTTTAAAATCAGAATAAAGCCTTAAAATATCTTAGAAAAATCTGGAGAAATTCCTTTTGGAATAATAGCTCCTTAAAGATTAAAAGTTTCAACCCTTTATAAAACAGTCACGCAACTTTCAAAAATTACATTTTGGTCACTAGTCAAAATGTCAACCTTCCGAACCTCTTTTTCCAAAATTGATTTGACAGTTCACTTTTACATATTAAAAGATGATTTTAGAACATTTTCCATATTTTTAATGCAACCCGAACTAGGCTTTCCTAATTTCACCTTTATATATTCGATCAGCACTTTGACCGAACCGGTCAACGCCCAAAACTTCTGAGCCCAAAACCGGAGCGTTACAACTCTCCCCCCCTTAGGAAATTTCGTCCTCGAAATTTCAACTGGTGAAAAGAGAACCACAACCTTCCCAAAGCAACACACAAGGCAACACAAAAGCCTCAACCATCACTGAACACATTCCACACAAAAACTCCACCAACTCAACACCACCACATACTGTTCACAAAATCCAGAACACTCAAAGATAACCACAACTTAACCTTTCACTTATCCGGACTGTACACAGCCCCAACATCAACCTGAAGAACTTCAACCTTTACAGCACACATCACTGCAACACACAACTCCCGAGACTCGTTTACACAGTGACACTAACCAACCAATTCAACCACTATGCAAACTTCTCTGCTTCTAAAACTCTTGCAAACTCCCAGACCTCTTCCAAAGATTTTCCCAACAAGCAAAAATTCTTAAGCATCAACTGCTTACCCAAACTCCTCAATGAATACTGATAATCCTTCACATCCACCACTATCATTACCATAACAACTCACAAGGACTACTCACCCAGATTCCAAAATTTACATCACAACCCCAAAACAACTCCGCCAACCGTCCCACACACCACCAGCTGACTTCAAAAGAAGTTCACATACTCACAACCAACCAACCACTTCTCACAAGAATCCTTTCAAACAACAATGGCCTTCGACCTTTCATTGCCTATCCACCACAAGCTTTGACCACAACACTTGCCTTACTAGCACGTCGCCCAACCTGACATACAGACAAACTCCTCAACTCCTCAAAGGTTGCTAAGAACCAACACTTACAAACACAACCTTTCCACAACAACTTAAATGCTAAGCTACCTCAGCACTTGGAAACACAACCACTAAACTGCAACATCACTTAGCACCAAGGAACTACCCCTTCCACTTAGCTATTCAAACCACTTGACCGATTCTAACCTCAACCGGTACTCCTCACCACCAAACCACTAAACTCTTTAAGCAACAAACGCTATCCTTCTACCAACAGGCTATACCACTCTCACTATCTCCAGCACTAGCTTAATATTCTCCACTACTTCTAACTTCCACTCAGCACCAACGCAACCTCCAAAAACCCATCATCCAACCTAACCCAACCACCACACTAACAGATTCGATTAGTTATTAGCGAGTGTGAACATCGTATGCATGATCACCTACATGCCCTATCAATGCCTGATGTACATGTATGCAAAACCTCTAATGTCATGCCACATGTATGCATGGACCAGCACATATATAATATAGCATATAACAATGATTTTAACTGTGCATGAATGCCAGTTCACACCCTCCAATAACATCCTCAAAATCCGTCTAAAAACAACCTCCTACCACACTTCTAACTTATCTAACTCCATCATACCAACAACCATTAACCACAAAATACTCACTAAAGCCTTCTTCACACCAAAGATGATTCCAAACTACAACTATTACCCCAATCATGCTAGCAACAAGACTAAACTTACCACGCAAGGAAAACCAACAGAAACCAAACCAAGGTAACTAAAGCAAAGACTACTTAACAAGGTTACCTGAAAACACAACACCACCCTAAAGCTTCATCAGACGAGCTCTCTTTCTCGCGGAACCATCATCCTCCTGCCGCACCGCTGCAGCACCAGCTAACACACTAGGGTCACCACCGACCTCTTGCGGTAAGGAACCTTGGCTGTTCCGAGCCAACATCAAACAATCACGTCTCATATGTCCAGCAGACCCACATTTCCAGCAATTCTCATTTCCCAAACTCTTCACAACCTTCTGCTCTTTCTGCCACCTCTGAACCTTGCCTCGGCCGTGCCCACGACCTTTCAGAGACCCTTTGGCTATCACCAAAGCTGACTTCACCCCAAGAGGACAATCACGCTTCACATGCACTTTAGAACCACAGTTCCAACAAGCACCCGCGCCCCAACAACCTCCAACATGGCGCCTTTCACAATGATCACACACCGGTGGCTGAGCTTCCACTCCTTGCTCAAGCAACACTTGCTCCACAACAGCACTACCTTCACATTGCTTAACCCTTGGAAACTTCTCTCCAAGATACCTTTCATAAAAGGCAGATACAAAGAAATCCCAGTCAATATTAGGGATATGTGACGCCACCGCCACAGATGTCCACCAGACACATGCATCCTCCAACATCAAAGAAACAACACTTCCCAGCTTACAAGCACAATCATAGCCTTCCTGATCCAGAATCAGAACCACACTGGCCAACCAGGCCTCAAACATCTCCGGTGAAGAACCATGATACTCCACCGCACTCAAATCAAGCAAACGCTGCTTCGGCAAACCCACACATCCTACAGCCAGCACATCTACTGACTTTACCGTTACCACAGCCTGAGATGTTCCCAACACCTCTCGAGCAACAGGTGATGAACTCTTCATCACAGAACCAGCTTCTTTCCCTTGCCTTACCACCTCAACTCTAGGCACAGAAGACTGAGACAAAACACCTCTACAAAAGGGTGAATTCCATGCCCTAACCACCTGCCCCAAGGCAGCAACCATCTCATCCAACTGCCATTCTATCATCGACTTTGCCATACTACTAACAACAACAAACAATCACAACAAAACAAACCAGTTAGACCAGCTTTAAGCAAGGATTCAAACTCCAACTCCAAAATAACACAATAGCTATATTAATAAGGCAATGGGTATCCCGAATCCTCTCCTTTACATGACATAACAGTCATCACAAACATGAATATCACAACATCAAGCATATCAAACAACATACTTTGATCATGCTTACACCAAACAGCATCCACTTGCAACAACATATTATCAACATAACATACTCATTACATGTTCATCAAGCATATCACCAGCTCACAACATTAGCACAAAACCACATAAGCTCAACCAATATTCATAACCACAAAACATGCTTGAAAACATCAGCAACTTGCTCAGAAACACGTGTTTCAACCAACTTTCAACCACACAACAAGGTAAACATCAAACACACATCACAACAACTTACCGTTTTCCCCAAGCATTCGCAACTCAGCTCTGATACCACCAAATGTAACCCCCTTAACCCGGCCCAGACGGTTGACCCGAATTAAGAAAGTCACACGGGGAAAACCAAAGTCAACCCGAAAGTCAACCTTGATTAACGACCCTTTTTTTCTTTTTAAACTTGTCTAGATGTACATTAGCCCTAATTGTGATCACTCAAACATCATACTCAAAGATCACAAACATCAGAGATCAAACAGGGACCCAATTGAACAAATTACAACTTTAGGGACCAAATTGTAAATTCTGAAAACTTTAAGGACTTAACCAGATTTTAAGTTACCAACTTAAAATTAATCATGTTTCATGCTTCTTTGCCAAATTTCAGCTCAAACGGACATCCCAAGCTCATACAATTGCACATACAAGATTCAGGACCAAAATGCAAACATTCTGAAACATTTAACTGCCAATGTCAGCCCCCAACGGTCACCCGTTCCGAAACAGGCAGAGCCCGTTTCGAAACGCGGGGCCGTTCCGCAACGCGTATCGAAACAGGTGACTGGCAGAATGCTTTCCGTTTCGAAACAGGCTCTACCGTTTCGGACGCCTGGGCTGATTCAGGGCATCCGTTCCGAAACGGTAGTCCCTGTTCCGAAACGCCCTGCACATAATGCAGAAAAAGACATGCTTAAACACGCAATTGACCATTCGAACATACTCCAATTGCCACCAAACTTTACCAACATGCAGTTCAACATATATGAGACATACTTGCATCAACAATTCAACAAAATATCAACACATAGGAAAAGACCCAAATCTATAGGCATGCTTCCTACACAAGCAACCATTCAAGCATAAATCTCCAAATCAATCTCATAAAAGCCAAATACATGTTCCAACAACATCAACAACATAAAACCATTCTTGTCCAAACATATTCGAACACATAAACATCAACCCAAGAGATTCTACCCCCATTGCCTTTATTAACTATAGCTATTCACCGAGACATACATCTCAAATGGAGTCCTCCTTGAATCCCTTGCTTCTCGCTGTCCAAACTTCAAGAATCTGCATTGATGGACAAAAAGGAGCGTAAGCACATATTGCTTAGTGAGGAATGCTCAAAACCAAAACACCATCAATGCAGCGGGTCACAAAACACTTTTAAAACAAACCCGAATTGTTTACCAAGCAAAGTTTGGAAACTCCTTTTCAACAACATGCTTAAAACCATGCATTACACATACATGAAAACCAACCCTTAGCTTAGCAAGCTAAGAAAACCTTTTCAAAGCACAACTTGCAAAATCATCCATTTAACCATTCCATGCATAAACACCATATGCAAAGCTAAATTCAAAACCTTGGAAAACACTTCCATTTCACAACATACCTTTCTTATACTTGAAAACCATTCAAGCAAGAAACCCTTTAAAACCATTTGCTCAATCAATCCAACACATGCATTAACCAAAGGCAACTTTTGAACCACAACATCATCATCACATGCCTTTTAAAACAAGTCTTAACAAGACTCCAATGCATTTAAGAGATTCCATGCACACATGCATCATTTACCAAATGATTATCAACACTTGTTCAACTTAACAAGCAACCATGCATTCACAAGCATTATACACTTTTCATGCAACCATGCATCTTTTCAAGCATTAAACACTTTTCATGCAACCATGCATCTTTTCAAGCATTAAAAACTTTTCATGCAACCATGCATCTTTTCAAGCATCTCATGCTTCTTTATAATCAAGAACATCATATTGGCTTCCAAGTGATCAACCACATCCACTTTTCAACTCAACACCCGATCGGATACGCGGATCACAAGCGTTGTCCCCCACGCTTCATACACACTTCCAATCCAAGGTCTCCAAATGGACTTTTAAACACCATTTGACATTACCATCCTAAGGTTCCCATGTATGGACTTTTAAACACCATACAACCTTAGCTTTTCCCGAGGTTCCCATGTATGGACTTTTAAACACCATACAACCTCAACTTTTCCCAAGGTTCCCATATATGGACTTTTAAACACCATACAACCTTGACATGCACAAGGTTCCCATGTATGGACTTTCAAACACCATACAACCTTTGCATCACCGATTGGTAGTTGTATAACATCACTAACGAGATCCGGGACACCCTACACAAGATCCACACATGGACTTTACACCTCCATTGTGATCTTAACAAGCACAAGGTTCCCATATATGGACTTTTAACCACCATATAACCTTTGCTTAACCAAGGTCCTCGAATGGGCATTCCACCTCCATTATGACCTTAACCATCTCGTTAAGATACTTGAAGGGAGTTTACCGGTTCACACTTAACCACTCCACCTCCAAGGCGACTTTATTCACGGTGCACCCAATCCTATAGCCGGCTAACTATATCCGATCAAAGAAACCAAGAACCACTTACATCACTTGCCAATATAACCATCTTACCACATTAGTCCAATGATTCACATGCATAACCACAATGCAAAAACCATCATTTACCATCATTAATTCACTGTTTTTAAGCATTACACAAAGCCATTGAACAACATGCAACACCATGCATCAAAACCACATTTTCAATGTATAAAACCAAGGATCTCTTACCTTGAGCATCCTTCACATATGGCTTTCAAAACCAACATTAGACCATGCCAAAATATGCTTTCAAAACAGAATTTAAATCATGCAAAACACATGCATTTCAATCATCAACCACAATTGCTTTAAAAGCCATTTCATAACACAAACCAAGAAAGAAATCCATTTACTTACTCTTGAGCTTAGCAAAATTGTTTAGACTTAAACTAAGCTCCCAAAACCTTCAAACCTTGGTTTAAAAGCTGAAAACCCAACTTCACTCACCGATACACAAAACAAGGCTAACCAACAAGCCTTCCAAGCATCCGAAACCTTCCACAACACCTCCAAAGCTCACGGATCAAACTCCCCTGTTTCAAGCACACAAAAACAGAGCATTAATGCATCTTTATGCATTAAAAACACCAGCAACACAACACAACTCGCTGCTCATCACAAATCCAACATTTCGGCTACCAAACACAACCGAAATCACCTCCAAACACTTCCAAAACTTAACCCAGCAAAGATCCATCACATCTAACCATTTTTAAACATCAATTAACATCCAAAATGATCACAAACACATCCTTATACATCCAGGTATAACAGATCACCAAAAACACTCCAAAAACAACCAAAAACTCAAGCCAAACTTAGGAAATTCAACCTATCCGGGATTGCATTGATTAAACCTCAACTTCTAATCAATTTAGCATTCATTTAACATCAATTTGACACCTCAAAACACTGCCCAAACAGATCACACGAAAATTCCACCAAAATCAAGCAAATCTTGCATTTTAAGCTAAAATCAAGATTTCAATTGAAAAGCCTTTAACAAATCACAAATCAAGGATTGAGAACTTAGGAATTTCAGTAAAGAACTGATAGTTTAGAGGAGAAGGACGTTCTTACCTCCAAACTTGAATTTCTCCTTTTTAGAACCAAAAAGCTTGATGAAACAACTTGCAAATGGTGAGGTTTTGTTGTAGAGATGATTAGGAATCCAAAGAGAATTGAAAAGGAAGATTTGAGTGACAAAATCAGAGGAGAAAATCTGGAGAGATGTGTTTGGGTTGAGAGAAAATGAGAGAAAAGGAAAATTGGGAGAAAAATGGAAAGTTAGTTATAAAATAGTCAAAATGACTTTCCCTCCTCTTTCTTTATGTTTAAAATCAGAATAAAGCCTTAAAATATCTTAGAAAAATCTGGAGAAATTCCTTTTGGAATAATAGCTCCTTAAAGATTCAAAGTTTCAACCCTTTATAAAACAGTCACGCAACTTTCAAAAATTACATTTTGGTCACTAGTCAAAATGTCAACCTTCCGAACCTCTTTTTCCAAAATTGATTTGACAGTTCACTTTTACATATTAAAAGATGATTTTAGAACATTTTCCATATTTTTAATGCAACCCGAATTAGGCTTTCCTAATTTCACCTTTATATATTCGATCAGCACTTTGACCGAACCGGTCAACGCCCAAAACTTCTGAGCCCAAAACCGGAGCGTTACAACTCTCCCCCCCTTAGGAAATTTCGTCCTCGAAATTTCAACTGGTGAAAAGAGAACCACAACCTTCCCAAAGCAACACACAAGGCAACACAAAAGCCTCAACCATCACTGAACACATTCCACACAAAAACTCCACCAACTCAACACCACCACATACTGTTCACAAAATCCAGAACACTCAAAGATAACCACAACTTAACCTTTCACTTATCCGGACTGTACACAGCCCCAACATATTAAAAGATGATTTTAGAACATTTTTCCATATTTTTAATGCAACCCGAACTAGGCTTTCCTAATTTCACCTTTATATATTCGATCAGCACTTTGACCGAACCGGTCAACGCCCAAAACTTCTGAGCCCAAAACCGGAGCGTTACAGTTTTGGGAGATGTTTGGGACTCCCTAGTTATGGCATGATGCCTTAAATGTTTTGGATTTGTAAATGGCCATTGTGATGTTTGTTTTGGTGTTTTGATGGTTGGATTGTTTTGGATATTAGGATGCATGCCTATAGGCTTGAGGATTTCCTTGTTTGATGCCATGAATGTGTTTTGATGTTGCAAACATCTACCTTAATTGCATGATGACATGTTGGCATGATTAGGAAGTCATTAGGGTGTGTTTGAGTGGTTTAAAGTAAGTAAAACCAGCAAATTATGCAGTTTCTGGGCAGTCCGTATCGGAACGGTCAATAGCATTTCGAAACGGGGGCCTATAATAGTCTTCGTGTATCGAAACGGATAGGGCCGTTCCGAAACATTTTGGCCAATGCCAGGCCCTGTTCCGATACAGGTTTTGAAACGATCCCGCGTTTCGGAACGGTGAACCCTGTTCCGAAACAGATGACCGTTTGGCACTAATTTGAATGGTTTTAAGGTTTGCAAGCTTTATGTTTTGGTCCTAAAAATCGTACTTGCAATTGCTTGAGTTTGAGATGACCGTTGAAAGTGAAATTTGAAAGGGAAGCATGTAATATGATTAATTTGATTTTGGTAACCTTAAAATCAGTTAACTCCACCATCTTTCCAGAATTTACAATTTGGTCCCTAACTTTTGTATATTGTGCAATTGCGTCCCTTATTATAATTTGTTCGCCTTGCTTTTCGTGCATGTGTTTCTCAAGAGTCCGCTTAGGGTTAATGTGCATCTAGATAAGATTAAAAAGAAAAAAGGATCATTAATCAAGGTTGGCTTTCGGGTTGACTTTGGTTTTCCCTGTGTAATCTTCGTAGTTCGGGTCAACCGTCTAGGCCGGGCTAAGGGGGGTTAAATTTTGTGGTATCAGAGCTTCTCGTGTAAATCAGAATGGTTATGTGGGTGATGTATACGTGATTACATGATATGCCTTTTAAATGAAGTTTGATGTGTGAATTGTAAAGTATGTTAGAATTGTGATGTTATGCTATGTTGAAGCATGTTAGAGGGACCCATTGCCATATCAAAACTAATGAAATGAATTGTTTTTGTTTGGAAATTAGCTTGAGTACTTGGATTTCTTACCTTGTTGAGCCTGATTATGTTTATTTCATTTGTGTTAGTGCATTGTTTTGGTGAATGGGACCTCGTAGAGAGACGAGAGTTAATACGCGAGCTATGGCTCAGAACGAGAATGAGAACAATGCTGATAATGTTGTGGATTTACCTCCTCCTCCAGGTGGTGGACCGCTCGGTGGGGGTGGTGCTGGAGGTGATGGAGCTGGTGTTGGAGCTGGTATTGGTGTTGGTGCTGGGGTCGTTGAACTTGAAGCTGGGTAGGGGCAAGCTGCTCCTGACATGACAGTGTTGATACAGGCTATTGACGGAGCCTTTCAGACGGTAGTAGCTGGAGCTCACGGAGCTGTGCATCAGTGTGATGCTAATGCGAGATTACCTTTGGAACGTTTACGTAGTCTAGGAGGGACTGAGTTTAGAGGTTTGTCTGCTGAGGGTTCCGAATCTTGGTGAAAAGACCAAGAGGATATTGGGACAAATGAACTGCAATGATGTGCAGAAGTTAGGATGTGTGGTATCGCTGTTACATGATGATGCATATACCTGGTGGATGACCACTATCTCCGGAATGGAGGAGGTTGATGTGACTTGACGTTCTTTATGAACGCGTTCAAGCGGAAGTATCTAGGTGTGTGATACTTGGATGAAAACAAGAGAGAGTTCATGTCTCTTACACAAGGAAGTATGACGGTGGCTGAGTACGAGATCCAGTTTGTCCATCTTAGTCAATACGCATCTGAGCTTATTCCTGATGAGCGGGAGAGGTGTGAACATTTCCAATATGGTTTGGTGACGGACGTAAAGACCTTTATGCTTGCACCTGAGTACACGGATTTTGATGTGTTGGTTAGTAGGGCGAAAGACATTGAGCAGAACCTGGGTTTGTCTTCCAGTAGTGTTGGTTCTGGCTCGGGCAAGAGGGTTGCTGAGTATAGCTCTAGTTATGGACGGAACAAGAGAGGACGAGATAAGAGATATCAGTATTCTGCTAGGCGTGGTAATGGAGGGCATGGTGCGCCTGTTTAGGGAGACATGACAAGAGCTGATGAGAACACGTGCTGGGCGTGTGGATCGCGTGGACATTTGAGGCGTGATTATCCTCGAGCAGCGAGGGAGGTTCAGGCTCCTGTTACGGTGACCGATAACTCGTGCTGGAATTGTGGTTCGGCATACCACATGAGGAGGGAGTGTCCTTTGTTGGTCGGTGGTGGTCAGGGACGTGCTCCTGGGGTTGTTGCACCACAGAGAGGTCGTGGGCGCGGCCGTGGTAACTTCCAGCACAGAGATGATGGTGGAAGGAATGTGGCACATGTGGTTGCTGTCCATCCTGAGGGTGGAGGTCAGGCTCGAGTGTATGCTTAATGAGAGGGGAGGAATGACACGAATGTGATTGCCGGTACCTTCACTTTGCAATCCTTGTCATTACTTTCCTTGATTGATTTTGGATCTACACATTCATACATATTGCGTGAACATGCTCAATTGCTTGGTTTGCCTGTTGAGTCTTTGGATGTTGGTATGCGTGTGACTAGTTCTTTTGGTGATAGCGTTGTGACACGGAAGTTGTATAGAAGATGTCCCTTGGTTGTGCAAAATCATGTTTTTCATATTGATCTCATGGAATTGACATTCTATGGTTTTGATGTAATCCTTGGTATGGATTGGCTTGTTGAACATCGAGCCGTGGTGGATTTTGAGAACAAGCGAGTTTCTTTGAAGCTTGCGGATGATTATAAGGTGGTGGTGGTTGGTGAGAATGTGAAGTTTCATGCCAATGTAGTGTCTACATTGGAAGCAAGCCAGATGCTGAGACAATGGTGTGAAGCTTATCTAGCCTTTGTATTGAATCCTAGCTCTAAGGAGTTGCGAGTGCAAGATATCACGACAGTGCGAGAGTTTCATGGTGTGTTTCCGGAGGAGTTACCTGGGTTGCCTCCTAATCGAGAAGTGGAGTTTGGAATTGAGTTGTATGAAAACACAACTCATGTGTCCATTACACCTTATCGAATGGCGCCTAAGGAGTTGAAGGAGCTGAAGACGCAACTTCAGGAGTTGCTTGATCGTGGTTTCATTCGACCGAGTGTGTCACCCTGGGGTGCACCGGTGTTGTTTGTGAAGAAAAAGGATGGCACTATGAGAATGTGCATCGATTATTGTCAGCTGAATAAGTTAACTATCAAGAATCGGTATCCATTGCTGAGGATTGATGATCTTTTTGATCAATTTCAGGGAGCGGCTGTGTTCTCTAAGATTGACTTAAGGTTAGGGTATTACCAGTTGAAGGTGAAGGATGTGGATGTGCCAAAGACAGCCTTCATAACGTGGTATGGGCATTATGAGTTCCTTGTGATGCCGTTTGGTTTGACGAATGCTCCTGCAGCTTTTATGGACATGATGAATAGAGTGTTCCATGAATATTTGGACAAGTTTGTTGTGGTTTTCATTGATGATATCCTTGTGTACTCTTGTACTGAGGAGGAGCATGAGGGGCATTTGAGGATTATGTTGCGGGCTTTGTTGGAGAATCAGCTTTATGCTAAGCTGAGTAAGTGTGAATTCTGGCTTAGAGAAGTTGTGTTCCTTGATCATGTGGTTTCTGTTGGGGGGATTCGTGTTGATCCTCAGAAGATTGAGGCAGTGATGAATTGGAAGCCTCCTAAGTCTTTTCATGAAGTCCGTAGTTTCCTTGGTTTGGCAGGATACTAGCGGAGGTTCGTGGATGGATTTTCGAAAATTGCTGCACCTTTGACGAAGTTGTTGTAGAAGGATGTCAAGTATGAGTGGACGGAAGCGAGACAGCATGCTTTTGAGAAGCTGAAGGCAGCTTTGATGCAAGCTCCTATCTTGGTTCAACCTGAATCAGGAAAAGAGTTTGTGGTGTACAGTGACGCATCCTACGTTGGTTTGGGGTGTGTGTTGATGCAAGAAGGTAAGGTGGTGGCTTATGCCTCGCGCCAGTTGAAGGTGCGAGAGCGCAATTATCCTACACATGACATTGAGTTGGCTGCGGTGGTTTTTGCTTTGAAATTTTGGAGACATTACCTGTATGGTGAGAAGTGTACGGTGTGCACGGATCACAAAAGTTTGAAGTATCTGATGTCTTAGAAAGAGTTGAATCTTAGGCAACGACGTTGGGTGGAGTTGCTTAAAGATTATGATCCGGCGATCGAATACCATCCGGGAAAAGCTAATGTTGTAGCAGATGCCTTGAGTAGGAAAGTGGAAGTAGAGTTGAGAGCCATGTTTGCCAGTTTGAGTATTTCACGAGATGGAGGTCTTGTGGCTGAATTGCACGTGAAACCATCCTTGGTTCAGTTGATAAAGGATAAGAAGCTGTTGGATGATTCCTTGGTGCCACATGTTCAGGATATTGCTGAGGATAGACCATCGGATTTCTGTTTTAATGATGATGGAGTTTTATGCTTTGGGAGGTGGATAGTAGTGCCCGATGATGTTGAGTTGAGGCGTGCTATTCTGACTGAAGCTCATAGTAGTCCTTTTGCTATGCACCCTGGTAGTACAAATATGTATCGTGATCTTAAGGATGAGTACTATTGGGTGGGTTTGAAGAAAGATGTTGCTGAGTTTGTGAGTAAGTGCATGGTTTGTCAGCGAGTTAAGGCTGAGCATCAATTTCCTTCTGGGTTGTTGCAATCGTTGAGGATTCCTTAGTGGAATTGGGAAAGGATTGCCATGGACTTTGTGTTTGGTTTTTGCCTTTGTCCCAGCCGAAGAAGAATTCGGTGTGGGTGATTGTAGATCGCCTTACGAAGTGTGCTCATTTCTTACCTGTGCATACTACGTACACATTGGATAAGCTTGCAGAGCTGTACATTGCTGAGATTGTGCGGCTGCATGGTGTGCCAAAGTCGATCGTGTCGGATAGAGATCCGAGGTTTACATCGCGTTTCTGGGAATGCTTGAATCAAACTTTGGGTACACGGTTGAATTTCAGTACTTCTTATCATCCACGGTCGGATGGACAGTCTTAGAGTGTTATCCAAGTGATTGAGTTTCAAGGCTCTTGGGAGAAGCATTTGCGTTTGGTGGAGTTTGCTTATAACAATAGCTACCAGTTAAGTATTCAAATGGCACCTTATGAAGCCTTGTACGGGAGGAAGTGCAGAACTCCTCTTTGTTGGGCTGAAACAGGTCAGAAGTTGGTTTCAATGCCAGTTTGTTGAAAGGAACCACCGAGAAGGTGAAGCTCATTTGTGAGCGTTTGAAGGCAGCTTCTGATCGACATAAGTCTTACACGGATTTGAAGCGTAAGGAGATTAGTATGCGGTGGGTGACCGTGTGTTTTTGAAGGTTTCGCCTTGGAAGAAGGTGATGAGGTTTGGTCGAAAGGGTAAGTTGAGTCCTAGGTACATTGGACCATACGAGGTGATTGAGCGTGTGGGTCCTGTTGCGTACAAGCTGAGATTTCCGCAAGAGTTGGAAAAGATTCATGATGTGTTTCATGTCTCTATGCTTCGGAGGTATAGTTCGGATCCTTCGCATGTTATGCCTGTGGAGGAAGTGGAGTTGAACCCAGACTTGACCTATGATGAGGAGCCGGTGAAAATTCTGGATTCAGACAGTAAAGTTCTTCGAGGTAAAACCATTGAGTTGGTAAAGGTGTTGTTGAAGCATCGTGGTGTTGAGGAAGCCACGTGGGAACGAAAGGGTGACATGAAGAAGCAGTTTCCGTATCTCTTTCCTCCAGGTAAATTTTGAGGACGAAATTTCTTAAGGGGCAGGGGGAGAGTTGTAACACCCCAATTTTGGGCTTGGAAGTTTAGGGTATGAACCGGACCGGTCAGATTTTCGGTTTGAATATAAACGGTGGTTTTAGGGAAAGCCTAGTTCGGGATGCTTTAAAAATATGGAAAATATCTAAAAATCCTCTTTTAATATATATTAGGGAGTGGTGAAATCAATTTTACAAAATAAGGTTTGGAAGTGCGACATTTTGAAATAGTGACTAAAATGCGATTTTTGAAAAGTTCAGTGGTGACTGTTTTCTAATGATTAAAACATTGAATCTTTAAGAAGATAATTTAACTAAGAAAGGATTTCTCCAAATTTTTCTTAGATTTTAATGATTTAATTAATGTTTAATTAATTAAAGGAAAAGTGGAAAAACCAATTTTTAGATTTCATAACTAACTTTTGTTAAACTTTCTCATCTTATTTTCTCTCAAAATTCCCTCACCCAAACACATTTCTACAACAACATTTCTTTTGATTTTCACACCAAATGATGAGGTTTCAATTATCAATTGATTCCTAATCCTTTCTACATCAAATTCTATTGTTTTGCTTAGTGGATTTTCAAGGAAATTGTCTCTAATCAAGGAGAAATCTACATTTAGAAGTAAGGATGTTCTTCTCCTCTAAATAATCAGTTCTTTACTGAAATTCCAAAGTTCTCAATCCTTAAATTAAGTTTTATAAAAGGTTTTAATGTTGTGATCTTTATTTTGGCTTAAAACTCAAGATTTGGAAGAAATCTTGAAGAAATATGTGTTGATTGTTTGGGCTCTGTTTTGAGATGGATTTAAAATGTATTTTGGATGTTTAATGATGTGTAATTGAAGTTTAATCGATGCAATCCTGAATAGGTTGAATTTCCTAAGTTTTTGCTTATGAAAATGGTGGTTTTTGGGGTGATCTTGGTGTTCTATTATAGCTGGAGGTATAAGGACGAGTTTAGGTTCTTTTTTGATGTTAATTGATGTTTAGGGATGGTTAGAAGTGATGGATCTTGGCTGGGTTATGTGGTGGAAGAGTTTGGAGGTGATTTTGGTTGTGTTTGGTAGCCGAAATGTTAGATTTGGTTAGAGCAACGAGTTTAGGTGTGATAGATGAAGATTTTAATGCATGATGATGCATTAATCCTCTACTTTGATGTGTTTAAAATAGGCAGGCATCTTCGGATTCTTGTGGTGTTGATCCGGAGGCTTGAACAGCGTTTCGGCAAGCTTGCGAAACGGAATTGGTTAGTGAAGTTGGGATTTCCAGCTTTGTAATGAGTGTTTGAAGGTGTCGGAGCTTAGTTTAAGTCTAATCAACTTAACAAAGCTCAAGAGTAAGTTTTCGGGAAAACTCTCTCTCTTGGATGAACCATGAGATGGTTGGATGCATTGTAGTTAAATTGGCATGTTTAAATTCTGTTTTGAAAACATGTTTTAGCATGATTAATGCTGGTTTTGAAAGCCATGTGTTGAAGGATGCTCAAGGTAAGAGATCCTTGGTTTGATATTAGTAAATGTGATTTTGGTGCATAGAGATGCATGATGATTTAATGGCTTTGATTAATGCTTTAAAACAGTGGATTATTGATGATAAATGATGTATATTGGCAAGTGATGTCTTGGTTTTAAAGTATCTGAATCAGATATAGTTAGCCATCTATAGGATTGGGTGCACCGTGAATAAAGTCGCTTTGGATGTCGAGGGGCTGTAATTGTACCGTAAACTCCATCCAAGTACACTGACGAGATGTCTAAGATCACAATGGTGGTTAAAAGTCCATGTGTGGATCTTGTGTTGAGTGTCCCGTGTTCTCGTTAGTGATGTTATACAACTACCGATGAGTGATGTTGAGGGTTGTGATTGTACCGTTAAACTCCATCACGGGTGTTGAAGGGTTCTGATTGTACCGGTAAACTCCACCTTGTGTGTTCGGTAGTGTGTATGACGCGTATGGGACAACGCTCGTAATCCGCGTATTCCATTGTGTTTTATGTTGTAAATGGTTATGGTTTATCACTTGGAAGCCAATATGACATGTTGATGTTAATGAAGCATAAGATGCTTGTTGTGTATGCAAGGTTGCATGAATAATGATGTTTATGTGTTAAAAGGCTTTGAGAAAAGTGTTTTATAAAATGCATTATTGTGTTGTTTCATTAGAGCATGCCTCACTAAGCATTTGTGCTTACGCTCTCTCTCTTGAACCAAAAATGCAGATAATTGAGGTGTTGAGGGCAGCAAGGAGGCTAAGAATCCAAGGGAAAGCTAAGATCATGTATGGTGATGTTTTAACAACACTATTAGCTTTTGATATATTGGCAATGGGAACCTAGGTTGTGTTTTGGGAGATGTTTTGGACTCCTTAGTTATGGCATGATGCCTTAAATGTTTTGGATTTGTAAATGGCCATTGTGATGTTTGTTTTGGTGTTTTGATGGTTGGATAGTTTTGGATATTAGGATGCATCCCTATAGGCTTGAGGATTTCCTTGTTTGATGCCATAAATGTGTTTTGATGTTGCAAACATGTACCTTAATTGCATGATGACATATTGGCATGATTAGGAAGTCATTAGGGTGTGTTTGAGTGGTTTAAAATAAGTAAAACCAGCAAATTATGCAATTTCTGGGCAGTCCGTATCGGAACGGGCACTAGCGTTTCGAAACGGGGGCCTGTAATGGTCTTCGTGTATCGAAACGGATAGGGTCGTTCCGAAATGTTTTGGCCACTACTAGGCCCTGTTCCGATACAGGTCTCGAAACGAACCCGCGTTTCAGAACGGTCAACCCTATTCCGAAACAGATGACCGTTGGGCACTGATTTGAATGGTTTTAAGGTTTGCAAGCTTTACGTTTTGGTCCTAAAAATTGTACTTGCAATTGCTTGAGTTTGAGATGACCGTTTAAGGTGAAATTTGACAGGGAAGCATGTAATATGATTAATTTGATTTTGGTAACCTTAAAATCAGTTAAGTTCACCATCTTTCTAGAATTTACAATTTGGTCCCTAACTTTTGTATGTTGTGCAATTGAGTCCTTTATTGTAATTTGTTCGCCTTGCTTTTCGTGCATGTGTTTCTCAAGAGTGCGTTTAGGGTTAATGTGCATCTAGATAAGATTAAAAATAAAAAAGGGTCGTTAATCAAGGTAACTTTCGGGTTGACTTTGGTTTTCCTCGTGTAATCTTCGTAGTTCGGGTCAACCGTCTAGGCCGAGCTAAGGGGGTTACAGGAATTGCTTCATTACAGTTCCTAGGTAAGCTTCCTCAACCTTGTGCCCTCAGCTCATCGGTTCCCTCTTTTAGTTGTTAGTACCTACATACAAGAATACACTAAAATAGTATCTCTTGTCCACCAATTAAATAATACTCGTAAAAGCAAGGCAGAAACTAGAAATACTGTGAAATGTTATGCATGCACCCACTTAAGTCTAAAATGTGCTTCAATGCAGTAATAATAAGAGTTGGAATGTGCATGAAATATTGGACTTTTTGATACTTTACAATCCTTCACCTCAAACAGGGTGAGCGACTAATTGAACAGAACCATGACTTCTGCAAGTACTGTAGATAAGGTGATGAGTACATTAAGAAAGAGGAAGAAAATTTGTAACCCCCGTAGCCCGGTCTAGACGATTGACCCGAACTACGAAGATTACACGGGGAAAACCAAAGTCAACCCGAAAGTCAACCTTGATTAACGACCCTTTTTTTTCTTTTTAATCTTATCTAGATGCACATTAACCTTAAGTGTGACCATACAGACAACGTATCAAAAGATCACAAACATCAGAGATCAAACTGGGACCCAATTGAACAAATTACAACTTTAGGGACCAAATTGTAAATTCTGATAAATTAAGGGACTCAGCCCAAATTAAAGTTACCATCTTGAAATTAGTCAGGTTCCATGCTTCTCTGTGAAATTTCAGCTTAAAAGGACATCCACAGCTCATGCAATTGATCACACAAGATTTAGGACCAAAACGCAAACATTTCAAAACATGTAACTACCATGTCAGCCCCCTAACGGTCGACCGTTCCGAAACAGGCTAGCCCTGTTCCGAAACACGGGCCGTTCCGAAATGGGTTCCGGAACCTGGCCTCGGCAGAGGCTAAACCGTTTCGAAACGGTGCATACCGTTTCGGACGCCTGGGTTCATGCAAGGCACCCGTTCCGAAACGGTACACCCCTGTTCCGAAACGCCTGCACAAAAACCAGCAAACAAGCATACTAAATCATGCAATTGGACACTCAAACATATTCCAAACGTCACCAGACTTTACCAGCATACAATTAAACATATTTAAGACATCCAAGCATCATCAAATCAGCAAGATAACATCTCATGCAAAAAGCCCCAAATTCAAGGTCATGCTTCCTACACAAGCTAACATTCAAGCCTTAAACCTTCACAAGCAAGCAATAGAAATTCAATCCAAAAACCAGCAACATCAACCACATACAACATATTTAGGGAGTCATAAACACCTCCCAAAACAAATACATTGGTCCCCCATTGCCAAAACAATACAAAAGCTAAAACACTTATAAACCTTCATACATTGAGCTTTACTTGTACTTGTTTGCTTGCCTCCTCTTGCTGCCCTCAATGCACTCTAATGCTCTGCATTATTGAATCAAGAAAAACGAGAGAGCGTAAGCCAAAGCTTAGTGAGGAGTGCTCTTTAAAAACCATTCAATAATGCATTAAAATTCATTTGTAAATCATGCTTGAAAACAACCTTTACACATGCTCAAAGCATACTTTAAATCAAGCAATAACATGCTTCCACATTTCATTTAAACTAGCATCTCATGCTTCAACATAAACATTAAATCATGCATCTCATGCATCTCATGTACAATACATGTCATATTGGCTCAAGTGATACATTTCATTTAGAAATCAAGTTCAACAACTTTCCCCAAGGACTTTTAAACACCTTGGACCCCAAGGACTTTTAAACACCTTGGCCATGGACTTTTAAACACCATGAATGGACCACACAAGGACTTTTAACCACCTTTGTGTCCGTAGCTTGAAATACCCCAAGGACTTTTAAACACCTTGGCCCCATGGACTTTTAACCACCATGGAAAGGAGCACCTAAGGACTTTTAACCACCTTAGTGTCCGCAACAAGATTCATCCAAGGACTTTTAACCACCTTGATGATCTTAGATAACAAGGCTCACTCAAGGACTTTTAACCACCTTAGTGACCTTCACTTTTACAAACCATCACTTGCCAATACACACTTTATACATCATGTAATCCACTGTTTAAAAGCATTTAAACCAAGCCATTTCATCATGCATTTCAAAGCATTAAATCATCATTTAACAATGCATAAAAACAAGGCACTCTTACCTAGAGACACCTTCAACACATGGCTTAAATCATCAACATAAATCATGCTAAAACATCAGCAATTAACATGCTAAAACATGCTTTCCAAAACAGTAGCAAATCATGCAAAATCATCATTTCACATTTCATCAAAACACGGCACCCACTCTAAGAGAGTAATCCAAAAACTTACACTTGAGCTTAGCAAAGTTGTTTAGACTTATACTAAGCTCCCAAAACCTTCAACCTTTGGTTTAAAAGCTGAAAATCCATTTTCACTCACCGATTACCAAACAAGCCTAGCCAACAAGCTTTCCAAGCTTCCGAAACCTTCCGAAAACACCTCCCAAACTCAAGGATCAACCTCCCCTGTTTCAAGCACATAAAAACAGAACATTAATGCATCCTTATGCATTAAAACACCAGCAACATCAACACAACTCGCTGCTCATCACAAATCTAACAATTTGGCTACCAAACACAACCGAAATCATCTCCAAACACTTCCAAAACTTAACCCAGCCAAGATCCATCACTTCTAACCATTTTTATACATCAACTAACATGCAAAAAGATCACAACCACGTCCTTATACCTCCAGGTATAACAGATCACCAAAAACACTCCAAAAACAACCAAAAACTCAAGCCAAACTTAGGAAATTCAACCTATCCGGGATTGCATTGATTAAACCTCAACTTCTAATCATTTTAGCATTCATTTAACATCATTTTAACACCTCAAAACCCTGCTTAAACAGATCACACGAAATTTTCACCAAAATCACCAAATCTTGCATTTTAGCCAAAAATCAAGATCTCAATTGAAAAGCCTTTAATAAAACATGAATCAAGGATTGAGAACTTAGGAATTTTCAGTAAAGAACTGATAGTTTAGAGGAGAAGGACGTTCTTACCTCCAAACTTGAATTTCTCCACTTTAGAGCCAAAATGCTTGATGAATCAACTTGTAAATTGTGAGGTTTTGATGATGAGATGATTAAAAATCAAATGAGAGTTGAAATGAGAGATTAAGAAGTCAAAATCAGAGAAAGAAATCTAAGGAAATCTTGTTTGGGTAGAGAGAAAATGAGAGAAAAGAGAATTTGAGAGAAAATAGAAAAATTAGTTAAGAAATGGTTAAAATGATTTCCCTCCCTTTTCTTAATCTTTAAAATCAGATTTTAGGCTTAAAATATCTTAGAAAAAATCTGGAGAAATCCTTTTTGGAATAATAGCTCCTTAAAGATTCAAAGTTTCAATCCTTTATAAAACTGTCCCGCAACTTTCAAAAATTACATTTTGGTCACTAGCCAAAATGTCAACCTTCCGAACCTCATTTTCCAAAATTGATTTCACAGTTCACTTTTATATATTAAAAGATGATTTTAGAATATTTTTCCATATTTTTAGTGCAACCCGAACTAGGTTTTCCTAAATTCCCTCTTATATATTCGATCAGCACTTTGACCAACCGGTCAACGCCCAAGACTTCCAAGCCCAAAACCGGGGCGTTACAACTCTCCCCCCCTTAAGAAATTTCGTCCTCGAAATTTACCTGAAGGAAAGAGATAAGGAAACTGCTTCAGCATATCCTCCTTCCGCTCCCACGTGGCTTCCTCAACACCGCGATGCTTCCACAGCACCTTCACCAACTCAATGGTCTTGCCACGAAGAACCTTGCTATCTGAATCCAGAATCTTCACCGGTTCCTCATCATAGGTCAAATCCGGATTCAATTCCACCTCCTCCACAGGCAACACATGCGAAGGATCAGATCGATACCTCCGGAGCATAGAAACATGGAACACATCATGAATCTTCTCCAGCTCCTGAGGTAACCTCAACCGATACGCAACAGGACCAACACGCTCAACAACCTCATACGGTCCAATGTATCTAGGGCTCAGCTTACCCTTCCGCCCAAACCTCATCACCTTCTTCCAAGGCGAAACCTTCAAGAACACGCGATCACCCACCGCAAACTCTATCTCCCTACGCTTCAAATCCGCGTAAGACTTCTGCCGATCAGAAGCAGCCTTCAACCGCTCATAAATGAGCTTCACCTTCTCGGTGGTACCTTTCAACAAAGCAGGCATCGAAACCAACTTTTGACCAGTTTCAGCCCAACACAGAGGAGTCCTACACTTCCTCCCATACAGAGCCTCATAAGGTGCCATCTGTATACTTGCCTGAAAACTGTTGTTGTAAGCGAACTCAACCAAAGGCAGATGCTTCTCCCAAGAACCTTGGAACTCTATCACGCAACATCTCAACATATCCTCCAAGATCTGAATAACTCGCTCAGACTGGCCATCCGACTGGGGATGATAGGATGTACTGAAATGCAACCTTGTACCCAGAGCTTGATGTAAACACTGCCAAAAACGCGACGTGAACCTCGGATCCCTATCCGACACGATCGACTTAGGCACACCATGCAACCTCACAACCTCAGCAACGTACAGCTCTGCCAGCTTATCCAAAGAAAACGTAGTATGCACAGGCAAGAAATGTGCACACTTCGTCAGGCGATCCACAATCACCCAAACAGAATTCTTCTTCGACGGAGACAAAGGCAAACCAGATACAAAATCCATGGTAACCCTCTCCCACTTCCATTCAGGGATTTTCAACGGCTGCAACAAACCAGAAGGAACCTGATGTTCAGCCTTAACGCGCTGACACACCAAACACTTGCTCACGAACTCTGCCACATCCTTCTTCAAGCCCACCCAATAGTACTCATCACGAAGATCGCGATACATCTTTGTACTACCAGGATGCATAGCAAAAGGACTACTATGACCTTCAGCTAGAATAGCATGCCTCAACTCAGCATCTGCAGGCACTACTATCCGACTACCAAAACACAACACTCCATCCTCATTAAAACAGAAATCCGAAGGTCTACCCTCCGCGATATCCTGAACATGAGACACCAAGGAATCATCCAACAACTGCTTATCCTTGATCAACTGAACCAACGAAGGTTTCACTTGCAACTCAGCAACAAGACCACCATCCTGCGATATACTCAAGCTAGCAAACATAGCTCTCAGCTCAACAGCTACCTTCCTACTCAAGGCATCCGCAACAATATTGGCCTTTCCAGGATGATACTCTATCGTCAGATCATAATCCTTGAGCAACTCCAACCAACGTCGCTGCCTGAGATTCAACTCCTTCTGAGACATCAGATACCTCAAACTCTTGTGATCCGTGTACACCGTACACTTCTCACCATACAGATAATGCCTCCAGATCTTCAGAGCAAAAACCACTGCAGCCAGCTCAATATCATGCGTAGGATAATTGCGCTCATGCACCTTCAACTGCCGCGACGCATAAGCCACAACCTTACCCTCTTGCATCAGCACACACCCCAAACCAACATAGGATGCATCACTGTAGACTACAAACTCTTTCCCTGATTCAGGCTGAATCAAGATAGGAGCTTGCGTCAAAGACAACTTCAGCTTCTCAAAAGCTTGCTGTCTCGCTTCTGTCCACTCATACTTAACATCTTTCTGCAGCAACTTCGTCAAAGGAGCAGCAATCTTGGAAAAACCATCCACAAACCTTCGGTAGTATCCTGCCAAACCAAGGAAACTACGAACCTCCTGAACAGACTTAGGAACTTTCCAGTTCATCACCGCTTCAATCTTCTGAGGATCAACACGAATCCCCTCAGCTGAGACCACATGACCAAGAAAAACAACCTCCCTAAGCCAGAACTCACACTTGCTCAACTTAGCATAAAGCTGATTCTCCAACAAAGCTTGCAACACAACCCTCAAATGCTCTTCGTGCTCTTCCTCAGTACGCGAGTACACAAGGATATCATCAATGAACACCACAACAAACTTGTCCAGGTATTCATGAAAAACACGATTCATCATGTCCATGAAAGCAGCAGGAGCATTTGTCAAACCAAACGGCATCACAAGGAACTCATAATGCCCATACCTTATCCTGAAAGCTGTCTTAGGCACATCCACATCCTTCACCTTCAACTGATAATACCCTGACCTCAAGTCAATCTTAGAGAACACCGCAGCTCCCCGAAATTGATCAAAGAGATCATCAATCCTCGGCAAAGGATACCGATTCTTGATAGTCAACTTGTTCAGCTGACGGTAATCAATGCACATCCTCATCGTGCCATCTTTCTTCTTCACAAACAAGACAGGAGCACCCCAAGGCGAAACACTCGGCCGGATGAAACCACGATCAAGCAACTCTTGCAACTGCGTCTTCAGCTCCTTCAGCTCCTTAGGTGCCATTCTATAGGGAGTAATGGACACAGGAGTGGTATTCTCATACAGCTCAATACCAAACTCCACCTCGCGATTAGGAGGTAAACCAGGCAACTCCTCAGGAAAAACATCAGGAAACTCCTTCACAACCCTGATATCCTGCACCCTCAGCTCCTTCGAACTAGGATTCATCACAAAAGCCAGAAAAGCTTCACAACCTTGCCTCAGCATCCTGCTCGCCTCCAAGGTAGAAACAACATTGGCAAGAAACTTCACATTCTCACCAACCACCACCACTTCATAATCATCCGCAAGCCTAAGCGAAACCCGCTTATTCTCACAATCCACAACAGCTCGATGCTCAGCAAGCCAATCCATACCAAGGATCACATCAAAACCATAAAAGGGCAACTCCATAAGATCAACAAGAAAGACATGCTCTTGAACAACCAAAGGACACCTTTTATAAAGCTTACGAGTCACAACAGTTTCACCAAAAGAACTAGTGACTCTAACACCAACATCCAAAGACTCAACAGGCAAACCAAGCAACTCAGCATGCTCACGAAGAATGTATGAATGCGTAGATCCAGAATCAATCAAAGAAAGCAATGACAAGGATTGCAAAGTAAAGGTACCTGCAATCACATCTGCATCATTCTTTCCTTCGCGCTGAGCATACACCCTCGCTTGGCCTCCACCCTCAGGTTGAATAGCTACAACATGAGCTACACCGCGCCCACCTTCCTCTCGCCTTTGAAAATTACCACGGCCGCGCCCACGACCTCTCTGCGATGCTGCAACAACAGGAGCACGCTCTTGACCACCAGCCATCCTCGGACAATCACGTCTCAGATGATCAGCAGAACCACAGTTCCAGCACTCATAACCAGCTGCTATCACAGGAGCTTGCACCTCCCTCCCAGCACGAGGACAGTCACGCTTCAAGTGACCACGGGAACCACAAATCCAACAAGCACTAGGGTCAGCTCTAGCATTGCCGCCCCTAGCAGGTGCACCTCCACCTCTCTTAGACGAGGACTGAAACCTCTGATCACGCCCTCTCTTGTTCCGTCCACCGGAACTATATTCAGCAGCTCTTTTCCCAGAGCTAGCTCCAGCACCCTTAGCAGACAAACTCAGGTTCATCTCAATGTCCTTCGATCGACTAACCAACACATCGAAATCATTGTACTCAGCAGCTAACATATAGGTCTTAACCTCCGTCACCAAACCATAACGGAACCTTTCGCACCTTTCGCGCTCATCAGGTACCAACTCAGGTGCATACTGGCTAAGACGTACAAACTGTACCTCATACTCAGCCACACTCATGTTCCCTTGGGTCAGAGACATGAATTCACGCTTCTTTTCATCCAGATATCTAACTCCCAGATATCTCCTCTTAAACGCATGCTGAAAGAACGTCCAAGTAACATCAGCATCAGCCATCCCAGAGATTGTGGTCGTCCACCACGTATAAGCATCACCTTGCAGCAGTGACACCACACATCCCAGCTTCTGCACATCAGTGCAACTCATTTGTCCCAAGACACGCTTGGTACTCTCTAACCATGCTTCAGACCTCTCAGCTGACATACCCCTAAACTCAGTCCCACCAAGACTGCGCAAACGTTCCAAGGGTAGTCTAGCACCAGCATCTCCCTGATGCCCAGCTCCTTGAGCTCCAGCTACTGCTGCTCGAAACGCACCCGCAATAGCTTGTACAAGCACAGACATGTCAGGTATCGCTTGCCCCTGACCAGCTTCAGGTCCTGCAGCTCCAGCACCAGCTGCCTCAGCTCCAGCTCCAGCTCTTTCCCTCTCTGCACCACCACCACCAGGTGGAGGAGGAGGTAACACAGCACTACCAGTGTGCTCATCATTCACATTCCCCTCCGGGGTCGTAGCTCTCGCGCTACTCCTTAACTCTCTACGTGGTGCCATACTTTACCATGCATAACAATACAAAATAAACAAGTCAGGACCAGCAAGGTAAGCAAATTCCAAGTATTCAAGCTCAATTTCTTTCAAAAACAACATCATCCCTTTAGCTTTTGTTTGGCAATGGGTACCTTCATCATGCATCATCACAACATGCATCACATACACATCATCATATCATAACACTGAACATGCTTTCACTCAACAAGCATACCAACCAAACCATGCTTCAATCATGCATTCACACATTCCCAATTACTCGAGAACTCAGCTCTGATACCACCAAATGTAACCCCCGTAGCCCGGTCTAGACGATTGACCCGAACTACGAAGATTACACGGGGAAAACCAAAGTCAACCCGAAAGTCAACCTTGATTAACGACCCTTTTTTTTCTTTTTAATCTTATCTAGATGCACATTAACCTTAAGTGTGACCATACAGACAACGTATCAAAAGATCACAAACATCAGAGATCAAACTGGGACCCAATTGAACAAATTACAACTTTAGGGACCAAATTGTAAATTCTGATAAATTAAGGGACTCAGCCCAAATTAAAGTTACCATCTTGAAATTAGTCAGGTTCCATGCTTCTCTGTGAAATTTCAGCTTAAAAGGACATCCACAGCTCATGCAATTGATCACACAAGATTTAGGACCAAAACGCAAACATTTCAAAACATGTAACTACCATGTCAGCCCCCTAACGGTCGACCGTTCCGAAACAAGCTAGCCCTGTTCCGAAACACGGGCCGTTCCGAAACGGGTTCCGGAACCTGGCCTCGGCAGAGGCTAAACCGTTTCGAAACGGTGCATACCGTTTCGGACGCCTGGGTTCATGCAAGGCACCCGTTCCGAAACGGTACACCCCTGTTCCGAAACGCCTGCACAAAAACCAGCAAACAAGCATACTAAATCATGCAATTGGACACTCAAACATATTCCAAACGTCACCAGACTTTACCAGCATACAATTAAACATATTTAAGACATCCAAGCATCATCAAATCAGCAAGATAACATCTCATGCAAAAAGCCCCAAATTCAAGGTCATGCTTCCTACACAAGCTAACATTCAAGCCTTAAACCTTCACAAGCAAGCAATAGAAATTCAATCCAAAAACCAGCAACATCAACCACATACAACATATTTAGGGAGTCATAAACACCTCCCAAAACAAATACATTGGTCCCCCATTGCCAAAACAATACAAAAGCTAAAACACTTATAAACCTTCATACATTGAGCTTTACTTGTACTTGTTTGCTTGCCTCCTCTTGCTGCCCTCAATGCACTCTAATGCTCTGCATTATTGAATCAAGAAAAACGAGAGAGCGTAAGCCAAAGCTTAGTGAGGAGTGCTCTTTAAAAACCATTCAATAATGCATTAAAATTCATTTGTAAATCATGCTTGAAAACAACCTTTACACATGCTCAAAGCATACTTTAAATCAAGCAAGAACATGCTTCCACATTTCATTTAAACTAGCATCTCATGCTTCAACATAAACATTAAATCATGCATCTCATGCATCTCATGTACAATACATGTCATATTGGCTCAAGTGATACATTTCATTTAGAAATCAAGTTCAACAACTTTCCCCAAGGACTTTTAAACACCTTGGACCCCAAGGACTTTTAAACACCTTGGCCATGGACTTTTAAACACCATGAATGGACCACACAAGGACTTTTAACCACCTTTGTGTCCGTAGCTTGAAATACCCCAAGGACTTTTAAACACCTTGGCCCCAAGGACTTTTAAACACCTTGGCCCCATGGACTTTTAACCACCATGGAAAGGAGCACCTAAGGACTTTTAACCACCTTAGTGTCCGCAACAAGATTCATCCAAGGACTTTTAACCACCTTGATGATCTTAGATAACAAGGCTCACTCAAGGACTTTTAACCACCTTAGTGACCTTCACTTTTACAAACCATCACTTGCCAATACACACTTTATACATCATGTAATCCACTGTTTAAAAGCATTTAAACCAAGCCATTTCATCATGCATTTCAAAGCATTAAATCATCATTTAACAATGCATAAAAACAAGGCACTCTTACCTAGAGACACCTTCAACACATGGCTTAAATCATCAGCATAAATCATGCTAAAACATCAGCAATTAACATGCTAAAACATGCTTTCCAAAACAGTAGCAAATCATGCAAAATCATCATTTCACATTTCATCAAAACACGGCACCCACTCTAAGAGAGTAATCCGAAAACTTACACTTGAGCTTAGCAAAGTTGTTTAGACTTATACTAAGCTCCCAAAACCTTCAACCTTTGGTTTAAAAGCTGAAAATCCATTTTCACTCACCGATTACCAAACAAGCCTAGCCAACAAGCTTTCCAAGCTTCCGAAACCTTCCGAAAACACCTCCAAAACTCAAGGATCAACCTCCCCTGTTTCAAGCACATAAAAACAGAACATTAATGCATCCTTATGCATTAAAACACCAGCAACATCAACACAACTCGCTGCTCATCACAAATCTAACAATTTGGCTACCAAACACAACCGAAATCATCTCCAAACACTTCCAAAACTTAACCCAGCCAAGATCCATCACTTCTAACCATTTTTATACATCAACTAACATGCAAAAAGATCACAACCACGTCCTTATACCTCCAGGTATAACAGATCACCAAAAACACTCCAAAAACAACCAAAAACTCAAGCCAAACTTAGGAAATTCAACCTATCCGGGATTGCATTGATTAAACCTCAACTTCTAATCATTTTAGCATTCATTTAACATCATTTTAACACCTCAAAACCCTGCTTAAACAGATCACACGAAATTTTCACCAAAATCACCAAATCTTGCATTTTAGCCAAAAATCAAGATCTCAATTGAAAAGCCTTTAATAAAACATGAATCAAGGATTGAGAACTTAGGAATTTTCAGTAAAGAACTGATAGTTTAGAGGAGAAGGACGTTCTTACCTCCAAACTTGAATTTCTCCACTTTAGAGCCAAAATGCTTGATGAATCAACTTGTAAATTGTGAGGTTTTGATGATGAGATGATTAAAAATCAAATGAGAGTTGAAATGAGAGATTAAGAAGTCAAAATCAGAGAAAGAAATCTGAGGAAATCTTGTTTGGGTAGAGAGAAAATGAGAGAAAAGAGAATTTGAGAGAAAATAGAAAAATTAGTTAAGAAATGGTTAAAATGATTTCCCTCCCTTTTCTTAATCTTTAAAATCAGATTTTAGGCTTAAAATATCTTAGAAAAAATCTGGAGAAATCCTTTTTGGAATAATAGCTCCTTAAAGATTCAAAGTTTCAATCCTTTATAAAACTGTCCCGCAACTTTCAAAAATTACATTTTGGTCACTAGCCAAAATGTCAACCTTCCGAACCTCATTTTCCAAAATTGATTTCACAGTTCACTTTTATATATTAAAAGATGATTTTAGAATATTTTTCCATATTTTTAGTGCAACCCGAACTAGGTTTTCCTAAATTCCCTCTTATATATTCGATCAGCACTTTGACCAACCGGTCAACGCCCAAGACTTCCAAGCCCAAAACCGGGGCGTTACAAAATTTTTGTATGTTCATTGGAGGGCTTAATGATGAGCTACGCCCTATGTTCACTGCGTTAAGCATTTCTGATTTCCAAGACCTTGTGAATGGAGTTAAGGCCACCAAAGCTGCACAGAGAGCTCAACGGGCTAGTGGGTCTAGAAAGTCCAAGAAGAGGTTTAGGGATGATTCTCGACCTCCGAGATGGAACAAGAAAGGGAGATATCAAGGCTCCAAACAAAATCTCTACCCACAGCCCTCCCGTTCTGGAAATATTGATAGACCTCAGTCTGTGATGTAGTCTTTTGCAAAGCAACGTCCGTTGATAGCACTAGAGGTTCAAACCGAGGCAACCAACACCCACTTTGTAGTTGTTGTCAAAACAAGCACCCAGCGGGTCAATATTGTAAGCAGACTGGAGCCTGCTACTACTGTGGTGAGCAGGGTCACTTTACTCGTGACTACCCTTTGAATGCAACCAAATCTATTGTCACACAAACTACTACTGCTTATCTTGGTCAATACTTTCGAGGTAAAGGATTGAAGCAAGGATCATCGAGAACTTTTGGGTGATCGAGTGGTCCAGGGAAAACCTTTAATAAGCAAGATTCAAAAGCTCCAGCCGAAATGTATGATGAGAGGAGCAGAGAAGAAGAGGATGAAATTGATGTCATTGCAGGTACCATTGAACAATATTCACATTCTTTATAGCAATTGATTGACCCTGGTTCTACTCATTCTTTTATAAGCACCATTGTAGTTAGGAAGTATAATATTTCTTCCGAACCAATACGATCGAGAATTTCTTTAACAAAACCCCTAGAAGATTGTGTCACCGTGAGGGTAGTGTGTAAGAACTGCCCCTTAATGATCCAGGGAATTCCTTTTCCAGCCTACTTCTTGGCTTTACTGATCCACGAATTCGATGTCATCCTAGGCTTAGATTGGCTTAGTGAGCATCAAGCCTTGGTAGATTGTTGTAAGAGGAAATTTTATCTCTGGGGTGTGGGTAAGGAGAGTGTTGTATTGATAACGCGAGAAATCCATCATTGTACACTTTGGTGTTGGAATCTACAGATGAGACACAATTGTGAGACATTGACACTGTATGTGAATTTCATGATGTCTTCTTTGATGAACTTTTGGGATTTCCCCCAACCGGTGAAGTAGAGTTTGGCATTGAGGTGCAACTAGGGACTGCTCTAGTTTGCATTGCACCATATCCCATGGCAATTGTGGAATTAAAGGAATTAAAGGCTTAGATTCAAGACTTATTGAATAAAGGATTCATTCAATCGAGCTCTTCGGCCTAGATAGCTTCAGTCCTCTTTGTTAAGAAGAAAGATGGTTCTATGCGATTGTGCATTAACTACCGACAATTGAGTAAAGTAACCATAAAAAATAAATATACATTTCCTAGAATAGATGACATGTTCGATCAACTAAAGGATGCCTATGTTTTTTTCAAGATCGATCTAAGGTTAGGCTATTATCAATTGAGAGTCAAGGAGTGTGATGTACCAAAGACTGCCTTCCGCAAAAGATATGGACACTACAAATTCTTAGTCATGCCCTTTGGGTTAACTAATGCACCGAAAACCTTTATGGATTTGATGAATCGGGTCTTTCGACCTATCTCGAAAAATTCGTAGTGGTGTTGATAGACGACATATTGATCTATTCCAAGAATGAAGCAGAGCACTTTAAGAGAGATGCAGTTGTACGCGAAGTTCTCTAAGTGTGAGTTTTGGCTCACTGAAGTTGCTTTTCTGGGAGATATCGTGTCGGCTTAAGGTATTCAAGTGGACCCGAAGAAAATCCAAGCTATTGTAGAGTGGCACCCACCAAAGAACATTGGTGAATTCAGAAGCTTCCTTGGGCTTGTTGGTTACTATCGTAGATTCGTAAAAGGATTTTCTATGATAGTCGCTCCTTTAACAAAGTTATTGAGGAAAGAAGCTCCTTTTGTTTGGACTGACGCTCAGTAGCAGAGTTTCGATCAATTGAAACAAGTATTGACTCATGCACCGATCCTAACCCAAATTGAGTCCGGAAAGGACTACACAGTTTACAGTGATGCATCGCATCTTGGGTTAGGTTGTGTACTGATGCAAGAAGGCAAAGTTATCGCTTATGCTTCGAGACAACTTAAGCCACACGAAATGAATTATCCTACCCACGACCTTGAACCGGATGCAATTGTCTTTGCATTGAAAATTGGAGACATTACCTCTACGGAGCAAAATGTTATCTCTTCATCGACCATAAGACCCTTAAGTATCTATTAACTCAAAAATATTTGAACCTTCGGCAACGGAGGTGGATGGAACTCCTTAAAGATTGCGATCTTGTCATTGATTACCATATGGGCAAGGCCAATGTTGTAGCTGATGCACTCAGCCGCAAACTTTTGTCTAGTAAGCATTGACAATAAATTTGGAGTTATAAGTATTACATAGTACATTAACTTGTTGTAATATTGCTATATTGTAGCCTCTCGAGCAATTAACGCTCATTTTCAACTTCAGAAGCATCGTTGTCTTATAGTTGAACTCCAAGTTCAATCTACCATCATTTCACGAATCAAAGATTTGCAAGAGCAAGATCATGAGCTTTAATCCATTGTCTCTAAGCTATCGAACAACCCCGACTCCAGTATTAATTCTGAAGGACTCGTGTTTTTCCACGATCGAGTTTATGTGCATAATAATTAATATCTTCCTTTGATCGTTTAAAGGATGCCTTTGATCTACAAAAGGCTTATGCTGATCTCAAGAGAAGAGACATTGAGTACAAAGTTGGTGAAAAGGCCTTCCTTAATGTATCATCGTGGAAAAAGGTTTTAAGATTTGGCAAAAAGGTAAAATTGAGTCCCCGATTCATTGGGCATTTTCAAGACATTGAGTACAAAATTGTATTGTTGGTTAAATTGCTCTAGAGGAGCCACACCGTTGAGAAAACCACATGGGAACCTAAAGAGACCATGAAACATCAATATCCACATCACTTCAGTTCAATTAAAAATTCGAGGACAAATTTTGTAACACCCCAAAATTGGGCCTAGATGTTTAGAGTCTGAACCGGATCAGTTTGGGAAACGGTTCGAATCTAAAAGGGAATTTTAGGGAACGCCTAGTTCGATATGCTTTAAAAATATAGAAAATATATAAAAATCCTCATTTAATAGATATAAGAGAACGGTGAAATCAATTTTACAAAATAAGGTTTGGAAATACTACATTTCAGTGTAGTGACCAAATCACAGTTTTTGCAAAGTTTAGTAGTGACTGTTTTGTAAAGGATTGAAACTCTGAATCTTTAAGGAGCTAATTTTACCAAAAATGTCTTCATCAGACTTTTCCTTAATTTGGGTGATTTAATTAATGATTTAATTAAAGAAAATAAAAGTGATTAAAATAGAAAAACCACATTTGACTTTTCATAACAACTTTTCACTAATTTTCCCTCATTTCATTTTCTCTCAAAATCCTATCAACCAAACACTTTTTCTCCAGCAAATTTACTTTGATTTCCACTTCATTTGATGAGATTTCAATCACTCTTTGATTCCTAATCAATCCTTCAACAAATCCACTTGATTTCTACATTGAATTTTCAAGGAAACTTACCAAAATCAAGGAGAAATCATCCACTAGAGGTAATCTTCGTCCTTCTCCTCTAATGATCAGTTCTTTACTGAAATTCCCAAGTTATCAATCCTTTATTAATGATTTTCAAGTGGTTTTAATGTTAGAAACAAGAAATTGACTTAAAACTCAAGATTTGGAAAAGATCTTGAAGATTTTCGTGGTGATTGATTAGGATCTGTTTTGAGAAGGTTTTCTAATGTATTTTGGATGTTAATGATGTTATAAATGAGGTTTTATCAATCCAATCCCGAATGGGTTGTTTTCCTAAGTTTTAGCTTGTTAAAATGTTGGTTTTGGGGGTGATTTTGGTGTTCTTCTAGAGCTGGAGGTATAAGGACGTGGTTGTGTTTGTTTTTTATGTTAATTGATGTTTAGAAATGATTAAAGTGATGGATCTTAGCTGGGTTAGATTTTGGAAGAGTTTGGAGGTGATTTCGGTAATGTTTGGTAGCCGAAATGTGGCTTTTGTGTAGAGCAGCGAGTTTAGGTGTGTGGCTAATGATTTCAATGCATGATGATGCATTAATCCTCTGCTCTTTTGTGTTTAAACAGGGGAGACATCTTCGGACACCTTTGGAGTTGATCTGGAAGCTTAGATAGCGCTTCGGCAAGGAAGCAAAACGTAATCGGTGAGTGCGTATGGTTTTATAAGTCCTTGAGGGACAAAGAATCAAGGTTTTGGGATTTTGGAAAGGTTTGAAACACCTTCCTAAGTCTGGAAGTAAGTATTGGCTAGATTGCTCTCTAGAATGTGGTGATTTCCCCTTAAATGCTTTTACATGCTCATGATTTTAGATTGATAAATTCCTACAGTTTTTATGCATGAATTATAGCATGAAATGATTTCATAAAGTAACATGTTGCATAATTGAGATTTGAGCTTTTATGTTGAAGTATAGCAAATGTTATGGTTTTGAAATGAGATGAGAATGTTGAGTTTTAATGCATGAAAAATAGTAGGTGAGATCTTGAATTGACATATATATTGGCATAGATGTTGAGATAGGTGCTTGAAATGATTTCATAAAGTAACATGTTGCATAATTGAGATTTGAGCTTTTATGTTGAAGTATAGCAAATGTTATGATTTTGAAATGAGATGAGAATGTTGAGTTTTAATGCATGAAAAATAGTAGGTGAGATGTTGATTTGACATATATATTGACATAGATGATGAGATACTTACTGGATATAATTGATCGATCAATAGGATGAGAGTGCATTATAAACTAAAAATTCGTACGTGCTCTTTGGTTAAGCCAAAGGGAGAGAACTAATGATGGGCATTCCATCGGGTAGGACTTGGTGAAATACCCAAGCTTTGTGGTGATGAGATATTCCGCCATGTGAGTACGATGATGTGAGATTCCACCGGAAACTATGTTGCTAGACGAGTGAGTACGGTGAGGAGAGATGCCACCGGAAGTGTCTAGTAAGATGTCCGCATATTCGAGTAATAAATATATGTGAAATGCCAACATAAAATATGTTATGGTTTTTTATTCACATGTACCTTTGATTTAATGGTTTATGCTATGAGAAATGCATATGTGGTTTGTTTATGAAATGCTTTAGAGTACAAGTATGAGTTTGGCTTTGCCATGAGTTTTGCATTAGTTTAAATGAATGAGATAGAATGAAGGTACATGTGGTTTCAATGAGAAATTGCTTTGAAAGGTTTCTAAGCATGAGATAGAAATGAGCATGTGGTTTAAAAGCTTTTGATGAAAGTGTTTTCAAGATGTGCATTATTGGGTTGGTTTTCTTTAAAGCATGCCTCACTAAGCATTTGTGCTTACGCTCTCTCTTTTACCAATAATGCAGATAATTGAGGTGTTTTCGGGCATCAAGGAAGCTAAGTTCATCCAAGGAAGTCCAAGCTCATGTATGGTGAAGTTTTCGTAGACTTTAGTTTTGATAGATTGGCAATGGGGAACCAAGATTTGTATTTGGGAGATGTGTTAAACTCCCTAAGGTTGTGGCATGTTTGTTTTAGCTTGTTTGGATTGTAAATGGCCTTAATTGCTTGTTTTGAGGTTAGATTGCCTGATTGAGTTTTGAGATTAGGATGCATGCCTCTAGACTAATGAGATTTTATGTTTTATGCTATGATTGTGATTGAGTATTCCAAATATGTTCCTTATATGTATGTTGACTTGTTGGTAAGATTAGAGAGTCCTTGGGACATGTTTGAGTAGGTGTTTGAGTGAAAAACCAGCAATTGATGTTATTTCTGGGTAGGGTGTATCGAAACACCCCATGGTGTTTCGGAACGGGGGCCCGAAATGGCCTTGGGATTTCGAAACGAAAGGAGTTGTTTCGATACATTTTGGCTACAGAAGCTACAAGTTTCGGAATTGGTCTCGGAACATACCCGCGTACCGAAATGGTCAACGCCGTTCCGATACAACGTTTTGGTACGGTGAGTAGGCGTTTCGAAACATGTTATCGTTGGACCCAGATTTGAATTGTTTGATGTTTGCATACTTTACTTTTTAGTCTCCTATGTTGAGATTGCAATTGCTTGAGCTTGAGATGTCTTTTTAAGTTGAAATTTGGTAGAGAAGCATGCAACATGACTAATTTCATAATGGTGACCTTAAAACCAATGAAGTTTCTCTAATTTACAGAAAATACAATTTGGTCCCTAATCTTGTGTGAAGTGCAATTGAGTCTCTATATGTTATCCGATCGCTGTGTTTTTCTCAATCGTGTTTCGTGAGTACTCACTTAGGGTTAACGAGTATCTAGACAAGATTAAAATGAAAAAAAGGGTCGTTAATCAAAGTTGACTTTCGGGTTGACTTTGGTTTTCCCCGTGTAATCTTCATAGTTTGGGTCAATCGTCTAGGCCGGGCTAAGGGGGTTACATTTGTTGGTATCAGAGCTTGGTTCTTGAATATTTGGGGGTTTGATATGTGAGTGATGTAAGTGTTTATGTGTGATGTGTTTCCTTGGTGAAAGGATGATGTATGATTAGTGGTGTATGATTCAATTGAGATGTTTTTGTGATGCTATGCTATGTTTGGTGTGTGATAGGTGATCTCATTGCCATATCCAAACTAATGAGAGGAATTGTTTTCGAAAATGAGCTTGAGTTCTTGGATTTCTTACCTTATTGCGCCTAATTGTGTTTATTGCATTTTTGTCAGTGTATTGTTTTCTATATAATAGAGCCACGTAGAGAGCTGAGAATCAATACTAGATCGATGACCGATAATGAGAATGTTGAGAACGTTGAGGATTTGCCTGCTCCTCATGGTGGTGGACCACCCGGTGGTGGTGGTGCTGGAGCTGGTAACGCTGGTGCTGGTGCTGGTGCTAGGGTCGCTGGACCCGAAGGTGCGCAGGGGCAAGTTGTTCCTGATATGACCATGTTGATTTAGGCTATTGCTGGAGCTTACCAGGCAGCAGTAGCTGGAGCTCATGGAGTTGCGCATCAGGATGATGCTAATGTGAGGTTGCCTTTGGAACATCTTCGCGGTCTAGGAGGGACTGAGTTCAGGGGCTTATCTCCGGAAGGATCTGAGTCTTAGTTGGAGAGCACCAAGCGGATTCTGTGTCAGATGAACTGCAATAATGTGCAGAAGTTGGGTTTTGTTGTATCACTGTTGCATGGTGATGCTTATACGTGGTGGACGACCATTATCTTTTGTATGGAGGATGACGAGGTGACTTGGACGTTCTTTTTGAATGAGTTCAAGCGGATGTATCTGGGAGTGTGTTGCCTAGATGAGAAGAAAAGAGAGTTTATGTCCCTAGTGAGCGGGAGAGGTGCAAACGATTCTGTTATGGGCTAGTAGCGAATGTTAAGACTTATATGCTTGCGGCTGATTATACAGATTTCGATGTCTTGGTTACTAGAGCCAAGGACATTGAGTCGAATCTTGGTCTGGCTAGTCGAGCGGGTGGATCTAGCTCCGGAAAGTGAGCGGCTTAACCCAATTATGGTAAAGATCACAACAAGAGGCATAAGGATAGGAGGCCACATTATGATGCTAGGCGTGGGGGTGGTAACCCTGGTAGAGGTCAGCAAGGACCTAATGTTGTTCTGAGGACTCCTGAGTGTAACCGTTGTGGTAGACGGCATGGTGGCGAGTGTTGGGGTAACCTTGGGACAAGCAGAAATTGTGGGAACCGTGGACATTTGAAGAAAGATTGCCCTCAGCCTCTGAGAGAGGGACATGCTCCGGTGAGAGCAACTGAGCCACAGAGAGTTCGTGGGCGCGGCCGTGGTAATTTTCAGCGTAGGGATGATGGTGGCAGAAACGTAGCACATGTTGTGGCCGTTCAACCTGAGGGTGGTGGTCAGGCTCGAGTGTATGCCCATCATGAGGGAAGGAATGATGCGGATATGATCTCAGGTACTTTTACTTTGCAATCCTTATCATTACTTTCTTTGATTGATTATGGATCTACACACTCGTACATATTGCGTGAACATGCTCAAGTGCTTGGTTTACCCGTTGAGTCTTTGGATGTTGGTATCCGTGTGACTAGTTCCTTTGGTGAGACGGTTGTAACACGGAAGTTGTATATGAGATGTCCATTGAAAGTGCAAAATCATGTTTTTCTTGTTGATCTCATGGAATTGCCATTCTATGGCTTTGATGTAATCCTTGGTACGGATAGGCTTGTTGAGCATAGGGTTGTAGTGGATTTCAAAAGTAAGCGGGTTTCATTGAAACTTGCGGATGATTATGAAATTGTGGTAGTGGGCGAGAATGTGAAGTTTCGTGCCAATGTGGTGTCTACATTGGAAGCAAGTCGAATGTTGAGGCAAGGTTGCGAGGCTTACCTAGCCTTTGTGATGAATCCTAGTTCCAAGGAGTTGCGTGTTCAAGATATAAGAATTGTACGTGAGTTTCTTAGAGTGTTTCCGGAGGAGTTACCTGGATTGCCGCCTAGTCGAGAGTTGGAGTTTGGGATTGAGTTGTATGAAAACACAACTCTGGTGTCCATTACTCCCTATCTCATGGCACCTAAACAGTTGAAGGAATTGAAGACGCAACTTCAGGAGTTGCTTGATCGTGGCTTCATTCGGTCTAATGTGTCACCTTGGGGTGCACCGGTCTTGTATGTGAAAAAGAAGGATGGCACTATAAGAATGTGCATCGATTATCGTCACCTGAACAAGTTGACTATCAAAACAAGTATCCTTTGCCGAGATTTGATGATCTTTTTTATCAGTTTCGGGTAGCGGCTGTGTTTTACAAGATTGACTGAGGCCAGGGTACTATCAGCTTAAGGTGAAAAATGTGGATGTGCCAAAAACAATCTTTAGAACGAGGTATGGGCATTATGAGTTCCTTTTAATGCATTTTTGCTTGACGAAAGCTCTTACTACTTTCATGGACATGATGGATATAGTGTTTCATGAATACTTGGACAAGTTCGTTGTGGTGTTCATCGACGATATCCTTGTGTACTCTCGTACTGAGGAGGACCATGAAGGTCATTTGAGGGTTGTCTTGTAAGTGCTTCTGGAAAATCAGCTTTATGCTAAGCTGAGCAAGTGTGAGTTTTGGCTAAAGGAAGTTGGGTTCCTTGGTCATGTGGTTTCGGCTGAGGGGATTCGTGTTGATCCTCAGAAGGTTGAGGCGATGATGAATTGGAAGCCTCCTAAGTCTGTTCATGAAGTTTGTAGTTTCCTTGGGTTGGCAGGATATTACCAGAGGTTTGTGGATGGATTTTCAAAGATTGATGCCCCTTTGACGAAGTTGTTGCAAAAAGATTTTAAGTATGAGTGGACGGAAGCGAGACAGCAAGCTTTTGAGAAGCTTAAGGCAGCTTTGACGCAAGCTCCTATCTTGGTTCAACCTAAATCAGTAAAAAAGTTTGTGGTGTACAGTGACGCATCCTACGTTGGTTTGGGGTGTGTGCTAATGCAATAGGGTAAGGTGGTGGCTAATACATCGCGACAGTTGAAGGTGCATGAGCTCAATTATCCTATGCATGATATTGAGTTAGATGCGGTGGTTTTTTCTTTGAAGATCTGGAGACATTGTCTTTATGGTGAGAAGTGTATTGTGTACAAGGGTCACAAGAGTTTGAAGTATTTGATGTCTCAGAAAGAGTTGAATCTTAGGCAACGACGTTGGGTGGAGTAGCTTAAGAAATACAATCTAACGATCAAGTATCATCCTGGAAAAGCTAATGTTGTGGCGGATGCGTTGAGCAGGAAAGTGGCGGTAGAGTTAAGGGCTATGTTTGCTAGCTTGAGCATTTTGCGAGATGGAGGTCTTGTTGCTGAGCTGCAAGTGAAACCATCTCTGGTTCAGTGTATAAAGGATAAGTAGTGGTTGGATGATCTTGTGTTCCACTTGTTCAGGATATTGCTGAGGATAGACCATCAGATTTTTGTTTTAATGATGATGGAGTTCCATGATTTGGAAATCGGATAGTAGTGTCGAGTGATGTGGAGTTGAGGCGTGCTATTCTAACCGAAGCTCATAGTAGTCATTTTGCTATGCACCCTGATAGTACAAAGATGTATCTTGATTTGAAGGATGAGTACTATTGGGTGGGATTGAAGAAAGATGTTGCGGAATATGTTAGTAAGTGCATGGTTTGTCAGCGGGTTAAGGCTGAGCATCAGTTTCCTTCAGGGTTATTGCAACCGTTGAGGATCCCTGAATGGAAGTGGGAAAGAATCACCATGGACTTTGTGTCTGGTTTGCCTTTGACGCCATCAAAGAAGAATTCAATGTGGGTGATTGTGGATCGCCTTACGAAGTGTGGTCATTTCTTACCTGTGCATACCATGTATACCTTGGATAAGCTTACAGATCTGTACATTGTTGAGATTGTACGTCTTCATGGTGTACCAAAATCTATAGTTTCGGATAGAGATCCGAGGTTTACATCACGATTTTGGGAATGTTTGCATCAAGCTTTGGGTTCGCGGCTGAATTTTAGTACTTCTTATCATCCACAGACGGATGGACAGTCTGAGCGTGTTATCCAAGTTCTTGAGGATATGTTGAGGTGTTGCGTGATTGAGTTTCAAGGCTCTTGGGAGAAGCATTTGCCTTTAGTGGACTTTGCTTATAATAACAACTACCTGGCAAGTATTCAAATGGCACCTTATGAAGCCTTGTATGGGAGGAAGTTAAGAACTCCTCTTTGCTGGGCTGAAACATGTCAGAAGTTGGTCTCGATGACGGCTTTGTTGAAAGGGACCACCGAGAAAGTGAAGCTCATTTGTGAGCGATTGAAGGCACCTTCTGATCGGCAGAAGTCTTACGCAGATTTGAAGCGTAATGAAATTGAGTTTGTGGTGGGTGATTGTGTGTTCTTAAAGGTTTCACCTTGGAAGAAGGTGATGAGGTTTTGTCGGAAGGGTAAGTTGAGCCCTAGGTATATTGGACCATACGAGGTGATAGAACTTGTGGGTCCTATTGCTTACAAGATGAGGCTACCACAAGAGTTAGAGAAGATACATGATATGTTTCATGTATCCATGCTTCGGAGGTATAGATCGGATCCTTCGCATGTTATTCCCGTGGAGGAAGTTGAGTTGAATCCAAATTTGACCTATGATGAGGAGCCGATTGAGATTTTGGATTCGGAGTTCTTCGAGGTAAGACCATTGAGCTGGTTAAGGTGTTGTGGAGGCATCGTGGTGTTGAGGAAGCCAAGTGGGAAAGAAAAGATTATATGAAGAAGCAGTTTCCTTACTTTTTCCTCCAGGTAAATTTCGAGGACGAAATTTCTTAAGAGGGGAGAGTTGTAACACCCCTAAAATCGGACCTAGATGTTTAGAGTCTGAATCGGATATGTTTGTGAAACGATTCGAATCTAAAAGGGAGTTTTCGGGAATGCCTAGTTTGGGATGCTTTAAAAATATAGAAAAATATCTAAAAATCTTCATTTAATATATATAAAAGAATGGTGAAATCAATTTTACAAAATAAGGTTTGGAAATACTACATTTTGGTGTAGTGACCAAATCGCAGTTTTTGCAAAGTTTTGTAGTGATTGTTTTGTAAAGGATTGAAACTTTGAATCTTTAAGGAGCTAATTTTACCAAAAATGTTTTCATCAGATTTTTCCTTAATTTGTGTGATTTAATTAAAGAAAATAAAGGTGATTAAAATAGAAAAACCACCTTTGACTTTTCATAACCACATTTCACTAATTTTCCCTCATTTCATTTTCTCTCAAAATCCTATCAACCAAACACTTTTTCTCTAGCAATTTTACTTTTATTTCCACTTCATTTGATGAGATTTCATTCACTCTTTGATTCCTAATCAATCCTTCAACAAATCCACTTGATTTCTACATTGAATTTTCAAGGAAACTTGCCCAAATCAAGGAGAAATCATCCATTAGAGGTAATCTTCGTCCTTATCCTCTAATGATCAGTTCTTTACTAAAATGCCCAAGTAATCAATCCTTTATTAATGATTTTCAAGTGGTTTTAATGTTAGAAACAAGAAATTGCTTAAAACTCAAGATTTGGAAAAGATCTTGAAGATTTTCGTGGTGATTGATTGGGCTCTGTTTTGAGATGGTTTTCTAATGTATTTTGGATGTTAAATGATGTTATAAATGAGGTTTTATCAATCCAATCCCGAATGGGTTGTTTTTTCTAAGTTTTTGCTTGTTGAAATTTTGGTTTTGGGGGTGATTTTGGTGTTTTGCTATAGCTGGAGTTATAAGGATGTGGTTGTGTTAGTTTTTTATGTTAATTGATGTTTAGAAGTGATGGATCTTAGCTGGGATTGATTTTGGAAGAGTTTGGAGGTGATTTCGGTAGTGTTTGGTAGCCGAAATGTGGTTTTTGTGTAGAGCATCGAGTTTAGGTGTGCGGCTGATGATTTCAATGCATGATGATGCATTAATCCTCTGCTCTTATGTGTTTAAAACATGAGAGACATCTTCGAACACCTTTGGAGTTGATCCAGAAGCTTAGATAGTGTTACGTCAAGCAAGTGAAACGTTTCGATGAGTGCGTATGGATTTAGAAGTCCTTGAGGGACAAAGAATCAAGGATTTGAAATTTAGGAAAGGTTTGAAACACCTTCCTAAGTCTGGAAGTAAGTATTGGCTAGATTGCTCTCTAGAATGTGGTGATTGCCCCGTAAATGCTTTTACATGCTCATGGTTTTAGATTGATAATTCGTACTGTTTTTATGCATGAATTATAGCATGAGATGATGCTTGAAATGATTTCATAAAGTAACATGTTGCATAATTGAGATTTGAGCTTTTATGTTGAAGTATAGAAAATGTTATGATTTTGAAATGAGATGAGAATGTTGAGTTTTAATGCATGAAAAACAGTAGGTGAGATGTTGATTTGACATATATATTGGCATAGATGTTGAGATACTTATTGGATATAATTGATCGATCAATAGGATGAGAGTGCACTATAAACTAAAAATCCGTACGTGCTCTTTGGTTAAGCCAAAGGGAGTGAACCGATGATGGGCATTCCACCGGGTAGGACTTGGTGAAATACCCAAGCTTTAGGGCGATGAGAGATTCCTCCATGTGAGTACGGTGATGTGGGATTCCACCGAAAACTATGTTGCTAGACGAGTGATTACGGTGATGAGAGATGCCACCGGGAGTGTCTAGTGAGATGTCCGCATATCCGAGTAATAAACAAATATGAAATGCCAATATAAAATATGTTATGGTTTTTGATTAACATGTACCTTTGATGTAATGGTTTATTCTATGAGAAATGCATATGTGGTTTGTTTATGAAATGCTTTAGAGTACAAGCATGAGTTTGGCTTTGCCATGAGTTTTGCACTGGTTTAAATGTATGAGATAGAATGAAGGTACATGTGGTTTCAATGAGAAATTGCTTTGAAAGGTTTCCAAGCATGAGATAGAAATGAGCATGTGGTTTAAAAGCTTTTGATGTAAGTGTTTTCAAGATGTGCATTACTGGGTTGGTTTTCTTTAAAGCATGCCTCACTAAGCATTTGTGCTTACGCTCTCTCTTTTACCAATAATGCAGATAATTGAGGTGTTTTCGGGCATCAAGGAAGCTAAGTTCATCCAAGGAAGTCCAAGCTCATGTATGGTGAAGTTTTCATACACTTTAGTTTTGATAGATTGGCAATGGGAAACCAAGAATTGTATTTGGGAGATGTGTTAAACTCCCTAAGGTTGTGGCATGTTTGTTTTAGCTTGTTTGGATTGTAAATGGGCTTAATTGCTTATTTTGAGGTTAGATTGCCTAATTGGGTTTTGAGATTAGGATGCATACCTCTTGACTAATGAGATTTTGTGTTTGATGCTATGATTGTGCTTGAGTGTTCCAAATATGTTCCGTATATGTATGTTGACTTGTTGGTATGATTAGAGAGTCCTTGGGACATGTTTGAGTAGGTGTTTGAGTGAAGAATCAGCAATTGCTGCTGTTTCTGGGCAGGGTGTATCGAAACACCCCATGGTGTTTTAGAACGGAGGCCCGAAATGGCCTTGGCGTTTCGAAACGAAAGGAGTTGTTTCGATACATTTTGGCTGCTGGAGCTACATGTTTCGGAACTGGTCTTGGAACATACCCACGTACCGAAACGGTCAACGTCGTTCCGATACAACATTTCAGTACAGTGAGTATGCATTTCGAAACAGGTTATCGTTGGACCAAATTTGAATCAAAATGTTTGCATACTTTACATTTTAGTCCCCTATGTTGAGATTGCAATTGCTTGAGCTTGAGATGTCTTTTTAAGTTGAAATTTGGTAGAGAAGCATGCAACATGACTAATTCCATAATGGTAACCTTAAAACTAATTAAGTTCCTCTAATTTACAGAAATTACAATTTGGTCCCTAATCTTGTATGAAGTGCAATTGAGTCCCTATATGTTATCTGATCATTGTGTCTTTCTCAATCGTGTTTCGTGAGTACTCACTTAGGGTTAACAAGTATCTAGACAAGATTAAATTGAAAAAAAGGGTCGTGAATCAAAGTTGACTTTCGGGTTGACTTTGGTTTTCCCTGTGTAATCTTGTTTCGGGTCAATCGTCTAGGCCGGTCTAATGGGGTTACAAATTTTTCTTAACAGGGAAGAGTTGTAACACCCCAAAATCTGGCCTAGTCAAAATTGGGTTCCGGTGATCAAAAATTTTACATCGATAAAATCTAGATAATATCGACTAGTTAATTATTAATGTTGGACTCTAATCGAGTTAATTTATCGAGTACCGACCTTATCATATTTGTTTAAAAACTTTCTAGTTATCATATTATAGCTATCAGAAAGTTACGAGACTAAATCATATTATAGAAGGAGTTAAGGGCCTAATCTTGTAATTAGCCCCTCCTCAATTAAATTTCCATTCACGTGGGTGAAATTGGGTGCTTTCCTTCAAATGAAGGAAAGCCATCGGTGGCTTAGTAATAAAAATAAACAAGTGATATAATAGAAAACAAAAAGAATAGGAACTCACTAAGATATTTCTAAGCAAACACCTCTACTCATCATCTTTTTCCTCCTATCAACAAGCAAGCACCCCCATTGTAGGAAACCTCAAGCTTTAAATTCCATAATCTTATTGTTATCAAATCATTGTTAGTGGTTGGGTAAGTCCCTTCTTCCAAATTATTATCGAATTCTACGGATAAACTACGCTTCATCTCAAGTTAGGGCTTTGTCTGTCAATGGATATATCATCGTTGTTATCTATATAATGATCGATTATCGATTTTGATATTGTTATATTGATTTTGATATCGTATTATCGATTCTAATTGTCTCCTATTGATTTTCTTGCTAAAGAAGTGGAGAGAGAGGTTTCACCATCTCCATCGAAAGCTAGAAGCAAGGGTATTGTCATTCGAGAGCTGTAAGAGCGTCGACTTTCAAGGTGTGTGTAGTTAGAGTCTTGGGTTTAGGCGATAAGCTATCCTGAATTCTTTATTGTTGTTTTCAACCATAACGCTAATAATATCATTGAAAAAGTTGCATTGGATGGTTAATAATACACCTTGGTAAGTGTCGGTAAGTTGCTATTGAACATCAGACATAGTTATTGGTATTGTCATTGTGCATAGTCATTGATATAGTTATTGTCATCGAAACATTGAAAAGAAATCATCGTATATTGATATTGATATTGAACCCTAAAACATAGATAATATTGAGATCATTGGTCATTAGAACCCTCATTGAATATTGAACACTGAAATGAACATTGAAACCTTGAATTCGAATAGACATTGGATACAATTGGCATGCCATAGAATTCATGAGCTCGGTGTACGGGTGGACTACAATCCTAAGGTTATGGCCTATATTGATTTGGCGAGGCGGAGGGATGTGTATTGATATTAGTCATATTGGAGAGAGGGAGGGATTAGACCATTCATTGATTAGGCGAGGCATAGGAATTCACGTATCCACTATCTTGATTCGATCCAATGATTAATGATGAAATAAGTATGTTAAACATTGTTAATTGATGCAAAGTATTGGTATAAATAAACATGAGAGCATGTATATTGATACTTGTTACATTGATGTTCATATTGTTTATGACTACCTCACTAGGCAATGCATTCCTAACATGTCTCATCTCATGATTTTCAGGTTGAAAGATCATGCGTAGAAGAATTGGATTATCAAGGCAAGACAAGTCACTACAAGCCCTAAAGTAATGTGTTTTGATCATTAGAACTCCTAGGAAGGTAGCAAAGTAGTTGAACTAGTCACTTATGTCCATTTTGAAATGTTTGTGACATGCATATGTTTTAACATGGTTGATGGCCCTAAATGGCCTTTTTGTTTGGCTTAAAGTAGTTAAAAAGTGCATATTTGGCTCATAAAGGTCAAAACATGGTAAACGTATTCGTATGGTCATAAAACTTGGCATACTAGTAGTTTATACCATTGATATGTTGTGTATGAAGTTTTGTTGCATTTGGTCATCGTTCGGTAAGTCAAATTGAATAAATACCAGCAAAAATATGTCATTACAGGTCATACCGTATCGAAACAGGTGATGGTGTTTCGATACGGGTAAGCATAATTTAAACTTGAGAAGTAGGGCGTACCGAAACAGTTCATGTTCGTTTCAAAACATTATGTCACTGGAATCCCTCGTTTCGATACGGGTTTATAGCGTATCGATACGGGTCAAAGTCAAATTCAAAGGAAGTCAACCCGTTTCATTACAAGGCATGCCCGTATTGATGGGTGATGGCGTTAATGCTCAAGACTACCTTTGGAACTCATTTAATAGCATACACAAGAAACAGAGACTAAAACTTAAGGATTTAGAACCTTCAAAAGTGAGTTCAAACCATTTTAACTAACAATGTATCGATACCCCCGACGATTAAGCTTCCCAGGTCTTGCATCACAAGACCGTATCGGTACGCTAGGGCACCATTTCGATACGCCCTCGACCAGTGGCCAAAAAGGGTATCGATACGCCCCCGTCTATTGGTACGCCTCTCTCATTTATGAAGGTTGTATCGATACACCTTGAAGTGTATCGATAGACCTTATTCTGCAACTGCCCAAAATGCAATTTAACACTTCAAGACCCTTCTCAAACCATTACAATAGGTAATTAAGCATGCTTGCAACCCAATGCACTTCAACAATCAAGAGTACATGGCAAAGACATCATCAAAGCATTAACAATATCAAAGAGAACTAAAGGCATGCTTCCTAAGAGAAATAAGCATCAAAAGGTCAAATCTCAATTCCAAGCATAAACTAAAACTTAAAGGCCATTTACAAAACCAAATATGCATATCAAACTTTCACCAAACCAGAAAATACCAAACAACCAACATTTATAACATTGGACACACTCATTGCCTTTATTACACTAATTCGAAACCTCAACATACATTTAGAGAAGTCCCTTGGAAAACCCCTTGTAGAATCCTGCCTCCAAACGCCTAATTATCTGCATTGATGAACAAAGAGAGCATAAGCATACAAGCTTAGTGAGGATTGCTCAAAACCAAAAACATCATCAATGCACAAAACCATTTTCACTCTTTTCAACACCTTAATTCCTTTTGACAAACCATGCACCTTGCCTTTAAAATCAGCATGCTAAACATCATGCAACATGATTCACACATTTTTTAGCAATTAAACCATTGATATACATCATCAAGCCTTCAAAGCATAAACACTATTATACTAAGCTTAAAGTAAAAACATGCATTTTCCATAATATGCATCAACAACATTTTCCATAACATCTCATTCCATTATATTGGCTCACAAGTGATAAACAACATTCTCAAAAACATATCGGATACACGGATTACCAATGATTATCCCAAACCCTTCATACACTATACCGGTATCTCAAGGCTCACACACAGGAGAAACCCTCCACCGTTGTGACACACGTGATGGAGTATTCGATACAATTACAACCCCTCCACACCACTCATCGGTAGATGTATAGCCCACTAACGAGAGACGAGACACACGTAAGGTTCGCACCCGGGAGCTACCCTTAATCGTTGCAACCTTAAACATCTCTTAATCATTAGGGTACTTGGATGGAGTTTTCGATACAATCACAACCCCTCACATTCAAGGCGACTTGTTTATACTGCAGTCAATCCTATAGTCGGCTAACTATATCCGATGTCATTTACAAAACACTTTATACAACATCACTTGCCAATATAATCCACATTTCATGCATACCTCACTATTCTCCCAAAGCATTCATGATAATCCATAATTCAAGCATTAAACCATGCTTTAAAACCCATGCATCAACACATGCATAAAAGGATCACTTACCTAGTGCATCCTTAAACCACATGGCATCATCAAATACATTTTATATACTCAAAACATGCTTTAAAACAATAGGTAAATGCAATTAAAATCATGTGCAACCAAAGGCTCACACTATCACAATTCGTGAGAGAAATTCACTTTACTTACATCCAAAATTAGTAAAGCTTTTTAAGCTCTTACTAAGTTCCCAAAACCTTTTTTCTAAAACGTTTCCACGTTGGAAAATCAGCTTCCACTCCCTAACTTGTGAAACCACACTCGCTGATGCACAAATCAACCGTCTGATGCCTACAAAACCAATTTGTTCGATTTCGAAACACTATCCCATGTTCTCAACACAATAAAAATAGAGATTCATTGCATCATAATGCATTCAAACACCAGCACTCAAAAGAAAACCCGCAGTCCTGCTCTATAACATCAATTTACCCAATCGAAACAACCGAAAACTCAAATGATTGATCTTCAAACTCAGCCCAGCTATCAACAAACACATCCAACACATTTTAAGAATATATCAACAACCAAAACCAACCTAAAACCATCTTTATACCTCCAGCAACACAGATCTAACATTACACCCCAAAAACCCAACCAGCACCTTAAAAACCAAGGATCTCAAGGATTTCGGGATTACTATGATTAAAACTCTATTCCAACATCATAAACCTTTCAAAACCCATTTAGAAACCATCTCAAAACAAATCAAATCAACACAACTCAGAAAATCACATTAAATCCACTTCTCTACCAAGATTTCATCATTTTATCAAATCAATAATAAAACCTCAATAAAAAACATGAATAAAGAGTCTAATATCTTTTGAATTTCATTAAAGAACCTTGATTAGAGGGTTAGCACAAAATTTACCTCCAATCCTTGCTTCTCTTCTAATTTGGCAAGTTTAGCTTTCAAGAATCTTAAAGAATTTGAGAGAAATCACAAAGATGAAATTGGAAACAAAGAAAAGAAATTAAGATGAAGAAAATTTGAAATTTGAGAGCAAATGAAGAGTGGTTGGCTGAAGTGAAAAGAAGAGAACGAAAATGATCGTCAAAATCCTTTAACCAAAATAACTACCTCTTTAATTAAATCATTTAAAACCATTTTAATATTTAATAAATCATTCAAAACACATGCCAAATTAGAGAAAAATGCTTAATTGCAAATTAGCTCCCTAAATATTCTAAGTTCTTTACGCTTTTTAAAAAACACCTTTTTCCACAACTTTAAAACTTTACATTTTGATCACTGCCCAAAATGTATGCCTTCCAAAACTTGTTTTTCAAAATTGATTTAACCGACCTCTTAAAAATATTTTTAGAGGATTTTAGAAAATTTTACCACATTTTTATTCCTTCTAAAACCTTGATTTCCCTGAGCCACCTTTTAACTATTCGAAACGCCAACCTTCGGTTCCACTAGCCTAACCCGACATGCAAAACACCTAGGCCCAAAACTGGGGCGTTAAAGATAATATGATGATTTTGGGTGTTAATCAATGATAATTGATGATTGAAAGTGTAAGATTTTGTCTTGGTAAGGTTTGAAGGTTAATCGATGTTGTTTTCGGTTGTTTCGGATAGGCGAATTGGTAGTTTTGTTAAGGCAATGTGGTGGAATTTCTTTTTGGGGTTTTGAATGCATTGAGATGCATTAATCCTTTGTTATTGTGTGGTTAAAACCGAGGAGAACGTATCAGAAGCAACCAGTGATGCTTTGGCAACTTTAGACGGTTAGTTTTATGTCGACAAAGAGAGGTTTCACGTGTCGGTGAGTGAGAATGTGGATTTCAGCTTTGAAATGTTTTAAAGGTGGTTTGGGGAACTTAGATATAAGCTTGAAAAGCTTGTCTAAGTTTAGAAGTAAGTATAAGAAGTTTCTCTCTCGATTATGTTATTATGAAATGTTTTGATGCACTTGGTATTGATTTCATGTTACCTACTGTCAAAGCATGTTTAAAGTATGTGATATATTGTTTTAATGAAGTGATGTTGAAGGATGCACATGGTAAGTGATCCTTGTAAGTATAAGTTTTATACTTGTGGTTTAAAGCATGGTTTGATGCTTTGGAAAACATTTTGGGCTTAGAAGTTAGTCGGGTTCGGCTAAGAGGTTCGAGTGAACCAGTTCGAGCGAGTCATGCTAGTTTCGGGATTAATTTGAAATAAATGGTTTTTGAGGGAGATAAAATATGGAAAATATTTTGTAATCTTAAAATAATGTTTTGAAGGTTTTGGAGAGTTCAACTTGAGGAAATTGGACTGATTTAATTAGAATTTAGAAAATTGTGACTAATTTGTAAAAATTGCAAAATACATTTTAATGACTAAATTGAAGAGGGCCAAAACCGAGAATCCTTAGGGAGCAATTACACCAAGATGTTATCAGATATTCCCTTGATTTTGTGTTTTAAAATAATTTCATTAATTGGTTTATTAAATGAGAAGTTATAAAAATGATTTTAAAAGGCTAAACATTTTATTACGTAACTACTTCTCTTCTAAAATTTTCTCTCAACTTTCTCAGAAGCCAAACTACCTTTTCATCACTAAAATCTCCATAGATTTACCTCTTTTCATCCACTTTTGATTTCTAAATGACGCTCATGGATTTCTACATGAACTAGCTAAAGATTTCTTAAAGGATTTCTTCTAAATCATTGCAAATCAAGGGCAAAATCTTGTGTTAGAGTGATCCTTCTTTTCTCACCTCTATTCAAGGTTCTTTATTTAAATTCTCAAGTATTTGGCTCTCTAATTATGTTTTCTTAACAAGATTTCAAGTTTAATTTGATGAAAATGGTTAAATCAAACTTAAATGGTGATTTTGAATCATTTTCGTATTGGATCATATTTGGCTGAGTTATGATTGATTTTAATCAGGTTTTGGATGTTAAATGATGTTAAAATAAAGGTTTTATAATAGTAATCTTGAAATAAGTTGGATCTTTAATTGTTAGGTTGTTAGATTTGGGGTTTCTATGGTGTTTGTGTGAAATATTAGCTGCTGGAGGTATACAGATGTAATTAGTTTGATTTTGGGTGTTGATTGATGTTTAGAAATGGATGAAAGTGATAGGTTTTGGTTGGGCTGAGTTTGTAGTGTAATTGAAGGTGTTTTCGGTTGTTTCGGATAGGTGTTTTGGTGATTTTGGGCAGAGCAACGGGGTAACTTTGTCTACTAGAGATTTTAATGCATTGTGATGCATTAATCCTTTGTTCTTGTGTGGCGTAAATAAGGGAGAATGTATCGGAAGCAACCGGTGAGGGTTCGTGAGCTTTGATTGCTTGGATTCGTGTCGGCTAGTTGAGTTTGCGCGTGTCGGTGAGTAAGAATTTTGTAATAACCTATTTTGAGAAAACAATTTAAGCGTTTTTCTTTTAGAAAAAGATTTGTGAAAAGGGGGAATTTTCATTTAAAAATTCGTGCTTTGGAAAACAATAAAAATTTGGAGCCGCCACCAGCCACTAAGGTAGGCCGGACACCACTAAAATAGAGATTTGATTTAAAAAAGGGTTCAGGAGTTGGTTACGTGTGGGGAAGGTTTAGCACCCCCATCATGCCTGAAAATAGGTACCAAATTACTTGTTGCCTTTAATCGATAGAAATTACTTAAAATCTAAAGTGAATTTAATTAGATGTTTTTAAGTGAAATTTTAAATTAAATGGTACGGGCTTTATCAAATCGTGGCTTTGGATTTAATTGAGCATTTAATTAAAAATGACGACGGTACACCGGACCATTGACTAAACTGACATCATATAAGACTGACTGTTGTGTTAGTTTAGGGTTCGTATCCCGTACGTCACCTTTATACATGGTGCAAGCAAATAAGGGATGATGATATGATATTTCCATTTTTATATTATCGCTAACTTAGAGACGGTGAAAATTAACCCAAATATTCGGTCGACATCTATTAAGCTTGGACTGTTGTGACACGAATACCGGGGTTAATTGATACCTCTCTTTTGTATGCTTTATGTTTAATTAATTAACATGCCAAATTATTAACGATCTCGGAATGACAAGTGTAAAATGCATGTCATAGAAAAGCTTGAAAGTAAACATACATAATCCCACCCAAGGCCCTATCTTAAAGACTCAAATTATGGGAAATCGATTAGTGGTCTAATTTGATTAAGTGATTATAATGTAACCCTAAATTATTTAAATCTTATACACTAGAAGACCCTAATAAATTATGGATTATCTCGGCTTTATCCATCTAGATTTGATGTTAATTTTATCTTTAAAAGATTAAGAATGGCTTATTCGATTTAACGGGCCTAATATCCATCCTAATAAGACAATGATGAATTTAAGCTAATTAAACGGGTTGAAGCCCTAAGCTTAATTTAGACTCTAAACCTAAACCGACATAATTGTACGAACCGTGCCCCTATGAGGCGGGCACACAATTCGAAACAAATAAGTCGGTTTAACTAAACACTAAAAAAACTAACTTAACTAGCCCAAGCTCACCTAAGCTAAGCAAGCCCAAAAACCTAATTCTAACAACCTAGCTTCTTAAAGCCTAAACTAAAAAGAAACAAAATCATTCCATATTAGCAATCAAATTAACATACCAACAAAATTAATTACAAATTTCAAGAAAATGCCCACATTTAAATATATTATAAGAAACATATTGTCGTCTTGTGGAAGTTACATGTTGTTTTTTTGTGAAATTCATTTTCATACCAAATATTATATTAAATTCCTAAAAAACTTCATTGATGTATCAAGGTTCACATTATTAAACTAAATATTGCATTTTGTGTCATGCCACATTTTATCAAAAACTTAATTTACGCATTTTAGGTTACGTCGATTTTACCACATGAAACTTATAAATCTTATTCTATACCTAGGACCAATACGCATAGTTCTCAACGTCCAACAAAACCAAAATTGAACATAACATCATACATCTCACGTGCATAAATAAATAAGAGCAATACGAGACTAAAATTAAAGAAATAAAAAAACCAAGCCGAATTAAAAATGCATGAAAAAACAGACAAGATAGCGAAAAGGACTTAATTGAAATGAACACAAACTATGAGGGAGGGGACAGACAAATAGACCGCTACGGGACTGACTCGGAACGAAATTGAAAAGATGAACAAACTCCTAAGGACCTAAGACAGGATTTAAAGACGCGCAAGCCCTAGGTGCACAAAAAGCGCGACACAGGGGGAGCTAAGCTTAATTAACCCCTAACTTAAAACCTAAAAACAATATAAACCCCCCTTTAGACCATTTTAAACCCTTTTGCCTCTCTAAAAACTCAAACCATAAAGCCTTTTGACCAAAATTCTCTAAACGCCAGTCGACGCTAATTGTCGTCCGGTAAACTCGAAAAGACACTAAAAAACCCTTTTTCGTGTTTTGAAACCTCTAAACCACAACCACACCCCCATCAAAACGAACCCTTACCTCTATTTTATAAAAACCAGAACCCAAAAGACCCTCTTTTAAAATCGAAAACAGAAGCAAAATAAGGGGAAAAACTATATGCTTCTCTCTTAGCCGACTCACCATGCCAAGCCAAAGGGGCCAGAAGGATTGTCATCGGGGAGAGTGAGCGGAAGCCGTTTCAAAGAGGGAAGACGAAGCGGTAAAAAAATAAAAAAAAATTGCTTTCTGCCTTTTTTATGTGATGCTAAGATGAAACGATGAAAAAAAGGTTACCTCTGTAATCTCTTTTTCTTGTATTTCTCTTTGTATTCAAGAAAAAGGTCCCCTTTTTACATTGCTATTCTTGCAGCATTATAGCCTAATATTACAAAGTTTTTCAATTACATAAAAAACTGTGAAATATGCTATTGGCTTGCTGGGATTTTTGTTTTCATTCGTCTGAAATTTGTTGTGCATTCCTTTGCTGCACTCGTCCTTTTCTAACGTTTTTGTTTTTCTTGCATGTATGGCTGCTGGAGGAGAGGATGAGGACCAGGGGATGTCGCGGCCGACGTGGCTGTACGGACAGCATTGTGGGAGCTGGAGAGGCCCGGGCGTGCCTCGTACACGCGCGTGGAGAAGATGGATGGTCATGCGTGGATCTCACGCGCGTGGGGAATCGATCTTGGACGTCCGATCGCGAGCCCGATCTAACGGTTGAGACCCTGCGGCGTCAGGACTTGGGAGGGGCTCCTAGGGTTTTCATCCGAGCTTGAATCTGGACCGTCAGATCTTCCTTAGATCTGACGGTGGAGGATGGGCTGCACAAAACACCAAACATCGAATTAGGGTTTTTTTATTATTTGATTAAGCTTTGGGCCAAACGGGCCTCATGTGTAATATATTTTTTTGGTTTTTTTAACATTTATAAATGAACTTTTAATATAAACATGGGATTTTTATCATGTATATTGGACTTTATTTATTTAATTGGGTATATATATACATATTAGTTTTTCAATTTTAAGATTTGTATCAATATATTAGCAATAATAATAGTAATAATAATATAATATTAATAACAATAATGATAATAATAATGATAATAATAATAATAATAATAATAATAATATACGATAATAAGTTGGTAATAATAATAGATTATAATAATAATAATAGCAATAACAATGTTTAATAGTAATAATGATAATAAAGAAAATAATAATAATATTAATATAGATAATCGTAACAATAATGATAAAAATGTTATTAGTTACAATAATAAAAAACATTGTCAATAATAATGTTAACATATGATAACTATAATATGGTGATAATGACATTCATATAGATCACCTTTATTTTACGTTTTAGGAAAGTGGTATATTATTTAAACAAAGCCACTATATATGTTCCCTTATTTAAAGATGATGGTAACATATATTCAAAAGCCTGTTATTTATATAAAATAAAATAAACCTACTCCGAAAAAAATCAATGATTACAGTTTCTCCTCTTTGCTTGTCCTTGTGTAACAAGAAAGAAGTAAAGACCACAAGCACTAATTTTGACCGACTTCCCTGTTTGGGCAATTTGCTCCTCTAAGGCAGTAGGAATAAATCAGACAGGTCTTCTGGTTTTCTTGCACGAAGAACCTTAAGCTTTTCTGCTCGTGAATCCGGGAATGGCGAGTTCGAAATCCTCCGACTGAAGTCTTTAAGCGTTGAGTATCTGTCTCCTTTGATTTGAAGTCCTGATCATGGTGAATTTGTAACTCTTCACCTTGAGCTGTGAGTATCTGCCTCTCTTGCTCGGAAGTCCTGATTATGGTGAATCCGTAATTCTTCACCTTGAGCTATGAGTATCTTCCTTTCTCACTTAGAAGTCCTGATTATGGTGAATCTGTAATTCTTTACCTTGAGCTGTGAGTATCTATCTCCCTTGCTCAAAAAATCTGGTGTGGCAAATCTAAAATCCTTTGCCTGGAATTTGTTCTTCTTTCTCTCACTCGTTTTTCTTTTCAAGAGTGAACTTTTTTGTGTATCTATAAAAAGAAGTATTATGATGTTATGGGTTAGCATGATCCTAAAATAAGTATGCTCAGCCTAACATGATGCATGAATAGGTATGCCAAACATAGGTCCAGTGCCACGGCTCTTTTGTCAATCTCTTTTGACCCTTTATCTGTTTCCTTCTTCTCTTCGATGATGATGCTTGTCTCACACTCGGGCTTAACCATCGGGTCTTCTAGGATGCCCCTTTTTTGCATATTCTAACCTCGAGCTTTCTTTTCCAAAGTGCCCTTTCAGGTTTTCTCTTTGGTATTTAATTTTTATGAAGCACCCTTTCGGGTTTTCACCTCACTTTTATTTTCTTCTTTTCTATTTATTTTCTTTATTCTTCTTCTTTTTATTTTCTCTCTTTTCTTTTTCTTTTTCTTTTTCTTTTTCTTTTTCATTTTTCTTTTGCTTTTTCTTGTGATTGCCTTCGTCTTTGCAATCCTTTCAGTAATGGATTCGAATCTTAATCTAAGCAACACTCATCTTCTCAATGTACGGCCATGACTGGCCGCCTAAAATTCTTTTCTTTTGGGCTCTTGTCACATGTCCTTGTAACGATCTTTATTATCGGGCTTGGTTGGCTTTTTGGACACCTACACTCAAGAGAACAAACCATAGAAATGTCGAGAAATCTTTTGCTTTTAATAAGTCTGTATTAAATTGCTTGCATAATTCTTTGTGGAAAGAGATGAATGAAGACGCCAAATAGAACTTATTAATATATTTTGAAGTTCATAAAGAATTAAAACCCATGTTACATGAAATAAATGAAAAGAAAGGAAAATGATGCAATGTCCTAAGCATTTTCTATGTGAATGATGCAAAAATCCATCGACCAAGGCGAATCCTTTGCTAGTAGTGCTCCGCTAATATCCTTGAATTTCGAGAGTACCTTTTTTCTAATCGTGTAGTTACAGTTATTCCTCTTGGTTACTCTTCTTCGGTTCTCAACTCCCCATTTGATTTCAAGATGCCCTTTTCGAGTTTCCATCTTGAAATTCCCTCCCCCTTTTTTTGATACATAAAGCGCCCTTTTCGGGTTCACTCTATGTAATTTATTTCTTGTGAGGCGCTCTTTCGGGTTTTCACCCCCACCCTTTTTTCCTTTTTTTGATTTCAAGATGCCTTTTTCGAGTTTCCATCTTGAAATTCCCTCCCCTTTTTTTCCTTTTTTAGATACATAAAGCACCCTTTTCGGGTTCACTCTAGGTAATTTATTTCTTGTGAGGCGCTCTTTCGGGTTTTCACCCCCACCCTTTTTCCTTTCGAGAGTACCTATGTTTGATTTTGATATAATTAAATCATTAAGGATCAATTTAAAAAACTTAAAATTTTTTTTATAAGTCCTTAATAAGTTTTAAATCACCAACATTTTAAAATTGATTTGAAAAACTCAAACTCAAAATATTTTCTAAGTGTTCCAAGGCCAAACTATTGAAAAACGTCAAGGTGTATCGATATGCTTCCAGCCGTATCGATACCTTTTTTACAAAGTTGGCCACTGGAGGAACTCGTTTCGATACGCCCTTAACCGTATCGAAACAGATTCAATCTATATCGATACGCTCCTTTGTAAAAGTCTAAAAGAGTTTGAATGGCGTACCGATACGGCTTCACCCGTATCGATACGGTTTTAAAGAATTTTTAATTCAGTTCGTTTTAAATGTTTCGATCGTTGGTGTCAGTTGTTATGTAGCCAAGTTTTAAATTGGTAGTTGACTCGTATCGATACGGTAAACCCTCGTATCGAAACAAAAACTTACAGTGAGCTAAGTCGAGAAAAACTTACTCTAGTGTTTTCATTGTTATCTTGTATTTTGAGTTTGGGGTAATTGAAATTGTATTTGGGTAGACATTTATCCTTTGTGAGGAATTATTTTGAGTTTACCAAAACCTTTCTTTTTAAATTGAGTGGATTATGCTTTGGGTAGAAATCTTAATCAAATTTGTAAGGTTACCTCCTCATCCAAGAAAATGGGAAGAATTCAAGTAGTGAATTGGTTGAAAATCCTTAGTGGGAACTAAGCTAGTGGATGTAGAGTTCATTTGGAGAACTTGAACCACTCTAACTACTTGTGTCATCTTTTAATTTTCACTCATTCCTCCCACCGAAATTTTTATTACCAATTCACCCCCTTCTTGGTCATTTGCAATTGTGTGATCAACTCAACAATTGGTATCAGAGCTACACTCATTGGAAGGATTACAACCCTCTTGAGTCGATTCTAGGAGAGTTTGATCAACAACTAGTCAAGCAATGGCATCCACCTCCAACTATGAGTCCTAATCTACCACCAAGCCACCATTCTTCAATGGGGATAACTACCCATATTAGAAGAATAGGATGAGGCTCTTCATCAAGTCTACCGACTACATGGTGTGGGATGTGGTTGAAGAAGGTCCATACATTCCTATGAAGAGAGATGGAGAAAGACTTGTCCCAAAGGTAAAAGCCAAGATGACGGATGATGAAAGAAGAAGGATGCAAGTGAATGACAAAGCACTCCATGTGATATTTTGTGCACTTGGTCTGGATATCTACTCCAAGGTGTCTTCAATCGAAAATGCCAAAGAGGTTTGAGATACCCTCGAGACAACATATGAGGGAACTAGTGATGTCAATGAGACAAAGATTGGGCTACTCAATCTAAGCTATGAAAATTTCAAGATGGATCCCGATGAAAGTGTCTCCAAGATGTTTGATTGATTCTTGGTCATTGTTAACGGATTGAAGGGGTTCGGCGAGATCATCTGCGAAGACAAACTAGTGAGAAAATTGTTGTACTCTCTTCCGGAGTTATGGGATGGCAAGAGGACGACTATTATTGAAGCTAGAGATTTGAAGACTCTCAAGCTTGATGCTCTTGTTGGATCTCTACTCACCCATGAAATCATGAGGAAGGGAAGAGAAGAAGAGAAGAAAACGGTTGAGAAGAAGGATGTTGAGAAGAAGAAAGTGGGAATCGCTCTTAAAGCTTCACATCAAGAAAGTGATTCAAGTGAAGATGAAGATGAGGAGATGGCCATGTTGGCCAAACGGTTTACTCGGTTCATGAAGTCAAATCATGGAAGAAAGTTTATTAGAAAGGGAGACTTCAAGAGTAAGAGTAAGGAAGAGGAGAAGGACCAAATCACTTGCTATGAATACAAGAAGTCGGGTCACATCCGTTCTGAATGTCCTCAATTGAAGAGGAAGAGCTTTGGGAAGAAGAACAAGCTCAAAGCTCAAATAGCAACTTGGAGTGACGATGAGTCATCCGAGGAAGAGGAGGAAGTGGCCAATCTATGTCTCATGGCCATTGATGATGAACCGAAGGTAAATTCTAACTTATCCAATTTTGATTTTACTTTTGATGAACTTCAAGATACTTATAATGAATTGCAAGAGGTTTACGATGAGTTAGTAGGAAAATATAAAGAAACCATTTTGAAAAACAAGAAAAGCGTTTCCGATTTGAAAAATCAAAATGAGACATTTTCAAAAGCTAACTCCGAATTGGAAAAGAAGGTTTTGTTTTTAGTAAATCTTTCAAATGATCTTAAAACAAGAATCTTGAACTTGAAAAACTTCTTTCTGATTTTCAAGATTATCACACAAAGGAAGTATATAATCTTAAAACATCCATTGCTATTGGGAAAAACAATTTTGAAAAAGGAAATCATTCTATATCCCAATATGTAAAAAGAAAACCTTTTACTCCTAAACAAAGAAATTTTAATAAGCAATCTAGAGGTCAAAGAGTTAGGAGTGTTTGGGTTCCTAAGGAACTCATTATTTCTAATAATATGAATGCTATTGCTTCTTGGATTCCTAAGGGAACCAAAATTTTGTAGGCTAACACTCATGGACCCAAAATGATTTGGGTACCAAAAATCAAGGCCTAATTTCTTTGTTTGTAGGGGGAGCATTGCTACAAGGCTAAAGCTACAAGGCTAAAGCTTCAAGCCAAAATTCTTGGTACCTTGATAGTGGATGCTCAAGACATATAACCGGTGACAAGAGTAGATTTGTGGAACTAAAGCCAAAGAGTGGTGGAGTGGTAACTTTCGGTTACAACTCCAAAGGCCACATTGAAGGAATAGGCTCCATTGGTAATCACTCTTCTATTTTCATTGAAAATGATTTGTATGCCAACGGTCTTAAACATAATTTATTGAGCATTAGTCAATTATGTGACAAGGGTTATAATGTTTTATTTGATAAAAGTGGTTGCAAAATTGTAAACATTAAAACAAATCAACTAATGCTCATTGGTCATCGCATAGGGAACATATACATGGTGCATCTATATGACATTCATTCATCTCATACATGCTTAGTTGCATATGATGAACATGAATCATGGCTTTGGCATAGAAAATTAGGACATGCTAGCATGGTTGTCTTAGAGAAATTAAATTCTTTAAATCTAGTTAGAGGTTTACCCAAACTTAAATCTTCTAATAATAAAATTTGTGATGCATGTTCAAAGGGTAAACAACATAGAACTTCATTTAAATCCATTAATGATGTCTCTACTAGTTGATGTTTACAATTGATTCATATGGATCATTTTGGGCCTATTAGAACAATGAGCTTGGGTGGAAAATCATATGATTTTGTGCTTGTAGATGACTATTCTAGGTTTACTTGGGTTCTATTCTTAAGTACAAAAGATGAGGCTTTAGAAAAATTCATCACATTTTCTAAAATAACTCAAAATGATCTTGAACTTAAAATTTCTCACATTAGAAGTGATCATGGAACCGAATTTCAAAATCTAGGTTTCGATGAGTATATAAATGAAAATGGGATTAGCCACAATTTTTTCGCACCTCGCACTCCTCAACAAAATGGGGTAGTTGAGAGGAAAAATCGAACTTTAGAAGAAATGGCTAGAACCATGCTTTGCGAAAATAATTTACCTAAATATTTTTGGGCGGAAGCCACAAATACCGCTTGCTATATTATAAATCGAGTAATGATTAGGTCGATTTTGAAGAAAACACCTTATGAGATTTTAAAATCTAAGAAGCCTAACATTAGCTATTTTCATCCTTTTGGTTGCAAGTGTTTTGTTTTAAATAATGGTAAAGAGAATTTAGGTAAATTTGATGGTAAAAGTGATGAAGCTATTTTCTTAGGGTACTCTTTAAACTCTAAAGCCTATCGTGTATTTAATAAAAGAATTCTAGTAGTTGAAGAGTTTATACATGTTGTTTTCGATGATAACCTCCTTCCGAGGAAGGAATCTTGTGATGATGATGATGTAGGAATCCTTAAGGCCATTGATGGAGAACAAAAGTCAAAGGTGGATGAGGTTCCAACTAAAGATGAGGATACACAAGATCCACCTCTTGATGCCTTGAAGGACTTGGCTCTTGAGGAAAAGGAGGTGTCTTACCCAAGGGAGTTCAACTATGTCAAAGGTGGTGAAATCTTGGGTGATCCATCCAAGGGGGTAACTACTAGATGCTCTCTCAAATTAATGAACCATGTTGCATTTCTTTCATGCATTGAGCCTAAAAATATTAAAGAAGCTTTAAAAGATGATTTTTGGATTTTGGCCATGCAAGAGGAATTAAATCAATTTGAGAGAAGTAAAGTTTGGACATTAGTTGAAAGGCCTAATAATCAATCTACTATAGGAACAAAATGGGTTTTTAGGAATAAATTAGATTAAAGTGGTAATATAGTGAGAAACAAGGCTAGGCTTGTTGCTCAAGGCTATACCCGAGAAGAGGGAATTGATTTTGATGAGACTTATGCACCCGTAGCTAGAATGGAAGCCATTAGGATGTTGCTTGCATTTTCATGTTATCATAATTTCAAGCTTTTTCAAATGGATATGAAAAGTGCCTTTTTAAATGGTTTTATAAATGAAGAAGTGTATGTTGAACAACCACCAGGTTATGAGGATTCAAAATTTCCAAACCATGTGTTTAAACTTAAAAAGCTCTCTATGGTTTAAAACAAGCTCCTAGAGCTTGGTATGAGAGACTTTCAAATTTCTTAATTGAAAAGGGTTTTGAAAAAGGAAAGGTGGATACCACACTCTTCATAAAAAGATATAACAATGACATCTTAGTAGTACAAATCTATGTTGATGATATCATTTTTGGTTCTACTAATGAGTGTTATTGTAAAGAATTTTCTAAGCTAATGCAAGGTGAGTTCGAGATGAGCATGATGGGGGAGCTCTCATTCTTTTTGGCACTCCAAATCAAATAAAGGAAAGATGACACCTTCATAAATCAAGCCACACCTATGAGTTCTTCCACAAAGTTTAACAAAGATGAAGGAGGTAACTGTGTTGATTCTAAGCTTTATAGATCCATGATAGGTTCTTTGCTTTACCTTACTGTAAGTAGACCGGATATTATGTTTAGTGTTTTCTTGTGTGCTAGGTTTCAAGATAGTCCTAGAGAATCACACTTAGTTGCCATTAAGAGAATTTTTAGATACCAAACAGACACGCCTACCTTAGACCTTTGGTATCCTAAAGATTCTTCCTTTAGCCTTCATGCTTATTCGGATGCAGATTATGGGGGATGTAAAATAGATAGGAAAAATACTTACGGGACATGCCAATTTTTAGGTAGTATGCTCGTATCTTGGTTCTCTAAGAAACAAAATAGCGTAGCCTTATCTACCACCGAAGCGGAGTACATATCCTTAGGGAGTTGTTGTGCTCAAGTCCTTTGGATGAAGCAACAACTCTTAGATTATGGTATTGAAATAGAAACCATACCCCTTAAGTGTGACAACATTAGTGCCATTTGTCTCACTAAGAATCCCATCCAACACTCTAGTACTAAACACATAGAAATTAGACATCATTTCATTAAAGATCATGTTTTGAAAAATGATGTTGTTATAGAATATCTTAAGGGGGGAGAGTTGTAACACCCCAATTTTGGGATTGGGAGTTTAGGGTCTGAACCGGACCGGTATGATTTTCGGTTGGAATATAAAAGGTGGTTTTATGGAAAGCCTAGTTCGGGATGCATTAAAAATATGGAAAAAAAAATCTAAAAATCCTCTTTTAATATATATAAGAGAGTGGTGAAATCAATTTTACAAAATAAGGTTTGGAAGTGTGACATTTCGAATTAGTGACTAAAATGAAAATTTTGAAACGTTGGTGGTTACTGTTTTGTAAGGATTGAAACTTTGAATCTTTAAGGAGCTAATTTACCCAAGATTGATTTCTCTAGATTTTTCATAGACTTTAATGGCTCATTTAATGTTTAATTAACTAAAAGTGAATGGAAAAACCAATTTTTGAGATTTCATAACTAACTTTCTTTAAAATTTTCTCATCTCATTTTCTCTCAAAATTCTCTCAGCCAGACACATTTCAACAGCAACTTTTCTTTTGATTTTCACACCAAATGATGAGATTTCAATCCTCAAATGATTCCTAATCCTTTCTACATCAAATCCTCTTCATTTGCTTATTGAATTTTCAAGGATTTTGGCTCTAATCAAGGAGAAATCTACAATTAGAGGTATGAACGTTCTTCTCCTCTAAATACTCAGTTCTTTACTGAAATTCCCAATTTCTCAATCCTTAAATTGAGTTTATAAAAGGTTTTAATGTTATGATCTTGATTTTGGCTTAAAACTTGAGATTTTGATTAAATCTTGAAGAAATTCGTGATGAATGTTTGGGCTCTGTTTTGAGATGCCTTTTAATGTATTTAGAATGTTTAATGATGTGTAATTGATGTTTAATCAATGCAATCCCGAATAGGTTGATTTTCCTAAGTTTTTACTTGTGAAAATGGTGGTTTTTGGGGTGTTCTGTTATAGCTGGGGCTATAAGGACAAGTTTAGGATCTTTTAGGATGTAAATTGATGTTTAAGAATGTTTAGAAGTGATGGATCTTGGCTGGGTAATGTTGTGGATGAGTTTGGATATGATTTCGGTTGTGTTTGGTAGTTGAAATGTTAGATTTGGTGAGAGCAGCGAGTTTAGGTTTAATGGTTGAAGATTTTAATGCATGAGGATGCATTAATCCTCTGCTTTGATGTGTTTAAAACAGGGGAGACATCTTTGGATCCTTGTGGTGCTGATCCGGAGGCTTGAACGGTGTTTCGGCAAGCTTCCGAAACAGAATTGGTGAGTGAAGTTGGATTTTCATCTTGAAACCAATGTTTAAAGGTTTTGGGAGCTTAGTTTAAGTCTAAAACACTTAACTAAACTCAAGAGTAAGTTTTCGGAAAAACTCTCTTAGATGAACCATGGATTGGTTCGATGCATTTGTTGATAATTGCATGTTTCAAATTTCTGTTTTTGGAAGCATGCTTAGCATGGTTAATGCTGGTTATGTAAGCCATACATTGAAGGATGCTCAAGGTAAGAGATCCTTGGTTTAATATGTTGAAAATGTGAAATTGATGCATAGTGATGCATGTTGTTAAATGGCTTGATTAAATGCTTCAAAACAGTGAATTGATGATGATTAAAGATGTATATTGGCAAGTGATGTGTTGGTTTTAAAGTACTTGAATCGGATATAGTTAGCCGACTATAGGTTTGGGTGCACCATGAATGAAGTCGCCTTGGATGTTGAGGGGTTGTAATTGTACCGTAAACTCCATCCAAGTACACTAACGAGATGTTTAAGGTCACAATGGTGGTTAAAATTCCATGTGTGGACCGTGTGTTGAGTGTCCCGTGTTCTCGTTAGTGATGTTATACAACTATCAATGAGTGATGTGGAGGGGTTGTGATTGTACCGTTAAACTCCATCACGGGTGTTGAGGGGTTGTGATTATACCGGTAAACTCCACCTTGTGTGTTTGGTAGTGTGTATGAAGCGTACGGGACAATGCTTGTAATCCGCTTATCCGATTGTGTTTTATGTTGTAAAAGGTTATGGTTATCACTTGGAAGCCAATATGACATGTTATTAATATTGAAGCATGAGATGCTTGTTGTGAATGCAAAGTTGCATGGATAATGATGTTAAAATGTTAAAGGCAGTATGGAAAGTGTTTTTATAAAATGCATTATTGTGTTGTTTCTCTAGAGCATGCCTCACTAAGCATTTGTGCTTACGCTCTCTTTAAACCAATAATGCAGATAATTGAGGTGTTGTGGGCAGCAAGGAGGTTAAGAATCCAAGGGAAAGCTAAGCTCATGTATGGTGACTATTTCACAACATTATTAGATTTTAATATTTGGCAATGGGAACCTAGGTTGTGTTTTTGGGAGATGTATTGGACTCCCTAGTTGTGGCATGTTGCCTTAAATGTTTTGGATATGTAAATGGCCATTTTGGTGCTTGTTTGATGCTTTGATGGTTGTTTAGCTATGGTTAATAGGATGCATGCCTATAGACTTGTGGTTTTGCCTAATTGATGCATTGAATGTGTTTTGATTATGCAAATAGGTACCTTATGTGTATGATGACTTGTTGGCATGATTAGGAAGTCATTAGGATGTTTTTGAGTGATTAAATGTATGTTAAATCAGCAAAATCTCCACTTTCTGGGCAGTCCGTATCGGAACGGGTGCTAACGTTTCGAAACGAGGGCCTGTAACGACTTTCGTGTTTCGAAACGGGTAGAGGCCGTTCCGAAACAGTTTTGCCACTGCAAGGTCCTGTTTCGAAACTGGTCTCAAAACGAACTCGCATTTCAGAACGGTCAACCCATGTACCGAAACACTAGACCGTTGGGCACTGATTTGAATGGTTTTGAAGTTGCAAGTTTTACGTTTTAGTCCTGAATCTTGTATGTGCCATTGCTTGAGTTTGAGATGTTCGGTTGAGGTGAAATTTGACAGAGAAGCATGTAATATGACTAATTTCATAATGGTAACATTAAAATCAGTTAAGTCCTCTTAATTTCTAGAATTTACATTTTGATCCCTAATAGTTGTAAATTGTGCAATTGAATCCCTTATCGATTCCCGATCATTGTGATTTTCAAGCATGCTTTTCTCAAGAGTACGCTTAAGGTTAATGAGCATCTAGATAAGATTAAAAAGAAAAAAAAGGTCGTTAACTAAGGTTGACTTTCGGGTTGACTTTGGTTTTCCCTGTGTAATCTTCGTAGTTCGGGTCAACCGTCTGGGCCGGGCTAAGGGGTTTACATTTGGTGGTATCAGAGCTGAGTTATTAAGTAAACGAGAATGGTTATGTGGGTGATATATGTATGATTGCATGATGGGTCTTTTTGAATGAAAGTGTGATGTGTAAATTGTAAGTATGTTACAATTGTGAAGTATGTTGTGGTGAAGCATGTTAGAGGGACCCTTTGCCATATCAAAACTAATGAAATGATTTGTTTTTATTTGGAAATGAGCTTGAGTACTTGGATTTCTTACCTTGCTGGGTCTGATTATGTTTATTGCATTTGTGTTAGTGCATTGTTAGTGAATGGGACCTCGTAGAGAGACGAGGATTAATACTCGAGCTATGGCTCAGAACGAGAATGAGAACAACGCTGAAAATGTTGTGGATTTACCTCCTCCTCCTGGTGGTGGATCGTCTGGTGGTGGCGGTGCTGGAGTTGGTGGAGCTGGTGTTGGTTCTGGTGCTGGGGTCACTGGACCTGAAGTTGGGCAGGGGCAAGCTGCTCCGGACATGACAGTTTTTATACAGGCTATTGCTGGAGCCTTTCAGGAGGCTGTAGCTGGAGCTCATGGAGCTGGGCATCAGAGAGATGCTAATGCTAGACTACCTTTGGAACGTCTGCGCAGTCTGGGAGGGACTGAGTTCAGAGGTCTTTCTTCTGAAGGTTCTGAATCTTGGTTGGAAAGTACCAAGAGGATTTTGGGACAAATGAACTGCAATGATGTGCAGAAGCTAGGATGTGTGGTATCATTGTTGCATGATGATGCGTATACCTGGTGGACGACCACTGTCTGCGGAATGAAGGAAGCTGATGTGACTTGGACGTTCTTTCTGAACGAGTTCAAGAGGAAGTATCTGGGTGTGCGATACCTAGATGAAAAGAAAAGAGAGTTCATGTCTCTTACTCAAGGGAGCATGACGATGGCTGAGTACGAGATCCAGTTTGTCCGTCTCAGTCAGTACACACCTGAGCTTATTCCTGATGAGCGGGAAAGGTGTGAGCGTTTCAGATATGGTTTAGTGACGGATGTAAAGACCTTTATGCTTTCCGATGAGTACACTGATTTTGATGTGTTGGTTAGTAGGGCGAAGGATATTGAGCTGAATATGGGTATTTCCTCTAGGAGTGTTGGTTCTAGCACGGGCAAGAGAGCTGCTGAGTATAGTTTTGGTGGTGGACGGAATAAGAGAGGACGTGATCGGAGGTATCAGTCTTCAGCTAGACGTGGTGGTGGAGGGCATGGTGCGCCTGTTCAGGGAGACAGGGCGAGAGCTGATCAGAACACGTGCTGGGCGTGTGGATCGCGTGGCCATTTGAGGCGTGATTGTCCTCGAGCGGCGAGGGAGGTTCAGGCTCCTATAGTTGTAGCTGGTAATTCGTGCTGGAATTGTGGTTCGGCATACCACATGAGGAGGGAGTGTCCCTTGTTGGCCGGTGGTTGCACCACAGAGAGGTCGTGGGTGCGGCCGTGGTAACTTCCAGCGCAGAGATGATGGTGGAAGGAATGTGGCACATGTGGTGGTTTTTCAACCTGAGGGTGGAGGCCAGGCTCGAGTGTATGCGCAGCGAGAGGGAAGAAATGACACGGATGTGATCGCATGTACCTTCACTTTGCAATCCTTGTCATTACTTTCCTTGATTGATTCTGGATCTACACACTCATACATATTGCGTGAACATGCTCAATTGCTTGGTTTTCCTGTTGAGTCTTTGGATGTTGGTATGCGTGTAACTAGTTCTTTTGGTGAGACCGTTGTGACACGGAAGTTGTATAGGAGGTGTCCCTTGGTTGTGCAAAACCATGTTTTTCATGTTGATCTTATGGAATTGCCTTTCTATGGTTTTTGATGTAATCCTTGGTATGGATTGTCTTGTTGAACATCGAGATGTGGTGGATTTTGAGAATAAGCGAGTTTCATTGGAGCTTGCGGATGATTATGAGGTAGTGGTGGTTGTGAGAATGTGAAGTTTCTTGCCAATGTGGTTTCTATATTGGAAGTAAGCCGAATGCTGAGGCAAGGTTGTGAAGCTTACTGTAACGCCCCAATTTTGGGCTTAGAAGTTTTGGGTTTTGGACCGGACCGGTCGGGTTGCGGTTCGAATATAAAAGGTGAAATTAGGAAAGCCTAGTTCGGGTTGCATTAAAAATATGGAAAAATGTCTTAAAATCCTCTTTTATTATATATAAGAGAATGGTGAAATCAATTTTACAAAATGAGGTTTGGAAGTGTGACATTTTGGTTAGTGACCAAAATGTAATTTGTGAAAACTGTGTGACTGTTTTAAAAAGGATTGAAACTTTGAATCTTTAAGGAGCTATTTACCCAAAAGGAGTTTCTCCAGATTTTTCCTAAATATTAAAGGTTTAATTAATGGTTTTTAAATAAAGGAAAAAGGGAGGGAAGATATTTTGGCATTTTCCAACTAACTTTTCCTAAATTCCATTTTCATTTTCTCTCATCTTTTCTCTCAAACCAAACACTTTCTCCAGCACATTTTCCCTCTGATTTTGTCATCTAAATAACACATTTCAATCCTCTTTTGATCTCTAATCATCTCTTCAACAAAACCTTTGCATTTGCTATTTGGATTTTTAAGAATCTTGGTTCCAAAAGGGAGAAACTCAAGTTTACAGGTATGAACGTCCTTCTCCTCTAAATTCTCAGTTCTTTACTGAAATTCCCAAGTTCTCAATCCTTGATTTGTGTTTTATAAAAGGTTTTGTAAATGTGTTCTTGATCTTGGCTTTAAAATGCAAGATTTGGTTGATTTTTTTGATAAAATTCGTATGATCTGTTTGGGCAGTGTTTTGAGGTGTCTTTTTGATGTTAATTGAATGTATAATTGATGAGAAATTGAGGTTTAGTCAATGCAATCCCGGATAGGTTAATTTTCCTAAGTTTTGCTTGAGTTTTTGATGGTTTTTGGAGTGATCTTGATTATCTGTTATAGCTGGAGGTATAAGGACATGGTTAGATCCTTTTTGGATGTTAATTGAGGTTTATGAATGTTTAGAATTGATGGATCATGGCTGGGTAGTGTTGTGGAGTTGTTTGGAGGTGATTTCGGTTGTGTTTGGTAGCCGAAATGGGAGTGTTGATGAGAGCAGCGAGTTTAGGTGCTTTCATTGAAGATATTAATGCATGATGATGCATTAATCCTCCGCTTTGATGTGTTTAAAACAGGGGAGTCATCTTTGGATCCTAGTGGTGGTGATCCGGAAGCTTGATTGGTGTTTCGGCAAGTGGCGAAACGGAATCGGTGAGTGGATTTTGGTTTTCAGCTTTGAAACCAATGTTTTGAAGGTTTGGGAGCTTAGTTTATGTCTAAGCAACTTAGCTAAGCTCAAGAGTAAGTTTTTGGAAAAACTCTCTTGATGATGAACCATGGATTGGTTGTATGCAATGTGGTTTGTTTGCATGTTTTAAATCCTGTTTTGAAAGCATATTTAGCATGTTTATTTGCTGAGATTATAAGCCATGTGTTGAAGGATGCTCAAGGTAAGAGATCCTTGTTTTTTAACATTGTTTTAATGTGGTTTGATGCTTAAGGATGCATGATGTTTATGGCTTTGTTAAATGCTTTAAAACAGTGGAATAATGTTGTTAATGATGCATATTGGCAAGTGATGGTTAAGGTCACAAAGGTGGTTAAAAGTCCTTGTGTGAGCCTTGTTTATTTAAGAACAACATGGTGGTTAAAAGTCCATGGTTGGTTCTTGGTTAAGGTTACAAAGGTGGTTAAAATTCCTTGTGTAAGCCTTGTTTATTTAAGAACAACATGGTGGTTAAAAGTCCATGGTTGGTTCTTGGTTAAGGTTACAAAGGTGGTTAAAATTTCTTGTGTAAGCCTTGTTTATTTAAGAACAACATGGTGGTTAAAAGTCCATGGTTGGTTCTTGGTTAAGGTTACAAAGGTGGTTAAAATTCCTTGTGTAAGCCTTGTTTATTTAAGAACAACATGGTGGTTAAAAGTCCATGGTTGGTTCTTGGTTAAGGTTACAAAGGTGGTTAAAATTTCTTGTGTAAGCCTTGTTTATTTAAGAACAACATGGTGGTTAAAAGTCCATGGTTGGTTCTTGGTTAAGGTTACAAAGGTGGTTAAAATTCCTTGTGTAAGCCTTGTTTATTTAAGAACACCAAGGTGTTTAAAAGTCCTTGGGTGATTCTTGTTAAGGACACAAAGGTGTTTAAAAGTCCTTGTGTGGTCCTTGTGAATTGTAAGAACATCATGGTGTTTAAAAGTCCATGGATGATTCTTGTTAAGAACACAATGTGTTTAAAAGTCCATGTGTGGTCCTTGGAAATTGTAAGATCACAATGGTGTTTAAAAGTCCATGTGTGGATCTTATGTTGATTGTATCACTTGTGGCCAATATGACATGTTATAAACTTGAAGCATGAATTGCTTGTTTTAAATGCTTATGTACAAGTGCAAATGATGATTTGGATTAAGGTTTATAAATGTGTTTGTAAATGCATTATTGTGTGGTTTTAAATGAGCATTCCTCACTAAGCTTTTTGCTTACGCTCTCTCTCTTTTCTTAAACCAATAATGCAGAGCATTGAAGTGCATTTGGGGCAGCAAGGGAGCCAAGAATCCAAGTGAAGGTTTTAAGCTCATGTATGGTGAACATTTTCCTAAAACTATTAGCTTTTGGGCATTTGGCAATGGGGGACCTATATTGTTGTTTTGGGAGGTGTTTTGGACTCCCTAAGTTGGTATTATGTTGTTAATGTTGTTGGAACATGTATTTGGCTTTTGTGAGGTGGTTTTGGTATATTGATGCTTGAATGGTTTTCCTAAGTAGGAAGCATGCCTATAGAATTGGGGATTTGTTTAATTGATGCCATGTTGATGTATGGTTGATGCAATTATGTTCCATATGCTTGATATGACTTGCTGGTATAATTTGGTTGCATTTGGAGCATGTTTGATGGGTCAATTGTGTGTTTATTTAGCTAATTTTCTGCAATTTGGGCAGGCCGTATCGGAACGGGTGCTACCGTTTCGGAACAGGGGCCTGAAATGGCCTAGGCGTTCCGAAACGGGAGGAACCGTTCCGGAACGGAAATGCCACTGCCAAGCCATGTTTCGGAACCCGTTTTAGAACGGTCCCGTGTTTCGGAACAGTCCTCCCTGTTTCGGAACACTCGACCGTTGGGCTCTGAATTTGATGGTTATATGTTTTGAAATGTTTGCGTTTTGGTCCTAAACCTTGTTATTACAATTGTATGAGTTGGAGATGTCCGTTTGAGCTGAAATTTGGCAGAGAAGCATGAAACCCGAGTAATTTCATATTGGTAACTTTAATTTGGTTTAAGTTCTTATAATTTTCAGAATGCAATTTGGTCCCTAAAGACGTAATTTGTGCAATTGAGTCCTTGAATGTTCTCTGGTTGTTATGATTTTTTTGAGTATGATGATCTTGGGAACATACCTAGGGTTAACGTGCATCTAGACAAGATTAAAAAGAAAAAAAGGGTCGTTAATCAAGGTTGACTTTCGGGTTGACTTTGGTTTTCCCCGTGTAATCTTCTTAATTCGGGTCAACTATCTAGGTCGGGTTAAGGGGGTTACACTTACTTAGCCTTTGTGATGAATCCTAGTTCTAAGGAGTTGTGTGTGCAAGATATCAGGACGATGCGAGAGTTTCCTAGTGTGTTTCCGGAGGAGTTTCCTGGGTTGCCTCCTAATCGTGAAGCGGAGTTTGGAATTGAATTGTATAAAAACACAACTCCAGTGTCCATTACTCCTTATCGAATGGCACCTAAGGAGTTGAAAGAGCTGAAGACGCAACTTCACGAGTTGCTTGATCATGGTTTCATTCGGCCTAGTGTGTCACCTTGGGGTGCACCGGTCTTGTTTGTGAATAAAAATGATGGCACTATGAGAATGTGCATCAATTACCGTCAGCTGAACAAGTTGACTATCAAGAATCGGTATCCACTGCCGAGGATTGATGATCTTTTCATTCAATTTCGGGGAGCGGTTGTGTTCTCTAAGATTGACTTAAGGTCAGGGTATTACTAGTTAAAGGTAAAGGATGTGGATGTGCCAAAGACAGCCTTCAGAACGAGGTATGGGCATTATGAGTTCCTTGTGATGCCGTTTGGTTTGACGAATGCTCCTACAACTTTTATGGACATGATGAATAGAGTGTTGCATGAATACTTGGATAAATTTGTTGTGGTATTCATTGATGATATCCTCGTGTACTCTCGTACAGAGGAGGAGCATGAGGGGCATTTGAGGATTGTGTTGCAGGCTTTGTTGGAAAATCAGCTTTATGCTAAGTTAAGCAAGTGCGAGTTCTGGCTCAGGGAAGCGGTGTTCCTTGGTCATGTTGTTTTTGCTTAGGGGATTCGTGTTGATCCTCAAAATATTGAGGCAGTGATGCATTGGAAGCCCTCTAAGTCTGTTCATGAAGTCCGTAGTTTCCTTGGTTTGGCGGGATACTATCAGAGGTTTGTGGATGGATTTTCGAAGATTGATGTGCCTTTGACAAAGTTTTTGTAGAAGGATGTTAAGTTTGAATGGACAGAAGCGAGGCAGCATGCTTTTGAGAAGCTGAAGGCAGCTTTGACGCAAGCACCTATCTTGGTTCAGCCTGAATCAGGGAAAGAGTTTGTGGTGTATAGTGATGCATCCTACGTTGGTTTGGGGTGTGTGTTGATGCAAGAGGGTAAGGTGGTGGCTTATGCATCGTGACATTTGAAGGTGCATGAGCGCAATTATCCTACGTATGACATTGAGTTAGATGCGGTGGTCTTTGCTTTGAAAATTTGGAGACATTACATGTATGGTGAGAAGTGTATTGTGTACACGGATCACAAAAGTTTGAAGTATCTGAGGTCTCAGAAAGAGTTGAATCTTAGGCAACGACGTTGGGTGGAGTTGCTTAAAGATTACGATCTGACGATCGAGTTTCATCCGGGAAAAGCTAATGTTGTAGCGGATGCCTTGAGTAGGAAGGTGGTAGTGGAGTTGAGGGCTATGTTTGCCAGTTTGAGCATTTCGCGTGATGGTGGTCTTGTGGCTGGGTTGCAAGTGAAATCATCCTTGGTTCAGTTGATAAAGGATAAGCAATTGTTGGATGATTCCTTGGTGCCACACGTTTAGGATATTGCTGAGGACAGGCCATCGGAATTTTGCTTTAATGATGATGAAGTTTTATGTTTTGGGAGTCGGATAGTAGTGCCCAATGATGCTGAACTGAGGCGTGCTATTCTGACTGAAGCTCATAGTAGTCCTTTTGCTATGCACCCTGGTAGTACTAATATGTATCGTGATCTTCATGATGAGTACTATTAGGTGGGTTTGAAGAAAGATGTGGCTGAGTATGTGAGCAAGTGCATGGTATGTCAGCGAGTTAAGGTTGAGCATCAGTTTCCTTCTGGGTTGTTGCAACCGTTGAGGATTCCTGAGTGGAAGTGGGAAAGGATTACCATGGACTTTGTGTCTGGTTTGCCTTTGTCGCCATCGAAGAAGAATTCGGTGTGGGTAATTGTAGATCGCCTGACGAGGTGTGCGCATTTCTTGCCTGTGCATACTACGTATACCTTGGACAAGCTTGTAGAGCTGTACATTGCTGAGATTCTGCGGCTGCATGGTGTGCCAAAGTCGATCGTGTCGGATATAGATCTGAGGTTTACATCGCATTTCTGGGAGTGTTTACATCAGGCTTTGGGTATACGGCTGAATTTCAATACTTCTTATCATCCATAGTCGGATGGACAGTCTCAGTGTGTTATCCAACTGCTGGAGAATATGTTGAGGTGCTGTGTGATTGAGTTTTAGGGTTCTTGGGAGAAGCATTTGTCGTTGGCGGAGTTTGCATATAACAATAGCTACCAGGCAAGTATTCCAATGCCACCTTATGAAGCCTTGTACGGGAGGAAGTGCAGAACTCCTCTTTGTTGGGCTGAAACATGTCAGAATTTAGTTTTGATGCCATCTTTTTTGAAAGGAACCACCGAGAAGGTGCAGCTCATTTGTGAGCGCTTGAAGGTAGCTTCTGATCGATAGAAGTCTTACGCGGATTTGAAGCGTAAAGAGATTGAGTATGCGGTGGGTGACCGTGTGTTTTTGAAAGTTTCGCCTTGGAAAAATGTGATGAGGTTTGGCCGAAACGGGTAAGTTGAGCCCTAGGTATATTGGACCATATGAGGTGATTGAGCGTGTGGGTCCTGTTGCGTACAAGTTGAGATTGCCACAAGAGTGAAAAGATTCATGATGTGTTTCATGTCTCTATGCTTCAGAGGTATAGATCGGATCCTTCGCATGTTATGCATGTGAAGGAAGTGGAATTGAATCCGGACTTGACCTATGATGAGGAGACGGTGGAAATTCTGGATTCGGACAGTCAGGTGCTTCGAGGCAAGCATCGTGGTGCAGAGGAAGCCACGTGGGAAAGGAGGAATAACATGGAGAAGCAGTTTCCATACCTTTTTCATCTAGGTAAATTTCGAGGACGAAATTTCTTAAGGGGGGAGAGTTGTAACACCGCAATTTTGGGCTTGGGAGTTTAGGGTCTGAACTGGACCGGTCTGAATTTCGGTTCGAATATAAAAGGTGGTTTTAGGGAAAGCCTAGTTCGGGATGCATTAAAAATATGGAAAAATATCTAAAAATCCTCTTTTAATGTATATAAGAGAGTGGTGAAATCAATTTTACAAAATAAGGTTTGGAAGTGTGACATTTCGAATTAGTGACTAAAATGTAATTTTTAAAAAGTTTGTGGTGATTGTTTTGTAAGGATTGAAATTTTGAATCTTTAAGGAGCTAATTTACCCAATATTGATTTCTCCAAATTTTTCTTAGAATTTAATGGCTCATTTAATGTTTAATTAATTAAAAGTGAATGGGAAAACCAATTTTTGAGATTTCATAACTAACTTTCTTTAAAATTTTCTCATCTCATTTTCTCTCAAAATTATCTCAGCCAAACACATTTCTACAACAACTTTCCTTTTGATTTTCACACCAAATGATGAGATTTCAATCCTCAAATGATTCCTAATCCTTTCTACATCAAATCCTCTTCATTTGCTTATTGAATTTTCAAGGATTTTTGCTCTAATCAAGGAGAAATCTACAATTAGAGGTATGAACGTTCTTCTCCTCTAAATACTCAGTTTTTTACTGAAATTCCCAAGTTCTCAATCCTTAAATTGAGTTTTATAAAAGGTTTTAATGTTGTGATCTTGATTTTGGCTTAAAACTTGATATTTTTTATTAAATCTTGAAGAAATTGGTGGTGAATGTTTGGGCTCTGTTTTGAGATGCCTTTTTAATGTATTTAGAATGTTTAATGATGTGTAATTGAGGTTTAATCAATGCAATCCCAAATAGGTTGATTTTCCTAAGTTTTTACTTGTGAAAATGGTGGGGTTTGGGGTAATCTTGGTGTTCTGTTATAGCTGGGGCTATAAGGACGAGTTTAGGATCTTTTTGGATGTTAATTGAAGTTTAAGAATGTTTAGAAGTGATGGATCTTGGCTGGTTAATGTTGTGGATGAGTTTGGATGTGATATCGGTTGTGTTTTGTAGCTGAAATGTTAGATTTGGTGAGAGCTGCAAGTTTAGGTGTAATGGCTGAAGATTTTAATACATGATGATGCATTAATCCTCTACTTTGATGTGTTTAAAACAGGGGAGCCATCTTCGGATCCTTGTGGTGTTGATCCGGAGGCTTGAACGGCGTTTCGGCAAGCTTGCGAAACAGAATTGGTGAGTGAAATTGGATTTTCAGCTTGAAACCAATGTTTAAAGGTTTTGTGAGCTTAGTTTAAGTCTAAGCAACTTAACTTAACCAATGTTGGTTATGTAAGCCATATATTGAAGGATGCTCAGGGTAAGAGATCCTTGGTTTAATATGTTGAAAATGTGAAATTGATGCATAGTGATGCATGTTGTTAAATGGCTTGATTAAATGCTTCAAAACAGTGAATTGTTGATGATTAAAGATTTATATTGGCAAGTGATGTGTTGGTTTTAAAGTACTTGAATCGGATATAGTTACCCGGCTATAGGATTGGGTGCACCGTGAATGAAGTCGCCTTGGATGTTGAGGGGTTGTAATTGTACCGTAAACTCCATCCAAGTACACTAACGAGATGTTTAAGGTCACAATGGTGGTTAAAATTCCATGTGTGGACCGTGTGTTGAGTGTCCCGTGTTCTCGTTAGTGATGTTATACAACTACCAATGAGTGATATGAGGGGTTGTGATTGTACCCTTAAACTCCATCACGGGTGTTGAGGGGTTGTGATTGTATCGGTAAACTCCACCTTGTGTGTTTGGTAGTGTGTATGAAGCGTATGGGACAACGCTTGTAATCCACGTATCCGATTGTGTTTATGTTGTAAAAGGTTATGGTTATCACTTGGAAGCCAATATGACATGTTATTGATATTGAAGCGTGAGATGCTTGTTGTGAATGCAAAGTTGCATGGATAATGATGTTAAAATGTTAAAGGCATTATGGAAGTGTTTTTATAAAATGAGTTATTGTGTTGTTTCTTTAGAGCATGCCTCACTAAGCATTTGTGCTTACGCTCTCTCTTTGAACCAAAAATGCAGATAATTGAGGTGTTTGTGGGCAGCAAGGAGGTTAAGAATCCAAGGGAAAGCTAAGCTCATGTATGGTGACTATTGAACAACAATATTAGATTTTGATATTTAGCAATGGGAACCTAGGTTGTGTTTTTGGGAGATGTATTGGACTCCCTAGTTGTGGCATGATGCCTTAAATGTTTTGGATTTGTAAATGGCCATTTTGGTGCTTGTTTGATGCTTTGATGGTTGTTTAGCTATGGTTAATAGGATGCATGACTATAGACTTGTGGTTTTGCCTAATTTATGCATTGAATGTGTTTTGATGATGCAAATACGTACCTTATGTGTATGATGACTTGTTGGCATGATTAGGAAGTCATTAGGATGTGTTTGAGTGATTAAATGTATGTTAAATCAGCAAAATATGCACTTTCTGGACAGTCCATATCGGAACGGGTGCTAACGTTTCGAAACGAGGGCCTGTAATGGCTTTCGTGTTTCGAAACGGGTAGAGGTCGTTCCAAAACGGTTTTGCCACTGCCAGGTCCTGTTTCGAAACTGGTCTCGAAATGAACCCGCATTTCGGAACGGTAACCCCTGTTCCGAAACATTAGACCGTTAGGCACTGATTTGAATGGTTTTGAAGTTGCAAGCTTTACGTTTTAGTCCTAAATCTTTTATGTGCAATTGCTTGAGTTTGAGATGTCCGGTTGAGGTGAAATTTGACAGAAAAGCATGTAATATGACTAATTTCATAATGGTAACATTAAAATCAGTTAAGTCCTTTTAATTTCTAGAATTTACATTTTGGTCCCTAATGGTTGTAAATTGTGCAATTGAATCCCTTATCGCTTCCCGATCATTGTGATTTTCAAGCATGCTTTTCTCAAGAGTACGCTTAGGGTTAATGAGCATCTAGATAAGATTAAAAAGAAAAAAAAGGGTCGTTAACTAAGGTTGACTTTGGTTTTCCCCGTGTAATCTTCGTAGTTCAGGTCAATCGTCTAGGCCGGGCTAAGGGGGTTACAAGTCCTTTAGGAGAGAGTTAGGTCTAGCTAGCCCATCTTAACCTTTTAGGGCCTCTTTGTGCTTAAAATTGCTTAATCTTGTGAAATTGCATGTTTGTGTGTTGTAACTCTTAAAAATGTCCATGCCTATAGCTAGGGGGAGTATGATTCTATTCAAATATGCTTAGAACTGTTCATTCATCATTTGCATTTCTTAAGGAGGTGTTAAAATCGAGCCTATGGTTGTTCTTTAGGCCTAAAATGCATTTCTGGGCATAGGGTATCGATACGGCCCTACGTGTATCGATACGAGTACTTTATTAGTTTCCCAGACTTCATTTTGCCTCAAACGGGTATCGATATAGTTAAACATGTTTCGATACGAGCTTCAATCGTTTCGATACAGATTGCATCTGTTTCGATACGATTCTCCAATGGGCATTTTTATGGGAATTACACTTTTACCCCCGTATCGATACACCCTCAGGCGTATCGATACGCGATTGCGCAGACAACTTTAAATTTGGAATTTAAAGTCTTCAACTTTTACCAAAACTAAAATTCTTCAAACCCTAAAAACCCTAGGCATTTTTAGCCTATAAATAGGCTCTTCCTCCCTCATATTTTCACACCACAACTCAAAAATCTTAAAGAGGGTTTCCATCAAGCAAAGCTCTAAGATCCTTCTCATCAAATTTGGTGCTAGATTTTTCTTCATTCCTCTCTAATCCCTATCAAGGTAAAACACTTTCTTTTTCTTTTTCTATTTTTTTGTGTTTAGTTTTTATATCTATCTTCTTAACAAAATTTTGTTTTTCAAAACATCTTCTTCAAATTTTATTTTCCAAATTTTTTTACCTTGATCTTTGATTTTTCAATGACTTGAATGAAGAAATCTAAATGCATACACTTGTTTTTTCTAGCTCATGGCACCCAAGGAATCTAGGAAGAGATCTCGTGTTACTCAAACCGGTGAATCATCTAATCCGGGAGAGGTTGCTCGTCCAAATTATACCCAAATCTATGAACATTCCTTTGAAACCCCTGGAGCTCTCACATACTTTCGTCAATTGGAAAACTACAAGATTCGTCCGGAAAGGGTAATATCTATTCCTTTTCTTGACTCGGAGTGATTCAAATTTGAATATCTTCCTTTGCTTCGACATTGGAATTTAACGGATTTTCTCTCTATTCTCGGGTTTTATTTTCATCTTTTGGTTTTGATCTTTTATATTAATGCCAAATGTTGTGCAAATTGTAATGGGGTTGTTACCGGATTAAGTTCCTATCTAATGGGCAAGAAAATCCTCCTTGATGTCAAGTCTATATGTGAAGTTTTTAATTTGGAGGATGAACGTCTTGATGATGAGAATGCTTTAGGCCATGTTCTTAGTGGCTCCGTCACCACTCTAAATTCTCAAGACTGGATCCTCCATTTGATGGTCTCTTGGTGGTTTAGGCCTTTCGGAGGAAAATACTCTACCATCCGTCAAGTGGATGACTTTTGGATCCATTGCTTCCGTGAGAGAAAGCGTCCAAACCTCGCTCGAATCATGTTTGCGGAGATTGTCTATCTTGTGCAACATCGCCACACCTCTCTCGTCACCTCTTTCACCTATGTTGCAGCCCTAAGCTATTTCTTTTTGAAAAAAGGATATTGATTGCTCGTTCGACTACCCAACTCCCCTCACTGATCCTATTGATAAACGCTCTCTTGCACGGGGTAAGTTCCATTATTTTAATGGAAGTTGGTTACGTCTATCCGAGCTACCACCCGAGGCCGCGACACAATTTGAAGAACCTCAAGGTGATCAAGCTCCTCAAGCTCCTCCACCTCCTCCTCAACCTTTCATGGATACTCTTATGACCTTCCTTAATGAGCAATTCACGGGGTTGCACACGGAAATGGGGAATCGTCTTACCGCTCTTGAAACAAGCTTTGGCACAAGGATGACGATCATGGAGAATCGTCTAACCTCTCTTGAAGGCGGTCATCACTCCTTGAATATTTCCCTCTCCGCCTTCTATGATGAGTGGCGTAATAGCATGAGGAATGATGCTCCAATTGTCGATGAAGAGGAAGATGATGAACAAGGCGATGATGATGATGCCTAGTAGCTTCTCCTTGCATCTCATGCATATCATCTAGGATATTTCTATTTATGCACCTTTTGTTTCATGTTCTTAGGACTAAGTTTGCTTTATTTTTAAACATATGCTTTGATTTTATGTTTTGTTGGATTTTTAAGTTGATGTTATGCTTAATAATATTTATGTTGCCTATTTATACCTTTGCCTATGTTATGCACTTTACTATGTCTCAATATTTTTGATCTAACAAAAAGGGGGAGAGGAAATAGCTCACAACACTTAAAAAATTGATTTTCAACTTAAAAGTTACCTAGCTCATATTAAAGGGGAATTAATTTTGAAAAGTTTTTCAAAGTGTGAAAAATTTAAGTTTTAGTTTTGTTATATCAAAAAGGGGGAGATTGTGAAACCTATGTTTGATTTTGATATAATTAAATCATTAAGGATCAATTTGAAAAACTTAAAATTGTTTTTGTAAGTCCCTTAATAAGTTTTAAATCACCAACACTTTAAAATTGATTTGAAAAACTCAAACTCAAAATATTTTCTAAGTGTTCCAAGGCCAAACTATTGAAAAACGTCCAGGTGTATCGATACGCTTCCAGCCGTATCGATACCTTTTTTACAAAGTTGGCCACTGGAGGAACTCGTTTTGATACGCCCTTAATCGTATCAAAACACCGTATCGAAACAGATTCAATCTGTATCGATACATTCCTTTGTAAAAGTCTAAAAGAGTTTGAATGGCGTACCAATACGGCTTCACCCGTATCGATACGGTTTTAAAGAATTTTTAATTCAGGTCGTTTTAAATGGTTCAACCGTAGGTGTCATTTGTTAGGTAACAAAATTTTAAATTGGTAGTTGACCCGTATCGATACGGTAAACCCTCGTATCGAAACGAAAACTTACAGTGAGCTAAGTCGAGAAAAAGGTATTGATATGGTCTTAGCCGTTTCGATACCCCGTATCGATACGCCTACGTGCGTTTCGATACCCCCTATTTATTGTGTACAACGGCTCGTTCTTTTTTGAGACAGGTATCGATACGGCTTCCCGTGTACCGATACGGATAGTTGCAGAAGTGCCTTTATGGTGGTAAGAGAGGGTTCCAACGGCTCTATTCAATTCCCCAACCACCCAAACGGCTAGAATTAATAGAGGAGGTATAAATTGAAGCCCTTTGAAGGTCAGCAACAACTATTCAACCTACAAACATCATCAAAGCAAAAATCCAAACCCTTGTGCTTTTAAAAGTCAAATTCTTGTACCCAACTCTAGTGTTTTCATTGTTATCTTGTATTTTGAGTTTGGGGTAATTAAAATTGTATTTGGGTAGACATTTATCCTTTGTGAGGAATTATTTTGAGTTTGCCAAAACCTTTCTTTGTAAATTGAGTGGATTAAGCTTTGGGTAGAAAGCTTAATCAAATTTGTAAGGTTACCTCCTCATCCAAGAAAAGGGGAAGAATTCAAGTAGTGAATTGGTTGAAAATCCTTAGTGGGAACTAAGGTAGTGGATGTAAAGTTCATTTGGAGAACTTGAACCACTCTAACTACTTGTGTATTTTCACTCATTCCTCCCACCGAAATTTTTATTGCCAATTCACCCCCTTCTTGGCCATTTGCAATTGTGTGATCAACTCAACACAAACCAAGCCTGTACCCATTCGGCCTCTTCCAATTTACTTCGTTCAAGATTCTAAGTGACGGGATTTCTATCTCCATAGGCAGTACTGCTTTCGTGCCATAAACCAAAGAGTATGGTGTCGCTCCGGTCGAGGTACATATAGACGTTCGGTAAGCGAAAAGGGAAAATGGGAACTTCTTATGCCAATCTCTGAACGTATTTGTAGTCTTGGCTATAATCTTCTTGATCTTTTTGTTTGCAGCCTCTACTACCCCATTAATCTTTGGGCGATACGCAGTGGAGTTATGGTGCTTTATTTTGAATTTCTCGCATACCTCATCCATCATTGTATTATTTAGATTGGAAGCATTGTCGGTTATAATTCTCTCTGGCAACCCGTAACAACAAATGATCTCCTTCTTCAGGAACTTACACATTGTTTCCCTCGTAACATTGGCGTAAGAGGCGGCTTCTACCAACTTAGTGAAGTAGTCATTGACAACAAGAATAAAGCGGTGTCCATTGGATGCCTTAGGGTGGATCTGACCAATGACAGCCATTCCCCACATGTCGAAGGGAAGGTGAATTCATGGTGTGTAATGGTATTGGCAGGGAATGTATTTTATCGGCATATATCTGACATTTATGACACTTCTTAGCATAACCAATGCAATCTCCCTCCAGGGTTAACCAAAAGTACCAGTATCTCATGATTTTTCGGGCCATTGAAAAACCGCTGGCGTGTGTTCCACACAACCTATCATGAACTTCTGGCAATATGCTCTTGGTTTCTTGAGTTTTAATACACCTTAGCAGTATCTGGTCCTTTCCCTTTTTGTACAAAATCTCCCCATCTAAGACGTATCCCATCATCATTCTTCTAATGGTACTTTTATGGTTTTCATTAGCTTCCTTGGGGTCCATTTGGTACTTGATGTACTACAAGATGTCATGATACCATGGGTTGCCATCTGTCTCTTCCTCTAGGTTATAACAGTGAGATGGTACCTCAAACATTTGCATCTTAACCGGTCTCATCTCTACATCTAAGTTTGCCTTGAATGTAGCAGCCAAAGTTGCAAGAGCATCTGCCATCTACTAATCCTCTCTTGGATGGTGAGTAAAACTAATCTTTTCAAAATTCTTGATTAGTTTCTGGACCAGGTTATAATATTTGATTAGCTTTGGGTTCTTAGTCTCCCATTCATCTCTGAGTTGATATATCACTAAATAATAATCTACAAAAACCTGAAGCTTCTTGATCCTTCTTTCAATGGCTACACACAACCCCATAATGCATGCCTCATACTCAGTCATTTTGTTGGTGCAAAAAAATTTCAACCTACTACTGAAAGGGTAATGAACTACCTCCAGTAAGATTAGCACTGCCCCAATCCCATGACCTAGGGTGTTTGATGCCCCATCAAAGTACAACTTCCACGACTCATCTTCGAAAGCATCCTCCTCCCCCATAGTTATACACATTAAGTCTTTGTCAACAAAATTGAAGTCCAATGATTCTTAATCATCTGAAGCTCAACTTGCTAAGAAATCCTCTATAGCGCTCCCCTTCACCACTTTTTGACTCACATACAGGATGTCAAATTCTGAAAATAACATTTGCCAACGTGCCATTTTTCCAGTGAGTGATGGTGCCTCCATCAGGAACTTTAAAGGATCCAACTTGGATATAAACCATGTGGTATGGTACAACATGTACTGTCTAAGCCTCTTGGTGGCCCATACCAGGGCGCAACACAATTTCTGGGTCTGTCTGTATCGAATTTCACATTTAGTAAACTTCTTACTCAAGTAGTAGACCCCTCTTTCTTTCTGGTGTTGTCATGTTGCCCTAGAACACATTCCATTGAATTTTCGAAGACTGTCAGGTATAAGATCAATGGCCTATTCGATACTAGGGCTACTAAGATTGGAGAATTAGTCAAAATACCTCTTGATTCTATCTAGGGCCTCTTGACACTGTTCATCCCAAACCACAGGGTTGTTTTTCTGAAGTAGTCTGAAAATAGGGTCACATTTGTCGGTCAACTGGGAAATGAAACGAGATATATAATTTAGCCTCCCTAAGAAACCGCAAACTTCTTTTTGGGTTTGAGGCGGCGGAAGATTCTGGATAGCTTTCACTTTATCAGGATCGATCTCAATCCCTCTTCGGCTAACCACAAAGCCTACAAGCTTACCAGATGTGACGGCGAAGGTGCACTTTATTAGAATAGCTTCCTTAAGTTTTGATTGTTCTCCTCCTCAGTCTGGGACTTGGCTATCATATCATCTACGTACAGCTCAATCCCCTTGTGCTTCATGTCATGGAAAAGTGTCACAATGGCTCTTTGATAGGTTACCCCAACATTCTTCAGACGGAAGGGCATAACTTTATAACAAAACTTTCCCCACATTGTTACGAACATTGTTTTGGTCATGTCATCAGGATCCATCTTTATCTGGTTATTCCCCGAGAAGCTATCCATGAAAGAAAACCATGAGTGTCCGACAGTGTTGTCGACTAGGGTATCAATATGGGGTAGAGGAAAATTGTCTTTGGGGCTTGCCTTATTAAGGTCTGTATAGTCCACACACACATGGGGACCTTTCCGTCCTTTTTCATGATGGGGACTATGTTTGCTACCCACTCCGAATATTCAATGACTTTTAGAAACCCGACCCTGTACTGCTTCCTTGCTTCACCCCGGATTTTCAACAATGTGTCTGTTCTCATTTTTCTCAATTTCTATTGGATCGGCTTACATTTTGGCCTGATTGGTAGCTTGTGCATCACAATACTTGTGTCTAGACCCGGCATATCCTGATAGGTCCATGAGAAAATGTCCCTAAACTCTAAAAACATATTTACTAACTCAACCCTGGTCTCAGATGAGAGGGATGTGCCAATCTTCACTTCTCTTCAGTCCTCATCATTTCCCAAGTTAAAGGCCTCAATCTTTTCTTGATGGGGGTACTATATGTCTATCCTCACTCTCCACTAATCTGAGGAATTTTGTTGGGACTTCATACTCTTCCCCATTGCTCTCTTCTTCACCAATTTCGGCTAGATACAATGGTTTCTCAAAATCCACCTCAGGATTAGATTCAAGATCATTCACAGAGTTAATAATAGGTATCCTACAACATTTATGAAATGAACGTGTGTTTGGAAGATGAACATATATATTATTACGAAGTGAATGGAATAACAAATAATAAACGAATAATGAATGTAATGAATATGATGTTTGCGATTTTGGAAAGCGTCTTTTTAGTGAATTAAAAGTGAGCAGATTAACATAGAAGCCCTTTACAAAAGATCCCTATTTCTTGCGAGCAAAAGCAAATAAGGTGGCTTCTAAGCATTACTCTGATTCAGACCTAAGGACTACATGCAAATTCAAACTAGTCCAATTGTTAAGCACTTCTCCCGGAAGACAAGGGCGGATTCCTGCCAAAAACCTAGAGCTTTCCTTATTCTTGGATATCACGTTAACATGCATCCCTTCTAGTGCTTCACTGAGCTTTTCCTCCTCATAGAGCCTAGCGTTCTCCATATTAGCCTCGTGGACCATATGTTCGGGGTTGATTACTCCACTCGGCACAAAGATGTTTCTCATGTTTGTATAAACAATGGGTTCCCATATCATGTCCTCACCTCTGAGTCTAGTTTTCCTTCGTTCAGCCCTCTTCTTCCATTTTGACTTCCTTTGCTGAAAAGTGGGCTTATGGCCAAGCCTGAAACGGTCTTGCTTGTTGATGACACTCCTGACACGCAGACACCCTTGTAAGTTCCTACCAAGTCCTCTCCCTTTCTTGGCTCCTCTCCCCAAGGTCTGCCTAACTTGAATCTTAGCACAATTTGATAACTTCAGGCACGAGATTTTTCTTCCTTCCACCACAAATGTAGCATTCACAAATTCTAGAGCCTTGGAGGAACACTCGACTGTCTCCTCGTTGTCTTGGACATATGAAGCATCAGTAGTCATGAAAGATATGATGTTTTGCTCGGCAGCCACACTTACTAATTTCCCTTCAATAACAAACTTCGATTTCTGGTGCAGTGATGAAGGTACAGTCCCCGCTGAATGGATACACGGCCTTCCTAACAAGCAATTGTAAGTCGGCCTGATATCCATTACTACAAAGTCAACCATAAACTCGTTAGGTCCAATTAGAAATGGTACATCAATTTTTTCAATGACGTCTCTCTAAGTCTCGTCAAATGCTCGAACAGAGTTCTAGCACGGCTTCATATGTGAACTGTCTATACGTAACCTTTGCAAAGTCGCCATCGGCATCACATTCAAAGTTGACCCATTGTCGACGAGTACTCCTCGCAAGACATATCCCTTACAGTGGGTGGTTATGTTCAAAGCCTTGGTCGATCTCATACCCCCGTCTGGAATCTCATCATAACTGAAGGTGATAAAATTATCGGTAGCAATGTGGCCGACTATCCGGTCTAACTTGTTAACTGAGATGTCATCTGGGACGAACATCTAGTTCAACACCTTTAACAGTGCATCACGATGTTTCTCAGAGCTCAACAACAACTCTAACACTGAAATCCGAGCTTACTGTTTTTGGAGCTGTTCGACAATATTGTACTAACTGTGTTTCAAGAACCTCAAGAACACTTGCACTCGTGCCTCTGTTACCGGCTCAATAATATTCAGAGGAGGTTCCTCACCAAACAACTTTTCAGCTTCAAGTTCAGCCGGTTTCTCTTTACCCTTCGGCTCTATCTCCTTTGGAGTATCTGGGGAATAACACCTTCCGCTCCTCGTGAAGTTTCCCACTTCATTCACTACCTCGGTTTCTGATTCCATCGGACCCTCTTCCTTCTCGAGCTCTTTCTCATTGGATAACTTGTTCTCTTTTATCGGATCCCTACTTTCTGGTATTGAGATATGGGTGGCATAGTTCCATGGAACCTTCCATTTATCCTTAAAAGGAAAGGACGTCGGGGAAGATATTCTAATCTTTAAACCTTGAACTTTCTCCTTCGAGTTCACCTTCTTCCTTCGTCTTACGCAGCAGAACAAACAGCCGGTACAATCCATACTTAACTTTAGAGCCATAGGATACACACACGTCTAACTCTTACTTTTCTTCTTCTTTCTCAAAAAACTCGATCTCCTTATTATCCATCATCTCTTGGACTACTTGCTTAAACTCCTCACAATACTGTATATCATGACCTTTTTGTTGATGATACTCACAATATGGTCTGCAGCCTTCTAACACGATTTCCATGCCCCAGTCAATTAGGCGCGCCATACATAACTGTTGAAACACCCACCTTAAGGGAGACTCGACCTCGGACACACTTGCTTTAGCCTTTCTGGTATACTCGTCCTCGATTGCGTTCACATTTCGACCCACGTGACTCAGTAGCCAGTTAGTAGCTGTATTCAGCTCATCTAATTGTAACACCCCATTCTTAATCAGATTCTGCACAAACTTCTTAAATGCAATGCAGTTCTCAATTGAGTGTCCCGGAACACCACCATGATACTCACAATTCGCCTTCTCATCATACCAAGTCGAAAATGGCGGCTTTAAAGGAGAGACATAGTAAGGTCGAACTAAGTCTGCCTCATGTAACTAAGAGTACATATCGGCATATGATACTGGGATAATAGTGAAATTCATCTTCTCATTTTCTTTCTTTTGGGCCCTTATCTCCTTATTTTCGAGCTTTGTCCTCCTCCGGACGTGACATGTGGTGCTGAAAGAGTGAAGCTCTTCGGGGTCGTATAGGTGTTTACAGTGTTCACCTCATTTTCCTTCCTCTTGTAATTCTTCTGAGTGTTCTCCCCACTATCAATCCTCCCACTTTTTATGGCTACCTCAATGGATTCCCCAATTTTTACCATATCCGTGAAATTCTGAGTGGTGTTGTTTATCAAGCGATCGAACAATGCTCCCTTCAATGTATTGATGAACATCGGGGTGATTTCAAGCTACGGAATCGTGGGTTGAATTTGAGTGGCTATATCGTGCCACCTCTGAGCATACTGGCGCATGCTTTTATTTGTCCTTTGTTACATCCCTTCTAACATAATCCGGTTGGGAGTCATGGCAGTCACATACTTGTAATGTTCTATGAAGGCTCTCGAAATGTCCTTCCATGACTTGACATTTGCTCGGCTAAGAATGGTGTACCACCGAGTAGCAGAACCAGTCAGACTGTCATGGAAACAGTGGATAAGCAGCTTCTCATCCTTCACAAAGGAGGCCATTTTCCGACAATACATGGTGATGTGAGCCGACGAGCAAGTAGTACCATCGTACTTGTCAAAATCAAGCACCTTGAACTTGGGCGGGAGCACCAAGTCCGCTACCAAACTCAAGTCACTTGCGTTGTTGCCTTGCCCATCCACCTCTTGTATGGTTTTGAGCTATAAAGGATGTTCCTTGCTGACAACCACGGAACCCTCCAAACTATGTCCTTGTCACTCAAATTTCGGAGAACATCAAGCCAAACTTCTTCGGATTTTTTCGTGGGCCAATCATCTTTTCGCAAAATTTCCTCCAAAGTGGAGAACTTACTATAATCACCTATTTTGTCTGGGGTGTCACCCTATTTTTCTTTTTAACTAATGGGCTTTGTTAATATGTGTATCGACTAATTAAAAATAAAAACTAAAAAAACTAAAAACTAAAAGAACATTGTATATATATGTATATATTATTAATGTTGAATACATATTTTTATATTATTATTATAATTAGAGTTATCATTATTACTTATTATCCATTATCATTATCATAATTATTATTACTATATTACTAACTATTATTACTATTTTTATCTTTTATGTTTTATCATATATTATTATTATTATCTTCTATTATTATTACTACTATCTATTATTATCATCCTAACTATTGTTATTATTAGTGTTATATTATTATTATTATTATTATTATTATTATTTTTATTATTATTATTATTATTATTATTATTATTATTATTATTATTATTATTATTATTATTTTGAATCGAGTTTGAAAAACTGAAAAAATAATACTAATATATATAAGCCCAATCATTAAATAATACAAAGCCCAAGTCTATTTAATAATAAATTCCATTTAACCTTAAAAAGCCCAAAAAATATAAGTAAATTACATGGCTCAATAGGCCCGAATAATTAAACCGAAAACCCTAATCGGTCTCTCCATCTTTTTGCGCACCCGGCTCCCAGTCGTTAGATCTGGGATAGATCTAACGGTCCAGGATCGAAGCGGGAGCTTCTAGGCCATCACGCGCCCACGCGCAATCCCAAGTGTCTCCCACGGGCGTCTGCCCATCTCCCTCACTCCCGTGTGCATCGCACGCCCGCTCTCTTCGAGTCCTCAGGCCGTCTAGATCACCCCGAGCCTTTTCAACTCCCAGATCAAGACCGTCCAAATCCCCATTAATGGCAACCACAATCTTCCACGTCCCAGCCTTCTCTGGTCCCTTCCCCATTGTATGAGCGACGCATGCAAACAAATACCAAAATGATAGAAGAAAACGCAGCAAGAATGAAAGATTAAATAGGCAAAAAAAAACAACCAAAATCTGACGAATGCAAACAAAACAATAAGAGAACCAATATGGTTTTTTTCTTCGATTTATGTAAACCGAGAAATATGTAATTATCGGGCTATATAAAGCTGAAATACAAACGATGTAATCCTTAACAAGCATTCAGGGAATTCTCAGAAATCAATACAAGCAAAAAAGAAGTTTTAGAGGTATATCGTGTCATCTTTTTCATTCTACAGTTTTGAAGCGTAAAATAAAAAAACAAGTTAGGATCTCACCCTCGTCAATATGTCTTCCCTTTCTCTTTCTTCTGCCCATCTCGCTGGTGACAAGTTTTCGGTGTCTCCCGAAAAAGATTTTTTTTAAAAGGTTTTTTGTTTTTCAGTTTACAAAGGATAAAAAGGAGGTTTTGGTTTTGGTTTCGTGAAACAAAAGGCAATTTTTTGGGTTTTGGGTTTCTGAAGGTCGAAAAAGGGGATTTTGGTTTTTTAAGGTTCTGGCGCCGGTAATGGCGAACAGAACGATGTCGGTGCTGGGAAAAACAGAGAGGACGGGGAGTGGCTTTTAGGTTTAGGTTTTTGTAAAAAGGGTTAAAACGTTTTTAACTTAGCTTTTATAACGTTTTTGTTTTAAATTTGATTTAATTATATTTAAATCCCTCCGTGTTTTTGAAATTGTGTGAGGGAGGGCTTCCGCTTTACAAAACTCCCCACGCAGTCCCTCTATGTTTTAAAGAACTATCAATTTCGCCCTTTATTCCATTGCAATCTGTTTTCCAGTGGTTTAAGTACTCTTTTGGTCCCTATAGTTTTTCACGTCCTTTCAATTGGGTCCCATTTCGTGTTTACATTAGCTTTTTTTAATGGGCAATTTACGGTATGGTCCTTCAAATTTTCCTTTTTGTTTTAATTTGGTCCTTTTTCCAATTTTCCCTTTAACCATGCATTTTATTTTTCTCTTGCATTTTATATTTCTTTAGTTTCAATTGTTTTGCATGTTTTTGCCATATTATTAAGTATATGTTTATACCGAATGCATGTTGATATGTTATTTATGTTAACAAATGTGTGGCATGTGCATTTTATGTTATAATATATGATCGTTTGTTCTTTTTAGCCTTGCTTATTATATAGTTTTAATATGTCATGTGCTCAGTTGTTTTTATGTCGGTTCGTACGTTGTTCGAATATATATGGCACGCATATTTTAAATTGTCATTCATGTGCACTTTAATTTTCCAATTTGTATGTTAATTAATCCTAACTATAAAAACGAGATACTTATTAATTCGCGTATTCGGGTCGAAATATCCTAGCCTATTGGATATTCCTCGAATATTCGGATTAATTCGAATCGTCTAAAGGTAAACTCATAAATAATTAAAACGAACTAGACCATGACACCATGTTTTATCTTCTTGCATCATGCATAAAGGTGACGTATAGGATCCGAATGCTAAACTAACACGGCAGTCAGACTTATATGATGTCGGTTTAGTCTTTGGTTCGGTGTACCATCATCCTTTTTAATTAAATGACAAATTAATTCGAAACCACCAATTTGATAAAGCTCAAATGATTTAAGTCAGATTTTCAATTAAGAACACCTAATTAAATTCATTTTAAATTTCAAATAATTTTCATCAATTAAAAGCAACAATTGTTTTGGTACCGATTTCCGGGCGTGATGGGGGTGCTAACCCTTCCCCACACATAACCAACTCCTAAATCATTTCAAACGAATCTTTGGTTAAGTTTTTATGGTGTCTGGCCTACCTCAGTGGCCGGTGGCGACTCCAAAAAGATTTTTTCAAGGTTTTTTCAAAACATAAGTCGTTCCCCTTTTTAATCGAATTCTCCAAAAAATGTAGGAAACCTAAGAGATTTTGGGTTTCCGGAGAAAAAACTTTATCACACTTACAATCATAAACAGGTCTCAAGAAGCTGACATTCGTCCAAAGGTGGCTATAGAACCAAACTGTCAAAATTTGAGGGCACCCTAAGAAACGACCCCATTCATGCTTTCGACAAAACCTCAACGACTAGAAGGTTTAGGGTTCGGATCTCGTACATCACCTCTTGTATGGTTTTGAGCTATAAAGGATGTTCCTTGCTGACAACCACAGAACCCTCCAAACTATGTCCTTGTCACTCAAATTTCGGAGAACATCAAGCCAAACTTCTTCGGATTTTTTCGTGGGCCAATCATCTTTTCGCAAAATCTCCTCCAAAGTGGAGAACTTACTATAATCACCTATTTTGTCCGGGGTGTCGCCCCATTTTTATTTTTAACTAATGGGCTTTGTTAATATGTGTATCGACTAATTAAAATTAAAAAAACAGTATATATATATATATATATATATATATATATATATATATATATATATACATTATAAATGTTGAATACATATTTTTATATTATTATTACAATTAGAGTTATCATTATTACTTACTAACCATTATCATTATCATAATTATTATTACTATATTACTAATTATTATTGCTATTTTTTTTCTTTTATTTTTTTATCATATATTATTATCATCTTCTATTATTATTACTACTATCTATTATTATTATCCTATCTATTGTTATTATTAGTGTTATATTATCTTCTTATTATTATTATTATTATTATGATTGTTATTATTATTATTATTATTATTATTATTATTATTATTATTATTATTATTATTATTATTATTATTATTATTATTATTATTATTATTATTATTATTATTATTATTATTATTATTATTATTATTATTTTGAATCTAGTCTGAAAAACTGAAAAAATAATACTAATATATATAAGCCCAATCATTAAATAATACAAAGCCCAAGTCTATTTAATAATAAAGTCCATTTAACATTAAAAAGCCCAAAAATATAAGTAAATTACATGGCTCAATAGGCCCGAATAATTAAACCGAAAACCCTAATCGGTCTCTCCATCTTTTTGCGCACCCGGCTCCCAGTCGTTAGATCTGGGATAGATCTAACGGTCCAGGATCGAAGCGGGAGCTTCTAGGCCATCACGCGCCCACGTGCAATCCCAAGTGTCTCCCACGGGCGTCTGCCCATCTCCCTCACTCCCGTGTGCATCGCACGCCCGCTCTCTTCGAGTCCTCAGGCCGTCTAGATCACCCCGAGCCTTTTCAACTCCCAGATCAAGACCGTCCAAATCCCCATTAATGGCAACCACAATCTTCCACGTCCCAGCCTTCTCTGGTCCCTTCCCCATTGTATGAGCGACGCATGCAAACAAATACCAAAATGATAGAAGAAAACGCAACAAGAATGAAAGATTAAATAGGCAAAAAAAAACAACCAAAATCTGACGAATGCAAACAAAACAATAAGAGAACCAATATGGTTTTTTTCTTCGATTTATGTAAACCGAGAAATATGTAATTATCGGGCTATATAAAGCTGAAATACAAACGATGTAATCCTTAACAAGCATTCAGGGAATTCTCAGAAATCAATACAAGCAAAAAAGAAGTTTTAGAGGTATATCGTGTCATCTTTTTCATTCTACAGTTTTGAAGCGTAAAATAAAAAAACAAGTTAGGATCTCACCCTCGTCAATATGTCTTCCCTTTCTCTTTCTTCTGCCCATCTCGCTGGTGACAAGTTTTCGGTGTCTCCCGAAAAAGATTTTTTTTAAAAGGTTTTTTGTTTTTCAGTTTACAAAGGATAAAAAGGAGGTTTTGGTTTTGGTTTCGTGAAACAAAAGGCAATTTTTTGGGTTTTGGGTTTCTGAAGGTCGAAAAAGGGGATTTTGGTTTTTTAAGGTTCTGGCGCCGGTAATGGCGAACAGAACGATGTCGGTGCTGGGAAAAACAGAGAGGACGGGGAGTGGCTTTTAGGTTTAGGTTTTTGTAAAAAGGGTTAAAACGTTTTTAACTTAGCTTTTATAACGTTTTTGTTTTAAATTTGGTTTAATTATATTTAAATCCCTCCGTGTTTTTGAAATTGTGTGAGGGAGGGCTTCCGCTTTACAAAACTCCCCACGCAGTCCCTCTATGTTTTAAAGAACTATCAATTTCGCCCTTTATTCCATTGCAATCTGTTTTCCAGTGGTTTAAGTACTCTTTTGGTCCCTATAGTTTTTCACGTCCTTTCAATTGGGTCCCATTTCGTGTTTACATTAGCTTTTTTTAATGGGCAATTTACGGTATGGTCCTTCAAATTTTCCTTTTTGTTTTAATTTGGTCCTTTTTCCAATTTTCCCTTTAACCATGCATTTTATTTTTCTCTTGCATTTTATATTTCTTTAGTTTCAATTGTTTTGCATGTTTTTGCCATATTATTAAGTATATGTTTATACCGAATGCATGTTGATATGTTATTTATGTTAACAAATGTGTGGCATGTGCATTTTATGTTATAATATATGATCGTTTGTTCTTTTTAGCCTTGCTTATTATATAGTTTTAATATGTCATGTGCTCAGTTGTTTTTATGTCGGTTCGTACGTTGTTCGAATATATATGGCACGCATATTTTAAATTGTCATTCATGTGCACTTTAATTTTCCAATTTGTATGTTAATTAATCCTAACTATAAAAACGAGATACTTATTAATCCCAAAAACCCTAATCGGTCTCTCCATCTTCTTGCACAGTCGGCTCCCAGCCGTTAGATCTGGGATAGATCTAACGGTCCAGGATCGAAGCGAGAAGCTTCTAGGCCATCACGCGCCAACATGCAATCCCAGACGTCTCCCATGGGCGTCTGCTCGTCTCCTTCACTCGTGTGTGCATCGCACGCCCGCTCTCTTCGAGTCCTCATGCCATCCAGATCGCCCCGAGCCTCATCAGCTTCCCAGATCGAGACCGTCCAGATCCCCATCGATGGCAAGCACAATCGTCCACGTCCCAGCCTTCTCTCGTCCCCTCCCCATCGTACGAGCAACGCATGCAAACAAAAACCAAAATGTTAGAAGAAAACGCAACAAGAATGACAGATTACATAGGCAAGAAAAACAACCAAAATTCAGACGAATGCAAACAAAACAATAAGAGAAACAATAGGGTTTTTTCATCAATTTATGTAAACCGAGAAATATGTAATAATCGGGCTATATAAAGCTGAAATACAAACGATGTAATCCCTAACAAGCATTTGGGGAATTCTCAGAAATCAATACATGCAAAAAAGAAGTTTCAGAGGTATATCGTGTCATATTTTTCGTTCTACAGTTTCGATGCGTAAAATAAAAAAACAAGTTAGGATCTCACCCTCGTTAATATGTCTTCTCTTTCTCTTTCTCTTTCTCTTTCTTCTTCCCATCTCGCCGGTGACAAGCTTTTCGGTCTGTCCCAAGACCATACGGTGAGCCGGTGAGAGGCAAACATCGAAAAAGATTTTTTAAAGGTTTTTTGGTTTTCGGTTTACAAAGGATAAAAAAGGAGGTTTTGCTTTTGGTTTCGTGAAACAAAAGTCTATTTTTTAGGTTTTGGGTTTCTGAATGTCGAAAAAGGGGCTTTTGGTTTTTTTAAGGTTCTGGCGCCGGCAACGACGAACAGAACAATGACGGTGCTAGGAAAACCAGAGAGGACAGGGAGTGGCTTTTAGGTTTAGGTTTTTTTAAAAAGGGTTAAAACGTTTTTAACTTAGCTTTTATAATCTTTTTGTTTTAAATTTGGTTTAATTATGTTTAAATCCCTCCGTGTTTTTGAAATTGTGTGAGGGAGGGCTCCCGCTTTACAAAATTCCCCACGCAATCCCTCTATGTTTTCGAGAACAATCAATTTCACCCTTAATTTCATTGCAATTTGTTTTCTAGTGGTTTAAATACTCTTTTGGTCACTATAGTTTTTCATGTTATTTCAATTGGGTCCCATTTCGTGTTTACATTAGCTTTTTTTAATGGGAAATTTACGGTATGGTCCCTCAAATTTTCCTTTTTGTTTTAATTTGGTCCTTTTTCCAATTTTCCCTTTAACCATGCATTTTATTTTTGACTTGCATTTTATATTTCATTAGATTCAATTCTCTTGCATGTTTTTGCCATAATATTAAGTATATATTGATATCGAATTCATGTTGATATGTTATTTATGTTAACAAATACGTGGCATGCGCATTTTATATTATAATATATGATCGTATGTTCTTTTTAGCCTTGCTTATTATATAGTTTTAATATGTCATGTGCTCGGTTGTTTTTATATCGGTTCGTACGTTGTTCGAATATATGTGGCACGCATATTTTAAATTGTCATTCATGTGCACTTTAATGTTCCAATTTGTATGTTAATTAATCCTAACTATAAAAACGAGATACTTATTAATTCGCGTATTCAGGTCGAAATATCCTAGCTTATTGGATATTCCTCGAATATTCGGATTAATTCGAATCGTCTAAAGGTAAACTCATAAATAATTCAAACGAACTAGACCATGACACCATGTTTTATCTGCTTGCATCTTGCATAGAGGTGACGTACAGGATCCGAACCCTAAACTAACACGGTAGTCAGACTTATATGATGTCGGTTTAGTCTTTGGTTCGGTGTACCATCATCCTTTTTAATTAAATGACAAATTAATTCGAAACCACCAATTTGATAAATCTCGAATGATTAAAGTCCAATTTTCAATTAAAAACCCCTAATTAAATTCAGTTTAAATTTCAAACAATTTCCATCAATTAAAAGCAACAATTGTTTTGGTACCGATTTTCGGACGTGATGGGGGTGCTAACCCTTCCCAACACATAACCAACTCCCGAATAATTTCTAGCGAATCTCTGGTTTAGATTTTACGGTGTCTGGCCTACCTCAGTGGCCGGTGGCGACTCCAGAAAGATTTTTTCAAGGTTTTTTCAAAACATAAGTCGTTCCCCTTTTTAATCGAATTCTCCAAAAAAAATTGGGACACCTAACAGATTTTGGGTTTCCGAAGAAAAAACCTTATCACACATACAATCATAAACAGGTCTCGAGAAGCTGACATCCGTCCAAAGGTGCCTATAGAACCAAACTGTCAAAATTTGAGGGCATCCTAAGAAACGACCCCATTCATGCTTTCTGCAAAACCTCAACGACTGGAAGGTTTCTGACGAGATCACCGGAACCGGATTACCTCCTTCAATCAAACGATCGAATAAGTCCAAAATTGCTAGGTGGATGAGGCCTAAATCCTTGGGGAAAAGCACAAACCCGTAAATCAAGAGTGCAAAGAGATTACACTGAACTCTCCATGTGGGATGCACTGATGCTAAGGCCAAAATCCTCTCTACCTTAAGATATTCCTTGTTGTTACTTGATGATAGACCCATTACATCAGAGTGTCTGAAAATTTTTAAAGCTTCACTCGGAAGGGCTTGTTCTTGCTTGTCTTAGAGTAGACGCGATTCACCTTTATCTTCTTACAATTCACAAGGTCCTAATATTCTTCGATTGTCGAGGTTAAATCCAAGTCACCAATCGTGAAGCAACTATAGGTCGAATTCCAAAAACCTACCAAAACCTGAAGTAGTGACTGATCGACCGGAACCGGATTACCTCCTTCAATCAAACGATCGAATAAGTCCAAAATTGCTAGGTGGATGAGGCCTAAATCCTTGGGGAAAAGCACAAACCCGTAAATCAAGAGTGCAAAGAGATTACACTGAACTCTCCATGTGGGATGCACTGATGCTAAGGCCAAAATCCTCTCTACCTTAAGATATTCCTTGTTGTTACTTGATGATAGACCCATTACATCAGAGTGTCTGAAAATTTTTAAAGCTTCACTCGGAAGGGCTTGTTCTTGCTTGTCTTAGAGTAGACGCGATTCACCTTTATCTTCTTACAATTCACAAGGTCCTAATATTCTTCGATTGTCGAGGTTAAATCCAAGTCACCAATCGTGAAGCAACTATAGGTCGAATTCCAAAAACCTACCAAAACCTGAAGTAGTGACTGATCGACCGGAACAAATAACAAATATGTAATGTCACCATATACACTCTTGAAGGCATCATTCGCCTTGAAGTCCCAGATGTTCCAAACACGTTTCAATCCGGCCACATCATTAAACTATGTGTTCATGAAGGTCTCATTTTCCATTTCTGATATGAACTCGGCTGAAATACTATCTCCTTCGTGTTGTTGCTCTCCTTCAGACCATACTTGCACATCTTAATTCTTCTCATCATTACCCCTGAATATGTCCCCCATTGACCTCGCCTTTAATTTCATACTATTTCCAACCCAATGTGCTCTTTATGTCATGATGAAATATGCAAAATAAAAGGAAAGTGCAAGAAAAGAAAAGGCGTTATTTACATGGTAAACATGAATTAGGAGGCAAGAAAGAAATACAAGCATAAGCGGAAAAAAGATGAAAGAAAACAAGCTATTAACAAGACGAACCTAGTCACTCTAAACTCTATGGTTATCTGCATGGCTCTAATGGAGCGGGCTTCTTATATTCTCACTCATGAGTTTGGTTCTAACAAGGGTACTCGAACCTATCTCATCACCTACTAAGGCGACAAGAACCCCAATTCTGGCCAATTACAAGCTTGTGAATTGGTTTCGGTTCGAGGGAAAGCAAGACCTAATGACATGGAGGGCTGCTCACGTGTCAAAGGTGTGGATTCCGGAAGTGAATTACCGACCCGTGGAGGGATACTCACATGGGTATGGGTGTTTCACTCCCACTTAAGAGGGATAGCTCGGGTATAGAGCCCGATGATCATGATGCAACACATGTCGGTGACTTCTTAGAAATTAATTTAATAATTAATTCAAATGCCACAAACTTTAAAATCTTGTTCAATTTAAGGCATATTTTTCAAGGAAGAACGAACTTATTAAATTCATTTTGAATATTAAATAGTTTCTATCGATTAAAGGCAAAAAGTCTTTTGATGGCTTAACTCTCTTTTTTGCTTTGTAAAAAACAAAAATAAACTCCCTAGCGGAGTCACCAAACTATAATAACCTTTTTTGAAAATGAAACTTCTTAAGCGTTTTGCTTTTAGAAAAAAAGATTTGTAAAAAGGAGGGAATTTTCGTTTAAAAATTTGTGTTTTAGAAAACAATAAAAATTTGGAGTCGCCACCGGCCACTAAGGTAGTCCAGACACCACTAAACCAGAGATTCGATTTAAAAAAGGGTTCAGGAGTTGGTTACATTTGGGGAAGAGTTAGCACCCCCATCACGCCCTAAAATCGGTACCAAATTACTTGTAACCTTTAATCGATAAAAATTTCTTAAAATCTAAAGTGAATTTAATTAGATGTTCTTAAGTAAAAATTTAACTTAAATCGTACAGGCTTTATCAAATCGTGGCATTGGAATTAATTGAGCGTTTAATTAAAAAGGATGACGGTACATCAGACCATAGATTAAACCGACATCATATAAGACTGACTGTGGTGTTAGTTTAGGGTTCGGATCTCGTACATCACCTTTATGCATGGTGCAAGAAAATAAGGGATAATGATATGATATTTCCATTTTTATATTATCGCTTCCTAGAGACGGTGAAAATTAACCCAAATATTCGGTCGACATCCATTAAGCTTGGACTTTTTTGACACGAATACCAGATTAATTGATACCTCTCTTTTGTATGCTTTAAGTATAATTAATTAACATGCCAAATTATTAACGGTCTTGTGAATGACAAGTGTAAAATGCATGTCACAGAAAAGCTTGAAAGCAAACATACATAAGCCCACCAAATTCCCTATCTTAAAGACGCGAATTATGGGAGACCGATTAGTGGTCTAATTTGATTAAGTGATTATAATATAACCCTAAATTATTTAAATCTTAAACACTAGAAGACCCTAATAAATTATGGATTATCTCGACTTTATCCATCTAGATTTGATGTTAATTTTATCTTAAAAATATTAAGAATGGCTTATCCGATTTAACGGGCCTAATATCCATCCTAATAAGACAAGGATGAATGTTGCGCGATCTTGCAATACTATAAATGATATGCAAATGGTGCAAGTATACACGTCGAAAGAGTAATAAAGTGATGAGTGAGTATCGTCTCCATAGGGATTGGAGGTATTCACAGTTGCTGTAACAATAAAGATTGAACTTTTTGCAGATGACAATGCTAAAGTAAAAGAGATCGTGTAAAATAATGCTGAAGCGAAACAGTGCAGAAAAAAGGTGAGATAACAGTATGATAAACAGGTCCCCTTTCATATGTGAAACTCACAATGGAATGACTGGCTGGGAATGTGGACAACCTAATTCAAGCTTCTTAACAATACTAAGGCTCTTCAACTATCTTCTATGCTAGGCGGGATTTACTTAGAGTGCTCCTAAACTATCTCTAGCCAGGAAACTGGGAGTCAGAAATGCTATAGCAATACCTCTCGGTGTAAACTCTTAACACTCCCCTACCCTTCACGAACTATCCTTTTTAGCCCTTGAAACCTACAACTTATCTCTAAGGTAGGTTAAAGCCTGCCTCTCAACAGTCACTCCATTGCTTATGAGGGTTCTAAGGCTAGCTCTCTCGATTACTAACCCCATCACACACTTAAAGAACAGCCAACTCTAGATGGTGCTTAAGGTAGGGCCTATCTCTCAAAGCACTTACAACCTTAAGCTCTTACAACTTTAAGGAAATGAGATATGCATAAGCAAAGCATAGAATCATGATAAACACTGAAAAAGCCATAGCATGCATTAAAAAGTACTCAAAATAAAATCATCCATAAAACCCAAGCCACATAAAACAGTTTGTGGCTGGGCAATATCATCCAACGTATCATTGCGATAACATCACCAAATATAAAGATATGAAAAAAAATTGCTATAGCGACAGAAAGAAAGTTGACTCCCTCTCTACCATGGACTGCCCGACTATCTTAGGCTCACCGCCTCTCTCGAGGCCGGTGAGGCCACTCCTTAGAGCTTCAACGATGGAGGACACCAAGCTGGAGAAGATGAAGGTGAAAACTTCTCACTCATTTTCTCTCTCTTCCGCCTCTCTTTTTGCAACACACTATCTCCCTCTCTTTTTTCTCCAAGCTTCTCTCCCCTTTATATAGTGGAGGCTTCTAGGGTTTGGTGCCCTAAAGATGCCTTGATAATCCCAAGGAATATCCACCGACAAAGTCTGCTACGAGGGGACAAGGAGGACAGTCTGCAGGTGGGTACCAGTTGCTGCACAGGTCAGATCGTCCTTTACTGCATGTTCACATGCTTCTGCAGCTCACGTGTATCTTACATGTTGGCCAATATCCACTTCCATCATGCTATAGCAATTCCAGGTACTAGCTTTCTCTCTTGACTCCTTTCCTGCGCACCAACAAAACCAAAACCAGCCTTCCGAGCAGTACCCCTCAATATGGACCAATAACCAACAAAAATAAAGATGCACCCAAAAGAAGAAAATGCAACCTAAATGCAGTCTAAATGATATGGTATGAACTCAAGAACATGCAAATGCTATAGCAAAAATGTATGAAAACAAGGATATTTATACAGTTATCACACCCCTAAACTTAAGCTATTGCTTATCCTCAAGCAATGAATAGAACAGAACAAAAGAACTACTATGGCAAAGATTTAACCTAAAGGATTGCTATGGCAATATTTCATTCCTCATAAATAACTTAGGCAAATAAATAAATATACACAACCAGATGTGAGATCCTTAAGAACATTCCTTAGGACTAAGTTGTGTGCGTGTGTGCATGGCTAGTTTTTCTTTAGTTATACCCTAACTATGTTATACCCTAACTATGTTCTCTAGTTCTTTTCCAATTTTTAGACTCCCAAAGATATAGGTTTTCTGCTACGATGGGTGTCAGCTCATCACACCTGTCGTCCTTAACTCTAGATGAGCAGGGAGCAAACCTCTCACTCCCGAGCTAGTGGGCAGAGTCATCCCGTGATAACTTTCATTCACTCATATGTTATAGCAAAGCTTTATTTTTCTCTTTGTTTGTTTTTTTAAACACTAAAAAAGCTATAGCAAAGTGCGGTGTCCTTATACAGATATGACGTAGCATTTATTCGTTTGTTTTAGCACAGGGTAGTCTAGTTTTTCTTTTAAGTTTTCTAGAGTTTACATATCAAAGTTTACTAGGGTTCTTCGTGAAAAAAAAAATTCTAACAAACTTACTTATAGAAAGAGAGCAACTATGTAACATTTTTTTAAACAACTAGATCCTAAAGTCAATTCTACAGATCTCAACTAGTTGTGTTTTTTTCTAACTTAGTTCAGGCCTTTAAGATTTCGTCGTCAGACATCATAAATACATTCATAGGTTGTCTCTAGACTAAACAGAATGCCATGGTAAAAATTTTGATCTATCCTATAATGCATATGCTAAAGCAAAATATTAACTATGAACACTAACACTCCCAAACTTGAGAAATGTAGTGTCCGCAATGCATCAACTAATCTACACTATATGCCATGAAAAATGAAAATTTGAAAAGAAAAAAGTTAGTTACCTTCTGGGTGCGGAGGATACGTGGTTATGCTGGTGTTGTCCATTAATGTCTCAGAGGAGTAGTGGTGTGGGTCTGCTACATCGTCCACACTCTCTGAGGAGACTGACTGAGCACTAGATGAGGGCCTGACACGTTCAGCAGTATGTTTGATGCGTGTTTTTGGTCTGGATGTTGTAGTATCCTCAGTTCGCGTTGGTGTCGGCTCAGTTGTTTGTGTTGTAGTGGTCTCCTTCTGAGGTGTTTCCTCAGGATCACTTGGTATGTGTTCTGGCTCAGGAAGTGGATTTTTTGGTCGTGACGGTTTAGGATTAGTTGCCTTTCTGGTGCGTTTCCTTTTCTTGGCCGGAGAGGCTGCTGGGTCGGTTTCTTCTGCAGTGGGTGGAGCAGATGGAGTTTCTTGTTCTGGTTGGGCAGCAGGAATTTCAGACGTCTTCTTTCTCGAAGTCTTCTTCTTGGTAGCAGGTTGGACGGAGCTAGGGTCAGTGGGGGGACATTGTGCTTGTTGTAGCAGTGGTGGTTAGAAGGAAAAGAAAAAACAAAGGTAATACCTTGGATCGTTTATTAGGAGGATGGAATGATGTAACGGGTGAGGATGAAAGAGGACGTTTCGCAGAGGAAGAACTCTGTCGCGTTTCGACCATCTTCTTGTTTAAAATCAAGATAAGAAAGGGTTTCACGGCGAGGGGGTTTACCTTCTGGGTTTTCTCTGATTCGGGGAAAAAAGAACGTTTTTTAGCTTATAAGCCACTACATAAAGGTTACCGGTTCATCGGGTAATTTTTTTTTAATTCAACTGCCATTATAAAAGTGGCTTCATCCAATAACCCAAATTAAATAGTCGTATTTAGTTGGTAAATAAACTACCGGTATTTAAAATTTCTCTAGATTAAATTTTGAAAGAAAATAAAAATAATAATAAAACGTGCGTTCGAAGCAGGGGCTATTGTCCTGCCTTTCGAAACAATGGAGCTGGGCGCGCTGGGCGCAAATGCTGGCGTGCTCAAAGAATTTTGCGCGTGGAATTTGTTTTGAGCCTAAGGGCTATGGGTGATTTTGTTTGTTAAAAAAAGGGAAAGAACAAAATTTAAGAAGCTTAGAATGCGAAACAGAGGCTGCTCATTTTTCTTGTGGTGTTGTTCGAATGGTAATTGGTTCGAATATTTGTGATGGGGTGCTATAATAAATTAGTTATTTTGATCGGTCCAATTTATATTGACCCTTGTATTTTCTTATGGAAATTGGCGAGTGTTCGGACGTTGTTCGGTAGGCGTTGAGGCGTTGGTGTCGAGACGTTGTCTTCGAGGCGATATCAAGTTGGTGAGTGGAGCTGATTTTAAAACTTTTCAAAGGTTCGAAAGCAAGGATTGGTGTTTTAGATTAAGCTTGAAATGCTAATCTAAGCTCGAAAGTTAGTATAATTGGTTTCACTCTCGATTCTCGACTTTTCCCATTGTTTCGGATTATCATGCTCATGTTTTGATGAAAGATTTGTTACTTACTGTTGTGCATGTTTTTATGAATTGTGAATTGATCATGTGGTTAATTTATGCTTTTGAAAACACTATGTCTTGTTGAGTATGCCTTTGTGTTATTTGCCTTTAGAATCATGATCTAAGAGATTACTTATGTTTTGATAACATGTTGAATTGATATCGGATGTGTTTTGACATGTAAAACTAGCAAACTATGACATTACATGCCCAGGCGTATCGATACACGGGACACCGTATTGGTACAGTATAGCCAAATCAGGCATACTGTATCGGTACGGGGTAGACCATATCGATACAGGTAAAAGGTAAAATGAGGAATCGTATCGGTACACGGGACCGTATTGATGCCCTTTTGTGCTACTAGAAATCTGAGAAATTGACGAGAAAACGGTGTATTGATGCGGACACAAATATATCGATACGCTTAGCTGTTAAGTTGGTTATTTTAAGATTTTTGATGTTTCGTTTTGTTACGTTTTGGTCATTGAATAAATAGATGTTCAATTGAATGAGCTTGGATTATCAAAATCAGCTGAAAATTGACATGTAAGACTGGAACCTAACTAATTTAATATCAACAACTTTAATTTCGTATTAGGTCCCTAAATTTTTGTAAGTGTTACAAAATGGTCCTTAAAGCATGTTTAGTCTTAACCGAATGATCAATTTATCTAGTCTGAGTTGTAACTTTATCTGTTGTGAGCATGATCACCTTAGGATTCGTTAAGAGCATCTAGATAAGATAAAAAGAAAAAAATTAGGGTCGTTTATTGAGGTAAATCTTGACCGGTTTACTTCAATATTCCCCGTGTAACTCACTCGAGTCGGTAGAACGGTTAGATTGTGTCAAGGGGGTTACATTAAGGCTAGAAATTCAAAGAAATAGAAAGGTGAAGGATTAGATGATGAATAATGATAATTAAACAGAAAGGTTGAAAAACATACCGAAAAGGATAAGTAAAACAAATTTGAATTTCTAGGTTTATTTATGGCTTGTGGAAGATGGTGTGAAGGAAGAAGATGAAGATGGCTTGACGAAATTGAGATGATTGTTGAAGGATATTTTCCTCGGCACCTTCTTACACGTGATTATCTAAGCAAGCATCCTTAAGTGGCTCTAACCCACCCTCCCAAACGTGATTACCTACGCAAGAATGATTGTGAAGATGATCTCCCTCACCAGAACTTGATGATCTTATGTTGAAGAAGACTTCTAAGGCACAAGCTATCAACACTTGCAAAAACAAACTCACGAAATATTTCATATACCAAAGAAATCTGAATTACAATAGTTGAGGCTTCATCCTTTTATAGGGGAAGACCTAATTTAATTAAAACAAGGAAAACCTAATTTAATTAAAATAATAAAGAAAAACAACATTTAGAACTCCTTGTGTGCTTGGACGACAAGGGATAAGATGATAAGATTTGATTGCTTGGGTGGCAAGTAATAAGCTAATAAGGGATGGTTGCTTGAGCAGGAAATGATAAGTTGATGAGAGTTGGTTGCTTGGACAACAGGTAAGGGGTTGATAGGGCATTTATTTCGACAAAAATTAAGGGGAAGAAAGGTATTTGGGATTACTTGGATGGCAAGTAACTTGTCTTGGGAAATAAGCCATGTGTGGGCTGTTTTTAATGCAAACTAGGCTTAAAAAACACTTGTAAATCTTAATTTGGGTTAAAAGTAAGATCTAACCCAATCCTTTTATAATAATAAGTATTGGGTCTAGTTACAATAAAAAAGGGCTAATTAATGGACATCTAAAGGATCATGGATATCCATCTCCAAAGGTGCAACAAGTTGAGTTTTTGTGACCCAATTATTCTTGAAGGATGTTAACTGTGGATTTCCATCAAGAAATTCTTTTTTCTTCATGGCATATTACAATCCTTTGCTCACAAATCTTTGGACGGTCAAATTCAGTTTGTCCTTGATCATCGTGGACTTTGCTCGAGTTATTGGGCCAAGTGGAAAAGTAAGTCCATCTCGTCCTTGGAATTGCCTTGTGGTACATGCATCATCCCCTCCCTCCTCAAAAAGATTCATCTATGAATATGAAACGTCAAAGGGAGAAAGATCAAAAACATTAAAATTTGTACTCACATTATGTAGAACTAATGTTTTGATATAATAATTGAAAAATGATTTGGACTGATTTAAAAAGTATTTAAAACATTTACAAAGTCCAAACAACTTGAAATAATGTCTAGGGAATTTTTCAAAAGGGTTTTTCATGTTTTCAAAGGCATATCTTTACAAAACTGTCCTAGTGTTTCGAAACACCTTAGGGCGTTTCGAAACAGGTGCCTCCAGTAGCCAAAACGTTTTGAAACTTATTTCGAAACGGGCTCTCTATGGACAGGATTTTTGCCCAGCGTTTCGAAACGGGCTAGGCCGTTTCGATACGCCCACGTGGCACTGACTAAAACGGTCATAAACCCCAACGGCTCTTTCCCAACTAACTTTTAAATGCAGGTCGTTTCGATACGGGCTAAGAGCGTTTTGATACGCGTTCCGAAACGGCAAGGGGGTGTTCCGAAACGGGTACCCTGACAGACTGCAACGGCTCTTTCTATATTAAGAGTGTTTCGAAACGGCTTCAAGCGTTTCGAAATGGGGAGCTGCAGAACTGCATTTATGGAGGGAATTAAAGGCTCCAACGACTCTATTTCAACCCCAACGGTCCTAAACGGCTATAAACTCAATTGGGAGTATAAAAGGGACCTCCAAGCATCAAGAGAATGCTAATGCTCATATTGTCAAACAACAAATGATCAAATATTGTCTTAGTGCTTAAATTGTCAATTCTTGTATAGACAAACACTAGTGAGCCAAAATTGTCAAATTTGCTCAAGTGTTTTAGGTTTTGGGTGAGTGCTTCATTGTGCAAACAAACACCTATTAGAGGGTTTAAGTTTGCTTTTATTGTCTCTTTGTAAAAGAGGGTTTTGATCAAGGCTTTTGGTAGAAGCTTGATCGGTTGTAAGGGTTTCCTCCTAATCCTAGAAAAGGGGGCGAATCAATTAGTGGATTGATTGTGAAATCCTTAGTGGGAAGCTAAGGTAGTGGATGTAGGTGCTTGTTAGAAGGCCGAACCACTATAAATCATTGTGTATATTTTCTTTTTAGCTTCCTTAACCCTTCCACCCAAAAATCCACCTCTCCACCACTTGGTGAGCTAATTTGGTTGATCGAATCGAGCCCCACACAACTCAACAATTGGTATCAGAGCTTGGCTCAATCGGTGAGGATTAACATCCTATTGAGAAGATCCGGCAAGCTCGATCACTAGTTCATCAACCGGCTCAAATGGCACAATCGGTCGACAAACCGCCTTTCTTTGACGGAGACCACTACGCCCATTAGAGGACAAAGATGAAATTCTTCATCAAATCAAGAGATTACAAGCTATGGGATGTAGTTGAAGATGGTCCATTTGTGCCTCAAAGAAGTAAAGCGGAGTGGAGTGCCGACGATCGCAAGAAGATGGAGCTAAATTGCAAAGCCTTGCACATTCTATTTTGTGCATTTGGTCCATCCATCTATGAGAAGATGTCTTCTTGTGAGAGTGCCAAGGAGGTATGGGACAAGCTTGAAGTCACATACGAGGGGACAAATGAAGTCAAGGAGACCAAGATTGGGCTCCTAACCTTGGAGTATGAGAACTTCAAAATGGACCCGGAAGAGAACATTGAGAAGATGTTCGATAGGTTCTCCACCATCACAAATGGCCTCAAAGGGTATGGAGAAGCCATTCCAGAAGAAAAGCTTGTTCGAAAGCTCATCTACTCACTTCCCGAGTCTTGGGACTCAAAGAGGACCGCCATCATCGAAGCTAAAAATTTGAAGACCTTGAAGCTTGATGAACTCATGGGGTCTCTCCTTACTCATCAAATCATGAAGAAGAACAAAGAGGATGAGAAGAAGAGGGAAGAAATTAGAGCTATGGGAGAGAAGAAAATCAAAGGGCTTGGCATCAATGCTAGTGCCATGGCTCTCAAATCCTCCACTTGCCATCATGTCTACTCAAGTGAAGAGGAGGAGGAAGATGAAGAGATAGTTCATCTCTTCAAGAAGTGTGCCCCGTTGATGAAGAAAGCCTTGAGAGAGCTTGAACGAGAACCTAAAAGAAAGGAGAGGGCAAGCACTTCAAGCCATAAGAAGAAAGCACAATTGGCTACTTGGAGTGATGAAGACTCCACCGACGATAAACAAGTCAACCTTTGCCTTATGGCCATCGAAGAAGATTCAAGGGTAACTTCTAATTCATCTACTTCATGTTCTTACACTTTTGATGAATTACAAGATGCCTATGATGATTTGGTTTTAGATTTTAAGAGCCACATTTTGAAAAACAATAAATTGATTTCAAAATTAAAAATTCAAAATGATTTGCTCTCTAAAACCAAACTTGAACTTGAAGCAAAACTTGAAGATTTTGAGTTAAAATGTCTTGATTTACAAAAATTGCTTCAAAAAGTTCAAGGAGAAAAGGATTTGATTTCCAAAGAGCTAGACAAGAAAAACAATTTTGGAAAATCAAATTTTTATGTTAGACAATCTAGTGCCCCTAGATTTATTAAAGGAAAATGTTTTAGAAGTATTTGGGTCCCAAAAGGACTTAGTACTTCAATTAAAAAGGATGACACTGAAAAATGGATTCCAAAGGGGACTAAAATTTGTGCAACTAACGTTTATGGATCCAAAGCAATTTGGATACCAAAAGTTACTTGATTGTCTATTGTAGGTGTGATGGAGATGTTCAACAAGTCAAACATTGAGGGGGAGCTCCATACACACAAGGAAGAACACTTGAAGAAGGAAGGCTTCACATCCTCCCTTGGGTTCAAGTGTTGGTAAAAATCTAGTTGTTTTAGCATTTATTTGTTTTATTTTCTAGTTCATTCAACTAGACGATCATATATGTTGGACTAACATTTTTAATGATGCTTTGAGCAAGGGGGAGCCATTTTAAAACCAAATTCTTACTTTTGTCAAAATCTTACCTCTATTGTTATTTTTGAACTTAATGTTTTAAATTCTTTTTGATATAACAAAAAGGGGGAGAAATGATTTGAAAAATTGAATTTTCAAATGAATAAGGGGGAGCTTTATTTGAATTAAAATTTTTAATCTCTTATTCACATTTTTAAAGTTAAAGGGGGAGAATCCCAAACAATTTTTCAAGTAGTTTTATTATATCAAAAAGGGGGAGATTGTAGAACTAATGTTTTGATATAATAATTGAAAAATGATTTGGACTGATTTAAAAAGTATTTAAAACATTTACAAAGTCCAAACAACTTGAAATAATGTCTAGGGAATTTTTCAAAAGGGTTTTTCATGTTTTCAAAGGCCTATCTTTACAAAACTGTCCTAGTGTTTCGAAACACCTTAGGGCGTTTCGAAACAGGTGCCTCCAGTAGCCAAAACGTTTCGAAACTTGTTTCGAAACGGGCTCTCTATGGACAGGATTTTTGCCCAGCGTTTCGAAACGGGCTAGGCCGTTTCGATACGCCCACGTGGCACTGACTACAACGGTCATAAACCCCAACGGCTCTTTCCCAACTAACTTATAAATGCAGGTCGTTTCGATACGGGCTAAGAGCGTTTCGATACGCGTTCTGAAACGGCAAGGGGGTGTTCCGAAACGGGTACCCTGACAGACTGCAACGACTCTTTCTATATTAAGAGTGTTTTGAAACGGCTTCGAGCGTTTCGAAACGGGGAGCTGCAGAACTGCATTTATGGAGGGAATTAAAGGCTCCAACGACTCTATTTCAACCCCAACGGTCCTAAACGGCTATAAACTCAATTGGGAGTATAAAAGGGACCTCCAAGCATCAAGAGAATGCTAATGCTCATATTGTCAAACAACAAATGATCAAATATTGTCTTAGTGCTTAAATTGTCAATTCTTGTATAGACAAACACTAGTGAGCCAAAATTGTCAAATTTGCTCAAGTGTTTTAGGTTTTGGGTGAGTGCTTCATTGTGCAAACAAACACCTATTAGAGGGTTTAAGTTTTCTTTTATTGTCTCTTTGTAAAAGAGGGTTTTGATCAAGGCTTTTGGTAGAAGCTTGATCGGTTGTAAGGGTTTCCTCTTAATCCTAGAAAAGGGGACGAATCAATTAGTGGATTGATTGTGAAATCCTTAGTGGGAAGCTAAGGTAGTGGATGTAGGTGCTTGTTAGAAGGCCGAACCACTATAAATCATTGTGTCTATTTTCTTTTTAGCTTCCTTAACCCTTCCACCCAAAAATCCACCTCTCCACCACTTGGTGAGCTAATTTGGTTGATCGAATCGAGCCCCACACAACTCAACACATTATACTCATTGGGTAGATCAATTCGGTATGCATTGTTGGATTCTTTCAAGGACTTGGAATGGTCCATCTCCTCTCGGATCCAACTTGGATTTCTTATGGTTTGGAAATCTCTCCTTACACAAGTACAACCAAACCCAATCTCCTGGTTCAAAGATAATGTGGTGTCGGCCCTTGTTGACCTTTGCAGCAAGGTTTTTATATGTTTTCTCCATCCTTTGCTGTAACACCTCTTAACCGGTTTATGAGATAAAACGAATTATGACATGTTACTAAACAAACAAAGGAGATAGCTTTCAAATTCTAATGGATAAAACACAAAGCTGATTGAAGAATGACTAAGGCCATCCAGGAGATATCATACCAATTTTTTTCTTCAACTATTCATAAGGTTAGCCTTATAAATCGGATACTTTATAACTAAGTCATACTTGATCTTTTGATTAAGGCATAGTTCTAATTTAATTAACGATACTTAACGTACAAGGACCTTAGTTTGACAAAGCTCATGTCTTATAATTTAAGGAATTTGATTAGGAAAAAATCATTTGTTATTATCCAAGAATCAAGATTTTGATACGGAATCACTTTAACTAGAGAAAAAGAATTAGCTTACTTTAATAGTTTGTAGCAATAATGAGTTATAATTTGAAAACCAGACATATTATAAATGTAAGGGGGATTCATCCACATCCTTAGGTTATTTAAAATTATATTTTATATCTATATCTAGTTCTTTCAATTGATTTCACTATCAAGATCATGGCATGCTTATTAATTAAAATACTAAAACTACCTTAAGCATAGAACAAAAACACAGCCGAATATCTAATGCCCTAAAACCAATCTAATCTAACCAAGCATATTTGAACCACTATCAATCCAATCATATTCTACTAGAATAAGATATTCAAACTTTTAAACATACCAAAATACCCTAATTATTAACCAACTAACTATGCGTGCACATACCATGTATGATCATTCATCAAAATCCACAATAACTCCTTCAAGATAAGCATAATACTCAAAATATATCCACACAATCAACCACTAAATTATCCAAATGGCCTTTACAATGCTTATAAGCATTGTATTCAAAACTAAGGAAATTCTAGATGCATTATATACAAGCATTGTGCAACCAAAATAGGAGTTCTACAAAAGGATGTCCAAACATACATTTTTGGCTTGTGATCTTGACCGAACTTGATATATAACTGCTATCGAAACCTCACCCTAAAACATAATCGAAGCAAACAAGTAAGCATTCACTTAGTGAGGTAGTAAGAGGGTACTTTGTAAACATTATATTACAAAGCAACTTAGAGTTAACAAGGCTATCAATTCTAATTAGAATTTAATCAATTCATGACAAATTCGATTACTACCAGCCATAGTTTTATGGATGTAAAAAGATCATTTGATATCATGTATCAAGTTACCATATGATTGTCTAATATACAAGTTTTTTACTACCAATATTAATCATAATATCTTATCTTTTAAAAGAGAGAACTAAATAATTCTTAGTTAAGTCTTACTTGTCGTACAAAAAATTAAATGGCTTAATAATTTACATAGTATTTTCAATCTTATTCAAATTTTATAACTTTGGTAAATCAAGTAGTCTAGGTACGTGGATCCCCAACTAAATTGTCACCAAAACAAAGTATTGGTCAACTCTCCTATTGTCGCCAAATGATCAACATCGCACCCCTCCTACTGTCACCACATAAGGATCGTAGTCCTCCCCAAACATGAGCTCAACTGAACTCTATGGCATGCCAACTATACCTATGACTTACTAGAAACCAAGGCTTTTGTATATCATGTTATATCATATCCAAAGGTGAGCTTTAGCTCCATATTCATATAAACAAAGTGAGCATAGCTTTACAGTTTCTCTTCACCAACAACATGACATACACAATTTATAGAGTATAACACATGATTCATTAAAAAATTCATAATAAAGTTAGCATAACTTACCGTATCGAACAAATAGGTACTTACCTTTCATCCAATATTCAATTTCAAGACTCAATTTAACCCAAGGTAACAACAACATATTTAAAACAATTTCAATGGCTCGGGAAGGGTTCTACCCCTTCCCGAGACATTAAACTACACTCCAGATTTTTGCAGGGTAGTTGGTATCTTTAATTATGTTCCTCAGTGTCCCTTCTGTGGCCTTGTCCTTCCTAGCTCTTTCTTCTTGCCCTTGGTCTTGCTCTAAGGGAGACATAAATGAGAAATTCTTATTCAAAGTCTAACTTTATCACTAATTTCATTTAAGCAATACTTATACACATACATTCACTTGATTCATAGAAGTACATAAATTTGATATATTATCTCATACCAGTCAAATGAGTCCCAATTTAAGTTCACTTAACTCCACACAGCAAACCATTTTAATTCACAAAATTTCCCTCTTTTTATCTAACAAAGCAGTCCTTAATTTAAGTTTACAAAACAGCCCCTTTAAATCACAAAACAGTCCCTATTCATTTTGCAAAACAGCCCCTGTTTTAAGTTTACAAAACAGTCCATTTAAACCACAAAATAGCCCCTATTCATTTTGCAGAACAATCCATGTTTTAAGTTTACAAACAGTCCTTTTAAACCACAAAACAGTCCCATTCATTTTGCAAAACAGCCCATGTTTAAAGTTTACAAAACAATCCATTTAAACCACAAAACAGTCCTTATTCATTTTGCAAAACATTCCATGTTTTAAGTTTACAAACCAGTCCATTTAAACCACAAAAACAGTCCCTATTCATTTTGTAAAACAATCCATGTTTTGAGTTTACAAAATAGTCCATTTAAACCACAAAATAGTCCCTATTCATTTTGCAAAACAGCCCATTTAAACCACAAAACAATCCCTATTCATTTTGCAAAACAATCCCTGTTTTAAGTTTACAAAACAGTCCATGTTTTACTCAATTATCTTCATTTGGCTACTAGCAAGCAATGTCACCATATAATTCAAGATTCCAGCACAATCTAACAATTGTCTAAGATTATCTACAAATTCTTAACACGGGACATGGCCATGGCAAACATTATTGGCTTCAATCGAACAATCCATTCTAACACAACAACAATCGGACACATTGTTAAACAAGTTTAATACCTTAAACCATTCTACAATTTTACAAAGGATTTCAAAGCTACCCCTAACTAAAATTTCTTCTACAATTTACAAGAGAGTATAGCAATTTAAATCATACAATTCAAATGGCTTAAATTCTTATCCTAAGATCGTTCTCAATCAAGTCTAGTAACAACAATGCTCATAAGGTAATTATAGCTAAATTCTCACGCTAAAATCCAACTTTAAACAAGGGAAGTGAATTCCTTACCCCCTCACTATGCAATTTAAATCATACAATTCAAATGGCTTAAATTCTCATGCTAAAATCCAACTTTAATCCAAGATTTTTGAAGCTCAATCAACAATTTTTTTTATTAACAAGCTCTCTCTCTCTCTCTCTTTCCCTTTAAACCGTGGAGGTTCGGTGGTCTTGGTAAGAAGATGATAATGCTTCTTTCTCCTTTCCAATGCTGAGGCTTCCCCAGCACATGCCTCAAACTTTTACATGACATGTGTATAAGCCCTTAAGCAAAATTTCTTTAGCATGCAATACTTAAAATTTACATAGCATTCGGTTTAGTCATTTTTATCATTAGCTACCCACTTTTTCATTTTCTTTAGTTTGATCCTAAGCTCCCTAATTATATTTCTAGATTTATCTTAAAACAAATTGAAACTATTTGACTAGTATTCAAAATATTAGCATACTTCTAAACCAGTATTTGGTGTATTACAAATCTCCTCCCCTAAAAGAAAATTTGTCCTTGAATTTACCTGAGGTAAAAAGACGAGGATATTGATCATTTATGGTTGCCTCAGGTTCCCAAGTAGCCTATTTAGATTTTTGATTCTTTCATAGTACTTTCACAAGAGGGACATACTTTTTACGAAGTCTTTTAGTTTCACGATCTAGGATTTGGATTGGTTCTTCTTCATTAGTTAGATTTGGATTGAGTTCTACTTCTTCAGATTGTAATATATGGGAGGGATCTGATTGATATTTACGAAGCATGGAGACATGGAATACATTATGGATCTTGTTGAATTCACTAGGAAGAGCCAAACGATATGCAACATGGCCAATTTTCTCAATGATCTTGAAAGGTCCAATGAAACGAGGGCTAAGCTTTCCTTTCTTCCCAATCTGAATATCTTTTTCCATGGAGAGACCTTCAGAAATAATTGATCTCCCACTGCAAATTGTATATCTCTTATTTTAAGGTTAGCGTAAGATTTGTGCCTATCAAAGGCTTCTTTTAATCTATTGTGTATGATGTTTATTTGCTCTTCAGTTTCTCTAAGAAGTTCAGGTTCTAAAGCCTTGCTTTCTCCCAATTCCGATCAGCACATGGGGTTCTACATTTTCTTCCATATAATGCTTCAAATGGAGCCATTTGAATGGATGTATGGTAGCTATTGTTGTAGGCGAACTCAACCAATGGTAAGGATTTCTCCCAATTCTTCCCAAGGTCAATCACACAAGCACGAAGCATTTCTTCAAGGATCTAAATTATCCTCTCTAATTGGCCATCGGTTTGGGGGTGAAAGTTGTACTAAGATTGATCATGGTTCCTAAAGCCCTTTGCAAAAAATTCCAAAACCTAGATGTGAATCGAGGGTCTCGATCTGAGATTATTGATGTAGGAACACTATGCAAACGAATGATCTCCCTGATATACAATTCAGCTAGTTTGTCCAAACTCGAATTCATTCGAATTGGAAAAAAGTGTGCTGATTTGGAGAATTATCAATTATCAGCCAAATTGCATCATTCTTCTTTTGTGATAAGGGTAAACCCTCACAAAGTCCATGGCTATAAGTTCCCATTTCCACTCGGGATAATTCAATGGGTTGTAAAAGTCCTATAGGGACTCAATGTTCAACCTTAACCTTTTGACAAGTCAGACACTTAGATACAAACTCTATAATAGCAAACTTCATTCATGGCCACCAGTATAACTCCTTCAAGTCTCTATACATCTTTAGCGATACGGGATGGATCGAAAAGGGACTACTATGAGCTTTCTGAAGCATTTCCTTCTTGAGGATTTCATCATTGGGTACACAAACTCTATTTCAAAAATAGAGAAATCCATCAGGCTTCAGAGAGAAATCTAGATTAGGCTCGTCTTTTAATTTAAGCAAAATGTTTTGTAGCTCGGGATCTGAATGATGGAGGGCAGTTTCTTCACTTTGCACCTCCATATCAATACTCGATTTCTCGGTAGTAATAGCACTCCATAATGTTATAGCCTTGCACTACTTGTTGGCGTGAGAATCCCCTTCGCGCGGTGTGACTTTATTATCAATAGGAAGTGTTCCTTGTGGTCGAGAGTTAAAGGCACTAGAAAGTTTTCCAGTCTGAGTTTAAAGAGTAGTCAAAGTTGCATCATTGCTATTTATCATGGCATCATTTTTGTTAATATAATCTCTGAGTAAAGACTCAAGATAAGACATTGGTCCAGATTAATCAGTTGAAGTTTGTCCTTATTGCAATAATCTAGGTTGTTGCTCTTGTCAGTACATAGGTTGCTGGGAAATCGTATTTTCGTTCTGATAAGCAGGCTAAATAGACTATTGCTGATTGTAGTCTCTTCATCCCCGACATTCGTATATCTATAGGATAGGTTGGTATGAGTTCTCCTGCAAGGATTGTATATGTTCTCATAGACATTAGTGTTCATACGGTTAGAATTCCCCATGTAGCATACTAATTTTGGATTCTAGGGGCATTAATCATACGAGTGTGGACCTTCACTAAAAATATAAAATATTGTAGATGTCTACACTGCTTACACTTGTCTTGGTTACTACATCTGTTTTACCATCTATCTCAATGATGATAGTTTCTTAACAAGTGCAAACAAGGCTTCATCATCATGCACGGTGCTACCAACCATTTTTTCTTACGATATTCTCGCAGTAGGAATTTGATAAGCATTTTTAGCAATCCTTTCAATAATTTCAAGAGCTTTAGCATAGCTCTTTTCAAGTAGAGTTCCATTAGCTCAGGCATCAAAAACCATCCTATCTTAAATTGAAACATTTAAAAGTGTATAAACTAGTTTAGTATGAGGATCATAGTTTGAGGACGTGTAGTGCAATTAACTCAATTTACTTCATACTTAATGAGCTAATTGCTTTAGGGATCCTCCAATTATCAGAGTTTAAAAAAATGACAATCATATCTTAATTTTTTAACAAAATGACTCAAAATCCCTAAAAGTTAGGGCTTTGAAAAAGTAAAATGCCAAATTTTATATTTTTATTTTAGGGGTATAAAAATCGGGTTGTGACAATTTGATCCAACTTAGTTAATCAATTTAATAAAAATTGATTAAAATTTTCAATTTATTTGATTTGATATTTGTCTTGTTTAGTCGATTTAATGCTTACCACTGCATTTGATATATAAGGTTCAAGAGGTTTGCCAAGATCTCAAGTTGTAGGGACAATAGGTCTTTACTCGGTGATACACACGCCAAGTTGAGAGACTAATTTTGTACCTCGGTACTTGTTGAGTACTACTCGGTAAAACTATCCCCTAGAAGAACATCGAGCAAATGGATAATTCACCAAGGATCGACCCTGAAGTTTTCTAGTGTCTTTATTACCATTCTATGCTCTTAGACTGCTCTCAAATGAGATTAGTGAACCTTGAACTAGCTAGGATCACATCCAAACACATTCTAAAGACGAATCCCAATTTACCATGCTATACCATATGTATTCACAACTCTTTGAGGTTTTCCAACCTAGAAAGTTACATAAGAGATAAAAGGTTTTTTGTTTAGATTTACATTATCAATTGATATCATATTAAAGGACGATGATCGAAAATACCAAGCGAATTAGAAAAAAAAAAGTTGATAGTCAATAACAGAGGCATGAATTAAGGTTAAGGGATGAAATATAATTAACCATAGAAAATGAGGGACAAAGATAATGAATAGAAAATTAGGGTCCAAATAGAAAAAAAATTCATTATAATTTTAGTAAAAATGGATGAAATACACTAGAGGTCACTTAGTTATAGGTTTAGTAACAAACAGTTCAAATTTCTTTTAAATTAACAATTCAGTCACTCAATTATAGGTTTAGGAACGAACATATACTTGAGTAACTGAATTGTTATTTTTAAAAGAAAAGTAACATATTTGTTACTAAATCTATAACTAAATAACATCTAGTGTAAATTAAAAAGGGTAAACTACATAAATGGTCCCCCGACTATGTTATAAATCTTGTTTGTGTCCCCCGACTATCAGGAGTTACAAACTAGTCTACCGACTTAAAAAAAGTAACAAATTGGTCCGACGTTGTTAAAAATTTAACGGTTGATGATGTGGCAGTTAATATAAATTGATATAATTGCGTAATTAGCCCTCAAGTTCTACATTTATTTTAATTTGAGCCTAATTATAAAAAATTAACTCGCATAATTTTTATAATCTATCAATTTAGTCCATCTTCTTTTCCATTTCTCCTCACCTTTAATTCTTCAATTCATTTTCACCCCAAGAAATTGAAAAATATATGAACTAGGCTTGTCAAATTTGTTTCATTGTTCATCCCTAAAATTAACCTCTTACTATTAGTTATTAAATTTAAATTATAGAGCTTATGCCACAATAGTCATGAAGAATATAGAAATAAATCGGCAAATCCCTTGCTAGATGCATCAACTTGGGATCAAATCCCATGTTCATTATAGGGTAATGGTTTTCAATGAATGACAGAACACAACCTATTATCACATCATCCAACCACTGGTTCAGATAAAAAAAATAAGGGATAGATGAGAAGTGAAACTGAACTCATAACATATAAGACTTGTATTGAGCTTAGTATTTAAGCAATTCGGTGTAATAACAGATGAAATAAAAGTAAATATCCACTTGCATCCAACCATAATGTTACTAGCATTAGTACATTTTCAAAGCTAAAAAAGGGCTCCCAATTTTCACTAGTGTTTCTATGGTTGCATCAAAGATGCAAGGTTAGTTTTTCTCCTTTCGGCCTTATGAAAATACTTGATAACTACAGTTTCAAAAAAAAATTTAAGTTCCTAGTGAAAATCTATTATCTTTTAAATGAATTCACCATGGTACTTTTTCGAAAGAAAGACTTCCTAATTAGTTATTAAAACATATGAGATTTACTTTGAGCTCAAACTGTCAAAACTAAGTTAAGATAAACACTCAAGTAAAGATACTACTACAAGTGGATCCACCCCACCACCATGTCCCTAGAACCATTAGCACTACTGCAGCCACCTTATGGCTACTACTACCCAACCATTATGACTAGTGTTGCCAATGAAAGTTACACAAATTAACAGCTTTTGTACTATTGTTATCTTTTAATATCTCATTTTTCCCACAACACAAAACATAGAAGCATATAACATAAGAATCAACTGCCAAGATAATGGCATCCTGTTTTTAGAATTAACTGCATGATAGTATTAGGTCACATGCTATAAAATTATACGTTGAACAAAGCTGAACAACATTATCTGCTAGACAATTCATTGTTTTATTTGAAAAGAACGGTTTGAGGTTGAAACCCTAGTTTATTATAATTATGCGGGACAATTTTTTAGAATTAGGGGTGAAAATGAATTGAAGAATTAAAGGAGATGAGAAATAGAAAAGAAGATGGACTAAATTGATAAATTATTAAAATTATGTGAGTTAATTTTTTAGAATTAGGATCAAATTAAAATAATTGTAGAACTTGAGGGCTAATTACGTAATTATATCAATTTATATTAACTGTCATGTCATCAACCGTTAAATTTTTAACGACATCGGACCAATTTGTTACTTTTTAAAGTCGGAGAACTATTTTGTAACTTCTAATAGTTGGGGATGTAAAAAAATTACATCATAGTCGAGGGACCATTTATGTAGTTTACTCAAAAAAAATTGTGGTATAGCCCAAACACAACTATAGCATGTTGGGTTGTTCAAATCTAGGTACTTAGATCGTCGGGTAGTTCTATGATCGTCCCGTGTTCCGTCCTGGGTGTTGCGTGTACCCGTTAGTCGGGTACCCGAAAGTGGCAGGTAGCCAGAAAATCGGGTATTTGGGTACCCGAATATAAAAATATGTATTTTTAAATATAAAAATATTTTATTAGTTTAATATAAATATATATATATTGGTTTAATCTAAAAATATGTATTTATTAAATATAAAAATATATAAAATTTAAAAAATTTATTAGTTTAATATATATATATATATTAATTTCAAATATATCTGAGTACCTAGATAAACTAGGTACCCGAAAATGCCTAAAGGCTCGGCCAGAAAAATGACAGTTCGGATATCTAACATGTGCAAAAGAAAATTTCGAATACATACCTAATTATTTATGTTTGGGTAGTAAATAGGATTAGTTGAATCGGGTGTTTAGCATAGTCTCTTTGGCAGTTGCATTAAATTATAGTAATAATATTTTGTGGCCAATTCAATAAATTAATTAATTTCGCTATTCGACTTGCAATTACTTTGAGGTTTTCTAATTTGATTCTCCCCTTTGTCTAGGATGTGCACGGGACAGGGGGGCGGATTTTTTTGCCGCACCGAACCTGTCCCAATCTATAAGCCTTTAAATTTGACTCTGTTCCGTTCTAGATTAAAATATTAGTTTATCCATCTACTTTGATATACCAACTCTTAAATCTGATCCTGAACTGACTCGACCCGAAAAATTAAAAAAAAAAATTCCGACGACGATAAATGTTAGATCCGATCAATCCACCATTACAACTATAAAATTTAATTTCAAAATACTTTAAGGGTTTTATTTTGATGCACAAGCTGTGTAAATTTTTTTTACACAATCCTTTTATAAAATTTAAAATCTAAATCACAAACCCTAGCAACCTAAAACCTAAACCCTAAGCCCTAAACCCTAAACTCTAAATTCTAACCATAAACCTTAAATTATATACCCTACATACTAAACCCCTAAACCCTAAAATTAAAGGGCTTGTGTAAACTAAAGTTTACACAAGCTTGTGCATCAAAGTATTTTCCATACTTTAAACCTATATAAAAATCAATTTTAAATTACTCACATGAAAAATTACATATTTTAAAAAATAAACTTGAACCATTAACTGTTAGAATTGGATATATTAAAACTTGAACAACATTTAAATTTTTTAATGATAAGAAAAACAAAATTAGCTTAACAACGATAAACGTTTTTATATATAGTGATATTTTTATAAATGTAATATATATATTTAAATATATACTGGAACGGGGTGAGGTGGGGAATTTTTAGCATATACCCGAACCTACCCCACCCCGACTCAACACTATAAATAACCCACCCCGCCCCAATTTTTAAAATTCAAGACTAATAATCCGACCGAATTAGATCATGGTACACCAAATCGGTTCGAATTCAAGTTATTTGGCCATCCCTACCTTTGCCACTCACCTTCTCTTTCTATATATCCATCTGTCTTCCTTTTCCCAATTCCCACACCACAGTTAGCTTTCACCCACAAAAAATGGCAGCTAAGCAGACAGTAGCAATTATTGTTGCCACCCTCTTTGCACTGACATTATTTAACGGCGCGACGGGACAGGCAGCGGCACCTGAGCCGGCGGCCGTTGACTTGGGGCCATCAGCTGAGGCGCCGACGCCGGATTGTTTCACGAACTTGTTGAACTTATCGGATTGCTTGACGTTCGTGGAGGCAGGGAGCAATGTGACGAAGCCGGACAAAGCATGCTGTCCGGAGCTGGCGGGGCTTGTGGAGAGCAGCCCACAATGTTTGTGCAAATTGTTAGATAAGAAGGCAACTGCTGGGTTTGGGATCAACATTGATATGAACAGAGCTCTGGATCTTCCCTCTGTCTGTAACGTTTCCACTCCTCCTGTTACTCTCTGCTCAGGTAATCCATCCTAATACAATATAGCATGATTTTGAATTTGAGATCTGGTAGAATAAAAAACAAAAAACGAGTTCATCAATTTTTACCAATATTAGATTAGATTATCTTTTAGAAAGTTGTGTACTGTTCCCCCTTAAATTTTAGGGTTAATTTTATTACACATCCTTCAATTTTGATCTAAATTTTGAATTGATCCTTAAACTGAATTTTTTTTAATTAAGTTCTTAAAGTATTAAGGTCTTAAATGTTAGTCAAAATCTAATGTGTAATATTTTTAAACACATGATTCAAGTTTCGGTACAAACTGTACCTATATTTGTTTTAAATGATTCACGAGCTCACTCGTTGGCCTTTCATTAAGACAATAGCTAAGAAAGTTGTAAGGATTCTCCTACAAAATCATGAAGATGGTTTCAACTAATATTTTTTTATGTTAAAAATGACATATGTGGGATTTTATTCTAAATCAGTAAAATTCTTAGAAAAATGCATTTGAAGGGTCCTTGATTTAGTCAATGATTGGATTGTGGCCATCTTCTTTTATGATATTTCGTTTTCGAAACGGATAAATTCGTGGGAATGTCTTTATGTATGTAGCAGACAATATCTCTTCGTGTTCATAGAAGATTGAAATGAATAACTGAGATTAATTCTTTTCTTTACTTTTAGTGTGCGCATGACTTCGATTTAATTCTGCCAAGGATATATGAGTCGTAAAAAGAAGAAAAAACAGTAGATAAATTTGATTTTCTAATAGACTGAGTTGATCCATCTTTACACAAACAAAAATTTGAGTAACCAAATCAACTTTAATATGGTAGGTTGATTTTGTTTTGAATTTAGAACACGGTTATTGGTTAGGTATAATTTTTTATTGAGGGTTGGTATAATTAGATTGGATATAGTAGTAATTAATATAAATAAAAGCGTATAATTTACTTGTTTTAGTCGCACGCGTCTACTCAAAAAAATGTTTGTTTCCATTGTTACAGTTATCAATGGAGCTCCAACAATGTCACCAGGTAACTTAAGTTTGTAATATTAATATTTATTTTGGTGAGTTTACAATATTAAGCAATTTATTTATTTTGCATTCTGGAATGAAATGAAAAAAAAAATGTTCAGGTGGTGCCCCGGCGGGAAGCCCTTCAAATGGAAACAGCAATGGAGTTCCAAAAGGGTCGGTGGTTGCCTTCGCATTAGCTTCTGCCATTTTACCCACACTTTTTGGGATTTATTATATTCCATTAATTTAAAGAAGTAGATCTCATGGATCTGGCTATCTCCTTTGTTTACTCCATGTATTGGTATTTTAAGAATTAAATGATTTTCATATGTTTGGGCTTAACAATGACGTCATTAATTTAGAATTTTAAGATAACATGCCTTTTTTTTCTGAGCAAGGCTGGAAAAAAAACCAAAAAAATTGGAAATTTTGATTTTATTTTTTGTTCACCTTTCGGTTTCTCAAGAATTTATTTGGACTAATTCAGGTAAATTTACGTTACACATATAGCTTCAGTAGGTGAGTCTTTCGGCGAGTATTTCTTTCATATACATTGTTTCGAACTCGAAACCTATTTAAACGACGTCAAGCTACTTATCATTTGAACCAACCATAGTTACCTGAAATTGAAAACGACCCATCGTACAACGTTCTGAGAACGATGACCTTAATCGGAAAACAAATCACAACCCACAACAATACGGGACACGATTGAAACGCGCGACGTAATCATAGCTGTGAGGAGTTGCAGATATGAAAAAAATGATAATGGAAAAGGAGGAATAAGCCCTATTATAAAAAAATAGATAGTTTAAGTATTTATTTTGCACTTAAGACAAAGAAAAAAAACTCTATTGTTTTATCTTATATGGTAATGAAAAAAGAGAGAACATCATGTGAGCTTTTGGTAATTAATATCTGTCATGGCATGGACAATCAATGAAGCATAAATCTTGACACTTGATTTATGCAAGCAATTCAATGATCAACAATAGTTTAGCCCTTGGTATTCGCGTAAAATTAATTATTGGCGGTTGTAACACCTTAGTTAAATGTAATGAGGCTTTAGTCACTGGGCTTCAATCTACTATAACAGGCCTTTTGGTCATAATATCTAATGGACTTTATTATTGTAATATACACTTTTATTTAATATAATATTGGAATTTTTATATTATATTTGGGCTTAAAATAATAATATTTAATAAATACTAATATTAATAATAATATTTATTTAATAATACTAGTCGTACCGGACTCGGTAAGGTGTCGTTTCAGGCTTCTATTTTCGTTCCTCGTTTCGTATCATATTACGGGTAACTATAGTACCAACACTGTCATCACCAAACCGTCATCACCTTCATTTCTCGAGTAAGAAAAGAGAAAAGGGAAAAAATTTCAAATTGCAGTATTTACATGACAGATTAACATATGGAATTCCATATTTTCCATTCTCTTTCACTTGGGACTGCTATCAAGTACAATCAGCTTATGGCTGACCCGCAGTTTCCCAGGAAAGTTACACCATTTCTTAGCTAATAAAGAAAAATCATTGACGATGGGGCACTGAAGTGTGAACCAGATCATGGATCGTAGTTGGACGACAAATGTTGGAGAGAAGTTCTTGACCCGACCATGTTGACTCAGCAAGCAATGAGTTAACTTGAGGTGTTGGGTTATAGAGATCCCACCATACATTTGATGAAACAGGGTTGCAGGCCATATCTGAGGTGATGCATCCAATCTCTGCACCGTACAAACCAAGCCCACAGCAAGCATTCTTTGCATCCTCAAACCCTGTTTTTCGTCCCACATTTAGAATTATGTTCATGTAAAAAAGGGAAAAGAATAAGGATTCATTCATACCAAAGAAATGTGGATAAGATATGATCTTCTTGAGTCCTTGGAAAAGATCACAAAACACAATATGTGCATCGGGCAACTCTTCATTGAGCCTAACAATGCTGTCTTCCAGCCGTACATTATACTTCAAAACCACTTCATTTATCTCCTCAACACACCCAGTTGCTTTTGCAATAGCATCAGCAGTGTGCCATTGGAAGAATGAACTCGGGGCACATCCCAAAGGCAATATCCCCATCACCACTACTTTTCTCACATTCATATCATACAAGTTCATCATGGCATGTACCATTTGGTTAACCAGAATGTCAGCAAACAGATGGTCGTTGTAATGAGGCATTACACCCGAGAAATTGCGGAGAAAGAGATCTATGTAGTCATCTTTGCCGAAGGAGAGGTAGAATATGGAGGATCTGATGAATCGGCGAGAGCTTTCGTGGCCGAGTTGAAGTTGCAATAGTTGAATTGTCTCGAACACTTGCCTTAGCTGGTGGTTAAGAGACTGGTGGCCGAGGCTGCTGGCACTAAGGATCGTGGCATGGGCTGCACCGTAGTTGACACCGCTCAGCAAGCCGTCGATGGTTCCGTTCTGGACGTAGAACGGCTGGGCGTATGGTAAACCCATTTTATTAGCTGCACGCATTTCAAGAAAGGGGGGTTTTCAAGAACCGAAGAAATAAAGCAAGAAATTAGAAAAGAGGGAAGTGGTTGGTTACCAAGAAGGTAGGGAAGAAGGATGGAATTGGAGCCATTACAAGGGAGCAAAGAAAGATTTAAATGGAAGATTGGGTAAAATAGAGTGTTGGCTCCACAATCCACTGAAGAATCACCCAACACGTACATGGCTGATACGTTCCGGCTTGTTTCCTCTTTACCCATTGCAAACTTGGTGATTCCCATTGAAACGATTGCAACCAAAAACAGAATAAATCCTTCCATCGCCATCCTTTTCATATTGGGATTCTTTTGCTTTCAGTGGAGTTTCTTCCTTCACTCGGATACCCTTGTATACATTTATAGCGGGAAATGGATTAAAATCAGCCGGAGATGACATTTTTGGGCCAGAATTTGGACTACCCTTAATCAAAGATGCCTAAAACTAATAGACCCTACAAATTCAAACCCCGAAGTTTTTAAATGAAAAGGTAAATTACCCAGTAACCACCGAACTATAGGGTACTTATTTTGACCATCAAACTCGTTAATCAGACCACCAAATTTATTAAATAAACTTATTTTGACCACCGCTGTTAAAAAACTAGCGGTGAGGTGACAGTTAACAAAAATTTATAAAATTACACATTTAGTCCATGTTATTTACTTATTAAATCAATTTGATCCTAATTTTATTTTTAATTAAATAAAATTAATCAACCTAATTGATGACACATGTCCTATCTATTTTTTAAGTTGTAGGAAATAAAATTAACAACACTCAAACTACTAAGTCAACTTCACTAATGTGATATAAAATACTAACCTATTTTATTAATAAATTACTGGTTGGTGAAAACTAAAGAGTATGATTCCCTTTAGCAGATTCTTCAAGCTTACCGGCAATCCCGTCCCCTTTCATTAAGGTGTTATAACTTATAAGTGCTAGTAGTGGGTTTCAATCCACTTTCCCTCATCTTCCAGAAATTTTCCATGGCTTCTTCTATATTTCCACATTCGGAGAAAGCATTTATAACAACATTGAAAAATATGGAGTCCGTTTTCTTGGACATGAGAGATGATAGAGTGTATGGAACTGAAGTCTTTGTGGGTGGTCAAAAGAGTTGTGTATGTTATCAAAGATGGTTTATGCCCTCCTTCAATCAAACTGAACTTCTTGGGGTTTCCCTCTTTCTATTAGAATGTTCATTAGCTTTGTCCGGAATCGTACGGTTCTGGAACTATCTTTTGTCATGCAGACGCAAGGAGATTGATTTTGGTGATCCATCAATGTGGAAGTTGAACTACCACATGAAATCTCAGTCCTAGAGGCAGGAAATCAATCAATCTCGCCACCAATGAGCAAGAATCAAAGCAGAGATCATAATTCCAATAGAAGAAAACGGTAATTCCATCCACATAAACACCCATGGCACTTTCCTATATGCATAATTCAAGTGGTAATCTTTAAACATTTTACTGCAGTATAAAATATGTATATATAATGGTGCATTTTATATTATCAAGAGCAAGTTGGTGCAGTAATAAAAGGTATGTGTTTAACACCCTTAGGTCCCGGGTTTAATTTTACCCAAAGCCATTTATATTCTTTAATTCTCTTTTATACTCTTTAATTTTCACCGACAAAGTAATTCTTTAATAAAATATGTTAGTATTTTATATCACATTGGCGAAGTTGGCTTAGTGGTTTGAGCGTGGACTTTCCATACGTTTGGCATCTGATTGCTTAAATCTATTTTAATTAAAATAAAATTAGGATCAAATTGATTTAATAAGTACATAACATGGACTAAATGTGTAATTTTACATATTTTTGTTTAATTTTTAACGGCGGTGATCAAAATAGGTTGATTTAATAAGTTTGATGGTCTGATTGACAAGTTCGATAATCCGGTGGTCAAAATAGGTACGCCCCTATAGCTCGGTGGTCATTGAGATAGTTTACCCATATCAAATTAAAAAATAGATAGGACACGTGTCATCATCTAATTAATTGATTAATTTTATTTAATTAAAATAAAATAAGGATCAAATTGATTTAATAAGTAAATAACATGGACTAAATGTGTAATTTTACAAATTTTTGTTAAATGTCATGTCACACTTATGTTAGTTTTTTAACGTCGGTGATCAAAATAGGTTGATTTAATAAGCTTGGTGGTCTGATTTACGAGTTCGATAATTCGGTGGTCAAAATAGGTACCCCTATAGTTCGGTGGTCATTGGGGTAGTTTATCCATATCAAATTAAAAAATAGACAGGACACGTGACATCATCTAATTGATTGATTAATTTTATTTAATTAAAATAAAATTAGAATCAAATTGATTTAATAAGTAAATAACATGGACTAAATGTGTAATTTTACAAATTTTTGTTAACCGACATGTCACCCCACCATTAATTTTTTAACGACGGTGGTTAAAATAGATTGATTTAATAAGTTTGGTGGTCTAGTTGACGAGTTTGATAATTCGATGGTCAAAATAAGTAAGCCCCTATGGTTCGGTGGTCATTGGGGTAGTTTACCCATATCAAATTAATTGAAAAACATAAATACCAAATTTAATGCTAAATGATATATTAAGCAAATGATCATTCATTGGCTAATATTGTCAATTGGGAAATCGAAGTCCTAATTCTTTTCCCGTTAATTTTTTTTCAAGATCGGTAGCATGGTTGACTTAATTTTAATTTACTAGATTTGAAGATTATATGTTTTTTAATGTGTTACTTCAAAGATATATTTCTAATAAAATTGGATGTATTCTATCGATTAATTTCATCATAATTCAAAATAATTTAATAAATATAATCATGACATTTAAAATTTTTGACAATACACCATCTTAACACCCTACACCCTACTCTTAATACACTGACATGCCATAACTTGACATAGTCATTTCACAACTAAACAACTAACAAAATAATGAGACAAACTCAGACCCTAACTTCACCTACTTATCGAATTATTTTAAATTAAGACTAAATTAATAAAATATAATTGTTCTAAAACTTAAATTGTTATTATCTAAAAAATATTAGATGTTAGTTTCAATTTTAACTATAAAATGAAATATTTGTAATAAATATATAATTGAGTGACCTCTATATCTATCTTGGGTATCCGATTATAACTTAATTCAACTTATTTTCCACCCAAATAAGCGACAAGTAAATACTATACTAAGAAAATAAATACTCAACAACTCTGTAGTAGTAATAGTACGGCTTTAATCACCACTACCCCTTAAAGAATGCACTTTTCTAATTTTGCACCTTCAACTACGTATTTTCTTAGTTTGGCCACTAAACTATTATTTTCATCACAATTTGACATCCATTTCTTAAAATATGTAATTTTTTTTAACTTGTATCAACGTTAAAAGAGTGTAAAAATTCACATAAAATAATTTCCAAGTCTCTCAACATGAATCCATTGACAAAACATAATAGAATCATCCAAATTGTTATAGGTTTTCATGAAACCAATCACAAAGTAAAAAAGGAAAAGCAAAAAGAACACTAACAACCCAGCTACCTGGACAAAAAACAGAGCAAATAAGTATGATGGTCTGCAAAACAATTCAAGCAAGAAACAGATACACCGAGCAACAAAAGCTAGTAACATAAAAACATAGATGTTCCTATTGAGAAATAGAATTCTTAGCAGACTTATCTGCCCTTTTCCATTTTATCAATATGTGGATCTTTGCAATGGTTGGTGAGAACCTTACTTGGCCATCATGACTTTAACAAACTCCTCATAGTTGATCTGCCCGTCACCATCAACATCGGCTTCACGGATCATTTCATCAACCTCCTCATCTGTAAGCTTCTCGCCAAGATTTGTCATGACATGGCGTAGCTCAGCAGCAGATATGAAACCATTCTGGTCCTTGTCAAACACCCTAAAAGCCTCTTTAAGTTCCTCCTCGGAGTCAGTATCCTTCATCTTCCTTGCCATAAGGTTAAGAAATTCAGGAAAATCGATGGTTCCATTTCCATCAGCATCAACTTCATTAATCATGTCTTGCAGTTCTGCCTCAGTAGGGTTCTGCCCGAGAGATCGCATCACAGTCCCCAGCTCCTTGGTAGTAATGCAACCTGCCAGAAAACAAGAATGCAAAATAATGTAATTTCACCTGAAAACAAAATGGTACGACACTATTTCGTGTAAAAACATGCTAGTTAATGATTTTCAAACTTTTCTAAAGCCTAGCTGAAGTATTAAAGAAATACATATACATAGACAAACAAGAACCAAAGAGGATAGTGACCATTTTTCCAATATGACAGATCATAAAAGTAACCTATTGAATCATTCACAGATCACAGCAACTCGTGAATTTTCATGACCTAATAAAGCAAAGCACATTTTGATACCACAGTCGTAACTATTAAACATAAACATAAAAGCTAAATTCAGGATGGAACCATGAGTCAATGGCTTTACAACCAATATGCAAGTCCAATAAAACTCTAAGGATACTACATTTCAAAATAGGTTGAAAATGAAGGTGCAATCAAAGGGAATCACATCCAAAATCCATGGGAAATTTGCTAATTAAAATAGAATTTACATACTGCAAATGCAACATTTAATCATGATTCAATAAGAAAACAAATCAAATCAGACAATCCAAATCTCAAACAAAGATATGCAAGAGTTACGAATAAAATTACGGTCTAGGCAGACATATTTTCATCTTAAAAATGTTTAAACCTAACAATAAAACATGGGATCAATAAGACGACGAAGAAAGATGAATAATAATGAAACTGGGCAGAAAGAAACATTTAAAACAATCAGAATCAACAACCAGAACAGTCAAAATCAAAGAAATGAAATAAATAATAATAATTTTTTTTTTTAAATCAAGCAAGATCATAAATTCAAAAATCGGAACCCTAGAACCGCAACATCATTAAAATCATAAAAGAAAATGATTGGATAATTTTAAAAAGTAAACATTAAAACGAAAAGAGAGATTAGATAAGCGAACCGGAGCCGAATCGAACAAAGAAAAATCTTAAATATGAAAAGCACTACGAAAGAGCTATAAAAGTTGGGGATGAGAAGAGGAGAGACCATCGCCATCCTTGTCAAATAGGCTAAATGCCTCTTTGAACTCAGAGATCTGATCATCAGTGAGCTGATCGGCCATTGTCTTCTCGTTGGCTTAAACTGCTAGTTTTCTCAAAAAGGTGTTTGGGGAGAGAGAAAATCGTGAAATGAAATGATTGAATGCGGAAAATATCAAAGGGAATGGGTTATATATAAAAGACCGAAAATTGGGCCCAATATTAAGGCATCCGTTTCACTCTCATGTTTTCTTTCTTTTTATGTCTAAATTTCATCTTTTATTTATTAATTAAAATATATTTATTTAATTTTAAAAAATAAAATGAAATATAATTATTGTTAACGTCTATTTGATTATTTTGAATCTGAATTGTTGGGCTCAAATCAATCGATTGAACTGTTAGAGGGAGTCAATTGATTTTTTAAAAGATTTGGAAGAAAAATTAAGGTTAAAAAATTGACAAAATAATTTGTTGTGGTCGACTTCTAAACCAAGTCTATATTTACTATCTTACTCACATTAAAGATATTTCAAAATTTATTAATTTATCTCTATTGTGAGGACAAATAATAATCTGACAAATTTCATAAGATTCATACCCTAAAACTTTGTCTACTTCCTCTCAAAGAGAAATATAAAAGAAGCAAACGAATAAAAAAACTTTACAATGTAAATTGTTTGTACACTGAAGCACTCATCCAAAAATAAAATACTTGAGTAAAATTAACAACTAAGGCTCACAAGTTTTTTACAAATAAAATGAACTTTTAAGCAAAATACAAATTTCTATATACATGAATATTGGTGTAAGCTCTCTTAATGTTCTTGATGAGTTTGGAGGTCCCTTTTAAATCTTCTATTGAGTTTGTGATTGTTTGTGACAGTTAGAGTTGTTAAGAACCATTGGGAGCGATTTTCAAGCCATAAACACACTTTTGTTGTTGTGAGTATCAGTACTAAAATATGGATATTGATACCTGCTGAAAGAGAAAAGAACTGTTAAAAAATACAGGGTGTACCGGTACTCAAACATGGAGTATCAGTACAGGGTCTTGAGTACCGATATTAAAGGGGCATTTCAGTATAAAAAAAATTTACTATTTTTTAAAAACATCGGTGTATCGGTACGTGGGAAGTCTGTGGGTATAATTTCGTGTGTAAAGGTATTGAATGCATGTCTTTTACACTAAAAGTAATTTGAAAATATTTTAGTGAGTCAAAAACACTTAGAACCACATCAAATATTTTTAAGTTAAATGAACTTTGAATTGTTTTTACAATAGTAAATAAATCTAAATTTAATTTTCATTTGTTATGTCAAAATATTTATCTCAATACGAAGATAATTCCATACGAAAGTGAGATGAGCTCGGATAGTCTCATCTTCCTGCAAGATGAAAGCTTATGCTTGAAAGCACTTATATGTTTAAGTTGAAGGACTTTGTAAATAGAAAAAAAAATTATACAGGTGGTCACCCAACTATCATCATTTTCTTGTTTTTGTTACCAAATTAATTTTTTTGTTAAAATTATCTCTCTCGTTACATAATTTTTCTGTTTTGGTCCACATCCGTTTAAAAACTAGTGGCACCGCTTAGATGGCACATTTTTAAATTGTTTAATCATTTCTCTCTTTCCCACATTATTTTTGTGGGAAAGAGAGAGTAAGACATGCGGGGATGCTAAGATTTGAACCCGTACCCCACAACATAATAGGAAAACATACAAATCAACTATGCTAAGCTAAGTTCTTGATTCATTTCTATTAAAATATATATTTAACATATGTTAAGTTACCAACAACACAAAATAAAATATTAAAATTAGGGAGTGATTTGAACACAAAACCTCATTGATAAAAATTTAAATATTTAACCACCAAATTAAATTAAGAAATTGTTATATTATATTTAACTAAATAGTGATTAAAATCAAAACTCAAACTAGATTTAATTTTTACACTTTGTTCGAAACTGAAAAAATTAATTAAATAAATATTTATTTTTATAAAATTAATATTAAATTATTAGAAAAATTAAATTAATAATATTTATTTAGGATAGAATATAAACTTTTAAATTTTATTTATTTATTATTTTTAATTGATTTAAAAATAAGATCTGTATAATTACTTTTCAATAATTTAAATTTTATATTCTATAATAAATAAATATTATTTTAAATAATTATATATATATTAGGAATTATTTAATTTTAAAATTTAAATTAGGATCTAAATAATTATTTTTATATAATTTAAAATTTACACTCTATAATAAATAAATATTATTTAAAAAAATTATTTAAATCCAAATTTTAAATCACTTAAAATAATTGTTAAATATAATTTACAAATTTATATTTAATAACATCCAACTCTTTTCCCTGCCATGCACAAACTGCATCACCTTCAACAAGAGCCAAGCATATATCCCTATCAGCCTCACGAAGAGAGTTGCAAACTACCCAAAAGCACACATGCTTCCATATAGTATGCCCCTTGGAATTTGAAAGGAGTAGACGAAGAACATTCTCTACTAAACTCCAGAATCAGGTTCCTGCATTCCCGCACAACACAAAAGTCCAAAAATTGGACCCCTCCCATTTGCGGTGATCTTCGAAGAAATAGACGCGAACACAACTTTCTCCCCTAGTGTAACACCTTAATTTTGGGCTTGGAAGTTTAGGGCCTGAACCGAACCGGTCTGATTTTTGGTTCGAATATAAAAGGTGGTTTTAAGGAAAGCCTAGTTCGGGTTGCATTAAAAATATGGAAAAATATCTAAAAATCCTCTTTTAATATATATAAGAGAGTGGTAGAATCAATTTTACAAAATAAGGTTTGGAAGCGTAACATTTCGAATTAGTGACTAAAATGTAATTTTTGAAAAGTTCAGTGGTGACTGTTTTGTAAGGATTGAAACTTTGAATCTTTAAGTAGATAATTTACCCAAGATTGATTTATTTAGATTTTCTTAGTTTTAAATGATTTATTTAATGTTTAATTAATTAAAGGAAGATGGGAAAAACTAATTTTGAGATTTCATAACTTTCTTGAAAACTTTCTCATCTCATTTTCTCTCAAAATTCCCTCAGCCAAACACATTTCTATAGCAACTTTTCTTTTGATTTTCACACTAAATGATGAGGTTTCAATCATCAATTGATTCCTAATCCTTTCTACATCAAATCCTCTTCATTTGCTTATTGAATTTTCAAGGATTTTGGGCTCTAATCAAGGAGAAATCTACATTTAGAGGTAAGAATGTTCTTCTCCTCTAAATACTTAGTTCTTTACCGAAATTCCCAAGTTCTCAATCCTTAAATTAAGTTTTATTAAAGGTTTTAATGTTGTGATCTTGATTTTGGCTTAAACCTCAAAGATTTGGATTAAATCTTAAAGAAATTTGTGGTGATTGTTTGGGCTCTGTTTTGAGATGGCTTTTTAATGTATTTTGGATGTTTAATGATGCGTAATTGAGGTTTAATCAATGCAATCCCGAATAGGCTGATTTTCTTAAGTTTTTGCTTATGAAAATGGTGGTTCTTGGGGTGATCTTGGTGTTCTGTTATAGCTGGAGGTATAAGGACGAGTTTAGGTTCTTTTTGGATGTTAATTGATGTCTAAGAATGTTTAGAAGTGATGGATCTTGGCTAGGTAATGTTGTGGAAGAGTCTAGAGGTGTTTTCGGTTGTGTTTGGTAGCCGAAATGTTAGATTTGGTGAGAGCAGCGAGTTTAGGTGTAATGACTGAAGATTTTAATGCATGATGATGCATTAATCCTCTGCTTTGATGTGTTTAAAACAGGGGAGACATCTTCGGATCCTTGTGGTGTTGATCCGGAGGCTTGAACAGCGTTTCCGCAAGCTTGCAAAACGAAATTTGTGAGTGGAGTTTGATTTCCAGCTTTGTATCGAATGTTTGAAGGTTTGGGAGCTTAGTTTAAGTCTAATCAACTTAACTAAGCTCAAGAGTAAGTTTTCAGAAAAACTCTCTTGGATGAGCCGTGGATTGGTTCGATGCATTTGTTGATAATTGCATATTTAAATTCTGTTTTTGAAAGCATGTTTAGCATGGTTAATGTTGGTTATGTAAGCCATTTGTTGAAGGATGCTCAAGGTAAGAGATCCTTGGTTTGTTTTGTTAAAAATGTGGATTGATGCATAGTGATGCATGTTGTAAATGGCTTTGTTTTAGATGCTTTAAAACAATGGATTATTTATGATAATTGATGTATATTAGCAAGTGATGTGTTGGTTTTAAAGTACTTGAATCAGATATAGTTAGCCGGCTATAGGATTGGGTGCACCGTGAATAAAGTCGCCTTGGATGTTGAGGGGTTGTAATTGTACCGTAAACTCCATCCAAGTACACTAACGAGATGTTTAAGATCACAATGGTGGTTAAAAGTCCATGTGTGGATCTTGTGTTTTGTGTCTCGTGTTCTCGTTAGTGATGTTATACAACTACCGATGAGTGATGTGGATGGGTTGTGATTGTACCGTTAAACTCCATCACGGGTGTTGAGGGGTTGAGATTGTACCGGTAAACTTCACCTTGTGTGTTCGGTAGTGTGTATGAAGCGTATGGGACAACGCTTGTAATCCGCATATCCGATTGTGTTTTATGTTGTAAAAGGCTGTGGTTTATCACTTGGAAGCCAATATGACATGTAATTGATATTGAAGCATGATTTGCTTGTTGTGAATGCAATGTTGCATGAATAATGATGTTTAAGTGTTAAAGGAATTATGGAAAGTGTTTTTACAAAGTGCATTATTGTGTTGTTTCTTTAGAGCATGCCTCACTAAGCGTTTGTGCTTACGCTCTCTCTCTTGAACCAATAATGCAGATATTTGAGGTGTTTGTGGGCATCAAGGAGGCTAAGAATCCAAGAGAAAGCTAAGCTCATGTATGGTGACTATTTTACAACATTATTAGATTTTGATATTTGACAATGGGAACCTAGGTGTTGTTTTGGGGAGATGTTTTTGGACTCCCAGTTGTGGCTTGATGCCTTAAATGTTTTGGATATGCAATTGGCCATTTTTGTGCTTGCTTTGATGTTTTGATGATTGTTTACTTTGGACATTAGGATGCATGCCTATAGTCTTGTGAATTTTCCTATTCGATGCCATGATCGTGTTTTGATGATGCAAACATGTACCTAATATGTATGATGACTTGTTGGCATGATTAGGAAGTCATTAGGATGTGTTTGAGTGTTTAAATGTATGTTAAACCAGCAAAATCTGCACTTTCTGGCCAGTCCGTATCGGAACGGGCACTAACGTTTCGAAACGGGAGCCTGTAATGGCCTTCGTGTATCGAAACGGGTAGAGGCCGTTCCGAAACACTTTTGCCACTGCCAGACCCTGTTTCGATACTGGTCTCGAAATGAACCCGCGTTTCGGAACGGTCAACCCCCGTTCCGAAACACTCGACCGTTGGACACTGATTTGAATGGTTTAAGGTTTGCAAGCTTTACGTTTTAGTCCTGAATTTTGTATATGCAATTGCTTGAGTTTGAGATGTCCTTTTAAGCTGAAATTTGACAGGGAAGCATGTAATATGATTAATTTGATATTGGTAACCTTAAAATCGGTTAAGTTATTCATATTTCCAGAATTTACATTTTGGTCCCTAACTTTGTATGTTATGCAATTGAGTCCCTTACCGCTTTCCGATCGCTGTGATTTTCAAGTATGCTTTTCTCAAGAGTACGCTTAAGGTTAATGAGCATCTAGATAAGTTTAAAAAGAAAAAAAGGGTCGTTAATCAAGGTTGACTTTTGGGTTGACTTTGGTTTTCCCCTATGTAATCTTCGTAGTTCGGGTCAATCGTCTAGGCCGGGCTAAGGGGGTTACATTTGGTGGTATCAGAGATGAGTTCTCGAGTAAACGGGAATGGTTATGTGGGTGATGTATGTATGATTGCATGATGTGCCTTTTTGAATGAAAGTGTGATGTGTGAATTGTAAAGTATGTTTCAATTGTGATGTGCTGTGATGAAGCATGTTAGAGGGACCCATTGCCATATCAAAACTAATGAAATGAATTATTTTAATTTGGAAATGAGCTTGAGTACTTGGATTTCTTACCTTGCTGAGCCTTATTGTGTTTATTGCATTTGTGTTAGTGCATTGTTTAGTGAATGGGACCTCGTAGAGAGACGAGAATTAATACGTGAGCTATGGCTTAGAATGAGAATGAGAACAATGCTGAAAATGTTGTGGATATACCTCCTCCTCCTGGTGGTGGACCGCCCGGTGGTGGTTGTGCTGGAGGTGATGGAGTTGGTGTTGGTGCTGGTGCTGGGGTCGCTGGACCTGAAGCTGGGCAGGGGCAAGCTGCTCCTGTCGTGATAGTGTTGATACAAGCTATTGCTGGTGCCTTTCAGGTAGCAGTAGCTGGAGCTCATAGAGCTGGGCATTAGGGTGATGCTAATGCGAGATTACCTTTGGAACGTTTGCGCAGTCTGGGCGGGACTGATTTCAGAGGTTTGTCTGCTGAGGGTTCCGAATCTTGGTTGAAAGTACCAAGAGGATATTTGGACAAATGAACTGCAATGATGTGCAGAAACTAGGATGTGTGGTATCGCTGTTGCATGATGATGCGTATACCTGGTGGACGACCACTGTCTCCGAAATGGAGGAAGCTGATGTGACTTGGACGTTCTTTCTGAACGCGTTCAAACGGAAGAATCTGGGTGTGCGAAACCTGGATGAAAAGAAAAGAGAGTTCATGTCTCTTACACAAGGGAGCATGACGAGTAAGAGAGCTGCTGAGTATAGTTCCGGTGGTGGACGGAACAAGAGAGGACGAGATAGGAGGTATCAGTCTTCTTCTAGGCGTGGTGGTGGAGGGCATGGTGCGCCTGTCTAGGGAGACATGGCGAGAGCTGATCAGAACACATGCTGGGCGTGTGGATCGCGTGGTCACTTGAGGCGTGATTGTCCTCGGGCAGAGAGAGAGGTGCAAGATCCTGTTGCAGTGACTGGTAATTCGTGCTAGAATTGTGGTTCGGCAAACCACATGAGAGGGGGTGTCCTTTGTTGGCCGGTGGTGGTTAGGGATGTGCTCCTAGTGTTGTTGCACCACAGAGAGGTCGTGGGCGTGGCCGTGGTAACTTCCAGTGTAGAGATGATGGTGGAAGGAATGTGGCTCATGTGGTGGCTGTCCAACCTGAGGGTGGTGGCCAGGCTCGAGTGTATGCTCAGCGAGAGGGAAGGAATGACACGGATGTGATCACAGGTACCTTCACTTTGCAATCCTTGTCATTACTTTCCTTGATTGATTCTGGATCTACACACTCATACATATTGCGTGAACATGCTCATTTGCTTGGTTTGCCTGTTGAGTCTTTGGATGTTGGTATGCATGTAACTAGTTTCTTTGGTGAGACTGTTGTGACACAGAAGTTGTATAGAAGATGTCCCTTGGTTGCAAAACCATGTTTTTCATGTTGATCTCATGGAATTGCCTTTCTATGGTTTTGATGTAATCCTTGGTATGGATTGGCTTGTTGAACATCGAGCTGTGGTGGATTTTGAGAATAAGCGAGTTTCGTTGAAGCTTGCAGATGATTATGAGGTAGTGGTGGTTGGTGAGAATGTGAAGTTTCTTGCCAATGTGGTGTCTACATTGGAAGCGAGCCGAATGCTGAGGCAAGGTTGTGAAGCCTACCTAGCCTTTGTGATGAATCCTAGCTCTAAGAAGTTGCGAGTTCAAGATATCAGGACTGTGCGAGAGTTTCCTGGTGTGTTTCCAGAGGAGTTACCTGGATTGCCTCCTAATCGAGAAGTGGAGTTTGGGATTGAGCTGTATAAAAACACAACTCCATTGTCCATTACTCCTTATCGAATGGCACCTAAAGAGTTGAAGGAGCTGAAGACGCAACTTCAGGAGTTGCTTGATCGTGGTTTCATTCGGCCGAGTGTGTCACCTTGGGGTGCACCGGTCTTGTTTGTGAAGAAAAAGGATGGCACTATGAGAATGTGCATCGATTACCGTCAGCTTAACAAGTTGACTATCAAGAATCGGTATCCATTGCCGAGGATTGATGATCTTTTTAATCAATTTCGGGGAGCGGCTGTGTTCTCTAAGATTGACTTAAGGTCAGGATATTACCAGTTAAAGGTGAAGGATGTGGATGTGCCAAAGACAGCCTTCAGAACAAGATATGGACATTATGAGTTCCTTGTGATGCTGTTTGGTTTGACGAATGCTCCTGCAGCTTTTATGGACATGATGAATAGAGTGTTCCATGAATACTTGGACAAATTTTTTGTGGTGTTCATTGATGATATCCTCGTGTACTCTCGTACTGAGGAGGAGCATGAGGGGAATTTGAGGATTGTGTTGCAGTCTTTATTGGAGAATCAACTTTATGCTAAGTTAAGCAAGTGTAAGTTCTGGCTCAGGGAAGTTGTGTTCCTTGGTCATGTGGTTTTTGTTGAGGGGGTTCGTGTTGATCCTCAGAAGATTGAGGCAGTGATGAATTGGAAGCCTCCTAAGTGTTCATGAAGTCCGTAGTTTCCTTGGTTTGTCGGGATACTATCGGAGGTTCGTGGATGGATTTTCAAAGATTGCTGCACCTTTGACGAAGTTGTTGCAGAAGGATGTTAAGTATGAGTGGACGGAAGCGAGACAACAGGCTTTTGAGAAGCTTAAGGCAGCTTTGACGCAAGCTCCTATCTTGGTTCAACCTGAATCAGGGAAAGAGTTTGTGGTGTATAGTGACGCATCTTACGTTGGTTTGGGGTGTGTGTTGATGAAAAAGGGTAAGGTGGTGGCTTATGCATTGCGACAGTTGAAGGTGTATGAGCGCAATTATCCTACACATGACATTGAATTAGCTGCGATGGTTTTTGCTTTGAAAATTTGGAGACATTACCTGTATGGTGAGAAGTGTATTGTGTACACGAATCACAGGAGTTTGACGTATCTGATGTCTCAGAAAGAGTTGAATCTTAGGCAACGACGTTGGGTGGAGTTGCTTAAAGATTAGATCTGACGATCGAGTACCATCCGGGAAAAGCTAATGTTGTAGCGGACGCCTTGAGTAGGAAGGTAGCAGTGGAGTTGAGGGCTATGTTTGCCAGCTTGAGCATTTTGCGAGATGGCGGTCTTGTGGGTGAATTGCAAGTGAAACCGTCCTTGGTTCAGTTGATAAAGGATAAGCAACTGTTGGATGATTCCTTGGTGCCACATGTTCAGGATATTGCTGAGGATAGGCCATCGGATTTTTGCTTTAATGATGATGGAGTTTTATGTTTTGGGAGTCGGATAGTAGTGCCCAGTGATGCTTAGTTGAGGCGTGCTATTCTGACTGAAGCTCATAGTAGTCCTTTTGCTATGCACCCTGGTAGTACAAAGATGTATCGTGATCTTCGAGATGAGTACTACTGGGTGGGTTTGAAGAAAGATGTTGCTGAGTATGTGAGTAAGTGTATGGTATGTCAGCGAGTTAAGGCTGAGCATCAGTTTCCTTCTAGGGTGTTGCAACCGTTGAGGGTTCCTGAGTGGAAGTGGGAAAGGATTACCATGGACTTTGTGTCTGGTTTTCCTTTGTCGCCATCGAAGAAGAATTCAGTGTGGGTGATTGTGGATCACCTTACGAAGTGTGCGCATTTCTTACCTGTGCATACTACGTACACTTTGGATAAGCTTGCGAAGCTGTACATTGCTGAGATTGTGCGGCTGCATGGTGTGCCAAAGTCTATAGTGTCGGATCGAGATCCAAGGTTTACATTGCGTTTTTGGGAGTGTTTACATCAGGATTTGGGTACACGACTGAATTTCAGTACTTCTTATCATCCACAGTTGGATGGACAGTCTGAACGTGTTATCCAAGTGCTGGAGGATATGTTGAGGTGCTGTGTGATTGAGTTTCAAGGCTCTTGGGAGAAGCATTTGCCTTTGGTGGAGTTTTCTTATAACAATAGCTACCAGACAAGTATTCAAATGGCACCTTATGAAGCCTTGTATGTGAGGAAGTGCAGAACTCCTCTTTGTAGGGCTGAAACAGGTCAGAAGTTGGTTTCGATGCCAGCTTTGTTGAAAGGGACCACCGAGAAGGTGAAGCTCATTTGTGAGCGATTAAAGGCAGCTTCTGATCGACAGAAGTCTTACATGGATTTGAAGCGTAAGGAGATTGAGTATGCGGTAGGTGACCGTGTGTTTTTGAAATTTTTGCCTTGGAAAAAGGTGATGAGGTTTGGCCGAAAGGGTAAGTTGAGCCCTAAGTACATTGGACCATACGAGGTGATTGAGCGTGTGGGTCCTGTTGTGTACAAGTTGAGATTGCCACATGAGTTGGAAAAGATTCATGATGTGTTTCATGTCTCTATGCTTCGGAGGTATAGATCGGATCCTTCGCATGTTATGCCTGTGGAGGAAGTGGGATTGAATCCAAACTTGACCTATGATGAGGAACCTGTTGAAATTCTGGATTCAGATTGTAAAGTTCTTCGAGGCAAGACCATTGGTTTGGTAAAGGTGTTGTGGAAGCATCGTGGTGTTGAGGAAGCCACGTGGGAACAGAAGGATGACATGAAGAAGCAGTTTCCGTACCTCTTTCCTCAAGGTAAATTTCGAGGACGAAATTTCTTAAGGGGGGAGAGTTGTAACACCCCAATTTTGGGCTTGGAAGTTTAGGGTTTGAACCGGACTGGTCTGGTTTTCGGTTTGAATATAAAAGGTGGTTTTAGGGAAAGCCTAGTTCGGGTTGCATTAAAAATATGGAAAAATATCTAAAAATCCTATTTTAATATATAAGAGAGTGGTGAAATCAATTTTACAAAATAAGGTTTGGAAGTGTGACATTTCGAATTAGTGACTAAAATGTAATTTTTGAAAAGTTCAATGGTAACTGTTTTGTAAGGATTGAAACTTTGAATCTTTAAGGAGCTAATTTACCCAAGATTGATTTCTCTAGATTTTTCTTAGTTTTAAATGATTTATTTAATGTTTAATTAATTAAAGGAAGATGAGAAAAACTAATTTTGAGATTTCATAACTAACTTTCTTGAAAGCTTTCTCATCTCATTTTCTCTCAAAATTCCCTCAACCAAACACATTTCTACAACAACTTTTCTTTTGATTTTCACACTAAATGATGAGGTTTCAATCATCAATTGATTCCTAATCCTTTCTACATCAAATCCTCCTCATTTGCTTATTGTATTTTCAAGGATTTTGGGCTCTAATCAAGGAGAAATCTACATTTAGAGGTAAGGATGTTCTTCTCCTCTAAATACTCAGTTCTTTACTGAAATTCCCAAGTTCTCAATCCTTAAATTAAGTTTTATTAAAGGTTTTAATGTTGTGATCTTGATTTTGGCTTAAAACTCAAAGATTTGGATTAAACCTTAAAGAAATTCGTGGTGATTGTTTGGGCTCTGTTTTGAGATGGTTTTTAATGTATTTTGGATGTTTAATGATGTGTAATTGAGGTTTAATCAACGCAATCCCGAATAGGTTGATTTTCCTAAGTTTTTGCTTATAAAAATGGTGGTTTTTGGGGTGATCTTGGTGTTCTGTTATAGCTGGAGGTATAAGGACGAGTTTAGGTTCTTTTTGGATGTTAATTGATGTCGAAGAATGTTTAGAAGTGATGGATCTTGGCTGGGTAATGTTGTGGAAGAGTCTGGAGGTGTTTTCGGTTGTGTTTGGTAGCCGAAATGTTAGATTTGGTGAGAGCAACGAGTTTAGGTGTAATGACTGAAGATTTTAATGCATGATGATGCATTAATCCTCTGCTTTGATATGTTTAAAATAGGGGAGACATCTTCGGATCCTTGTGGTGTTGATCCGGAGGCTTGAATGGCGTTTTGGCAAGCTTGCGAAATGGAATTGGTGAGTGGAGTTGGATTTCCAGCTTTGTATCGAATGTTTGAAGGTTTGAGAGCTTAGTTTAAGTCTAATCAACTTACCTAAGCTCAAGAGTAAGTTTTCGGAAAAACTCTCTTGGATGAGCCATGGATTGGTTCGATGCATTTGTTAATAATTGCATGTTTAAATTCTGTTTTTGAAAGCATGTTTAGCATGGTTAATGCTGGTTATGTAAGCCATTTGTTGAAGGATGCTCAAGGTAAGAGATCCTTGGTTTGTTTTGTTAAAAATGTGGATTGATGCATAGTGATGCATGTTGTAAATGGCTTTGTTTTAGATGCTTTAAAACAATGGATTATTTATGATAATTGATGTATATTGGCAAGTGATGTGTTGGTTTTAAAGTACTTGAATCAGATATAGTTATCCGGCTATAGGATTGGGTGCACCGTGAATAAAGTCACCTTGGATGTTGAGGGGTTGTAATTGTACCGTAAACTCCATCCAAGTACACTAACGAGATGTTTAAGATCACAATGGTGGTTAAAAGTCCATGTGTGGATCTTGTGTTGTGTGTCTCGTGTTCTCGTTAGTGATGTTATACAACTACCAATGAGTGATGTGGAGGGGTTGTGATTGTACCGTTAAACTCCATCACGGGTGTTGAGGGGTTGAGATTGTACGTGTAAACTCCACCTTGTGTGTTCGGTAGTGTGTATGAAGCGTATGGGACAACGCTTGTAATCCGCATATTCGATTGTGTTTCATGTTGTAAAAGGTTGTGGTTTATCACTTGGAAGCCAATATGACATGTAATTGATATTGAAGCATGAGATGCTTGTTGTGAATGCAATGTTGCATGAATAATGATGTTTAAGTGTTAAAGGCATTATGGAAAGTATTTTTACAAAGTGCATTATTGTGTTGTTTCTTTAAAGCATGCCTCACTAAGCGTTTGTGCTTACGCTCTCTCTCTTGAACGTGTTTGTGGGCAGTAAGGAGGCTAAGAATCCAAGGGAAAGCTAAGCTCATGTATGGTGACTATTTTACAACATTATTAGATTTTGATATTTGGTAATGGGAACCTAGGTGGTGTTTTTGAGAGATGTTTTTGGAATCCCTAGTTGTGACTTGATGCCTTAAATGTTTTGGATATGTAATTGGCCATTTTGGTGCTTGCTTTGATGTTTTGGTGATTGCTTGCTTTGGACATTAGGATGCATGCCTATAGTCTTGTGAATTTTCCTATTCGATGCCATGATCGTGTTTTGATGATGCAAACATGTACCTAATATGTATGATGACTTGTTGGCATGATTAGGAAATCATTAGGACGTGTTTGAGTGTTTAAATGTATGTTAAACCAGCAAAATCTGCACTTTCTCGGCAGCCCGTATCGGAACGGGCACTAACGTTTCGAAACGGGGGCCTGTAATGGCCTTCGTGTATCGAAACGAGTATAGGCCATTCCGAAACACTTTTGCCACTGCCAGGCCCTGTTTCGATACTGGTCTCGAAACGAACCCGTGTTTCGGAACGGTCAACCCCCGTTCCGAAACACTCGACCGTTGGGCACTGATTTGAATGGTTTAAGGTTTGCAAGCTTTACGTTTTAGTCCTGGATTTTGAATATGCAATTGCTTGAGTTTGAGATGTCCGTTTAAGGTGAAATTTGATAGGGAAGCATGTAATATGATTAATTTGATATTGGTAACCTTAAAATCGGTTAAGTCTTTCTACTTTCCAAAATTTACATTTTGGTCTCTAACTTTGTATATTGTGCAATTAAGTCCCTTACTGCTTTCCGATCGCTGTGATTTTTAATTATGCTTTTCTCAAGAGCACGCTTAAGGTTAATGAGCATCTAGATAAGTTTAGAAAGAAAAAAGGTCGTTAATCAAGGTTGACTTTCAGGTTAACTTTGGTTTTCTTTGTGTAATCTTCGTAGTTCGGGTCAATCGTCTAGGCCGAGCTAAGAGGGTTACACCTAGAGTCGACAACCCCGTACTTGTTATACTTTTCTTCTCTTTAGACAAAACTTTTCCCTTCAGGGCCCACAGTGTGGGTAATTTTCTCTTCCTATTCCCTAGAAAAGTGGCCTTCGAGCTCAAATGCCAAGGCCCAACCCCATTAATAACCCAAGTTTTGGATCGTAGATAAATCCCGATCCTTTCCCTCGCGACTGAGAAATAGCCACAACGTTTTCATTTTCCTCCTATGGATAATCCCGACCTGACCTAACTAGAGACGCCACAGGCACACTCGTCGTTGCAACACTTGAGGGTAGAGCCTCATCATCTACAAGCACCAAACGAAAAGTTAACCATGTCGCAGAACAATAAACTTTAGCAAAATTTAAGCGCTCACCACTATCGGAGGAAGAGAAGAAAATACTACTATCCACCGGGAATTACCGAAAAGAACCAGTGGGCAGCGAATCTAGAAAAGCCCTCGCACGAGCAAATTCCCTCTAGCATGCCAAAATTCGCCCTAGATACGTGTTCGACTCTGTAACCCCCGTAGCCCGGTCTGGACGGTTGACCCGAACTACGAAGATTACATGGGGAAAACCAAAGTCAACCCGAAAGTCAACCTTGATTAACGGCCTTTTTTTTAATCTTGTCTAGATCCACATTAACCTTAGATGTGATCACACAAACACCATGCTCAAAGATCACAACCATCAGAGATCAAACAGGGACCCAATTGAACAAATTACAGCTTTAGGGACCAAATTGTAATTTCTGAAAACTTTAAGGACTTAGCCAGATTTTAAGTTACCAACTTAAAATTAATCAGGTTTCATGCTTCCCTGCCAAATTTCAGCTCAAACGGACATCCCGAACTCATACAATTGCACAAACAAGATTCAGGACCAAAATGCAAACATTTTGAAACATTTAACCGCCCATGTCAGCCCCCAACGGTCACCCGTTCCGAAACAGGCCAAGCCCGTTCCGAAACACGGGGCCGTTCCGCAACGCGTTCCGCAACGGGGGTCTGGCAGAATGCTTTCCGTTTCGGAACGGTGGCACCCGTTTCGGACGCCTGGGTTCATGCAGGGCACCCGTTCCGAAACGGTGTTACCTGTTCCGAAACGCCTAGCCCAGAATGTTGCATTTTGCTCACTCAAACACACAATTGATCATTCAAACATGCTCCAAAAGCCACCAAACTTTACCAACATGCAATTCAACATAAATGAGACATACTTGCATCAACAATTCAACAGAAACACAACATATAAGAAAAGCCCCAAATCTATAGGCATGCTTCCTACACAAGCAACCATTTAGGCACAAACCTTCCAAAACAATCTCATTTAAGCCAATTCATGTTCCAACAACATTAGCAACAACATTTAAACATTCTTGATCAAACATATACGATCACGTACACATAAACCCGAGAGATTCTACCCCATTGCCCTTATTAACTATAGCTATTCACCGAGACATACATCTCCATTGGAGTCCACCTTGAATCCCTTGCTCCTTGCTGTCCAAACCTCAAGAATCTGCATTGATGGACAAAAAGGAGCGTAAGCACATAATGCTTAGTGAGGAATGCTCAAAACCAAAACACCATCAATGCAGCGGGTCATTAAAACACTTTTAAAACAAACCCGATTTGATTACCAAAGCCATGTTTGAAAACCCTTTCCAACATCAAGCTCAAATCATGCATAAACACCATATGCCAAGCTTAAACAAAACCATGGAAAACACTCCCATTTCACAACATACCTTTCTTAAACTTGAAAGCCATATCAAGCAAGAAACCTTTTAAAACCATAGCTCAAATGCAATATAGATATTTCATGCTCACATGCATCATTTACCAAATGATAACCAACACTTGTTTAACTTAACAAGTAAACATGCATTCACTAGCATCATACACTATTCATGCAACAATGCATCTTTTCAAGCATCTCATGCTTCACATGCAAACATACATCATTTCAAGCATCCCATGCTTCACATGCAACCATGCATCATTTCAAGCATCCCATGCTTCACATGCAACCATGCATCATTTCAAGCATCTCATGCTTCACATGCAACCATGCATCATTTCAAGCATCTCATGCTTCTTTATGATCAAGAACATTACATTGGCTTCCAAAAGATCAACCACATTCACTTTTCAACTCAACAACCCGATCGGATACGCAGATTCCGAGCGTTGTCCCTACGCTCCCTACACCCTACCCAATCCAAGGTCCTCGAATGGGCAACAACCTCCATTATGACCTCATCATCCTAAGGTTCCCATGTATGGACTTTTAAACACCATACAACCTTAGCTTTTTCCCCAAGGTTCCCATGTATGGACTTTTAACCACCATACAACCTTGACATGCACAAGATTCTCACGTATGGACTTTTAACCACCATACAACCTTTGCATAACCGATTGGTAGTTGTAGAACATCACTAACGAGGTCCGGGACACCCTACACAAGATCCACACATGGACTTAACACTGCCATTGTGATCTCAACAAGTACAAGGTTCTCACATATGGACTTTTAACCACCATATAACCTTTACTCAACCAAGGTCCTCGAATGGGCAACAACCTCCATTATGACCTCAATAAACCAAGGTCCTCGAATGGGCAACAACCTCCATTATGACCTCATCTCGTTAGGATACTTGAAGGGAGCTTTTCCGGTCCACTCTTGACCACTCCACCTCCAAGGCGACTTAATTCACGGTGCACCCAATCCTATAGCCGGCTAACTATATCCGATCAACAAACCAAGAACCATTTACATCACTTGCCAATATAACCATCTTACCACATTAATCCAATGTTCCACATGCATAAACATAATGCAAAACCATCACAACGTTAGCCCAATGATTCACATGCATAACCAATATGCAAAACCGTTACCTCATTAATCCAATGATTCACATGCATAACCAATATGCAAAAGGTAACATTTACCATCATCAATTCACTGTTTTAAAGCATTACACAAAGCCATGAAACACCATGCAACACCATGCATCAAAACCACATTTTCAATGTATAAAAACCAAGGATCTCTTACCTTGAGCATCCTTCACATACGGCTTTCAAAACCAGCATTAAACCATGCTAAAACATGCTTACAAAACAGAATTAAACCATGCAAAACACATGCATTTCAATCATCAATCACATTTGCTTTTAAAACCAAATCACAACACAATTCAAGAGCAAAATCCATTCACTTACTCTTGAGCTTAGCAAAGTTGTTTAGACTTACACTAAGCTCCCAAAAACCTTCAAACCTCGTTTTAAAAGCTGAAATCCCAACTTCACTCACCGATAACCAAACAAGACTAGCCAACAAGCCTTCCAAGCAATCCGAAACCTTCCGCAACACCTCTAAAGCTCACGGATCAAACTCCCCTGTTTCAAGCACACAAAAACAGAACATTAATGCATCCTTATGCATTAAAACACCAGCAACAACAACACAACTCGCTGCTCATCACAAATCTAACAATTTGGCTACCAAACACAACCGAAATCACCTCCAAACACTTCCAAAACTTAACCCAGCCAAGATCCATCACTTCTAACCATTTTTATACATCAATTAACATACAAAATGATCATAACCACATCCTTATACCTCCAGGTATAACAGATCACCAAAAACACTCCAAAAACAACCAAAAACTCAAGCCAAACTTAGGAAATTCAACCTATCCGGGATTGCATTAATTAAACCTCAACTTCTAATCAATTTAGCATTCATTTAACATCATTTTGACACTCCAAAACACTGCCCAAACAGATCACACGAAAATTTCACCAAAATCACCAAATCTTGCATTTTAGCCAAAAAATCAAGATCTCAATTGAAAAGCCATTAACAAAACATAAATCAAGGATTGAGAACTTAGGAATTTCAGTAAAGAACTGATAGTTTAGAGGAGAAGGACGTTCTTACCTCCAAACTTGAATTTCTCCATTTTAGAGCCAAAAAGCTTGATGAAACAACTTGCAAATTGAGAGGTTTTGTTGATGAGATGATTAGGAATCAAATGAGAGTTGAAATGAGAGATTTAGATGTCAAAATCAGAGAAGGAAATCTGGAGAATTGTGTTTGGGTTGAGAGAAAATGAGAGAAAAGGAAAATTGAGAGAAAATAGAAAGTTAGTTAAGAAATTGGTTAAAATGATTTCCCTCCCTTTCTTAATCTTTAAAAATCAGAATAAAGCCTTAAAATATCTTAGAAAAATCTGGAGAAATCCTTTTTGGAATAATAGCTCCTTAAAGATTCAAAGTTTCAATCCTTTATAAAACTGTCCCGCAACTTTCAAAATTTACATTTTGGTCACTAGCCAAAATGTCAACCTTCCGAACCTCATTTTCCAAAATTGATTTCACATTCACTTATATATATTAAAAGATGATTTTAGAACATTTTTCCATATTTTTAATGCAACCCGAACTAGGCTTTCCTAAATTCACTCTTATATATTCGATCAGCACTTTGACCGAACCGGTCAACGCCCAAAACTTCTGAGCCCAAAACCGGGGCGTTACAACTCTCCCCCCCTTAGGAAATTTCGTCCTCGAAATTTCAACCGGCGAAAAGAGAACCACAACCTTCTCAAATCAACACACAAGGCAACACAAAAGCCTTAACCAACACTGAACACATTCCACACAAAACCTCCACCAAAACATAACACCACCACACACTGTTCACAAATCCAAACTCTCAAAGGTAACCACGACTTAACCTTCCACATAACCGGATTGTACACAATCCCAACATCAACCTGAAGAACTTCAGCTCTTACAGCAGTCAACACTGTAACACACAATTCCCAAGACTTGTCTACACAAAGACAACCACCAAACCAATTCAGCCACTAGGTAACTTCTCTGCTTCTAAAACTCTTGCGACTCCCAAACCTCTTCTATAGATTTTCCCAACAAGCAAAAATCCTTAAACACCAACTGTTCACTCAAACTCTTCAACGAAGCTGACAATCCTTCACATCCGTCACAACATTACCATAACAGCTCACCAGGACTATTCACCCAAATTCCACGAATTACAACATAACCCCAACTTGAATTCGTCAGCCTCTCCACACACCACCAACCGACTTCAAACGGAACTTTCTTAACCACAACCAGCCAACCACTTCTCACAAGAACCCAAACAACCAACGAAAACCTTCGATCTTTCACAGCCCTTTCACTACAAACTTCAACCAGAACACTTGCATTACTAGAACATTACTTAACCAAAACACACCTAACAGCTTCTGAACTCCTCAAAGGTTGCTAAGAACCAACACAACCCTTTCACAACAACTTAAAAGCTAAACTACCTCAGCACTTGGGAACTCAACCACTAAGCTGCAACATCACTTAGCACCAAGGAACTACCACTTCCTTTTAGCTAATCAAACCACTTAACCGACACTAACCTCAACCGATACCCTTCACCACCAAACCACCACACTCTCTGAGCATCAAACACTATCCTTCTACCAACAGGCTATTCCACTCTCACTATCACTAGCAACTAGTTTACCAAACTCCAACACTTCTAGCTCTCACTCAGCACCAAACAACCTCTAAAAACCCATCATCCCACCTAATCCAACCACAACACTAACAGATTCGATTAGTTATTAGCGAGCGTGAACATCGTATGCATGATCACCTACATGCCCTATCAATGCCTGATGTACATGTATGCAAAACCTCTAGTGTCATGCCACATGTATGCATGGACCAACATATATAATATAGCATACAACAATGATTTTAACTGTGCATGAATGCCAGTTCACACCCTCCAATAACATCCTCAAATCTGTCTAAGAACAACCTCCCAACTCACCTTTAACTTATCTAACTCCATCATACCAACAACCATTAACCACAAGATACTCACCCAAGCCTACTTCACACCCAAGCTGTTACCAAACCACAACTACCATTACCCCAAACATACTAGCAACAAAACTAAACTTACCACACAAGGAAAACCAACAGAAACCAAACTAAGGCAACTAAAGCAAAGATCACTTAACAAGGTTACCTGAAAACACAACACTATCCTGAAGCTTCATCAGACGAGCTCTCTTCCTTGCGAAACCATCATCCTCCTGCGGCACAACTGCAGCACCAACTAACACACCAGGGTCAACATCAACTCCTTGCGATAAGGAACCTTGGCTGTTCCGAGCCAACATCAAACAATCACGTCTCATGTGTCCAGCAGACCCACATTTCCAGCAAACTTCATTTCCCAAACTCTTCACAACCTTCTGCTTTTTCTGCCACCTCTGAACCTTGCCTCGGCCGTACCCACGACCTTTCAAAGATCCTTTGGCTAACACCAAAGCTGACTTCACTCCATGTGGACAATCACGCTTAACATGCATCTTAGAACCACAATTCCAACAAACACCTGCGCCCCAACAACTTCCAACATGTTGCCTTTCACAACGGTCACACACAGATGGCTGAGCTTCTACTCCTTGCTCAAGCAACACTTGCTCACCAACAGCACTACCTGCGCCTTGCTTAACCCCTGGAAATTCCCTTCCAAGATACCTTTCATAAAAAGCCGATACAAAGAAATCCCAATCAATATCAGGATATGTGACGCCACCGCCACAGATGTCCACCAGGCACAAGCATCCTCCAGCATCAAAGAAACAACGCTCCCCAGCTTACAGGCATAATCACAGCCTTCCCGATCCAAAATCAGAACCACATTGGCCAATCAGGCCTCAAACATCTCCGGTGTAGAACCATGATATTCCACAGCACCCAAATCAAGCAAATGCTGCTTCGGTAAACCCTCACATCCCACAGCCAGCACATCCACTGATTTTACCTCTACCACAGCTTGAGATGTTCCCAACACCTCCTGAACAACAGATAATGAACTTTTCATCACAGAACCAGCTTCTTTCCCTTGCCTTACCATCTCAACTCCAGGCACAGAAGACTGAGACAAAACACCTTTACAAAAGGGTGAATTCTTTGCCTTAACAACCTGCCCCAAGGCAGCAACCATCTCACTCAACCGCCATTCTTTCATCGACTTTGCTATACCACTAACAACAACAAACATACAATCACAACAAGCAAACAAACCAGTTAGACCAGCATTAAGCAAGGATTCAAACTCCAACTCCAAATAACACAATAGCTATATTAATAAGGCAATGGGTATCCCGAATCCTCCCCTTTACATGACATAACAGTCAACACAACATGGATATCACAACATCCATCATACCAACAACATACCTTGATCATGCTTACACCAAGCAACATCCAAATGCAACAGCATACTAGCAACATAACATGCTCAAAACACATTCACCATGCATAACATCAGCTCATAGCATCAGCACATATCCACATAAACTCAACCAAGATTCATAACCACAAAACATGCTTGCATACATCAGAAACATGCTCAGAAACATCAACAGCATACTCAGAAACACATGTTTCAACCAACTTTCAACCACACAACAAGGTAAACATCAAACACACATCACAACAACTTACCGTTTTCCCCAACCTTCGTAACTCAGCTCTGATACCACCAAATGTAACCCCCGTAGCCCGGTCTGGACGGTTGACCCGAACTACGAAGATTACACGGGGAAAACCAAAGTCAACCCGAAAGTCAACCTTGATTAACGACCCTTTTTTTTTCTATCTTGTCTAGATGCACATTAACCTTAGATGTGATCACACAAACACCATGCTCAAAGATCACAACCATCAGAGATCAAACAGGGACCCAATTGAACAAATTACAGCTTTAGGGACCAAATTGTAATTTCTGAAAACTTTAAGGACTTAGCCAGATTTTAAGTTACCAACTTAAAATTAATCAGGTTTCATGCTTCCCTGCCAAATTTCAGCTCAAACGGACATCCCGAACTCATACAATTGCACAAACAAGATTCAGGACCAAAATGCAAACATTTTGAAACATTTAACCGCCCATGTCAGCCCCCAACGGTCACCCGTTCCGAAACAGGCCAAGCCCGTTCCGAAACACGGGGCCGTTCCGCAACGCGTTCCGCAACGGGGGTCTGGCAGAATGCTTTCCGTTTCGGAACGGTGGCACCCGTTTCGGACGCCTGGGTTCATGCAGGGCACCCGTTCCGAAACGGTGTTACCTGTTCCGAAACGCCTAGCCCAGAATGCTGCATTTTGCTCACTCAAACACACAATTGATCATTCAAACATGCTCCAAAAGCCACCAAACTTTACCAACATGCAATTCAACATAAATGAGACATACTTGCATCAACAATTCAACAGAAACACAACATATAAGAAAAGCCCCAAATCTATAGGCATGCTTCCTACACAAGCAACCATTTAGGCACAAACCTTCCAAAACAATCTCATTTAAGCCAATTCATGTTCCAACAATGCATCTTTTCAAGCATCTCATGCTTCACATGCAAACATACATCATTTCAAGCATCCCATGCTTCACATGCAACCATGCATCATTTCAAGCATCCCATGCTTCACATGCAACCATGCATCATTTCAAGCATCTCATGCTTCACATGGAACCATGCATCATTTCAAGCATCTCATGCTTCTTTATGATCAAGAACATTACATTGGCTTCCAAAAGATCAACCACATTCACTTTTCAACTCAACAACCCGATCGGATACGCAGATTCCGAGCGTTGTCCCTACGCTCCCTACACCCTACCCAATCCAAGGTCCTCGAATGGGCAACAACCTCCATTATGACCTCATCATCCTAAGGTTCCCATGTATGGACTTTTAAACACCATACAACCTTAGCTTTTCCCCAAGGTTCCCATGTATGGGCTTTTAACCACCATACAACCTTGACATGCACAAGATTCTCACGTATGGACTTTTAACCACCATACAACCTTTGCATAACCGATTGGTAGTTGTAGAACATCACTAACGAGGTCCGGGACACCCTACACAAGATCCACATATGGACTTAACACTGCCATTGTGATCTCAACAAGTACAAGGTTCTCACATATGGACTTTTAACCACCATATAACCTTTACTCAACCAAGGTCCTCGAATGGGCAACAACCTCCATTATGACCTCAATCAACCAAGGTCCTCGAATGGGCAACAACCTCCATTATGACCTCATCTCGTTAGGATACTTGAAGGGAGCTTTTCCGGTCCACTCTTGACCACTCCACCTCCAAGGCGACTTAATTCACGGTGCACCCAATCCTATAGCCGGCTAATTATATCCGATCAACAAACCAAGAACCATTTACATCACTTGCCAATATAACCATCTTACCACATTAATCCAATGTTCCACATGCATAAACATAATGCAAAACCATCACAACGTTAGCCCAATGATTCACATGCATAACCAATATGCAAAACCGTTACCTCATTAATCCAATGATTCACATGCATAACCAATATGCAAAAGGTAACATTTACCATCATCAATTCACTGTTTTAAAGCATTACACAAAGCCATGAAACACCATGCAACACCATGCATCAAAACCACATTTTCAATGTATAAAAACCAAGGATCTCTTACCTTGAGCATCCTTCACATACGGCTTTCAAAACCAGCATTAAACCATGCTAAAACATGCTTACAAAACAGAATTAAACCATGCAAAACACATGCATTTCAATCATCAATCACATTTGCTTTTAAAACCAAATCACAACACAATTCAAGAGCAAAATCCATTCACTTACTCTTGAGCTTAGCAAAGTTGTTTAGACTTACACTAAGCTCCCAAAAACCTTCAAACCTCGTTTTAAAAGCTGAAATCCCAACTTCACTCACCGATAACCAAACAAGACTAGCCAACAAGCCTTCCAAGCAATCCGAAACCTTCTGCAACACCTCTAAAGCTCACGGATCAAACTCCCCTGTTTCAAGCACACAAAAACAGAACATTAATGCATCCTTATGCATTAAAACACCAGCAACAACAACACAACTCGCTGCTCATCACAAATCTAACAATTTGGCTACCAAACACAACCGAAATCACCTCCAAACACTTCCAAAACTTAACCCAGCCAAGATCCATCACTTCTAACCATTTTTATACATCAATTAACATACAAAATGATCATAACCACGTCCTTATACCTCCAGGTATAACAGATCACCAAAAACACTCCAAAAACAACCAAAAACTCAAGCCAAACTTAGGAAATTCAACCTATCCGGGATTGCATTAATTAAACCTCAACTTCTAATCAATTTAGCATTCATTTAACATCATTTTGACACTCCAAAACACTGCCCAAACAGATCACACGAAAATTTCACCAAAATCACCAAATCTTGCATTTTAGCCAAAAAATCAAGATCTCAATTGAAAAGCCATTAACAAAACATAAATCAAGGATTGAGAACTTAGGAATTTCAGTAAAGAACTGATAGTTTAGAGGAGAAGGACGTTCTTACCTCCAAACTTGAATTTCTCCATTTTAGAGCCAAAAAGCTTGATGAAACAACTTGCAAATTGAGAGGTTTTGTTGATGAGATGATTAGGAATCAAATGAGAGTTGAAATGAGAGATTTAGATGTCAAAATCAGAGAAGGAAATCTGGAGAATTGTGTTTGGGTTGAGAGAAAATGAGAGAAAAGGAAAATTGAGAGAAAATAGAAAGTTAGTTAAGAAATTGGTTAAAATGATTTCCCTCCCTTTCTTAATCTTTAAAAATCAGAATAAAGCCTTAAAATATCTTAGAAAAATCTGGAGAAATCCTTTTTGGAATAATAGCTCCTTAAAGATTCAAAGTTTCAATCATTTATAAAACTGTCCCGCAACTTTCAAAATTTACATTTTGGTCACTAGCCAAAAGTCAACCTTCCGAACCTCATTTTCCAAAATTGATTTCACAGTTCACTTATATATATTAAAAGATGATTTTAGAATATTTTTCCATATTTTTAATGCAACCCGAACTAGGCTTTCCTAAATTCACTCTTATATATTCGATCAGCACTTTGACCGAACCGGTCAACGCCCAAAACTTCTGAGCCCAAAACCGGGGCGTTACAGACTCAATATCCCATGGCAACATCACATTAAGGGGAATAACCTTTGGGATCCGCCTCCTACCACTGATAGTGTAACACCCCAGAAAACGGGCTAGAAGATTCGGGTGAATTATCATAATCAGGTTGGATTTTTGGGTTAGACTTTAGCTAATTAATTAATTCCAGAAAATAACTTGAGTTGATTAAATTGGTTTTCGATAAATTTATTGTAGCAAATATTGTTGAAAATATATTTATGAAGATTATTGAAGGATGAAATTGAGTTTTGGGTAACTATTAAGTGGTCGATTTGATATTAAATTAGATAGTGACTATTTTGCAAAAGGTTGTAAAATATTAATAATGGAAATGTTGTAAAAAGAACTAAATTGGTGGTTTTATGGGATTATTTGACCCATTTATCAAATAAAGCTTTTATCGTTTGTGAAACCAAAGAATTGATTTTGATATAACAAAGGATTTAAGGACTAAATTGAAAATAGAAAATAAATTTTTAACTCCTCAAAACTTCCCAAAACTTTAAGCAAAGTGGTCAAGTCAAAACCAAAAGGTTATACATATTTTTCTAAGTGTTTTCCAAGTCAAAGCAGTGATTTTCGAGTCATCGTTTTGAAACAGCCCTTAGGCGTTTTGGAACGTTTTGAAACTGTGTACATTTGTTTCGGTACGAGTCCTCCTGTTTCGATACAGTAGTATCGAAACAGGACCTCATGTTTCAAAACGGATGAAGAACAACAGAACGGGCAGATCCGTTTCGATACGGCAGTGTCGAAACGATCTCAAACGTTTCGAAACAAGATTTAAGCTTGGATTCAAATTTAATGATTGTTGCAATTATAACTAACTTTTACAAAACGGTTAAGACGTATCGAAACAATTTAAGCATGTTTTGATACGGGTTTTGACAGTTTCAAATAGTTTCGAAACGACATCAAGCACGTTCCAGAACGGGCTCTTAGTGTATCGAAACGATCGTATCCGTTTCGATACAGTATCTTAATTACACCCCAACGACTATTTCTATTTTGGTCTATTTCGAAATAGGTACAGGTGTTTCGAAACGGGTAGTTGTAGAAGTGCATTTATGGTGGGAAGATTGCATCCCAACGGCTATATTTATGATGGCAACAACCCTAACGACTAGAATTGAATGAGAAGGTATAAAAGGGAGTCCAAAAACAACCAACAACAACTATTGATCCTAAAAGAAACAATCCTACATCAAATCCAAGCTCAGGTGCTTAATTTCCCATATCTTTGTAAAGCCCCAATTGTCATTCTTTGTAATTCCTATTTTCAGATTTAATTGTGTTAAGTGCTTGTAATTTGGGCAACATTTGTATTGATAGATACTTTGTATTTGCCAAAATCGTCTTTGTAACCTTGTTAGAGGGTTTGTTCAATTTTGGGTAGAAAATTGACCATTTGTGTAAAGAATTCCTCCTAAGCCTAGAAAATTGGAAAGTCAACTAGTGAAGTTGTTTGGAAAATCCTTAGTGGGAGCTAAGGTAGTGGATGTAGAGTTCATTTGAAACTTGAACCACTACAAGTGCCTTGTCTTCAATTTTTATTTTACCACTTCAGTACCAAACATTTTAAAAATCCAATTCACCCCCTCTTAGCATTTATCGATTCAATGATCCACTCAACAATTGGTATCAGAGCCTACCACTTTTGAAGGATTAACAACCACAAGAGGAGATCCTAGAAGAGTGTGATCAAAGTTCAAGTCAAGCCATGACATCTACCTCAACCTCCAACCTTTACGAGTCTCAATCCACCACTAAACCACCATTCTTCAATGAGGACAACTACCCATATTGGAAGAATATGATGCGTCTCTTCACCAAATCCACTGACTACATAGTTTGGGATGTAGTGGAAGAAGGGCCTTACATTCCAATAAAAAGAAATGATGAAGGAAGACTTGTCCCGAAGGTGAAGTCGGAGATGACCGAGGATGAAAGAAGAAGGATGCAAGTCAACGACAAAGCATTGCATCTTTTGTGCACTTAGTCCGAACATCTATTCTAAGGTTTCTTCAACCGAGAGCGCAAAAGAAGTTTGGGACACTCTTAAGACAACATATGAAGGAACTAGCGACGTGAAGGAGATGAAGATCGAGCTACTAAATTTGAGTTATGAAAATTTCAAGATGGATCACGATGAAAGTGTCTCAAAGATGTTTGATCGATTTTCGATCATCGTCAATGGTCTTAAAGGATTCGGTGAAGTGATTCCATAAGATAAGCTAGTTAGGAAGCTTCTATATTCTCTCCCGGAATCTTGGGATGGTAAAAGAACGACCATCATCAAAGCTAAGAATTTGAAGACCTTAAAGCTTGATGAGCTAGTTGATTCTCTCCTTACTCATGAGATTATGAAGCAAGGAAGAGAAGAGGAAAAGAGGAAAGAAGAAAGAAGAATAGAGAAGCAAGAGGTGGACAAGAAGAAGAAGCTAGGAGTTGCTCTCAAAGCCTTTCTACAAGAGGAGAGCTCTTCTAGTGAGGAGGAAGGTTTTGAGGAGTTGGCAATGATAGTCAAACACTTCTCACGGTTGATGAAGTCTAATCGAGGGAGGAAATTTTAAAGAAAGAGAGACTTCAAGAACAAAAGCAAAGAATAAGAAAAGGATCCCATCATTTGCTTTGAGTGCAAGAAGTTGGATCATATTCGTTACGATTGCCCTCAACTCAAGAAGAAGGGCTTTGAGAAGAAAAAGAAGCTCAAAGCCAAGATTGCTACTTGGAGTGATGAGGAGTCATCCGAGGATGAGGAACACGAAGTGGCCAACCTTTGCCTCATGGCTCTTGAGGAGGATTCTATGGTAACCTCTAACTCTTCTTGCTTTGATTTTACATTTGATGAATTGCATGATGCATATGATAAGTTACAAGAGGTATATGATGAGTTAGTAGAGAAATAAAAGGATTCCATTTTGAAAAACAAAAAAGTCATTTTGGATTTGAAAGCTCAAAATGATTTACTTTCTAAATTAACTCAGATTTTGAGAAAAAAAGTTTTAAGCTTGCAAGATGATTTAAAGTTCTTTGAACAAGAAAATATTGATTTTAAGAACCTTCTTTCTCAATGTAATGATGAACACCAAAAGTTGGTGAATGAGCTCAAAAATTCTTTCAAAAATACTGGTTCTTCAAAGCTTGAAAAAGGTGAATCTTAAAAAACCAACTTTATAAAAAGAAAGAATTTGAACTACAAACAAAGTGGCTCCTATAGGCATTCTAGAACTAAAAAGATTAGAAGTGTATGTGTTCCTAAGGAACTTGTAAAATCTAATAATATTAATGCCATGTCACCTTGGATTCCCAAGGGAACCATGCTTTTGGGAGCTAACACTCATGGACCCAAAATGATTTGGGTACCAAAAATCAATGTTTAAACTCTTTGTTTGTAGGAGGGCATTGCTACAAGGCCAAAGCACAAAGTCAAAATTTATGCTAACTTGATAGTTGATGCTCGAGATACATAACTGGAGACAAGAGTCGATTCATGGAATTAAAGCAAAAAGTAGAGGAGTAGTAACCTTTGGTGACAACTCCAAAGGCCACATTGAAGGTATTGGCTCCATAGGTAATCACTCTTCCATACTTATTGAAAATGTATTGTATGTCAATGGTCTAAAACACAATTTATTGAACATTAGTCAATTATGCAATAAATGGTTTAATGTCATGTTTGATGTAAATGGGTGTAGAATAGTAGACATTAAATCTAACAAAACAATGCTCATTGGTCATCGCATAAGCAATATTTATATGGTGCATCTAGATAACATTCAAACATCCCATGCATGCTTAGTTGCACAAAATGAAAATGATGCATGGTTGTGGCATAGGAAACTAGGACATGCTAGCATTAGCGTTTTAGAAAAACTAGTTTCCCTTAATCTAGTTAGAGGCCTACCTAAGCTCAAGTTCTTATTAGATAAAATTTGTGATGCATGTGTAAAAGGTAAACAACATAGAGCCTTTTTCAAGCCCATTAATGATGTTTCTATAAGTAGATGTTTGCAATTTATCCATATGGATCTCTTTCGGCCAATAAGGACTACTAGCTTGGGTGAAAAATCATATGCATTTGTGATTGTTGATGATTACTCTAGGTATACTTGGGTTTTCTTTTTAAGCACTAACGATGATGCTTTAGAAAACTTCATCACATTATAGAAAATAACCCAAAATGATATTGAACTTAAAATTTCACATATTAGAAGTGATCATGGAACCAAATTTCAAATATGGGTTTTGATGATTTTTGTAATGAAAATGAGATTAGCCATAATTTTTTGGATCCTCGAACTCCTCAACATAACGGTGTAGTTGAGAGGAAAAATAGAACTTTAGAAGAAATGGCTAGGACTATGCTTTGTGAAAATAATTTACCTAAGTATTTTTGGGCGGAAGCCACTAACACCGCTTGCTATATTATAAACCGAGTAATGATTAGGCCTATTTTGAAGAAAAATCCTTATGAGATTTTAAAATCTAAAAAGCCTAACATTAGCTATTTTCATCCTTTTGGTTGCAAGTGTTTTGTTTTAAACAATGGAAAAAATAATTTAGGTAAATTTGATGCAAAGAGTTGGTATTAGAGCCTACCTCTTTTGAACGATTAACAACAACAAGAGGAGATCCTAGAAGAGTGTGATTAAAGTTCAAGTTAAGCCATGGTATCTACCTCAACCTCCAACCTTTACGAGTCTCAATCCACCACTAAACCACCATTCTTCAATGAGGACAACTACCCATATTGGAAGAATATGATGCGTCTCTTCATGAAATCCACTGACTACATGGTTTTGGATGTAGTGGAAGAAGGGCCTTGCATTCCAATAAAAAGAAATGATGAAGGAAGACTTGTCCTGAAGGTGAAGTCAGAGATGACCGAGGAAGAAAGACGAAGGATGCAAGTCAACGACAAAGCATTGCACATCATCTTTTGTGCACTTGGTCCGAACATCTATTCTAAGGTTTCTTCAATCGAGAGCGCAAAAGTAGTTTTGGACACTCTTGAGACAATGTATGAAGGAACTAGCAACGTGAAGCAGACAAAGATCGAGCTACTAAATTTGAGTTATGAAAATTTCAAGATGGATCACGATGAAAGTGTCTCCAAGATGTTTGATAAATTTTCGATCATCTTCAATGGTATTAAAGGATTCAGTGAAGTGATTCCATAAGATAAGTTAGTTAGGAAGCTTCTATATTCTCTTCCGGAATCTTGGGATGGTAAAAGAACGACCATCATCAAAGCTAAGAATTTGAAAACCTTAAAGCTTGATGAGCTAGTTGGTTCTCTCTTTACTCATGAGATTATGAAGCAAAAAAGAAAAGAGGAAAAGAGGAGAGAAGAAAGAAGAATAGAGAAGCAAGAGGTGGACAAGAAGAAGAAGCTAGGAGTTGCTCTCAAAGCCTCTCTACAAGAGGAGAGCTCTTCCAGTGAGGAGGAAGATTTTGAGGAGTTGGCAATGATAGCCAAACACTTCTCACGGTTCATGAAGTCTAATCGAGGGAGGAAATTTCAAAGAAAGAGAGACTTCAAGAACAAAAGCAAAGAAGAAGAAAATGATACCATCAATTTCTTTGAGTGCAAGATGCTGGGTCATATTCATTCTGATTGCCCTCAACTCAAGAAGAAGGGCTTTGAGAAGAAGAAGAAGCTCAAAGCCAAGATTGCTACTTGGAGTGATGAGGAGTCATCCTAGGATGAGGAACACGAAGTGACCAACCTTTGCCTCATTGCTCTTGAGGAGGATTCTATGGTAACCTCTAACTCTTCTTGCTTTGATTTTACATTTGATGAACTGTATGATGCATATGATGAGTTACAAGAGGTATATGATGAGTTAGTAGAGAAATACAAGGAGTCCATTTTGAAAAACAAAAAGGTCATTTAGGATTTGAAAGCTCAAAATGATTTACTTTCTAAAATTAACTCAGATTTTGAGAAAAAAAGTTTTAAGCTTGAAGATGATTTAAAGTTCTTTGAACAAGAAAATATTGATTTGAAGAACCTTCTTTCTCAATGTAATGATGAACACCAAAAGTTGGTGAATGAGCTCAAAAATTCTTTCAAAAATGTTGGTTCTTCAAAGCTTGAAAAGGGTGAATCTTCAAAAACCAACTTTATAAAAAGAATGGATTTGAACTACAAACAAAGTGGCTCCTATAGGCATTCTAGAACTAAAAAGATTAGAAGTGTATGAGTTCCTAAGGAACTTGTAAAATCTAATAATATTAATGCCATGTCACCTTGGATTCCCAAGGGAACCATGCTTTTGGGAGCTAACACTCATGGACCCAAAATGATTTGGGTACCAAAAATCAATGTTTAAACTCTTTGTTTGTAGGAGGGCATTGCTACAAGGCCAAAGCACAAAGTCAAAATTTATGGTAACTTGATAGTTGATGCTCGAGATACATAACTGGAGACAAGAGTCGATTCATGGAATTAAAGCAAAAAGTAGAGGAGTAGTAACCTTTGGTGACAACTCCAAAGGCCACATTGAAGGTATTGGCTCCATAGGTAATCACTCTTCCATACTTATTGAAAATGTATTGTATGTCAATGGTCTAAAACACAATTTATTGAACATTAGTCAATTATGCAATAAATGGTTTAATGTCATGTTTGATGTAAATGGGTGTAGAATAGTAGACATTAAATCTAACAAAACAATGCTCATTGGTCATCGCATAAGCAATATTTATATGGTGCATCTAGATAACATTCAAACATCCCATGCATGCTTAGTTGCACAAAATGAAAATGATGCATGGTTGTGGCATAGGAAACTAGGACATGCTAGCATTAGCGTTTTAGAAAAACTAGTTTCCCTTAATCTAGTTAGAGGCCTACCTAAGCTCAAGTTCTTATTAGATAAAATTTGTGATGCATGTGTAAAAGGTAAACAACATAGAGCCTTTTTCAAGCCCATTAATGATGTTTCTATAAGTAGATGTTTGCAATTTATCCACATGGATCTCTTTTGGCCAATAAGGACTACTAGCTTGGGTGAAAAATCATATGCATTTGTGATTGTTGATGATTACTCTAGGTATACTTGGGTTCTCTTTTTAAGCACTAACGATGATGCTTTAGAAAACTTCATCACATTATCAAAAATAACCCAAAATGATATTGAACTTAAAATTTCACATATTAGAAGTGATCATGGAACCAAATTTCAAAATATGGGTTTTGATGATTTTTGTAATGAAAATGAGATTAGCCATAATTTTTTGGCTCCTCGAACTCCTCAACAAAACGGGGTAGTTGAGAGGAAAAATAGAACTTTAGAAGAAATGGCTAGGACTATGCTTTGTGAAAATAATTTATCTAAGTATTTTTGGGCGGAAGCCACTAACAACGCTTGCTATATTATAAACCGAGTAATGATTAGGCCTATTTTGAAGAAAAATCCTTATGAGATTTTAAAATCTAAAAAACCTAACATTATCTATTTTCATCCTTTTGGTTGCAAGTGTTTTGTTTTAAACAATGGAAAATATAATTTAGGGAAATTTGATGCAAAGAGTTGGTATCAGAGCCTACCTCTTTTGAAGGATTAACAACCACAAGAGGAGATCTTAGAAGAGTGTGATCAAAGTTCAAGTCAAGCCATGGCATCTACCTCAACCTCCAACCTTTACGTGTCTCAATCCACCACTAAACCACCATTCTTCAATGAGGACAACTACCCATATTGGAAGAATATGATGCGTCTCTTCATCAAATCCACTGACTACAAGGTTTGGGATGTAGTGGAAGAAGGGCCTTACATTCCAATAAAAATAAATGATGAAGGAAGACTTGTCCCGAAGGTGAAGTCGAAGATGACCGAGGAAGAAAGATGAAGGATGCAAATCAACGACAAATCATTGCACATCATCTTTTGTGCACTTGGTTCGAACATCTATTCTAAGGTTTCTTCAATCGAGAGCGTAAAAGAAGTTTGAGACACTCTTAAGACAACATATGAAGGAACTAGCGACGTGAAGGAGACGAAGATCGAGCTACTAACTTTAAGTTATGAAAATTTCAAGATAGATCACGATGAAAGTGTCTCCAAGTTGTTTGATCGATTTTCGATCATCGTCAATGATCTTAAAGGATTCAGTGAAGTGATTCCATAAGATATGCTAGTTAGGAAGCTTCTATATTATCTCCCGGAATCTTGAGATGGTAAAAGAACGACCACCATCAAAGTTAAGAATTTGAAAATTTTAAAGCTTGATGAGCTAGTTGGTTCTTTCCTTACTCATGAGGTTATGAAGCAAGGAAGAGAAGAGGAAAAGAGAAAACAAGAAAGAAAAATAGAGAAGCAAGAGTTGGACAAGAAGTGTAACGCCCCGATTTTGGGCTTAGAAGTTTTGGGTTTTGACCGGTTCGAATATAAAAGGGTGAATTTAGGAAAGCCTAGTTCGGGTTGCATTAAAAATATGGAAAAATGTTCTAAAATCCTCTTTTAATATATATAAGGGTTTGGTGAAATCAATTTTACAAAATGAGGTTTGGAAGGGTGACATTTTGGCTAGTGACCAAAATGTAATTTTCGAAAACTGTGAGACTGTTTTAAAAAGGATTGAAACTTTGAATCTTTAAGGAGCTATTTACCCAATGGGAGTTTCTCCAGATTTTTCTAAGATATTATATGATTAATTAAAGGTTTTTAAAACATTTTTCCATATTTTTAATGCAACCCGAACTAGGCTTTCCTAAATTCACCCTTTTATATTCGAACCGCACTTTGACCGAACCGGTCAAAACCCAAAACTTCTAAGCCCAAAACCGGGGCGTTACAAGAAGAAGAAGCTAGGAGTTGCTCTCAAAGCCCCTCTACAAGAGGAGAGCTCTTCTAGTGAGGAGGAAGATTTTGAGAAGTTAGCAATGATAACCAAAGGCTTCTCACGGTTCATGAAGTCTAATCGAGGGAGGAAATTTTAAAGAAAGAGAGACTTCAAGAACAAAACCAAAGAAGAAGAAAAGGATCCCATCATTTGCTTTGAGTGCAAGAAGCTGGGTCATATTCGTTACGATTGCCCTCAACTCAAGAAGAAAGGCTTTGAGAAGAAGAAGAAGCTCAAAGCAAAGATTGCTACTTGGAGTGATGAGGAGTCATCCGAGGATGAGGAACACAAAGTGGCCAACCTTTGCCTCATGGCTCTTGAGGAGGATTCTATGGTAACCTCTAACTCTTCTTGCTTTTATTTTACATTTGATGAATTGCATGATGCATATGATGAGTTACAAGAGGTATATGATGAGTTAGTAGAGAAATACAAGGATTCCATTTGGAAAAACAAAAAGGTCATTTTGGATTTGAAAGCTCAAAATGATTTACTTTCTAAATTAACTCAGATTTTGAGAAACAAAATTTAAGCTTGCAAGATGATTTAAAGTTCTTTGAACAAGAAAATATTGATTTGAAGAACCTTCTTTCTCAATTTAATGATGAACACCAAAAGTTGGTGAATGAGCTCAAAAATTCTTTAAAAATGTTGGTTCTTCAAAGCTTGAAAAAGGTGAATCTTCAAAAACCAACTTTATAAAAAGAAAGAATTTGAACTACAAACAAAGTGGCCCCTATAGGCATTCTAGAACTAAAAAGATTAGAAGTGTATGGGTTCCTAAGGAACTTGTAAAATCTAATAATATTAATGCCATGTCACCTTGGATTCCTAAGGGAACCAAGCTTTTGGGAGCTAACACTCATGGACCCAAAATGATTTGGGTACCAGAAATCAAAGTTTAAACTCTTTGTTTGTAGGGGGCATTGCTACAAGGCCAAAACACAAAGTCAAAATTCGTGGTACCTTGATAGTGGATGCTCGAGACACATGACTGGAGACAATAGTCAATTTATGGAATTAAAGCCAAAAAGTAGAGGAGTAGTAACCTTTGGTGACAACTTCAAAGGCCACATTAAAGGTATTGGCTCCATAAGTAATCACTCTTCCATACTTATTGAAAATGTATTGTATGTCAATGGTCTAAAACACAATTTATTGAGCATTAGTCAATTATGCGATAAATGGTTTAATGTCATGTTTGATGTAAATGGGTGTAGAATAGTAGACATTAAATCTTACAAAACAATGCTCATTGGTCATCGCATAGGCAATATTTATATGGTGCATCTAGATAACATTCATACATCCCATGCATGCTTAGTTGCATAAAATGAAAATGATGCATGGTTGTTGCATAGGAAACTAGTTCATGCTAGCATTAGCGTTTTAGAAAAACTAGTTTCCCTTAATCTAGTTAGAGGCCTACCTAAGCTCAAGTTCTCATTAGATAAAATTTGTGATGCATGTGTTAAAGGTAAAAACCATAGAGCCTTTTTCAAGCCTATTAATGATGTTTCTACAAGTAGATGTTTGCAATTGATCCATATGGATCTCTTTGGGCCAATTAGGACTACTAGCTTGGGTGGAAAATCATATGCATTTGTGCTTGTTGTTGCGTGTAAATAGACTATCGCAATTGTAGTGCAAGTGTACACAACGCAAGTAGTAAGTGATACGAAGTATCGGATATCGTCTCCACAGGGATTGGGCTAATGACTTCACCTTAGTTCACTGCACGAAGTAAATGAAATAGTTTAGGAAGATTGTCACGAAAATAATTGAAGAAAACGTAAATAAAAGAATTGAGATATCAAGATAGAGAGAATGGGCTGGTATTGAGTTGCTCAGTAGTGCAGGTATTGCGATGCTTAAGAAATCCAGTTCTGTCGTCACGCCCGTCGCCGACATCACCTGTCGCGGCGGCTGTCCGTAAGCTGCCGCGGCAGCGAACACACCAACTCCGTACTCCAAGTTTGGTAAGAATCCCAGATCTGCCTTGGCCTATCCCTAGGTCCAAGTCTGTCGATGATCACGTATTTGACGATACCTCCCGGCGTGAATCGAAGGATGAACACCGATGTGTATGAATTCTTCCTTAGCCACTTAACCTCGCCCTATCCTTAGGCACGAGATGGTTCAACTATAAACTAGAGAACGCGCTCTTATTTTCTTCGTATACTTAACTCTCACGATGCTAAGTAAATGGATAACCTCACAATGCTCTCCCGATGCTCTTGCAAGATATTAAAACCAAAATAAGAAAACTTGAAGTTTATTTTATTGAACTTGGAAATTCCTAAAACAAAACAACCCTTGCAACTACTTTACAAAACAACCTGTGGCCCTAGGGGGTTTTTAGAACATAACGACGACGGGTAAACGACAGAGGGGGTTTAGGTTATCGGTTATGGGGTGTCTCTTTTCTAGGTTAAATCTATGCCCTTATATAAGCTTTGGGCTCAAGTATTCTAAGTTAACAAGGATTACAACTTTAATTAAAAGTAAGATTCTAATAAAGACTAAATCTCTAAGGATTCCTACTTTTAAGCCGCCTCCTTGTTTCATGGGAATTCCTCTCCTTGAGCTTTGGCTTGACATATCTTTGGATCCGGGGCTTGGAAAAATATTTGGCTTTCACACGACAGACGAGCAGATTTTTCTCTATCTATCGAGGTCCACTTCACTTTTCCTCTTCATGAGGCTGCTGTCACCTTGCTGTCACGACAGGTCCACGGCAGCTTCGTCCTCATCGTCTGCTTGTCCAGTTCAGCTCTTCTGCTTCGCTGCCCTGCGCCTGCCTTCTTTGTCAACCATAGCAGTAACCTGCAAAGTCAGTCATCTTTTAGTAGAATCCGTGCCTTTAATGTATTTGTGATGTTTTACTGAAAACTGACCTAAATGCAATGCAATGATGCTTGAATGCAGCAGAAATATGGGTTAAAAGGGTGTAAATAATAGAACTTTTACACACTCAATACACCCCCAAACTCAAGTTTTTGCTTGCCCTCAAGCAATTAAGACCTAAAAAAGATTATTTTTTTGTGTTGGCTTTCAAACAGTGAACTGTCCCTTACCCGTCGCTCATTCTCTGTGGCGGCAGCAACTTGTTGGAAAGGTTAGGATCTGTCCGGAATCTCCCTATAGCTCTCGTGCAGTGTGTGCATGCTTGTGTTCAGTTATATGCTAAGACTCTCTTAGTTTCACTAGAATTTTCAACTTTTTAACTCGAATTTTTATGCCAAAGTTATTTTTTTTGAAAGGCACATTTTCATGCTTCTTTTCTATTTTCAAGCTAAGTTTCACTAGAGCCAGTTTTTGGGCACCTCTAGTTAGCTTCCTAGAGCCAGTTTCGGGCACCTCTAGGTTTTTGATTTTCTTTTACTAACTTCTTTCCTAGAGCCAGTGTTAGGCACCTCTAGGGGCTATTCAAGTACTAAGTATCCTATTCTAGTTTGGCTAAAAGAAATCTAAGCAATATAACAGTCACAATAGAAAGGCTCTAAACTTCTCCTTAACCTGTCCTAAAGATGCTGCCACGACAGAGCTGTCATGACAGGTAAGCTAACTTCGCAGTTTTAAGCCAACAGTTTTATATTTTTTGATTTTTTTAAGAGAACTTAATTAAAAAGAAGACTCAACAATAATAAAAAGATGTACTTAGACTCCATTACTATGGAGGGTGCCACCCCCAAACTCGAGGGTTGCATTGCCCTCAATGCAAAATGACAGATAAAATAACAGCAGGTACATCACAAAACATATATAAGCAGGCAGCAGGAGAATAAAAAAAAGAAAAGACTTAAATTGAATCGCTGCCTTCGCTGCTGCTGCTGACTCGGATCTGACGGCGGCGTCTGGGCTACGGCGGAGGTTGGGTAGGTTGCTCCACGAGTTGGATGTCGGAGCTGCTGCCGCTGTCCCACGTGCTGCTGCTGGTGGTGCTGGCCTTGGGCAGTAGCTTTTTGTCTGCAATGTGTTTCAGCCTTTTGACAGGCGTGAACTCCCTCTCCAAATTTCTCCTAATTAGAGGTTCCTCCTCGCTATCGGCTGTGGCTGGCCGCTTCGTGCCACGAGCGGGGCTGCCGGCCGGAGGGCTTGCAGCTGCCGTCGGGGCAGGTGATGGGGTGGAAGCGGTGGAATGGGTATGCGGGGAGGCAGGTGGTGTAGGTGTGTGGACATGGGTGGGGATGCGGAAATAGTGGGCAGGAAAAGTAGGGAAATTAACATCGGGATAATTTAAAGTATCGGTGATGAAGTTTACCGTTGCGGTGGTGAAATCCCTGATGAAAGTCACGAGTCCCATTTGTCTCTCTTCTACCCGTTGTATCGCAGCAAGGATGTGGGCGGACTGGTCTGTCGGGGCGGTGGCGGCAGAAGGTTCAGGGGCAGGCTCCTCGGATGATTCCACTGGGGAGCCTGCTGGGTTGAAGGAAGAGATAGGTGTAGCCACTACCAGCTCCATGAGGCTGTTGATGTTGTTGTCTGTCCAGCCTCTGCCCTTGATTAGTTTGTCGGAGGGGGCCTCTGGCACGGCAGCACAGCGGCAAAGAAGAGTGATCGTGAATGGCAGGCAGAGACGGGAGTCGGAGCGGAATGTGCAGTCTAGGATGTTGTCCCTCATATAGCGGCCCACGTTGATAGGCCGGTCGTGCATGATAGAATGAATTAGGGCAAGCCGCTGCTGGTTCACCGTCGTATGATGGGAGGACGACATGATACGCTTTTTGATGAAAGCGTTCCAGAGTTTAGCTTATGGGGGTAGTTGCCCCCTGTTGACAGAGTTGGGGTTCTTTTTGCTTGTGGTCCATGTTGTTCCTTCCTCTGTCACCTCTGCCATGACAGCACCGTAGGCGGCAACATCAAGGGTCTCTAAAAATTGCTGGTGGGCGTCATCGTCGGGGCCAAAATGTAGGCCATACATGTGGTTGATGCTGTCAGTTGTAAATGGCACCTCAACCCCTCAGATGGTGACATATGTTGTCGTTTTGCTGTCAATGACAGCATAGAACTCCCGGACTAATGTATCATTCAATTCTGCCGCCTATTCAGCGAATTGCTCCCATAGTTGAGCTCTTATAACCTTCGCAATGAACGGTCGGAGCCCCATGTTCGGTGCTTGTCGGATGTAGAGGAAGCCTCTTTCCTCCCATAGTTCCTTGTTGGCAAAGGGTGTTGCTGCCGCTGAAGAAGAGGCTGAGGCAGCATTGCGACGGGTCTGTCTAGACGACATATTAGTAGCAAGGGTTGTGGAAATAAAGAAGGCAAATAAAAACGAGAGTAGAATGCAAGGAAGAATAAGCAGAAGTGAGGAAAAATGAAAGGGAAGATGGGGTTTTATAGCGGTCGAGGATCTACCCATTTAATGCCGTAACGGCAGGCGGGAATAACGGGGCGACTGTTGTGATTTAGCGTGTCTGACGTGTCTGACACGCATTTATGCGTCTGCCGCACGCTTCTGCGTCTGTTGTGATAGTCTGTTGACAGTCTGTCTTATCCGTCTGCGGCGGTAGCTGGAACGACAGGCTTCAATAAATGGGTCTTGTTGGGCTGATGGTTGGATGGTGGGCTTGGGTCACTTCTTCCTTTCTTCTTGACTCCCTTATTTCCTAAAGCCAGAAAAACAAAAACATTATTCGAATATAATAAACCTAATTTTCCTAATAAATACTAAAAATAAATAAAAATAAAAATTTAGGTTAAATTAGGGATGCCTTGTGGGACATCTCCTAAAGTAACCACTTCCTGAATTCCTGGGGTTTCAGTCCCCTGATAATGCTTGAGGCGCTGTCCGTTTACTTTGAATTGATGCCCGTCTTTTAATGATCGGATAGTGATGGCACCATGGGGGAAAACTTGTACCACTTGGAACGGGCCGGACCATCTAGATTTTAGCTTTCCTGGGAAGAGTTTCAACCTAGAATTAAACAACAACACAAGCTGTCCGGGGCAGAACTGACGTGGCAGCAATTTCCTATCGTGCCACTTCTTAGTCTTTTCCTTGTAGATTCTTGCATTGTCGTAGGCCATTGTCCTTATTTCTTCGAGCTCGTTCAGATCTAACAGCCTTTTCTGGCCTGCCTTATCCAAGTCCATATTCACTGCTTTGATTGCTCAATATGCTTTGTGCTTGATCTCGACAGGCAAGTGACAGGTTTTCCCATAAATCAAACGGTATGGAGACATTCCCAATGGAGTTTTAAAAGCTGTCCTATATGCCCGTAATGCATCATTCAGAAGTAAATACCAATCTTTCCTAGTTGGTTTAACCATTTTCTCAAGAATGTTCTTCACTTCCCTATTGGATATCTCAACCTGTCCATTGGTCTGTGGGTGGTATGCTGTCGCGATCCTGTGCTTGACACCATATTTCTTCAAGGCGGCAACAATTACTCTATTATCAAAATGTCTCCCTTCATCACCGATAATCGCCTTAGGGATGCCAAATCTAGAAAAAATATTTTTATGTAAAAACTTTTGGACCGTTTTGGCATCATTCTTTTGAGTTGCGATTGCTTCTACCCACTTGGAGACATAGTCTACTGCTAGGAGGATGTAAAGATTACCACATGAAGATGGGAAGGGTCCCATAAAATCGATCCCCTAAACGTCGAAGATCTTGACTTCTAGGATGTTTTGTAGTGGCATCTCGTTTCTCCTCGAGATGTTACCTGTCCGCTGGCACCTGTCACAGTTCTTGTAAAAGTCCTGTGCATCTTTATATAGTGTCGGCCAGTAGAACCCTGACTGCAGCACCTTGGCAGCAGTTTTATTGCCTCCTAAGTGACCTCCATATTGTGAAGCATGGCAGTGATGGAGAATATCTTCTTGCTCTTCTTGTGGTACGCATCTCCTTATAACCTGATCTGCACACATTTTGAAAAGGAGAGGTTCGTCCCAATAATAATGCTTAACATCATTTTGGAACCTCTTCCTAGCTTGATAATTAAGATCAGAAGGCAATATTCCGCTAACTATAAAATTAACGAAATCAGCATACCAAGGAAGTTCAGAAGACTTACCTGCCGCCATGGCTTTCGCGGCAGCGATTGCGGCAGCAAAGAGCTGCTCATCTGGGAAGGTCTCCAATATGTGTTTCTCATCAATGAGTAGACTCTGTCCCGTCTCCAGTCTTGACAAGTGATCTGCCACCTGATTCTCTGTCCCCTTTTTGTCCTTGATCTCAAGGTCGAATTCTTGAAGTAGCAAGATCCACCTTATCAATCTAGGTTTGGCGTCCTTCTTTGCAAATAAATACTTAAGGGCAGAATGGTCTGTGTGCACTATTACTTTCGTCCCAAGTATGTAAGAACGAAACTTGTGAATGGAGAACACCACAGCTAACAGCTCCTTTTCTGTGGTGGTGTAGTTCACTTGGGCGTCATTCAATGTTTTGCTGGCATAATATATGACATGAAACAACCTGTCTCTGCGCTGCCCAAGTGCTGCCCCGACAGCATAGTCACTCGCATCACACATAATCTCAAATGGTTGCGTCCAGTCTGGTGGCTGTACTATGGGGGCTGTTACTAACTTTTCCTTCAGAACCTTGAATGCTTCAGTACATTCTTCATTAAAGTTGAAGGGTCGGTTCTGCTCCAAAAGATGGCATAGGGGCTTCGTGATTTTTGAGAAATTAGCAATAAATCTCCGATAAAACCCAGCATGTCCTAAAAAACTTCTAATACCCTTGACTGTGGTCGGCGGCGGCAGCTTCTCTATTACTTCTATTTTGGCCCTGTCGACTTCTATCCCCCGGCAGCTAATCTTATGGCCTAGGACTATCCCCTCATCCACCATAAAGTGGCATTTTTCCCAATTCAAAACAAGATTAGCTTTTTCACATCTTTCAAGTACCTTTTGTAAATTGCCTAAACAACTTTCAAAATCGTCTCCAAAGACGGAAAAATCATCCATAAATATCTCAAGGAAGTCCTCCACCATGTCGGAGAATATGGCCATCATACACCTTTGGAAGGAGGCGGGTGCATTACATAGTCCAAATGGCATTCTACTAAATGCGTATGTACCGTAGGGGCATGTAAAAGTCGTCTTTTCTTGATCCTCCGGTGCGATAGCGATTTGATTATAACCTGAATAACCATCAAGAAAACAATAGTAAGGTTTACCCGCTAATCTATCAAGCATTTGATCAATAAAGGGTAAAGGAAAGTGGTCCTTTCGGGTAGCTTTGTTAAGCTTCTGATAGTCCATACAAACCCTCCAACCGGTCACAGTCCTGGTTGGGATTAACTCATTGTTCTCATTGGTCACCACGGTCATTCCTCCTTTCTTGGGAACGCATTGCACCGGGCTCACCCATTTGCTGTCGGAGATGGCGTAAATAATACCAGCATCTAACCATTTAATTATCTCCTTACGCACTACCTCCTTCATCGCATGGTTTAGCCGCCTTTGAGCATCTATAGTCGGCTTATGATCTTCCTCTAGAAGGATTTTGTGCATGCATAGCGCCGGACTAATGCCTTGAATGTCAGCAATCGTCCATCCAATTGCCTTTTTGTGCTGCCGTAACATGTCGATTAGCTGTCGTTCCTGTTCCTGCGGCAGATTAGAAGAGATGATTACGAGCAACGTATCGTTTGAACCAAGAAAAGCATATTTAAGCTGCCCTGGTAGGGGCTTCAGTTCTAAAGCAGGTGGTTCAACAATAGATGGCTTTTGGATTAAATGGTTATTCGAAGTATAATCCAAAGGTTCAAATAACTTACCTGGGCGATTGCCTATCCAATTTACCTCCTCCTAATCTTTAGTATCAGATGAATCGGATTCAGAGGAGTTGCTGTCGTCGGTGCTGTCGTCGTTACTGTCGTGACAGGCCTATAGGTGACTGCCGTGACAGTGACCAAATTTAATATCGTGACAGCCCGACCTGATGCAGGGTTGAGCAAGGGTAACATCAGTGATAGCCTTGCATTCCTCGTCCACATCAGCGTGTTTCATTGCTTGGAGAACATTCAACTTGATTTCTTGATCGTTCACTCGCATGGTGAGTTCTTTCTCTACATCAATCAATGATCTTCCCGTGGCTAAGAAGGGTCGCCCAAGGATGATTGGTGCGTTTTCGTCTGCTTCACAATCTAAAACGAGAAAGTCAGCAGGAAAAATAAACTTATCCACTCTTACCAAAATATCTTCAATTTTTCCCTCTGGATGAACGTAAGAGCGGTCTGCCAGCTGCAGAGTGACTGTCGTGGGCCGCGCCTTTCCGATACCTAGTTTTTGAAAAACAGATTTGGGCATTAGATTAACACTAGCACCAAGATCACAAAGTGCCTTACCCACGAATTTATTTCCGATTACGCAAGGTATGATGAAGCTCCACGGATCCTTCTTTTTCTGGGGTGGCTGCCGATGAAGAATGCTCATGCAACCTTCTGTCATCTTTACCGTTTCAAACTCCCCAAGTTTAGATTTTTTCGACATAACATCCTTGAGAAATTTAGCATAACCGGGCATCTCCCTAACGACATCTAACAATGGAATATTAATATGAACCTTCTTAAAAATATCATAAATCTTTTTAAGTTGAGATTCATGCTTAGCTTGCTGTATCCGTTGAGGGAAGGGTGGTGGGGGACGGTAATCAGCAATGCGTCCTTCCCACTGCATGCGAATTTGAGGACGATATTCATCTTTTTTCTCCTCTGTCGCTTCTGCTGTCGTGACAAGCTCATCGACAGCAGTCTGTTTATCACCTGTCGGGGCAGCTTCCTCGGCAGGTTTGTCTATAGCTGGATCCTTTATTGTTTCAGCTTTTTCTGGCCCTGGTAGCTTCTTCCCACTCCTAGTAGTAATTGCCTTACATTGCTCATGTGTGGGTGGTCTATCATTTTTAGTATTGCTAGGGAATCTGTAACCCCCTTAACCCGGCCCAGACGGTTGAACCGAATTAAGAAGTTTACACGGGGAAAACCAAAGTCAACCCGAAAGTCAACCTTGATTAACGACCCTTTTTTTTCTTTTTAATCTTATCTAGATGCACATTAACCCTAGGCATGTTCACAAGAACAACATACTCAAAGATCATAACAATCGCAGATGATTCAGGGACTCAATTGCACAAATTACAACTTTAGGGACCAAAATTATAAGGACTTAGCCCAAATTAAAGTTACCAATATGAAATTATTCATCTTTCATGCTTCTCTACCAAATTTCAGCTCAAACGGACATCTCAAACTCATTCAATTACATATACAAAGTTTAGGACCAAAACGCAAGGTTTTCAAAACATTTAACCAACAATTTCAGTGCCCAACGGTCGGGTGTTTCGGAACAGGGAGGACCGGTTCCGAAATGCGGGACCGTTCCGAAACCAGTACCGAAACAAGGTCTGGCAGTGGCAAAACCGTTCCGGACCGATTCTACCCGTTTCGGAACGCCTAGGCCATTTCAGGCCCCCTGTTCCGATACGGTAGCAACTGTTCCGAAACAGGCTGCCCAGATTGCAGAAATTTTGCTGATTTAACACATATTTGACCCATCAAACATGCCCCAAAGGCAACCAAATCACACCAGCAAGTCACTCAACAATCAAGGAACATAATTGCATCAAAGTCTAGATACAAAACCACCCCTAGGTGCACCATCTCATTCAACACATTCAACAATCATTCATGCTTTTAAAACAAGAAGCATAGCATACCAATTTATGAATAAGAAGATCCAAAGGTTGCAAGCATTAAACCACATAGTTCTAAAACATAAACCAATCTTGTTCAACATACACAATCTTATTAAACATCAACATAAGAGATTCTCCCCCCATTGCCTTTATTATCTATAGCTATTAACCGAGACATACATCTCAAGTGGAGCTCTTCTTGAATCCCTTGCTTCTCGCTGTCCCAACTTCAAATATCTGCATTGATGGACAAAAAGGAGCGTAAGCACATAATGCTTAGTGAGGAATGCTCAAAACCAAAACACCATCAATGCAGCGAGTCATAAAACCTCTTTTAAAAGCAACACAATTCGATAAACCAAGACAATGTTTGAAAACCCTTTTCAACAACAAGCTTTAAATCATGCATTACTCAAACATGAAAACCAACCCTTAGCTTGATAAGCTAAGTAATCCTTTTCAAAGCACAAACTTGCAAAACCATCAATTTAACCATTCCATGCATGAACATCATATGGAAGGTTAAATTCAAGATCCTTGGAAAACACTTCCACTTCACATCATACTTTTCTCATACATTGAAAACCATTTCAAAATAAGAACCTTTAAAAACCACCTACTCATTCAATTAATCACATGCACTAAACCAATGCAACACGTGAACCACAAACTCAACATTTGCATTACATGCCTTTTAAACAAGCATTCACAAGACTTCAATGCACTAAAGAGATTTCAAGCACAGATGCACCATTCTCAATAGATAATAAACACTTGTACAAGCTAACAAGTAATACATGCATTCATTAAGCATTATTCACTTCTCATGCAACTATGCATCATTTCAAGCATCTCATGCTTCATTATATTCAAGAACTTTATATTGGCTTCCAAGTGATAAACCAAATCCACTTTTCAACTCAACAACCAATCGGATACGCGGATCACAAGCGTTGTCCCCACGCTTCATACACACTACCAATCTTAAGGTCTCCCAAATGGAATTTTAACCACCATTTGACCTTACCATACACAAGGTCCCCATATGGAATTTTAACCACCATATGACCTTAACATTCACAAGATCCTCATATGGAATTTTAACCACCATATGACATTAACATCACCCATTGGTAGCTGTATAACACCACTAACGAGATCCGGAACATACACCACAAGATCCACACATGGACTTTCCACCACCATTGTGATCTTAACAAGCACAAGGTCCTCAAATGGAATTTTAACCACCATTATAACCTTCGCTTACCCAAGGTCCTCAAATGGAATTTTAACCACCATTATGACCTTAACACAAGAACCACCCATGGAATTTTAACCACCATGGTGTTCTTAACCATCTCGTTAGTGTACTTGGATGGAGTTACCGGTTCACTCACAACCACTCCACATCCAAGGCGACTTTATTCACGGTGCACCCAATCCTATAGCCGGCTAACTATATCCGAAAAAGTAACCAAGAACCACTTACATCACTTGCCAATATAACCTTCTTACCACATTAGTCCAATGTTTTACAAGCATAACCAAAATGCCAAAACTACCAATTACCATCATCAATTCACTGTTTTGAAGCATTAAACAAAGCCATTTAACAACATGCAACACTATGCATAAATTCCACAATTCCAATGTACAAAACCAAGGATCTCTTACCTTGAGCATCCTTCATACATGACTTTCAAAACCAGCATTAAACCATGCTATAATATGCTTTCAAAAACAGAATTTATGTAACGCCCCGGTTTTGGGCTTGGAAGTCTTGGGCGTTGACCGGTTGGTCAAAGTGCTGTTCGAATCGTAAGAGGTTAAATTAGGAAAGCCTAGTTCGGGTTGCATAAAAATTATGGAAAAATGTTCTAAAATCATCTTTTATTATAATTAAGTGAACTGTGAAATCAATTTTGGAAAATGAGTTTCGGAAGTGTGACATTTTGACTAGTGACCAAAATGTAATTTTTGAAAGTTTGGTGGCTATTTTATAAAGGGTTGAAACTTTGAATCTTTAAGGAGCTATTTACCCAAAGGGAGTTTCTCCAGATTTTTCTAAGATATTTTAATCCATAATTCTGATTTTAAAAGAATCAAAAGGAGGGAAAAATCTATTTTGGCCATTTTCTCTTTTAACTACCTATTTTCTCTCTATCTTTTCTCTCAACCCAAACACTCAATTCCAGAGATATAAGTCTGATTTTCATCACCTAAAAACCTTCTTTTAACTCTCATTTGATTGCAAATCATTGTGTCTTCAAACCTCATCAATTGCTTCAAGTTTCATCAAGCTTTTCTATTCCAAAAAGAGGAGAAACTCAAGTTTGGAGGTAAGAACGTCCTTCTCCTCTGAACTTCAAGTTCTTTAATGAAATTCCTAAAGTTTTCAATCCTAAATTGATGTTTGATTAAAAGTTTTAAGGTTGATTTATGGATCTTGGCTAATTATGCAAGATTTTGATGATTTCACTTGATTTTCGTTTGATCTGTTAAATCTGTGTTTTGAGGAGTGATTTTGATGTTAAATGATCATTAAATTGATGTGGAAATGAGTTTTGATTGATGCAATCCCGGATAGGTTGGATTTCCTAAGTTTAGCTTGTGTTTTAAGGTAGCTTTTGTGGTGATCTTGTGGATCTGGTGTTGCTGGTGGTATAAGGATGCTTATAGGTTGTTTTTAGATGTGTTTTGATGTTGATGGAAGTGAGGTTTTGCTGGTTTGTGGCTGGGCTTTGTTTAGGAGTGTTTCGGATGCATTTTCGGTTGTGTTTGGTGGCCGAAAATGGAGGTTTTGTGAGAGCAGCGAGTTTAGATGCTTTCATTGAAGCAATTAATGCATGATGATGCATTAATCCTCTGCTTTAATGTGTTGAAACAGGGGAGGCATCCTTGGATCCAAGAGTTGTTGATCCGGAGGCTTGTTTTGGTGCTTTGGCTTGAAGCGAAGTGGTAATCGGTGAGTGAAAAATGGATTTTCAGCTTTTAAACCAAGGGTTGAAGGTTTTGGGAGCTTAGTTTAAGTCTAAACAACTTTGCTAAGCTCAAGTGTAAGTTTTCGGATTACTCTCTTTAAGTGGTGGCCATGTTTTGATGTAATGTAAAATGATGATTTTGCATGATTTGGTTACTGTTTTGAAAGCATGATTAAGCATGTTAATTGCTGATGTTTTAGCATGATTTATGCTGATGTTTTAAGCCATGTGTTGAAGGTGACTCTAGGTAGGAGTACCTTGTTTTTATGCATTGTTAAATGATGATTTAATGCTTTGAAATGCATGATGAAATGGCTTGGTTTAAATGCTTTAAAACAGTGGAATACATGATGTATAAAGTGTGTATTGGCAAGTGATGGTTTGTAAAAGTGAAGGTCACTAAGGTGGTTAAAAGTCCTTGAGTGAGCCTTGTTATCTAAGATCATCAAGGTGGTTAAAAGTCCTTGGATGAATCTTGTTGCGGACTCTAAGGTGGTTAAAAGTCCTTAGGTGCTCCTTTCCATGGTGGTTAAAAGTCCATGGGGCCAAGGTGTTTAAAAGTCCTTGGGGCCAAGGTGTTTAAAAGTCCTTGGGGGTAATTCAAGCTACGGACACAAAGGTGGTTAAAAGTCCTTGTGTGGTCCATTCATGGTGTTTAAAAGTCCATGGCCAAGGTGTTTAAAAGTCCTTGGGGTCCAAGGTGTTTAAAAGTCCTTGGGGAAAGTTGTTGAACTTGATTTCATAAATGAAATGTATCACTTGAGCCAATATGACATGTATAGTACATGAGATGCATGAGATGCATGATTTAATGTTTATGTTGAAGCATGAGATGCTTGTTTAAATGAAATGTGGAAGCATGTTATTGCTTGGTTTTAAGTATGCTTTGAGTATGTGTAAGGTTGTTTACAAGTATGATTTACAAATGGTTTTAATTGCATTATTGAATGGTTTTTAAAGAGCACTCCTCACTAAGCTTTGGCTTACGCTCTCTCGTTTTCTTGATTCATTAATGCAGAGCATTAGAGTGCATTGAGGGCAGCAAGAGGAGGCAAGCAAACAAGTACAAGTAAAGCTCAATGTATGAAGGTTTTATAAGTGTTTTAGCTTTTGTATGTTTTGGCAATGGGGGACCAATATGTATATGTGTTTTGGGAGGTGTTTAAGACTCCCTAAGTATGTTGAATGTTAATGTTGTTGCTGGTTTTTGGATTGAACCATATATGCTTGTTTTGCAAGTTGATGCTTGAGTAGATAGCTTGTGTTGGAAGCATGACCATTGGTTTGGGGCTTTTTGCATGTGACGTTTATTTGTTGAATTGATGATGCTCTTATGTCTTAAATATGTTTAATTGCATGCTGGTAAAGTTTGGTGATGTTTGGAGCATGTTTGAGTGGTCAATTGCATGATCTAGTATGCTTGTTTGCTGATTTTCGTGCAGGCGTTTCGGAACAGGGGTGTACCGTTTCGGAACGGGTACCTTGCATGAACCCAGGCGTCCGAAACGGTATGCACCATTTCGAAACGGTTTAGCCTCTGCCGAGGCCATGTTCCGAAACCCGTTTCGGAACGGCCCATGTTTCGGAACAGGGCTAGCCTGTTTCGGAACGGTCGACCGTTAGGGGGCTGACATGGTAGTTATATGTTTTGAATTGTTTACGTTTTGGTCCTGAATCTTGTATGATCAATTGCATGAGCTGTGGATGTCCTTTTGAGCTGAAATTTCACAGAGAAGCATGAAACCTGACTAATTTCAAGATGGTAAGTTTAATTTGGAATAAGTCCCTTAATTTATCAGAATTTACAATTTGGTCCCTAAGTTGCAATTTGTTCAATTGGGTCCCTGTTTGATCTCTGATGTTTGTGATCTTTTGATATGCTGTTTGTATGATCACAATTAAGGTTAATGAGCATCTAGACAAGATTAAAAAGAAAAAAAAAGGGTCGTTAATCAAGGTTGACTTTCGAGTTGACTTTGGTTTTCCCCGTGTAATCTTCGTAGTTCGGGTCAACCGTCTAGACCGGGCTACGGGGGTTACATTTGGTGGTATCAGAGCCGAGTTCTCGAGTAATTGGGAATGTGTGTATGCATGATTGAAGCATGGTTTGATTTGTATGCTTGTGGTGTGAAAGCATGTTCAGTGAAATGATATGATGATGTGTATGTGATGCATGTTGTGATGATGCATGATGAGGGTACCCATTGCCAAACAAAAGCTAAAGAGATGATGTTGTTTTTGAAAGAAATTGAGCTTGAATACTTGGAATTTGCTTACCTTGCTGGTCCTGACTTGTTTTATTTTGTATTGTTATGCATGGTAATAGTATGGCACCACGTAGAGAGTTACGGAGTAGCGCGAGAGCTACGACCCCGGAGGGGAATGTGAATGATGAGCACACTGGTAGTGCTGTGTTACCTCCTCCTCCACCTGGTGGTGGTGGTGCGGAGAGGGAAAGAGCTGGAGCTGAGGCAGCTGGTGCTGGAGCTGCAGGACCTGAGGTTGGTCAGGGGCAAGCGATGCCTGACATGTCTGTGCTGGTACAAGCTATTGCGGGTGCGTTTCGAGCAGCAGTAGCTGGAGCTCAAGGAGCTGGGCATCAGGGAGATGCTGGTGCTAGACTACCCTTGGAACGTTTGCGCAGTCTTGGTGGGACTGAGTTTAGGGGTATGTCGGCTGAGAGGTCTGAAGCATGGTTGGAAAGTACCAAGCGTGTCTTGGGGCAGATGAGTTGCACTGATGTGCAGAAGCTGGGATGTGTGGTGTCACTGCTGCAAGGTGATGCTTATACGTGGTGGACGACCACAATCTCTGGGATGGCTGATGCTGATGTTACCTGGACGTTCTTTCAGCATGCGTTTAAGAGGAGATATCTGGGAGTTAGATATCTAGATGTGAAGAAGCGTGAATTCATGTCTCTGACCCAAGGGAGCATGAGTGTGGCTGAGTATGAGGTGCAGTTTGTACGTCTTAGCCAGTATGCACCGGAGTTGGTACCTGATGAGCGCGAGAGGTGCGAAAGGTTCCGTTATGGTTTGGTGACGGAGGTTAAGACCTATATGTTGGCAGCTGAGTACAATGATTTCGATGTGTTGGTTAGTCGGTCCAAAGACATTGAGATGAACCTGAGTTTGTCTGCTAAGGGTGCTGGAGCTAGTTCTGGGAAGAGAACTGCAGAGTATAGTTCCGGTGGACGGAACAAGAGAGGGCGTGATCAGAGGTTTCAGTCCTCGTCTAAGAGAGGTGGAGGTGCATCTGCTAGGGGTGGCAATGCTAGAGCTGACCCTAGTGCTTGTTGGATCTGCGGTTCGCGTGGTCACTTGAGACGTGACTGTCCTCGTGCTGGGAGGGAGGTGCAAGCTCCTGTGGTGGCAGCTGGTTATGAGTGCTGGAACTGTGGTTCTGCTGACCATTTGAGACGTGATTGTCCGAGGATGGCTGGTGGTCAAGAGCGTGCTCCTGTTGTTGCGGCACCGCAGAGAGGTCGTGGGCGCGGCCGTGGTAATTTTCAGAGGCGAGAGGAAGGTGGTCGCGGTGTAGCTCATGTTGTGGCTATTCAACCTGAAGGTGGAGGCCAAGCGAGGGTGTATGCTCAGCGCGAGGGAAGGAATGATGCTGATGTGATTGCAGGTACCTTTACTTTGCAATCCTTGTCATTGCTTTCTTTGATTGATTCTGGATCTACGCATTCATACATTCTTCGTGAGCATGCTGAGTTGCTTGGTTTGCCTGTTGAGTCTTTGGATGTTGGTGTTAGAGTCACTAGTTCTTTTGGTGAAACTGTTGTGACTCGTAAGCTTTATAGAAGGTGTCCTTTGGTTGTTCAAGAGCATGTCTTTCATGTTGATCTTATGGAGTTGCCCTTTTATGGTTTTGATGTGATCCTTGGTATGGATTGGCTTGCTGAGCATCGTGCTGTTGTGGACTGTGAGAATAAGCGGGTTTCGCTTAGGCTTGCGGATGATTATGAAGTGGTGGTGGTTGGTGAAAATGTGAAGTTTCTTGCCAATGTTGTTTCTACCTTGGAGGCGAGCAGGATGCTGAGGCAAGGTTGTGAAGCTTTTCTAGCTTTTGTGATGAATCCTAGTTCGAAGGAGTTGAGGGTGCAGGATATCAGGGTTGTGAAGGAGTTTCCTGATGTTTTTCCTGAGGAGTTGCCTGGTTTACCTCCTAATCGCGAGGTGGAGTTTGGTATTGAGCTGTATGAGAATACCACTCCTGTGTCCATTACTCCCTATAGAATGGCACCTAAGGAGCTGAAGGAGCTGAAGACGCAGTTGCAAGAGTTGTTTGATCGTGGTTTCATCCGGCCGAGTGTTTCGCCTTGGGGTGCTCCTGTTTTGTTTGTGAAGAAGAAAGATGGCACGATGAGGATGTGCATTGATTACCGTCAGCTGAACAAGTTGACTATCAAGAATCGGTATCCTTTGCCGAGGATTGATGATCTCTTTGATCAATTTCGGGGAGCTGCTGTGTTCTCTAAGATTGACTTGAGGTCAGGGTATTATCAGTTGAAGGTGAAGGATGTGGATGTGCCTAAGACAGCTTTCAGGACAAGGTATGGGCATTATGAGTTCCTTGTGATGCCGTTTGGTTTGACAAATGCTCCTGCTGCTTTCATGGACATGATGAATCGTGTTTTTCATGAATACCTGGACAAGTTCGTTGTGGTGTTCATTGATGATATCCTTGTGTACTCGCATACCGAGGAAGAGCACGAAGAGCATTTGAGGATTGTGTTGCAAGCTTTGTTGGAGAATCAGCTTTATGCTAAGTTGAGCAAGTGTGAGTTCTGGCTTAGAGAGGTGGTTTTTCTTGGGCATGTGGTCTCAGCTGAGGGGATTCGTGTTGATCCTCAGAAGATTGAAGCAATGATGAATTGGAAAGTTCCTAAGTCTGTTCAGGAGGTTCGTAGTTTCCTTGGTTTGGCAGGATACTACCGGAGGTTTGTAGATGGTTTTTCCAAGATTGCTGATCCTTTGACGAAGTTGCTGCAGAAAGATGTTAAGTATGAGTGGACAGAAGCGAGGCAGCAAGCTTTTGAGAAGCTGAAGATGGCTTTGACTCAAGCTCCTATCTTGATTCAGCCTGAATCAGGGAAAGAGTTTGTAGTCTACAGTGATGCATCCTATGTTGGTTTGGGGTGTGTGCTGATGCAAGAGGGTAAGGTTGTGGCTTATGCGTCGCGGCAGTTGAAGGTGCATGAGCGCAATTATCCTACGCATGATATTGAGTTGGCTGCAGTGGTTTTTGCTCTGAAGATCTGGAGGCATTATCTGTATGGTGAGAAGTGTATTGTGTACACGGATCACAAGAGTTTGAGGTATCTGATGTCTCAGAAGGAGTTGAATCTTAGGCAGCGACGTTGGTTGGAGTTGCTCAAAGATTATGATCTGACGATAGAGTATCATTCGGGGAAGGCCAATGTTGTTGCGGATGCCTTGAGTAGAAAGGTAGCTGTTGAGCTGAGAGCTATGTTTGCTAGCTTGAGCATATCGCAGGATGGTGGTCTTGTTGCTGAGTTGCAAGTGAAACCTTCGTTGGTTCAGTTGATCAAGGATAAGCAGTTGTTGGATGATTCCTTGGTGTCTCATGTTCAGGATATCGCGGAGGGTAGGCCTTCGGATTTCTGTTTTAATGAGGATGGAGTGTTGTGTTTTGGTAGTCGGATAGTAGTGCCTGCTGATGCTGAGTTGAGACGTGCTATTCTAGCAGAAGGTCATAGTAGTCCTTTTGCTATGCATCCTGGTAGTACAAAGATGTATCGCGATCTTCGTGATGAGTACTATTGGGTAGGTCTGAAGAAGGATGTGGCTGAGTTCGTGAGCAAGTGTTTGGTGTGTCAGCGCGTTAAGGCTGAACATCAGGTTCCTTCGGGTTTGTTGCAACCGTTGAAAATCCCTGAATGGAAGTGGGAGAGGGTTACCATGGATTTTGTATCTGGTTTGCCTTTGTCTCCGTCGAAGAAGAATTCGGTTTGGGTGATTGTGGATCGCCTGACGAAGTGTGCGCATTTCTTGCCTGTGCATACTACGTTCTCTTTGGATAAGCTGGCAGAGCTGTACATTGCTGAGGTTGTGAGGTTGCATGGTGTGCCTAAGTCGATCGTGTCGGATAGGGATCCGAGGTTCACATCGCGTTTTTGGCAGTGTTTGCATCAAGCTCTGGGTACAAGGTTGCATTTCAGTACATCCTATCATCCTCAGTCGGATGGCCAGTCTGAGCGAGTTATTCAGATTTTGGAGGATATGTTGAGATGCTGCGTGATAGAGTTTCAAGGTTCTTGGGAGAAGCATCTGCCTTTGGTTGAGTTCGCTTATAACAACAGTTATCAGGCAAGTATACAGATGGCACCTTATGAGGCTCTGTATGGGAGGAAGTGTAGGACTCCTCTGTGTTGGGCTGAAACTGGTCAAAAGTTGGTTTCGATGCCTGCTTTGTTGAAAGGTACCACCGAGAAGGTGAAGCTCATTTGTGAGCGGTTGAAGGCTGCTTCTGATCGGCAGAAATCTTACGCAGATTTGAAGCGTAAGGAGATAGAGTTTGCGGTGGGTGATCGCGTGTTCTTGAAGGTTTCGCCTTGGAAGAAGGTGATGAGGTTTGGGCGGAAGGGTAAGCTGAGCCCTAGATACATTGGACCATATGAGGTTGTTGAGCGTGTGGGTCCTGTTGCGTATCGGTTGAGGTTACCTCAGGAGCTGGAAAAGATTCATGATGTGTTCCATGTTTCTATGCTCCGGAGGTATAGATCTGATCCTTCGCATGTGTTGCCTGTGGAGGAAGTGGAATTGAATCCGGATTTGACCTATGATGAGGAACCGGTGAAGGTTCTGGATTCGGATAGCAAGGTTCTTCGTGGCAAAACCATTGAGTTGGTGAAGGTGCTGTGGAAGCATCGCGGTGTTGAGGAAGCCACGTGGGAGCGGAAGGATGATATGCTGAAGCAGTTTCCTTATCTCTTTCCTTCAGGTAAATTTCGAGGACGAAATTTCTTAAGGGGGGGAGAGTTGTAACGCCCCGGTTTTGGGCTTGGAAGTCTTGGGCGTTGACCGGTTGGTCAAAGTGCTGTTCGAATCGTAAGAGGTTAAATTAGGAAAGCCTAGTTCGGGTTGCATAAAAATTATGGAAAAATGTTCTAAAATCATCTTTTATTATAATTAAGTGAACTGTGAAATCAATTTTGGAAAATGAGTTTCGGAAGTGTGACATTTTGACTAGTGACCAAAATGTAATTTTTGAAAGTTTGGTGGCTATTTTATAAAGGGTTGAAACTTTGAATCTTTAAGGAGCTATTTACCCAAAGGGAGTTTCTCCAGATTTTTCTAAGATATTTTAATCCATAATTCTGATTTTAAAAGAATCAAAAGGAGGGAAAAATCTATTTTGGCCATTTTCTCTTTTAACTACCTATTTTCTCTCTATCTTTTCTCTCAACCCAAACACTCAATTCCAGAGATATAAGTCTGATTTTCATCACCTAAAAACCTTCTTTTAACTCTCATTTGATTGCAAATCATTGTGTCTTCAAACCTCATCAATTGCTTCAAGTTTCATCAAGCTTTTCTATTCCAAAAAGAGGAGAAACTCAAGTTTGGAGGTAAGAACGTCCTTCTCCTCTGAACTTCAAGTTCTTTAATGAAATTCCTAAAGTTTTCAATCCTAAATTGATGTTTGATTAAAAGTTTTAAGGTTGATTTATGGATCTTGGCTAATTATGCAAGATTTTGATGATTTCACTTGATTTTCGTTTGATCTGTTAAATCTGTGTTTTGAGGAGTGATTTTGATGTTAAATGATCATTAAATTGATGTGGAAATGAGTTTTGATTGATGCAATCCCGGATAGGTTGGATTTCCTAAGTTTAGCTTGTGTTTTAAGGTAGCTTTTGTGGTGATCTTGTGGATCTGGTGTTGCTGGTGGTATAAGGATGCTTATAGGTTGTTTTTAGATGTGTTTTGATGTTGATGGAAGTGAGGTTTTGCTGGTTTGTGGCTGGGCTTTGTTTAGGAGTGTTTCGGATGCATTTTCGGTTGTGTTTGGTGGCCGAAAATGGAGGTTTTGTGAGAGCAGCGAGTTTAGATGCTTTCATTGAAGCAATTAATGCATGATGATGCATTAATCCTCTGCTTTAATGTGTTGAAACAGGGGAGGCATCCTTGGATCCAAGAGTTGTTGATCCGGAGGCTTGTTTTGGTGCTTTGGCTTGAAGCGAAGTGGTAATCGGTGAGTGAAAAATGGATTTTCAGCTTTTAAACCAAGGGTTGAAGGTTTTGGGAGCTTAGTTTAAGTCTAAACAACTTTGCTAAGCTCAAGTGTAAGTTTTCGGATTACTCTCTTTAAGTGGTGGCCATGTTTTGATGTAATGTAAAATGATGATTTTGCATGATTTGGTTACTGTTTTGAAAGCATGATTAAGCATGTTAATTGCTGATGTTTTAGCATGATTTATGCTGATGTTTTAAGCCATGTGTTGAAGGTGACTCTAGGTAGGAGTACCTTGTTTTTATGCATTGTTAAATGATGATTTAATGCTTTGAAATGCATGATGAAATGGCTTGGTTTAAATGCTTTAAAACAGTGGAATACATGATGTATAAAGTGTGTATTGGCAAGTGATGGTTTGTAAAAGTGAAGGTCACTAAGGTGGTTAAAAGTCCTTGAGTGAGCCTTGTTATCTAAGATCATCAAGGTGGTTAAAAGTCCTTGGATGAATCTTGTTGCGGACTCTAAGGTGGTTAAAAGTCCTTAGGTGCTCCTTTCCATGGTGGTTAAAAGTCCATGGGGCCAAGGTGTTTAAAAGTCCTTGGGGCCAAGGTGTTTAAAAGTCCTTGGGGTAATTCAAGCTACGAACACAAAGGTGGTTAAAAGTCCTTGTGTGGTCCATTCATGGTGTTTAAAAGTCCATGGCCAAGGTGTTTAAAAGTCCTTGGGGTCCAAGGTGTTTAAAAGTCCTTGGGGAAAGTTGTTGAACTTGATTTCATAAATGAAATGTATCACTTGAGCCAATATGACATGTATAGTACATGAGATGCATGAGATGCATGATTTAATGTTTATGTTGAAGCATGAGATGCTTGTTTAAATGAAATGTGGAAGCATGTTATTGCTTGGTTTTAAGTATGCTTTGAGTATGTGTAAGGTTGTTTACAAGTATGATTTACAAATGGTTTTAATTGCATTATTGAATGGTTTTTAAAGAGCACTCCTCACTAAGCTTTGGCTTACGCTCTCTCGTTTTCTTGATTCATTAATGCAGAGCATTAGAGTGCATTGAGGGCAGCAAGAGGAGGTAAGCAAACAAGTACAAGTAAAGCTCAATGTATGAAGGTTTTATAAGTGTTTTAGCTTTTGTATGTTTTGGCAATGGGGGACCAATATGTATATGTGTTTTGGGAGGTGTTTAAGACTCCCTAAGTATGTTGAATGTTAATGTTGTTGCTGGTTTTTGGATTGAACCATATATGCTTGTTTTGCAAGTTGATGCTTGAGTAGATAGCTTGTGTTGGAAGCATGACCATTGGTTTGGGGCTTTTTGCATGTGACGTTTATTTGTTGAATTGATGATGCTCTTATGTCTTAAATATGTTTAATTGCATGCTGGTAAAGTTTGGTGATGTTTGGAGCATGTTTGAGTGGTCAATTGCATGATCTAGTATGCTTGTTTGCTGATTTTCGTGCAGGCGTTTCGGAACAGGGGTGTACCGTTTCGGAACGGGTACCTTGCATGAACCCAGGCGTCCGAAACGGTATGCACCGTTTCGAAACGGTTTAGCCTCTGCCGAGGCCATGTTCCGAAACCCGTTTCGGAACGGCCCGTGTTTCGGAACAGGGCTAGCCTGTTTCGGAACGGTCGACCGTTAGGGGGCTGACATGGTAGTTATATGTTTTGAATTGTTTACGTTTTGGTCCTGAATCTTGTATGATCAATTGCATGAGCTGTGGATGTCCTTTTGAGCTGAAATTTCACAGAGAAGCATGAAACCTGACTAATTTCAAGATGGTAAGTTTAATTTGGAATAAGTCCCTTAATTTATCAGAATTTACAATTTGGTCCCTAAGTTGCAATTTGTTCAATTGGGTCCCTGTTTGATCTCTGATGTTTGTGATCTTTTGATATGCTGTTTGTATGATCACAATTAAGGTTAATGAGCATGTAGACAAGATTAAAAAGAAAAAAAAGGGTCGTTAATCAAGGTTGACTTTCGAGTTGACTTTGGTTTTCCCCGTGTAATCTTCGTAGTTCGGGTCAACCGTCTAGACCGGGCTACGGGGGTTACAATTTAAAACATGCAAATCACATGCATTGCATCCAACAAACTCAAGTGCTTTTAAAAAAAACCATTTCATAACACAACCAAGAGAGAAATTCCATTTACTTACTCTTGAGCTTAGCTAAGTTGTTTAGACTTAAACTAAGCTCCCAAAACCTTCAAACCTTGGTTTTAAAGCCGAAAACCCAACTTCACTCACCGATACACAAAACAAGGCTAGCCAACAAGCCTTCCAAGCATCCGAAACCTTCAACGCCTCCTCTATCGCTCACGGATAAATCTCCCCTGTTTCAAGCACATAACAACAGAGGATTAATGCATCATCATGCATTAAAAACACCAGCAACACAACTAAACTCGCTGCTCTTAGCAAAACCAACATTTCGGCTACCAAACACAACCGAAATCACCTCCAAACACTTCCAAAACTTAACCCAGCCAAGATCCATCACTTCTAACCATTTATAAACATCAATTAACATCCAAAATGATCCCAACCACGTCCTTATACCTCCAGCAACAACAGATCATCAAGATCACTCCAAAAACAACCAAAAACTCAAGCAAAACTTAGGAAAATCAACCTATCCGGGATTGCATTGATTAAACCTCAACTTCTCATCAATTTTACATTCATTTAACATCAAAAAGACATCTCAAAACAATGCCCAATTAGATCATATGAAAATTCATCAAAATTAACCAAATCTTGCATTTTAAAGCCAAGATCAAGAATACCTTTGCAAAACCTTTAACAAAACACAATTCAAGGATTGAGAACTTGGGAATTTCAGTAAAGAACTGAGAATTTAGAGGAGAAGGACGTTCATACCTCTAAACTTGAGTTTCCCCCTTTTTGGAACCAAGATTCTTGAAAATCCAAATAGCAAATGCAAAGGTTTTGTTGAAGAGATGATTAGAGATCAAAAGAGGATTGAAATGTGTTATTTAGATGACAAAATCAGAGGAAAATGCTCTGGAGAAATGTGTTTGGTTTGAGAGAAAAGATGAGAGAAAATGAAAATGGAAAATTAAGAAAAGTTAGTTAAAAGGCTAAAATATCTTTCCCTCCTTTTTACCTTTATTTTAAACCATTAATAAATCATTTAATATTTAAGAAAAATCTGGAGAAACTCCTATTGGGTAAATAGCTCCTTAAAGATTCAAAGTTTCAATCCTTTTTAAAACAGTCACCCAGTTTTCAAAAATTACATTTTGGTCACTAACCCAAAATGTCACTCTTCCAAACCTCATTTTGTAAAATTGATTTCACCTTTCTCTTATATATAATAAAAGAGGATTTTAAGACATTTTCCATATTTTTAATGCAACCCGAACTAGGCTTTCCTAAAAATCACCTTTCATATTCGAACCGCACTTTGACCGGCCCGGTCCAAACCCAAAACTTCTAAGCCCAAAATTGGGGCGTTATAACTCTCCCCCCTTAAGAAATTTCGTCCTCGAAATTCCAACCGGCGAAAAGAGCACAACCAAACTTCTCAAAACAACCCACAAGGCAACACAGAAGACTTAACCACCACTGAACACTCTCCAGACAAAACTCCACCAAACCCAACACCACCACATACTGATCACGAATTCCAGAACACTCAAATGTTAACCACATCTTAACCTTTCACACTTCCGGACTGCACATAGCCCCCAACAACAACCTGAAGAACCTCCACACTTTTACAGCATACACCACCTCAACTCATAACTTCCAAAACATGTTCACACAGTGACACCAACCAAACCAAATCAACCACCATGTAACCCACAACCTTCACTGCTTCTAAAACTCCTTGCAAACTACTCAACCTCTTTCAAAATTTCCACAACAAGCAAAAATTCCTAAGCATCAACTGCTTACCCAAACCTCTCAACGCATTGCTGACATTACATCACATCCATCGCTATTATCACCACAACAACTCTCCAGGATTACTCACCCATCACCCGATAATCACGTCACAAAACCCCAACCTTGACTCCGCCAGCCGTTCCACACACCACCAGCTGACCTCAAAAGGAATTTACTTAATCACAACCAACCAACCACTTCTCACAAGAACTCGTCCAACCAACAATGGCCTTTGATCTTACTTTGCCTTTCCACTTCAAGTTGACTACAGTACTTGCCTTACTAGAACATTGCCCAATCTATACACACATATCTAGGTTACGAGACTTCTATTCTCCCGGGCTAACCCTTTTTTACAACCCACAACAAAACCTCTTCTCAACTCTTCGAAGGTTGCTACGAACCCTCACCTACAAAAACAACCCTTCTACTACAACACCAATGCCAAGTTACCTCAGCACTTTGGAAACACATCCACAACTTATTACATCACTTAACACCAAGGAACTACCACTTCCACTAGCTATTCAAAACCACTTGACTAATTCTAACTCAAATGGTAATCCTCTTACCACCACACCGCTAAACCCACTAAGCAACAAACACCTTCCTTCTACCAACATGCTATACCGCAATCATTATTACAAACAACTCGCTTAATACCCTCCATTACTTCTAACATTCACCCACCACCAACACAACTTTTAAAACCCTTCACCCAACCTAACACTATTACAACACTAACGGACCCGACTAGCTATTAGCGAGTGTGAACGTTCGTATACATGATCACCAATATGCCCTACCAATGCCTGATGTACATGTATGCAAAACCTCTAATGTCATGTCACATGTATGCATGGACCAGTACGTATGTAATATAGCATATAACAAATGATTTTAACTGTGCATGTATGTCGGTTCACACCCACCAATAACATCCTCAGAGTCCGCCCAAAAACAACCCCCCTATCTCACTTCTAACTTGACCAACCCGATCAACCTAATCACCCATTAACCACAAAATACCCACTAATGCCCTCTTCACACTAAAGTTTTTTCCAAAACAACAACAACTACTACCCCAAACATGCTATCAACAAGACCATACCCACTACGCAAGGAAAACCAACTGAAACCAAACTTAGGATACTAGAGCAAAGGTTACTTAACAAGGTTACTTGAAAACACATCACCACCCCGGAGCCTCAACAGACGAGTTCTCTTCCTCGCAGAACCATCATTCTCCAGCCGCACCGCTGCAGTATCAGCTAACACCCTAAGGTCATCACCCTCTCCCTGCGGTAAAGAACCCTGGCTACCCCGAGCCAATTTCAAACAATTACGCCTCATATGCCCAACAGACCCACAATTCCAGCAGATTTCATTTCCCAGGCTCCTCACAACTTTCTGCTCTTTCTGCCACCTTCGAACTTTGTCTCGGCCGTGCCCACGACCCTTCAGAGACCCTTCTGCTACCACTGAAACTGATCTCACCACCTGGGGACAATCTCGCTTCACATGCTCCTTAGAACCACAGTTCCAACAAGCACCTGCGCCCCAACAACCTCCAACATGGCGCCTTTCACAACGGTCACACACCGGTAACTGAGCTTCCACTCCTTGATCAAGCAGCACTTGCCCCAGATCTGCACTAACATCCAAGCTTCGATTCAAGCCAAACCTTCCATCACATAGCCTCTTACGCTGACCGCTCCCGAGGTCAGTACCCACAACTCCCTCGCTTAAACTTTTCCCACCTTCATAAACAGAAACCACACCCTCACATTGCTTAACCCTTGGGAATTTCCCTCCAAGATACCTTTCATAAAAGGCAGACACAAAGAAGTCCCAATCAATATCTTGGATGTGCGATGCCACCGCCACAGATGTCCACCAGGCACAAGCGTCTTCCAACATCAACGAGACAACACTTCCCAGCTTACAGGTATAATCACAACCTTCCTGATCCAAAATCAGAACTACACTGGCTAACCAAGCCTCGAACGTCTCAGGTGTCGAACCATGATACTCCACAGCTCCCAAATCATATAACCGATGTTTCGACAAACCCGTGCATCCCACAGTCAGCACATCTATAGGCCTCACTTTCGCCACAGCCTGAGATGTTCCCAACACCTCTTGAACAATTGGTGATGAACTCTCCATCACAGAACCAACTTCATCCTCTTGCCTCACTACCTTAACACCAGGCATAGAAGACTGAGACGAAATACCTCCATTAAAAGGTGAATTCCACGCCTTAACAACCTACTCTAAGGCAGCAACCATCTCACCTAACTGCCATTCTTTCATCGATTTCACCATGCTATTAACAACAAACAATCATAACAAAACAAACAAACCGATCAGACCAGCTTTAAGCAAGGATTCAAACTCCAACTCCAAAATAACACAATAGCTATAATAATAAGGCAATGGGTATCCCGAATCCTCCCCTTTCACATGACATAACAGTCAATAAAACATGTATATCACAACATCAAGCATATCAATCAACATATTCGATCATGCTTTCATCAAACAACATCCACTCGCAACAGCATAACATCATCAATATCATACCCATTACACTTTCATCATTCATAAAATCAGCCTTCAACACTAACACAACATCAGCACAAATCCACATTAGCTCAATGAAGATTCATAACCAAAGAGCATGCTTGAAAATATCAACAATTCACTTAAAAACACGCATTCCAACCAACTTTCAACCACACATCAGAATAAACATCAAACACTTATCATAACAACTTACCATTTCCCCAAGCATTCGCAACTCAGCTCTGATACCACCAAATGTAACCCCCTTAACCCGGCCCAGACGGTTGAACCGAATTAAGAAGTTTACACGGGGAAAACCAAAGTCAACCCGAAAGTCAACCTTGATTAACGACCCTTTTTTTTCTTTTTAATCTTATCTAGATGCACATTAACCCTAGGCATGTTCACAAGAACAGCATACTCAAAGATCATAACAATCGCAGATGATTCAGGGACTCAATTGCACAAATTACAACTTTAGGGACCAAAATGTAAATTCTGAAAATTATAAGGACTTAGCCCAAATTAAAGTTACCAATATGAAATTATTCATCTTTCATGCTTCTCTGCCAAATTTCAGCTCAAACGGACATCTCAAACTCATTCAATTACATATACAAAGTTTAGGACCAAAACGCAAGGTTTTCAAAACATTTAACCAACAATTTCAGTGCCCAACGGTCGGGTGTTTCGGAACAGGGAGGACCCGTTCCGAAACGCGGGACCGTTCCGAAACCAGTACCGAAACAAGGCCTGGCAGTGGCAAAACCGTTCCGGACCGGTTATACCCGTTTCGGAACGCCTAGGCCATTTCAGGCCCCCTGTTCCGATACGATAACAACTGTTCCGAAACAGGCTGCCCAGATTGCAGAAATTTTGCTGGTTTAACACACATTTGACCCATCAAACATGCCCCAAAGGCAACCAAATCACACCAGCAAGTCACTCAATAATCAAGGAACATAATTGCATCAAAGTCTAGATACAAAACCACCCCTAGGTGCACCATCTCATTCAACACATTCAACAATCATTCATGCTTTTAAAACAAGAAGCATAGCATACCAATTTATGAATAAGAAGATCCAAAGGTTGCAAGCATTAAACCACATAGTTCTAAAAACACAATCTTATTAAACATCAACATAAGAGATTCTCCCCCCATTGCCTTTATTATCTATAGCTATTAACCGAGACATACATCTCAAGTGGAGCTCTTATTGAATCCCTTGCTTCCCGCTGTTCCAACTTCAAATATCTGCATTGATGGACAAAAAGGAGCGTAAGCACATAATGGTTAGTGAGGAATGCTCAAAACCAAAACACCATCAATGCAGCGAGTCATAAAACCTCTTTTAAAAGCAACACAATTCGATAAACCAAGACAATGTTTGAAAACCCTTTTCAACAACAAGCTTTAAATCATGCATTACTCAAACGTGAAAACCAACCCTTAGCTTGATAAGCTAAGTAATCCTTTTCAAAGCACAAACTTGCAAAACCATCAATTTAACCATTCCATGCATGAACATCATATGCAAGGTTAAATTCAAGATCCTTGGAAAACACTTCCACTTCACATCATACATTTCTCATACATTGAAAACCATTTCAAAATAAGAACCTTTAAAATACACCTACTCATTCAATTAATCACATGCACTAAACCAATGCAACACGTGAACCACAAACTCAACATTTGCATTACATTCCTTTTAAACAAGCCTTCACAAGACTTCAATGCACTAAAGAGATTTCAAGCACACATGCACCATTCTCAATAGATAATAAACACTTGTACAAGCTAACAAGTAATACATGCATTCATTAAGCATTATTCACTTCTCATGCAACTATGCATCATTTCAAGCATCTCATGCTTCATTATATTCAAGAACTTTATATTGGCTTCCAAGTGATAAACCAAATCCACTTTTCAACTCAACAACCAATCGGATATGCGGATCACAAGCGTTGTCCCCACGCTTCATACACACTACCAATCTCAAGGTCTCCTAAATGGAATTTTAACCACCATTTGACCATACCATACACAAGGTCCCCATATGGAATTTTAACCACCATATGACCTTTGTAACCCCCTTAACCTGGCCTAGACGGTTGACCCGAATTAAGAAGATTACACGGGGAAAACCAAAGTCAACCCGAAAGTCAACCTTGATTAACGACCCTTTTTTTTTGTTTTTAATCTTGTCTAGATGCACATTATCCCTAGATATAATCACAAGATCATCATATTCAAAGATCATAACCATCAGAGAACATTCAGGGACTCAATTGAACAATTTATAACTTTAGGGACCAATTTGTAAATTCTGACAATTATAATGACTTAGCCCAAAATTAAGTTACCAACTTGAAATTAATCAACTTTCATGCTTCACTGCCAAAATTCAGCTCAAACGGACATTCCTAACACATTCAATTGCATAAACAAGTTTCGGGACTAAAACGCGAACATTACAAAACATTCAACCAACAATTTCAGTGCCCAACGGTCGAGTGTTTCGGAACAGGGAGGACCCGTTCCGAAACGCGGGACCGTTCCGCAACTGGTTCCGAAACAGTGCCTGGCAGTGGCATATCCGTTCCGGAACAGCTCCTTCCGTTTCAGAACGCCCAGGCCATTTCAGGCCCCCGTTCCGATACGGTAGCACCTGTTCCGAAACAGGCTGCCCAGATTGCAGAAAAATTGTTGGTTTATCATGCAATTGACCAACCGAACATGCTCCAAAAGCCACCAAATTATACCAGCAAGTCATACAACATACAAGGAACATAATTGCATCAACCAAACATCGACATGGCATCAATTAGGAAAATCCCCAATTCTATAGGCATGCATCCTACTTAGCAAACCATTCAAGCATCAATATTCCAAAACCACAACACAAAGGCCAATTACATGTTCCAACATTATTAACAACATAAATCCAACTTAGGGAGTCCAAAACATCTCCCAAAACAACTACATAGGTCCCCCATTGCCAAATTACCAAAAGCTAATAGTGTTTAAGAAACCTTCACCATACATGAGCTTTGTTCACCACTTGGATACTTGTCCCCCTTGCTGCCCTCAATGCACCTTAATGCTCTGCATTATTGGTTTAAGAAAAGAGAGAGCGTAAGCAAAAGCTTAGTGAGGAATGCTCAATTAAAACCACACAATAATGCATTTACAAAACACGTTTATAAACCTTAATTCAAATCATCATTTGCACATGCTCATAAGCATTTAAAACAAGCAATTCATGCTTCAAGTTCATATCATGTCATATTGGCAACAAGTGATACATTCAATACAAGATTCACACATGGACTTTTAAACACCATTGTGATCTTATACCTTCCAAGGACCACACATGGACTTTTAAACACCATTGTGTCCTTAACCCATGGACTTTTAAACACCATGACAAGGACCACACAAGGACTTTTAAACACCTTTGTGTCCTTAACAAGAATCTCCCAAGGACTTTTAAACACCTTGGAGTTCTTAAGTAACAAGGCTTACACAAGGAATTTTAACCACCTTTGTAACCTTAACCAAGAGCCAACCATGGACTTTTAAACACCATGTTGCTCTTAAAATACACAAGACTCACCCAAGGAATTTTAACCACCTTGGTGATCTTAACCAAGAACCAACCATGTACTTTTAACCACCATGTTGTTCTTAAATAAACAAGGCTCACACAAGGACTTTTAAACACCTTTGTGACCTTAAACATCACTTGCCAAATATGCATCATTTACAACAATATTCCACTGTTTTAAAGCATTTAACGAAGCCATAAACATCATGCATCTTTAAGCATCAAACCACATTTAAACAATGTTCAAAACAAGGATCTCTTACCTTGAGCATCCTTCAACACATGGCTTATAATCTCAGCAAATAAGCATGCTAAATATGCTTTCAAAACAGGATTTAAAACATGCAAACAAACCACATTGCATACAACCAATCCATGGCTCATCACCAAGAGAGTTTTCCGAAAACTTACTCTTGAGCTTAGCTAAGTTGCTTAGACTTAAACTAAGCTCCCAAACCTTCAGACCACTGGTTTCAAAGCTGAAAACCAAAATCCACTCACCGATTCCGTTTCGCCACTTGCCGAAACACCAATCAAGCTTCCGGATCACCACCACTTGGATCCAAAGATGACTCCCCTGTTTTAAACACATCAAAGCAGAGGATTAATGCATCATCATGCATTAATAGCTTCAATGAAAGCACCTAAACTCGCTGCTCTCATCCACACTCCATTTTCGGCTACCAAACACAACCGAAAATGCATCCAAACAACTCCACAACACTACCCAGCCATGATCCATCAAATCTAATAATTCATAAACCTCAATTAACATCCAAAAAGGATCTAACCACGTCCTTATACCTCCAGCTATAACAGATCAACAAGATCACTCCAAAAACCATCAAAAACTCAAGTAAAACTTAGGAAATTCAACCTATCCGGGATTGCATTAATTAAACCTCAATTCCTTATCAAATTAACATTCTTTTAACATCAAAAAGACACCTCAAATCACTGCCCAAACAGATCATACGAATTTTAACCAAAATCAACCAAATCTTGCATTTAAAAGCCAAGATCAAGAACACAACCTTAAAACCTTTTATAAAAAACAAATTAAGGATTGAGAACTTAGGAATTTCAGTAAAGAACTGAGAGTTTAGAGGAGAAGGACGTTCTTACTCCAAACTTGAGTTTCTCCCTTTTAGAACCAAGATTTCTTGAAAATCCACTTAGCCAATGGTAAGGTTTTGATGAGAAGATGATTAGCAATCAAAAGAGAATTGAAAAGAGATATTTAGGTGACAAAATCAGAGGGAAAAGCTCTGGAGAAAGATGTTTGGCTTGAGAGAAAAGATGAGAGAAAATGAAAATGGAAAATGGAAAAGTTAGTTGGAAATTAGGAAAATATCTTCCCTCCTTTTTAGCTTTATTTAAAAACCACTAATAAATCATTTAATATTTCAGAAAAATCTGGAGAAACTCCCTTTTGGGTAAATAGCTCCTTAAAGATTCAAAGTTTCAATCCTTTTTAAAACAGTCTCACAGTTTTCAAAAATTACATTTTGGTCACTAGCCAAAATGTCACCCTTCGAAACCTCATTTTGTAAAATTGATTTCACCAAACTCTTATATATAATAAAAGAGGATTTTAGAACATTTTTCCATATTTTTAATGCAACCCGAACTAGGCTTTCCTAATTCCACTCTTTTATATTCGAACCGCACTTTGACCGAACAGGTCCAAACCCAAAACTTCTAAGCCCAAAACCGGGGCGTTACAACTCTCCCCCCCTTAAGAAATTTCGTCCTCGAAATTTACCTGAAGGAAAGAGATACGGAAACTGCTTCAGCATGTCATCCTTTCGCTCCCACGTGGCTTCTTTAACACCACGGTGCTTCCACAACACCTTTACCAATTCAATGGTCTTGCCTCGAAGAACCTTGCTATCCGAATCCAGAATCTTCACCGGTTCTTCATCATAGGTCAAATCCGGATTCAATTCCACTTCTTCCACATGCATCACATGCGAAGGATCAGATTTATACTTCCGGAGCATAGAAACATGAAACACATCATGAATCTTCTCCAACTCTTGAGGTAACCTCAACTTGTACGCAACAGGACCCACATGCTCAATCACCTCGTATGGTCCAATGTACCTAGGGCTCAACTTACCCTTCCGGCCAAACCTCATCACCTTTTTCCAAGGCGAAACCTTCAAAAACACACGGTCACCCACCGTATACTCAATCTCCTTACGCTTCAAATCCGCGTAAGACTTTTGCCGATCAGAAGCTGCCTTCAAACGCTCACAGATGAGCTTCACCTTCTCGGTGGTTCCTTTCAACAAAGCCGGCATCGAAACCAACTTCTGACCCGTTTCAGCCCAACAAAGAGGAGTCCTACACTTCCTCCCGTACAAAGCCTCATAAGGTGCCATTTGAATACTTGCTTGATAACTATTGTTATAAGCAAACTCCACCAAAGGCAAATGTTTCTCCTAAGAGCCTTGAAACTCAATTACGCAGCACCTCAACATATCCTCCAAAATCTGGATAACTCGCTCGGACTGACCATCCGACTGAGGATGATAAGATGTACTGAAATTCAACCGCGTACCCAAAGCTTGATGCAAACACTGCCAGAAACGCGATGTAAACCTCGGATCCCTATCCGACACAATCGACTTAGGCACACCATGCAGCCGCACAATCTCAGCAATGTACAGCTCCGCAAGCTTATCCAAAGAAAACGTAGTATGCACAGGCAAGAAATGCGCACACTTCGTCAGGCGATCCACAATCACCCACACTGAATTCTTCTTCGATGGCGACAACGGCAAACCAGAGACAAAATCCATGGTAATCCTTTCCCACTTCCACTCAGGGATTCTCAACGGTTGCAACAACCCTGAAGGAACCTGATGCTCAGCCTTAACTCGCTGACACACCAAACACTTGCTCACAAACTCTGCAACGTCTTTCTTCAAACCCACCCAATAGTACTCATCACGAAGATCTCGATACATCTTAGTACTACCAGGGTGCATTGCAAAAGGACTACTATGACCTTCAGTCAGAATAGCACGCCTCAACTCGGCATCATTGGGCACTACTATTCGACTCCCAAAACACAACACTCCATCATCATTAAAAAAAAATCCGAAGGCCTACCCTCCGCAATATCCTGAACATGAGGTACCAAGGAATCATCCAGCAACTGCTTTTCCTTGATCAACTGAACAAAAGATGGTTTCACCTGCAACTCGGCCACAAGACCACCATCACGCGAAATACTCAAACTGGCAAATATAGCCCTCAGCTCAACAACTACCTTCCTACTCAAGGCATCCGCTACCACATTAGCTTTTCCAGGGTGATACTCAATCGTCAAATCATAATCCTTGAGCAACTCCACCCAACGTCGCTGCCTAAGATTCAACTCCTTCTGAGACATCAGATACTTCAAACTCTTGTGATCAGTGTACACAGTACACTTCTCACCATACAGATAATGCCTCTAGATTTTCAAAGCAAAAACCACCGCAACCAACTCAATGTCATGCGTAGGATAATTGCGCTCATGCACCTTCAACTGCCGCGATGCATAAGCCACCACCTTACCCTCTTGCATCAACACACATCCCAAACCAACATAGGACGCATCACTATAGACCACAAACTCTTTCCCTGATTCAGGTTGAACCAAGATAGGAGCTTGCGTCAAAGCTACCTTATGCTTCTCAAAAACCTGCTGTCTCGCCTCCGTCCACTCATACTTAACATCTTTCTGCAACAGCTTCGTCAAAGGTGCAGCAAACTTAGAAAACCCATCCACAAACCTACGGTAGTATCCCGCCAAACCAAGTAAACTACGAACCTCATGAACAGACTTAGGAACCTTCCAATTCATCACTGCCTCAATCTTCTGAGGATCAACACGAATCCCCTCAGCAGAATCCACATGCCCAAGAAACACCACTTCACTTAACCAGAACTCACACTTGCTTAGCTTGGCATAAAGCTGATTCTCCAGCAAAGCTTGCAACACAATCCTCAAATGCTCTTCATGCTCCTCCTCAGTACGCGAGTACACGAGGATATCATCAATGAACACCACAACAAACTTATCCAGGTATTCATGAAACACACGATTCATCATGTCCATGAAAGCTGCAGGAGCATTTGTCAACCCAAACGGCATCACAAGGAACTCATAATGCCCATACCTCGTCCTGAAAGCTGTCTTAGGCACATCCACATCCTTCACCTTCAACTGGTAATACCCTGACCTCAAGTCAATCTTAGAGAACACAGCTGCTCCCCGAAATTGATCAAAGAGATCATCAATTCTCGGCAAAGGATACCGATTCTTGATAGTCAACTTGTTCAGCTGACGGTAATCAATGCACATTCTCATAGTGCCATCCTTCTTCTTCACAAACAAGACCGGTGCACCCCAAGGTGACACACTTGGCCGAATGAACCCACGATCAAGCAACTCTTGCAACTGCGTCTTCAGCTCCTTCAACTCTTTAGGTGCCATTCTATAAGGGGTAATGGACACAGGAGTTGTATTCTCATACAGCTCAATCCCAAACTCCACTTCGCGATTAGGAGGTAATCCAGGCAACTCCTCAGGAAACACACCAGGAAACTCTTTCACAATCCTGATATCTTGCACACGCAACTCCTTAGAGCTAGGATTCATCACAAAAGCTAGGTAAGCCTCACAACCTTGCCTCAGCATCCGGCCCGCCTCCAATGTAGACACCACATTGGCAAGAAACTTCACATTCTCACCAACCACAACCACCTCATAATCATCCGCAAGCTTCAACAAAACTTGCTTATTTTCACAATCCACAACAGCACGATGCTCAACAAGCCAATCCTTACCAAGGATTACATCAAAACCATAGAAAGGCAACTCCATAAGGTCAACATGAAAAACATGATCTTGTACAACCAAAGGACATCTTCTATACAGCTTTCGAGTCACAACAGTCTCACCAAAAGAACTAGTGACATGCACACCAACATCCCAAAACTCAACAGGCAAACCAAGCAATTCAGCATGCTCACGCAATATGTATGAGTGCGTAGATCCATAATCAATCAAGGAAAGTAATGACAAGGATTGCAAAGTAAAAGTACCTGCGATCACATCCGCGTCATTCCTTCCCTCCCGCTGAGCATACACCCTGGCTTGGCCGCCACCCTCAGGCTGAATAGCCACAACATGAGCCACACCCCGACCACCTTCCTCTCTCCACTGGAAATTACCACGGCCGCGCCCACGACCTCTCTGTGGTGCAGCAACAACAGGAGCACGCACTTGGCCACCAGCCAACAAAGGACACTCTCTCCTCGTGTGATCCGTAGATCCACAGTTCCATCATGCATTACCAGCTGCCACAACAGGAGCTTGCACCTCCCTCACAGCTCGAGGACAATCACGTTTCATATGGCCACGCGAACCACATGTCCAACATGCACTCGGATCAACTCTAGCATTGCCTCCCCGAGCAGGCGCATCACCACCTCGCTTAGCTGAGGACTGATACTTCTGGTCACGTCCCCTCTTGTTCCGTCCACCACCGGAACTATATTCGGCTGCTCGCTTACCAGCACTTGACCCAGCACTTCTAGCAGATAAACCCAAGTTCATCTCAATGTCCTTTGCTTGACCCACCAGCACATCAAAATCACTATACTCGGTAGCCAGCACATACATCTTACATCCGTCACTAAACCATAACGGAACCTTTCACACCTTTCCCGCTCATCCGGAACGAGCTCAGGTGCGTATTGACTGAGTCGAACAAACTGTACTTCATACTCAGCCACAGACATGCTCCCTTGGGTAAGAGACATGAACTCCCTCTTCTTTTCATCTAGGTACCTCACACCTAGATACCTCCTCTTGAACGCGTTCTGAAAGAACGTCCAAGTTACGTCAGCTTCCACCATTCCAGCGATAGTGGTTGTCCACCACGTATATGCATCACCCTGTAGCAAGGATACTACACAGCCCAGCTTCTGCACATCAGTGCAACTCATCTGCCCCAAGATTCTCTTGGTACTCTCTAACCAAGACTCTGAACCTTCAGCTGACAAACCCCTGAACTCAGTCCCTCCCAGACTGCGCAGACGTTCCAAGGGTAGTCTAACTCCAGCATCTCCCTGATGCCCAGCTCCTTGAGCTCCAGCTACTGCCGCTCGAAAAGCACCAGCAATAGCTTGCACCAACATCGTCATGTCAGGAATAGCTTGCCCCTGACCAGCTTCAGGTCCAGCGACCCCAGCATCAGCTGCAGCTCCAGCTCCTTCACCCCCAGCACCACCACCACCAGGTGGAGGAGGTAAAACCGCACTTTCAACATTCTCTTCATTTTCATTCTCATTTTGAGCCGCAGCTTGCACATTACTCCTTAACTCTCTACGAGGTGCCATACTCTAACAATGCAATCACAATGGAAATAAACAAAGTCAGGCCCAGCAAGGTAAGCAATCCAAGTACTCAAGATCATTTTCACTTAAAAACAACATCATCTCATTAGCTTTGATTTGGCAATGGGTACCCACAACATGCTTCATCACAACATACAACTCAATTACAACATAATCACAATTCACTCAACATGCTTTCACTCAACAAGCATACATACTTAAATCATTCACATAAACATTCCCAATTACTCGAGAACCTGGCTCTGATACCACCAAATGTAACCCCCTTAACCTGGCCTAGACGGTTGACCCGAATTAAGAAGATTACACGGGGAAAACCAAAGTCAACCCGAAAGTCAACCTTGATTAACGACCCTTCTTTTTTTCTTTTTAATCTTGTCTAGATGCACATTATCCCTAGATATAATCACAAGATCATCATATTCAAATATCATAACCATCAGAGAACCTTCAGGGACTCAATTGAACAATTTACAACTTTAGGGACCAATTTGTAAATTCTGACAATTATAAGGACTTAGCCCAAAATTAAGTTACCAACTTGAAATTAATCAACTTTCATGCTTCACTGCCAAAATTCAGCTCAAACGGACATTCCTAACACATTCAATTGCATAAACAAGTTTCGGGACTAAAACGCGAACATTACAAAACATTCAACCAACAATTTCAGTGCCCAACGGTCAAGTGTTTCGGAACAGGGAGGACCCGTTCCGAAACGCGGGACCGTTCTGCAACTGGTTCCGAAACAGTGCCTGGCAGTGGCATATCCGTTCTGGAACAGCTCCTTCCGTATCGGAACGCCCAGGCCATTTCAGGCCCCCGTTCCGATACGGTAGCACCTGTTCCGAAACAGGCTGCCCAGATTGCAGAAAAATTGCTGGTTTATCATGCAATTGACCAACCGAACATGCTCCAAAAGCCACCAAATTATACCAGCAAGTCATACAACATACAAGGAACATAATTGCATCAACCAAACATCGACATGGCATCAATTAGGAAAATCCCCAATTCTATAGGCATGCATCCTACTTAGCAAACCAATCAAGCATCAATATTCCAAAACCACAACACAAAGGCCAATTACATGTTCCAACATTATTAACAACATAAATCCAACTTAGGGAGTCCAAAACATCTCCCAAAACAACTACATAGGTCCACCATTGCCAAATTACCAAAAGCTAATAGTGTTTAAGAAACCTTCACCATACATGAGCTTTGTTCACCACTTGGATACTTGCCCCCCTTGCTGCCCTCAATGCACCTTAATGCTCTGCATTATTGGTTTAAGAAAAGAGAGAGCGTAAGGAAAAGCTTAGTGAGGAATGCTCAATTAAAACCACACAATAATGCATTTACAAAACACGTTTATAAACCTTAATTCAAATCATCATTTGCACATGCTCATAAGCATTTAAAACAAGCAATTCATGCTTCAAGTTCATATCATGTCATATTGGCAACAAGTGATACATTCAACACAAGATCCACACATGGACTTTTAAACACCATTGTGATCTTATACCTTCCAAGGACCACACATGGACTTTTAAACACCATTGTGTCCTTAACCCATAGACTTTTAAACACCATGACAAGGACCACACAAGGACTTTTAAACACCTTTGTGTCCTTAACAAGAATCTCCCAAGGACTTTTTAACACCTTGGAGTTCTTAAGTAACAAGGCTTACACAAGGAATTTTAACCACCTTTGTAACCTTAACCAAGAGCCAACCATGGACTTTTAAACACCATGTTGCTCTTAAAATACACAAGACTCACCCAAGGAATTTTAACCACCTTGGTGATCTTAACCAAGAACCAACCATGGACTTTTAACCACCATGTTGTTCTTAAATAAACAAGGCTCACACAAGGACTTTTAAACACCTTTGTGACCTTAAACATCACTTGCCAAATATGCATCATTTACAACAATATTCCACTGTTTTAAAGCATTTAACGAAGCCATAAACATCATGCATCTTTAAGCATCAAACCACATTTAAACAATGTTCAAAAACAAGGATCTCTTACCTTGAGCATCCTTCAACACATGGCTTATAATCTCAGCAAATAAGCATGCTAAATATGCTTTCAAAACAGGATTTAAAACATGCAAACAAACCACATTGCATACAACCAATCCATGGCTCATCACCAAGAGAGTTTTCCGAAAACTTATTCTTGAGCTTAGCTAAGTTGCTTAGACTTAAACTAAGCTCCCAAACCTTCAAACCACTGGTTTCAAAGCTGAAAACCAAAATCCACTCACCGATTCCGTTTCGCCACTTGCCGAAACACCAATCAAGCTTCCGGATCACCACCAATTGGATCCAAAGATGACTCCCCTGTTTTAAACACATCAAAGCAGAGGATTAATGCATCATCATGCATTAATAGCTTCAATGAAAGCACCTAAACTCGCTGCTCTCATCCACACTCCATTTTCGGCTACCAAACACAACCGAAAATGCATCCAAACAACTCCACAACACTACCCAGCCATGATCCATCAAATCTAATCATTCATAAACCTTAATTAACATCCAAAAAGGATCTAACCACGTCCTTATTCCTCCAGCTATAACAGATCAACAAGATCACTCCAAAAACCATCAAAAACTCAAGTAAAACTTAGGAAATTCAACCTATCCGAGATTGCGTTAATTAAACCTCAATTCCTTATCAAATTAACATTCATTTAACATCAAAAAGACACCTCAAATCACTGCCCAAACAGATCATACGAATTTTAACCAAAATCAACCAAATCTTGCATTTAAAAGCCAAGATCAAGAACACAACCTTAAAACCTTTTATAAAACACAAATTAAGGATTGAGAACTTAGGAATTTCAGTAAAGAACTGAGAGTTTAGAGGAGAAGGACGTTCTTACCTCCAAACTTGAGTTTCTCCCTTTTAGAACCAAGATTTCTTGAAAATCCACTTAGCCAATGGTAAGGTTTTGATGAGAAGATGATTAGCAATCAAAAGAGAATTGAAAAGAGATATTTAGGTGACAAAATCAGAGGGAAAAGCTCTGGAGAAAGATGTTTGGCTTGAGAGAAAAGATGAGAGAAAATGAAAATGGAAAATGGAAAAGTTAGTTGGAAATTAGGAAAATATCTTCCCTCCTTTTTAGCTTTATTTAAAAACCACTAATAAATCATTTAATATTTCAGAAAAATCTGGAGAAGCTCCCTTTTGGGTAAATAGCTCCTTAAAGATTCAAAGTTTCAATCCTTTTTAAAACAGTCTCACAGTTTTCGAAAATTACATTTTGGTCACTAGCCAAAATGTCACCCTTCCAAACCTCATTTTGTAAAATTGATTTCACCAAACTCTTATATATAATAAAAAAGGATTTTAGAACATTTTCCATATTTTTAATGCAACCCGAACTAGGCTTTCCTAATTCCACTCTTTTATATTCGAACTGCACTTTGACCGAACCGGTCCAAACCCAAAACTTCTAAGCCCAAAACCGGGGCGTTACAACCTTAACATTCACAAGATCCTCATATGGAATTTTAACCACCATATGACATTAACATCACCCATTTGTAGCTGTATAACACCACTAACGAGATCCAGGACATACACCACAAGATCCACACATGGACTTTACACCGCCATTGTGATCTTAACAAGCACAAGGTCCTCAAATTGAATTTTAACCACCATTATAACCTTTGCTTACCCAAGGTCCTCAAATGGAATTTTAACCACCATTATGACCTTAACACAAGACCCACCCATGGAATTTTAACCACCATGGTGTTCTTAACCATCTCGTTAGTGTACTTGGATGGAGTTACCGGTTCACTCACAACCACTCCACATCCAAGGCGACTTTATTCACGGTGCACCCAATCCTATAGCCGGCTAACTATATCCGATTAAAGTAACCAAGAACCACTTACATCACTTGCCAATATAACCTTCTTACCACATTAGTCCAATGTTTTACAAGCATAACCAAAATGCCAAAACCACCAATTACCATCATCAATTCACTGTTTTGAAGCATTAAACAAAGCCATTTAACAACATGCAACACTATGCATAAATTCCACAATTCCAATGTACAAAACCAAGGATCTCTTACCTTGAGCATCCTTCAAACATGACTTTCAAAACCAGCATTAAACCATGCTATAATATGCTTTCAAAAACAGAATTTAAAACATGCAAATCACATGCATTGCATCCAACAAACTCAAGTGCTTTTAAAAAAACCATTTCATAACACAACCAAGAGAGAAATTCCATTTACTTACTCTTGAGCTTAGCTAAGTTGTTTAGACTTAAACTAAGCTCCCCAAACCTTCAAACCTTGGTTTTAAAGCCGAAAACCCAACTTCACTCACCGATACACAAAACAAGGCTAGCCAACAAGCCTTCCAAGCATCCGAAACCTTCAACGCCTCCTCTATCGCTCACGGATAAATCTCCCCTGTTTCAAGCACATAACAATAGAGGATTAATGCATCATCATGCATTAAAAACACCAGCAACACAACTAAACTCGCTGCTCTTAGCAAAACCAACATTTCGGCTACCAAACACAACCGAAATCACCTCCAAACACTTCCAAAACTTAACCCAGCCAAGATCCATCACTTCTAACCATTTATAAACATCAATTAACATCCAAAATGATCCCAACCACGTCCTTATACCTCCAGCAACAATAGATCATCAAGATCACTCCAAAAACAACCAAAAACTCAAGCAAAACTTAGGAAAAGCAACCTATCCGGGATTGCATTGATTAAACCTCAACTTCTCATCAATTTTACATTCATTTAACATCAAAAAGACATCTCAAAACAATGCCCAATCAGATCATACGAAAATTCATCAAAATTAACCAAATCTTGCATTTTAAAGCCAAGATCAAGAATACCTTTGCAAAACCTTTAACAAAACACAATTCAAGGATTGAGAACTTGGGAATTTCAGTAAAGAACTGAGAATTTAGAGGAGAAGGACGTTCATACCTCTAAACTTGAGTTTCCCCCTTTTTGGAACCAAGATTCTTGAAAATCCAAATAGCAAATGCAAAGGTTTTGTTGAAGAGATGATTAGAGATCAAAAGAGGATTGAAATGTGTTATTTAGATGACAAAATCAGAGGAAAATGCTCTGGAGAAATGTGTTTGGTTTGAGAGAAAAGATGAGAGAAAATGAAAATGGAAAATTAAGAAAAGTTAGTTAAAAGGCTAAAATATCTTTCCCTCCTTTTTACCTTTATTTTAAACCATTAATAAATCATTTAATATTTAAGAAAAATCTGGAGAAACTCCTATTGGGTAAATAGCTCCTTAAAGATTCAAAGTTTCAATCCTTTTTAAAACAGTCACCCAGTTTTCAAAAATTACATTTTGGTCACTAACCCAAAATGTCACTCTTCCAAACCTCATTTTGTAAAATTGATTTCACCTTTCTCTTATATATAATAAAAGAAGATTTTAAGACATTTTTCCATATTTTTAATGCAACCCGAACTAGGCTTTCCTAAAAATAACCTTTCATATTCGAACCGCACTTTGACCGGCCCGGTCCAAACCCAAAACTTCTAAGCCCAAAATTGGGGCGTTACAAAATCCTCCACTCTGCCTCGGCTTAATATGTTGTGACACCTGGCCCATTTGTGTCTCCAGAGATTTCAAAGTAGCTTCATGGTTTGTCATCCTCATCTCCGTCTTATCCATGAAATTCTCCGTCTTCTTGACAAACTGATTCATATTCTCAATATAAGTACCGGTCTGAGACATGAAAGTGGCCAGCGTCTGTTCCAATATACTACTCGTGGCAGCTGGTGGCTGCTGTTGCTGCGGCGGCGGCAGGTTCTGCGGCAACTGCTGTCGTGTAAGCAGTCTAGGACCTCTCTGATTCTGATTATGTGCTTGAGGATTCAAAGCATTGTTGGGATTGCTCCATGAAAACTTAGGATCCTTCCTCCAATTGGGATTATAGTTGTTTGTAATTTTGCTTGTAGTTTCCAACATATTTTCCCTCTTCTATTTGTATTGGGCACTCATCCCTACTATGATTCCCCTCACAGATATCACATACTTCCTCAACAGTAAATCCTTGTAAACCATCATCATTCAATAATCTTTTCATTGCCTTAGTAAGGAATGCTACCTGTGATTTCATAGTGCTGTCGGCTTCGTAGTCCTTGACAGCAAGTACCCGTTTACCCCCTCTTCTTGCAGTCGGAAACTGCTCCTCATTCTTGGCCAGTTTTTTCAAAACTTGCAATGCATCATCCAGATCTTTATCCAATAATAAACCATTTGCTGCAGAATCAATTCTAATGCGAGTCTGTAGGTTGGCAGCATTATAGAACTTTGTGACCTTATTCCAGACGGGGAATCCATGCATTGGGCAGTTTCGAAGAAGAGTAGTAAATCTGTCCCAGGCCTCGTGCATTGGCTCGTCATCTTCCTGTTGAAAAGTAGCAATTTCGTTACGTAATCGCTCAGATAAATGCGAAGGATTAAAACGAGATAAAAATTCACGAGTTAGATCTGCCCAAGTTACGATTGAACCCGGTGTTAGTTTATTCCACCAAGTTTTAGCTCTGTCCCTCAATGAATGAGGAAATAACCGAAGCCTCAGTATCTTTGGACTAACTCCTGGAAGTCTAAACAAACCACAGATCTCCTGGAACGTTTTGAGATGCTCCCTAGCATCTTCTGTTGCAGCACCACTAAACTGTCCGGCATTGTTGATCATATTAAACATGACAGGCTTAAGCTCGAAGTTATCAACATCAATATCCAGCAGCGTGGTCTCCAGCTCTACATGATCGTTCAGTATGTAGTCTCGACATGACCGTCGTCGAGCTGCTGCGGGCGGGTCACCGACAGGCGGGTTAAGATCACCAAGGGATGGTATGCCACCGCCAGCAGGTTGGTTATGACCCATCTTCTCTAGCTGTTCCTCGAGGTATTCGTTTCTGTCTAAGAGTCGGCGAAGTTGTTTCTTGAGGTTGAAGGAATGTTCAATTTCTGGATCTAATTGATACTCAGGATCTTCACCTCTTTTAGATCTGCGCATAAACAAGAAAACCTCGTGAAAAGTGAGAGTTGAAAGAAAAAAAGTAAAATTAAAGAAAAATAAAAATAAAAAACGAAAATAAAAGTAAAAATGACAAGTGCAATGAAGGAAAAGGTGTAGTTATGTTGCCAATCCCCGGCAACGACGCCAAAAACTTGTTGCGTGTAAATAGACTATCGCAATTCTAGTGCAAGTGTACACGACGCAAGTAGTAAGTGATACGAAGTATCGGATATCATCTCCACAGGGATTGGGCTAATGACTTCACCTTAGTTCACTGCACGAAGTAAAGGAAATAGTTTAGGAAGATTGTCACGAAAATAATTGAAGAAAACGTAAATAAAGGAATTGAGATATCAAGATAGAGAGAATGGGCTGGTATTGAGTTGCTCAGTAGTGCAGGTATTGCGATGATTAAGAAATCCAGTTATGTTGTCGCGCCCGTCACCGACAGCACCTGTCGCGGCGGCTGTCTGTTAGCTGTCGCGGCAGTGAACACACCAACTCCGTACTCCAAGTTTGGCAAGAATCCCAGATCTGCCTTGGCCTATCCCTAGGTCCAAGTCTGTCGATGATCACGTCTTTGATGATACCTCCCGGCGTGAATCGAAGGATGAACACCGATGTGTATGAATTCTTCCTTAGCCACTTAACCTCGCCCTATCCCTAGGCACGAGATGGTTCAACTATAAACTAGAGAACGCGCTTTTATTTTCTTCGTATACTTAACTCTCCCGATGCTAAGTAAATAGATAACCTCACAATGCTCTCTCGATGCTCTTGCAAGATATTAAAACCAAAATAAGAGAACTTGAAGTTTATTTTATTGAACTTGGAAATTCCTAAAACAAAACAACCCTTGCAACTACTTTACAAAACAACCCGTGGCCCTAGGGGGTTTTTAGAACATAACGACGGCGAGTAAACGACAGAGGGGTTTAGGTTATCGGTTATGGGGTGTCTCTTTTCTAGGTTAAATCTATGCCCTTATATAAGCTTTGGGCTCAAGTATTCTAAGTTAACAAGGATTACAACTTTAATTAAAAGTAAGATTCTAATAAAGACTAAACCTCTAAGGATTCCTACTTTTAAGCCACCTCCTTGTTTCATGGGAATTCCTCTCCTTGAGCTTTGGCTTGACATATCTTTGGATCCGGGGCTTGGAAAAATATTTGGCTTTCACACGACAGACGAGCAGATTTTTCTCTATCTATCGAGGTCCACTTCACTTTTCCTCTTCATGAGGCTGCTGTCACCTTGCTGTCACGACAGGTCCATGGCAGCTTCGTCCTCATCGTCTGCTTTTCCAGTTCAGCTCTTCTACTTCGCTGCCCTGCGCCTGCCTTCTTTGTCAACCATGGCAGTAACCTGCAAAGTCAGTCATCTTTTAGTAGAATCCGTGCCTTTAATGTATTTGTGATGTTTTACTGAAAACTGACCTAAATGCAATGCAATGATGCTTGAATGCAGCAGAAATATGGGTTAAAAGGGTGTAAATAATAGAACTTTTACACACTCAACACTTGTTGATGATTACTCTAGGTATACTTGGGTTCTTTTTTAAGCACCAGAGACGAGGCTTTAGAAAACTTCATCACATTATCAAAAATAACCCAAAATGATATTGAGCTTAAAATTTCACATATTAGAAGTGATCATGGAACCATAATAAGAGAACTTAAAAATAACCGATGTTGTTGAATTCTTCGTTAGCCACTAAACCTTGTCCTATCCCTAGGTCCGAGATAGTTCAACTATACACTAGAGAACTCGCACTTATTCCTTTCGTATACTTAACTCTCCCGATATTAAGTAAATAGATAATCTCGCAATACTCTCCCGATACTCTTGCAAGATGCTAATAACCAGAATAAGAGAACTTGAAGTTTATTTTATTGAACTGAAAATTCCTAAAACAAAAGCAACCCTTGCAACTACTTTACAAATCAACCCGTGGCCCTAGGGGAATTTAAAACATGTTGAGAGGATGAAAACGGCTAGGGTTTTTGGAAGAAGGCTAGAGATAGGTGATCTCCCCTCCTAGGTCGAATTACATGCCTTTATATAGGCTTTGGGTCCCAGTTTTCTAAAATAGCAAGAATACAAGTTTAAATTAAAGCACAACTCTAATAAAGACTAAATCTCCATAGAATATAGCTTTAATTCGTCCTTCCTTCTTGCTTGGATTTTCTCTCCTTGAACTTTAGGCTTGGCCTTTATTCTAATCTAGGGCTTGGAAAAATATAGTGATATTCCACGACAGACGGGCTTAATTTTCTCTTTCTGTCGAGGTCCACTTTGCTTCTTCTCCTTAAAACTGTTGTCGTCCTCTGCTGTCACGACGACAACCATGGCATCATCGTCCTCCTTGACCGCTCGTCCAGTTCCAACTATTCTGCTTCACTGCCCAGTGCTCGCCTCTCCATCTGCTACAGCAACAACCTGCAAAAGTAACCAATTTCAGTAGAAACTATGCCATTTAATATATTTGTGATGTTTAACTGTAAACTAGCCTAAATGCAATGAATTATGCTTGAATGCAGCAGAAATATGTGTTAAATAGGGGATAAATAATAGAACTTTTACACACTCAACACACCCCCAAACTCAAGTTTTTGCTTGCCCTCAAGCAACTAAGACCTAAAAGAAAAATAAAATATTTTTGTTTTGGCTTAAAACAATGAACTTTCCCTTACCCTTCATTCATTCTCTGTTGACGACAACACCTTGTCGGATAGCATAGGATATGTCCTGAGTCTTACTATAGTCCTCGTGCAGTGTGTGCATGCTTGTGAACAATTATATTCCAAGACTCTCTTAGTTTCACTAGAATATTTCAGCCCTTAACTTGAATTTTTATGCCAAAGTTTATTTTTTTGAAGGCATTTCTTATGCTCCTTTGATTTTTTTTTTTGTTTTGACTCGATTTCATTATTATTTTTTAAGCTAAAGTTTCACTAGAGCCGGTTTCGGGCACCTCTAGCTAACTTCCTAGAGCTGGTTTCGGGCACCTCTAGGGCTATTGAGTCTCTTTTGCTAAACTTCTTTCCTAGAGCCAGTGTTAGGCACCTCTAGGGGCTATTCAAGTGCTAAGCTTCCTACTCTAGTTACCTAGAAGAGTTCTAGGCAGTATAACAGTCACAAATGGTGTTTAAGTTTCAGAACCATAGAAAGGCTCTAAACTTCTCCTAAAACTATCCTAAAGGCACTGCCATGACAGAGCTGTCACGGCAGGTAAGTTCAGTTCACAGACTTAAGCCAAAATTTTCATATTTTTTTCTTTTTTTAAGCAAAAATAAACTAAGTAAAAGACACAATTTTAAAACTAAATTAGACTCCATTAATGGAGGGATGCCACCCCCAAACTCGAGGGTTGCATTGCCCTCAATGCAAATGACAGAATAAAATGAAAAATAGTAACTCACAAAATATATAAGCAGACAACAAAATAAGTTAAGAAACTCAAATTTTTAAGCGTTGTCGTCACTGCTGCTGCTGACTTGGAGCTGGTGGGGGGCACGAGCCTTCTGAACTGGCTAGCGAATGGGGGAGGCAGATGTGTTCTTCGTTTTGGCCTCCCTCAGAGGTTGAATCCTGGTGAGGGAAATGTGAGGGGGTTTCTCCACAACCTGGACCTCTGAGCTGCTGCTATTGCCCTCACTACTGCTGCCGTCACTGCTGCTGCCGCTGCCGCTGTCTGGCTAGTTTTTGTTTGCCATTCTCTTCTACCGTTTTACCGGTGTAAACTCTTTTGAGAGATTCCTCTTAACAGAGGGTTCGTTTTTGCTTTCTTTCCAAACGGAAGAAGAAGAGAAACCGACAATGAAGGCGTCAAGCTCTTCTGAGGGCATTCTTCGTTTTGTTCCACGGGCAGAAGTCTCAGCACGGGTGCTGCCAGCGACTGTCGGGGCAGGTGGTGGTGTGTGGGCAGGGGTTGGTACAATAAAATAATGTGCAGGGAAGGTAGGAACGACAATATCAGGGAAATTTAAAGAGGTTTGGATAAAGTGTACCGTAGATGCAGTGAAATCCCTGATGAAGCTCATAAGACCGAGTTGTCATTCCTTCATCTTCTGGATAACAAGGATCTAGGAGGAGGAGTCAATCGGAGCTGCTGCTGGTTGCTGCTTGGCTTCTGTGGCATCATGTTCATTATCCGTCGGCTCTATCGTGTCTTATGTCGTGTCTGCTGTCATGGCAGCAAGATCAAATAAGGACAGAGGGTGGCAACAGTCAGCTCCATTAAGCTTAGTATGTTTTTGTCAGTCTATCCCTTTCCTTGGACTCTAATATTAGTTGCATCTTCAGGTACCCCATGGCTGCGGTAGAGGGCTATGATGAGGTAAGAAAGGTAGAGCGGTTCCGTCGGCCGATGTGTGCACTCCAAAATGCTTTCACGGATGAAGCTGCCCATGTTAATAGGCCTCTCATGCAATATTGAGTGGATTAAGGCTAACCTAGGCTGATCGACAATGGTGTTATGCGAGGAAGACATGATGCGCTTTTTGATAAAAGGGTTCCACAATTTGGCCTCCGGCAAGAGTTGAGTTCTCTTCACTGTCCTCGGGTTCTTGCGGTTGGTGTTCCACTGTGTTCCTTCATCAGTCAGCTCTGCCATGACACCAACATAGGCAGCAGGGTCAAGGCTGTTTAGAAATTGTTGGTGATCGTCATCATTGATGCCGATGTAAAATCCATACAGGGTGTTGATGTATTCAGCTTCGAATGGCACTTCCCTCCCTCGTACGGCAACTGATGTCGCCGTTCTGCTGTTGATGGCAGCATAGAAATCTCGCACTAAAGAGACGTTCATCTCCTCAGGTTGTTCGAAAAAGATCTGCCACTTTAGAGCTCTTATTTTGCGAGGAATGAACGACTTTAGGCCCAAATTTCCCTCCTTTGAAGTGTAGATGAATCCCCTTTCCTCCCACATGTCTCTGATCTGGAATGATCATGGGGTGGTTGCTGTCGGGGTGGAGCCGAAGGCAACACTTCTTCGGGTATTTCTGGAAGACATTTTTGCAAGGGTTGAGAAAATGAAAAATGAAAGCAAAAAAATTCTAGAGGAAGCAAGTAAGAAGAGTAGAAGTGAGTGAAAATGAGAAAATGAAACAAGGTTTATATAGAGAAGAATTTGCTGCCCGTTGGAGCTGTAACGGCATGCGCGAATAATGGGGCCATCTATTACGCGTTTGCATGTCTGACGCGTCTGTCACGCGTTTCCGTGTCTGCTGCGCGTCTGTTACGCATTTCTGTGTCTGTCGCGACAACGTGTCGATAGCCTGTATTTTTCGTGTCTGTCACGGCAGCTGTAACGACAGGCTCCAAAATTTGGGCTTTTTGGGCCGGTGGAAGGATGGTGGGATGAATGCACTTCTCCTTTTCTTCTTGTCTCCTTTATTTCCTAAAAAAATAAAAACATTATTTAAAATAAATCTAATTTCCTAATATATAAATAATAAATAATAATAAAACTTAAAATAAAAATTAGGTTAAATTAGGGATGCCATGTGGGGCATCTCCTAAGGTAACCACTTCATGCATTCTTGGGGCTTCAGTCCCCTGATAATGCTTCAAGCGCTGTCCATTGACTTTGAATTGGTGCCCGTCTTTTAAAGATCTGATCGTGATGACACCATGGGGAAAAACCTGTACAACTCGGAATGGGCCAGACCATCTAGATTTCAGCTTCTCTGGGAAGAGTTTCAATCTAGAGTTAAATAGAAATACAAGCTGCCCTGGGCAGAACTGTCGTGGCAGCAACTTTTTGTCATGCCACTTCTTAGTTTTATCATTGTAGATTCTTGCATTGTCATAAGCCATTGTCCGGATTTCTTCAATTTCGTTCAGACCCAGTAGCCTTTTCTGCCCTGCCTTTTCCAAGTCCATATTAACTGCCTTAATTGCCCAGTATGCTATGTGCTCTATCTCGATAGGTAAATGGCATGTTTTCTCGTAAATCAATCGGTAAGGAGACATTCCCAATGAAGTTTTGAAAACTGTCCTATAAGCCCATAACGCATCATTAAGGTGTAAAGACCAATCTTTCCGAGTTGGCTTAACCATCTTTTCAAGAATGTTCTTAACTTCCCTGTTGGATATTTCAGCTTGTCCATTGGTCTGAGGGTGATATGATGTTACAATCCGATGCTTGGCACCATACTTCTTCAAGGCAGCAGCTATAACCATGTTGTCGAAATGCCTCACTTAATCACTGATGATCGCCTTAGGGATGCCGAATTTGGAAAACTGTTTTTTATGTAAAAACCTTTGAACCGTCTTGGCATCATTCTTTTGCGTGGCGATTGCTTCAACCAACTTAGACACATAATCTACTGCCAGGAGGTTGTACAAATTCCCACATGAAGATGGGAATGGTCCCATAAAATCAATCCCCCAAACGTCGAAGATCTCGACTTCAAGAATGTTCTGCAGCGGCATCTCGTGTCTCCTTGAGATGTTTCCTATCCGTTGGCACTTGTCACAACTCTTGTAGAAGATTTGAGCATCTTTATACAATTACGGCCAATAAAATCCTGACTACAGAACTTTGGCAGTAATTTTGTTGCCTCCTAAGTGTCCTCCATACTGTGAAGCATGACAGTGATGAAGTATATCTTCATGCTCATCCTGTGGTACGCATCTCCTTATAACCTGATCTGCACAGATTTTGAAAAGAAGAGGTTCGTCCCAATAATAATGCTTAACATCATTTTGAAACCTCTTCCTGGCTTGATGATTAAGGTCAGGAGGAATTATTTCGCTAACTAAAAAATTAATGAAATCAGCATACTAGGGGAGTTCAGAAGACTTACCTGTCGCCATGGCTGTCGCGGTAGTGACTGTGGCAGCAAAGAGCTGCTCATCAGGGAAGGTCTCCAATATGTTTGTCTCATCTGTCGGTAGACTCTTTCCCTTCTCCAACCTTGATAAGTGATCTGCCACTTGATTCTCTGTCCCCTTTTTTCCCTTGATTTCAAGGTCGAATTCTTGCAATAGCAGGATCCAACGTATCGGTCGAGGCTTTGCATCCTTTTTTGCGAACATATATTTCAATGCAGAGTGGTCTGTGTGTACTATGACCTTCGTTCCAAGTATATAAGAACGAAACTTGTCAATGGAGAATACCACAACTAATAACTCATTCTCTGTGGTGGTATAGTTCACTTGGGCGTCATTCAGTGTTTTGCTGGCATAGTATATATGACATGAAAAAGTTTGTCTCTCCGCTGCCCAAGTGCTGCCCCAATAGCATAGTCACTAGCATCACACATGATCTTCAATGGCTGTGTCGAGTCTGGTGGCTGTACTATTGGGGCTGTTACCAGCTTTTCCTTTAGAACCTTGGATGCCTCAGTATATTCAGTGTTAAAGTCGAAGGGTCGATTCTGCTCCAGAAGATGGCATAGGGGCTTGGTGATTTTTGAAAAGTTCGCAACAAACCTCCTATAAAAACCAGCATGTCCTAAGAAACTTCTGATTCCCTTAACTGTGGTGGGCGGCGACAACTTTTCGATCACTTCTGTCTTAGCTCTGTCGACTTCTATGCCACGACAACTAATCTTATGGCCAAGGACTATCCCTTCATCTACCATAAAGTGACATTTTCCTAGTTTAAAACCAAGTTTGCTTTTTCACATCTCTCGAGCACCTTTTGTAGGTTGCCTAGGCAGCTTTCAAAGTTGTCTCCAAAGACTGAAAAACCATCCATAAAGATCTCTAGGAAATCCTCCACCATATCGGAGAATATTGCCATCATGCACCTTTGAAAGGTGGCTGGTGCATTGTATAGTCCAAATGGAATTCTCCTAAAAGCGTATGTTCTGTAGGGGCATGTGAATGTCGTCTTTTCTTGATCTTCTGGTGCGATGGCTATTTGATTGTAACCTGAATATCCATCAAGAAAACAATAATAAGGTGTACCCGCTAGTCTATCAAGCATTTGATCAATAAAGGGTAAAGGAAAGTGGTCCTTTCGGGTAGCTTTATTAAGCTTCTGATAGTCCATACAAACCCTCCAACCGGTCACAGTCCTGGTTGAGATTAGCTCATTATTTTCGTTGGTTACCACGATCATTCCTCCTTTCTTGGGAACACATTGCATCAGGCTCACCCATTTGCTGTCCGAGATGGCGTAGATTATTCCAGCATCTAGCCATTTGATTATCACTTTTTGCACCACCTCTTTCATCGCATGGTTCAGCCGCCTTTGAGCATCTATAGTCGGCTTATGATCATCCTCTAAAAGGATTTTATGTATACATAAGGCCGGACTAATGCCTTGAATATCAGCTATCGTCCATCCAATAGCCTTTTTGTACTGCTGCAACATCCCTATTAACTGTTGTTCCTGTTCCTGCATCAACTTGGAATAGATGATTACGGGCAACGTATCATTTAAACCAAGAAAAGCATATTTTAGCGGCCCTGGCAGGGGCTTAAGTTCTAAAACAAGGGGCTCAACAGTTTATGGCTTTTGGATTGCATGGTTATCTGAGGTATAATTTAAAGGCTCGAATAACTTACCTGGACGATTGCTTATCCAGTTTACCTCCTTCTGATCTTCAATATCAAATATATCAGATTCTGAGGAGTTGCCGTCGTCGGTGCTATCGTGACAATCTTGTAAGTGGCTGCCGAGGCAGTGACCAATGTTGATGTCGTGACAGCTCGACCTGCTGCAGGGTTGGTCAAGGGTAACTTCAGTGATAACCTTGCATTCTTCTTCTGCATCAGCATGCTTCATAGCTTGGAGAACAATCAACTTTATTTCTTTATCGTTCACTCTCATGGTGAGTTCTCCTTTTTCCACATCAATCAGTGATCTTCCCGTGGCTAAGAAGGGTCGCCCCAGGATGATTGGTGCGTTTTCATCTACTTCACAATCTAAAACAAGAAAGTCAGCAGGAAAGATAAACTTATCCACTCTTACCAGAGTATCTTCGATTTTTCCTTCCGGATGAACGTAAGAGCGGTCTGCCAGCTACATAATTACTGTTGTGGGTTGAGCTTTTCCAATACCTAATTTCTGAAAAACATATTTTGGCATTAAATTTATACTAGCACCAAGATCACAAAGTGCCTTACCCACATATTTGTCTGTGATTACACATGGTATGATGAAGCTCCTAGGATCCTTCTTTTTCTGGGGTGGATGCTTGTGCAGAATACTCATGCATCCTTCTGTCATCTTGACCGTTTCAAATTCCCCAAGTCTAGATTTCTTCGATATGGCTTCCTTGAGAAATTTGGCATAACTGGGCATTTCCTTAACGACATCTAACAGCGGAATGTTGATGTGAACCTGCTTAAAAATATCATAAATCTTTTTAAGTTGTGATTCTTGCTTCAACTTCTATAATCGTTGAGGAAAAATAGGTGGGGGACGATAATCAGCAATACGTCCTTCCCACTGCATACGGATCTGAGGAGGTTTGGGTTCATCATCTTTCTCCTCAGTCCCTTCTGCTGTCGTGACAGGCTCATCGGCAACAGGCTGTTTGTTACCTGTCGGGGAAGCTTCCTTGGCAGGTGATTCCAAGGCCGGTTCAACTGATTCAGCTTTCTTCTCAAGCCCTGGTAGTTTCTTCCCACTCCTAGTAGTGATGGCTTTACATTGCTCATGTGTGGGTTGCCTAGCGTTTTCAGTATTACTAGGAAATCCACCATTCTGCCTTGGGTTGATATGTTGGGAAACCTGACCCATCTGTGTCTCCAACGATTTAAGAGTAGCTTCATGATTTGTCATCCACATCTCTGTTTTATCCATGAATGTCTTCGTCTTCTTGACAAATTGATTCATGTTCTCAATGTAAGTTCATGTTTGAGACATAAACGTAGCCAGTCTATTCCAGTATACTGTTTGTGGCAGCTGGTGGCTGTTGCTGCTGCGGTTGCTGTCGAGTCAGCAATCTAGGTCCTCCCTGGTTCTGATTATTGTGTGCTTGAGGATTCAGGGCATTATTAGGATTACTCCAAGAGAACTTGGGATCCTTTCTCCAGCTGGGATTGTAGTTATTGGAGTTATAATTCTGCTTATTGTAGTTTCCAACATACTTTCCCTCTTCTAACTGTATAGGACATTCATCCGAACTGTGATTTCCTTCACAAATTTCACATACCTCTTCGACAGCGAATACAGGCTGTGAATCATCGTTCAAGAGCTTTTTCATTGCCTTAGTAAGGTGTGCCACTTGTGGTTTCAATGTACTGTCAGCCTCATAATCCTTAACAGCTAGGACCCGTTTACCCCCTCTTCTTGCTGTCAGAAACTGCTCCTCATTCTTAGCCAGATTTTTCAATACTTGCATTGCCTCATCTGGGTCTTTGTCCAGTAGAATCTGTTTGCTGCTGAATCAATTCGAATACGTGTTTGTAAATTGGCAGCATTATAAAACTTTGTTACATGGTTCCAGACAGGGAATCCATGCATTGGGCAGTTCCTTAGAAGAGTGGTAAATCTGTCCCAGGCCTCGTGCATTGGTTTGTCATCTTCTTGTTGAAAAGTAGCAATTTCGTTACGTAATCGCTCAGATAAATGTGAAGGATTAAAATGAGATAAGAATTCACGAGATAAATCTACCCAAGTTCTAATTGAACCCGACGTAAGTTTATTCCACAAAGTCTTTGCTCTGTCCCTCAATGAATGAGGAAATAACCGAAGCCTCAGTATCTTCGGATTAACTCCTGGTAGTCTAAACGAACCACAGATTTCTTGGAACGTTTTCAGATGCCCCCTAGCATCCTCTGTAGCAGTACCACTAAATTGACCGGCGTTGTTGATCATGCTGAACATAACAGGTTTCAACTCGAAGTTGTCAACATCTATATCCGGCAGTGTGGTTTCTAGTTCTACATGATCATCCAGCATGTAGTCTCGGCAAGACCGTCGTGCGGCAGCGGCAGGAGGGTCGCCGACAGGAGGAATAATCTGTCCATCTCTGGCAGGATTATTAGCCTGGGGGTTCCCTTGGTTGTTCATCGTCTCTAACTATTCTTCAAGGTATTCGTTCCTGGCTAGTAAGTGACGAAGTCGGTTCCTAAGATTGAATGAACGTTCGATTTCAGGATCTAATGGATACTCAGGTTCTTCTCCTCGTCTCGATCTGCGCATAAACAAGAAACCTTGTGAAAAGCACAAGTTGAACAAACCAGAATAAAACAGAAAAATAAAAAGAAAAATGCAGTAAAAGATAGGGTAGAGTTATGTTGCTAGTCCTCGGCAACAGCGCCAAAAACTTGTTGTGTGTAAAAGTGTCTATCGCAATTGTAGTGCAAGTATACACGAAGCAAGTAGTAAAGTGATACGGAAGTATTAGATATCGTCTCCACAGGGACTAGGCTAATAGCTTCACCTTGAATTACTGCACGAGAGTAAAAAGAATGATTTAAGATTTTGTCACGAAAATAATAAAGAATGCTGGAAAATAAAAGTAAAGTAATCAAGATAGAGAGAATGAGCTGCTATTGAATTGCTCAGTAGTGTAGGTATTGCTAAGTCTAGGAATATCAGTTCTGTCTTCGTCCCCGTCACGGCAGCACTTGTCGCGGCGGCAGTCTGTTGCTTGTCGCGGCAGCGAACACACAACTCCGTACTTCAAGTTTGGCAAGAATCCTTGTTGTGCCTTGGCCTATCCCTAGGTCCAAGTCTGTCGATGAACACGTCTTTGATGATACCTCCCGGCGTGAATCGAAGGATGAACACCGATGTTGTTGAATTCTTCTTTAGCCACTTAACCTCGTCCTATCCTTAGGTCCGAGATAGTTCAACTATAAACTAGAGAACTCGCACTTATTCCTTTTGTATACTTAACTCTCCCGATATTAAGTAAATAGATAACCTCGCAATGCTCTCCCGATACTCTTGCAAGATGTTAATAACCAGAATAAGAGAACTTGAAGTTTATTTTATTGAACTGAAAATTCCTAAAACAAAAGCAACCCTTGCAACTACTTTACAAATCAACCCGTCACCCTAAAGGGAATTTAGAACATGTTGAGAGGATGAAAACGACTAGGGTTTTTGGAAGAAGGCTAGAGATAGGTGATCTCCCCTCCTAGGTCGAATTACATGCCTTTATATAGGCTTTGGGTCCCACTTTTCTAAAATAGCAAGAATACACGTTTAAATTAAAGTACAACTCCAATAAAGACTAAATCTTCAGAGAATATAGCTTTAATTCGTCCTTCCTTCTAGCTTGGATTTTCTCTCCTTGAACTTTGGGCTTAGCCTTTATTCTAATCTAGGGCTTGGAAAAATATAGTGATATTCCATGACAGACATGCTTAATTTTCTCTTTCTGTCGAGGTCCACTTTGCTTCTTCTCCTCAAAACTGCTGTCGTTCTCTGCTGTCACGGCAGGAACCATGGCAGCATCGTCCTCCTTGACTGCTCGTCCAGTTCCAGCTATTCTGCTTCACTGCCTAGTGCTTGCCTCTCCATCTGCTACAGCAGCAACCTGCAAAAGTAACCAATTTCAATAGAAACTGTGTCATTTAATATATTTGTGATGTTTAACTGTAAACTAGCCTAAATGCAATGAATTATGCTTGAATGCAGCAGAAATATGGGTTAAATAGGGGATAAATAATACAACTTTTACACACTCAATATGATGCATGTGTTAAAGGTAAACAACATAGAGCCTTTTCAAGCCCATTAATGATGTTTCTACAAGTAGATGTTTGCAATTGATCCATGTGGATCTCTTTGGGCCAATTAGGACTACTAGCTTGGGTGGAAAATCATATGCATTTGTGCTTGTTGATGATTACTCTAGGTATACTTGGGTTCTCTTTTTAAGCACCAAAGATGAGGCTTTAGAAAACTTCATCACATTATAAAAAATAACCCAAAATGATCTTGAACTTAAAATTTCACATATTAGAAGTGATCATGGAACCAAATTTCAAAATATGGGTTTTGATGATTTTTGTAATGAAAATGGGATTAGCCATAATTTTTTGGCTCCTCGTACTCCTCAAGAAAATGGGGTATTTGAGAGGAAAAATAGAACTTTAGAAGAAATGGCTAGGACTATGCTTTGTGAAAATAATTTACCTAAGTATTTTTGGGAGGAAGCCACTAACACCACTTGCTATATTATAAACCGAGTAATGATTATGCCTATTTTGATGAAAAATCCTTATGAGATTTTAAAATCTAAAAAGCCTAACATTAGCTATTTTCATCCTGTTGGTTGCAAGTGTTTTGTTTTAAACAGTGGAAAAGATAATTTAGGTAAATTTGATGCAAAGAGTGATGAAGCTATTTTTTAGGTTACTCTTTAAACTCTAAAGCTTATCACGTGTTTAACAAAAGAACTTTAGTTGTAGAGGAATCTATTCATGTGGTTTTTGATGATAACCTCCTTCTGAGAAAGGATTCTTGTGATGATGATGATGTAGGGATCATTGAAGCCAATGATGGTGGAGAATCATCAAAGGTGAATGAGATTCCAACCAAAGAGGAAGAAACACAAGAACCGCCTCTAGAAGCATTGCAAGACATGTCTCTTGAGAAAAAAGAAGTGAGATACCCAAGGGAATACAACTATGTCAAGGGTGGTGAGATCTTGGGTGATCCATCCAAGGGGGTAACTACTCGTTCTTCTCTTAAAATGCTTAATAATGTTGCTTTTATCTCATGCATTGAGCCTAAGAATGTTAAAAAAGCATTTAAAAGATGACTTTTGTATTATGACCGTGCAAGATGAGTTAAACCAATTTGAGAGAAGTAAAGTATGAACATTAGTTGATAGGCCTAGAAACAAATCTACTATAGGAACTAAATGGGTCTTTAGAAACAAACTAGATGAGAGTGGTAACATAGTTAGAAACAAGGCTAGGATTGTTGCTCAAGGTTACAATCAAAAAGAGGGAATTGATTTTGATGAAACCTATGCACCTGTAGCTAGAATGGAAGCAATTAGGATGTTACTTGCATTTTCATGTTATCATAATTTCAAGCCTTTTCAAAAGGATGTCAAAAGTGCGTTTTTAAATGGATTTATAAACAAAGAAGTGTATGTGGTACATCCACTGTGTTTTGAAGACCCCATTTTTCCAAACCATGTTTTCAAATTGTCAAAAGCTTTATATGGTTTAAAACAAGCTCCTAGAGCTTGGTATGAAAGATTATCAAGTTTTCTAGTTGAAAAAAAATTTGCAAAAGGAAATGTGGACACAACACTATTTATTAAAAATAATGGCAAAGATATCTTAGTAGTTCAAATATATGTTGATGATATTATTTTTGGTTCTACTAATGAGTTACTTTGTCAAGATTTTTTTTAAGTTGATGCAAGGTGAATTTGAAATGAGCATGATGGGGGAGCTTTCATTCTTCTTAGGACTCCAAATCAATCAAATGAATGATGGCATTTTTATCGATCAAGCTAAGTACATCAAAGATATGCTAAAAAAGTTTGTCTTGGAGCAAGCAAAGCCTCAAGCTACACCAATGAGCTTATCCACAAAGCTAGACAAAGATGAAGGAGGTAAGTGTGTTGACTCTAAGCTTTATCGTTCTAAGATTTAGTCTTTGCTTTACCATACCACAAGTAGACCAAATATATTTTTTAGTGTTTGCTTGTGTGCTAGGTTCCAAGCTAGTCCTAGAGAGTCAAAACTTATAGCCGTCAAATGGATCTTTAGGTACCTTGGAGAGACTTCTTGTTTAGGTCTTTGGTATCCTAGAGACTCAACCTTTAACCTTCACGCTTATTCGGATGCGGATTACGGGGGTTGTAAGATAGATAGAAAAGTACTTCTGTCATGTCGCAACCACCTTTTTAGGGAGGCTTCAACTTTTTGGTAAAACTTAAAAAAAAGTCACCACCAATCTTTTTGAAAAAGTGTGATTGGATCACTTTAAAATAGGGTTATTTTAATAAAATGTTTTGTTTTAATAAAACAACGGTTTTGGTCTACGAAAATCATAAAATAGGTTCAGGGTTTTGGTTACGCGTGGGGAAGGGTTACACCCCCACGACGCCCAAAATTGGCACCTAATTGGTTTTAAAATCGTTTTCAAAACTGGAATTTGCAAGTTAAAAAAAGGTTTAACTTTATTTGTCCGTTTAATGAATAATAGTCTATTTTAATGGCCTTATCGTCTGGGAGATAAACTTAATCACTGCCAACATTTCTGGCGCTAACCTGTCATTCATGTTTGATAAGACACCGCATTAATTTAATTTCACTTTTTCAAACAACATGGAAATTTAGTGCTTTGAGCATTTTATTTTTTTAACTCTAAGTTCCATTATTTAAAAACTCTAAAAAACGTCTAAGTCTTTTATTCCTATTTTAAAGTTTAAGTATGCTTAAATGTATTTTATTTTTTGTCAAGAACATTTTTCAACAAAACATGTATCTATCTAAGCTTTAGAACATAACCCTAAGTTTTCACTTTTTTTAATAAAATAAGCAAACAACTTTTTTATTCTTTTGATTTTTTCCTTTTTATTATTTATTTTGAAAATCTTTGTTTTTTAACTTTAAAAAGCCAAAATGTTATGAATATTTATCTATGTGGATGTCTATCATGATTAGAACTTTATTAAAGGAGTTTGATTTATTTATTATTAGAAATATTATCTCTACGAATTAGAGTTTAATGTATTATGTACTTCTTATGCCTGTAAATAGATGATTCATTGAATGCATTGTATACAAGTCTATATTTGAGAATAATACAAATCTCCCTCTTTCTCTCATCTCTTTGTTCTTCTTGTTCTTATTCTTGTTCTTCTTTATTTTATTCACAACACGTTATCAGCACGAGACTCTAATCAACTGAGGTCTTCATCGTTATAATTCAAAAGAAGTTACCAAGAAGAATTTGATTATAGAATAAACCAAAGATAAGTTTTTTTTCTCCTTATTTTTTTAGTTACCGATTGTCTTTCTCTTTATATTTTAACTTTGTTTTAATTTTTGAAAATTTTGGAAGTATGTTTGATTTTATTTGAACATTGGAAAGAGATAAATTTGTGGCTTCTCACAAACCAAAAGATGAATCGACAGAGACGAAGAGGTTGTGTTTGGTGTAAATTACGTGTGTTTTCTCTTGTTCCTAAAAGGGTTAATTAGCGGAAAAATATCGATAATGTTGCGCTGTTTTCCTTACATGCCTCCTCGGCTTTTAAAGCAGGGAACGATGGAATCGATTAAGGTTTGTTGAGCGAAAGTATTTATGGGTTTTCATTTTTGGTACTCAACTGCTTATGCTTTTCATACTTAATTATTATTATTTGTGTTTGTATATTTGTAAATTCATGAAGTTTGATGATGGTTCATGTAAAGCCTGTTCGATTTACTGACTATACTTTGTAATCATGAATAACAAAGCTTTGTACGTAGAACTATGATAGTCTTTCATATAAATTCATTAAAATACGTACTCTAGGTTTAAGGTTTTTTTTTAGTAACAAAGATCTGTACATTAATGAAACACCTTTGTTGGTTTAGTTTTTTTAAAGAGAGAATTATGACATAGATCTTCTGATTTCTAATATATTCAATTCAGCCCATACATATAGATCTTATTATTATGGTTTCATATATGTTTATTTTTGACACAATGGTTGAACTTTGTGTTAAGATCAATATGTGTTTATAATATTTTATTTGATGATATTGATATTTTAACCATGTATTGAGTTTTACATGTATTTAAATGACTTGGAAAGAGACACGACATTATGAGAAGATGTTTTGGTCATTTGCTACGTCTCCATTTTCCTCGAGAGGAAAACTAATATTAGTAAATTCTTATTTTATTTTTTTTATTCTTTAAATTATGATTTTAATGTACGATAAATCATGGTGAATTTCAATCTATAAAAAGATTGTTATAAAGTCTATATTTGCTCGAAAACAATTTTTCTTCTTTGTCGAAAAACTCGACCATAGACTTCTCCCAATTTCAAGTTATGAAAATTCTTCTTGATCCAAAAAGTTTTATGGGAGGCATTCCTTGAAGTGAATGTAAAGCATGATGTTTATTCCATGCGATTATCAATGATGGGGCATTCCCTGAAGTGAATGCAAGCATGATGTTTATTTCATGCAATTATCAATGATGGGCATTCCCTGAAGTGAATGAAAGCATGATGTTTATTCCATGCGATTATTGGATCTGTTTCATTCCATGAGGTGAATGCAAACATGGTAAATCATTATTCAATTAGAGACATAATTTCGATATAATCCAAGTATAATTGGCTGGACATCCCGTTCTGCGAGGCTACTGGTCTCAAAGGAGGTTTTTAAAGGACCTTGTAGACAGGTTTAACAATGTCGCGTACGAGGATTAAATCTTTATTCTCTGTGATAAGGATATGTGAAAAAGGTTTTAAAGGCCCACTGGCTCTACTCCATTCCCTGAAGTGAATGTGAGATTATATTATGGAATGAATAAAAAATCACAGTAAAAGTTGTGATCGTGGTCGAGGTTATGAATATACACATGAAAAATATAGTCGTTTTAAGAATACTTCTACCCGCTGGTAGCGAAGTTATAAGGATGACAAGAGTGATAAAGATCATTCTAAGGTAGTGAAATCCTTTAACCAACGTGATGTTATAAACCATTGGTTTCGTACTTGTCAAACGCCAAAGTATTATGGACTTTATCCATAATCATGAATGATAAATGAAATAAAATATAAACAAAATTTGTTTATGTCGAAAATAATTATGGCGTTATTGATCCAACTCAATTAGATATTTTTAATTTTCTCATAACCCTTGAAGGGAATAATTTACCATTTATTTTATTTTCCTTATAACCTCTAACATGAATAATTGGTTTTTCTTATGTTAATTCGTTTTATTTATTATTTATTTATGTTGGTTTGCTTTATGTTTATTTATTTCACATATTATTTATTTACGATTTATGTTAATTTATTATTTGAAGAATATGATTACTTCCGGAATAAAATATACAATGAATTGTGGCTATTTATGCCTAGAATTGTGGCTATTTATGCCTAGCAGATAATGCAAGTACTCATATTGTACTTAAGCATAAGAAATATTTTTCCCTTTTAAATGCAAGGGGAAATATGAGTAGTATTTCTCAAAGTACTAAAATATCAATACTTCGGAAGAGCACCTGAAAGTTTATCTCTGATAGATAATCGACTTGATATGATGTGCTATATTTTATATTTTTCATTCCTCGAAGTGAATGATACAAAGTACATATTTTCATTACCTGAAGTAAATGAAACAAAGCACATTTTGAAAGGTGCACAATTATGCATTTCTCAATTAAAATGCAAGGGAATAATGTGAGTACTATATTCGGAAGTACTAATGTCACAAAAGGCTCTGGTTGAGCAAATATGTTATTGTCAAATGGAACTTTATTCCATATTCACAGTGCGTTATACTCGTCAAAGTCATAAAGAGAGCAATATGAGTTCGCAAACTATCCCTTTGGGAATTATAGATAACATATGTTATCAATTGACATTTGAAATAAGCCAATATTGATATAAATTTTGGTAGCCAAAAAGTCAGTTGAAGCTCTAGAAAAGCTATATATTACTACCAAAAGATAATTTCAATTGAAAGCTCCGAAAGAGCTAAATATATTCCTATTTAAAGGAACAATTTTGATGGTCGTACTAGACATGTACGAGTGAGATTGAATTACATGTTATGGTAAACAGGGAGTTTACAAATTCAGAGATATATACACACACATATATATAGTTGGCATGATCAGTTAGACCATCCTGATCAATGGTGCAGAAATTATTGAGATTTACATGCACATGTATTAAAAGAACATGTAGTTCTTGTGGTGCTTATTCTCAAAGGAATGTATTAAATTCCACTTATTAAATAACGTGAAGTTCTTGTGTTTCTTAAAGGAATTGATTAAATTCCACTTACTAAAAGAACCTGAAGTTCTTGTGTTGTTTGTTCTCAAAGGATATAGATGATCCCACTTACCAAAAGAATTAGAACTTACAGTTCTTGTATTGAAGTTGAGACTGTATGTCTTGCATATCTGAACGAAATATGGGCCCATATATCCACAAATGTGGAAAGTTTTATATGATTTTAGTAGATGCATCTACATTGTTTTATCGACTTACAGCCAGAAGTTTGTGAGATTGATTCTAAAAATATTCAGATTATGCAGTTAGACTATTCGTCTTGAAAAGCTAGTGGGTTTATATTTTAGGCTATATCAGTTGTTACAAAGCCTATTGATTATGAAAAATATAGTTTAGCAAAATTTCAATTGGATGCCTCCTATTTAATAGCTAAACTATGAGAACAAAAGAGTTATTATTTATATGGTGTTTCCATATAGCAACACTTATACGCATCAAGCCAACGAGTTATAATAAACTCCCCGTTATGATTGGTTTTTGGTCAGAAACCATACATTTCCCATTTTATGATTTTTGAATGTGCGATATGAATTGCTCCACCACAACGCACAAAATGGGTAAATAAAAAAGGTTGAGAATATATATTGAGTACGAGTCTCCTTTTATGTTTAAATTCTTAAACATTAATTGGAGAATCATTTATGACATGATTTTTCTCAACATCAGGGGGAGATAATAATCAGCTTGATAGAGGAAAATGAATTATCATTATCTAGATCCTCGTATATGAACTAGAAGTTCATAAGATAATTCATGTTATTACATGTCAACTGCCAGACATATATACTGACCCAATGAGAGTAATTAAGTCTCATATACCAGCTGAAATGCTCTAAGTTTAAATTACATGTTAGAGCGAGAGAATGTAAATCATGCCTTAAGCATGATAGTTGAAATGGTTCCAATGATCAAAATTCTCGTAAATAGAAAGTAATATGAGATGGTCATATATTAGAGGCGGGTGCTCCTGAAGAGACCCAATACATAACAAATAATAAAACTCTTGAAGAGTTTCAGGTACCTGGAATAAATATTGAAATCTTGAAGAGATCTCGATGAGTTATGTCATTACGAGAATGGAACTAGAGAAATTGGAAAGTTGTCGACAACGATTTTACAAACAATTTTACATAAAATACTTCTATAGAAGTAAAAAAAGAAATCGAGGATCTTGTATAAAATCTATCCAGAAGTATAGATATTGAATTGGTCTATGTTGAAAGACGCTTTGAACTTCTAAAATAGAAGTATTTGGACCAGCAGTCTAAACACCTAAAGGTGTAATGCAAGTGAGGCACAAATAAGTAGTCGTAAATACGACTTGAACTATGATTTATGAAAAGTTTTAATTACTTCATGGTGGATGCAATTACTTTGGCAGTTTTGAAAATTTTACATGCGTCTAATTATTTGTGGATCCATATTTATCCTTGAAGGATCTAAAATGCTATAAGCATTTGGAAATTTCTGAGGAAATTTATTTAGACATGTCTCATGAATATTTTTGGCACATTTGGTATAATCGCCTTAGTGAATACTAATTAAGAAAATACTATAAGAATGATCAGATTTCCTTATGTATTTTATAAAGGAGTTTGGATCAAGATCCATTATGATAATTTTAGAACTCCTAAAGAGCTTCAAATTGGAAACTCATGAAGTACTTTCAATACAAGTACTTGAATCTTGACATCAAGTTTATCTCAACCTGAAGATCGAGCATTATTATATATTTCTTTTGTCTATGAATAGACATAAGCTGAAAGAATCTTAAAGAAGATTCAATAAGAATAGAGCATATCTATTGAGTATCCCAATAGTTGTAAGATTGTTGGATGTGAATAAAGATAATTATATCTTTTCTTAGTCTTGAAGCACTATATATTAGTTGGTCAAGAAATATCTCTGAATATACAAAGATCATTACATTTAGATCTTCAAACATTCGTTGATGCCTCCTCAAATGTCGTAGAAATAATTGTTATGCACGAGACAAGCCAAAAAAATGTGTTTGGCTAAGATTATTGACCCAACATATCCAAAAGATATGTGGATTTACTTTTACAAGATATGATAAAAGCTATCTTGTGTGAAGATAACGCAAGATGTATATCTCAGTTTGAAAGTGGATACATCATGGAACATATTACTCCAAAGTTTCATCCCTCACGATCTTTAGAAAAATGATATTCAAGATTAAATTATGAAGATTCAAAGATCTTCTGTGATGTTTGCATGAGGGGGAGTAAATACGCGTTGCACTTTTTTTCCTTAACCGATGTTTTGTCCCAATGGGTTTTCCCGGTAAGGTTTTTAATGAGGCAACATGTTATGCGTATCAAAGATGTGTGTACTCTTTTTCCTTCACTAAAGAATTTTTTCCCACTGGGTTTTTATCTTAATAAGGTTTTAACGAGACACATTATCTTCATAGACATCCAAGGGGGAGTGTTATGAATATTTATCTATGTGGATGTCTATCATGATTAGAACTTTATCAAAGGAGTTTGATTTATTTATTATTAGGAATATTATCTCTATGAATTAGAGTTTAATGTATTATATACTTCTTATGCCTATAAATAGATGATTCATTGAAGGCATTGTATACCAGTCTATATTTGAGAATAATACAAATCTCTCTCTTTCTCTCATCTCTTTGTTCTTCTTGTTCTTATTCTTGTTCTTCTTTATTTTATTCACAACACAAAACTCTTTTTACATTTTTATACATTTTCATCTTTTTGTTTTATTTACATTTTTCATTTTTATGTTTTCTATCCTTTTTTCATTTTATGATTTTCTTTAAAAAAATCACTCCCTTTTAAAATAAGCTTTATTTTTTAGAAGATTTCCTTTTAAAACTTTTTTTTTCAAAATTTGTTTCTCCTAAAAACCTTAAACTTTATTTAAAAACCCTTTTTATTTTATTTTTTAAAGCTTTTATTACATATTTCTTTTTTTTCTAAAAAACATCTTACTTATTTTTTCTTCCTTTTAAAAAAATCACTTAACCCATTTATTATTTTAAAAAATAAATTTCATAAAAACCTTTTTATATTTTTTTAAAATCAAGCCCCTTTATTATTTCCACCAATGCATTATTGTTTTTTCCTAATTAAATCCCTAACTTTAAGTTTTTTCAATTAAACCACATTAATTCATTTTATTCTTGCATTTTAATTTAAACACCTTTAAAAAATATTTCTACATTTACAAAGATCAAAACAACTCTAACAACATTTTTTAAGCATGCAAATTTTAAAAAAGATCAAACCAAATTTAAAACGGAGAATTAAAACGAAATTGTTACCGAAATCGTGAAACGATTTTCTGACTTCAAGAACACAACAAAAAATCAACAAAAAATACAAACACAAACACAAAAATTCAACCAAGAACAAGCATACAAAATCAAAATAAAAAGTAAAAGGAAAGAAAATAATTTTACTGAAATAACAACTGAAGAACTCGAATCCGGACTTCTTGAGAATGATCCTAATTGCCTCCGGAAAATTGCATCCAAACTCGAACTTCAACTCCAAAATTTCCAGCAAACACTTGAGAATTTTTAGAGAATTTTTGTAACACTCGGGTTTAGGGGTCGAGTGAAAATAATATTTTAATATTATTTTGGGTTCGGTTTTACAATCTGGATAATAAAATATTTTCACGGGCCTCAGGATTTCAAAATATTTACAACTATGTTGGGCCTATCTCTTGGGTCCAAAATCCATGGACTTTAAGAGATATGAGTTTTGGACTTTCATTAAGGGCATAGTGGTAAACATTATTTTTAAGTGAATTTAAAATAAAGCAAAAGATGAGCATGTGCTCATCTTCAACCTCCTCCCCATTTCCCATTTCTAACGTGAAAAGAGAGCTTTTCTTCACCTCACTCTTCCAACTCCTTTCTTCCTCATCCTTTGATCTTTTTGAAAGGTAAATATAGTTTTGACTTGGCCTTGCTATCCTCTACATTTTAGTATTTTTAAATTTCACTAAAATCATGTATTTTACATTTGGGTTTTTCAAAGTTTTAAGCTAAAGGTTAAGGCTTTATGGGTTTTTACTAAAGCTTTTGATTTGTTATTGTTAGATATGATATATATGAATCAAATGGTCCAATATATGTAATTTTTAAAGTGTTTTCTAAGGATTTCCGAAATTGGGTTTTGGTGGGGTTTTAGGAAGGTTTTTAGTTGAGTTATGGGTATGGTTTGTGTTGGAAATTGAGGGTGGATGTTAGGGTAATGGTTGGGGCTGTTTTGAGAGCATTTGGATGTGTTAAAAAGGTTGGAATCATGAGTTTTGGTTGAGGTTTGAGGGCTGCTCAGGTCTAGTGTTTTGGGGGGATGTACATGACTTGAATTAATGTGCTTGTTGCTTGAATTGTATTCCGAGTTGGTCTTTTGATGTTGGGCTGATTTGTGATTATTTGAATTGTGATTGAGGTCGTTTAGAAGCGGGAATTTGTGTTGGAGAAGCTTCGGAAAGAAATCCGGAAACTTGAAGGTGATGCTTGCTTGGTAGTTGAGCTTGGAAGCTTAGGTGAGTGGTTAAATATTTTTAAATGGTTTTCAAGTGTTGGTTCAAGCATGTGAAATAGGTTGGGATTGGTAGACCCACCTAGAGTTGGGATTAGGGTTGTAGCCTAATCCTAATCTTTAGTTAGAAACCTTGGTTGATCTTTAAAGTATTGAATTATGCCTCATGTTTAATCATGCTTATGGTGGTTATGCTTATGTTGTTATACATGTATATGAATGCATGGCTTGATGCATTGTTACATGCATGTTGATGATAAATGTGATAGAGATATACATATGTATGAAATATGATGTGATAATTGTGTTGTTGAGATACATGTAGTGTTGACATGTGTAATGATGTTATGAAGTGATTGTATGGTCCGACGATCATGGTGAGTACATGCTAGGCATGGAAATGTGGCTTGTGTATGACGGTGAGTCATGGTGAGTACGTGCTAAGCACAGAAGTTATAATGAAATGTGTAGTATTGGCACTAGTATGCTTGGGTACAAATGATCGATCATTATGATGTTTAGTGTGCACACATGAGCCGAAATGCGCGCGTGGTCTTGATGATGGTAGTCATCAAGATGGAGTACGGGTTCGCCCGGAAATCTTCTTATATATAATAGTCAGTGATGAGTGGAATCCCATCGACGGGCGTGAGGATGAGTGGAATCCCCTCCGCGTGAAATGAGGCGTGAGGATGAGTGGAATCCCCTCCGCGTGAACGTTGATGAGTGTAATCCCACCATCAGGTAATGGTTGTGTTGTTGGATGTGAGTTCCAAAGGTTATCCGCGTATGCGAGTCATAGCTAGGTGCCAATACAGATTGTGGTTTATTTTGCCAATATGTGATTAATTGTGAGCCAATGTGATTTGGGGATGTGTTGCTACATGGTTTAATATATGTGATTTCATATGTTGTGGATATAAACATGTTGAGCATGACATGATATTGAATATATGTTCATGCATCATTTATAATTATGGCTCGTGTGGATCGGAGGTAAAATCATGCATTTTATCTTGGTTGTAGCTCGTGCTTGGACCCTGCATTGTCGAGGTTTGTTTTACGAGCTTACCCTCACTAAGCTTTTATGCTTACGCTCTCTTCTGTTCAACAATGCAGATAAATAGCTTGTGGGTGGCAAGGGCAAGGAAAGGTCTTCAAGTGTTGCTTACGGTTAGCTCAAGTATGATAGTTAAATTTAAAGATTGTAATAGTAAAGCAATGTGATAGGTGTTGTTGTTTTGTGCTATTGTTGGTTGTTTAGGAGCATGTTTAGACTCCTTAATTATGTTGTTTTTGATTTGCTTAATGATGCTATGTTTGGATTGTAACCATGTCTAAATTGTTTACCTTGTGTGTTGGTCATGTGCCTTTGAGGTTGCCTTCATGTTAGAATATTGAAGTATGAGCTTTGAATGCTTGAATGCCATCTTGGGTCTATTGCATGATTTCCTTGATGTTTATACATGTTGGCTGCTTGTATGGCTATATAGTGGTATGTAAATGTTGTGTGAATGTTTGGTTGGTGCTAGGGAAGTCTTAAATTGCATTTAGATTCGAGTCTTAATCGTTTTTGCTGAGTTTGGGAGGTTTTGCAGTGCAGGGGTATCGATACGGTTGGTACGGTATCGATACCACCTTCTTGTTTCAGGCCTCGTGTATCGATACACTTGAGAGGTGTATCGATACTATTTTGGTTACTGGAGCTACTGTCCATCTCGGTATCGATACCGGCCTCTGGTGTATCGATACCGTAATCTTAGCGTTGACCGTGGGAAGTCAATCGTTGGGGAGGGTATCGATACACTCCTTGGGTGTATCGATACAGTCTCTACGGGTTGACTTTGACTAGTTGACTTAGTCAAGGGGTATCGATACACCCCTTAAGGGTATCGATACCGCCTGCAGTTTAAGTTTAAAATTGGGCTGTAATCATGATTGTTTGAGTTCGTTTGATTGTTTTATATATTGTTGTTCCGTTGTATGATCACTTAGGGTTTAATATCCATTTAGACAAGATTTTAAAATGAAAAAATAGGGTTGCTAATCGAGGGGGAATCCTTAGGGGTTTTCACTCGGTTTTCCTCGTGTAGCTCACTCGGACCGGTCATCAGGCCAGACCGGGACGAGAGGGTTACATTTGTTGGTATCAGAGCCTAAGGTTTCCGAGACCTTGGGCAGGTAAGTGAGGTAATTTGTGTTTTATGATTGAAATTGCACGGTGTTGGCTTGCCATGTAAGCATGTTGCTTGTCATCCGTGAATGCTGTGATGTACGCTTGTTTGATTGAGAATGTATGTTTTTTTTATAGTACGCATGTGTTTGCTTGTTTAGCAAGTAAGCCTTGTTATATGCTTGGTTGAGCGTGTATGTGTGTTGATTTGTTTGAAACATGTTTCGTAGAGTCTCATTGCTACTAGTACATCAAAAAAAAAAGATTTTAAATGAGGGGAACATACTTGAGCCACTTGGAAGCCTTGCCTTCCTTACCCAATCTAGTATGTTTTACTGTTGATGTTTTTGTTGATTTATTGCTTTTCGGTAAGTAGAAGTTGTGGTTTCTGAAAGGCTGGACGATGTTGAGGGAGTTCATCACCTTAGTTAGGGAGGTATGGTTGTACCAGAATTGAGGTACAATTTGTCCGTTTGAGACGGTGTGTGTGGGTTGATTCTTGTGGATGAGGGACGATGTGAACAACTGTGGCATTAGTTGGTAAGAAGGAGTGAAGGCCTATGAGTGGGAGTCAGAGTGGTGTTGATGTTTTACCAGATAAGCCCCGGGTACAATATTAAGTTGTTTCCTCCAGTTGATTCCGAATCTGTATCTCTGTACATTATTAGCAAGCATGCACGTTTGAATATGCCCGGTGAAGTGTTAGAGGTGGGTACGAGTACCTTAGTTCTTCTAACGAGATCAGGATAGGGGTCTCGTGTGAGTAATCTGAAATTTAGAAGTGTTAGTTGGTGACCGTTGGGGTTCGACCTATGATTTTAATGCAAGATAGCTGGTCAGTGTCCGTGAGTGGGAGCTATTTTCTGTGATTGGGTCAGTGTACGTTGAGTTGTCTTCCACCAAGCAGAAGAGATGAAGTCACTTCCGATATAGTTGAGCCGAGAAGGGAGTATTGAGCTTTGACTCCATGTTGTTTTTTAGGGGTAGAACAAGTCCAGCATGACTGTTTGTTGTTGATCAGAATTGAATCTTGAAGTTACGATATGCTCTAAGAACAGTCTAGGAGAGTCAGATTTTGTTGATGAACCAGCCTAAAAATAAGAGGACCGAGGACTATCAGCTGTGCACATGTGTAGTTGCAATTTCTGTAGATTCTTCCTTTTGTGTGAGCATGCGAAGAAATTTGATGTACGTGTTTAGAATTTAGACGTAGAAACGCATGTGACTGGACCTTTTAGCGAGATAGAGGTGATCAGAAAGATGTACAGAAGGTGTTTGTTGGTGGTTCAGAGTTACTAGTTTCTAGTAGGTGTGAAGTGATTGTCTTCCTACAGTTTCGATGTACCTTTTTGACAAGGTTCGGCTTGAAGAGCACAGAGTTAGTGTATACATTGAGACAAAGAGAGAGTTGCCTTGAAGTCGCATATTTTTGTGAGACTGTAGTAGTAGGTAAGGATGTGAACTCCTTATTGAATGTTGATCCAGCCTTAGAGGTTAAAGATTGGTTGAGTTTAGCCAACAGGCTTGCTTAGCAATTGTGATGGATTTGATTTTTTTATGAAAATTAAACCACAGAATGTTAGAATAGTTGCGTTTTCTTTTCCTATAAGTGTTTGGAAGAATTGTTGGTTTACCTCTTGTTAGAGGAGGAGAGTTTGTTATTGAGGTCGTTTTCGAGGTTGCTTCTGTTTGGTTTGTTCTGTAGCTTATGAATTCCGGAAGAATTGAGAATGTTGAAGAATTAACTTCGAGACTTGTTAGACCTTAGATTCATTAGGCCTAGTGCATCATCTCAGAGTTCTACAGTGTAATTTGTGAAGGGGAAAGAGTGACAGTACGAGAATGTGTTCAGATTACATACAGTCGAAACAAGTGACAGTGAATGATTAGTATCCGTTCCGAGTGTCAGTGATTTGTTGGTCAGTTAGTGTGTGCTTTAGTCTATTTAAAGATTAGTTTGAGATTCGTTTACTACCATTTGAAAGTGAGAAAAGTTGAAGTGCCGAAGACAGCTTTAGGGGCAAGATGTGATCACCTTGAGCTCTGAGTTATGCCGTTTTGTTTGACTAGTGCATTAGTTACCTTCATAGAGATGCTGAGCAGAATATTTTCCTGAGTTTCTTGATCAGTTGTAGTAGCTCTTCTAGATGTCACATGAGTATATTCAAGTGCCGAGGAAGATCATGACAAGCTTTGAAGTTAGTGTGAGAGATTCTATTAGAGAATTAATTGTATACCAAGTTGTGCAACTTGAACTTCGAGTTAATGAAGATGTTCTCTTAGGACATGCGAATTAGCCGAGTGTATTAGAACAAATCTTGAACAGACAGAGGAAGATGTGAGTTTGAAGAAATTGAAGCCTGTGACAGGAACCTATATTTCTAAGTCTAGTAGTGTTACTACCGAAAGTTTGTAAATAGCCATTCGGAGATAGCTGCTCTTTTATCAGATTGCTACAGAAGAATGTTCAGTTGTGTGGTTAGATGCGAGACAATGAACCCTTGAGAAACCGAAAGAAATGTTGAAGAGAGCTTCGACCTTGATCCAGCCAATGTCAGAGAAAGAATTTGTGAACGATAGTGATGTGTTACATGAGAGTTAGGTTGTGTGCTTATGCAAGACAGAAGACTGTGGCTTGTTCATCAAGATAGTTGAAAGACCGTGAGAAGAGTTATCCAATATGAGACATAGAGTTAATTACAGTTGTGTTTGCTTCGAAGACTTAGAGACAAAGCTTGTATAGTAAGAAATGCACAGTGTATATGCACGTATCATCAGAACTTGAAATATTTGAAGACTTAGGAATGGTTGGAACTTGAACAACATGAGTAGTTAGAATTGCTTGAAGACTGTGATCTCAAGATTGAGTACTATATGAAGAGAGTCTATGTAGTAACCGATGTTTCGAGTTGTATTTGTTGTTAGATTAGTAGTTGAGTTACGAGTTGCAATTGCCGAATTCCGTATATCAAATGATAGTAGTTTTGTGGCCGAGTTTCGAGTTGAGACTACCTTGAGTCAGAATGTTGAAGAGAAACAGTTGCGAGACAGATTCTTGGCACCTCACGTGCGAGGCATAGTAGAAGGAAGACCTTCAGAATACAGTTTCAGAGATGATAGAGTTTTGCATTTCAGAGACAGAATAGTTGTACCGATTGACCTAGTGTTTTGAGATGTATTGTTTTGGCCGAAACGCACGGTAGTTCATTTGTATTGCATCTGAGTTGTATGAAGACGTATTGTGGGTTGAAGATGAGTACTTCTGGATTGAGTGGATGAATGATGTGGTTCTGTAAGAGAGTAAGTGTATGGGTTGCCAGTGTGTCAAGATCGAGCTTCAGTTTTCTTCTAGTTTGTTGCATCAGTGGAAGGTTCATGATGGAAGTGAGTAATAGAGATTCGAGATTTCAACTAGATTATTTTTGAAGACGTTTGTATGGTGTTTGGTTACCTGTTGAAGGCAGATGGTCAGTTAGAGGAAGTTATGAGTCAAGTGTTCAAACAGTGTTGTATGAGATTGTAAATCAGGCTAGTTTAGTTGTTTATTTGTTGCGGTTACCACTAGAGTTAGAAAGGGGTTTGTGATGTGATTTGTGTATCTATGATTTAGGAATGTGAGTCAGATCTGGGTCGTGCTATGTTTGTTGAAGAGATTGGGTTGAGTTTTAAATTGACATGCCTTGAAAGAACCAGTTGGGATCTTAGCATTGTATATCTGTTGTCGTGTGGTAAGCCTACCGAGTTTGGTTAATGTGTTGTGGTATGAAAGAGAGTGGGTTCCTGTCCGATAAATTTTGGGGACTAAATTTCCTTAAGTGGGGGAGAGTTGTAACACTCGGGTTTAGGGGTCGGGTGAAAATAATATTTTAATATTATTTTGGGTTCGGTTTTACAATCTGGATAATAAAATATTTTCACGGGCCTCAGGATTTCAAAATATTTACAACTATGTTGGGCCTATCTCTTGGGTCCAAAATCCATGGACTTTAAGAGATATGAGTTTTGGACTTTCATTAAGGGCATAGTGGTAAACATTATTTTTGAGTGAATTTAAAATAAAGCAAAAGATGAGCATGTGCTCATCTTCAACCTCCTCCCCATTTCCCATTTCTAACGTGAAAAGAGAGCTTTTCTTCACCTCACTCTTCCAACTCCTTTCTTCCTCATCCTTTGATCTTTTTGAAAGGTAAATATAGTTTTGACTTGGCCTTGCTATCCTCTACATTTTAGTATTTTTAAATTTCACTAAAATCATGTATTTTACATTTGGGTTTTTCAAAGTTTTAAGCTAAATGTTAAGGCTTTATGGGTTTTTACTAAAGCTTTTGATTTGTTATTGTTAGATATGATATCTATGAATCAAATGGTCCAATATATGTAATTTTTAAAGTGTTTTCTATGGATTTCCGAAATTGGGTTTTGGTGGGGTTTTAGGAAGGTTTTTAGTTGAGTTTTGGGTATGGTTTGTGTTGAAAATTGAGGGTGGATGTTAGGGTAATGGTTGGTGGCTGTTTTGGGAGCATTTGGATGTGTTAAAAAGGTTGAAATCATGAGTTTTGGTTAAGGTTTGAGGGCTGCTCGGGTCTAGTGTTTTGGGGGTTGTACATGGCTTGAATTAATGTGCTTGTTGCTTGAATTGTATTCCGGGTTGGTCTTTTGATGTTGGGCTGATTTGGGATTATTTGAATTGTGTTTGAGGTCGTTTAGAAGCGGGAATTTGTGTTGGAGAAGCTTCGGGAAGAAATCCGGAAACTTGAAGGTGATGCTTGCTTGGTAGTTGAGCTTGGAAGCTTAGGTGAGTGGTTAAATATTTTTAAATGGTTTTCAAGTGTTGGTTCAAGCATGTGAACTAGGTTGGGATTGGTAGACCCACCTAGAGTTGGGATTAGGGTGGTAGCCTAATCCCAATCTTTAGTTAGAAACCTTGGTTGATCTTTAAAGTATTAAATTATGCCTCATGTTTAATCATGCTTATGGTGGTTATGCTTTTGTTGTTATACATGTATATGAATGCATGGCTTGATGCATTGTTACATGCATGTTGATGATAAATGTGATAGAGATATACATATGTATGAAATATGATGTGATAATTGTGTTGTTGAGATACATGTAGTGTTGACATGTGTAATGATGTTATGAAGTGATTGTATGGTCCGAGGATCATGGTGAGTACATGCTAGGTATGGAAATGTGGCTTGTGTATGACGGTGAGTCATGGTGAGTACGTGCTAAGCACGGAAGTTATAATGAAATGTGTAGTATTGGCACTAGTATGCTTGGGTACAAATGATCGATCATTAGGATGTTTAGTGTGCACACGTGAGTCGAAATGCGCGCGTGGTCTTGATGATGGTAGTCATCAAGATGGAATACGAGTTCGCCCGGAAATCTTCTTATATATAATAGTCGGTGATGAGTGGAATCCCATCGACGGGCGTGAGGATGAGTGGAATCCCCTCCGCGTGAAATGAGGCGTGAGGATGAGTGGAATCCCCTCCGCGTGAACGGTGATAAGTGTAATCTCACCGTCAAGTAATGGTTGTGTTGTTGGATGTGAGTTCCAACGGTTATCCGCGTATTCGAGTCATAGCTAGGTGCCAATACAGATTGTGGTTTATTTTGCCAATATGTGATTAATTGTGAGCCAATGTGATTTGGGGATGTGTTGCTAACATGGTTTAATATATGTGATTTTATATGTTGTGGATATAAACATGTTGAGCATGACATGATATTAAATATATGTTCATGCATCATTTACAATTATGGCTCGTGTGGATCGGAGGTAAGATCATGCATTTTATCTTGGTTGTAGCTCGTGCTTGGACCCTGCATTGTCGAGGTTTGTTTTACGAGCTTACCCTCACTAAGCTTTTATGCTTACGCTCTCTTCTGTTCGACAATGCAAATAAATAGCTTGTGGGTGGCAAGGGCAAGGAAAGGTCTTCAAGTGTTGCTTACGGTTAGCTCAAGTATGATAGTTAAATTTAAAGATTGTAATAGTAAAGCAATGGGATAGGTGTTGTTGTTTTGTGCTATTGTTGGTTGTTTAGGAGCATGTTTAGACTCCTTAATTATGTTGTTTTTGATTGGCTTAATGATGCTATGTTTGGATTGTAACCATGTCTAAATTGTTTACCTTGTGTGTTGGTCATGTGCCTTTGAGGTTGCCTTCATGTTAGAATATTGAAGTATGAGCTTTGAATGCTTGAATGCCATCTTGGGTCTATTGCATGATTTCCTTGATGTTTATACATGTTGGGTGCTTGTATGGCTATATAGTGGTATGTAAATGTTGTGTGAATGTTTGGTTGGGGCTAGGAAAGTCTTAAATTGCATTTAGATTTGAGTCTTGATTGTTTTTGCTGAGTTTTGGAGGTTTTGCAGTGCAGGGGTATCGATACGGTTGGTACGGTATCGATACCACCTTCTTGTTTTAGGCCTCGTGTACCGATACACTTGAGAGGTGTATCGATACTATTTTGGTCACTGGAGCTACTGTCCATCTCGGTATCGATACCGGCCATTGGTGTATCGATACCGTCATCTTAGCGTTGATCGTGGGAAGTCAATCGTTGGGGAGGGTATCGATACACTCCTTGGGTGTATCGATACGGTCTCTACGGGTTGACTTTGACCAGTTGACTTAGTCAAGGGGTATCGATACACCCCTTACGGGTATCGATACCGCCAGCAGTTTAAGTTTAAAATTGGGCTGTAATCATGATTGTTTGAGTTCGTTTGATTGTTTTATATATTGTTGTTCCGCTTTATGATCACTTAGGGTTTAATATCCATTTAGACAAGATTTTAAAATAAAAAAAATAGGGTTGCTAATCGAGGGGGAATCCTTAGGGGTTTTCACTCGGTTTTCCCCGTGTAGTTCACTCGGACCGGTCATCCGGCCAGACCGGGACGAGGGGGTTACAATTTTTCAGAATTTTCCCAAGCCTCTTTTTTCCTAGTGTATTTTCTTCCAATTGGTGTGTGTTGAACAAGTGAAAATGGGTATTTATATTTCAATTTTAGCTTCAAATTAAAGCCAAATTCGGATTTGAATCCCCGAATTGAAGCCAAAATCAGACAAGAGACTTGATTCTCGGAAAAACCCTTCAAACCCTATCCGATTGGGTTCATATTCAAAGCTGAATTTTCCCCTTGATTCGAGCCTAGGGTTTGACCATTTTTCTCGGTTTTTTGTAGATTTTGGCAAACACAGGCGGCAACGGGGAGCGGGGTTGGTGACATTAGGTCGGCGGCGGTGAGGCAGACCCACTGGTAACAACAGGGATGACAACTGTGGCCGGTAGACGCTGGCCGACCACCTTAGACGTTCGGTAGAGTGTTTGCTGGGCTGGGGTTTGGGTGTTGGATCGAGCGTGAGCAGCACATGCGCTAGGCACGTGGCTCCGCGCGTGTGTTCTTTTTCCCCTTTTATATTTTGCTATTTTTGCTACTATTTTTTTGCTATTTTTATTTATTACTTTTTAGTTTTCATTTTATTTCCTTTTTTTCTTTTCAAAAGATGGGCTAGAAACTTGAAATGGGCTTTGTTCTTTTTCTTTTAAAATGGGCTTCAAAAAATGGGTCTTTGTTGTATTTTTTATTTAGTTTTTAATAAGGTGGGCCATTTATTATTTTAAGGGAAAATGAAGTTTTTATATTTTTTTAGATTATTTAAAATTTAGTGACGATATCTGCCCCTTTTTGCTTATCTCTATGCAATAGAAATAAAGCAAAGACCAAAAGGCACTAATTTTCATCGATTTTCCAAATTAGCTCCATTCTCTAAAAGCCCGAAACGATAGGCATGTTCTATTCTCCAAACACCCGAATAGATGAGCGAATTCCATTCTCCAAACGCCCGAACGGATAGGCTGGTTCTATTCTCCTTTTGCCCGAATAGATGAGCGAATTCCATTCTCCAATCGCCCGAATGTACTGACTAATTCTATTCTCCTTATGACCGAATAGCTAAGCTGGGTTCTATTCTCCCAAACGCTTGAATAGCTGAGCTGGGTTCCACGCTCAAACAGATAGGTTGATTCTATTCTCCTTACGCTCAAATAGCTGAGCTGGGTTCTATTCTCCCAAATGCTCGAATTGTTGAGTTGGGTTCTATTCTCCCAGATACTCAAACAAGCAGATTCTTCTGAAAACTTCATCCTCCTTATGCTTGGATGAAGAAGCAAACAAACTTAAAAAAATTTCATCCTCTTTATGCTTTGATGAATAATAAAAACCTCAAAAGGTTTCATCCTTCTTATACTCGGATGAATAAGTAAACAAACTTCAAAAGATTTCATCCTCCTTATGCTTGGATGAATAAGAAAAACCTCAAAAGGTTTTATCCTCCTTATACTCAGATGAATAATTGAATAGACTTCAAAAGATTTCATCCTCCTTATGCTTGGATGAATAAGCAAACTCCAAAAGATTTCATCCTCCTCATGCTTGGATGAATAAGCAAAACCTTAAAAGATTTCACCCCCTTATGCTTGGATGAGTAAGCCGGATAAGCGAGTCGTCTAAATAATTCCATCCTCCTTATTCCTGGATGAATAAGCGAACTTCTGAAAAACTTCATTCTCCTTATGCTTGGATGGACACGCGAACTTCTCAAATACTTCACCCTTCTTATGCTTGGATGAATAAGCGGGTTCAAAAAAGTGTTTCATCCACCTTACGCTTGGATGAATAAGCAGGCTTTAAAAAGGGGTTCCATCCTTCTCATGCTCGGATGAATAAACATGTTCCAAAAAGTATTTCATCCACCAAACGCTTGGATGAATAAGTAGGCTCTAAAAAGGGGTTCCATCCTCCTTATGCTCGGATGAATAAACAGGTTCCAAAAAGTGTTTCATCCACCTCACACTTGGGTGAGTAAGCGGGTTCCATTCTCCAAATGCTCGAACGGGAGGCAGGTTCTTTTGCTGAAAGGTCCTTCGTGTACCTAAAAAATGCAATATTTAATGCAATTATGATGTGCATGCCCCTAGGGATGCCTAAAACATGAATGCATGTCTCACTTCTTCTATTTTTTTGAATTCTTTTTCTCAAAATTGATTTTTCTACATGTTTACTCGCTTAAATCCAGATAAGCATTCGTACTTTTTCTTTGTATTTTTTCTGACTCATGGAAAACATCCGATCTTTGCTCACTTAATCCAGTGATCATTTACTCTTGGTTGGAAGGACGAACTCCTTCAACTACCATAGCTTCTCCATTCTCATTCTTTATATCTTTTTGCTTAATCGAAAACATTTGACCTTCGTAGGTAAACGTCTCAAGATCTACTACCAATGTGGTTGATATATCAATGTTGAGTGAAAAGCTTCCTTTTATGGTTTTGAAATCTTCAAGTCTTCATATGCCCCTTATCAAATATCTTCAGTGCTTCTTGTGAATTATCAAATTCTTGCCCCTGCAGGACATCTTGAATTAGTTGCATGTGAAAGCTTTTTTTTACCTTGAATATCTTCGAATGATGTTGGTGCTTTACTCTCTTCTTCTCACGCCTATTAATACTAAGGGCCTGTAGACTGCCCCAATCTGATAACATCATATGCTTATCAAGTGTAATTCTATCTCTTTTCATGCTTCTTCTTTTTACCTTCTCATGCAAGGCGATGCCCCCATTCAAACTGAAGTTCAATTGCTTTCTGAAGTGATGGAAACATTCTTTCATGGTCTCCTACAATTGAAACCAATACCAACAAATCTTTTTCTTTTCATTAATCTATATCAGCCTACTTGTAAGATGCAAGAAAAGGTTGGAAATGATAATTCAAAGGAAAAAGTCATTGCAAACGCAAGAAAAGGTTTAAAAAAGGGTATTTAAGAAAATAGTCATGTCAAACAAAAGAATAGGGCTAAGTCAGGTGCCCCAAAATTCAAAGCATGAATGATTCAAGAATCCATCAACCGGATAGTGCCCCCACTTTTGGTGGCTCTCTTTTGCTCACACACTCCCCAAATTTAAAATTTCCCACTTTTCTAATCTCAATCAGACATTAGAAGCTCGAGGTCCCTGAAGAATGCTTAACTCAATTAGGCGGAATGTATTCTGAAGACAAACTTATTTTCTCAAATATTCATGTGTGATCCAAATGGTCTTTTAAGGCTTGTAATGTAGGCTAGGCTTGGGTTGCCAAAGAAAGGATATATAGACTCAAATTCATATTTTAAGAGTGATTAAACCAAGGATCAACTTTTCTGATGAAATCTCTATTCTTCTTCTTTTATTCTTTAGATCACTCTAGACTGCCCATTTTAGGTTTTCATCCTAGAGTTCATTTCCTTTTCTGGTACACATCTCGTTTGAAGGATTTCAAATTTTCCTTCGCATTTCTCTTTTTCTTCTTTTTTTCTTTTCATTTTCTTTTCTTGTTTTTCCTTTTTGTGTCCTTTTCATTTACAGTTTAGGACATTCAACTTAATCTAACATGTTTCTTTCAAACAACTTTTCATTTTCTTTTCCCCGGTGTGGGGAGTGATCCTTGGTTAGGGTTAAATCACAAGAAAAATAACATCAATCTCAAAGTGGAAAAACAAATGGATTTTTCTTATTCGTGAAGGAAAATGAAGGAATGCCAAATGCCATTTCACACAAAAATACCGTCGAAGAAAAGCCGTCTTCAGTTGGTAGATATTTTAGAGTTATCACTTCATTCAAGGACCCTAACATCAATGTCTAACAGGAAAATACACCCATAATCTATATATGGGATTTCCCCATTAATTCCGAACACACATTTTGCCCCTCTATCTCAGAATTAGATTCAAGAATCATTCATACAATCAATAATAGGGACTCTGCAAAGAAAATGTATGCTTTGAAAAGAATGGATGAAAAATGAAAAGAAGAGAAAACGATGAAACAAAAATGAGAAACATTCGCCACTTGAAAAAAATGCATCTTTAAACAAGTAAACTAACTTAGAAGCCCTTACAAAAGATTCCTAATGCTCGCGGGCCAAACGCAAGAGGGTTGGTTCTAAGCATGATCCCAACTGTCTAGAGAAAATTAAGTATTATTCCATGAAAGTACAAATCTCGGCCAATATTGCCTCCAACGACTTCGTGAAGAAACTCTAAACGCGCTCGTCCTTGTCATATTCTTCTTTCTCGAGTCTTCCACTTCTGACGGCTGCCAATATTAACTCTCCATACATGACCATTTCTGCAAAACCTTCGGTGGTGTGATTTAACTTGTAGTCATAAAAAGACCCATTTAGAGTCTCCACAAACTTTAGAGTAACCTCATTTTTTGACAGCAGAGGTTGAACTTGGGCTGCCACATCTCGCCACCTCTGGGCATATTGACGGAAGCTCTTATTGGGCTTTTGTTCCATATTCTGTAGTACAATCCTGCTTGGGGCCATATCCATCACGTACTCGTATTGTTTGAGGAAAGCTTTTGATAGATCTTTCCAAGTGCGTATGTTGACCCGACTTAGTTGAGCATAGCATCGGATAGTAGACCCAGATAAACTGTCTTGGAAACAATGGATTAGTAACTTCTCATTTTCTACATGCGGTGACATTTTCCGGTAGTGCATAGTCAAGTGTGCCAATGAGCATGTAGTTCCATTATACTTTTCAAAGTCAGGGGCTTTATACTTTGGAGGTGCCACCAAGTCAGAAACTAGACTCAAATCTCGAGCGTCCCTGCCACCATAAATTCTTCCTTCTTGATAAGATTTAATCATTTCCAACAGCTTCTTGTAGCGGTCTTCCCATTTCTTCTCGACCTTTACAATGCCAGTTTCTTCATTGAGGTCAGGCATCTCAGGGCTGCGAACCTCGTCGGTGTTGTCTTCAGTACGGGCAGAAGATTCTATGAAATGAGGTGAAGTCTTGACTTTAAGTGAGGCCACTTCCTTTTGTACGAAAGCCATCCCCGGGAAAGTGTTGGTGTCTTCTCTCGCTTCTGGGTGTTTGAACGCAAGCATGGTTGCGATTTGGCTGACTGTTTTCTTGTGTGATATCTCAATCTCTTTTTTTAGATTATTTACCATCTTCTCAAGCTTGTCATGGATGCCCTTCTGATTTTCTTCCAGAGTTATCAATCTTTCCTCAATGTTCATGGCTCGAATCCTTTTTGCACGGGATCTTTACTACTTAAATGGAAATTTTCAAAAATAATCTGTAACGCCCCGGTTTTGGGCTTAGAAGTCTTGGGCGTTGACCAGTTCGGTCAAAGTGCTGATCGAATATATAAGAGTGAAATTAGGAAAGCCTAGTTCGGGTTGCATTAAAAATATGAAAAAATGTTCTAAAATCATCTTTTAATATAATTAAATGAACTGTGAAATCAATTTTGGAAAATGAGGTTCGGAAGGTTGACATTTTGGCTAGTGACCAAAATGTAATTTTTGAAAGTTTGGTGACTGTTTTATAAAGGATTGAAACTTTGAATCTTTAAGGAGCTATTATTCCAAAAAGAGTTTCTCCAGATTTTTCTAAGATATTTTAAGGTTTTATTCTGATTTTAAACATAAAGAAAGAGGAGGGAAAGTCATTTTGACTATTTTATAACTAACTTTCCATTTTTCTTCCAATTCTCCTTTTCTCTCATTTTCTCTCAACCCAAACACATTTCTCCAGATTTTCTCCTCTGATTTTGTCACTCAAATCTTCCTTTTCAATTCTCTTTGGATTCCTAATCATCTCTACAACAAAACCTCACCATTTGCAAGTTGTTTCATCAAGCTTTTTGGTTCTAAAAAGGAGAAATTCAAGTTTGGAGGTAAGAACGTCCTTCTCCTCTAAACTATCAGTTCTTTACTGAAATTCCTAAGTTCTCAATCCTTGATTTGTGATTTGTTAAAGGCTTTTCAATTGAAATCTTGATTTTAGCTTAAAATGCAAGATTTGGTGATTTTGGTGAAATTTTCGTGTGATCTGTTTGGGCAGTGTTTTGAGGTGTCAAATTGATGTTAAATGAATGCTAAATTGATTAGAAGTTGAGGTTTAATTAATGCAATCCCGGATAGGTTGAATTTCCTAAGTTTTGCTTGAGTTTTTGGTTGTTTTTGGAGTGTTTTTGGTGATCTGTTATACCTGGAGGTATAAGGATGTGTTTGTGATCATTTTGGATGTTAATTGATGTTTAAAAATGGTTAGAAGTGATGGATGTTGGCTGGGTTAAGTTTTGGAAGTGTTTGGAGGTGATTTCGGTTGTGTTTGGTAGCCGAAATGTTGGTTTTGTGATGAGCAGCGAGTTGTGTTGTGTTGCTGGTGTTTTTAATGCATAAAGATGCATTAATGCTATGTTTTTGTGTGCTTGAAACAGGGGAGTTTGATCCGTGAGCTTTAGAGGTGTTGCGGAAGGTTTCGGATGCTTGGAAGGCTTGTTGGCTAGCCTTGTTTTGTGTATCGGTGAGTGAAGTTGGGTTTTCAGCTTTTAAACCAAGGTTTGAAGGTTTTGGGAGCTTAGTTTAAGTCTAAACAACTTTGCTAAGCTCAAGAGTAAGTAAATGGTTTTCGCTCTTGAATTGTGTTGTGAATTGGCTTTTAAAGCATTTGTGGTTGATGATTGAAATGCATGTGTTTTGCATGATTTATATTCTGTTTTGAAAGCATATTTTAAGCATGGTTTAATGCTGGTTTTGAAAGCCATATGTGAAGGATGCTCAAGGTAAGAGATCCTTGGTTTTGTACATGGAAATTATGGTTTTGATGCATGGTGTTGCATGTTGTTCAATGGCTTTGTGTAATGCTTTAAAAGAGTGGATTAATGATGGTAAATGATGGTTTTTGCATTGTGGTTATGCATGTGAATCATTGGGCTAATGATGGTAAGATGGTTATATTGGCAAGTGATGTAAGTGGTTCTTGGTTTCTTTGATCGGATATAGTTAGCCGGGTATAGGATTGGGTGCACCGTGAATTAAGTCGCCTTGGAGGTGGAGTGGTTAAGTGTGAACCGGTAAACTCCCTTCAAGTATCCTAATGAGATGGTTAAGGTCATAATGGAGGTGGAATGCCCATTCGAGGACCTTGGTTAAGCAAAGGTTATATGGTGGTTAAAAGTCCATATATGGGAACCTTGTGCTTGTTAAGATCACAATGGAGGTGTAAGTCCATGTGTGGATCTTGTGTAGGGTGTCCCGGATCTCGTTAGTGATGTTATACAACTACCAATCGGTGATGCAAAGGTTGTATGGTCTTTGAAAGTCCATACATGGGAACCTTGTGCATGTCAAGGTTGTATGGTGTTTAAAAGTCCATACATGGGAACCTTGGGAAAAGTTGAGGTTGTATGGTGTTTAAAAGTCCATACATGGGAACCTCGGGAAAAGTTGAGGTTGTATGGTGTTTAAAAGTCCATACATGGGAACCTCGGGAAAAGCTAAGGTTGTATGGTGTTTAAAAGTCCATACATGGGAACCTTAGGATGTTGAGGTCAAATGGTGTTTAAAAGTCCATTTGGAGACCTTGGATTGGTAGTGTGTATGAAGCGTGGGGGACAACGCTTGTGATCCGCGTATCCGATCGGGTGTTGAGTTGAAAAGTGGATGTGTTGATCACTTGGAAGCCAATGTAATGTTCTTGATAATAAAGAAGTATGAGATGCTTGAAAAGATGCATGGTTGCATGGAAAGTGTATAATGCTTGTGAATGCATGTTTACTTGTTAGGTTGAACAAGTGTTGATTATCATTTGGTAAATGATGCATGTGAGCATGAAATCTCTTGAATGCATTGGAGTCTTGTTAAGACTTGTTTTAAAAGGCATGTGATGATATTGTTGTGGTTCATATATTGCCTTGGTTTAATGCATGTGTTGGATTGATTGAGTAAATGGTTTTAAAGGGTTCCTTGCTTGAATGGTTTTCAAGTATAAGAAAGGTATGTTGTGAAATGGAAGTGTTTTCCAAGGTTTTGAATTTAGCTTTGCATATGGTGTTTATGCATGGAATGGTTAAATGGATGATTTTGCAAGTTGTGCTTTGAAAAGGTTTTCTTAGCTTGCTAAGCTAAGGGTTGGTTTTCATGTATGTGCAATGCATGGTTTTAAGCATGATGTTGAAAAAGGGTTTTCAAGCTTTGCTTGGTTAACAAATCGGGTTTGTTTTAAATGTGTTTTATGACCCGCTGCATTGATGGTGTTTTGGTTTGAGCATTCCTCACTAAGCATTATGTGCTTACGCTCCTTTTTGTCCATCAATGCAGATTCTTGAAGTTTGGACAGCGAGAAGCAAGGGATTCAAGGAGGACTCCAATTGAGATGTATGTCTCGGTGAATAGCTATAGTTAATAAAGGCAATGGGGGTAGAATCTCTTGGGATGTGTTTATGTGTTTGTATATGTTCGGACAAGAATGGTTATATGTTGTTGATGTTGTTGGAACATGTATTTGGCTTTTATGGGATTGAATTGGAAGTTTATGCTTGAATGGTTGCTTGTGTAGGAAGCATGCCTATAGATTTGGGGCTTTTCATATATGTGGATATTTTGTTGAATTGTTGATGCAAGTATGTCTCTTAGATGTTGAATTGCATGTTGGTAAAGTTTGGTGGCTTTTGGAGTATGTTCGAATGGTCAATTGCGTGTTTAAGCATGTCTTTTTCTGCATTATGCGCAGGGCGTTTCGGAACAGGGGCTACCGTTTCGGAACGGATGCCCTGAATCAGCCCAGGCGTCCGAAACGGTAGAGCCCGTTTCGAAACGGAAAGCATTCTGCTAGTCACCGGTTTCGGTACGCGTTGCGGAACGGCCCCGCGTTTCGAAACGGGCTCTGCCTGTTTCGGAACGGGTGACCGTTGGGGGCTGACATTGGCAGTTAAATGTTTTGAATTGTTTGCGTTTTGGTCCTGAATCTTGTTTGTGCAATTGTGTGAGTTTGGGGTGTCCGTTTGAGCTGAAATTTGGCAGAGAAGCATGAAACATGATTAATTTTAAGTTGGTAACTTAAAATCTGGTTAAGTCCTTAAAGTTATCAGAAATTACAATTTGGTCCCTAAAGTTGTAATTTGTTCAATTGGGTCCCTGTTTGATCTCTGATGTTTGTGATCTTTGAGTATGATGTTTGTGTGATCACAGTTAGGGCTAATGTGCATCTAGACAAGATTAAAAAGAAAAAAAGGGTCGTTAATCAAGGTTGACTTTCGGGTTGACTTTGGTTTTCCCCGTGTGACTTTCTTAATTCGGGTCAACCGTCTGGGCCGGGTTAAGGGGGTTACATTTGGTGGTATCAGAGCTGAGTTGCGAATGCTTGGGGAAAACGGTAAGTTGTTGTGATGTGTGTTTGATGTTTACCTTGGTGTGTGGTTGAATGTTGGTTGAAACACGTGTTTCTGAGCATGTTGCTGATGTTTTCGAGCATGTTTTATGGTTATGAATCTTGGTTGAGCTTATGTGGATTTGTGCTGATGTTGTGAGCTGATGATATGCTTGATGAAAGTGTAATGAGTATGTTATGTTGCTAATATGCTGTTGCAAGTGGATGATGTTTGGTGTAAGCATGATCAAAGTATGTTGTTTGATATGCTTGATGTTGTGATATCCATGTTTGTGTTGACTGTTATGTCATGTAAAAGGGGAGGATTCGGGATACCCATTGCCTTATTAATATAGCTATTGTGTTATTTTGGAGTTGGAGTTTGAATCCTTGCTTAAAGCTGGTCTAACTGGTTTGTTTGTTTGTTTGTTGTGAATGTTTGTTGTTGTTAGTAGTATGGCGAAGTCGATGATTGAATGGCAGTTGGGTGAGATGGTTGCTGCCTTAGGGCAGGTTGTTAAGGCATGGAATTCACCCTTCTGTAGAGGTGTTTTGTCTCAGTCTTCTGTGCCTGGAGTTGAGGTGGTAAGGCAGGAGGAAGAAGCTGGTTCTGTGGTGAAGAGTTCATCACCTGTTGCTCAAGAGGTGTTGGGAACATCTCAGGCTGTGGTAAAGGTAAAGTCAGTAGATGTGCTGGCTGTGGGATGTGTGGGTTTGCCGAAGCAGCGTTTGTTGGATCTGGGTGCTGTGGAGTATCATGGTTCAACACCTGAGACATTTGAGGCCTGGTTGGCCGATGTGATTCTGATTTTGGATCAGGAAGGCTGTGATTATGCTTGTAAGCTGGGAAGTGTTGTTTCTCTGATGTTGGAGGATGCATGTGTCTGGTGGACATCTGTGGCGGTGGCGTCACATATCCATGATATTGACTGGGATTTCTTTGTATCTGCCTTTTATGAAAGGTATCTTGGAGAGAAGTTTCCAAGGGTTAAGCAATGTGAAGGTAGTGCTGTTGTTGAGCAAGTGTTGCTTGAGCAAGGAGTGGAAGCTCAGCCACCGGTATGTGACCGTTGTGAAAGGCGCCATGTTGGAGGTTGTTGGGGCGCGGATGCTTGTTGGAACTGTGGTTCTAAAGTGCATGTGAAGCGCGATTGTCCCCTTGGGGTGAAGTCAGCTTTGGTGATACCCAAAGGGTCTCTGAAAGGTCGTGGGCACGGCCGAGGCAAGGTTCAGAGGTGGCAGAAAGAGAAGAAGGTTGTGAAGAGTTTGGGAAATGAAGTTTGCTGGAAATGTGGGTCTGCTGGACATATGAGACGTGATTGTTTGATGTTGGCTCGGAACAGCCAAGGTTCTTTACCGCAAGGAGTTGATGGTGATCTTAGTGTGTTAGCTGGTGCTGTAGCGGTGCGGCAGGAGGATGATGGTTCCGCGAGAAAGAGAGCTCGTCTGATGAATCTTCAGGGTGGTGTTGTGTTTTCAGGTAACCTTGTTAAGTAATCTTTGCTCTAGTTACCCTGGTTTGGTTTCTGTTGGTTTTTCCCTTGCGTGGTAAGTCTAGTCTTGTTGCTAGCATGTTTGGGGTGATAGTTGTAGTTTGGAAATATCTTTGGTGTGAAGAAGGTTTTAGTGAGTATCTTGGGGTTTATGGTTGTTGGAATGATGGAGTTAGATAAGTTAGAAGTGAGGTAGGAGGTTGTTCTTAGACGGATTTTGAGGATGTTATTGGAGGGTGTGAACTGGCATTCATGCACAGTTAAAATCATTGTTATATGCTATATTATATATGTGTTGGTCCATGCATACATGTGGCATGACATTAGAGGTTTTGCATACATGTACATCAGGCATTGATAGGGCATGTAGGTGATCATGCATACGATGTTCACACTCGCTAATAACTAATCGAATCTGTTAGTGTGGAGGTTGGGTTAGGTTGGATGATGGGTTTTTAGAGGTTGTTTTGGTGCTGAGTGGAAGTTAGAAGTAATGGAGAATATTAAGCTAGTGCTGGAGATAGTGAGAGTAGTATAGCCTGTGGTAGAAGGATAGTGTTGTTGCTTAAGGAGTTTAGTGGTTTGGTGGTGGAGAGTACCGGTTGAAGTTAGAATCGGTCAAGTGGTTTGAATGGCTAAGTGGAAAGGGGTAGTTCCTTGGTGCTAAAGGATGTTGCAGTTTAGTGGTTGTGTTTCCAAGTGCTGAAACAGCTTAGTATTTAAGTTGTTGTGGAAGGGTTGTGTTTGTAAGTGTTGGTTCTTAGTAACCTTCGAAGAGTTGAGAAGATGGTCTGTATGTTTAAGCTGGGCGATGTTCTGGTAAGGCAAGTATTGTGGTCAAAGTTTGTGGTGGATAGGCAATGAAAGATCGAAGGCCATTGTTGTTTGAAAGGATTCTTGTGAGAAGTGGTTGGTTGGTTGTGAGTATGTGAATTTCTTTGTAGTCAGCTGGTGGTGTGTGATACGGTTGGCGGAGTCGAGTTGGGGTTGTGATGTAAATTTTGGAATCTGAGTGAGTAGTCCTTGTGAGTTGTTATGGTAATGATGGTGGCGGATGTGAAGGATTATCAGCATTCGTTGAAGAGTTTGGGTAAGCAGTTGATGCTTAAGAATTTTTGCTTGTTGGGAAAATTCTTGGAAGAGGTTTGGGAGTTTGCAAGAGTTTTAGAAGCAGAGAAGTTTGGATAGTGACTGATTTGGTTTGGTTGGTGTTACTGTGTAAACGAGTCTTGGGGGTTGTGTGTTACAGTGATGTGTGCTGTAAAAGTTGAAGTTCTTCAGGTTGATGTTGGGGCTGTGTACAGTCCGGATATGTGAAAGGTTAAGTTGTGGCTATCTTTGTGTGTTCTGGATTTTGCGAACAGTGTGTGGAGGTGTTGAGTTTGGTGGAGTTTTTGTGTGGAATGTGTTCAGCGATGGTTGAGGCTGTTGTGTTGCCTTGTGTGTTGGTTTGAGAAGGTTGTGGTTCTCTTGTCGCCAGTTGAAATTTCGAGGACGAAATTTCCTAAGGGGGGGAGAGTTGTAACGCCCCAGTTTTGGGCTTAGAAGTCTTGGGCGTTGACCAGTTCGGTCAAAGTGCTGATCGAATATATAAGAGTGAAATTAGGAAAGCCTAGTTCGGGTTGCATTAAAAATATGGAAAAATGTTCTAAAATCATCTTTTAATATAATTAAATGAACTGTGAAATCAATTTTGGAAAATGAGGTTCGGAAGGTTGACATTTTGGCTAGTGACCAAAATGTAATTTTTGAAAGTTTGGTGACTGTTTTATAAAGGATTGAAACTTTGAATCTTTAAGGAGCTATTATTCCAAAAAGAGTTTCTCCAGATTTTTCTAAGATATTTTAAGGTTTTATTCTGATTTTAAACATAAAGAAAGAGGAGGGAAAGTCATTTTGACTATTTTATAACTAACTTTCCATTTTTCTTCCAATTCTCCTTTTCTCTCATTTTCTCTCAACCCAAACACATTTCTCCAGATTTTCTCCTCTGATTTTGTCACTCAAATCTTCCTTTTCAATTCTCTTTGGATTCCTAATCATCTCTACAACAAAACCTCACCATTTGCAAGTTGTTTCATCAAGCTTTTTGGTTCTAAAAAGGAGAAATTCAAGTTTGGAGGTAAGAACGTCCTTCTCCTCTAAACTATCAGTTCTTTACTGAAATTCCTAAGTTCTCAATCCTTGATTTGTGATTTGTTAAAGGCTTTTCAATTGAAATCTTGATTTTAGCTTAAAATGCAAGATTTGGTGATTTTGGTGAAATTTTCGTGTGATCTGTTTGGGCAGTGTTTTGAGGTGTCAAATTGATGTTAAATGAATGCTAAATTGATTAGAAGTTGAGGTTTAATTAATGCAATCCCGGATAGGTTGAATTTCCTAAGTTTTGCTTGAGTTTTTGGTTGTTTTTGGAGTGTTTTTGGTGATCTGTTATACCTGGAGGTATAAGGATGTGTTTGTGATCATTTTGGATGTTAATTGATGTTTAAAAATGGTTAGAAGTGATGGATCTTGGCTGGGTTAAGTTTTGGAAGTGTTTGGAGGTGATTTCGGTTGTGTTTGGTAGCCGAAATGTTGGTTTTGTGATGAGCAGCGAGTTGTGTTGTGTTGCTGGTGTTTTTAATGCATAAAGATTCATTAATGCTCTGTTTTTGTGTGCTTGAAACAGGGGAGTTTGATCCGTGAGCTTTAGAGGTGTTGCGGAAGGTTTCGGATGCTTGGAAGGCTTGTTGGCTAGCCTTGTTTTGTGTATCGGTGAGTGAAGTTGGGTTTTCAGCTTTTAAACCAAGGTTTGAAGGTTTTGGGAGCTTAGTTTAAGTCTAAACAACTTTGCTAAGCTCAAGAGTAAGTAAATGGTTTTCGCTCTTGAATTGTGTTGTGAATTGGCTTTTAAAGCAATTGTGGTTGATGATTGAAATGCATGTGTTTTGCATGATTTATATTCTGTTTTGAAAGCATATTTTAAGCATGGTTTAATGCTGGTTTTGAAAGCCATATGTGAAGGATGCTCAAGGTAAGAGATCCTTGGTTTTGTACATGGAAATTATGGTTTTGATGCATGGTGTTGCATGTTGTTCAATGGCTTTGTGTAATGCTTTAAAACAGTGGATTAATGATGGTAAATGATGGTTTTTGCATTGTGGTTATGCATGTGAATCATTGGGCTAATGATGGTAAGATGGTTATATTGGCAAGTGATGTAAGTGGTTCTTGGTTTCTTTGATCGGATATAGTTAGCCGGATATAGGATTGGGTGCACCGTGAATTAAGTCGCCTTGGAGGTGGAGTGGTTAAGTGTGAACCGGTAAACTCCCTTCAAGTATCCTAACGAGATGGTTAAGGATATAATGGAGGTGGAATGCCCATTCGAGGACCTTGGTTAAGCAAAGGTTATATGGTGGTTAAAAGTCCATATATGGGAACCTTGTGCTTGTTAAGATCACAATGGAGGTGTAAGTCCATGTGTGGATCTTGTGTAGGGTGTCCCGGATCTCGTTAGTGATGTTATACAACTACCAATCGGTGATGCAAAGGTTGTATGGTGTTTGAAAGTCCATACATGGGAACCTTGTGCATGTCAAGGTTGTATGGTGTTTAAAAGTCCATACATGGGAACCTTGGGAAAAGTTGAGGTTGTATGGTGTTTAAAAGTCCATACATGGGAACCTCGGGAAAAGTTGAGGTTGTATGGTGTTTAAAAGTCCATACATGGGAACCTCGGGAAAAGCTAAGGTTGTATGGTGTTTAAAAGTCCATACATGGGAACCTTAGGATGTTGAGGTCAAATGGTGTTTAAAAGTCCATTTGGAGACCTTGGATTGGTAGTGTGTATGAAGCGTGGGGGACAACGCTTGTGATCCGCGTATCCGATCGGGTGTTGAGTTGAAAAGTGGATGTGTTGATCACTTGGAAGCCAATGTAATGTTCTTGATAATAAAGAAGTATGAGATGCTTGAAAAGATGCATGGTTGCATGGAAAGTGTATAATGCTTGTGAATGCATGTTTACTTGTTAGGTTGAACAAGTGTTGATTATCATTTGGTAAATGATGCATGTGAGCATGAAATCTCTTGAATGCATTGGAGTCTTGTTAAGACTTGTTTTAAAAGGCATGTGATGATATTGTTGTGGTTCATATATTGCCTTGGTTTAATGCATGTGTTGGATTGATTGAGTAAATGGTTTTAAAGGGTTCCTTGCTTGAATGGTTTTCAAGTATAAGAAAGGTATGTTGTGAAATGGAAGTGTTTTCCAAGGTTTTGAATTTAGCTTTGCATATGGTGTTTATGCATGGAATGGTTAAATGGATGATTTTGCAAGTTGTGCTTTGAAAAGGTTTTCTTAGCTTGCTAAGCTAAGGGTTGGTTTTCATGTATGTGCAATGCATGGTTTTAAGCATGATGTTGAAAAAGGGTTTTCAAGCTTTGCTTGGTTAACAAATCAGGTTTGTTTTAAATGTGTTTTATGACCCGCTGCATTGATGGTGTTTTGGTTTGAGCATTCCTCACTAAGCATTATGTGCTTACGCTCCTTTTTGTCCATCAATGCAGATTCTTGAAGTTTGGACAGCGAGAAGCAAGGGATTCAAGGAGGACTCCAATTGAGATGTATGTCTCGGTGAATAGCTATAGTTAATAAAGGCAATGGGGGTAGAATCTCTTGGGATGTGTTTATGTGTTTGTATATGTTCGGACAAGAATGGTTATATGTTGTTGATGTTGTTGGAACATGTATTTGGCTTTTATGGGATTGAATTGGAAGTTTATGCTTGAATGGTTGCTTGTGTAGGAAGCATGCCTATAGATTTGGGGCTTTTCATATATGTGGATATTTTGTTGAATTGTTGATGCAAGTATGTCTCTTAGATGTTGAATTGCATGTTGGTAAAGTTTGGTGGCTTTTGGAGTATGTTCGAATGGTCAATTGCGTGTTTAAGCATGTCTTTTTCTGCATTATGTGCAGGGCGTTTCGGAACAGGGGCTACCGTTTCGGAACGGATGCCCTGAATCAGCCCAGGCATCCGAAACGGTAGAGCCCGTTTCGAAACGGAAAGCATTCTACCAGTCACCTGTTTCGGTACGCGTTGCGGAATGGCCCCGCGTTTCGAAACGGGCTCTGCCTGTTTCGGAATGGGTGACCGTTGGGGGCTGACATTGGCAGTTAAATGTTTTGAATTGTTTGCGTTTTGGTCCTGAATCTTGTTTGTGCAATTGTGTGAGTTTGGGGTGTCCGTTTGAGCTGAAATTGGGCAGAGAAGCATGAAACATGATTAATTTTAAGTTGGTAACTTAAAATCTGGTTAAGTCCTTAAAGTTATCAGAAATTACAATTTGGTCCCTAAAGTTGTAATTTGTTCAATTGGGTCCCTGTTTGATCTCTGATGTTTGTGATCTTTGAGTATGATGTTTGTGTGATCACAGTTAGGGCTAATGTGCATCTAGACAAGATTAAAAAGAAAAAAAAGGGTCGTTAATCAAGGTTGACTTTCGGGTTGACTTTGGTTTTCCCCGTGTGACTTTCTTAATTCGGGTCAACCGTCTAGGCCGGGTTAAGGGGGTTACATAATCTTTTTATTAAACATGTATGAATGCAATGAATGAAACATTATTTACTACAAAAACAAATGCACAAAAGTAAATGTATGTATACAAAAGCTTGAATGCAAGCGCATGGTCATCAATTCTATTAAGGTGTTGCTCTTAGACGTAGCTTCCATTGGATGACGAAGGTCCTACAAATACTTCTCGATCTGAGCACTCATTTCTTTAATCAACCTTTAAAGCCTTGGTCCCACCTTGTCAATTTGACGCGAGGTGAAGAAATGTGGCTTCTTGACGTCACATGCTTAACTACGTCTTCAATTTAGGATGTGATGCTCAAACTCATCTCGCTCCTGGGTCCTTTTGACGTTGCCCCTAATTCGAGTAGACCAAAGATCATTTTCAAATTCTGCTTGGTTGGACCGTCGAAGCAGTCCTATTGCTCTTGACTTTTGATATTCTACTTGGTGCTGATGTGAGCATACTTCGATGTTTCCTCCGTGTTACCATTCGACAAATTCTCATTGTTTGCACGCTGTCTTCCTCCTTTAGGTATGCAACCCCTTAGCCCGACCTAGACGCCCGACCCGAACTACGAAGATTACACGGGGAAACCAATGTCAACCCGAAAGTCAACCTTGATTATCAACCCTTTTTTTCATTTTAACTTTTCTAGATGCACTTTATTAACCTATGTGTTCAGAAGAACCAAATAAAGAAATAGCACAGTGGTTGAAGTTCAACTAGGGGTTCAATTGCATACTTATGACTTTTAGGGACCATTTTGTAAATTACCAAAAATACAAGGACTTTTAAGAACTTAAAGTTATCAACTCTCAATTAGTTATGTAATATGCCATCATGCCAAATTTTAGTTCAAAACGATCATCCAAACTCATCCAATTAGTCAAATATCATTAAAGGACAAAAACGTAACATTTCAAGACTTACAAAGATACTTTTAGCCGAATTTTAACTACTCGTATCGATACACTTTAGCATGTATCGATACGCGGGAAGACAGTAGCGAATGAAGGGAAGAGCGTATCGAAACGCTTTCACGCGTATCGGTATAACCTTCAAACTTGGCTTTGGCGTATCGATACGCGACCAACTAGTACTGATACCCCTGTACCGAAATGTCTTAATTTTGCCTTAGTGTATCGATACACTTCCCCGTGTGTAACACCCCAATTTTGGGCTTAGAAGTTTGGGTTTGAATCGGACCGGACGAATTTTCGGTTCGAATATAAAAGGTGGATTTAGGAAAAGCCTAGTTCGGGATGCATTAACAATATAGAAAAATATCTAAAAATCCTCTTTTAATATATATAAGAGAGTGGTGAAATCAATTTTACAAAATAAGGCTTGGAAATATGACATTTCAAATTAGTGACTAAAATGTAATTTTTGAAAAGTTCATGACTGTTTTGTAAGGATTGAAAATTTGAATCTTTAAGGAGCTAATTTACCCAAGATTGGTTTCTCCAGATTTTTCTTTGTTTTTAATGATTCATTTAATGTTTAATTAATTAAAAGAAGATGGGAAAACCAATTTTGTGATTTCATAACTAACTTTCTTGAAAACTTTCTTATCTCATTTTCTCTCAAAATTCTTCCAGCCAAACACATTTCTACAACAACTTTTCTTTTGATTTTCACACCAAATGATGAGATTTAGACCCTCAAATGATTCCTAATCAATTCTACATCAAACCCTCTTCATTTGCTTATTGAACTTTCAAGGATTTTGGCTCTAAACAAGGAGAAATCTACATTTAGAGGTATGAACATCCTTCTCCTCTAAATACTCAGTTCTTTACTGAAATTCCTAAGTTCTCAATCCTTGAATTGAGTTTTATTAAAGGTTTTAATGTTGTGATCTTGATTTTTGGCTTAAAATTCAAGATTTGGATTTAATTTTGAAGAAATTCGTATTGGATGTTTGGGCTCTATTTTGAGATGTCTTTTGGATGTTTAAATGATGTGAAATGGAGGTTTAATCAATGCAATCCCGAATAGGTTGATTTTCCTAAGTTTTTACTTGTGAAAATGGTGGTTTTTGGGGTGATTTTGGTGTTTTGTTAATGCTGGAGGTATAAGGACGAGTTTGGGTTCATTTTGGATGTTTATTGATGTTTAATAATGGTTAGAAGTAATGGATCTTGGATGGGTTAAGTTTTCGAAGAGTTTGGAGGTGATTTCGGCTGTGTTTGGTAGCCGAAATGTTGGATTTGTGTAGAGCATGGAGTTTAGGTGTGTTGCTGGTGATTTTAATGCATAATGATGCATTAATCCTCTGTTGTTATGTGTTTAAAACATGGGAGAATGATCCCGAGGCAATAGAGGTGACGTTGGAGGTTTAAGATGCTTGGAAGGCTTGTCGGCCAGCATAGTTTGTGTATCGGTGAGTGGTAAAGAGTTTTTTAGCTTTGAAACATTTTGGATGAGGCTTTGGGAGCTTAGTTTAAGTCTAAACAACTTAGCTAAGCTCAAGAGTAAGTAAATGGAATTTCTCTCTTGGTTGGGCTATGCATTGGTTTTTAAATGCACTTGGGATGATTGTGTTTAAATTGCTGTTTTTAAGCATGTTTGGACATGGTTTAATGTTGGTTATTAATGCCATTATGTTAAAGATGCATAAGGTAAGTTATCCTTGACTTGCATGTATTGGGTGCATATGATTAAAGCATGTGATGCTTGTGGATTTGGGCATTTTAGTTATGCTTGTAAAACAGTGGATTAATGTGGTAAAATGGTTATATTGGCAAGTGATGTCAGTGGTTGTTGGTTACTTTAATCGGATTGGGTGCACCATGAATTGAGTCGCCTTGGATGTTGAGGGGTTGTGATTGTACCGTAAACTCCATCCAAGTACCCTAACAAATGGTTTTCCCTTGCGTAGTGGGTATGGTCTTATAGGTAGCAAGTTTGGGGTAGTAGTTGGGGTTGTTTTAAAAACAACTTTAGTGTGAAGAGGGCTTTTAGTGGGTATTTTGTAGTTAGCGGATTGTTAGAATGGTAGAGTTGGACAAGTTAGAAGTTAGGTAAGAGGTTGTTCTTAGACGGACTCTGAGGATGTTATTGGTGGGTGTGAACCGACATACATGCACAGTTAAAACCATTTGTTATATAATATTATATATATATATATATATATATATGTGTGTGTGTGTGTGTGTGTGTGTGTGTTGGTACATGCATACATGTGACATGACATTAGAGGTTTTGCATATAGATGCACAGGCATTGATAGGGCATGTTGGTGATCATGCATACGAACGTTCACACTTGCTAATAATTAGTTGGGTCCGTTAGTGTTGTGGTAGGATTAGGTTGGATGGTGGGTTTTAAGAGTTGTTATGGTGCTAGGAGAATGTTAGAAGTAATGGAGGGCGGTAGGCGAGTTGTCAGTAATAGTGGATGCGATCTTGTATAATTGACAGGGGGAAGTGTTTTTGGTGCTTAAAGAGTTTAGCGGTATGGTGGTGAGGAGATTACCGGTTGGAGTTAGAATCGGTCAAGTGGTTATGAATAGCTGATAGATGTGGTAGTTCACTGTGAGTAGTGATGTAGTAGGTTAGTGGATGTGTCTCTAGAGTGCTGAGGTGACTTGCCATTGATGTTGTAATAGGAGAGATGTTTTGGTAGAAGATGGCTCGTAGCAACCTTTGAGAAGTTGAGAAGAGGTTGTGTTGAGGGTTGTAGAAAAGGTTTGGCCTGGGGTGAATAGAAGTTTCGTAATCTTAAAATGTATGTATAGAATGGGCGGTGTCCTGGTAAGGCTAGTGTTGTAGTTAAAGATGAAGTGGAAAGGCAATGTAAGTTCAAGGGCCATTGTTGGTTGGCCGAGTTCTAGTGAGAAGTGGTCTATTTATCATGTATAGGTAAATCTTTTCTAAAGTCAGCTAGGGGTACGTGGAACAGCTGACAGAGTTAAGGTTGGAGTTTTGCGGTGTGGATTTCGAATGTTGGGTGAGTAGTTTTGGTGAGTCGTTATGGTATTGATAGTGGCGGATGTGAAGGAATGTCATCAATACGTTGAGAAGTTTGAGTAAGCAGTTGTTGATTTAAATTTTGCTTGATGTGGTGATCTTTGGAAGAGGTTGAGCAGTCTTGCAAGGGGATTTAGAAGCAGTGAAGGTTGTGGGTTACATGGTGGCTGAAACTGGAAGGGTTGGTGTAACCGTGTGTGCGAGTTTTGGGAGTTTTGAGTTAAGGTGGAGTATGTTGTAAAAATTTGGAGGTTCTTCGGGTTGTTGGGGCTATACGCAGTTCGGATGTGTGAAAGGTTAAGCTGTGGTTAACGTTTGAGTGTTCTGGGAATTGTGAACAGTGTGTAGTGGTGTTGGGTTTGGTTATAGTGTAAGTTGACTTGTGGAGGAGTTGGTTTCATAGAGTTTTGTGTGGAGAGTGTTCAATGGTGGTTAAGTCTCCTGTGTTGCCTTGTGGGTTGCCTGGAGAAGTTTGTTTGTGCTCTTTTCGCTGGTTGAAATTTCGAGGACGGAATTTCCTAAGAGGGGGAGAGTTGTAACACCCCAATTTTGGGCTTAGAAGTTTGGGTTTGAATCGGACCGGACGGATTTTCGGTTCAAATATAAAAGGTGGGTTTAGGAAAAGCCTAGTTCGGGATGCATTAAAAATATGGAAAATATCTAAAAATCCTCTTTTAATATATATAAGAGAGTGGTGAAATCGATTTTACAAAATAAGGCTTGGAAATATGACATTTCGAATTAGTGACTAAAATGTAATTTTTGAAAAGTTCATGACTGTTTTGTAAGGATTGAAAATTTGAATCTGTAAGGAGATAATTTACCCAAGATTGATTTCTCCAGATTTTTCTTCGTTTTTAATGATTCATTTAATGTTTAATTAATTAAAAGAAGATGGGAAAACCAATTTTGTGATTTCATAACTAACTTTCTTGAAAACTTTCTTATCTCATTTTCTCTCCAAATTCTTTCAGCCAAACACATTTCTACAACAACTTTTCTTTTGATTTTCACACCAAATGATGAGATTTCAATCCTCAAATGATTCCTAATCAATTCTACATCAAATCCTTTTCATTTGCTTATTGAATTTTTAAGGATTTTGGCTCTAAACAAGGAGAAATCTACATTTACAGGTATGAGCGTCCTTCTCCTCTAAATACTCAGTTCTTTACTGAAATTCCCAAGTACTCAATCCTTAAATTGAGTTTTATTAAAGGTTTTAATGTTGTGATCTTGATTTTTGGCTTAAAATTCAAGATTTGGATTTAATTTTGAAGAAATTCGTATTGGATGTTTGGGCTCTATTTTGAGATGTCTTTTGGATGTTTAAATGATGTGAAATGGAGGTTTAATCAATGCAATCCCGAATAGGTTGATTTTCCTAAGTTTTTACTTGTGAAAATGGTGGTTTTTGGGGTGATTTTGGTGTTTTGTTAATGTTGGAGGCACAAGGACGAGTTTGGGTTCATTTTGGATGTTTATTGATGCTTAATAATGGTTAGAAGTGATGGATCTTGGATGGGTTAAGTTTTGGAAGAGTTTGGAGGTGATTTCGGCTGTGTTTAGTAGCCGAAATGTTGGATTTGTGTAGAGCAACGAGTTTAGGTGTGTTGCTGGTGATTTTAATGCATAATGATGCATTAATCCTCTGTTGTTATGTGTTTAAAACAGGGGAGAATGATCCGGAGGCAATAGAGGTGGCGTTGGAGGTTTAAGATGCTTGGAAGGCTTTTCGGCTAGCATAGTTTGTGTATCGGTGAGTGGTAAAGAGTTTTCCAGCTTTGAAACATTTTGGATGAGGCTTTGGGAGCTTAGTTTAAGTCTAAACAACTTAGCTAAGCTCAAGAGTAAGTAAATGGAATTTCTCTCTTGGTTGGGCTATGCTTTGGTTTTTAAATGCACTTGGGATGATTGTGTTTAAATTACTGTTTTTAAGCATGTTTGAACATGGTTTAATGTTGGTTATTAATGCCATTATGTTAAAGATGCATAAGGTAAGTTATCCTTGACTTGCATGTATTGGGTGCATATGATTAAAGCATGTGATGCTTGTGGATTTGGGCATTTTAGTTATGCTTGTAAAACAGTGGATTAATGTGGTAAAATGGTTATATTGGCAAGTGATGTAAGTGGTTGTTGGTTACTTTAATCAAATATAGTTAGCCGGCTATAGGATTGGGTGCACCGTGAATTGAGTCGCCTTGGATCTTGAGGGGTTGTGATTGTACCGTAAACTCCATCCAAGTACCCTAGCAATTGAGGATATTAGTGTCATCACGATGGAGGATACCTCTCGTGGGTGGACTTTGTTTAGTGTCACCGCGATGGAGGATGGCTCTCGTGGGTGGACCTTGTTAAGCGTCACGACGGTGGAGGGTTACTCCCGTGTGTGAGCTTGGTTAAGGTGATTACAATGGTTGAGGTAGCTCTCATGTGTATGCCTTATGGTGTGTCTCGGCTCTCGCTAGTGAGTTATACAACTTCCGATGAGTGATGTTGAGGGGTTGTGATTGTACCGTTAAACTCGATCACGGGTGTTGAGGGGTTGAGATTGTACCGGTAAACTCCACCTTGTGTTGTTCGGTAGTGTGTATGAAGCGTGTGGGACAATGCTTGTATTCCGCGTATCCGATTGTGTCTTGAGTTGAAATGGTTTGAGAATTATCACTTGAAAGCCAATGTAATGTTCTCGAATGTAATGAAGTGAGAGATGGTTGGAATGATGCAAGGATGCATGGGAAGTGTGTAATGGTTTAAGAGTGCATGTATTACTTCTTAAGCTTGAACAAGTGTTTATCTTCTTTTGAGAATGGTGTATATGTGCATGGAATCTCTTTAATGCATTAAAGTCTTGTGAAGACTTGTCTAGAAAGGCATGAAATGTAAATGTTGCTTTTGGTAGTTCATGTGTTGTGCATTTGTTGAATGCATGAGATAGTTAGAGGGAACAAATGGTTTTCCAAAGGTTTTGCTTTGAAATGATCATTAAGCATGAGAAAAGTATGTTATGAAGAGGAAATGTTTTCAAGGAATTTGAGTTTAACTTTGCATAAGGTGTTCATGCTTGGAAAGGTTTTAATTGATGGTTTCACAAGAATGTGCTTTGAAGTGAGTTATTTAGCTTTTCTAAGCTAAGGGTTGGTTTTCATGATTGAGCAATGCATGATTGAAAGCATGTTGTTTAAAAAGGAGTTTTCAAACAATGCTTTGGTTTATCGAATTGCACTTACTTTTAAAAAGGGTTTTATGATTTACTGCACTGATGGTGTTCTGGTTTCGAGCATTCCTCACTAAGCATTTTGTGCTTACGCTCCTTTGTGACCATCAATGCAGATAGTTAAAGTTGGGGCAGCGAGAAGCAAGGGATTCAAGGAGAGCTCCACTTGAGAAGTATGTCTCGGTTAATAGCTATAGATAATAAAGGCAATGGGGGGGAAAAGTCCTTTATATTGATGTGTAATGTGATTGAGCATGTTGACCATATTTGGTTTGTGGTTTGAATCTTATTGTTTATCGCTTGCAACATTTGAATCTTCTTATTCTTAAGTTGTCATTCTATGCTTCTTGTTTTTAAGGCATGATCAAGTGTTGGATGTGTTGAAAGAGTTGGTGCACCTAAGGTTTGTTTTGCATCTAGTTCTTAATGCATTTTGGTCATTATGATGCTTGGCCTGTTGTTGATATGTTGAGGATTGTTTTAAAGTATATTTGTTGGTGTTTGAATGTGTAAAATCAGGTTTTTTTGCTGTTTCTGGGCAGGGTGTATCGAAACACCCTTGCTGTTTCGAAACGGGTGCATGAATTGGCCTGGGCGTTTCGAAACGGGTAGAGGTGTTTCGAAACACTTTGGCCACTGCCAGCCCCTGTTTCGAAACGGGTTTCGAAACGGTCCCGCGTTTCGGAACGGTCAATTCTCGTTTCGAAACACTTGACCGTTGGGCAATGAAGTGTATGGTTTGTGTTTTGCAATATTTACGTTTTAGTCCTGAACTTTGTATTTGCAATTGCTTGAGTTTGGTAAGTCTTTTTGAGGTGAAATTTGACAGAGAAGCATATAATCTGACTAGTTTCATAATGGTAACTTAAAAATTAGTAAAGTCCTCTTAATTTCCAGATTTTACATTTTGGTCCCTAAATTCGTATATTGTGCAATTGAGTCCCTTATTGTTTTCCGATTGCTGTGATTTTTTATTATGCTTATCTCAAGAGTATGCCTAGGATTAATGTGCATCTAGACAAGTTTAAAAAGAAAAGAAGGGGTCGTTAATCAAGGTTGACTTTCAGGTTGACTTTGGTTTTCCCCGTGTAATCTTCGTATTTCGGGTCAACCGTCTAGGCCGGGCTAAGGGGGTTACACCGTGTATCGATACACATACAAGAATGGCTCATTCTAACATCATTTAAACATAATAAAACACATCCAAACAAGCTCAAATCATGCATACATGATATAATCTATCAAATAGACTTATAAACACCATCAAACAACAAATCATACTCCTCAACCATTTCATACCATGATGACATTTAGCTATCCAAGCATGCTTAAGATACCAAGCTATAGCAAAGGTAAAACACCATAAGCAAACCAAGGAACCATTTAGGGGCCAATTACAAGTCCACAATCAAAAATTAAACATGCTTAAAACAGCAAGCATCACCAACAAATCCAGGAAGTAGAAATCCCGCCCATTGCCACTTATTACACTAAAGGTGAACCACATACATCGCTTAATCAAAGCTTTTGGAGTCCCCTTGCTTTTGGACCGCCTTGAAATGCTCAGTTCTATGCATTGATGAAACAAATGAGCGTAAGCCTATAACTTAGTGAGGAGTCGCTAAACAACATTCATCAATGCATTCTACACAATTGGTAAATCATCATTTTTCAACACATGCTTTTACATAAAACATGCCCTCTCAAAGAATCAATGCACTTTTTAGAATACATGCTCATATGCATCACTTAAGAACCACAAGTAAACCTTTGCACATGCTTTACCAAGCATCACATGCATTCTAGCATAAATCACATGCATTCTAGCATAAATCACAAGCATCTCATGCTTAGTCCATTATTCACAACATTATATTGGCTTACAAGTGATCATTACTCAAACCATAACAAAACCAACTCAAGACACAATCAGATACGCGGATTACAAGCGTTGTCCCACACGCTTCATAAACACTATCGGACTACACAAGGCTCACACACGAGAGCAACCCTCCATCGTTGTAACACCCGTGGTGGAGTATAACGGTACAATCACAACACCTCAACAACACCCATCGGTAGTTGTATAATTCCACTAACGAGAGCACGGGACACATAACACAAGATCCACACACGGAATTAACATCCACGTTGTGATCTTAACCTCCATTGTTAGGGTACTTGGATGGAGTATACGATACAATCACAACCCCTCGACATCCAAGGCGACTTTATTCACGGTGCACCCAATCCTATAGTCGGCTAACTGTACCCGATTAACACAACCAAAAACCATTTCCATCACTTGCCAATATAATCATTTAACCTCATTAATCTATTGTTTTACAAGAATAAATACATTGCCATTTCCACAAGCATAACATGCTTAACAATTAACATCATATGCATTTATCACATGAAAACCAAGGATCACTTACCTAGTGCATCCTTAACGTAATGGCATCAAAATCCAGCAACATTCATGCTTAAAACATGCCTTAAAATAGTAATCAAATTCACATTTAACTCAAGTGCATTTTTGTCAAACATTGCACATTTCCGAGAGAGACTTTGGAACCACTTACTCTTGAGCTTAGCTAAGTGTTTCAAACTTACAGTAAGCTCCCAAGACCACGCTCAGTGCCTTACAAAGCTGGAAAGTCCATTTCCACTCACCGATACGTGAAGCCTTACTCGCTGACACGAAAATTACTCTTTTGGAGCCTCCAGCGACACCTCGTTTGCTCCCGGATCAAGATCCCATGTTTTTACATCATCAAAACATAGATCTAAATGCATTAAAATGCATTTCAACACCAGCAACAATTCACAAACTCGTTGCTCACCCAAACTACACAAATTTACCCATACGAAACAATAGAAAACTCAATCGATTGCTTCCAAAACCAAGCCCAGCCAACATACATCACTTCCAAACCATTATAAACATCAAAACACATCTAACAAACAACCTAACCCAACCTTATACCTCCAGCAAGCAAGATTCCACATTTCACCTCAAAAATTCACTTAAAACTAACAAGAAACTAAGGATCTCAAGGATTTCGGGATATATGTTATCAAAACATCATTTCAACATATTATCCCACTTAAAACTAAATTAAAATCAATCCATAACAGAGCTTAACAAAACAAGTCTGAAAATTAAGATTTCAACCATGTTTTTACAAGATTTTGATCTCCAATCAAAACTATAATGAAAACTCAACCAAAAACATTAATTAGAAGCCAAATATCTAGGGAATTTCAATAAAGAACTTTGATTAGAGGTTGAGAACGAGATTTACCTCGAATCCTTGCTTTCCTCAATGAATGAAAAGTTTTCCTTAGCAAAATCTTGAAGGACTTGAAAGGATTTCTTGAAAATTGATTAGGGAATGTTAGGAAAGTGTTTGGGAGGAATGAATTCTGGAGAGAAAAGAATGAAAATAGTGTTTGGCTGAAAATGAAGAGAAAATGGTAGTTGCGTAAACATCAACTACCCATTTTAATTAATTAAAATAAAACCAATTAAAGCCATTTAATTAAAAGTCATTTAAAACACATGTCATATTAAGGAAAGGTTAAATTTCCATAAAGCCCCCTAAAGATTCTAAGAATTTGGCTTCTTCTTTAAAAATCACATTTTCCATAGTTTTGAAACTTTACAATTTGGTCACTACTCGAAATGTCCCATTTTTGGAACTTTTTTTTTGTAAAATTGATTTGACCAACCTCTTAAACATATTTTTAGAGGATTTTAGCAATTTTTACCACATTTTATCCTATCCCGATCCTTGATTTCCTTAAATCACCTTACGCAATTCGAAATGTTCTCGATCGGTCCGGTTCATTGTCTAAAACATCTAGGCCCAAAACCAGGGCATTACAACTCTCCCCCACTTAGGAAATATCGTGCTCGAAATTTTACCTGAAGGAAAAAGGTGCAGAAACTGCTTCTGCATGTCCGCCTTGCTTTCTCACGTGACCTCCTCAACTCCCCAGTGTCGACACAACACCTTCACAAGCTCTATCGTCTTACCACGAAGAACTTTACTGCTCACATCTAGAACCTTCACTGGTTCTTCATCATAAGACAAATCCAGATTCAATTCTATCTCCTCCACAGGCATCACATGCGAAGGATCTGATCTGTACCTCCATAACATAGAGACATGAAACACATCATGCATCTTATCCAACTCCGAAGGCAATCTTAACCGATATGCCACAGGACCAATTCCCTCCACAACCTCATAAGGTCCAATTAACCTTGGGCTAAACTTACCCTTACGCCCAAATCTCATCACCTTCTTCCAAGGCGATACTTTCAAGAACACACGTTCTCCAACCGCGAACTCAATCTCCTTACGCTTCAAGTCCGCGTAAGACTTTTGCTTATCCGATGCTGCCTTCAAACGCTCACAAATGAGCTTCACCTTCTCGGTGGTTCCCTTTAACATAGCTGGCATCGAAATCAACTTTTCCTCAGCTTCTACCCAACAAAGAGGGGTTCTACATTGCCTCCCATACAATGCCTCGTATGGAGCCATTTGAATACTTGCCTGATAACTGTTATTATACGCAAATTCAACCAAAGGCAAGTGCTTCTCCCAAGAACCCTGAAAATCTATCACACAACACCGCAACATGTCCTCAAGCACTTGGAACACACGTTCCGACTGTCCATCCATCTGCGGATGATAAGAAGTACTGAAATTCAACTGTGTACCCAAGGCTTGATGCAAACATTCCCAAAATCGTGTTGTAAACCTCGGATCCCTATCTGATACTATACACTTTGGCACACCGTACAACCGCACATTCTCAGCTATGTACAGCTTAGCCAACCTATCCAAGGTGTACGTAGTATACACAGACAGAAATTGTGCACACTTCGTAAGGCGATCAACAATCACCCAAACCGAATTCTTCTTTGACGGAGGTAAAGGCAATCCAGACACAAAATCCATGGTGATCCTCTCCCACTTCCATTATGGGATTCTCAAAGACTGAAACAACCCAGAAGGAACATGATGTTCAGCCTTCACTCGCTGACACGCCATGCACTTACTAACGAACTCTGCCACATCCTTTTTCAACCCCACCCAGTAGTACTCATCCTTTAAATCACGATACATCTTTGTACTACTATGGTGCATAGCAAATAGACTACTATGAGCTTCAGTCAGGATAGTGCGACTCAACTCGACATCATCCGACAACAGTATTCGACTTCTAAAGCATAAAACACCATCATCATTAAAGCTGAAATCCGAAGGTTTACCCTTTTCAATGTCCTGAACATGTGAAACATGGGAATCATCTAACAATTGCTTATCTTTAATCAACTGAATCAAAGATGGTTTCACTTGCAATTTAGCTATAAGACCACCATCACGTGAAATGCTCAAGCGAGCAAACATTGCCCTCAACTCCACAACCACTTTCTAGCTTAAACCATCGGACACAACATTAGCCTTACCCGAGTGATACTCAATCGTCAGATCATAATCTTTAAGCAACTCTACCCAGTGACGCTACCTAAGATTCAACTCCTTTTGAGACATAATATACTTCAAGCTCTTATGATCCATGAACACAACACACTTCTCACCGTACATGTAATGCCTCCAAATTTTTAGGGCAAACACCACAGCCGCAAGCTCAAGATCATGAGTAGGGTAGTTGCGCTCATGCACTTTTAACTACCTAGATGCATAGGCACATACCTTACCCTTTTGCATTAACACGCAACCCAAACAAACATTGGACGCATCACTATAGACCACAAACTCCTTACCAGACTCCGGTTGAATCAAAACAGGAGCTCGCGTCAAAGCTTCTTTCAACTTTTCAAAAGCTTGTTGTCTCGCATCAGTCCACTCAAAGCGAACATTTTTCTGCAACAACTTGGTTAACGGTGGAGCTATCTCCGAGAAACCCTCGACAAACCTATGGTAATACCCAGCTAGACCAAGGAAACTTCGCACCTCCGTCACTGGCTTAGGCACTTTCCATCCCATCACAACCTCTACCTTGTGCGGATCAACTCGTATACCCTTAGCTGACACAACATGTCCAAGGAAGACCACATCCTTAAGCCAAAACTCACACTTTCCATCCCATCATGATCCTTCTCGATACGCGAATACACACGGATATCATTGATGAACACCACCACAAACTGATCCAAGAATTCACGGAATACACGATTCATCGTGACCATCAAAGCTGCAGGTGCATTGGTCAAACCAAACGGCATCACTAAGAACTCGTAATGCCCGTACCTTGTTCGAAAAGCTGTCTTAGGTACGTCCTCATCCTTCACCTTCAGATGATAATACCCCAATCTCGAGTCTATATTAGAAAACACTGGGGCTCCCCGGAACTGATCAAAGCGATCATCAATTCTAGGCAAAAAATACTTATTCTTGATCGTGAACTTGTTTAGTTGTCGATAATATATGCACATCCGCATTTTCCCATCTTTCTTCTTTACAAATAAGATCGATGCACCCCAAGGTGACACACTAGGACGAATGAAACCTCGATCCAAAAACTCCTGCAATTGCATTTTCAAATCTTTTACTCTTTAGGTGACATGTGATAAGGAGCAATGGACACTGGAGTTGTATTCTCGTACAACTCTATACCAAATTCAACTTCCCTGTTTGGCGGCAACCCAGGCAATTCCTCCGGAAAGACACCCGGAAAATCGCGAACAATTCGGATGTCCTGCACACACACATCCTTGGGGCCATGATTCATCACATAGGCAAGGTAAGCCTCACAACCCAACCTCATCATACGGTTGGCTTCCAAAGCTGAAATCACATTCGACAAGAATTTTACATTCTAGCCTACAAACACTACTTCATAATCATCGGCCAGCTTTAAGGTGACCCGCTTGACTTCAAAATATACCACCGCTCTATGTTCCGTCAACCAATCCATGCCAAGGATTACACCGAATCCGTAGAAAGGTAACTCCATCAAATCCACAAGGAATACATGACCTTGCACAGATAAAGGGCATCTCCTATACAACTTCCTAGTGACTACAGTCTCACCAAAAGAACTAGTCACTTGCATTCCTACTTCAAGCAACTCAACAGGTATATCAAGAAAATGTGCATGCTCACTCAAGACATATGAATGCGGAGATTCAGAATCAATCAAAGCCAGCAATGATAAAGACTGAAGAGCAAAGGTACCTGCGATAACATCGGTATCATTGCGCTCCTCGCGCTGAGCATAGACCCTGGCAGGACCGCCTCCCTCAGGCCGAACTGCTACTACGTGAGCAATGCCTCTTTGACCCTCGTATCTCCTCTGGAAGTTCCCTCAGCCGCGCCCACGGCCTCTCTGAGGTGCATCAACAACAGGAGCACGTCCTTGGCCTCCACCAGCCAACAAGGGACACTCCCTCCTCATGTGATCCGCCGAACCACAATTCCAACATGAATTCCCTGTCACCACAACAGGAGCCTGAACCTCTCTAGCCGCCCGAGGACAATCTCGCCTCAAATGACCCCGAGACCCACACGTCCAATACGTGTTCTGTTTAGCCCTCATCCTATCTCCCTGAGCATGTGCACCATATCCACCATTACCCCGCCTAACAGCAGGCTGGTATCTCCTATCTCGTCCCCTCTTGTTTTGTCCACCTTTGAAACTAGACTCAACTGCTCTCTTTCCAGCGCTCACACCAACTTCTCGGGATGTCAAACCCAAGTTTTGCTCGATGTCTTTGGCTCGACATACAAGCACATCAAAGTCGGTGTAGTTTGCGACCAACATATATGTCTTAATTTCTTGTACCAGCTCGTATCGGAAACGATCACATCAGTGCCTCTCACTAGGTATCAGCTTAGGAGCATACTGGCTTAGACGTACAAACTAGACCTCGTACTCAGCCACAGAAAGGTTTCCCTGAACCAGCGACATAAACTCATGTTTCTTCTTGTCCAAGTATCTCACCCTAGATACTTCCTCTTGAAGGCACCTCTAAAAAACTCCCAATCAACCTCATTGGGTTCCAATCCAGCAATGGTTGTCGTCCACCAGCTGTAAGCATCGCCTTGTAACAAAGAAATTGCGTATCCCAGCTTGTGCATGTCATTACAGGCTATTTGATCCATGATACGGATCGTACTTGCTAACCAGGCCTCGGACGCCTCATGAGACATTCCAAAGAACTTCATAGCTCCTAAGCTCCTCAACCTCTCCAATGGTAAGCCCGCCTGCCCAGCTGCAGGGGCATGTACATGCGCTCCGGAAACAGCAGCCTGAAACGCTCCGGTGATCGCCTGAACCAGTGGCGCCAAATCACCCAAACCTGGACCAGCAGGTTCTCGTTGCACCTTCTCCCCACCTCCAAGTGGTGGCAGAGGAGGTAGATTTCCACCAGGAGGGACATCAACCCCTTGCTCACCCTGGTCACCCTGAGGCACTATCGTATTGGACCTCAGCTCTTCTCGGACCCATAATGCTATTTTAATCAAAGCATAACAACAAAAACAAATCAAACCATTTAGGCCAACTTCAAGCAAGGATCCAAGTTTACAAAAAAAAACATTTGATTAGCGTAATAAGGCAATGGGAACCCTGATTTCCCTCAACATGGCATAGCATACAATGACACTTCATGCTCAACATGCTTTCCATAATTCCAAAAAAAGCACACATCAATATCGTATCATTATCATACAATCATAATCATCCCACATGCGATTCATATAAGTCAAGCATAGCATAAGCTTCAAAATTCTACCAATTGTATGTTTTTCAAACAACATACATCAATACATATCAATTCCACATACCAACATTCCCATTTCTTTCGAAACCTGGCTCTGATACCAATAAATGTAACCCCCTTAGCCCAGCCCAGACACCCGACCCGAACTATGAAGATTACACGAGGAAAACCAAAGTCAACCCGAAAGTCAACCTTGATTAACAAACCTTATTTTTTCTTTTAACTTTTCTAGATGCACTTTATTAACCTATGTGTTCAGCAGAACCAAAGAAAGAAACAGCACAACGATCGAAGTTCAACTAGGGGTTCAATTGCATACTTATGACTTTTAGGGACCATTTTGTAAATTACCGAAAATGCAAGGACTTTTCAGATTTTAAAGTTACCAAATCTCAATTAGTCATGTAATCTTCCATCATGCAAAATTTCAGTTCAAAACGAACATCGAAACTCATCCAATTAGTCAAATATCATTCAAGGACCCAAACGTAACATTTCAAGACTTACAAAGATACTTTTAACCGAATTTTAACTACCCGTATCGATACACTTGAGCTTGTATCAATACCCGAGAAGACAATAGCAAATGAAGGGAAGATTGTATCGAAATGCTTCCCCGCGTATCGATACGACCTTCAAACTTGGCTTGGGTGTATTGATACGCGGGCAAACCTTATCGATACCCCTATGCTGAAATGTCTCAATCTTGCCTTAGTGTATCGATACATTTCCCCGTGTATCGATCCACATACCAAAATGGCTCATTCCAACATCATTTAAACATACTAAAACGCATCCAAACAAGGTAAAATCATGCATACATTATATAACCTATCTAATAGACTTATAAACACCAGCAAACAACAAACCGTACTCCTCAACCACTTCATACCATGATGAAATTTTAGCTATCCAAGCATGCTTAAGATACCAAGCTATAGCAAAGGTAAAACACCATAAGCAAACCAAGGAACCATTTAGAGGCCAATTACAAGTCCACAATCAAAAACTAAACATGCTTAAAACAACAAACATCACCAACAAATCCAAGAAGTAGAAATCACATACACCGCTTAATCAAAACTTTTGGAGTCCCCTTGCTTTTTGGCTGCCTTGAAATGCTCAATTCTATGCATTGATGAAACAAATGAGCGTAAGCCTATAGCTTAGTGAGGAGTTGCTAAACAACATTCATCAATGCATTCTACACAATTGGTAAATCATCATTTTTCAACATATGCTTTTACATAAAACATGCCCTCTCATGGCATCAATGCACTTTTTAGAATACATGCTCATATGCACCACATAAGAACAACAAATAAACCTTTGCTCACGCTTTACCAAGCTTCACGTGCATTCTAGCATAAATCACAAGCATCTCATGCTTAGTCCATTATTCACAACATTATATTGGCTTACAAGTTATCATTTCTCAAACCATAACAAATCCAACTCAAGACACAATCGAATACGCGGATTACAAGTGTTGTCCCACACGCTTCATACACACTACCGGACTACACAAGGCTCACATACGAGAGCAACCCTCTATCGTTGTGACACCCGTGGTGGAGTATAACGGTACAATCACAACCCCTCAACACCACTCATCGGTAGTTGTATAATTCCACTAATGAGAGCACGGGACACATAACACAAGATCCATACAAGGAATTAACATCCACCGTTGTGATCTTAACCTCAATCGTTATGGTACTTGGATGGAGTTACGGTACAATTACAACCCCTCGACATTCAAGGCGACTTATTCACAGTGCACCCAATCCTATAGCTGGCTAACTTTATCCGATTAACACAACCAAAAACCATTTCCATCACTTGCCAATATAATCATTTAACCTCATTAATCCACTATTTTACAAGCATAAACACAATTCCATTTCCACAAGCATAACATGCTTAACATCAGTGGGGGTTTTAGACAAGCGCGACAGAAGCGACCGCATAGGGCCCCCAAGAGAGAGGGCCCCCGAAAAATAAGGAACCTAAATTAAATTAAATATATGTAAAAAATATAAAATTATATATATAATTATGTGTATATAAAAAATTATCTAAAACTTAAAGCATGCAAAAGAATGATAATTTTGAAGTGAAAATGTTTGATTTTTGTAACGCCCCGGTTTTGGGCTCAGAAGTTTTGGCGTTGACCGGTTCGGTCAAAGTGCTGATCAAATATATAAGAGTGAATTTAGGAAAGCCTAGTTCGGGTTGCATTAAAAATATGGAAAAATATTCTAAAATCATCTTTTAATATATATAAGTGAACTGTGAAATCAATTTTGGAAAATGAGGTTCGGAAGGTTGACATTTTGGCTAGTGACCAAAATGTAATTTTTGAAAGTTGCGGGACAGTTTTATAAAGGATTGAAACTTTGAATCTTTAAGGAGCTATTATTCCAAAAAGGATTTCTCCAGATTTTTCTAAGATATTTTAAGGCTCAAATCTGATTTTAAAGATTAAGAATGGGAGGGAAACCATTTTAACTAAATTTCCAACTAACTTTCCATTTTCTCTCAAATTCTCTTTTCTCTCATTTTCTCTCAACCCAAACAAGATTCTCCAGATTTCTTTCTCTGATTTTGACATCTACATCTCTCATTTCAACTCTCATTTGTTTCCTAATCATCTCATCATCAAAACCTCTCAATTTACAAATTGTTTCATCAAGCATTTTGGCTCTAAAATGGAGAAATTCAAGTTTGGAGGTAAGAACGTCCTTCTCCTCTAAACTATCAGTTCTTTACTGAAATTCCTAAGTTCTCAATCCTTGATTCATGTTTTATTAAAGGCTTTTCAATTGAGATCTTGATTTTTGGCTAAAATGCAAGATTTGGTGATTTTGGTGAAAATTTCGTGTGATCTGTTTAAGCAGGGTTTTGAGGTGTTAAAATGATGTTAAATGAATGCTAAAATGATTAGAAGTTGAGGTTTAATCAATGCAATCCCGGATAGGTTGAATTTCCTAAGTTTGGCTTGAGTTTTTGGTTGTTTTTGGAGTGTTTTTGGTGATCTGTTATACCTGGAGGTATAAGGACGTGGTTGTGATCATTTTGCATGTTATTTGATGTATAAAAATGGTTAGAAGTGATGGATCTTGGCTGGGTTAAGTTTTGGAAGTGTTTGGAGGTGATTTCGGTTGTGTTTGGTAGCCAAATTGTTAGATTTGTGATGAGCAGCGAGTTGTGTTGATGTTGCTGGTGTTTTAATGCATAAGGATGCATTAATGTTCTGTTTTTGTGTGCTTGAAACAGGGGAGGTTGATTCTTGAGCTTTGGAGGTGTTTTCGGAAGGTTTCGGAAGCTTGGAAAGCTTGTTGGCTAGGCTTGTTTGGTAATCGGTGAGTGAAGTTGGGATTTCAGCTTTTGAAACAAGGTTTGAAGGTTTTTGGGAGCTTAGTTTAAGTCTAAACAACTTTGCTAAGCTCAAGAGTAAGTGGATGAGTTTTTGCTCTTGGATTGTGTATGTTTTGGCTTTAAAAATCAAAAGTGGATTGATGATTGATATGCATGTGATTTGCATGGTTTAATTCTGTTTTGTAAGCATGTTTTAGCATGGTTTAATGCTGGTTTTGAAAGTCAATTGGAAAGGATGCTCAAGGTAGAGATCCTTGGTTATGTTTATGGAAATTGTGATTTTGATGCATAGTGATGCATGTTGTTCATTGGCTTTGTATGATGCTTAAAACAGTGAGTTGAAGATGATTAATGATGATGATTGTTACCTTGTGCATATTGTTTATGCATGTGAATCATTGAGCTAATGATGTGATGTCCTTGCATTATGTTTATGCATGTGGAACATTGGATATTATGGTAAGATGGTTATGTTGGCAAGAGATGTGAATGGTTCTTGGTTCGTTGATCGGGTATAATTAGCCGGCTATAGGATTGGGTGCACCGTGAATAAAGTCGCCTTGATGGAGGAGTGGTCAAGTGTGGACCGGGTAAACTCCCCTCAAGTATTCCTAACGAGATGAGGTCAGTGGAGGGTGTGCCCACGGGAGGACCTTGGTTGCTTAAGGTCGTAGTGGAGGTTGTTGCCCACGGTAGACCTTGGTTAAGTAAAGGTTATAAGGTGGTTAAAAGTCCTTATGTGAGAACCTTGTACTTGTTAAGATCACAATGGCAATGGTTAAGTCCATGTGTGGATCTTGTGTGTGATGTCCCGGATCTCGTTAGATGATGTCTACAACTACCAATCGGTTATGCAAAGGTTGTATGGTGGTTGAAAGTCCATACGGGAAGACCTTGTGCATGTCAAGGGTGTATGTCTATACATGGTAACCTTGAGGAAAAGCTAAGGTTGTATGGTGTTTAAAAGTCCATACATGGGAACCTTAGGAGATTGAGGTCAGTGGAGGTTGTTGCCCACGGGAAGACCTTGGATTGGGTAGTGTGTAGGAAGCGTTGGGACACGCTTGTGATCCGCGTATCCGATCGGGTTGAAAGTTGGAAAGTGAATATGGTTGATCTCTTGGAAGCCAATATAATGTTCTTGATCATGTTGAGCATGAGATTGCTTGAAATGATGCATGGTTGCATGTGAAGCATGAGATGCTTGAGTTGATGCATGTTTGCATGAGAAGCATGAGATGCTTGGTAAGATGCATTGTTGCATGAAATGTGTATAATGCTAGTGAAAGCATGTTACTTGTATGTTGAACAAGTGTAGGTTATCATTTGATAAATGATGCATGAGAGCATGGATTACCTATGTTGCATTGGAGTCATGTATGACTTGATGTTAAAGGCATGTGATGTTGATGCTATGGTTTTATTTTGCCTTGATTAAATGCATGAAATGGTTTGATTGAACTATGGTTTTAAGTGGTTTCTTGCTTGATGTGGTTTCCAAGTTAAAGAAAGGTATGTTGTGGAAAGGATGTGTTTTCCATGGTTTTGTTTAAGCTTGGCATATGGTGTTTATGCATGTTTTGAGCTTGATGTTGAAAGAGTTTTCGAACATGGTTTTGGAAAGCAAATCGGGTTGGTTTTAAAGTGTTTTAAAGACCCGCTGCATTGATGGTGTTTTGGTTTTGAGCATTCCTCACTAAGCATTATGTGCTTACGCTCCTTTTTGTCCATCAATGCAGATTCTTGAAGTTTGGACAGCAAGGAGCAAGGGATTCAAGGTGGACTCCAATGGAGATGTATGTCTCGGTGAATAGCTATAGTTAATAAGGGCAATGGGGTAGAATCTCTCGATTTGTTGTTATTGTGATCGTATGTGTTGATCATGAATGTTTAATTACTGTTGTTAATGTTGTTGAAACATGAATTGGCTTAATTGAGGTTGAATTGAAAGGTTTGTGCTTAAATGGTTGCTTGTGTAGGAAACATGCCTATAGAATTGGGGCTTTTCATATGTGTTGGTTATATGTGAAATTGTTGATGTATTTATGATCCCTGCATGTTGTATATCTATGTGGTATGATTTGGTGATGTTAACCTGAGGTTTGAAGCATGAATGGTATGAATTTCAAGTCGATTTCAGACAGGGGTATCGGTACTCGGGCTCGCGTATCGATACGCCTGAGCCAAATATGCTCTTTTCTGCCCAGGCGTATCGGTACGGTTGTGGGGGTATCGATACTCATCTGGGAAAAGTTTGAATGCCGTATCGGTACAGGGGATACCGTATCGATACTGTTGCTCGAGTTTGGTTACTGCCTTCCCCGCGTATCGATACGACTTCAGGCGTATCGATACGGGTTCTGTTAGTTCGGTTAAATGTATCTTTAAATGTTTTGTAAAGTTTGCATTTTGATCCTGAATCTTGTTTGTGCAATTGTTCGAGTTCGGGATGTCCGTTTGAGCTGAAATTTGGCACAGAAGCATGAAACATGATTAATTTTAAGTTGGCAACTTAAAATATGGTTAAGTCCTTAAAGTTTTCAGAAATTACAATTTGGTCCCTAAAGTTGTAACTTGTTCAGTTGGGTCCCTGTTTGATCTCTGATGTTTGTGATCTTTGAGCATGGTGTTTGTGTGATCATATATAAGGTTAATGTGCATCTAGACAAGATTTAAAAGAAAAAAAAAGGGTCGTTAATCAAGGTTGACTTTCGGGTTGACTTTGGTTTTCCCCGTGTAATCTTCGTAGTTCGGGTCAACCGTCTAGGCCGGGCTACGGGGGCTACATTTGGTGGTATCAGAGCTGAGTTGCGAAGGTTGGGGAAAACGGTAAGTTGTTGTGGTAAGTGTGCTTGATGTTTACCTTGTTGTATGGTTGAAAGTTGGTTGAAGCATGTGTTTCTGAGTATGCTGTTGATGTTTTTGAGCATGTTGCTGATGTATGCAAGCATGATTTGTGGTTATGAATCTTGGTTGAGTTCATGTGGATATGTGTTGATGCTATAAGCTGATGCTATGTGTTATGCGCATGTTATGTTGCTAATGTGCTAGTGCTGTTGGATGTTGTTTGGTGTAAGCATGATCAAGGTATGTTATTGATATGCTTGATGTTGTGATATCCATGTTGTGTTGGCTGTTATGTCATGTAAAGGGGGAGGATTCGGGATACCCATTGCCTTATTAATATAGCTATTGTGTTATTTTGGAGTTGGAGTTGAATCCTTGCTTAATGCTGGTCTAACAGGTTTTGTTTGTTTGTTGTGATTGTATGTTGTTTGTTGTTAGTGGTATGGCAAAGATGATGAAAGAATGGAGGATGAGTGAGATGGTTGCTGCCTTGGGGCAGGTTGTTAAGTCAAAGGATTCGCCCTTTTGTAAAGGTGTTTTGTCTCAGTCTTCTGTGACTGGAGTTGAGATGGTAAGGCAAGGGAAGGAAGCTGGTTCCGGGATGGAAAGTTCTTTACCTGTTGTTCAGGAGGTGTTGGGAACATCTCAGGCTACGGTTGAGGTAGAATCAGTGGATGTGCTGGCTAAATGTGTGGGTTTGCCGAAACAGCATTTGTTTGATTTGGGTGCTGTAGAGTACCATGGTTCTTCCCCGGAGATGTTTGAGGTCTGGTTGGCCAATGTAGTTCTGATTTTGGATCAGGAAGGCTGTGATTATGCCTGTAAGCTGGGGAGTGTTGTTTCTCTGATGCTGGGGGATGCTTGTTCTTGGTGGACATCTGTGGCTGTGGCGTCACATATCCTTGATATTGATTGGGATTTCTTTGTATCTGCTTTCTATGAAAGGTATCTTGGAAGGGAATTTCCAAGGGTTGAGCAAGGTGCGGCTAATGCTGTTGGTGAGCAAGTGTTGCCTGAGCAGGGAGTGGAAGCTCAGTCATCTGTTTGTGACCATTGTAAAAGGCAACATGTTGGAAAATGTTGGGACACAAGTGTTTGCTGGAGATGTGGTTCTAAGTTGCATATTAGGCGTGATTGTCCTCTTGGAGTGAAGTCAGCTTTGGTGTTAGCCAAAGGGTTTCAGAAAGGTCGTGGGCGCGACCGAGGCGAGGTTCAGAAGTGGCATAAAAAGCAGAAGGTTGTGAAGAGTTTGGGAAGTGAAGTTTGCTGGAAATGTGGGTCTGCTGGACACATGAAGCGTGATTGCTTGATGTTGGCGCGGAATAGCCAAGGTTTCTTATCGCAAGGAGTTGGTGGTGACCCAGGTGTGTTAGCTGGTGCTGCAAGGGTGCAACCGAAGGATGTTGGTTCCGCAAGGAAGAGAGCTCGTTCGATGAAGCTTCAGGGTGGTGTTATGTTTTCAGGTAACCTTGTTAAGTGATCTTTGCTTTAGTTGCTTAGTTTGGTTTCTGTTGGTTTTTCCTTGCGTGGTAAGTTTAGTCTTGTTGCTAGCATGTTTGGGGTAATGATAGTTGTGGTTTGGTGATATCTTTGGTGTGAAGAAGGCTTTAGTGAATGTTTTGTGGTTAATGGTTGTTGGTATGATGGAGTTAGATAAGTTAAAGGTGAGTAAGAGGTTGTTCTTAGACAGATTTTGAGGATGTTATTGGAGGGTGTGAACTGGCATTCATGCACAGTTAAATCATTGATATATACTATATTATATAAGTTGGTCCATGCATACATGTGGCATAACATTAGAGGTTTTTGCATACATGTACATCAGACATTGATAGGGCATGTAGGTGATCATGCATACGATGTTCACGCTCGCTAATGACTAATCGAATCTGTTAGTGTTGTGGTTGGGTTAAGTGTGATGATGGGTTTGTAGAGGTTGTTTGGTGCTGAGTGGGAGTTAGAAGTGCTGGAGTTTGTTATCTAGTTGTTTGTGATGGTGAGAGTGGAATGGCTTGTTGGTAGAAGGAAAGTGTTTGTTGCTTTGAGGGTTTAGTGGTTTGGTGGTGAAGGGTATTGTTTGAGGTTTGTATCGGTTAAGTGGGTTGTTTGGTTTAAAGGAAGTGGTTGTTCCTTGGTGCTAAGTGTTGTTGTAGCTTGGTGGTTGAGTTCCGAGTGCTGAAGTGGTTTAGCTTTTAAGTTGCTGTGAGGGGTTGTGTTTGTTCTTGGCAATCTTTGAAGAGTTTTGAAGTTGTTGTGTGTGTTTTGGTTCAGTGATGTTCTGGTAATGCAAGTGTTCTGGTTGAGTATGTAGTGAAAGGGCTGTGAAAGATCGAAGGTTTTTGTTGGTTGTTGGGTTTTTGTGTGAGCAGTGGTTGGCTAGTTGTGGTTAAGAAGTTCTGTTTGAAGTCTGTTGATGGTATGTGGAACGGCTGAAGGTTTCAAGTTGAGGTTGTGATGTGATTCTGTTTTTTTTGGTGCTGGTGAGCTGTTATGGTAATGTTTTTGATGGGTGTAAAGGATTGTCAGCTTCGTTAGAGAGTTTGTGTGAACAGTTGATGTTTAAGGATTTCTGCTTGTTGGGAAAATCTTTGGAAAAGGTTTGGGAATCGCAAGAGTTGTTGAGGTTGAGAGGTTGCCTAGTGGCTGAGTTGGTTTGGTTGTTGTCTTTGTGTAGACAAGTTTTGGAAGATGTGTATTACAGTGTTGTTTGCTGTAAGAGCTGAAGTTCCTCAGGTTGACGTTGGGTTTGTGTATTGTCTGGTTGTGTGGAAGGTTAAGTCGTGGTTACCTTTGAGAGTTTGGATTTGTGAATAGTGTATGGTGGAGGTTTTGTGTGGAATGTGATCAGTGGTGTTGGTTAAGGCTTTTGTGTTGCCTTGTGTGTGTTGCTTGAAAAGGTTGTTGTTCTCTTTTCGCCGGTTGAAATTTCGAGGACGAAATTTCCTAAGGGGGGGAGAGTTGTAACGCCCCGGTTTTGGGCTCAGAAGTTTTGGCGTTGACCGGTTCGGTCAAAGTGCTGATCGAATATATAAGAGTGAATTTAGGAAAGCCTAGTTCGGGTTGCATTAAAAATATGGAAAAATATTCTAAAATCATCTTTTAATATATATAAGTGAACTGTGAAATCAATTTTGGAAAATGAGGTTCGGAAGGTTGACATTTTGGCTAGTGACCAAAATGTAATTTTTGAAAGTTGCGGGACAGTTTTATAAAGGATTGAAACTTTGAATCTTTAAGGAGCTATTATTCCAAAAAGGATTTCTCCAGATTTTTCTAAGATATTTTAAGGCTCAAATCTGATTTTAAAGATTAAGAATGGGAGGGAAACCATTTTAACTAAATTTCCAACTAACTTTCCATTTTCTCTCAAATTCTCTTTTCTCTCATTTTCTCTCAACCCAAACAAGATTCTCCAGATTTCTTTCTCTGATTTTGACATCTACATCTCTCATTTCAACTCTCATTTGTTTCCTAATCATCTCATCATCAAAACCTCTCAATTTACAAATTGTTTCATCAAGCATTTTGGCTCTAAAATGGAGAAATTCAAGTTTGGAGGTAAGAACGTCCTTCTCCTCTAAACTATCAGTTCTTTACTGAAATTCCTAAGTTCTCAATCCTTGATTCATGTTTTATTAAAGGCTTTTCAATTGAGATCTTGATTTTTGGCTAAAATGCAAGATTTGGTGATTTTGGTGAAAATTTCGTGTGATCTGTTTAAGCAGGGTTTTGAGGTGTTAAAATGATGTTAAATGAATGCTAAAATGATTAGAAGTTGAGGTTTAATCAATGCAATCCCGGATAGGTTGAATTTCCTAAGTTTGGCTTGAGTTTTTGGTTGTTTTTGGAGTGTTTTTGGTGATCTGTTATACCTGGAGGTATAAGGACGTGGTTGTGATCATTTTGCATGTTATTTGATGTATAAAAATGGTTAGAAGTGATGGATCTTGGCTGGGTTAAGTTTTGGAAGTGTTTGGAGGTGATTTCGGTTGTGTTTGGTAGCCAAATTGTTAGATTTGTGATGAGCAGCGAGTTGTGTTGATGTTGCTGGTGTTTTAATGCATAAGGATGCATTAATGTTCTGTTTTTGTGTGCTTGAAACAGGGGAGGTTGATTCTTGAGCTTTGGAGGTGTTTTCGGAAGGTTTCGGAAGCTTGGAAAGCTTGTTGGCTAGGCTTGTTTGGTAATCGGTGAGTGAAGTTGGGATTTCAGCTTTTGAAACAAGGTTTGAAGGTTTTTGGGAGCTTAGTTTAAGTCTAAACAACTTTGCTAAGCTCAAGAGTAAGTGGATGAGTTTTTGCTCTTGGATTGTGTATGTTTTGGCTTTAAAAATCAAAAGTGGATTGATGATTGATATGCATGTGATTTGCATGGTTTAATTCTGTTTTGTAAGCATGTTTTAGCATGGTTTAATGCTGGTTTTGAAAGTCAATTGGAAAGGATGCTCAAGGTAGAGATCCTTGGTTATGTTTATGGAAATTGTGATTTTGATGCATAGTGATGCATGTTGTTCATTGGCTTTGTATGATGCTTAAAACAGTGAGTTGAAGATGATTAATGATGATGATTGTTACCTTGTGCATATTGTTTATGCATGTGAATCATTGAGCTAATGATGTGATGTCCTTGCATTATGTTTATGCATGTGGAACATTGGATATTATGGTAAGATGGTTATGTTGGCAAGAGATGTGAATGGTTCTTGGTTCGTTGATCGGGTATAATTAGCCGGCTATAGGATTGGGTGCACCGTGAATAAAGTCGCCTTGATGGAGGAGTGGTCAAGTGTGGACCGGGTAAACTCCCCTCAAGTATTCCTAACGAGATGAGGTCAGTGGAGGGTGTGCCCACGGGAGGACCTTGGTTGCTTAAGGTCGTAGTGGAGGTTGTTGCCCACGGTAGACCTTGGTTAAGTAAAGGTTATAAGGTGGTTAAAAGTCCTTATGTGAGAACCTTGTACTTGTTAAGATCACAATGGCAATGGTTAAGTCCATGTGTGGATCTTGTGTGTGATGTCCCGGATCTCGTTAGATGATGTCTACAACTACCAATCGGTTATGCAAAGGTTGTATGGTGGTTGAAAGTCCATACGGGAAGACCTTGTGCATGTCAAGGGTGTATGTCTATACATGGTAACCTTGAGGAAAAGCTAAGGTTGTATGGTGTTTAAAAGTCCATACATGGGAACCTTAGGAGATTGAGGTCAGTGGAGGTTGTTGCCCACGGGAAGACCTTGGATTGGGTAGTGTGTAGGAAGCGTTGGGACACGCTTGTGATCCGCGTATCCGATCGGGTTGAAAGTTGGAAAGTGAATATGGTTGATCTCTTGGAAGCCAATATAATGTTCTTGATCATGTTGAGCATGAGATTGCTTGAAATGATGCATGGTTGCATGTGAAGCATGAGATGCTTGAGTTGATGCATGTTTGCATGAGAAGCATGAGATGCTTGGTAAGATGCATTGTTGCATGAAATGTGTATAATGCTAGTGAAAGCATGTTACTTGTATGTTGAACAAGTGTAGGTTATCATTTGATAAATGATGCATGAGAGCATGGATTACCTATGTTGCATTGGAGTCATGTATGACTTGATGTTAAAGGCATGTGATGTTGATGCTATGGTTTTATTTTGCCTTGATTAAATGCATGAAATGGTTTGATTGAACTATGGTTTTAAGTGGTTTCTTGCTTGATGTGGTTTCCAAGTTAAAGAAAGGTATGTTGTGGAAAGGATGTGTTTTCCATGGTTTTGTTTAAGCTTGGCATATGGTGTTTATGCATGTTTTGAGCTTGATGTTGAAAGAGTTTTCGAACATGGTTTTGGAAAGCAAATCGGGTTGGTTTTAAAGTGTTTTAAAGACCCGCTGCATTGATGGTGTTTTGGTTTTGAGCATTCCTCACTAAGCATTATGTGCTTACGCTCCTTTTTGTCCATCAATGCAGATTCTTGAAGTTTGGACAGCAAGGAGCAAGGGATTCAAGGTGGACTCCAATGGAGATGTATGTCTCGGTGAATAACTATAGTTAATAAGGGCAATGGGGTAGAATCTCTCGATTTGTTGTTATTGTGATCGTATGTGTTGATCATGAATGTTTAATTACTGTTGTTAATGTTGTTGAAACATGAATTGGCTTAATTGAGGTTGAATTGAAAGGTTTGTGCTTAAATGGTTGCTTGTGTAGGAAACATGCCTATAGAATTGGGGCTTTTCATATGTGTTGGTTATATGTGAAATTGTTGATGTATTTATGATCCCTGCATGTTGTATATCTATGTGGTATGATTTGGTGATGTTAACCTGAGGTTTGAAGCATGAATGGTATGAATTTCAAGTCGATTTCAGACAGGGGTATCGGTACTCGGGCTCGCGTATCGATACGCCTGAGCCAAATATGCTCTTTTCTGCCCAGGCGTATCGGTACGGTTGTGGGGGTATCGATACTCATCTGGGAAAAGTTTGAATGCCTTATCGGTACAGGGGATACCGTATCGATACCGTTGCTCGAGTTTGGTTACTGCCTTCCCCGCGTATCGATACGACTTCAGGCGTATCGATACGGGTTCTGTTAGTTCGGTTAAATGTATCTTTAAATGTTTTGTAAAGTTTGCATTTTGATCCTGAATCTTGTTTGTGCAATTGTTCGAGTTCGGGATGTCCGTTTGAGCTGAAATTTGGCACAGAAGCATGAAACATGATTAATTTTAAGTTGGCAACTTAAAATATGGTTAAGTCCTTAAAGTTTTCAGAAATTACAATTTGGTCCCTAAAGTTGTAACTTGTTCAGTTGGGTCCCTGTTTGATCTCTGATGTTTGTGATCTTTGAGCATGGTGTTTGTGTGATCATATATAAGGTTAATGTGCATCTAGACAAGATTTAAAAGAAAAAAAAGGGTCGTTAATCAAGGTTGACTTTCGGGTTGACTTTGGTTTTCCCCGTGTAATCTTCGTAGTTCGGGTCAACCGTCTAGGCCGGGCTACGGGGGCTACAATTTTTATATGTTTATAAGTTAATTTTTTTTTTGCTCAATAGGACAATTTAATAATATTTTTTGTATTAAAGTATTTTAAAAAAGCACCTATATCTCTTACCGATTATAAATTAAGAACCCTATTTTAATAAATTGCACAAGGCCCCCAAAATCTTTGAATCGCCCCTGCTTAACATCATATGCATTTATCACATGAAAACCAAGGATCACATACCTAGTACATCCTTAACATAATGGCATCAAAATCAAGCAACATTCATGCTTAAAACATGCCTTAAAAAAGTAATCAAATTCACATTTAACTCAAGTGCATTTTCGTCAAACATAGCACATTTCCGAGAGAGACTTTCGAACCACTTACTCTTGAGCTTAGCTAAGTGCTTCAAACTTACATTAAGCTCTTAAGACCACGCTCAAAGCGTTACAAAGCTGGAAAGTCCATTTCCACTCACCGATATGCGAAGCCTTAATCGCCGACACAAAAATTACTCTTCCGAAGCCTCCGGTAACACCTCGTTTGCTCCCGGATCAAGATCCCCTTTTTACATCATCAAAACAGAGATTTAAATGCATTAAAATGCATTTCAACACTAGCAACAATTCACAAACTCGTTGCTCACCAAAACTACACCAATTTACCCATCCGAAACAATCGAAAACTCAATCGATTGCTTCCTAAACCAAGCCCAGCCAACATACATCACTTCCAAACCATTATAAACATCAAAAAACACCTAACAAATAACCTAACCCAACCTTATACCTCCAGCAAGCAAGATTCCACATTTCACCTCAAAAACTCACTTAAAACTAATAAGAAACTCAAGGATCTCAAGGATTTCGGGATATATGTTATCAAAACTTCATTTCAATATATTAACCCACTTAAAACTCAATTAAAATCAATCCATAACAGAGCCTACCAAAACAAGTCCGAAAATTAAGATTTCAACCATGTTCTTACAAGATTTTGATCTCCAATCAAAACTATAATGAAAACTCAACCAAAAATTAATTAGAAGCCAAAGATCTGGGGAATTTCAATACAGAACTTTGATTAGAGGTTGAGAACGGGATTTACCTCCAATTCTTGCTTTCCTCAATGAATGACAAGTTTTCCTTAGCAAAATCTTTAAGGACTTGAAAAGATTTCTTGAAAATTGATTAGGAAATGTTAGGAAAGTGTTTGAGAGGAAGGAATTCTGGAGAGAAAAGAATGAAAATAGTGTTTGGCTGAAAATGAAGAGAAAATGGTAGTTACGTAAACATCAACTACCCATTTTAATTAATTAAATAAAACCAATTAAAGCCATTTAAAACACATGCCATATTAAGGAAATGTTAAATTGTCATAAAACCCCCTAAAGATTCTATGAATTTGGCTTCTTCTTTAAAAATCACATTTTCCACAATTTTGAAACTTTACATTTTGGTCACTATACGAAATGTCCCATTTCCGAATTTTTTTTCGTAAAATTGATTTGACCAACCTCTTAAACATGTTTTTAGAGGATTTTAGCAATTTTACCACATTTTTATCCTATCACGATCCTTGATTTCCTTAAATCAGCTTACGCGATTCGAACCATTCTCGATCGGTCCGGTCCGATGTCTAAAACATCTAGGCCCAAAACCAGGGCGTTACAAGGTACCTTCCATCCATGGTAGAAGCTTTCTCTGATTGACCAACATGCTTTAAAATTGACCCCCTTAGATATGGGATGCTTGCGAGATATGCCACAAAAACAAAACACTCATACAAAAAGTTAGTAATAAATACGCTACAAAAACAAAACAAGACTCACACACAAAAAGGTTAGTAATAAATAAATATGATACAAAAACAAAACAAAACTCACACACAAAATTGTTAGTAATAAATAAACATGGTACAAAAACAAAACAAAAATCACACACAAAAAGGTTAGTAATCTTTTAAATAAAAAAACAGAAACAAACATAAAAGATGCATAATAATTCTGGGCCGACATTCCAACATTTCAGGACATGTCTCCACAGATTATTCAAGCGACTCCACACCTTCGGCTTTCTACATGGCTCTATTAGGGGTGGGCTCTAAATTCTCAAACTTGGTTTGATTCTAAAAGGGTACCCGAGCTATCCTTGCTGTCCTCTACTAAGGGTAGCAAGCCCCTCGATTCTCACCCATTATAGGATACAAACGAATCAAGCTCAACGCAGGAGGACTCTCCACCGATGCCTTCTCGAAGAATCAATATCCTTACGAAGACAAGGGAATAAGTGTCGAAGGTACTTGCTAGGCTCATACGAAGAATCAATATTCTTACATGAGCAAAGCGTATTTTCCCCCACTTAAACGAACGAGACAAAGCTCGGGGATAGAGCTTGGAATTAAGTCTTAAATGCGTAAAATAGAATTTTATTCATTTAAACGGACAAATAAATAAACCTATCATGAACTTGCAAATTCTGTTTTTTAAACCATTTTTTTGAAAACCATTTAAAACCAATTTGTGGCCTGACCCTCTTTTGTTTTTATTTAAAAAACAAAAACACTTCCCCAGCGGAGTCGCCAAGCTGTCGCAACCATCTTTTCAGGGAGGCTTCACCGTTTTGGTAAAACTTTAAAAACGGAGTCGCCACCAATCTTTTTGAAAAATTGTGATTGGATCACTTTAAAACGGTGTTATTTTAATAAAACATGTTGTTTTAATAAAAAACAGTTTTTGTCTACGAAAATCAGAAAACATGTTCGGGTCGGTTACCCGTGGGAAAGGGTTAGCACCCCACGACGCCCAAAATTGGTAGCTAATTGGTTTTAAAATCATTTTCAAAAATAGAATTTGCAAGTTCAAAAAGGTTCGACTTTATTTGTCTGTTTAATGAATAATAGTCTATTTTAACGACCTTATCGCCCGAGAGATGAACTTTAATCAACGCATACATTTCTGACGCTAACCTGTCATCCCCGTTTGATAAGACACCGCTTTAAATTAATTTCACTTTTTCAAACAACATGGAAATTTAGTGCTTTGAGCATTTTATTTTTTAAACTCTATGTTCGATTATTTAAAAACCCTAAGAAACGTCTAAGTTTTTTATTCCTAATTTAAACTTTTTATTCTTTTGATTTTTTCCTTTTGATTTCTTTTTAAAATCTTTTATTTCTTTTTTTAACTTTAAAAGCCAAAACTCTTTTTACATTTATATAGCTTTTCATCCTTTTGTTTTTTACCTTTTTTATTTTTTATGTTTTCTATCTTTTTTTTCATTTTTATGATATTCTTTTAAAAAATCACTCTCTTTTAAAATAAGTTTTATTTTTTTTAGAAGATTTCCTTTTTAACTTTTTTTCAAAATTTATTTCTCCTAAAAACCTTAAACTTTATTTAAAAATCCTTTTTATTTTGTTTTCTTTTTCAAAAAAGCTTTTATTACTTTTTTTTCCTAAAAAAACATCTTACTTATTTTTTCTTTCTTTTAAAAAAATCACTTAACCCATTTATTATTAAAAAATTCATAAAAAACCTTTTTATATATTTTAAATCAAGACCTTTTATTATTTCCACCCATGCATTATTGTATTTTCCTAATCAAATCTCTAACTTTAACTTTTTTCAATTAAACACATTAATTCATTTTATTCTTGCATTTTAATTTAAACACCTTTTAAAAACTATTTCTGCATTTCTAAAGATCAAAATAACTTTAACAACATTTTTTAAGCATGCAAATTTTAAAAAAGATCAAACCAAATTTAAAACGGAGAATTAAAACGAAATTGTTACCGGAATCGCGAAACGATTTTATGACTTCAAGAACACAACCTAAACTTCACAAGAAAAACACAAACACAAACACAAAAATTCAATCAAGAACAAGCATAAAAATATCAAAATAAAAAGTAAAAGGAAAGAAATTAATTTTACCGAAATGACGACCGAAGAACTCGAATCCGGACTTCTTGAAATGCTCCTAATTGCCTCTGTAAAATTACTTCCAAACTCGATCTTCAACTCCAAAATTTCCAGCAAACACTCGAGAAATTTTAGAGAAATTTTCAGAATTTTCCCAAGCTTTTTTTTTCTCTAGTGTATTTTCTTTCAATTGGTGTGTGTTGAACAAGTGAAAAAATGGGGTATTTATACTTGAATTTCAACTTCAAATTCAAGCCAAATTCGGATTTTAATCCCCAATTGAAGCCAAAATCAGACAAGAGACTTGATTCTTGGAAAAACCCCTCAAACCCTATCCGATTTTGTTCAGATTCGAAGCTGAATTTTCCCCTTGATTCGAGCCTACGGTTTGACCATTTGTCTTGATTTTTATGCAAATTCCGGCGAGCACATGCGGTGACGACGAGCGGGGTTGGTGACATTAGGTCGGCAGCGATGAAGCGGACTGGCCGGTACCAACGACGACGGTAGCCGTGGCCAGTAGACGCCAGCCGACCACCTTAGACGTTCGGTAGAGGGTTTGCTGGGCTGGGGTTTGGGTGTTGCATCGAGCGCGTGGCCACGCGCGTAGGCTCTTTTTTCTCTTTTATTTTCCCTTTTATTTTTTGCTATTTTTGCTACTGCTTTTTTGTTGTTTTTTATTTATTATTTATTGATTTTCATTTTATTTCCTTTTTTCTTTTCAAAATATGGTCTAGAAATTTAAAATGGGCTTTGTTCTTTTTCTTTTAAAATGAGCTTCAAAAAATGGGGCTTTGTTGTATTTTTTATTTAGTTTTTAAAAAGGTGGGCCTTTTATTATTTTAAGAGAAAAGGGATTTTTTTATGTTTTTTCGGATTAGTTAAAATTGAGGTGAAAATTTAATGACAACACGACACTTGCCAATTCCTAGGTAATATTCTCATATTTTGGTTCTCTAAGAAAATCAATAGTGTAGCTTTATCTACCACCGAAGCAAAGTACATATCCTTAGTGAATTGTTGTGCTCAAGTCCTTTGGATGAAACAACAACTCTTAGACTATGGAATAAAGGTAGACATCATACCCCTTAAGTGTGATAACACTAGTGCCATATGTCTTAACAAAAATCTCATCCAACACTCTAGAACCAAACACATAGAAATGAGGCATCATTTCATTAGAGATCATGTCCTTAAGGAAGATGCTGTTTTAGAGTATGTAGACACCTTAAATCAATTAGTAGACATCTTTATCAAACCTCTAGATAAAGAGTGTTTTTGTTCCCTTAGGAGAGAGTTAGGTCTAACTAGCCTATCTTGACCTTTTAGGACCCTTGTGCTTAAAATTGCTTGAATTTTTGTTAAATCTCATGCTTATGTGTTTTTGATCTTAATTGCATCCTCGCTTATAGTTAGGGGGAATATATTTATGTTTTGATATGTTAAACTTGCTCATACATCTCATTCATGCATCTAGGATCAATTAAAGTTCAAATTTTCTGCATTTTAGAGCCTCATCTGCACTTCTAGGGCTATTGGTATCGAAATGGGTCACCCTGTTTCAATACGGGCTACCTCTTAAGAACACAAATGGACCAACCTGTTTCAGAACGCTCCAAAGGGTTTCGAAACGTTTTGGTTCTATTAAAACATGTATCAAAATGACCCCTATACGTTTCGATACGAGCAAACTCTTGGGCTTCGATATAGTCAAACCTGTATCGAAACAGTCATCATATTTTGGAATGTTGGAAGTGTTTCAGTATGCCTGTTTCGAAAAGATCTCCCTTATTTCGAAACGTGTATCCGAAACAGTCATCATATTTTAACTTCTAAAAGACTCATTTACTTCAAACACAAAACCCTCAAACACTAAATTGAATTTCCTCTATAAAACCCTCTAATTCTCTTTGTTTTTCATCAAAACTCGAGGGCTTTTACTCCTAAACATAAATCTAAGCAAGCTTCATCAATTTGGTTCAATTTCATCCACCAATTTCTTCCAAAATCCCATATTTAAGGTATTTTCTATCTTTTTCTTTCGATTTCGTTCGAATACTATGTTAATAAATTATAGTTTTGCATAGAATACTTCTTTTACATTATGGGTTTTCAAAATTTTGTAACTTTTTTTCAAAAACTCAAAAATAAATTTGTTCGAATATATTTTGTTTTAATTGTATTTTTTAACATTGTTTTTCAAATTTGTTTTCATCAAAAAAATTGTTTTTATGTATATACTTTCAAAGTGTTTTTAAAAACCATAATGGGATTCTTATTGGATCGAATTAGGATTTAATGCATACACTTAAATTTTCTTGTTTTCTTTGTTTCTAGGTGTTTTTAATGGATTCTAAGAAAAGAAAGATTGAAGGGGGTGAAGGTTCGAACCCTGTTGACAATATTCGTCCAAACCATACCCTTCTATATTCCAAGAGTCTTAGAAATCAAAATGCTAAGAATCGTTTTAAAATTCTTCAAGATGCCGTTGTTCGCCAAGAACGTGTTGTAGACATGACATTCCTCAACTCTGAGCGATTCTACTTCAAGTACCTACCTCTTTTAACACAATGGAGTTTTCTAAGCTTCATGAACATTCTCGACATCTTCTACAAAAATATGGTTTTTCTTTTCTACTTCAATGCCATTCTTATAAACAATGAAGATCGTTTTGAAGTCATTGCGATTGAGTCTTACATATTGGGCAAGAAGTTTTGGATTGATCCATCCACCTTAGTGAACATCCTTGGACTTGTTGATGAGGGAATTGAGGATGAAACTCACTTTGGATCTCAAACCGGATCGGTTCTTACTTTGGATGCCCATGACCGTTTCTTACACCTAATCATCTCATGGTTCTTTCTCCCATCCAGAGGTAAATTTGCCCACATCGGCCAAGTTGATACAATTTGGCTCGAGTGTTTCCGCCAAGCACAACAACCTAATTTGGTGAAGATCATGTTTGCCAAGATAATCCATCAAGTAAGGAATCGTCTATCCGACTCCCTCACCTCCTTCACCTATGGGACAGTTTTGAGCTACATCTTTGTTCGAATTGGTCTTAATGTCTCATATGATTTTCCGAAACCACAAAAGCAAAAGCTTGGTGAGTCTTCTCTTGTAAGATCTGAATTTCGTTACACACTTGGTGAATGGATTCGAGTCGATCGTAGAGCTCAAACACCTCAAGTAGAGCCCCAACCACACGTTCAAGCTCCTATTATGGCTCCTAACAATGATGCTCTCATGGCCTTCCTGACCGAAAGGTTCAACAAGATGCTATCAACACTCGTTTACAATCCTTGGAGGATCGTATTCTTGGCAACGAGAATCGTCTTACCGCCTTTGAAACCCAATAATCATCCATGGATCTCTCCTTCTCCAACTTCTATGGTGATTGGAGGCATTTTCACAATGATCAAGCGAAGGACAAGGATGATTTCTTGGATGACATTGGAGACGATGATGGTGATGAGGTACCCTAGGCTTATTGCATATCATTATATTTTGTCATTTTAGGATTGAGTTTGCACCTATCTTTGTTTTTTTGTTTGTTTGTTTAAGACCTATGCTTTGATTTCTTGCTCTAGGATTGAGTTTGATTTCATGTTCGGATTTGTTTATGAACTTAATGCTTTTAATGATATTATGTTGTTTGGTTTATGTTATATATCTCTTTTATTCTCATTTAGCCTGGATTATATGTTTGATCTAACAAAAAGGGGGAGAAGTAATTCCTTAGAGCCTAAGTGTTTTTAAGTTTCAAGTGCTTTAAATTGCAACTTTTCAAAACATTAAAATCTATCTTAAATTGAGGGGGAGTTAAAAGTTTTTCAAAGATTTCAAAACACTTAAAAATTTATACTTAGTTTTGTTATATCAAAAAGGGGGAGATTGTAAAACCAAAGAATTGATTTTGATATAAAAATGATTTAAGGACTAAATTAAAAATACAAAACAAATTTTTATGTCCTCAAAACTTCCCCAAACTTTAAGCAAAGTGGTCAAGTCAAAACCAAAGGGTTATACAAATTTTTCTAAGTGTTTTCCAAGTCAAAATAGTGATTTTTGGGTCACCGTTTCGAAATAGCCCTTAGGATTTTCGGAACGTTTTGAAATTGTTAACATTTGTTTCAGTACGAGTCTTCCTATTTCGAAACAGATGAAGAACAACAGAACGGGAAAATCCATTTCGATACGACAATATCGAAACGATCTCAAACGTTCTGAAACGAGATTTAAACTTGGATTCAAATTTAATGATTGTTGCAATTTATAACTAACTTTTACAAAACGGTTAAGACGTGTCGAAATGATTTATGCACGTTTCAAATAGTTTTGAAATGACACCAAGCACGTTTCGAAACGGGCTCTTTGTGTATCGAAATGATCATTTCGATACATTCTCTTAATTACACCCCAACGGCTATTTCTATTTTGGTTAGTTTCGAAATAGGTACAGGTGTTTCAAAACGGGTAGTTGCAGAAGTGCATTTATGGTGGGAAGATTGCATCTCAACGGCTATATTTATGATGGCAACAACCCTAAAACTAGAACTAAATGAGATGGTATAAAAGGGAGTACAAAACAACCATCAACAACTATTGATCCTAAAAGAAACAATCCTACATCAAATCCAATCTCAAGTGCTTAATTTCCGATATCTTTGTAAAACCCCAATTGTCATTCTTTGTAATTCCTATTTTTCAGATTCATTTGGGTTGAGTGCTTGTAATTTGGGAAACACTTGTATTGATAGATACTTTGTTTTTGCCAAAATCTTTTTTGTAACCTTGTGAGAGGGTTTGGTCAATTTTTGGTATAAAATTAACCATTTGTGTAAAGGTTTCCTCCTAAGCCTAGAAAAGGAGAAGATAAACTAGTGAAGTTGTTTGGAAAATCCTTTGTGGGAGCTAAGGTAGTGGATGCAATGTTCATTTGGAACTCGAACCACTATAAGTGCTTTGTCTTCAATTTTATTTTACCACTTCACTACCAAACATTTTAAAAATTCAATTCACCTCTCTTGGCATTTATCAATTCAACGACCCACTCAACATCATCTATTTCTAGCTAGAATATGACGACATTTATTATTTTCCCAAGAAAGAAAACTATGTCTAAACTTATCTCTCTTTTTTCTCTCAAGATTTCCCAAACACCATTTTAATTCTCTTATCACATTTCTATTCATTTTCTTCATAAACTATTTCTAATCAATAACCATAAAAGAGATTTCGATTTCTCTCATCTTGTACAATGGATTTCACGTTGGAAAATTGAAGGAGCCATCTTCATTTTCAATTTTTAGTTTAATTGGATGGAAAGTGTTTGGACGTTTTTCGGTTAGGCGTCGAGGGGTTGGCGTCGAGGAGATATCAAGTTGTTGAGTGGAAATATGTTTTGGTACTATAAAGGTGTTGAGATATTTTTTTATATAATAATAGAAAAAATTGTTTTGGACTAAACTGAAAAGGTTTCAGAATGTTAATAAGTCCAAACCAATGAGTGGTGTTGAGGGGTTTATACGGTGTATCGAATACTCCACCACGAGTGTCACAATGGTGGAGGGTAGCTCACGTGTGTGAACCTTGAGATGCCGGTGAGAAAGTATGAAGTGTTGGGATAACACTTCTGGATCCGTGTATCTGATGTTGTTTTGAGAAATGAGCATGTTGATGATCTCTTGTAAGCCAATATAATTGATGATGTATTATGCAATGGTTGATGATTCATAATGTGTAAATGCATGTTTTACTCTTTAAGATTTACATATGGTATCTATGCATTGGAAGGCTTAAATTGAGTGTTAGCAATGAGATTTGCTGTTGGATTCATAATACATGTTGCATGAAGTATATATGCTGATTTTTTATTAAAGAAAGTGCATGGTTTTGAAGGCATGATGGTTTTAAATTGATGTTTTGAAATAATAGAAATGTGATTTCAATGTGGCCTTGGAAAACGGTTTTAATGCATTGATGGTGTTTTGTTTTTGAGCACTCCTCGCTAAGCCTTGTGTGCTTACGGTCTCATTTGTCAACCAGTGCAGATAATTGAGGTTTTGGAGGCAGCAAGTAGCAAGGGATTCCAAGAGACTTCGTTTATGAAAGTATGTTCGGTTTAGACTAGAGTAATAAGGGCAATGGGGAATCCATTGTGTTTTGGGGAGATTTGTGTAAACTCCCTTTTGAGCAAGTTTGATTTGCTATTTTAGACTTTTAAATGGCCTTTGGTATTTGGTTTATGCTTTATTTTTCATTTTGGTATCTTGTTTGGCTTGTCACTAGGTTGCATGTCTATAGTTTACCTTTGATGCAATTTGCCATGTTATGATGATGAATATGCCATGAATGACTGATGATTGATGTTTAGATATGTTGTATGCATGTTGGAATGTTTATGATTGCATTAAAGTGTGAAAAATAAGCAAAAAGTTTCATTATAGGCCTAGTCATTTCGGTACGCCTAAGGTTGCATCAAAATGGCATGCATGAAATGGCCTAGGGGGTTCGAAACAAGGAGGGGTGTTTCGATACGAGCTCGCTTAAGCTGGCTACTAGAATGTTGTGTACCGAATCAGGTTGGAGGTCGTATCGAAATTGGCTTGTGTATCGAAATACCAAGACCCGTTTCGAAACAGGGTGTTTCGATACAAGGCTCTTTGTTTCGAAACGCCCTGATGTTAAGTTAGTTTTTTGGAATCTTTTGAAGTTCTGTTTCTTTACGTTTCAATCCCTGAATGTTATGGATGGAATTAAATGAGTTGGGTTGATCGTTTTGAGCTGAGACTTGACACATTGGCATGTAATGTGACTAATTAAAGGCTGTAACTTAAAAATTGAAGAAATCTTTGTAAATTGATAAAAATACAAAATGGTCCCTAAAATGTGTTTATAATCAATTGAGTGCCTAATCGATGTCTGTTTGAGTTGTTAATTGTTTAGCTACGAGTCTTAACACTTAGGCTAATGATGTGTATCTAGACAAGATAAAAGAAAAAAAATTAGGGTCGTTTATTGAGGTAAACCTTCCCAGTTTACTTTAATATTCCCCGTGTGACTCATTCGTTTCGATCTTTCGTCCAGACCGGGTCAAGGGGGTTACATTTGATTGTATCAGAGATAGGTTTCGAAAGAATGGGATAATGGTAAGTTATTGGTAAGTTGATGTGATGTGATTTCAAGTTGTATGACAATGTTTGCTTTGTACGATGATTGTTAGTTGCATGTTGATGTAAATTGGATATTGTTGATCAAAATGCATGGTGATATATATATATATGATGTGGGTTGAATCTTGATGGTTACTATGCACGGTGTTCGCGATATGCTTGTTGATTGTTACATGTCATGCTTGGGGAAATAGGGATACCCATTGCCTTATTACTATAGTTGAAGTGTTCTAAATTGAATTATAAGTCTTGGATCCTTGCTTGAGGCTGGTCTGATTATTTTGTTTTGTTTTATTATCATGCATTAATTATAATAGCACAATGGGATCGAGGAAAAAGTTGCGGTTGGGTACGATTACTACTATTTGAGGGCAGGGAAATTAGGAGAACGAGGTTCCTCCTTGTGGGAATTTACCTCCTCCACCGCCTCCACCTGGGGGTGAAGAGCAAGGACAACATGGGCAAGCTGGGCCCGTGTTAAGAGATTTGACGCCTTTAGTTTAGGCGATGCCTGGAGCATTCTAGGTGTTGAGTACTGTGGTTTGTCGCCCAAGGCATCCGAGGCTTGGATGTCCAGTACGATCCAGATTTTGGGTCAAATGGGGTGCAATGATGCACGCAAGCTGGGATGTGTTGTTTCGTTGTTGCAAGGTGATGCTTACAGTTGGTGGATGACTGTAACTGCAGCTTTGGAGCCTAATGAGGTGGATTGGGAGTTCTTCCAAGCTGCCTTTAAGAATAAGTGCGTAGGAGTTTGTTAGAGTATGCCCAAAGACCAATCATATGATGATTGTATTGACATACTATCTTTACCGATTTTATCAAATAAAGGCATTGCCGTTATTTTCTTCTGTTATATTTTGTGCATCAAATTAACAAAAGACAATAATGTCCATATAATAATATGATTATTATTAAAAGTTCCTTAGTTGAGTATTATTATGGACATGGATAATAATAATACGTTTAAAGCTAACATGTTGTTGATTGATGACAATGTGCTGTCATTGACATAGTTATGTCAAAATCAAAGCATGAATATGTTGTTGGATAACAACATATTGGATTGACCCGCTATGAGCATATGTCTTGGATTATTATGTAATTGTCACGATATTTCTCATAATGATAACTATATGTATGATCCTTTGACTTGAGATCATTACTTTATTAACATATATTCTTGTGTGCTTTGATGCAGTTAAACGTGCACCGTAAATGGTTACACTATAAAGACTAACATTGAGCATATCATGATATGTGTAGTGGGGTATGAATAGTCGAGATAGGATTTGTCCTTCATACATAATAGGAAACATATCACATGCCACTTGATTGAGTAAGGCTAGAAATGCATGGCCATGCTCGAATAAGTTGATATGAGATATCATATATTATTCATATGTTGTCTACTCTAAATATCAAGAAATAATAGATAGGCAAAACAAGTGTGACTATTCCAAGACTTGTGCATATTCTAGATATAAAAGACAAAAGGATATAATACATTAGAATAGTTGATCACAGAGATGTTACGTTGAATCTTTACTTCCAGTAATTTTTGTGACAATGATACATTGCTAGATGTAACTTATTGTTTGTGATATTGGAATAGTTATGATAATTGCTACTAATGTTACTGGAACCTACATGGTCACACCCCATGGTTGAAAAGAGCAATTAATGAATAAGTTACATATGTACAATTTAGTTGTATGTATATAACATGTATAATTAATATTAAGACATGTATATTTGATATATATGCTAAAGTATTTTATTATACATAGAATTTCGAATTTAAAATAATTAAAGTAATTATAGTTCGGAATTAATTAAAAATCCTATGTAGTTAGGGTAACATACTATAAAAAGGGGTTAATGGTCTAACAGTCGTCTAACCCTTTGAAATGTATTTTTCTCAAAAAAGTTTTGTGACAATGAAAATTGCTCTCAAATTTTCAACCGGGTGAACTGAGTAGAGGCTGAGACGATCTATTCATGGAGGCTAAGATTTGTATCGTTTGTGAGATCGTTAGACGTTTCTGTTCGTGTTGTTTATCAAGGAACTCAATGTAAGTAAACCTATCTCTTCCTCCTGAATTCAGATTAAACCTACATGGATCGCTGGTGAGATCGTCGTGTTTGTTTTTTCCACTGCACCATAGGGTGCACCGATGATCTAACAGAGTTAGATACGTGGATGATAAGAAAAGCAAGTTTATGTCTTTGGTTCGGTGTAGCATGACTGTGGCTGAGTATGAGGTTCATTTTGTTCTTTTGATCTAGTATGCCCCTAAGTTGGTGCCGAGTGATAGGTATCGTTGTGGTCGTTTAAGTTATGGCTTGGTGCAAGAGGTGAAGACATTCATGTTGGCCACCGATTACACAAATTTTGATGTGTTCGTGATGTGAACTAAGTATATTGAGCATAGTTTGGGCTTGTCCTCTCGCGTGAGTGGTTCTAGCTCGGGTAAGAGAGCTGCGGATTCTGGTCCTAGTGAGGGACAATTAAGAGGCATCGTGATCGTAGGTATCGGCCTGAGCCGAGGCGAGGAAATGTTGGGCGTGGTGTGCTAGTTCATGGTAACAGGGTGAGGTCTTAGCAAAATGCATGTTAGGTTTGTGGATCGCGCGAGCATTTGAGGCGGGACTATCCTCGTTTGGCTCGAGAGGGACATTGTCTTGCAACCATGGCAACTAACTCTTGTTGGAGTTGTAGATTGGCTGATCATCTGAGGCCGTGGGCACGGTCAGGGTAAAGCGTAGGGAGGATGGTCAGAGAGCTGTAGCACATGTTGTGGTTGTACAATCTGAAGGTGGTGGTCCTGCGAGGGTGTATGCACAACGCGAGGGATGCAATGACACTGATGTGATTCCAGGTACTTTCACTTTGCAATCCTTGTCATTGTTATCTTTAATTGATTACGGTTCTACGCATTTATACATTTTGAGTGAGCATGCACATTTGCTTGATATCCCTGTTGAGATATTAAATGAGGGAATGCAAGTAACTAGTTCCTTTGGTGAAACGGTTGTTACAAAAAGGTTATATAGGAGATTTCCTTTATCTGTTCAAGGTCATGTATTTGCAGTTGATTTAATGGAATTACCTTTCTATGGTTTTGATGTAATCGTTGGGATAGATTGGTTGACTGAGCATATGGCTATGGTTGATTTTGAGGCTAACCGAGTTACCTTGAAACTTGTTGATGATTACAATGTGGTAATCATAGGTGAGAATGTGAAATTCTTGTCCAATGCTATTTCAGCTCTTGAGGCGAGTCAGTTGATGGAATCAGGTTGCGAGGCTTTCTTAGCTTATGTGATGAACCCAGGATCGAGGAAAGTGCGTGTGCAGGACATATATATGATATGTGAGTTTTCAGGTGTATTTCTGAAAGAGTTGCCTGGTTTGCCACCGAATTGAGAGGTTTAGTTTGGCATTGAGTTGTGTGAAAATACGACTCCAGTGTCTATTTCTCTCTACTGAATTGCACCGAAAGAGTTGAAAGAGTTGAAGAAGAAACTTCAGAAGTTGCTTGACCGAGGGTTCATTAGGCATGGTGTTTCACCTTGGGGTGCACCGATTTTGTTTGTGAAGAAGAAAGATGGCACGATGCGAATGTGTATAGATTATCAGAAATTAAACAAGTTGACGATTAAGAACAAATATCCTTTTCCAAGGATTAATGTTTTGTTTGATCAGTTTCAAGGTGCTTCGGTGTTTTCTAAGATTGATTGAAGATACAAATATTATCAGTTGAAGGTAAAGGATGTGGATGTGCCTAAGACATCTTTTTTTACAAGGTGTCAGCATTATGAGTTCTTGGTGATGCCATTTGGTTTGACGAATGTGCCTGCTGCATTAGTAGACATGATGAATCGTGTGTTTCATGAGTTTTTAGATCAGTTTGTGGTTGTGTTTATTGATTATGTTCTCGTGTACTCGCGTATCGAGGAGGATCATGATAAGCACTTACGAATTGCATTGTAGGTGTTGTTGGAAAATCAGCTATTTTCCAAGTTGCGTAAGTGTGAGTTTTGGCTTAAAGAGTTGTCTTTCTAGGACATGTTGTGTCGGTCGAAGGTATTCGGGTTGTGTTGGAGTATGCCCAAAGACGAATCATATGATGATTGAATAGACATACTATTTTACTAGATTTATCAAGTAATGGCATTGCCGTTATTATCATTTGGTATGTTTCTGTGCATCAAACTAACCATTGGATAATAATATTCATACAATGATACGTTTATTGTTAAATAGGATCCTTAGTCGAATATTATTACCGGTATGGAAAGTGATAAAATATAAAGACTAATATGTGGTTGATTGATAACAAGTGTTGTCATTGACATAGAGATGTCAAAATCAACACATACGTATTTGTTAGAGAACAACATACTGGATTGACCTGCTATGAGCATGTTTCTTGGGTAATTATGTGACGGTCACAACATTGCTCATGATAAACATATGTATAATCCTCAAACTTGAGATCAACATGATTTCAACATAAAGATTTACGTATTTTGACATAGTCAAACGTGTGTCGTAACTGACTACATCATAAAGACTAATGATTGGATACGTGATGACTTATGTAGTGAAATATGGTTGATCAAGAAAGGATTTGTCCCTCCTACATAATGGGAGAAATATCTTCGGCCACTTGATTGAGTGAGATTAGAAAATGCATGGCCATGCTCGAATTTTATGATATGAGATATCATAGAGATTCGTTAATCATAATCTACTCAAGACATCAAGAAACACTAGATGGACAACACAAGTGTAACTAACCCATGACTTGTGTTCATCTAAGATATAAAAGACAAAAGGATGAAATACATAAAGGAAGTTTATTCAGGAATTAGGAAAGTCAAACCATGACTTCATGCAACTTAGGTAGCAATGATGTATTGCTAGATGCCACTCATTGTTTGTAAAATTAGAACAGTTCTAATTTTGCTGCTAACGTTGCATGAACCTACAAGGGTCACACCCTTCAAATGAAACGAACAAAAATTGGAAACCATACTCCCTATTTTAGGGAGGTTACCGAAAATCCCCTATTGAATAGGAGAAATCGGCAACTCTCTTAAATGGGAATAATATTGGATAAATATTGTATTTATCAAATATTATTTAGAGTATGGAAAATATTTAGGGACTTAAATATTATAGAATAAGATTCTAGAAATTTAAATATATATTTGGAATTTATATAATGTATATTTAATTCCAAGTTTATGTAGAATTAGATTCTACATGATTAAAATATATATTTAAATATATTTAAATCCAAGTAAAGATAGAATGAGATTCTATATAATAAAAATATATCTATTTGGATTAAATATAACGTATATTTAAATCCATGTTTTATGTAGAATAAGATTCTACATAATTAAATATATATATTTCATTTAATATTATTAAAATATAATGTATATTTAATATAATCCAATTTCAAGTAGAATTAGATTCTATGAATTTTGGTTGAACTTGGATTTAAGGAATTCAACTAGAATTAAGTCTCTGAATACTATTTAAAGGGACAAGAGCTAGCAACCAAATCATCCCTATTCCTCCTTGCAAATTTCAAAATATCCCTGGGAATTCTCCTCTGGAATTTTCGACAAGTCCCAGATTTCTTCTGAGAAGCTGTTCAATATTTTTCTGGTGTTCCTCTTGCCCCCTGGCAAATTCCTAGAGATTTCCTAGTTCGAATCAAAGTCCCGGTAGAACCCCTGGTCGATTTCAGACTCCCTCAAGAATCCCTGGAGGGATTTCGACTTCTCCCTCGAAGGTGTTCAAACCTGTCGAAATTTATCCCTAAGTGTTAGGGAGGCGGAAACTTTGTTCGTTTTGTTCAGGAGGACTCCGTAGAGGTCGTTGCGAACCTGTGACGATTTCGATTTTACTTGACGTGATTATTCTGACATACCGTCGGTTTTCCAGTTTCTAGAGTTTTAAAAGGTAACTCTTCATCTTTTCACCCTGAATTCGTTCATGTACATGGATCCTAGCTGGATTACGTCTGATTAATTTTTCCGCTACGCCACGGGGAGTGCCGACGTGACCCAACAAGTTGATCCACATAAGATTGAGGCGGTGATGAATTGGAAGATGCCTAAATCGATGACGGAAGTACGTAGTTTCCTTGGTTTAACCGAAGGTTTGTGGATGGTTTCTCTAAGATTGATGCACCGTTAACCAAATTGTTGCAAAAGAATGTTCACTTTGAGTGGACGGATGTTAGACAACAAGCTTTCTAGAGGTTGAAGGAAGATTTGGCGCACGCTCCTATCTTAATTCAATCTGAATCGGGTAAGGAGTTTGTGGTTTATAGTGATGCATCGTATGTTGATTTAGGTTGTGTGTTAATGCAAGGTGGGAAGGTTGTGGCATATGTCGTGGTTGTGTTTGCTTTGAAAATTTGGAGGCATTACCTTTACGATGAGAAGTGTGTGGTTTATACGAATCATAAAGTTTGATATATTTAATGTCTCAAAAAGAGTTGAATCTTAGGCAATGAAGATGGTTGGAGTTGCTTAAGGATTGCAACTTAACGATAGAGTATCACCCTGGTAAGACCAATGTTGTAGCCGATGCTTTGAGCAGGAAGGTAGTTGTGGAGTTGAGAGTCGTGTTTGCTCGGTTGATTATATCGCATGATGGTGGTTTGGTGGCTAAGTTACAAGTGAAACCTTTATTGGTAGAGTTGATTAAGGAGAAGTAGTTGCTTGATGATTCCTTGGTACCGTATCTTCAGGATATAGCGGATGGTAATGCGACATACTTTCATTTTAATGATGATGGTATCTTGTGTTTTAAGAGTCGAATAGTTATGTTGGATGATGTAGGGTTGAGGCACACAATTCTGAATGAGGCGCATAGTAGCCCTTTTGCTATGCATCCTGGTAGTACTAAGATGTATCGTGGTTTGAAGGATGAATGTAACCCCCTCGACCTGGTCTGGGTGAAAGACTGAACCGAACGAATCACACAGGGAATATTGAAGTAAACCTAGAAGTTTACCTCAATAAATGACTTTTTTCATTTTATGTTGTCTAGATGCTCATTATGATCCTAAGTGATAAATATTGTAGTGGGACAATTTACAACTCGATCAAACAACGATTTGGGGCTCAATTGCAAGCAAACACATTTAGGGACCATTTTGTAAATTTACCAAATTACAGGGACATCTTCACTTTTTAAGCTATCAACCTTTACTTAATCACATCACATACATCTTTGACAAATCTTAGCTCAAAACAATCATTCATGCTCATTTAATTGCATCCACAACATTAAGGGACTAAAACATAAAAAAAACAAAACTTCAGAAGATTCCAGTGACTAACTTAACAACTTGCCATTCCGATACAAGTTGCCCTGTATCGAAACAGATGTATTGAAACAGGGTCAAGCGGCTTGAAGCTCGGGCCCGTATCGAAACAGACCCAAGGATGTTTCGAAACTTGCACTTCCAGTTGCAAATCGTACCGAAACAACTCTTTCACATTTCGATACCCTTAAGCCATTTCAGGCTCACCGTTTTAGTACAGTCTCGAGTGTACCAAAACACTTGGGCTTGTAATGACACTTTTGGCTGGTTTTTCAAATTTTAATACATCCAAAACCATTCCAACATGCATACAACATATTTAAACATCAAACCTTAATCATACATGGCAGAATCGACATCATAACATGTCAATGTGAAACAAAAGAATCTATAGGCATGCAACCTATGCAAAATAACCATTCAAGTGTCAAAACACAAACCAAGGCATAAACCAACAAGTAAAGGCCATTTACAAGTAATTAAATGCAAAACAAACTTGCCACAAATAGGGAGTTTCAAAACACATCTCTCAAAACATTAAGGCATCCTCTCATTGCCAACCATTATTACAAATAGGTATATGTAAAATCATACTTGAGCTTAATCCTACTCCTTAGAATCCTTCTTGCCTCTTTGCTGCCAAAATATGCTAATTCTCTGCATTGTTGGAAAAATGAGAGCGTAATCACAAATGCTTAGTGAGGGATGCTCAAAACAAACCAACAACAATAATGCATTTTAAAAACCATTTGTAACACCCCAAAATTTTCCCCAAATTAAAAACCCTAAATTGATTTAATCCTTAATTCGGAACCCTAATAATTTGGGAATTTTATTTTGGAAGCCTAAGTTAATTTAGGGACTTAATTGGAAAGAGTAAGAACTTTGATGGCTTTTTTGTAAAGAGGGTATATATTTATGTTTTTTAGCTTAGGGTTACTTTTTTCAGCTTAGGGTATATATTTATGTTTTTCAGCTTAGGGTTACTTTTTTCCCATTTTGGTTATAGTCGTACCCCTTCATCCCTATCTCTCTCAATCATGTTCGAACAAAACCCTCTTACCGTTTCGATCACTCTCCGATCAAGGGCCTAACATTGGCCATTGATCGATCGGTGACAACCAAGTTGTTCCCCGTGGCCGCGCGAACAAAATCTACCCATTCAATCTTTCCCACCACTGTATGTTCACTCGGAAATAGTCCAAACACCTTTCGAAAACTCTGGTGCTGCCACCCTTCTACTTCATCTTCTCTGGTTTTGTATTTTAGGGGTAAGGTCTTGATCAAATTTTGGGTTGATTCAGGTTTCATTGTGAGTTTAATCTCATTTTTGGTTGAATCTAGTTAGAAGATGAGCCTTTTTTGTCATTGAATTTTGTCACTGATGACTGACACCGTCGAGGGTGGAAACCCTAGGTTATTAGATTGCAAAGTGTGGTGAGGCGGGGGGGGGGGTTCTCGTGCCATTGTCTGTAATAGGTGTAATTGGGTTAAACCCAAAACATAGGTGAGCCCAAGAGAGTGAAAGGCCAATTATGAACTGAGCCTAAGTGAGGTAGAAGCCCGAACCAATTTTATAAGCCTGGACCAGGTCACTGAACCGAACCCATTGAACCTGACCGAATCAGTTGAACTAGACCGCCATTGACCATTGATCGTCGTTGACCGTTGACTGCTGTTGACCATTAACTTTTTCAGTCAAAGTCAACTTTACATTTTTTCGACGTCCAGATTCCAAATTCGGACACTAAGATCTTACCTCCTCCTCCACCTAGTCGACCTCCTACATCTCAGCCTGCGAGTTCCACGCGTACATGCAATTGTTTAGCTTATGTAAATTAGATTTTTGACATCGTAGTGAAATCTGACTTAGTGTTACCCTTGTAGGTGTCGACCATGTTCAGCCCGTTAATAGATTTGAGTGTGGGAGACGTCATCATCGATGTTGAGCTTTTAGTTGTCTAAGGTGTGTTCTCTTTTGGTGCTACATATTCTGTGCCTTATGTTTGTATGTGATCATTATGAGTTATGATTTTTGATGTGATGACTATGACTTGTGATGTATGCCATGATCTATCTGACTTATGTTTTGTGACATGCTTGTAAGCTGACATGCCATGCATCATACATCGGAATCAAATTAAAAAATTAATAACGAAATATTGTACATGCATATTCGAAAATAAACAAGTATGCAATCGGATATAGAAATCGGATCATATGGGTTGGGAAATGTATGGGGAAGATTAGTGGTTTCACCCTTCGGGCTGAATTCAACTTTAGACTTGGTGAAGATGTAGAGAGTGGTTCAGGGGAACCTTATTCTTCAGATGGGGATGTAGTTGCGGTGCACTGCATTGTATCAGGTGCATCATGTTCTATATGTTGTGTGTCGGAATGTCTGTAAGACTTTGAGCATGTTGTTGGATTATTCTTGTGATTGTTTGCTTAGGCACTTAGAGACACACTGAGCTTTATAGCTGACTTCCCCTTAGTTTCTATTTCAGATACTCAGACTTAGGATACGGTACTTGGAGGACCTTATTTGTCAAACTTATTTTAGTTTACCAGTATGGGCGATCCAATTTTTATGGATTTTATTTTACTTTATTATTACTTTGGATTATTATGTGATTTCGAATTCAGGTATTTTATTAGGGATTTTTATCATTTTAGCATGCATTATAAACTATGATTGGATAATTTATCAGTTTCTCATAATATTTTATTATATGATTTTGTTAATATAATGTTAGTTAAATGGAGTTGACACTGCTGTTTTATTATTTGGCTTAAATGTCTGATTTCAAACCTAAAAACATTACTTAAGGGTAAAGTTCTCAAACCCGACTTCCTATATTCAGCTCATTTTTTCTGGGCCAGGTTTAGGGGTTACATTTAGTGGTATCAGAGCTAGATTCAACCCTCAGACTAGGTGGCTCAAAGCAATTTTAAACCGAAAATGAATTTTTCATGCATTATTAAATGTTTTCGAGTAAAACATGAATTTTAGAAAATTTGTTATCTTTAAAGAATAATACATATTTTGAATAGGAACTCCAAGTACCGACTCTAATATTAAGATTCTTTTTGTAGATATACTATTATGCCACCTCATAGAAGCTCTAGTTTAGCGGTCAGTCGTGGTCATGGCCAAGGCCATGGTCGAAGTCAAGGTCGTACCGTGGCTGCAGAGAATGATATTCTACCTCTTGAGGATTCGATACAAAATCAGGGTGATGTTCATGGTGCGAATATTGAAGAACAGCTTGTGGATCAGACTAGATCTCATCAGACAGATGGTGGGGATCCACATATTCAACATTCTTAGAGTGGTGGTCCACATGATTTCGGGGATAGTGAGACTGTGGGCATGGATTTTGTTACAGTGTATAGAGAGTTGCTACGATATCTTCATCATTCTGAGGGTGTCATGAAACCCACATCTACTGAATTTTTAGCTACTAGGATGACTATGTTCGACGAGAAGACGGGTAGAAATCCGGCTGATGCAGAGTATTGGCTGGAGAAGCTTTAACGATTGTTTGTTAAGATGGATTATCCTACCGATCGGAAGCTTAGGGTTGTTGTATCTCTGTTGTAGGGTGAAGCCCAAAATTGGTGGGAGGCTGAAGAGCATGTTATTCCAGCCAGTCAGATCTTTTGGGACCATTTCCGACAGGCATTTCGTGGTCGTTATGTTGGGGCTGAGTATATAGCAAAGTGTGGAGATGATTTGATGAATTAGAAGTAGAATGACATGTTCGTGAATGATTACGACATTAGTGACCACTAAAAAGGATAAATGTGACTGGTTTTTGATAGGGTTGTGCCTTATGATTAAAGACGATGTTGCTCTGCATATGGATAAAGAGTATAAGGAGATTACTCGACGGGCTAGGACTGCTTAACGGAATGAGGTTGAGTTAAAACAACTTGAGTCTTAGGGTATTGTTGGAGGTAAGAGGTCAGTGACCGTGGCAGTTCAACACAGTCAGGGGAATCAGTCTAGGAAGATGAATCAGATCATCAAAGTTGTTCCAGAGCTAGACCAGTGACTTCTACTGTTTCGGCCGCTAGTGCTGGGGGTTCGACTAGTACTCGTGGGGTGCCACAGTGTTCCTTTTGTCAGAAATGGCATCCGGGCGAGTGTTGGAGACAAACTGGGGCTTGTTTCATATGTGGTTCCTTTGAGCATCTTTTCAGAGATTGTTCGCTTTCACCTCCATCAACTTACACTTCGAGTTAGTCTCAGGCATTAGTACAAACTCCCGCTATAGGGAGAGGACAGGGTAGATTTGTTTCTTCAGGTTCTTCTAGTAGAGGTAGGCCTGCTCAGAGTAGAGGATCAGCTGGATCAGGGGAGAGATGTAACCCCCTTAGCCCGGCCTAGACGGTCGACCCGAACTACGAAGATTACATGGGGAAAACCAAAGTCAACCCGAAAGTCAACCTTGATTAACAACCCTTTTTTCTTTTTAACCTTGTTAAATGCATATTAACCCTAGATATGTTCATAAGATCAGCATATTCAGAAATCACAGCGAACGGAAAACATTTAGGGACTCAATTGCACAACTTATGAATTTAGGGACCAAATTGTAGATTTTGAAAATTTCGAGGACTTAACCAAATTTTAAGTTACCAATATGAAATTAACCACGTTTCATGCTTCTTTGCCAAATTTCAACTCAAACGGACATCTCAAACACAATCAATTGCATAAACAAAGTTCAGGACCAAAACGTAAGGATTTCAAAACATATAACCATCAGTTTCAGTGCCCAACGGTCGAGTGTTCCGGAACAGGGATTATCCGTTCCGAAATGCGGGACCGTTCCGAAATCCGTTGCGGAACAAGGCTTGGCAGTGGCAAATCCGTTCCGGAACGGCTCTACCCGTTTCGAAACGCCTAGGCCATTTCAGGCCCTCTGTTTCGAAACGGTGGCACCTGTTCCGAAACGTGCTGCCCAGATTGAAGATTTTTTCTGGTTTAACTCACTTTCAACCAACCAAACACATTCCAATGACACTCAAATCATACCAGCAAGTCATTATACACTTAAGGAACACATTAGCATCAACTAATCATGATTATGGCACCATACAAGGAAAATCCCAATTCTATAGGCATACATCCTATATTTGAAAACATGTAAACATCAAAACACCAAATCAATTACCAAAAGGCCATTTACATGTCCCATCATTGACAAGAGCATAAAACCAACTTAGGGAGTCCAAAACATCTCCCAAAATCACAAACTAGGTCCCCATTGCCAAATGCCAAAAGCTAAACAAGTTATGAAAATAGTCACCATACATGAGCTTAAGCTTCCACTTAGATTCTTGACCACCTTGCTGCCCTTTTAAGCACTTCAATGCTCTGCATTATTGGTTTAAGAAAGAGAGAGCGTAAGCACATAGCTTAGTGAGGAATGCTCATTTAAAACATCACAATAATGCATTTGTAAAGTACCTTTTCAAAACTTTAGTTCAAAACAACATTTAATCATGCACATATGCATATAAACCAAACATTTCATGCTTCAAATCATTAACATGTCATATTGGCTTACAAGTGATAATCATAATCATTTTATAATTCAAAACACAATCAACAATCGGATACGTGGATTACAAGCGTTGTCCCATACGCTTCATACACACTACCAATATCAAGGTGGAGCAAATGGTACGATCACAACCCCTCAACACTCGTGATGGAGACTATGGTACAATCACAACCCCTCCACATCACTCATTGGTAGTTGTATAACATCACTAACGAGATCACGGGACATACAACACAAGATCCACACATGGACTTTTAACCACCATTGTGATCTTACAATACACAAGGTCCACACATGAACTTTTAACAACCATTGTGACCTTAACAATACACAAGGTCCACACATGGACTTTTAACCACCATTGTGACCTTAACACAAGATCCACCCATGGACTTTTAACCACCATGGTGTTCTTAACCATCTCGTTAGTGTACTTGGATGGAGTCTACGGTACAATCACAACCCCTCGACATCCATGGCGACTTTATTCACGGTGCACCCAATCCTATAGCCGGCTAACTATATCCGATTCAAGTACTTTTTAAACCAAACACATCACTTGCCAATATACATCATTTAACAACATTAATCCACTATTTTAAAGCATTTAATAAAGCCACTAATCATCATGCATCACTATGCATCAAAACCACATTTATCAATGTACAAAACAAGGATCTCTTACCTTGAGCATCCTTCAACACATGACTTATAAAACCAGCAATGAACATGCTAAAATATGCTTTCAAAAACAGAATTTAAACATGCAAACAAATCACTTTGCATTCAACCAACTCATGGTTCATCAACAAGAGAGTTTTTCCGAAAACTTACTCTTGAGCTTAGCTAAGTTGTTTAGACTTAAACTAAGCTCCCCAAACCTTCAAAACATTGGTTCCAAAGCTGAAAACCAAACTTCACTCACCGATTCCGTTTCGCAAGCTTGCCGAAACACCAATCAAGCTTCCGGATCAACACCACAAGGATCCAAAGATGTCTCCTATGTTTTAAACACATCAAAGCAGAGGATTAATGCATCACCATGCATTAATATCTTCAACCAAGACACCTAAACTCGCTGCTCCCATCAACACTCACATTTCAGCTACCAAACACAACCGAAATCACATCTAAACACCTCTACAACACTACCCAGCCAATATCCATCAACTCCAAACATTCTTAAACATCAATTAACATCCAAAAAGGATCTAATCACGTCCTTATACCTCCAGCTATAGCAGAACATCAAGATCACCCCAAAAACAATCATAAACTCAAGCAAAACTTAGGAAAATCAACCTATTCGGGATTGCATTGATTAAACCTCAATTTCACATAAATTATATATCCAATTTACAACAAAAAGACATCTCAAAATAGTGCTCATTCATTTCATACGAATTTCATCAAAATTAAATCCAAATCTTGCATTTAAAGCCAAGATCATGAACACAACATAAAAACCTTTAATAAAACTCAAATCAAGGATTGAGAACTTGGGAATTTCAGTAAAGAACTGAGTATTTAGAGGAGAAAGACGTTCATACCTCTAAATGTGAGTTTCTCCTTGTTTAGAACCAAGATTCTTGAAAATTCAATGAGCAAATGCTAAGGATTTGGTGTAGAAATGATTAGAGACCAATTGAAGATTGAAAACTCATCTTTAGATGTTAAAATCAGATGAAAATTGGCTGGGGAAAAGTGTTTGGGCTGAGAGAAAAGTTGAGAGTAAAGAAATGGAAAATTTTGAGAAAAGTTAGTTATGAAGTCAAAAATATCTACTTCCCCCATTTTCCCTTTAATTAAAAATCATTAATTAAATCTTTAATATTAAGAAAAATATGGAGAAAACTCTTCTTGGGTAATTTAGCTCCTTAAAGATTAAAAGTTTCAATCCTTTTAAAACAGTCGCCGACTTTTCAAAAATTACATTTTAGTCACTAACCCAAAATGTCACACTTCCAAACCTCATTTTGTAAAATTGATTTCACCACTCTCTTAAATATAATAAAAGAGAATTTTAAGATATTTTCCATATTTTTAATGCATCCCGAACTAGGCTTTCCTAAAATCACCCTTTTATATTCGAAACGCAATCCGACCGAACCGGTCCAAACCCAAAACTTCTAAGCCAAAAATTGGGGTGTTACAAGAGTCATCCATGGTTAGTTTACTCTACCATGAGGCATGGGTATCATAATAAGCGAGATGTTATTGCTGGTACATTTTCCATTAATTCTATCTATTAGTATGCACTACTTGATAGTGGTTCGACCCATTTGTATGTTGTGAGTTCTGTATCTGGGGAACTTGAAATTTCTGTCGAGGATATTGTTAGCGTTGTTACCATACATAGTCCAATGTGTAATTCTGTTGAAGTTACTAAAGTGTACAAGAATTGTCCTCTTAAGATTCAAGGGAGATCTTTCCAACTAATTTGATGGAGTTACCCTTTTGGGAGTTCGATATTATTCTCGATATTGACTGGATATTTGCGCACCGAGTCACTCTATACTATGAAAAGAAAAGGGAAACTCTGAGAACTTCTGATGGTCGTGAGGTGATTCTTATTGAGGAGCGCAAAGGCTTTCTGCCAAATGTTATATCGGCTCTCAAAATCGAGAAAATAATCAGGAAAGAGTCCAATGCTTATGTTGCTTATATTCTTGATCCGAGATAGTCTGATTTTGGGTTAGATAAGATCCATGTTGTGAGAGACTTTCTAAATGTTTTTCTATAGGAATTGCAAGGGGTACTACCGAAGCGTGATGAGGTTGAGTTTGGCATCGAGGTTTATTTGGGTACAGCTCCCGTGTCTATGGCTCCTTACCGAATGGCAATGAAATAACTTAAAGAGTTGAAAATAAAGTTGCAAGAATTGCTAGTTCGGGGTTTCATTCGACCCAGTGTTTCACCTTGGGGAGCTCATGTTTTGTTTGTTTAGAAGAAGGACGAGACACTTCGACTCTGTATCGACTTTCAGAAGTTGAACAAGCTGACGATCAAGAACAAGTATCCCCTTCCTCACATTGACGATCTCTTTGATTAGTTCCATGGAGCTACAATATTTTTTAAGATAGGCCTGAGATCTGGTTACTACCAACTCCAGGTTAAGGATTCTAATGTGTTCAAAACAACTTTCCAGACACGTTACGGTCATTACGAGTTTATTGTAATGCCTTTCGGATTGACTAACGCCCCTGTCGCATTTATGGACATGATGAACAAGGTGTATCAACCTTATCTTGTCCAGTTTGTTGTGGTATTTATAGATGATATTCTGGTATATTCCAAAACTGAGGCTGAACATGAGGAACATCTCTTGATTGTATTACAGACTCTGCAAGAGAACAGTTGTATGCTAAATTCAGCAAGTGTGAATTCTGGCTTTCAAAGGTTATGTTATTGGGGCATATAGTTTCTGCCAATGGTATTCAGGTTGATTCAAAGATAGTTGAAGCTATTATGAGCTAGAAACAGCCCAAGAATGTTCTTGAGGTTCAAAGCTTCTTGGGTTTATCTAGCTATTATCGGAGGTTTGTTGAGGGTTTCTCTACTATTGCAGCTCCATTGACTAAGCTTTTGAGGAAGGATGTTCCATTTTTCTGGACTGAGGCTCACCAGTCTAGTTTTGAGAAGCTTAAGACCATGTTGACTGAAGCACCGATTTTGACTCAGTCTGAGCCTGGTAAGGCTTATACCGTTTACAGTGATGCTTCTTACATCGGAATGAGATGTGTTCTTATGCGAGATGGGAAGGTAGTGGCTTATGCGTCCCGATAGTTGAAACTGCATGAGTGTAACTATCCTACCCATGATCTTGAGCTTGTTGTCGCGATCTTTGCTCTTAAAATCTATCGACATTATCTCTACAGAGAGAAGTGTTATATCTACACAGACCATACGAGACTGAAATATCTCCTCACCCAGAAAGAGCTTAATCTGAGACAATGTCGTTGGTTAGAACTTCTTAAGGATTATGACTGTGAGATTGAGTATCATTCAGTCAAGGCTAATGTTGTTGCTGACGCCTTAAGTCGTAACGCCATTTCAGATTTGAGAGCTTTGTTTGCCCAGATGAGTTTGTATAATGATGGCAGTCTTTTGGTAGAACTTCAGGTTATTCCTACTGTGATTTCTGATATTCGAGCTCAACAATACCATCCGTTTTTGATGCACCGTATGAGAGAGTTTGAAGATGGTATATCTCAAGATTTTTCTATTGATCAGGATGGTGTTCTATGTTTCCGAGGTCCGTATTGCATTCTGAGGAATTCTAGGTTAAAACAGGTTATTCTTCGTGAAGCCCACGACAATCCTTATTCTATACATCCTAGTGGTGACAGGATGTATAAGAATCTTTGAGAGAGATACTTGTGGAAAGGTCTCAAGTGTGATGTCGTCAGATTTTTCTCGAAGTGTTTGACTTGTCAGAAAGTCAAAGTAGAGCATCAACGTCTGTTTGGATTACTTTAACATATTGAGATTCCTCAGTGGAACTGGGAGCGTATGACTATGGATTTTGTTACTGGACTTCCTTTCACTCCGTCAAATAAGGATTCCATCTTGGTTATTGTTGATTGTCTGACTAAGTCCGCGCACTTTATTCCTGTCCGAGTTTACTATTCTTTGTGCAAGTTGGCTCGGTTCTATATTTTAGAGATTATTTGACTTCATGGGGTACCATTATCTATTATTTCTGATGGAGATCCAAGGTTTACAATGAAATTTTGGAATTCTCTTCATACCGTTAACCGTTGTTGACCGTTGTTGACTGTTGACTTTTTTAGTTAAAGTCAACTTTACATTTTTCGACGTCCTGATTCTACGCAGTCCGTTTTCCCAAATTCAAACCCGAAAGACCATTTTGCAATTTACATTTAATTGGATTTAGCATTTTGAGAATTGTTTATATCGGAATCTGATTCTAATTGTATTTAATATTTTCAGGTGACGTTGATTCAGACACTAAGATCTTACCTCCTCCTCCACCTGGTCAACCTCATGCAGCTCAGCATGTGATTTCCACGCGTACATGTAATTGTTTAACTTATGTACCTTAGTTTTGTGGCATAGTAGTGAAATTTGATTTATTGTTACCCTTGTAGGTGTCAATTATGTTCAGCCCGCTACTAGATCTGAGCGTGGTAGACGTCATCATCGACGTTGAGCTTTTAGCTGTCTAATGTGTGTTCTCTTCTGGTGCTACATATTATGTGCCTTAGGTTTGTATGTGATCATTATAAGTTATGATTTTTGATGTGATGGCTATGACTTGTGATATATGCCATGATCAATCTGACTTATGTTTTGTGACATGCTTGTATGATACCATGCCATGCATCATACATCTCAATCAGAATAACGAATTAATATTGAAATATTGTAACACCCTAAAATCCAGTTTAGTCGGAATTAAGTTTCGGTAATCAGAAATTTTGTATCGATAAAGTCGAAATATAGTATTGGCTAGCTAATCATTGATATTGGACTCCAACTAAGTTAAATTATTGTTATTGGACCCTATTGAATAGTATCAAGATTTAATTAGTGATTAAATTGAGGAAAATGCAAGTTGGAAAACAAAACCATAGTATGGTGAGAGTTGAGGGACTAATCTTGCAATGAGCCCCTCTTTCATTAAAATCCGACCTACGTGGGATAGTATGAGAGCTTTCCTTCAATTGAAGGAAAGCTAAATAGCTTAAAATGTATGTAAAATAAGAAAAAGGAGCAAAAATAGAACTTACCCGATTACTAAGTCAAACAAATACCTCTCCAAAACTTTTCATCTTCATCGTCTCCTACCTAAGCAAGAACATCCATTGGAGGTAGCTTTAGGCATCGTTTTTCTTCGATTTATTGTTATCAAATCATTGCTATTGATCGGGTAAGCTATATTCCTCAATTAGTTATTAGGTTCCATGGATGTATTGAGTTTAATCCTAAGCTAGGGTTTTGACCATCCATGGATATCTCATTGTTGTCATCTATATTGGGATCGAAGATTTATTTTGATATTGTTATATTTTGATATAGTATTATCGACTCTAATAGTCTCCCTATTAATTTCCTAGCTCAAGACAACGAAAAGGAACATCTATCAAATTCACCAAAGGCTAGGAACAATAGAGTTTTCATCCGAGAGCCGTAGGAGTCGTAAAGAAATCATCGGATATTGATATTGATATTAACATTGAAACATATCATATTGATAATGAAACATGGTTGCTATTGATAATATTGAAATCATTGGTCATTGAAATTCTCATTGAACATTGAATATGGATATGAACATTGAAACCTTGGATTTGAATGGACAATGGATACTATTGGCATGCCATAGAATTCATGAGCTCAGTGTACGGGTGGACTACGGTCCTAAGGCTACGACATATAATGATTTGGCGAGGCGGAGGGATGTGTATTAATATTTGTCATATTGGCGAGGTGGAGGGACTAGACCATCCATTGATTTGGCAAGGCGAAGGAATTCGTGTATCCACTATCTTGATTCAATCCAAGGGTTAATGATGAAATTAATATGTTAAATATTGTACATTGATGCATAGTATTGACATTGATGAGCATGAGTACATATATATAAACACTTGCTACATTGTTGTTCATATTGTTTATGACTACCTCACTATGCAATGTATGCCTAACGTATCTCATCTCATGCATTTCAGGTTGAAAGATCGTGTGGTTGAAGATCGATTAGTCAAGGCAGGACAAGTCATTACAAGCTCTAGAGTAATGTATTTTGACCATATTAACTTCTAGGAAGGTGGCAAAGTAGTCGAACTAGTCGTTTATGCTTCTTTTGATATGTTGTGAGATGTCTATGTTGTAATGTGGTAGATGGCCCTAAATGGCCTTTCGGTTTTGGCTTAAAGTGGTCTAAAGTTGCATTTTTAGCTCATAAAGGTCAAAACATGGTAAACGTATTCGTGTGATCATGAAATTTGGCATGCTAGTAGTTTATATCATTGAAATGTTGTGTGTAAAGTATTATTGCATTTGAACATCGTTTGGTAGGTCAATTCGATTAAAAACCAGCAAAAATATGTCATTACATGTTAGGCCGTATCGATACAGGTGATGGCGTATCGATACAGTTAAGAAAAATTGAACTTTAAGAACAGGGTAGATCGATACAGTTTGATGTCGTACCAGAACATTTTGCTATTGGAATTCACTGTTTCGATATGGGCCTATAGCGTATTAAAACAGGTCAAAGTCAAGGCCAAAGGAAGTCAACTCGTATCAATACGAGGCTTGCCCTTATCGATACGGTTTAAAGGGAAAAGTCAACTATGTTTGAACCTCGTACAACCGTTTCGAAATAGTCCTAAGGTGTTTCGGTACAGGGGTAGTTAAGTTAGTTAAAGGCATAATTTGATAGTTTACAATGTTCACAGATTAGTCACTGAATTTTGAATGTGTAAATGATCTCCGAATTGTATGAATCTTTGCAGGTCTGTTAATTTAGTATTGAATTTCATTGTGGTATCACTAAATGCATCGAAGGACCTCAAATTTATCGAATTTACAATTTGGTCCCTAAAACTTGTAATAGTTAAGAATTAACCTCAATTGATTAATTATTGCTTCATAAGGATTTTTTTGGTCTAAGATGCATTGTGGTAATGTGTTGTTGTATACTATTGTTTTAAATGTTGATAATAAAATGAAATTTTATTACACCGATCACTATATTATCCACCGGTATCACCTTTCGACCCAGTTCTCGACCAGTCCAGGAAGTTGGTGTTACATTTGTGGTATCAGAGCTAGAATTTAGTCGATTCTAGGACTAAACCGTAGCTTGATGCATTGTTATTGTGTTACTTTGCCATATAGGAGTTATATATTGCATATACTGTGACTTGTCGACTAACCCGATCTTTCATATAGATATGTCCAAAACTAATGAAGCTCACATCGACGAGCTTCCAATGGCTCCTCAACACATGGCGATGAGATTAGAGGAGGAAATCCTTTGAATCCACCGCAACCGTAGGATCCTCCTGCCCAGGGTACCGAGCCTGTAGTACCTACTGCTCAGGCCGAATGTTACAAGAACATGGTTGACATAATCTAGAAGTTTATGACTGCTACGAGGGCTGAACAAGTCGTGCAACCTATCGCCCCTGTTGTCCAACACACTCCAGCACCCATTGATAAGCTCTCACAGTATCGAGCTTACACCTTTATTGGACAAGATGATGACAACCCTAAAGTTGTCGAATACTGGCTGGACAACACTTTGCGGATCTTAGATAAGCAACTTCAGTGCTGGGATGAGCATAAACTCGAGTGTGCCATCACGTTGTTGGCTGATGAGGCACTTCACTGGTGGGAAACTACTATACCGACGGTCTCTAAAGATGTTGTGACTTGGGAGTTTTTCTTTAATGAATTACGCAAGAAATATATCAGTGAGTTTTACCTTGCTGAGAGGCGAAGTATCTTCCTCCACCTCAAATAAGGTGGGCGATCGATCGAACAATACATCCATGATTTCTGCAAGTATTATAGATATGGTGCTGAGTATATAAAGAAGGAGGAAGAGAAGTGCCAGATATTGATTACAGGGCTCAATGATGAACTACACCCTATGTTTACTGCACTAAGTATTTCTAATTTCCATGACCTCGTGAATCGAGTTAAGGCTACCGAAGCTGCTCAGAAAGCTCAACGAGCTAGTGGGTTTAGAAAGTCTGAGAAGAGGTTCAGGGATGATTCTCGACCTCCGAGATGGAATAAGAAAGGGAGATATCAATGCCCCAAGCAGAATGTCTATCCACAGCCCTCCCATTTTGGAAAAGTTGAGAGTCCTTAGTCTGTGACGCAGTCCTTTGCTAAGGTTGCCTCTGTTGATAGCACCAGAGGTTCAAATCGAGGCAACCAAAATCCAGTTTGCAATTATTGTCAGAATAGGCACCCAACGGGTCAATGTTGTAAGCAGACTGGAGCATATTACTACGTTGTGAGCAAGGTCACTTTATATATATCTACCCTTTGAATGCAACCAAAATCTGATGTTACACTGACGATTGTTGCCTCTCCTTCTCAATCCTTTCGAGGTAAAGGATCGAAGCAAGGATCATCGGGAACTTGTGGATGATCGAGTGGTCCGGGGAAACCATTTAATAAGCATGGTTCTAAAGCCCCTGCCCAAATGTATCATGTGAGGAGCAGAGAAGAAGATGATAAACCTGATGTCATCGCAAGTACCATTGAGCTATATTCATATCCTTTATATGCGTTGATTGACTCTGGGTCTACTCACTCTTTTATAAGTACCATTGTATTTAAGAAGTATAATATGTCTTCCGAACCAATAGCATCGAGAATCTCTATAACCAATCCCTTAGGAGATTGTGTCACCGTAAGGGTAGTGTGCAAGAACTACCCCTTATTGATCCAAGGGATTCCTTTTCCGGCCAATTTGTTGGCTTTAACGATCCTTGAGTTTGATGTCATCCTAGGTTTAGATTGGCTTAGTGATCATCAAGCTTGGGTAGATTGTTGTAAGAGGAAATTGTACCTTTGGAGTATGGGTAAGGAAAGTGTTGTATTGATAAATGCGAAAAACCCATCATTGTATGCTTTGACGTTGGAAACCAAAAGCAAATCTCAACTGCGAGACATTGATACTAAATGTGAATTTCCTGATGTCTTCTCTGATGATCTTCCGAGATTTCCCTAACCCATGAAGTGGAGTTTGGCATCATGGTGTAACCTAGGACTGCTCCAGTTTCCATTACACCATATCACATGGCAGCTATAGAATTAAAATAATTAAAGGCTTAGATTCAAGAATTATTGAGCAAAGGTTTCATTCAACCGAGCTCTTCATCTTGGGGAGCATCGGTTCTCTTTGTAAAGAAGAAATATGGTTTTATGCGATTGTGATTTGACTATCGACAATTGAATAAAATAACCATCAAGAACAAATATAGATTGCCTAGAATAGACAACTTGTTCGATAAAACTAAAGGATGCCTTTGCGTTTTCCAAGATCGATTTAAGGTCGAGATATTATCAAATGATAGTTAAGGAGTGTGATGTACTGAAGACCGCTTTCTGTACAACATATGGACACTACGAATTCTTGGTGATGCCCTTTGGGTTAACCAATGCTCCAAAAACCTTTTATGGATTTGATGAATCGGGAATTTAGACCCTATATTGATAAATTCGTAGTGGTGTTTATAGATGACATATTGATTACTCCAAGAATGAATCGGAACATCGAGATCATCTTCGTATCGTGCTTCAGACCTTAAGAGAGAAGCAATTGTACGTGAAGTTTACAAAGTGTGAGTTTTGGCTCACCGAAGTTGCCTTTCTAGGGCATATTGTGTCAGCTTCAGGTATTCAAGTAGACCCGAAGAAAATACTAGTTATTGTAAATTGGCACCCACCGAAGAACATTGGTGAAGTCAGAAGCATCCTTGGGCTTACTGGCTATTATTGAAGGTTTGTGAAAGGGTTCTCTATGATAGTCGTTCCTTTAACCAAGTTATATAGGAAAGATGCTCCTTTTATTTGGACCGAGTATCAACAACGAAGTTTCGATCAGTTGAAGCAAGTATTGACTAATGGACCTGTCCTAATCCAACCCGAGTCCGATAAGAACTACACAGTTTACATTGATGCTTCTCACCTCGGGTTAGAATGTGTATTGATGCAAGAAGGAAAAGTCATCGCTTATGCTTCGAGACAACTTAAGTTGCACGAAATGAATTATACCACTCATGACCTAGAATTGGCTGCAGTTGTCTTTGCATTGAAAATTTGGAGACATTACCTCTACAGAGAAAAATGTTATCTCTTCACCGACTATAAAAGCCTTAAGTACCTATTGACTCAAAAAGAGTTGAACCTTCAACAACGGAGGTGGATGAAACTCCTTAAAGATTACGATTTTGTCATTGATTACCATTCAAGCAAGGCCAACATTGTAGCTGATGCACTCAGCCGCAAACCTTTGGCTGGTAAGTATCAACAGTGAATATAGAGTTATATGTATTATATGGTACATTAACTCATTGTAATATCACTATGTTGTAACCCCTCGAGCAATTAACCCTCACTTCTGACTTCGGAAGCATCATTGTCTTGTATCTGAACTTCAAGTTCAATCTACCATCATTTCGCGAATCAAGGATCTACAAGAGCAAGATCCTGATCTTCAATCCATTGTCTCTAAGCCAACAGTCCTCAACGACTACAAACTCAATTGGGAGTATAAAAGGGACCTCCAAGCATCTAGAGAAGATTAATGCTTCAATTGTTACAACATTATGATGACAAATTATGTCTAGAGCTTTAATTGTACATTCTTTGCTTAGACAACACTAGTGAGCTAAATATTGTTAAATTTGCTCAAGTGTTTAGGTTTTGGGTGAGAGCTTCATAGTACAAACAATTAACTATAGAGGGATTTCTAGTTTGCTAAGTTTTTCTTGTGTAAGAGAGTGATTGATCAAGCTTTGGGTAGAAAGCTTGATCGTCGTAATGGTTTCCTCCTAATCCGAGAAAAGGGGAAAATTCTTAGTGAATTTGCTTGGAAATCCTTAGTGGGAAGCTAAGGTAGTGGATGTAGACCTTGGTTAGAAGGTTGAACCACTATAAATCTTTGTGTAAATTGTCTATCTTTTCCTTCCCACAATTACATCCAAATTATCCAACTTCTCCACACTTAACGAGCAAGATTGGTTGAAGGAATCGAGCCCCCTAAATCTCAACAAATTTCAAATTGTAATTCTTAAGCTAAACCCTTGTCCCTCAAGTTCCAACCTATGAATTTTTCTAATAGCTAATAACTATCCTAAGCTTAGAAATGAATATTGGTGTTGTTATATTGATAATAACACTTTCCTATTGACTTGCCTAGCTCAAGAATTGGAGGAAGCTAACTCATCATCTCCAAAACAAGCTATGACTAAAGGATTCGTTATCCGAGAACCTTAGAAGCTTTGGAATATCAAGGTGAGTGTAGTAGGAGTCTCGAGAGTGACTAGGTTCCATCTCAAATCATTGATTATTGATTTACTAACCATTGTATTGAATGATTTTTCATAAAACATTATCATAAGCTATATTGGTAAGTGTTAGTAAGTATTGCATCGAATCATCATCCATAGCATCGTTATTATTGTTATTATTGTCAGTAAAATCTTTGAAGCTTTGAATATATAGAATCATTGGTCATTGGATATTGTTATTGAATTATTGATATTTGAACCTTGGATTCAAAAGTATTGGATACAAATAGCATGCCATAGAATTCATGAGCTCATTGGTACAGGTTTGGTGATACAACCTTTATTGTGGTGTGACAGAGGAATGTTGTGTAATTTGGTCAAATTGGTGTGGCCGAGGGAAATATGACTAGACCATTATTGATTTTGGTGCGGAGGTGGAATTTGTGTATCCATATACCGTATATCGATCCAAGAAAAACTATTGATTATCGCTATTAATGTGAAACTATTGATATGCTATTGAACCTTGTGGTTATGATGACTATTGATGCCATGTTACATATAGAACATGATGTTATGTTATGTGTTATGTTATGTTATGTTATGTTATGTTATATTATGTTATGTTCTGTTCTGTTCTGTTCTGTTCTGTTCTGTTCTGTTCTGTTCTGTTGTGTTCTGTTCTGTTCTGTTCTGTTATGTTATGTTCTGTTATGTTATGTTATGTTCCGTTCTGTTCCATTCTGTTCCGTTCTGTTCTGTTCTGTTCTGTTCTGTTCTGTTCTGTTATATTATGTTATGTTATGTTATGTTATGTTATGTTATGTGTTATGTTATGTTATGTGTTATGTTATGTTATGTTATGTTATGTTATGTTATGTTATGTTATGTTATGTTATGTTATGTTATGTTATGTTATGTTATGTTATGTTATGTTATGTTATGTTATGTTATGTTATGTTATGTTATGTTATGTTATGTTATGTTATGTTATGTTATGTTATGTTATGTTATGTTATGTTATGTTATGTTATGTTATGTTATGTTATGTTATGTTATGTTATGTTATGTTATGTTATGTTATGTTATGTTATGTTATGTTATGTTATGTTATGTTCTGTTCTGTTCTGTTCTGTTCTGTTCTGTTCTGTTCTGTTCTGTTCTGTTCTGTTCTGTTATGTTATGTTATGTTATGTTCTGTTATGTTATGTTATGTTATGTTATGTTATGTTATGTTATGTTATGTTATGTTATGTTATGTTATGTTATGTTATGTTATGTTATGTTATGTTATGTTATGTTATGTTATGTTATGTTATGTTATGTTATGTTATGTTATGTTATGTTATGTTCCGTTATGTTATGTTATGTTATGTTATGTTATGTTATGTTATGTTATGTTATGTTATGTTATGTTATGTTACGTTATGTTATGTTATGTTATGTTATGTTATGTTATGTTATGTTATGTTATGTTATGCTATGCTATGCTATGCTATGCTATGCTATGCTATGCTATGTTATGCTATGATGTGTTGTGCTGTGTTGTGATGTGCTGTGCTGTGTTGTGTTGTGCTGTGCTGTGCTGTGTTATGCTGTGCTATGATGTGTTATGCTATGCTATGTTATGTTATGTTATGTTATGTTATGTTATGTTATGTTATGTTATGTTATGTTATGTTATGTTATGTTATGTTATGTTATGTTATGTTATGTTATGTTATGTTATGTTATGTTATGTTATGTTATGTTATGTTATGTTATGTTATGTTATGTTATGTTATGTTATGTTATGTTATGTTATGTTATGTTATGTTATGTTATGTTATGTTATGTTATGTTATGTTATGTTATGTTATGTTATGTTATGTTATGTTCTGTTCTGTTCTGTTCTGTTCTGTTCTGTTCTGTTCTGTTCTGTTCTGTTATGTTATGTTCTGTTCTGTTCTGTTATGTTATGTTCTGTTATGTTCTGTTCTGTTCTGTTCTGTTCTGTTCTGTTATGTTCTGTTCTGTTCTGTTCTGTTATGTTATGTTATGTTATGTTATGTTATGTTATGTTATGTTATGTTATGTTATGTTATGTTATGTTATGTTATGTTATGTTATGTTATGTTATGTTATGTTATGTTATGTTATGTTATGTTATGTTATGTTATGTTTTGTTATGTTATGTTATGTTATGTTATGTTATGTTATGTTATGTTATGTTATGTTATGTTATGTTATGTTATGTTATGTTATGTTATGTTATGTTATGTTATGTTATGTTATGTTATGTTATGTTATGTTATGTTATGTTATGTTATGTTATGTTATGTTATGTTATGTTCTGTTATGTTATGTTCTGTTCTGTTCTGTTCTGTTATGTTATGTTATGTTATGTTATGTTATGTTCCGTTCCGTTCCGTTCCGTTCCGTTCTGTTCTGTTCTTATCTGTTATGTTATTGTAACCCCCGTAGCCCGGCCTAGACGGTTGACCCAAACTACGAAGATTACACGGGGAAAACCAAAGTGAACCCGAAAGTCAACCTTGATTAACGACCCTTTTTTTTCTCTTTTAATCTTGTCTAGATGCACATTAACCTTAGATGTGATCACACAAACACCATGCTCAAAGATCACAATCATCAGAGATCAAACAGGGACCCAATTGAACAAATTACAACTTTAGGGACCAAATTGTAATTTCTGAAAACTTTAAGGACTTAACCACATTTTAAGTTACCAACTTAAAATTAATCATGTTTTATGCTTCTCTGCCAAATTTCAGCTCAAACGGAACTCCCGAACTCATGCAATTGCACAAACAAGATTCAGGACCAAAACGTAAACAAAACAAAACATCATAAGATACTTTTAACTGAAATTAACGGCCTGGTATCGATACGCCACGTGTCGTATCGATACGCGGGGAAGGCAGTAACCAAACTTCAGCAACGGTATCGATACGAGTTCCCCCGTATCGATACGGCCTTCATACGGTATCGGTACCTGTTCGACCGTACCGATACGCCTGCGCAGGAATGAGCATATTTGGCTCAAGCGTATCGATACGCAAGCCCGAGTACCGATACCCCTGCCTGATTTCGACTCAAAACCATCATCAATCATGCATCAAACATCCAATTAACATCACCAAACCATACCTCATGATCATTCAACATGCAAGAACCATAAATGCATCAACGATTCAACATATAATCAACACATATGAAAAGCCCCAAATTCATTGGCATGCTTCCTACTCAAGCTATCCATTTAAGCATAAACCTATCCAAAGCAACCTCAATTAAGCCAAATCATGTTCAACAACATAGCAACAGCATTTAAACATTCATGATCAACATATACGATCACATACACCTAAATTCGAGAGATTCTACCCCCATTGCCCTTATTAACTATAGCTATTCACCGAGACATACATCTCCATTGGAGTCCACCTTGAATCCCTTGCTCCTTGCTGCCCTTACTTCAAGAAACTGCATTGATGGACAAAAGGAGCGTAAGCACATAATGCTTAGTGAGGAATGCTCAAGCAAAAAAAACACCAATCAATGCAGCGGGTCATTAAAACACTTTAAAACAAACCCGATTTGCTTACCAAAACCATGTTTGAAAACTCTTTTCAACATCAAGCTCAAAACCATGCATAAACACCATATGCCAAGCTTAAAAAAACCATGGAAAACATTCCCATTTTACAACATACCTTTCTTTAACTTGAAAACCACATCAAGCAAGAAACCTTTTAAAACCAAATTTCAAATAATCCATCTCATGCATTTAACCAAGGCAACATAAGAATCATACAACATCTTCACATGCCTTTAAAACAAGTCATACAAGACTCCAAATGCAACATAGATATTTCATGCTCACATGCATCATTATCAAACGATAACCAACACTTGTTCAACCTAACAAGTAAACATGCCATCTCTAGCATCTTACACATTTCATGCAACAATGCATCTTATCCAAGCATCTCATGCTTCACATGCAACCATGCATCAATTCAAGCATCTCATGCTTCACATGCAACCATGCATCAATTCAAGCATCTCATGCTTCACATGCAACCATGCATCAATTCAAGCATCTCATGCTTCACTATGATCAAGAACATTACATTGGCTTTCAAGAGACCGACCACATTCACTTTTCACTTAACAACCCGATCGGATACGCGGATTTCGAGCGTTGTCCCTACGCTCCCTACACACTACCCAATCCAAGGTCTTCCCGTGGGCAACAACCTCCACTGACCTCAACATCCTAAGGTTCCCATGTATGGACTTTTAAACACCATACAACCTTAGCTTTTCCTCAAGGTTCCCATGTATGGACTTTCAACCACCATACACCCTTGACATGCACAAGGTCTTCCCGTATGGACTTTCAACCACCATACAACCTTTGCATAACCGATTGGTAGTTGTAGACATCATCTAACGAGATCCGGGACATCACACACAAGATCCACACATGGACTTAACCACTGCCATTGTGATCTCAACAAGCACAAGGTTCTCACATATGGACTTTTAACCACCATATAACCTTTTCTCAACCAAGGTCTTCCCGTGGGCAACAACCTCCACTATGACCTTAAGCAACCGAGGTCCTCCCGTGGGCAACAACCTCCACTGACCTCATCTCGTTAGGAATACTTGAGGGGAGCCTATCCGGTCCACACTTGACCACTCCGCCTTCAAGGAGACTTTATTCACGGTGCACCCAATCCTATAGCCGGCTAATTATATCCGATCAACGAACCAAGAACCACTTACAACACTTGCCAATATAACCATCTTACCATATTATCCGATGTTCCACATGCATAAACATAATGCAAGCCATCACAACATTAGCTCAATGTTTCACATGCATAACCAATATGCAAAACCATCATTAATCCAATGATACACATGCATAACCAATAAGCAAAGCCATTACATCATTAATCCAATGATTCACATGCATAGCCAACATGCAAAAGGTAACACTTAACATCATCAATTCACTGTTTCTAAGCATCATACAAAGCCATTGATCAACATGCATCACCATGCATCAAAATCACAATTTCCATATACAAAACCAAGGATCCCTTACCTTGAGCATCCTTTTCAAATGGCTTTCAACACCAGCATTAAACCATGCTAAAAACATGCTTACAAAACAGAATTAAACCATGCAATAACACATGCACATCAATCATCAACCACAATTGATTTTAAAACCAAATCATACACAATTCAAGAGCAAAAACCCCTTCACTTACTCTTGAACTTAGCAAAGTTGTTTAAACTTAAACTAAGCTCCCAAAAACCTTCAAACCTTGTTTCAAAAGCTGAAATCCCAACTTCACTCACCGATAACCAAACAAAGCTAGCGAACAAGCCTTCCAAGCTTCCGGAACCTTCCGAAAACACCTCCAAAGCTCAAGGATCAAACTCCCCTATTTCAAGCACACAAAAACAGAACATTAATGCATCCTTATGCATTAAAACACCAGCAACAACAACACAACTCGCTGCTCATCACAAATCTAACAATTTGGCTACCAAACACAACCGAAATCACCTCCAAACACTTCCAAAACTTAACCCAGCCAAGATCCATCACCTCTAACCATTTTTATACATCAAATAACATGCAAAATGATCACAACCACGTCCTCATACCTCCAGGTATAACAGATCACCAAAAACACTCCAAAAACAACAAAAAACTCAAGCCAAACTTAGGAAATTCAACCTATCCGGGATTGCATTGATTAAACCTCAACTTCTAATCATTTTAGCATTCATTTAACATCAATTTAACACCTCAAAACCCTGCTTAAACAGATCACACGAAATTTTCACCAAAATCACCAAATCTTGCATTTTAGCCAAAAATCAAGATCTCAATTGAAAAGCCATTAATAAAACATAAATCAAGGATTGAGAACTTAGGAATTTCAGTAAAGAACTGATAGTTTAGAGGAGAAGGACGTTCTTACCTCCAAACTTGAATTTCTCCATTTTAGAGCCAAAAAGCTTGATGAATCAACTTGTAAATTGAGAGGTTTTGATGATGAGATGATTAGGAATCAAATAAGAGTTGAAAGGAGAGATTTAGATGTCAAAATCAAAGAAAGAAATCTGGAGAATTTTGTTTGGGTTGAGAGAAAATAAGAGAAAAGAGAATTTGAGAGAAAATGGAAAGTTTGTTGGGAATTTAGTTAAAATGATTTCCCTCCTTTTCTAAATCTTTAAAATCAGATTTGAGCCTTAAAATATCTTAGAAAAAATCTGGAGAAATCCTTTTTGGAATAATAGCTCCTTAAAGATTCAAAGTTTCAATCCTTTATAAAACTGTCCCGCAACTTTCAAAAATTACATTTTGGTCACCAGCCAAAATGTCAACCTTCCGAACCTCATTTTCCAAAATTGATTTCACAGTTCACTTATATATATTAAAAGATGATTTTAGAACATTTTTCCATATTTTTAATGCAACCCGAACTAGGCTTTTCCTAAATTCACTCTTATATATTCGATCAGCACTTTGACCGAACCGGTCAACACCCAAAACTTCTGAGCCCAAAACCGGGGCGTTACAACTCTCCCCCCCCTTAGGAAATTTCGTCCTCGAAATTTCAACCAGCGAAAAGAGAACAACAACCTTCTCAAAGCAATACACAAGACAACACAAAAGCCTTAACCAACACCACTGATCACTTTCCACACAAAACCTCCACCATACATTGTTCACAAATCCAAACTCTCAAAGGTAACCACGGCTCAACCTTCCACATAACCGGATTGTACACAATCCCAACATCAACCTGAAAACTTCAGCTCTTACAGCAGACAACACTGTAACACACAACTCCCAAGACTTGTCTACACAAAGACAACCACCAAACCAACTCAGCCACTTTGCAACCTCTCAGCCTCTAAACTCTTGCAAATTCCCAAGCCTCTTCCAAAGATTTTTCCCAACAAGCAAAAATCCTTAAACATCAACTGTTTACACAAACTCTCCAACGAAGCTGACAATCCTTCACATCCGTCAAAAACATTACCATAACAGCTCACCAGGACTATTCACCCCAAAAACCAAAAATCACATCACAACCCCAACTTGAAACCGTCAGCCGTTCCACACACCACCAACTGACTTCAAACAGAACTTTCTTAACCACAACTAGCCAACCACCTTCACAAGAACCCAAACAACCAACACAAAGCCTTCGATCTTTCACAGCCCTTTCACTACAGACTTCAACCAGAACACTTGCATTACCAGAACATTACTTAACCAAAACACACATAACAGCTTCTGAACTCCTCAAAGGTTGCTAAGAACAAACACAACCCTTTCACCACAACCTAAAAGCTAAACCACTTCAGCACCTGGAAACACAACCTCAAACTACAACAACACTTAGTACCAAGGAACTACCACTTCCTTTTAACTAAACAAACCACTTAACCGATACTAACCTCAACCGATACCCTTCACCACCAAACCGCTAAACCCATCTGAGCACCAAACACTATCCTTCTACCAACAGGCTATACCACTCCCACTATCACTAGCAACTAGCCTACCAAACTCCAACACTTCTAACTCCCACTCAGCACCAATCCAACCACAACACTAACAGATTCGATTAGTTATTAGCGAGCGTGAACATCGTATGCATGATCACCTACATGCCCTATCTGTAACGCCCCGGTTTTGGGCTCAGAAGTTTTGGCGTTGACCGGTTCGGTCAAAGTGCTGATCGGATATATAAGAGGGAATTTAGGAAAACCTAGTTCGGGTTGCACTAAAAATATGGAAAAATATTCTAAAATCATCTTTTAATATATAAAAGTGAACTGTGAAATCAATTTTGGAAAATGAGGTTCGGAAGGTTGACATTTTGATTAGTGACCAAAATGTAATTTTTGAAAGTTGCGGGACAGTTTTATAAAGGATTGAAACTTTGAATCTTTAAGGAGCTATTATTCCAAAAAGGATTTCTTCAGATTTTTCTAAGATATTTTAAGTCTAAAATCTGATTTTAAAGATTAAGAAAAGAGAGGGAAATCATTTTAACCAATTCTTAACTAATTTTTCTATTTTCTCTCAAATTCTCTTTTCTCTCATTTTCTCTCTACCCAAACAAGATTTCCTCAGATTTCTTTCTCTGATTTTGACTTCTTAATCTCTCATTTCAACTCTCATTTGATTTCTAATCATCTCATCATCAAAACCTCACAATTTACAAGTTGATTCATCAAGCATTTTGGCTCTAAAGTGGAGAAATTCAAGTTTGGAGGTAAGAACGTCCTTCTCCTCTAAACTATCAGTTCTTTACTGAAATTCCTAAGTTCTCAATCCTTGATTCATGTTTTATTAAAGGCTTTTCAATTGAGATCTTGATTTTTGGCTAAAATGCAAGATTTGGTGATTTTGGTGAAAATTTCGTGTGATCTGTTTAAGCAGGGTTTGAGGTGTTAAAATGATGTTAAATGAATGCTAAAATGATTAGAAGTTGAGGTTTAATCAATGCAATCCCGGATAGGTTGAATTTCCTAAGTTTGGCTTGAGTTTTTGGTTGTTTTTGGAGTGTAATTGGTGATCTGTTATACCTGGAGGTATAAGGACGTGGTTGTGATCTTTTTGCATGTTATTTGATGTATAAAAATGGTTAGAAGTGATGGATCTTGGCTGGGTTAAGTTTTGGAGGTGTTTGGAGATGATTTCGGTTGTGTTTGGTAGCCAAATTGTTAGATTTGTGGTGAGCAGCGAGTTGTGTTGATGTTGCTGGTGTTTTAATGCATAAGGATGCATTAATGTTCTGTTTTTATGTGCTTGAAACAGGGGAGGTTGATCCTTGAGTTTTGGAGGTGTTTTCGGAAGGTTTCGGAAGCTTGGAAAGCTTGTTGGCTAGGCTTGTTTGGTAATCGGTGAGTGAAAATGGATTTTCAGCTTTTAAACCAAAGGTTGAAGGTTTTGGGAGCTTAGTATAAGTCTAAACAACTTTGCTAAGCTCAAGTGTAAGTTTTCGGATTACTCTCTTAGAGTGGGTGCCATGTTTTGATGAAATGTGAAATGATGATTTTGCATGATTTACTACTGTTTTGGAAAGCATGTTTTAGCATGTTATTTGCTGATGTTTTAGCATGATTTATGCTAATGTTTTAAGCCATGTGTTGAAGGTGTCTCTAGGTAAGAGTACCTTGTTTTATGCATTGTTAAATGATGATTTAATGCTTTAAAATGCATGATGAAATGGCTTGGTTTAAATGCTTTTAAAACAGTGGATTACATGATGTATAAAGTGTGTATTGGCAAGTGATGGTTTGTAAAAGTGAAGGTCACTAAGGTGGTTAAAAGTCCTTGAGTGAGCCTTGTTATCTAAGATCATCAAGGTGGTTAAAAGTCCTTGGATGAATCTTGTTGCGGACACTAAGGTGGTTAAAAGTCCTTAGGTGCTCCTTTCCATGGTGGTTAAAAGTCCATGGGGCCAAGGTGTTTAAAAGTCCTTGGGGCCAAGGTGTTTAAAAGTCCTTGGGGTATTTCAAGTTACGGACACAAAGGTGGTTAAAAGTCCTTGTGTGGTCCATTCATGGTGTTTAAAAGTCCATGGCCAAGGTGTTTAAAAGTCCTTGGGGTCCAAGGTGTTTAAAAGTCCTTGGGGAAAGTTGTTGAACTTGATTTCTAAATGAAATGTATCACTTGAGCCAATATGACATGTATAGTACATGAGATGCATGAGATGCATGATTTAATGTTTATGTTGAAGCATGAGATGCTAGTTTAAATGAAATGTGGAAGCATGTTATTGCTTGATTTAAAGTATGCTTTGAGCATGTGTAAAGGTTGTTTACAAGCATGATTTACAAATGGTTTTAAATGCATTATTGAACGGTTTTAAAAGAGCACTCCTCACTAAGCTTTGGCTTACGCTCTCTCATTTTCTTGATTCAATAATGCAGAGCATTAGGGTGCATTGAGGGCAGCAAGAGTGCATTGAGGGCAGCAAGAGGAGGCAAGCAAACAAGTACAAGTAAAGCTCAATGTATGAAGGTTTTATAAGTGTTTTAGCTTTTGTATGTTTTTGGCAATGGGGGACCAATGTATTTGTTTTGGGAGGTGTTTATGACTCCCTAAATATGTTGTATGTGGTTGATGTTGCTGGTTTTTGGATTGAATTTCTATTGCTTGCTTTTGAAGGTTTAAGGCTTGAATGTTAGCTTGTGTAGGAAGCATGACCTTGAATTTGGGGCTTTTTGCATGAGATGTTATCTTGCTGATTTGATGATGCTTGGATGTCTTAAATATGTTTAATTGTATACTGGTAAAGTCTGGTGATGTTTGGAATACGTTTGATTGTCCAATTGCATGATCTAGTATGCTTGTTTGCTGGTTTTTGTGCAGGCGTTTCGGAACAGGGGTGTACCGTTTCGGAACGGGTGCCTTGCATGAACCTAGGCGTCCGAAACGGTATGCACCGTTTCGAAACGGTTTAGCCTCTGCCGAGGCCATGTTCCGGAACCCGTTTCGGAACGGCCCGTGTTTCGGAACAGGGCTAGCCTGTTTCGGAACGGTCGACCGTTAGGGGGCTGACATGGTAGTTACATGTTTTGAATTGTTTGCGTTTTGGTCCTAAATCTTGCGTGATCAATTGCATGAGCGGTGGATGTCCTTTTAAGCTGAAATTTCACAGAGGTGCATGAAACCTGACTAATTTCAAGATGGTAACTTTAATTTGGGCTAAGTCCCTTAATTTATCAGAATTTACAATTTGGTCCCTAAAGTTGTAATTTGTTCATTTGGGTCCCAGTTTGATCTCTGATGTTTGTGATCTTTTGATACGTTGTCTGTATGGTCACACTTAAGGTTAATGTGCATCTAGATAAGATTAAAAAGAAAAAAAAAGGGTCGTTAATCAAGGTTGACTTTCGGGTTGACTTTGGTTTTCCCCGTGTAATCTTCGTAGTTCGGGTCAACCGTCTAGACCGGGCTACGGGGGTTACACTATCAATGCCTGATGTACATGCATGCAAAACCTCTAATGTCATGCCACATGTATGCATGGACCAACATATATAATATAACATATAGCAATGATTTTAGCTGTGCATGAATGCCAGTTCACACCCTCCAATAACATCCTCAAAATCTGTCTAAGAACAACCTCCTAACCCACCTTTAACTTATCTAACTCCATCATTCCACCAACAACCATTAACCACAAAATACTCACCCAAGCCTTCCTCACACCCAAGATATTACCAAACCACAACTACCACTACCCCAATCATACTAGCAACAAGACTAGACTTAAAAACACAACACCACCCTGAAGCTTCATGAGACGAGCTCTCTTCCTTGCGGAACCATCACCCTCCTGCGGCACAACTGCAGCACCAACTAACACACCAGGGTCAACATCAACTCCTTGCGATAAAGAACCTTGGCTGTTCCGAGCCAACATCAAACAATCACGTCTTTTGTGTCCAGCAGACCCACATTTCCAGTAAACTTCATTTCCCATACTCTTCACAACTTTCTGCTTTTTCTGCCACCTCTGAACCTCGCCTCGGCCGTGCCCACGACCTTTCTGAGATCCTTTGGCTAACACCAAAGCTGACTTCACTCTATGAGGACAATCACGTTTAACATGCAACTTAGAACCACAATTCCAGCAAACACTTGCGTCCCAACAATTCCCAACATGTCGCCTTTTACAACGGTCACACACAGATGACTGAGCTTCCACTCTGTGCTCAAGCAACACTTGCTCACCAACAGCACTACCCGCATCTTGCTCAACCCTTGGAAATTCCCTTCCAAGATACCTTTCATAGAAAGCAGATACAAAGAAATCCCAATCAATATCAAGGATATGTGACACCACAGCCACAGATGTCCACCAGGCACAAGCATCCTCCAACATCAAAGAAACAACACTACCCAGCTTACAGGCATAATCACAGCCTTCCTGATCCAAAATCAGAACCACATTGGCCAACCAAGCCTCAAACATCTCCGGAGTAGAACCATGATACTCCTCAGCACCCAAACTAAGCAAACGCTGCTTCGGCAAACCCACACATTTAGCCAGCACATCTACTGACTTTACCTCAACCGCAGCCTGAGATGTTCCCAACACCTCCTGAACAACGAATGATGAACTTGTCATCACAGAACCAGCTTCTTTCCCTTGCCTTACCATCTCATCACTAGGCACAGAAGACTGAAACAAAACACCTCCACAAAAGGGTGAATTCCTTGCCTTAACAACCTGCCCTAAGGCAGCAACCATCTCCCTCATCCGCCATTCCTTCATCAACTTTGCCATACCACTAACAACAACAAACATACAATCACAACAAGCAAACAAACCAGTTAGACCAGCATTAAGCAAGGATTCAAACTCCAACTCCAAAATAACACAATAGCTATATTAATAAGGCAATGGGTATCCCGAATCCTCCCCTTTACATGACATAACAGTCAACACAACATGGATATCACAACATCAAGCATATCAACAACATACCTTGATCATGCTTACACCAAACAACATCCAATTACACCAGCATATTAACAACATAACATGCTCAAAACACATTCACCATGCATAACATCAGCTCATAGCATCAACACATATCAAAATAAACTCAACCAAGATTTATAACCACAAAGCATGCTTGCATACATCAGCAACATGCTCAGAAACATCAACAGCACAATCAGCAACACATGCTTCAACCAGCTTTCAACCACACAACAAGGTAAACATCAAACACACATATCACAACAACTTACCGTTTTCCCCAACCTTCGCAACTCAGCTCTGATACCACCAAATGTAACCCCCGTAGCCCGGCCTAGACGGTTGACCCGAACTACGAAGATTACACGGGGAAAACCAAAGTCAACCCGAAAGTCAACCTTGATTAACGACCCTTTTTTTTCTCTTTTAATCTTGTCTAGATGCACATTAACCTTAGATGTGATCACACAAACACCATGCTCAAAGATCACAATCATCAGAGATCAAACAGGGACCCAATTGAACAAATTACAACTTTAGGGACCAAATTGTAATTTCTGAAAACTTTAAGGACTTAACCACATTTTAAGTTACCAACTTAAAATTAATCATGTTTCATGCTTCTCTGCCAAATTTCAGCTCAAACGGAACTCCCGAACTCATGCAATTGCACAAACAAGATTCAGGACCAAAACGTAAACAAAACAAAACATCATAAGATACTTTTAACTGAAATTAACGGCCTGGTATCGATACGCCACGTGTCGTATCGATACGCGGGGAAGGCAGTAACCAAACTTCAGCAACGGTATCGATACGAGTTCCCCCGTATCGATACGGCCTTCATACGGTATCGGTACCTGTTCGACCGTACCGATACGCCTGGGCAGGAATGAGCATATTTGGCTCAAGCGTATCGATACGCAAGCCCGAGTACCGATACCCCTGCCTGATTTCGACTCAAAACCATCATCAATCATGCATCAAACATCCAATTAACATCACCAAACCATACCTCATGATCATTCAACATGCAAGAACCATAAATGCATCAACGATTCAACATATAATCAACACATATGAAAAGCCCCAAATTCATTGGCATGCTTCCTACTCAAGCTATCCATTTAAGCATAAACCTATCCAAAGCAACCTCAATTAAGCCAAATCATGTTCAACAACATAGCAACAGCATTTAAACATTCATGATCAACATATACGATCACATACACCTAAATCCGAGAGATTCTACCCCCATTGCCCTTATTAACTATAGCTATTCACCGAGACATACATCTCCATTGGAGTCCACCTTGAATCCCTTGCTCCTTGCTGCCCAAACTTCAAGAAACTGCATTGATGGACAAAAGGAGCGTAAGCACATAATGCTTAGTGAGGAATGCTCAAGCAAAAAAAACACCATCAATGCAGCGGGTCATTAAAACACTTTAAAACAAACCCGATTTGCTTACCAAAACCATGTTTGAAAACTCTTTTCAACATCAAGCTCAAAACCATGCATAAACACCATATGCCAAGCTTAAACAAACCATGGAAAACATTCCCATTTTACAACATACCTTTCTTTAACTTGAAAACCACATCAAGCAAGAAACCTTTTAAAACCAAATTTCAAATAATCCATCTCATGCATTTAACCAAGGCAACATAAGAATCATACAACATCTTCACATGCCTTTAAAACAAGTCATACAAGACTCCAAATGCAACATAGATATTTCATGCTCACATGCATCATTATCAAACGATAACCAACACTTGTTCAACCTAACAAGTAAACATGCCATCTCTAGCATCTTACACATTTCATGCAACAATGCATCTTATCCAAGCATCTCATGCTTCACATGCAACCATGCATCAATTCAAGCATCTCATGCTTCACATGCAACCATGCATCAATTCAAGCATCTCATGCTTCACATGCAACCATGCATCAATTCAAGCATCTCATGCTTCACTATGATCAAGAACATTACATTGGCTTTCAAGAGACCGACCACATTCACTTTTCACTTAACAACCCGATCGGATACGCGGATTTCGAGCGTTGTCCCTACGCTCCCTACACACTACCCAATCCAAGGTCTTCCCGTGGGCAACAACCTCCACTGACCTCAACATCCTAAGGTTCCCATGTATGGACTTTTAAACACCATACAACCTTAGCTTTTCCTCAAGGTTCCCATGTATGGACTTTCAACCACCATACACCCTTGACATGCACAAGGTCTTCCCGTATGGACTTTCAACCACCATACAACCTTTGCATAACCGATTGGTAGTTGTAGACATCATCTAACGAGATCCGGGACATCACACACAAGATCCACACATGGACTTAACCACTGCCATTGTGATCTCAACAAGCACAAGGTTCTCACATATGGACTTTTAACCACCATATAACCTTTGCTCAACCAAGGTCTTCCCGTGGGCAACAACCTCCACTATGACCTTAAGCAACCGAGGTCCTCCCGTGGGCAACAACCTCCACTGACCTCATCTCGTTAGGAATACTTGAGGGGAGCCTATCCGGTCCACACTTGACCACTCCGCCTTCAAGGAGACTTTATTCACGGTGCACCCAATCCTATAGCCGGCTAATTATATCCGATCAACGAACCAAGAACCACTTACAACACTTGCCAATATAACCATCTTACCATATTATCCGATGTTCCACATGCATAAACATAATGCAAGCCATCACAACATTAGCTCAATGTTTCACATGCATAACCAATATGCAAAACCATCATTAATCCAATGATACACATGCATAACCAATAAGCAAAGCCATTACATCATTAATCCAATGATTCACATGCATAGCCAACATGCAAAAGGTAACACTTAACATCATCAATTCACTGTTTCTAAGCATCATACAAAGCCATTGATCAACATGCATCACCATGCATCAAAATCACAATTTCCATATACAAAACCAAGGATCCCTTACCTTGAGCATCCTTTTCAAATGGCTTTCAACACCAGCATTAAACCATGCTAAAAACATGCTTACAAAACAGAATTAAACCATGCAATAACACATGCACATCAATCATCAACCACAATTGATTTTAAAACCAAATCATACACAATTCAAGAGCAAAAACCCCTTCACTTACTCTTGAACTTAGCAAAGTTGTTTAAACTTAAACTAAGCTCCCAAAAACCTTCAAACCTTGTTTCAAAAGCTGAAATCCCAACTTCACTCACCGATAACCAAACAAAGCTAGCGAACAAGCCTTCCAAGCTTCCGGAACCTTCCGAAAACACCTCCAAAGCTCAAGGATCAAACTCCCCTATTTCAAGCACACAAAAACAGAACATTAATGCATCCTTATGCATTAAAACACCAGCAACAACAACACAACTCGCTGCTCATCACAAATCTAACAATTTGGCTACCAAACACAACCGAAATCACCTCCAAACACTTCCAAAACTTAACCCAGCCAAGATCCATCACCTCTAACCATTTTTATACATCAAATAACATGCAAAATGATCACAACCACGTCCTCATACCTCCAGGTATAACAGATCACCAAAAACACTCCAAAAACAACAAAAAACTCAAGCCAAACTTAGGAAATTCAACCTATCCGGGATTGCATTGATTAAACCTCAACTTCTAATCATTTTAGCATTCATTTAACATCAATTTAACACCTCAAAACCCTGCTTAAACAGATCACACGAAATTTTCACCAAAATCACCAAATCTTGCATTTTAGCCAAAAATCAAGATCTCAATTGAAAAGCCATTAATAAAACATAAATCAAGGATTGAGAACTTAGGAATTTCAGTAAAGAACTGATAGTTTAGAGGAGAAGGACGTTCTTACCTCCAAACTTGAATTTCTCCATTTTAGAGCCAAAAAGCTTGATGAATCAACTTGTAAATTGAGAGGTTTTGATGATGAGATGATTAGGAATCAAATAAGAGTTGAAAGGAGAGATTTAGATGTCAAAATCAAAGAAAGAAATCTGGAGAATTTTGTTTGGGTTGAGAGAAAATAAGAGAAAAGAGAATTTGAGAGAAAATGGAAAGTTTGTTGGGAATTTAGTTAAAATGATTTCCCTCCTTTTCTAAATCTTTAAAATCAGATTTGAGCCTTAAAATATCTTAGAAAAAATCTGGAGAAATCCTTTTTGGAATAATAGCTCCTTAAAGATTCAAAGTTTCAATCCTTTATAAAACTGTCCCGCAACTTTCAAAAATTACATTTTGGTCACCAGCCAAAATGTCAACCTTCCGAACCTCATTTTCCAAAATTGATTTCACAGTTCACTTATATATATTAAAAGATGATTTTAGAACATTTTTCCATATTTTTAATGCAACCCGAACTAGGCTTTTCCTAAATTCACTCTTATATATTCGATCAGCACTTTGACCGAACCGGTCAACACCCAAAACTTCTGAGCCCAAAACCGGGGCGTTACAACTCTCCCCCCCCTTAGGAAATTTCGTCCTCGAAATTTCAACCAGCGAAAAGAGAACAACAACCTTCTCAAAGCAATACACAAGACAACACAAAAGCCTTAACCAACACCACTGATCACTTTCCACACAAAACCTCCACCATACATTGTTCACAAATCCAAACTCTCAAAGGTAACCACGGCTCAACCTTCCACATAACCGGATTGTACACAATCCCAACATCAACCTGAAAACTTCAGCTCTTACAGCAGACAACACTGTAACACACAACTCCCAAGACTTGTCTACACAAAGACAACCACCAAACCAACTCAGCCACTTTGCAACCTCTCAGCCTCTAAACTCTTGCAAATTCCCAAGCCTCTTCCAAAGATTTTTCCCAACAAGCAAAAATCCTTAAACATCAACTGTTTACACAAACTCTCCAACGAAGCTGACAATCCTTCACATCCGTCAAAAACATTACCATAACAGCTCACCAGGACTATTCACCCCAAAAACCAAAAATCACATCACAACCCCAACTTGAAACCGTCAGCCGTTCCACACACCACCAACTGACTTCAAACAGAACTTTCTTAACCACAACTAGCCAACCACCTTCACAAGAACCCAAACAACCAACACAAAGCCTTCGATCTTTCACAGCCCTTTCACTACAGACTTCAACCAGAACACTTGCATTACCAGAACATTACTTAACCAAAACACACATAACAGCTTCTGAACTCCTCAAAGGTTGCTAAGAACAAACACAACCCTTTCACCACAACCTAAAAGCTAAACCACTTCAGCACCTGGAAACACAACCTCAAACTACAACAACACTTAGTACCAAGGAACTACCACTTCCTTTTAACTAAACAAACCACTTAACCGATACTAACCTCAACCGATACCCTTCACCACCAAACCGCTAAACCCATCTGAGCACCAAACACTATCCTTCTACCAACAGGCTATACCACTCCCACTATCACTAGCAACTAGCCTACCAAACTCCAACACTTCTAACTCCCACTCAGCACCAACAACCTCTAAAAACCCATCACCCCACCTAATCCAACCACAACACTAACAGATTCGATTAGTTATTAGCGAGCGTGAACATCGTATGCATGATCACCTACATGCCCTATCTGTAACGCCCCGGTTTTGGGCTCAGAAGTTTTGGCGTTGACCGGTTCGGTCAAAGTGCTGATCGGATATATAAGAGGGAATTTAGGAAAACCTAGTTCGGGTTGCACTAAAAATATGGAAAAATATTCTAAAATCATCTTTTAATATATAAAAGTGAACTGTGAAATCAATTTTGGAAAATGAGGTTCGGAAGGTTGACATTTTGATTAGTGACCAAAATGTAATTTTTGAAAGTTGCGGGACAGTTTTATAAAGGATTGAAACTTTGAATCTTTAAGGAGCTATTATTCCAAAAAGGATTTCTTCAGATTTTTCTAAGATATTTTAAGTCTAAAATCTGATTTTAAAGATTAAGAAAAGAGAGGGAAATCATTTTAACCAATTCTTAACTAATTTTTCTATTTTCTCTCAAATTCTCTTTTCTCTCATTTTCTCTCTACCCAAACAAGATTTCCTCAGATTTCTTTCTCTGATTTTGACTTCTTAATCTCTCATTTCAACTCTCATTTGATTTCTAATCATCTCATCATCAAAACCTCACAATTTACAAGTTGATTCATCAAGCATTTTGGCTCTAAAGTGGAGAAATTCAAGTTTGGAGGTAAGAACGTCCTTCTCCTCTAAACTATCAGTTCTTTACTGAAATTCCTAAGTTCTCAATCCTTGATTCATGTTTTATTAAAGGCTTTTCAATTGAGATCTTGATTTTTGGCTAAAATGCAAGATTTGGTGATTTTGGTGAAAATTTCGTGTGATCTGTTTAAGCAGGGTTTGAGGTGTTAAAATGATGTTAAATGAATGCTAAAATGATTAGAAGTTGAGGTTTAATCAATGCAATCCCGGATAGGTTGAATTTCCTAAGTTTGGCTTGAGTTTTTGGTTGTTTTTGGAGTGTAATTGGTGATCTGTTATACCTGGAGGTATAAGGACGTGGTTGTGATCTTTTTGCATGTTATTTGATGTATAAAAATGGTTAGAAGTGATGGATCTTGGCTGGGTTAAGTTTTGGAGGTGTTTGGAGATGATTTCGGTTGTGTTTGGTAGCCAAATTGTTAGATTTGTGGTGAGCAGCGAGTTGTGTTGATGTTGCTGGTGTTTTAATGCATAAGGATGCATTAATGTTCTGTTTTTATGTGCTTGAAACAGGGGAGGTTGATCCTTGAGTTTTGGAGGTGTTTTCGGAAGGTTTCGGAAGCTTGGAAAGCTTGTTGGCTAGGCTTGTTTGGTAATCGGTGAGTGAAAATGGATTTTCAGCTTTTAAACCAAAGGTTGAAGGTTTTGGGAGCTTAGTATAAGTCTAAACAACTTTGCTAAGCTCAAGTGTAAGTTTTCGGATTACTCTCTTAGAGTGGGTGCCATGTTTTGATGAAATGTGAAATGATGATTTTGCATGATTTACTACTGTTTTGGAAAGCATGTTTTAGCATGTTATTTGCTGATGTTTTAGCATGATTTATGCTAATGTTTTAAGCCATGTGTTGAAGGTGTCTCTAGGTAAGAGTACCTTGTTTTATGCATTGTTAAATGATGATTTAATGCTTTAAAATGCATGATGAAATGGCTTGGTTTAAATGCTTTTAAAACAGTGGATTACATGATGTATAAAGTGTGTATTGGCAAGTGATGGTTTGTAAAAGTGAAGGTCACTAAGGTGGTTAAAAGTCCTTGAGTGAGCCTTGTTATCTAAGATCATCAAGGTGGTTAAAAGTCCTTGGATGAATCTTGTTGCGGACACTAAGGTGGTTAAAAGTCCTTAGGTGCTCCTTTCCATGGTGGTTAAAAGTCCATGGGGCCAAGGTGTTTAAAAGTCCTTGGGGCCAAGGTGTTTAAAAGTCCTTGGGGTATTTCAAGTTACGGACACAAAGGTGGTTAAAAGTCCTTGTGTGGTCCATTCATGGTGTTTAAAAGTCCATGGCCAAGGTGTTTAAAAGTCCTTGGGGTCCAAGGTGTTTAAAAGTCCTTGGGGAAAGTTGTTGAACTTGATTTCTAAATGAAATGTATCACTTGAGCCAATATGACATGTATAGTACATGAGATGCATGAGATGCATGATTTAATGTTTATGTTGAAGCATGAGATGCTAGTTTAAATGAAATGTGGAAGCATGTTATTGCTTGATTTAAAGTATGCTTTGAGCATGTGTAAAGGTTGTTTACAAGCATGATTTACAAATGGTTTTAAATGCATTATTGAACGGTTTTAAAAGAGCACTCCTCACTAAGCTTTGGCTTACGCTCTCTCATTTTCTTGATTCAATAATGCAGAGCATTAGGGTGCATTGAGGGCAGCAAGAGGAGGCAAGCAAACAAGTACAAGTAAAGCTCAATGTATGAAGGTTTTATAAGTGTTTTAGCTTTTGTATGTTTTTGGCAATGGGGGACCAATGTATTTGTTTTGGGAGGTGTTTATGACTCCCTAAATATGTTGTATGTGGTTGATGTTGCTGGTTTTTGGATTGAATTTCTATTGCTTGCTTTTGAAGGTTTAAGGCTTGAATGTTAGCTTGTGTAGGAAGCATGACCTTGAATTTGGGGCTTTTTGCATGAGATGTTATCTTGCTGATTTGATGATGCTTGGATGTCTTAAATATGTTTAATTGTATACTGGTAAAGTCTGGTGATGTTTGGAATACGTTTGATTGTCCAATTGCATGATCTAGTATGCTTGTTTGCTGGTTTTTGTGCAGGCGTTTCGGAACAGGGGTGTACCGTTTCGGAACGGGTGCCTTGCATGAACCTAGGCGTCCGAAACGGTATGCACCGTTTCGAAACGGTTTAGCCTCTGCCGAGGCCATGTTCCGGAACCCGTTTCGGAACGGCCCGTGTTTCGGAACAGGGCTAGCCTGTTTCGGAACGGTCGACCGTTAGGGGGCTGACATGGTAGTTACATGTTTTGAATTGTTTGCGTTTTGGTCCTAAATCTTGCGTGATCAATTGCATGAGCGGTGGATGTCCTTTTAAGCTGAAATTTCACAGAGGTGCATGAAACCTGACTAATTTCAAGATGGTAACTTTAATTTGGGCTAAGTCCCTTAATTTATCAGAATTTACAATTTGGTCCCTAAAGTTGTAATTTGTTCATTTGGGTCCCAGTTTGATCTCTGATGTTTGTGATCTTTTGATACGTTGTCTGTATGGTCACACTTAAGGTTAATGTGCATCTAGATAAGATTAAAAAGAAAAAAAAAGGGTCGTTAATCAAGGTTGACTTTCGGGTTGACTTTGGTTTTCCCCGTGTAATCTTCGTAGTTCGGGTCAACCGTCTAGACCGGGCTACGGGGGTTACACTATCAATGCCTGATGTACATGCATGCAAAACCTCTAATGTCATGCCACATGTATGCATGGACCAACATATATAATATAACATATAGCAATGATTTTAGCTGTGCATGAATGCCAGTTCACACCCTCCAATAACATCCTCAAAATCTGTCTAAGAACAACCTCCTAACCCACCTTTAACTTATCTAACTCCATCATTCCACCAACAACCATTAACCACAAAATACTCACCCAAGCCTTCCTCACACCCAAGATATTACCAAACCACAACTACCACTACCCCAATCATACTAGCAACAAGACTAGACTTAAAAACACAACACCACCCTGAAGCTTCATGAGACGAGCTCTCTTCCTTGCGGAACCATCACCCTCCTGCGGCACAACTGCAGCACCAACTAACACACCAGGGTCAACATCAACTCCTTGCGATAAAGAACCTTGGCTGTTCCGAGCCAACATCAAACAATCACGTCTTTTGTGTCCAGCAGACCCACATTTCCAGTAAACTTCATTTCCCATACTCTTCACAACTTTCTGCTTTTTCTGCCACCTCTGAACCTCGCCTCGGCCGTGCCCACGACCTTTCTGAGATCCTTTGGCTAACACCAAAGCTGACTTCACTCTATGAGGACAATCACGTTTAACATGCAACTTAGAACCACAATTCCAGCAAACACTTGCGTCCCAACAATTCCCAACATGTCGCCTTTTACAACGGTCACACACAGATGACTGAGCTTCCACTCTGTGCTCAAGCAACACTTGCTCACCAACAGCACTACCCGCATCTTGCTCAACCCTTGGAAATTCCCTTCCAAGATACCTTTCATAGAAAGCAGATACAAAGAAATCCCAATCAATATCAAGGATATGTGACACCACAGCCACAGATGTCCACCAGGCACAAGCATCCTCCAACATCAAAGAAACAACACTACCCAGCTTACAGGCATAATCACAGCCTTCCTGATCCAAAATCAGAACCACATTGGCCAACCAAGCCTCAAACATCTCCGGAGTAGAACCATGATACTCCTCAGCACCCAAACTAAGCAAACGCTGCTTCGGCAAACCCACACATTTAGCCAGCACATCTACTGACTTTACCTCAACCGCAGCCTGAGATGTTCCCAACACCTCCTGAACAACGAATGATGAACTTGTCATCACAGAACCAGCTTCTTTCCCTTGCCTTACCATCTCATCACTAGGCACAGAAGACTGAAACAAAACACCTCCACAAAAGGGTGAATTCCTTGCCTTAACAACCTGCCCTAAGGCAGCAACCATCTCCCTCATCCGCCATTCCTTCATCAACTTTGCCATACCACTAACAACAACAAACATACAATCACAACAAGCAAACAAACCAGTTAGACCAGCATTAAGCAAGGATTCAAACTCCAACTCCAAAATAACACAATAGCTATATTAATAAGGCAATGGGTATCCCGAATCCTCCCCTTTACATGACATAACAGTCAACACAACATGGATATCACAACATCAAGCATATCAACAACATACCTTGATCATGCTTACACCAAACAACATCCAATTACACCAGCATATTAACAACATAACATGCTCAAAACACATTCACCATGCATAACATCAGCTCATAGCATCAACACATATCAAAATAAACTCAACCAAGATTTATAACCACAAAGCATGCTTGCATACATCAGCAACATGCTCAGAAACATCAACAGCACAATCAGCAACACATGCTTCAACCAGCTTTCAACCACACAACAAGGTAAACATCAAACACACATATCACAACAACTTACCGTTTTCCCCAACCTTCGCAACTCAGCTCTGATACCACCAAATGTAACCCCCGTAGCCCGGCCTAGACGGTTGACCCGAACTACGAAGATTACACGGGGAAAACCAAAGTCAACCCGAAAGTCAACCTTGATTAACGACCCTTTTTTTTCTCTTTTAATCTTGTCTAGATGCACATTAACCTTAGATGTGATCACACAAACACCATGCTCAAAGATCACAATCATCAGAGATCAAACAGGGACCCAATTGAACAAATTACAACTTTAGGGACCAAATTGTAATTTCTGAAAACTTTAAGGACTTAACCACATTTTAAGTTACCAACTTAAAATTAATCATGTTTCATGCTTCTCTGCCAAATTTCAGCTCAAACGGAACTCCCGAACTCATGCAATTGCACAAACAAGATTCAGGACCAAAACGTAAACAAAACAAAACATCATAAGATACTTTTAACTGAAATTAACGGCCTGGTATCGATACGCCACGTGTCGTATCGATACGCGGGGAAGGCAGTAACCAAACTTCAGCAACGGTATCGATACGAGTTCCCCCGTATCGATACGGCCTTCATACGGTATCGGTACCTGTTCGACCGTACCGATACGCCTGGGCAGGAATGAGCATATTTGGCTCAAGCGTATCGATACGCAAGCCCGAGTACCGATACCCCTGCCTGATTTCGACTCAAAACCATCATCAATCATGCATCAAACATCCAATTAACATCACCAAACCATACCTCATGATCATTCAACATGCAAGAACCATAAATGCATCAACGATTCAACATATAATCAACACATATGAAAAGCCCCAAATTCATTGGCATGCTTCCTACTCAAGCTATCCATTTAAGCATAAACCTATCCAAAGCAACCTCAATTAAGCCAAATCATGTTCAACAACATAGCAACAGCATTTAAACATTCATGATCAACATATACGATCACATACACCTAAATCCGAGAGATTCTACCCCCATTGCCCTTATTAACTATAGCTATTCACCGAGACATACATCTCCATTGGAGTCCACCTTGAATCCCTTGCTCCTTGCTGCCCAAACTTCAAGAAACTGCATTGATGGACAAAAGGAGCGTAAGCACATAATGCTTAGTGAGGAATGCTCAAGCAAAAAAAACACCATCAATGCAGCGGGTCATTAAAACACTTTAAAACAAACCCGATTTGCTTACCAAAACCATGTTTGAAAACTCTTTTCAACATCAAGCTCAAAACCATGCATAAACACCATATGCCAAGCTTAAACAAACCATGGAAAACATTCCCATTTTACAACATACCTTTCTTTAACTTGAAAACCACATCAAGCAAGAAACCTTTTAAAACCAAATTTCAAATAATCCATCTCATGCATTTAACCAAGGCAACATAAGAATCATACAACATCTTCACATGCCTTTAAAACAAGTCATACAAGACTCCAAATGCAACATAGATATTTCATGCTCACATGCATCATTATCAAACGATAACCAACACTTGTTCAACCTAACAAGTAAACATGCCATCTCTAGCATCTTACACATTTCATGCAACAATGCATCTTATCCAAGCATCTCATGCTTCACATGCAACCATGCATCAATTCAAGCATCTCATGCTTCACATGCAACCATGCATCAATTCAAGCATCTCATGCTTCACATGCAACCATGCATCAATTCAAGCATCTCATGCTTCACTATGATCAAGAACATTACATTGGCTTTCAAGAGACCGACCACATTCACTTTTCACTTAACAACCCGATCGGATACGCGGATTCCGAGCGTTGTCCCTACGCTCCCTACACACTACCCAATCCAAGGTCTTCCCGTGGGCAACAACCTCCACTGACCTCAACATCCTAAGGTTCCCATGTATGGACTTTTAAACACCATACAACCTTAGCTTTTCCTCAAGGTTCCCATGTATGGACTTTCAACCACCATACACCCTTGACATGCACAAGGTCTTCCCGTATGGACTTTCAACCACCATACAACCTTTGCATAACCGATTGGTAGTTGTAGACATCATCTAACGAGATCCGGGACATCACACACAAGATCCACACATGGACTTAACCACTGCCATTGTGATCTCAACAAGCACAAGGTTCTCACATATGGACTTTTAACCACCATATAACCTTTGCTCAACCAAGGTCTTCCCGTGGGCAACAACCTCCACTATGACCTTAAGCAACCGAGGTCCTCCCGTGGGCAACAACCTCCACTGACCTCATCTCGTTAGGAATACTTGAGGGGAGCCTATCCGGTCCACACTTGACCACTCCGCCTTCAAGGAGACTTTATTCACGGTGCACCCAATCCTATAGCCGGCTAATTATATCCGATCAACGAACCAAGAACCACTTACAACACTTGCCAATATAACCATCTTACCATATTATCCGATGTTCCACATGCATAAACATAATGCAAGCCATCACAACATTAGCTCAATGTTTCACATGCATAACCAATATGCAAAACCATCATTAATCCAATGATACACATGCATAACCAATAAGCAAAGCCATTACATCATTAATCCAATGATTCACATGCATAGCCAACATGCAAAAGGTAACACTTAACATCATCAATTCACTGTTTCTAAGCATCATACAAAGCCATTGATCAACATGCATCACCATGCATCAAAATCACAATTTCCATATACAAAACCAAGGATCCCTTACCTTGAGCATCCTTTTCAAATGGCTTTCAACACCATCATTAAACCATGCTAAAAACATGCTTACAAAACAGAATTAAATCATGCAATAACACATGCACATCAATCATCAACCACAATTGATTTTAAAACCAAATCATACACAATTCAAGAGCAAAAACCCCTTCACTTACTCTTGAACTTAGCAAAGTTGTTTAAACTTAAACTAAGCTCCCAAAAACCTTCAAACCTTGTTTCAAAAGCTGAAATCCCAACTTCACTCACCGATAACCAAACAAAGCTAGCCAACAAGCCTTCCAAGCTTCCGAAACCTTCCGAAAACACCTCCAAAGCTCAAGGATCAAACTCCCCTATTTCAAGCACACAAAAACAGAACATTAATGCATCCTTATGCATTAAAACACCAGCAACAACAACACAACTCGCTGCTCATCACAAATCTAACAATTTGGCTACCAAACACAACCGAAATCACCTCCAAACACTTCCAAAACTTAACCCAGCCAAGATCCATCACCTCTAACCATTTTTATACATCAAATAACATGCAAAATGATCACAACCACGTCCTCATACCTCCAGGTATAACAGATCACCAAAAACACTCCAAAAACAACCAAAAACTCAAGCCAAACTTAGGAAATTCAACCTATCCGGGATTGCATTGATTAAACCTCAACTTCTAATCATTTTAGCATTCATTTAACATCAATTTAACACCTCAAAACCCTGCTTAAACAGATCACACGAAATTTTCACAAAAATCACCAAATCTTGCATTTTAGCCAAAAATCAAGATCTCAATTGAAAAGCCATTAATAAAACATAAATCAAGTGTAACCCCCGTAGCCCGGCCTAGACGGTTGGCCCGAACTACGAAGATTACACGGGGAAAACCAAAGTCAACCCGAAAGTCAACCTTGATTAACGACCCTTTTTTTTTCTTTTTAATCTTATCTAGATGCACATTAACCTTAGATGTGATCACACAACCACCATGCTCAAAGATCACAATCATCAGAGATAAAACAGGGACCCAATTGAACAAATTACAACTTTAGGGACCAAATTGTAATTTCTGAAACTTTAAGGACTTAACCAGATTTTAAGTTACCAACTTGAAATTAATCATGTTTCATGCTTCTCTGCCAAATTTCAGCTCAAACGGACATCCCGAACTCATACAAATGCACAAACAAGATTCAGGACCAAAATGCAAACATTTTGAAACATTTAACCGCCCATGTCAGCCCCCAACGGTCACCCGTTCCGAAACAGGCCAAGGCCGTTCCGAAACACGGGCCGTTCCGCAACGCGTTCCGCAACGGGGGTCTGGCAGAATGCTTTCCGTTTCGGAACGGTGGCACCCGTTTCGGACGCCTGGGTTCATGCAGGGCACCCGTTCCGAAACGGTGTTACCTGTTCCGAAACACCTAGCACAGAATGTTGCATTTTGCTCATTCAAACACACAATTGATCATTCAAACATGCTCCAAAAGCCACCAAACTTTACCAACATGCAATTCAACATAAAAGAGACATACTTGCATCAACAATTCATCATATACTCAACACATATGAAAAGCCCCAAATCTATAGGCATGCTTCCTACACAAGCAACCATTTAAGCACAAACCTTTCAATTCAACCTCAATTAAGCCAATTCATGTTTCAACAACATTAACAACAGTATTTAAACATTCATGATCAACACATACGATCACATTAACAACAATCCGAGAGATTCTACCCCATTGCCCTTATTAACTATAGCTATTCACCGAGACATACATCTCCATTGGAGTCCACCTTGAATCCCTTGCTCCTTGCTGTCCAAACTTCAAGAATCTGCATTGATGGACAAAAAGGAGCGTAAGCACATAATGCTTAGTGAGGAATGCTCAAAACCAAAACACCATCAATGCAGCGGGTCTTTAAAACACTTTAAAACCAACCCGATTTGCTTTCCAAAACCATGTTCGAAAACTCTTTCAACATCAAGCTCAAAACATGCATAAACACCATATGCCAAGCTTAAACAAAACCATGGAAAACACATCCTTTCCACAACATACCTTTCTTTAACTTGAAAACCACATCAAGCAAGAACCATTTAAAACCATAGTTCAATTAAACCATTTCATGCATTTAATCAAGGCATTATAAAACCATAACATCATATTCACATGCCTTTAACAACAAGTCATACATGACTCCAATGCAACATAGGTAATCCATGCTCTCATGCATCATTTATCAAATGATAACCAACACTTGTTCAACATACAAGTAGCATGCTTTTACTAGCATCATACACATCTCATGCAACAATGCATCTTACCAAGCAATCTCATGCTTCTCATGCAAACATGCATCAATTCAAGCATCTCATGCTTCACATGCAACCATGCATCATTTCAAGCAATCTCATGCTTCACATGCAACTATGCATCATTTCAAGCAATCCCATGCTTCACATGATCAAGAACATTATATTGGCTTCCAAGAGATCAACCATAATCACTTTCCACTTTTCAACCCGATCGGATACGCGGATTACAAGCGTGTCCCAACGCTTCCTACACACTACCCAATCCAAGGTCTTCCAAATGGGCAACAACCTCCATTTGACCTTAACAACCTAAGGTTCCCATGCATGGACTTTTAAACACCATACAACCTTAGCTTTTCCTCAAGGTTACCATGTATGGACTTTCAACCGCCATACACCCTTGACATGCACAAGGTCTTCCCGTATGGACTTTCAACCACCATACAACCTTTGCATAACCGATTGGTAGTTGTAGACATCATCTAACGAGGAACGGGACATCACACACAAGATCCACACATGGACTTAACCATTGCCATTGTGATCTTAACAAGTACAAGGTTCTCACATAAGGACTTTTAACCACCTTATAACCTTTACTTAACCAAGGTCCTCGAATGGGCAACAACCTCCATTATGACCTTAAACAACTCAGGTCCTCGAGTGGGCAACAACCTCCACTATGACCTCTTCTCGTTAGGAATACTTGAGGGGAGTCTAACCGGTCCACACTTGACCACTCCGCCTTCAAGGCGACTTTATTCACGGTGCACCCAATCCTATACCCGGCTAATTATACCCGATCAACGAACCAAGAACCATTCACATCTCTTGCCAACATAACCATCTTACCATAATATCCAAAGTTCCACATGCATAAACATAATGCAAGCCATCACAACATTAGCTCAATGATCCACATGCATACACATAATGCAAAACCATCACATCATTAGCTCAATGATTCACATGCATAAACAATATGCACAAGGTAACAATTATCATCATTAATCAACTCACTGTTTTTAAGCATCATGCAAAGCCAATGAACAACATGCAACACTATGCATCAAAACCACATTTTCATTGCACTAAACCAAGGATCTCTTACCTTGAGCACCCTTTTCAATTGACTTTCAAAACCAGCATTAAACCATGCTAAAACATGCTTACAAAACAGAATTAAACCATGCAATAACACATGCATATCAATCATCAACCACAATTGATTTTAAAACCAAATCATACACAATCCAAGAGCAAAAACCTCTTCACTTACTCTTGAGCTTAGCAAAGTTGTTTAGACTTAAACTAAGCTCCCAAAAACCTTCAAACCATGTTTCAAAAGCTGAAATCCCAACTTCACTCACCGATTACCAAACAAGCCTAGCCAACAAGCTTTCCAAGCTTCCGAAACCTTCCGAAAACACCTCCAAAGCTCAAGGATCAACCTCCCCTGTTTCAAGCACATAAAAACAGAACATTAATGCATCCATATGCATTAAAACACCAGCAACATCAACACAACTCGCTGCTCATCACAAAACTAGCAATTTGGCTACCAAACACAACCGAAATCATCTCCAAACACTTCCAAAACTTAACCCAGCCAAGATCCATCACTTCTAACCATTTTTATACATCAAATAACATGCAAAATGATCACAACCACGTCCTTATACCTCCATGTATAACATATCACCAATTACACTCCAAAAACAACCAAAAACTCAAGCCAAACTTAGGAAATTCAACCTATCCGGGATTGCATTGATTAAACCTCGACTTCTAATCAATTTAACATTCATTTAACATCATTTTAACATCTCAAAACCCTGCTTAAACAGATCACACGAAATTTTCACCAAAATCGCCAAATCTTGCATTTTAGCCAAAAATCAAGATCTCAATTGAAAAGCCTTTAATAAAACATGAATCAAGGATTGAGAACTTAGGAGTTTCAGTAAAGAACTGATAGTTTAGAGGAGAAGGACGTTCTTACCTCCAAACTTGAATTTCTCCATTTTAGAGCCAAAATGCTTGATGAATCAACTTGTAAATTGTGAGGTTTTGATGATGAGATGATTAGGAATCAAATGACAATTGAAATGAGAGATTAAAATGTTAAAATCAAAGAAAGAAATCTGAGGAAATCTTGTTTGGGTTGAGAGAAAATGAGAGAAAAGAGAATTTGAGAGAAAATGGAAAATTAGTTGGAATTAGTTAAAATGATTTTTCCCTCTCTTTTCTTAATCTTTAAAATCAGATTTTAGACTTAAAATATCTTAGAAAAATCTGGAGAAATCCTTTTTGGAATAATAGCTCCTTAAAGATTCAAAGTTTCAATCCTTTATAAAACTGTCCCGCAACTTTCAAAAATTACATTTTGGTCACTAGCCAAAATGTCAACCTTCCGAACCTCATTTTCCAAAATTGATTTCACAGTTCACTTATACATATTAAAAGATGATTTTAGAATATTTTTCCATATTTTTAATGCAACCCGAACTAGGCTTTCCTAAATTCACTCTTAAATATTCGATCAGCACTTTGACCGAACCGGTCAACGCCAAAACTTCTGAGCCCAAAACCGGGGCGTTACAACTCTCCCCCCCTTAGGAAATTTCGTCCTCGAAATTTCAACCGGCGAAAAGAGAACAACAACCTTTTCAAGCAACACACACAAGACAACACAAAAGCCTTAACCAACACCACTGATCACTTTCCACACAAAACTTCCACCACTCACTGTTCACAAATCCACACTCTCAAGGGTAACCACAACCCAACCTTCCACACAACCAGATTATACACAATCCCAACATCAACCTGAAGAACTTCAACTCTTACAGCAAACAACACCGTAACACATAACTCCCAAGACTTGTCTACACAAAGACAACAACCAAACCAACTCAACCACTAGGCAACCTCCCAGTCTCTAAAACTCTTGTTATTCCCAAACCTCTTCCAAAGATTTTCCCAACAAGCAGAAATCCTTAAACATCAACTGTTCACACAAACTCTCTAACGAAGCTGACAATCCTTTACATCCATCAAAAACATTACCATAACAGCTCACCAGCACTATTCACCCAAAATCACATCACAACCTCAACTTGAAACCTTCAGCCATTCCACATACCATCAACAGACTTCAAACAGAACTTCTTAACCACAACTAGCCAACCACTGCTCACAAGAACTCAAACAACCAACGAAAACCTTCAATCTTTCACTGCCCCTTCACTACATACTCAACCAGAACACTTGCATTACCAGAACATCACTGATCCAAAACACACATAACAGCCTCTGATCTCCTCAAAGATTGCTAAGAACCAACACAACCCTTCACAACAACTTAAAAAAAACTAAACCACCTCAGCTGTAACAACACTTAGCACCAAGGAACAACCACTTCCTTTCAGCTAAACAAACCACTTAGCTAATACTAACCTCAAACAGATACCCTTCATCACCAAACCACTAAACTCTCAGAGCAACAAACACTTTCCTTTCACCAACAGGCCATTCCACTCTCACTATCACTAGCAACTAGATAACAAACTCCAGCACTTCTAACTCCCACTCAGCACCAAACACCCTCTAAAAACCATCATCCCACCTAATCCAACCACAACACTAACAGATTCGATTAGTTATTAGGGAGTGTGAACATCGTATGCATGATCACCTACATGCCCTATCAATGTCTGATGTACATGTATGCAAAACCTCTAATGTCATGCCACATGTATGCATGGACCAACATATATAATATAGTATATATCAATGATTTTATCTGTGCATGAATGCCAGTTCACACCCTCCAATAACATCCTCAAAATCTGTCTAAGAACAACCTCCTTACTCACCTTTAACTTATCTAACTCCATCATACCAACAACCATTAACCACAAGATACTCTCCCAAGCCTTCTTCACACCAAAGATATTACCAAACCACAACTACCATTACCCCAAACATACTAGCAACAAGACTAAACTTACTACGCAAGGAAAAACCAACAGAAACCAAACCAAGCAACTAAAGCAAAGATCACTTAACAAGGTTACCTGGAAACATAACACCACCCTGAAGCTTCATCGGACGAGCTCTCTTCCTTGCGGAACCAACATCCTTCGGTTGCACCCTTGCAGCACCAACAAACACACCAGGGTCACCACCAACTCCTTGCGATAAGAAACCTTGGTTGTTCCGCGCCAACATCAAGCAATCACACTTCATGTGTCCAGCAGACCCACACTTCCAGCAAACTTCATCATCCAAACTCTTCACAACTTTCTGCTTTTTACGCCACCTCTGAACCTCGCCTCGGCCGCACCCACGACCTTTCAAAGATCCTTTGGCCAACATCAAAGCTGACTTCACTCCATGAGGACAATCACGCTTAATATGCAACTTGGAACCACAATTCCAACAAACACCTGCGCCCCAACAATTTCCAACATGTTGCCTTTTACAACGGTCACAAACAGATGACTGAGCTTCCACTCCTTGCTCAGGCAACACTTGCTCACCAACAGCATCAGTCGCACCTTGCTCAACCCTTGGAAATTCCCTTCCAAGATACCTTTCATAGAAAGCAGATACAAAGAAATCCCAATCAATATCAAGGATATGTGACGCCACAGCCACAGATGTCCACCAAGAACAAACATCCTCCAGCATCAGAGAAACAACACTCCCCAGCTTACAGGCATAATCACAGCCTTCCTGATCCAAAATCAGAACTACATTGGCCAACCAGGCCTCAAACATCTCCGGGGAAGAACCATGATACTCCTCAGCACCCAAATCAAGCAAATGCTGCTTCGGCAAACCCACACATTTAACCAGCACATCCACTGATTCCACCTCAACCGTAGCCTGAGATGTTCCCAACACCTCCTGAACAACAGGTAAAGAACTTTCCATCCCGGAACCAGCTTCCTTCCCTTGCCTTACCAACTCAACTTCAGTCACAGAAGACTGAGACAAAACACCTTTACAAAAGGGTGAATCCTTTGACTTAACAACCTGCCCCAAGGCAGCAACCATTTCACTCATCCTCCACTCTTTCATCATCTTTTCCAAACCACTAACAACAAACAACATACAATCACAACAAACAAACAAAACCTGTTAGACCAGCATTAAGCAAGGATTCAAACTCCAACTCCAAAATAACACAATAGCTATATTAATAAGGCAATGGGTATCCCGAATCCTCCCCTTTACATGACATAACAGCCAACACAACATGAACATCACAACATCAAGCATATCAACAACATACCTTGATCATGCTTACACCAAACAACATCCAACAGCACTAGCACATTAGCAACATAACATGCTCAAAACACATTCATCATGCATAGCATCAGCTCATAACACCCACACATATCCATATGATCTCAACCAAGATTCATAACCGCAAATCATGCTTGCATACACCAGCAACATGCTCAAAACATCAACAGCATATACAGAAACACATGCTTCAACCAGCTTTCAACCATACAACAAGGTAAACATCAAGCACACTTACCACAACAACTTACCGTTTTCCCCAACCTTCGCAACTCAGCTCTGATACCACCAAATGTAACCCCCGTAGCCCGGCCTAGACGGTTGGCCCGAACTAGGAAGATTACACGGGGAAAACCAAAGTCAACCCGAAAGTCAACCTTGATTAACGACCCTTTTTTTTTCTTTTTAATCTTATCTAGATGCACATTAACCTTAGATGTGATCACACAACCACCATGCTCAAAGATCACAATCATCAGAGATAAAACAGGGACCCAATTGAACAAATTACAACTTTAGGGACCAAATTGTAATTTCTGAAACTTTAAGGACTTAACACGATTTTAAGTTACCAACTTGAAATTAATCATGTTTCATGCTTCTCTGCCAAATTTCAGCTCAAACGGACATCCCGAACTCATACAAATGCACAAACAAGATTCAGGACCAAAATGCAAACATTTTGAAACATTTAACCGCCCATGTCAGCCCCCAACGGTCACCCGTTCCGAAACAGGCCAAGGCCGTTCCGAAACACGGGCCGTTCCGCAACGCGTTCCGCAACGGGGGTCTGGCAGAATGCTTTCCGTTTCGGAACGGTGGCACCCGTTTCGGACGCCTGGGTTCATGCAGGGCACCCGTTCCGAAACGGTGTTACCTGTTCCGAAACACCTAACCCAGAATGTTGCATTTTGCTCATTCAAACACACAATTGATCATTCAAACATGCTCCAAAAGCCACCAAACTTTACCAACATGCAATTCAACATAAAAGAGACATACTTGCATCAACAATTCATCATATACTCAACACATATGAAAAGCCCCAAATCTATAGGCATGCTTCCTACACAAGCAACCATTTAAGCACAAACCTTTCAATTCAACCTCAATTAAGCCAATTCATGTTTCAACAACATTAACAACAGTATTTAAACATTCATGATCAACACATACGATCACATTAACAACAATCCGAGAGATTCTACCCCATTGCCCTTATTAACTATAGCTATTCACCGAGACATACATCTCCATTGGAGTCCACCTTGAATCCCTTGCTCCTTGCTGTCCAAACTTCAAGAATCTGCATTGATGGACAAAAAGGAGCGTAAGCACATAATGCTTAGTGAGGAATGCTCAAAACCAAAACACCATCAATGCAGCGGGTCTTTAAAACACTTTAAAACCAACCCGATTTTCTTTCCAAAACCATGTTCGAAAACTCTTTCAACATCAAGCTCAAAACATGCATAAACACCATATGCCAAGCTTAAACAAAACCATGGAAAACACATCCTTTCCACAACATACCTTTCTTTAACTTGAAAACCACATCAAGCAAGAACCATTTAAAACCATAGTTCAATTAAACCATTTCATGCATTTAATCAAGGCATTATAAAACCATAACATCATATTCACATGCCTTTAACAACAAGTCATACATGACTCCAATGCAACATAGGTAATCCATGCTCTCATGCATCATTTATCAAATGATAACCAACACTTGTTCAACATACAAGTAGCATGCTTTTACTAGCATCATACACATCTCATGCAACAATGCATCTTACCAAGCAATCTCATGCTTCTCATGCAAACATGCATCAATTCAAGCATCTCATGCTTCACATACAACCATGCATCATTTCAAGCAATCTCATGCTTCACATGCAACTATGCATCATTTCAAGCAATCCCATGCTTCACATGATCAAGAACATTATATTGGCTTCCAAGAGATCAACCATAATCACTTTCCACTTTTCAACCCGATCGGATACGCGGATTACAAGCGTGTCCCAACGCTTCCTACACACTACCCAATCCAAGGTCTTCCAAATGGGCAACAACCTCCATTTGACTTTAACAACCTAAGGTTCCCATGCATGGACTTTTAAACACCATACAACCTTAGCTTTTCCTCAAGGTTACCATGTATGGACTTTCAACCGCCATACACCCTTGACATGCACAAGGTCTTCCCGTATGGACTTTCAACCACCATACAACCTTTTCATAACCGATTGGTAGTTGTAGACATCATCTAACGAGGAACGGGACATCACACACAAGATCCACACATGGACTTAACCATTGCCATTGTGATCTTAACAAGTAAAAGGTTCTCACATAAGGACTTTTAACCACCTTATAACCTTTACTTAACCAAGGTCCTCGAATGGGCAACAACCTCCATTATGACCTTAAACAACTCAGGTCCTCGAGTGGGCAACAACCTCCACTATGACCTCTTCTCGTTAGGAATACTTGAGGGGAGTCTAACCGGTCCACACTTGACCACTCCGCCTTCAAGGCGACTTTATTCACGGTGCACCCAATCCTATAGCCGGCTAATTATACCCGATCAACGAACCAAGAACCATTCACATCTCTTGCCAACATAACCATCTTACCATAATATCCAAAGTTCCACATGCATAAACATAATGCAAGCCATCACAACATTAGCTCAATGATCCACATGCATACACATAATGCAAAACCATCACATCATTAGCTCAATGATTCACATGCATAAACAATATGCACAAGGTAACAATTATCATCATTAATCAACTCACTGTTTTTAAGCATCATGCAAAGCCAATGAACAACATGCAACACTATGCATCAAAACCACATTTTCATTGCACTAAACCAAGGATCTCTTACCTTGAGCACCCTTTTCAATTGACTTTCAAAACCAGCATTAAACCATGCTAAAACATGCTTACAAAACAGAATTAAACCATGCAATAACACATGCATATCAATCATCAACCACAATTTATTTTAAAACCAAATCATACACAATCCAAGAGCAAAAATCTCTTCACTTGCTCTTGAGCTTAGCAAAGTTGTTTAGACTTAAACTAAGCTCCCAAAAACCTTCAAACCATGTTTCAAAAGCTGAAATCCCAACTTCACTCACCGATTACCAAACAAGCCTAGCCAACAAGCTTTCCAAGCTTCCGAAACCTTCCGAAAACACCTCCAAAGCTCAAGGATCAACCTCCAGTGTTTCAAGCACATAAAAACAGAACATTAATGCATCCATATGCATTAAAACACCAGCAACATCAACACAACTCGCTGCTCATCACAAAACTAGCAATTTGGCTACCAAACACAACCGAAATCATCTCCAAACACTTCCAAAACTTAACCCAGCCAAGATCCATCACTTCTAACCATTTTTATACATCAAATAACATGCAAAATGATCACAACCACGTCCTTATACCTCCAGGTATAACAGATCACCAATTACACTCCAAAAACAACCAAAAACTCAAGCCAGACTTAGGAAATTCAACCTATCCGGGATTGCATTGATTAAACCTCAACTTCTAATCAATTTAACATTCATTTAACATCATTTTAACATCTCAAAACCCTGCTTAAACAGATCACACGAAATTTTCACCAAAATCGCCAAATCTTGCATTTTAGCCAAAAATCAAGATCTCAATTGAAAAGCCTTTAATAAAACATGAATCAAGGATTGAGAACTTAGGAATTTCAGTAAAGAACTGATAGTTTAGAGGAGAAGGACGTTCTTACCTCCAAACTTGAATTTCTCCATTTTAGAGCCAAAATGCTTGATGAATCAACTTGTAAATTGTGAAGTTTTGATGATGAGATGATTAGGAATCAAATGAGAATTGAAATGAGAGATTAAAATGTTAAAATCAAAGAAAGAAATCTGAGGAAATCTTGTTTGGGTTGAGAGAAAATGAGAGAAAAGAGAATTTGAGAGAAAATGGAAAATTAGTTGGAATTAGTTAAAATGATTTTTCCCTCTCTTTTCTTAATCTTTAAAATCAGATTTTAGACTTAAAATATCTTAGAAAAATCTGGAGAAATCCTTTTTGGAATAATAGCTCCTTAAAGATTCAAAGTTTCAATCCTTTATAAAACTGTCCCGCAACTTTCAAAAATTACATTTTGGTCACTAGCCAAAATGTCAACCTTCCGAACCTCATTTTCCAAAATTGATTTCACAGTTCACTTATACATATTAAAAGATGATTTTAGAATATTTTTCCATATTTTTAATGCAACCCGAACTAGGCTTTCCTAAATTCACTCTTAAATATTCGATCAGCACTTTGACCGAACCGGTCAACGCCAAAACTTCTGAGCCCAAAACCGGGGCGTTACATCAAGGATTGAGAACTTAGGAATTTCAGTAAAGAACTGATAGTTTAGAGGAGAAGGACGTTCTTACCTCCAAACTTGAATTTCTCCATTTTAGAGCCAAAAAGCTTGATGAATCAACTTGTAAATTGAGAGGTTTTGATGATGAGATGATTAGGAATCAAATAAGAGTTGAAAGGAGAGATTTAGATGTCAAAATCAAAGAAAGAAATCTGGAGAATTTTGTTTGGGTTGAGAGAAAATAAGAGAAAAGAGAATTTGAGAGAAAATGGAAAGTTTGTTGGAAATTTAGTTAAAATGATTTCCCTCCTTTTTTAAATCTTTAAAATCAGATTTGAGCCTTAAAATATCTTAGAAAAAATCTGGAGAAATCCTTTTTGGAATAATAGCTCCTTAAAGATTCAAAGTTTCAATCCTTTATAAAACTGTCCCGCAACTTTCAAAAATTACATTTCGGTCACCAGCCAAAATGTCAACCTTCCGAACCTCATTTTCCAAAATTGATTTCACAGTTCACTTATATATATTAAAAGATGATTTTAGAACATTTTTCCATATTTTTAATGCAACCCGAACTAGGCTTTTCCTAAATTCACTCTTATATATTCTGTTATGTTATGTTATGTTATGTTATGTTATGTTATGTTATGTTATGTTATGTTATGTTATGTTATGTTATGTTATGTTATGTTATGTTATGTTATGTTATGTTATGTTATGTTATGTTATGTTATGTTATGTTATGTTATGTTATGTTATGTTCTGTTATGTTATGTTCTGTTCTGTTCTGTTCTGTTCTGTTCCGTTCCGTTCCGTTCCGTTCTGTTATGTTCTATTCTGTTCTGTTCTGTTCCGTTCCGTTCCGTTCCGTTCCGTTCGGTTATGTTCTGTTCTGTTCTGTTATGTTATGTTATGTGTTATGTTATGTTATGTTATGTTATGTTATGTTATGTTATGTTATGTTATGTTATGTTATGTTATGTTATGTTATGTTATGTTATGTTATGTTATGTTATGTTATGTTATGTTATGTTATGTTATGTTATGTTATGTTATGTTATGTTATGTTATGTTATGTTATGTTATGTTATGTTATGTTATGTTATGTTATGTTATGTTATGTTATGTTATGTTATGTTATGTTATGTTATGTTATGTTATGTTATGTTATGTTATGTTCTGTTCTGTTCTGTTCTGTTCTGTTCTGTTCTGTTCTGTTCTGTTCTGTTCTGTTCTGTTCTGTTCTGTTCTGTTCTGTTCTGTTCTGTTCTGTTCTGTTCTGTTCTGTTCTGTTATGTTCTGTTATGTTATGTTATGTTATGTTATGTTATGTTATGTTATGTTATGTTATGTTATGTTATGTTATGTTATGTTATGTTATGTTATGTTATGTTATGTTATGTTATGTTATGTTATGTTATGTTATGTTATGTTATGTTATGTTATGTTCCGTTATGTTATGTTATGTTATGTTATGTTATGTTATGTTATGTTATGTTATGTTACGTTATGTTATGTTATGTTATGTTATGTTATGTTATGTTATGCTATGCTATGCTATGCTATGCTATGCTATGCTATGCTATGTTATGCTATGATGTGTTGTGCTGTGTTGTGATGTGCTGTGCTGTGTTGTGTTGTGCTGTGCTGTGCTGTGTTATGCTGTGCTATGATGTGTTATGCTATGCTATGTTATGTTATGTTATGTTATGTTATGTTATGTTATGTTATGTTATGTTATGTTATGTTATGTTATGTTATGTTATGTTATGTTATGTTATGTTATGTTATGTTATGTTATGTTATGTTATGTTATGTTATGTTATGTTATGTTATGTTATGTTATGTTATGTTATGTTATGTTATGTTATGTTATGTTATGTTATGTTATGTTTTGTTATGTTATGTTATGTTAGTATGAATGGATTTTTCATCGAAATATTCTAAGTTGCAATACACATCATGTTTATTCATTGTTCATGGCTACCTCACTTATACTATGTAAGTATAATGCATTCATCTTCTATATTTCAGGTTAAGGAAGTATAACGGGTCGAGATTAGAGTTTGTGAAAGTTGGGCAAGTCACCACAAGCTTAAAGTAACGTGTTTTGTCCTTATGAACTCCTAGAATGGTGACAAAGTAGTTAAATTAGTCATGTATGATTCATTTGATTTATAAATGTTGCTTATGTTTTTTATAGGACTAAGCGGCCTTAAATGACATTTTAAAAGTGACTAATAATGGCTTAATGTCCATATGTGGCCTAAAACGGTGTAAACCTAGAAAATGGATTAGAATGAATGTGGAATTTGGCATGCTAGTAATTCATAATGTTTAAAACTTGCACATAAAGTTTCATTGCATTTGGATATGAATTACTAGGTCAAATCGAATAAAAATCAGCTAAAATATATCATCACAGGGCAGGGCGTATCGATACGGGTGACAACGTATCGATATGGTCTTGCATATTTGGTAAGTCAACGTTGGTCAAGAAGGGAGTGCATTGATACGGTTTAGGCGTATCGGTACGGGAAATGGGCACTAGAATTTGGGTGTAAAAATGGTATCGATACGATCTTAGAGGGTATCGATACGTTGTCAACACGGTCAACCTGTATCGATACAGTCCTAAGTGTATCAATACGGTGGTAGTCAATTTGGTTAAAAGACATGGATTTTAGTTTTACATTGTTTATGAAATAGTCACTGAAAATTTTATAGTCTTAATTGAATGGGTAAATGAACTCTGATTAACATGAAAATTTACATGGCTATTGTACGTATGATGAATTTCACTGTAGTAAGATTAGTTTCAGAAAAGAACCACTAAAATATTAAAATTATGATTTAGTCCCTAAAACTTGTAGAAGTTTAAGAAATGGTCCTAAATTATGATTCAATTTTTTTAATTTGATGAATTGGAGTAATGTCCATGTTTTAAAAGCATAATATTTTCACGATATTGTTTATTGAATAAGAGTTATCGCATCGAATCACCGTATCGTTTACTGGTAGCACTCTCCGACCCAGTTCTCGACCAGGCCAGGTAGGGTGTGTTACATCTACAGTCAACCCCCGCCTACAGTGGCTCTTCGCCCATCCCATGATGGATGAACCACCAAGTCTCGTCCCTAAGCCTTCCTTTGGTCGTCATCTTCACCTCCTTATTTAGTATGGCCTAAAATCGGCATCAACAAAATTATTCTATGAATCATTCTCACCACCTCATCTATGGTCATACCCAATTAAATAAAATCAAATTATCTTTATTTTCCACATAATATTTTCTTATAAATTAAAATTTACAAATAATCATCTTCTTGTTGTATTAAAATCCGCAATTGTGGGAACATATGTAAAATGTATGATGGTATTGTAAAGTATGACACAAAACCAAGTGACCAATTATGTTAGGCGTGTTATAAGTATTAAAGTACCATGGAAATAAAAGTATAGATGTCGTAAGATATATTCAATGAGAGGCAGAGTTATAAATATTTAATGGTTGATTTATTAATCAACTATATAAAGAGGTAACGGTCTCCAAGAAATAGGTTAACTTGAATTACTCTTGTCCTTGTCAGAGAGTTTTTACGGCAAGGGCTGGCATATCTTCTTGGAAGATCGCAACCACCTTTTAGGAGATCCCATCAAAGTATTCAAGGTTTTCAGTCCATCAATGATTTCAGGTACGCTTTCGCATTTATTTTATTGTTCTTGATGATTTAATATTATAGATAATGGGTTAAATTTCATATTCAGTTATGGTTTGGTTCTAAAAAGTAGAATCAGAGTCTCGTCATGTTGAATCATTGAGAATTGATTAATTTTTATTATAGAAAATCGGAATCATAGACTATTGAATCTATGCATACACGGCTTGCTTTTGGTGTTCTTTAGTTTCAATTTCTCTAATAATTTAGGTTTTGAATTGGATTGATTAACGGGTTTTTTTTCATCGCCGCATTGAAAAGAAAAAAAAAAGTAATGTAACCGGTTGCAATGTGGCTCGAAAGTATCGATACTTTTAAAAGAGTATAGATACTTTCGAAAGTATCAATAAAATAAGTAATTTACTCAAAAGTATCAACAAAATAAGTAATTTACTCAAAAATATCAACAAAATAAGTAATTTACTTAAAAATTATACATACTTTCCAAGGCCTCATTAGCTTAAAATAAGTAATTTACTGGATATGTTGATACTCTTATCAACAAAATAGGTAATTTTACCTATTTTGTTATCGTCGGATTTCCAAGGCCCCATCAGCTTAAACTTTAATAACAAATTAGGCGCTACCGAATGTGTTGATACTCTTATCAACAAAATAAGTAATTTTACCGATTTTGTTATCGTCGGATTTCCAAGGCCCCGTCAGCTCAACTTTAATAACAAAATAGGTAAAGCGCTACCAAATATGTTGATACTCTTATCAACAAAATAAGTAATTTTACCGATTTTGTTATCGTGAGATTTTCAAGGCCCCATCAACTTAAACTTTAGGGAAAACTACACCAGTGGTCCCCAAACTATTACTGTTTTCTTATTTTGGTCCCAAAACTATTTTTTTGGCAAAACCGTCCCTTCTGTTACATAGTTCTCTTGTTTTGGTCCCCATCGTTAAAAACCAACGGAATTGCTGACGTGGATTTTTTTTTTCTTATTTTCTCTCTCCTATATATACTATTTAAATTTTTTATTTAGAATAATGTGGTGGTGACACTATAACAAAGAAAAATGTGAATGTTGGGGGGAAGCTGGAATTCAAACCCGCATCCCCAAGCCATTAAGTCAATGGGTTAACCACTGGGCTAAACTCAAAGTATTGATATGTTTTAGCACAAATTACCTTTAAATCAATCAAATGAACCCAAAAATCTAAAGAAATATTTGAAACAAATGACTTGCAATAATATTCAAACCCATGTGCCATGGCATAAAAAGGTCGAGCATAAACCAAATGTGCCAAAGAATTATTTCGACTAAAATTTATATTTAACATATATTAATTTACAAACAACACAAAACCTTATTGGTAAATTAATAGAATATACGTTAAATATAAATTTTAGTATACGTTAAATATTTTATTCGAATACAAAACCTTATTGATAAATTAATATACATTAATTATAAATTTTAGTATATGTTAAATATTTTATTCGAACACAAAACTTTATTGATAAATTAATAGAATATATGTTAAATATAAATTTTAGTATACGTTAAATATTTTATTTGAATACAAAACCTTATTGATAAATTAATATACCTTAAATATAAATTTTATTATATGTTAAATATTTTATTCGAACACAAAACATTATTGATAAATTAATAAAATATATGTTAAATATAAATTTTAGTATACGTTAAATATTTTATTCGAATATAAAACCTTATTGATAAATTAATATACCTTAAATATAAATTTTAGTATATTTTAAATATTTTATTCGAACACAAAACTTTATTGATAAATTAATGGAATATACATTAAATATAAATTTTAGTATACGTTAAATATTTTATTCGAATACAAAACTTTATTGATAAATTAATATACCTTAAATATAAATTTTAGTATATGTTAAATATTTTGTTCGAACACAAACCCGATTGATAAATTAATATGTGTTGTTAGTAAACTAATATACGTTAAATATAAATTTTAGTCGAAATAATTCCTTGGAACATTTGGTTTATGCTTGACCTTTTTATGCCATGGCACATGGGTTCGAATCTTATTGCAAGTCATTTGTTTCAACTATTTTTTTTTTGGTTTTTGGGAGTTCATTTGATTGTTTTAAAGATAATTTGTGCTAAAACATATCAATACTTGGAGTTCAGCCTAGTGGTTAACCCATTGACTTTAAAGTTAGGGGACACAAGTTTGAATCCCAGCTCACCCTATATTAACATTAGTCTGAATAAAGAATTTAAATAATATATATATAGGAGAAAGAAAATAATAAAAAATAAGAAGGGCGGTTTTGTAAAAAAAAAGTTTTAGGATTAAAATAGGAAAACGGTAATAGTTTGGGGACCACCGGTATAGTTTTCCCTAAACTTTAATAACATAATAGGCGCTACCTAATATGTTGATACTCTTATCAACAAAATAAGTAATTTTACATATTTTGTTATGTTTGTGTCGTTACCTACCGATAACTTAAGTTTGTCGGTTATCAATTTTTTTAAATATTTTTTCATATTTTCTACCGGATATATTATTTTATATCAACATATCCGGTAGCGCTTTACCTATTTTGTTATTTATCTTATAATTTTCCGGTAACATCGTTTCTTAGACGTACATTAGGCCGCCTTTCCTTGGAATTTCCCATAATTAGGGTGGTTGTATGTTTAAGGATTTCCTTTTAGGAATAATTAATGGTTTGGGTCTTCCGATTTTTAATTTGGTTATTGAGATAATTATTATAATTTTGGAGACATACTTTCGAATATATGATTTCGGTATTGGTTTAGGAATCCGACTTTTACTTAAATTCCTTGGTAAGCAATCCGTTCTTATCATGATTCATGAGATATATTATTTTAGAATGATTTTGGTCTAAATCAAGTTAAATACTCGTTTAAACTTTTTGGTGTCATCCATATCAATTTACAGTGGATTTTAAAGTCACATATTTTTGTTGGATGCTTTAGTAGCAATGGTCAAAGTTTTATGCATTTACTTATTGCTTTGATTTGTGCGTTAACATTCAAAGGTCAAGTTGTTTTTTTTATCTTTTGATCTTAACTTATCCGATGGATTAGTTTTGGTATTCTTTGATAAATACGGGTTTCATTGATTTTGTGAAAGGAAATTTAATTTCGGCCATGATTTACACAGTTAATAATTTTTTTTTTGGTTGTTTTGATATAATAACGTAAAGTTACAGCAAGGTTTCTTTATTATTATAATCATTATTTATAATAATAATAATAATAATTTAATTGGTTAATATGATTAAACTAATTTCTTGTATCATGTTTTTGATTATGTTGGTAAATGTATGCTTAAGAAATTTGTTGGGAAACAATCAAAGATTTCAGTTTTTTTATTTTTGATAGCCCCATCCAGATAATCTTGTTTTGGGTTAGTTCGAAAACTTAAGTGTTATTAGTATATTTATATTATATATTTTGAGATAATTCAATTGAAGCATTAAGTCACCAAAGTAACCTCTATTGTGGAAATTATTTTATTTTAAAATATAAAAGGTTTTGTGCATGTAATTCAGTTTAGGTTAGTATTAATCGGCCCAAAGGAAGTTAATAATTAGCATTGTTACATGTGCAACCGTGGTAACAAACATGTGATAATTATTTAATTTTACATGTGAGCAATAAATCGGCCCAAAGGAAGATTTATGTTTGACATGTTCTTATTATCAATGCTTGATTATTGTACCGAATATCACTTGCAAGTTAATGTTTTGTCAAAAGATGGAATATTAATGGAGAGTCTGGAATTTGATATGAGGTTTACCTTTATTCAAATTTATTATTATTTTAGTTATCTTTTAATTTAATTAAAGGATAAAATTAAGGAAACTATTTTAAAACAAATAAATTCATATTTTAACTTCGGATGTCTAATATTTTAATGGATTAATTGAAATATAATATCTCCAAAGGGACCACTTTTGTGTATATTAATTTATTTAAAATATCAAGATGATTATGAGTTTTGTAATTCATGCGTTTTTTAATTGGCCCAAAGGAAAGTTAATATTTGACAAAATTACAAGGACAATTGTGGTGATAAATGTGTGACAATTAAAAGGTATTTTATGTGAGCAATACATTAGTCCAAAGATTAATCTATTGTTTGACATAGTTTATTATTAATGTTTGATTGCTATAACAAGAGAATCGCTTACAGTTAATATTACTGTCCAAATACTTGATATTAATGTTGTGTTTGGTATCTTGAGGGCAACTAGCGATTATTTTGAATTTATTTTTTTACTTATAAATATTATATGAGCTTTTTTTATTTTTTTATTTGTTATTTTATATTTAGTTAATTTATCTTTTTTTGTCACAATATCTATTAATATACATTCTACACTCATGTTTAGTAAAACTAATTTCAAAGAATAGAAAAGACACTTACATATAGTATTTGGATGTATGAACATAGACTTTGCACTAAGGAAAGAACACTTTGCACCTCTTAATGCGGTAAGAACCCATAAAAGGTATTTTGAGTTGTGAGATCGTTTAGATCGCATGAGTCTAATGATCATATAGCACAACATTCTAGATGTCTTTAGGAGCAAAATCTAAAGAGATTACTCATACTAAGGGTTTCCTTGGCGAAATTAAGAAATGTTTTGCCCAAAACATTAAGGTTAATATAACATCACTTATGCATTCTTTGATGTCTATGAAGTATTGTGAAACCAAAATTGATTTTGATATAACACATAAACTTAATGACCAATTTGCAAAACAATAAATTTTTAAGTACTCTTTAAAGTCTCATAATTGACAAGTATTTTTAAACAAAATAATATCTAAAGACCTGCTCTTAAACATATAAAATTCCCAAAGTCTTTTCCTATGTTTTCCAAGCCTAAGTATGCAAAAACGCCCAGGCGTATCGATACCCTTATGCGTATCGATACCCTCTTTGGCTACTGGAATTTTATTTTCAAACCAAAGTTCACAAAATCGCTCAGGCGTATCGATACCCTTAGTGTATCGATACCCTCTTTTGCCACTGGAATTTTATTAGACTTACCGTACCGATACGCCTTGCAACCGTATCGATACGATATTCATTTGGGCAACTATTTTCATGAAACCGTACCGATACGCCTTGCAACTGTATCGGTACGATAAGCACATCTTTGAAAAATCTGAGCATTTAATTATATGACTGTTACTTGTCAGTTGGCTGGTTTCTCAATTTTTAAAAGACCGTTATACCGTATCGATACGCTTGGTATGCGTATCGATACGCTTTTTATGTAAACATGACTTGGGATTCCAGTGAGCAAAGACAATATCGATACGGCCCTCCATATCGATACGCCCCTTAAAACCGTACCGGTATGCCTTCTATGCGTATCGATACACTCTGTTTTCAGGCACAACGGCTCTTTCCTCTTTGATGCAGGTATCGATACGCCCTTCCTGAGTACCGATACGGTAGGCTGCAGAGCTGCATTTATTGCGGGAAAAATGTCCACAACGGCTCTATTGATGATCCCAACTACCCAAATGGCTAGAAATCAATGCAAGGGTATAAAAATAAGCTTCAATTGACCAAACAACAACTATTGAACCTACAAGCATCATCAAAGCTCAAAATCCAAACCCTAGTGCTCTTCAAAGTCAAATTCTTGTACCCAACTCTAGTGATTTCATTTGTTATCTTGTATTGTGAGTTTGGGGAGTTTGAAATTGTATTTGGGTAAACATTTATCCTTTGAGAGGAATTGTTTGAGTTTACCAAATTTTCATCTTTGTAAATTGAGTGGATTAAGCTTTGGGTAGAAAGCTTAATCAATTTGTAAGGTTACCTCCTCATCTAAGAAAAGGGGAAGAATTCAAGTAGTGAATTGGTTGAAAATCCTTAGTGGGAACTAAGGCAGTGGATGTAGAGTTCATTTGGAAAACTTGAACCACTCTAACTACTTGTGTCATCTTTTATTTTTCACTCATTCCTCCCACCAAATTTTTAATTGCCAATTCACCCCCTCTTGGTCATTTGCAATTGTGTGATCAACTCAACAATTGGTATCAGAGCTACACTCATTGGAAGGATTACAACTCTCTTGAGTCGATTCTAGGAGAGTTTGATCAACAACTAGTCAAGCAATGACATCCACTTCCAACTCCAACCTCTATGAGTCCCAATCTACCACCAAGCCACCATTCCTTAATGGGGATAACTACCCATATTGGAAGAATAGAATGAGGCTCTTCATCAAGTCTACCAACTACATGGTGTGGGATGTGGTTGAAGAAGGTCCATACATTCCTATGAAGAGAGATGGAGAAGCAAGACTTGTCCCAAAAGTGAAAGCCGAAATGACGGATGATGAAAGAAGAAGGATGCAAGTGAATGACAAAGCTCTCCATGTGATATTTTGTGCACTTGGTCCGGATATCTACTCCAAGGTGTCTTCAATCGAAAATGCCAAGGAGGTTTGGGATACCCTCGAGACAACATATGAGGGAACTAGTGACGTCAAGGAGACAAAGATTGGGCTACTCAATCTAAGCTATGAAAATTTCAAGATGGATCCCGATGAAAGTGTCTCCAAGATGTTTGATCGATTCCCGGTCATTGTCAACGGATTGAAGGGGTTCGGTGAGATCATCCCCGAAGACAAACTAGTGAGGAAATTGTTGTACTCTCTTCCGGAGTCATGGGATGGCAAGAGAACGGCTATTCTTGAAGGTTGAGATTTAAAGACTCTCAAGCTTGATGCTCCTGTTGGATCTCTACTCACCCATGAGATCATGAGGAAGGGAAGAGAAGAAAATGGTTGAGAAGAAGGATGTTGAGAAGAAGAAGGTTGGAATCGCTCTTAAAGCTTCATGTCAAGAAAGCGATTCAAGTGAAGATGAAGATGAGGAGATGGCCATGTTGGCCAAACGATTTACTCGCTTCATGAAGTCCAATCGTGGGAGAAAGTTTATTAGAAAGGGAGACTTCAAGAGCAAGAGTAAGGAAGAGGAGAAGGACCAAATCACTTGCTATGAATGCAAAAAGCCCGGTCACATCCGTTCCGAATGTCCTCAATTGAAGAGAAAGAGCTTTTGGAAGAAGAACAAGCTCAAAGCTCAAATAGCAACTTGGAGTGACGATGAGTCATCCGAGGAAGAGGAGGAAGTGGCCAATCTATGTCTCATGGCCATTGATGATGAACCAAAGGTAAATTCTAACTTATCTAATTTTGATTTTACTTTTGATGAGCTTCAAGATGCTTATGATGAATTGCAAGAGGTTTACGATGAGTTAGTAGGAAAATATAAAGAATCCATTTTGAAAAACAAGAAAACCATTTCTGATTTGAAAAATCAAAATGAGACATTTTCAAAAACTAACTCCGAATTGGAAAAGAAAGTTTTGTTTTTAGTAAATCTTTCAAATGATCTTAAAGCAAAAAATCTTGAACTTGAAAAACTTCTTTCTGATTTTCAAGATTATCAAACAAAGGAAGTGGATAATTTTAAAACATCAATTGCTATTGGGAAAAACAATTTTGAAAAGGGAAATCATTCTAAATCCCAATATGTAAAAAGAAAACCCTTTATTCCTAAACAAAGAAATCTTAATAAGCAACTAGAAGTCAAAGAGTTAGGAGTGTTTGGGTTCCTAAGGAACTCATTATTTCTAATAATATGAATGTTATTGCTTCTTGGATTCCTAAGGGAACTAAAATTTTGAAGGCTAACACACATGGACCCAAAATGATTTGGGTACCAAAAATCAAGGCCTAATTTCTTTGTTTGTAGGGGGAGCATTGCTACAAGGCTAAAGCTTCAAGCCAAAATTCTTGGTACCTTGATAGTGGATGCTCAAGACATATGACCGGTGACAAGAGTAGATTTGTGAAACTAAAGCCAAAGAGTGGCAGAGTGGTAACTTTTGGTGACAACTTCAAAGGCCACATTGAAGGAATAGGCTCCATTGGTAATCACTCTTCTATTTTCATTGAAAATGTTTTGTATGTCAACGGTCTTAAATATAATTTATTGAGCATTAGTCAATTATGTGATAAGGGTTTTAATGTTTTATTTGATAAAAGTGGTTGCAAAATTGTAAACATTAAAACAAATCAACTAATGCTCATAGGACATAGAATCGGAAACATATACATGGTGCATTTAGATGACATCCATTCATCCCATACATGCTTAGTTGCACATGATGAACATGACTCATGGCTTTGGCATAGAAAATTAGGACATGCTAGCATGAGTGTCTTAGAGAAATTAATCTCCCTTGATCTAGTTAGAGGTTTACCCAAACTTAAATTTTCTAATGATAAAATTTGTGATGCATGTTCAAAGGGTAAACAACATAGAACTTCATTTAAATCCATTAATGATGTTTCTACTAGTAGATGTTTACAATTAATTCATATGGATCTTTTTGGGCCTATTAGAACAATGAGCTTGGGTGGAAAACCATATGCTTTTGTGCTTGTAAATGACTATTCTAGGTTTACTTGGGTTCTATTCTTAAGTACAAAGGATGAGGCTTTAGAAAAATTCATCACATTTTCTAAAATAACTCAAAATGATCTTGAACTTAAAATTTCTCACATTAGAAGTGATCATGGAACTGAATTTCAAAATCTAGGTTTCGATGAGTTTTTAAATGAAAATGGGATTAGCCACAATTTTTCCACACCTCGCACTCCTCAACAAAATGGGGTAGTTGAGAGGAAAAATCGAACTTTAGAAGAAATGGCTAGAACCATGCTTTGCGAAAATAATTTACCTAAATATTTTTGGGCGGAAGCCACAAATACCGCTTGCTATATTATAAATCGAGTAATGATTAGGCCGATTTTGAAGAAAACACCTTATGAGATTTTAAAATCTAAGAAGCCTAACATTAGCTATTTTCATCCTTTTGGTTGCAAGTGTTTTGTTTTGAATAATGGTAAAGAAAACTTAGGTAAATTTGATGCTAAAAGTGATGGAGCTATTTTCTTAGGGTACTCTTTAAACTCTAAAGCCTATCGTGTATTTAATAAAAGAACTCTAGTAGTTGAAGAGTCTATACATGTTGTTTTCGATGATAACCTCCTTCCGAGGAAGGAATCTTGTGATGATGATGATGTAGGAATCCTTGATGCCATTGATGGAGGACAAACGTCAAAGGTGGATGAGGTTCCAACTAAAGATTAGGATACACAAGATCCACCTCTTGAAGGACTTGTGTAACCCCCTTAAACCGGCCTAGACGGTTGGACCGAATTAAGAAGTTTACACGGGGAAAACCAAAGTCAACCCGAAAGTCAACCTTGATTAACGACCCTTTTTTTCTTTTAAATCTTATCTAAAAGCATATTAAACCTAGATATGTTCATAAGATCAGCATACTCAAAGATCAGCACAATCAGAAAACATTTAGGGACTCGATTGCACAATTTATGAATTTAGGGACCAAAATGCAAATTCTGAAAATTATAAGAACTTAACCAACTTTTGAGTTACCAATATGAAATTAGTCATGTTTCATGCTTCTCTGCCAAATTTCAACTCATACGGACATCTCAAACTCATTCAAATGCATATACAAAGTTCAGGACCAAAACGCAAGAATTTCAAAACATTTAACCATCAGTTTCAGTGTCCAACGGTCGAGTGTTCCGAAACGGGGATGGTCCGTTCCGAAACGCGGGACCGTTCCGAAACAAGTTCCGGAACAGGGCTTGGTAGTGGCAAAACCGTTCCGGAACGACTATACCCGTTTCAAAACGCCAAGGCCATTTTAGGCCCTCTGTTCCGAAACGGTAGCACCTGTTCCGAAACAGGCTGCCCAGATTGCAGATTTTTTTCTGGTTTATCATGCTTTCAACCGATCAAACATATTCCAAAGACCCTCAAATCATACCAGCAAGTCATTATATACTTAAGGAACATAATAGCATCAACCATTCTCAAACATGGCATCAATTAAGGAAAAACCCAATTCTATAGGCATGCATCCTATATTGAAAACCATTCAAACACCAAACCAACCTCAAAAAGGCCATTTACAAGTTCCAACATCATCAAAAGCATACAACCAACTTAGGGAGTCCAAAACATCTCCCAAAACAACAACATAGGTTCCCCATTGCCAAATGCCCAAAAGCTAATAGTGTTAGGAAAACATTCACCATACATGAGCTTAGTTCTTCACTTGGATTCTTGACCTCCTTGCTGCCCTTTATGCACTTCAATGCTCTGCATTATTGGTTTAAGAAAAGAGAGAGCGTAAGCACATAGCTTAGTGAGGAATGCTCATTTAAGACATCACAATAATGCATTAATAGAAACTCCTTTTTAAAACCTTTAGTTTAAACAACATTTGATCATGCACATATGTATATAAACCAAGCATTTCATGCTTCCAAATCATTAACATGTAATATTGGCTTTCAAGTGATAATCATAACCATCTTTCCATTCAAAACACAATCGACAATCGGATACGCGGATTACAAGCGTTGTCCCATACGCTTCATACACACTACCAATATCAAGGTGGAGTAATGGTACAATCACAACCCCTCAACACTCGTGATGGAGACTATGGTACAATCACAACCCCTCCACATCACTCATTGGTAGTTGTATAACATCACTAACGAGATCACGGGACATACAACACAAGATCCACACATGGACTTTTAACCACCATTGTGATCTTACCATACACAAGGTCCTCAAATGGAATTTTAACCACCATTATGACCTTAGCAGAAGACCCACCCATGGACTTTTAACCACCATGGTGTTCTTAACCATCTCGTTAGTGTACTTGGATGGAGTCTACGGTACAATCACAACCCCTCGACATCCAAGGCGACTTTATTCAGGGTGCACCCAATCCTATAGCCGGCTAACTATATCCGATTCAAGTAACCTTTAAACCAACACATCACTTGCCAATATACATCATTTAACAACATTAATCCACTGTTTTAAAGCATTTAACAAAGCCACAAATAATCATGCATTACTATGCATCAAAACCACATTTAACAATGTTAAAATCAAGGATCTCTTACCTTGAGCATCCTTCAACACATGGCTTATAAAACCAGCATTAACATGCTAAAAATATGCTTTCAAAACAGAAGTTAAACATGCAATTAAAACACATTGCATTCAACCAACTCATGGTTCATCAACAAGAGAGTTTTTCCGAAAACTTACTCTTGAGCTTAGCTAAGTTGTTTAGACATAAACTAAGCTCCCGAAACCTTCAAACATTGGTTTCAAAGCTGAAAACCAAACTTCACTCACCGATTCCGTTTCGCAACTCGCTGAAACACCAATCAAGCTTCCGGATCAACACCACAAGGATCCGAAGACGTCTCCCCTGTTTTAAACACATCAAAGCAGAGGATTAATGCATCATCATGCATTAATATCTTCAACCAAGACACCTAAACACGCTGCTCTCATCAACACTCACATTTCGGCTACCAAACACAACCGAAATCACATCCAAACATCTCCACAACACTACCCAGCCAAGATCCATCAATTCTAGTCATTCTTAAACCTCATTTAACATCCAAAAAGGATCTAATCACGTCTTTATACCTCCAGCTATAGCAGAACATCAAGATCACCCCAAAAACCACCAAAAACTCAAGCAAAACTTAGGAAAATCAACCTATTCGGGATTGCATTGATTAAACCTCAATTTCACATCAATTATACATCCAAAAATCATCAAAAAGACATCTCAAAACAGTGCCCAATCATTTCATACGAATTTCATCAAAATTAAACCAAATCTTGCATTTTAAAGCCAAGATCAAGAACACAATTACAAAACCTTTAATAAAACACAAATCAAGGATTGAGAACTTGGGAATTTCAGTAAAGAACTGAGTATTTAGAGGAGAAGGACGTTCATACCTCTAAATGTGAGTTTCTCCCTTTTTGGAACAAAGATTCTTGAAAATTCAATAAGCAAATGCTAAGGTTTTGATGTAGAAATGATTAGAGATCAAATGAAGGTTGAAATCTCATCTTTAGATGTCAAAATCAGAGGGAAATTTGCTGGAGAAAAGTGTTTGGGCTGAGAGAAAAGTTGAGAGAAAAGAAATGGAAAATTTGGAGAAAAGTTAGTTATGATCACAAAATATCTTTTTCCCTCCTTTACCTTTAATTAAAAATCATTAATTAAATTGATAATATTAAGAAAAATCTGGAGAAAACTCTTCTTGGGTAAATTAGCTCCTTAAAGATTCAAAGTTTCAACCCTTTTAAAACAGTCACCAAGTTTTCAAAAATTACATTTTAGTCACTAACCCAAGATGTCACACCTCCAAACCTCATTTTGTAAAATTGATTTCACCATTCACCTATATATAATAAAAGAGGATTTTAAGACATTTTTCCGTATTTTTAATGCAACCCGAACTAGGCTTTCCTAAAAATCACCCTTTTATATTCGAACCGCAACCCGACCGACCCGGTCCAAACCCAAAACTTCTAAGCCCAAAATCGGGGTGTTACAACTCTCCCCCCCTTAAGAAATTTCGTCCTCGAAATTTACCTGAAGGAAAGAGGTACGGAAACTGCCTCAACATGTCATCCTTCCGCTCCCAAGTGGCTTCCTCAACACCACGATGTTTCCACAACACCTTTACCAACTCAATGGTCTTGCCTCGAAGAACCTTACTATCTGAATCCAGAATCCTCACCGGTTCCTCATCATAGGTCAAATCCGGATTCAATTCCACTTCTTCCACAGACATCACATGTGAGGGATCCGATCTATACCTCCGAAGCATAGAAACATGAAACACATCATGAATCTTTTCCAACTCTTGCGGTAACCTCAACTTGTACGCAACAGGACCCACACGCTCAATCACCTCATATGGTCCAATGTACCTAGGGCTCAACTTACCCTTTCGGCCAAACCTCATCACTTTTTTCCAAGGCGAAACTTTCAAAAACACACGGTCACCCACCGCATACTCAATCTCCTTACGCTTCAGATCCACGTAAGACTTTCGCCGATCAGAAGCTGCCTTCAAGCGCTCACAAATGAGCTTCACCTTCTCGGTGGTCCCTTTCAACAAAGCTGGCATCGAAACCAACTTCTGACCCGTTTCAGCCCAACAAAGAGGAGTCCTACACTTCCTCCCGTACAAAGCTTCATAAGGTGCCATTTGAATACTTGCCTGATAACTGTTATTATAGGCAAACTCCACCAAAGGCAAATATTTCTCCCAAGAGCCCTGGAACTCAATCACGCAGCACCTCAACATATCCTCCAAAACCTGGATAACACGCTCGGATTGTCCATCCGACTGCGGATGATAAGATGTACTGAAATTCAACCGTGTACCCAAAGCCTGATGCAAACACTGCCAGAAACGCGATGTAAACCTCGGATCCCTATCCGACACAATCGACTTAGGCACACCATGCAGCCGCACAATCTCAGCAATGTACAGCTCCGCAAGCTTATCCAAAGTGTACGTAGTACGCACAGGCAAGAAATGCGCACACTTTGTCAGGCGATCCACAATCACCCACACCGAATTCTTCTTCGATGGATACAAAGGCAACCCAGACACAAAATCCATGGTAATCCTTTCCCACTTCCATTCAGGAATTCTCAACGGTTGCAACAACCCTGAAGGAAACTGATGCTCAGCCTTAACTCGCTGACACACCATGCACTTGCTTACAAACTCAGCAACATCTTTCTTTAAACCCACCCAATAGAACTCATCACGAAGATCACGATACATCTTAGTACTACCAGGGTGCATAGCAAAAGGACTACTATGACCTTCAGTCAGAATAGCACGCCTCAACTCAGCATCATTGGGCACTACTATCTGACTCCCAAAACATAACACTCCATCATCATTAAAACAGAAATCCGAAGGTCTATCCTCCGCAATATCCTGAACATGCGGCACCAAGGAATCATCCAACAACTGCTTTTCCTTAATCAACTGAACCAAAGATGGTTTCACTTGCAACTCAGCCACAAGACCACCATCACGCGAAATACTCAAACTGGCAAACATAGCCCTCAACTCAACAGCTACCTTCCTACTCAAGGCATCCGCTACAACATTAGCTTTACCCGGGTGATACTCGATCATCAAATCATAATCCTTGAGCAACTCCACCCAACGTCGCTGCCTAAGATTCAACTCCTTCTGAGACATCAGATACTTCAAACTCTTGTGATCCGTGTACACAGTTCACTTCTCACCATACAAGTAATGTCTCCAGATTTTCAAAGCAAAAACCACCGCAGCTAACTCAATATCATGCATAGGATAATTGCGCTCATGCACCTTCAACTGCCGTGATGCATAAGCCACCACCTTACCCTCTTGCATTAGCACACATCCCAAACCGACATAGGACGCATCACTATACACCACAAACTCTTTCCCTGATTCAGGTTGAACCAAGATAGGAGCTTGCGTCAAAGCTGCCTTAAGCTTCTCAAAAGCCTGTTGTCTCGCTTCCGTCCACTCATACTTAACATCCTTTTGCAACAACTTCGTCAAAGGTGCAGCAATCTTTGAAACCCCATCCACAAACCTCCGGTAGTATCCTGCCAAACCAAGGAAACTACGGACTTCATGAACAGACTTAGGAGGCTTCCAATTCATCACCGCCTCAATCTTCTGAGGATCAACACGAATCCCTTCAGCAGAAACCACATGACCAAGAAACACCACTTCTCTAAGCCAGAACTCACACTTGCTCAGCTTGGCATAAAGCTGATTCTCCAACAAAGCTTGCAACACAATTCTCAAATGCCCTTCATGCTCCTCCTCAGTACGCGAGTACACGAGGATATCATCAATGAACACCACAACAAACATATCCAAGTATTCATGAAATACTCGATTCATCATGTCCATGAAAGCTGCAGGAGCATTCGTCAAACCAAACGGCATCACAAGGAACTCATAATGCCCATACCTCGTTCAGAAAGCTGTCTTCAGTACATCTACATCCTTCACCTTCAACTGGTAATACCTTGACCTTAAGTCAATCTTAGAGAACACAGCTGCTCCCCGAAATTGATCAAAAAGATCATCAATTCTCGGCAATGGATACCGATTCTTGATAGTCAACCTGTTAAGCTGACGATAATCAATGCACATTCTCATAGTGCCATCCTTCTTCTTCACAAACAAGACCGGTGCACCCCAAGGTGACACACTCGGCCGAATGAAACCACGATCAAGCAACTCCTGCAGTTGCGTCTTCAGCTCCTTCAACTCCTTAGGTACCATTCTATAAGGGGTAATGGACACTGGAGTGGTGTTTTCATACAACTCAATCCCAAACTCCACTTCGCGATTAGGAGGCAATCCAGGCAACTCCTCAGGAAACACACCAGGAAACTCTCGCACAGTCTTGATATCTTGCACACGCAACTCCTTAGAGCTAGGATTCATCACAAAAGCGAGATAAGCTTCACAACCTTGCCTCAGCATCCGGCTCGCCTCCAATGTTGACACCACATTGGCAAGAAACTTCACATTCTCACCAACCACAACTACCTCATAATCATCCGCAAGCTTCAACGAAACTCGCTTATTCTCACAATCTACTACAGCTCGATGCTCAACAAACCAATCCATACCAAGGATTACATCAAAACCATAGAAAGGCAATTCCATAAGATCAACATGAAAAACATGATCTTGCACAACCAGAGGACATCTTCTATAAAGCTTTCGAGTCACAACAGTCTCACCAAAAGAACTAGTGACACGCATACCAACGTCAAAAGACTCAACAGGCAAACCAAGCAATTCAGCATGCTCACGCAAAATGTATGAGTGTGTAGATCCAGAATCAATCAAGGAAAGTAATGACAAGGATTGCAAACTGAAAGTACCTGCGATCACATCCGTGTCATTCCTCCCCTCCCTCTGAGCATACACTCTAGCTTGGCCACCACCCTCAGGCTGAACAGCTATAACATGAGCCACGTTCCTTCCACCCTCTTCTCTACGCTGGAAATTACCACGGCCGCGCCCACGACCTCTCTGTGGTGCAACAACTCCAGGGGCACGTCCTTGGCCACCACCGGCCAACAGAGGACACTCCCTCCTCATGTGATCCGCTGATCCACAGTTCCAGCACGAGTTACCAGCCGCCCCAACATGAGCCTGCACCTCCCTCGCTGCTCGAGGACAATCACGCCTCAAATGGCCACGCGATCCACATGTCCAACATGTGTTCGGATCAGCTCTTGCCTTGTCTCCCTGAGCAGGCGCACCTCCACCTCGCTTAGCTGAAGACTGATACTTCCGATCACGTCCCCTCTTGTTCCGTCCACCACCGGAACTATACTCAGCAACTCGCTTACCAGCACTAGAACCAGCACTTCTAGAAGATAAACTCAAATTCATCTCAATGTCCTTTGCTCTACCAACCAGCACATCAAAATCATTATACTCAGCAGCCAGCATATAAGTCTTCACTTCCGTCACCAAACCATAACGGAACCGTTCACACCTCTCCCGCTCATCAGGAATAAGCTCAGGTGCGTACTGACTGAGTCGGACAAACTGAACCTCATACTCAGCCACTGACATGCTCCCTTGGGTAAGAGACATGAATTCCCTCTTCTTCTCATCCAAGTACCTCACACCCAGGTACCTTCTCTTGAAAATATTCTGAAAGAACGTCCATGTCACTTCAGCATCCACCATCCCAGAGATAGTGGTTGTCCACCAAGTGTATGCATCGTCCTGCAACAATGATACTACACAGCCCAGCTTCTGCACATCAGTACAATTCATTTGTCCCAAAATTCTCTTGGTACTCTCCAGCCAAGACTCAGAACCTTCAGCAGACAAACCCCTGAACTCAGTCCCTCCAAGACTGCGCAAACGTTCCAAGGGTAGTCTCACATTAGCATCTCCCTGATGCCCAGCTCCTTGAGCTCCAGCTACCGCTACTCGAAAAGCTCCCGCAATAGCTTGAATCAACACTGTCATGTCAGGAACAGCTTGCCCCTGACCAGCTTCAGGTCCAGCGACCCCAGCACCAGCTGCAACACCAGCTCTTTCACCCCCAGCACCACCACCACCAGGCGGAGGAGGTAAATCCACCACATTCTCAGCATTCTCCTCATTCTCACTTTGAGCCATAGCTCGCGTATTAATCCTCGTCTCTCTACGAGGTGCCATTCACTAACAATGCAATCACAATGCAATAAACAAAGTCAGGCTCAGCAAGGTAAGCAATCCAAGTACTCAAGCTCATTTCCAATTAAAACAAATCATTACATTAGCTTTGATTTGGCAATGGGTCCCTCTATCATGCTTCACCACAGCATTCATCACAATTGTAACATACTTAGAATTCACACAACATGCTTTCATTCAACAAGCATACAAAGCATTCATACACTCATCACCCACATAACCATTCCCAATTACTCGAGAACTCAGCTCTGATACCACCAAATGTAACCCCCTTAACCTGGCCTAGACGGTTGGACCGAATTAAGAAGTTTACACGGGGAAAACCAAAGTCAACCCGAAAGTCAACCTTGATTAACGACCCTTTTTTTCTTTTAAATCTTATCTAAAAGCATATTAACCCTAGATATGTTCATAAGATCAGCATACTCAAAGATCAGCACAATCAGAAAACATTTAGGGACTCGATTGCACAATTTATGAATTTAGGGACCAAAATGCAAATTCTGAAAATTATAAGGACTTAACCAACTTTTGAGTTACCAATATGAAATTAGTCATGTTTCATGCTTCTCTGCCAAATTTCAACTCATACGAACATCTCAAACTCATTCAAATGCATATACAAAGTTCAGGACCAAAACGCAAGGATTTCAAAATATTTAACCATCAGTTTCATTGCCCAACGGTCGAGTGTTCCGAAACGGGGATGGTCCGTTCCGAAACGCGGGACCGTTCCGAAACAAGTTCCGGAACAGGGCTTGGCAGTGGCAAAACCGTTGCAGAACGGCACTACCCGTTTCGAAACGCCAAGGCCATTTCAGGCCCTCTATTCCGAAACGGTAGCACCTGTTCCGAAACAGGCTGCCCATTGCAGATTTTTTTTCTGGTTTATCATGCTTTCAACCGATCAAACATATTCCAAAGACCCTCAAATCATACCAGCAAGTCATTATATACTTAAGGAACATAATAGCATCAACCATTCTCAAACATGGCATCAATTAAGGAAAAACCCAATTCTATAGGCATGCATCCTATATTGAAAACCATTCAAACACCAAACCAACCTCAAAAAGGCCATTTACAAGTTCCAACATCATCAAAAGCATACAACCAACTTAGGGAGTCCAAAACATCTCCCAAAACAACAACATAGGTTCCTCATTGCCAAATGTCCAAAAGTTAATAGTGTTAGGAAAACATTCACCATACATGAGCTTAGTTCTTCACTTGGATTCTTGACCTCCTTGCTGCCCTTTATGCACTTCAATGCTCTGCATTATTGGTTTAAGAAAAGAGAGAGCGTAAGCACATAGCTTAGTGAGGAATGCTCATTTAAGACATCACAATAATGCATTAATAGAAACTCCTTTTTAAAACCTTCAGTTTAAACAACATTTGATCATGCACATATGTATATAAACCAAGCATTTCATGCTTCTAAATCATTAACATGTCATATTGGCTTTCAAGTGATAATCATAACCATCTTTCCATTCAAAACACAATCGACAATCGGATACGCGGATTACAAGCGTTGTCCCATACGCTTCATACACACTACCAATATCAAGGTGGAGCAATGGTACAATCACAACCCCTCAACACCCGTGATGGAGACTGTGGTACAATCACAACCCCTCCACATCACTCATTGGTAGTTGTATTACATCACTAACGAGATCACGGGACATACAACACAAGATCCACACATGGACTTTTAACCAGCATTGTGATCTTACCATACACAAGGTCCTCAAATGGAATTTTAACCACCATTATGACCTTAGCACAAGACCCACCCATGGACTTTTAACCACCATGGTGTTCTTAACCATCTCGTTAGTGTACTTGGATGGAGTCTACGGTACAATCACAACCCCTCGACATCCAAGGCGACTTTATTCAGGGTGCACCCAATCCTATAGCCGGCTAACTATATCCGATTCAAGTAACCTTTAAACCAACACATCACTTGCCAATATACATCATTTAACAACATTAATCCACTGTTTTAAAGCATTTAACAAAGCCACAAATAATCATGCATTACTATGCATCAAAACCACATTTAATAATGTTCAAATCAAGGATCTCTTACCTTGAGCATCCTTCAACACATGGCTTATAAAACCAGCATTAACATGCTAAAAATATGCTTTCAAAACAGAAGTTAAACATGCAATTAAAACACACTGCATTCAACCAACTCATGGTTCATCAACAAGAGAGTTTTTCCGAAAACTTACTCTTGAGCTTAGCTAAGTTGTTTAGACTTAAACTAAGCTCCCAAAACCTTCAAACATTGGTTTCAAAGCTGAAAACCAAACTTCACTCACCGATTCCGTTTCGCAACTCGCTGAAACACCAATCAAGCTTCCGGATCAACACCACAAGGATCCGAAGACGTCTCCCCTATTTTAAACACATCAAAGCAGAGGATTAATGCATCATCATGCATTAATATCTTCAACCAAGACACCTAAACACGCTGCTCTCATCAACACTCACATTTCGGCTACCAAACACAACCGAAATCACATCCAAACATCTCCACAACACTACCCAGCCAAGATCCATCAATTCTAGTCATTCTTAAACCTCATTTAACATCCAAAAAGGATCTAATCACGTCTTTATTCCTCCAGCTATAGCAGAACATCAAGATCACCCCAAAAACCACCAAAAACTCAAGCAAAACTTAGGAAAATCAACCTATTCGAGATTGCATTGATTAAACCTCAATTTCACATCAATTATACATCCAAAAATCATCAAAAAGACATCTCAAAACAGTGCCCAATCATTTCATACGAATTTCATCAAAATTAAACCAAATCTTGCATTTTAAAGCCAAGATCAAGGACACAATTACAAAACCTTTAATAAAACATAAATCAAGGATTGAGAACTTGGGAATTTCAGTAAAGAACTGAGTATTTAGAGGAGAAGGACGTTCATACCTCTAAATGTGAGTTTCTCCCTTTTTGGAACCAAGATTCTTGAAAATTCAATAAGCAAATGCTAAGGTTTTGATGTAAAAATGATTAGAGATAAAATGAAGGTTGAAATCTCATCTTTAGATGTCAAAATCAGAGGGAAATTTGCTGGAGAAAAGTGTTTGGGCTGAGAGAAAAGTTGAGAGAAAAGAAATGGAAAATTTGGAGAAAAGTTAGTTATGATCACAAAATATCTTTTTCCCTCCTTTACCTTTAATTAAAAATCATTAATTAAATAGATCAATATTAAGAAAAATCTGGAGAAAACTCTTCTTGGGTAAATTAGCTCCTTAAAGATTCATAGTTTCAATCCTTTTAAAACAGTCACCAAGTTTTCAAAAATTACATTTTAGTCACTAACCCAAAATGTCACACCTCGAAACCTCATTTTGTAAAATTGATTTCACCATTCACCTATATATAATAAAAGAGGATTTTAAGACATTTTTTCGTATTTTTAATGCAACCCGAACTAGGCTTTCCTAAAAATCACCCTTTTATATTCGAACCGCAACCCGACCGACCCGGTCCAAACCCAAAACTTCTAAGCCCAAAATCGGGGTGTTACAACTCTCCCCCCTTAAGAAATTTCGTCCTCGAAATTTACCTGAAGGAAAGAGGTACGGAAACTGCCTCAACATGTCATCCTTCCGCTCCCAAGTGGCTTCCTCAACACCACGATGTTTCCACAACACCTTTACCAACTCAATGGTCTTGCCTCGAAGAACCTTACTAACCGAATCCAGAATCCTCACCGGTTCCTCATCATAGATCAAATCCGGATTCAATTCCACTTCTTCCACAGGCATCACATGTGAAGGATCCGATCTATACCTCTGAAGCATAGAAACATGAAACACATCATGAATCTTTTCCAACTCTTGCGGTAACCTCAACTTGTACGCAACAGGACCCACACGCTCAATCACCTCATATGGTCCAATGTACCTAGGGCTCAACTTACCCTTTCGGCCAAACCTCATCACTTTTTTCCAAGGCGAAACTTTCAAAAACACACGGTCACCCATCGCATACTCAATCTCCTTACGCTTCAGATCCACGTAAGACTTTTGCCGATCAGAAGCTGCCTTCAAGCGCTCACAAATGAGCTTCACCTTCTCGGTGGTCCCTTTCAACAAAGCTGGCATCGAAACCAGCTTCTGACCCGTTTCAGCCCAACAAAGAGGAGTCCTACACTTCCTCCCGTACAAAGCTTCATAAGGTGCCATTTGAATACTTGTCTGATAACTATTATTATAGGCAAACTCCACCAAAGGCAAATGTTTCTCCCAAGAGCCCTGGAACTCAATCACGCAGCACCTCAACATATCCTCCAAAACCTGGATAACACGCTCGGACTGTCCATCCGACTGCGGATGATAAGATGTACTGAAATTCAACTGTGTACCCAAAGCCTGATGCAAACACTGCCAGAAACGCGATGTAAACCTCGGATCCCTATCCGACACAATCGACTTAGGCACACCATGCAGCCGCACAATCTCAGCAATGTACAGCTCCGCTAGCTTATCCAAAGTGTACGTAGTACGCACAGGCAAGAAATGCGCACACTTTGTCAGGCGATCCACAATCACCCACACCGAATTCTTCTTCGATGGCGACAAAGGCAACCCAGACACAAAATCCATGGTAATCCTTTCCCACTTCCATTCAGGCAAGTAGACTGGATATTATGTTTAGTGTTTGCTTGTGTACTAGGTTTCAAGCTAGTCCTAGAGAATCACACTTAGTTGCCATTAAGAGAATTTTTAGATACCTTAGAGACACACCTACCTTAGGCCTTTGGTATCCTAAAGATTCTTCTTTTAGCCTTCATGCTTATTCGGATGCGGATTATGGGGGATGTAAGATAGATAGGAAAATTACTTCCGGAACATGCCAATTCTTAGGTAGTATGCTCGTATCTTGGTTCTCTAAGAAACAAAATAGCGTAGCCTTATCTACCACCGAAGCAGAGTACATATCCTTAGGGAGTTGTTGTGCTCAAGTCCTTTGGATGAAGCAACAACTCTTAGATTATGGTGTTGAAATAGAAACCATACCCCTTATGTGTGACAACACTAGTGCCATTTGTCTCACTAAGAATCTCATCCAACACTCTAGAACTAAACACATAGAAATTAGACATCATTTCATTAGAGATCATGTTTTGAAAAAATGATGTTGTTATAGAATTTGTTGACACCTTGAACCAATTAGCGGATATATTTATAAAACCTTTAAATAATGAGCACTTTTGGACCCTTAGGAGAGAGTTAGGTTTAACTAGCCTTACTTAACCCCTTTTAGGTCCCAAATTGTCAAAATTTGCTTGAAATTGTTTGTGATTCATGTTTGTGTTAATTTTTTTCTTTTTGCTTCTATGCATGTTGCTAGGGGAGTATGCATTAAGTTTAGTCATTAAAACTTGTTCATATGACATGTACATGCATTTAGGGACGTTTCAAATTGGATTTTTGCACTTAAATCTGTCAAAAATGCCTAATCTGGTAAAGGGGTATCGATACGGCTGAAGCGTATCGATACGGGTTGATAACTGGGAATTTTTGAAGATGAACACGTATCGATACGACCCTGCGTATCGATACGGTACAAGTCAAGGAAAAAGTCAAAGCCAATGTGTACCGATACGGCCTCGCGTATCGATACGGTAGTATTGATGAATATAAAATTAGGGTTTAAAGGTATCAATACGCGTGTATAGCGTATCGATACGGCCTCGACATAGAGGCTATTTAGGGCTGCAACTGTTAAAAGTTTTTAAAACACAAAAACCCATTTTCTCTCCAAAAACCCTAGCCGCGAAACCCTATAAAAACCCCCCACAATCCTTCAAATTTTACCATCAATCTTACAAATTTCCTGAGGGTTTTTACTCTACACATCAAGGCTAAGCTTTGTCATCAATTCTTGTGCATTCACATCACCTCTTTCATCCAATCTAGAATTCAAGGTATAAAACTCTTCCTTTTTTTATTTTCCTTAATTTTCGTTTGAATTTTATTATTGTTTTAACTGAATTTTTGTACAAACCATGTTTGATTGTTATGGGTTTCAACTTTTTCATAAAAAAAATTCAAAAATCAAAATTTTTTCATTCGAATATATTTTATATTCGAATCTTTTTTTAAAAAAACTTTTTTTAATTGTAGATATCTCTTTAAAATTAAAATTCTTTTTACAAATTACCTTGAATTGTTAGAATTTATTGGATTGAATAAGATGTTAATTGCATACATATTAGAATCCTTTTTGATGTGTTTTCAGGGTTATGGCACCGAAAAAGGGAACTAAGCGTCATCGTTCTACTTCCGATCCTCGTGAGAATGTCGAGGGTAATCCTACACCTAATCTTCCTTATATCATCCAACAAAGTTTTCCCGATCCCATTGATATAGAACGTTATAAGCATTTTCAAGATATGAACCTTAGGGAAGAACGTGTCGTGTCAATTCCTTTTTTAAGTTCTCCCCGTTTTAAATTTCAATACCTATCTTTGATTAAGCAATGGAAGTTTTTAACTTTTTTGAGCATTCCTCCTATCCTATATAGGAACCTAGTCATCGTATTCTTTTCTAATGTCGTATGCATTCATGATGAAGCAAGGGAGCATGTGATTGCTATTGAATCTTCTATTATGGGCAAAACTTTTCAAATTGATCAGAAAGCTTTATGTAATGTTTTTGGTTTTGAAGATATTGGTATTGATGATGAACAATCATTGGGTACAGGTCCTTTAGGCTCAGCAAAAGTTTTAAATGCTCATGATCGTATCCTTCATCTTCTTATCTCTTGGTTCCTATGTCCATCGGGTGGGAAATATTCAACTATTCGTCAAACCGATGATTTTTGGCTTAGGTGTTTTAGAGAAGGTCATCGTCCTAATCTTTGTCAAATTATGTTTGCCGACCTTGTCTTTTTAGTCCAACACCTTCACACCAAACAAGTCTCATCCTTTTACTACTCAACGGCTTTGAGTTTTCTATTTCATTCCCTTGGCATTGATTGTTCATATGACTTTCCCGAAACCCTTGGCCTACCCATTGATGAGCGTTCTCTAGCTCGTTTCGGGTTCACTTATGTTGGTAATGAATGGGTTCGCAATGCTCAAGATCCTCCACAAGATGCTCCAGTCGATGCCTCTCGTGCTTCTTCGAGCTCTCACCGTGCTTCGTTTGATTCCTCCTCCATGAATACTCTCATGACTTTCCTAAATGAGAAGTTCACCGCGATGGATAATCGATTCACATCCCTAGAAGATCGCGTCCAAGGCATGGAAAAGAAGATAGACACTATGGCTTCTTGCCAAAACTCCATGGATATCTCTCTTACCGCCTTCCATGGTGCTTCGCTCAACCAAAATCGAAGGAATCAACCCTCTCAAGAAGATGAAGAAGAAGATGATGAGGACGACGATGATGAAGAAGGGGACGAGTAGATCATGCATCTCATCTTAGAGCATTTAGTCTTTTATATATGTTATTGCACTTTTGTTTTTAGGATTTGAAGTTTATGCCTATTATCTATGTTTTTAGGATTTTAAAGTTTGGATTATGATGGTTGCTTTGAAGTTTATGCATTTGAACTATTATGTTTCAATTTAAAGTTTATGCATTTGAACTCATTTGATTGCTTTAAGTTTAATGAATAATTGTTGCTTTATTTGTCTATTATCCTTGTATTCTATTTTGATCTAACAAAAAGGGGGAGAAGGATCATAGAGTCAACGTTTTATTTTTGAAAATCTATCTTAAAGTAAGGGGGAGAAAGCTTTTCAACGTTTCAAAAACTTAAAAATTTATTTATGGTTTTGTTATATCAAAAAGGGGGAGATTGTGAAACCAAAATTGATTTTGATATAACACATAAACTTAAGGACCAATTTGCAAAACAATAAATTTTTAAGTACTCTTTAAAGTCTCATAATTGACAAGTATTTTTAAACAAAATAATATCTAAAGACCTGCTCTTAAACATATAAAATTCCCCAAGTCTTTTCCTATGTTTTCCAAGCCTAAGTGTGCAAAAATGCCCAGGCGTATCGATACCCTTATGCGTATCGATGCCCTCTTTGGCTACTGGAATTTTATTTTCAAACCAAATTTCACAAAATCGCTCAGGCGTATCGATACCCTTAGTGTATCGATACCCTCTTTTGCCACTGGAATTTTATTGGACTTACCGTACCGATACGCCTTGCAACCGTATCGATACGATATTCATTTGGGCAACTATTTTCATGAAACTGTATCGATACGCCTTGCAACCGTATCGGTACGATAAGCACATCTTTGAAAAATCTGAGCATTTAATTATATGACTGTTACTTGTCAGTTGGCTGGTTTCCCAATTTTTAAAAGACCGTTATACCGTACCGATACGCTTGGTATGCGTATCGATACGCTTTTTATGTAAACATGACTTGGGATTCCAGTGAGCAAAGACAATATCGATACGGCCCTCCATATCGATACGCCCCTTAAAACCGTACTGGTACGCCTTCTATGCGTATCGATACGCTCTGTTTTCAGGCACAACGGCTCTTTCCTCTTTGATGCAGGTATCGATACGCCCTTCCCGAGTACCGTTACGGTAGGCTGCAGAGCTGCATTTATTGCGGGAAAAATGTCCACAACGGCTCTATTGATGATCCCAACTACCCAAACGGCTAGAAATCAATGCAAGGGTATAAAAACAAGCTTCAATTGACCAAGCAACAACTATTGAACCTACAAGCTTCATCAAAGCTCAAAATCCAAACCCTAGTGCTCTTCAAAGTCAAATTCTTGTACCCAACTCTAGTGATTTCATTTGTTATCTTGTATTGTGAGTTTGGGGAGTTTGAAATTGTATTTGGGTAAACATTTATCCTTTGAGAGGAATTGTTTGAGTTTACCAAATTCTCATCTTTGTAAATTGAGTGGATTAAGCTTTGGGTAGAAAGCTTAACCAATTTGTAAGGTTACCTCCTCATCCAAGAAAAGGGGAAGAATTCAAGTAGTGAATTGGTTGAAAATCCTTAGTGGGAACTAAGGTAGTGGATGTAGAGTTCATTTGGAGAACTTGAACCACTCTAACTACTTGTGTCATCTTTTATTTTTCACTCATTCCTCCCACCAAATTTTTAATTGCCAATTCACCCCCCTCTTGGCCATTTGCAATTGTGTGATCAACTCAACAAGTATAAGGGTCAAAAAATGTGATCGAGTACACTATGAAAATGTTTAATATTGCTTCAAAATTTAAGGCACATAAGATAAAACTTTCTAACAATTGTTTGTCCGTATGCTTTTGGTATCGCTTCCTATACAGTTTAACCAATTTAAAAAAATAGTTACAATTGTCAAAAGGAGAAGCAAGCTCTAACTGGGCTCATTTCTTATTGTGTTGAAGAGGAAGAAAAGTTGAATCGTTATAAGTGTAAAAGTACTCATTTAGTTTGTGCTCATTTAGTCAGTGTCTCTAAGAATAAGGGCAATAAAAGAAAATATTATAATAATGTTGCTAAAGGTCCAACTCAAAACAAACAACAATAAGTTACAAAGGGTTGATTTCTTTTGTAACAAGTTAGGACACATATGAAGTAATTAAACTTTAAAATTGAGCAACTACTTTGGTTATTTTGAGTTACTCATGGACTGTAAATTTTATGATCCCATAATTAAGATTATTTTAAGGAGAGATTTATAACATTTTTAGGATGTTGAGTTTGAAGAGAGAAATAAGGTTAGATACATTACTTTTGAGGACGGATTAGATTATAATATAATTCCTACTATCATTTTTGACGATGTGGACGTTTTCACACCTATCGTTAACCAAGAATTGAATCAAGTACCTCAATAAAATAATGTTGAACAACTCACATTCAAGAAAAGGTATTTGTTTCAGAAGAAAAAACTCAACAACCTTAAAAACAAGTATCACTAAAGTGACCCACGAGATAAAGGAGAAATATTATTCTATATTATTATATTATATTTCTTCAAGAAAATAAGGATAACAATGGAATGATAGAAAATGACTCAATCATTTTTTTATCAGGCCATAAAAGTTATAACTCTCAAAAGTGGATTGATGTCACTAAAGAGACCCACCACATCTATTGTTCGGACCATCATGACCATTTATCCCAGCACCTCGTCGCCAAAAATCGGCCGACACCGTGCGAAATGCCGAAATCGTCAAATTATCCATTCGAATAATTTACGACGAACGACAGCATGATGAATGATGAACGGTGTGTTGGTCATTCGAAGAGGGAAGGGCACTTCAGTCCATGACCGAAAATGCGACCCACATTGGTGGTAGTGGTCTGATTTAGGTGTTTAGAGATTTGGGGACTATTTGAAAATTTGAGGATATTTTAAAAATTCTGATTTATTTTTTTAAATAATGTTTAATACTGCCATGTGTCATGTTTTATTGGCTAACCTGATTTTTTTAAGGGACAGTCACGGCGAGCACCTATTTGAGTAATGTTGAAAATATTAGGCACCTGTTTGACCCGAAAAATACATTAGGCACTTATTTGAAAAAAAAGGTATAGTAGTATTTTTCATGTTTTTATTTCGATTCTATTTTCTTTTTGCAGAAAAGGAAATACTTAATGAAGATCCAAAAAAAAATCAATTCAGCATCTCGCTGAAATAGTTAATGGTATTAAAAATAAAGGCTAAAATGGTATGTTTGTTTTTGAGTTCGATCCAAAAAAATCAATCCAGCCCCTTACTGAAAAACGTACCAAATTAGGTCCTCCAGTTCGCAAATTACATCAAATTAACCCTTTGACCAATGTTGACCATAACATTGTTGATGTGGCAGTTAGCGATGTGTCCACGATGCTGACGTTGTGGTCAACGATGATGACGTGGTAGTACATCGTGAGATGATGACGTAGTAGGGGACTAATTGTTTTTTAACCGATTTCAAGGGCATAATTGATTTTTTATCGACTTCAGGAACTTATTTAATACTTAAGTTAAAAAAAGATTTTAGGGAATTACTAAAATTTTAAAAATATCAAAAATGGATAAAATAATTTGTTTAAATTTATCAATTTATTTAGCTTTTGAATAAAATATGATAAATAATTTAAATTTTTGAGTTTAACTTTTACAAATAGAATATATGAAAAGTCAATTAACAAATTTGTGTAAATATCTTTTGGGTCCTTAATAATTTTAAAAATAAGTAAAGTGAGAACTCTCACAAAAAATTATAGTATTCTTCAATTTTTTATAAAAATCCATAAACTTAATAAAAATAACTAATATATTAAAAAATGTTGAAAATAAAAACTAATATAAAAAATTAAAATGTATTAGAAATTGTAAAATGATAAAATATAAATGTAAAAATTAATTTTTTTATAAAGTATTAAAAAATTGAACACTTTCATCAAAAAAAGTCTTCTGTTTCGTCAGTTAGAATATTATCATTCGTCAAACAAATTTTCAGTGAAATCAACATTGTATTAGAGTAACAATAAAACTCAAATTTTATTTCGCTTTTCTACATCAAAGTAATGCACATTAATATTTGAAGTAGAAAAATGAAGGAGAATTTTAGTTTTATTACTACTCTAATACAAGGACGATTCTTTTGAAAATATGTTAAAGGAATATCAATGCGCTTATTATAACTAGAGACAGTCGAAGACTTTACCAATAATTTATAAATATTTTTAAATTTTGATTTTTTTTATATTTATAACTATTGATATTTTTAATTATATATATATTTACTTAATTTTTTAAATTCATTATAGTGTTTTTATTTTTAATACTTTATGATTATTTAAATATTTTAAATATTTTGATATTTTTTAGCTAGAAGATTAAGTAAGCTATCAAACTTTCAATTAAAATCAGTTATGCCTCTGAACTTGGCAAAAAAAAAATCAATGATACCCTTGAATTCGGTTAAAATAATGAATTCAGCCCATCTACCGCATCATCATCATATGTGCACTGCCACATCATCATCATTGGCTGCCACCACGTCATCCATTGTCTAATAATATTTATCCATGTCAGTGTAACTTCCAAGTAACCATACACTCTTTAGTTACATGTAGGAAAAAGGTGAAGATTCACATTGGAAAAAATAACATGGCTGCATATTATTTGATGAGACTATGAATGACGTGGTGAGCCAGACCCATATAATAATTTTTCGATATCTAGGAAAGAGGTGAAGATTCACCTTGGAGAAAAATGACATGAAAAAAATATTATTGGATGAGACTATAAATGACGTCGTACACTATACTTATCTAATAATTTTCCGAATGCGAGGGAGCTACTGCACGGATTTGATTGTAAAGCCGATATTTGTGGGTTGGATTATGAGAATGTTTGTTTATATAATTTATATTGGACCTTGGTCCAGTCTGGTCCGCCCTTAACAAGAAATTATAAAGTAAGTTTAGCTCACCACATCATCTATGATCCATCCAATAATATTCATTAATTTTAATAATTTCTAAATAATTATCCACTTATTAGTGATATGTCACCTAATAATTTCTCCTCGAATCCTAACCATCCGCTAAAAACTTGTAATTGCAAATCCAGAATATATCTCAAAGCTTGCACTCCGACTCTTTGACATGATTGGACAAATTTACTAAATTCAACTTTGAAGCAGCAAAATAAGCCTTTCCAAGTTACAACAACCAACAAAAAAGGGGTAAACTATATAAACGCCCCGACTATGATGTGATTCTTCGTTGAATTCTTTGACTATCAGAAAATATAAATTAATCACCTGACTTAAAAAAATAACAAATTCGTTAAAAATTTAATAACTAATGACATAATAATTAACAAAAGATGGTAAAATAACACATCTAGTCTTTCATATGTACGCATTCTTTCATTTTAGTCATCTTCTCTACTGTGACATTTATTCTCCCCTAACCCTAACTCCTGTCCAGCATCACCCTTCTTGTGCACTTCCAATCAGACCTTCAACACCCTCTATCGTGGTTACCCAATATTTGTGGCAAATCACCAATTGACAATACCCACGTTTTAATTCCAACACGATTCCCTCACCCAATATCAATAATTTTGTTAATGAAATATAAATCCTTGAATTTCTTTCTCGACATTTTTTCAAATTTTCTTCATTTCAAACTTATGTAATTTTTCTGATTTTTCAGAATGGTTTCTAGCCATGTGTTGATTTCAAAAATATTTAATTTCAGAATAACTATTTGAGCAAGAAAAACAACGACACTGATGGGTCTGGTGGCTTTAAACAAGTTGATTTCAGCTTACAAAAGAATGAGTCAAGTGAGTTGAAATCGGTGGAAGTAAGTAGTAGTAGCAAAATCATCCGAAAACATTTTTGTGTCAACACTTCTTTTTCCATGAAAATCAATCTCATTTTCTTTCTTGCAAGAAACATTATTTCTCTCTCTCTCCCTCTCCCTCCCTTTGTTTTCCAATTAAATGTCTCAATTCACACCACATGTCTGAAGCTACATTTTCATGGAGATAGTATGGAACCCAAAGATCCTTCTCATTACAAGCTCATTACCAACGGTTTAGGTGTTTCTTTAAGCTAAAACCAATTCAAGTTCATAAAAGCACTACTAGGAGTGTTTCTTTAAGCTAAAACCAATTCAAGTTCATAAATGCATATTTGATTGTGGACGTTAAACTAATTTTATGGCATTTGAATCTGGACGATGTAACAAATTAACAGTGGAAGGGAGTGGTACAACGAATGTCGTGTGTCTATGAGGAGAATAAAGAAAAAAAAACATTTTAGGGATTAAATTGAAGTAGTTTTGAAATGTTAAAGGTTAAATTATAGTAATGTGTAAATATATAGGACTAAATGTTATTATATTAATTTTTGTTAATTGTCACGCCATTGGTCCTTAAATTTTTACGGCACTAGACCAATTTTTTATTTTTCTAAAAAAAATCAAAAGATTAATTTGTAACTTCTAATAATCAAGAGACTCAATAAAAAATCAGACCATAATGTGGACCATTTATGTAGTACACACTGACACAAGAAACAGATGAACCATCTGGCGGGAGACATTTCATCTGCCTGCCACTGTTTCTAATAAAAGCTTCACAATCTTTTCATTTCCTTCGCTTCTTCTCTCTGCGAAAAGAAAAAAGAAGAGAAAGGAATGTATAAGTCGAAGTTGCAGGAGCTTTGCCAGAGAAGGCAATGGGCATTGCCAAGGTACACCTCCATGAAAGATGGCCCTGATCACAACCCTTGCTTCAAATCCTCCGTCTTCCTCAACTCCACCTCGTTTCACTCCTCTGTCCCCTGCAAATCCTGTAAAGAAGCTCAAAACGATGCCGCTAAGTCCGCTTTCCTTCACTTCACTTCTTCTTCTTCTTCCTCCTCCTATTCCCCGGCTGCTGCTGCTGCTCCTAACCCAAAACCTGTTCAAGAGGTATCCTTATATTCTTCCCTTATTTCACTTCTTCTTCCTTTGCATTAACAGAATGGGTAATCTTTTCCTTTTAACAGGCTGATTTGGGAATCTACAAGAACCTGTTGCAAGAATTAACTCAGAGACAAGAATGGAGTTTACCAGAGTATAAGACTACTAAATGTGGTGTGCCTCACCGGCCTACATTTTTCTCTACCGTCCAAGTGCAAGGCCATCTTTTTAATGGGAAAGGAGGGAAATCCAAAAAGGAAGCTGAGATCAACGCTGCTAAACTTGCTTATACCAATCTAACTCAGCGTAAAGCATTTTCCTCCCACTCTTTGTTAATTTCATTCATATAGTACCAAAGTATTGATATTGTCATTGCCTTTGTAATGTTTTTTTGTGATCAATATTATGTTTGTTAGTTCCTGACAACGGTTTAATGTTGTTTAAAATCCACATTGATCGTCTCTTATATCAGATTGTTTGATCTATATGCTATCAGTTATTAGAATTTCAACTTTGCAAGCTACATTTTAGAAGGATGGGTTTCAGTTGTTGAAGTATTCATGTTTGTATTTGTGTCCCGTATATGAACTTCCTTGGAAAAACTTAGATAAATCGAGCTGTACCCTTTTCGATCATATAAATGTTTGAGTAACATAGATTTTAAGTGATATGATATGAGGCAAAACAATCAATTTCGTCACTGGCACATTCTTTATCCGGTTTCAGGTTTACAGATAAACAGCTCCGAGGTATCTTCACCTCAACACTTGGATAGCGAACATCTTGAACTTATGTCTACCTCGGTCTTGCTTAATTCTGTGGAAAATGGTGAGGGAATTAACCATGGGACCTTCCATCCATCCTTTAATTCTTCATTTTGGAACATTTTCTTTTTGTTTTAGCCTGCTCGAGCTCATATCTAATCGATCTTTTGCCTTGTAGATGAAGTGCAAGAAGTGGAAGTAGGAGGAAAAGAGTTGGCAGATTCCACAACCAGTCTTGATAACTCTGCTTCTTGCTCTAAATCTGTGCCTGTCTCAACCAAAGAAGGTTTCGTTATCTTCTTCAAATGTTACTATTTATGTCCTTAATGACTGATGTTCTTTTGAGATCATAACTGTTAAGTCTGTTATGGTTACTTAACCCTGATGTATTAGGTTGCATGCATGTTTATTTTTTAATGTTTTCTCATATATTTGGTGATTACCCCATGTCTAATTCATGAATACTAAAAACACAGCAAAATAATCATGGATCATACAAAGTAGAAACTAAGAAATCACTTGCTACTATCTGTCTCCAACTGATTATTTTTCCCATTTCAGGCTTCCACGGGGAACCCCTCAAATCTGTGTCTGGTTCAGACTTAACCCCTGCTGTAGAAAAAGAACAGGCTGAAGAAAGTAAGGTTCCGTTTGATTCTAGAGAATAGAGGCCGTTTTTCATTTTCATTTTCAGAGCACATTTTTACTTACATTACCTTGAATTCATGCTTGTGTTGTGTCTTATTGTTTCCTGGTAGATGGAGTGCAAGAAGGGAAAACGGGAGAAACTGAAGGCTCGATCTCTTGCGAATCAACATATGTTGACATCTCGGATCTCTCAATTTCCGACTCAAATAGGGAGAAAGCTCCAGGACTGAGGAGCTATTTACTCAACAACAGGTTCAGAGTTTATCCATGTTACCCTGACATTGCATTTCCACAAAGCATCACTGTGCTGCCTATCAGTGATGATAAATGGGTGGCTGTGAGCTTGGAATTCCCAAAAGAAAGAGATGATTAATCCATCTGTTGTAGGTACTTGCTAGACGTTAGTCGTACTTTCCTCCCCTAAATTCCTTTAGTATGATGATTTCAATTGCTGTTTATACAGGAAGAAGGTATTCTGTTGCTTTACGTCTTAAATGTTGCTATTAGTATTTATACAGCTTTTAATTGGATTTGAACACTATTTTGACACAAACTTTAGGACCGACCGGAAAAAACTGCCACGTGCTTTTATTTAAGCCTAAACTAAAAAATTAAATTTATAATTTAAGGTTAAGATATGTTTTTAGGGTTTAAAATTTATAATTTAAAATTAAGGCTTGAAATTTAAAATTTTAGTGATAAGATATAAAAAGGACATAGAAAAAGATAAAAAAAATTTGCCCGACCGGCTGCCCCTACTCCATTCCGCTGCCCGCAATCACAGACAAAGCCATTAAAAAGAATGAGATCAGTTATTCTTTTAGTAATTTTTGGCTTAATACACATTTTTCTCTAAGTTTTACTTGTTTTCTCAACTTGCCTCCTAAAGTATTCTTTGTTACCTATTTTATCTTATTTCGTTACCCTTTGTCGTTAAAATTTTTTCAGCCAATAACATCTTGCCATGTCATCAACTCATTGACTAAGTCAATCTGCCTGATTTTATTTAAAGGATAAAAGACATGTCAAGTCTGTCAGGTTTGTTTTTTGTTCAATTTAGTCACTGAAAAGTCTATTTTTACCTTAAATTAACTCCTATTTGTTTCTAATTTTTATATTTAGTCCAACATTTGTTATTATTAGTAATATTATTTTACTAAAATGTTAATATTTAATAAAAATAAATAAAATCAAATATTTTAATACTATATTAGAATTTTTTGGGTAAATTAAATTTTTTTTGAGAAAAATTCAAATTATATTTCGATTATATTCAAATTTTGCTAAATTTGAATTGTATTTTTGAGCAAAATTCGAATTCCAATTATATACTAATTATTAATTTGGATTTTGTTATATTTGAAATATATTTTTGAGTAAAATTCAAATTATATTTGAATCATGTTCGTATTATATTTGAATCATATTCAAATTGTATTTGAATCATATTCTAATTATATTCCAATTATTAATTCAAATTTTGCTATATTCAAAATATATTTTTTGAGCAAAATTTAAATTATATTAGAATTATTTTGAATTATGTTCATATTATATTCGAATCATATTCAAATTATATTCAAAATATAATTTGAATATGATATTTAGAATATAATTTGAATATGATTCGAATATAGTATGAACATGATTCGAATATAATTCTAATATATTTACATGTTTTTTCAACTATTATATTTGAATCATGTTCATAGTATATTCGAATCATGTTTAACAGGTAAATTATATTTGTATCATGTTCGAATCATGTTCATATTATATTCGAAATATGATTCGAATATAATACAAGCATGATTTGAATATAATAAAAATATGATTCAAATATAATTTGAATATGATCGAATATAATCTGGACATAATTCAAATATAATATGAATATAATTATAGTATAATTTAAATTTTACTCAAAAAATATATTTCGAATATAGAAAAATTTGAATTAATAATTCAAATATAATTAGAATATAATACGAATATAATTCGAGTATAATACGAATATAATTCTAATATAATTTGAATTTTACTCAAAAAATATATATTTCGAATATAGTGAATATCGAATATAATTGAAATATGATTTGAATATAATTAAAATTTAGAAAAATTGGAAGAAAAAATCGAATATAATTGAAATATGATTCGATTTTTTTTAAAAAAGAATATAATTCGAATAAGTAATTGTTGGGGTCAATTTGAGGTAGTTTAATTTATCTAAAAAATTACTAATTTAATATTAAAATATTTGATTTTATTTATTTGTATTAAATATTAACATTTAAATAAATTGATATTATTAATATTAACAAATATTGGACTAAATTATAAAAATTAGAAATGATTAGGAGTCGATTTAAGGAAGAAATAGACTTTTTAGTGATTAAATTGAACAAAAAACAAACTTGATAGACTTGACATATCATTTAACCTTTAAATAAACTCGGACGGATTGACTTAGTCAATGAGTTAATGACGTGACAAGATGTTATTGGCTGAATTTTTTTAACGACAAATGGTAACGAAATGTGACAAAATAGGTAACGGCGAATACTTTAAGAAGTAAAAGTAGGCAAAATGTAGTTTAAGTGATAAGTTGGGAAAACAAATAAAGTTTAAGGGAGAAAATATTAACCCATAATTTTTTGATTAAGTAAAGATATTATGTTTTTAAAAAAATTATTTTTTAAAATTTTTAATTTAAATATTAGTGAAACAAGACTTCGCGTCCAACAAATTGAAAAACATACAATCCACCGTTGGGTCAAGCTCCTAAGCATACTTATAATGGCTGACTATTTATATTTTAATATTTTTACAATGTTTGTGAAAATTAAAGAAAAAAATGAAGCGGGAGGATTTGATCCCGGGTCTATAAAGATTATAAGCAATGATAAGACTAGTAGTAGATAATGAAAATATGCTATATATAATTTAAACAACGGAAAAAATCCTCCGTCCTTTTTGTATGTTTTTTTATGTTCAACACTAAAAAATATTAAAAAAATAAATTTAAAGTCCTAACTCTAAATTCTAAATCATAAACCCTACATCTTATTCCCTAAAAATACACCCTATCCTAAATTCCCTAAACACTAACCTTAAACCCCCAAACCCTAAACTTAATTTTTAGCGTGGGCGCATAAATAGGGGTATTGAAAAGAGGCAGAGGATTTCTATTCTTAAACAACAGCTACTCGTTTTTAGATAATAATATATTCTTATATTAATAACAACCATGTTTGGTAAATAGCTTTTGAGTGAAACTTAGAGGTTTGAACCATTTTAGAGGATTGACCAGTCAAACTTGCTAATTAGGATATTTGGCGAATTGTAACCCCCTCGACCCGGCCTGGCCGATAGACCGAACCGAACAGATCACACGGGGAATATTGAAGTGAACCCAGAAGGTTTACCACAATAAACGACCATTTTTTCTTTTTATCTTGTCTAGATGCATCTTAGGTTCCAATGTGTACGCACACAAGCAACATATTGAACAACAACACTATCGCCCCTCGATCATAACCAAACTAACGTTTAGGGATCATTTTGTAAATTTTGACAAATTATAAGGATTATAACCAAATTCATGTTACCCTTCTTTAATTAGATTCATTATATGCTTCTCGGTGAAATCTTAACTCAAAATGACCTTTAGAATCCATCCAATTGCATTCAAGGAAAACAAGTACCAAAACGTAAGAAACAGAAACTCAGAACAATTCAAAAAGTGCATTAACAGTCGAACGTTTCGGTACAGAGAGCCTCGTATCGGTACGGCCGTTTCGAAACACAACTGACCGTTTCGATACGCGGGTTCGGTTTGAAACCCCCCAGGCTCGTTTCGGAACGATGGTTCACAGAGGTAAAATGTTTCGGAACAGGCCTCACCATTTCGAAAGACCAAGGTCATTTAAAGCCACCGTTTCGAAACAAGCAAGGGTGTTTCGAAACACCTGGGCCTGCAATGTTTTAAAATGCTATTTAAACTTGATTCGGACCATTCGAAACCGTCCCGACATAAGTCCAAACATAATATCAACTCAAATATACACCAAAGACAACATATACGAAGCATAGGCAACACAACATAGCATCTGTAGAACTAATTTTTTGATATAATAATTGTAACACCCGGGTTTAGGGGTTAGGTGAAAATAATATTTTAATATTATTTGGGCTCGGGTTTATAATTACAATAATCTTTTACGTTTCGGGTTTCAAAAATAAATATATTTGAAATGGGACCGAATTGATTAGATTGCAAGTTGGAGGGTTTTAAAGAATAAGGGGATAGCCATTCATTAATGGCCTTTTGGTAATTTGCCCATTTTTCAATTTAAATCCCCCCTTTTCACAAATAAACACTATTCACTCTCTTCCTCATCGATTTTCAACGTGAAACAAGAGCTCTCTCCCCTTCATCACTATTCCATCAAAAAGCTCATCCTTTTCACCTCATTTTCGAAAGGTAATATCATTTTTGACCTCTCCTCAACTCCCTCTCTTTAAAAGTACCATTTGTTTTCATTTTCATTGAAGTTTTGAAATTGGGGTTTTCAAAAGATTTGATTAAAAATGGTGTCTTTGTGTAGCTAAACTTAATATTTTGATTTAATATGGTTAGTTATGGAATATAGGAGTCAAAGGGTACAACATATGTGAATTTTGAATGATTTTGAGCAATTCCCGAAATTGGGTAAAAATGGGGTTTTTGGAGGGTTTTGGGTGAGTTTTGGGGGTTGTTTTAGGTGGGAATTGATAGGCTTTTGATAGTACTATGGTTAGGGGTTGAATTGAGATCATTTGTGGGTGCAATGGATGTTGGAAACATGGATTTTGGACATGATTTTGGGGCTGCCCGAGTTTGCTAAAAATGGGATTTGTTCATAGCTTGCAACATTGTAAATTGTGATTGAATTGTGTTCCGGGTTGGTCTTTTGATGTTGGGCTGATTTGGGATTGTTTGAATTGTGTTTGAGGTTGTTTAGAAGCGGGAACTTGTGTTGGAGAAGCTTCGGGAAGAAATCCGGGATCGTGAGAGTGTTGCTTGCTTGGCTTGGAGCTTGGAGGCTTAGGTGAGTGGTTAAACGTTTTAAGTGGTTTTTAAAATGGTTGGTTCGAGTATGTGGACTAGGTCGGGCTTGGTAGACCCACCTAGAGTTAGGATTAGGGTTGTAGCCTAATCCTAAACTTGATCTAGAGCCTTTGGATGAACTTATATATATGGATGTTTATGCCTCGTATGACTTGTGATATGGTTGCTTATGTATATTGTGTTATATATGTGAGATGAGGCATGATTTGTGATGCTTATGGCATGCATGGTAACGGTACATGATTGTGTTCATGGTGAGTACGTGCTAAGCACGGAATTAATTGAAATGAGTAATGTGGAATGAGTTAAATGTTGGCACTAGTATGCTAGAGTACAAATGATCGATCATTAGGATGTTAGTGTGTACACATGAGTCAAAAGTCGCGTGGCCTTGGTGGCGTTGAGTCACCAAGGAGGAGTACGGGTTCTCCCAGAAATTGTATTTATATATAGTCGATGATGAGTGGAATCCCATCGACGGGGCGTGAGGATGAGTGGAATCCCCTCCGCGAGACCGGTGATGAGTGTAATCCCACCGTGAGGTAATGTGGTTGTTGGATGTGAGTTCCAACGTGTTTATCCGCGTATTCGGGTCATAGCTAGGTGCCAATATTGATTGATATGTGTATCAATGTGTTGTGAATTATGATCCTTATTTGGATGTTTATATGTGATTACATGTGTTGTGGAATAGAGCTTATGAGCATGACATTTATTTGGATATTGTTCATGCATCTTAACTTGTGGCTCTTGAGGATTCTCGGTAATTATTTATTTTGCCTTGGCTAAGATCGTGCTTGGACCCTGCAATGTTGAGGTTTGTTCTTAAGAGCTTACCCTCACTAAGCTTTATTGCTTATGCTCTCTTTGTTCAACACTGCAGACCCTTAGTTCATGGGTTGCGAGCGCAAGTGAAGGGCCTCCAAGTGTGGTCATTGACCTTGAGTTCATCAAGTATGGGTTTTTAATATTTTGGACATGTAATAGTTAAGCAATGGGATGTGTGCTTTGTAGGTTGTCTAGGAGCATGTTTAGACTCCTTAAATATGTTGTTTTTGCTTTGGTTTGTTGCTACCATGTTGGATTGTAAACCATGTCTAAATTGCTTACCATGTGTGTTTGTCATGCGCCCCTTTTGAGTTTGCTCTTGTGTTTGAATGTTGGAACATGAGGCCTTAAATGCTTTTATGATATCATTTGACCAAATGCATGATTTCCTTGTTAATTGATGTATGTGTATGTTGGGTGTTTGTATGGCTAGATCTTGATTTGTAACAGTTGTATGCATGTTCGTATGTGCATAGGAGAGTCCAAAGATGCATCTAGAGTTGTGTTTGAGGTCACCAAGTTGAAATTTGTGGAATTGCAGAGCAGGGCGTATCGATACGCCTAAGGGCCGTATCGATACGGCCTTGCCCAAATGCCACGAGTTTTTGCCTGGCGTACCGATACCCTGGGGGTATCGATACCCTCCAAAGTTGCTGGAATTTGGAGAAGTGGGTGTGAGTAGAGCGTACCGATACGGGGTTCACGCGTATCAATACGGGTCTACTCGGTTGACCAAGAAGGATTGACCGAGAAGGGCGTATCGATACGCTCAAGGGCTGTATCGATACGGTCTTCCCGGAGTTGACTCTTTAGGTTGACTTGGTCAGGGCGTATCGATACCCCTAGTTAGGGTACCGATACGGTCTGCCCTATAAGCTTAAAAATGGACTGTTTGTGTATGGCCGTGGTTCGAATGTGACTTCCTTTGGATGTTTTCCGCTGTCATGATCACTTAGGACTTAACAATCCTCTAGACAAGATTAAAATGGAAGAAAAAAAATAGGGCCGCTAACCGAGGGGGAACCTTAACGGGTTTCGCTTCGGTTTTCCCCGTGTGGCCTACTCGGACCGGTCATCCGGCCAGACCGGGACGAGGGGGTTACACTTGTTGGTATTAGAGCCTAAGGTTACCGAGACCTTGGGCAGGTAAGTGAGGTAAGTTCAAGTTTCATATTGATATGCACGATGTTTGCTTGCTTCGTAAGTATGATTGCTTGTGTGACAAGTATGTTGATTGTTTTATTTCAAAGCATGTTGTTTGGGAGTCCCATTGCTACTATTACATCGAAAAAGAATTTTAAGTGAGGTAAATGTACTTGAGCACTTGGAAGCCTTACCTTGCTAACCCGATCTTGTATATTTTGTTTGTTGTGGTTGTAGTTATCGTTTGAGAGCGATGTCTAGACTGAGGGGTAGGTCGAGAGTGGTTCGTCAGGAACCACGGGTTGCGGCTCCCGTTGAGCCGGTGATTGGTGTGGAGGCTCACATCGAAGGACCGGTGGCCGTAGGAGTTGGCGCTCCTCCACCACCTCCACCACCACCACCTCCTCCGCCTGGTGTTGGGGGCGAGGATGGAGCCGGAGGAGAGGGACCTCAGGGTGGCCAAGGTGGCCAAGGTCCAGCTGGAATTGATATGACTCCGCTAGTGCAAGCTATAGCGGGAGCATTTCAGGCTGCAGTTGCGGGAGCTCAGGCTGCAGCTCAGCCTAGGTGTGACGATGCTAGTCTACCTTTGGAGAGGCTCCGTAGCTTGGGGGCCGAAGAGTTCAGGGGATCTACTCCAGAGAGGTCGGAGTTATGGTTGGAGAAGACAGTTCGTATCTTGGCTCAGATGGGTTGTGCGGGCGCACGTAGATTGGGCTGTGTGATTTCCTTGCTTTAGGGTGATGCCTACACCTGGTGGGTCACCATTACTACTGGGGTTCCAGAGGCAAAGATTGATTGGGATTTCTTCGAGTCCGCTTTCAGGAAGAGGTACTTGGGACCGAGGTATTTAGATGAGAAGAAGCGAGAGTTTATGGCTCTTACTCAGGGAGAGGCTTCTGTGACTGACTATGAGATCCGTTTTGTTCGTTTGAGTCAGTATGCTCCAGAGTTGGTTCCTACTGAAGTGGAACACTGTAACCGTTTCCGCTATGGGTTGAGTGAGAAGATTAAGAGGTACGCGCTAGCTTCTGACTACTCAGACTTTGATGTATTGGTCGCGAGGGCCAAGGATTTGGAGCACAGTTTGGGTTCGGCCAAACGATCTGGTGGTTCCAGTTCTGGTAAGAGGCATAACCACTTTGATGGTAGAGATGCTAAGAGGCATAGAGGTGGCGGACATCAGTTTGACCATAGACGTGGCGGTGGCCATCATGGCAGGGGTCATTAGGGCCATAGAGGAGGAGGGCGTTTGCCCGATTGCACCCGTTATGGGAGACAATACGCTGGCGAGTGTTGGGGTAATTTCCATGCTTGTTGGAACTGTGGTTCGAGGGACCACTTTAGGAGAGATTGTCCGCATCAGGCGGCACAGACACTGAACATTGCTCAGGCTCCTGCGAGAGCGAATGATTTTCAGAGAGGCCGTGGGCGCGGTCGTGGCTACTTCCAGCCTAGAGGCTCATAGGTTGATGGACTCCGGATGTGGGGCCTACTTAGCTTATGTTATGAATCCGAATATGAGTGAAGCTAGACCGAAAGATATCAGAACAGTTTGCGACTTTCCGGATGTGTTTCCTGAAGAGTTGCCGGGTTTACCTCCTGACAGAGATGTTGAGTTTGTGATTGAGACTGTTTCAGGGTCTAATCCAGTTTCGATAGCTCCGTATCGTATGGCTCCGAAAGAGTTGAAAGAATTGAAGAGTCAGTTGCAAGAATTATTAGACCGTGGTTTCATTAGGCCTAGTAGTTCTCCTTGGGGTGCTCCCGTGTTGTTTGTGAAAAAGAAAGATGGTAGTATGCGCATGTGTATTGACTATAGACAGTTGAATTAGTTGACTGTGAAGAACAAGTATCCGTTGCCTCGTATAGATGATTTGTTTGATCAGTTGAGAGGTGCTTAAGTGTTCTCGAAGATAGATTTGAGATCCGGGTACTACCAGTTGAAGGTGAAAGAGTGTGATGTTCCGAAGACAGCTTTTAGGACTAGATATGGTCACTATGAGTTTCTTGTGATGCCATTTGGGCTCACGAATGCACCTGCAACATTCATGGACATGATGAACAGAATTTTTAGAGACTATCTAGACCGTTTTGTAGTTGTTTTCATTGATGACATACTTGTGTACTCGAAGACAGAAGAAGAGCATGATGAGCACTTGAGATTTGTTTTACAGAGATTGTTGAGCAATCAGTTGTATGCAAAACTTAGTAAATGTGAGTTCTGGATTCGAGAGTTTTTGTTTTTTGGCCATGTTGTTTTGGCCGAAGGTATCTGTGTTGACCCATCAAAGATTGAAGCTATTGTTGAGTGGAAACAACCTAAGTCCGTGACCGAGATTAGGAGTTTCCTAGGATTAGCCGGTTACTATAGGAGATTTGTTGATGGTTTCTCTAGAGTAGCTGCTCCTTTAACTAAATTGTTGCAAAATGGAGTTAAGTTTGAATGGACAGATGCAAGACAGAAGGCCTTTGAGAAATTGAAAGAAGCTTTGACAAATGCTCCAGTGTTAGTGCAACCTGTTTCAGGTAAGGAGTTTGTGATTTACAGTGATGCTTCCTACGTAGGTTTAGGATGTGTTTTGATGCAAGAAAGAAGAGTTGTTGCTTATGCTTCTAGACAGTTGAAGGTTCATGAGAAGAACTATCCTACTCATGATATAGAGTTAGCCGCAGTTGTTTTTGCATTGAAGATTTGGCGCCATTATGTGTATGGTGAGAAGTGTATAGTTTACACCGATCACAAGAGCTTGAAGTATTTGATGACACAGAAAGAGTTGAACTTGAGACAGAGAAGATGGCTAGAGTTGCTAAAAGATTATGATTTGACCATTGAGTACCATCCGGGTAAAGCAAATGTAGTAGCTGATGCTTTGAGTAGAAAGCTGGCCGTTGAGTTGAGAGCTATGTTTGCTAGATTGAGTGTGTCCGATGGTGGTGGGTTGATCACCGAGTTGCAAGTGAAGCCTTCTTTGATCCAGTTGATTAGAGAGAAGCAGTTGCAAGATGTGACTTTAGTTCCTCATGTTCAGGACATACCCGAAGGAAGACAGACCGAGTATAATTTCAGTGGTGAGAGCTTGTTGTGCTTTAGAGATAGAATTATTGTACCAGAAGATGTTGAGTTGAGACGTCAGATTCTGAGTGAAGCACATTCGAGTCCCTTTTCTATGCATCCGGGTAGTACCAAGATGTATCGTGACTTGAAGAATGATTATTTCTGGGTTGGTTTGAAGAAAGATGTAGCCGAGTATGTGAGCCGTTGTATGGTTTGTCAGAGAGTGAAGGCAGAACATCAGGTTCCTTCAGGTTTGTTACAACCTTTGAAGATTCCGGAATGGAAATGGGAGAGGATCACCATGGATTTCGTGTCGGGGTTGCCTTTGTCTCCTTCGAAGAAGAACTCTGTTTGGGTGATTGTTGATAGGTTCACTAAGTGTGCTCACTTCTTAGCAGTGAACACTACGGATTCCTTAGACAAGTTGGCAAACTTGTACATCCGTGAGATTGTGAGACTTCATAGAGTTCCAAAGTCTATTGTTTCAAATTGGGATCCTAGATTTACTTCGAGATTCTGGGGTTGCTTGCATAGTGCTTTAGGTAGCCGTTTGCATTTCAGCACGTCTTATCATCCGTAGTCCGATGGGCAGTCAGAGCGAGTGATACAGATTCTTGAGGATATGCTTCGTTGTTGTGTGATTGACTTTCAGGGTTCTTGGGAGAAACACTTACCGTTAGTTGAGTTTGCTTACAACAACAGTTATTAGTCTAGTATTCAGATGGCTCCCTATGAGGCTTTGTATGGTAGACGATGTAGGAATCCGATTTGTTGGGCTGAAACAGGTCAGAGATTGTTACCTATGCCGAATTTACTTAAGGGGACTACCGACAAGGTGAAGTTGATTTGTGACTATTTGAAAGCAGCTTCTGATCGTCAGAAGTCTTATACGAATTTGAAGAGGAAAGAGATTGAGTACTCCGTGGGTGAGAAAGTGTTTCTGAAGGTATCTCCGTGGAAGAAGGTAATGAGATTTGGTCGGAAGGGCAAGTTGAGTCCGAGGTTCATTGGTCCGTATGAGATAGTTGAGCGGATTGGGCCTGTAGCTTATCGTTTGAGGTTACCTTCTGAGTTAGAGAAGATCCATGATGTCTTTCATGTGTCTATGCTTAGGAGATATAGGTCGGATCCTTCTCATGTTATGCCCGTTGAGGAGATAGAGTTGAATCCGGATTTGTCCTATAATGAAGAGCCTGTTGAGATACTTGCTTCTGATAGCAAGGTGGTGCGTGGCAAGACCATAGAGTTGGTCAAGGTGTTGTGGAGACATAGAGGTGTGGAAGAGGCCACGTGGGAAAGGAAAGCGGATATGGTTGAGCAGTTTCCGTATTTGTTTCCGCCAGGTAATTTTGGGGACGAAATTCCTTAAGTGGGGGAGAGTTGTAACACCCGGGTTTAGGGGTTAGGTGAAAATAATATTTTAATATTATTTGGGCTCGGGTTTATAATTACAATAATCTTTTACGTTTCGGGTTTCAAAAAGAAATATATTTGAAATGGGACTAAATTGATTAGATTGCAAGTTGGAGGGTTTTAAAGAATAAGGGGATAGCCATTCATTAATGGCCTTTTGGTAATTTGCCCATTTTTCAATTTAAATCCCCCCTTTTCACAAATAAACACTATTCACTCTCTTCCTCATCCATTTTCAACGTGAAACAAGAGCTCTCTCCCCTTCATCACTATTCCATCAAAAAGCTCATCCATTTCAACTCATTTTTGAAAGGTAATATCATTTTTGACCACTCCTCAACTCCCTCTCTTTAAAAGTACCATTTGTTTTCATTTTCATTGAAGTTTTGAAATTGGGGTTTTCAAAAGATTTGATTAAAAATGGTGTCTTTGTGTAGCTAAACTTAATATTTTGATTTAATATGGTTAGTTATGGAATATAGGAGTCAAATGGTACAACATATGTGAATTTTGAATGATTTTGAGCAATTCCCGGAATTGGGTAAAAATGGGGTTTTTGGAGGGTTTTGGGTGAGTTTTGGGGTTGTTTTAGGTGGGAATTGATAGGCTTTTGATAGTACTATGGTTAGGGGTTGAATTGGGATCATTTGTGTGTGCAATGGATGTTGGAAACATGGATTTTGGACAAGATTTTGGGGCTGCCCGAGTTTGCTAAAAATGGGATTTGTTCATAGCTCTCAACATTGTAAATTGTGATTGAATTGTGTTCCGGGTTGGTCTTTTGATGTTGGGCTGATTTGGGATTGTTTGAATTGTGTTTGAGGTTGTTTAGAAGAGAGAACTTGTGTTGGAGAAGCTTCGGGAAGAAATCCGGGATTGTGAGAGTGTTACTTGCTTGGCTTGGAGCTTGGAGGCTTAGGTGAGTGGTTAAACGTTTTAAGTGGTTTTTAAAATGGTTGGTTCGAGTATGTGGACTAGGTCGGGCTTGGTAGACCCACCTAGAGTTAGGATTAGGGTGGTAGCCTAATCCTAAACTTGATCTAGAGCCTTTGGATGAACTTATATATATGGATGTTTATGCCTCGTATGACTAGTGATATGGTTGCTTATGTATATTGTGTTATATATGTGAGATGAGGCATGATTTGTGATGCTTATTGTTGAGTGTGTAAAAGTTCTATTATTTACACCCTTTTTAACCCATATTTCTGCTGCATTCAAGCATCATTGCATTGCATTTAGGTTAGTTTACAGCAAAACATCACAAATGTATTTAAGGCACGGATTCTACTAAAAGATGGCGTATTTTGCAGGTTGCTGCCATAGTAGACGGAGAAGGCAGGCTGTGATAAGGTTTTTCTCCGAAACCGTTAAGTGTGGACCTTATCACTATTTTCTTTTTGAAAAGGGGGTTTATTTAAAGAAAAGGGGGGAAATTCTTGTTTTGGAAAGACTTGTGAAAATTGGGAGTCGCCACCGGCCACTGAGGTAGGCCGGACACCATAAAACCAGAGATTCATTAAAAAACGGGTTCGGGAGTTGGTTACGCGTGGGGTAGGATTAGCACCCCCATCACGCCCGGAAATCGGTACCAAATTGCTTGTTGCCTTTAATCGATAGAAATTATTTAAAAATCAAAGTAAATTTAATAATTGTTCTTAAATGAAAACGTGACTTGAATGACACGGGCTTTATCAAATAGTGGCATTGGAATTAATTATCCATTTAATTAAAAAGGATGACGGTACACCGGACCTTAGACTAAACCGACATCAAATAAGGCTGACTGCCGTGTTAGTTTAGGGTTCGGATCCCGTACGTCACCTTTATGCATGATGCGAACATATAAGAGATGATGCGTGTTGTTTTCAATTTTTATGCTTTCGCTTACCTGGAGGCGGTGAAAATTAACCTAAGTATCCGATAGACATCCGTTAAGCTAGGACTGTCGTTTTTGGATACCGAAGTTAATTAATACCCCTCTCGGGTTTGATTTTTAGATCCGATTAACATACTCACATGTTGGGCCGTATGAAAAAACAGATATATGTACATGCATGCCATTCAAAATAACAAATAAGAGAAAAGGCCCAAACTATTTAAATAAATTAACTCCTAAGGCCCAAAGGCCTATTTTAAGACAATCACATTTTAAAAAAACAAAACCCACATATTAACCTAAAATTACTCACTACTTAAATTAATTAGAGATATTAAATTAGCTCATTTTTCTAACATGCCAAGTCAAAATATTAATGTTCATGGTAATATATATTCGATTCATTTTTATTTATTCGAGACAAACATGAAGACCTAATAACCCTAAGCATTTTTAATCGCATGAACACCAAAAAACATATATATTCGATACAACGGCCACTTGACACATACGAACCAAACGGGACCCACCAAACTTAAAAACGGATAAACATGCATATATATATTCGATCTATTATACCATTATTAACACATAACAAAAACATACATATATAAAAAGACATTAAAACATTAAATTATATTGCATTCGAATGGTGACTAAAATGAAATACAGGCAAAAACAGAGACTGAAATCAGAAAGAAGAAAAACAAAAGCTCTAAACTGTAAAAACCCTGTTGAACACGGGTAAGAAGGAAGAGGACCGAACATGTAAATAACCCCTAAAGAACTCGATCTGGGGACTAGAAGATGACCCGACTCAGACTACGGGGGACCTAGGATGTAATTTGACCATGCGGCGACCCTTACTATGCTAATACCCCGACGCGGAGGGACTGGACTCGCTATTTACCCGAAACAAAAAAACCTAAAGCTCTATATAACCCACCTAAACTAAAACGGACGCCCCTTTGCCTAACCTAAACCCTAGCCGCACCTAGACTCTCTGATTCTCCCTCGATCTCGAACGCCGGCCGGTGTTAGTCACCGTCCGGCGGACTTAAAACCATGCCCGACCAACGAACCTACTCTAAAGAAACCCGAAAAAGACGACCTTTCACTCCCCAAAACCCAAAACGACCTTTCCGGGAAACGAAAACCTACAAGAAAACCTAGCCTCTGTATTTTTTTTAAGAAAAGGTTTACGAAACAACAGAGGGTTTTGAACCCCTTCTCTGACGCACCCTTTTTGAAGCCGATGAACGGCCGGGATTGTTGCCGAGAGAAAGGGGGTTCTGGTTCGATGAGGAACGAAACAGAAAAAGGTAAAAAGCTTCTGATCTCCTTCTCTTTTTTTTAAAAAAACGCAATGGATGAATGGTATACCTGAATGGTTCTGGTTGTGGTATTGCTTTTCGTGCTTTGTTCTTGGGAGTTTCACGAATCCCTTACAATGAAGCCGTCGATTCGGCTTTATAGCCCGAATTTCGACTGATTTTTACATATTGGTTAATTCAATGAAAAAGGCTATTGGTTCGTATTGTGTTTTTGGCCGGATTCATGCAAGGCTCTGTCATTCTCTGCCATTCCGTTCTGATTTCGTCCTTCCTTTTTCTTTTTGTTTTCGATTTCTATTTTTCCTTTATTTGATGTTGAGTCTCTTTTCTTTGTTGCATATTGTACGATGATCGACGTGGCCGACGGATCGGTCGTTGGAACGGGCGGGGGCGACGTGGCGAGCGCTCGAGGAATCTGGAGAGGCGGGCGTGGGCTTCACGCGCGCGAGTGGGGAGCTGATGCGTCGCGCGTGGGCGCGTGCTGCATCTCGTGGCATCCGGACCGTCAGATCACATTCTGATCTAACGGCTCAGCTTCATGGCGGCGCGAGGTCACCAGATGGGCGTCTAGGGTTTCTCATGTCTTCACATCTGGACCGTTGAAGCCCCCTGATCTTGCGGCTGTGATCTAGGCGGCGCATGACTCATCAGTGCTCATCTAGGGCTTCTTTTTCATGGCTTCATCTGGGCCGTCAGATCTGATCAGATCTAACGGTCGTGGCTGCGGCGGCTGCATAGACAAAATATAGCAATTAGGGTTTCTGTTTAATGGGTGTTGGGCCCAAAACGGGCTTTTAAATATGTATGCTTTAAACTGTAATGGACTTTAGAAATAACTTTGGGCTTTTATTATACATATGGATTTTATTTATTTAATATTGGGCTTATTTATATTAATTTTTTTGTTTCCAGATTTGTTAATAATAATAATAATAATAATAAGATGAGGATAATAACAATATAGTACGGCGGTAAGATAATATGTGATGTTAATAATAATAATACTAATGATATAATACTGATGGGAGATAATAAATAATAACATAATAACGTAGTAATTATAATAATATAATATATGATAGTAGGTAGTAATTAGAAGAAGGTTAATAATAGAACCCAGAATTCTAATAAATAATATTTATATCTATGTATTAATTAATTAAAGCCTAATGTGAATAAATAAAGCCCACTCTTATTTAAGCATATTTAAGGGCTAATCAGCCCGGACAAAATTAGTGATTACAGTTGCCCCTCTTTGCTTGTACTTGTGAAACAATAGCAAAGCAAAGACTATAAGCACTAATTTTGTCCAACTTTCCTGTTTGGGTGATTTGCTCCTCCGAAGTGGCAGAAACAGTGTGGGTATCGTCGGCATGTCCTCCCTGAACGGTCAAAGGACAAAGTCGATTCATTCTTCCTACGCGGTACAGAATGAACTTCAAATTGCGTGCTTTCCCGGAGCGGCGAAAGCAAACTGGGCAGGCCTTCTAGCTCTTTTGTCCAGGGATCCTTGAACTCTTTTGCTCTCAGATCGTTGGCGTGTCTTCCCTACACGTTCAAAGGACAAAGTCGATTCATTCTTCCTACGCGGTACAGAATGAACTTCAAATTACGTGCTTTCCCGGAGCGGCGAAAGCAAACTGGGCAGGCCTTCTGGCTCTTCTGTTTAGGGATCCTTGAACTCTTTTGCTCTCAGATCAGGATGCGGCGAGTATGAAATTTTTCGCCTGAAACTACATTTGTTCCTCCGAAGCGGTAGGAACAATGTGGGTCGTTGGCATGTCCTCCCTGCACGGTCAAAGGACAAACTCGATTCATTCTCCCTAAGCGGCAAAGAATAAACTTTCAATATCAACTGGACAACGTTGGCATGTCCTCCCTGAGCGGCAAAGGATGCAGCTGATTCATTCTCCCTAAGCGGCAAAGAATAAACTTCCAATAGCAACTGGACAACGTTTGTATGTCCTCCCTGAGCGGCAAAGGACGTGGCTGATTCATTCCCCCTGAGCGGCAAAGAATAAACCTTCAATAGCTTAGACAACGCTGCATGTCCTCCCTGAGCGGCAAAGGACGTGGCTGATTCATTCTCCCTGAGCGGCAAAGAATAAACCTCCAATAGCTTAGACAACGCTGCATGTCCTCCCTGAGCGGCAAAGGACGTGGCTGATTCATTCTCCCTGAGCGGCAAAGAATAAACCTTCAATAGCTTAGACAACGCTGGCATGTCCTCCCTGAGCGGCAAAGGACGTAGCTGATTCATTCTCCCTGAGCGGCAAAGAATAAACCTCCAATAGCAACTGGACAACGTTGGTATGTCCTCCCTGAGCGGCAAAGGACGTGGCTGATTCATTCTCCCTGAGCGGCAAAGAATAAACCTTTAATAATTTGTTTTCCCGAAGCGGCGAAAACACTGAGCAGGCCTTCCGGCTTAACTACCCGAAAACTTTGAACTCTCTCGTTATGATCAAAAAAAACTACAGGCCAGCTTATTTCTTTTTGCATTTTTCCCAAACGCACAGGGATCAACGGTTTTGAATTGCCTTTACCGGTAGCCGTTTGCTCCGGGCTAGTTGTACCATTCCCCTCGGTACAATCAGTTTTTACCAATAATGGGAATTGGATTTTTGCAAAGGATTTATTTCCCTTCGACCATTCGTAAAAATGGATTTTCGGTGGACATTTGAATTATCCATTGTTTTAAACTTTACCGTGTTTAAGCACGTTGTGCCAACATTTCTGTCGGACTTGCCCAAACATTGCTTCTTCTTTCATGACGCGGTGTAACGTCTCCAATTCATTTTTCTTGGAATCGAGACTTGCATTTTCCCCAAATGCACAGGGATTAACGGATTTGAAATGCCTTTACCGGTAGCCGTTTGCTCCGGGCTAGTTGTACCATTCCCCTGGGTACAATCAGTTTTCACCAATAATGGGAATTGGATTAAAAAAAAAAAACATCCTTAAAGAAGGATAACATCGAGAAAATTGGAATTTTTAGAATAACATCCTTGGAAGGATAAAATTGAGAAATTGAGTTTTAAGAAAAACATCCTTTAGAAAGGATAAGATTGAGAAATCTGAGTTTTAAGAAAAACTATCCTTTAGGAAGGATAAGAATTGAGAAATCGAGAGTTTTGAGAAAAACATCCTTTAGAAAGGATAGGATTGAGAAATCCGAGTTTTGAGAAAAACATCCTTTAGGAAGGATAGGATTGAGAAATCCAGTTTTAAGAAAAACCCTTTTTGAAAAGATAAAATTTCAAGAAAAAATATCCTTTAGGAAGGATAAAGTTGAGAAATTGAAATTTAAGAAAAACGTCCTTCAGAAAGGATAAAATTGAGAAATTTGAATTCTGAGAAAAATATCCTTTAGAAAGGATAAAATTGAGAAATTTGAATTCTGAGAAAAATATCCTTTAGAAAGGATAAAATTGAGAAATTTGAATTCTGAGAAAAATATCCTTTAGAAAGGATAAAATTGAGAAATTTGAATTCTGGGAAAAACATCCTTTAGAAAGGATAAAAAAAATCAGGGATTAAGAACCTTGATACTAGTCAAAGGATTCTTGAGATCTATTTCTCTTCTCGTAGAGCCGTAGATCCACCCCTTTATCAATCTTCAAATACCTGTTCAAAATGAGCAAAATGCTATGGTGGTATGAGTTAGCATGCTCCTAACATAGGGGTGTCTAACTATCAATGATGCATGAGCATACTTCATGATGCAATGATGCGTATGGTCATGGGAATGCAAAGATGTATGAATTTAGTTTGTATTTATTCTCTGAGGCTGGTGGTCACCATCTTGGGACTACAACCACTCATCAATCTCGTGTCTTGACAAAACTTGCCCCCAACTTTTGTTGCTTATTCCTTGAGTCCAATGGCCTGAATCACAATCAGAATCATTAGCCCAGTACCTTCAAGCTGTATGCCATCTCTCACTGATTTGAAATCCCATGTGTAAAGCCCTAGTTGCCCCACAGACAAAGATGCCCCAATGGTACCGATGGTTTTACCTCGAGCCATGGTCAGTCCGCTTGTTCATTCCAATATAGGAGACTTATAAAAATAAATTCATTATGTATATATATACATTTTAAAGAATAACGACAAGTGATATTTAAGAAAATCAAGTTTTGGGTCCTTGAAAAAAAGGTCAACCTGAGTGACATTTTCCGAATGTTGCAGGAATGCACATATGAAATCTTTTCTGGGCTATTAGGCTTCCAAGAGGAGTGACTCTCATTCTCAGTTTCTACCCGATTTAAAAGTGGCTCTCTTTAGCTCACTAACCATGCCCCATCCTTCCCTCTCTTCTTATCTCAATCAGGCATTAGAAGTGTGGCAATCCTTGAAGAAAGGTTAACCCCGATAGGCGGGATGTGATCTGAAGACAAATTTATCCGTCCACGTATGGTCCAAATGGTCTTTTATGGCTTGTAATGTAGGCTAAGGCTCACGGCTACAAAAGAAAGGGTAAATAGGCCCAAACAAGTGTTTAAGGGTGGTGAAACCAAGGATCAATGTTTCCAACGGGAAGTCTCTTGATTATGCTCAAATGAAATGCTATTTCTTTTCTTTATTTCTTTGGATCGCTCTAGACTGCCCCTTTTTTGGGGTTTTCACCCTAGAGTTCATTTCCTTTCATCAAGTGTAGTTTCGGATCAAATTGCACCTTCACATTGTGTTAGTGCAGGCTTTTGATCAAAGGCGAACAATCTTTCAAGGCTCATCTAAGTAGAGATTCATTTGGATAGGGAATCCTCTTGTCCCCTTTTCTTTATCCGCTTCTCTCCCTTTACAAAATTGCACTTTTCACTTTAGTGCTTTTGCTTTTGATTTCTTCAACTTTTATATCGGCAACTTTTGACCTGATTTGGGGTAACTCTTTGAGCATCAACTTTTCTTTTGCTGTTTTCTTTTGATGTTTTTGCTGCTCAAACTGAAAGTGTATCCAATGAATCTGTTCTCCTTTAATCCACTTAGTTCACAAGACATCATCCTCATAGCATAATCAGAATCCAATGTCATTTATTTTTCCATAGCCTTATATCTCATCTGCCCCCGGTGTAGGGGTGATCCTTGATTTGGGTTCAATCAAAAGAAAAAAAGTTCAACAGGCTCAAACGGGGACATCAATGGGCATATTTTTTATTTTCTTTCTATGTGAAGGGAATTGAAGGAATGCCAAATGTCCTTCCATACACGGATATCAAAATTGGTCTTCAGGTTGTAGAAGTTTTAGGGTTATCACTTCATTCAAGAACCTTAGACAACAATGCCCGAGAGGAAGATTCACTCAATGGGAGTGGCCCATTATTCCTAAACACTCGTTGTCACCCCTCTCTTGGCCTAGGTAGAACAGATGGTGCTTCCATTCGTATCATTCCCACAACATTTGGTTTTTCTTTTCAAAGTATTTTGTGTAAAAATATATATACATGTATAAAGAATAAATGAAATGTCTAAAAGAAATTAAGAAATATAAACTGCTTGCAAAAGTCTCCTTTATTGAAGATAGAACAAACAGACGTCACAAAATCCCTTACAAAATATGCTAGCTATCATGGGCCAAATTTAAACATGCACATTAAAGAGGAAAAGATATGACAACAAAAGGTAGGATGCAACAGAGATTCCCCATCACCACGACACCGAACCCGGATTTTCGCACTCGGTATTCCTACTTAAACTTAGGTTTTCCATTCTCGAAGGAGAGCACTCCATTCTCAACAAGCTTGTGGATCCTACGCTTTAGAAATGCGCACTCTTCCGTAGTGTGGCTGAAATCCCCGGAATGATATTCACACGGAATCCTGGCACCAAACACATTGGTATTAAAATAATTGTACCGCTTCGGGGGTGGTGGCCTCAGGAGCTTGTTTTGAATCAGTAGAGGTAACAGCTCAGAATTGATCATCGGGAAACACGCCTTCGTCTTCTTGTCAACCTCTCCTACAACGTGCTCTTTAGCTTTCCTTTTTCCCCTTTCCTTAGATAAGGCTCACCTTCTTCAATTTTATCGGGGTCCATCGCTTTAGTGGGCTCCTTTGGAAATTCTTTTGACCCCGTAAGCAGGCTCGACCCTTCCGTATCATGATCAGGACAGCCACTGACGTCTGTAGATTTCACCGATGCCCGCGACTTTGCCTTATCCACTTCTTTCACCACAGCAACTTGATCTCCTCCTAACTTTACCTCATTATCCGTAGTTGGAAACCTGATTATCAAACCCGGGCTTTTTGTCTCAAATTCCAACACCCCAAGGTCTAGAAGAACCTGGACTTTGCGCTTAAAGCTCGTGCATTTCTCAATCGAGTGCCCCCGAATTCTGGCGTGGTAATCACAATGCTCTTCCTCACGGAACCAGCTGGGATACGGAGGCGATGGGGTTTTAACAAAGCAAGGTGCCACCACTCGAGCATGCAACAGTTTTGAGTACAACTCTTGGTAAGTGAAAGAGCTGGGGGTGAACTGATCATTCCCTTTCTCAATCCCTTTCATCTTCTTTGAGCCTTGAGGACTCCTGACCATAGTTCGAGGTTGCGAAACTGTAACGCTCTTTGGGGCTTCTTGGCAATCTTGTCGCTCTTGAGCTGATTCTTCCTTCGTTGGAGAAGACAAGCTTCTCCTAAGAGAATCTTCGATCTTATCTAACGCCAATTCAACGGGGCATTCTGATGTAGTGCGGTTCACCTCATACTGGCCAATGACGACCTGGTCTTCATCAGACAAAGTTTCTTTCATCCCAAAGTCATGGCCCACCTTCTCACTATTCTCGGTCCGGGGGTTTCCCCTCACGCCACTTCTTTCGGTCACCACAGTTATCATAGCCCTCAATTCACTGATTTGCCCCATTGTTTCATCTTGGAACGTCTTCACATACGCGATCGTCTCTTTCTGGTTTCGAACCAAATGCTCTTGGAGCTGTTCGAGCTTATCGACCCTAGCCATCAGGTCATTCATGCTTTTGAAACTATACTGGCTTGAAGTCATTCTCTTCTATTTTCTCTGAGGTGAGTACTTCCCCCAATTAGTGATGCATATGATGCAACGAACGTACAAAAAGTATTATTGTAAAATAAGCTACATGAATACAAAGGTGCATTAATTTTATTGAATGCCATGTGACATATGTACAACATAGGGTTAAGAGTAATCAATCAAAATGTATAATTGAATGCAAAAGTACATTAATTTGATGGACATTAATTTTATTTGTTTAATGAATGAATGAATGGATGAATGCGTCGCATGTACAAGGGAAACATATGATTAAAGGTGATCAATTAAAATGTATAATCGAATGCAAAGGTGCATAAATACAATGTGTCGTGTGGACAACATATGGTTAAGGGTAATTAATCAAAATGTAATTGAATGCAAAGGTGCATTAATGCAATGTGTCGTATGGACAACATATGGTTAAGGGTAATTAATCAAAATGTAATTGAATGCAAAGGTGCATTAATGCAATGTGTCGTATGGACAACATATGGTTAATCAAAATGTAAAATTGAATGCACAGGTGCATTTCATGTATACAATGTGTCACATGTACAACAGAAATGCATGGCTAAAGGTAATTAAACAAAATGCATAATTGAAATGCAGAGAGCAACACTGAGTTCGGCAAATATCCTCGTTAAACAACTCATCAAGGGGAACCTTGGTCCGTTACAATGATCGGATAAAACCCACTACATGCAGTTCTTAAGCTAGCGTCTAGGCCGACGATTTTCTTCAAGACTCACTCAATCCCTTCTTCTTTCTTGAAATGATCTTTTGCTAGGAATCGGGCGTTCTCTCATATCCTCGTTAACAAGTAGGCCAACTCTCGGTCCTGCCCCCAAGTGGTATAGGCGACGAATTATGATTAATCCACTGTCGATATTGGTACTCTTGACTTGCTCTTTGAAAGGGTCCCACTGAGCCTAACCTTCAAAGCGCATCGGGGTGAGGTCGGAATTCCCTCTGACTTGAAGTATTTTTCCTTGTTCTAGGTTGAGACTTGATTGTCAACTCAAGGCGGCGAAGTGCCCGAGAAACTTTCGATCTTGCCCCGGAAAGCTTGGTTGCTGTTCGGTGTGGTTCTCGCTAATTTCCTTGCAAGACTCGGTATTTCCCAACTGTTGTAGTCAAATCAAAGCTGCCAACCGTAGAACAAATGTAGGTTGAGCTCCAAAATTCGAAGTAATGATCACTTGCCCGGGACATCTAACAAATAAGTGAGGTGGCCTTTTCTTGTTTTTGAAAGCCTTTCTTGTCTCGGAATCCCGACCATGTAGTAGTTCTCCTTGTGGCTGCATTTTCATCGTGGTCCTTCACGTTATTGTTACATACCATATTTCCCACTAATCAAGTCTTTAATTTTAGACTATTTCCAACTCAATGTGCTCTTTATGCAATGATGAAATATGCAAAATAAGAGGGGAAGAAAAGCAAAGGTGTTAGTCACATAAATCAAGGCAAGAAATGAAATTCAAGCATTAACGAAAAAAGGAAGCGTAGAAACAAGTAATTAGCAAGACAAACCTAGACACTCTAAACTCTAGGGTTATCCGCATGGCTCTAATGGGGTAGGTTTCTTATATTCTCACTCATGAGTTCGGTTCTAACAAAGGGTACCCGAACCTATCTCATCACCTACTAAGGCAATAAGAACCCCAATTCTGGCCCATTACAGGCTTGCGAATTGGTTTCGGCTCGAGGGAAAGCACGACCTAATGACGTGGAGGGCTGCTCACGTGTCAAAAGGCGTGGATTCCGAAAGTGAATTACCGACCCGTGGAGGGATACTCACGTGGGTATGGGCGTTTCACTCTCACTTAAAAAGGGTAGCTCGGGTATAGAGCTTGATGATCATGATGCAACACATGTCGGTGACTTCCTTAATAATTAAATGAAAAATCAATTCGAATGCCACAAATTTTCAAAGCCCATCCAACTTAAGCCTTATTTTCATAGAAGAACAAACTCATTAGCTTCACTTTGAATTTTAAATATTTTCTATCGATTAAAGGCAACAAGCGTTTTATTGGCTTAACTCTCCTTTTTTGTTTGGTGAAAACAAAAAATTTGTCCCCAGCGGAGTCGCCATGCTGTGATAAGGTTTTTCTCCGAAACCGTTAAGTGTGGACCTTATCACTATTTTCTTTTTGAAAAGGGGGTTTATTTAAAGAAAAGGGGGGAAATTCTTGTTTTGGAAAGACTTGTGAAAATTGGGAGTCGCCACCGGCCACTGAGGTAGGCCGGACACCATAAAACCAGAGATTCATTAAAAAACGGGTTCGGGAGTTGGTTACGCGTGGGGTAGGATTAGCACCCCCATCACGCCCGGAAATCGGTACCAAATTGCTTGTTGCCTTTAATCGATAGAAATTATTTAAAAATCAAAGTAAATTTAATAATTGTTCTTAAATGAAAACGTGACTTGAATGACACGGGCTTTATCAAATAGTGGCATTGGAATTAATTATCCATTTAATTAAAAAGGATGACGGTACACCGGACCTTAGACTAAACCGACATCAAATAAGGCTGACTGCCGTGTTAGTTTAGGGTTCGGATCCCGTACGTCACCTTTATGCATGATGCGAACATATAAGAGATGATGCGTGTTGTTTTCAATTTTTATGCTTTCGCTTACCTGGAGGCGGTGAAAATTAACCTAAGTATCCGATAGACATCCGTTAAGCTAGGACTGTCGTTTTCGGATACCGAAGTTAATTAATACCCCTCTCGGGTTTGATTTTTAGATCCGATTAACATACTCACATGTTGGGCCGTATGAAAAAACAGATATATGTACATGCATGCCATTCAAAATAACAAATAAGAGAAAAGGCCCAAACTATTTAAATAAATTAACTCCTAAGGCCCAAAGGCCTATTTTAAGACAATCACATTTTAAAAAAACAAAACCCACATATTAACCTAAAATTACTCACTACTTAAATTAATTAGAGATATTAAATTAGCTCATTTTTCTAACATGCCAAGTCAAAATATTAATGTTCATGGTAATATATATTCGATTCATTTTTATTTATTCGAGACAAACATGAAGACCTAATAACCCTAAGCATTTTTAATCGCATGAACACCAAAAAACATATATATTCGATACAACGGCCACTTGACACATACGAACCAAACGGGACCCACCAAACTTAAAAACGGATAAACATGCATATATATATTCGATCTATTATACCATTATTAACACATAACAAAAACATACATATATAAAAAGACATTAAAACATTAAATTATATTGCATTCGAATGGTGACTAAAATGAAATACAGGCAAAAACAGAGACTGAAATCAGAAAGAAGAAAAACAAAAGCTCTAAACTGTAAAAACCCTGTTGAACACGGGTAAGAAGGAAGAGGACCGAACATGTAAATAACCCCTAAAGAACTCGATCTGGGGACTAGAAGATGACCCGACTCAGACTACGGGGGACCTAGGATGTAATTTGACCATGCGGCGACCCTTACTATGCTAATACCCCGACGCGGAGGGACTGGACTCGCTATTTACCCGAAACAAAAAAACCTAAAGCTCTATATAACCCACCTAAACTAAAACGGACGCCCCTTTGCCTAACCTAAACCCTAGCCGCACCTAGACTCTCTGATTCTCCCTCGATCTCGAACGCCGGCCGGTGTTAGTCACCGTCCGGCGGACTTAAAACCATGCCCGACCAACGAACCTACTCTAAAGAAACCCGAAAAAGACGACCTTTCACTCCCCAAAACCCAAAACGACCTTTCCGGGAAACGAAAACCTACAAGAAAACCTACCCTCTGTATTTTTTTTAAGAAAAGGTTTACGAAACAACAGAGGGTTTTGAACCCCTTCTCTGACGCACCCTTTTTGAAGCCGATGAACGGCCGGGATTGTTGCCGAGAGAAAGGGGGTTCTGGTTCGATGAGGAACGAAACAGAAAAAGGTAAAAAGCTTCTGATCTCCTTCTCTTTTTTTTAAAAAAACGCAATGGATGAATGGTATACCTGAATGGTTCTGATTGTGGTATTGCTTTTCGTGCTTTGTTCTTGGGAGTTTCACGAATCCCTTACAATGAAGCCGTCGATTCGGCTTTATAGCCCGAATTTCGACTGATTTTTACATATTGGTTAATTCAATGAAAAAGGCTATTGGTTCGTATTGTGTTTTTGGCCGGATTCATGCAAGGCTCTGTCATTCTCTGCCATTCCGTTCTGATTTCGTCCTTCCTTTTTCTTTTTGTTTTCGATTTCTATTTTTCCTTTATTTGATGTTGAGTCTCTTTTCTTTGTTGCATATTGTACGATGATCGACGTGGCCGACGGATCGGTCGTTGGAACGGGCGGGGGCGACGTGGCGAGCGCTCGAGGAATCTGGAGAGGCGGGCGTGGGCTTCACGCGCGCGAGTGGGGAGCTGATGCGTCGCGCGTGGGTGCGTGCTGCATCTCGTGGCATCCGGACCGTCAGATCACATTCTGATCTAACGGCTCAGCTTCATGGCGGCGCGAGGTCACCAGATGGGCGTCTAGGGTTTCTCATGTCTTCACATCTGGACCGTTGAAGCCCCCTGATCTTGCGGCTGTGATCTAGGCGGCGCATGACTCATCAGTGCTCATCTAGGGCTTCTTTTTCATGGCTTCATCTGGGCCGTCAGATCTGATCAGATCTAACGGTCGTGGCTGCGGCGGCTGCATAGACAAAATATAGCAATTAGGGTTTCTGTTTAATGGGTGTTGGGCCCAAAACGGGCTTTTAAATATGTATGCTTTAAACTGTAATGGACTTTAGAAATAACTTTGGGCTTTTATTATACATATGGATTTTATTTATTTAATATTGGGCTTATTTATATTAATTTTTTTGTTTCCAGATTTGTTAATAATAATAATAATAATAATAAGATGAGGATAATAACAATATAGTACGGCGGTAAGATAATATGTGATGTTAATAATAATAATACTAATGATATAATACTGATGGGAGATAATAAATAATAACATAATAACGTAGTAATTATAATAATATAATATATGATAGTAGGTAGTAATTAGAAGAAGGTTAATAATAGAACCCAGAATTCTAATAAATAATATTTATATCTATGTATTAATTAATTAAAGCCTAATGTGAATAAATAAAGCCCACTCTTATTTAAGCATATTTAAGGGCTAATCAGCCCGGACAAAATTAGTGATTACACAGGCGCAGGGCAGAGAAGCAGAAGAGCTGAACTGGACAAGCAAACGACGAGGACGATGCTGCCATGGATCTGCCGTGACAGCAAGGTGACAACAATTTTGCGGAGAGAAAAAGCAAAGTGGACCTCGATAGACAGAGAAAATTATGCTCGTCTGTCGTGTGAAAGCCATATATTTTTCCAAGCCCCGGATCAAAAGATATGTCAAGCCAAAGCTCAAGGAGAGAAAATCCCAAGAAACAAGGAGGGCGGCTGAAAAGTAGGATACTTGGAGATTAAGTCTTTATTAGAATCTTACTTTTAATTAAAGTTGTAATCCTTGTTACCTTAGAATACTTGAGCCCAAAGCTTATATAAGGGCATAGATTTTAACCTAGGAAAAATCATACTCCATACCCTATAACCGACAACTAAAACCCCTCCGCCGTTTACCCGCCGTCGACATGTTCTAAAAACCCCCTAGGGCCACAGGTTGTTTTGTAAAGTAGTTGCAAGGGTTGCTTTGTTTTAGGATTTTCCAAGTTCAATAAAATAAACTTCAAGTTCTCTTATTTTGGTTATTAACATCTCGCAAGAGCATCGGGAGAGCATTGTGAGGTTATCCATTTACTTAGCATCGAGAGAGTTAAGTATACGAAAGAAATAAGAAAAAGTTCTCTAGTTTATAGTTGAACTATCTTGTGCCTAGGGATAGGGCAAGGTTAAGTGGCTAAAGAAGAATTCATACACATCGGTGTTCATCCTTCGATTCACGCCGGGAGGTATCATCAAAGACGTGATCATCGACAGACTTGGACCTAGGGATAGGCCAAGGCAGATCAGGGATTCTTGCCAAACTTGAAGTACGGAGTTGGTGTGTTTGCTGCCGCGACAGCCAACGGACAGCCGCCGCGACAGGTGCTGTCGGCGACGGGCGCGACGACAAAACTGGATTTCCTAAGCATTGCAATACCTGCACTACTGAGCAATTCAATACCAGCTCATTCTCTCTATCTTGATATTCCAACTCTTCTATTTACGTTTTTCTTTATTGTAACCCCCTTAGCCCGGCATAGACGGTTGACCCGAACTACGAAGATTACACGGGGAAAACCAAAGTCAACCCGAAAGTCAACCTTGATTAACGACCCTTTTTTTTTCTTTTTAAACTTGTCTAGATGCACATTAAATCTAGGCATACTCTTGAGATAAGCATACTCAAAAATCACAGCAATCGGAAAACAATAAGGGACCCAATTGCACAAAATACGAATTTAGGGACCAAATTGTAAATTCTGAAAATTAAGAGAACTTTACCAATTTTTAAGTTACCATTATGAAATTAGTCATGTTTCATGCCTCTCTGACAAATTTCATCTCAAACGGACATCTCAAACTCAAGCAATTGCACATACAAGAATCAGGACTAAAACATAAAGCTTGCAAACCTCAAAACAATTCAAATTTTATGCCCAACGGTCAGGTGTTCCGCAATGGGTCTAGGCCGTTCAGGAACACCCCTTGGAAGTAGCCAAAGTGTTCAGAAACGGGCTAGGCCGTTCAGGAACACCCAAGCCAAAACAAGGGCCTGTTTCGAAACAAGCAAGGGTGTTTCGAAACACCCTGCCCAGAAACAGCAGATTGGCCTATTTTAACACCTTTAAACCCCATCAAACATGCTCCAAACCATTCCACAATAAATCAACAACATGCCAAACATCATACCTACCAAATTGCATCAAAATCTAGATACAAAACCACCCCTAGGTGCACCAACTCATCCAACACATTTAACACTTAATCATGCTTTTAAAACAAGAAGCATAGCATAGCGACTTATGAATAAGGAGATTCAAACGTTGCAAGCGTTAAACCACATAGTTCAAAATCATAAACCAAACTTGTCCAACAACACAATCTCATTAAACATCAACATAAAAGACTCTCCCCCCATTGCCTTTATTATCTATAGCTATTAACCGAGACATACATCTCAAGTGGAGTTCTCCTTGAATCCCTTGCTTCTTGCTGTCCCAACTTCAAATATCTGCATTGATGGACAAATAGGAGCGTAAGCACATAATGCCTAGTGAGGAATGCTCAAAACCAAAACACCATCAATGCAGCGAGTCATAAAACCTCTTTTAAAAGCAACATAATTCGATAAACCAAAGCAATGTTTGAAAACCCTTTTCAACAACATGCTTAAAATCATGCATTGCTCAAACATTAAAACCAACCCTTAGCTTAGAAAAGCTAAGTAATCCTCTTCAAAGCACAAACTTGCAAAACCATCAATTTAACCATTCCATGCATGGACATCATATGCAAGGTTAAATACAAGATCCTTGGAAAACCCTTCCACTTCACATCATACTTTTCTCATACATTGATAATCATTTCAAAGCAAGAAACCTTTAAAAACCACTTACTCATTCAATCTAACACATGCATTAAACAAATGCAACATATGAACCACAAAATCAATAATTGCACCACATGCCTTTAAAAACAAGTCTTCGCAAGACTTCAATGCACTAAAGAGATTTCATGCGCACATGTACCATTCTCAATAGATAACATCCACTTGTTCAAGCTAACAAGTAATATATGCATTCATAGAACATTACACACTTCTCATGTAATCATGCATCATTTCAAGCATCTCATGCTTCATCATATTCAAGAACTTTATATTGGCTTCCAAGTGATAATTCACAAACCATCATAACGCAAGACTCAATCGGATACGCAGATCACAAGCGTTGTCCCCACGCTTCATACACACTACCAATCTCAAGGTCCCCAAATGGAATTTTAACCACCATTTGACCTTACCATACACAAGGTCCTCATATGGAATTTTAACCACCATATGACCTTAACATTCACAAGGTCCTCATATAGAATTTTAACCACCATATGACCTTAACATTCACAAGGTCCTCATATGGAATTTTAACCACCATATGACCTTAACATCACCCATTGGTAGTTGTATAACATCACTAACGAGATCCGGGACATACAACACAAGATCCACACATGGACTTTACACCACCATTGTGATCTTAACAAGCACAAGGTCCTCAAATGGAATTTTAACCACCATTATGACCTTTGCTTACACAAGGTCCTCAAATGAAATTTTAACCACCATTATGACCTTATCACAAGACCCACCCATGGAATTTTAACCACCATGGTGTTCTTAACCATCTCGTTAGTGTACTTGGATGGAGTTACCGGTTCAATCACAACCACTCCACATCCAAGGCGACTTTATTCACGGTGCACCCAATCCTATAGCCAGCTAACTATATCCGATTAAAGTAACCAAGAACCACTTACATCACTTGCCAATATAACCTTCTTACCACATTAATCCATTGTATTACAAGCATAACCAAAATGCCAAAACCATCAATTACCATCATCATTTCACTGTTTTGAAGCATTACACAAAGCCATTAAACAACATGCAACACTATGCATTAATTCTACAATTCCAATGCACAAAACCAAGGAACTCTTACCTTGAGCATCCTTCACACATGGCTTTCAAAACCAGCATTAAACCATGCTAAAATATGCTTTCAAAACAGAATTTAAAACATGCAAATCACATGCATTGCATCCAACAACCACAAGTGCTTTAAAAACCAATTCATACACAAACCAAGAGAGAAATTCCATTTACTTACTCTTGAGTCTAGCTAAGTTGTTTAGACTTAAACCAAGCTCCCAAAACCTTCAAACCTTGGTTTTAAAGCTGAAAACCCAACTTCACTCACCGATACACAAAACAAGCTAGCCAACAAGCCTTCCAAGCATCCGAAACCTTCAACTCCACCTCTATTGCTCACGGATCATTCTCCCCTGTTTCAAGCACATAACAACAGAGGATTAATGCATCATAATGCATTAAAAACACCAGCAACACACCTAAACTCGCTGCTCTTTGCAAATCCAACATTTCGGCTACCAAACACAACCGAAATCACCTCCAAACACTACCAAGACTTAACCCAGCCAAGATCCAACACTTCTAACCATTTTTAAACATCAATTAACATCCAAAATAATCCCAACCACGTCCTTATACCTCCAGCAATAATAGATCATCAAGATCACTCCAAAAACAACCAAAAACTCAAGCAAAACTTAGGAAAATCAACCTATTCGGGATTGCATCGATTAAACCTCAATTTCTCATCAATTATACATTCATTTTTCATCAAAATGACATCTCAAAACAATGCCCAATCAGATCATACGAATTTCATCAAAATTAAAGCAAATCTTGCATTTTAAAGCCAAGATCAAGAACACAATTGTAAAACCTTTTATAAAACACAAATCAAGGATTGAGAACTTGAGAATTTCAGTAAAGAACTGAGAATTTAGAGGAGAAGGACGTTCATACCTCTAAATGTGAGTTTCTCCTTGTTTAGAACCAAGATTCTTGAAAATCCAATAAGCAAATGCCAAGGTTTTGTTGAAGAGATGATTAGAGATCAAAAGAGGATTGAAATCTCATATTTGGATGTCAAAATCAGAGTGAAATGTGCTGGAGAAATGTGTTTGGGTTGAGAGAAAAGGAAAATGGAAATTTAGGAAAAGTTAGTTAAAATGCCCAAAATATCTTTCCCTCCCTTTTACTTTTATTTTTAAACCATTAATTAATCCTTTAATATTTAAGAAAAACATGGAGAAACTCCTATTGGGTAAATAGCTCCTTAAAGATTCAAAGTTTCAATCCTTTTTAAAACAGTCACCCAATTTTCAAAAATTACATTTTGGTCACTAACCCAAAATGTCACTCTTCCAAACCTCATTTTGTAAAATTGACTTCACCTTTCTCTTATATATAATAAAAGAGGATTTTAAGACATTTTTCCATATTTTTAATGCAACCCGAACTAGGCTTTCCTTAAAACCACCTTTTATATTCGAACCGAAAATCCGACCGGTCCTTTTCAACCCAAAACTTCTAAGCCCATATTTGGGGTGTTACATTTATTATTCTCGTGACAATTCTCTCAAATATTTCCTTTACTTTCGTGCAGTGAACTAAGGAGAAGCTATTGGCCCAATCCCTGTGGAGACGATATCCGATACTTCGTATCACTTTACTACTTGCGTCGTGTACACTTGCACTACCATTGCGATAGACTATTTTACACGCAACAAGTTTTTGGCGCCGTTTCCGGGGATTGGCAACATAACTACACCTTTCTTTTATTGCACTTTTCGTTTTTGTTTTTGTTTTTGTTTTTATTTTTCTTTTTCTATTTTTCTTTGGTGCTTTCAACTCTTGCTTTTCACGAGGTTTTCTTGTTTATGCGCAGATCTAAAAGAGGTGAAGATCCTGAGTATAAATTAGATCCGGAAATCGAACGTTCTTTCAATCTCAAGAAACAACTTCGTCACCTTTTAGACAGGAACGAGTACCTTGAGGAACAGCTAGAGCAGATGGCCCGTAATCCGCCCGCTGGTGGAGGTATACCGCCTGTCGGCGACCCACCCGCAGCAGCCGGACGACGGTCTTGCCGTGACTACATGTTGAACGATCATGTAGAGCTGGAAACCACGCTGCCGGATATTGATGTTGACAACTTCGAGCTTAAACCTGTCATGTTCAGTATGATCAACAATGCCGGACAGTTTAGTGGTGCTGTGACAGAAGATGCTAGGGAGCATCTCAAAACGTTCCAGGAAATCTGTGGTTCGTTTAGGCTGCCAGGAGTTAATCCGAAGATACTGAGGCTTCGGTTATTTCCCCATTCATTGAGGGACATAGCTAAAACTTGGTGGAATAAACTTACGTCGGGTTCAATCATAACTTGGGCAGATTTATCTCGTGAATTCTTATCTCGTTTTAATCCTTCACATTTATCTGAGCGATTACGTAATGAAATTGCTACTTTTCAACAGGAAGATGACGAGCCGATGCACGAGGCCTGGGACAGATTTACTACTCTTCTACGGAACTGCCCAATGCATGGATTCCCCGTCTGGAATCAGGTAACTAAGTTTTATAATGCTGTTAACTTACAAACTCGTATTCGAGTTGATTCTGCAGCAAACAGACTATTATTGGATAAAGATCCGGACGAGGCATTACAAGTTTTGAAAAATCTGGCCAAGAATGAGGAGCAGTTTCCGACAGCAAGAAGAGGGGGTAAACGGGTACTTACTGTCAAGGATTATGAGGCCGACAGCACAATGAAATCACAGGTAGCATTCCTTACTATAGCAATAAAAAGGTTATTGAATGATGATGGATTACAAGGATTTGCTGTTGAGGAAGTATGTGACATCTGTGAGGGAAATCATAGTCGGGATGAGTGCCCAATACAAGTAGAAGAGGGAAAATACGTTGGAAATTACAGGCCGAATTATAATTCCAACAATCATAATCCCAATTGGAGGAAGGATCCAAAATTTTCCTGGAGTAATCCCAACAATGCCCTGAATCCGCAAGCACACAATCAGAATCAGGGAGGACCTAGATTGCTGACGCGACAGCAACTGCCGCCGCAACTGCCGCCGCACCTGCCGCCGCAGCAGCAACAACAGCCACCACCTGCCACGAGCAGTATATTGGAACAGACTCTGGCCACCTTTATGTCTCAGACCGGTACTTATATTGAAAATATGAATCAGTTTGTCAAGAAGACAGAGAATTTCATGGATAAAACCGAGATGAGGATGACAAATCATGAAGCTACTTTGAAATCTCTGGAGACACAATTGGGTCAGGTTTCTCAACATATTAAGTCGAGGCAGAATGGAGGATTCCCTAGCAATACTGAAAATGCTAGACAGCCCACACATGAGCAATGTAAGGCAATTACTACTAGGAGTGGGAAAAAACTACCAGGGCCGAAAAAAAAGCTGAAACAGAAAAGGAACCTGCCTTGGATAAACCTGCCGAGGAAGCTGCCCCGACAGGTGATAAACAGACTGCTGCCGATGAGCCTGTCACGACAGCAGAAGCGACAGAGGAGAAAAATGATGATCACCGTCCTCATATTCGCATGCAGTGGGAAGGACGTATTGCTGATTACCGTCCCCCACCACCTTTTCCCCAACGGATACAACAAGCTAAGCAAGAATCTCAACTTAAAAAGATTTATGATATTTTTAAGCAGGTTCATATTAATATTCCGCTGTTAGATGCCGTTAGGGAGATGCCCGGTTATGCCAAATTTCTCAAGGATGTTATGTCGAAAAAATCTAAACTTGAGGAATTTGAAACGGTAAAGATGACAGAAGGTTGCATGAGTATTCTTCATCGGCAGCCACCCTAGAAAAAGAAGGATCCAGGGAGCTTCATCATACCTTGCGTAATCGGAAACAAATTTGTGGGTAAGGCACTTTGTGATCTTGGTGCTAGTGTTAATTTAATGCCAAAGTCTGTTTTTCAGAAATTAGGTATTGGAAAGGCGCGGCCCACGACAGTAACTCTGCAGCTGGCAGACCGCTCTTACGTTCATCCAGAAGGAAAAATTGAAGATATTTTGGTAAGAGTGGATAAATTTATTTTTCCTGCTGACTTTCTTGTTTTAGATTGTGAGGCAGACGAAAACGCACCAGTCATCCTTGGGCGACCCTTCTTAGCCACGGGAAGATCACTGATTGATGTGGAGAAAGGAGAACTCACCATGCGAGTGAACGATCAAGAGATTAAGTTGAATGTTCTCCAAGCGATGAAACATGCTGATGTAGACGAGGAATGCAAGGCTATCACTGACGTTACCCTTGATCAACCCTGCATCAGGTCGGGCTGTCACGATATTAAATTTGGGCACTGCCGCGGCAGCCACCTACATGTCTATCACGACAGCAACGACGACAGCACCGACGACAACAACTCCTCTGATTCCGATACATCTGATACTGAAGATCAGGAGGAGGTAAACTGGATAGGCAATCGTCCAGGTAAGTTATTCGAACCTTTAAATTATACTTCAGATAACCATTTAATCCAAAAGCCATCTACTGTTGAACCACCTGCCCTAGAACTGAAGCCCCTGCCATGGCAACTTAAATATGCTTTTCTTGGTTCAAATGATACGTTGCCCGTAATCATCTCTTCTAAGCTGCCGCAGGAACATGAACGACAGCTAATCGGCATGCTAAGGCAGCACAAAAAGGCGATTGGATGGACGATAGCAGACATTCAAGGCATTAGTCCGGCGTTATGCATGCACAAAATCCTTCTAGAGGAGGATCATAAGCCGACTATAGATGCCCAAAGGCGGCTAAACCATGCGATGAAGGAGGTCGTGCGTAAAGAGATAATTAAGTGGTTAGATGCTGGTATTATTTACGCCATCTCCGACAGTAAATGGGCGAGCCCGGTGCAATGTGTTCCCAAGAAAGGAGGAATGACCGTAGTGACCAATGAAAACAATGAGTTAATCCCAACCAGGACTGTGACCGGTTGGAGGGTTTGTATGGACTATCGGAAGCTTAACAAAGCTACCCGAAAGGACCATTTTCCTTTACCCTTTATTGATCAAATGCTTGATAGATTAGCGGGAAAACCTTACTATTGTTTTCTTGATGGTTATTCAGGTTACAACCAAATTGCTATCACACCGGAAGATCAAGAAAAAACGACTTTCACATGCCCCTACGGAACATACGCTTTTAGGAGGATGCCGTTTGGACTATGTAATGCACCCGCCACCTTCCAAAGGTGCATGATGGCCATATTCTCCGACATGGTAGAGGACTTCCTTGAGATTTTCATGGATGATTTTTCCGTCTTTGGAGACGATTTTGAGAGCTGCCTCGGTAATCTACAAAAGGTACTTGAAAGATGTGAAAAAGCTAATCTTGTTTTGAATTGGGAAAAATGCCACTTTATGGTGGATGAAGGTATAGTCCTTAGCCATAAGATTAGCTGCCGCGGCATAGAAGTCGACAGGGCCAAAATAGAAGTAATAGAGAAGCTGCCGCCGCCGACCACAGTCAAGAGCATTAGAAGTTTTTTAGGGCATGCTGGTTTTTATCGGAGATTCATTGCAAATTTCTCAAAAATCACTAAGCCCCTATGCCATCTCTTAGAGCAGAACCGACCCTTTGACTTTAATGATGAATGTACTGAAGCATTCAAGGTTCTGAAGGAAAAACTAGTAACAACCCCCATAGTACAGCCACCAGACTGGTCACAGCCATTTGAGATCATGTGTGATGCTAGTGACTATGCTGTCGGGGCAGCACTTGAGCAGCGCAGAGATAAGCTGTTTCATGTCATATATTATGCCAGCAAGACATTGAATGACGCCCAAGTAAACTACACCACCATAGAAAAGGAGCTGTTAGCTGTGGTGTTCTCCATCGACAAGTTTCGTTCTTACATACTTGGGACGAAAGTAATAGTACACACAGACCATTCTGCCCTTAAGTAGTTGTTCGAAAAGAAAGATGCAAAGCCTAGATTGATACGGTGGATCCTGCTATTGCAAGAGTTCGACCTTGAAATCAAAGACAAAAAAGGGACAGAAAATCAGGTGGCAGATCACTTGTCAAGGTTGGAGAAGGGACAGAGTCTACCAATCGACGAGACAAACATACTGGAGACCTTCCCAGATGAGCAGCTCTTTGCTGCCGCAATCGCTGCTGCGACAGCCATGGCGGTAGGTAAGTCTTCTGAACTTCCCTGGTATGCTGATTTCGTTAATTTTATAGTTAGCGGAATACTTCCTTTTGATCTTAATTAGCAAGCCAGGAAGAGGTTCCAAAATGATGTGAAGCATTATTATTGGGATGAACCTCTTCTTTTCAAAATGTGTGCAGATCAGGTTATAAGGAGGTGTGTACCACAAGAAAAGCAAGAAGACATTCTCCATCACTGCCATGCTTCACAATATGGAGGTCACTTAGGAGGCAACAAAACTGCTGCCAAGGTGCTGCAGTCAGGGTTCTACTGGCCGACACTGTATAAAGATGCACAGGACTTCTACAAGAACTGTGACAGGTGCCAGCGGACAGGTAACATCTCCAAGAGAAACGAGATACCACTACAGAACATTCTAGAAGTCGAGATCTTTGACGTTTGGGGGATTGATTTTATGGGACCTTTTCCATCTTCATGTGGAAATCTCTACATCCTCCTAGCAGTGGATTATGTCTCTAAGTGGGTCGAAGCTATCGCCACTCAAAAGAATGATGCCAAGACAGTCCAAAAATTTCTACACGAAAACATTTTTTCGAGGTTTGGCATCCCTAAGGCGATTATCAGTGATGAAGGGAGACATTTTGATAATAGGGTTATTGCCGCCGCCTTGAAGAAATATGGTGTCAAGCACAAGATCGCGACATCATACCACCCACAGACCAATGGACAAGCTGAGATATCTAATAGAGAAGTTAAGAACATTCTTGAGAAGATGGTTAAGCCAACTAGGAAAGATTGGTCTTTACTCCTTAATGATGCATTATGGGCATATAGGACAGCTTTTAAGACTCCATTGGGCATGCCTCCATACCGATCGATTTACGGAAAAACCTGTCACTTGCCTGTCGAGATCGAGCACAAAGCATATTGGGCAATCAAGGCAGTGAACATGGACTTGGACAAGGCAGGCCAGAAAAGGCTGTTAGATTTGAACGAGATTGAAGAAATACGAACAATGGCCTACGACAATGCAAGGATCTACAAGGAGAAAACTAAGAAGTGGCATGACAGGAAGTTGCTGCCACGACAGTTCTGCCCAGGGCAACTTGTGTTGTTGTTTAATTTGAGGTTGAAACTCTTCCCAGGGAAGTTAAAATCTAGATGGTCTGGCCCGTTCCAAGTGGTACAAGTTTTTCCCCATAGTGCCATCACAATCCGATAATTAAAAGACGGGCACCAATTCAAAGTCAATGGACAACGCCTCAAGCATTATCAGGGGACCGAAGCCCCAGGAATACAAGAAGTGGTTACTTTAGGAGATGCCCCACAAGGCATCCCTAATTTAACCTAAATTTTATTTTTATCTATTTTTATTATTTATTATTTATTAGGAAATAAGGTTTATTTTATTCGAATAATGTTTTGTTTTTAGAATTTCTGTTTTTAGGAAATAAAGGAGTCAAGAAGAAAAGGAGAAGTGACCCAAACCCACCATCCATTCATCAGCCCAACAAAGCCCATTTATTGAAGCCTGTCGTTCCAGCTGCCGCACAGACACGGATAAGACAGGCTATCAACAGACTGACACAGCAGACGCAGAAGCGTGTGGCAGATGCGTAACAGACGCATAAATGCGTGTCAGACGCGTCAGACACGCCAAATCTCATCAATGGCCCCGTTATTCAGGCCTGCCGTTACAACATTAAACGGGCAGCAACTCGACCGCTATAAAACCCCGTTTTCATTTTCATTTTCCTCGCTTCTGCTTATTCTTACTTGCTTTCTCCTCTAGTTTTTATTTGTTTTCTTTACTTTCACAACCCTTGTAACTAAAATGTCTTCTAGACGTACCCGTCGCAGTGCTGCTTCCACCTCTTCAGCAGCAGCAACCACACCTCAGTCGTTCGCCACCAAGGAATTATGGGAGGAAAGAGGATTCATCTACGTCCGCGAGGCAGTAAATCTGGGGCTCCGACCATTCATCGCTAAGGCGATACGGACTCAGCTGTGGGAGCAGTTCGCAGCACAACCTGCAGAACTCAATGACACATTGGTGAGGGAGCTTTATGCTGCCATCAACAGCAAAACGGCAACATCAGTCACCGTCCGAGGGGTAGAGGTACCATTTACAGCTGACAGCATCAACCACATGTATGGCCTATATTTTGGTCCCAACGACGATGCCCATCAGAAATTTTTAGACACCCTCGATTCTGCCGCCTACGGTGCTGTCATGGCGGAGGTGACAGAGGAAGGAACAACATGGAACAAGAGCAAAAAGAACCCCAACTCTGTAAAAAGGGGGCAGCTACTCCCAGAAGCCAAACTCTGGAACGCTTTCATCAAAAAGCGTATCCTGCCGTCTTCCCACCACACGACGGTGGACCAGCAGCGGCTTGCCCTCATTCACTCAATCATGAACGACCGGCCTATCAACGTGGGCCGCTATATAAGGGAAAGTGTTTTGGACTGCACATTTCGGACAACCTCGCGCCTCTGCCTACCATTTATGATCACTTCCCTTTGCCGCTGCGCTGCCGTCCCAGAGGCCACCACCGACAAACTGATCCAGGGCAGAGGCTGGACAGACAACAACATTAACAGCCTTATGGAGCTGATAGTCGCTACCCCCCTCTCCTCCTTCAACCCGGCTACCTCCCCAGCAGAATCATCCGAGGAGCCTGCCTCTGAACCTGCCGCCGCCACCGCCCAGACAGACCAATCTGCCCAGATCCTTGCTGCGATACAATGGGTGGAAGACAGACAAATGGGGCTGATGACATTCATCCGGGATTTCGCCAACTCGACGGTAAATTTCATTACCAACACTAAAAATTATCCCGATGTTATGTTCCCCACTTTTCCTGCCCACTATTTCCACATCCCCTCCCCTGTCCACACCCCATCACCTGCCCCGACGGCAGCCGATAGTCCAACGGCCGAAACCTCTGCCCGAGGAAGGAAGCGACCTGCCTCCGATGACAGCGAATCTGACCCTCCCATTAGGAGGAATTTGGCAAAGGAGTTCACGCCTGTCAAGAGGCAGAAACACGTGGCAGACAGAAAACTGATGCCCAAGGCCAGCACCACCACCAGCAGCACTTGGGATAGTGGCAGCAGCTCAGACATCCAAGTCGTGGAGCAACCTGCCCAGCCTACCCCACAGCCCAGACGCCGCCGCCAAATCCGTGTCAGCAGCAACAGTGAAGACAGCGATTGAAAATTTAAGTCTTTTATTTTCTTTTTATTTTTCTGTCATTTGCATTGAGGGCAATGCAATCCTCGAGTTTGGGGGTGGCAACCCTCCATTTTAATGGAGTCTTAGTACATCTTTAAATTATTGTTGTGTCTTTTATTTAATTAAGTTCTCTTAAAAAAACTGTTGGCTTAAAACTGTGAAGTAAACTTACCTGTCATGACAGCTCTGTCGTGTCAGCATCTTTAGGACAGTTTAAGGAGAAGTTTAGAGCCTTTCTATAGTTCTGAAAAACTTAAACACCATTGTGACTGTTATATTGCTTAGATTTCTTTTAGCCAAACTAGAATAGGATGCTTAGTACTTGAATAGCCCCTAGTGGTGCCTAACACTGGCTCTAGGAAAGAAGTTTAGCAAAAGAAACTCAAAAACCTAGAGGTGCCCGAAACCGGCTCTAGGAAGTTACCTAGAGGTGCCCGAAACTGGCTCTAGGAAGTTAACTAGAGGTGCCTAAAACTGGCTCTAGTAAAACTTAGCTTGAAAATAGAAGAAAAAGAAGCATGAAAATGTGTCTTCAAAAATAAACTTTGGCATAAAAATTCGAGTTAAAAAGTTGAATATTCTAGTGAAACTAAGAGAGTCTTAGCATATAACTGTTCACAAGCATGCACACACTGCATGAGGAATATAGTGAGATTTCGGACAGATCCTAATCTTTCCGACAGATTGCTGCCGCCACAGAGAATAAGCGACGGGTAAGGGACAGTTCACTGTTTGAAAGCCAACACAAAAATATTCTTTTTTCTTTTAGGTTTTAATTGCTTGAGGGCAAGCAAAAACTTGAGTTTGAGGGTGTGTTGAGTGTGTAAAAGTTCTATTATTTACACCCTTTTTAACCCATATTTCTGCTGCATTCAAGCATCATTGCATTGCATTTAGGTTAATTTACAGCAAAACATCACAAATATATTTAAGGCACGGATTCTACTAAAAGATGGCGTATTTTGCAGGTTGCTGCCATAGTAGACGGAGAAGGCAGGCGCAGGGCAGAGAAGCAGAAGAGCTGAACTGGACAAGCAGACGACGAGGACGATGCTGCCATGGATCTGCCGTGACAGCAAGGTGACAGCAATTTTGCGGAGAGAAAAAGCAAAGTGGACCTCGATAGACAGAGAAAATTATGCTCGTCTGTCGTGTGAAAGCCATATATTTTTCCAAGCCCCAGATCAAAAGATATGTCAAGCCAAAGCTCAAGGAGAGAAAATCCCAAGAAACAAGGAGGGCGGCTGAAAAGTAGGATACTTGGAGATTAAGTCTTTATTAGAATCTTACTTTTAATTAAAGTTGTAATCCTTGTTACCTTAGAATACTTGAGCCCAAAGCTTATATAAGGGCATAGATTTTAACCTAGGAAAAATCATACTCCATACCCCATAACCGAAAACTAAAACCCCTCCGCCGTTTACCCGCCGTCGACATGTTCTAAAAACCCCCTAGGGCCACAGGTTGTTTTGTAAAGTAGTTGCAAGGGTTGCTTTGTTTTAGGATTTTCCAAGTTCAATAAAATAAACTTCAAGTTCTCTTATTTTGGTTATTAACATCTCGCAAGAGCATCGGGAGAGCATTGTGAGGTTATCCATTTACTTAGCATCGGGAGAGTTAAGTATACGAAAGAAATAAGAGCAAGTTCTCTAGTTTATAGTTGAACTATCTTGTGCCTAGGGATAGGGCAAGGTTAAGTGGCTAAAGAAGAATTCATACACATCGGTGTTCATCCTTCGATTCACGCCGGGAGGTATCATCAAAGACGTGATCATCGACAGACTTGGACCTAGGGATAGGCCAAGGCAGATCAGGGATTCTTGCCAAACTTGAAGTACGGAGTTGGTGTGTTTGCTGCCGCGACAGCCAACGGACAGCCGCCGTGATAGGTGCTGTCGACGACGGGCGCGACGACAGAACTGGATTTCCTAAGCATTGCAATACCTGCACTACTGAGCAATTCAATACTAGCCCATTCTCTCTATCTTGATATTCCAACTCTTTTATTTACGTTTTTCTTTATTATTCTCATGACAATTCTCTCAAATATTTCCTTTACTTTCGTGCAGTGAACTAAGGTGAAGCTATTGGCCCAATCCCTGTGGAGACGATATCCGATACTTCGTATCACTTTACTACTTGCGTCGTGTACACTTGCACTACCATTGCGATAGACTATTTTACACGCAACACTTATGGCATGCATGGTAACGATACATGATTGTGTTCATGGTGAGTACGTGCTAAGCACGGAATTGATTGAAATGAGTAATGTGGAATGAGTTAAATGTTGGCACTAGTATGCTTGAGTACAAATGATCGATCATTAGGATGTTAGTGTGTACACATGAGTCAAAAGTCGCGCGTGGCCTTGGTGGCGTTGAGTCACCAAGGAGGAGTACGGGTTCGCCCGGAAATTGTATTTATATATAGTCGATGATGAGTGGAATCCCATCGACGGGGCGTGAGGATGAGTGAAATCCCCTCCGCGAGACCGGTGATGAGTGTAATCCCACCGTGAGGTAATGTGGTTGTTGGATGTGAGTTCCAACGTGTTTATCCGCGTATTCGGGTCATAGCTAGGTGCCAATATTGATTGATATGTGTATCAATGTGTTGTGAATTATGATCCTTATTTGGATGTTTATATGTGATCACATATGTTTTGGAATAGAGCTTATGAGCATGGCATTTATTTGGATATTGTTCATGCATCTTAACTTGTGGCTCTTGAGGATTCTCGGTAATTATGTATTTTTCCTTGGCTAAGATCGTGCTTGGACCCTGCAATGTTGAGGTTTGTTTTTAAGAGCTTACCCTCACTAAGCTTTATTGCTTACGCTCTCTTTGTTCAACATTGCAGATCCTTAGTTCGTGGGATTCTAGCGCAAGTGAAGGGCCTCCAAGTGTGGTCATTGACCTTGAGTTCATCAAGTATGGGTTTTTAATGTTTTGGACATGTAATAGTTAAGCAATGGGATGTGTGCTTTGTAGGTTTTCTAGGAGCATGTTTAGACTCCTTAAATATGTTGTTTTTGCTTTGGTTTGTTACTACCATGTTCGATTGTAAACCATGTCTAAATTGCTTACCATGTGTGTTGGTCATGCGCCCCTTTTGAGTTTGCTCTTGTGTTTGAATGTTGGAACATGAGGCCTTAAATGCTTTTATGATATCATTTGACCAAATGCATGATTTCCTTGTTAATTGATGTATGTGTATGTTGGGTGTTTGTATGGCTAGATCTTGATTTGTAATAGTTGTATGCATGTTCGTATGTGCATCAGGGTTCAACGACTAGTTCTAAAGAAGGCCGTTCCGATACGGGCTCATTTGTTTCAAAACGGACAGCACCAGAACTGCAATTAATGTTGGAAATAAAGTCTCCAACGGCTCCAAAACATCCCCAACGGCTAGTAACGGCCACAAACTCAATTGAGACTATAAATTGAAGGCTGGAACACTTGAAGAATATTAGAGACAACATCCAAGCAATATGGTCAAGAGAATTAAAGTCTAAATCTTTATTTTACTATTCTCTTGTACATATGTAACGCCCCATTTTTGGGCTTAGAAGTTTTGGGTTTGGACCGGTTCGGTCGGAGTGCGGTTCGAATATATAAGGGTGAATTTAGGAAAGCCTAGTTCGGGTTGCATTAAAAATATGGAAAAATGTCTTAAAATCCTCTTTTATTATATATAAGAGAATGGTGGAATCAATTTTACAAAATGAGGTTTGGAAGTGTGACATTTTGGTTAGTGACCAAAATGTAATTTTTGAAAACTGTGTGACTGTTTTAAAAAGGATTGAAACTTTGAATCTTTAAGGAGCTATTTACCTAATAAGAGTTTCTCCAGATTTTTCCTAAATAATAAATGATTAATTAATGATTTTTAAATAAAAGAAAAAGGGAGGGAAGATATTTTGACATTTTCCAACTAACTTTTCCTAAATTCCATTTTCATTTTCTCTCATCTTTTCTCTCAAACCAAACACATTCTCCAGCACATTTTCCCTCTGATTTTGTTATCCAAATAACACATTTCAATCCTCTTTTCATCTCTAATCATTTCTTCAACAAAACCTTTGCATTTGCTACTTGGATTTTCAAGAATCTTGGTTCCAAAAGGGAGAAACTCAAGTTTAGAGGTATGAACGTCCTTCTCCTCTAAATTCTCAGTTCTTTACTGAAATTCCCAAGTTCTCAATCCTTAATTTGTGTTTTATAAAAGGTTTTAAGGTTGTGTTCTTGATCTTGGCTTAAAATGCAAGATTTGGTTGATTTTTGGATGAAATTTGTATGATCTGTTTGGGTAGTGTTTTGAGGTGTCTTTTTGATGTTAATTAAATGATTAATTGATGAGTAATTGAGGTTTAATCAATGCAATCCCGGATAGGTTAAATTTCCTAAATTTTGCTTGAGTTTTTGGTTGATTTTGGAGTGATCTTGATGATCTGTTATAGCTGGAGGTATAAGGACGGGGTTAGATCCTTTTTGGATGTTAATTGAGGTTTATGAATGTTTAGAATTGATGGATCATGGCTGGGTGGTGTTGTGGAGTTGTTTGGAGGCGATTTCGGTTGTGTTTGGTAGCCGAAATGGGAGTGTTGATGAGAGCAGCGAGTTTAGGTGCTTTCATTAAAGATATTAATGCATGATGATGCATTAATCCTCTGCTTTGATGTGTTTAAAACAGGGGAGTCATCTTTGGATCCTAGTGGTGGTGATCCAGAAGCTTGATTGGTGTTTCGGCAAGTGGCGAAACGGAATCGGTGAGTGGATTTTGGTTTTCAGCTTTGAAACCAATGTTTTGAAGGTTTGGGAGCTTAGTTTAAGTCAAAGCAACTTAACTAAGCTCAAGAGTAAGTTTTTGGAAAAACTCTCTTGATGATGAACCATGGAATGGTTGTATGCAATGTGGTTTGTTTGCATGTTTTAAGTTCTGTTTTGAAAGCATATTTTAGCATGTTAGTTGCTGATTTTATAAGCCATATGTTGAAGAATGCTCAAGGTAAGAGATTCTTGTTTTTGAACATTGTTAAATGTGGTTTTGATGCATAATGATGCATGATGTTTATGGCTATGTTAAATGCTTTAAAACAGTGGAATATTGTTGTTAATGATGCATATTGGCAAGTGATGGTTAAGGTCACAAAGGTTGTTAAAAGTCCTTGTGTGAGCCTTGTTTATTTAAGAACAACATGGTGGTTAAAAGTCCATGGTTGGTTCTTGGTTAAGATCACCAAGGTGGTTAAAATTCCTTGTGTGAGTCTTGTGTATTTTAAGAACAACATGGTGTTTAAAAGTCCATGGTTGGTTTTTGGCTAAGGTTACAAAGGTGGTTAAAATTTCTTGTGTAAGCCTTGTTATTTAAGGACACCAAGGTGTTTAAAAGTCCTTGGGTGGTTCTTGTTAAGGACACAAAGGTGTTTAAAAGTCCTTGTGTGGTCCTTGGGAATTGTAAGAACATCATGGTGTTTAAAAGTCCATGGATGATTCTTGTTAAGGACACAATGGTGTTTAAAAGTCCATGTGTGGTCCTTGGAAATTGTAAGATCACAATGGTGTTTAAAAGTCCATGTGTGGATCTTATGTTGATTGTATCACTTGTGGCCAATATGTCATGTTATATACTTGAAGCATGAATTGCTTGTTTTAGAATGCTTATGTGCATGTTCAAATGATGATTGAACTAAGGTTTATAAATGTGTATATAAATGCATTATTGTGTGGTTTTAAATGAGCATTCCTTACTAAGCTATTTGCTTACGCTCTCTCTTTTCTTAAACCAATAATACTGAGCATTGAAGTGCATTTGGGGCAGCAAGGAAGTCTAGCATCCAAGTGAAGGTTTTAAGCTCATGTATGGTGAACATTTTGCTAAAACTATTAGCTTTTGGGCATTTGGCAATGGGGGACCCATGTTGTTGTTTTGGGAGATGTTTGGACTCCCTAAGTTGGTTTTATATTGTTGTTGATGTTAGTACTTGTAATTGGCCTTTGTGAGGTGGTTTTAGTATATTGATGCTTGAATGGTTTTCTAAGTAGGATGCATGCCTATAGAATTGGGGATTTTCATAATTGATGCCATGTTGATGTTTGGTTGATGCAATTATGTTCCTTGAATGTTGAATGACTTGCTGGTATAATTTGGTGGCATTTAGAGCATGTTTGATGGGCCAATTGTGTGTTTAATCAACCATTTTTCTGCAATCTGGGCATGCCGTATCGGAACGGGTGCTACCGTTTCGGAACAGGGGCCTGAAATGGCCTAGGCGTTCCGAAACGGGAGGAACCGTTCCGGAATGGAAATGCCACTGCCAAGCCATGTTTCGGAACGGTCTCGCGTTTCGGAACAGGTCCTCCCTGTTTCGGAACACTCGACCGTTGGGCTCTGAATTTGATGGTTATATGTTCTGAAATGTTTACGTTTTGGTCTGAACCTTGTTATTGCAATTGAATGAGTTTGAGATGTCCGTTTGAGCTGAAATTTGGCAGAGAAGCATGAAAGATGATTAATTTCATATTGGTAACTTTAATTTTGGTTAAGTCCTTATAATTCTCGGAATTTACAATTTGGTCCCTAAGGTTGTAAATTGTGCAATTGAGTCCCTGAATGTTTTCTGATTGTTATGATCTTTGAGTATGCTGTTCTTGTGAACATGTTTAGGGTTAATGTGCATCTAGATAAGTTTAAAAAGAAAAAAAGGGTCGTTAATCAAGGTTGACTTTTGGGTTGACTTTGGTTTTCCCCGTGTAATCTTCTTAATTCGGGTCAACCGTCTAGGCCGGGTTAAGGGGGTTACATTTGGTGGTATCAGAGCTGAGTTCTCGAGTAATTGGGAATGATTATGTGGATGATTTAAGTATGTATGCTTTGTATGTTTGTTGAATGAAAGCATGATGAGTGAATTGTAAATATGATACAATTGTGGTGTATGCTGTGTGAAGCATGTTGTGGGTACCCATTGCCAAATCAAAGCTAATGTAATGATGTTGTTTTTAAGTGGAAATGAGCTTGAGTACTTGGATTGCTTACCTTGCTGAGCCTGACTTTGTTTTATTGCATTGTGATTGTATTGTTAGTGAATGGCACCTCGTAGAGAAGTAAGGGTTAATACGCGAGCTATGGCTCAAAGTGAAAATTAAGAGAACACTGAGAATGCTATGGATTTACCTCCTCCGCCTGGTGGTGGTGGTGCTGAGGGTGAAGGAGCTGGAGTTGCAGCTGGTGCTGGGGTTGCTGGACCTGAAGCTGGTCAGGGGCAAGCTGTTCCTGACATGACAATGCTGGTGCAAGCTATTGCTGGTGCTTTTCGAGCAGCAGTAGCTGGAGCTCTAGGAGCTGGGCATCAGGGAGATGCTGGAGTTAGACTACCCTTGGAGCGCTTACGCAGTCTGGGAGGGACTGAGTTCAGGGGTTTGTCAGCTGAAGGTTCAGAGTCTTGGTTAGAGAGTACCAAGAGAATCTTGGGGCAGATGAGTTGCACTGATGTGCAGAAGCTGGGGTGTGTGGTATCATTGCTGCAAGATGATGCATACACGTGGTGGACAACCACTATCGCTGGGATGGCGGAAGCTGATGTAACTTGGACGTTCTTCCAGAACGCGTTCAAGAGAAGGTATCTAGGTGTGAGGTACCTAGATGAAAAGAAGAGGGAGCTCATGTCTCTTACCCAGGGGAGCATGTCTGCGGCTGAGTACGAAGTTCAGTTTGTCCGACTCAGTCAGTATGCACCTGAGCTTGTTCCGAATGAGCGGGAGAGGTGTGAAAGGTTCCGTTATGGTTTGGTGACGGATGTAAAGATGTATGTGCTGGCTACCGAGTATAATGATTTTGATGTGCTGGTTGGCCGAGCAAAGGACATTGAGATGAACTTGGGTTTATCTGCTAGAAGTGCTGGTAAGCGAGCAGCTGAATATAGTTCCGGTGGTGGACGGAACAAGAGGGGACGTGATCAGAGGTATCAGTCCTCAGCTAAGCGAGGTGGTGGTGCGCCTGCTTAGGGAGGCAAGGCTAGAGTTGATCCGAGCGCGTGTTGGACATGTGGTTCGCGTGGCCATATGAAACGTGATTGTCCTCGAGCGGTGAGGGAGGTGCAGGCTCCTGTTGTGGCAGCTGGTAATGCGTGCTGGAACTGTGGATCTACGGATCACATGAGGAGAGAGTGTCCTATGTTGGCTGGTGGCCAAGTGCGTGCTCCTGTTGTTGTTGCACCACAGAGAGGTCGTGGGCGCGGCCGTGGTAACTTTCAGCGAAGAGAGGAAGGTGGTCGGGGTGTGGCCCATGTTGTAGCTGTTCAGCCTGAGGGTGGTGGCCAGGCGAGGGTGTATGCTCAGCGGGAGGGAAGAAATGACACGGATGTGATCGCAGGTACTTTTACTTTGCAATCCTTGTCATTACTTTCCTTGATTGATTCTGGATCTACGCACTCATACATTTTGCGTGAGCATGCTGAATTGCTTGGTTTGCCAGTTGAGTCTTTGGATGTTGGTGTGCGTGTCACTAGTTCTTTTGGTGAGACTGTTGTGACTCGAAAGCTATATAGAAGATGTCCCTTGGTTGTGCAAGGTCATGTTTTTCCTGTTGATCTTATGGAGTTGCCTTTCTATGGTTTTGATGTAATCCTTGGTATGGATTGGCTTGTTGAGCATCGAGCTGTAGTGGATTGTGAAAATAAGTGAGTTTCGTTGAAGCTTGCGGATGATTATGAGGTAGTTGTGGTTGGTGAGAATGTGAGGTTTCTTGCCAATGTGGTGTCTACCTTGGAGGCGAGCCGGATGCTGAGACAAGGTTGTGAAGCTTATCTAGCTTTTGTGATGAATCCTAGCTCTAAGGATTTGCGTGTGAAGATATCAGGGTTGTGCGAGAGTTCTCTGGTGTGTTCCCTGAGGAGTTGCCTGGATTGCCTCCTAATCGTGAAGTGGAGTTTGGGATTGAGCTGTATGAGAATACAACTCCTGTGTCCATTACCCCTTATAGAATGGCACCTAAAGAGTTGAAGGAGCTGAAGACGCAATTGCAAGAGTTGCTCGATCGTGGTTTCATTCGGCTGAGTGTTTCACCTTGGGGTGCACCGACCTTGTTTGTGAAGAAGAAAGATGGCACTATGAGAATGTGCATTGATTATCGTCAGCTGAACAAGTTGACTATCAAGAATCGGTATCCTTTGCCGAGAATTGATGATCTCTTTGATCAATTTCGGGGAGCAGCTGTGTTCTCTAAGATTGACTTGAGGTCAGGGTATTACCAGTTGAAGGTGAAGGATGTGGATGTGCCTAAGACAGCTTTCAGGACGAGGTATGGGCATTATGAGTTCCTTGTGATGCCGTTTGGTTTGACAAATGCTCCTGCAGCTTTCATGGACATGATGAATTGGGTGTTTCATGAATACCTGGACAAATTTGTTGTGGTGTTCATTGATGATATCCTCGTGTACTCGCGTACTGAGGAGGAGCATGAAGAGCATTTGAGGATTTTGTTGCAAGCTTTGTTGGAGAATCAGCTTTATGCCAAGCTGAGCAAATGTGAGTTCTGGTTAAGTGAAGTGGTGTTTCTTGGGCATGTGGTTTCTGCTGAAGGGATCCGTGTGGATCCTCAGAAGATTGAGACGGTGATGAATTGGAAGGTTCCTAAGTCTGTTCATGAGGTCCGTAGTTTCCTTGGTTTAGCGGGATACTACCGGAGGTTTGTGGATGGGTTTTCCAAGGTTGCCGCACCTTTGACGAAGTTGTTGCAAAAGGATGTTAAGTATGAGTGGACGGAAGCGAGACAGCGGGCTTTTGAGAAGCTTAAGGCAGCTTTGACGCAAGCTCCGATCTTGGTTCAACCTGAATCAGGGAAAGAGTTTGTGGTGTACAGTGATGCGTCCTATGTTGGTTTGGGATTTGTGTTGATGCAAGAGGGTAAGGCGGTGGCTTATGCATCGCGGCAGTTGAAGGTGCATGAGCGCAATTATCCTACGCATGACATCGAGTTGGCTGCTGTGGTTTTTGCTTTGAAGATCTGGAGACATTATGTGTATGGTGAGAAGTGTACTGTGTACACGGATCCCAAGAGTTTGAAGTATCTGATGTCTCAGAAGGAGTTGAATCTTAGGCAGCGACGTTGGGTGGAGTTGCTCAAGGATTATGATTTGACGATTGAGTATCACCCTGGGAAAGCTAATGTTGTGGCGGATGCCTTGAGCAGAAAGGTAGCTGTTGAGCTGAGGGCTATGTTTGCCAGTTTGAGTATTTCGCGTGATGGTGGTCTTGTGGCTGAGTTGCAAGTGAAACCATCTTTGGTTCAGTTGATCAAGGAAAAGCAGTTGTTGGATGATTCCTTGGTACCGCATGTTCAGGATATCGTGGAGGGTAGGCCTTCGGATTTCTGTTTTAATGATGATGGAGTGTTGTGTTTTGGGAGTCGAATAGTAGTGCCCAATGATGCGGAATTGAGGCGTGCTATTCTGACTGAAGGTCATAGTAGTCCTTTTGCTATGCACCCTGGTAGTACTAAGATGTATTGTGATCTTCGTGATGAGTACTATTGGGTGGGTTTGAAGAAGGATGTTGCAGAGTTTGTGAGCAAATGCATGGTGTGTCAGCGAGTTAAGGCTGAGCATCAGGTTCCTTCAGGGTTGTTGCAACCGTTGAGAATCCCTGAATGGAAGTGGGAAAGGATTACCATGGACTTTGTGTCTGGTTTGCCTTTGTCACCATCGAAGAAGAATTCGGTGTGGGTGATTGTGGATCGCTTGACGAAGTGTGCGCATTTCTTGCCTGTGCATACAACGTATTCTTTGGATAAGCTTGCGGAGTTGTACATTGCTGAGATTGTGCGGCTGCATGGTGTGCCTAAGTCGATTGTGTCAGATAGGGATCCGAGGTTTACATCGCGTTTTTGGCAGTGTTTGCATCAAGCTTTGGGTACACAGTTGAATTTCAGTACATCTTATCATCCTCAGTCGGATGGTCAGTCCGAGCGTGTTATCCAGATTTTAGAGGATATGTTGAGGTGCTGCGTGATTGAGTTTCAGGGCTCTTGGGAGAAACATTTGCCTTTGGTGGAGTTTGCTTATAACAATAGTTATCAGGCAAATATTCAAATGGCACCTTATGAAGCTTTGTACGGGAGGAAGTGTAGGACTCCTCTTTGTTGGGCTGAAACGGGTCAGAAGTTGGTTTCGATGCCGGCTTTGTTGAAAGGAACCACCGAGAAGGTGAAGCGCATTTGTGAGCGTTTGAAGGCAGCTTCTGATCGGCAAAAGTCTTACGCGGATTTGAAGCGTAAGGAAATTGAGTATACGGTGGGTGACCGTGTGTTTTTGAAGGTTTCGCCTTGGAAAAAGGTGATGAGGTTTGGCCGCAAGGGTAAGTTGAGCCCTAGGTACATTGGACCATACGAGGTGATTGAGCGTGTGGGTCCTGTTGCGTACAAGTTGAGGTTACCTCAAGAGTTGGAAAAGATTCATGATGTGTTTCATGTTTCTATGCTTCGGAATTATAGATCGGATCCATCACATGTGATGCCTGTGGAAGAAGTGGAATTGAATCCGGATTTGACCTATGATGAGGAACCGGTGAAGGTTCTGGATTCGGATAGTAAAGTTCTTCGAGGCAAGACCATTGAGTTGGTAAAGGTGTTGTGGAAGCATCGTGGTGTTGAGGAAGCCACGTAGGAACGGAAGGATGACATGCTGAAGCAGTTTCCGTACCTCTTTCCTTCAGGTAAATTTCGAGGACAAAATTTCTTAAGGGGGGAGAGTTGTAACGCCCCAAATTTGGGCTTAGAAGTTTTGGGTTTAGACCGGTTCGGTCAGAGTGCGGTTCGAATATATAAGGGTGAATTTAGGAAAGCCTAGTTCGGGTTGCATTAAAAATATGGAAAAAATGTCTTAAAATCCTCTTTTATTATATATAAGAGAATGGTGGAATCAATTTTACAAAATGAGGTTTGGAAGTGTGACATTTTGGTTAGTGACCAAAATGTAATTTTTGAAAACTGTGTGACTGTTTTAAAAAGGATTGAAACTTTGAATCTTTAAGGAGCTATTTACCTAATAGGAGTTTCTCCAGATTTTTCCTAAATAATAAATGATTAATTAATGATTTTTAAATAAAAGAAAAAGGGAGGGAAGATATTTTGACATTTTCCAACTAACTTTTCCTAAATTCCATTTTCATTTTCTCTCATCTTTTCTCTCAAACCAAACACATTCTCCAGCACATTTTCCCTCTGATTTTGTTATCCAAATAACACATTTCAATCCTCTTTTGATCTCTAATCATTTCTTCAACAAAACCTTTGCATTTGCTACTTGGATTTTCAAGAATCTTGGTTCCAAAAGGGAGAAACTCAAGTTTAGAGGTATGAACGTCCTTCTCCTCTAAATTCTCAGTTCTTTACTAAAATTCCCAAGTTCTCAATCCTTAATTTGTGTTTTATAAAAGGTTTTAAGGTTGTGTTCTTGATCTTGGCTTAAAATGCAAGATTTGGTTGATTTTTGGATGAAATTCGTATGATCTGTTTGGGTAGTGTTTTGAGGTGTCTTTTTGATGTTAATTGAATGATTAATTGATGAGTAATTGAGGTTTAATCAATGCAATCCCGGATAGGTTAAATTTCCTAAGTTTTGCTTGAGTTTTTGGTTGATTTTGGAGTGATCTTGATGATCCGTTATAGCTGGAGGTATAAGGACGGGGTTAGATCCTTTTTGGATGTTAATTGAGGTTTATGAATGTTTAGAATTGATGGATCATGGCTGGGTGGTGTTGTGGAGTTGTTTGGAGGCGATTTCAGTTGTGTTTGGTAGCCGAAATGGGAGTGTTGATGAGAGCAGCGAGTTTAGGTGCTTTCATTGAAGATATTAATGCATGATGATGCATTAATCCTCTGCTTTGATGTGTTTAAAACAGGGGAGTCATCTTTGGATCCTAGTGGTGGTGATCCGGAAGCTTGATTGGTGTTTCGGCAAGTGGCGAAACGGAATCGGTGAGTGAATTTTGGTTTTCAGCTTTGAAACCAATGTTTTGAAGGTTTGGGAGCTTAGTTTAAGTCTAAGCAACTTAACTAAGCTCAAGAGTAAGTTTTCAGAAAAACTCTCTTGATGATGAACCATGGAATGGTTGTATGCAATGTGGTTTGTTTGCATGTTTTAAGTTCTGTTTTGAAAGCATATTTTAGCATGTTAGTTGCTGATTTTATAAGCCATATGTTGAAGAATGCTCAAGGTAAGAGATTCTTGTTTTTGAACATTGTTAAATGTGGTTTTGATGCATAATGATGCATGATGTTTATGGCTATGTTAAATGCTTTAAAACAGTGGAATATTGTTGTTAATGATGCATATTGGCAAGTGATGGTTAAGGTCACAAAGGTGGTTAAAAGTCCTTGTGTGAGCCTTGTTTATTTAAGAACAACATGGTGGTTAAAAGTCCATGGTTGGTTCTTGGTTAAGATCACCAAGGTGGTTAAAATTCCTTGTGTGAGTCTTGTGTATTTTAAGAACAACATGGTGTTTAAAAGTCCATGGTTGGTTCTTGGCTAAGGTTACAAAGGTGGTTAAAATTCCTTGTGTAAGCCTTGTTATTTAAGGACACCAAGGTGTTTAAAAGTCCTTGGGTGGTTCTTGTTAAGGACACAAAGGTGTTTAAAAGTCCTTGTGTGGTCCTTGGGAATTGTAAGAACATCATGGTGTTTAAAAGTCCATGGATGATTCTTGTTAAGGACACAATGGTGTTTAAAAGTCCATGTGTGGTCCTTGGAAATTGTAAGATCACAATGGTGTTTAAAAGTCCATGTGTGGATCTTATGTTGATTGTATCACTTGTGGCCAATATGTCATGTTATATACTTGAAGCATGAATTGCTTGTTTTAGAATGCTTATGTGCATGTTCAAATGATGATTGAACTAAGGTTTATAAATGTGTATATAAATGCATTATTGTGTGGTTTTAAATGAGCATTCCTCACTAAGCTATTTGCTTACGCTCTCTCTTTTCTTAAACCAATAATGCAGAGCATTGAAGTGCATTTGGGGCAGCAAGGAAGTCTAGCATCCAAGTGAAGGTTTTAAGCTCATGTATGGTGAACATTTTCCTAAAACTATTAGCTTTTGGGCATTTGGCAATGGGGGACCTATGTTGTTGTTTTGGGAGATGTTTGGACTCCCTAAGTTGGTTTTATATTGTTGTTGATGTTAGTACTTGTAATTGGACTTTGTGAGGTGGTTTTGGTATATTGATGCTTGAATGGTTTTCTAAGTAGGATGCATGCCTATAGAATTGGGGATTTTCATAATTGATGCCATGTTGATGTTTGGTTGATGCAATTATGTTCCTTGAATGTTGAATGACTTGCTGGTATAATTTGGTGGCATTTAGAGCATGTTTGATGGGCCAATTGTGTGTTTAATCAACCATTTTTCTGCAATCTGGGCAGGCCGCATCGGAATGGGTGCTACCGTTTCGGAACAGGGGCCTGAAATGGCCTAGGCGTTCCGAAACGGGAGGAACCGTTCCGGAACGGAAATGCCAGTGCCAAGCCATGTTTCGGAACCCGTTTCGGAACGGTCCCGCGTTTCGGAACAGGTCCTCCCTGTATCGGAACACTCGACCGTTGGGCTCTGAATTTGATGGTTATATGTTCTGAAATGTTTACGTTTTGGTCCTGAACCTTGTTATTGCAATTGAATGAGTTTGAGATGTCCGTTTGAGCTGAAATTTGGCAGAGAAGCATGAAAGATGATTAATTTCATATTGGTAACTTTAATTTGGGTCAAGTCCTTATAATTCTCGGAATTTACAATTTGGTCCCTAAGGTTATAAATTGTGCAATTGAGTCCCTGAATGTTTTCTGATTGTTATGATCTTTGAGTATGCTGTTCTTGTGAACATGTTTAGGGTTAATGTGCATCTAGATAAGTTTAAAAAGAAAAAAAGGGTCGTTAATCAAGGTTGACTTTCGGGTTGACTTTGGTTTTCCCCGTGTAATCTTCTTAATTCGGGTCAACCGTCTAGGCCGGGATAAGGGGGTTACAACATAGTCTTTAAAGAGTGAACTTTATTGTAAATCCTTGTACTCTTGTGAGCTTAAATTTGTGTAAAAACACACCTTGTGATGTAACGCCCTGGTTTTGGGCCTAGATGTTTTAGACATCGGACCGGATCGGTCGGGAACGGTTCGAATTGCGTAAGGTGATTTAAGAAAATCAATGATTGAGATAGGATAAAAATGTGGTAAAAATTGATAAAATCCTATAAAAATATGTTTTAGAGGTTGGTCAAATCAATTTTACAGAAAAAGTTTCAGAAGTGGGACATTTTGAGTGGTGACCAAATTGTAAAGTTTCAAAACTGTGGAGAATGTGATTTTTAAAGAAGAAGTCAAATTCTTAGAATTTGTAGGGAGCTTTATGGCAATTTAGCCTATGAAGAAGCTTTAATTGGGTTTTATTTTATTTAATTAATTAGGTGATTAATTTGAGATTCCATTACGTAACTACCATCTTCTCTTCATTTTCAGCCAAACACATTTTTCATTCATTTCTCTCCAGAATTCTTTTCTCCCAAACACTCTCTTTATATTTCCTAAACAATTTTCAAGAAATCCTTTCAAGTTCTTCAAGATTTTGCTAAGGAAAACTTGTCATTCATTGAGGAAAGCAAGGATTGGAGGTAAATCCCGTTCTCAATGTAATGCCCGTGTTTTGGGGTTAGGAGTTAGTCGGGTTAGTGGACCGAGTCGGTAAAATAAATTAAATCTTTTTGGCCATGTCATGAGTCAAGTGAAATTTAAATAATAAAGGATGGACCTTTGTTGGTGATTTAGCCAATTTAAAATGAAAGACAACTTTTTCAAATCAAAAAGAAAGGAAAAAGCTCTCATCTTTCCCCACCTTCTTCCCCCCAACGTGAAAAGCCCCAAAACTCTCTAAAACCACCAAGTTACTATTCCATTGAGTTTCATCTTCATTCCAAGGCCTTTTTGAGAGGTAATAACATTTTCTAACTCTCATTTTCATCCTCTATCCATACATTGTCATAGATTTTAAAACCATGAACTTTTGAAAATTAGGGTTTGATAAAAGTTTGAGTTTTTTTGGGGATTTTCAAGTTTTTTTGAAATATAATGTTGGGTTTTAGTTTAACCACCTTAAAATGCTTAACATATGTCAAAATGGTTGGGTTAGGGTGAAAACCGGAAATGGGTTCTTGAGGCAATTTTTAAGGGGTCTAAAACTTGGTTCTTGGTGGGTTTTAGGTTGAAATTGGAGGGTTGATGGTTTATGTATGTTATGATGATGTTTTGGGACCATTTGAGGATCATTTGGATGATTGAAAATGGAACTTTCAGCTAGGGTTTGAGGGAGCACAAAAATGGGCATATTTGGGGGATTAATTTGATTGGAAAATTTGTTAAAGTTAGTTTGAGCTCAAGAGTTGAGTGTTGACTGAATTTTAGCTTTGATTGGGAATAATGGATGTGTTTTTGATTGGCTAGAAGCAAGAGGAGACGTTGGAGAAGCTTTGGGATCAAATCCGGGCTTGTAGGAGGCTTGCTTTGGTTGCTAAGGAAGGGTGGTGAGTGACTTTAAATGTGTTTTAAAGTTTGGTTCGAGTGTGTGTAGTGTATGAGTTGAAATGTGCTTGGTAGGCCATTTCCATGTAGATTTAAATTGTTAACTTAGCTCTTGATTACCATTAAATGCTTTGTGTTTGCCTACTTATGCTCTTGTGATGTGTGGTTGATTTGCACATGTATACTATGATATGTATATGTGATGAGCATGAGATGTGATTGATGGATATGTGATGTGGTAAATGTAAATTGGCACTAATTAACTTACCGGGTGTAAATGATTGATCATTAGGATTAGTGTGTACACAAATTGAGTCAAAACGTACGTGGCCATGATGGCGTTGAGTCATCAAGGAGGAGTACGGTGATGTAATATTCCACCGGATGCTTATATATATTCTACGGGATGATGAGTGGAATCCCATCCGTAGAGCATGTGGTGATGAGTGGAATCCCGCCCATGCAAGGTCCAGTGATGAGTGTAATCCCACCGAGGTAATGTGTATGTTGAGATTAAATCCGCACATCCGAGTAATCTAATAGTGGCCAATTGAACTTGTGCTTATACTTGTGATCCATGACAATGATATGTGATGTTTGAGCTTAATATGATGTAAGATGCCATATTATGCCTCTTGAAAGACTAGCTAGGTCTACTTGTCTTTTTACCTATGCTTGATAGAAATGAGAATTAGGGAATACATGCTTGAACCCTGCATTGTTGATATTTTCGGTTTTAGAGCATCCTCACTAAGCTTATAGCTTACGCTCTCATTTTCAACCATGCAGATCATTAGCGTGGTGTTAGCTCGGAGCAAGGCAAGAAGGGCTTCCAAGTTTTTGTTGCTCAAGTACGGTTATTAATTATGTAGTAGCTTAGCAATGTGGCGAGAGTGCGTGTGGTATGAGCTTTGTATGACTCATGTGTGTGGTTGATGCTTATATTTGAACTTGGTTTGTAAGCATCATATATCTTGCCAAATGCTTGAATGATGTATGCCATTTGGATGTTTAAGATTGCTTGATGGCATGTAAACCTTTATGTGATGAATGGTGCATTTTTCTATTAATGTCTTCAAGTATGCCTTCTATAATATATTATCAATGTGTATTTGCCATGTATGAAAGATTGTTTAAATCTATGCCTTGTGGGTGTTTGAGCATGCTAGACCTAGGATGTATGCCTCTAGACTTTGTTTGTTTGTGTTGTGTGCCTTTAGGGGTCCTATGGGACCTTTAGACTTGTTTAAATTCACCTAAGTCTGATTTCTAAAGGTTGCAGGCAGCCCGCGTTTCGAAACGGGATGGGTCGTTTCGGAACGGGTAGGCTTCAGGGACCCCGTATCGGAACGCATTTCGATACGGTTTGGCCTCTGAGATCCCCTGTTTTGATACGGGTTTCGGAACGTTTTGGCTACTGGAATTCTGAGAAATTGACGAGATGAAGGCGTTTCGAAAGGGGTCTAAGGGTTTCCAAACGGTCAAAATCTCGTTGACCACGAGAAGTTGACCGTTGAGGGCGTTTTGAAACGGTTGACCACCGTTTCGATACGACCCCTTGTATGGGCTCTGGGGCAGTTGACCTGGTTAAGGCGTTTCGATACGCCTCAAGGGTGTTTCGAAACGGTCTGTTTAAAAGATTAAAATTGGGCTGTTCAAATGCTGTTTTGGGTTTGAATGATTATCTCATGTATTTTGTTCCGCTGTTTGATCATATAGGATTCGAATGAGCCTTTAGAAAAGATTAAGTTACAGAAAAAAATAGGTTTGCTAACCGAGGGGGAACCTTAACGGGTTTCGCTTCGGTTTTCCCTGTGTGGCCAACTCGGATCAGTCATCCGGCCAGACCGGGACGAGGGGGTTACATTTGTTGGTATCAGAGCCTGAGGTTACCGAGACCTCGGGAAGGTAAGTGAGGTAAGCTTGATGTGCTAAGTAATTGTATTGCTCGATGTATGCTTGCCATGAAATCTTGATGTTTGACTGTTCGCATGATGTAGAGTGTGTGCCCATTGCTACTATTACTTAATTTAAAAAGATTTTTGGTAAAGGGAGTACTTGAGCACTATTGGACCCTTGCTTTGGCTAACGTAATCCCTATTTGTTTCTTGTTGTAGTTATTACCTTGCTAGCTGTACCATGAGACCATGTGGAAGGCCTAGGATGATTCAACCGGAACCACGGGCAGCGGCTGCAGGAGTTGAGCCAGTAGTTAGGGTTGAGGCTCAAGTGGGAGAGCCTGTGGTTGGAGTTGGAGCTCCTCCACCACCTCCACCACCACCACCTCCTCCACCTAGAGTAGGAGGCGAGGCTGGGGTTGAAGGAGAGGGACCTCAGGGAGGCCAAGGACCGGCCGAAATAGACTTAGCTCCCTTGGTTCATGCGATAGCCGGGGCATTTCAGGCTGCAGTAGCTGGGGGTCAGGCAACAACACACCATCAGGGTGAGGGCACTGGGTTGCCATTAGAGAGACTTTGGGGCCTAGGGGCCGAAGAGTTTAGGGGGTCTACTTCAGAGAGATTGGAGTTGTGGTTTGAGAAGACTGTCCGTATTCTCGCTTAGATGGGGTGTAATGGTGAGCGCAAGTTGGGATGTGTTGAGTCCTTGCTTTAGGGTGATGCCTACACTTGGTGGGTCACCATTACTACGGGTATGGATGAGGCTGAGATTACTTGGGAGTACTTTGAGTCAGCATTCCGTAAGAAGTATCTAGGTCCGCGATACCTCGATGAGAGGAAGAGGGAGTTTATGGCATTGCTTCAGGGGAGTATGACTGTGACCGATTATGAGATCTGATTTGTCAGACTGAGTCAGTATGCTTCTGAGCTTGTTCCTACTGAGGTGGAACGATGTAACCGTTTCCGTTATAGGCTGAATGAAGAGATCAAGAGGTATACTCTAGCTTCAGACTACACTGATTTTGATGTCTTGGTCGTGACGGCCAAGGACTTAGAGCACAGTTTGGGCTTGACCAAACGATCTGGTGGTTCTAGTTCGGGTAAGAGGTCCAGTGATTATGATAGAGGTGATGCCAAGAGGCATCGGGACAACATGCATCATTACGACCATAGGCGTGGTGGCGGTAACCACGGTAGGGGCCAACAAGGCCAGAGAGCTGGTGGGAAGTTGCCCACATGTGCTACTTGCGGGAGGAACCACACCGGTGAGTGTTGGGGAAATTTTCATTCGTGTTGGAGTTGTGGGGCTAGAGACCACATTAGGCGTGACTGTCCACATCAGGTGGGACATGTACCAGCTCAGGCTCCTGCTAGAGCCAATGACTTTCAGAGAGGCCGCGGGCGCGGTAGAGGTAACTTCCAGCCGAGGAACGATGGACAGAGGAACATAGCACATGTAGTTGCAGTTCAGCCGGAGGGCGGATGTCAGGCCAGAGTTTACGCTCAGCGTGGGGATCAACATGAAACCGATGTGATCGCAAGTAACTTCTCAACACAGTCCTTGGGTTTGCTTTCTTTGATTGACTCTAGGTCTACACATTCCTACATATTGAGTGAGCATGAACAATCTTTGAATTTGCCTTATGAAATGTTAGAGGTAGGAGTCAGTGTTACTAGTTCCTTTAGGGACACGGTAGTAGTTAGAAAGATGTACCGAAGGTGTCCGTTGATGGTTCAGGGACATGTATTTCCAGTGGATATGATGGAGCTACCTTTCTATGGTTTTGATGTGATTCTGGGTATGGACTGGCTCACGGAGCATAGAGCTAGGATAGATTTTGAAAATAAGAGGATTTCTTTGAGGCTCACAGATGACTATGAGATTGTAGCGGTGGGTGAGAACGCGAAGTTCTTGTCCAATGTAGTTTCAGTTTTAGAGGCTAAGAGGTTGGTTGAGTTGGGGTGTGAAGCATACTTTGGCGTATGTGATGAACCCTAACATGAGTGAGGTTAGACCTCAAGGCATCCGGACCGTATGTGACTTTCCTAGTGTGTTTCCGGAAGAGTTGCCAGGGTTACCACCGAACAGAGAGGTAGAGTTCACTATTGAGACTTATTCTGATTCAGCTCCTGTATCGATTGCTCCGTATCGCATGGCACCGAAAGAATTGAAAGAGTTGAAGACTCAATTGCAAGAATTTACAGATAGAGGTTTCATTCGGCCTAGTTCTTCACCTTGGGGTGCACCAGTTTTGTTTGTGAAGAAGAAAGATGGAAGTATGAGAATGTGTATAGATTACAGACAATTGAATCAGTTGACAGTGAAGAATAAATATCTGTTGCCTAGAATTGATGACTTGTTTGATCAGTTGAGAGGGGCATTAGTCTTTTCGAAGATTGACTTGAGATCGAGTTACTACCAGCTAAAGGTAAGAGAGGTTGATGTACCGAAGACGACCTTTAGGACTAGATATGGTCACTAAGAGTTTTTAGTCATGCCTTTTGGGTTGACTAATGCACCGGCTCCTTTCATGGACATGATGAACAAGATATTTCATCTGTACCTAGATCAGTTTGTAGTTGTTTTTATAGATGACATCTTGGTGTATTCGCGAACTGAAGAAGACCATGACCGACACTTGAGACTGGTCTTGAAGACTTTGCTAGATCATCAGTTGTATGCGAAGTTGAGCAAGTGTGAATTCTGGATCCGATAGGTAGTCTTCTTAGGACATGTAGTGTCAGCCGATGGGATTAGAGTTGATCCGAAGAAGATTGAAGCCATTGTTAAATGGAAGCAACCGAAGTCTGTAATAGAGGTATGTAGCTTCCTAGGCTTAGCCGGATACTATAGGAGATTTGTAGAAGGTTTCTCTAAGTTAGCCGCTCCTTTGACACAGTTGCTTCAGAAGAGTGTTCAGTCTGAGTGGATAGATGCAAGACAGAGAGCCTTTGAGAAATTGATGGAAGCTTTGACCCAAGCACTGATCTTGATTCAGCCTGAGTCTGGGAAGGACTATGTAGTTTATAGTGATGCTTCTTATGTAGGGCTAGGGTGTGTTCTTATGCAAGACAAGAGAGTAGTGGCTTATGCCTCAAGACAGTTGAAGACCCATGAGCGCAACTATCTGACCCATGACATAGAGTTAGATGCAGTTGTGTTTGCTCTGAAGATTTGGAGGCACTATTTGTACAGTGAGAAATGCACAATGTACACCAATCACAAGAGTTTGAAGTACATTATGACTCAGCGAGATTTGAATCTCAGACAGCGCAGATGGTTAGAGTTGCTAAAAGATTATGATCTTACCATTGAGTACCATCCGGGTAAGGCCAATGTAGTGGCCGATGCATTGAGTAGGAAGATAGTTGTGGACTTGAGAGCCATGTTTGCTTGATTGAGCTTGTCCGAAGATGGTGGCCTGGTAGCCGAGCTTCAGGTTAGACCTACTCTAGGTCAGTTGATTAGAGAGAAACAACTCTTAGATAGATCTTTGGCACCTCACGTGAAAGATATAGCCGAAGGTAGATCTTCAGACTACAGTTTCAGTACCGATGGGGTTTTGTGTTTCAAAGATAGAATAGTTGTGCCAGAGGACAGTGACATGAGACGTACGATCTTGACTGAAGCACACAGTAGTCCGTTTGCTATGCATCCTGGAAGTACGAAGATGTACCGTGATTTGAAGAATGAGTACTTTTGGGTTGGCTTGAAGAGAGATGTAGCCGACATTGTGAGTAAGTGCTTAGTGTGTCAGAGAGTGAAGGCAGAACATCAGGTTCCCTCAGGTTTGTTGTAACCGTTGAGAATTCCAGAATGGAAATGGGAGAACATCACCATGGATTTTGTTTCGGGTTTGCCCTTGACTCCTACGAAGAAGAACTCAGTTTGGGTGACAGTGGACCGTTTTACGAAGTGTGCTCACTTCTTGGCAGTCAATACTACTTACACCTTAGATAGATTGGCCGATTTGTACATTGGTGAGATTGTTAGGCTGCATGGTGTGCCGAAGTCTATTGTGTTAGATAGAGATCCGCGGTTTACTTTTCGATTTTGGGAGTGTCTACATACAGCTTTGGGTACCCATTTGAACTTCAGCACGCCCTATCATCCTCATTTAGATGGTCAGTCAGAGAGAGTTATTCAGATCTTAGAGGATATGCTGCGTTGTTGCATCATTGAATTTCAGGGCATGTGGGAGAAGCACTTGCTTGTAGTAGAGTTTGCTTACAATAATAGCTTCCAGTCAAGCATTCAAATGGCTCCGTATGAGGCCTTGTATGGACAAAAGTGTAGAACCCCAGTTTGTTGGGCCGAAGTGGGAAAGAAGTTGTTACCCATGCCGGATATGCTCAAGGGGACAACTGACAAGGTAAAATTGATTTGTGATCGATTAAAGGCTGCTTCGGATAGGCAGAAGTCCTATGCCGACTTGAAGAGGAAGGAAATTGAGTTCTCAGTGGGTGAGAAGGTGTTCTTGAAAGTGTCTCCGTGGAAGAAGGTAATGAGATTTGGCCGAAAAGGGAAGTTGAGTCCGAGGTACATAGGACCGTATGAGATTGTGAAGAGGGTTGGCCCGGTTGCTTATCAGTTGCGTCTGCCATCCGAGCTAGAGAAGATACACGATGTATTCCATGTTTCGATGCTCCGTAAGTATAGGTCCGATCCATCACATGTTATGCCTATAGAGGAGATTGAATTGAATCCGGATTTGTCTTATGAGGAAGAGCCAGTTGAAATCTTAGCTTCTGACAGTAAGGTGTTGCGGGGTAGATCGATTGAGTTAGTAAAGGTGCGGTGGCAACGTCGAGGTGTGGACGAGGCCACTTGTGAGAGGAAGAAGGGTATGGAGAGGCAGTTTCCATATCTCTTTCAGTCAGGTAATTTTAGGGACGAAATTCCTTAAGTGGGAGAGAGTTGTAACGCCCGTGTTTTGGGGTTAGGAGTTAGTCGGGTTAGTGGATCGAATCGGTAAAATTAAATTAAATCTTTTTGGTCATGTCATTAGTCAAGTGAAATTTAAATAATAAAGGAGGGACCTTGTTGGTGATTTAGCCAATTTAAAATGAAAGACAACTTTTTCAAATCAAAAAGAAAGGAAAAAGCTCTCATCTTTCCCCACCTTCTTCCCCCCCAACGTGAAAAGCCCCAAAACTCTCTAAAACCACCAAGTTACTATTCCATTGAGTTTCATCTTCATTCCAAGGCCTTTTTGAGAGGTAATAACATTTTCTAACTCTCCTTTTCATCCTCTATCCATACATTGTTATAGATTTTAAAACCATGAACTTTTGAAAATTAGGGTTTGAAAAAAGTTTGAGTTTTTATGTGGATTTTCAAGTTGTTTTGAAATATAATGTTGGGTTTTAGTTTAACCACCTTAAAATGATTAACATATGTCAAAATGGTTGTGTTTGGGTGAAACCCCGAAATGGGTTCTTGAGGCAATTTTTAAGGGGTCTAAAACTTGGTTCTTGGTGGGTTTTAGGTTGAAATTGGAGGGTTGATGGTATATGTATGTTAGGAAGATGTTTTGGGACCATTTGGGGGTCATTTGGATGATTGAAAATGGAATTTTCAGCTAGGGTTTGAGGGAGCACGAAAATGGGCATATTTGGGGGATTAATTTGATTGGAAAATTTGTTGAAGTTAGTTTGAGCTCAAGAGTTGAGTATTGACTGAATTTTAGCATTGGTTGGGAATAATGGATGTGTTTTTGATTGGCTAGAAGCAATAGGAGACGTTGGAGAAGCTTTGGGATCGAATCCGGGCTTGTAGCAGGCTTGCTTTGGTTGCTAAGGAAGGGTGGTGAATGACTTTAAATGTGTTTTGAAGTTTGGTTCGAGTGTGTGTAGTGTATGAGTTGAAATGTGCTTGGTAGGCCATTTCCATGTAGATTTAAATTGTTAACTTAGCTCTTGATTACCATTAAATGCTTTGTGTTTGCCTACTTATGCTCTTGTGATGTGTGGTTGATTTGCACATGTATACTATGATATGTATATGTGATGAGCATGAGATGTGGTTGATGGATATGTGATGTGGTAAATGTAAATTGGCACTAATTAACTTACCGGGTGTAAATGATCGATCATTAGGATTAGTGTGGACACAAATGTAGTCAAAACGTACGTGGCCTTGATGAAGTTGAGTCATCAAGGAGGAGTATGGTGATGTGATATTCCACCGGAAGCTTATATATATTCTACGGGATGATGAGTGGAATCTCATCCGTAGAGCATGTGGTGATGACTGGAATCCCGCCCATGCAAGGTCCGGTTATGAGTGTAATCCCACCGTGGTAATGTGTATGTTGAGATTAAATCCGCACATCCGGGTAATCTAATAGTGGCCAATTGAACTTGTGCTTATACTTGTGATGCATGACAATGATATGTGATGTTTGAGCTTAGTATGATGTAAGATGCCATATTATGCCTCTTGAAAGACTAGCTAGGTCTACTTGTCTTTTTACCTATGCTTGATAGAAATGAGAATTAGGGAATACATGCTTGAACCCTGCATTGTTGATGTTTTCAGTTTTAGAGCATCCTCACTAAGCTTATAGCTTACGCTCTCATTTTCAACAATGCAGATCATTAGCGTGGTGTTAGCTCGGAGCAAGGCAAGAAGGGCTTCCAAGTTTTTGTTGCTCAAGTACGGTTATTAATTATGTAGTAGCTTAGCAATGTGGCAAGAGTGTGTGTGGTATGAGCTTTGTATGACTCATGTGTGTGGTTGATGCTTATATTTGAACTTGGTTTGTAAGCATGATATATCTTGCCAAATGCTTGAATGATGTATGCCTTTTGGATGTTTAAGATTGCTTCATGGCATGTAAACCTTTATGTGATGAATGGTGCCTTTGTCTATTAATGTCTTCAAGTATGCCTTCTATAATATGTTATCAATGTGTATTTGCCATGTATGAAAGATTGTTTAAATCTATGCCTTGTGGGTGTTTGAGCATGCTAGACCTAGGATGTATGCCTCTAGACTTTGTTTGTTTGTGTTGTGTGCCTTTAGGGGTCCTATGGGACATTTAGACTTGTTTAAATTCACCTAAGTCTGATTTCCAAAGGTTACAGGCAGCCCGCGTTTCGAAACGGGCTGAGTCGTTTCGGAACGGGTAGGCTTCAAGGACCTCGTATCAGAACGTGTTTCGATACGGTTTGGCCTCTGAGAGCCCCTGTTCCGATACGGGTTTCGGAACATTTTGGCTACTGGAATTCTGAGAAATTGACGAGATAAAGTCGTTTCGAAACGGGTCTGAGGGTTTCGAAACATTCAAAATATCGTTGACCACGAGAAGTTGACCGTTGAGGACGTTTCGAAACAGTTGACCACCGTTTCGATACGGCCCCTTGTAAGGGCTCTGGGGCAGTTGACCTGGTCAAGGCGTTTCGATACGCCTCAAGGGTGTTTCGAAACGGCCTGATTACAAGATTAAAATTGGGATGTTCAAATGCTGTTTTGGGTTCGAATGATTATCTCATGTATTTTGTTCCGCTGTTTGATCATATAGGATTCGAATGAGCCTTTAGAAAAGATTAAGTTAAAGAAAAAAAATAGGGTTGCTATCCGAGGGGGAACCTTAACGGGTTTCGCTTCGGTTTTCCCCGTGTGGCCCACTCGGACCGGTCATCTGGCCAGACCGGGACGAGGGGTTACACTCAACCTCTAATCAAAGTTCTTTATTGAAATTCCCAAGATCTTTGGCTTCTAATTAATGTTTTTGGTTGAGTTTTCATTATAGTTTTGATTTGAGATCAAAAGCTTGTAAAAATATGGTTGAAATCTTGATTTTCGGATTTGTTTTGCTAAGCTCTGTTTTGGATTGATTTTAATTGAGTTATAAGTTGGTTATTATGTTGAAATGAGGTTTTGATAACATAGATCTCGAAATCCTTGAGATCCTTGAGTTTATTGTTAGTTTTAAGTGAGTTTTTGAGGTGAAATGGTGGAATCATGCTTGCTGAAGGTGTAAGGATGGTTTAGGTTGTTTGTTAGATGTGTTTTGATGTTTATAATTGATTAGAAGTGATGTATGTTGGCTGAGCTTGGTTTAGGAAGCAATTGATTTAGTTTTCGGTTGTTTCGGTTGGGTAAATTGGCGTAATTTGGGTGCGATACGAGTTTGCGAGTTGTTGCTGATGTTGAAATGCATTTGAATGCATTTAGATCTCTGTTTTGATGATGCTAAAACAGAGGATCTTGATCCGGGAGCAATCGAGGTATTGTTGGAGGCTCCGGAAGAGTAATTTTCGTTTCGGTGAGCAAGGCTTCGCGTATCGTTGAGTGGAAATGTAACCCCCTTAGCCCGGCCTTGACGGTTGACCCGAACTACGAAGATTACACGGGGAAAACCAAAGTCAACTCGAAAGTCAACCTTGATTAACGACCCTTTTTTCTTTTTAAACTTGTCTAGATGCACATTAACCCTAAGCATACTCTTGAGAAATACATACTTGAAAAACACAGCGATCGAATTACAATGAGGGAGTCAATTGCACAATATACAAAAGTTAGGGACCAAATCATAAATTCTGGAAAGATGGAGGACTTAATTGATTTTAAGGTTACCAATACTTAATTAACCATATTACATGCTTCCCTGTCAAATTTCACCTTAAACGGACATCCCAAACTCAAGCATTTGCAAATACAATTTTCAGGACTAAAACGTAAAGCTTGCAAACCTTAAAACCATTCAAATCAGTGCCCAACGGCCATCTGTTTCGAAACGGGGTTAACTGTTTCGAAACTCGGGTTTGTTTCGAGACTTGTATCGGAACAGGGCCTGACAGTGGCCAAATCGTTTCGGAACGGCCTCTATTCGTTTCGATACTCGAAGGCCATTGCATGCCCCTGTTTCGAAACACCAGTGTCCGTTCCGATAGGGATTGCCCAGAAGTTGCATAATTTGCTGGTTTTACATACATTTAACCACTCAAACACATCCTAATGACTTCCTAATCATGCCAACAAATCATCATACATATAAGGTACATGTTTGCAACACCAAAACACATGCATGGCACCAATCAAGGAAATCCACAAGTCTATAGGCATGCATCCTAGTATCCAAAACCAAACAACCATCAAAGCACTAAAACAAGCATCAAAATGGCCATTTACAAATCCAAATCATTTAAGGCATCATGCCACAACTAGGGAGTCCAAAACATCTCCCAAGTCACATCTTAGGTTCCCATTGCCAAATATCAAAAACTAATAGTTTTGTGAAAACATCACCATACATGAGCTTAGCCTTCCCTTGGATTCTTAGCCTCCTTATCGCCCTCAAACACCTCAATTATCTGCATTATTGGTTCAAGAGAGAGAGAGCGTAAGCACAATTTCTTAGTGAGATATGCTCTAAAGAAACAACACAATAATGCATTTTATAAAACACTTTTCACAAAGCTTTCCATCACATAATCATCATAATTCATGCAACCTTGCATACATATCAAGCATCTCATGCTTCAACAAAATCAACATTTCATATTGGCTTTCAAGTGATAGTCCATAACCATTTACAACACAAAACACAATCGGATACGCGGATTACAAGCGTTGTCCCATACGCTTCATACACACTACCGAACACACAAGGTGGAGTTTACAGGTACAATCACAACCCCTCAACACTCGTGATGGAGTTTAACGATACAATCACAACCCCTCAACATCACTCATAAGCAGTTGTATAACATCACTGACGAGAACACGGGACACACAACACAAGATCCACACATGGACTTTTAACCACCATTGTGATCTTAACCATCTCGTTAGTGTACTTGGATGGAGTTTACGGTACAATTACAACCCCTCAACATCCAAGGCGACTTTATTCACGGTGCACCCAATCCTATAGCCGGCTAACTATATACGATTCAAGTACTTTAAAACCAACACATCACTTGCCAATATACATCATTTATCATCAACAATTCACTGTTTTAAAGCATTTAATCAAAGCCATTTATCAACATGCATCACTATTCATCAAATCCACATTTACAACATATCAAACCAAGGATCTCTTACCTTGAGCATCCTTCAACATATGGCTTTCAAAACCAGCATTAACCAAGCTAAAACATGCTTTCAAAACAGAATTTAAACATACAATTTATCAACAAATGCATCGAACCACTCCATGGCTCATACAAGAGAGAGTTTTCCCGAAAACTTACTCTTGAGCTTAGTTAAGTTGCTTAGACTTAAACTAAGCTCCCAAAACCTTCAAACATTGGTTTCAAAGCTGAAAACCCAACCTCACTCACCAATTTCGTTTCGCAAGCTTGCCGAAACGCCGATCAAGCCTCCGGATCAACACCACAAGTATCCGAAGATGCCTCACCTGTTTTAAACACATCAAAGCAGAGGATTAATGCATCATCATGCATTAAAATCTTCAGCCATTACACCTAAACTCGCTGCTCTAACCAATTCTAACATTTCGGCTACCAAACACAACCGAAATCACCTCCAAACTCTTCCAAAACATAACCCAGCCAAGATCCACCACTTCTAACCATTTCTAAACATCAATTAACATCCAAAATGAACCTAAACTCGTCCTTATACCTCCAGCTATAACAGAACACCAAGATCACCCAAAACACCACCATTTTCATAAGCAAAAACTTAGGAAAATCAACCTATTCGGGATTGCATTGATTAAACCTCATTTACACATCAATAAACATCCAAAATATATTTTATAATCCTCTCAAAACAGAGCCCAAACAATCACCACGAATTTCTTCAAGATTTCTTCCAAATCTTGAGTTTTAAGCTAAGATCAAGTTCATATCATTAAAACCTTTATAAAACTTAATTTAAGGATTGAGAACTTGGGAATTTCAGTAAAGAACTGAGTATTTAGAGGAGAAGAACAAACTTACCTCTAAATGTAGATTTCTCCTTGATAAGAGCCAATTTTCTTGAAAATCCAACAAGCAAATCAAAAGGATTTGATGTAGAAAGTATTAGGAATTAATTGTAGATTGAATCCTCATCAATTGCTTTGAAAATCAATGGAAAAGATGCTGGAGAAAAGTGTTTGGATGAGGGAATTTTGAGAGAAAATGAGATGAGAAAGTTTTAAAAAAAAGTTAGTTATGAAAATCTAAAAATTGGTTTTATCTTTTTCATTTAATTAATTAAACATTAATTAAATCATTTAAATCTAAGAAAAATCTGGAGACATCTTTCTTGGGTAAATTAGCTTCTTATAGATTCAAAGTTTCAATCCTTACAAAACAGTCACCACTGAACTTTTCAAAAATCGCATTTTAGTCACTATTTCAAAATGCTGTATTTCCGAACCTTATTTTGTAAAATTGATTTCACCACTCTCTTATATATATATTAAAAGAGGATTTTTAGATATTTTCCATATTTTTAAAGCATCCCGAACTAGGCTTTCCCTAAAACCTCCTTTTATATTCGAACCAAAAATCATACCGGTCCGGTTCAGACCTCAAACTTCTAAGCCCAAAATTGGGGTGTTAAAACTCTCCCCTTAAGAAATTTCGTCCTCGAAATTTACCTGGAGGAAAGAGGTACGAAAATTGCTTCTTCATGTCATCATTTCTTTCCCATGTGGCTTCCTCAACACCACGATGCTTTTACAACACCTTTACCAAATCAATGGTTTTGCCTCGAAGAACTTTACTGTCTGAATCCAGAATTTCCACCGGCTCCTCACCATAGGTCAAGTCTATATTCAACTCTACTTCCTCCACAGGCATAACATGCGAAGGATCCGATCTATACCTCCGAAGAATAGAGACATGAAACACATCATGAATCTTTTCCAACTCTTGCAGCAATCGCAGCTTATACGCAACAGGACCCACACGCTCAATCACCTCGTATGGTCCAATGTACCTAAGGCTCAACTTACCCTTTCAGCCAAACCTCGTCACCTTCTTCCAAGGCGAAACCTTCAAAAACACACGGTCCCCTACCGCAAACTCAATATTCTTACGCTTTAAATCTGCGTAAGACTTCTGACGATCAGAAGCTGCCTTCAATCGCTCACAAATGAGTTTCACCTTCTCGGTGGTTCCTTTCAACAAAGCTGGCATTGAAACCAACTTCTGACCTGTTTTCAGCCCAACAAAGAGGAGTTCTGCATTTCCTCCCGTACAAGGCTTCATAAGGTGCCATTTGAATACTTGCCTGGTAGCTATTGTTATAAGCAAACTCCACCAAAGGCAAATCCTTCTCCTAAGAGCCTTGAAACTCAATCACACATCACCTCAACATATCCTCCAACACTTGGATAACACGCTCAGACTGTCCATCCGACTGTGGATGGTAAGAAGTAATGAAATTCAGCCGTGTACCCAAAGCTTGATTCAAACATTCCCAGAAACGCGGTGTAAACCTCGGATCTCTATCCGGCACTATAGACTTTGGCACATCATGCAGCCGCACAATCTCAGAAATGTACAGCTCTGCAAGCTTATCCAATGTGTACGTAGTATGCACAAGTAAGAAATGCGCACACTTCGTGAGGCGATCCACAATCACCCACACTGAATTCTTCTTCGATGGCGACAAAGGCAAACCATACACAAAGTCCATGGTAATCCTTTCCCACTTCCACTCAGGAATCCTCAACGGTTGCAACAACCCAGAAGGAAATTGATGCTCAGCCTTAACTCGCTGACAAACCATGCACTTACTCACATACTCAGCAACATCTTTCTTCAAACCCAGCTAGTAGTACTCATCTCAAAGATCACGATACATCTTGTTGCGTGTAAAAGTGTCTATCGCAATTGAGTGCAAGTGTACACGTCGCAAGTAATAAAGTGATACTAGAGTATCGGATATCGTCTCCACAGGGACTGGGCTAACCCTTTCCTTCGCTATCTGCACAAGTGGAAAAGAATAGATTAAGATATTTGTCACGAAAATAATGAAGTAAACATAAATAAAAGAATAAAGATATCAAGATAGAGAGAATGGGCTGGTATTGAATTGCTCAGTAGTGCAGGTATTGCAGATTTTAGTAAATCCAGTTCTGTCGTCGCGCCCGTCGCGGAAAGCACCTGTCGCGGCAGCAGTCCGTTGATTTTCGCGGCAGCAAACACTCAACTCAATACTTTCAAGTTTGGAAAGAATCCCAGATCTGCCTTGGCCTATCCCTAGGTCCAAGTATGTCGATGATCACGTCTTGATGATACCTCCCGACGTGAATCGAAGGATGAACACCGATGTGTATGAATTCTTCTTTAGCCACTTAACCTCGCTCTATCCCTAGGCACGAGATAGTTCAACTATAAACTAGAGAACTTGCTCTTATTTCTTTCGTATACTTAACTCTCCCGATGCTAAGCAAATAGATAACCTCACAATGCTCTCCCGATGCTCTTGCAAGATATTAATAAGCAAAATAAGAGAACTTGAAGTTTATTTTATTGAACTGAAAATTCCTAAAACAAAACAACCCTTGCAACTACTTTACAAATCAACTCGTGGCCCTAGGGAGAATTTAGAACATGTCGAGGGCAGGAAAACGACAGAATTTGGGAAGGAGGCTAGGGTAATCGGTTCTGGGTTATGGGATCTATGATATCCTCCTAGGTTAAAATACATGCCCTTATATAAGCTTTGGGCTCAAGTTATCTAAATTAGCAAGAATACAACTTTAATTGAAAGTATGATTCTAATAAAGACTATATCTTCAAGGAATCTACTTTCCAGCCGTCATCTCCTTGCTTGGGATTTTCCCGCCTTGAACTTTGGGCTTGACATATCTTTTGATCTGGGGCTTGAAAAAATATGCGGTTTTCACACGACAGACGGGCTGAATTTTCTCTATCTGTCGAGGTCCACTTTGCTTCTTCTCTTCAAAATTGTTGTCGTCCTCTGCTATCACGGCAGCACCATGGCAGCATCGTCCTTTTTGTCTGCTTTTCCAGTTCAGCTCTTCTGCTTCTTTGCCCAGCGCCTGCCCTCACCGTCTGCTACGGCGGCAACCTGCAAAAACAACCATTTTTAGTAGAATCTGTGCCTTTGAATATATTTGTGATGTTTTGCTGTAAACTAACCTAAATGCATGGAATAATGCTTGAATGCAGCAGAAATATGGGTTAAAAGGGTGTAAATAATAGAACTTTTACACACTCAACACATCTTAGTACTACCAGGGTGCATAGCAAAAGGACTACTATGAGCTTCAGTCAGAATAGCACACCTCAACTCAACATCATTTGGCACTATTATCTGACTCCCAAAACATAGAACTCCATCATCATTAAAGAAGAAATCCGTTGGTCTATCCTCAGCAATATCCTGAACATGTGGCACCAAGGAATCATCCAACAACTGCTTATCCTTTATCAACTGAACCGAAGATGGTTTTACTTGGAATTCAGCCCCAAGACCTCCATCTCGCGAAATACTCAAACTGGCAAACATTGCCCTCAACTCCACTACCACCTTCCTACTCAAGGCATCCGCTACAACATTAGCTTTTCTCGGATGGTACTCGATCGTTAGATCGTAATCTTTAAGCAACTCCACCCAACGTCATTGCCTAAGATTCAACTCCTTCTGAGACATTAGATACTTCAAACTCTTGTGATCCATGTACAGGGTACTCTTCTCACCATACAAATAATGTCTCCAAATTTTCAAAGCAAAAACCACCGCAGCCAACTCAATATCATGCGTAGGATAATTGCGCTCATGCACCTTCAACTGGCGCGATGCAAAAGCCACCACCTTACCCTCTTGCATCAACACACACCCCAAATCAACGTAGGATGCGTCACTGTACACCACAAACTCTTTCCCCGATTCAGGCTGAACCAAGATAGGAGCTTGCGTCAAAGCTGCCTTAAGCTTCTCAATGGCCTGTTGTCTCACGTCTGTCCACTCATACTTGACATCCTTCTACAACAACTTCGTCAAAGGTGCAACAATCTTTGAAAATCCATCCACAAACCTCCAATAGTATCCCACCAAACCAAGGAAACTACGGACTTCATGAACAGACTTAAGAGGCTTCCAATTCATCACTGCCTCAATCTTCTGAGGATCAACACGAATCCCCTCAGCTGAAACCACATGACCAAGGAACACCACTTCCCTAAGCCAAAATTCACACTTGCTCAGCTTAGCATAAAGCTGATTCTCTAACAAAGCTTGCAACACAATCCTCAAATGCCCCTCAGGCTCCTCCTCAGTACGAGAGTACGCAAGGATATCATCAATGAACACCACAACAAACTTGTCCAAGTATTAATGGAACACTCTATTCATCATGTCCATAAAAGCGGCAGGAGCATTTGTCAAACCAAACGGCATCACAAGGAACTCATAATGCCCATACCTCGTTCTGAAGGCTGTTTTTGGCACATCCACACCCTTCACCTTCAACTGCTAATAACCTGACCTTAAATAAATTTTAGAGAACACAGCCGCTCCCCGAAATTGATCAAAAAGATCATCAATCCTCGGCAAAGGATACCGATTTTTGATAGTCAACTTGTTCAGTTGACGATAGTCGATGCACATTCTCATAGTGCCATCTTTTTTCTTCACAAACAAGACCGGTGCACCCCAAGGTGACACACTCGGCCGAATGAAACCACGATCATGCAACTCCTGAAGTTGCATCTTCAGCTCCTTCAACTCCTTAGTCTAGGATTCATCACAAAGGCCAGATAAGCTTCACACCCTTGTCTCAGCATCCGGCTCGCTTCCAATGTAGACACCACATTGGCAAGAAACTTCACATTCTCACCAACCACCACTACCTCATAATCATCCGCAAGCTTCAACGAAACTCGCTTGTTCTCAAAATCCACTACAGCTCGATGTTCAACAAGCCAATCCATACCAAGGATTACATCAAAACCATAGAATGGCAATTCCATGAGATCAACATGAAAAACATGATTTTGCACAACCAAGGGACTTCTATACAACTTCTGTGTCACAACGGTCTCACCAAAGGAACTAGTTACACACATACCAACTTCCAAAGACTCAACAGGTAAACCAAGCAATTGAGCATGTTCTCACCAACCATCACGTGTGCCACATTCCTCCCACCATCATCTCTGCGCTGGAAGTTACAACGGCCGCGCCCACGACCTCTCTGTGGTGCAACAACTCCAGGAGCACGTCCCTGACCACCACCGGCCAACAGAGGACACTCCCTCTTCATGTGGTCTGCCGAACCACAATTCCAGCATGAATTACCGGTCACTGCCACAGGAGCTTGAACCTCCCTCACTACTCGAGGACAATCACGCCTCAAATGGCCACGCGATCCACACGTCCCGCTCGTGTTCTGATCAGCTCTCATCATGTCTCCCTGAACAGGCGCACCATGCCCTCCATTACCACGCCTAGCAGAAGACTGATACCTCTTATCGCGTCCTCTCTTGTTCCGTCCACCACCGAAACTATACTCAACAGCTCTTTTGCCTGAGCTAGAACCAACACCTCTAGAAGACAAACCCAGGTTCTGCTCAATGTCCTTTGCCCTGCTCACCAGCACATCAAAATCTGTATACTCAGCTGCAAGCATAAAGGTCTTCACATCCGACATCAAACCATATCGGAAACGCTCACACCTCTTCCGCTCATCAGGGATAAGCTCAGGTGCGTACTGGCTAAGGTGGACAAATTGGATCTCATACTCAGCCACCGACATACTTCCTTGTACAAGAGACATGAATTCTTTTTTCTTCTCATCCAGGTATCGCACACCTAGATACTTTTGCTTGAACGCGTTCAGAAAGAACGTCCAAGTCACATCAGCTTCCTCCATCCCGGAGACAATGGTCGTCCACCAAGTATACACATAATCATGTAACAACGATACTACACAAGTCAACTTCTGCACATCATTGCAGTTCATTTGTCCCAATATTCTCTTGGTGCTTTCCAACCAAGATTCAGAACCTTCAGGAGATAAACCTCTGAACTCAGTCCCTCCCAGACTGCGAAGACGTTCCAAAGGTAATCTCACACCAGCATCTCCCTGATGCGCAGCTCCGTGAGCTCCAGCTACTGCTGCCTAAAAGGCTCCAACAATAGCCTGAATCAAAACTATCATGCCAGGAGCAGCTTGACCCTGCACACCATCAGGTCTAGCGACCCCAGCTCCAGCACCAACACTAGCACCATCACCTACAGCACCACCACCACCGGGCGGTCCACCACCAGGGGGAGGAGGTATATCCACAACATTATCAGCATTGTTCTCATTCTCGTTCTGAGCCATAGCTCGCGTATTAATTCTCGTCTCTCTACGAGGTCCCATTCACTAAAATAATGCACTAACACAATGCAATAAACATAATTAGGCTCAACAAGGTAAGTAATCCAAGTACTCAAGCTCATTTTCCAAAAAAAAACAATTCCTTTCATTAGTTTTGATATGGCAATGGGTTCCTCTAACATGCTTTAACACAACATAACATCACAATTGCAACATACTTACAATTCACACATCATACTTCCATTCGAAAAGGCACATCATGCAAACACACTTACATCACCCACATAACCATTCCCATTTACACGAGAACTCAGCTCTGATACCACCAAATGTAACCCCCTTAGCCCGGCCTTGACGGTTGACCCGAACTATGAAGATTACACGGGGAAAACCAAAGTCAACCTGAAAGTCAACCTTGATTAACGACCTTTTTTTCTTTTTGAACTTGTCTAGATGCACATTAACCCTAAGCATACTGTTGAGAAACACATACTTGAAAAACACAGCGATCGAATTACAATGAGGGACTCAATTGCACAAAATACAAAAGTTAGGGACCAAATTGTAAATTCTGAATATATGGAGGACTTAACTGATTTTAAGGTTAACAATACTTAATTAACCATGTTACATGCTTCCCTGTCAAATTTCACTTAAAACGGACATCCCAAACTCAAGAATTTGCAAATACAATATTCAGGACTAAAACGTAAAGCTTGCAAACCTTAAAACCATTCAAATCAGTGCCCAACGGTCATCTGTTTTGAAACGGGGTTGACCATTTCAAAACTCGGGTTCGCTCCGAGACCTATATCGGAACAGGGCCTGACAGTGGCCAAATCGTTTCGAAACGGCCTCTATCCGTTTCGATACTCGAAGGCCATTACAGGCCCCCGTTTCAAAACGCTAGTGCCCGTTTCGATACGGATTGCCCAGAAGTTGCATAATTTGCTGGTTTTACATACATTTAACCACTCAAACACATCATAATGACTTCCTAATCATGTCAACAAGTCATCATGCATATAAGGTACATAATTGCAACATCAAAACACATTCATGGCATCAATCAAGGAAATCCACAAGTCTATAGGCATACATCCTAGTGTCCAAAACCATACAACCATCAAATCACCAAAACAAGCATCAAAATGGCCATTTATAAATCCAAATCACCAAAAGCATCATGCCACAATTAGGGAGTCCAAAACATCACCCAAAACACAACCTAGGTTCCCATTGCCAAATATAAAAAACTAATAGTGTTGTGATAACATCACCATACATGAGCTTAGCTTTCCCTTGGATTCTTAGCCTCTTTGTAGCCCTGAAATACTTCAATTATCTGCATTATTGGTTCAAGAGAGAGAGCGTAAGCACAATTGCTTAGTGAGACAAGTTCTAAAGAAGCAACACAATAATGCATTTTATAAAACACTTTTTACAAAGCTTTCCATCACATAAACATCATTATTCATGCAACCTTGCATACATATCAAGCATCTCATGCTTCATTAAAATAAACATGTCATATTGGCTTTCAAGTGATAAATCATAACCATTTACAACACAAAACACAATCGGATACGCGGATTACAAGCGTTGTCCCATACGCTTCATACACACTACGGAACACACAAGGTGGAGTTTACCGGTACAATCACAACCCCTCAACACCCGTGATAGAGTTTAACGGTACAATCATAACCTCTCAACGTCACTCATCGGTAGTTGTATAACATCACTAACGAGAACACGAGACACATAACACAAGATCCACACATGGACTTTTAACCACCATTGTGATCTTACCTTTCTCGTTAGTGTACTTGGATGGAGTTTACGATACAATCTCAACCCCTCAACATCCAAGGCAACTTAATTCACAGAGCACCCAATCCTATAGCCGTCTAACTATATCCGATTCAAGTACTTTAAAACCAACACATCACTTGCCAATATACATCATTTATCATCAACAATACACTGTTTTAAAGCATTTAATCAAAGCCATTTAACAACATGCATCACTATGCATCAAATCCACATTTTCAACATATCAAACCAAGGATCTCTTACCTTGAGCACCCTTCAACATATGGTTTTCAAAACCAGCATTAACCATGCTAAATCATGCTTTCAAAACAGAATTTAAACCTACAATTTATCAACGAATGCATCGAACCACTCCATGGTTCATACAAGAGATTTTCCCGAAAACTTACTCTTGAGCTTAGTTAAGTTGCTTAGACTTAAACTAAGCTCCCAAAACCTTCAAACATTCGTTACAAAGCTGGAAATCCAACTTCACTCACCAATTCCGTTTAGCAAGCTTGCCGAAACGCCGATCAAGCCTCCGGATCAACACCACAGTATCCGAAGATGTCTCCCCTGTTTTAAACACATCAAAGAAGAGGATTAATGCATCATCATGCATTAAAATCTTCAGCCATCACACCTAAACTCGCTGCTCTAACCAATTCAAACATTTCGGCTGCCAAACACATCCGAAATCACCTCCAAACTCATCCAAAACATAACACAGCAAAGATCCATCACTTCTAACCATTTCTAAACATCAATTAACATCCAAAATGAATCTAAACTCGTCCTTATACCTCCAGCTATAACAGAACACCAAGATCACCCCAAAAACCACCATTTTTATAAGCAAAAGTTTAGGAAATTCAACCTATTCAGGATTTCATTGATCAAACCTCATTTACACATCATTAAACATCCAAAATACATTTAATAATCATCTCAAAATAGAACCCAAACAATCACAACGAAATTCTTCAAGATTTCCTCCAAATCTTGAATTTTAAGCCAAAATCAAGATCATAGCATCAAAACCATTTATAAAACTTAAATTAAGGATTTATAACTTGGGAATTTCAGTAAAGAACTGAGTATTTAGAGGAGAAGAACAACCTTACCTCTAAATGTAGATTTCTCCTTGATTAGAGCCAATTTTCTTGAAAATCCAATAAGCAAATCAAGAGGATTTGATGTAGGAAGGATTAGGAATTAATTGTGGATTGAATCCTCATCAATTGAATTGAAAACCAATGGAAAATATGCTGGAGAAGTGTGTTTGGATGAGGGAATTTTGAGAGGAAAAGAGATGAGAAAGTTTTAAGAAAAGTTAGTTATGAAAATCTAAAATGTGGTTTTCCACTTTTCATTTAATTAATTAAATCATTTAAATCTAAGAAAAATCTGGAGAAATCTTTCTTGGATAAATTAGCTCCTTAAAGATTCAAAGTTTCAATCCTTACAAAACAGTCACCACTGAACTTTTCAAAAATTGCATTTTAGTCTCTATTTCAAAATGTTGTATTTCCAAACCTTATTTTGTAAAATTAATTTCACCACACTCTTAAATATATATATATATATATATATATATATATATATATTAAAAGAGGATTTTTAGATATTTTTCCATATTTTTAAAGCATCCCGAACTAGGCTTTTCCTAAAACCTCCTTTTATATTCAAACTGAAAATCAGACCGGTCCGGTTCAGACCTTAAACTTCTAAGCCCAAAATGGGGATGTTACAACTCTCCCCCCCCTTAAGAAATTTCGTCCTCGAAATTTACCTGGAGGAAAGAGGTACGGAAATTGCTTCTTCATGTCATCCTTTCTTTCCCTTGTGGCTTCCTCAACACCACGATGCTTTCACAACACCTTTACCAAATCAATGGTTTTGCCCCGAAGAACTTTACTGTCTGAATCCAGAATTTCCATCGGCTCCTCATCATAGGTCAAGTCTATATTCAACTCCACTTCCTCCACAGGCATAACATGCGAAGGATCCGATCTATACCTCCGAAGCATAGAGACATGAAACACATCATGAATCTTTTCCAACTCTTGCGGCAATCACAGCTTATGCACAACAAGACCCACACGCTCAATCACCTCGTATGGTCCAATGTACCTAGGGCTCAACTTACCCTTTCGGCCAAACCACATCACCTTCTTCCAAGGCGAAACCTTCAAACACACACGGTCACCTACCGCAAACTCAATCTCCTTACGCTTTAAATCTGCGTAAGACTTCTGACGATTAGAAGCTGCCTTCAATCGCTCACAAATGAGCTTCACCTTCTCGGTGGTTCCTTTCAACAAAGCTGGCATTGAAACCAACTTCTGACCTGTTTCAGCCCAACAAATAGGAGTTCTGCATTTCCTCCCGTACAAGGCTTCATAAGGTGCCATTTGAATACTTGCCTGGTAGCTATTGTTATAAGCAAACTCCACCAAAGGCAAATGCTTCTCCCAAGAGCCTTGAAACTGAATCACACAGCACCTCAACATATCCTCCAGCACTTGGATAACACGCTCAGACTGTCCATCCGACTGTGGATGGTAAGAAGTACTGAAATTCAGCCATGTACCCAAAGCTTGATGCAAACATTCCCAGAAACGCGTTGTAAACCTCGGATCTCTATCCGACATTATAAACTTTGACACACCATGCAGCCGCACAATCTCAGCAATGTACAGCTCTACAAACTTATCCAATGTGTACGTAGTATGCACAGGCAAGAAATGCGCACACTTCGTGAGGCGATCCACAATCACCCACACTAAATTCTTCTTCGACGGCGGCAAAGGCAAACCAGACACAAAGTCCATGGTAATCCTTTCCCACTTCCACTCAGGAATCCTCAACGGTTGCAACAACCCAGAAGGAAACTGATGCTCAACCTTAACTCGCTGACAAACCATGCACTTACTCACATACTCAGCAACATCTTTCTTCAAACCCAGCTAGTAGTACTCATCTCGAAGATCACGATACATCTTAGTACTACCAGGGTGCATAGCAAAAGGACTACTATGAACTTCAATCAGAATAGCACGCCTCAACTCAACATCATTTGGCACTACTTAAAGATTTAAAGTTTCAATCCTTACAAAACAGTCACCACTGAACTTTTCAAAAATCGCATTTTAGTCACTATTTCAAAATGTTGTATTTCCAAACCTTATTTTGTAAAATTGATTTTACCACTCTCTTATATATATTAAAAGAGGATTTTTAGATATTTTTCCATATTTTTAAAGCATTCCGAACTAGGCTTTCCCTAAAACCTCCTTTTATATTCGAACCGAAAATCAAATCGGTCCGGTTCAGACCCTAAACTTCTAAGCCCAAAATTGGGGTGTTACAGGAAATGAATTTCCAGTTTTGTAACGCTTTGAGCGTGGTCTTGGGAGCTTAGTGTAAGTTTAAAACACTTAGCTAAGCTCGAGAGTAAGTGATTCGAAAGTCTCTCTCAGAAATGTACTATGTTTTGATGAGAATGCACTTGGGTTAATTATGGTTTTGATTACTGTTTTAAAGCATGTTAGAAGCATGAGTAATGCTGGATTTTAATGCCATTGTGTTAAGGATGCACTAGGTAAGTGATCCTTGGTTTTATGTGATAAATGCATATGATGTTAAGCATGGTTATGCTTGTGGTAATGGCATTGTGCTTATGCTTGTAAAATAGTGGATTATTGATGTTAAATGATTATATTGGCAAGTGATGCAAGTGGTTTTTGGTTCTTGTAATCCGATATTGTTAAGCCGGCTATAGGATTGGGTGCACCGTGAATAAAGTCGCCTTGGATGTCGAGGGGTTGTGATTGTGCCGTAATCTCCATCCAAGTACCCTAACGATTGAGGCTAAGATCACAACGGTGAATGATTTAATTCTGTGTGTGAGTCTTATGGTATGTGTCTCGTACTCTTGTTAGTGGAATTATACAACTACCGATTAGTGATGTTGAGGGGTTGTGATTGTGCCATTAATCTCTATCACGGGTGTTGAGGGGTTGTGATTGTGCCATTGATCTCCACCTTGTGTAGTCCGGTAGTATGTATGAAATGTGTGGGACAACGCTTGTAATCCGCATATCTGATTGTGTTTATTGAGTTGATTTTGGTATGGTTTGAGAAATGATCACTTGTAAGCCAATATAATGTTGTTGACTAATGGTTTAAGCATGAGATGCTTGTGATTTATGCTAGAATGCATGTGATTCTTGGTAAAGCATGAGCAAAGGTTTATTTGTTGTTTTTAAGTGATGCATATGAACATGTATTTTAAAAAGTGCATTGATTCCATGAGAGGGAATGTTTTAAGTAAAGGCATGTGTTGTTAAATGATGTTTTGCCGGTTATGTGAAATGCATTGATGAATGTTGTTTTAGCGAACCTCACTAAGCTTTGTGCTTACGCTCATTTGTTTCATCAATGCAGAGAATTAGGCTTTTGAGGCGGCAAGTAAGCAAGGGGAATCCAAGCACTTTGTTCTAGCAAAGTATGTGGTTTTACTTTGGTGTAATAAGAGGCAATGGGTGGGATTTCTTCTCTTGGATGTTTGAAGATGTTGTTAATTACCTTGAGCATGTTTGGTTGCTTAACTCTGGTTTGTAAATGGCCTTTGTGGATTGAATTTTGTTTGAATTTTGGTTTTAGCTTTGTATGGCTTTGGAAGACTTGGGAGCATGCCTATAATTCCAATGCTTGCATGATTGATGCCATGTTTTAGCTTATGCTTCGTATAGTTGATCTTTGATGCTTATACATGTTGTATGTATGCTGTGGCATGAATTGGAATGTTTTCGGGAGAGTTTATGAGTGAAAAACCAGCAATTTGTGTAGTTGCAGGGAAAGGCGTATTGGAACCCCCTTACCTGTCTCGGAATAATGGCCTGGAATTGTCATAAAGTTTCGGAACGGGTAGGAACGTTCCAGAACGATTTGCTACTGGAAAGAGGTGTTTCGATACGGGTTTCAGAACGCACCCGAGTATCGAAACGGTCAACCTAGTTTCGAAATGACCCTTCCGATACAGGGCCTTGTGTTTCGAAACACCCGACCATTGGAGTTGAATTTAAATTGTTTCAGGTTTCTATTTCTTACGTTTTAGTCCATGAGTCTTGAATGTTTAATTAAATGAGTTTGGATGATCCGTTTAAGATGAAATTTGACATGTGGATATATTATATGATTAATTTTGGATTGGTAACCTTAAAACTTGTTTAGTCCTTATAATTCTTGAAATTTACATTTTAGTCCCTAAAAAACGTTTGTATGCAATTGAACCCCTAAATGAGCTCCGTTCGCTATGTCGCTTCCACTAAAATGATTATCTATTCACGTAGGTTAGTAATGTGCATCTAGAAAAGTTAAAAAGAAAAAAGTTCGTTAATCAAGGTTGACTTTCAGGAGTTGACTTTGGTTTTCCCCGTGTAACCTTCTTAGTTCGGGTCGGGCGCCAAGGCCGGGCTAAGGGGGTTACATGTGAGGTATTAAGTTTACCAAACAAATCACTTGAAAAAAAAGAGGTTCTAGTTTAGCCTTGAGAGAAAAACTAGAGTTGGTTCTATCTTAGCCAAGTCCAAAAGATAGGGTTGTAACGGTTTCCTCCTAATTCTGGAAAAGGGGACGAATTCATTGTTGAGTGAATTGGGAAATCCTTAGTGGTGTGCTAAGGTATTGGATGTAGGTGCTTAGTTAATATCCCGAACCACTCTAAAATTATTGTGTTACTTGTCTACCTTTATTTCGATTTTAGCCAATTCAACCACCAAACATTTACAACCCTCCTTGACGGTTTCAGTGATCGACTCGAGCGTGCTACAAGCCCAACAATTGGTATCAGAGCCTCGTCTCCATCGAAGGAATAACATCCGGGAGTAAAGATCATTTTCTCGAAGTCCACCGTTCAAGAAAATGGCAAGACTTGAAGAAGGTTGCTCTATCTCGTGTCCTCCACTCTTCGAAGGAGAAGCATACTTCCAATGAGAAAATATCATGAAATTCTTCATCAAGTCTCAAGACTATGAGGTTTGGGACATCATTGAAGACGGGTATTTGGAAGCTTCGAAAAAGAAGAAAAAGCAAAGGAGTGCCAACGAGACGAAGGCAAAGCTAAACACCAAGGTGATGCACATTCTCTATTGTGGCCTTAACGAAGAACTTTCCAAGAGGATCTCCTCATGCGAAAGTTGTAACCCCCCTTGCCCGGCCTAGATGGTTGACCCGAACTACGAAAATTACACGAGGGAAACCAAAGTCAACCCGAAAGTCAACCTTGATTAACGACCCTTTTTTTCCTTTTAGTTTTATCTAGATGCACATTAACCTTAAGCGTACTCTTGAAAAACACATACATGAAAAGCACAGTGATCGAATTACAATAAGGGACTCAATTACACAAAATACAAATGTTAGGGACCAAATTGTAAATTCTGGAAATTTGAAGGTCTTAACTAATTTTTAAGTTACCAATATCAAAATAATCATATTAAATGCTTCCCTGCAAAATTTCATCTTAATCAGACATCTCAAACTCATGCAATTGCAAATACAAATTATAGGACTAAAACGTAAAGCTTACAAACCTCAAAAACCATTCAAATCAGTGCCCAACGATCACCTGTTTCGAAACGGGGTTGACCGTTCTGAAACACGGGTTCACTTTGAGACTTGTTTCAAAATAGGGCCTTCCAGTGGCCAAACCGTTTCGATACAGTCACCAGCCATTTCGAAACACCTGTGCCATTATAGGCCCCCGTTAGGAAACGCTTGTGAGTGTATCAGTACGAGTTGCCCAGAAGCTGCAGAAATTGCTGGTTTAACATGCATTTAACCACTCTAAAACATCCTAGTGACTTCCTAATCATGTCAACAAGTCATCATGCATATAAGGTACATAATTGCAACATCAAAACACATTCATGGCATCAATCAAGGAAATCCACAAGTCTATAGGCATACATCCTAGTATCCAAAACCAACCAACCATCAAATCACCAAAACAAGCATCAAAATGGCCATTTACAAATCCAAATTACCAAAAGCATCATGCCACAATTAGGGGGTCCAAAACATCTCCCAAAACACAACCTAGGTTCCCATTGCCAAATATAAAAAACTAATAGTGTTGTGATAACATCACCATACATTACCTTAGCTTTCCCTTGGATTCTTAGCCTCCTTGTAGCCCTCAAGTACTTCAATTATCTGCATTATTGGTTCAAGAGAGAGAGAGCGTAAGCACAATTGCTTAGTGAGACAAGCTCTAAAGAAACAACACAATAATGCATTTTATAAAACACTTTTCACAAAGCTTTCCATCACATAAACATCATTATTCATGCAACATTGCATACATATCAAGCATCTCATGCTTCATTAAAATAAACATGTCATATTGGCCTTCAAGTGATAAATCATAACCATTTCAACACAAAACACAATCGGATACGCGGATTACAAGCATTGTCCCATACGCTTCATACACACCACCGAACACACAAGGTGGAGTTTACTGGTACAATCACAACCCCTCAACACCCGTGATGGAGTTTAACGGTACAATCACAACCTCTCAACGTCACTCATCGATAGTTGTATAACATCACTAACGAGAACACGGGACACACAACACAAGATCCACACATGGACTTTTAACCACCATTGTGATCTTACCTTTCTCGTTAGTGTACTTGGATGGAGTTTACGGTACAATATCAACCCCTCAACATCCAAGGCGACTTAATTCACGGTGCACCCAATCCTATAGCCGGCTAACTATATCCGATTCAAGTACTTTAAAACCAACACATCACTTGCCAATATACATCATTAAACATCAAAAATACATTCAATAATCATCTCAAAACAGATCCCAAACAATTTCATAAGCAAAAGTTTAGGAAATTCAACCTATTCAGGATTGCATTGATCAAACCTCATTTACACATCATTAAACATCAAAAATACATTCAATAATCATCTCAAAACAGATCCCAAACAATCACAACGAAATTCTTCAAGATTTCCTCCAAATCTTGAATTTTAAGCCAAAATCAAGATCAGAGCATCAAAACCATTTATAAAACTTAAATTAAGGATTGATAACTTGAGGATTTCAGTAAAGAACTGAGTATTTAGAGGAGAAGAACAACCTTACCTCTAAATGTAGATTTCTCCTTGATTAGAGCCAATTTTCTTGAAAATCCAATAAGCAAATCAAGAGGATTTGATGTAGGAAAGATTAGGAATTAATTGTGGATCGAATCCTCATCAATTGAATTGAAAACCAACGGAAAATATGTTGGAGAAATGTGTTTAGATGAGGGAATTTTGAGAGGAAAAGAGATGAGAAAGTTTTAAGAAAAGTTAGTTATGAAAATCTAAAATGTGGTTTTCCACTTTTCATTTAATTAATTAAACATTAATTAAATCATTTAAATATAAGAAAAATCTGGAGAAATCATTCTTGGGTAAATTAGCTCCTTAAAGATTCAAAGTTTCAATCCTTACAAAACAGTCACCACTGAACTTTTCAAAAATCGCATTTTGGTCACTATTTCAAAATGTTGCTCTTCCAAACCTTATTTTGTAAAATTGATTTCACCACTCTCTTATACATATTAAAAGAGGATTTTTAGATATTTTTCCATATTTTTAAAGCATCCCGAACTAGGCTTTCCCTAAAACCTTCTTTTATATTCGAACCAAAAATCAGACCGATCCTGTTCAGACCCTAAACTTCTAAGCCCAAAATTGGGGTGTTACAACTCTCCCCCCTTAAGAAGTTTTGTCCTCGAAATTTACCTAGAGGAAAAAGATACGGAAACTGCTTCTTCATGTCATCCTTTCTTTCCCACATGGCTTCCTCAACACTACGATGCTTCCACAACACCTTTACCAACTCAATGGTTTTGCCTCGAAGAACTTTATGGTCCGAATCCAGAATTTCAACCGGCTCCTCATCATAGATCAAGTCTAGATTCAACTCCACTCCCTCCACAAGCATAACATGTGAAGGATACGATTTATTCCTCCGAAGCATAGAGACATCAAACACATCATGAATCTTTTCCAACTCTTGTGGTAACATCAATTTGTACGCAACAGGACCCACACGTTCAATCACCTCGTATAATCCAATGTACCTAGGCCTCAACTTACCCTTTCGACCAAACCTCATCACCTTTTTCCAAGGCGAAACTTTCAAAACACACGGTCACCTACTGCAAACTCAATCTCCTAACGCTTCAAATCTGTGTAAGACTTATGTCGATCAGAGACTGCCTTTAGTTGCTCACAAATGAGCTTCACCTTCTCGGTGGTTCCTTTCAACAAAGCTGGCATCGAAACCAATTTCTGACCTGTTTCAGCCCAACAAAGAGGAGTTCTGCATTTCCTCCCGTACAAGGCTTCATAAGGTGCCATTTGAATACTTTCCTGGTAGCTATTATTATAAGCAAACTCTACCAAAGGCAAATGCTTCTCCCAAGAGCCTTGAAACTCAATCACACAGCACCTCAACATATCTTCCAGCACTTGGATAACACGCTCAAACTGTCCATCCGACTGTGGATGATAAGAAGTACTGAAATTCAGCCGTGTACCCAAAGCTTGATGTAAACATTCCCAGAAACGCGATGTAAACCTCATATCTCTATCCGAAACAATAGACTTTGGCACACCATGCAGCCGCACAATCTCAGCAATGTACAACTCTGGAAGCTTGTCCAAAGTATACGTAGTATGCACAAGCAAGAAGTGAGCACACTTCGTAAGGCGATCCACAATCACCCACACCGAATTCTTCTTCAATGGCGACAAGGGCAAACCAGACACAAAGTCCATGGTAATCCTTTCCCACTCCCACTCAGGAATCCTCAAAGGTTGCAACAACCCAGAAGGAAACTGATGCTCAGCCTTAACTCGCTGACAAACCATGCACTTACTCACATACTCAACAACATCTTTCTACAAACCCACTCAATAGTACTCATCCTTAAGATCATGATACATCTTTGTACTTCCAGGGTGCATAGCAAAAGGACTACTATGAGCTTCAGTCAGAATAGCACGCCTCAACTCAGCATCATTCGAATTTACTATCCGACTCCCAAAACATAGAACTCCATCATCATTAAAACAAAAATACGATGGTCTATCCTCAGCAATATCCTGAACATGTGGCACCAAGGAATCATCCAACCGCTGCTTATCCTTTATCAACTGAACCAAAGATGGTTTCACATGCAATTCAGCCACAAGTCATCCATCTCGCGAAATACTCAAACTGGCAAACATAGCTCTCAACTCCACTGCCACTTTTCTACTCAAGGCATCCGCTACAACATTAGCTTTTCCCGAATGGTACTCGATCGTCAGATCGTAATCTTTAAGCAACTCCACCCAACGCTGTTGCCTAAGATTCAACTCCTTCTGTGACATCAGATACTTCAAACTTTTGTGATCCATGTACACAGTACATTTCTCACCATACAGGTAATGTCTCCAAATTTTCAAAGCAAAGACCACCGCAGCTAACTCAATATCATGCGTAGGATAATTGTGCTCATGCACCTTCAACTGACGCGATGCATAAGCCACCACCTTACCCTCTTGCATCAACACACACCCCAAACCAACATAGGATGCATCACAGTACACCACAAACTCTTTCCCTGATTCAAGTTGAACCAAGATAGGAGCTTGCGTCAAAGCCGCCTTAAGCTTCACAAAAGCCTGCTGTCTCGCTTCTGTCCACTCATACTTGACATCCTTCTGCAACAACTTCGTCAAAGGTGCAGCAATATTTGAAAATCCATCTACGAACCTCCGGTAGTATCCTGCCAAACCAAGGAAACTACGGACTTCATGAACAGACTTATGAGGCTTCTAATTCATCACTACCTCAATCTTTTGGGGATCAACACGAATCCCCTCAGCAGAAACCACATGCCCAAGGAAAACGACTTCCCTAAGCCACAATTCACACTTGCTCAGCTTTGCATAAAGCTGATTCTCCAACAAAGCCTGCAACACAATCCTCAAATGCCCCTCATGCTCCTCCTCCGTACGAGAGTACACAAGGTTATCATCAATGAACACCACAACAAACTTGTCCAAATACTCATGAAACACTCTATTCATCATGTCCATAAAAGCTGCAAGAGCATTCGTCAACCCAAACGGCATCACAAGGAACTCATAATGCCCATACCTCGTTCTGAAGGCTGTTTTTGGCACATCCACATCCTTCACTTTCAGCTGGTAATAACCTGACCTTAAATCAATCTTTGAGAACACCGCCGCTCCACGAAACTGATAAAAAAGATCATTAATCCTCGGCAATGGATACCTATTCTTGATAGTCAACTTGTTCAACTGACGATAATCGATGCACATTCTCATAGTGCCATCCTTTTTCTTCACAAACAAGACCGGTGCACCCCAAGGTGACACACTCGGCCGAATGAAACCATGATCAAGCAACTCCTGAAGTTGTGTCTTCAGCTCCTTCAACTCCTTAGGTGCCATTCGATAAGGAGTAATGGACACTGGAGTTGCGTTTTCATACAACTCAATTCCAAACTCCACCTCTTGGTTAGGAGGCAAACCAGGTAACTCCTCCGAAAATACACCAGGAAACTCTCGCATCATCCTGATATCCTGGACTCGCAACTCCTTTGAGCTAGGATTCATCACAAAGGCTAGGTAGGCTTCACAACCTTGCCTCAACATTCGGCTTGCTTCCAATGTTGACACCATATTGGCAAGAAACTTCACATTCTCACCAACCACCACTACCTCATAATCATCCGCAAGCTTCAACGAAACCTGTAACGCCCCAATTTTGGGCTTAGAAGTTTTGGGTTCGGACCGGTTCGATCGGGTTGCGGTTCGAATATAAAAGGGTGAATTTAGGAAAATCTAGTTCGGGTTGCATTAAAAATATGGAAAAATGTCTTAAAATTATCTTTTATTATATATAAGAGAAAGGTGAAGTCAATTTTGCAAAATGAGGTTTGGAAGAGTGACATTTTGGGTTAGTGACCAAAATGTAATTTTTGAAAACTGGGTGACTATTTTAAAAAGGATTGAAACTTTGAATCTTTAAGGAGATATTTACCCAAAAGGAGTTTCTCCAGATTTTTCCTAAATATTAAATGTTTAATTAATGGTTTTTAAATAAAAGTAAAAGGGAGGGAAGATATTTTGGCATTTTCCAACTAACTTTTCCAAATTCCCATTTTCTTTTTCTCTCATCTTTTTCTCTCAAACCAAACACTTTCTCCAGCACATTTTCCCTCTGATTTTGACATCCAAATATGAAATTTCAATCCTCTTTTGATCTCTAATCATCTCTTCAACAAAACCTTTGCATTTGCTATTTGGATTTTCAAGAATCTTGGTTCCAAAAAGGGAGAAACTCAAGTTTAGAGGTATGAACATCCTTCTCCTCTAAATTCTTAGTTCTTTACTGAAATTCCCAAGTTCTCAATCCTTGAATTGTGTTTTGTTAAAGGTTTTGCAAATGTATTCTTGATCTTGGCTTTAAAATGCAAGATTTGGTTAATTTTGATGAATTTTTGTATGATCTGATTGGGCATTGTTTTGAGATGTCTTTTTGATGTTAAATGAATGTATAATTGATGAGAAGTTGAGGTTTAATCAATGCAATCCCGGATAGGTTGATTTTCCTAAGTTTTGCTTGAGTTTTTGGTTGTTTTTGGAGTGTTTTTGATGATCTGTTATTGCTGGAGGAATAAGGACGTGATTGGGATCATTTTGGATGTTAATTGATGTTTATAAATGGTTAGAAGTGATGGATCTTGGCTGGGTTAAGTCTTGGAAGTGTTTGGAGGTGATTTCGGTTGTGTTTGGTAGCCGAAATGTTGGATTTGCTAAGAGCAGCGAGTTTAGGTGTGTTGCTGGTGTTTTAATGCATAATGATGCATTAATCCTCTGTTGTTATGTGCTTGAAACAGGGGAGAATGATCCGTGAGCAATAGAGGTGGAGTTGAAGGTTTCAGATGCTTGGAAGGCTTGTTGGCTAGCCTTGTTTTGTGTATCGGTGAGTGAAGTTGGGTTTTCAGCTTTAAAACCAAGGTTTGAAGGTTTTGGGAGCTTAGTTTAAGTCTAAACAACTTAGCTAAGCTCAAGAGTAAGTAAATGGAATTTATCTCTTGGTTTGTGTTATGAATTGGTGTTTAAAGTACTTGTGATTGTTGGATGCAATGCATGTGATTTGTATGTTTTAAATTCTGTTTTGAAAACATATTTTAGCATGGCTTAATGCTGGTTTTGAAAGCCATGTGTGGAGGATGCTCAAGGTAAAAGATCCTTGGTTTTTGTACATTGATATTGTGGAATTGATGCATAGTGTTGCATGATGTTTCATGGCTTTGTTTAATGCTTTAAAACAATGGATTGATGATGGTAATTGGTGGTTTTGGTATTTTGGATATGCTTGTAAAGCAATGGATTAATGTGGTAAGATGGTTATATTGGCAAGTGATGTAAGTGGGTTGTGGTTACTTTAATCAGATATAGTTAGCCGGCTATAGGATTGGGTGCACCGTGAATAAAGTCTCCTTGGATGTGGAGTGGTTGTGATTGAACCGGTAACTCCATCCAAGTACACTAACGAGATGGTCAAGAACACCATGGTGGTTAAAATTCCATGGGTGGGTCTTGTGTTAAGGTCATAATGGTGGTTAAAATTCCATTTGAGGACCTTGTGTAAGCAAAGGTCATAATGGTGGTTAAAATTCCATTTGAGGACCTTGTGCTTGTTAAGATCACAATGGTGGTGTAAAGTCCATGTGTGGATCTTGTGTTGTTTGTCCCGGATCTCGTTAGTGATGTTATACAACTACCAATGGGGTGTTAAGGTCATATGGTGGTTAAAATTCCATATGAGGACCTTGTGAATGTTAAGGTCATATGGTGGTTAAAATTCCATATGAGGACCTTGTGTAAGGTAAGGTCAAATGGTGGTTAAAATTCCATTTGGGGACCTTGGGATTGGTAGTGTGTATGAAGCGTGGGGACAACGCTTGTGATCCGCGTATCCGACTGGGTGTTGAGTTGAAAAATGGTTTTGGTTTATCACTTGGAAGACAATATAATGGTCTTGAAAGTATTGAAGCATGATATGCTTGAAATGATGCATGATTGCATGAGAAGTGTGTAATGCTCTAATGAATGCATGTTTTACTTGTTAGCTTGAACAAGTGTTTATCTCCTATTGAGAATGTTGCATTGTGTGCATGGAATCTCTTAAATGCATTGAAGTCTTGTGAAGGCTTGTTTAAAAGGCATGTAATGCAAATGTTGAGTTTGTGGTTCATATGTTGCATTTGTTTAATGCATTTGGTTAATTGAATGAGTAAGTGGTTTTTAAAGGTTTCTAGTTTTGAAATGATTTTCAATGTTTGAGAAAGTGTGTTGTGAAGTGGAAGGGTTTTCCAAGGATCTTGTATTTAACTTTGCATATGATGTACATGCATGGAAAGGTTAAATTGATGGTTTTGCAAGTTGTATTTTGAAGTGAGTTTCTTAGCTTTTCTAAGCTAAGGGTTGATTTTCATGTTTGAGCAAAGCATGGTTTAAAGCATGTTGTCAAAAGGGTTTTCAAACATTGCTTTGGTTTATCGAATTATGTTGCTTTTAAAAGTGGTTTTATGATTTGCTGCATTGATGGTGTTTGGTTTTGAGCATTCCTCACTAAGCATTATGTGCTTACGCTCCTTTTTGTCCATCAATGCAGATATTTGAAGTTGGAACAGCGAGAAGCAAGGGATTCAAGGAAAGCTCCACTTGAGATGTATGTCTCGGTAAATAGCTATAGATAATAAAGGCAATGGGGGGAAGAATCTTTGATGTTGATGTTTAATGAGATTGTGTATGTTGGACAAGTTTAGTTTATGATTTTGAACTATGTGGTTTAACGCTTGCGATGTTTGAACCTTCTTATTCATAAGTTGGTATGCTATGCTTCTTGTTTTAAAAGCATGAATGAGTATTGGATGTGTTGAATGAGTTGGTGCACCTAGGGGTGGTATTGTACCTAGATTTTGATGCAATTATGTTCCCTGATTGTTGAGTGACTTGCTGGTATGTTTTGGTTGCTTTTGGAGCATGTTTGACGGATTGAATGTGTGATAAACCAGCAAAATTTCCGCAATCTTGGCAGCCTGTTTCGGAACAGGAGCTACCGTATCGGAACGAGGGGCCTGAAATGGCTTAGGCGTTTCGAAACGGGTAGAACCGTTCCGGAACGGTTTTGCCACTGCCAGGCTCTGTTTCAGAACTGGTTCCGGAACGGTCCCACGTTTCGGAACGGATCATCCCTGTTCCGAAACACCCGACCGTTGGGCACTGAAATTGTTGGTTAAATGTTTTGAAATCCTTGCGTTTTGGTCCTGAACTTTGTATATGCAATTGAATGAGTTTGAGATGTCCGTTTGAGATGAAATTTGGCAGAGAAGCATGAAAGATGATTAATTTCATATTGGTAACTTTAATTTGGATTAAGTCCTTAAAATTTTCAGAATTTACAATTTGGTCCCTAAAGTTGTAATTTATGCAATTGAGTCCCTGAATGTTCTCCGTTTGTTTTGATCTTTGGGTATGCTGATCTTGTGAAGATATCTAGGGTTAATGTGCATCTAGATAAGATTAAAAAGAAAAAAAAGGGTCGTTAATCAAGGTAATCCATACCAAGGATTACATCAAAACCTTAGAATGGCAATTCCATGAGATCAACAAGAAAAACATGATTTTGCACTACCAAAGGACATCTTCTATATAACTTCCGTGTCACAACGGTCTCACCAAAGGAACTAGTTACACGCATACCAACATCCAAAGACTCAACAGGTAAACCAAGCAGTTGAGCATGTTCACGCAATATGTATGAGTGTGTAGATCCAGAATCAATCAAGGAAAGTAATGACAAGGATTGCAAAGTAAAGGTACATGCGATCACATCCGTGTCATATCTCCCCTCTCGCTGAGCATACACTCGAGCCTGGCCACCACCATCAGGTTGGACAACCACCACATGTGCAACATTCCTCCCACCATCATCTGTGCACTGGAAGTTACCACGGCCGCGCCCACGACCTCTCTGTGGTGCAACAACTCCAGGAGCACGTTTCTGACCACCACCGGCCAACAAAGGACCCTCCCTTCACATGTGGTCTGCCGAACCACAATTCCAGCACGAATTACCGGTCACTGCCACAAGAGCCTGAATCTCCCTCGCTGGTCGAGAACAGTCACGCCTCAAATGGCCACAAGATCCACATGTCCAGCACGTGTTCTGATCAGCTCTCATTCTGCCCCCTGAACAGGCGCACCATGCCCTCCATTACCACGCCTAGTAGAAGACTAATACCTCTTATCTCGTCCTCTCTTGTTCCGTCCACCACCGGAACTATACTTAGCAGCTCTCTTGCCCGAGCTAGAAATAACACCTTTGGAAGACAGACCCAAGTTCTGCTCAATGTCCTTTGCCCTACTCACCAGCACATCAAAATCCGTGTACTCAGCTGCAAGCATAAAGGTCTTCACGTCCGTCAACAAACCATATCGGAACCGCCCACACCTCTCCCGCTCATCAGGGATAAGCTCAGGTGCGTACTGACTAAGACGGACAAACTGGATCTCATATTCAGCCACCGTCACGCTTCCTGTAACCCCCTTAACCCGGCCTAAACGGTTGACCCGAATTAAGAAAGTCACACGGGGAAAACCAAAGTCAACCCAAAAGTCAACCTTGATTAACGACCCTTTTTTTTACTCTTGTCTAGATGCACATTAACCCTAGTTATGATCTTACAAACAGCATACTCAAAGATCAAACACATCAGAGATCAAACAGGGACCCAATTGAATAATTTACAACTTTAGGGACCAAATTGTAAATTCTGCAAATTATAAGGCCTTAACCCAAATTAAAGTTACCATCTTGAAATTAGTCAGGTTTCATGCTTCACTGCCAAATTTCAGCTCAAAAGGACATTCCAAACTCATGCAATTGCACAAACAAGATTCGGGACCAAAATGCAAACATTCCAAAACATTTAACTGCCATTGTCAGCCCCCAACGGTCGGCTGTTCCGAAACAGGGTGAGCCTGTTTCGAAACACGGGGCCGTTCCGCAACGCGTACCGAAACGCGGGCTGGCAGTGGCCATTCCGTTTCGGAACGGTGCCTACCGTTTCTGACGCCTGGGTTCATTCAAGGCACCCGTTCCGGAACGGTAGTCTCTGTTCCGGAACGGTAGTCTCTGTTCCGAAACACCCTGCACAGATTGCAGCAAAAGGCTTCCTAAAACATGCAATTGATCAACCATACATGCTCCAATTGCTACCAAACTTTACCAGTATGAAATTCAACATCCAAGAGACATATTTGCATCAACAATTCATCATTATATCAACACATAAGAAAAGCCCCAATTTTAAAGCATGCTTCCTACTCAAGCTAACCATTCAAGCATAAACCTCCAAGACCAAGCATATAAAGACCAATTACAAATCCAGCATGTTCTCAACAACATTTAACATACTTAGGGAGTTCAAAACATCTCCCAAAACATACACATAGGTCCCCCATTGCAAAATTACCAAAAGCTAAAATGCGTTTAATAAAACCTTTCCATACTTTGAGCTTAATCCCACTTGATTGCTTGCCTTCCTTGCTGCCCTCAATGTACCTTAATGATCTGCATTATTGGTTTAAGAAAACGAAAGAGAGCGTAAGCAAAAGCTTAGTGAGGAATGCTCTTGAAAACCATTCAATAATGCATTTGTAAAACGCTTTATAAATCATACTTCAAAACATCATATATTCATGCTCATAGCATTCTTTAACAAGCAAAACATGCTTCCATATCAATTCATGTCATATTGGCCACAAGTGATAAGTTTCATCTTTTAAAACAAGATTAACATAATACTCACACATGGACTTTTAAACACCATTGTGATATTATAATTCTCAAGAACCACATAAGGACTTTTAACCACCTTTGTGTTCTTCCCAAGGACTTTTAAACACCTTGGCCCCAAGGACTTTTAAACACCTTGGCCCCATGGACTTTTAAACACCATGGCAAGGACCACACAAGGAATTTTAACCACCTTTGTGTCCATTACAAGTTTCACCCCAAGGACTTTTAACCACCTTGGTCCCAAGGACTTTTAAACACCTTGGCCCATGGACTTTTAAACACCATGGCAAGGACCACACAAGGACTTTTAAACACCTTTGTGTCCTTAACAAGAACCATCCAAGGACTTTTAACCACCTTGATGTTCTTAAGTAACAAGGCTCACTCAAGGACTTTTAACCACCTTAGTGACCTTAACCTTTTTTTTTTTAAAACATCACTTGCCAATATACATCATTCTCATCAAATAATCCACTGTTTTAAAGCATTAAACCAAGCCATATTCATCATGCATTTCAAAGCATCAAAACACATTTAATCAATGTTCAAAAACAAGGAACTCTTACCTTGAGCTTCCTTCAACATATGGCTTACAAAAACAGCATTAACCATGCTAAATCATGCTTTCAAAACAGAATTTAAAACATGCAATAAACCACATTGCACAACAATCAAACCATGGCCACCACTAAAGAGTTTTTCCGAAAACTTACACTTGAGCTTAGCAAAGTTGTTTAGACTTAAACTAAGCTCCCAAGACATTGGTTTCAAAGCTGAAAACCCAATTTCACTCACCGATTCCACTTCGCTCTCTTGCCGAAGCACAAATCAAGCTTCCGGATCACCACCACTTGGATCCAAAGATGACTCCCCTATTTTAAACACATCAAAGCAGAGGATTAATGCATCATCATGCATTAATAGCTTCAATGAAAGCACCTAAACTCGCTGCTCTCATCCACACTCCATTTTCGGCCACCAAACACAACCGAAAATGCATCCAAACCACTTCTCAACAAAGCCCAACCATAAACCATCAAAACCAAACATCCTTTAACATCATTTAACATCTAAAAAGAACCTAACAACATCCTTTTACCTCCAGCAACATCAGATCCACAAGATCACCTCAAAAACAACCAAGAATCACAAGCTAAACTTAGGAAATTCAACCTATCCGGGATTGCATTAATCAAAACTCAATTCCTTATCAAATTAACATTCATTAATCATCAAAAACACATCTCAAATCACTGCTTTAATAGATCCAACGAAAATCTATCAAAAATCACCAAATCTTGCATTCTAAGCCAAGATCCATTTACACAACTTAAAAACCTTTAATAAAACATCAATTTAGGATTGAGAACTTAGGAATTTCAGTAAAGAACTGATAGTTTAGAGGAGAAGGACGTTCTTACCTCCAAACTTGAGTTTATCCTCTTTTAGAGCCAAAAAGCTTGAAGAATCAAGTAGCAAATGGTGAGGTTTTGTTGATGTGATGATTAGGAATCAAAAGAGAGTTGAAAGGAGAGATTTAGGTGACAAAATCAGAAGAAATCCTCTGGAGAGAAAGTGTTTGGGTTGAGAGAAAATGAGAGAAAGGAAAATTGAGAAAATAGAAAAGTTAGTTACAAAATAGCCAAAATAATTTCCCTCCTCTTTTCTTATGTTTTAAAATCGGAATTAAGCCTTAAAATATCTTAGAAAAATCTGTAGAAACTCCCTTTGGGTAAATAGCTCCTTAAAGATTCAAAGTTTCAATCCTTTCTAAAACAGCCACGCAACTTTCAAAAATTACATTTTGGTCACTAGCCAAAATGTCACCCTTTCAAACCTCATTTTGTAAAATTGATTTCACAGTTCACTTATATATATTAAAAGATGATTTTAGAACATTTTTCCATATTTTTAATGCAACCCGAACTAGGCTTTCCTAATTTCACTCTTTTAGATTCGAACAACACTTTGACCGAACCGGTCAACGGCCAAAACTTCTAAGCCCAAAACCGGGGCGTTACACTTCCTTGCAAAAGAGACATGAATTCTCTTTTCTTCTCATCCAGGTATCGCACACCTAGATACTTTCGCTTGAACACGTTCAGAAAGAACGTCCAAGTCACATCAACTTCCTCCATTCCCGAGATAGTAGTCGTCCACCAAGTATACGCATCATCATGTAACAGCGATACCACACATCCTAAATTCTGCACATCATTGTAGTTCATTTGTCCCAATATTCTCTTGGTACATTCCAACCAAGATTCAGAACCCTCAGGAGATAAACCTCTTAACTCAGTCCCTCCCAGACTGCGAAGACGTTCCAAAGGTAATCTCACACCAGCATCTCCCTGATGCGCAGCTCCGTGAGCTCCAGCTACTGCTGCCTGAAAGGCTCCAGCAATAGCCTGAATCAAAACAATCATGTCAGGAGCAGCTTGCCCCTGCACACCATCAGATCCAGCGACCCCAACACCAGCACCAACACCAGCACCATCACCTCCAGCACCACCACCGTCGGGTGGTCCACCACCAGGGGGAGGAGGTATATCCACAACATTATTAGCATTGTCCTCATGCTCACTCTGAGCCATACCTCGCGTATTAATTCTCGTCTCTCTACGAGGTCCCATTCACTAAAACAATGCACTGACACAACGCAATAAACATAATTAAGCCCAACAAGGTAAGTAATCCAAGCACTCAAGCTCATTTTTCAAAAACAATTCCTTTCATTAGTTTTGATATGGCAATGGGTTCCTCTAACATGCTTCCACATAGCATAACATCACAATTGCAACATACTTTACAATTCATACATCATACTTCCATTTAAAAGGCATATCATGCAATCACACATACTTCTCCCACATAACCATTCCCATTTACACGAAAACCTGGCTCTGATACCACCAAATGTAACCCCCCTTGCCCGGCCTAGACGGTTGACCCGAACTACGAAGATTACACGGGGAAAACAAAAGTCAACCCGAAAGTCAACCATGATTAACGACCTTTTATTCCTTTTACCCTTATCTAGATGCACATTAACCTTAAGCGTACTCTTGAGAAACACATACATGAAAAGCACATCGATCGAATTACAATAAGGGACTCAATTACACAAAATACAAATGTTAGGGACCAAATTATAAATTCTCTATATTTGAAGGTCTTAACTGATTTTTAAGTTACCAATATCAAATTAATCATATTACATGCTTCCTTGCCAAATTTCACATTAATCAGACATCTCGAACTCATGCAATTGCAAATACAAATTATAGGACTAAAACGTAAAGCTTACAAACCTCAAAAACCATTCAAATCAGTGCCCTACGATCACCTGTTTCGAAACGGGGTTGACCGTTTCGAAACACGGGTTCGTTTCAAGACTTGTTTCGAAACAGGGCCTTCTAGTGGCCAAACCGTTTCGATACGGTCACCAGCCGTTTCGAAACATCCGTGCCATTACAGGCCCCCGTTTCGAAACGCTTGTGAGAGTATCGATACGGGTTGCCTAGAAGCTGCAGAAATTGCTGGTTTAACATGCATTTAACCACTCTAAAACATCCAAGTGACTTCCTAATCATGTCAACAAGTCATCATGCATATAAGGTACATAATTGCAACATCAAAACACATTCATGGCATCAATCAAGGAAATCCACAAGTCTATAGGCATACATCCTAGTATCCAAAACCAACCAACCATCAAATCACCAAAACAAGCATCAAAATGGCCATTTACAAATCCAAATCACCAAAAGCATCATGCCACAATTAGGGAGTCCAAAACATCTCCCAAAACACAACCTAGGTTCCCATTGCCAAATATCAAAAACTAATAGTGTTGTGATAACATCATCATACATGAGCTTAGCTTTCCCTTGGATTCTTAGCCTCCTTGTTGCCCTCAAATACTTCAATTATCTGCATTATTGGTTCAAGAGAGAGAGCTTAAGCACAATTGCTTAGTGAGACAAGCTCTAAAGAAACAACACAATAATGCATTTTATAAAACACTTTAAACAAAGCTTTCCATCATATACACATCATTATTCATGCAACCTTGCATACATATCAAGCTTCTCATGCTTCATTAAAATCAACATGTCATATTGGCTTTCAAGTGATAAATCATAACCATTTACAACACAAAACACAATCGGATACGCGGATTACAAGCGTTGTCCCATACGCTTCGTACACACTACCGAACACACAAGGGTGAGTTTACCGGTACAATCACAACCCCTCAACACCCGTGATGGAGTTTAACGGTACAATCACAACCCCTCAACATCACTAATCGGTAGTTGTATAACATCACTAACGAGAACACGGGACGCACAACACAAGATCCACATATGGACTTTTAACCACCATTGTGATCTTACCTTTCTCTTTAGTGTACTTGGATGGAGTTTACGGTACAATCTCAACCCCTCAACATCCAAGGCGACTTAATTCACGGTGCACCCAATCCTATAGCCGGCTAACTATATCCGATTTAAGTACTTTAAAACCAACACATCACTTGCCAATATACATCATTTATCATCAATGGTACACTGTTTTAAAGCATTTAATCAAAGCCATTTAACATCATGCATCAATATGCATAAATTCCACATTTTAACATATCAAACCAAGGATCTCTTACCTTGAGCACCCTTCAACATATAGCTTTCAAAACCAGCATTAACCATGCTTTCAAAACAGAATTTAAACATGCAATTTATCAACGAATGCATCGAACCACTCCATGGCTCATACAAGAGAGTTTTCCCGAAAACTTACTCTTGAGCTTAGTTAAGTTGCTTAGACTTAAACTAAGCTCCCAAAACCTTAAAACATTCGTTACAAAGTTGGAAATCCAACTTCACTCACCAATTCCGTTTTGCAAGCTTGCCGAAACGTCGATCAAGCCTCAAGATCAACACCACAAGTATCCGAAGATGTCTCCCCTATTTTAAACACATCAAAGCAGAGGATTAATGCATCATGATGCATTAAAATCTTCAGCCATCACACCTAAACTCGCTGCTCTAACCAGTTCTAACATTTCGGCTACCAAACACAACCAAAATCACCTCCAAACTCATCCAAAACAAAACCCAGCCAAGATCCATCACTTTTAACCATTTCTAAACATCAATTAACATCCAAAATGAACCTAAACTCGTCCTTATAGCTCCAGCTATAACATAACACCAAGATCACCCCAAAAACCACCATTTTCATAAGCAAAAGTTTAGGAAATTCAACCTATTCGGGATTGCATTGATCAAACCTCATTTACACATCATTAAACATCCAAAATACATTTAATAATCATCTCAAAACAGATCCCAAACAATCACAACGAAATTCTTCAAGATTTCCTCCAAATCTTGAATTTTAAGCCAAAATCAAGATCATAGCATCAAAACCATTTATAAAACTTAAATTAAGGATTGACAACTTGGGAATTTCAGTAAAGAACTGAGTATTTAGAGGAGAAGAACAACCTTACCTCTAAATGTAGATTTCTCCTTGATTAGAGCAAATTTTCTTGAAAATTCAATAAGCAAATCAAGAGGATTTGATGTAGGAAGGATTAGGAATTAATCATTGATTGAATCCTCATCAATTGAATTGAAAACCAATGGAAAATATGCTGGAGAAATGTGTTTGGATGACGGAATTTTGAGAGGAAAAGAGATGAGAAAGTTTTAAGAAAAGTTAGTTATGAAAATCTAAAATGTGGTTTTCCACTTTTCATTTAATTAATTAAACATTAATTAAATCATTTAAATCTAAGAAAAATCTGGAGAAATAATTCTTGGGTAAAATTAGCTCCTTAAAGATTCAAAATTTCAATCCTTACAAAATAGTCACCACTGAACTTTTCAAAAATCGCATTTTAGTCACTATTTCAAAATATTGCACTTCCAAACCTTATTTTGTAAAATTGATTTCACCACTCTCTTATACATATTAAAAGATGATTTTTAGATATTTCTCCATATTTTTAAAGCATCCCGAACTATGCTTTCCCTAAAACCTTCTTTTATATTCGAACCGAAAATCAGACCGGTCCGGTTCAGACCCTAAACTTCTAAGCCCAAAATTGGGGTGTTACAAAAGTGCCAAATAATTCTGGGAGAAACTTGAGAAGCTTTATGACAACAAGAAGGGAGAATAGAAAGATGATGATCAATCATGTGCAAACTTTCTCTCCAATCCAAAGGTGGATGGTGTTTTGGCTCTCGATGAGCCTAAGGTATCTTCTAACTCAAGTGAGCTTTATTCTTACTCTTTCGATGAATTATTTTTTGAATTTAAGACCACGAATTCCAAATTTAAGAAAATGATTTCAAAACTTGAATTTGAAAATGATTTTCTTTTGAAAACAAAAATGGATTTTGAAAACCAAAATAAAATTTTGAAAAATGATTTAGAGTTTTCAAAAACAAGTAAAGATGTTTTAGAAAAAGAAAATCTTGATTTGAAAGATAAGCTTGAAAGCTTAACAAAAGAAAAAAATATTTTTAGTAATTCATCTTGTCACATAATGGCAAAATGCTCACATTCCCATTATCATGGTCATTCCTTACATACTTTTCCTATTAAGAAGATAAAATCTTATAAGATTAGACAAGTATGGGTTACTAAGGGAACTAAAGACATTGTGACTAGCGTAAATGGATCCAAAGCAATTTGGATACCAAAAATCAAGTTAATGTCTTTTGTAGGTGTGTTGGAGCAATGAGAAGAAATGCAAAAACATGAAAATGCTCTAGTCACACAAGTGAAGAAATTGGGTAACCTCTAAGCTTATAGCTTTTATTTTCTTTTATCTTTCGTTATCTAATTTTCGTTTTAAAGTCTTGGATTATTTGTTGAGCCTAACAATGATGCTTGAGTAAGAGGGAGCCATTTTAAAACCAACATTCTTATTTGTATCAATTTTTTAACCTCCTAAGTTATTTTGAACTTAAAGTTATTTAAATTCTTTTTGATATAACAAAAAGGGGCAGAAATGGTTTGAAAAATTGATTTTTCAAGCGAATAAGGGGGCTTTAACTTCTTTAATTTTTTGAAATCTCTTATTTAAAATTTTAAAATACAAAGGGGGAGAATCCCCAAAAAAATTCAAGTTGGTTTTATTATATCAAAAAGGGGGAGATTGTAGAACTAATGTTTTGATATAATAACTGAAAAATAGTTTTGGACTAAATTGAAAAGATTTCAAAAATGCCTTTAAGTCCAAACAACTTGAAAATAAGTTTGTGAATGTTTTAAATGATTTTGGCAATGTTTGAAACGTTTTTAAGTAGCCAAACTAGTGCTTTTAATGTACCCATTTCGATACATGCATAAACTGTTTCAAAACAGTTTGAAACTGCCAAAACCCGTACCGAAACAGGGCTTGCCCGTTTTGCTATGAAGGGTTTTTGTTTTGAAACACCCCTTTGGTGTTTCGATACGCCTAACGGTCAAAACCTCCCTAACGGTCGAAATTTTCCAACGACTTTTTAAATGCAGCTCAACGGTCACTCGTATCACCGTTTCGATATGGCTCAATACCGTTTCGATACGGATAGAGACGTTTCGATACGGCTTGCTGCATCAGGGTTCAACGGCTAGTTCTGATGAAGGCCGTTCCGATACAGCTCGCCTGTTCCGAAACGGAGAAGACCAGAACTGCACTTAATGTGGGAAATAAAGTCTCCAACTGCTCCAAAACATCCCCAACGACTAGTAACGGTCACAAACTCAATTGGGACTATAAATTGAAGGCTAAAACACTTGAAGAATATTAGAGATAACATCCAAGCAATATGGTAAAGAGAATTAGAGTCTAAATCTTTATTTTACTATTCTCATGTACATAGTCTTTAGAGAGTGAACTTTTTTGTAAATCCTTGTACTCTTGTGAGCTTAAATTTGTGTAAACACTCACCTTGTGAGGTATTAAGTTTACCAAACAAATCCCTTGAAAAAGGAGAGGTTCTAGTTTAGCCTTGAGAGAAAAACTAGAGTTGGTTCTATCTTAGCCAAGTCCAAAAGATAGAGTTGTAACGGTTTCCTCCTAATTCGGGAAAAGGGGACGAATTCATTGTTGAGTGAATTGGGAAATCCTTAGTGGTGTGCTAAGGTAGTGGATGTAGGTGCTTAGTTAATATCCCGAACCACTCTAAAATTATTGTGTCACTTGTCTACCTTTATTTCGATTTTAGCCAATTCAACCACCAAACATTTACAACCCTCCTTGACGAATTCGGTGATCGATTCGAGAGTGCTACAAGCCTAACAACATCATTCACATAATCATAAGCACTAAAGGCATGCCTCCTAAGAGTTAAAAAGCACTAAAAGGTCCAAAAATGACTTCCAAGCATAAACAATATCAAGAGCCCATTTACACAACCATATATGAATACTGAACTTGCGCAACACCAGAAAATACCAAACTATTAACATTCATAGAATTGGACACCCCCATTGCCCTTATTACACTAGTTCAAGAACACAACATACTTTTAGAAAGTGTCTTAGTAAAATTACTTAAAGATGTTACCTCCAAAAGCCTAATTATCTGCACTGATGAACAAAGAGAGCATAAGCATGCAAGCTTAGTGAGGAATGCTCAAAAACCACAAACATCATCAATGCACAAAACCGTTTTTCACTCTTTCAAAACCATCATGCCTTTCTTGACAAATCGTGCACTTTATCATCAAAATCATGATATTGAACATCATGCAACATGTTTCATGTAAATCCAGCAATTGAGCCATTGCTACTTATATTCCAAGCTTTCCAAGCATAAACACTATTATGCTAAGCTTAAACCAAAACATGCATCTGTCAAATTATGCAATAACAACATTTTCCACAATACCTCATTTCGCTACATTGGCTCACAAGTGATAAACCACAATATCAAAAACATATATCGGATTCACAGATTACCAAGGGTTGTCCCACACCCTTCATACACTCTACCGGCATCTCAAGGTTCACACATGAGAGCAACCCTCCATCGTTGTGACACTCGTGGTGGAGTATTCAGTATAATCACAACCCCTCAATACCACTCATTGGTAGATGTATAACCCACTAACAAGAGACGAGACACAAACACAAGGTTCAAACCCGGGAGCTACCCACAACCATTGCAACCTTAAACAATCCTCAATCGTTAGGGTACATGGATGAAGTATTTGGTACAATCACAACCCATCAACATCCAAGGTGACTTGTCTATAGTGCACTCAATCCTATAGCCGGCTAACTATATCCCGTTTCTTTTCTAAAACACTTTATACAACATCACTTGCCAATGTAATCCAAAACACATACAAACCTCATTGTTTTTACAAGCATTCATGATAAGCTATAAATCGAGCATCAAACCATGCTTCATATCCCATGCATCAACACATGCATACAAGGATCACTTACCTTGTGCATCCTTAAACCACATGGCATCATGAGTCTCATATCATATGTTCAGAACATGCTTTAAAACAGTAGGTAAATGCAATTAAAACCAAGTGCAACCAAGGGCTCAAAACTAGCACAATCCGAGAGAGAATTTAACTTTACTTACTTCCGATCTTAATAAAGCATTTCAAGCTCTTACAAAGTTCCTAAAACCTTTTCTAAAATGTTTCCACCCTGGAAAACCAAGTCCCACTCACCGACTTGAAAAACCACGCTTGCCGACACAACTATCGATCGTCTGAAGCCTCCAAACTCACTTGGTTTGATTCCGGAATATTAGCTCTTGTTTCCAACACATTAAAATAGAGGCTCAATGCATTAGAATGCATCCAAAACACCAGTACTCAAAGGAAATCCCGCATCCCTGCTCTAAAGCACCAAAACACCCATCCGAAACAATAAAAAACTCAATCGATTGACCTCTAACCTCAGCCCAGCCATTACCAAACATCTCCAACGCATTTTAGGCATTAATCAACTTATAGAAAAACCTAAAACCATCCTTATACCTCTAGAAACTCAGATTCCTCAAGAACACCCCAAAAACTCAACCAAAAACATTTCGAAAATCACGAAACTCAAGGATTTTGGGATCTCTATGATTAAGACTCCAATTCAATACCAAAAACCTTTCAAAACTCATTTGAAAACAATCTCAAACTATCCAAGTCAACCAAACTCCGAAATCACATTAATATCCATTTTTCTATCAAGATTTCAATAGTTTAATAAACTAACAACAAAGCCTCAATCAAAATCATTAATAAAGAGTCATATATCTTTGGATTTACATTAAAGAACTTATATTAGAGGGTTAGCACGAAATTTACCTCCAATCCTTGTTTCTCCTCTAATTTGGAAAGATTAGCTTGAAAGAAACTTGGAGAAAATAAAAGAAATCAACAAGGAAAAGATAGAAATTAAAAGAGGATTTGAGAGTGAAGAATTTCTGGAAAATTGAGAGAAAATCGAGAGTTTTTGGCTAAGTGAAGAAGAGAAAATGAAAATGCTCGTCAATTTTTCTTTAACCAATTAACTACCATCTTAATTAAATCAATTAACTAAAAGCCTTTTTAATTTTACTAAACATTTAAAACAAATGCCAAATTAGGGAAAAGACATAATTGCAAAGTAGCTCCCTAAAGTTTCTAAGATTTTGATTCTTCCTGAAAAACATATTTTCCCAACTTTTAAATCTTTACATTTTGGTCACTGCCCAAAATATGTACTTTCAAAATCCCATTTTGTAAAATTGACTTAACCAACCCCTCAAATATAATTTTAGAGGATTTTAGGAATTTTTATCATATTTTTTCCCATCTCGAACCTTGATTTCCCTAAACCACCTTTTAACAGTTCGAAAAACCGACACCGGTTCCACCAGCCCAACCCGACTTGCCAAAACACCTAAGCCTAAAACTGGGGCGTTACAACTCTCCCCCACTGAGGAAATTCCGTCCTCAAAATTTTACCTGAAGGAAAAAGATGCTGGAATTGCCTCAGCATGCCTGCCTTGCTTTCCCACGTGGCCTCCTCAACTCCTCGCTTTCGCCACAACACCTTCACAAGCTCAATCGTCTTGCCACGAAGAACTTTGCTACTGGTATCCAGAATTCTCATCGGTTCCTCATCATAGGATAAATCTAGATTCAACTCAATCTCCTCAACTGGCATAACATGCGAAGGATCCGACTTATACCCTCGTAACATAGAAACATGAAACACATCATGAATCTTTCCCAACTTGGGAGGCAACCTCAACCGATAAGCCACAGGACCAATCCACTCCACAACCTTATAAGGTCCAATAACCCTCGGACTAATCTTTCCCTTACGTCCGAACCTCATCACCTTCTTCCAAGGAGATACCTTAAGAGACACGCGATCTCAAACCGCAAGATCAATCTCTCTACGCTTTAAATACGCCTAGGACTTCTGACGATCCTATGCAGCCTTCAATCGCTCATATATGAGCTTTACTTTTCTCAGTTGTTCCCTTGAGTATATCCTGCAAAGAAAGCAATTTTTTCCCCGCCTCAGCCCAACAAAGAGGCGTTCTACACTTCCTCCCATGCAGGGCCTCAAACGGTGCCATTTGTATGCTCGCCTGAAAACTGTTGTTATAGGAAAACTCAACCAAAGGCATATGCTTTTCTCAAAAACCTTGGAAATCAATCACACAACATCACAACATATCCTCCAGCACCTGGATAACACGTTCCGACTGTCCATCCGACTGAGGATGATACAATGTGCTGAAGTTCAACTACGTACCCAACGCCTGATGTAAACATTCCCAAAACCTCGTTGTAAACCTCGGATCTTTATCCAACACTATGGGCATGGGCACACCGTGCAGACGCACAATCTCATCAATATACAACTCAGCTAACTTATCCAACGTATACGTAGTATACACAACCAAGAAATGTGCACACTTCGTAAGACGATCCACAATCACCCACATTGAGTTCTTCTTTGATGGTATCAAAGGCAAGCCAGACACATAATCCTTTCCCATTTCCACTCCGGTATCCTCAAAGGCTGTAACAAACCAGAAGGAAACTGATGCTCAGCCTTCACCCGCTGGCAAACCATACACTTGCTTACAAAGTCAACAACATCCTTTTTCAACCCCACCAAATAGTACTCATCCTTCAATCCACGATACATCTTAATACTACCAGGGTGCATAGCAAAAGGACTACAATGAGCCTCAGAAAAGATAGTGCGCCCCAACTCAACATCTTCTGGCACTACTATTCAACTTTTAAAACATAGAACTCCATCATCATTAAGGCAGAAATCCGTAGCCTTACCATCAGCTATATCCTGAACATGAGGCACCAACGAATCATCCAACAACTGCTTCTCCTTAAACAACTGAATCAAGGAAGGTTTTACTTGCAACTCAGCCATCAAGCCACCATTACGCGATACACTCAAATGAGTAAACATAGCTCTCAGCTCAACCGCCACCTTCTTACTCAAAGCATCGACCACAACATTGGCCTTGCCAGGATGATACTCAATAGTCAGATCATAATCCTTAAGCATCTCCAGCTATCTACGCTGCCTAAGATTTGTAACACCCCAAATTTGGGCTTAGATGTTTAGAGTCTGAACCGGATTGGTCTGGAAAACGGTTCGAATCTAAAAGGGAGTTTTAGGGAACACCTAGTTCGAGATGCTTTAAAAATATAGAAAAATATCTAAAAATCCTCATTTAATATATAAAAGAGAATGGTGGAATCAATTTTACAAAATAATGTTTGGAAATACTACATTTCGGTGTAGTGACCAAATCGTAGTTTTTGCAAAGTTAAGTAGTGACTATTTTGTAAAGGATTTGAACTTTGAATCTTTAAGGAGCTAATTTTACCAAAATGTTTTCATCAGATTTTTCCTTAATTTGGGTGATTTAATTAATGTTTTAATTAAAGAAAATGAAGGTGATTAAATTAGAAAACCACCTTTGACTTTTCATAACTACTTTTCACAATTTTTCCCTCATTTTATTTTCTCTCAAATTCCTTTCAACCAAACACATTTTCTCCAGCAAATACACTTTGATTTCCATTTCATTTGATGAGATTTCAATCACTCTTTGATTCCTAAGCAATTCCTCATCAAATCCTCTTGATTTCTACATTGAATTTTCAAGAAAGCTTGCCCAAATGAAGGAGAAATCATCCATTAGAGGTAAGCTTCGTCCCTCTCCTCTAATGATCGGTTCTTTACTAAAATTCCCAAGTTATCAATCCTTTATTAATGATTTTTAAGAGGTTTTAATGTTAGAAACAAGAAATTGTCTTAAAACTCAAGATTTTGGAAGAGATCTTGAAGATTTTCGTGGTGATTGATTGGGTTCTGTTTTGAGATGATTTTCTAATGTATTTTGGATGTTAATTGATGTTAAAAATGAGGTTTTATCAATCCAATCCCGAATAGGTTTGTTTTTCCTAAGTTTTGCTTGCTAGAATGATGGTTTTTGAGGTGATTTTGGTGTTTTGCTATAGCTGGAGGTATAAGGACGTGGTTGTGTTGGTTTTTGATGTTAATTGATGTTTAGAAATGATTAGAAGTGATGTATTTTGGCTGGGTTTGGTTTTGGAAGAGTTTGGAGGTGATTTCAGTTGTGTTTGGTAGCCGAAATGTGGTTTTTGTGTAGAGCAGTGAGTTTAGGTGTGTGGCTGATGATTACAATGCATGATGATGCATAAATCCTCTACTCTTACGTGTTGAAAATATGGGAGACATCTTTGGAGTTGATCCGAAAGCTTAGATAGCGTTTCGGCGAGCAAGAGAAACGGAATCGGTGAGTGCGTATGGTTTTAGAAGTCCTTGAGGGACAAAGAAACAAGGTTTGGGGATTTAGGAAAGGTTTGAAACACCTTTCTAAGTCCGGAAGTAAGTATTGGCTAGATTGCTCTCATGAATGTGGTGATTGCCCGTAAAATACTTTTACATGCTCATGGTTTTAGATTGATAAATTCCTACTGTTTTTATGCATGAATTATAGCATGAGATGATGCTTGAAATGATTTCATAAAGTAACATGTTGCATAGTTGAGATTTGAGCTTTTATGTTAAAGCATAGCAAATGTTATGATTTTGAAATGAGATGAGATTGTGTGAGATTTAATGCATGAAAAACAGTAGGTGAGATGATGATTTGACATAATATATTTGCATAGATGTTGAGATACTTACCGGATATAATTGATCGATCAATAGGATGAGAGTGCACTATAAACTAAAAATTCGTACGTGCTATTTGGTTAAGCCAAAGGGAGAGAACCGATGGTGGGCATTCCATCGGGTAGGACTTGGTGAAATACCCAAGCTTTGTGGCGATGAGAGATTCCACCATGTGAGTACGGTGATGTGAGATTCCACCGGAAACTATGTTGCTAGACGAGTGAGTACGGTGATGAGAGATGCCACCGGAAGTGTCTAGTGAGATGTCCACATATCCGAGTAATAAAGAGATGTGATATGCCAATATAAAATATGTAATGGTTTTTTGATTCACATGTACCTTTGATGAAATGGTTTATGCTATGAGAAATGCATATGTGGTTGTTTATGAAATGCTTTAGAGTACAAGCATGAGTATGGCTTTGCCATGAGTTTTGCATTGGTTTAAATGCATGAGATAGAATGAAGGTACATGTTTTTTCAATGAGAAGTTGCTTTGAATGGGTTTTTCAAGCATGAGATAGAATGAGCATGTTGTTCAAAAGCTTTTGAGAAAGTGTTTTCAAGATATGCATTATTGTGTTGGTTTTCTTTAGAGCATGCCTCGCTAAGCATTTGTGCTTACGCTTTCTCTTTTACCAATAATGCAGATAATTGAGGTGTTTTCGGGCAACAAGGAAGCTAAGTTCATCCAAGGAAGTCCAAGCTCATGTATGGTGAAGTTTTCACACACTTTAGTTTTGATATATTGGCAATGGGAAACCAAGAATTGTATTTGGGAGATATGTTGAACTCCCTAAGGTTGTGGCATGTTTGTTTTAGCTTGTTGGGTTGTAAATGGCCTTAATTGTTTGATTTGAGGTTGGATTGCTTATTTTGGTTTTGTGATTAGGAAGCATGCCTCTGACTAATGAGAATTTGTGTTTGATGCTATGTTTGTGCTAGAATGTCCCAATTATGTTCCTTATATTTATGATGATTTGCTGGTATGATTTGGGAGTCTTTGGGGCATGTTTGAATAGGTTAATGGATGAAAAACCAGCATTTGCTGCTGTTTCTGGGCAGGGTGTATCGAACCACCCTATAGTGTTTCGGAATAGGGGCCTAAAATGGTCTTGACGTTTTAAAACGTATGGGGCTGTTTCGGAACATTTTGGCTACTAGAATGCCATGTTTCGGAACTGGTCTCAGAACATACACGCGTACCGAAATGGTCAACACCATTCCGATACAGCGTTTTGGTACGGTGAGTAGGCGTTCTGAAATGGGTTACCGTTGGACCCAGATTTGAATTGTTTTGAGTCTGCATGTTTTACATTTTAGTCCTAAATGTTGTGATTGCAATTGCTTGAGCTTAAGATGTCTTTTTAAGATGAAATTTGGTAGAGAAGCATGTAACATGATAAATTTCATAATGGTAATCCTAAAATCCATGAAGTCCCTCTAATTTACAAAAATTACATTTTGGTCCCTAAACTTGTATTAAGTGCAATTGAGTCCCTAAATGTTATCCAATCGCTGTGTTTTTCTCAATCATGTCTTGTGAGTACTCACTTAGGTTTAACATGTATTTAGACAAGATTAAAATAAAAAAAGGGCCGTTAAGCAATGTTAACTTTTGGGTTGACATTGGTTTTCCCCGTGTAATCTTGGTAGTTTGGTTCAAGCGTCTAGGTCGGGCTAAGGGGGTTACATTTTTGGTATCAGAGCCATGTTATCGAACAATTGGGGTTTGATATGTGAGTGATGTAAGTGTTTATGCATGATATGTCTTATTGGTGAAAGAATGATGTATGATTAGTGGTGTATGATTCAATTGAGATGATTTTGTGATGCTATGCTATGTTTGGAGTGTGGTTGGGGATCCCATTGCCATATAAAAACTAATGAGAAGAATTGTTTTCGAAAATGAGCTTGAGAACTTGGATTACTTACCTTATTGTGCCTAATTGTTTTTATTGCATTTTTGTCAGTGCATTGTTTTTTTTATAATGGGGCCACATAGAGCTGAGAATCAATACTAGATCGATGACCGATAATGAGAATGCTGAGAATGTTGAGGATTTACCTCCTCCCCCTGGTGGTGGACCACCCGGTGGTGGTGGTGATGGAATTGGTAATACTGGTGTTGGTGCTGGGGTTGCTGGACCCGAGGGTGTGCAGGGGCATGCTGCTTCTGACATGACCATGTTGATTCAGGCTATTGTTGGAGCCTTCCAGGAAAAAGTAGCTGGAGCTCATGGAGCTGCGCATCAGGATGATGCTAATGTGAGGTTGCCTTTGGAACGTCTTCGCAGTCTAGGAGGGACTGAGTTCATAGGCTTATCTCCGGAAGGATCTGAGTCTTGGTTGGAAAGCACCAAGAGGATTCTGGGTCAGATGAACTACAACAATGTGTAGAAGTTGGGTTGTGTTGTGTAACTGCTGCATGGTGATGCTTATACGTGGTGGACGACCACTATCTCCGGGATAGAGGATGACGAGGTGACTTGGACGTTCTTCTTGAATGCGTTCAAGAGGAAGGACCTGGGAGTACGTTACCTTGATGAGAAGAAAAGAGAGTTTATGTCTCTCGTACAAGGTAACATGTCAAAAGCTGAATATGAAATTCAGTTTGTTCACCTCAATCAGTATGCGCCTGAGCTAATCCCAAGTGAGCGGGAGAGGTGCGAACGATTCCGTTATGGGCTAATAGCGGATGTCAAGACTTATATGCTTGCGGCTGACTATACGGATTTCGATGTCTTGGTCACTAGAGCCAAGGACATTGAATCGAATCTTAGTTTGGATGGTCGAGTTGGTGGCTCTAGCTCAGAGAAACGAGCTGCGGAACGCGATTATGATAGAGATCGCAACAAGAGGCATAAGGATAGGAAGCCACATTATGATGCTAGGCGTGGGGGTGGTAACCCAGGTAGAGGTCAGCAAGGACCTAATGTTGTTCTGAGGACTCCTGAATGTAACTGTCGTGGTAGAAGGCATGGTGGTGAGTGTTCGGGTAACCTTGGGACATGCTGGAATTGTGGTAACCGATGGCATTTGAAGAAAGATTGTCCTCAACCGCTGAGAGAAGGACAGGCTCCGGTGAGAGCAGCTGAGCCACAGAGAGGTCGTGGGCGCGGCCGTGGTAATTTTTAGCGTAGGGATGATGGTGGCAGGAACATAGCACATGTTGTGGCCGTTCAACCTGAGGGTGGCAGTCAAGCTCGAGTGTACGCCCATCGTGAGGGAAGGAATGATACGAATGTGATCGCAGGTACATTTACTTTACAGTCCTTGTCATTACTTTCTTTGATTGATTCTGGATCTACACACTCGTACATTTTGCGTGAACATGCTCAAATGCTTGGTTTACCTGTTGAGTCTTTGGATGTTGGTATGCGTGTGACTAATTCCTTTGGTGAGACGGTTGTAACGAGGAAGTTGTATAGGTGATGTCCCTTGAAAGTGCAAAATCATGTTTTTCTTGTTGATCTCATGGAATTTCCATTCTATGGCTTTGATGTAATCCTTGGCATGGATTGGCTTGTTGAGCATAGAGCAGTGGTGGATTTCGAAAGCAAGAGAGTTTCTTTGAAACTTGCGGATGATTATGAGGTGGTGGTAGTGGGCGAGAATGTGAAGTTCCTTGCCAATGTGGTGTCTACATTGGAAGCAAGTCGGATGTTGCGGTAGGGTTGCAGGCTTACCTAGCCTTTATGATGAATCCTAATTCAAAGGAGTTGCGCGTTTAGGATATAAGAACTGTACGTGAGTTCCCTGGAGTGTTTACGGAGGAGTTACCTGGATTGCATCCTAGTCGAGAGGTGGAGTTTGGGATTGAGTTGTCCATTGCTCCCTAACGCATGACACCCAAAGAGCTGAAGGAGTTGAAGATGCAACTTCAGGAGTTGCTTGACCGTGGTTTCATTCGGCTTGGTGTGTCACCTTGGGGTGCACCGGTCTTGTTTGTGAAGAAGAAAGATGGCACGATGAGAATGTGCATTGATTATCGTCAGCTGAACAAGTTGACCATCAAAAACAGGTATCCTTTGCCGAGGATTGATGACCTTTTTGATCAGTTTCGTGGAGCGGCTGTGTTTTCAAAGATTGACTTGAGGTCAGTGTACTATCAGCTTAAGGTTAAAGATGTGGATGTGCCGAAAACAACCTTTAGAACGAGGTATGGACATCATGAGTTCCTTGTAATGCCGTTTGGCTTGGCGAATGCTCATGTTGCTTTTATGGACATGATGAATAGAGTGTTCCATGAATACTTGGACAAGTTCGTTGTGGTGTTCATCGACGATATCCTTGTGTACTCTCGTACTGAGGAGGAGCACGAAGGTCATTTGAGAGTTGTCATGCAAGCGCTTTTGGAAAATCAGCTTTATGCTAAGCTGAGCAAGTGTGAGTTTTGGCTAAAGGAAGTTGTGTTCCTTGGTCATGTGGTTTCAGCTAAAAAGATTCGTCTTGATCCTCAGAAGGTTGAGGCGGTGATGAATTGGAAGCCTCCTAAGTCTGTTCATGAAGTTCGTAGTTTCCTTGGGTTGGCAGGATATTACCGGAGGTTTGTGGATGGATTTTCAAAGATTGCTGCCTCTTTAACGAAGTTGTTGCAAAAAGATGTTAAGTATGAGTGGACGGAAGCGAGACAGCAAGCTTCTGAGAAGCTTAAGGCAGCTTTGACGCAAGCTCTTATCTTGGTTCAACCTGAATCAGGAAAAGAGTTTGTGGTGTACAGTAACGCATCCTACGTTGGTTTGGGGTGTGTGCTAATGCAAGAGGGTAAGGTGGTGGCTTATGCATCGCGACAGTTGAAGGTGCATGAGCGCAATTATCCTACGCATGATATTGAGTTAGCTGCGGTGGTTTTTGCTTTGAAAATCTTGAGACATTATCTTTATGGTGAGAAGTGTACTGTTTACACGGATCACAAGAGTTTGAAGTATCTGATGTCTCAGAAAGAGTTGAATCTTAGGCAACGGCGATGGGTGGAGTTGCTTAAGGATTACGATCTAACGATCGAGTATCACCCGGGAAAAGTTAATGTTGTGGCGGACGCCTTGAGCATGAAGGTGGCGGTGGAGTTAAGGGCGATGTTTGCTAGCTTGAGCATATCGCGAGATGGAGATCTTGTTGCTGAATTTCAAGTGAAACCATCTCTGGTTTAGTTGATAAAAGATAAGCAGTTGTTGGATGATTCTTTGGTGCCACATGTTCAGGATATTGCTGATTATAGACCATCAGATTTTTTTAATGATGATGGAGTTCTATGTTTTTGAAGTAGGATAATAGTGCCAAATTATGTGGAGTTGAGGCGTACTATTCTGACCGAAGCTCATAGTAGTCCTTTTGCTATGCACCCTAGTAGTACAAAGATGTATCGTGATCTGAATGATGAGTACTATTGGGTGGGGTTGAAGAAAGATGTTGCGGAATATGTGAGCAAGTGCATGGTTTGTCAGCGGGTTAAGGTTGAGCATCAATTTCCTTCGGGGTTGTTGCAACCGTTGAGGATTCCTGAATGGAAATGGGAGAGGACCACCATGGATTTTGTGTCTGGTTTGCCTTTGACGCCATCAAATAAGATTTCTGTGTGGGTGATTGTGGATCGCCTTATGAAGTGTGCACATTTCTTACCTGTGCATACTACGTATACCTTGGGTAAGCTTGAAGAGCTGTACATTGCTGAGATTGTACGTCTGCATGGTGTACAAAAATCTATAGTGTCGGATAGAGATCCGAGGTTCACAGAAAGGTTTTGGGAGTGTTTGCATCAGGCATTGGGTACGCGGCTGAATTTTAGTACTTCTTATCATCCGCAGACGGATGGATAGTCTGAGCGTGTTATCCAAGTGCTTGAGGATATGTTGAGGTGCTGCGTGATTGAGTTTCAAGGCTCTTGGGAGAAGCACTTGCCTTTGGTGGAGTTTGCTTATAATAATATCTACCAGGCAAGTATTCAAATGGCACCTTATGAAGCCTTGTATGGGAGGAAGTGTAGAACTCCTCTTTGCTGGGCTGAAATGGGACAAAAGTTGGTCTCGATGCCAGCCTTGTTGAACCGCCGAGAAGGTGAAGCTCATTTGTGAGCGGTTGAGGGCAGCGTCAGATCGGCAAAAGTCTTACGCGGATTTGAAGCGTAAGGAGATTCAGTTTGCGGTGGGTGACCGTGTGTTCTTAAAGGTTTCACCTTGGAAGAAGGTGATGAGATTTGGCCGGAAGGGTAAGTTGAGCCCTAGATATATTGGACCATACGAGGTGATAGAACGTGTTGGTCCTGTTGCTTATAAGCTGAGGCTACCACAAGAGTTGGAGAAGATACATAATGTGTTTCATGTATCCATGCTTCGGAGGTATAGATCGGATCCTTCGCATGTTATGTCCATGGAGGAAGTTGAGTTGAATCCAGATTTGACTTATGATGAGGAGCCAGTGGAGATTTTGGATTCGGACAGTAAGGTTCTCCTGGGTATGACCATTGAGCTGGTTAAGGTGTTGTGGAGGCATCGTGGTGATGAGGAAGCCACGTGGGAAAGAAAGGATGGCATGAAGAAGAAGTTTCCTTACCTTTTTCCTCCAGGTAAATTTTGAGGACGAAATTTCTTAAGAGGGGGAGAGTTGTAACACCCCAAATTTGGGCTTAGATGTTTAGAGTCTGAACCTGATCGGTCTGGAAAACGGTTTGAATATAAAAGGAAGTTTTAGGGAACACCTAGTTCGGGATGCTTTAAAAATATAGAAAATATCTAAAAATCCTCATTTAATATATGAAAGAGAATTGTGGAATCAATTTTACAAAATAAGGTTTGGAAATACTACATTTCGGTGTAGTGACCAAATCGCAGTTTTTGCAAAGTTAAGTAGTGACTGTTTTGTAAAGGATTGAAACTTTAAATCTTTAAGGAGCTAATTTTACTAAAATGTTTTCATCAGATTTTTCCTTAATTTGGGTGATTTAATTAATGTTTTAATTAAAGAAAATGAAGGTGATTAAATTAGAAAACCACCTTTGACTTTTCATAACTACTTTTCACAAATTTTCCCTTATTTTATTTTCTCTCAAATTCCTTTCAACCAAACACATTTTCTCCAGCAAATACACTTTGATTTCCACTTCATTTGATGAGATTTCAATCACTCTTTGATTCCTAAGCAATTCCTCATCAAATCCACTTGATTTCTACATTGAATTTTCAAGAAAGCTTGCCCAAATCAAGGAGAAATCATCCATTAGAGGTAAGCTTCGTCCTTCTCCTCTAATGATCAGTTCTTTACAGAAAATCCTAAGTTATCAATCCTTTATTAATGATTTTTAAGTGGTTTTAATGTTAGAAACAAGAAATTGTCTTAAAACTCAAGATTTTGGAAGAGATCTTGAAGATTTTCGTGGTGATTGATTGAGCTCTGTTTTGAGATGGTTTTCTAATGTATTTGGATGTTAATTGATGTTACAAATGAGGTTTTATCAATCCAATCCCGAATAGGTTTGTTTTTCCTAATTTTTGCTTGCTAGAATGATGGTTTTTGGGATGATTTTGGTGTTCTGCTATAGCTGGAGGTATAACATTATTGTCTTTTGTTAATTTGATGCAGAGAAATATAACAGAAGAAAATAACGGCAATGCCTTTATTTGATAAAATGGATAAAGATAGTATGTCAATACAATCATCATATGATTTGTCTTTGGGCATACTCTAACAATCTTCCACTAGCACTAATGCCAGTCACTCACATATCTAATACCAAGTGACTCAGTGTGACGATCATGCTTTTGTTTTGCCAAAGGCTTCGTCAGGGGATCATCAATGTTATCATTTGTGTGTATTTTGCATATTTCCACATCTCCTTGATCTATGATCTCTCGAATGAGATGAAAACGCCTCATAATGTGTTTGGATCATTGATGAGATCTGGGTTCCTTTGCTTGTGCAATGGCTCCATTGTTGTCACAATGGAGTTCTATAGCATCTGATATGTTGGGAACAACCCCTAGTTCAGTTACGAACTTCTTGATCGAAACAACCTCTTTTTCTGCTTCGCTGGCTGCAATGTACTCAGCCACCGTTGTAGAGTCGGCTATTGTGTCTTGTTTTGAACTTTTCCAGCTCACAGCACCTCCATTAAGACAAAACACAAAACCAGATTGCGATCGCGAGTCATCCTTGTCTGTTTGGAAGCTGGCGCCAGTGTAGTCTTTTACACTAAGCTCTTCTTCACACCCATAGACAAGAAATGTATCCTTAGTTCTTCTTAAGTACTTGAGGATGTTTCTAACTGCAACCCAGTGACATTCACATGGGTTTACCTGATATCGACTCGTCATGCTTAAGGCATATGATACGTCTGGTGGAGTACAAATCATGGCATACATGATAGAACCAGTAGCCGAGGCACAGGGAATTTTATTCATCCTTTCTCTTTCTTGTGAAGTTGAATGGCACATATACTTCGAAAGAGAAATACCATGTCTCTTGGGCAAGAACCCTTTATTAGATTCTTCCATACAGAACCTTTTCAGCACTTTTTCTATGTATGTACTTTGACTCAGACCTAGGAGTTATCTTGGTCTATCTCTATAGATCTTAACTCCAAATATATACGCTGCCTCACCCAAATCTTTCATAGCAAAACAACTACCTAACCAAGTCTTAACAGATTATAGGGTAAGTATATCATTTCCTATGATGAGTATGTCATCTACATACAAGATTAGGAAAGAAACAATGCTCCCACTAGCCCTTTTGTAAACACAAGGCTCATATTCATTTCTTATAAATCCAAACTCTTGGATTGCATCATTGAAACAAAGATTCCAGCTTTGAGAAGCCTACTTCAGTCCATAAATGGACCTTTGTAGCTTACAAACCTTTCTAGCATTTTCAGGAGCAACAAAACCTTATGGTTATGTCATATACACATCATCTTCAAGTTTTCCATTAAGGAAAGCAGTTTTGACGTCCATTTTCAAGATTTCATAATCATGGAATGCAGCTATTTCAAGCAAGATCCGGATGGATTTAAACATAGCTACATGTGAGAAGGTTTCGTCATAGTCTACACCATGAACTTGTCGAAAACCTTTAGCGACTAATCGCCCCTTATATGTCTGTATATTACCATTCATGTCGATTTTCTTCTTGAAAACCCATTTACACCCTATTGGTTTGACACCTTCAGGTGGTTCAACAAAAGTCCATACTTGGTTTTCAGACGTGGAATCCATTTCAGATCTCATGGCTTCAAGCCATTTCTTAGAGTCTGGGCTCGCCACCGCCTCTTGAAAAGTCTTGGGCTCATCTTGATCCAACAGAAGAACGTCTCCGTGTGTAGTAACAAGAAATCCATATCTCTTAGGTACATGTCATTCTCTTGTGGATCTGCGCAGTGGTCGCGTTTCTAAATCTGTTGATTGTTCTCCAACAACTTGTGGAACATGCTCAACCCCTGCCTCATTAATCTTTTGATCTTGAACTTCTCCAAGTGCAATATTTCTACTCTTCCCTTTCTTTGAGAGGAATTATCTTTCGAGAAAAACTCTCGTTCGAGCAACAAACACTTTGTTTTACTTAGGGTTAAAGAAATAATATCCATTGGTTTCCTTAGGATATCCAACAAATATACATTTATTAGATTTAGGTTCAAGCTTCGTAGAAATCTGATGTTTAACATAAGCCTCACAACCCCAAATCTTCATAAAAGACATACTAGGACGCTTCCCAGTCCATATCTCATATAGTGTCTTTTGAACCGATTTGGTTGGAACACGATTTAGTGTGAAAGCAGCTGTTTCAAGTGCATGTCTCCAAAAAGAAGTCGGAAGATCACTATGACTCATCATGTATCGAACCGTCTAACAATGCTCGATTCCTTCTCTCGGAAACTCTATTCCATTATGGTGCACCAGGTGGGGTAAGTTGTGAGACAATCCCACACTCTTTTAGGAGTTCATCAAACTCAATGCTTAAGTATTCTCCACCTCAATCAGATCAAAGTGCCTTAATACTCTTACATGTTTGATTCTGTAAATTCATTTTTGAACTCCTGAACTTTTCAAGTTCTTTAGATTTATGGCACATAAGGTAGATATACCCATACCGACTAAAATCATCAGTGAATGTAATAAAGTACTGGAATCCTCCTCTAGCTTGCGTATTTATTGCCCCACATATATCAGTATGTATTAATCCCAATAAATCACTTACTCTTTCACCCTTACCGTTAAAGGGAGCCTTAGTCAATTTTCCCAATAAGCAAGATTCACATACATCATATTGTTCGAAAACAAATGACTCTAAAAGTCCATCTTTATAGAGTTTCGATATACGTTTCTCACTTATATGGCCTAAACGACAGCGCAAAAGATAGGTTTGATTTGAGTCATTTGTCTTTGATCTTTTCATATTTATGTTATAAATAGTATTATCTTGATCCAAAATGTAAAGACCGTTAATTAATTGTGTCGAACCATAAAAAACATTATCAATATAAAAAGAACAATAATTATTCTTAATAATAATCTCAAAACCTATCTTGTCCAAACAAGAAATAGAAATAATGTTCTTAGTTAAACTAGGCACAAAATAACAATCTTCTAAATTTAAATCAAGACCACTAGGCAAAGACAAAACATATGTTCCTATAGCTAATGCATCAACTCTTGCTCCATTTCCTACTCGTAGGTCCACGTCTCCTTTAGCCATATTCCTTCTCTTTTGTAGTCCCTGTACAGAAGTATAAATATGAGAACCACATCCGGTATCTAATACCCAAGAAGTAGATGTTGACAAATTAACATCTATAACATAAATACCAGAAGTAGACGCTTCGTTTGCTTTTGCCTTTTTGACTTCTTTAAGATAAGCATGACAATTTCTCTTCTAATGTCCGGTCTTGCCGCAATGGAAACATTTTCCTACCTTGCTAACTCCCTCTTTGGGTTTCAATGCATCCTTTCCATTGGGCTTGGCCTTGCCATTACCCTTAGGCTTTGCTACAGTCTTTCCCTTCCTTTTGTCCTTGCGAACCATCAGAATGGGCTTAGGTCCAGCCTTTTTCAGGTTGTTTTCAGTAGTTCCTAACATGCCAAGTAACTGTGGTAAAGTCTTATTAATTTCCTTCATGTTGAATTTAAGGACAAATTGGTTGAAACTTTCAGGCAATGATTATAGGATGACATCAGTGGCCAATTCATCTTTGAGCGGAAATCCCAGCTTCTCCAATGTTTGGATATAGCCCATCATTTTAATGACATGAGCTCCTACAAGAGATCCCTCACTCATTTTGCATTGAAATAGAGCTTTAGAGGTCTCATACCTCTCTTGACGCGCTTGCCCCTCATATATTTCCTTGAGGTGTTGAATCATCTCATAGGCTACCATGTCCTCATGTTGCTTCTGAAGCTCAGGGGTCATGGTGGCAAGCATCAGACATCCGACAGCTAACATGTCATCCATGTGTTTCTTAAACTTGTCTTTGTGAGCTCTAGGAGCATTAGCAGCCGGTTCATCAGGAATAGGTTCTTCAATGACATATTCCTTCTTTTCTTGCTTGAGAACAATTCTCAAATTTCGGAACCAGTCAAGGAAATTCAACCCATTGAGTTCATCCTTCTCAAGGATCAATCGCAGTGAAAGTGTGTTATTTTCCATTGAGTCTACAACAATGGAAATATGTAATGTAAGTTTATTTACCGAGTTTGAAATTTATAAATAGGTCTTTATTAATAAATTACTCCCACTATTTTATTCAAAATTAAAACCCCTCAAGTTTTAATTTTGGAAAAACGTATCAACACTTTTTTCTGGTGAGTGATGATCCACATTTCAACTTCTTCCTAAATCAGCTTTGGCTTTTCTTTTTGGAAAAAGGTTATTTAGGTAAGTAACACCTTACTAATTACATCCAATGTAACTCCTCCATTCGGTGAACAACTCTTGTTCAAATAATCTCATGATTCATCCAAAAATTAACATCTAGGTTTCTAATCCTATTAGAATAACCTAGCCAAGTTATCACCAATATTTCAACCTACGAATATCACTTATTCTTTGCGTTTAACGAAGATAGACTCATGTGATATTGCTTTGGTAAAACTCACATGATATCGATCGAAGCCTTAACGAGGGTAAATATTGGACGGTTAAATTAACTTAGATTGTAGTGAGGGGTTTTCATAATTATCTCATCATCGTTCATTTTAATATTAGGCCCTTATTGATCTATTCAAAGTGTATAAATAATAAAATTTGTAGACACAACATTCATGGCATCACATACATGATAGATATAAGCAGTAAATAAGATGCAATGGTTATAACCCAAAAAAAAATTAAGGTGGTAGCCAATGGGAGAACCAAGAATCCTAGAAGAAAAGAACTCTCAAGCATCTTCTCGTCTTTAACAGGTCCATTCATTTTCTCCTTCGAATCTTCATATGATTACAATTTTTAGAAACTCGTTTTACATATGAGGGAGTAAGATGAGAAGAGAAATAAAACAGAAGAGTAGAGAGGCACGACACGTAGGCTGTATTTTAAATTACAACTATTGTAAAACAAAAGGGCTATAACCATGCATGTCAAACATTATACAAAACAAGCATATCATACATATACATTGTTACGCATTTGTTAAAGATTTTAATGTGGGCCTATGATTTATGTTGCCTACGAAGGGGTCAAGGGGCAAAGCCCCTTGCGATGTTGAGAGGCAGAGCCCCTCGCGGGGTTCTAGCGGCCCTGCAGTTGCCACTTGAGCTTTTATTTCTCAATTGAGGGCACTCAGATAGGATATGGTCGGTCTTCTTGCACTCATAACAAATGATTTGGTCCTTATCTTCCTCTTTACTCCTATTCTTGAAGTCCCCTTTTTGAATTTTCTTCCTCTATTAGACTTCATGAATTGTGTGAATCTTTTGGCCAACATGGTCATATCCTCATCTTCCTCTTCACTCGAATCGCTATTCTTATATGAAGCTTTAAGTGCGATTCCAATCTTCTTCTCCTCAACCTCCTTCTTCTCAACTTTCTCCTCTTCTTCCCTCCCTTATTTCATGATCTCATGAGTGAGTAGAGATCCAACAAGGGCATCAAGCTTGAGATGTTAGATCATCGGTGCACCCCATGGCGCAGCGGAAAATAAAACATGACGATCTCACCAGCGATCCATGTACGTTTAATCCGAATTCAAGAGGAAGAGATAGGTTGACTTACATTGAGTTCCTTGATAAACATCACGAACAGAAACGTCTAATGATCTAACTAACGATACGAATCTTAGCCTCCACGAATAGATCGTCTCAGCCTCTACTCAGTTCACCCGGTTGAAAAGTTGAGAGCAATTTTCTTTCTCACAAAACGTTTTTGAGAAAAATACGTTTTAAAGGGTTAGACGGCTGCTAGACCATTAACCCCTTTTTATAGTATGTTACCCTAACTACATAGGATTTTAAATTAATTCCAAACTGTAATTACTTTAATTATTTTAAATTTGGAATTCTATGTATAATAAAATACTTTAGCACATATATCAAATATATATGTCTTAATATTAATTATTTATGTTATATACGTACAACTAAATTGTACATATGTAACTTATTTATTAATTGCTCTTTTCAACCCTAGGGTGTGACCCTGTAGGTTCCAGTAACATTAGTAGCAATTATCAAACCTATTCCAATATCACAAATAATGAGTGACATCTAGCAATGTATCATTGTCACCTAAATTACTAGAAGTAAAGATTCAACGTAACATCATCGTGATCAACTATTCTAATGTATTATATCCCTTTGTCCTTTATATCTAGAATATGTATAAGTCTTGGAATAGTCACAATTGTTTTGCCTATCTATTATTTCTTGATATCAAGAGTAGACAACAGACAAATAATATGTGATATCTCATATCAACTTATTCGAGCATGGCCATGCATTTCTAGTCTTACTCAATCAAGTGGCATGTGATATGTTTCATATTATGTAAGAAGGACAACTCCTATCTCGACCATTCATACCCCACTACACATATCATGATATGCTCAATGCCAGTCTTTATAGTGTAACCATTTACGGTGCACATTTAATTGCATCAAAGCACGCACCAATATATGTTAAGATAGTAATGATCTCAAGTCAAAGGATAATACATATAGTTATCATTATGAGCAATACTGTGACAATTACATAATAATCTAAGACATATGCTCATAGCGGGTCAATCCAATATGTTGTTATCCAACATCATATTCATGCTTTGATTTTGACATCAATATATCAATGACAACACATTGTCATCAATCAACAACATGTTAGCTTTAAACGTATTATTATTATCCATGCCCATAATAATACTCAACTAAGGATCTTTTAATAATAATCATATTATTATATGGACAATATTGTCTTTTGTTAATTTGATGCAAAGAAATATAACATAAGAAAATAATGACAATGCCTTTATTTGATAAAGTCGGTAAAGATAGTATGTCAATACAATCATCATATGATTGGTTTTTGGGCATACACTAATATGAGAGTCTTTAAATCTCTAGCTTCGATAATGGTCGTTCTTTTTCCATCCCAAGATTCTGGACGAGAATATAGGAGTTTCTAAACTAGCTTGTCTTCGAGAATGACTTCACTAACGCCCTTTAATCCGATGACTATGACTGAGAATCAATCAAACATCTTCGAGATGCTTTCATCGGGGTTCATCTTGAAATTTTCATAGCTTAAATTGAGCAGCCCGATCTTCGTCTCTTTAACATCGCTAGTTCCCTCATATATCGTCTTAAGGGTATCCCAAACTTCCTTGGTGCTTTCGATGGAAGACACCTTTGAATAGATATCAGAACCAAGAGCACAAAAAATTAGATGCAAGGCTTTATCATTGACTTGCAATCGTCTTCTATCTTCATCGGTCATCTCGGCTTTGATCTTTGAGGCTAATCTTCATTCACCATCTCTCTTCATAGGAATGCTTGGTTCGTCTTCTACAACGTCCCATACCATTTAGTCGTTGGATTTAAAGAAGAGTCTCATTTGATTCTTCAGATATGTGTAGTTATCCCCGTTGAAGAATTGTGGTTTAGTGGTGGATTGAGACTCATAGAGGTTGGTGCCGGATGTAACACCCCAATTTTGGGCTTGGAAGTTTAGGGTCTGAACCGGACCGATTTTAATTACGATTCGAATATAAAAGGTGGTTTTTAGGGAAAGCCTAGTTTGGGATGCATTAAAAATATGGAAAAATATCTAAAAATCCTCTTTAATTATATATAACAGAGTGGTGAAATCAATTTTACAAAATGGGGTTTGGAAATATGACATTTCAAGTTAGTGACTAAAATGTAATTTTTGAAAAGTTGGTGACTGTTTTAAAAGGATTGAAACTTTGAATCTTTAAGGAGCTAATTTACCCAAGGGAGGGTTTCTCCAGATTTTTCTTAAATTTTAAAGACTCATTTAATGTTATTAAATAAAAAGAAAAGAGGGAAAAGAGATATTTTAGTTTCATAACTAACTTTTGCCAAAATTTTCCCATTTCATTTTCTCTCAATTTTTCCTCAGCCAAATACATTTCCACAACCACTTTTCCTTTGATTTTCACACCTAAAGTTGAGATTTCAATCTTTAAATGATTTCTAATCATTTCTACACCAAATCCTCATCATTTGCTTATTGAATTTTCAAGAATTTTGGCTCTAAACAAGGAGAAATCCACATTTAGAGGTATGAACGTCCTTCTCCTCTAAATACTCAGTTCTTTACTGAAATTCCCAAGTTCTCAATCCTTAAATTGAGTTTTATTAAAGGTTTTGATGTTGTGATCTTGATTTTGGCTTAAAATGCAAGATTTGGATTTAATTTTGAAGAAATTCGTATTAAATGATTGGGCTCTGTTTTGAGATGTCTTTTTGATGTATTTTGGATGCCTAAATGATGTGTAATTGAGGTTTAATCAATGTAATCCCGAATAGGTTGATTTTCCTAAGTTTTTACTTGAGTTAATGGTGGTTTTTGGGGTGATTTTGATGTTCTGCTATAGCTGGAGGTATAAGGACGTGATTAGGTCCTTTTTGGATGTTAACTGATGTCTAAGAATGATTGGAATTGATGGATCTTGGCTGAGTAATGTTGTAGAGGTGTTTGGATGTGATTTCGGTTTTGTTTGGTAGCCGAAATGTGAGTTTTGATGAGAGCAACAAGTTTAGGTGTTTTGGCTGAATATTTTAATGCATGATGATGCATTAATCCTCTGCTTTGATGTGTTTAAAACAGGGGAGACATCTTCGGATCCTTGTGGTGTAGATCCGGAGGCTTGATCGGCGTTTCGGCAAGCTTGCGAAACGGAATCGGTGAGTGAAGTTTGGTTTTCAGCTTTGAAACCAATGTTGGAAGGTTATGGGAGCTTAGTTTAAGTCTAAACAACTTAGCTAAGCTCAAGAGTAAGTTTTTCGGAGAAACTCTCTTTTTGAAGAACCATGAGATGGTTGAATTCAATGTGTTTATTTCGCATGTTTAAATTCTGTTTTGAAAGCATATTTTAGCATGTTTAATGCTGGCTTTGTAAGCCATGTGTTGAAGGATGCTCAATGTAAGCGATCCTTGATTTAAACAATGATAAATGTGGTTTGATGCATGGTGATGCATGATTATTTAATGGCTTTGTTAAATGCTTTAAAATAGTGGATTGATGATGGTAAATGATGTATATTGGCAAGTGATGTGTTGGTTTAAAAGTACTTGAATCGGATATAGTTAGCCGGCTATAGGATTGGGTGCACCGTGAATAAAGTCGCCTTGGATGTTGAGGGGTTGTAATGGTACCGTAAACTCCATCCAAGAACACTAACGAGATGTTTAAGATCATAATGGTGGTTAAAATGCCATGTGAGGATCTTGTGTTGTGTGTCCCGTGTTCTCGTTAGTGATGTTATACAACTACCAATGAGTGATGTGGAGGGGTTGTAATTGTACCGTAGACTCCATCACGGGTGTTGAGGGGTTGTGATTGTACCGGTAAACTCCACCTTGAGTGTTTGGTAGTGTGTATGGAGCGTATGGGACAACGCTTGTAATCCGCGTATCCGATTGTGTTTTGAGTTGAAAAATGGTTATGGATTATCACTTGAAAGACAATATGACATGTTGATGAATTGAAGCATGAGATGCTTGGTTTGTATGCATAAGTGCATTACTGTGTTCTTTTATTAGAGCATTTCTCACTAAGCATACGTTCTTACGCTCTCTCTTTCTTGAACCAATAATGCAGAGCATTGAAGTGCTTTAAGGGCAGCAAGGAGGTCAAGGATCCAAGTGAAAGTCTAAGCTCATGTATGGTGACTATTTTCACAACACTATTAGCTTTTGGTATTTGGCAATGGGAACCTAGATTGTGTTTTTGGGAGATGTTTCGGACTCCCTAAGTTTGGTTTAATGCCTATGGTGTTTGGAACATGTAAATGGCCATTTGGTATTTTGTTTTGGAGATTTGATGATTGCTTGATTTTCATTATAGGATGCATGCCTTTAGACTTGTGGTTTTTCTTATTTTAGGCCGTGATTCAGCTTTGATGATGCAAATATGTTCCTTTAATGTTTGATGACTTGTTGGTATGATATGGAGGTCATATGATTTTGTTTGGTGGGTCGAAAGAGTGTAAAACAGACTTTTCTGTTGTTTCTGGGCAGGGTGTTTCGAAACACCCTTGCCTGTTTCGAAACAGGTGCATATTTTGGCCTGGGTGTTTCCAAACGGGTAGAGGTGTTTCGAAACACTTTGGCTACTGCCAAGGGGTGTTTCTGAACGGCCTAGACCCGTTTCGAAACACTTGACCGTTGGGCACTAATTTGAATGGTTTTGATGTTTGCAAGCTTTACGTTTTAGTCCTGATTTTTGTATATGCAATTGATTGAGTTTGAGATGAATTTTGACAGGGAAGCATGAAACATGATTAATTTCATAATGGTAACTTAAAAATTCGTAAAGTCCTCTTAATTTCCAAAATTTACAAATTGGTCCCTAAATTCGTATATTGTGCAATTGAGTCCCTAAATGTTTTCCGATTGCTGTGATTTTTGAGTATGCTTATCTCAAGAGTACACCTAGGATTAATATGCAATTAGACAAGGTTAAAAAGAAAAAAAAGGTCGTTAATCAAGGTTGACTTTCAGGTTGACTTTGGTTTTCCCCGTGTAATCTTCGTAGTTTGGGTTAACCGTCTAGGCCGGGCTAAGGGGGTTACATTTGGTGGTATCAGAGCTGAGTTCTCGAGTATTTGGGAATGGTTATGTGGGTGATAAGTGTATGATTGCTTTATATACTTGTTGAATGAATGTATGATGTATGAATAGTAAGTATGTTGCAATTGTGGTGTATGCTGTGGTGAAGCATGTTAGAGGGACCCATTGCCATATCAAAGCTAATGAAATGATTTCTTTTTAATTGGAAATGAGCTTGAGTACTTGGATTGCTTACCTTGCTGAGCCTGACTATGTTTATTGCATTTGTGATTGCATTGTATAATGAATGGGACCTCGTAGAGAGACGAGGATTAATACGCGAGCTATGGCTCAAAATGAGAACGAAGAGAATGCTGAAAATGTGGTGGATTTACCTCCTCCACCCGGTGGTGGTGGTGCTGGGGGTGAGGGAGTCGGTGTTGGTGCTGGTGCTAGGGTCGCTGGACCTGAAGCTGGGCAGGGGCAAGCTGCTCCTGACATGACAGTGCTGATTCAGGCTATTGCTGGAGCCTTTCAGGCGGTGGTAGCTGGAGTTCATGGAGCTGGGCATCAGGGGGATGCTAATGCTAAACTACCTCTGTAACGCTTGCGCAGTCTGGAAGGGACTGAGTCCAGGGGCTTGTCTGCTGAGGGTTCTGAGCCTTGGTTGGAAAGTACCAAGAGAATTTTGGGACAAATGAACTGCAGAAGCTGGGCTGTGTAATATCGTTGTTGCATGACGATGCGTATACCTGGTGGACAACCACTATCTCCGGAATGGAAGATGCTGATGTGACTTGGACGTTCTTTCTGAATGCGTTCAAGAGGAGGTATCTGGGTGTGCGGTACCTGGATGAAAAGAAAAGGGAATTCATGCCTCTTACTCAAGGGAGCATGTCAATGGCTGAGTATGAGGTTCAGTTTGTCCGACTCAGTCAGTACGCACCTGAGCTTATCCCTGATGAGCGGGAGAGGTGTGAACGTTTCCGTTATGGTTTGCTGACGAAAGTGAAGACCTATATGTTGGCTGCTGAGTACACTGACTTTGATGTGCTGATTTGTAGAGCAAAAGACATTGAGTTGAATTTGGGTTTATCTTCTAGAGGAGTTGGTTCTAGTGCAGGCAAGCGAGCTGCTGAGTATAGTTCCGATGGCGGACGAAACAAGAGATGACGTGATCGGAAGTATCAGTCTTCAGCTAGGCGTGGTGGTGGAGGGCAAGGTGCGCCTGTTTAGGGGGACAAGGGGAGAGCTGATCAGAACACATGTTGGACATGTGGATCGCATGGTCATCTGAGGCGTGATTGTCCTCGAGCAGCGAGGGAGGTACAGGCTCCTATTGTGGTGACCGGTACTTCGTGCTGGAACTGTGGTTCGGCGGATCACATGAAGAGGGAGTGTCCTCTGTTGGCCGGTGGTTGTCAGGGACGTGCTCCTGGAGTTGTTGCACCACAGAGAGGTCGTGGGTGCGGCCGTGGTAACTTCTAGCGCAGGGAGGATGGTGGAAGGAATGTGGCTCATGTGGTAGTTGTTCAGACTGAGGGCGGTGGCCAGGCCAGAGTGTATGCTCAGAGGGAGGGGAGGATTGACACGGATGTAATCGCAGGTACTTTCACTTTGCAATCCTTGTCATTACTTTCCTTGATTGATTCTGGATCTACACACTCATACATATTGCGTGAACATGCTCAATTGCTTGGTTTGCCTGTTGAGTCTTTGGATGTTGGTATGCGTTTAACTAGTTCTTTTGGTGAGACTGTTGTGACTCGAAAGCTTTATAGAAGATGTCCCTTGGTTGTGCAAGATCATGTTTTTCATGTTGATCTTATGGAATTGCCTTTCTATGGTTTTGATGTAATCTTTGGTATGGATTGGCTTGCTGAGCATCGAGCTGTAGTGGATTTTGAGATTAAGCGAGTTTCATTGAAGCTTGCGGATGATTATGAGGTAGTGGTGGTTGGTGAGAATGTGAAGTTTCTTGCCAATGTGGTGTCTACATTGGAAGCGAGCCGGATGCTGAGTCAAGGTTGTGAAGCTTACCTCGCCTTTGTGATGAATCCTAGCTCTAAAGGGTTGTGTGTGCAAGATATCAGGACTGTGCGAGAGTTTCCTGGTGTGTTTCCGGAGGAGTTGCCTGGATTGCCTCCTAATCGCGAAGTAGAGTTTTGGATTGAGCTGTATGAAAACACAACTCTAGTGTCCATTACTCCTTATCGAATGGCACCTAAAGAGTTGAAGGAGCTGAAGACGCAACTTCAGGAGTTGCTTGATCGTGGTTTCATTCGGCCGAGTGTGTCACCTTGGGGTGCACCGGTCTTGTTTGTGAAGAAAAAGGATGGCACTATGAGAATGTGCATTGATTACCATCAGCTTAACAAGTTGACTATCATGAATCGGTATCCATTGCCGAGAATCGATGATCTTTTTGATCAATTTCGGGGAGCGGCTGTGTTCTCTAAAATTGACTTAAGGTCGGGGTATTACCAGTTGAAGGTGAAGGATGTGGATGTGCCAAAGACAGCCTTCAGAACGAGGTATGGACATTATGAGTTTCTTGTGATGCCGTTTGGTTTGACGAATGCTCCTGTAGCTTTCATGGACATGATGAATAGAGTGTTCCATGAATACTTGGATAAATTTGTTGTAGTGTTCATTGATGATATTCTCGTGTACTCTCGTACTGAGGAGGATCATGAAGGGAATTTGAGAATTTTGTTACAGGCTTTGTTGGAGAATTAGCTTTATGCCAAGCTGAGTAAGTGTGAGTTCTGGCTTAGAGAAGTTGTGTTTCTTGGTCATGTGGTTTCTGCTGAAGGGATTCGTGTTGATCCTCAAAAGATTGAGGCAGTGATGAATTGGAAGCCTCCTAAATCTGTTCATGAACTCCGTAGTTTCCTTGGTTTGGCAGGATACTATCGGAGGTTCGTGGATGGGTTTTCAAAGATTGTTGCACCTTTGACGAAGTTGTTGCAGAAGGATGTTAAGTATGAGTGGACGGAAGCGAGACAGCAGGCTTTTGAGAAGCTTAAGGCAGCTTTGACGCAAGCTCCGATCATGGTTCAACCTGAATCAGGGAAAGAGTTTGTGGTGTATAGTGATGCGTCCTATGTTGGTTTGGGATGTGTGTTGATGCAAGAGGGTAAGGTGGTGGCTTATGCATCGCGTTAGTTAAAGGTGCATGAGCGCAATTATCCTACGCATGACATTGAGTTAGCTGCGATAGTTTTTGCTTTGAAAATTTGGAGACATTACTTGTATGGTGAGAAGTGTACTGTGTACATGGACCACAAGAGTTTGAAGTATCTGATGTCTCAGAAAGAATTGAATCTTAGGCAACGACGTTGGGTGGAGTTGCTTAAGGATTACGATTTGACTATCGAGTACCATCCGGGTAAAGCTAATGTTGTAGTGGATGCCTTGAGTAGGAAGGTAGCTGTTGAGTTGAGGGCTATGTTTGCCAGTTTGAGCATTTCGCGTGATGGTGGTCTTGTGGCTGAGTTGCAAGTGAAACCATCCTTGATTCAGTTGAATAAGGAAAAGCAGTTGTTGGATGATTCCTTGGTGCCACATGTTCAGGATATTGCGGAGGATAGGCCATCAAATTTCTGCTTTAATGATGATGGAGTTTTATGCTTTGGGAGTCGGATAGTAGTGCCCAATGATGTTGATTTGAGGCGTGCTATTCTGACTGAAGCTCATAGTAGTCCTTTTGCTATGCACCCTGGTAGTACTAAGATGTACCGTGATCTTCGTGATGAGTACTATTCGGTGGGTTTAAAGAAAGAAGTAGTTGAGTTTGTAAGCAAGTGTATGGTATGCCAGCGAGTTAAGGCTGAGCATCAGTTTCCTTCAGGGTTGTTGCAACCGTTGAGAATTCCTGAGTGGAAGTGGGAAAGGATTACCATGGACTTTGTGTCTGGTTTGCCTTTGTCGCCATCGAAGAAGAATTCGGTGTGGGTGATTGTGGATCGTTTAACGAAGTGTGTGCATTTCTTGCCTTTGCATACTACGTACACGTTGGATAAGCTTGCGGAGTTGTACATTGCTGAGATTGTGCGGTTGCATGGTGTGCCAAAGTCAATTGTATCGGATAGAGATCTGAGGTTTACGTCGCGTTTCTAGCAATGTTTGCATCAGGCTTTGGGTACACGATTGAATTTCAGTACATCTTATCATCTGCAGTCGGATGGACAGTCTGAGCGTGTTATCCAGGTGTTGGAGGATATGTTGAGGTGCTGTGTGATTGAGTTTCAGGGTTTTTGGGAGAAACATTTACCTTTGGTGGAGTTTGCCTATAATAATAGTTATCAGGCAAGTATTCAAATGGCACCTTATGAAGCTTTGTACGGGAGGAAGTGTTGGACTCCTCTTTGTTGGGCTGAAACGGGTCAGAAGTTGGTATCGATGCCAGCTTTGTTGAAAGGAACCACTGAGAAGGTGAAGCTCATTTGTGAGCAATTGAAGGCAGCTTCTGATAGGCAAAAGTCTTACGCGGATTTGAAGCGTAAGGAGATTGAGTATGCGGTGGGTGACCGTGTGTTTTTGAAAGTTTCGCCTTGGAAAAAGGTGATGAGGTTTGGCCGAAAGGGTAAGTTGAGCCCTAGGTACATTGGACCATACGAGGTGATTGAGCGTGTGGGTCCTGTTGCGTACAAGTTGAGGTTACCGCAAGAGTTAGAAAAGATTCATGATGTGTTTCATGTTTCTATGCTTCGAAAGTATAGATCGGATCCTTCTCATGTGATGCCTGTGGAGGAAGTGGAGTTGAATCCGGATTTGACCTATGATAAGGAACCAGTGAAGATTCTGGATTCGGATAGTAAAGTTCTTCGAGGCAAGACCATTGAGTTGGTAAAGGTGTTGTGGAAGCATCGTGGTGCTGAGGAAGCCACGTGGGAACAGAAGGATGACACGTTGAAGCAGTTTCCGTACCTTTTTCCTACAGGTAAATTTCGAGGACGAAATTTCTTAAGGGGGGGGGAGAGTTGTAACACCCCAATTTTGGGCTTGGAAGTTTAGGGTCTGAACCGGACCGGTTTTAATCACGATTCGAATATAAAAGGTGGTTTTTAGGGAAAGCCTAGTTCGGGATGCATTAAAAATATGGAAAAATATCTAAAAATCCTCTTTTATTATATATAACAGAGTGGTGAAATCAATTTTACAAAATGGGGTTTGGAAATATGACATTTCAAGTTAGTGACTAAAATGTAATTTTTGAAAAGTTGGTGACTGTTTTAAAAGGATTGAAACTTTGAATCTTTAAGGAGCTAATTTACCCAAGGGAGGGTTTCTCCAGATTTTTCTTAAATTTTAAATACTCATTTAATGTTATTAAAAAAAAAGAGGGAAAAGAGATATTTTAGTTTCATAACTAACTTTTGCCAAAATTTTCCCATTTCATTTTCTCTCAATTTTCCTCAGCCAAACACATTTCCACAACCACTTTTCCTTTGATTTTCACACCTAAAGTTGAGATTTCAATCTCTAAATGATTTCTAATCATTTCTACACCAAATCCTCATCATTTGCTTATTGAATTTTCAAGAATTTTGGCTCTAAACAAGGAGAAATCCACATTTATAGGTATGAACGTCCTTTTCCTCTAAATACTCAGTTCTTTACTGAAATTCCCAAGTTCTCAATCCTTAAATTGAGTTTTATTAAAGGTTTTGATGTTGTGATCTTGATTTTGGCTTAAAATGCAAGATTTGGATTTAATTTTGAAGAAATTCGTATTAAATGATTGGGCTCTGTTTTGAGATGTCTTTTTGATGTATTTTGGATGTCTAAATGATGTATAATTGAGGTTTAATCAATGTAATCCCGAATAGGTTGATTTTCCTAAGTTTTTTACTTGAGTTAATGGTGGTTTTTGGGGTGATTTTGATGTTCTGCTATAGCTGGAGGTATAAGGACGTGATTAGGTCCGTTTTGGATGTTAATTGATGTCTAAGAATGATTGGAATTGATGGATCTTGGCTGGGTAATGTTGTAGAGGTGTTTGGATGTGATTTCGGTTGTGTTTGGTAGCCGAAATGTGAGTTTTGATGAGAGCAGCGAGTTTAGGTGTTTTGGCTGAAGATTTTAATGCATGATGACGCATTAATCCTCTGCTTTGATGTGTTTAAAACAGGGGAGACATCTTCGGATCCTTGTGTTGTTGATCCGGAGGCTTGATCGGTGTTTCGGCAAGCTTGCGAAACAGAATCGATGAGTGAAGTTTGGTTTTCAGCTTTGAAACCAATGTTGGAAGGTTATGGGAGCTTAGTTTAAGTCTAAACAACTTAGCTAAGCTCAAGAGTAAGTTTTTCGGAGAAACTCTCTTTTTGAAGAACCATGAGATGGTTAAATGCAATGTGTTTATTTCGCATGTTTAAATTCTATTTTGAAAGCATATTTTAGCATGTTTAATGTTGGTTTTGTATGCCATTTGTTGAAGGATGCTCAAGGTAAGAGATCCTTGATTTAAACAATGATAAATGTGGTTTGATGCATGGTGATGCATGATTATTTAATGGCCTTGTTAAATGCTTTAAAACAGTGGATTGATGATGGTAAATGATGTATATTGGCAAGTGATGTGTTGGTTTAAAAGTACTTGAATCGGATACAGTTAGCCGGTTATAGGATTGGGTGCACCGTGAATAAAGTCGCCTTGGATGTTGAGGGGTTGTAATGGTACCGTAAACTCCATCCAAGAACACTAACGAGATGTCTAAGATCATAATGGTGGTTAAAATGCCATGTGAGGATGTTCTGTTGTGTGTCCCGTGTTCTCGTTAGTGATGTTATACAACTACCAATGAGTGATGTGGAGGGTTGTAATTGTACCGTAGACTCCATCTCGGGTGTTGAGGGGTTGTGATTGTACCGGTAAACTCCACCCTGAGTGTTTGGTAGTGTGTATGGAGCGTATGGGACAACGCTTGTAATCCGCGTATCCGATTGTGTTTTGAGTTGAAAAATGGTTATGGATTATCACTTGAAAGCCAATATGACATGTTGATGAATTGAAGCATGAGATGCTTGGTTTGTATGCATAAATGCATGATTAATGATGTTTTGAAATTAAAGGCCTTGAAAAGGTGCTTTTACAAAGTGCATTATTGTGTTGTTTTATTAGAGCATTTCTCACTAAGCATTTGTGCTTACGCTCTCTCTTTCTTGAACCAATAATGCAGAGCATTGAAGTGCTTTAAGGGCAGCAAGGAGGTCAAGGATCCAAGTGAAAGTCTAAGCTCATGTATGGTGACTATTTTCACAACACTATTAGCTTTTGGTATTTGGCAATGGGAACCTAGATTGTGTTTTTGGGAGATGTTTTGGACTCCCTAAGTTTGGTTTAATGCCTATGGTGTTTGGAACATGTAAATGGCCATTTGGTATTTTGTTTTGGAGATTTGATGATTGCTTGATTTTCATTATAGGATGCATGCCTTTAGACTTGTGGTTTTTCTTATTTGAGGCCGTGATTGAGCTTTGATGATGCAAATATGTTCCTTTAATGTTTGATGACTTGTTGGTATGATATGGAGGTCATATGATTGTGTTTGGTGGGTCGAAAGAGTGTAAAACAGACTTTTCTGCTGTTTCTGGGCAGGGTGTTTCGAAACACCCTTGCCTGTTTCAAAACAGGTGCATATTTTGGCCTGGGTGTTTCGAAACGGGCAGAGGTGTTTCGAAACACTTTGGCTACTGCCAAGGGGTGTTTCTGAACAGCCTAGACCCGTTTCGAAACACTTGACCGTTGGGCACTAATTTGAATGGTTTTGAGGTTTGCAAGCTTTACGTTTTAGTTCTGATTTTTGTATATGCAATTGATTGAGTTTGAGATGTCCGTTTGAGATGAAATTTGACAGGGAAGCATGAAACATGATTAATTTCATAATGGTAACTTAAAAATTGGTAAAGTCCTCTTAATTTCCAGAATTTACAAATTGGTCCCTAAATTCGTATGTTGTACAATTGAGTCCCTAAATGTTTTCCGATTGCTGTGATTTTTGAGTATGCTTATCTCAAGAGTACACCTAGGATTAATATGCAATTAGACAAGGTTAAAAAGAAAAAAAGGGTCGTTAATCAAGGTTGACTTTCGGGTTGACTTTGGTTTTCCCCGTGTAATCTTCGTAGTTTGGGTCAACCGTCTAGGCTGGGCTAAGGGGGTTACACCGGAGGTGGATGACATTGCTTCAAATTTGTGTTGATCAAACTCTCCTAGAATCTACTCAAGAGGGTTGTAATCCTTCCAATGAGTGCAGCTCCGATATCAATTGTTGAGTTGATCAAACGATTGCAAATGGCCAAGAGGGAGTGAATTGGCAATTAAAAATTTGAAGGGAGAAATTGGATGAATGAAAAATTTGACACAAGGCAATTTATAGTGATTCAAGTTTCTAAATGAACTCTACCTCCACTACCTTAGCTCCCACTAAAGATTTTCAACCAAACCACTAATTGATTCTTCCCCTTTTCTTGGATGAGGAGGAAACCTTGCAAGACCCATTAAGCTTTATACCCAAAGCTTAATCCAACACACACTTTACAACGGAAGAGTTTGGTAAACCTTACAAATACCTATCAAAGGTTAATGTTTACCCAAATACAATCAATCACACCCCAAACTCTCAATAAAAATTACAATAGAAAAACTCAATAGAGTTGGGTACAAGATTGGACTCTAAATGATCATGGTTTGGATTTGACTGCTTTGATGTTGATTGAAGGCTCAATAGTTGTCGTTATAGCTTTAGTGACTTGTTCTTATATCTTCTCATTGATTTCTAGTTGTTTGGGTGGTTGAGATCTTCAATAGAGCCGTTAGGGCTCTCTCTTCCCTCTGTAAATGCAGTTCTGCAACTGCCCGTATCGAAACACGGTACCTCTGTATCGAAACAGACACTCAAAAAAGAAAGAGGTGTTATGTGTAAAGTGGGCCCGTATCGAAACGGTTATAGGGCGTATCAAAACAATAAGTGCAAAAAGAAGGCTATATCGAAACGGATAAGGGTTCTATCGAAACACTTAGGGGTGTATCGAAAAACTTAACCAAATCTTGAAAATCAGTTCCTGACAAGTAACGGCTAGTCCATTTAATGCCCAATTTCAAAATTACTTAACCCATGTATCGAAACGAGTGTGAGACATTTCGAGACGAGGCTTAAAAATCAAAAGCTCAGATGAAGACCATATCAAAACGATTGTGAGCCGTTTCGAAACAGATGTCTCCAGTGGAAAAACGTACCGAAACACTTTGAGGGTGTTTCGAAATGCCTGAGCGATTTTGTATATTTTGGCCTTGAAACACTTAAAAAATTTTATGGGGTTTAAGTTTTGACTTGAAAACATTTTAAGTATAAATTGTACTTGTCAAAATGGAGTATTTTGATTACTTAAAAATTTATTTATTTTGCAAATTAGTCCTTGAATTACTTGTTATATCAAAATCAAATATTAGTTTTACACTATCCTTAGAGTTGGGGCTAGTGTCTCAACTAAATTTTATTGTGACTATTGTTGATGAGATGCATGAAATTGGACTTAAATAATGGTTTGGTAATTTAATTATAAGAGAAAAAAGATAAAAGGGAATTTGGCATAACGATAGTAACCGATTTCTAAATGGTTGAATTGCTTGATTTCTTGTGATATCATGTTTGATTAAAAGATGGATGTGGATAATTGAATTGTACATTCGAAACATGAGATATGTGTTGTGTGAACTTGTTGATTAAAAATCGATATGTCATGATTCGAATTAGATTGGTCTTTTCAAAGGAATGAAAGAACCTGTAACGCCCCGAGTTTAGGGTCCGGAAGTTAGCCGGATTTTTTGAAGGTTCGTTCGAGTTAATTTTACCGGTTTAGACTAGGTTCGGGATTTATTTTCAATAAAAGGGTTTTCGAAGGATTTGATTGAGGAAAAAATTGTTTTAAATCATTATTTGTATATATATGATTTTGGTAGAAACAATTTTGGAAATTTGTTTTTGGAGAGTGGACATTTTAGTCTAGTGGCTAAAATGTAAAGTTCCAAAACTATTTTGGTGACTAGTTTGTAAAAGAATCAAAACGTTGATTCCTTAAGGAGCTATTTAGCCAAGTCTAATTTCAGAATTTTCCCCTAAATATTTTGGTTTCTAAAATGTTTTAAAAATATAATAAACGATATTTTTAAAAGGTTATCATCTTTAAGCTAAATTGACGTTATATTTCTCTCCATATTTTCTTTCAAAGAGATTTCATCCAAACATCCATTTTCACTCAAGTTTTCAAAGGTAAATCTTTATTTACATTGATTTCTCATCTTCAGACTTGTTTCCAATGATATTTCTCTGAAACCCAATCATTTTCCTTTAGTTTCCTCAAGGTTTTTCATTGGAAGAGGGGATCCATCATTATAGGTGAGCTATGTTTTTCTCCTCTAATGTAAGTTCTTTATTGAAATTCCCACGTTATTGATTCTTTTATAGTGTTTATGCAAAGGTTTTATATTGGGTTTGATGAAAATGTGCTTAATCAAGCTATTTAATGTGGATTTGTGGATGTTATTAAATGTGTTTTTGATGTTAGATAAAGTTGAAATGATGGTTTGATAATATAAAACATGTGGATAATGGTTTCTTACCTTTGGGTTGATGTTTTTATTTGCTAATAGAGGTGGTTTTGATGATAATATTGCTAGTTTTAGCTTTAGTTTGTTTAGAGATGATTTATTGATATTTTCGGTTGATTTCGGATATGAATTGATGAGCGATTGATGCTAGATGTTTGGTTTTTGAGTTGCAGCAAGTTAGAGTCTTGAAATCACTCTAATGCTCTATTTTGAATTGATTAGAAACAGGGGAAACTGATTTGGGAACTTTGGATGGGATATCGGACGAACCGAGAGCTTGATTTGGGAGTTCGACTAGCATTTGAGTAGTGCTGATGAGTGGAACTGTTTCATAAAGCCTTAACGTGGTTAAGGACAAGATTTTAGGGGTTAAGATTGTGCTTGAAAAGACAATCTAAGCTCGAGAGTAAATTTGGTTGTTTTCGCCTATGTTTTTCGGCTTTTTACCCTGATTTTGTTGAGCATAAATATGTTTTGTTGAAAATGATGAATTTTCTGTTTTCATACATGTTGAGATGTTGAATCATGTATTCTCATGTTTGATTTGTGTTTTAAAGAGATATATGTTGTTGAGTACATGCTATGCATGGAAATGTGTATGAAAATGGGATGAGAAATGTGATGCTTGTGGCCTTGAAAATAACAGTTGGTAAGTGTTGGTCATGATGGGTATATTGACACTTGATGAGATTTTATTACCAGATATAAATGGTCGACCAATAGGATGAGAGTGCACTATAATGGTAAAACTCGCACGTGGCCTTAGTGATGTCAGATTCCACTAAGGAGAAGTACGATAATTAATGCCAACCTTGATGTTAGATTCCCTCAACAGAGGCAATGCCAACCTTAAATCTGCTCGCTAATTAATGCCAAGACAGAACATTATTAAAGGTTGGCATGGAATGAATAGCATGAAAACCAGACATCCCTTGAAAACGCTCACCACTCGTTTGAAAACTCTCCTTGCCAACGTTGTTTTCCTTTCACTTCTTTTCTTTAATAACAATTTTCAAACAACTCTAAATCAAACAACATTTTGCCATTGACGAGTAAACAAGCAAAGCAATAAAATTCTTGGTCAATCCCTGTGGAGACGATACTCAAATCACTATTGTATTACTTGCGGACCGTGTATACTTGCACGCAAAAGACTTCTACTTGGCACTATTGTTTTGTTTGATTTGTTTTACATATTTGTTTTCTTTGGTGTATGAATGACTAGGAACCTCCTTGAGACGGAATATTGGCCATATGACCCTGAAATTGAACGAACCGTACGTAAATTGAAAAAGATACTCAGAGAGATAGCTCAACAAGGTAATGGGGGAGTAGATGGTGTCCCACGCAATCAAGGAGATCCACCTATATACGGAGGGATATCGGATGCCCCTGTGGTACCCGTAGTAGACGATGCCATAGAGAGACCTATTAGAGAGCACTTGGCACCAAATTTTGACAATTTGATGCCAACCCTTGTTGGCACAGAGGTAAATCCTGTCAATTTTAAACTTAAACCGATAATGATTCAAACTCTTTTAAATGTAGGCTAGTAGGATGGATCACCCACTGGAGATTCAAGGCAACACTTGAAGCAATTCATAGAAGTTTGCCAACTATTTTAGCAACATGGAGTTCCGGAGGATACAATGAAGCTGAAATTATTCACATTCACCCTTAGCGATAGAGCTAAGACGTGGCTAAGTTCTTTGCCACCTGGATCAGTGACTACATGGGCAGATCTATGCCAAAAGTTTTTATTGCGATACTAACCACCTAAGCTTAACGCCAAGCTGAGAAACGAGATCACGACATTTATGTAGGCTGATGACGAGAACTTATATAATGCTTGGGAGAGATTCAACAATTTGTTCAGGAGGTGTCCCATGCATGGGCTTCCCAATTGGACCCAAATAGAGACCTTCTACAATGGACTTAATGGCCATGCCAAGACAATTGTTGATTCTTCGGAAAATGGTTCACTGTTAGAAAAATATTACATAGAAGCAATTGGCATCCTTGAGAGGATTGCTGCCAACGATTTTGACTATCTCACTGTTAGACTAGGGATCGGCACAAAACTAGCTGGAAAATATAAGCTAGATGCACTGACATCAATCAATGCTCAAATTTCCAATCTTACTACCATTGTGAAAACTTTGCAAAAGAGTAATGATTCCCGAGAGGTCAAGGCATTAGAACCATTTTTCACAATATGTGTAGAAGATCATCACACGAATGGTTGCCCTGCCAACCCTGAGTTAGTAAATTCTGTTGGTAACTTTGGTTGTTACTATAATTATAACTCCAATACTTACAATGCAGGTTGGAGACAGCACCCAAGTTTAGCTTGGGGAAATCAATGAGGTAACCAGTACAATGGCCAGTGTTAGAACAATAATGCCCAGAGGTAGAACAACAATGTTGTGCCAGCATTCAACCAGAAGGCCATGCCACAGAGATCCCAAAACAATTTCCAGAAAGGGCAAAGATATAACCAAGGAAACACTCTCATGGAGTACATGGAGAGGAATGATGCCACCGTCTAGAGTTTGGCAACATCAATGCACACAACTTGGAAGTTCAACTTAGGAAGATTTCCAATGCACTCAGCAATCGACCCTATGGATCATTGCCAAGTGATACGAAGGATGCTCGGTACAAATATAATGAGCAATACAAAGTTGTAACTCTTCGGAGTGGTAAGCAATGAGAGATAGAGATGGCCGCCAAGCAGCCAAGTAATTTCCAAACTGAAAAGTTGATGTCAGTAGATATTCCCAAAGAAACAAAGAAGAAAGACATAAAAAGCATATGATGTCAGACCGCTAACTACTTCCAAACAACTTACTGATTCTAGATAGGAGCCAAATTCCAACACCACCTTGGAAGTTCTTAAGCAATTGCAAATGAACATACCATTGGTGGAGGCTCTTGAGCGAATGCACACCTATGTCAAATTCATGAAGGACATCTTGTCCAAAAAGAGGAAGTTGGGAGATTTTGAGACTGTAGCTCTCACAGAAGGATGCAGTGCCATGATACTCAATTGATTGCCACTAAAGCTGAAAGATCCAGGAAGCCTTATTATTCCCTACACCATTGGCAATAGATTCATGGGCAAGGCAATGTGTGACTTAGGATCCAGCATCAACCTAAAGCCAATGTCAGTTTTCAGGAAGCTTGGCATACAAGCAAGACCTAGCATGGTGACACTTCAGTTGGCAGACTGATCCTTTGCACATTCTAAGGGTAAGATTGAGGATATGTTGGTAAAGGTATAAGAAATTATCTTTTTAGATGATTTAATCATTTTAGATTACGAGGTAGATATTAATGTCCCAATTATTTTGGGTAGACCATTCCTTACCACGGGTAGGGCTTTGATTGTTGTTCATAAGGGTGAACTTACTATGCGCGTGAAAGATCAACATGTTACATTTAATGTTCTTCAAGCTCTTAAATACGCAAATGAACCTGAGGAATACCAAACCGATGAGATTATAGAGTCCATTTTCACTTTGGACGTGGCACGGTTGTGCCAAGACACAGATGATAATGCCAAAAAACTGAATGGCAAAGATGAGATGAGTGAGGAGCCTGAAGAAACCTTGGAGGCTAAAGAAGTGAGCTAATTTAGACCAATGGAGTTCGCCAGTAGAGAAATGAAGGCACCAAAACCATCAATTTAGGAGCCACCAGAATTAGAGCTGAAACCATTGCCAGACCAGCTAAAGTATGCTTATCTAGGTAAAAACTCAACTTTTCCAGTGATCAATGATGACGATCTCACTAATGATTGGGAGGGAAGATTGCTAGAAATATTAAGCAATTATAAGAAAGCTTTGGGTTGGACCTTGGACGATATCTAAGGTATAAGCCTAAACATTTGCATGCACAAGATTATCTTGGAGTAGTACCACGTCAAGACTGTTGAAGGCTAGAGAAGGCTGAATCCGAGCATGAAAGAAGTAATGAAGAACGAGATTATCAAATGGCTTGATGCCGGGATAATTTATCCCATTTTTGATAGCTCGTGGGTTAGCCCAGTATAATGCATGCCGAAGAAGGGTGGTATGACAGTGGTACAAAACATCAAGGATGAATTGATTCCCTCCAGGACTGTCACAGGATGGAGAGTGTGCATGGACTACAGAAAGCTGAACAATTCCACGCAGAAGGATCACTTCCCATTGCCTTTCATTGACCAAATGTTAGATAGGCTAGCAGGTAAAGCTTTCTATTTCTTTTTGGATGGTTATTCAGGTTATAACCAAATTGCCATCGCCCCTGATGATCAAGAGAAGACCACTTTCACGTGTCCATATGGGACGTATGCCTTTAAGAAGAACGTCATTCGGGTTGTGTATTGCCCCGACAACCTTTCAACGGTACATGATGGCCATTTTTTCCAACATGATTGAGCATAACTTGAAAGTATTAATGGAAGATTTCTTGATGTTTCGCAAAACTAGTCTTGAACTGGGAAAAATGACACTTCATGGTGAAGGATGACATTGTTCTCAAGCACAAGATAAAAAAGAGAGGATTAGAGGTTGACCAAGCAAAAGTGGAGGTAATCAAGCAATTGCCACCCCCTACGAGTGTAAAAGGTATAAGAATTTTTTAGGACATGCAAGTTTTACCAATGTTTCATTAAAGATTTTTCTTAAATTTCTAAACCTTTATGCTTGTTATTGGAACAAAATGCCACTTTTGCATTTGATGATTATTATTTAAGAGCGTTTTAGGAACTTAAGAAGAATTTAATTAATGTTCCTATATTTGTGGCACCAGATTGGAATGAGTCATTCGAGCTCATGTGTGATGCTAATGACTATGCCATCAGAGCAGTGTTGGGACAACGGCGTGGAAAAATTTTTCATACCATTTACTATGTCAGCCGGACTTTAAATGGAGAATAGCTGAATTACTCTACAACTGAGAAAGAATTTCTTATAGTTATATTTACATTTGATAAACTTAGATCTTATTTAGTTGGTAACAAAGTTGTGGTGTATACAGATCAGTTGGCACTAAAGTACCTCTTGGCAAAGAAGGATGCCAAAACCCAGATTAATTCGATGTACGCTTCTACTACAAGAATTTGACCTTGAGATCTGAGACAAGAAGGGCAATGCAAATTTTGTAGCTAGCCACCTATCTCGCCTAGAGCATCACCTTGAAGATGGTAAGACTGCTACCATAAGAGATGAATTTCCAGACGAATATTTGCTTGTAGTTAATGCAATGCCATGGTATGCTGACATAGTCAACTACCTGGTAAGCAACATTCTGCCATCAGACTTGGCATATAATGCCAAGAAACGTTTTCTGCAAGATGTTCGGCAATATTATTGGGACGAGCCAATATTGTTCAAACAGTGTGGTGACCAAGTGATTCGTCGGTGTGTGCCAGAGGATGAACATCACAGTATATTGCAACTATGCCATGCCGCACCATATGGAGATCACTTTTCTGGGATGAAAAATGCTTCCAAGGTGTTGCAGTCAGGATTCTTTTGGCCCACACTATACAAAGATGCCCACAACTATGCCAAGGCATGTGATTGATGCCAGCGGACATGAAATATCTCTGGCAAACACTGATTGCCACTCCAAAACATTATGCACGTGGAGTTATTTGATGTATATGGGATATACTTTATAGGTCCATTTCCCCCATCATTTGGTGACCTATATATTCTCATGGTCGTTGACTATGTATCAGAATGGGTTGAGGTTGTTGCATTGCCAACGAATGATGCCAAGGCCATTGCCAAGTTTTTGCACAAACACATTTTTACTCGATTTGGTGCCCCCAGAATGATTATTCATGATTAGGGTACCGATTTTAAATACAATCTTATATCTAAAGCTTTGTGTAGATATGGAATTCAAGAGAGGATTGCCATAGTATACCATCCCCAAACAATGGGCAAGCTAAAATTTCAAAGAAAAAGACAATAATATTTTAGAGAAGACTATAAATCCATCAAGGAAAGACTAGTCCTTGAGACTAGATGAGTCCTTTTGGGCTTATAGGATCGTTTTAAAACTTCATTGGGAACTTCACCATTTAGACTCATTTTTGGGCGCTTGACATGGATTGGAGAGCTACTAGAGAAAAGAGATTACAAAACCTAAATGAGATGGAAGAATTCAAAACACAAGCCTATGAGAATGCCAGACTCTACAAGAACAGGACAAAACGCTGGCATGATAGAAGGATAATGCCAAGACAATTTGAGGTAGGCCAACATGTTTTTTATTTAATTCACGGCTTAAATTGTTACCAAGAGATGTGGGCATTAATGATTTAAAGTCATGAAACCATATGTCCATGGAGCTGTGGACATTAAAAATTTGAAGTCGGGTGAAATTTCTAAGGTAAATGGCTAACGGTTGAAACATTATTTTGAAGGTGATAAGAAGAATCCTAAAGAGGTTATTCTTTTGGCAGATGTTCCGTAACATCATCATCAGGTTTTAAATTCAGCATTTTCTTTATTTGATTTTTCTTCTTTTAGTTTTTAACTTTCCTTGGCCGCGTTAAAAGGTTTTCAATTCAGTATGTGCAGATTTAGTGTGTCAGGCAGAATGACAGGACAAAAGCTTGGCATGTGGCGATTGGAATTATGGAAGAAAAAGATTTACCCTAGCTTGGTGAAAATCAACCCATTGAAGAGAGAAATTTTGTCTTTGAATTTTTTTACCCTAGCCGCCCAAATTAGATGAGTTGAAATTTAAATTCAACTTAAATTCTTATCACTCCACTCTTTAAACCTACCCTATCACTTAGACCACATCATCCTTATCTCTTAGCCCCTTATCAAATTAACCTTTTTCTTACCCCTAAAACACACCTATAAGCCATCATTATCCCCTCTTAAACTAGCCACTTTAATAACCTCATTAAAACACCTAAACTGTTTCACTTCATCTTCTTTACCTTTAGCAGTTTCAAAGATCAAGCCTTTTCACTTTTCTCTTTGTTTTTCTTTATCGAGCAAGAATTGTAACACCCCTCGCCCGGGTTAGCAGTAATCTAACCGAGGAGTGTTAAAACCAAACATCAAAGAACAAGCAAGTATGCAAGAAACCGAACCAATTAAAACCTTTAAACTCATCACTAGAAGATGAGTTCCTTAACTAGCAACATATCATCAATCTGAATCAATGTATTCGAATAACATACATGAACATGAATAGCATGGAAATAATTCGACAAGCATATATGTATACTTAGACATGAACCATTCGAACAAGTTACTACACGGGCGATAAAATCCTAACTACATTCGAATACAAGTATGGCATAGAGGTTGAAACAACCAAACATGTTACCACTTTGTTACATTTCAAGTGTGATCATAACATTCGAGTGGAGCGTGGAAGACATTCGAGTATACGCTTAGACATGTTCATACTCAATTTCATTATATAAATTGTATGTGCAACTTGATTTAATTTAAGGTTATAAGTTCATGTTTAAGTCTAGTTATCCATGCATAGCATTCAAGTGAATTTTCCAATCAAGGCAAGGAACACAACACATAGATTTAAGACAATCATGCTTGCAAAAGTATACATTCAATCCATAACACAGCAACATGCTTCCAAGCAACTTAATGTCATCTAGATATAAGTTTAGTCCTCAAGAGCACACTATTCAATCAAGATAAGAACCATGAACCATCTATACATTCGATTAGGCATCCAAGTATTAAGCACATAAGGTTCAAACTTCAAGCATAACTTGATCATAGCAAGCATTCAAGCATAACTTGATCATTTACCAAGTCATGATAATAACAAGTAGGGCATTCGATATCAAGGCATAAACAATTCCATTTAAGTTCATCACAAGCACATAACTCAAGATCATCTTTATATACAAAATTTGTAACCCCCTTATCCCAGTCTAGACGGTTGGTCCGAACCAAAGTGATTACACAGGGAAAACCAAAGCCAACTTGTTAAAGATGACTCTGATTGACAACCCTTTTTTATCTTTTCTAAATGCAATTATAGCCCTATGTGACCACCAAGGAACATAAGAAGAAACGACACAGCGGTCGAACATCAATTAGGGATTTAATTACGTACTTTTTCCATTTAGGGACCAAATTGTAAATTTATAGTTTTACGAGGACTAAACAGATTTTTAAGTTACCAATCAAAAATTAATCGTATAACAAGCCAACACGTCAAATTTCAACTCAAACGGAGCATCCAAACACAACCAATTAAACTTTCAACATTTAGGGACCAAAACGTAAAATACAGAAACCTGAAACAATTCAAATTCAATTCCAACGGTCGGGTGTTTCGAAACACAAGGTCGCGTATCAGAATGGTCGTATCAAAACTAAGTTGACCGTTTCGATACTCGGGTGCGTTCCGAAACCGGTATCGAAACATAGATTTCTAGTAACAAAACATTTCGGAACGTTCCTAGCCGTTCCGAAACCCTCTGACCGTTCCGAAACAGATAAGGGCGTTTTGATACGCCTTGCTCTGCAACTACATACTTTGCTGGTTTTTCTAACCTAAACACCTTCTAAAATTTTCCAAAACATGCCACAACATACATACAACATGTATAAGCATCAATGACCAATATTACGAAGTATAAACTAAAACCTAGCATCAATCATGCATGTTCTAGTTCTAAAGGCACGCTTCCTTGTCTTCAAAACCATACAAAGGCTACAAGCCACAAACCAAACTTTAAAGGTCATTTACAACTCAATCCATGTTAAACTAGCAAAAACCACATGAAGTTCAAAGTACATCTCCCAAAACAAACCATAGATCCCCATTGCCAATTATCATTACTAAAGTAAACGTAAAACGTCACCATACTTGAGCTTTTCAATTCCTTGGAAATCCTTAGCCTCCTTGCTACCCAAAAGTGTCTCAATTATCTACATTGTTGGTAAAAGAGAGCGTAAGTACATTTGCTTAGTGTGGCAAGCCCTAAATAAAAACACCAACACAACAATGCAACATTAAAGCTCATTTTCAAAAACCCTTTTCTACAACATACTCTTTCTAACACATGCTTGATACCTTTCAAAGCAAATCTTCATTTGAAAATCACATGTACCATCAATCAAACTCATACATTCAACCAATGCAAATCTCATGGAAAAGCCATACACATGCTTAATGTAGTTAACCAATTCATAAACTTCAAATCTCATATGCATTTCTCATAGCATAAAACATCTCAACATTTGGTACATTCGAATCAAATACAATCTCATATATTGGCATTTCATATTACATCTTTACTCGGGTATGCAGATTAGCTTGACTTAAATCCAAGTCCTACCCCGGTGGAATCTCACATCACCAGACTCTCATGGCGGTATCTCTCTTCGCCACAAAGCTTGGGTGTTTGACCAAGACCTACCCCGATGGTATCTCTCATCATCGGATTCTCACTTTGGATCGGGATGGCACTACCCCCATTGCCCGACTCCAAAAAGAACATACGAATTTTTAGTTTATAGTGCACTTTTATCCTATTGGTCGACCAATTATATCCGGTAATCATCTTATCATTTATGCCAATATATCATATTAAAATCATCATCTCACCTACTGTTTTGATGCAACATTTCTCAAATCATTCTCATCCCATTTCAAAACCACAATTCATGCATTTCATTTAGTCAAAGTCTCAAAACTCTTTACATAGACATGCTATCTCATGGGATCAACACATAACTTTTTTTCATGTTATAAACCATGCATAAAACAGTAGGAATTTGTAAATCTCAAAACAAGAGCATATTAAAAGCATTTAGGGGCATCTACCACATATCGAGAGCAAATCTAGCCATACTTACTTCCGGACTTAGGATGGTGTTTCAAACCAAACCTAAATCCCCAAACCTTGTATCCTTGTCCCTCAAGGACTTCTAAAACCATTCGCATTCAACGATTACGTTTCACTTGCTTGCCAAAATGATTTCTAGGCCTCCAACACTCTCGGATAAACACCAAAATCGTCCGAGGAAGTCTCCCTGTTCATTACACATAAGCGCAGAGGATTAATGCATCATCATGCATTGAAATCACCAACCACTCATTCAAACTCGCTGCACTACACAAAAACACCATTTCAGATATCCGAAATAACCAAAATCACCTCCAAACTTTCTCAAATCAAATCCCAGCCAAGATCTATCAATTCTAACCACTTCTAAACCTCAATCAATATCAAAAATCATCATAAACACGTCCTTATATATCCAGCAATGACAGATCACCAAAAACACTCCAAAAATCACTAATCTAACACCTTAAACTTAGGAATCCAAACCTATTCGGGATTTATTTGTTAAAACCTCCTTTTCAACATCAAATATCATCGAAAATATATTATAAATCACCAAGATCTCATTAAGAATCTTGAAATTAACAACCATTTCATGTTGATAACATTAAAACAACTTAAAAACAATCAACAAAGGATTGATAACTTGGGAATTTTAGTAAAGAACTGATCATTAGAGGAGAAGGAAGAAGCTTAACTCTAATGGTTGATTTCTCCTTAATTTGAGCAAGATTTCTTAAAAATCCAAAGCAAAACAAGAAAAATTTGGTGAAGTAAGGATAGGAAATCCTTTGGAAGATGAATTCTCAGCAAATGAAATGAAAATTAGAGGTTCTTTTGTGAGGGAAAAGTGTTTGGCTGATGGGAAGTTGAGAGAAAATGAAATGAGAGAAAACTAACGTAAGGTAGTTATGAAAAAGTCAACTTTGATTTCCTTTTTAATTCTCTTTTATTTTATAATTAAAACATTATTAAAAACTCCCAAATTAAAGAGAAATCTGATAAAAATATTTGGTAAAATTATCTCCTTAAAGATTCAAAGTTCAAATCCTTTACAAAATAGTCACTAGTCAACTTTTGCAAAAACTGCAATTTGTTCACTACACCAAAATGTAATATTTCAGAACCACATTTTATAAAATTGTCTTCACTATAAACATTTATATAATAAATGAGGATTTTTAGTTATTTTTCCATATCTTTAAAGCATCTCGAACTAGGTGTTCCCTAAACCTACCTTAAAGATTCGAACCGTTCCCGACCGGTCTGATTCAACATCAAAAACTTCTAGGCCCAAAACCAGGGCGTTACAACTCTCCCCCACTTAAGAAATTTCATCCTCGAAATTTACCTGGTGGAAAAAGGTAAGGAAATTGCTTCTTCTTGTTATCCTACCTTTCCCACGTGGCTTCTTCAATGCCACATTGTCTCCACATGACTTTAACCAGCTCGATGGTCTTACCCCGGAGAAACTTACTATCCGTATCCAGAATCTCAATGGGCTCTTCATCATAAGTCAAGTATGGATTCAGCTCAACTTCTTCTATGGGCATAACATGTGACAGATCCGATCGATACCTTTGAAGCATGGATACATGAAACACATTATGTATCTTTTCCAACTCTAAAGGCAGTCTCAACTTGTAAGCAATTGGACCCACACGTTCTATCACTTCATATGGTCCAATGAACCTCGGACTCAATTTGCCCTTCTAGCTAAACCTCATCACCTTCTTCCGCGTAAGACTTTTGCCAATCTGGTGCCGCCTTCAAATGCTCACAAATGAGCTTCACCTTCTCGGTGGTTCCTTTCAACAAAGTTGGCATCGAAACTAACTTTTGTCCCGTTTCAGCCTAAAAAAGAGGGGTCCTACACTTTCTCCCGTATAAAGCCTCATAAGGTGCCATTTGAATGCTTGCCTTGTAACTATTATTATAAGAAAACTCAACCAAAGGCAAGTGCTTCTCCCAAGAGCCTTGAAACTCAATAACGCAACACCTCAACATATCCTCAAGTACTTGGATAACACGCTCCGAATGTCCATCCGTTTGCGGGTGATAAGAAGTATTGAAATTCAGCAGAGTACCCAAAGCTTGATGTAAACATTCCAGAACCTTGCTGTGAACCTCAGATCTCTATCCGACACTATAGATTTTGGCACCCCATGAAATCGTACAATCTATGCGATGTACAACTCAGCTATCTTATCCAAGGTATACGTAGTATGCACAGGCAAAAAATGTGCACACTTCGTAAGGCGATCAACAATAACCCAAACTGAATTCTTCTTCGATAGCGACAAAGGCAAATAAAACACGAAGTTCATGGTAATCCTATCCATTCTGGGATTATCAACGGCTGCAACAACTAGAAAGGAACCATATGTTCGGCCTTAACCCGCTGACAAACCATGCATTTGCTAACAAACTCGGAAACATCTCTCTTTAACCCCACCCAGTAGTACTCATCATTCAAAAAACGATACATCTTCGTACTACCAGGGTGCATAGAGAAAGGACTATTATGAGCTTCAGTAAGAATAGTGCGCCTCAACTCCACATCATCCGCACCACTATCCAACTCCTAAAACATAAAACACCATCATCATTGAAACTGAAATCTGAAGGTCTTCCTTCCGCAATATCCTGAACACGCGGTACAAGAGAATCATCAAGCAACTGCTTATCTTTTATCAACTGAACTAAGGATGGCTTCACTTGCAACTCAGCAACAAGACCACCATCTCGCGATATGCTCAAACAAGCAAACATTGCCCTCAACTCCACTGCCATTTTCATGTTCAAAGCATCGGCCACCACATTGGCCTTTCCTGGGTGATACTCGATCGTTAGGTCATAGTCTTTAAGAAATTCCACCCAACGTCGTTGCCGGAGATTTAGCTCTTTCTGAGACATAAGACACTTCAAACTCTAGTGATCCGTGTACACAGTACACTTCTCACCATATAGGTAATGTCTCCAGATCTTTAAAGCGAATACCACTGCCACTAACTCAATGTCATGTGTAGGGTAATTACGTTCATGCACCTTCGACTGTCGCGATGCATAAGCTACCACCCTACCTTATTGCATCAGCACACACCCCAACCCAACATAGGTTGCGTCACTATACACCACAAACTGTTTTCCTGATTCAGGTTGAATCAAAATAGGAGCTTGCGTCAAAGCTTCCTTTAGCTTCACAAAAGCTTGTTGTTTTGCTTCCGTCCACTCAAACTTCACATCTTTCTGCAATAACTTCGTCAAAGGAGAAACAATCTTGGAAAACCCATCCACAAACCTTCGATAGTAACCCGCCAAACCAAGGAAACTACGAACTTCATGAACAGACCTAGGAGGCTTTGAATTCACCAATGCCTCAATCTTCTCAGGATCAACATGGATCCCTTCAGCTGAAACCACATGACCAAGAAAAACAACCTCCTTCAACCAAAACTCACATTTACTCAGCTTAGCATAAAGCTGATTCTCTAACAGCACTTGTAAAACAATCCTCAAATGTTCCTCATGCTCCTCCTCGGTACGAGAGTACACAAGGATATCATCGATGAACACCACAACGAAATTATCCAGGAACTAATGAAACACTCTGTTCATCATATCCATGAAAGCAACATGAGCATTCATCAAACTGAATGGCATCACCAAAAATTCATAATGTTCATATCTCATTCGGAAAGCTATCTTCGGCACATCCAGATCCTTAACCTTTAACTAATAATATCATGAACATAGATCAATCTTTGAGAACACAGCCGCTCCACGAAACTGATCGAAGAGATCATCAATCCTTGGTCGGATAAAACCTCAATCCAGATGGTGCACCCCAAGGCGACACACTAGGTCGGACAAAACCTCGATCCAACAACTCCTGAAGTTACGTCTTCAACTCTTTTAACTCCTTTGGTGCCATTTGGTAGGGAGCGATGGACACCGGAGATGTGTTCTCATATAACTCGATTCCAAACTCAACCTCTCGACTAGGCGAGAAATGTAACACCCCAATTTTGGGCCTAGAAGTTTAGGGTTTGGTCGGACCGGTCTGAGAAACAGTTCGAATATAAAAGGAGGTTTTAGGGAAAACCTAGTTCGGGATGCTTTAAAAATATAAAAAAAATTCTAAAAATCCTCTTTTAATATATATAAGAGAGTGGTGAAATCAATTTTAAAAAATAAGGTTTGGAAATACTACATTTCGGTGTAGTGACCAAAATGCGATTTTTGCAAAGTTTAGTAGTGACTGTTTTGTAAAGGATTGAAACTTTGAATCTTTAAGGAGCTAATTAGCCAAAATGTTTTTCTCCAGATTTTTCCTTAATTTGGGTGATTTAATTAATGTTTTAATTAAATAAAAGAAAAGGAAAACTACCTTTTGATTTTCATAACTACCTTTTCTCTAATTTTCTCATATTCCTTTTTCTCTCAAAATCCCATCATCCAAACATTTTTTCTCCAGCAACTTTGACATAGATTTTCACTTCAATTGTGAGATTTCCATCATCTATTGGTTCCTAATCAATCTTGCATCAAATCCTTTTGATTTCCACATTGAAATTTCAAGGAATTTGGCCCAAATCAAGGAGAAATCATCATTTAGAGGTAAGATTGTTCTTCTCCTCTAAATACTCAGTTCTTTACTGAAATTCCCAAGTTGTCAATCATTTATTAAAGTTATATAAATGGTTTTAATGTTAGAAACATGATTTTGGATTAAAACTCAAGATTTTGGAAGAGAACTTAAAGAATTTCGTTGTGATTGATTGGGCTCTGTTTTGAGGTGGTTCTTAAATGTATTTTGGATAGTAAATGATGTTAGAAATGAGGTTTTATCAATCCAATCCCGAATAGGTTGTGTTTCCTAAGTTTTTGCTCAAGAAAATGGAGGTTTTTGAGGTGTTCTTGGTGTTCTGTTATAGTTGGAGGTATAAGGTCGAGTTTAGGATTGTTTTTAATGGTGATTGATGTTTAGAAATGATTAGAAGTGATGGATCTTGGCTGGGTAAAGTTTTGGAAGAGTTTGGAGGTGATTTCGGTTGTGTTTGGTAGCCGAAATGTTGGTTTAGGGTAGAGCAGCGAGTTTATGAGTGTTGGCTGAAGATTTCAATGCATGATGATGCATAATCCTCTGCTTTGATGTGTCTAAAACAGGGGAGACATCTTCGGACACCTTTGGAGTTGATTCGGAAGCTTAATTGGCGTTTCGGCAAGCAAGCGAAACGTAATTGGTGAGTCGAGATGGTTTTCCAGCTTTGAAACGATTATTTGGAGGTTTTGGGAGCTTAGTTTAAGTCTGAACAACTTAGCTAAGCTCAAGAGTATGTTTTCAGAAAAACTCCCTTGGATGTGCTAAGATGTGGTTTGATGCATTAGTTATGAAATGCATGGTTAAATTCTGTTTTGAAAGTGTGTTTTAGCATGATAAATGCTGGTTCTGAAAGCCACGTATTGAAGGATGCTCAAGGTAAGATATCCTTGGTGTGACATGTTACTAATTTGGTTATGATGCATGGAGATGCATGATGTTAAGTGGCTTTGATTAATGCTTAAAACAGTGAATTGATGATGGTATTTGATGTATATTGGCAAGTGATGAAATTGTTTTAAGTACTTGAATCGGATATAGTTAGCCGGCTATAGAATTGGGTGCACCGTAAGTAAAGTCGCCTTGGATGTTGAGGGGTTCTGATTGTACCGTAAACTCCATCCAAGTACCCTAACGATTGAGGTAAGATCACAACGGTGGTTGTAAATTCCGTGTGTAGATCTTGTGTTATGTGTCCCTTACTCTCGTTAGTGGAATTATACAACTACCGATGAGTGGTGTTGAGGGGTTGAGATTGTAACGTTATACTCCATCATGGGTGTCACATCAATGGATGGATTGCTCTTGAGTGTGAACCTTGTGTAGTCCGGTAGTGTGTATGAAGCGTGTGGGACAACGCTTGTAATCCGCGTATCCGATTGTGTCTTTTGTTGAAATGGTTACGAACTATAACTTGAAAGCCAATATAATGTAATTGAATGTAACGAAGCATGAGATGCTAGGAAAGTATGCAAGGTAGCATGTAAAAGAGATGAGCATGTGGTTTATAAGCTTTGTTGAAAGTGTTTTCTAAAAGTGCATTGTTGTATTGGTTTTATTTAGAGCATGCCTCACTAAGCATTTGTTCTTACGCTCTCTTTTACCAATAATGCAGATAATTGAGGTGCTTTGGGCATCAAGGAAGCTAAGTTCATCCAAGGAAGTCCTAGCTCACGTATGGTGAAGTTTTCACATACTATTAGTTTAGATGAATTGGCAATGGGAACCTAAGTTTTTTTTTTGGGAGATGTAATGAACTCCCTAAGGTTGTGGCATGTTTGCCTTTGTTGGTTTGAATTGTAAATGGCCTTAAATGCTTGTTTTGAAGGTTATTTGTGTAACACCCCAATTTTGGGCTTAGAGGTTTTGGGTTTGGACCGGGCCGGTCAGAGTGCGGTTCGAATATAAAAGGTGATTTTTAGGAAAGCCTAGTTCGGGTTGCATTAAAAATATGGAAAAAGTCTTAAAATCCTCTTTTATTATATATAAGAGAAAGGTGAAATCAATTTTACAAAATGAGGTTCGGAAGAGTGACATTTTGGGTTAGTGACCAAAATGTAATTTTTGAAAACTGGGTGACTGTTTTAAAAAGGATTGAAACTTTGAATCTTTAAGGTGCTATTTACCCAAAAGAGTTTCTCCAGATTTTTCTTGTAAGTGTTTGGAGGTGATTTCGGTTGTGTTTGGTAGCCGAAATGTTGGATTTGCAAAGAGCAGCGAGTTTAGGTGTGTTGCTGGTGTTTTTAATGCATTATGATGCATTAATCCTCTGTTGTTATGTGCTTGAAACAGGGGAGAATTATCCGTGAGCAATAGAGGTGGCGTTGAAGGTTTCGGATACTTGGAAGGCTTCTTGGCTAGCCTTGTTTTGTGTGTCGGTGAGTGAAGTTGGGTTTTTGGCTTTAAAACCAAGGTTTGAGGGTTTTGGGAGCTTAGTTTAAGTCTAAACAACTTAGCTAAGCTCAAGAGTAAGTAAATGGAATTTCTCTCTTGGTTTGTGTTATGAATTGGTTTTTAAAGCACTTGTGATTGTTGGATGCAATGCGTGTGATTTGCATGTTTTAAATTCTGTTTTGAAAGCATATTTTAACATGGTTTAATGCTGGTTTTGAAAGCCATGTGTGAAGGATGCTCAAGGTAAGAGATCCTTGGTGTTGTACAATGGAATTGTGGAATTATTGCATAGTGTTGCATGTTGTTTAATGGCTTTGTGTAATGCTTCAAAAACAGTGGATTGATGATGGTAATTGGTGGTTTTGGCATTTTTGGTTATGCTTGCAAAACAATGGATTAATTTGGTAAAATGGTTATATTTGCAAGTGATGTAAGTGGTTCTTGGTTACTTGAATCGGATATAGTTAGCCGGCTATAGGATTGGGTGGACCGTGAATAAAGTCGCCTTGGATGTGGAGTGGTTGTGATTGTACCGGTAACTCCATCCAAGTACACTAACGAGATGGTTAAGAACACCATGGTGGTTAAAATTCCATGGGTGGGTCTTGTGCTAAGGTCATAATGGTGGTTAAAATTCCATTTGAGGACCTTGTGCTTGTTAAGATCACAATGGTGGTGTAAAGTCCATGTGTGGATCTTGTGTTGTATGTCCCGTGATCTCGTTAGTGATGTTACACAACTACCAATGGGTGATGGTAAGGTCGTAATGGTGGTTAAAATTCCATTTGAGGACCTTGTTAATGTTAAGCTCATATGGTGGTTAAAAGTCCATATGAGGACCTTGTGTATGGTAAGGTCATAATGGTGGTTAAAATTCCATTTGGGGACCTTGAGATTGGTAGTGTGTATGAAGCGTGGGGACAACGCTTGTAATCCGCGTATCTGATTGTGTCTTGCGTTATGATGGTTTGTGAATTATCACTTGGAAGCCAATATAAAGTTCTTGAATATGATGAAGCATGAGATGCTTGAAATGATGCATGGTTGCATGAGTAGTGTGTAATGTTATATGAATGCATGTACTACTTGTTAGCTTGAACAAGTGTTTATTATCTATTGAGAATGGTGCATGTGTGCATGAAATCTCTTTAGTGCATTGAAGTCTTGCGAAGACTTGTTTTTAAAGGCATGTGATGCAAATATTGATTTTGTGATTCATATGTTGAATATGTTTAATGCACGTGTTAGATTGAATGAGTAAGTGGTTTTAAAAGGTTTCTTGCTTTGAAATGATTTCCAATGTATAAGAAAAGTATGATGTGAAGTGGAAGTGTTTTCCAAGGATCTTGTATTTAACTTTGCATATGATGTTCATGCATGGAATGGTTAAATTGATGGTTTTGCAAAGTTGTGCTTTGAAGTGAATTACTTAGCTTTTCTAAGTTAAGGGTTGGTTTTCATGTTTGAGCAATGCATGATTTAAAGCATGTTGTTAAAAAGGGTTTTCAAACATTGCTTTGGTTTATCGAATTATGTTGCTTTTAAAAGAGGTTTTATGACTCGCTGCATTGATGGTGTTTTGGTTTCGAGCATTCCTCACTAAGCATTATGTGCTTACGCTCCTTTTTGTCCATCAATGCAGATATTTGAAGTTGGAACAGCGAGAAGCAAGGGATTCAAGGAGAGCTCCACTTGAGATGTATGTCTCGGTTAATAGCTATAGATAATAAAGGCAATGGGGGGAGAATCTCTTATGTTGATGTTAAATGGGATTGTGTATGTTGGACAAGTTTGGTTTATGATTTTGAACTATGTGGTTTAACGCTTGCAACGTTTGAATCTTCTTATTCTTAAGTCGTTATGCTATGCTTCTTGTTTTAAAAGCATGAATGGGTGTTGGATGTGTCGAATGAGTTGGTGCACCTAGGGGTGGTTTGTATCTAGATTTTGGTGCAATTATGTTCCTTGAGTGTTGAATGTCTTGCTGGTATGATTTGGTTGCCTTTGGAGCATGTTTGATGGGTCAATTGTGTGATAAACCAGCAAAATTTCTGCAATCTGGGCAGGTCGTATCGGAACGGGTGCTACCGTTTCGGAACGGAGGCCTGGAATAGCCTAGGCGTTTCGAAACGGGAGGAACCGTTCCGGAACGAAAATGCTACTACCAAGCCCTGTTTCGGAACTCGTTTCGGAACTGGTCCTCCTTGTTTCGGAACAGTCAACCGTTGGGCACTGAAATTGTTGGTTAGATGTTTTGAAACCTTTGCGTTTTGGTCCTAAACCTTGTTTATGCAATTCAATGAGCTCGAGATGTCCGTTGGAGTTGAATTTTGGCAGAGAAGCATGAAACATGTCTAATTTCATATTGGTAACTCAAAAGTTGATTAATCCCTTGTAATTTTCAGAATTTACGTTTTGGTCCCTAAAGTCATGTTTTGTGCAATCGAGTCCCTAAATGTTTTCTGATTGTGATGATCTTTGAGTATGCTGATTGTATGAACATATCTAGGGTTAATGTGCATTTAGATAAGATTAAAAAGAAAAAAAGGGTCATTAATCAAGGTTGACTTTCGGGTTGACTTTGGTTTTCCCCGTGTAAACTTCTTAATTCGGGTCAACCGTCTAGGCCGGGTTAAGGGGGTTTCATTTGGTGGTATCAGAGCTGAGTTGCGAATGCTTTGGGAAATGGTAAATCGTTGTAATATGTGTTTGATGTTATTCTGATGTGTGGTTGAAAGTCGGTTGAAATACGTGTTTTTGAGCGAATTGTTGATGTTTTTGTCATGTTTTTTTATTGTGAATCTTCATTGAGCTAATGTGGATTTGTGCTGATGTTATGCTGGTGTTGTGAGCTGATTTTATGAATGATGAAACTGTGATGGGTATGATATGCTGATGTTATGCTGTTGCGAGTGAATGTTGTTTGATGAGAGCATGATCGAAGTATGTGGATTGATATGCTTGATGTTGTGATATCCATGTTTTAGTGACTGTTATGTCGTGTAAAAGGGGAGAATTTGGGATACCCATTGCCTTATTATTATAGCTATTGTGTTATTTTGGAGTTGGAGTTTTGAATCCTTGCTTAAAGCTGGTCCGATCGATTTGTTTGTTTTGTTATGATTGTTTGTTGTTAATAGCATGGTGAAATCGTTGAGAGAATGGCAGTTAGGTGAGATGGTTGCTGCCTTAGAGCAGGTTGTTAAGGCATGGAATTCACCTTTTAATGGAGGTGTTTCGTCTCAGTCTTCTGTGCATGGAGTTGAGGTAGTGAGGCAGGAGGAAGAAGCTGGTTCTGTGATGAAGAGTTCATCACCTATTGTTCAAGAGGTCTTGGGAACATCTCAGGCTATGGCGAAAGTGAGGCCTGTAGATGTGCTGACTGTGGGATGTGCGGGTTTGTCGAAACAGCGTTTACATGATTTGGGAGCTGTGGAGTATCATGGTTCGACAGTTGAGACGTTCGAGGCCTGGTTGGCCAGTGTAATTCTGATTTTGGATCAGGAAGGTTGTGACTATGTCTGTAAGCTTGGAAGTGTTATCTCATTGATGTTGGAGGACGCTTGTGCCTGGTGGACATCTGTGGCGGTGGCATCGCACATCCACGATATAGATTGGGACTTCTTTGTGTCTGCCTTTTATGAAAGGTACCTTGGAGAGAAATTCTGTAACCCCCGTAGCCCGGTCTAGACGGTTGACCCGAACTACGAAGATTACACGGGGAAAACCAAAGTCAACCCGAAAGTCAACCTTGATTAACGACCCTTTTTTTTTTCTTTTTAATCTTATCTAGATGCACATTAACCTTAAGTGTGACCATACAGACAACGTATCAAAAGATCACAAACATCAGAGATCAAACTGGGACCCAATTGAACAAATTACAACTTTAGGGACCAAATTGTAAATTCTGATAAATTAAGGGACTTAGCCCAAATTAAAGTTACCATCTTGAAATTAGTCAGGTTTCATGCACCTCTGTGAAATTTCAGCTTAAAAGGACATCCACCGCTCATGCAATTGATCACGCAAGATTTAGGACCAAAACGCAAACATTTCAAAACATGTAACTACCATGTCAGCTCCCTAACGGTCGACCGTTCCGAAACAGGCTAGCCCTGTTCCGAAACACGGGCCGTTCCGAAACGGGTTCCGGAACATGGCCTCGGCAGAGGCTAAACCGTTTCGAAACGGTGCATACCGTTTCGGACGCCTGGGTTCATGCAAGGCACCCGTTCCAAAACGGTACACCCCTGTTCCGAAACGCCTGCACAAAAACCAGCAAACAAGCATACTAGATCATGCAATTGGACACTCAAACATGCTCCAAACATCACCAAACTTTACCAGCATGCAATTAAACATATTTAACATATATAAGCATCATCAATTCAGCAAGATAACATCTCATGCAAAAAGGCCCAAATTTAAGGTCATGCTTCCTACACAAGCTATCCACTCAAGCTTCAACTTGCAAAACAAGCATATAAGGTTCAATCCAAAAATCAGCAACATCAACCACATTCAACATACTTAGGGAGTCGTAAACACCTCCCAAAACCAATACATTGGTCCCCCATTGCCAAAAACATACAAAAGCTAAAACACTTTTAAAACCTTCATACATTGAGCTTTACTTGTACTTGTTTGCTTGCCTCCTCTTGCTGCCCTCAATGCACTCTAATGCTCTGCATTAATGAATCAAGAAAACGAGAGAGCGTAAGCCAAAGCTTAGTGAGGAGTGCTCTTTAAAAAAAAACCATTCAATAATGCATTAAAATTTATTTGTAAATCATGCTTGAAAACAACCTTTACACATGCTCAAAGCATACTTTAAATCAAGCAATAACATGCTTCCACATTTCATTTAAACTAGCATCTCATGCTTCAACATAAACATTAAATCATGCATCTCATGCATCTCATGTACAATACATGTCATATTGGCTCAAGTGATACATTTCATTTAGAAATCAAGTTCAACAACTTTCCCCAAGGACTTTTAAACACCTTGGACCCCAAGGACTTTTAAACACCTTGGCCATGGACTTTTAAACACCATGAATGGACCACACAAGGACTTTTAACCACCTTTGTGTCCGTAGCTTGAAATACCCCAAGGACTTTTAAACACCTTGGCCCCAAGGACTTTTAAACACCTTGGCCCCATGGACTTTTAACCACCATGGAAAGGAGCACCTAAGGACTTTTAACCACCTTAGTGTCCGCAACAAGATTCATCCAAGGACTTTTAACCACCTTGATGATCTTAGATAACAAGGCTCACTCAAGGACTTTTAACCACCTTAGTGACCTTCACTTTTACAAACCATCACTTGCCAATACACACTTTATACATCATGTAATCCACTGTTTAAAAGCATTTAAACCAAGCCATTTCATCATGCATTTCAAAGCATTAAATCATCATTTAACAATGCATAAAAACAAGGCACTCTTACCTAGAGACACCTTCAACACATGGCTTAAATCATCAGCATAAATCATGCTAAAACATCAGCAATTAACATGCTAAAACATGCTTTCCAAAACAGTAGCAAATCATGCAAAATCATCATTTCACATTTCATCAAAACATGGCACCCACTCTAAGAGAGTAATCCGAAAACTTACACTTGAGCTTAGCAAAGTTGTTTAGACTTATACTAAGCTCCCAAAACCTTCAACCTTTGGTTTAAAAGCTGAAAATCCATTTTCACTCACCGATTACCAAACAAGCCTAGCCAACAAGCTTTCCAAGCTTCCGAAACCTTCCGAAAACACCTCCAAAACTCAAGGATCAACCTCCCCTGTTTCAAGCACATAAAAACAGAACATTAATGCATCCTTATGCATTAAAACACCAGCAACATCAACACAACTCGCTGCTCATCACAAATCTAACAATTTGGCTACCAAACACAACCGAAATCATCTCCAAACACTTCCAAAACTTAACCCAGCCAAGATCCATCACTTCTAACCATTTTTATACATCAACTAACATGCAAAAAGATCACAACCACGTCCTTATACCTCTAGGTATAACAGATCACCAAAAACACTCCAAAAACAACCAAAAACTCAAGCCAAACTTAGGAAATTCAACCTATCCGGGATTGCATTGATTAAACCTCAACTTCTAATCATTTTAGCATTCATTTAACATCATTTTAACACCTCAAAACCCTGCTTAAACAGATCACACGAAATTTTCACCAAAATCACCAAATCTTGCATTTTTGCCAAAAATCAAGATCTCAATTGAAAAGCCTTTAATAAAACATGAATCAAGGATTGAGAACTTAGGAATTTCAGTAAAGAACTGATAGTTTAGAGGAGAAGGACGTTCTTACCTCCAAACTTGAATTTCTCCACTTTAGAGCCAAAATGCTTGATGAATCAACTTGTAAATTGTGAGGTTTTGACGATGAGATGATTAAAAATCCAATGAGAGTTGAAATGAGAGATGTAGATGTCAAAATCAGAGAAAGAAATCTGGAAAATCTTGTTTGGGTAGAGAGAAAATGAGAGAAAAGAGAATTTGAGAGAAAATAGAAAAATTAGTTAAGAATTGGTTAAAAATGATTTCCCTCCCTTTTCTTAATCTTTAAAATCAGATTTTAGGCTTAAAATATCTTAGAAAAATCTGGAGAAATCCTTTTTGGAATAATAGCTCCTTAAAGATTCAAAGTTTCAATCCTTTATAAAACTGTCCGCAACTTTCAAAAATTACATTTTGGTCACTAGCCAAAATGTCAACCTTCCGAACCTCATTTTCCAAAATTGATTTCACAGTTCACTTTTATATATTAAAAGATGATTTTAGAATATTTTTCCATATTTTTAATGCAACCCGAACTAGGTTTTTCCTAAATTCCCTCTTATATATTCGATCAGCACCTTGACCGAACCGGTCAACGCCAAAACTTCTGAGCCCAAAACTGGGGCGTTACAAATTCCCAAGGGTTAAGCAACGTGAGGGTGTGGTTTCAGCTTATGAAGGTGAGAAAAGTTTAAGCGAGAGAGTTGTGGGTAATGGCCTCGGGAGTGGTCAGCGGAAGAGGCGACATGATAGAAGGTTTTGCTTGAATCGAAGCTTGGATGGTAGTGCAAATCTGGGGGAAGTGCTGCATGATCAAGGAGTGGAAGCTCAGCTATCGGTGTGTGACCGTTGTGGAAGGCGCCGTGTTGGAGGTTGTTGGGGCGGAGGTGTTTGTTGGAACTGTGGTTCTAAGGAGCATGTGAAGCGAGATTGTCCTCAAGTGGTGAGATCAGCTTCAGTGGTAGCAGAAGGGTCTCTGAAGGGTCGTGGGCACGGCCGAGACAAGGTTCGGAGGTGGCAGGAAGGGCAGAAAGGTGTGAGTAGCTTGGGGAATGAAATCTGTTGGAATTGTGGGTCTGTTGGACATATGAGACGTAATTGTTTGAAGTTGGCTCGGGGTAGTCAGGGTTCTTTACCGTAGGGAGATGGTGATTACCTTAGTGTGTTAGCTGATGCTGCAGCGGTGCGGCTGGAGAATGATGGTTCTGCGAGGAAGAGAGCTCGTCTGTTGAAGCTCCGGGGCAGTGAGGTGTGTACAGGTAACCTTGTTAAGTAACCTTTGCTCTAGTATCTTAGTTTGGTTTCAGTTGGTATTTCCTTGCGTAGTGGGTATGGTCTCGTTGCTAGCATGTTGGGGTAGTAGTTGTTGTTGTTGTTTGAAAACAACTTTAGTGTGAAGAGGGCATTAGTGAGTATCTTATGGATAATGGGTTGTTAGAATGATGGAGTTGGTCAAGTTGGAGATAGGAGGCTGTTCTTAGACGAATTCTGAGGATGTTATTGGTGGGTGTGAACTGACATACATGCACAGTTAAAATCATTTGTTATATGCTATATTATATATGTTCTGGTCCATGCATACATGTGACATGACATTAGAGGTTTTGCATACATGTACACATGCATTGATAGGGCATATAAGTTACCATGCATACGAACGTTCACACTCGCTAATAACTAATCGGGTCTGTTAGTGTTGTGATAGGGTTAGGTTGGATGATGGGTTTTAAAAGTTGTTTTGGTGATGGGTGAATGTTAGAAGTAATGGAGGGTATTAAGCAAGTTGTCAGTAATAGTGAGTGCGGTATAGCATGTGGGTAGAAGGAAGGTGTTTGGTGATTAATGGGTTTAGCGGTATGGTGGTGAGAAGATTACCGTTTGGGTTAGAATCAGTCAAGTGGTTGTGAATAGCTGGTAGAAGTTGTAGTTTCTTGGTTGTGTAGGTGATGGTTCGTAGCAACCTTCGAAGAGTTGAGAAGATGTTGTGTTGTGGGATGTAGAAAAGGGTTAGCCTGGGAGAATAGGAGTTTCGTAACCTAAATATGTATGTATAGGTTGGGCGATGTTCTAGTAAGGCAAGTGTTGTAAAAAAAAAACTTGAAGTGGAAAGGCAATGTAAGATCGAAGGCCATTGTTGGTTGAACGGGTTCTTGTGAGAAGTGGTTGGCTGGTTGTGAGTAAGTAAATTCCGTCTGAAGACAGCTGGTAGTGTATGGAACGGCTGGCGGAGTCAAGGTTGGGGTTTTGTGATGTGATTTTCGGATATTGGGTGAGTAGTCCTGGTGAATCGTTATGGTAATAATAGCGGCGGATGTGAAGGAATGTCAACAATACGTTGAGAAGTTTGGGTAAGCAGTTGATGCTTAAGAATTTTTGCTTGTTGTGAAAATCTTTGAAAGAGGTTGAGTAGTTTTGCAAGGAGTTGTAGAAGCAGTGAAGGTTGTGGGTTACATGGTGGCTGAACTGGATTGGTTGGTGTCACTGTGTGAACAAGTTTTGGAAGTTATGAGTTAAGGTGGTGTATGCTGTAAAAGTTGGAGGTTCTTCAGGTTGCTGTTGGGGTAGTGTGCAGTCCGGAAGTGTGAAAGGTTAAGATGTGGTTAACATTGAGTGTTCTGGAATTTGTGAACAATATGTGGTGGTTAAGTCTCTTGTGTTGCCTTGTGTGTTGCTTTGAGAAGTTTGGTTGTTCTCTTTACGCCAGTTGAAATTTCGAGGACGAAATTTCTTAAGGGGGAGAGTTGTAACACCCCAATTTTGGGCTTAGAAGTTTTGGGTTTGGACCGGGCCGGTCAGAGTGCGGTTCGAATATAAAAGGTGATTTTTAGGAAAGCCTAGTTTGGGTTGCATTAAAAATATGGAAAAATGTCTTAAAATCCTCTTTTATTATATATAAGAGAAAGGTGAAATCAATTTTACAAGATGAGGTTTGGAAGAGTGACATTTTGGGTTAGTGACCAAAATGTAATTTTTGAAAACTGGGTGACTGTTTTAAAAAGGATTGAAACTTTGAATCTTTAAGGAGCTATTTACCCAAAAGAGTTTCTCCAGATTTTTCTGAATATTAATCAATTTAATTAATGGTTTTAATTGAGTGTAAAAAGGAGGGAAAAGATATTTTGGCATTTTAACTAACTTTTCTCTAAATTTCCATTTTCTTTTCTCTCAACTTTTCTCTCAACCCAAACACATTTCTCCAACAAAATTTCCTCTGATTTTGATAACTAAAGATGATATTTCAATCCTCATTTGATCTCTAATCAATTCTACAACAAAACCTTGGCATTTGCTTATTGGATTTTCAAGAATCTTGGTTCCAAAAAGGGAGAAACTCAAGTTTAGAGGTATGAACGTCCTTCTCCTCTAAATTCTCAGTTCTTTACTGAAATTCCCAAGTTCTCAATCCTTGATTTGTGTTTTATTAAAGGTTTTACAATTGTGTTCTTGATCTTGGCTTTAAAATGCAAGATTTGGTTAATTTTGATGAATTTCGTATGATCTGATTGGGCATTGTTTTGAGATGTCATTTTGATGTAAAATGAATGTATAATTGATGAGAAATTGAGGTTTAATCAATGCAATCCCGGATATGTTGTTTTTCCTAAGTTTTTACTTGTGAAAATGGTGGTTTTTGGGGTGATCTTGGTGTTTTGTTAATGCTGGAGGTATAAGGACGTGGTTGGGATCATTTTGGATGTTAATTGATGTTTAAAAATGGTTAGAAGTGATGGATCTTGGCTGGGTTAAGTCTTGTAAGTGTTTGGAGGTGATTTCGGTTGTGTTTGGTAGCCGAAATGTTAGATTTGCAAAGAGCAGCGAGTTTAGGTGTGTTGCTGGTGTTTTTAATGCATTATGATGCATTAATCCTCTGTTGTTATGTGCTTGAAACAGGGGAGAATAATCCGTGAGCAATAGAGGTGGCGTTGAAGGTTTCGGATGCTTGGAAGGCTTGTTGGCTAGCCTTGTTTTGTGTGTCGGTGAGTGAAGTTGGGTTTTCGGCTTTAAAACCAAGGTTTGAGGGTTTTGGGAGCTTAGTTTAAGTCTAAACAACTTAGCTAAGCTCAAGAGTAAGTAAATGGAATTTCTCTCTTGGTTTGTGTTATGAATTGGTTTTTAAAGCACTTGTGATTGTTGGATGCAATGCGTGTGATTTGCATGTTTTAAATTCTGCTTTGAAAGCATATTTTAACATGGTTTAATGCTGGTTTTGAAAGCCATGTGTGAAGGATGCTCAAGGTAAGATATCCTTGGTGTTGTACAATGGAATTGTGGAATTATTGCATAGTGTTGCATGTTGTTTAATGGCTTTGTGTAATGCTTCAAAAATAGTGGATTGATGATGGTAATTGGTGGTTTTGGCATTTTTGGTTATGCTTGCAAAACAATGGATTAATTTGGTAAAATGGTTATATTGGCAAGTGATGTAAGTGGTTCTTGGTTACTTGAATCGGATATAGTTAGCCGGCTATAGGATTGAGTGCACCGTGAATAAAGTCGCCTTGGATGTGGAGTGGTTGTGATTGTACCGGTAACTCCATCCAAGTACACTAACGAGATGGTTAAGAACACCATGGTGGTTAAAATTCCATGGGTGGGTCTTGTGTTAAGGTCATAATGGTGGTTAAAATTCCATTTGAGGACCTTGTGCTTGTTAAGATCACAATGGTGGTGTAAAGTCCATGTGTGGATCTTGTGTTGTATGTCCCGTGATCTCGTTAGTGATGTTATACAACTACCAATGGGTGATGGTAAGGTCGTAATGGTGGTTAAAATTCCATTTGAGGACCTTGTTAATGTTAAGGTCATATGGTGGTTAAAAGTCCATATGAGGACCTTGTGTATGGTAAGGTCATAATGGTGGTTAAAATTCAATTTGGGGACCTTGAGATTGGTAGTGTGTATGAAGCGTGGGGACAACGCTTGTAATCCGCGTATCCGATTGTGTCTTGCGTTATGATGGTTTGTGAATTATCACTTGGAAGCCAATATAAAGTTCTTGAATATGATGAAGCATGAGATGCTTGAAATGATGCATGGTTGCATGAGTAGTGTGTAATGTTCTATGAATGCATGTACTACTTGTTAGCTTGAACAAGTGTTTATTATCTATTGAGAATGGTGCATGTGTGCATGAAATCTCTTTAGTGCATTGAAGTCTTGCGAAGACTTGTTTTTAAAGGCATGTGATGCAAATATTGATTTTGTGGTTCATATGTTGCATTTGTTTAATGCACGTGTTAGATTGAATGAGTAAGCGGTTTTAAAAGGTTTCTTGCTTTGAAATGATTTCCAATGTATGAGAAAAGTATGATGTGAAGTGGAAGTGTTTTCCAAGGATCTTGTATTTAACTTTGCATATGATGTTCATGGATGGAATGGTTAAATTGATGGTTTTGCAAAGTTGTGCTTTGAAGTGAATTACTTAGCTTTTCTAAGTTAAGGGTTGGTTTTCATGTTTGAGCAATGCATGATTTAAAGCATGTTGTTAAAAAGGGTTTTCAAACATTGCTTTGGTTTATCGAATTATGTTGCTTTTAAAAGAGGTTTTATGACTCGCTGCATTGATGGTGTTTTGGTTTCGAGCATTCCTCACTAAGCATTATGTGCTTACGCTCCTTTTTGTCCATCAATGCAGATATTTGAAGTCGGAACAGCGAGAAGCAAGGGATTCAAGGAGAGCTCCACTTGAGATGTATGTCTCGGTTAATAGCTATAGATAATAAAGGCAATGGGGGGAGAATCTCATATGTTGATGTTAAATGGGATTGTGTATGTTGGACAAGTTTGGTTTATGATTTTGAACTATGTGGTTTAACGCTTGCAACGTTTGAATCTTCTTATTCTTAAGTCGTTATGCTATGCTTCTTGTTTTAAAAGCATGAATGGGTGTTGGATGTGTTGAATGAGTTGGTGCACCTAGGGGTGGTTTGTATCTAGATTTTGGTGCAATTATGTTCCTTGAGTGTTGAATGTCTTGCTAGTATGATTTGGTTGCCTTTGGAGCATATTTGATGGGTCAATTGTGTGATAAACCAGCAAAATTTCTGCAATCTGGGCAGGTCGTATCGGAATGGGTGCTACCGTTTCGGAACGGATGCCTAGAATAGCCTAGGCGTTTCGAAACGGGAGGAACCGTTCCGGAACGAAAATGCTACTACCAAGCCCTGTTCCGGAACTCGTTCCGAAACGGTCCCGCATTTCGGAACAGGTCCTCCATGTTTCGGAACACTCGATCGTTGGGCTCTGAAATTGTTGGTTAGATGTTTTGAAACCTTTGCGTTTTGGTCCTGAACCTTGTTTATGCAATTGAATGAGCTCGAGATGTCCGTTGGAGTTGAATTTTGGCAGAGAAGCATGAAACATGTCTAATTTCATATTGGTAACTCAAAAGTTGATTAAGCCCTTGTAATTTTCAGAATTTATGTTTTGGTCCCTAAAGTCATGTTTTGTGCAATCGAGTCCCTAAATGTTTTCTGATTGCGATGATCTTTGAGTATGCTGATTGTATGAACATATCTAGGGTTAATGTGCATTTAGATAAGATTAAAAAGAAAAAAAGGGTCGTTAATCAAGGTTGACTTTCGGGTTGACTTTGGTTTTCCCCGTGTAAACTTCTTTATTCGGGTCAACCGTCTAGGCCGGGTTAAGGGGGTTACAATTTGCTTATTTGGTTTTGATAATAGGAAGCATGCCTCTAGACTTGTGAAATTTCATGTTTGATGATGTGAATGCGTTTGGGGGTTCTAAATATATACTTTGGTTGCTAGATGACTTGTTGACATGATTAAGGAGTCTTTAGGTCAGGTTTGAATGAGTTTATGCATGAAAAACCAGCAAAATCTGCAGTTTCTGGGCGAACCGTATTGAAACACTCTCTGGCGTTTCGAAAAGATTTGGCTACTGGAAGGGCTTGTTTCGGAACTGGTCTCGGAACCAACCCGCGAATTGAAACGGTCAATGCCGTTCCGATCCTGCGTTTCGATACGGCAGGTGGGTGTTTCGAAACAGGTGACCGTTGGGCACTGATTTGAATGGTGATGTAGTTTGCAAGCTTTACATTTTAGTCCCAAATGTTGATGTTGCAATTGCTTGAGTTTGAGATGTCCAATTAAGTTGAAATTTGGCAGGGAAGCATGAAATGGGACTAATTTCATATTGATAACCTTAAAATCAGTTATGACCTTCTAAATTGTAGAAATTACATTTTGGTCCCTAAACTTGTAATGAGTGCAATTGAGTTCCTTTTTGTTGTTAAATCGATGTGCCTTTCTCGTATATGTTTTATGAGTACTCACTTAGGGTTAACGTGTATCTAGACAAGATTAAAAATAAAAAGGGTCGTTAATCAAGGTTGACTTTCGGGTTGACGTTGGTTTTCCCCGTGTAATCTTCGTAGTTCGGGTCAACCGTCTAGGCCGGGCTAAGGGGGTTACACTTAGTGGTATCAGAGCTTAGTTCTCGTGTATTTGGGAATGGTTATGTGGGTGATGTATGTGTATTTGCAAGATATGCCTTTTGGGTGAAAGAATGTTGTATGAATAGTGATGCATGGTTTCAATTGTGATGATATGCTATGTTGGAATGTGTTAGGGGATCCCATTACCATATCAAAACTAATGAAAGGAATTGTTTTCGAAAAAGAGCTTGAGTACTTGGATTACTTACCTTGTTGAGCCTAATTATGTTTATTGCATTTGTGTCAGTGCATTGTTTTCTTGTAAATGAGGCCGCGTAGAGAGATGAGAATGAATACAAGAGCTATGGCTCAGAATGAGAATGCTGAGAATGTTGTGGATTTACCTTCTCCTCTTGGTGGTGGACCACCCGGTGCTGAGGGTGCTGGAGCTGGTAATGCTGGTGCTGGTGCTGGGGTCGCTGGACCTGAAGGTGTGCAGGGGCAAGCTGCTCCTGACATGACTATGGTGATTCAGGCTATTGCTAGAGCCTTTCAGGCAGCAGTAGCTGGAGCTCATGGAGCTACGCATCAGGGTGATGCTAATGTTAGATTTCCTTTGGAACGTCTTTGCAGCCTGGGAGGGGCTGAGTTTAGAGGTTTATCTCCGGAAGGATCTGAGTCTTGGTTGGAAAGCACCAAGAGGATTTTGGGGCAAATCAACTACAATAATGTGCAGAAGTTGGGTTGTGTGGCGTCACTGCTGCATGATGATGCTTATACATGGTGGACGACCACTGTCTCTGGAATGGAGGACAATGATGTGACTTGGACGTTCTTCTTGAATGCGTTCAAGCAGAAGTATCTGGGTGTGCGATACCTAGATGAAAAGAAAAGAGAATTTATGTCTCTTGTACAAGGCAGCATGACGGTAGCTAAGTATGAGATCCAGTTTGTCCGCCTTAGTCAGTATGCACCTGAGCTAATCCCTGATGAGCGGGAGAGGTGTGAACGTTTTCGTTATCGATTGGTAACAGATGTGAAGACTTTTATGCTTGCGGCTGAGTATACAGATTTTGATGTGCTAGTGTGTCGAGCGAAGGACATCGAGCAGAACTTGGGTTTGTCTTCCAGAGGCGTTAGTTCTAGCTCGGGAAAAAGAGTTGCTGATCATATTTCTGGTGGTGGACGGAACAAGAGAGGACGAGATAGGAGGTATCAGTCTACTTTTAGGCGTGGTAATGGAGGACATGGTACGCCTGTTCAGGGAGATAGGATGAGGGCTGATCAGAACACGTGCTGGACGTGTGGATCTCGTGGCCATTTGAGGCGAGATTTTCCTCGAGCAACGAGGGAGGTTCAGGCTCCTATTGCAGCGACAGGTAATTCATGTTGGAATTGTGGTTCGGCAGACCACATGAGGAGAGTGTGTCCTTTGTTGGCCGGTGGTGGTCAAGGACGTGCTCTTGGGGTAGTTGCACCACATAGAGGTCGTGGGCGCGGCCGTGGCAACTTTCAGCGCAGAGATGATGGTGGGAGGAATGTGGCGCATGTTGTGGTTCTTCAACTTGAGGGTGGTGGCCAGGCTCGAGTGTATGCTCAACGTGAGGGAAGGATTGATACGGATGTGATCGCAGGTACCTTTACTTTGCAATCCTTTTCATTACTTTCCTTGATTGATTCTGGATCTACACACTCATACATATTGCGTGAACATGCTCAAATGATTGGTTTACCTGTTGAGTCTTTGGATGTTGGTATGCGTGTAACTAGTTCTTTTTGTGAGACGGTGGTGACACGGAAGTTGTATAGAAGATGTCCCTTGAAAGTGCAAAACCATGTTTTTCATGTTGATCTCATGGAGTTGCCATTCTATGGTTTTGATGTAATCCTTGGTATGGATTGACTTGTTGAACATCGAGCTGTGATGGATTTTGAGAACAAGCGAGTTTCATTGAAACTTGTGGATGATTATGAGGTAGTGGTGGTGGGTGAAAATGTAAAGTTTCTTAGTAATATGGTGTCTACCTTGGAAGCAAGTCGAATGTTGCGGCAAGGTTGCGAGGCTTATCTGGCCTTTGTTATGAATCCAAGTTCGAAGGAGGTGCACTTTCAGGATATAAGAACTGTTCGTGAGTTCCCTAGAGTGTTTCCGGAGGAGTTACCTGGGTTGCCGCCTAGTCGAGAGGTGGAGTTTGGAATTGAGCTGTATGAAAACACAACTCCAATGTCCATTTCTCCCTATTGCATGGCACCTAAGAAGTTGAAGGAGTTGAAGACGCAACTTCAGGAGTTGCTTGATCGTTGTTTCATTCGGCCTAGTGTGTCACCGTGGGGTGCACCTATCTTGTTCGTGAAGAAGAAGGATGGCACTATGAGAATGTGCATTGATTACCGTCAGCTGAACAAGTTGACTATCAAGAATCGGTATCCTTTGCCGAGGATTGATGATCTTTTTGATCAATTTTGGGGAGCGGTTGTGTTCTCCAAGATTGACTTAAGGTCAGGGTACTACCAACTTAAGCTGAAAGATGTGGATGTGCCAAAAATAGCCTTTAGAACGAGGTATGGGCATTATGAATTCCTTGTAATGTCGTTTGGCTTGACGAATGCTCCTGCTGCTTTTATGGACATGATGAATAGAGTGTTCCATGAATACTTGGACAAGTTTGTTGTGGTGTTCATTGATTATATCCTTGTGTACTCTCGTACTGTGGAGGAACATGAGGAGCATTTGAGGATTGTGTTGCAGGCGCTGTTGGAAAATCAGCTTTATGCTAAGCTGAGCAAATGCGAATTCTGGCTTAAGGAAGTTGTTTTCCTTGGTCATGTGGTTTCTACTGAGGGGATTCGTGTTGATCCTCAGAAGATTGAGGCGGTGATGAATTGGAAGCCTCCTAAGTCTGTTCATGAAGTTCGTAGTTTCCTTGGGTTAGCAGGATATTACCGGAGGGTTGTGGATGGATTTTCAAAGATTGTTGCACCTTTGATGAAGTTGTTGCAAAAAGATGTCAAATATGAATGGACGAAAGCGAGACAACAAGCTTTTGAGAAGCTTAAGGCAACTCTGACACAAGCTCCTATCTTGGTTCAGTCTAAATCAGGAAAAGGATTTGTAGTGTACAGTGACGCATCCTCTGTTGGTTTGGGGTGTTTGTTAATGCAAGATGCTAAGGTGGTGGCTTATGCATCGCGTCAGTTAAAGGTGCATGAGCGCAATTATCCTACGCATGATATTGAGTTAGATGCGGTGGTTTTTGCTTTGAAGATTTGGAGACATTATTTGTATGGTGAGAAGTGTACGGTGTACACGGATCACAAGAGTTTGAAGTATCTGATGTCTCAGAAAGAGTTGAATCTTAGTCAACGACGTTGGGTGGAGTTGCTTAAATATTATGATCTGACGATTCGAGTACCATCCAGGAAAAGCTAATGTTGTGGCGGATGCCTTGAGTAGGAACGTGTCGGTGGAGTTAAGGGATATGTTTGCCAGCTTGAGTATTTCGCAAGATGGAGGTCTTGTGGCTGAATTGAAAGTGAAACCATCTTTGGTTCAGTTAATAAAGGATAAGCAGTTGTTGGATGATTTTTTGGTGCCACATGTTCAGGATACTACTGAGGATAGACCCTCGGATTTCTGTTTTAATGATGATGGAGTTCTATGTTTTGGAAGTCGGATAGTAGTGCCGAATGATGCGGAGTTGAGACGTACTATTCTGACTGAAGCTCATAGTAGTCCTTTTGTTATGCACCCTGGTAGTACGAAGATGTATCGTGATTTAAATGATGAGTAGTATTGGGTGGGTTTGAAGAAAGATGTTTGCGGAATACGTGAGTAAGTGCATGGTTTGTCAGCGGGTTAAGGCTGAGCATCAGTTTCCTTTAGGGTTGTTGTAACACCCCAATTTTTGGCTTGGAAGTTTAGGGTCTGAACCGGGCCGGTCGAATTTTCGGTTCGAATATAAAAGGTGGTTTTTAAGGAAAGCCTAGTTCGGGATGCATTAAAAATATGGAAAAATATCTAAAAATCCTCTTTTAATATGTATAAGAGAGTGGTGAAATCAATTTTACAAAATGAGGCTTGGAAATATGGCATTTCGAGTTAAAGACTAAAATGTAATTTTTGAAAAGTTCGTGACTGTTTAAAAAGGATTGAAACTTTGAATCTTTAAGGAGCTAATTTACCCAAGGGAGGATTTCTCCAGATTTTCTTGATTTTTAAGACTCGTTTAATGTTTAATTAATAAAAAGAAAAGGGGGAAAATGATATTTTAGTTTCATAACTAACTTTTGCCTAAATTTTCCCATTTCATTTTCTCTCAAAATTCCCTCAGCCAAACACATTTCCACAGCAACTTTCCTTTTGATTTTCACACCTAATGATGAGTTTTCAATCCCCAAATGATTCCTAATCATTTCTACAACAAATCCTCACCATTTGCTTATTGAATTTTTCAAAGATTTTGGCTCTAAACACGGAGAAATCCACATTTAGAGGTATGAACGTCCATCTCCTCTAAATACTCAGTTCTTTACTGAAATTCCCAAGTTTTCAATCCTTAAATTGAGTTTTATTAAAGGTTTTAATGTTGTGATCTTGATTTTGGCTTAAAATGTAAGATTTGGAATTAATTTTGAAGAAATTCGTAATAGATGATTGGACTCTATTTTGAGATGTCTTTTTGATGTATTTTGGATGTCTAAATGATGTGTAATTGAAGTTTAATCAATGCAATCCCGAATAGGTTAATTTTCCTAAGTTTTTACTTGTGAAAATGGTGGTTTTGGGGGTGATTTTGATGTTCTGCTATAGCTGGAGGTATAAGAACGTGTTTAGGTTCTTTTTGGATGTTAATTGATGTCTATGAATGATTGGAATTGATGGATCTTGGCTGGGTAATGTTGTTGATGTGTTTGGATGTGATTTCGGTTGTGTTTGGTAGCCGAAATGTGAGTTTTGATGAAAATAGCGAGTTTAGGTGTCTTGGCTGAAGTTTTTAATGCATGATGATGCATTAATCCTCTACTTTGATGTGTTAAAACAGGGGAGACATCTTCGGATCCTTGTGGTGTTGATTCGGAGGCTTGATCGGCGTTTCGGCAAGTTTGTGAAACGAAATTGGTGAGTGAAGTTTGGTTTTCAGCTTTGAAACCAATGTTTGAAGGTTATGGGAGCTTAGTTTAAGTCTAAACCACTTAGCTAAGCTCAAGAGTAAATTTTCGGAGAAACTCTCTCTTTGTTGAACCATGAGATGGTTGGATGCAATATGTTTAATTTGCATGTTTAAATTCTCTTTTGAAAGCATATTTTAGTATGTTTAATGTTGGTTTTGAAAGCCATGTGTTGAAGGATGCTCAAGGTAAGAGATCCTTTGTTTGACATTGATAAATGTGGTTTGATGCATAGTGATGCATGAATATTTAGTGTCTTTGTTTAATGCTTTAAAACAGTGGATTGATGATGGTAAATGATGTATATTGGCAAGTGATGTGTTGGTTTAAAAGTACTTGAATCGGATATAGTTAGTCGGCTATAGGATTGGGTGCACCATGAATTAAGTCGCCTTGGATGTTGAGGGGTTGTAATGGTACCGTAAACTCCATCCAAGCAAACTAACGAGATATCTAAGATCATAATGGTGGTTAAAATGCCATGTGAGGATCTTGTGTTGTGTGTCCCGTGTTCTCGTTAGTGATATTATACAACTACCAACGAGTGATGTGGAGGGGTTGTAATTGTACCATAGACTCCATCACGGGTGTTGAGGGGTTGTGATTGTACCGGTAAACTCCACCTTGAGTGTTTGGTACTGTGTATGAAGCGTATGGGACAACGCTTGTAATCCGCGTATCCGATTGTGTTTTGTGATGAAAAATGGTTATGGATTATCACTTGAAAGCCAATATGACATGTTGATGTAATGAAGCATGAGATGCTTGTTTTGTATGCATTGTTGCATGAGAAATGATGATTATGAATTTAAAGGCCTGTGAAAGGTGTTTTACAAAGTGCATTATTGTGTTGTTTCATTAGAGTATTTTTCACTAAGCATATGTTCTTACGCTCTCTTTCTTGAACCAATAATGCAGAGTATTGAAGTGCTTTAAGGGCAGCAAGGTGGTCAAGAATCCAAGTGAAAGTCTAAGCTCCTGTATGGTGACTATTTTTACAACACTATTAGCTTTTGGTATTTGGCAATGGGAACCTAGATTGTGTTTTTGGTAGATGTTTTTGACTCCCTAAGTTTGGTTTGCTGCCTATGATGTTTGGAACATGTAAATGGCCATTTGGTATTTGTTTTGAAGATTTGATGATAGCTTGATTTCCATTTATAGGATGCATGCCTATAAACTTGTGCTTTTTCCTAATTGATGCCATGATTGAGTTTTGGTGATGCAAATATGTTCCTTTAATGTATGATGACTTGTTGGCATGATATGGATTTCATATGAATGTGTTTGATGGGTCGAAAGTTGTTAAACTAGGAAAATTCTGCATTTCTGGGCAGCCTGTATCGGAACGGGTGCTACTATTTCGGAACAGGGGGCCTGAAATGGCCTTGGCGTTTCGAAACGGGTAGAACCGTTCCGAAACGTTTTTGCTACTGCCAACCTTTTTTCGAAACAGGCTTCGAAACGGTCCCGCGTTTCGGAACACTTGACCGTTGGGCACTGAATTTGATGGTTATATGTTTTGAAATCTTTACATTTTGGTCCTGAACTTTGTTTATGCAATTGTTTGAGTTTGGGATGTCCGTTTGTGATGAAATTTGGCAGAGAAGCATGTAACATGATTAATTACATAATGGTAACTTAAGAACTGGTAAAGTCTTCGTAATTTCTAGAATTTACAATTTAATCCCTAAATTCGTATATTGTGCAATTGAGTCCCTTATTGTTTTCCGATTGCTGTGATTTTTGAGTATACTTATCTCAAGACTATGCCTAGGGTTAATATGCATCTAGAAAAGGTTAAAAAGAAAAAAAGGGTCGTTAATCAAGGTTGACTTTTGGGTTGACTTTGGTTTTCCCCGTATAATCTTCGTAGTTTGGGTCAGCCGTCTAGGCCGGGCTAAGGGGGTTACATTTGGTGGTATCAAATCTGAGTTCTCGAATAATTGGGAATGTTTATGTGGGTGATATGTGTATGACTGCTTAGTATGCTTGTTGAGTGAAAGTATGATGTGTGAATTGTAAGTATGTTGCAATTGTGATGTATGCTGTGGTGAAGCATGTTAGAGGGACCCATTGCCATATCAAAGCTAATGAAATGATTTGTTTTTAATTGGAAATGAGCTTGAGTACTTGGATTGCTTACCTTGCTGAGCCTGACTATGTTTATTGCATTTGTGATTGCATTGTCTAGTGAATGGGACCTCGTAGAGAGACGAGGATTAATACGCGAGCTATGGCTCAAAATGAGAATGAATAGAATGTGGAGAATGTAGTGGATTTACCTCCTCCGCCCTGTGGTGGTGGTGCTGGGGGTGATGGAGCTGGTGCTGGTGCTGGGGTCGCTGGACCTGAAGCTGGGCAGGGGCAAGCTGCTTCTGACATGACAGTGTTGATTCAAGCTATTGTTGGAGCCTTTCAGGCGGCAGTAGCTGGAGCTCATGGAGCTGGGCATCAGGGAGATGCTAATGCTAGACTACCTTTGGAACGTTTGCGCAGTCTGGGGGGAACTGAGTTTAGGGGTTTGTCTGCCGAGGGTTCCGAGTCTTGGTTGGAAAGTACCAAGAGAATTTTGGGACAAATGAACTGCAATGATGTGCAGAAGCTGGGCTGTCTAGTATCGTTGTTGCATGACGATGCATATACCTGGTGGACAACCACTATCTCCGGAATGGAGGATGCTGATGTGACTTGGACGTTCTTTCTGAACGCGTTCAAGTGGAAGTATCTGGGTGTGCGATACTTGGATGAAAAGAAAAGGGAATTCATGTCTCTTACTCAAGGGAGCATGTCAGTGGCTGAGTACGAGGTTCAGTTTGTCCGACTCAATCAGTACGCACCTGAGCTTATCCCTGATGAGCGGGAGAGGTGTGAACGTTTCCGTTATGGTTTGGTGACGGAAGTAAAGACCTATATGCTGGCTGCTGAGTACAGTGACTTTGATATGCTGGTTAGTAGAGCGAAGGATATTGAGCTGAATTTGAGTTTATCTTCTAAAGGTGTTGGTCCTAGTGCGGGCAAGCGAGCTGCTGAGTATAGTTCCGGTGGTTGACGGAACAAGAGAGGATGTGATCGGAGGTATCAGTCTTCGGCTAGGCGTGGTGGTGGAGGGCAAGGTGCGCCTGTTCAGGGAGACAGGGCGAGAGCTGATCAGAACACATGATGGGCATATGGATCGCGTGGCCATCTGAGGCGTGATTGTCCTCGAGCAGCGAGGGAGGTACAGGCTCCTATTGTGGTGACCGGTAATTCGTGCTGGAACTGTGGTTCGACGGATCATATGAGGAGGGAGTGTCCTTTGTTGGCCGGTGGTGGTCAGGGACGTGCTCCTGGAGTTGTTGCACCATAGAGAGGTCGTGGGCGCGGCCTTGGTAACTTCCAGTGCAGAGAGGATGGTGGAAGGAATGTGGCTCATGTGGTAGCTGTTCAGCCTGAGGGTGGTGGCCAGGCCAGAGTGTATGCTCAGAGGGAAGGGAGGAATGACACAGATGTGATCGCATGTACTTTCACTTTGCAATCCTTTTCATTACTTTCCTTGATTGATTCTGGATCTACACACTCATACATATTGCGTGAACATGCTCAATTGCTTGGTTTGCCTGTTGAGTCTTTGGATGTTGGTATGCGTGTAACTAGTTCTTTTGGTGAGACTGTTGTGACACGAAAGCTTTATAGAAGATGTCCCTTGGTTGTGCAAGACCATGTTTTTCATGTTGATCTTATGGAATTGCCTTTCTATGATTTTGATGTAATCCTTGGTATGGATTGGCTTGTTGAGCATCGAGCTGTAGTGGATTTTGAGAATAAGCGAGTTTCGTTGAAGCTTGCGGATGATTATGAGGTAGTGGTGGTTGGTGAGAATGTGAATTTCTTGCCAATATGATGTCTACTTTGGAAGCAAGTCGGATGCTGAGGCAAGGTTGTGAAGCCTACCTAGCCTTTGTGATGAATCCTAGCTCTAAGGAGTTGCAAGTGCAAGATATCAGGACTGTGCGAGAGTTTCCTGGTGTGTTTCCGGAGGAGTTGCCTGGATTGCCTCCTAATCGCAAAGTGGAGTTTGGAATTGAGTTGTATGAAAACACGACTCAAGTGTCCATTACTCTTTATCGAATGGCACCTAAAGAGTTGAAAGAGCTGAAGACGCAACTTCAAGAGTTGCTTGATCATGGTTTCATTCGGCCGAGTGTGTCACCTTGGGGTGCACCGGTCTTGTTTGTGAAGAAGAAAGATGGCACTATAAGAATGTGCATTGATTATCGTCACCTTAACAAGTTGACTATCAAGAATCGGTATCCATTACCGAGAATTGATGATCTTTTCGATCAATTTCGGGGAGCGGCTGTGTTCTCTAAAATTGACTTAAGGTCAGGGTATTACCAGTTGAAGGTGAAGGATGTGGATGTGCCAAAGACGGCATTCAGAACGAGGTATGGGCATTATGAGTTTCTTGTGATGTCGTTTGGGTTGATGAATGCTCCTGCAGCTTTCATGGACATGATGAATAGGGTGTTCCATGAATACTTGGATAAATTTGTTGTGGTGTTCATTGATGATATCCTCGTGTACTCTTGTACTGAGGAGGAGCATGAGGGGCATTTGAGAATTGTGTAACACCCGTGTTTTGGGCCCAGGAGTTACCCGGGTTTAGAGTCCGAGTCAATAAAATTTAATTAAATCAATTCAACCTAAATAGTGACCTAATTGAGCTTTAATAAAGATGGAGGGACCTATTTTGCGATTTGACCAAAAACTTTCAAAAGCAAGACCACTTTATTGAAAAAGCTGTCTTCCTCTCTTTCCCCTCTCCCATTTTCACGTTGGAAACCCTCCCCACCATCTTTAAGCTTCTTCAAATTTTGGGTTACTATTCCATTCGATTCCAACCTCGTTTTAAGGTGTTTTTCAAAGGTAAATATGTTTTCTTAACCTCCTCTTTGTCCTCTACCTATCTATGGTCTTAGATTTGAAAGTTATGGGGTTTTGAAAATTAGGGTTTATATTAAAGTTTGGATATTTAAGGGGGTTTTCCAATTGGTTTTGATAAATTGAGTTGGGGCTTTAGTTAATCATATTAAAAGGTGTAACATATATCAATTTGGTTGAATTTTGGTAAAAATCCGAAATGGGTTTTTGAGGCAATTTTTAAGGTGTCAAAAAGTTGATTTTTTGTGGGTTTTAGGGTCTAATTAGAGGGTTGATGGTATATGTATGCTAAGGGGATGATTTGGGACCATTTAGATGTCATTTGGGTGTTTAAAAATATGATTTTCTGCTGGGTAAAATATGAGTACGAAAATGGAGTTCTTGGAGGGTTTTGGGTGAGTTTTGGGGGTTGTTTTAGGTGAGAATTGATAGCCCAATGGTAGTACTATGGTTAGGGGTTGATTTGGGATCATTTGTGAGTGCAATGGGTGTTGGAAACATGGATTTTGGAAGGGGTATGTGGGCTGTCCGTCATTGCAAAGTATGAGGTTTGGTCATGGCTTGCAACATTGTGAATTGTGATTGAATTGTATTTCGGGTTGGTCTTTTGATATTGGGCTGATTTGGGATTGTTTGAATTGTGTTTGAAGTTGTTTAGAAGCGGGAACTTGTGTTGGGAGGCCTTGGGAACAAATCCGGAAATTGAAGACCATGGTTGCTTGGTAGATGAGCTTGGAGGTAGAGGTGAGTGGTTAAATATTTCTAAATGGTTTTCAAGTGTTGGTTCAAGCATGTGAACTAGGTAGGGATTGGTAGACCCACCTAGAGTTGGGATTAGGGTGGTAGCCTAATCCCAATCTTTAGTTAGAGACATTGGTTGATCTTCAAAGTGTTGAATTATGCCTCATGTTTGATCATGCTTATGGTGGTTATGCTTATGTTGTTATACATGTATGTGGAGACATGGCTTAATGCATTGTTACATGCATGTTGATGATAAATGTGATAGGGATATGCATATGTATGAAATATGATGTGATATTTGTGTTATTGAGATGCATGTAGTGTTGACATGTGTAATGATGTTATGAGGTGAATGTATGATCCGAGGATCATGGTGAGTACATGCTAGGCATGGAAATGTGGTTTGTGCATGACGGTGAGTCATGGTGAGTACGTGCTAAGCACGGAAGTTATTATGAAATGGTATTGTGAAAGAGTAATGAAATGTGTAGTATTGGCACTAGTATGCTTGGGTACAAATGATCGATCATTAGGATGTCTAGTGTGCACACGTGAGTCAAAATGCGCGCGTGGTCTTGATGATGATAGTCATCAAGATGGAGTACGGGTTCGCCCGAAAATCTTCATATATATACATATATGTATATATTAGTCGGTGATTAGTGGAATCCCATCGACGGGCGTGAGGATGAGTGGAATCCCCTCCGCGTGAACGGTGATGAGTGTAATCCCACCGTCAGGTAATGGTTGTATTGTTGGATGTGAGTTCCAACGGTTATCCGCGTATTCGAGTCATAGCTAGGTGCCAATACGGATTGTAGTTTATGTTGCCAATATGTGATTAATTGTGAGCCAATGTGATTTGGGATGTGTTGCCAACATGGTTTAATATATGTGAATTCATATGTTGTGGATTAAACATGTTGAGCATGACATGATATGAAATATATGTTCATGCATCATTTATAATTATGGCTCGTGTGGATCGGAGGTAAGGTCATGCACTTCATTTTGGAAATAGCTCGTGCTTGGACCCTGCATTGTCGAAGGTTTGTTTTATGAGCTTACCCTCACTAAGCTTTTATGCTTACGCTCTCTTTTGTTCGACAATGCAGATAAGTAGCTTGTGGGTGGCATGGGCAAGGAAAGGTCTCAAAGTGTTGCTTTGGTGAGCTCAATGTATGAATTTTAAGTGATAGAATGTAATAGTTGAGCAATGGGATATGTATTGTTGTTTGAGTTTGGGTGTATGTTGATAATTTGATTTGACTATGGTTTGTAAGCATGATATGTTATGATGAATGTTGTGTGTGTTAGCATGTCTCTTAATGTTTAGGTTGCCTTGACGTGGGTGTAAACCCCTTATATGATTATCTTGTGCCTTCATGGCTTTGAGTTCCTTGTCTGACCTTAAATGTTGAAATGCCTTTTGTTGGAATGCTATGCTTGAAAGCTTATGTTGCTTGTATGGTTTGTGTATCATCTAGTGTTGGATTGTGCCTTTGATTTCAAGTTAAAGCATGCTATTATGTTTGATTTACCTTAGGATTGATGTTAGTGTGTTGGTTGGGGCTTTAGAGGGATTTGAGGGCCTCCTTGCGCCTTAAATCAGCTCAAACCTGCAAGTTCGTGGCAGGGGTATCGATACGGTTGGTACGGTATCGATACCACCTTCTTGTTTCAGGCCTCGGGTATCGATACACTTGAGGGGTGTATCGATACCGACCTCTGGTGTATCAATATCGTCATCTTAGCGTTGACCGTGGGAAGTCAACCGTTGGAAAGGGTATCGATACACTCCTTGGGTGTATTGATACGGTCTCTACGGGTTGACTTTGACCAGTTGACCTAGTCAAGTGGGTATCGATACACCCCTTAAGGGTATCGATTCCGCCTGCAGTTAAAGCTTAAACCTAGTCAAGGGGTATCGATACACCCCTTAAGGGTATCGATACCGCCTGCAGTTTAAGTTTAAAATTGGGCTGTAATCATGATTGTTTGAGTTCGTTTGACTGCTTTATATATTGTTGTTCCGATGTATGATCACTTAGGGTTTAATATCCATTTAGACAAGATTTTAAAATGAAAAAAAATAGGGTTGCTAACCGAGGGGGAATCCTTAGGGGTTTTCACTCAGTTTTCCCCGTGTAGCTCACTCGGACCGGTCATCCGGCCAGACCGAGACGAGGGGGTTACATTTGTTGGTATCAGAGCCTAAGGTTTCCGAGACCTTGGGCAGGTAAGTGAGGTAAGTTGTGTTTTGTGATTGATATGCACGGTGTTTGCTTGCCATGTAAGCACGTTGCCTGTTATCCGTGAATGTTGTAATGTATGATTGTTTGATTGAGAGTATATGTTGTTTGATGGTACGCATATGTTTGCTTGTTTAGCAAGTAAGCCTGTTATATGCTTGATTTAGCGTGTATGTGTGTTGATTTGTTTGAACATGTTCGTAGAGTCCCATTGCTACTATTACATCGAAAAAGAGATTTTTAGTGAGGAGAACATACTTGAGTCACTTGGAAGCCTTGCCTTGCTAACCCACTTGTGTATGTTTTACTGTTGATGTTGTTGTTGATTAAATTGCTTTTCGGTAAGTAGAAGTCGTAGTTTTTGAAAAGGTGGACGATGTTGGGGGAGTCCATCACCTCAGTTGTAGAGGTATGGTTGTACCGGAATTGAGGTACAATTTGTTCGTTTGAGACGGTGTGTATGTGTGTTGATTCTTGTGGATGAGGGACGATGTGATCAACTCTGGCATTAGTTGGTAAGAAGAAGTGAAGGCATATGAGTGGGAGTTAGAGTGGTGTCGATGTTGTAGCAGATAAGCCCTTGGTACAGTAATAAGTTGTTTTCTCCAGTTGATTCTAAACCCGTGCTTTTGTATATCGATAGTGAGTATGCAAGTTTGAATGTGCCCGATGAGGTGTCAGAGGTAGGTATGAGTACCTTAGCTCTTTTGGCGAGATCTAAGTAGGGGTCTCGTGTAAGTAATCTGAATTTCAGAAGTGTTAGTTGGTGACCGTTGGGGTTCAGCCTATGATTTTGATACAAGACAGTCGATCAGTATCCGTGAATGGGAATCAATTTGTGTGTTTGGGGCCAGTGTGCGTCTGGGTGGTTTTCCAACATGGTTGTCTGAGTGTGCTCAGAACTGCGTTTTTGAAGTTTTGAAATGCTCTAAGAACAGTCTAGAAGAGTCAGATTTTGTTGAAGAATCAGTCTGAAAACAAAAGGACCGAAGAATATTAGTTGTGTACATATGAAGTTGCAATTTCCGCGGATACCTCCTCTTGTGTGAGCATGTAAGAAATTAGATATCCTTGCTGAGACCTTAGATGTAGGGACACATGTGACTAGCCTTTGGGAGATAGTAGTGATCAGAAAGATGTACAGAAGGTAGTTGTTGGTAGTTCAAAGTTACTAGTTTCTAATAGATGTGAAGTGATCGTCTTTCTACGGTTTTGATGTACCTTTTGACAAGGTTTGGCTTGAAGAGCACAGAGTTAGTGTATACGTTGAGACAAAGAGAAAGAGTTGCCTTGAAGTTGCAGACTTCTGTGTGACTGTAGTTGTAGGTGAGGAGGTGAACTTCTTGTCGAATGTTGATCCAGCTTTAGGGATCGGAGATTGATTGAGTTTAGTTGGCAGGCTTGCTTAGCAAGTGTGATGAATTTGATTTTTGAATGAAGATTAGACCACAGAATGCTAGAATAGTTTGTGTTTTCCTAGAAGTGTTTGGAAGATTTACCCGGTTTGTCTTTTGATAGAGAAGAAGAGTTCATTATTGAGACCGTCTCCGAGGTTGCTTCTGTTTTGATTACTCCATATCTTATCTCCCGGAAGAATTGGGAGTATTGAAAGATCGATTACGAAGTTTGTTGGACCTTAGACTCATTAGGCCTAGTATGTAATCTTAGAGTATGACAGTACAATTTGTGAAGAAGAAAGAGTGACGATACGAGAATGTGTTTAGATTTCAGATAGTTGAAACAAGTGACAGTGAATAATTAATATCAGTTTCCGAGTGTCAGTGATTTGTTGATCAGTTAGTGTGTGCTTCAATCTTTTCAAAGATTAGTTGAGATCCGTCTACTACCAGTTGAAATTGAGAAAAGTTGAAGTACTGAAGACAACTTTAGGGGCAAGATGCGATCACCTTGAGCTCTGAGTTATGTTGTTTTGTTTGACTAGTGTATTAGTTACCTTCATAGAGATGTTAAACAGAATAATTCCCGAGTTCCTTGATCAGTTGTAATAGTTCTCATAGATGACACATGAGTATATTCACGTACCGAAGAAGGCCATGACAAGCTTTGAAGTTAGTGTAGTAGATCCTTTTAGGGAATCAGTTGTATGCCAAGTTGTGCAACGTGAACTCCAAGTTAATGAAGATGTTCTTCTAGGACATGTAGATCAGCCGAGTGTGTTAGAATTAATCCCAAGTAGGCAAAAGAAGATATGAGTTGGAAGAAATTGAAGACTGTGACAAATATCTATAGTTCCTAGGTCTAGCGTTGTTACTTTCAGAGAATTGTAACTAGTCTTTTGAAGATAGTTGCTCCATTGATAGATTACTACAGAAGAATGTTTAGTTGTCTGGTTAGATGCGAGAATATGAGCCCTTGAGAAACTGAAAGAAACTTTGAATAGAGCTTCGACCTTGAATCAGCTTATATCAGAGAAAGAGTTGTGAACCACAATGATGCATTACATGCAGGGTTAGGTTATGTGCTTATGCAAGACGAAAGATTGTGACTTGTTCATCGAGTTAGTTGAAAGACCGTGAGAAGAGTTATCCGATATGAGACATAGAGTTAATTACAGTTGTATTTGCTTCAAAGACTTAGAGACAAAGCTTGTATAGTAAGAAATGCACAGTATGTATGTACATATTATCAGAACTTGAATTGTTAGACAACTTAGGAAGGGTTGAAACTTGAACAACATAAAGTGTTCGAACTGCTTGATGACTGTAATATCAAGATTGAGTACCATTTGAAGATAGTCAACGTAGTAACCAATGTTTCGAGTTGTATTTGTTGTTAGATTAGTAGTTGAGTTGCGAGTTGTATTTGCCGAATTCAGCTTACCGAATGATAGTAGTTTTGTGGCCAAGTTTCATGTTAAACCTACATTGAGTCAGAATGCTTGAAGAGAAACAGTTGCAAGACAGATTCTTGGCACCTCACGTGCGAGGCATAGTAAAAGCAAGATCTTCAGAATACAGTTTCAAAGATGATGAAATTTTGCATTGTAGAGACAGAATAGTTGTACCGATTGACATGGTGTTTTGAGACGTATTGTTTTGGCCGAAGCACACGGTAGTTCATTTGTATTGCATCTGAGTAGTATGAACACGTATTGTGGGTTGAAGACGAGTACTTCCGGAATGAGTGGGTGAATAATGTGGTTCAGTATGAGAGTAAGTGTGTAAATTGCCAGCGTGTCAAGACCGAGCTTTAGTTTTCTTCTAGTTTGTTACATCCGTGGAAGGTTCTTAATGGAAGTGGGTAATAGAGATCCGAAATTTCTGCTAGATTATTTTTGAAGACGCTTGCATAGTGTCTGGTTACCTGTTGAAGACAGAGGATTAGTCAGAGAAGGTTATGAGTATAGTATCCAAACGGTGTTGTATGAGATTGTGAATCGGGCTAGTACAGTTGTTTATTTGTTGCGGTTACCACCAGAGTTAGAAAGAGGTTTATGATGTGTCTGTGAATCTATAATTCGAGAGTGTGAGTCAGACATTTTCTGTGCTATGCTTGTAGAAGAGATTGAGTTGAGTTTGAAATTGCATGCAATGAAGAATCAGTTGAGACCTTAGCATCAGATATCTATTGATGTGTGGTAAGTCCACCGAGATTGGTTAGTGTGATGTGGTGTGAAAGAAAATGGGTCCTTGTCTGATAAATTTCGGGGACGAAATTTCCTTAAGTGGGGGAGAGTTGTAACACCCGTGTTTTGGGCCCAGGAGTTACCCGGGTTTAGAGTCCGAGTCAATAAAATTTGATTAAATCAATTCAACCTAAATAGTGACCTAATTGAGCTTTAATAAAGAGGGAGGGACCTATTTTGCGATTTGACCAAAAACTTTCAAAAGCAAGACCACTTTATTGAAAAAGTTGTCTTCCTCTCTTTCCCCTCTCCCATTTTCACGTTGGAAACCCTCCCCACCATCTTTAAGCTTCTTCAAATTTTGGGTTACTATTCCATTCGATTCCAACCTCGTTTTAAGGTGTTTTTCAAAGGTAAATATGTTTTCTTAACCTCCTCTTTGTCCTCTACCTATCTATGGTCTTAGATTTGAAAGTTATGGGGTTTTGAAAATTAGGGTTTATATTAAAGTTTGGATTTTTAAGGGGGTTTTCCAATTGGTTTTGATAAATTGAGTTTGGGCTTTAGTTAATCATATTAAAAGGTGTAACATATATCAATTTGGTTGAATTTTGGTAAAACTCCGAAATGGGTTTTTGAGGCAATTTTTAAGGTGTCAAAAAGTTGATTTTTGGTGGGTTTTAGGGTGTAATTAGAGGGCTGATGGTATATGTATGCTAAGGGGATGATTTGGGACCATTTAGATGTCATTTGGGTGTTTAAAAACATGATTTTCTGCTGGTTAAAACATGAGTACGAAAATGGAGTTTTTGGAGGGTTTTGGGTGAGTTTTGGGGGTTGTTTTAGGTGAGAATTGATAGCCCAATGGTAGTACTATGGTTAGGGGTTGATTTAGGATCATTTGTGAGTGTAATGGGTGTTGGAAACATGGATTTTGGAAGGGGTATGTGGGCTGTCCGACATTGCAAAGTATGAGGTTTGGTCATGGCTTGCAACATTGTGAATTGTGATTGAATTGTATTCCGGGTTGGTCTTTTGATATTGGGCTGATTTGGGATTGTTTGAATTGTGTTTGAAGTTGTTTAGAAGCGGGAACTTGTGTTGGGAGGCCTTGGGAACAAATCCGGAAATTGAAGACCATGGTTGCTTGGTAGATGAGCTTGGAGGTAGAGGTGAGTGGTTAAATATTTCTAAATGGTTTTCAAGTGTTGGTTCAAGCATGTGAACTAGGTAGGGATTGGTAGACCCACCTAGAGTTGGGATTAGGGTGGTAGCCTAATCCCAATCTTTAGTTAGAGACATTGGTTGATCTTTAAAGTGTTGAATTATGCCTCATGTTTGATCATGCTTATGGTGGTTATGCTTATGTTGTTATACATGTATGTGGAGACAAGGCTTAATGCATTGTTACATGCATGTTGATGATAAATGTGATAGGGATATGCATATGTATGAAATATGATGTGATATTTGTGTTATTGAGATGCATGTAGTGTTGACATGTGTAATGATGTTATGAGGTGAATGTATGATCCGAGGATCATGGTGAGTACATGCTAGGCATGGAAATGTGGTTTGTGCATGACGGTGAGTCATTGTGAGTACGTGCTAAGCACGGAAGTTATTATGAAATGGTATTGTGAAAGAGTAATGAAATGTGTAGTATTGGCACTAGTATGCTTGGGTACAAATGATCGATCATTAGGATGTCTAGTGTGCACACGTGAGTCAAAATGCGCGCGTGGTCTTGATGATGGTAGTCATCAAGATGGAGTACGAGTTCGCCTGGAAATCTTCATATATATATATATATATATATTAGTCGGTGATGAGTGGAATCCCATCGACGGGCGTGAGGATGAGTGGAATCCCCTCCGCGTGAGATGAGGCGTGAGGATGAGTGGAATCCCCTCCGCGTGAACGGTGATGAGTGTAATCCCACCGTCAGGTAATGGTTGTGTTGTTGGATGTGAGTTCCAACGGTTATCCGCGTATTCGAGTCATAGCTAGGTGCCAATACGGATTGTAGTTTATGTTGCCAATATGTGATTAATTGTTGTGTTGTTGGATGTGATTAATTGTGAGCCAATGTGATTTGGGATGTGTTGCCAACATGGTTTAATATATGTGAATTCATATGTTGTGGATTAAACATGTTTAGCATGACATGATATGAAATATATGTTCATGCATCATTTATAATTATGGCTCGTGTGGATCGGAGGTAAGGTCATGCACTTCATTTTGGAAATAGCTCGTGCTTGGACCCTGCATTGTCGAAGGTTTGTTTAATGAGCTTACCCTCACTAAGCTTTTATGCTTACGCTCTCTTTTGTTCGACAATGCATATAAGTAGCTTATGGGTGGCATGGGCAAGGAAAGGTCTCAAAGTGTTGCTTTGGTGAGCTCAATGTATGAATTTTAAGTGATAGAATGTAATAGTTAAGCAATGAGATAGATATTGTTGTTTGAGTTTGGGTGTATGTTGATGATTTGATTTGACTATGGTTTGTAAGCATGATATGTTATGATGAATGTTGTGTGTGTTAGCATGTCTGTTAATGTTTAGGTGTCCTTGACGTGGGTGTAAACCCATTATATGCTTATCTTGTGCCTTCATGGCTTTGAGTTCCTTGTATGACCTTAAATGTTGAAATGCCTTTTGTTGGAATGCTATGCTTGAAAGCTTATGTTGCTTGTATGGTTTGTGTATCATCTAGTGTTGGATTGTGCCTTTGATTTCAAGTTAAAGCATGCTATTATGTTTGATTTGCCTTAGGATTGATGTTAGTGTGTTGGTTGGGGTTTTAGAGGGATTTAAGGGCCTCCTTGCGCCTTAAATCAGCTCAAACCTGTAAGTTCGTGGTAGGGGTATCGTTACGGTTGGTACGGTATCGATACCACCTTCTTGTTTCAGGCCTCGGGTATCGATACACTTGAGGGGTGTATCGATACCATTTTGGTCACTGGAGCTACTGTCCATTTCGGTATCGATACCGGCCTCTGGTGTATCAATATCGTCATCTTAGCGTTGACCGTGGGAAGTCAACCGTTGGAAAGGGTATCGATACACTCCTTGGGTGTATCGATACGGTCTCTACGGGTTGAATTTGACCAGTTGACCTAGTCAAGGGGGTATCGATACACCCCTTAAGGGTATCAATACCGCCTGCAGTTAAAGCTTAAACCTAGTCAAGGGGTATCGATACACCCCTTAAGGGTATCGATACCGCCTGCAGTTTAAGTTTAAAATTGGGCTGTAATCATGATTGTTTGAGTTCGTTTGACTGCTTTATATATTGTTGTTCCGCTGTATGATCACTTAGGGTTTAATATCCATTTAGACAAGATTTTAAAATGAAAAAAAATTAGGGTTGCTAACCGAGGGGGAATCCTTAGGGGTTTTCACTCGGTTTTCCCCGTGTAGCTCACTCGGACCGGTCATCCGGCCAGACCGGGACGAGGGGGTTACAAATTGTGTTGCAGGCTTTGTTGGAGAATCAGCTTTATGCCAAACTGAGCAAGTGTGAGTTTTGGCTCAGAGAAGTTGTGTTTCTGGGTCATGTGGTTTCTGCTGAGGGGATTCGTGTTGATCCTCAGAAGATTGAGGCAGTGATGAGTTGGAAGCCTCCTAAGTCTGTTCATGAAGTCCGTAGTTTCCTTGGTTTGGCGGGATACTATCGGAGGTTCGTGGATGGGTTTTCAAAGATTGCTACACCTTTGACGATTCTGTTGCAGAAGGATGTTAAGTATGAGTGGACGGAAACGAGACAGCATGCTTTTGAGAAGCTTAAGGCAGCTTTGACGTAAGCTCCTATCCTTGTTCAACCTGAATCAGGGAAAGAGTTTGTGGTGTATAGTGACGCGTCCTACGTTGGTTTGGAGTGTGTGTTGATGCAAGAGGGTAAGGTGGTGGCTTATGCATCGCGCCAGTTGAAGGTGCATGAGCGCAATTATCCTACACATGACATTGAGTTAGCTGCGGTGGTTTTTGCTTTGAAAATTTGGAGACATTACATGTATGGTGAGAAGTGTACTGTGTACACGGACCACAAGAGTTTGAAGTACTTGATGTCTCAGAAAGAGTTGAATCTTAGGCAACGACGTTCGGTGGAGTTGCTTAAGGATTACGATTTGACGATCGAGTACCATCCGGGTAAAGCTAATGTTGTAGCGGATGCCTTGAGTAGGAAGATAGCTGTGGAGTTGAGGGCTATGTTTGCCAGTTTGAGCATTTCGTGTGATGGTGGTCTTGTGGCTGAGTTGCAAGTGAAACCATCGTTGGTTCAGTTGATAAAGGATAAGCAGTTGTTGGATGATTCCTTGGTGCCACATGTTCAGGATATTGCGAAGGATAGGCCATCGGATTTCTGCTTTAATGATGATGGAGTTTTATGCTTTGGGAGTCGAATAGTAGTGCCCAAGGATGCTGAGTTGAGGCGTGCTATTCTGACTGAAGCTCATAGCAGTCCTTTTGCTATGCATCCTGGTAGTACTAAAATGTACCGTGATCTTCGTGATGAGTACTATTGGGTGGATTTAAAGAAGGATGTTGCTGAGTATGTGAGCAAGTGCATGGTTTGTCAGCGAGTTAAGGCTGAGCATCAGTTTCTTTCTTGGTTGTTGCAACCGTTGAGGATTCCTGAATGGAAGTGGGAAAGGATTACCATGGACTTCGTGTCTGGTTTGCCTTTGTCGCCATCGAAGAAGAATTCGGTGTGGGTGATTGTGGATCGCCTGACAAAGTGTGCGCATTTCATACCCGTGTATACTACGTACACTTTGGATAAGCTTGCGGAGCTGTACATTGCAGAGATTGTACGGCTGCATGGTGTGCCAAAGTCGATTGTGTCGGATAGAGATCCTAGGTTTACATCACGTTTCTGGCAGTGCTTACATCAGGCTTTGGGTACACGGTTGAATTTCAGTCCATCTTATCATCCGCAGTTGGATGGACAGTCTGAGCGTGTTATCCAGGTGCTGGAGGATATGTTGAGATGCTGTGTGATTGAGTTTCAGGGCTCTTGGGAGAAACATTTGCCTTTGGTGGAGTTTGCCTATAATAATAGTTATCAGGCAAGTATTCAAATGGCACCTTATGAGGCTTTGTACGGGAGGAAGTGTAGGACTCCTCTTTGTTGGGCTGAAAGAGGTCAGAAGTTGGTTTCGATGCCAGCTTTGTTGAAGGGAACCACTGAGAAGGTGAAGCTCATTTGTGAGCGATTGAAGGCAGCTTCTAATCGGCAAAAGTCTTACGCGGATTTGAAGCGTAAGGAGATTGAGTATGCGGTGGGTGACCGTGTGTTTTTGAAAGTTTCGCCTTGGAAAAAGGTGATGAGGTTTGGCCGAAAGGGGAAGTTGAGCCCTAGGTACATTGGACCATACGAGGTGATTGAGCGTGTGGGTCATGTTGCGTACAAGTTGAGGTTACCGCGAGAGTTGGAAAAGATTCATGATGTGTTTCATGTCTCTATGCTTCGGAGGTATAGATCAGATCCTTCGCATGTTATGCCTGTGGAGGAAGTGGAATTGAATCCGGATTTGACTTATGATGAGGAACCGGTGGAGATTCTGGATTCGGACAGTAAAGTTCTTCGAGGCAAGACCATTGAGTTGGTAAAGGTGTTGTGGAAGCATCGTGGTGTTGAGGAAGCCACATGGGAACGGAAGGATGACATGATGAAGCAGTTTCCATACCTTTTTCCTTCAGGTAAATTTCGGGGACGAAATTTCTTAAGGGGGGAGAGTTGTAACACCCCAATTTTGGGCTTGGAAGTTTAGGGTCTGAACCGGACTGGTCTAATTTTCGGTTCGAATATAAAAGGTGGTTTTTAGGGAAAGCCTAGTTCGGGATGCATTACAAATATGGAAAATATCTAAAAATCCTCTTTTAATATGTATAAGAGAGTGGTGAAATCAATTTTACAAAATGAGGCTTGGAAATATGACATTTCGAGTTAGTGACTAAAATGTATTTTCTGAAAAGTTCATGACTGTTTTAAAAGGATTGAAACTTTGAATCTTTGAGGAGCTAATTTACCCAAGGGAGGATTTCTCCAGATTTTTCTTGATTTTTAAGACTCATTTAATTTTTAATTAGTAAAAAGAAAAGGTGGAAAATGATATTTTAGTTTCATAACTAACTTTTGCCTAAAATTTCCCATTTCATTTTCTCTCAAAATTCCCTCAGCCAAACACATTTCCACAGCAACTTTCCTTTTGATTTTCACACCTAATGATGAGTTTTCAATCCCCAAATGATTCCTAATCATTTCTACAACAAATCCTCACCATTTGCTTATTGAATTTTTCAAGGATTTTGGCTCTAAACAAGGAGAAATCCACATTTAGAGGTATGAACGTCCTTCTCCTCTAAATACTCAGTTCTTTACTGAAATTCCCAAGTTTTCAATCCTTCAATTGAGTTTTATTAAAGGTTTTAATGTTGTGATCTTGATTTTGGCTTAAAATGCAAGATTTGGATTTAATTTTGAAGAAATTTGTAATAGATGATTGGGCTCTATTTTGAGATGTCTTTTTGATGTATTTTGGATGTCTAAATGATGTGTAGTTGAAGTTTAATCAATGCAATCTCGAATAGGTTGATTTTCCTAAGTTTTACTTGTGAAAATGATGGTTTTTGGGGTGATTTTGATGTTCTGCTATAGCTGGAGGTATAAGGACGTGATTAGGTCCTTTTTTGATGTTAATTGATGTCCATGAATGATTGGAATTGATGGATCTTGGCTGGGTAATGTTGTAGAGGTGTTTGGATGTGATTTCGGTTGTGTTTGGTAGCCGAAATGTGAGTTTTGATGAGAGCAGCGAGTTTAGGTGTTTTGGCTGAAGATTTTAATGCATGATGATGCATTAATCCTCTGCTTTGATGTGTTAAAACAGGGGAGACATCTTCGGATCCTTGTGGTGTTGATCCAGAGGCTTGATCGGTGTTTCAGCAAGTTTGCGAAACGGAATTGGTGAGTGAAGTTTTGTTTTCAGCTTTGAAACCAATGTTTGAAGGTTATGGGAGCTTAGTTTAAGTCTAAACCACTTAGCTAAGCTCAAGAGTACGTTTTCGGAGAAACTCTCTCTTTGTTGAACCATGAGATGGTTGGATGCAATATGTTTAATTTGCATGTTTAAATTCTGTTTATAAAGCATATTTTAGCATGTATAATGCTAGTTTTGAAAGCCATGTGTTGAAGGATGCTCAAGGTAAGAGATCCTTGGTTTGACATTGATAAATGTGGTTTGATGCATAGTGATGCATGAATATTTAGTTGCTTTGTTTATGCTTTAAAACAGTGGATTGATGATGGTAAATGATGTATATTGGCAAGTGATGTGTTGGTTTAAAAGTACTTGAATCGGATATAGTTAGCCGACTATAGGATTGGGTGCACCGTGAATTAAGTCGCCTTGGATGTTGAGGGGTTGTAATGGTACCATAAACTCCATCCAAGTACACTAACAAGATGTCTAAGATCATAATGGTGGTTAAAATGCCATGTGAGGATCTTGTGTTGTGTGTCCCGTGTTCTCGTTAGTGATATTATACAACTACCAACGAGTGATGTGGAGGGGTTGTAATTGTACCGTAGACTCCATCACGGGTGTTGAGGGGTTGTGATTGTACCGGTAAACTCCACCTTGAGTGTTTCGTAGTGTGTATGAAGCGTATGGGACAACGCTTGTAATCCGCGTATCCGATTGTGTTTTGTGATGAAAAACGGTTATGGATTATCACTTGGAAGCCAATATGACATGTTGATGTAATGAAGCATGAGATGCTTGTTTTGTATGCATTGTTGCATGAGAAATGATGATTATGAATTTAAAGGCCTGTGAAAGGTGTTTTACAAAGTGCATTATTGTGTTGTTTCATTAGAGTATTTCTCACTAAGCATATGTGCTTACGCTCTCTTTCTTGAACCAATAATGCAGAGAATTGAAGTGCTTTAAGGGCAGCAAGGTGGTCAAGAATCCAAGTGAAAGTCTAAGCTCATGTATGGTGACTATTTTTACAACACTATTAGCTTTTTGTATTTGGCAATGGGAACCTAGATTGTGTTTTTGGGAGATGTTTTGGACTCCCTAAGTTTGGTTTGCTGCCTATGATGTTTGGAACATGTAAATGGCCATTTGGTATTTGTTTTGAAGATTTGATGATAGCTTGATTTCCATTTATAGGATGCATGCCTATAGACTTATGCTTTTTCCTAATTGATGCCTGATTGAGTTTTGGTGATGGAAATAGGTCCCTTTAATGTATGATGACTTGTTGGCATGATATGGATGTCATATGAATGTGTTTGATGGGTCGAAAGTGTGTTAAACCAGGAAAATTTTGCATTTCTGGGCAGCCCGTATCGGAACGGGTGCTACTGTTTCGGAACAGGGGGCCTGAAATGGCCTTGGCGTTTCGAAATGGGTAGAACCATTCCGAAACGTTTTTGCTACTGCCAAGCCTTGTTTCGGAACGGACATTCCCCGTGTCGGAACACTTGACCGTTGGGCACTGAATCTGATGGTTATATGTTTTGAAATCTTTACATTTTGGTCTTGAACTTTGTTTATGCAATTGTTTGAGTTTGGGATGTCTGTTTGTGATGAAATTTGGAAGAGAATCATGTAACATGATTAATTTCATAATGGTAGCTTAAAAACTGGTAAAGTCCTCGTAATTTCTAGAATTTAAAATTTAGTCCCTTAATTCGTATGTTATGCAATTGAGTCCCTTATTGTTTTCCAATTGCTGTGATTTTTTAGTATACTTATCTCAAGACTATGCCTATGGTTAATATGCATCTAGACAAGGTTAAAAAGAAAAAAAGGGTCGTTAATCAAGGTTGACTTTCGGGTTGACTTTGGTTTTCCCCGTGTAATCTTCATAGTTCGGGTCAACCGTCTAGGCCGGGCTAAGGGGGTTACAGTTGTTGCAACCGTTGAGGATTCCTGAGTGGAAGTGGGAAAGGATTACCATGGACTTCGTGTCTGGTTTTCCTTTTTCACCATCGAAGAAGAATTTGGTGTGGGTGATTGTGGATCGCCTTACGAAGTGTGCGCATTTCTTACCCGTGCACACTATGTATGCCTTGGACAGGCTTGCAGAGTTGTACATTGCCGAAATTGTGCGCATTTCTTACCTTTTTCGCCATCCGAGGTTTACATCGCGTTTTTGGGAGTGTTTGCATCAAGCTTTGGGTACGCGGCTGAATTTCAGTACTTCTTATCATCCACAATCGGATTGACAGTCTGAGCGTGTTATCCAAGTGCTTGAAGATATGTTGAGGTGCTGTGTGATTGAGTTGGTCACGATGCTGGCTCTGTTGAAGGGAACCACCGAGAAGGTGAAGCTCATTTGTGAGCGGTTGAAGGCAGCTTCTGATCGACAGAAGTCTTAGGCAGATTTGAAGCGTAAGGAGATTGAGTTTGCGGTGGGTGACCGTGTGTTTTTGAAGGTTTCTCCTTGGAAGAAGGTGATGAGGTTTGGTCGGAAGGGTAAGTTGAGCCCTAGGTATATTGGACCATATGAGGTGATTGAACGTGTGGGTCATGTTGCTTATAAGCTCAGATTACCTCAAGAGTTGGAAAAGATACATGATGTGTTTCATGTCTCTGTGCTTCGGAGGTATAGATTGGACCCTTCGCATGTTATGCATGTGGAGGAAGTGGAGTTGAATCCAAACTTGACCTATGATGAAGAGACGGTTGAAATTCTGGATTCGGACAGTAAAGTTCTTCAAGGTAAGACCATTGAATTGGTTAAGGTGTTTTGGAGGCATAGTGGTGTTCAGGAAGCCACGTGGGAAAGAAAGGATGATATGAAGAAGCAGTTTCCTTACCTTTTTCCTCCAGGTAAATTTCGAGGACGAAATTTCTTAAGAGGGGGAGAGTTGTAACCTCCCAATTTTGGGCTTAGAAGTTTAGGGTTTGGTCTGACCGGTTTGAGAAACGGTTCGAATATAAAAGGAGGTTTTAGGGAAAACCTAGTTTGGGATGCTTTAAAATTATAGAAAAATATCTAAAAATCTTCTTTTAATATATAGATGAGAGTGGTGAAATCAATTTTACAAAATAAGGTTTGGAAATACTACATTTCGGTGTAGTGACCAAAATGCAATTTTTGCAAAGTTTAGTAGTGAATGTTTTGTAAAGGATTGAAACTTTGAATGTTTAAGGGGCTGATTATCCAAAATGTTTTTCTCCAGATTTTTCCTTAATTTGGGTGATTTAATTAATGTTTTAATTAAATAAAAGAAAAGGAAAACTACCTTTTGATTTTCACAATTACCTTTTCTCTAATTTTCTCTTATTCCTTTTTCTCTCAAAATCCCATCATCCAAACACTTTTTCTCCAGCAACTTTCACATAGATTTTCACTTCAATTGATGAGATTTCCATCATCTATTGGTTCCTAATCAATCTTGCATCAAATCCTTTTGATTTCCACATTGAATTTTCAAGGAATTTGGCCCAAATCTAGGAGAAATCATCATTTAGAGGTAAGATTGTTCTTCTCCTCTAAATACTCAGTTATTTACTAAAATTCCCAAGTTGTCAATCCTTTATTAAAGTTTTATAAATGGTTTTAATGTTAGAAACGTGATTTTGGCTTAAAACTCAAGATTTTAGAAGAGATCTTGAAGAATTTCGTTGTGATTGATTGGGCTCTATTTTGAGGTGGTTCTTTAATGTATTTTGGATATTAAATGATGTTAGAAATGAGGTTTTATCAACCCAATCCCGAATAGGTTGTGTTTCCTAAGTTTTTGCTCAAGAAATGGTGGTTTTTGAAGTGTTCTTGGTGTTCTGTTATAGTTTGAGGTATAAGGTCGAGTTTAGGATTGTTTTTAATGGTGATTGATGTTTAGAAATGATTGGAAGTGATGGATATTGGCTGGGTAAAGTTTTGGAAGAGTTTGGAGGTGATTTCGGTTGTATTTGGTAGCCGAAATGTTGGTTTTAGGTAGAGCAGCGAGTTTATGAGTGTTGGCTGAAGATTTCAATGCATGATGATGCATTAATCCTCTGCTTTGATGTGTCTAAAACAGGGGAGACATCTTCGGACACCTTTGGAGTTGATTCGAAAGCTTAATTGGTGTTTCGGCAAGCAAGTGAAACGTAATTGGTGAGTGGAAATGGTTTCCAGCTTTGAAACGATTATTTGGAGGTTTTGGGAGCTTAGTTTAAGTCTAAACAACTTAGCTAAGCTGAAGAGTAAGTTTTCGGAAAAACTACCTTGGATGTGCTAAGATGTGGTTTGATGCATTAGTTATGAAATGCATGGTTAAATTCTGTTTTGAAAGCGTGTTTTAGCATGATTAATGTTGGTTCTGAAAGCCATGTATTGAAGGATGCTCAAGGTAAGATATCCTTGGTGTGACATGTTACTAATTTGGTTATGATGCATGGAGATGCATGATGTTAAATGGCTTTGGTTAATGCTTAAAACAGTGAATTGATGATGGTATTTGATGTATATTGGCAAGTGATGAAATTGTTTTAACTACTTGAATCGGATATAGTTAGCCGGCTATAGAATTGGGTGCACCGTAAGTAAAGTCGCATTGGATGTTGAGGGGTTGTGATTGTACCGTAAACTCCATCCAAGTACCCTAATGATTGAGGTAACATCACAGCGGTGGTTGGAAATTCCGTGTGTAGATCTTGTGTTATGTGTCCCTTACTTTCGTTAGTGGAATTATACAACTACCGATGAGTGGTGTTAAGGGGTTGAGATTGTACCGTTATACTCCATCACGGGTGTCACATCAATGGATGGATTGCTCTTGAGTGTGAACCTTGTGTAGTCCGGTACTGTGTATGAAGCGTGTGGGACAACGGTTGTAATCCGCGTATCCGATTGTGTTTTTTGTTGAAATGGTTACGAACTATCACTTGAAAGCCAATATAATGTAATTGAATGTAACGAAGCATGAGATGCTTGAAAAGTATGCAAGGTAGCATGTAAAAGAGATGAGCATGTGGTTTATAAGCTTTGTTGAAAGTGTTTTCTAAAAGTGTATTGTTGTATTGGTTTTATTTAGAGCATGCCTCACTAAGCATTTGTGCTTACGCTCTCTTTTACCAATAATGCAGATAATTGAGGTGCTTTGGGCATCAAGGAAGCTAAGTTCATCCAAGGAAGTCCAAGCTCACGTATGGTGAAGTTTTCACATACTATTAGTTTTGATGAATTAGCAATGGGAACTTAAGTTTTGTTTTTGGGAGATGTAATGAATTCCCTAAGGTTGTGGCATGTTTGCCTTTGTTGGTTTGAATTGTAAATGGCGTTAAATGCTTGTTTTGAAGGTTATTTGCTTATTTGGTTTTGATAATTTGAAGCATGCCTCTAGACTTGTAAAATTTCATGTTTGATGATGTGAATGCATTTGGGAGTTCTAAATATGTACTTTGGTTGCTAGATGACTTGTTGACATGATTAAGGAGTCTTTAGGTTGGGTTTGAATGAGTTTATGCATGAAAAACCAGAAAAATCTGCAGTTTCTGGGCAAACCGTATTGAAACACTCTCTGGCGTTTCGAAACGATTTGGCTACTGGAAGGGCTTGTTTCGAAACTGGTCTCGGAACAAACCCGCTTATCTAAACGGTCAACTCCGTTCCGTTCCTGCGTTTCGATACGACAGGTGGGTGTTTCAGAACAGGTGATCGTTGGGCACTGATTTGAATGGTGCTGTAGTTTGCAAGCTTTACATTTTAGTCTCAAATGTTGGTGTTGCAAATGCTTGAGTTTGAGATGTCCAATTAAGTTGAAATTTGGCAAGGAAGCATGAAATGGGACTAATTTCATATTGATAACCTTAAAATCAGTTATGACCTTCTAAATTGTAGAAATTACATTTTTGTCCCTAAACTTGTAATGAGTGCAATTGAGTCCCTTTTTGTTGTTAAACCGATGTGCCTTTCTCGTATATGTTTTATGAGTACTCACTTAGGGTTAACGTGTATCTAGACAAGATTAAAAATAAAAAAGGGTCGTTAATCAAGGTTGACTTTGGTTTTCCCCGTGTAATCTTCGTAGTTCAGGTCAACCGTCTAGGCTAGGCTAAGGGGGTTACATTTGGTGGTATCATAGCTTAGTTCTTGTGTATTTGGGAATGGTTATGTGGGTGATGTATGTGTATTTGCAAGATATGCCTTTTGGGTGAAAGAATGTTGTATGAATAGTGATGCATGGTTTCAATTGTGATGATATGCTTTGTTGGAATGTGTTAGGGGATCCCATTGCCATATCAAAACTAATGAAAGGAATTGTTTTCGAAAAAGAGCTTGAGTACTTGGATTATTTACCTTGTTGAGCCTAATTATGTTTATTGCATTTGTGTCAGTGCATTATTTTCTTGTAAATGGGGCCGCGTAGAGGTATGAGAATAAATACAAAAGCTATGGCTCAGAATGAGAATGCTGAGAATGTTGTGGATTTACCTCCTCCTCCTGGTGGTGGACCACCCGGTGGTGAGGGTGCTGGAGCTGGTAATGCTGGTGCTGGACCTGAAGGTGTGCAGGGCAAGCTGCTCCTGACATGACTATGGTGATTCAGGCTATTGCTGGAGCCTTTCAGGCAGCAGTAGCTAGAGCTCATGGAGCTGAGCATCAGGATGATGCTAATGTTAGATTTCCTTTGGAACGTCTTCGCAGCCTGGAAGGGGCTGAGTTTAGAGTTTATCTCTGGAAGGATCTGAGTCTTGGTTGGAAAGCACCAAGAGGATTTTGGGGCAAATGAACTGCAATAATGTGTAGAATTTGGGTTGTGTGGTGTCACTGCTGCATGATGATGCTTATACGTGGTGGACGACCACTGTCTCTGGAATGGAGAACAATGATGTGACTTGGACGTTCTTCTTGAATACGTTCAAGCGGAAGTATCTGGGTGTGCGATACCTAGATGAAAAGAAAAGAGAATTTATGTCTCTTGTACAAGGCAGCATGAGCTGCATGACGGTAGCTATGTATGAGATCCAGTTTGTCCGCCTTAGTTAGTATGCACCTGAGCTAATCCCTGATGAGCGGGAGAGGTGTGAACGTTTTTGTTATGGATTGGTAACGGATGTGAAGACTTTTATGCTTGCGGCTGAGTATACAGATTTTGATGTGCTAGTGTGTCGAGCGAAGGACATCGAGCAGAACTTGGGTTTGTCTTCCAGAGGCGTTAGTTCTAGCTTAGGAAAAAGAGATGCTGATCATATTTCTGGTGGTGGACGGAACAAGAGAGGATGAGATAGGAGGTATCAGTCTACTTCTAGGCGTGGTAATGGAGGACATGGTACGCCTGTTGATGGAGATAGGATGAGGGCTGATCAGAACACGTGCTGGACGTGTGGATCTCATGGCCATTTGAGGCGAGATTGTCCTCGAGCAGCAAGGGAGGTTCAGGCTCCTGTTGCAGCGACAGGTAATTCATGTTGGAATTGTGGTTCGGCAGACCACATGAGGAGGGAGTGTCTTTTGTTGGCCGGTGGTGGTCAGGGACGTGCTCCTGAGGTAGTTGCACCACAGAGTGGTCGTGGGCGCGGCCGTGGCAACTTTCAGCGTAGAGATGATGGTGGGAGGAATGTGGCACATGTTTTGGCTATTCAACCTGAGGGTGGTGGCCAGGCTCGAGTGTATGCTCAGCGTGAGGGAAGGATTGATACGGATGTGATCGCAGGTACCTTTACTTTGCAATCCTTTTCATTACTTTCCTTGATTGATTCTAGATCTATACACTCATACATATTGCGTGAACATGCTCAAATGCTTGGTTTACCTGTTGAGTCTTTGGATGTTGGTATGCGTGTGACTAGTTCTTTTTGTGAGACGGTGGTGACACGGAAGTTGTATAGAAGATGTCCCTTGAAAGTGCAAAACCATGTTTTTCATGTTGATCTCATAGAGTTTCCATTCTATGGTTTTGATGTAATTCTTTGTATTGATTGGCTTGTTGAACATCGAGCTGTAGTGGATTTTGAGAACAAGCGAGTTTCGTTGAAACTTGGGGATGATTATGAGGTAGTGGTGGTGGGTGAAAATGTAAAGTTTCTTAGTAATGTGGTGTCTACCTTGGGAGCAAGTCGAATGTTGCGGCAAGGTTGCGAGGCTTATCTGGCCTTTGTTATGAATCCAAGTTCGAAGGAGGTGCGCGTTCAGGATATAAGAACTGTTCGTGAGTTCCCTCGTGTGTTTCCGGAGGAGTTACCTCGGTTGCCGCCTAGTCGAGAGGTGGAGTTTGGAATTGAGCTGTATGAAAACACAACTCCAGTGTCCATTGCTCCCTATTGCATGGAACCTAAGGAGTTGAAGGAGTTGAAGACGCAACTTCAGGAGTTGCTTGATCGTGGTTTCATTCGGCCTAGTGTGTCACCGTGGGGGTGCACCTATCTTGTTCGTGAAGAAGAAGGATGGCACTATGAGAATGTGCATTGATTACCGTCAGCTGAACAAGTTGACTATCAAGAATCGGTATCCTTTGCTGAGGATTGATGATCTTTTTGATCAATTTCGGGGAGCGGTTGTGTTCTCCAAGATTGAATTAAGGTCAGGGTACTACCAAATTAAGGTGAAAGATGTGGGTGTGCTAAAAACAGCCTTTAGAACGAGGTATGGGCATTATGAATTCCTTGTAATGTCGTTTGGCTTGACGAATGCTCCTGCTGCTTTTATGGACATGATGAATAGAGTGTTCCATGAATACTTGGACAAGTTTGTTGTGGTGTTCATTGATGATATCCTTGTGTACTCTCGTACTGAGGAGGAACATGAGGAGCATTTGAGGATTGTGTTGCAGGCGCTGTTGGAAAATCAGCTTTATGCTAAGCTGAGCAAATGCGAATTCTGGCTTAAGGAAGTTGTTTTCCTTGGTCATGTGGTTTCTGCTGAGGGGATTCGTGTTGATCCTCAGAAGATTGAGGTGGTGATGAATTGGAAGCCTCCTAAGTCTGTTCATGAAGTCCGTAGTTTCCTTGGGTTAGCAGGATATTACCGGAGGGTTGTGGATGGATTTTCAAAGATTGCTGCACCTTTGACGAAGTTGTTGCAAAAAGATGTCAAATATGAGTGGACGAAAGCGAGAGAACAAGCTTTTGAGAAGCTTAAGGCAACTCTAACACAAGCTCCTATCTTGGTTCAGCCTAAATCGGGAAAAGGGTTTGTAGTGTATAGTGACGCATCCTATGTTGGTTTGGGGTGTTTGTTAATGCAAGATGCTAAGGTAGTGGCTTACGCATCGCGTCAGTTGAAGGTGCATGAGCGCAATTATCCTACGCATGATATTGAGTTAGCTGCGGTGGTTTTTGCTTTAAAGATTTGGAGACATTATCTGTATGGTGAGAAGTGTACGGTGTACATGGATCACAAGAGCTTGAAGTATCTGATGTCTCAGAAAGAGTTGAATCTTAGGCAACGACGTTGGGTGGAGTTGCTTAAAGATTATGATCTGACGATCGAGTACCATCTAGGAAAAGCTAATGTTGTGGCGGATGCCTTGAGTAGGAAGGTGGCGGTGGAGTTAAGGGCTATGTTTTCCAGCTTGAGTATTTCGCAAGATGGAGGTCTTGTGGCTGAATTGCAAGTTAAACCATCTTTGGTTAAGTGAATAAAGGATAAGCAGTTGTTGGATGATTCTTTGGTGCCACATGTTCAGGATATTGCTGAGGATAGACCATCGGATTTCTGTTTTAATGATGATGGAGTTCTATGTTTTGGAAGTCGGATAGTAGTGCCGAATGATGCGGAGTTGAGGCGTACTATTCTGACTGAAGCTCATAGTAGTCCTTTTGTTATGCACCCTGGTAGTACGAAGATGTATCGTGATTTAAAGGATGAGTACTATTGGGTGGGTTTGAAGAAAGATGTTGCGGAATACGTGAGTAAGTGCATGGTTTGTCAGCGGGTTAAGGCTGAGCATCAGTTTCCTTCAGGGTTGTTGCAACCGTTGAGGATTCTTGAGTGGAAGTGGGAAAGGATTACCATGGACTTCGTGTCTGGTTTTCCTTTGTCGTCATCGAAGAAGAATTCGGTGTGGGTGATTGTGGATCGCCTTACGAAGTGTGCGCATTTCTTACTTGTGCACACTATGTATGCCTTGGACAAGCTTGCAGAGTTGTACATTGCCGAAATTGTGTGTTTGCATGGTGTACCAAAATCTATAGTGTCAGATAGAGATCTGAGGTTTACATCGCGTTTTTGGGAGTGTTTGCACCAAGCTTTGGGTACGCGGCTGAATTTCAGTACTTATTATCATCCAGAGTCGGATGGACAGTCTGAGCGCGTTATCCAAGTGCTTGAATATATGTTGAGGTGCTGTGTGATTGAGTTTTAAGGTTCTTGGGAGAAGCATTTTCCTTTGGTGGAGTTTGGTTATAAAAATAGCTACCAGGCAAGTATTCAAATGGCACCTTATGAAACCTTGTATGGGAGGAAGTACAGAACTCCTCTTTGCTGGGCTGAAACAGGTCAGAAGTTGGTCACGATGCCGACTTTGTTGAAGGGAACCACCGAGAAGGTGAAGCTCATTTGTGAGCGGTTGAAGGCAGCTTCTGATCGACATAAGTCTTAGGCAAATTTGAAGCGTAAGGAGATTGAGTTTGCGGTGGGTGACCATGTGTTTTTGAAGGTTTCACCTTGGAAGAAGGTGATGAGGTTTGGTCGGAAGGGTAAGTTGAGCCCTAGGTATATTGGACCATATGAGGTGATTGAACGTGTGGGTCATGTTGCTTATAAGCTCAGATTACCTCAAGAGTTCAAAAAGATACATGATGTGTTTCATGTCTCTATGCTTCAGAGGTATCGAGTGGACCCTTCGCATGTTATGCATGTGGAGGAAGTGGAGTTGAATCCAGACTTGACCTATGATGAAGAGCCGGTTGAAATTCTAGATTCGGACAGTAAAGTTCTTCGAGGTAAGACCATTGAATTAGTTAACGTGTTGTGGAGGCATAGTGGTGTTGAGGAAGCCACGTGGGAAAGAAAGGATGATATGAAGAAGCAATTTCCTTACCTTTTTCCTCCAGGTAAATTTCGAGGACGAAATTTCTTAAGAGGGGGAGAGTTGTAAAACCCCAATTTTGGGCTTAGAAGTTTAGGGTTTGGTCGGACCGGTCTGAGAAACGGTTAGAATATAAAAGGAGGTTTTAGGGAAAACCTAGTTCGGGATGCTTTAAAATTATAGAAAAATATCTAAAAATCCTCTTTTAATATATAGAAGAGAGTGGTGAAATCAATTTTACAAAATAAGGTTTGGAAATACTACATTTCGGTGTAGTGACCAAAATGCGATTTTTGCAAAGTTTAGTAGTGACTGTTTTGTAAAGGATTGAAACTTTGAATGTTTAAGGAGCTAATTACCCAAAATGTTTTTCTCCAGATTTTTCCTTAATTTGGGTGATTTAATTAATGTTTTAATTAAATAAAAGAAAAGGAAAACTACCTTTTGATTTTCATTATTACCTTTTCTCTAATTTTCTCTTATTCCTTTTTCTCTCAAAATCCCATCATCCAAAAACTTTTTCTCTAGTAACTTTCACATAGATTTTCACTTCAATTGATGAGATTTCCATCATCAATTGGTTCCTAATCAATCTTGCATCAAATCCTTTTGATTTCTACATTGAATTTTCAAGGAATTTGGCCCAAATCAAGGAGAAATCATCATTTAGAGGTAAGATTGTTCTTCTCCTCTAAATACTCAATTATTTACTGAAATTCCCAAGTTGTCAATCCTTTATTAAAGATTTATAAATGGTTTTAATGTTAGAAACGTGATTTTGGCTTAAAACTCAAGATTTTAGAAGAGATCTTGAAGAATTTCGTTGTGATTGATTGGGCTCTGTTTTGAGGTGGTTCTTTAATGTATTTTGGATATTAAATGATGTTAGAAATGAGGTTTTATCAATCCAATCCCGAATAGGTTGTGTTTCCTAAGTTTTTGCTTAAGAAATGGTGGTTTTTGAGGTGTTCTTGGTGTTCTGTTATAATTGGAGGTACAAGGTTGAGTTTAGGATTGTTTTTAATGGTGATTGATGTTTAGTAATGATTAGAAGTGATGGATCTTTGTGGGTAAAGTTTTGGAAGAGTCTGGAGGTGATTTCGGTTGTATTTGGTAGCCAAAATGTTGGTTTTAGGTAGAGCAACGAGTTTATGAGTGTTGGCTGAAGATTTCAATGCATGATGATGCATTAATCCTCTACTTTGATATGTCTAAAATAGGGGAGACATCTTCGGACACCTTTGGAGTTGATTCGGAAGCTTAATTGGCGTTTCGGCAAGCAAGCAAAACGTAATTGGTGAGTGGAAATGGTTTCCAGCTTTGAAACGATTATTTGGAGGTTTTGCGAGCTTAGTTTAAGTCTAAAAAACTTAGCTAAGCTCAAGAGTAAGTTTTCGGAAAAACTCCCTTGGATGTGCTAAGATGTGGTTTGATGCATTAGTTATGAAATGCATGGTTAAATTCTGTTTTGAAAGCGTGTTTTAGCATGATTAATGTTGGTTCTGAAAGCCATGTATTGAAGGATGCTCAAGGTAAGATATCCTTGGTGTGACATGTTACTAATTTGGTTATGATGCATGGAGATGCATGATGTTAAATGGCTTTGATTGTTTTAAGTACTTGAATCGGATATAGTTAGCCAGCTATAGAATTGGGTGCACCGTAAGTAAAGTCGCTTTGGATGTTGAGGGGTTGTGATTGTACCGTAAACTCCATCCAAGTACCCTAACGATTGAGGTAAGATTACAACGGTGGTTGTAAATTTCGTGTGTAGATCTTGTGTTATGTGTCCCTTACTCTCGTTAGTGGAATTATACAACTACCGATGAGTGGTGTTGATGGGTGTCACATCAATGGATGGATTGCTCTTGAGTGTGAACCTTGTGTAGTCCGGTAGTGTGTATAAAGCGTGTGGGACAACACTTGTAATCCACGTATCCGATTGTGTCTTTTGTTGAAATGGTTACGAACTATCACTTGAAAGCCAATATAATGTAATTGGATGTAACGAAGCATGAGATGCTTGAAAAGTATGCAAGGTAGCATGTAAAAGAGATGAGCATGTGGTTTATAAGCTTTGTTGAAAGTGTTTTCTAAAAGTGCATTGTTGTATTGGTTTTATTTAGAGCATGCCTCACTAAGCATTTGTGCTTACGCTCTCTTTTACCAATAATGCAGATAATTGAGGTGCTTTGGGCATCAAGGAAGCTAAGTTCATCCAAGGAAGTCCAAGCTCACGTATGGTGAAGTTTTCACATACTATTAGTTTTGATGAATTGGCAATGAGAACCTAATTTTTGTTTTTTGGGAGATGTAATGAACTCTCTAAGGTTGTGGCATATTTGCCTTTGTTTGTTTGAATTGTAAATGGTCTTAAATGCTTGTTTTGAAGGTTATTTGCTTATTTGGTTTTGATAATAGGAAGCATGCCTCTAGACTTTTGAAATTTCATGTTTGATGATGTGAATGCGTTTGGGGGTTCTAAATATGTACTTTGGTTGCTAGATGACTTGTTGACATGATTAGGGAGTCTTTAGGTCGGGTTTGAATGAGTTTATGCATGAAAAACCAGCAAAATCTGCAGTTTCTGGGCAAACCGTATCGAAACACTCTTTGGCGTTTCGAAACGATTTGGCTACTGGAAGGGCTTGTTTCAGAACTGGTCTCGGAACCAACCCCCGTATCGAAACGGTCAACGCCATTCCGATCCTGCGTTTCGATATGACAGGTGGGTGTTTCGGAACAGGTGACCGTTGGGCACTGATTTGAATGGTGCTATAGTTTGCAAGCTTTACATTTTAGTCCCAAATGTTGATGTTGCAATTGGTTGAGTTTGAGATGTCCAATTAAGTTGAAATTTGGCAGGGAAGCATGAAATGGGACTAATTTCATATTGATAACCTTAAAATCAGTTATGACCTTCTAAATTGTAGAAATTACATTTTGGTCCCTAAACTTGTAATAAGTGCAATTGAGTCCCTTTTTGTTGTTAAATCGATGTGCCTTTCTCGTATATGTTTTATGAGTACTCACTTAGGGTTAACGTGTATCAAGACAAGATTAAAAATAAAAATAGGGTCGTTAATCAAGGTTGACTTTCGGGGTGACTTTGGTTTTCCCCGTGTAATCTTCGTAGTTCGAGTCAACCATCTAGGCCGGGCTAAGGGGGTTACATTTGGTGGTATAAGAGCTTAGTTCTCGTTTATTTGGGAATGGTTATGTGGGTGATGTATGTGTATTTGCAAGATATGCCTTTTGGGTGAAAGAATGTTGTATGAATAGTGATGCATGGTTTCAATTGTGATGAACTGCAATAATGTGTAGAATTTGGGTTGTGTGGTGTCACTGCTGCATGATGATGCTTATATGGGTGGACGACCACTGTCTCTGGAATGGAGGACAATGATGTGACTTGGACGTTCTTCTTGAATGCGTTCAAGCGGAAGTATCTGGGTGTGCGATACCTAGATGAAAAGAAAAGAGAATTTATGTCTCTTGTACAAGGCAGCATGACGGTAGCTAAGTATGAGATCCAGTTTGTCCGCCTTAGTCAGTACGCACCTGAGCTAATCCCTGATGAGCGGGAGAGGTGTGAACGTTTTCGTTATGGATTTGTAACGGATGTGAAGACTTTTATGCTTGCGGTTGAGTACACAGATTTTGATGTGCTAGTGTTTCAAGCGAAGGACATCGAGCAGAACTTGGGTTTGTCTTCCAGAGGCGTTAGTTCTAGCTCGGGAAAAAGAGCTGCTGATCATATTTCTGGTGGTGGACGGAACAAGAGAGGACGAGATAGGAGGTATCAGTCTACTTCTAGGCGTGGTAATGGAGGACATGGTACGCCTGTTCAGGGAGATAGGATGAGGGCTGATCAGAACACGTGCTGGACGTGTGGATCTCATGGCCATTTGAGGCGAGATTGTCCTCGAGCAACGAGGGAGGTTCAAGCTCCTGTTGCAGCGACAGGTAATTCATGTTGGAATTGTTGTTCGACAGACCACATGAGGAGGGAGTGTCCTTTGTTGGCCGGTGGTAGTCAGGGACGTGCTCCTCGGGTAGTTGCACCACAGAGAGGTCGTAGGCGCGACCGTGGCAACTTTCAGCGCAGAGATGATGGTGGGAGGAATGTGGTGCATGTTGTGATTGTTCAACCTGAGGGTGGTGGCCAGGCTCGAGTGTATGCTTAGTGTGAGGGAAGGATTGATACGGATGTGATAGCAGGTACCTTTACTTTGCAATCCTTGTCATTACTTTCCTTGATTGATTCTGGATCTACACACTCATACATATTGCGTGAACATGCTCAAATGCTTGGTTTACCTGTTGAGTCTTTGGATGTTGGTATGCGTGTGACTAGTTCTTTTTGTGAGACGGTGGTGACACGGAAAATGTATAGAAGATGTCCCTTGAAAGTGCAAAACCATGTTTTTCATGTTGATCTCACGGAGTTGCATTCTATGGTTTTGATGTAATCCTTGGTATGGATTGGCTTGTTGAACATCGAGCTGTATTGGATTTTGAGAACAAGCGAGTTTTGTTAAAACTTGCGGATTATTATGAGGTAGTGGTGGTGGGTGAAAATGTAAAGTTTCTTAGTAATGTGGTGTCTACCTGGGGAGCAAGTCGAATGTTGCGACAAGGTTGCGAGGCTTATCTGGCCTTTGTTATGAATCCAAGTTCGAAGGAGGTGCGCGTTCAGGATATAAGAACTGTTCGTGAGTTCCCTAGCTTTTTTCCGGAGGAGTTACCTGGGTTGCCGCCTAGTCGAGAGGTGTAGTTTGGAATTGAGCTGTATGAAAACACAACTCCAGTGTCCATTGCTCCCTATTGCATGGCACCTAAGGAGTTGAAGGAGTTGAAGACGTAACTTCAGGAGTTGCTTGATCGTGGTTTCATTCGGCCTAGTATGTCACCGTGGGGTGCACCTATATTGTTCGTGAAGAAGAAGGATGGCACTATGAGAATGTGCATTGATTACCGTCAGCTGAACAAGTTGACTATCAAGAATTGGTATCCTTTGTCGAGGATTGATGATCTTTTTGATCAATTTTGGGGAGCGGTTGTGTTCTCCAAGATTGACTTAAGGTCAGGGTACTACCAACTTAAGGTGAAAGATGTGGATATGATGAATAAAGTGTTCCATGAATAGTTGGACAAGTTTGTTGTGGTGTTCATTGATGATATCCTTGTGTACTCTCATACTGAGGAGGACATGAGGAGCATTTGAGGATTGTGTTGCAGGTGCTGTTGGAAAATCAGCTTTATGATAAGCTGAGTAAATGCGAATTCTGGCTTAAGGAAGTTGTTTTCCATGGTCATGTGGTTTCTACTGAGGGGATTCGTGTTGATCCTCAAATGATTGAGGCGGTGATGAATTGGAAGCCTCCTAAGTCTGTTCATGAAGTCTGTAGTTTCCTTGGGTTAGCAGGATATTACCGGAGGGTTGTGGATGGATTTTCAATGATTGCTGCACCTTTGACGAAGTTGTTGCAAAAAGATGTCAAATATGAGTGGACGAAAGCGAGACAACAAGCTTTTGAGAAGCTTAAGGTAGCTCTGACACAAGCTCCTATCTTGGTTCAGCCTAAATCAGGAAAAGGGTTTGTAGTGTATAGTGACGCATCCTATGTTGGTTTGGGGTGTTTGTTAATGCAAAAGGGTAAGGTGGTGGCTTATGCATCACGTCAGTTGAAGGTGCATGAGCGCAATTATCCTACACATGATATTGAGTTAGATGCGTTGGTTTTTGCTTTGAAGATTTGGAGACATTATCTGTATGGTGAGAAGTGTACGGTGTACACGGATCACAAGAGCTTGAAGTATCTGATGTCTCAGAAAGAGTTGAATCTTAGGCAACGACGTTGGGTGGAGTTTCTTAAAGATTATGATCTGACGATCGACTACCATCCAAGAAAAGCTAATGTTGTGGCGGATGCCTTGAGCAGGAAGGTGGCGGTGGAGTTAAGGGCTATGTTTGCCAGCTTGAGTATTTCGCAAGATGGAGGTCTTGTGGCTGAATTGCAAGTGAAACCATCTTTGGTTCAGTTAATAAAGGATAAGCAGTTGTTGGATGATTCTTTGGTGCCACATGTTCATGATATTGCTGAGGATAAACCATCAGATTTCTGTTTTAATGATGATGGAGTTCTAGGTTTTGGAAGTCGGATAGTACTGCCGAATGATGCGGAGTTGAGGCGTACTATTCTGACTGAAGCTCATAGTAGTCCTTCTGTTATGCACCCTGGTAGTACGAAGATGTATCGTGATTTAAAGGATGAGTACTATTGGGTGGGTTTGAAGAAAGATGTTGCGGAATACGTGAGTAAGTGCATGGTTTGTCAGTGGGTTAAGGCTGAGCATTAGTTTCCTTCAGGGTTGTTGGAACCGTTGAGGATTCCTGAGTGGAAGTGGGAAAGGATTACCATGGACTTCGTGTCTGGTTTTCCTTTTTCGCCATGGAAGAAGAATTCAGTGTGGGTGATTGTGGATCGCCTTACGAAGTGTGCGCATTTCTTACATGTGCACACTATGTATGCCTTGGACAAGCTTGCAGAGTTGTACATTGCCGAAATTGTGCGTTTGCATGGTGTACCAAAGTCTATAGTGTCAGATAGAGATCCGAGGTTTACATCGCGTTTTTGGGAGTGTATGTACCAAGCTTTGGGTACGCGGCTGAATTTCAGTACTTCTTATCATCCACAGTCGGATGGACAGTCTGAGCCCGTTATCTAAGTGCTTGAAGATATGTTAAGGTGCTGTGTGATTGAGTTTCAAGGTTCTTGGGAGAAGCATTTGCCTTTGGTGGAGTTTGCTTATAAAAATAGCTACCAGGAAAGTATTCAAATGGCACCTTATGAAGCCTTGTATGGGAGGAAGTGCTGAACTCCTCTTTGCTGGGCTGAAACAGGTCAGAAGTTGGTCACGATGCCGGCTCTGTTGAAGGGAACCACAGAGAAGGTGAAGCTCATTTGTGAGCGGTTGAAGGCAGCTTCTGATCGACAAAAGTCTTAGGCAGATTTGAAGCGTAAGGAGATTGAGTTTGCGGTGGGTGACCGTGTGTTTTTTAAGGTTTCGCCTTGGAAGAAGGTGATGAGGTTTGGTCGGAAGGGTAATTTGAGCCCTAGGTATATTGGACCATATGAGGTGATTGAACGTGTAGGTCATGTTGCTTATAAGCTGAGGTTACCTCAAGAGTTGGAAAAGATACATGATGTGTTTCACGTCTCTGTGCTTCGGAAGTATAGATCGGACCTTTCGCATGTTATGCCTGTGGAGGAAGTGGAGTTGAATCCAGACTTGACCTATGATGAAGAGCTGGTTGAAATTCTGGATTCGGAAAGTAAAGTTCTTCGAGGTAAGACCATTGGATTGGTTAAGGTGTAGTGACCAAAATGTGATTTTTGCAAAGTTTAGTAGTGACTGTTTTGTAAAGGATTGAAACTTTGAATCTTTAAGGAGCTAATTACCCAAAATGTTTTTCTCCAGATTTTGGCTTAAAACTCAAGATTTTGGAAAAGATCTTGAAGAATTTCGTTGTGATTGATTGAGTTCTATTTTGAGGTGGTTCTTTAATGTATTTTGGATATTAAATGATGTTAGAAATGAGGTTTAATCAATCCAATCCCGAATAGGTTGTGTTTCCTAAGTTTTTGCTCAAGAAAAAGTGGTTTTTGAGGTGTTCTTGGTGTTCTGTTATAGTTGGAGGTATAAGGTCGAGTTTAGGATTGTTTTTAAAGGTGATTGATGTTTAGAAATGATTAGAAGTGTTGGATCTTGGCTGGGTAAAGTTTTGGAAGAGTTTGGAGGTGATTTTGGTTGTGTTTGGTAGCCGAAATGTTTGTTTTAGGTAGAGCAACGAGTTTATGAGTGTTGGCTGAGGATTTCAAAGCATGATGATGCATTAATCCTCAGCTTTGATGTGTCTAAAATAGGTGAGACATCTTCGGACACCTTTGGAGTTGATTCGGAAGTTTAATTGGCGTTTCGGCAAGCAAGCGAAACGTAATTGGTGAGTGGATATGGTTTCCAGCTTTGAAACGATTATTTGGAGGTTTTGGGAGCTTAGTTTAAGTCTAAACAACTTAGCTAAGCTCAAAAGTAAGTTTTCGGAAAAACTCCCTTGGATGTGCTAAGATGTGGTTTGATGCATTAGTTATGAAATGCATGGTTAAATAATGTTTTGAAAGCGTGTTTTAGCATTATTAATGTTGGTTCTGAAAGCCATGTATTGAAGGATGCTCAAGGTAAGAGATCCTTGGTGTGACATGTTACTAATTTGGTTATGATGCATGGAGATGCATGATGTTAAATGGCTTTGATTAATGCTTAAAACAATGAATTGATGATGGTATTTGATGTATATTGGCAAGTGATGAAATGGTTTTAAGTACTTGAATCGGATATAGTTAGCCGGCTATAGGATTGGGTGCACCGTAAGTAAAGTCGCCTTGGATGTTGAGGGGTTGTGATTGTACCCCGTAACCTCCATCCAAGTACCCTAACGATTGAGTTAAGATCACAACGGTGGTTGTAAATTCCGTGTGTAGATCTTGTGTTATGTGTCCCTTACTCTCGTTAGTGGAATTATACAACTACCGATGAGTGGTGTTGAGGGGTTGAGATTGTACCGTTATACTCCACCACGAGTGTCACGTCAATGGAGGGATTGCTCTTGAGTGTGAACCTTGTGTAGTCCGGTAGTGTGTATGAAGCGTGTGGGACATCGCTTGTAATCCGCGTATCTGATTGTGTCTTTTGTTGAAATGGTTACGAACTATCACTTGAAAGCCAATATAATGTAATTGAATGTAACGAAGCATGAGATGCTTGAAAAGTATGCAAGGTAGCATGTAAACGAGATGAGCATGTGGTTTATAAGCTTTGTTGAAAGTGTTTTCTAAAAGTGCATTGTTGTATTGGTTTTATTTAGAGCATGCCTCACTAAGCATTTGTGCTTACGCTCTCATTTACCAATAATGCAGATGATTGAGGTGCTTTGGGCACCAATGAAGCTAAGTTCATCCAAGGAAGTCCAAGCTCACGTATGGTGATGTTTTCACATACTATTAGTTTTGATGAATTGGCAATGGGAACCTAAGTTTTGTTTTTGGGAGATGTAATGAACTCCCTAAGGTTGTGGCATGTTTTCCTTTGTTGGTTTTAATTGTAAATGGCCTTAAACGCTTGTTTTGAAGGTTATTTGCTTATTTGGTTTTGATAATAGGAAGCATCCCTCTAGACTTGTGAAATTTCATGTTTGATGATGTGAATGTGTTTGGGGGTTCTAAATATGTACTTTGGTTGCTAGATGACTTGTTGACATGATTAGGGAGTCTTTAGGTCGGGTTTGAATGAGTTTATGCATGAAAAACTAGAAAAATATGCAGTTTATGGGAAAACCGTATCAAAACACTCTCTGGCATTTCGAAACGGGGGTCTGTAATGGCCTTCGTGTTTCGAAACGGCTGGAGGCTGTTTTGAAATGATTTGGCTACTGGAAGGCCTTGTTTCGGAACTGGTCTCGGAACCAACCCGCGTATCAAAACGGTCAACGCCGTTCCAATCCTGCGTTTCGATACGGCAGGTGGGTGTTTCGAAACAGGTGACCGTTGGGCACTGATTTGAATGGTGTTGTAGTTTGCAAGCTTTACATTTTAGTACCAAATATTGTTGTTGCAATTGCTTGAGTTTGAGATGTCCAATTAAGTTGAAATTTGGCAGGGAAGCATGAAATGGGACTAATTTCATATTGATAACCTTCAAATCAGTTATGACCTTCTAAATTGTAGAAATTACATTTTGGTCCCTAAACTTGTAATAAGTGCAATTGAGTCCCTTTTTGTTGTTCAATCGCTGTGCCTTTCTCGTATATGTTTTATGAGTACTCACTTGGGGTTAACGTGTATCTAAACAAGATTAAAAAGAAAAAAAAGGGTCGTTAATCAAGGTTGACTTTCGGGTTAACTTTGGTTTTCCCCGTGTAATCTTCGTAGTTCGGGTCAACCGTCTAGGCTGGGCTAAGGGGGTTACAGCAAACTAGGTAGCTCCTTCGAAAACCCCCCAGAGAATTCACGCATCGTCCTTATATCCTGCACCCGTACTTCCTTCGTGTTAGGATTCATTACAAAAGCCAAATAAGCTTCGCATCCTTAACGTAACAACTGGCTCGCTTCCAGCGTCGAAACCACATTAGATAAGAACTTCACGTTATCTCCTACCACAACAACTTCATAATCATCAGCAAGTTTCAGCGAAACTCGCTTATTCTCGAAATCCACAACCACTCTATGTTCAACGAGCCAATCCATACCAAGGATTACATCGAATCCATAGAAAGGCTATTCCATAAGATCCACCAAGAACACATGTTCTTGTACTTTTAGGGGAAATCTCCTATACAATCTCCTTGTTACTACCGTTTCACCAAAAGAGCTAGTTACACGCATACCAACATCCAAAGACTCAACAGGCAAACCAAGCATTTGAGCATGTTCACGCAATATGTACGAGTGTGTAGATCCAGAATCAATCAGAGAAAGTCATGACAAAGACTGCAAAAGTAAAGGTACCTACAATTACGTCTGTGTCATTCCTCCCTTCTCGATGGGCGTACACTCAGGCCTGGCCACCACCTTCAGGTTGAACAGCTACAACGTGTGCCACATTCCTCGCACTGTCATCCCTACGCTGGAAATTGCCTCGGCCGTGCCCACGGTCCCTCTGTGGCTCAACTGCCCTCACCGGAGCCTGCCCTTCTCGTACCGGCTGAGGACAATCCCTTTTCATGTGTCCACGGGAACCACAATTCTAGCACGTACCAGCATTGCCTCAACACTCTCCCGTTTGTCTCCTACTACATTGGTTACATTTAGTGGTACGGACAAAAGCATTCGGCCCTTGTTGACCTTTCCCATGAATACCTCCCCCACGTCTAGCATCCATGTGTGACCTCCTACCCCTAGGTCTCTTGAACCGATCACTTCCAAGATCACGATCTGCAGGTCGCTTCCCCGAGCTAGATCCTCCCGTTCGACTTGCCAGACCAAGGTCCAGCTCGATGTCCTTGGCTCGAGTGACCAAGACATCAAAATCGGTATATTCTGATGCAAGCATATAATTTTTCACGTCAGCCAACATCTCATATCTGAACCGCTCGCACCTATCCCGTTCATCCAGGACCAACGCTGGCGCAAACTGGCTGAGGCGTACAAACTGTACTTCATAATCCGCCACCGACATGCTATCTTGTACTAGGGACATAAAATCCCTATTCTTCTCGTCCAGATGACGGACCCCCAAATATTTCTTCTTGAACGCATTCAGAAAGAACACCCAAGATACCTCAGCATCCTCTAAACCAGCAATTGTGGTCGTCCACCACGTATAATGCATCCCAATTTCTGGACAACATTACAGTTCATTTGTCAAAGGATTCTCTTGGTACTCTACAACGAAGACTTGGAACCCTCAGGGGTCAGCCCCCTAAACTCAGTTCCTCCCAGATTGCGGAGTCGTTCCAGAGGCAAACTCACACCAACACCAGTCTGAGGTGCAGCCACCTGAGCTCCAGCTACTGCCACCCGAAAAGCTCCAGCAATAGCTTGTATTAGCACTTTCATATCAGCTGCAGCTTGCCCTTGTGCTCCCTCGGGTTCAGCAACCCCTATTCCGGCTCTCGCAGCACCAACCCCCGCTCCACCACCACTGGGTGGTCCATCAGGGGGAGGTGGCAGTAGATTCTCAACACGCTCCTCATTCTCATTCGTTTCATTCTCGACTGCATTACGCTTGTTCATTCTATGCTCTCTACGTGGCCCCATTTCAAAATAATGCAACTAGCAAAAATGCAATAAATCACAGTTAGGCATTATAACGCAAGAATTCCAAGATGCTCAAGTTCATTTTCAAAGCAATTCTTTCCAATAGTAATGATATGGCAGGGAGTTCCCCATCTATACCTCTAAATATAACATAGCAGCACAATTTCATCTTAAACCATTAACTTGCTTGCATTACACCTCATTAAAGCTAAAACATCGAACAATCACACAACATGCTTTCACATAAGTCTTAACCATTCATATTCACATCTATTAACCACTTACCAAGCCCCAATTATTCAAAAACCTGGCTCTAATACCAACAAATGTAACCCCTTTAGCCCGGTCTAGACGGTTGGGCCAAACCAATGTGATTACACGGGGAAAACCAGAGCCAACTCGTTAAAGATGACTCTGATTGACAACCCTTTTTTATCTTTTCTAAATGCAATTATAGCCCTATGTGGTCACCAAGGAACAGAAGAAGAAACGACACAACGATCGGATATCAACTAGGGATTTAATTACGTACTTTCGCCTTTTAGGGACCAAATTGTAAATTTCTAGTTTTATGAGGACTAAACAGATTTTTAAGTTACCAATCCAAAATTAATCGTATAACAAACCAACACGTCAAATTTCAACTCAAACAGAGCATCCAAACTCAACCAATTAAACTTTCAACATTTAGGGACCAAAACGTAAAATACAGAAACCTGAAATAATTCAAATTCAATACCAACGGTCAAGTGTTTCAAAACATAAGGTCCCATATAGGAATGGTCGTATCAAAACTAAGTTGACCGTTTCGATATTCGGGTGTGTTCCGAAACCCGTATTGTAACCCCCTTAGCCCGGCCTAGACGCTTGACCCGAACTACATAGATTACACGGGGAAAACCAAAGTCAACCTTTGATTAACGACCCCTTTTTTCTTTATATATTTTCTAAATACACATTAAGCCTATGTGATTACTCAAGAATCATAGGAGAGAAAGGCACAACGATCGGAAATCAATTAGGGATTCAATTGTAAGAATTACACTTTTAGGGAGCAAAATGTAAATTTTGGAAAATATAACGACTTTGCAGATTTTAAGCTTACCAATATGCAATTAGTAAATTTACACGCATTTCTGTCAAATATCAGCTTAAAAGGACATTCCAAGCTCAATCAATTGCTTCCACAACAATAAGGACTAAAATGTAAGACATGAGAACTTGAAAAATTCAAAAACGCAGACCAACGGTCATCCGTTTCAAAATGTTGCCACTGGTATCGAAATGGTCGTATCGAAATGGAGTTGACCGTTTCGGTACTCGGGTGCGTTCCGAGACTAGTATTGAAACAAGCCTCTCTAGTAGCTAAAGTGTTCCAAAACACCTTCACCCGTTTTGAAACACTATGGCCATTTCAGGCCCCTGTTTCGAAACAGACAAGGGTGTTTCGATACACCCTGCCCTGCAACCTTACAAATTTCTGGTTTTTCACATCTATTCACATTCATACATATCCCAAATCATACAATAACATACCAACAACATGATTAAGCATTAAAGAACATATTTAAGAAGCTTAAGCTAAAGCACGACATCAAACACATGAAAATTTAGTCTATAGGCATACTTCCTAACCACAACACCAAATAAAGACCTCCAACCTCAAGCCAAACCAAATAGGACCATTTACAAACTTCAAAAGCCATATCAAACTTGGTACAAACATAGGGAGTTCAATACTAAAGTATGTAAAAACATCACCATACATGAGCTTTTCACTTCCTTGGATGTTCTTAGCCCTCTCGCTGCCCAAATCCAACTCAATTATATGCATTGTTGGAAAAGAGAGCGTAAGCATATTTGCTTAGTGAGGCAAGCTCTAAAGAAAACCAACACAACAATACATCATTCAAAACTCTTTCTCAAAACCATTTTCAACACCATGTTATTTCTATCTCATGCTTGAAAACCATTTCAAAGCAAATCTCCATTTGAAAACACATGTACCTCTATTCTATCTCATGCATTTAAACCAATGCAAATCTCATGGTAAAGCCATACACATGCTTGTGAATACTAAAGCATTTCATATACAAATCTCATATGCATTTCTCATAGCATAAATCATCTCAACATTTGGTACATGTGAATCAAATACATTTCATATATTATATTGGCATTTCACATTTCATTTTTACTCGGATATGCGGATTAGCTTGACTCAAGGTCAAGTCCTACCCCGGTGGAATCTCTCATCACCAGACTCTCATGGGGTATCTCTCATCGCCAGAAAGCTTGTGTATTTCACCAAGTCCTACCTCGATGGTATCTCTCATCATCGGATTCTCACTTTAGATCGGGATGTCACTACCCCCATTGCCCGACTCCAAAGAGCACGTACGGATTTTTAGTTTATAGTCCACTCTCATCCTATTGATCAATCAATTATATCCGGTAAGTATCTCATCTTCTATACCAATATATTATGTCAAAATATCATCTCACCTACTGTTTTTATGCAACATTTCTCAAATCATTCTCATCTCATTTCAAAATCATATCTCATGCTTTGCATTAAGTCAAAATCTCAAAACTCTTCAATGCAACATGCTATTTCATGGAATCTCCACAAAGCATCAACTCATGCTACAAACCATGCATAAAATAGTAGGAAATTGTCTATCTCAAAACAAGAGCATGTAAAAGCATTTAGGGGCATCAACCACATATTTTAGAGCAAATCTAGCAATACTTACTTCCGGACTTAGGATAGTGTTTCAAACCAATCCTAAATCCCCAAACCTTGTTTCTTTGTCCCTCAAGGACTTCTAAAACCATTCGCACTCACCGATTACGTTTCGCTTGCTTGCCGAAACGATATCTAAGCTCCCGGCACTTCCGGATCAACACCAAAGGCGTTCAAAGATGTCTCCCATGTTTATTACACATAAGAGCAGAGGATTAATGCATCATCATTCATTGAAATCACCAGCCAACTAAACAAACTCGCTGCTCTACTCAAAAGCACCATTTTGGCTACCCGAAACAACCGAAATCATCACCAAACTCTTCGAAAATAAAGCCCAGCCAAGATCTATCTCTTCTAATCATTTTTAAACCTCAATCAACACCAAAAATCACCATAAAATCGTCCTTATATCTCCAGCAACAACAGAACACCAAAACCACCCCAAAAACCACCAATCTAGCATGCAAAACTTAGAAATCCAAACCTATTCAGGATTTGTTTGATAAAACCTCATTTATAACATCAATTACCATCCAAAATACATTATAGATCAACCTCAAAATAGAGCCTAACCAATAGTTACGAAAATCATCAAGATCTCTCCAAGAATCTTGAGTTTTAACAGAATTTCATGTTTCTAACATTAAAGCAACTCAAAAATCATTAACAAAGGATTGATAACATGGGAATTTCAATAAAGAACTGGTCATTAGAGGAGAAGGACGAAGCTTACCTCTAATGGCTGATTTCTCCTTAATTTGGGCAAGTATTCTTGAAAATCCAAAGTGAAAACAAAAGGATTTGATGAGGAAAGGATTAGGAACCCATAGGAGAATGAAATCTCATCAAAAGGGATGAAAATCAGAGGTTAATTGATGAAGAAATGTGTTTGGCTGAGTGGAAGTTGAGAGAAAATGAAAAGAGGGAAAAAGATCGTAAAGCAGTTATGAAAGTCAAAATAGTATTTTCTCTTTTAATTCCCTTTATTAAATCATTATTAAAACACCCAAAATTAGAGAGAAATCTGATAAAAAATTTTGGTAAAGTTATCTCCTTAAAGATTCGAAGTTTCAATCCTTTACAAAACAGTCACTAGTTAACTTTTGCAAAAACTGCAATTTGGTCACTACACCGAAATTTAGCATTTCCAAACCATATTTTGTAAAATTGTTTTCACTATAATCATTCATATAATAAATGAGGATTTTTATATATTTTTCCATATTTTTAAAATATCCCGAACTAGGTGTTCCCTAAATCTCCCTTAAAGATTTGAACCGTTCCCGAGCGGCCCGATTCAAACTCTAAAACTTCTAGGCCCAAAATCAGGGCGTTACAACGCTCCCCCTATTAAGAAATTTCGTCCTCAAAATTTACCTTGAGGAAAAAGGTAAGGAAATTGTTTCTTCATGTCTTCCTTCCTTTCCTACGTGGCTTCCTCAACACCACGATGTCTCCACAAGACTTTGACCAGCTCGATGGTCTTACCTCGGAGAACCTTACTATCCAAATCCAGAATCTCAACAGGTTCCTCATCATACGTCAAGTTTGGATTCAACTCAACCTTTTCCACAGGCATAACATGCGACGGATCCGATCTGTACCTCCGAAGCATAGATACATGAAACACATTATGTATCTTTTCTAACTCTTGAGGTAGTCTCAGCTTATAGGCAACAAGACCAACACGTTCTATCACCTCTTATGGTCCAATGAACCTTGGGCTCAACTTTCCCTTCCGACCAAATCTCATCACCTTCTTCCTAGGTGAAACCTTCAAAAACACACGCTCGCCCACAACAAATTTAATCTCCTTACACTTCAAATCCGCGTAAGACTTTTGCCGATCCGATGCTGCCTTCAACCGCTCACAAATGAGCTTCACCTTCTCGGTGGTTCCTTTTAACAAAGCCGGCATCGAGACCAACTTTTGTCCCGTTTCAGCCAAACAAAGAGGAGCTCTGCACTTCCTCCCGTATATAGCTTTATAATTTGCCATTTGAATACTTGCCCGGTAACTGTTATTGTAAGCAAACTCCACCAAAGAAAAGTGCTTCTCCCAAGAGCCTTGAAATTCAATAACACATCACCTCAACATATCCTCAAGCACTTGGATAACACGCTATGATTGTCCATTCGTCAGCGGATGATAAGAAGTACTGAAATTCAGCCGCGTACCCAATGCTTGATGCAAACACTCCCAAAACCTTACGGTGAACCTCGAATCTCTATCTGACACTATAGATTTTGGTACCCCATGCAATCGTACAATCTCAGCAATGTACAACTCTGCAAGCTTATTCAAGGTGTACGTAGTATGCACATGCAAGAAATGTGCACACTTCGTAAGGCGATCCATAATCACCCAAAAAGAATTCTTATTTGATGGAGATAAAGGCAAACCAGACACAAAATCCATAGTGATCCTCTCCCACTTCCATTCAGGGATCCTTAACGGCTGCAACAACCCTGAAGGAAATTGAAGTTCAGCCTTAACCCAATGACAAACCATGCATTTGCTAACATACTCAGGGACATCTTTCTTCAGTCCCACCCAATAGTACTCATCCTTCATATCACGGTACATCTTTGTACTACCAGGGTGCATAGAAAAAGGACTACTATGAGCTTCAGTCAGAAAAGTGCGCCTTAATTCAACATCACTCGGCACCACTATCTGACTCCCAAAACATAGAACACCATCATCATTGAAACAAAAATCTGATGGCTTACCCTCTGCGATATCCTGAACATATGGCTCCAAAGAATCATCCAACAGTTATTTATCCTTAATCAACTGAACTAGAGATGGTTTCACTTGCAATTCAGCAACAAGACCACCATCTCGCGATATGCTCAAGCTGGAAAACATCTCTCGCAGTTCCACCGCCACTTTCCTGCTCAAAGCATCGGCCACAACATTGGCTTTCCCCGGATGATACTCGATCGTTAATTCGTAATCCTTAAGCAACTCCACCCAACGTCGTTGCCTAAGATTTAACTCTCTCTGAGACATCAGGTACTTCAAACTTTTATGATCCGTGTACACAGTACACTTCTCACCATAGAGATAATGTCTCCAGATCTTTAGAGCAAAAACCACTGTAGCCAACTCAATGTCATGCGTAGGGTAGTTGCGCTCATGCTCTTTCAACTGCCGCAATGCATAAGCCACTACCCTACCCTCTTGCATCAACACACGCCCCAAACCAACATAAAATGCGTCATTATACACCACAAACTTTTTTCTTGATTCAGGTCGAACCAAAATAGGAGGTTGTGTCAAAGCTGCCTTTAGCTTCTCAAAAGATTGTTGTCTCACTTCGGTCCATTCATACATAACATCCTTCTGCAACAACTTCATCAAAGGGGCAGCAATCTTAGAAAGTCCGTCCATGAATCCCCGGTAGTAACCTACCAACCCAAGGAAACTACGAACTTCATGAACAGACCTAGGAGGCTTTCAATTCACCACCGCCTCAATCTTCTGAGCATCAACTCGAATTCCTTCAGCCGAAACAACATGGCCAAGAAAAACAACTTCCTTTAGCAAAAACTCACATTTGCTCAGCTTAGCATAAAGCTGATTTTCTAACAGCGCTTGCAAAACGGTCCTAAAATGACCTTCATGCTCCTCCTCAGTACGAGAGTACACAAGGATATCATCGATGAACACCACAATGAACTTATCAAAGAATTTATGGAACACCCTGTTCATCATATCCATGAAAGCAGCAGGACCATTCGTCAATCCAAACGACATCACTAGAAATTCATAATGCCCATATCTCGTTCGAAAGGTTGTTTTTCGGTACATCCACATCCTTCACCTTTAACTGATAGTACCCTGACCTCAAATCTATATTTGAAAACACAGCCGCTCCTCGAAACTGATCAAAAAGATTATCAATCCTCGGCAATGGATACTTGTTCTTGATGGTCAACTTATTCAGCTGACGATAATCAATGCACATCCTCATTGTGCCATCCTTCTTTTTAACAAACAAGACCGGTGCAGCCCAAGGTGACACACTAGGCCGAATAAAACCTTGGTCAAGCAACTCTTGAAGTTGCATTTTCAACTCCTTTAACTCTTTATGTAACGCCCCGGTTTTGGGCTCAGAAGTTTTGGGTGTTGACCGGTTCGGTCAAAATGCTGATCGAATATATAAGAGTGGATTTAGGAAAGCCTAGTTCGGGTTGCATTAAAAATATGGAAAAATGTTCTAAAATCATATTTTAATATATATAAGTGAACTGTGAAATCAATTTTGGAAAATGAGGTTCGGAAGGTTGACATTTTGGCTAGTGACCAAAATGTAATTTTTGAAAGTTGCGGGACAGTTTTATAAAGGATTGAAACTTTGAATCTTTAAGGAGCTATTATTCCAAAAAGGATTTCTCCAGATTTTTCTAAGATATTTTAAGTCTAAAATCTGATTTTAAAGATTTAGAAAAGGAGGGAAAATCATTTTAACTAATTTTCCAACTAATTTTACATTTTTCTCTCAAATTTTCTTTTCTCTCATTTTCTCTCTACCCAAACAAGATTCTCCATATTTCTTTCCTTGATTTTAACATCTTAATCTCTCATTTCAATTCTCATTTGATTCCTAATCATCTCATCATCAAAACCTCTCAATTTACAAGTTGATTCATCAAGCTTTTTGGCTCTAAAATGGAGAAATTCAAGTTTGGAGGTAAGAACGTCCTTCTCCTCTAAACTATCAGTTCTTTACTGAAATTCCTAAGTTCTCAATCCTTGATTTATGTTTTATTAATGGCTTTTCAATTGAGATCTTGATTTTTGGCTAAAATGCAAGATTTGGCGATTTTGGTGAAAATTTCGTGTGATCTGTTTAAGCAGGGTTTTGAGATGTTAAAATGATGTTAAATGAATGTTAAATTGATTAGAAGTTGAGGTTTAATCAATGCAATCCCGGATAGGTTGAATTTCCTAAGTTTGGCTTGAGTTTTTGGTTGTTTTTGGAGTGTTTTTGGTGATCTGTTATACCTGGAGGTATAAGGATGTGGTTGTGATCATTTTGCATGTTATTTGATGTATAAAAATGGTTAGAAGTGATGGATCTTGGCTGGGTTAAGTTTTGGAAGTGTTTGGAGATGATTTCGGTTGTGTTTGATAGCCAAATTGTTAGATTTGTGATGAGCAGCGAGTTGTGTTGTTGTTGCTGGTGTTTTAATGCATAAGGATGCATTAATGTTATGTTTTTGTGTGCTTGAAACAGGGGAGGTTGATCCTTGAGCTTTGGAGGTGTTTTCGGAAGGTTTCGGAAGCTTGGAAAGCTTGTTGGCTAGGCTTGTTTGGTAATCGGTGAGTGGAGTTGGGATTACAGCTTTTGAAACAAGGTTTGAAGGTTTTTGGGAGCTTAGTTTAAGTCTAAACAACTTTGCTAAGCTCAAGAGTAAGTGAAGGGGTTTTTGCCTTTGAATTGTGTGTGATTTGGTTTTAAAATCAAATGTGGTTGATGTTTGATATGCAAGTGTTATGCATGGTTTAATTCTGTTTTGTAAGCATGTTTTTAGCATGGTTTAATGCTGGTTTTGAAAGTCATTTGAAAAGGATGCTCAAGGTAAGAGATCCTTGGTTTAATACATTGAAAATGTGGTTTTGATGCATAGTGTTGCATGTGGTTCATTGGCTTTGTATGATGCTTAAAAACAGTGAATTGATGATGATTAAAGATGATAATTGTTACCTTTTGCATATGGTTTATGCATGTGAATCATTGAGCTAATGATGTGATGGCTTTGCATTATGTGTATGCATGTGAATCATTGAGCTAATGATGTGATAGCCTTGCATTATGTTTATGCACGTGGAACATTGGATATTATGGTAAGATGGTTATGTTGGCAAGAGATGTGAATGGTTCTTGGTTCGTCGATCGGGTATAATTAGCCGGCTATAGGATTGGGTGCACCGTGAATAAAGTCGCCTTGAAGGCGGAGTGGTCAAGTGTGGACCGGTTAGACTCCCCTCAAGTATTCCTAACGAGATGAGGTCATATTGGAGGTTGTTGCCCACTCGAGGACCTGAGTTGTTTAAGGTCATAATGGAGGTTGTTGCCCATTCGAGGACCTTGGTTAAGTAAAGGTTATAAGGTGGTTAAAAGTCCTTATGTGAGAACCTTGTACTTGTTAAGATCACAATGGCAGTGGTTAAGTCCATGTGTGGATCTTGTGTGTGATGTCCCGGATCTCGTTAGATGATGTCTACAACTACCAATCGGTTATGCAAAGGTTGTATGGTGGTTGAAAGTCCATACGGGAAGACCTTGTGCATGTCAAGGGTGTATGGCGGTTGAAAGTCCATACGTGGTAACCTTGAGGAAAAGCTAAGGTTGTATGGTGTTTAAAAGTCCATACATGGGAACCTTAGGTTGTTAAGGTCAAATGGAGGTTGTTGCCCATTTGGAAGACCTTGGATTGGGTAGTGTGTAGGAAGCGTTGGGACACGCCTGTAATCCGCGTATCCGATTGGGTTGAAAGTTGGAAAGTGAATATGGTTGATCTCTTGGAAGCCAATTTAATGTTCTTGATCATGTGAAGCATGGGATTGCTTGAAATGATGCATAGTTGCATGTGAAGCATGGGATTGCTTGAAATGATGCATGGTTGCATGTGAAGCATGAGATGCTTGAATTGATGCATGTTTGCATGAGAAGCATGAGATGCTTGGTAAGATGCATTGTTGCATGAAATGTGTATGATGCTAGTGAAAGCATGTTACTTGTATGTTGAATAAGTGTTGGTTATCATTTGATAAATGATGCATGTGAGCATGAATTACCTATGATGCATTGGAGTCATGTATGACTTGTTGTTAAAGGCATGTGATGATGATGTTATGGTTTTATGTGGCCTTGTTTAAATGCATGAAATGGTTTGATTGAACTATGGTTTAAATGGTTTCTTGCTTGATGTGGTTCCCAAGTTAAAGAAAGGTATGTTGTGGGAAGGATGTGTTTTCCATGGTTTTGTTTAAGCTTGGCATATGGTGTTTATGCATGATTTGAGCTTGATGTTGAAAAGAGTTTTCGAACATGGTTTTGGAAAGCGAATCGGGTTTGTTTTAAGGTGTTTTAAAGACCCGCTGCATTGATGGTGTTTTGGTTTTTGAGCATTCCTCACTAAGCATTATGTGCTTACGCTCCTCTTTGTCCATCAATGCAGATTCTTGAAGTTTGGACAGCAAGGAGCAAGGGATTCAAGGTGGACTCCAATGGAGATGTATGTCTCGGTGAATAGCTATAGTTAATAAGGGCAATGGGGTAGAATCTCTCGGGTTGTTGTTTTTGTGATCGTATATGTTGATCATGAATGTTAAGTGTTGTTGTTAATGTTGTTGAACATGAATTGGTTTAATTGAGGTTGCTTTGGAAGTTGTGCTTGAATGGTAGCTTGAGTAGGAAGCATGCTTTTGAATTTGGGGCTTTCCATATGTGTTGGTTATATGTTGAATTGTTGATGCAAGTATGTCTCTTTTATGTTGAATTGCATGTTGGCAAAGTTTGGTGGCTTTTGGAGCATGTTTGAATGATCAATTGTGTGTTTGAATGAGCAAAATGCAACATTCTGGGCTAGGCGTTTCGGAACAGGTAACACCGTTTCGGAACGGGTGCCCTGCATGAACCCAGGCGTCCGAAACGGGTGCCACCGTTCCGAAACGGAATGTATTCTGCCAGACCCCCGTTGCGGAACGTGTTGCGGAACGGCCCGTGTTTCGGAACGGGCTTGGCCTGTTTCGGAACGGGTGACCGTTGGGGGCTGACATGGGCGGTTAAATGTTTCAAAATGTTTGCATTTTGGTCCTGAATCTTGTTTGTGCAATTGCATGAGTTCGGGATGTCCGTTTGAGCTGAAATTTGGCACAGAAGCATGAAACATGATTAATTTTAAGTTGGTAACTTAAAATCTGGTTAAGTCCTTAAAGTTTTCAGAAATTACAATTTGGTCCCTAAAGTTGTAATTTGTTCAATTGGGTCCCTGTTTGATCTCTGATGATTGTGATCTTTGAGCATGGTGTTTGTGTGATCACATCTAAGGTTAATGTGCATCTAGATAAGATTTAAAAGAAAAAAAAGGGTTGTTAATCAAGGTTGACTTTCGGGTTGACTTTGGTTTTCCCCGTGTAATCTTCGTAGTTCGGGTCAACCGTCTAGGCCGGGCTACGGGGGTTACATTTGGTGGTATCAGAGCTGAGTTGCGAAGGTTGGGGAAAACGGTAAGTTGTTGTGATATGTGTGCTTGATGTTTATCTTGTTGTATGGTTGAAAGTTGGTTGAAGCATGTGTTTCTGAGTATGCTGTTGATGTTTTGAGCATGTTGTTGATGTATGCAAGCATGTTTTGTGGTTATGAACCTTGGTTGAGTTCATGTGGATATGTGTTGATGCTGTGAGCTGATGCTATGCATGATGAATGTGTTTTGAGCATGTTATGTTGCTAATGTGCTGGTGCTATTGGATGTTGTTTGGTGTAAGCATGATCAAGGTATGTTGTTGATATGCTTGATGTTGTGATATCCATGTTGTGTTGGCTGTTATGTCATGTAAAGGGGAGGATTCGGGATACCCATTGCCTTATTAATATAGCTATTGTGTTATTTTGGAGTTGGAGTTTGAATCCTTGCTTAATGCTGGTCTAACTGTTTGTTTGCTTGTTGTGATTGTATGTTTGTTGTTAGTGGTATGGCAAAGTTGGTGAAAGCATGGAGGTTGAGTGAGATGGTTGTTGCCTTGGGGCAGGTTGTTAAGTCAAAGGATTCACCCTTTTGTAAAGGTGTTTTGTCTCAGTCTTCTGTGACTGAAGTTGAGATGGTAAGGCAAGGGAAGGAAGCTGGTTCCGGGATGGAAAGTTCTTTATCTGTTGTTCAGGAGGTGTTGGGAACATCTCAGGCTGCGGTTGGGGGAAAGTCAGTGGATGTGCTGGCTAAATGTGTGGGTTTGCCGAAACAGCATTTGTTTGATTTGGGTGCTGTGGAGTATCATGGTTCTTCCCCGGAGATGTTTGAGGCCTGGTTGGCCAATGTAGTTCTGATTTTGGGTCAGGAAGGTTGTGATTATGCCTGTAAGCTGGGGAGTGTTGTTTCTTTGATGCTGGAGGATGCTTGTTCTTGGTGGACATCTGTGGCTGTGGCGTCACATATCCTTGATATTGATTGGGATTTCTTCGTATCTGCTTTCTATGAAAGGTATCTTGGGAGGGAATTTCCAAGGGTTGAACAAGGTGTGGGTAGTGCTGCTGGTGAGCAAGTGTTGTGTAACCCCCGTAGCCCGGCCTGGACGGTTGACCCGAACTACGAAGATTACACGGAGAAAACCAAAGTCAACCCGAAAGTCAACCTTGATTAACGACCCTTTTTTTTTCTTTTTAATCTTATCTAGATGCACATTAACCTTAGATGTGATCACACAAACACCATGCTCAAAAATCACAAACGTCAGAGATCAAACAGGGACCCAATTGAACAAAATACCACTTTAGGGACCAAATTGTAAATTCTGATAAATTAGGGACCATCTTGAAATTAATCATGTTTCATGCTTCTCTGCCAAATTTCAGCTCAAACGGACATCCCGAACTCAAACAATTGCACAAACAAGATTCAGGACCAAAATGCAAACATTTTGAAACATTTAACCGCCCATGTCAGCCCCCAACGGTCACCCGTTCCGAAACAGGCCAAGCCCGTTCCGAAACACGGGCCGTTCCGCAACACGTTCCGCAACGGGGGTCTGGCAGAATGCCTTCCGTTTCGGAACGGTGACACCCGTTTCGGACGCCTGGGTTCATGCAGGGCACCTGTTCCGAAACGGTGTTGCCTGTTCCGAAACGCCTAGCCCAGAATGTTGCATTTTGCTCATTCAAACACACAATTGGTCATTCAAACATGCTCCAAAAGCCACCAAACTTTGCCAACATGCAATTCAACATAAAAGAGATATACTTGCATCAACAATTCAACAATTAACCATCACATATGAAAAGCCCCAATTCTATTGGCATGCTTCCTACACAAGCAACCATTCAAGCACAAACCTTCCAAAGCAACCTCAATTAAGCCAATTCATGATTCAACATCAATAACAACAGTATTTAAACATTCATGATCAACACATACGATCACCATAACAACAATCCGAGAGATTCTACCCCATTGCCCTTATTAACCATAGCTATTCATCGAGACATACATCTCCATTGGAGTCCACCTTGAATCCCTTGCTCCTTGCTGCCCAAACTTCAAGAATCTGCATTGATGGACAAAAAGGAGCGTAAGCACATAATGCTTAGTGAGGAATGCTCAAAACCAAAACACCATCAATGCAGCGGGTCTTTAAAACACTTCAAAACCAACCCGATTTGCTTTCCAAAACCACGTTTGAAAACTCTTTCAACATCAAGCTCAAATCATGCATAAACACCATATGCTAAGCTTAAACAAAACCATGGAAAACATATCCTTTCCACAACATACCTTTCTTTAACTTGAAAACCACATCAAACAAGAAGCCATTTAAAACCATAATTCAATTAAACCATTTCATGCATTTAACCAAGGCATCATAAACCATAACATCATATTCACATGCCTTTAACAACAAGTCATACATGACTCCAATGCAACATAGGTAATTCATGCTCTCATGCATCACTTATCAAATGATAACCAACACTTGTTCAACATACAAGTAACATGCTTTCACTAGCATCATACACATCTCATGCAACAATGCATCATACCAAGCATCTCATGCTTCTCATGCAAACATGCATCAATTCAAGCATCTCATGCTTCACATGCAACCATGCATCATTTCAAGCAACCCCATGCTTCACATGATCAAGTACATTATATTGGCTTCCTAGAGATCAACCATAAACACTTTCCAACTTACAACCCGATCGGATACGCGGATTACAAGCGTGTCCCAACGCTTCCTACACACTACCCAATCCAAGGTCTTCCCGTGGGCAACAACCTCCACTGACCTCAATCTCCTAAGGTTCCCATGTATGGACTTTTAAACACCATACAACCTTAGCTTTTCCTCAAGGTTACCATGTATGGACTTCCAACCGCCATACACCCTTGACATGCACAAGGTCTTCCCGTATGGACTTTCAACCACCATACAACCTTTGCATAACCGATTGGTAGTTGTAGACATCATCTAACGAGATCCGGGACATCACACACAAGATCCACACATGGACTTAACCATTGCCATTGTGATCTTAACAAGTACAAGGTTCTCACATAAGGACTTTAAACCACCTTATAACCTTTACTCAACCAAGGTCTACCGTGGGCAACAACCTCCACTACGACCTTAAGCAACCGAGGTCCTCCCGTGGGCACACCCTCCACTGACCTCATCTCGTTAGGAATACTTGAGGGGAGTTTACCCGGTCCACACTTGACCACTCCGCCATCAAGGCGACTTTATTCACGGTGCACCCAATCCTATAGCCGGCTAATTATACCCGATCAACGAACCAAGAACCATTCACATCTCTTGCCAACATAACCATCTTACCATAATATCCAATGTTCCACATGCATAAACACAATGCAAGGTCATCACATCATTAGCTCAATGATTCACATGCATACACATAATGCAAAACCATCACATCATTAGCTCAATGATTCACATGCATAAACAATATGCACAAGGTAACAATTATCATCATTAATCATCATCAACTCACTGTTTTTAAGCATCATACAAAACCAATGAACAACATGCAACATTATGCATCAAAACCACATTTTCAATGCACTAAACCAAGGATCTCTTACCTTGAGCATCCTTTTCAATTGACTTTCAAAACCAGCATTAAACCATGCTAAAAACATGCTTACAAAACAGAATTAAACCATGCATAACACTTGCATAACAATCATCAACCACATTTGATTTTTAAAGCCAAAACATACACAATCCAAGAGCAAAAACCCATCCACTTACTCTTGAGCTTAGCAAAGTTGTTTAGACTTAAACTAAGCTCCCAAAAACCTTCAAACCTTGTTTCAAAAGCTGAAATCCCAACTTCACTCACCGATTACCAAACAAGCCTAGCCAACAAGCTTTCCAAACTTCCGAAACCTTCCGAAAACACCTCCAAAGCTCAAGGATCAACCTCCCCTGTTTCAAGCACACAAAAACAGAACATTAATGCATCCTTATGCATTAAAACACCAGCAACATCAACACAACTCGCTGCTCATCACAAATCTAACAATTTGGCTACCAAACACAACCGAAATCATCTCCAAACACTTCCAAAACTTAACCCAGCCAAAATCCATCACTTCTAACCATTTTTATACATCAAATAACATGCAAAATGATCACAACCACGTCCTTATACCTCCAGGTATAACAGATCACCAAAAACACTCCAAAAACAACCAAAAACTCAAGCCAAACTTAGGAAATTCAACCTATCCGGGATTGCATTGATTAAACCTCAACTTCTAATCATTTTAGCATTCATTTAACATCAATTTAACACCTCAAAACCCTGCTTAAACAGATCACACGAAATTTTCACCAAAATCATCAAATCTTGCATTTTAGCCAAAAATCAAGATCTCAATTGAAAAGCCTTTAATAAAACATGAATCAAGGATTGAGAACTTAGGAATTTCAGTAAAGAACTGATAGTTTAGAGGAGAAGGACGTTCTTACCTCCAAACTTGAATTTCTCCATTTTAGAGCCAAAAAGCTTGATGAATCAACTTGTAAATTGAGAGGTTTTGATGATGAGATGATTAGGAATCAAATGAGAATTGAAATGAGAGATTAAGATGTTAAAATCAAAGAAAGAAATCTGAGGAAATCTTGTTTGGGTTGAGAGAAAATGAGAGAAAAGAGAATTTGAGAGAAAATAGAAAGTTAGTTGAAAATTGGTTAAAAATGATTTCCCTCTCTTTTCTTAATCTTTAAAATCAGATTTGAGTCATAAAATATCTTAGAAAAATCTGGAGAAATCCTTTTTGGAATAATAGCTCCTTAAAGATTCAAAGTTTCAATCCTTTATAAAACTGTCCCGAAACTTTCAAAAATTACATTTTGGTCACTAGCCAAAATGTCAACCTTCCGAACCTCATTTTCCAAAATTAATTTCACAGTTCACCTTTATATATTAAAAGATGATTTTAGAATATTTTTCCATATTTTTAATGCAACCCGAACTAGGCTTTCCTAAATTCCCTCTTATATATTCGATCAGCACTTTGACCGAACCGGTCAACACCAAAACATCCGAGCCCAAAACCGGGGCGTTACAACTCTCCCCCCCTTAGGAAATTTCGTCCTCGAAATTTCAACCGGCGAAAAGAGAACCACAACCTTCTCAAACAACACACAAGGCAACACAAAAGCCTTAACCAACACAACTGATCACCTTTCACGCAAAACCTCCACCATACTTTGTTCACAAATCCAAACTCCCAAAGGTAACCACGACTTAATCTTCCGCAAAACCAGACTATTCACAATCCCAACATCAACCTGAAGAACTTCAGCTCTTACAGCAAACAACACTGTAACACATGCTTCCCAAAACTTGTCTATACAAAGACAACAACCAAACCAACTCGGTCACTAGGCAACCTCTCAGCTTCAAAAACTCTTACGATTCCCAAACCTTTTCCAAAGATTTTCCCAACAAGCAAAAATCCTTAAACATCAACTGTTCACACAAACTCTTCAGCAAAGCTGACAATCCTTCACATCCGCCAAAGACATCACCATAACAGCTCACCAGCACCATTCACCCAAATACCAAAAAAATTACATCTCAAACTCAACTTGAAACCTTCAGCCGTTCTACATACCATCAACAGACTTCAAACAGAACTTTCTTAACCACAACCAGCCAACCACTGCTCACAAGAACCCAAACAACCAACAAAACCCTTCAATCCAGCACAACCCTTCATTACAAACTTCAACCAGAACACTTGCACTACCAGAACATTACTGAACCAAAACACACACAACAGCTTCAAAACTCTTCAAAGGTTGCCAAGAACAAACACAACCCTTTCACAACAACTTAAAAGCTAAACTACCTCAGCACTTGGAAAACACAACCTCAAACTGCAACTTCACTTAGCACCAAGGAACTACCACTTCCTTTCAGCTAAACAAACCACTTAGCGGATACTAACCACAACCGATACCTTTCACCACCAAACCACTAAACTCTCAGAGCACCAACATCATCCTTTACCAACAGGCCATTCCACTCTCACTATCACTAGCAACTAGATAACAAACTCCAGCACTTCTAACTCCCACTCAGCACCAAACAACCTCTACAAACCCATCATCCCACTTAATCCAACCACAACACTAACAGATTCGATTAGTTATTAGCGAGCGTGAACATCGTATGCATGATCACCTACATGCCCTATCAATGTCTGATGTACATGTATGCAAAACCTCTAATGTCATGCCACATGTATGCATGGACCAACATATATAATATAGTACATATCAATGATTTTAACTGTGCATGAATGCCAGTTCACACCCTCCAATAACATCCTCAAAATCTGTCTAAGAACAACCTCCTAACTCATCTTTAACTTAACTAACTCCATCATACCAACAACCATTAACCACAAGATACTTACCCAAGCCTTCTTCACACCCAAGATATTACCAAACCACAACTACCATTACCCCAAACATACTAGCAACAAGACTAAACTTACTACGCAAGGAAAAACCAACAGAAACCAAACCAAGCAATTAAAGCAAAGACCACTTAACAAGGTTACCTGAAAACATAACACCACCCTGAAGCTTCATCGAACGAGCTCTCCTCCTTGCGGAACCAACATCCTTCCGCGGCACAACTGCAGCACCAACAAACACACCAGGGTCGCCACCAACTCCTTGCGATAAGGAACCTTGGCTGTTCCGCGCCAACATCAAGCAATCACGCTTCATGTGTCCAGCAGACCCACACTTCCAGCAAACTTCATTTCCCAAACTTTTCACAACCTTCTGCTTTTTATGCCACTTCTGAACCTCGCCTCGGCCGCGCTCACGACCTTTCAAAGATCCTTTGGCCAACATCAAAGCTGACTTCACTCCAAGAGGACAATCACGCCTAATATGCAACTTAGAACCACATCTCCAGCAAACACTTGTGTCCCAACATTCTCCAACATGTTGTCTTTTACAACGGTCACAAACAAATGACTGAGCTTCCACCCCTTGCTCAGGCAACACTTGCTCACCAACAGCATCAGCCGCACCTTGCTCAACCCTTGGAAATTCCCTTCCAAGATACCTTTCATAGAAAGCAGATACGAAGAAATCCCAATCAATATCAAGGATATGTGACGCCACAGCCACAGATGTCCACCAAGAACAAGCATCCTCTAGCATCAGAGAAACAACACTCCCCAGCTTACAGGCATAATCACAACCTTCCTGATCCAAAATGAGAACCACATTGGCCAACCAGGCCTCAAACATCTCCGGGGAGAACCATGGTACTCCTCAGCACCCAAATCAAGCAAATGCTGCTTCGGCAAACCCACACATTTAGCCAGCACATCCACTGATTCTACCTCAACCGTAGCCTGAGATGTTCCCAACACCTTCTGAACAACAGATAAAGAACTTTCCATCCCGGAACCAGCTTCCTTCCCTTGCCTTACCATCTCAACTTCAGCCACAGAAGACTGAGACAAAACACCTTTACAAAAGGGTGAATTCTTTGCCTTAACAACCTGCCCCAAGGCAGCAACCATTTCACCCATCCTCCATTCCTTCATCATCTTTGCCATACCACTAACAACAACAACATACAATCACAACAAACAAACAAAAACCAGTTAGACCAGCATTAAGCAAGGATTCAATCTCCAACTCCAAAATAACACAATAGCTATATTAATAATGTAACCCCCGTAGCCCGGCCTGGACGGTTGACCCGAACTACGAAGATTACACGGGGAAAACCAAAGTCAACCCGAAAGTCAACCTTGATTAACGACCCTTTTTTTTTCTTTTAAAACTTGTCTAGATGCACATTAACCTTACATGTGATCACACAAAACACCATGCTCGAAGATCACAAACATCAGAGATCAAACAGGGACCCAATTGAACAAATTACAACTTTAGGGACCAAATTGTAATTTCTGAAAACTTTAAGGACTTAACCAGATTTTAAGTTACCAACTTAAAATTAATCATGTTTCATGCTTCTCTGCCAAATTTCATCTCAAACGGACTTCCCAAACTCATACAATTGATCAAACATGATTCAGGACTAAAACGTAAACAAAGCAAAACATAAAAGATACTTTTAACCGAAATAACAGAACACGTATCGATACGCCTGAAGTCGTATCGATACGCGGGGAAGGCAGTAACCAAACTCGAGCAACGGTATCGATACGATATCCCCTGTACCGATACGGCATTCAAACTTTACCCAGATGAGTATCGATACCCCCACAACCGTACCGATACGCCTGGGCAGAAAAGAGCATATTTGGCTCAGGCGTATCGATACGCGAGCCCGAGTACCGATACCCCTGTCTGAAATCGACTTGAAATTCATACCGATCATGCTTCAAACCTCAGATTAACATCACCAAATCATTCCTCAAAGATAAACAACATGCAGAGACCATAAATGTATCATCAATTCAACATATAACCAACACATATGGAAAGCCCCAAATTCATTGACATGCTTCCTACTCAAGCTATCCATTTAAACATAAACTACCAAAGCAACCTCAATTAAGCCAATTCATGTTCAACAACATTAACAACAGCACTTAACATTCATGATCAACATATACGATCACAAAAACAACAACATTCCGAGAGATTCTACCCCATTGCCCTTATTAACTATAGCTATTCACCGAGACATACATCTCCATTGGAGTCCACCTTGAATCCCTTGCTCCTTGCTGCCCAAACTTCAAGAATCTGCATTGATGGACAAAGAGGAGTGTAAGCACATAATGCTTAGTGAGGAATGCTCAAAACCAAATCACCATCAATGCAGCGGGTCTTTAAAACACATTAAAACCAACCCGATTTGCTTCCCAAAACCACGTTTGAAAACTCTTTTCAACATCAAGCTCAAATCATGCATAAACACCATATGCCAAGCTTAAACAAAACCATGGAAAACACTTCCCTTTAGCAACATACCTTTCTTAAACTTGGAAACCACATCAAGTAAGAAACCACTTAAAACCATAATTCAATCAAACCATTTCATGCATTTAAACAAGGCCACATAAAACCATAACATCATCATCACATGCCTTTAACAACAAGTCATACATGACTCCAATGCAACATAGGTAATCCATGCTCTCATGCATCATTTATCAAATGACAACCAACACTTGTTCAACATACAAGTAACATGTTTTCACTAGCATTATACACATTTCATGCAACAATGCATCTTACCAAGCATCTCATGCTTCTCATGCAAACATGCATCAACTCAAGCATCTCATGCTTCACATGCAACCATGCATCATTTCAAGCAATCTCATGCTTCACATGCAACCATGCATCATTTCAAGCAATCCCATGCTTAACATGATCAAGAACATTATATTGGCTTCCAAGAGATCAACCATATTCACTTTCCAACTTTCAACCCGATCGGATACGCGGATCACAAGCGTGTCCCAACGCTTCCTACACACTACCCAATCCAAGGTCTTCCCGTGGGCAACAACCTCCACTGACCTCAATCTCCTAAGGTTCCCATGTATGGACTTTTAAACACCATACAACCTTAGCTTTACCTCAAGGTTACCATGTATAGACATACACCCTTGACATGCACAAGGTCTTCCCGTATGGACTTTCAACCACCATACAACCTTTGCATAACCGATTGGTAGTTGTAGATATCATCTAACGAGATCCGGGACATCACACACAAGATCCACACATGGACTTAACCATAGCCATTGTGATCTTAACAAGTACAAGGTTCTCACATAAGGACTTTAAACCACCTTATAACCTTTACTCAACCAAGGTCTACCGTGGGCAACAACCTCCACTACGACCTTAAACAACCGAGGTCCTCCCGTGGGCACACCCTCCACTGACCTCATCTCGTTAGGAAAACTTGAGGGGAGTTTACCCAGTCCACACTTGACCACTCCGCCATCAATGCGACTTTATTCACGGTGCACCCAATCCTATAGCCGGCTAATTATACCCGATCAACGAACCAAGAACCATTCACATCTCTTGCCAACATAACCATCTTACCATAATATCCAATGTTCCACATGCATAAACATAATGCAAGGTCATCACATCATTAGCTCAATGATTCACATGCATACACATAATGCAAAACCACCACATCATTAGCTCAATGATTCACATGCATAAACAATATGCAAAAGGTACAATTATCATCATTAATCATCATCAACTCACTGTTTTTAAGCATCATACAAAGCCAATGAACAACATGCATCACTATGCATCAAAATCACAATTTCCATAACATAACCAAGGATCTCTTACCTTGAGCATCCTTCTCAATTGACTTTCAAAACCAGCATTAAACCATGCTAAAAACATGCTTACAAAACAGAATTAAACCATGCAATAACACATGCAAATCAATCATCAACCACAATTGTTTTTAAAGCCAAAACATACACAATCCAAAAGCAAAAACCTCTTCACTTACTCTCGAGCTTAGCAAAGTTGTTTAGACTTAACTAAGCTCCCAAAAACCTTCAAACCATGTTTCAAAAGCTGAAATCCCAACTTCACTCACCGATTACCAAACAAGCCTAGCCAACAAGCTTTCCAAGCTTCCGAAACCTTCCGAAAACACTTCCAAAGCTCAAGGATCAACCTCCCCTATTTCAAGCACATAAAAACAGAACATTAATGCATCCTTATGCATTAAAACACCAGCAACATCAACACAACTCGCTGCTCTTCACAAAACTAGCAATTTGGCTACCAAACACAACCGAAATCATCTCCAAACACTTCCAAAACTTAACCCAGCCAAGATCCATCACTTCTAACCATTTTTATACATCAAATAACATACAAAATGATCACAACCACATCCTTATACCTCCAGGTATAACAGATCACCAAAAACACTCCAAAAACAACCAAAAACTCAAGCCAAACTTAGGAAATTCAACCTATCCGGGATTGCATTGATTAAACCTCAACTTCTAATCATTTTAGCATTCATTTAACATCATTTTAACACCTCAAAACCCTGCTTAAACAGATCACACGAAATTTTCACCAAAATCACCAAATCTTGCATTTTAGCCAAAAATCAAGATCTCAATTGAAAAGCCTTTAATAAAACATGAATCAAGGATTGAGAACTTAGGAATTTCAGTAAAGAACTGATAGTTTAGAGGAGAAGGACGTTCTTACCTCCAAACTTGAATTTCTCCATTTTAGAGCCAAAATGCTTGATGAAACAATTTGCAATTTGAGAGGTTTTGATGATGAGATGATTAGGAATCAAATGAGAGTTGAAATGAGGGATTAAGATGTCAAAATCAGAGAAAGAAATCTGAGGAAATCTTGTTTGGGTAGAGAGAAAATGAGAGAAAAGAGAATTTGAGAGAAAATGGAAAATTAGTTGGAAATTGGTTAAAAATGATTTCCCTCCTTTTCATAACCTTTAAAATCAGATTTTAGACTTAAAATATCTTAGAAAAATCTGGAGAAATCCTTTTTGGAATAATAGCTCCTTAAAGATTCAAAGTTTCAATCCTTTATAAAACTGTCCCGCAACTTTCAAAAATTACATTTTGGTCACTAGCCAAAATGTCAACCTTCCGAACCTCATTTTCCAAAATTGATTTCACAGTTCACTTTTATATATTAAAAGATGATTTTAGAATATTTTTCCATATTTTTAATGCAACCCGAACTAGGTTTTCCTAAATTCCCTCTTTTATATTCGATCAGCACTTTGACCGAACCAGTCAACGCCCAAAACTTCTGAGCCCAAAACCGGGGCGTTACAACTCTCCCCCCCTTAGGAAATTTCGTCCTCGAAATTTCAACCGACAAAAGAGAACAACAACCTTCTCAAGGCAATACACAAGGCAACACAAAAGCCTCAACCAACAACACTGATCACTTTCCACGCAAAACCTCCACCACACATTGTTCACAAATCCAAACTCTCAAAGGTAACCACGACTTAACCTTTCACATAACTGAACTGTACACAACCCAACATCTACCTGAAGAACTTCAGCCCTTACAGCAAACAACACTGTAACACACAACTCCCAAGACTTGTCTACACAAAGACAACAACCAAACCAACTTGACCACTAGGCAACCCCTCAGCCTCTAAAACTCTTGCGATTCCCAAACCTTTTCCAAAGATTTTCCCAACAAGCAGAAATCCTTAAACATCAACTGTTTATATAAGCTCTTCAACGAAGCTGACAATCCATCACATCCGCCAAAGGCATTACCATAACAGCTCATCTACACCAAAACCAAAAATTACATCTCAATCCAACTTGAAACCATCAGCCATACCACAAACCATCTACAGATTTCAAACAGAACTTTCTCAACCACAACTAGCCAACCACTTTTTCACAAGAACCCAAACGTCCAACAAAAACCTTCGATCTTTCACAGCCCTTTCACTACAAACTCAACCAGAACACTTGCACTACCAGAACATCAATGAACCAAAACACACATAACAGCTTCAAAACTCTTCAAAGGTTGCCAAGAACAAACACAACCCTTTCACAACAACTTAAAAGCTAAACTACCTCGGCACTTGGGAAACACAACCTCAAACTGCAACTTCACTTAGCACCAAGGAACTACCACTTCCTTTTAGCCAAACAAACCACTTAACCGATACTACCTCAAACAGATACCCTTCACCACCAACCCACTAAACTCTCAGAGCATCAAACACTATCCTTCTACCAACAAGCCATTCCACTCTCACTCAGCACCAAACAACCTCTACAAACCCATCATTCCACTTAATCCAACCACAACACTAACAGATTCGATTAGTTATTAGCGATGTGAACATCGTATGCATGATCACCTACATGCCCTATCAATGCCTGATGTACATGTATGCAAAACCTCTAATGTCATGCCACATGTATGCATGGACCAACATATATAATATAGTATATATCAATGCTTTTAACTGTGCATGAATGCCAGTTCACACCCTCCAATAACATCCTCAAAATCTGTCTAAGAACAACCTCCTTACTCATCTTTAACTTATCTAACTCCATCATACCAACAACCATTAACCACAAGATACTCACCCAAGCCTTCTTCACACCAAAGATATTACCAAACCACAACTACCATTACTCCAAACATGCTAGCAACAAGACTAAACTTACCACGCAAGGAAAAACCAACAGAAACCAAACTAAGCAACTAAAGCAAAGATCACTTAACAAGGTTACCTGAAAGCATAACACCACTCTGAAGCTTCATCGAACGAACTCTCTTCCTTGCGGAACCAACATCCTTCGGTTGCACCCTTGCAGCACCAACAAACACTCCTGGGTCACCACCAACTCCTTGCGATAAGAAACCTTGACTGTTCCGCGCCAACATCAAGCAATCACGCTTCATGTGTCCAGCAGACCCACACTTCCAGCAAACTTCATTTCCCAAGCTCTTCACAACCTTCTGCTTTTTCTGCCACTTCTGAACCTCGCCCCGGTCGCGCCCACGACCTTTCTGAGATCCTTTTTCCAACATCAAAGCTGAATTCACTCCATGAGGACAATCACGCTTAACATGCAACTTGGAACCACAATTCCAACAAACACCTGCGCCCCAACAATTTCCAACATGTTGTCTTTTACAACGGTCACACACAGACGACTGAGCTTCCACTCCTTGCTCAAGCAACACTTGCTCACCAGCAGCACTACTCACACCTTGTTCAACCCTTGGAAATTCCCTCCCAAGATACCTTTCATAGAAAGCAGATACGAAGAAATTCCAATCAATATCAGGAATATGTGACGCCACAGCCACAGATGTCCACCAAGAACAAGCATCCTCCAACATCAAAGAAACAACACTCCCCAGCTTACAGGCATAATCACAGCCTTCCTGATCCAAAATCAGAACTACATTGGCCAACCAGGCCTCAAACATCTCAGGGGAAGAACCATGGTACTCCTCAGCACCCAAATCAAGCAAATGCTGCTTCGGCAAACCCACACATTTAGCCAGCACATCCACTGATCCCACCTCAACCATAGCCTGAGATGTTCCCAACACCTCCTGAACAACAGGTAAAGAACTTTCCATCCCGGAACCAGCTTCCTTCCTTTGCCTTACCATCTCAACTTCAGTCACAGAAGACTGAGACAAAACACCTTTACAATAGGGCGAATTCTTTGCCTTAACAACCTGCCCCAAGGCAGCCACCATCTCACTCATCCTCCACTCTTTCATCATCTTTGCCATACCACTAACAACAAACAACATACAATCACAACAAACAAACAAAACCTGTTAGACCAGCATTAAGCAAGGATTCAACTCCAACTCCAAAATAACACAATAGCTATATTAATAAGGCAATGGGTATTCCGAATCCTCCCCCTTTACATGACATAACAGCCAACACCACATGGATATCACAACATCAAGCATATCAACATCATACCTTGCTCATGCTTACACCAAACAACATCCAATAGCACCAGCACATTAACAACATAACATGCTCAAAACACATTCATCATGCATAGCATCAGCTTATAACATCAACACATATCCACATGAACTCAACCAAGATTCATAACCACAAAACATGCTTGCATACATCAGCAACATGCTCAAAAACATCAACAGCATACTCAGAAACACATGCTTCAACCAACTTTCAACCATACAACAAGGTAAACATCAAACACACTTACCACAACAACTTACCGTTTTCCCCAACCTTCGCAACTCAGCTCTGATACCACCAAGTGTAACCCCCGTAGCCCGGCCTGGACGGTTGACCCGAACTATGAAGATTACACGGGGAAAACCAAAGTCAACCCGAAAGTCAACCTTGATTAACGACCCTTTTTTTTTCTTTTAAAACTTGTCTAGATGCACATTAACCTTACATGTGATCACACAAAACACCATGCTCGAAGATCACAAACATCAGAGATCAAACAGGGACCCAATTGAACAAATTACAACTTTAGGGACCAAATTGTAATTTCTGAAAACTTTAAGGACTTAACCAGATTTTAAGTTACCAACTTAAAATTAATCATGTTTCATGCTTCTCTGCCAAATTTCATCTCAAACGGACTTCCCAAACTCATACAATTGATCAAACATGATTCAGGACTAAAACGTAAACAAAGCAAAACATAAAAGATACTTTTAACCGAAATAACAGAACACGTATCGATACGCCTGAAGTCGTATCGATACGCGGGGAAGGCAGTAACCAAACTCGAGCAACGGTATCGATACGATATCCCCTGTACCGATACGGCATTCAAACTTTACCCAGATGAGTATCGATACCCCCACAACCGTACCGATACGCCTGGGCAGAAAAGAGCATATTTGGCTCAGGCGTATCGATACGCGAGCCCGAGTACCGATACCCCTGTCTGAAATCGACTTGAAATTCATACCGATCATGCTTCAAACCTCAGATTAACATCACCAAATCATTCCTCAAAGATAAACAACATGCAGAGACCATAAATGTATCATCAATTCAACATATAACCAACACATATGGAAAGCCCCAAATTCATTGACATGCTTCCTACTCAAGCTATCCATTTAAACATAAACTACCAAAGCAACCTCAATTAAGCCAATTCATGTTCAACAACATTAACAACAGCACTTAACATTCATGATCAACATATACGATCACAAAAACAACAACATTCCGAGAGATTCTACCCCATTGCCCTTATTAACTATAGCTATTCACCGAGACATACATCTCCATTGGAGTCCACCTTGAATCCCTTGCTCCTTGCTGCCCAAACTTCAAGAATCTGCATTGATGGACAAAGAGGAGCGTAAGCACATAATGCTTAGTGAGGAATGCTCAAAACCAAATCACCATCAATGCAGCGGGTCTTTAAAACACATTAAAACCAACCCGATTTGCTTCCCAAAACCACGTTTGAAAACTCTTTTCAACATCAAGCTCAAATCATGCATAAACACCATATGCCAAGCTTAAACAAAACCATGGAAAACACTTCCCTTTAGCAACATACCTTTCTTAAACTTGGAAACCACATCAAGTAAGAAACCACTTAAAACCATAATTCAATCAAACCATTTCATGCATTTAAACAAGACCACATAAAACCATAACATCATCATCACATGCCTTTAACAACAAGTCATACATGACTCCAATGCAACATAGGTAATCCATGCTCTCATGCATCATTTATCAAATGACAACCAACACTTGTTCAACATACAAGTAACATGCTTTCACTAGCATTATACACATTTCATGCAACAATGCATCTTACCAAGCATCTCATGCTTCTCATGCAAACATGCATCAACTCAAGCATCTCATGCTTCACATGCAACCATGCATCATTTCAAGCAATCTCATGCTTCACATGCAACCATGCATCATTTCAAGCAATCCCATGCTTAACATGATCAAGAACATTATATTGGCTTCCAAGAGATCAACCATATTCACTTTCCAACTTTCAACCCGATCGGATACGCGGATCACAAGCGTGTCCCAACGCTTCCTACACACTACCCAATCCAAGGTCTTCCCGTGGGCAACAACCTCCACTGACCTCAATCTCCTAAGGTTCCCATGTATGGACTTTTAAACACCATACAACCTTAGCTTTACCTCAAGGTTACCATGTATAGACATACACCCTTGACATGCACAAGGTCTTCCCGTATGGACTTTCAACCACCATACAACCTTTGCATAACCGATTGGTAGTTGTAGATATCATCTAACGAGATCCGGGACATCACACACAAGATCCACACATGGACTTAACCATAGCCATTGTGATCTTAACAAGTACAAGGTTCTCACATAAGGACTTTAAACCACCTTATAACCTTTACTCAACCAAGGTCTACCGTGGGCAACAACCTCCACTACGACCTTAAACAACCGAGGTCCTCCCGTGGGCACACCCTCCACTGACCTCATCTCGTTAGGAAAACTTGAGGGGAGTTTACCCGGTCCACACTTGACCACTCCGCCATCAAGGCGACTTTATTCACGGTGCACCCAATCCTATAGCCGGCTAATTATACCCGATCAACGAACCAAGAACCATTCACATCTCTTGCCAACATAACCATCTTACCATAATATCCAATGTTCCACATGCATAAACATAATGCAAGGTCATCACATCATTAGCTCAATGATTCACATGCATACACATAATGCAAAACCACCACATCATTAGCTCAATGATTCACATGCATAAACAATATGCAAAAGGTACAATTATCATCATTAATCATCATCAACTCACTGTTTTTAAGCATCATACAAAGCCAATGAACAACATGCATCACTATGCATCAAAATCACAATTTCCATAACATAACCAAGGATCTCTTACCTTGAGCATCCTTCTCAATTGACTTTCAAAACCAGCATTAAACCATGCTAAAAACATGCTTACAAAACAGAATTAAACCATGCAATAACACATGCAAATCAATCATCAACCACAATTGTTTTTAAAGCCAAAACATACACAATCCAAAAGCAAAAACCTCTTCACTTACTCTCGAGCTTAGCAAAGTTGTTTAGACTTAACTAAGCTCCCAAAAACCTTCAAACCATGTTTCAAAAGCTGAAATCCCAACTTCACTCACCGATTACCAAACAAGCCTAGCCAACAAGCTTTCCAAGCTTCCGAAACCTTCCGAAAACACTTCCAAAGCTCAAGGATCAACCTCCCCTGTTTCAAGCACATAAAAACAGAACATTAATGCATCCTTATGCATTAAAACACCAGCAACATCAACACAACTCGCTGCTCTTCACAAAACTAGCAATTTGGCTACCAAACACAACCGAAATCATCTCCAAACACTTCCAAAACTTAACCCAGCCAAGATCCATCACTTCTAACCATTTTTATACATCAAATAACATACAAAATGATCACAACCACATCCTTATACCTCCAGGTATAACAGATCACCAAAAACACTCCAAAAACAACCAAAAACTCAAGCCAAACTTAGGAAATTCAACCTATCCGGGATTGCATTGATTAAACCTCAACTTCTAATCATTTTAGCATTCATTTAACATCATTTTAACACCTCAAAACCCTGCTTAAACAGATCACACGAAATTTTCACCAAAATCACCAAATCTTGCATTTTAGCCAAAAATCAAGATCTCAATTGAAAAGCCTTTAATAAAACATGAATCAAGGATTGAGAACTTAGGAATTTCAGTAAAGAACTGATAGTTTAGAGGAGAAGGACGTTCTTACCTCCAAACTTGAATTTCTCCATTTTAGAGCCAAAATGCTTGATGAAACAATTTGCAATTTGAGAGGTTTTGATGATGAGATGATTAGGAATCAAATGAGAGTTGAAATGAGGGATTAAGATGTCAAAATCAGAGAAAGAAATCCGAGGAAATCTTGTTTGGGTAGAGAGAAAATGAGAGAAAAGAGAATTTGAGAGAAAATGGAAAATTAGTTGGAAATTGGTTAAAAATGATTTCCCTCCTTTTCATAACCTTTAAAATCAGAATTTAGACTTAAAATATCTTAGAAAAATCTGGAGAAATCCTTTTTGGAATAATAGCTCCTTAAAGATTCAAAGTTTCAATCCTTTATAAAACTGTCCCGCAACTTTCAAAAATTACATTTTGGTCACTAGCCAAAATGTCAACCTTCCGAACCTCATTTTCCAAAATTGATTTCACAGTTCACTTTTATATATTAAAAGATGATTTTAGAATATTTTTCCATATTTTTAATGCAACCCGAACTAGGTTTTCCTAAATTCCCTCTTTTATATTCGATCAGCACTTTGACCGAACCGGTCAACGCCCAAAACTTCTGAGCCCAAAACCGGGGCGTTACAAATAAGGCAATGGGTATCCCGAATCCTCCCCTTAACATGACATAACAGCCAACACAACATGGATATCACAACATCAAGCATATCAACATCATACCTTGATCATGCTTACACCAAACAACATCCATTAGCACCAGCACATTAACAACATAACATGCTCAAAACACATTCATCATGCATAGCATCAGCTCATAACATCAACACATATCCATATGATCTCAACCAAGATTCATAACCACAAATCATACTTGCCTACATTAGCAACATGCTCAAAAACATCAATAGCATACTCAGAAACACATGCTTCAACCAGCTTTCAACCATACAACAAGATAAACATCAAGCACACTTACCACAACAACTTACCGTTTTCCCCAACCTTCGCAACTCAGCTCTGATACCACCAAATGTAACCCCCGTAGCCCGGCCTGGACGGTTGACCCGAACTACGAAGATTACACGGGGAAAACCAAAGTCAACCCGAAAGTCAACCTTGATTAACGACCCTTTTTTTTTCTTTTTAATCTTATCTAGATGCACATTAACCTTAGATGTGATCACACAAACACCATGCTCAAAAATCACAAACGTCAGAGATCAAACAGGGACCCAATTGAACAAAATACCACTTTAGGGACCAAATTGTAAATTCTGATAAATTTAGGGACTTACCCCAAATTAAAGTTACCATCTTGAAATTAATCATGTTTCATGCTTCTCTGCCAAATTTCAGCTCAAACGGACATCCCGAACTCAAACAATTGCACAAACAAGATTCAGGACCAAAATGCAAACATTTTGAAACATTTAACCGCCCATGTCAGCCCCCAACGGTCACCCGTTCCGAAACAGGCCAAGCCCGTTCCGAAACACGGGCCGTTCCGCAACACGTTCCGCAACGGGGGTCTGGCAGAATGCCTTCCGTTTCGGAACGGTGACACCCGTTTCGGACGCCTGGGTTCATGCAGGGCACCCGTTCCGAAACGGTGTTGCCTGTTCCGAAACGCCTAGCCCAGAATGTTGCATTTTGCTCATTCAAACACACAATTGGTCATTCAAACATGCTCCAAAAGCCACCAAACTTTGCCAACATGCAATTCAACATAAAAGAGATATACTTGCATCAACAATTCAACAATTAACCATCACATATGAAAAGCCCCAATTCTATTGGCATGCTTCCTACACAAGCAACCATTCAAGCACAAACCTTCCAAAGCAACCTCAATTAAGCCAATTCATGATTCAACATCAATAACAACAGTATTTAAACATTCATGATCAACACATACGATCACCATAACAACAATCCGAGAGATTCTACCCCATTGCCCTTATTAACCATAGCTATTCATCGAGACATACATCTCCATTGGAGTCCACCTTGAATCCCTTGCTCCTTGCTGCCCAAACTTCAAGAATCTGCATTGATGGACAAAAAGGAGCGTAAGCACATAATGCTTAGTGAGGAATGCTCAAAACCAAAACACCATCAATGCAGCGGGTCTTTAAAACACTTCAAAACCAACCCGATTTGCTTTCCAAAACCACGTTTGAAAACTCTTTCAACATCAAGCTCAAATCATGCATAAACACCATATGCTAAGCTTAAACAAAACCATGGAAAACATATCCTTTCCACAACATACCTTTCTTTAACTTGAAAACCACATCAAACAAGAAGCCATTTAAAACCATAATTCAATTAAACCATTTCATGCATTTAACCAAGGCATCATAAACCATAACATCATATTCACATGCCTTTAACAACAAGTCATACATGACTCCAATGCAACATAGGTAATTCATGCTCTCATGCATCATTTATCAAATGATAACCAACACTTGTTCAACATACAAGTAACATGCTTTCACTAGCATCATACACATCTCATGCAACAATGCATCATACCAAGCATCTCATGCTTCTCATGCAAACATGCATCAATTCAAGCATCTCATGCTTCACATGCAACCATGCATCATTTCAAGCAACCCCATGCTTCACATGATCAAGTACATTATATTGGCTTTCTAGAGATCAACCATAAACACTTTCCAACTTACAACCCGATCGGATACGCGGATTACAAGCGTGTCCCAACGCTTCCTACACACTACCCAATCCAAGGTCTTCCCGTGGGCAACAACCTCCACTGACCTCAATCTCCTAAGGTTCCCATGTATGGACTTTTAAACACCATACAACCTTAGCTTTTCCTCAAGGTTACCATGTATGGACTTCCAACCGCCATACACCCTTGACATGCACAAGGTCTTCCCGTATGGACTTTCAACCACCATACAACCTTTGCATAACCGATTGGTAGTTGTAGACATCATCTAACGAGATCCGGGACATCACACACAAGATCCACACATGGACTTAACCATTGCCATTGTGATCTTAACAAGTACAAGGTTCTCACATAAGGACTTTAAACCACCTTATAACCTTTACTCAACCAAGGTCTACCGTGGGCAACAACCTCCACTACGACCTTAAGCAACCGAGGTCCTCCCGTGGGCACACCCTCCACTGACCTCATCTTGTTAGGAATACTTGAGGGGAGTTTACCCGGTCCACACTTGACCACTCCGCCATCAAGGCGACTTTATTCACGGTGCACCCAATCCTATAGCCGGCTAATTATACCCGATCAACGAACCAAGAACCATTCACATCTCTTGCCAACATAACCATCTTACCATAATATCCAATGTTCCACATGCATAAACACAATGCAAGGTCATCACATCATTAGCTCAATGATTCACATGCATACACATAATGCAAAACCATCACATCATTAGCTCAATGATTCACATGCATAAACAATATGCACAAGGTAACAATTATCATCATTAATCATCATCAACTCACTGTTTTTAAGCATCATACAAAGCCAATGAACAACATGCAACATTATGCATCAAAACCACATTTTCAATGCACTAAACCAAGGATCTCTTACCTTGAGCATCCTTTTCAATTGACTTTCAAAACCAACATTAAACCATGCTAAAAACATGCTTACAAAACAGAATTAAACCATGCATAACACTTGCATAACAATCATCAACCACATTTGATTTTTAAAGCCAAAACATACACAATCCAAGAGCAAAAACCCATCCACTTACTCTTGAGCTTAGCAAAGTTGTTTAGACTTAAACTAAGCTCCCAAAAACCTTCAAACCTTGTTTCAAAAGCTGAAATCCCAACTTCACTCACCGATTACCAAACAAGCCTAGCCAACAAGCTTTCCAAACTTCCGAAACCTTCCGAAAACACCTCCAAAGCTCAAGGATCAACCTCCCCTGTTTCAAGCACACAAAAACAGAACATTAATGCATCCTTATGCATTAAAACACCAGCAACATCAACACAACTCGCTGCTCATCACAAATCTAACAATTTGGCTACCAAACACAACCGAAATCATCTCCAAACACTTCCAAAACTTAACCCAGCCAAAATCCATCACTTCTAACCATTTTTATACATCAAATAACATGCAAAATGATCACAACCACGTCCTTATACCTCCAGGTATAACAGATCACCAAAAACACTCCAAAAACAACCAAAAACTCAAGCCAAACTTAGGAAATTCAACCTATCCGGGATTGCATTGATTAAACCTCAACTTCTAATCATTTTAGCATTCATTTAACATCAATTTAACACCTCAAAATCCTGCTTAAACAGATCACACGAAATTTTCACCAAAATCATCAAATCTTGCATTTTAGCCAAAAATCAAGATCTCAATTGAAAAGCCTTTAATAAAACATGAATCAAGGATTGAGAACTTAGGAATTTCAGTAAAGAACTGATAGTTTAGAGGAGAAGGACGTTCTTACCTCCAAACTTGAATTTCTCCATTTTAGAGCCAAAAAGCTTGATGAATCAACTTGTAAATTGAGAGGTTTTGATGATGAGATGATTAGGAATCAAATGAGAATTGAAATGAGAGATTAAGATGTTAAAATCAAAGAAAGAAATCTGAGGAAATCTTGTTTGGGTTGAGAGAAAATGAGAGAAAAGAGAATTTGAGAGAAAATAGAAAGTTAGTTGAAAATTGGTTAAAAATGATTTCCCTCTCTTTTCTTAATCTTTAAAATCAGATTTGAGTCATAAAATATCTTAGAAAAATCTGGAGAAATCCTTTTTGGAATAATAGCTCCTTAAAGATTCAAAGTTTCAATCCTTTATAAAACTGTCCCGAAACTTTCAAAAATTACATTTTGGTCACTAGCCAAAATGTCAACCTTCCGAACCTCATTTTCCAAAATTGATTTCACAGTTCACCTTTATATATTAAAAGATGATTTTAGAATATTTTTCCATATTTTTAATGCAACCCGAACTAGGCTTTCCTAAATTCCCTCTTATATATTCGATCAGCACTTTGACCGAACCGGTCAACACCAAAACTTCCGAGCCCAAAACCGGGGCGTTACATGTTGCCTGAGCAAGGAGTGGAGGCTCAGTCATCTGTTTGTGACCGTTGTAAAAGGCAACATGTTGGAAATTGTTGGGGCGCAGGTGTTTGTTGGAATTGTGGTTCCAAGTTGCATGTTAAGCGTGATTGCCCTCATGGAGTGAAGTCAGCTTTGATGTTGGGCAAAGGATCTTTGAAAGGTCGTGAGCACGACCGAGGCGAGGTTCAGAAGTGGCAGAAAAAGCAGAAGGTTGTGAAGAGTTTGGGAAATGAAGTTTGCTGGAAATGTGGGTCTGCTGGACACATGAAGCGTGATTGCTTGATGTTGGCGCGGAACAGCCAAGGTTCCTTATCGCAAGGAGTTGGTGGTGACCCTGGTGTGTTTGTTGGTGCTGCAGTTGTGCCGCGGAAGGATGATGGTTCCGCAAGGAAGAGGGCTCGTCTGACGAAGCTTCAGGGTGGTGTTGTGTTTTCAGGTAACCTTGTTAAGTGATCTTTGCTTTAGTTGCTTAGTTTGGTTTCTGTTGGTTTTTCCTTGCGTGGTAAGTCTAGTCTTGTTGCTAGCATGTTTGGGGTAATGGTAGTTGTGGTTGGTAATATCTTGGGTGTGAAGAAGGCTTGGGTAAGTATCTTGTGGTTAATGGTTGTTGGTATGATGGAGTTAGATAAGTTAAAGGTGAGTAAGGAGGTTGTTCTTAGACAGATTTTGAGGATGTTATTGGAGGGTGTGAACTGGCATACATGCACAGTTTAAAATCATTGATATATACTATATTATATATGTTGGTCCATGCATACATGTGGCATGACATTAGAGGTTTTGCATACATGTACATCAGACATTGATAGGGCATGTAGGTGATCATGCATACGATGTTCACACTCGCTAATAACTAATCGAATCTGTTAGTGTTGTGGTTGGATTAAGTGGAATGATGGGTTTGTAGAGGTTGTTTGGTGCTGAGTGGGAGTTAGAAGTGTTGGAGGTTGGTAAACCAGTTGTTAGTGATAGTGAGAGTTTGGTGGTTGGTGGTGAAGGGTATCGGTTGAGGTTAGTATCGGTTGAGTGGTTTGTTTAGCTAAAGGGAAGTGGTAGTTCCTTGGTGCTAAGTGTTGTTGCAGTTTGAAGTTGTGTTTCCAGGTGCTGAAGTGGTTTAGCTTTTAAGTTGTTGTGAAAGGGTTGTGTTGGTTCTTAGCAATCTTTGAAGAGTTTTGAAGCTGTTGTGTGTGTTATGGTTCAGTAAGGTTCTGGTGATGCAAGTGTTCTGGTTGAAGTTTGTAGTGAAAGGGCTGTGAAAGATCGAAGGTTTTCGTTGGTTGTTTGGGTTCTTGTGAGAAGTGGTTGGCTAGTTATGGTTAAGAAAGTTCTGTTTGAAGTCTGTTGATGTTATGTGGAACGGCTGAAGGTTTCAAGTTGAGGTTGTGATGTGATTTTGGTATTTGGGTGAATAGTGCTGGTGAGCTGTTATGGTAATGTCTTTGGCGGATGTGAAGGATTGTCAGCTTCGTTGAAGAGCTTATGTAAACAGTTGATGTTTAAGGATCTCTGCTTGTTGGGAAAATCTTTGGGAAAGGTTTGGGAATCGCAAGAGTTTTAGAGGCTGAGAAGTTGCCTAATGGCTGAATTGGTTTGGTGGTTGTCTTTGTGTAGACAAGTTTTGGAAGTTATGTGCTACAGTGTTGTCTGCTAAAAGAGCTGAAGTTCTTCAGGTTGATGTTGGGGTTGTGTACAGTTCGGTTATGTGAAAGGTTGAGTTGTGGTTACCTTTGAGAGTTTGAATTTGTGAACAGTGTGTGGTGGAAGTTTTGTATGGAAAGTGATCAGTGTTGTTGGTTGAGGCTTTTGTGTTGCCTTGTGTGTTGCTTGAGAAGGTTTTGTTTCTCTTTTCGCCGGTTGAAATTTCGAGGACGAAATTTCCTAAGGGGGGGAGAGTTGTAACGCCCCGGTTTTGGGCTCAGAAGTTTTGGGTGTTGACCGGTTCGGTCAAAGTGCTCATCGAATATATAAGAGTGGATTTAGGAAAGCCTAGTTCGGGTTGCATTAAAAATATGGAAAAATGTTCTAAAATCATATTTTAATATATATAAGTGAACTGTGAAATCAATTTTGGAAAATGAGGTTCGGAAGGTTGACATTTTGGCTAGTGACCAAAATGTAATTTTTGAAAGTTGCGGGACAGTTTTATAAAGGATTGAAACTTTGAATCTTTAAGGAGCTATTATTCCAAAAAGGATTTCTCCAGATTTTTCTAAGATATTTTAAGTCTAAAATCTGATTTTAAAGATTTAGAAAAGGAGGGAAAATCATTTTAACTAATTTTCCAACTAATTTTCCATTTTTCTCTCAAATTCTCTTTTCTCTCATTTTCTCTCTACCCAAACAAGATTCTCCAGATTTCTTTCCTTGATTTTAACATCTTAATCTCTCATTTCAATTCTCATTTGATTCCTAATCATCTCATCATCAAAACCTCTCAATTTACAAGTTGATTCATCAAGCTTTTTGGCTCTAAAATGGAGAAATTCAAGTTTGGAGGTAAGAACGTCCTTCTCCTCTAAACTATCAGTTCTTTACTGAAATTCCTAAGTTCTCAATCCTTGATTTATGTTTTATTAATGGCTTTTCAATTGAGATCTTGATTTTTGGCTAAAATGCAAGATTTGGCGATTTTGGTGAAAATTTCGTGTGATCTGTTTAAGCAGGGTTTTGAGATGTTAAAATGATGTTAAATTGATTAGAAGTTGAGGTTTAATCAATGCAATCCCGGATAGGTTGAATTTCCTAAGTTTGGCTTGAGTTTTTGGTTGTTTTTGGAGTGTTTTTGGTGATCTGTTATACCTGGAGGTATAAGGATGTGGTTGTGATCATTTTGCATGTTATTTGATGTATAAAAATGGTTAGAAGTGATGGATCTTGGCTGGGTTAAGTTTTGGAAGTGTTTGGAGATGATTTCGGTTGTGTTTGATAGCCAAATTGTTAGATTTGTGATGAGCAGCGAGTTGTGTTGTTGTTGCTGGTGTTTTAATGCATAAGGATGCATTAATGTTCTGTTTTTGTGTGCTTGAAACAGGGGAGGTTGATCCTTGAGCTTTGGAGGTGTTTTCGGAAGGTTTCGGAAGCTTGGAAAGCTTGTTGGCTAGGCTTGTTTGGTAATCGGTGAGTGGAGTTGGGATTACAGCTTTTGAAACAAGGTTTGAAGGTTTTTGGGAGCTTAGTTTAAGTCTAAACAACTTTGCTAAGCTCAAGAGTAAGTGAAGGGGTTTTTGCCTTTGAATTGTGTGTGATTTGGTTTTAAAATCAAATGTGGTTGATGTTTGATATGCAAGTGTTATGCATGGTTTAATTCTGTTTTGTAAGCATGTTTTTAGCATGGTTTAATGCTGGTTTTGAAAGTCATTTGAAAAGGATGCTCAAGGTAAGAGATCCTTGGTTTAATACATTGAAAATGTGGTTTTGATGCATAGTGTTGCATGTGGTTCATTGGCTTTGTATGATGCTTAAAAACAGTGAATTGATGATGATTAAAGATGATAATTGTTACCTTTTGCATATGGTTTATGCATGTGAATCATTGAGTTAATGATGTGATGGCTTTGCATTATGTGTATGCATGTGAATCATTGAGCTAATGATGTGATAGCCTTGCATTATGTTTATGCAGGTGGAACATTGGATATTATGGTAAGATGGTTATGTTGGCAAGAGATGTGAATGGTTCTTGGTTCGTCGATCGGGTATAATTAGCCGGCTATAGGATTGGGTGCACCGTGAATAAAGTCGCCTTGAAGGCGGACTGGTCAAGTGTGGACCGGTTAGACTCCCCTCAAGTATTCCTAACGAGATGAGGTCATATTGGAGGTTGTTGCCCACTCGAGGACCTGAGTTGTTTAAGGTCATAATGGAGGTTGTTGCCCATTCGAGGACCTTGGTTAAGTAAAGGTTATAAGGTGGTTAAAAGTCCTTATGTGAGAACCTTGTACTTGTTAAGATCACAATGGCAGTGGTTAAGTCCATGTGTGGATCTTGTGTGTGATGTCCCGGATCTCGTTAGATGATGTCTACAACTACCAATCGGTTATGCAAAGGTTGTATGGTGGTTGAAAGTCCATACGGGAAGACCTTGTGCATGTCAAGGGTGTATGGCGGTTGAAAGTCCATACATGGTAACCTTGAGGAAAAGCTAAGGTTGTATGGTGTTTAAAAGTCCATACATGGGAACCTTAGGTTGTTAAGGTCAAATGGAGGTTGTTGCCCATTTGGAAGACCTTGGATTGGGTAGTGTGTAGGAAGCGTTGGGACACGCTTGTAATCCGCGTATCCGATCGGGTTGAAAGTTGGAAAGTGAATATGGTTGATCTCTTGGAAGCCAATTTAATGTTCTTGATCATGAGAAACATGGGATTGCTTGAAATGATGCATAGTTGCATGTGAAGCATGGGATTGCTTGAAATGATGCATGGTTGCATGTGAAGCATGAGATGCTTGAATTGATGCATGTTTGCATGAGAAGCATGAGATGCTTGGTAAGATGCATTGTTGCATGAAATGTGTATGATGCTAGTGAAAGCATGTTACTTGTATGTTGAATAAGTGTTGGTTATCATTTGATAAATGATGCATGTGAGCATGAATTACCTATGATGCATTGGAGTCATGTATGACTTGTTGTTAAAGGCATGTGATGATGATGTTATGGTTTTATGTGGCCTTGTTTAAATGCATGAAATGGTTTGATTGAACTATGGTTTAAATGGTTTATTGCTTGATGTGGTTCCCAAGTTAAAGAAAGGTATGTTGTGGGAAGGATGTGTTTTCCATGGTTTTGTTTAAGCTTGGCATATGGTGTTTATGCATGATTTGAGCTTGATGTTGAAAAGAGTTTTCGAACATGGTTTTGGAAAGCGAATCGGGTTTGTTTTAAGGTGTTTTAAAGACCCGCTACATTGATGGTGTTTTGGTTTTTGAGCATTCCTCACTAAGCATTATGTGCTTACGCTCCTCTTTGTCCATCAATGCAGATTCTTGAAGTTTGGACAGCAAGGAGCAAGGGATTCAAGGTGGACTCCAATGGAGATGTATGTCTCGGTGAATAGCTATAGTTAATAAGGGCAATGGGGTAGAATCTCTCGGGTTGTTGTTGTTTTTGTGATCGTATATGTTGATCATGAATGTTAAGTGCTGTTGTTAATGTTGTTGAACATGAATTGGTTTAATTGAGGTTGCTTTGGAAGTTGTGCTTGAATGGTAGCTTGAGTAGGAAGCATGCTTTTGAATTTGGGGCTTTCCATATGTGTTGGTTATATGTTGAATTGTTGATGCAAGTATGTCTCTTTTATGTTGAATTGCATGTTGGCAAAGTTTGGTGGCTTTTGGAGCATGTTTGAATGATCAATTGTGTGTTTGAATGAGCAAAATGCAACATTCTGGGCTAGGCGTTTCGGAACAGGTAACACCGTTTCGGAACGGGTGCCCTGCATGAACCCAGGCGTCCGAAACGGGTGCCACCGTTCCGAAACGGAATGTATTCTGCCAGACCCCCGTTGCGGAACGTGTTGCGGAACGACCTGTGTTTCGGAACGGGCTTGGCCTGTTTCGGAACGGGTGACCGTTGGGGGCTGACATGGGCGGTTAAATGTTTCAAAATGTTTGCATTTTGGTCCTGAATCTTGTTTGTGCAATTGCATGAGTTCGGGATGTCCGTTTGAGCTGAAATTTGGCACAGAAGCATGAAACATGATTAATTTTAAGTTGGTAACTTAAAATCTGGTTAAGTCCTTAAAGTTTTCAGAAATTACAATTTGGTCCCTAAAGTTGTAATTTGTTCAATTGGGTCCCTGTTTGATCTCTGATGATTGTGATCTTCGAGCATGGTGTTTGTGTGATCACATCTAAGGTTAATGTGCATCTAGATAAGATTTAAAAGAAAAAAAAGGGTTGTTAATCAAGGTTGACTTTCGGGTTGACTTTGGTTTTCCCCGTGTAATCTTCGTAGTTCGGGTCAACCGTCTAGGTCGGGCTACGGGGATTACACTTTAGGTGCCATGCGATAGGGAGCAATGGACACCGGAGTTGTGTTTTCATATAACTTAATTCCAAATTCAACCTTCCGACTAGGCGGCAAACCAGGTAATTCCTCCGGAAACACTCTAGGGAACTCACACACGGTCCTTATATCTTGTACGCGAACCTCCTTTGTACTAGGATTCATAACAAAGGCTAGATAAGCCTCACATCCTTGATGCAACATCCGAATTGCTTTAAGCGTCAACACGACATTAGATAGAAACTTCACATTTTCTCCCACCACCACAACCTCATAATCATCCGCTTGTTTCAGCGAAACTCGCTTGCTTTCAAAATCCACAACACATGATCTTGCACCTTTAAGGGGCATCTCCTATACAATCTTCTTGTTACAACCATCTCACCAAAGGAACTAGTCACACGCATACCCACATCAAAAGACTCAACAGGCAAACCAAGCATTTGAGCATGTTCACGCAATATGTACGAGTGTGTAGATCCAGCATCAATCAAATAAAGTAATGACAAGGATTGCAAAGTAAAGGTATCTGCGATCACGTCCGTGTCATTTCTCCCTTCCCGATGGGCATACAATCGAGCCTGTCCACCACCTTCATGTTGAACAACCACTACATGTGCTACATTCCTTCCACCTACATCTTTGCGCTGGAAGTTACCACGGCCCCGTCCACGACCTCTATGTGGCTCAACTGCTCTCACCAGAGCCTGACCCCCTCTCAACAGCTGTGGACAATCTTTCTTCATGTTCCCACGATTACCACAGTTCCAGTATGTACCAAGAATGTGAAGTGCAGCTACATGAGCTCCAACTACTGCTGCCTGAAAAGCTCCAGTAATAGCTTGTATCAATATAGACATATTAGTAGCAGCTTGCCCCTGAACTCCATCGAGTCCGAACATAGCTACGGTGGTTGTGGAGCTGGGGTTGGTGCTGCGGGAGCTGGTGTTGGGGTTGTTGGACCCGAGGGAGTTCATGAGAAAGCTGCTTTTGATATGTCTGTGTTGATACAAGCTATTTCTGGAGCTTTTCAGGCGACAGTAGCTGGAGCTCATGGAGTTGCACCTCAGGATGGTGCTAATGTGAGGTTGTCGTTGGAGCGACTTCGCAGTCAAGGAGGGACTGAGTTCAGAGGGTTGACTCCGGAAGGTTCCGAGTCTTGGCTAGAGAGTACCAAGAGGATTCTCAGACAGCTGAATTGTAATAATTTTCAAAAGTTGGGATGTATTGTGTCCCTATTGCATGGTGACGCATATTCGTGGTGGACAACCTCAGTGGCGGGGATGGATGATGATGATGATGTGACTTGGACATTCTTCTTGAATGCATTCAAGCAAAAGTATTTGGGAGTTCGTTACCTTGATGAGAAAAAGAGGGAGTTCATGTCCCTTGTGCAAGGTAGTATGACGGTGGTGCAATATGAGGTGCAATTTGTACGCCTTAGCCAATATGCACCTGAGCTGATTCCTAGTGAGCGTGAAAGATGTGAACAATTCCGTTATGGGCAAGTGGCGGATGTGAAAACCTATATGCTCGCAGCAGACTATACTGATTTCGATGTCTTGGTCACCAGAGCCAAGGACATTGAGCTGAATCTTGGTCTAGCAAGTCGAGCGGGAGGATCTAGCTCAGGGAAGCGAGCTGCAGAGCGTGATTTTGCTAGAGATCGGTACAAGAGACATAAGGATAGAAGATCACATGTCGATGGTAGACGTGGGGGTGGTAACCCTGGGAGAGGTCAGCAAGGACCAAATGCTTTCATGCGGACTCTTGAGTGCAATCGGTGTGGTAGAAAGCACATTGGTGAGTGTTGGGGCAATCTTGGTACATGCTGGAACTGTGGTAATCGTGGGCACATGAAGAAAGATTGTCCGCAGCCGTTGAGAGAGGGTCAGGCTCCGGTGAGAGCAGCTGAGCCACAGAGAGGTCGTGGGCGCGGCTATGGTAACTTCCAGCATAGAGATGAAGGTGGAAGGAATGTAGCACATGTGGTGGCTGTTCAGCTTGAAGGTGGTGGCCAGGCTCGAGTGTATACCCATCGGAAAGGGAGAAATGACACGGACGTGATCGCAGGTACTTTTACTTTGCAATCTTTGTCATTACTTTATTTGATTAATTATGGATCTACACACTCGTACATATAGCGTGAACATGCTCAAATGCTTGGTTTGCCTGTTGAGTCTTTGGATGTGGGTATGCGTGTGACTAGTTCCTTTGGTGAGACGGTTGTAACAAGAAGATTGTATAGAAGATACCCCTTAAAGGTGCAAGATCATGTGTTTCTTGTTGATAATATGGAATTACCATTCTCTGGATTTGACGTAATTCTTGGTACGAATTGACTTGTTGAGCATAGAGCCATTGTGGATTTCGAAAGCAAGCGAGTTTCGCTGAAACTTGTGGATGATTATGAGGTTCTGGTGGTGGGAGAAAATGTGAAGTTTCTATCTAATTTGGTATCGACGCTTGAAGCTAGTCGGATGTTGCGTCAAGGATGTGAGGCTTATCTAGCCTTTGTTATGAATCCTAGTACAAATGAGGTTCGCGTACAGGATATAAGGATCGTGTGTGAGTTCCCTGGAATGTTTCCGAAGGAATTACGTGGTTTTCCACCTAGTCGGGAGGTTGAATTTGGAATTGAGTTATATGAGAACACAACTCCGGTGTCCATTGCTCCCTATCGCATGGCACCTAAAGAGTTGAAGGAGTTGAAAATGCAACTTCAAGAGTTGCTTGACCGAGGTTTTATTCGGCCTAATGTGTCACCTTGGGGTGCATCGGTATTGTTTGTTAAAAAGAATGATGGCACGATGAGGATGTGCATTGATTATCGTCAGCTGAATAAGTTGACCATCAAGAGCAAGTATCCATTGCCGAGGATTGATGATATTTTTGATCAGTTTCGAGGAGCGACTGTGTTTTCAAAGATAGATTATAGGTCAGGGTACAATTAGTTAAAGGTGAAGGATGTGTATGTACCGATAACAGCTTTTCGAACGAGATATGGGCAGAATGAATTTCTAGTGATGTCGTTTAGATTGACGAATGCTCCTGCTGCTTTCATGGATATGATGAACAGGGTGTTCCATGAATTCTTAGATAAGTTCGTTGTGGTGTTCATCGATGATATCCTTGTGTACTCGCATACTAAGGAGGAGCATGAAGGTCATTTGAGGATCATTTTGCAAGCGCTGTTAGAAAATCAGCTTTTTGCTAAGCTGAGCATGTTGGAGTATGCCCAAATACCAGTCATATGATGATTGAATAGACATACTATTTTACTAGATTTATCAAGTAATGGCATTGCGGTTATTATCATTTGGTATGTTTCTGTGCATCAAACTAACCATTGGATAATAATGTCCATACAATAATACGATTATTAAATAGAATCCTTAGTCGAATATTATTACGGGTATGGACAGTGATAATATATAAAGACTAATATGTGGTTGATTGATAACAAGTGTTGTAATTGACATAGAGATGTCAAAATCAACACATAAGTATTTGTTAGAGAACAACATACTGGATTGACCCGCTACGAGCATGTTTCTTGGGTAATTATGTGACAGTCACAACATTGCTCATGATAAACATATGTATGATCCTCGGACTTGAGACCAACATGATTTCAAAATAAAGATTTACGTATTTTGACATAGCCAAACGTGTGTCGTAACTGACTACATTATAAAGACTGATGATTGGATACATGTCGACCTATGTAGTGAAATATGGTTGATCAAGAAAGGATTTGTCCCTCCTACATAATGGGAGAAATATCTTCGGCCACTTGATTGAGTGATATTAGAAAATGCGTGGCCATGCTCGAATATTATGATATGAGATATCATAGAGATTCGTTTATAATAATCTACTCAAGACATCAAGAAACACTAGATGGACAACGCAAGTGTGACTAACTCATGACTTGTGTTCATCTAAGATATAAAGGACAAAAGGATAAAATACATAAAGAACGTTGATTCAGGAATTAGGAAAGTCAAACCATGACTTCATGCAACTTAGGTAGCAATGATGTATTGCTAGATGCCACTCATTGTTTGTAAAATTAGAACAGTTCTAATTTTGCTGCTAACGTTGCGTGAACCTACAAGGGTCACACCCTTCGAATGAAACGAACAAAAATGGAAACCATACTCCCTATTTTAGGGAGGTTGCAGAAAATCCCCTATGGGATAGGGGAAATCGACAACTCCCTTAAAAGGGGATAATATTCGATAAATAATGTATTTATCAAATATTATTTAGAGTATGGAAAATATTTAGAGACTTAAATATTATAGAATAAAATTCTAGAAATTTAAATATATATATTTGGAATTTATATAATGTATATTTAATTCCAAGTTTATGTAGAATTAGATTCTACATATTTAAAAATATATATTTAAATATATTTAAATCCAAGTAAAGATAGAATGAGATTCTATATAATAAAAATATATATATTTGGATTAAATATAATGTATATTTAAATCCATGTTTTATGTAGAATAAGATTCTACATAATTAAATATATATATTTCATTTAATATTGTTAAATATAATGTATATTTAATATAAACCAATTTCAAGTAGAATTAGATTCTATGAATTTTAGTTGAACTTGGATTTAAGGAATTCAACTAGAATTAAGTCTCTGAATACTATTTAAAGGGACAAGGGATAACAACCAAATCATCCCTCTTCCTCCTCTTGAAGATTTCGACAACACCCCTAGGGATTCCCCACTAGAATTCGACATATCCCAGAAAGCTCTCTGAGAAGCTGTTCGATATTTTTCTGGTGTTCTACTTGCCCCCTGGCAAATCCCTGAAGGTTCCCTTGCTCGATTGCAAGTCTCGGTTGAACTCCTGGTCGATTTCCGACTCCCTCAGGAATCCTTGGAGGGATTTCGACTTCTCCCTAGAAGGTGTTCAAACCTGTCAAAATTTATCCCTAAGTGTTAGGGAGGCGGAAACTTTGTTCGTTTTGTTCGGGTGGACTCCGTAGAGGTCATTGCGAACCTGTGACGATTCCGATTTTACTTGACGTGGTTATTCCGACATACCGTCGGTTTTCCAGTTTCTAGAATTTTAAAAGGTAACTCTTCATCTTGTCACCCCGGATTTGTTCCTGTACATGGATCCTGGCTGGATTACGTCGAATTAATTTTTCCGCTGCGCCACAGGGCGTGCCGACGTGACCCAACAATGGTATCAAAGCCACTTGTATCATACGAATTCAGACTTAAATTCTTGGGTGATGTTTATGTATGAGATGCATGTTGTTTGATTCAATTTAGATATTTATCGTTTATCGTATCACACCTAATAAAGACGTATTTCGATTATCACTAAATGATTAAGAGTTAATCATAACTATGATAGGTTGCTTCAATGTTAAATGTTAACATATGGAGACTAATAGTTAGTCTAGAGAACAAGTAGTTGTTCGTAGTTTCATAGATTTATGAAATCTCTGAAAGGGCTTCTAATTTGATAAAAGTTATCAAATTATCTTTCACGGTGGATCCATAAGAGTTATGGTTAGACGTTACGAAAAATGCATGTCTAGGATTGGCATCATTAAAGACCTGGTTTTTAAGTGTGCCTAGTGCGCCACCTCTCTTTCATGTTGACCTACCTGGTGCATTTGTTCGTTAACGCAAATGGTTTATGAAACCTCGTGATCCTTCTTTGGCCCATTAACCGCAACATAGGGATAATCAGTTTAAAACTCCGTAAACACATCGTTACTTTGTTCGCACGATGTTTGAAATGCATGTTAGATTGCATGGTGTTTGTTTTGCATGGTTATAGCCCATAGCCTTTATAGTTTTGGTTTCTATAAATACGGCCTGCGTGTCGTGCCTTTCTCTATCTTCGGTTGTACTTCTCTTCTCATCTCACTCCCTCGCATGTAACGTGAGTTTCTGAAAATTGTAAATACTCATGGAGATAAAGCAAGGACAAACATAGCAGCGTGATGGGCCTTCCCTGGTAGACCAGGCGTTTCAGAAGCAGATTCTATCTTCAGTAGAATGGTCCTCCCATTGGCTTGGGACGGGTCGCCTTAGGTTAAGAAGGGCTATAATCATTGCATATTTATTTACCGCTTATTTTTACCTTGTATGTGATGCAATGGATGTTTTATAAGCATGATTAAACATAGTTCTATTGATAGGATCAATGTTAAAATGATGAGATAATTAAGTAAATCCCACACTATAATTCTAAGTCTGTTTTAACCATCTAATATTAACCCTCGTTAAAGCTTCGATTGATATAATGCGAGCTTTGCCAAAGCAATGTCACATTTATCTATCTTAGTTAAACACGAAGAATAAGCTAGTGATATTCGCCGGTTGAGATATTGGTATTGACTTAGCTGGGTTGTTCTAATAAGATTAGAAAACCTAGTGGTTAAAAGTTTTGGTTAATCATAAGATGATTTAAAGAACAAGAGTTGTTCGTCAAAAGATAAGGAATTACATGAGATGTAATTAGTAAGGTGTTACTTACCTAAATAACCATTTCCTAAAAGATTGGCCAAAGCTGATTTAGGAATGGTGAAATACTGATCCTCACTCACTAGAAAACTATCAAAACGTTTTCTAAAATTAAAACTAGAGGGTTTTTAATTTTGAAGAAAATAATGGGAGTAAATTTATAGTAAAGACCTATCTATAAATTTTAAAATTTAGTAAAACTTATGTAGCATATTTTCTTTGTTGTAGAATTAATGACAAATAATACTCTATCTCTGCGATCTATCCTTGAGAAGGATAAGCTCAATGGCATAAACTTCCTTGACTGGTTTCGCAATTTGAGAATTGTTCTCAAACAGGAAAAGAAGGAATGTGTCATTGAAGAACATGTTCCTGATGAACTGGTTTCCACTCCTTCCAGAGCTGACAAAGACAAGTTTAAGAAACACATGGATGACATGCTGGATGTCGGTTGTCTTATGCTTGCCTCCATGACCCCTGAGCTTCAGAAGCAACATGAGGACATGGTAGCTTATGATATGATTCAAAATCTCAAGGAGATTTATGAAGGGCAAGCTCGTCAAGAGAGGTACGAGACCTCTAAAGCTCTGTTCCAATGCAAGATGAGTGAGAGATCTCCCGTAGGAGCTCACATCATCAAAATGATGGGCTACATCCAAACGTTGGAGAAGCTCAGCTTTCCGCTAAAAGACGAATTAGCTATTGATGTCATCCTGCAATCGTTGCCGGATAGTTTCAATCAGTTCGTCCTTAATTTCAATATGAATGAAATTAACAAGACGCTGTCGCAGTTGCTCAGCATGTTGAGAACTGCTGAAATCAACCTGAAGAAGGTAGGGACCTAAACTTGTTCTGATGGTCTGCAAGGGCAAGAAGAAAGGTAAATCGGCAGCAAAGTCTAAAGGTGATGGTAAGACCAAAACCGATGGAAAGGAGGCATTGAAACCTAATAAGGGAATCAAAAAGGATGGAAAATATTTCCATTGCGGCAAGACCGGACATTGGAAGAGAAACTGCCCCACACACCTACAAGAAGTCAAGAAAGAAAAAACGAGTGAGGCATCAACCTCATAGGCCTCTAAAGAGAAGGCATCAGAATAGACATGGACCTGCGAATGGAAATAAAGCAAGAGTTGCTACATCATCCATTAGGACATGTGTTTTGTCTTAAATAGATTTCTTTTAGTTTTTAAGATTATTATTTTGTGCCTAAGTTTTAGTTATCTTGTAAGGACAAGATATTTTTAGATTATTTAAATAAATGTTATTCTTTTAATCTCTTATGGCACAACGAATCAATGATCTTTAAACTAATCAAATCAATAATATTTATAAGATAAATAAAACAAATGACTAATCTCAAACTCATAAAAAGTATTAAGGTAATTTGATGAGATCAAATTCAAGAATATTTAAAGTTTGATGAACTTTCAAAGAATATGGGATTGTCCCATAATTAAATACCATATACTTGAGAAATAAGGATTTCTCACTATGGAAACACTCTTCTTTTCGGATCAAGATAAAGACTAGGTCTTATCAGAAAGCAATGGTGAGCACAAAATTCGAGAAATGGCTAAGAGCCATGAGAGATAAGATGAAATCAATGTCTAAAACCAAATATAGACTTTGGTTACCTAAAAGGGTAAAACCTAAGAGGTATGGATGAGTTTTTCAAAAAGGAAAAACCGACATGGATGATAAAACATACAAAGGATGATTCGTCGCAAAAAGTTTTCGACAAACTTCATAGTATAGACTATGATAAAGCATCTTCCTTGTAGCTATGTTTAATCCATCTTAATCTCACTTGCAAGTAGTTACATACCATGATTATGGAATCAAATAAAGGAATGTCAAAACCGCTTTCCTAAGGGAAAAACTTGAAACAGATGTGTACATGACACATCCAGAAGGTTTTGCCACTCCAGTAAACACTTGGAAGGTATGTAAGCTACAAAGGTCAATCCGTAGACTAAGGCAAGCTTCTCGAAATTGGGATACTCGTTTCAGAAGATACAATTAAAAGGTTTGGTTTATCTAGAAACAAAGGGGAGTCTTGTTTTCAAAAGAGCTAGTGGGAGCATTGTTATTTTCCTAAGTATTGTATGTAGATAACATACTCATAAAAAGGAACTAAAGATCGCAATCCGTTTTTCATTAATAAAAGATACTGCGAGTTAGCAACATGAGACAATATCTAACTCTACAACATAGGATGAATATATTACAGTCGACATAGCAATAAAGAAGGATGTTTGGATCTAAAGGATTCACTTCTGAACTAAGGGTTGTTCCCAGCATATTAGATGCTACATAACTCTGTTATGATGGAACCTTTGCGTAAGCAAATAAAACCCAGATCTCATCAATCCAAACATATTCTAAAGTGCTTACATCTTGGAGATGTGAAAGTATGCAACATACGCACAAAGTTGATAACTTTGTCAACTCCCTAACAAAGCTTTTGACACAGCATAAGCATGTCAGTTACACTAAGCCATATTGTATTAGATACGAGAATGATTGGTCTTAGTGCTAGTGGGAGATTGTTAGAGTATGCCCAAAGACCAATCATATGATTATTGAATAGACATACTGTTTTACTAGATTTATCAAGTAATGGCATTGCCGTTATTATCATTTGGTATGTTTCTGTGCATCAAACTAACCATTGGATAATAATGTCCATACAATAATAGATCGGATCCTTCTCATGTTATGCCTGTTAAGGAGATAGAGTTAAATCCAGATTTGTCTTGTAACCCCCTTAACCCGGCCTAGACGGTTGACCCGAATTAAGAAGATCACACGGGGAAAACCAAAGTCAACCTTGATTAACGACCCTTTTTTTCTTTTTACTTTTGTCTAGATGCACATTAACCCTAGATATACTCACAAGATAATCATGCTCAAACATCAGAACAATCAGAGAACATTCAGGGACTCAATTGCACAATTTACAACTTTAGGGACCAAAATGTAAATTCTGAAAATTATAAGGACTTAGCCCAAATTAAAGTTACCAATATGAAATTAGTCAAGTTCCATGCTTCTCTGTCAAATTTCAGCTCAAACGGACATCCCAAACTCATACAATTGCGTAAACAAGATCCAGGACCAAAACGCAAACATTGCAAAACATAAAACCATCTATTTCAGTGCCCAACGGTCGAGTGTTTCGGAACAGGGAGGACCCGTTCCGAAACGCGGGACCGTTCCGAAACTTGTACCGAAACATGGTCTGGCAGTGGCCAATCCGTTCCGGAACAGTGCCTACCGTTTCGGAACGCCCAGGCCATTTCAGACCCCTGTTCCGATACGGTACCACCTGTTCCGAAACAGGTTGCCCAGATTGCAGCAACTTTGCTGGTTTTTCATGCAATTGACCTATCAAACATGCTCCAAAAGCCACCAAACTTTACCAGCAAGTCATTCAACATATAATGAACATAATTGCATCAACCAAACATCATCATGGCATCAATTAAGAAAAGCCCCAAATCTATAGGCATGCTTCCTACTTAGCCAACCATTCAAGCAATGTTATTCCAAAAACATCCCATAAAGGCCAATTACAAACACCAACAATGTAACGCCCCGGTTTTGGGCTCAGAAGTTTTGGCGTTGACCGGTTCGGTCAAAGTGCTGATCGAATATATAAGAGGGAATTTAGGAAAACCTAGTTCGGGTTGCACTAAAAATATGGAAAAAATATTCTAAAATCATCTTTTAATATATAAAAGTGAACTGTGAAATCAATTTTGGAAAATGAGGTTCGGAAGGTTGACATTTTGGCTAGTGACCAAAATGTAATTTTTGAAAGTTGCGGGACAGTTTTATAAAGGATTGAAACTTTGAATCTTTAAGGAGCTATTATTCCAAAAAGGATTTCTCCAGATTTTTCTAAGATATTTTAAGCCTAAAATCTGATTTTAAAGATTAAGAAAAGGGAGGGAAATCATTTTTAACCAATTCTTAACTAATTTTTCTATTTTCTCTCAAATTCTCTTTTCTCTCATTTTCTCTCTACCCAAACAAGATTTCCTCAGATTTCTTTCTCTGATTTTGACTTCTTAATCTCTCATTTCATCTCTCATTTGATTTCTAATCATCTCATCATCAAAACCTCACAATTTACAAGTTGATTCATCAAGCATTTTGGCTCTAAAAGGGAGAAATTCAAGTTTGGAGGTAAGAACGTCCTTCTCCTCTAAACTATCAGTTCTTTACTGAAATTCCTAAGTTCTCAATCCTTGATTCATGTTTTATTAAAGGCTTTTCAATTGAGATCTTGATTTTTGGCTAAAATGCAAGATTTGGTGATTTTGGTGAAAATTTCGTGTGATCTGTTTAAGCAGGGTTTTGAAGTGTTAAAATGATGTTAAATGAATGCTAAAATGATTAGAAGTTGAGGTTTAATCAATGCAATCCCGGATAGGTTGAATTTCCTAAGTTTGGCTTGAGTTTTTGGTTGTTTTTGGAGTGTTTTTGGTGATCTGTTATACCTGGAGGTATAAGGACGTGGTTGTGATCTTTTTGCATGTTATTTGATGTATAAAAATGGTTAGAAGTGATGGATCTTGGCTGGGTTAAGTTTTGGAGGTGTTTGGAGATGATTTCGGTTGTGTTTGGTAGCCAAATTGTTAGATTTGTGGTGAGCAGCGAGTTGTGTTGATGTTGCTGGTGTTTTAATGCATAAGGATGCATTAATGTTCTGTTTTTATGTGCTTGAAACAGGGGAGGTTGATCCTTGAGTTTTGGAGGTGTTTTCGGAAGGTTTCGGAAGCTTGGAAAGCTTGTTGGCTAGGCTTGTTTGGTAATCAGTGAGTGAAAATGGATTTTCAGCTTTTAAACCAAAGGTTGAAGGTTTTGGGAGCTTAGTATAAGTCTAAACAACTTTGCTAAGCTCAAGTGTAAGTTTTCGGATTACTCTCTTAAAGTGGTGGCCATGTTTTGATGAAATGTGAAATGATGATTTTGCATGATTTGCTACTGTTTTGGAAAGCATGTTTTAGCATGTTAATTGCTGATGTTTTAGCATGATCTATGCTGATGATTTAAGCCATGTGTTGAAGGTGTCTCTAGGTAAGAGTGCCTTGTTTTTATGCATTGTTAAATGATGATTTAATGCTTTGAAATGCATGATGAAACGGCTTGGTTTAAATGCTTTTAAAACAGTGGATTACATGATGTATAAAGTGTGTATTGGCAAGTGATGGTTTGTAAAAGTGAAGGTCACTAAGGTGGTTAAAAGTCCTTGAGTGAGCCTTGTTATCTAAGATCATCAAGGTGGTTAAAAGTCCTTGGATGAATCTTGTTGTGGACACTAAGGTGGTTAAAAGTCCTTAGGTGCTCCTTTCCATGGTGGTTAAAAGTCCATGGGGCCAAGGTGTTTAAAAGTCCTTGGGGCCAAGGTGTTTAAAAGTCCTTGGGGTATTTCAAGCTACGGACACAAAGGTGGTTAAAAGTCCTTGGGGCCAAGGTGTTTAAAAGTCCTTGGGGTATTTCAAGCTACGGACACAAAGGTGGTTAAAAGTCCTTGTGTGGTCCATTCATGGTGTTTAAAAGTCCATGGCCAAGGTGTTTAAAAGTCCTTGGGGTCCAAGGTGTTTAAAAGTCCTTGGGAAAAGTTGTTGAACTTGATTTCTAAATGAAATGTATCACTTGAGCCAATATGACATGTATTGTACATGAGATGCATGAGATGCATGATTTAATGTTTATGTTGAAGCATGAGATGCTAGTTTAAATGAAATGTGGAAGCATGTTATTGCTTGATTTGAAGTATGCTTTGAGCATGTGTAAAGGTTGTTTTCAAGCATGATTTACAAATGAATTTTAATGCATTATTGAATGGTTTTTAAAGAGCACTCCTCACTAAGCTTTGGCTTACGCTCTCTCGTTTTCTTGACTCAATAATGCAGAGCATTAGGGTGCATTGAGGGCAGCAAGAGGAGGCAAGCAAACAAGTACAAGTAAAGCTCAATGTATGAAGGTTTTATAAGTGTTTTAGCTTTTGTATGTTTTTGGCAATGGGGGACCAATGTATTTGTTTTGGGAGGTGTTTATGACTCCCTAAATATGTTGTATGTGGTTGAAGTTGCTGGTTTTTGGATTTAATTTCTATTGCTTGCTTTTGAAGGTTTAAGGCTTGAATGTTAGCTTGTGTAGGAAGCATGACCTTGAATTTGGGGCTTTTTGCATGAGATGTTATCTTGCTGATTTGATGATGCTTGGATGTCTTAAATATGTTTAATTGCATGCTGGTAAAGTTTGGTGATGTTTGGAGCATGTTTGAGTGTCCAATTGCATGATCTAGTATGCTTGTTTGCTGGTTTTTGTGCAGGCGTTTCGGAACAGGGGTGTACCGTTTCGGAACGGGTGCCTTGCATGAACCCAGGCGTCCGAAACGGTATGCACCGTTTCGAAACGGTTTAGCCTCTGCCGAGGCCATGTCCCGGAACCCGTTTCGGAACGGCCCGTGTTTCGGAACAGAGCTAGCCTGTTTCGGAACGGTCGACCGTTAGGGGGCTGACATGGTAGTTACATGTTTTGAATTGTTTGCGTTTTGGTCCTAAATCTTGTGTGATCAATTGCATGAGCTGTGGATGTCCTTTTAAGCTGAAATTTCACAGAGGTGCATGAAACCTGACTAATTTCAAGATGGTAACTTTAATTTGGGTTAAGTCCCTTAATTTATCAGAATTTACAATTTGGTCCCTAAAGTTGTAATTTGTTCAATTGGGTCCCAGTTTGATCTCTAATGTTTGTGATCTTTTGATACGTTGTCTGTATGGTCACACTTAAGGTTAATGTGCATCTAGATAAGATTAAAAAGGAAAAAAAAAAGGTCGTTAATCAAGGTTGACTTTCGGGTTGACTTTGGTTTTCCCCGTGTAATCTTCGTAGTTCGGGTCAACCGTCTAGACCGGGCTACGGGGGTTACATTTGGTGGTATTAGAGCTGAGTTCTCGAGTAATTGGGAATGTGTGAATGCATGATTGAAGCATGGTTTGGTTGGTATGCTTGTTGAGTGAAAGCATGTTCAGTGTTATGATATGATGATGTGTATGTGATGCATGTTGTGATGATGCATGATGAGGGTACCCATTGCCAAACAAAAGCTAAAGGGATGATGTTGTTTTTGAAAGAAATTGAGCTTGAATACTTGGAATTTGCTTACCTTGCTGGTCCTGACTTGTTTATTTTGTATTGTTATGCATGGTAAAGTATGGCACCACGTAGAGAGTTAAGGAGTAGCGCGAGAGCTACGACCCCGGAGGGGAATGTGAATGATGAGCACACTGGTAGTGCTGTGATACCTCCTCCTCCACCTGGTGGTGGTGGTGCGGAGAGGGAAAGAGCTGGAGCTGGAGTTGAGGCAGCTGGTGCTGGAGCTGCAGGACCTGAAGCTGGTCAGGGGCAAGCGATACCTGACATGTCTGTGCTTGTACAAGCTATTGCGGGTGCGTTTCGAGCAGCAGTAGCTGGAGCTCAAGGAGCTGGGCATCAGGGAGATGCTGGTGCTAGACTACCCTTGGAACGTTTGCGCAGTCTTGGTGGGACTGAGTTTAGGGGTATGTCAGCTGAGAGGTCTGAGGCGTGGTTGGAGAGTACCAAGCGTGTCTTGGGACAAATGAGTTGCACTGATGTGCAGAAGCTGGGATGTGTGGTGTCACTGCTGCAAGGTGATGCTTATACGTGGTGGACGACCACAATCTCTGGGATGGCTGATGCTGATGTTACATGGACGTTCTTTCAGCATGCGTTCAAGAGGAGATATCTGGGAGTTAGATATCTGGATGAAAAGAAGCGTGAATTCATGTCTCTGACCCAAGGGAACATGAGTGTGGCTGAGTATGAGGTACAGTTTGTACGTCTTAGCCAGTATGCACCAGAGTTGGTACCTGATGAGCGCGAAAGGTGCGAAAGGTTCCGTTATGGTTTGGTGACGGAGGTTAAGACCTATATGTTAGCTGCTGAGTACAATGATTTCGATGTGTTGGTTAGTCGATCGAAGGACATTGAGATGAACCTGAGTTTGTCTGCTAAGGGTGCTGGAGCTAGTTCTGGAAAGAGAGCTGCTGAGTACAGTTCCGGTGGACGGAACAAGAGAGGGCGTGATCAGAGGTTTCAGTCCTCGTCTAAGAGAGGTGGAGGTGCACCTACTAGGGGCGGCAATGCTAGAGCTGACCCTAGTGCTTGTTGGATTTGTGGTTCCCGTGGTCACTTGAAGCGTGACTGTCCTCGTGCTGGGAGGGAGGTGCAAGCTCCTGTGATAGCAGCTGGTTATGAGTGCTGGAACTGTGGTTCTGCTGATCATCTGAGACGTGATTGTCCGAGGATGGCTGGTGGTCAAGAGCGTGTTCCTGTTGTTGCAGCATCGCAGAGAGGTCGTGGGCTCGGCCGTGGTAATTTTCAGAGGCGAGAGGAAGGTGGGCGCGGTGTAACTCATGTTGTGGCTATTCAACCTGAGGGTGGAGGCCAAGCGAGGGTGTATGCTCAGCGCGAAGGAAGGAATGATGCAGATGTGATTGCAGGTACCTTTACTTTGCAATCCTTGTCATTGCTTTCTTTGATTGATTCTGGATCTACGCATTCATACATTCTTCGTGAGCATGCTGAGTTGCTTGGTTTGCCTGTTGAGTCTTTGGATGTTGGTGTTAGAGTCACTAGTTCTTTTGGTGAAACTGTTGTGACTCGTAAGCTTTATAAAAGGTGTCCTTTGGTTGTTCAAGAGCATGTCTTTCTTGTTGATCTTATGGAGTTGCTCTTTTATGGTTTTGATGTGATCCTTGGTATGGATTGGCTTGCTGAGCATCGTGCTGTTGTGGATTGTGAGAATAAGCGGGTTTCGCTTAGGCTTGCGGATGATTATGAAGTGGTGGTGGTTGGTGAGAATGTGAAGTTTCTTGCCAATGTTGTTTCTACCTTGGAGGCGAGCAGGATGCTGAGGCAAGGTTGTGAAGCTTTTCTGGCTTTTGTGATGAATCCTAGTTCGAAGGAGCTGAGGGTGCAGGATATCAGGGTTGTGAAGGAGTTTCCTGATGTTTTTCCTGAGGAGTTGCCTGGTTTACCTCCTAATCGCGAGGTGGAGTTTGGTATTGAGCTGTATGAGAATACCACTCCTGTGTCCATTACTCCCTATAGAATGGCACCTAAGGAGCTGAAGGAGCTGAAGACGCAGTTGCAAGAGTTGCTTGATCGTGGTTTCATCCGGCCGAGTGTTTCGCCTTGGGGTGCTCCTGTTTTGTTTGTGAAGAAGAAAGATGGCACGATGAGGATGTGCATTGATTACCGTCAGCTGAACAAGTTGACTATCAAGAATCGGTATCCTTTGCCGAGGATTGATGATCTCTTTGATCAATTTCGGGGAGCTGCGGTGTTCTCTAAGATTGACTTGAGGTCAGGGTATTATCAATTGAAGGTGAAGGATGTGGATGTGCCTAAGACAGCTTTCAGGACAAGGTATGGGCATTATGAGTTCCTTGTGATGCCGTTTGGTTTGACAAATGCTCCTGCTGCTTTCATGGACATGATGAATCGTGTTTTTCATGAATACCTGGACAAGTTTGTTGTGGTGTTCATTGATGATATCCTTGTGTACTCGCGTACTGAGGAAGAGCACGAAGAGCATTTGAGGGTTGTGTTGCAAGCTTTGTTGGAGAATCAGCTTTATGCTAAGTTGAGCAAGTGTGAGTTTTGGCTTAGAGAGGTTGTTTTTCTTGGTCATGTGGTCTCAGCTGAGGGGATTCGTGTTGATCCTCAGAAGATTGAAGCGGTGATGAACTGGAAAGTTCCTAAGTCTGTTCAGGAGGTTCGTAGTTTCCTTGGTTTGGCAGGATACTACCGAAGGTTTGTGGATGGTTTTTCCAAGATTGCTGCTCCTTTGACGAAGTTGCTGCAGAAAGATGTTAGGTATGAATGGACAGAAGTGAGACAGCAAGCTTTTGAGAAGCTGAAGTTGGCTTTGACGCAAGCTCCTATCTTGATTCAGCCTGAATCAGGGAAAGAGTTTGTAGTCTACAGTGATGCATCCTATGTTGGCTTGGGGTGTGTGCTGATGCAAGAGGGTAAGGTTGTGGCTTATGCGTCGCGGCAGTTGAAGGTGCATGAGCGCAATTATCCTACGCATGATATTGAGTTGGCTGCAGTGGTTTTTGCTCTGAAGATCTGGAGGCATTATCGGTATGGTGAGAAGTGTACGGTGTACACGGATCACAAGAGTTTGAGGTATCTGATGTCTCAGAAGGAGTTGAATCTCAGGCAGCGACGTTGGTTGGAGTTGCTCAAGGATTATGATCTGACGATAGAGTATCATCCTGGAAAGGCCAATGTTGTTGCGGATGCCTTGAGTAGAAAGGTAGCTGTTGAGCTGAGAGCTATGTTTGCTAGCTTGAGTATATCGCAGGATGGTGGTCTTGTTGCTGAGTTGCAAGTGAAACCTTCGTTGGTTCAGTTGATCAAGGATAAGCAGTTGTTGGATGATTCCTTGGTGTCTCATGTTCAGGATATCGCGGAGGGTAGACCTTCGGATTTCTGTTTTAATGAGGATGGAGTGTTGTGTTTTGGTAGTCGGATAGTAGTGCCTGCAGATGCTGAGTTGAGGCATGCTATTCTAGCTGAAGGTCATAGTAGTCCTTTTGCTATGCATCCTGGCAGTACAAAGATGTATCGCGATCTTCGTGATGAGTACTATTGGGTGGGCTTGAAGAAGGATGTGGCAGAGTTCGTGAGCAAGTGTTTGGTGTGTCAGCGCGTAAAGGCTGAACATCAGGTTCCTTCTGGTTTGTTGCAACCGTTGAAAATCCCTGAATGGAAGTGGGAGAGGGTTACCATGGATTTTGTATCTGGTTTGCCTTTGTCTCCGTCGAAGAAGAATTCTGTTTGGGTGATTGTGGATCGCCTGACGAAGTGTGCACATTTCTTGCCTGTGCATACTACGTTTTCTTTGGATAAGCTGGCAGAGCTGTACGTTGCTGAGGTTGTGAGGTTGCATGGTGTGCCTAAGTCGATCGTGTCGGATAGGGATCCGAGGTTCACATCGCGTTTTTGGCAGTGTTTGCATCAAGCTCTGGGTACAAGGTTGCATTTCAGTACATCCTATCATCCCCAGTCGGATGGCCAGTCTGAGCGAGTTATTCAGATCTTGGAGGATATGTTGAGATGTTGCGTGATAGAGTTCCAAGGTTCTTGGGAGAAGCATCTGCCTTTGGTTGAGTTCGCTTACAACAACAGTTTTCAGGCAAGTATACAGATGGCACCTTATGAGGCTCTGTATGGGAGGAAGTGTAGGACTCCTCTGTGTTGGGCTGAAACTGGTCAAAAGTTGGTTTCGATGCCTGCTTTGTTGAAAGGTACCACCGAGAAGGTGAAGCTCATTTGTGAGAGGTTGAAGGCTGCTTCTGATCGGCAGAAGTCTTACGCGGATTTGAAGCGTAGGGAGATAGAGTTTGCGGTGGGTGATCGCGTGTTCTTGAAGGTTTCGCCTTGGAAGAAGGTGATGAGGTTTGGGCGGAAGGGTAAGCTGAGCCCTAGATACATTGGACCGTATGAGGTTGTTGAGCGTGTTGGTCCTATTGCGTATCGGTTGAGGTTACCTCAGGAGCTGGAGAAGATTCATGATGTGTTCCATGTTTCTATGCTCCGGAGGTATCGATCTGATCCTTCGCATGTGTTGCCTGTGGAGGAGGTGGAATTGAATCCGGATTTGACCTATGATGAGGAACCGGTGAAGATTCTGGATTCAGATAGCAAGGTTCTTCGTGGCAAGACCATTGAGTTGGTGAAGGTGCTGTGGAAGCATCGCGGTGTTGAGGAAGCCACGTGGGAGCGGAAGGAGGATATGCTGAAGCAGTTTCCTTATCTCTTTCCTTCAGGTAAATTTCGAGGACGAAATTTCTTAAGGGGGGGAGAGTTGTAACGCCCCGGTTTTGGGCTCAGAAGTTTTGGCGTTGACCGGTTCGGTCAAAGTGCTGATCGAATATATAAGAGGGAATTTAGGAAAACCTAGTTCGGGTTGCACTAAAAATATGGAAAAAATATTCTAAAATCATCTTTTAATATATAAAAGTGAACTGTGAAATCAATTTTGGAAAATGAGGTTCGGAAGGTTGACATTTTGGCTAGTGACCAAAATGTAATTTTTGAAAGTTGCGGGACAGTTTTATAAAGGATTGAAACTTTGAATCTTTAAGGAGCTATTATTCCAAAAAGGATTTCTCCAGATTTTTCTAAGATATTTTAAGCCTAAAATCTGATTTTAAAGATTAAGAAAAGGGAGGGAAATCATTTTTAACCAATTCTTAACTAATTTTTCTATTTTCTCTCAAATTCTCTTTTCTCTCATTTTCTCTCTACCCAAACAAGATTTCCTCAGATTTCTTTCTCTGATTTTGACTTCTTAATCTCTCATTTCAACTCTCATTTGATTTCTAATCATCTCATCATCAAAACCTCACAATTTACAAGTTGATTCATCAAGCATTTTGGCTCTAAAAGGGAGAAATTCAAGTTTGGAGGTAAGAACGTCCTTCTCCTCTAAACTATCAGTTCTTTACTGAAATTCCTAAGTTCTCAATCCTTGATTCATGTTTTATTAAAGGCTTTTCAATTGAGATCTTGATTTTTGGCTAAAATGCAAGATTTGGTGATTTTGGTGAAAATTTCGTGTGATCTGTTTAAGCAGGGTTTTGAAGTGTTAAAATGATGTTAAATGAATGCTAAAATGATTAGAAGTTGAGGTTTAATCAATGCAATCCCGGATAGGTTGAATTTCCTAAGTTTGGCTTGAGTTTTTGGTTGTTTTTGGAGTGTTTTTGGTGATCTGTTATACCTGGAGGTATAAGGACGTGGTTGTGATCTTTTTGCATGTTATTTGATGTATAAAAATGGTTAGAAGTGATGGATCTTGGCTGGGTTAAGTTTTGGAGGTGTTTGGAGATGATTTCGGTTGTGTTTGGTAGCCAAATTGTTAGATTTGTGGTGAGCAGCGAATTGTGTTGATGTTGCTGGTGTTTTAATGCATAAGGATGCATTAATGTTCTGTTTTTATGTGCTTGAAATAGGGGAGGTTGATCCTTGAGTTTTGGAGGTGTTTTCGGAAGGTTTCGGAAGCTTGGAAAGCTTGTTGGCTAGGCTTGTTTGGTAATCGGTGAGTGAAAATGGATTTTCAGCTTTTAAACCAAAGGTTGAAGGTTTTGGGAGCTTAGTATAAGTCTAAACAACTTTGCTAAGCTCAAGTGTAAGTTTTCGGATTACTCTCTTAAAGTGGTGGCCATGTTTTGATGAAATGTGAAATGATGATTTTGCATGATTTGCTACTGTTTTGGAAAGCATGTTTTAGCATGTTAATTGCTGATGTTTTAGCATGATCTATGCTGATGATTTAAGCCATGTGTTGAAGGTGTCTCTAGGTAAGAGTGCCTTGTTTTTATGCATTGTTAAATGATGATTTAATGCTTTGAAATGCATGATGAAACGGCTTGGTTTAAATGCTTTTAAAACAGTGGATTACATGATGTATAAAGTGTGTATTGGCAAGTGATGGTTTGTAAAAGTGAAGGTCACTAAGGTGGTTAAAAGTCCTTGAGTGAGCCTTGTTATCTAAGATCATCAAGGTGGTTAAAAGTCCTTGGATGAATCTTGTTGCGGACACTAAGGTGGTTAAAAGTCCTTAGGTGCTCCTTTCCATGGTGGTTAAAAGTCCATGGGGCCAAGGTGTTTAAAAGTCCTTGGGGCCAAGGTGTTTAAAAGTCCTTGGGGTATTTCAAGCTACGGACACAAAGGTGGTTAAAAGTCCTTGTGTGGTCCATTCATGGTGTTTAAAAGTCCATGGCCAAGGTGTTTAAAAGTCCTTGGGGTCCAAGGTGTTTAAAAGTCCTTGGGAAAAGTTGTTGAACTTGATTTCTAAATGAAATGTATCACTTGAGCCAATATGACATGTATTGTACATGAGATGCATGAGATGCATGATTTAATGTTTATGTTGAAGCATGAGATGTTAGTTTAAATGAAATGTGGAAGCATGTTATTGCTTGATTTGAAGTATGCTTTGAGCATGTGTAAAGGTTGTTTTCAAGCATGATTTACAAATGAATTTTAATGCATTATTGAATGGTTTTTAAAGAGCACTCCTCACTAAGCTTTGGCTTACGCTCTCTCGTTTTCTTGACTCAATAATGCAGAGCATTAGGGTGCATTGAGGGCAGCAAGAGGAGGCAAGCAAACAAGTATAAGTAAAGCTCAATGTATGAAGGTTTTATAAGTGTTCTAGCTTTTGTATGTTTTTGGCAATGGGGGACCAATGTATTTGTTTTGGGAGGTGTTTATGACTCCCTAAATATGTTGTATGTGGTTGAAGTTGCTGGTTTTTGGATTGAATTTCTATTGCTTGCTTTTGAAGGTTTAAGGCTTGAATGTTAGCTTGTGTAGGAAGCATGACCTTGAATTTGGGGCTTTTTGCATGAGATGTTATCTTGCTGATTTGATGATGCTTGGATGTCTTAAATATGTTTAATTGCATGCTGGTAAAGTTTGGTGATGTTTGGAGCATGTTTGAGTGTCCAATTGCATGATCTAGTATGCTTGTTTGCTGGTTTTTGTGCAGGCGTTTCGGAACAGGGGTGTACCGTTTCGGAACGGGTGTCTTGCATGAACCCAGGCGTCCGAAACGGTATGCACCGTTTCGAAACGGTTTAGCCTCTGCCGAGGCCATGTTCCGGAACCCGTTTCGGAACGGCCCGTGTTTCGGAACAGAGCTAGCCTGTTTCGGAACGGTCGACCGTTAGGGGGCTGACATGGTAGTTACATGTTTTGAATTGTTTGCGTTTTGGTCCTAAATCTTGTGTGATCAATTGCATGAGCTGTGGATGTCCTTTTAAGCTGAAATTTCACAGAGGTGCATGAAACCTGACTAATTTCAAGATGGTAACTTTAATTTGGGTTAAGTCCCTTAATTTATCGGAATTTACAATTTGGTCCCTAAAGTTGTAATTTGTTCAATTGGGTCCCAGTTTGATCTCTGATGTTTGTGATCTTTTGATACGTTGTCTGTATGGTCACACTTAAGGTTAATGTGCATCTAGATAAGATTAAAAAGGAAAAAAAAAGGGTCGTTAATCAAGGTTGACTTTCGGGTTGACTTTGGTTTTCCCCGTGTAATCTTCGTAGTTCGGGTCAACCGTCTAGACCGGGCTACGGGGGCTACAAACAATATCATCAACATAAATCCAACTTAGGGAGTCCAAAACATCTCCCAAAACAACAAGATAGGTTCCCCATTGCCAAATGCCAAAAGCTAATAGTGTTTAAGAAACCATCACCATACTTGAGCTTAGTACACCACTTGGATTCTTCACTACCTTGCTGTCCTCAATGCACTTTAATGCTCTGCATTATTGGTTTAAGAGAAGAGAGAGCGTAAGCAAAATCTTAGTGAGGAATGCTCAATAAAACCACACAATAATGCATTTTCAAAACACATTTATAAACCTTATTCCAAACATCATTTACACATGCTCATAAGCATATAAAACATGCATCTCATGCATCAAGTTCATAACATGTCATATTGGCAACAAGTGATACATTTCACATAAGATTCACACATGGACTTTTAAACACCATTGTGATCTTACAATAACCAAGGACCACACATGGACTTTTAAACACCATTGTGTCCTTAACCCCATGGACTTTTAAACACCATGGCCCATGGACTTTTAACCACCATGGCAAGGACCACACAAGGACTTTTAAACACCTTTGTGTCCTTAACAAGAATCATCCAAGGACTTTTAAACACCTTGATGTTCTTAAATAACAAGGCTTACACAAGGAATTTTAACCACCTTTGTAACCTTAACCAAGAGCCAACCATGGACTTTTAAACACCATGTTGCTCTTAAAATATACAAGACTCATCCAAGGAATTTTAACCACCTTGATCATCTTAACCAAGAACCAACCATGGACTTTTAAACACCATGTTGTTCTTAAATAAACAAGGCTCACACAAGGACTTTTAAACACCTATGTGACCTTAACATCACTTGCCAATATGCATCATTAATCAACAATAATCCACTGTTTTAAAGCATTTACTCAAGCCATAAACATCATGCATCTTTAAGCATTAAACCACATTATAACAATGTTCAAAAACAAGGATCTCTTACCTTGAGCATCCTTCAACACATGGCTTAAAATCTCAGCAACTAACATGCTTATTCATGCTTTCAAAACAGAATTTAAAACATGCAAACAATCACATTGCATACAACCAATACCATGGTTCATCATCAAGAGAGTTTTTCCGAAAACTTACTCTTGAGCTTAGCTAAGTTGCTTAGACTTAAACTAAGCTCCCAAACCTTCAAAACAATGGTTTCAAAGCTGGAAACCAAAATCCACTCACCGATTCCGTTTCGCCTCTTGCCGAAACACCAATCAAGCTTCCGGATCACCACCACTTGGATCCAAAGATGACTCCCATGTTTCCAACACATCAAAGCAGAGGATTAATGCATCATCATGCATTAATATCTTCAATGAAAGCACCTAAACCCGCTGCTCTCATCCACACTCCAGTTTCGGCTACCAAACACAACCGAAAATACATCCAAACAACTCCACAACATTACCCAGCAAAGATCCATCAAATCTAAACATTCTTAAACATCAATTAACATCCAAAATGGATCTCAACACACCCTTATAACTCCAGCCACAACATATCAACAAGATCACTCCAAAAACAACCAAGAACACAAGCTAAACTTAGGAAATTCAACCTATCCGGGATTGCATTTGTAACCCCCTTAACCCGGCCTAGACGCTTGACCCGAATTAAGAAAGTCACACGGGGAAAACCAAAGTCAACCCGAAAGTCAACCTTGATTAACGACCCTTTTTTCTTTTTAAACTTGTCTAGATGCACATTAACCTTAGATATGTTCATTCAAACATCATACTCAAAGATCATAAACATCAGAGATCAAACAGGGACCCAAATTGTAAATTCTGCAAACTACAGGGACTTAACCCAAATTAGAGTTACCATCTTGAAATTAGACAAGTTTCATGCTTCTCTACCAAATTTCAGCTAAAAAGGACATTCCAAACTCATACAATTGCACATACAAGATTCAGGACCAATTTGCAAACATTTTAAAACATTTAACCGCCAATGTCAGCCCCCAACGGCCAGTTGTTCCGAAACAGGGAGAACCCGTTTCGAAACGCGAGGCCGTTCCGCAACGCGTACCGAAATGAGGGCTGGCAGTGGGCTTTCCGTTTCGGAACGGTGTCTCCCGTTTCGGACGCCTGGGCTACTTCAGGGCACCCGTTCCGAAACGGTAGCAGGTGTTCCGAAACGACCTGCACAGAATGCAGCACAATGCTCGCTTAAACACACAATTGGCCAACCGAACATGCTCCAAATGTAATCAAACCACACCAGCAAGTTACTCAACACATAAGGAACATATATGCACCAAAATCTAGATACTTGATCACCCCTAGGAGCACCAACACATTAAACACATTCAAAGCTCATTCATGCTTTTAAACAAGAAGCATAGCAAAACAATTTAAGCATAAGATGATCCAAACGTTGCAACATTAATCCACATAATTCAACAACGTATTCCAAACTTATCCTACAAACACAATCTCATTACTCAACATCATAAGAGATTCCTCCCCCATTGCCTTTATTAACTATAGCTATTAATCGAGACATACATCTCAAGTGAGGTATGCTCAAAACCAAAACACCATCAATGCAGCGAGTCATAAACCTCTTTGAAAAGCAACTCGATTTGATAAACCAAAGCAATGTTTGAAAACCCTTCTCAACAACAAGCTCAAAATCATGCATTGCTCAAACATGAAAATCAACCCTTAGCTTAGCAAGCTAAGTAAACCTTTTCAAAGCACAACTCGCAAAACATCAATTTAACCTTTCAATGCATAAACACCAAATGCAAAGTTAAATTCAAACCTTCGAAAACACTTCCACTCCACATCATACCTTTCTCATACTTGATTATCATTTCAAGCAAGAAACCATTTAAAACCATTTATTCAATCAAACCAACACATACATTAACCAAATGCAATATATGAACCTCATCATCAACATTTGCATCATATGCCTTTAAATACAAGTCATAGCAAGACTCCAATGCACTAAAGAGATTTCATGAATACATGCATCATTCTCAATAGACAATCATCACTTGTTCAAACTTAACAAGCAAGCATGCAAACTTAAAACATTAAGGACTTCCCATGCAACCTTGCATCATCCCAAGCATCTCATGCTTCATTATAGTCAAGAACATCATATTGGCTTTCAAGTGATAATCCACATCCACTTTTCAACTCAACATCCAATCAGATACGCGGATCACAAGCGTTGTCCCTACGCTTCATACACACTACCAATCCAAGGTCCCCAAATGGACTTTTAAACACCATTTGACCTCACAATTCACAAGGTTCCCATGTATGGACTTTTAACCACCATACAACCTTATCTTCCTTAAGGTTCCCATGTATGGACTTTTAAACACCATACAACCTTAACTTTCACAAGGTTCCCATGTATGGACTTTTAAACACCATACAACCTTAACTTTCACAAGGTTCCCATGTATGGACTTTTAAACACCATACAACCTTAACATGCACAAGGTTCCCATGTATGGACTTTCAAACACCATACAACCTTAGCATCACCGATTGGTAGTTGTATAACATCATTAACGAGATCCGGGACACCCTATACAAGATCCACACATGGACTTTACACCACCGTTGTGATCTTACAAGCACAAGGTCCACTAATGGAATTTTAACCACCATTAATACCTTTGCTTACCCAAGGCCCTCGAATGGGAATTCCACCTCCATTATGACCTTAACCATCTCGTTAGGATACTTGGATGGAGTTTACCGGTTCACTCTTAACCACTCCACATCCAAGGCGACTTTATTCACGGTGCACCCAATCCTATATCCGGCTAACTATATCCGATCAAAGAAACCAAGAACCACTTACATCACTTGCTAATATAACCATCTTACCATATTAGTCCAATGATTCACATGCATCACCATAATGCAAAAACCATCATTTACCAACATCAATCCACTGTTTTTAAAGCATTACTCAAAGCCATTACACATCATGCAACACCATGCATCAAAACCACATTTTCAATGTATAAAACCAATGATCTCTTACCTTGAGCATCCTTCACATATGGCTTTCAAACCAACATTAAACCCATGCTAAAATATGCTTCCAAAATAGAATTTAAAACATGCAAATCACATGCATCGCAACCATCAATCACAATTGCTTTTAAAACCAAATTCACAACACAAATCAAGAGCGAAAATCCATTTACTTACTCTTGAGCTTAGATAAGTTGTTTAGACTTAAACTAAGCTCCCAAAACCTTCAAATCTTGGTTTAAAAGCTGGAAACCCAACTTCACTCACCGATACACAAAACAAGGCTAACCAACAAGCCTTCTAAGCATCCGAAGCCTTCCGCACCACCTCTAATGCTCACGGATCAAACTCCCCTATTTCAAGCACACAACAACAGAGGATTAATGCATCATTATGCATTAAAAGCACCAGCAACACAACTCAACTCGCTGCTCATCACAAATCCAACATTTCGGCTACCAAACACAACCGAAATTACCTCCAAACACTTTCAAAACTTAACCCAGACAAGATCCATCACTTCTAACCATTTTTAAACATCAATTAACATCCAAAATGATCACAAACACGTCCTTATACCTCCAGCTATAACAGATCATCAAAAACACTCCAAAAACTCAAGCAAAACATAGGAAATTCAACCTATCCGGGATTGCATTGATTAAACCTTAATTCCTCATCAATTTAACATTCATTTAACATCAATTTGACACCTCAAAACACTGCCCAAACAGATCACACGAAATTTCACCAAAATCAAGCAAATCTTGCATTTTAAAGCCAAAATCAAGATTCCAATTGAAAAGCCTTTAACAAATCACAAATCAAGGATTGAGAACTTAGGAATTTCAGTAAAGAACTGATAGTTTAGAGGAGAAGGACGTTCTTACCTCCAAACTTGAGTTTCTCCCTTTTTGGAACCAAAATCTTGAAAATCCAATTAGCAATTGGTGAGGTTTTGTTGATGAGATGATTAGAGATCAAAAGAGAATTGAAAAGAGAGATTTGAGTGACAAAATCTGAAGGAAAACTCTGGAGAGAAAGTGTTTGGGTTGAGAGAAAATGAGAGAACGGAAAATTGAGAAAATAGGAAAGTTAGTTACAAAATAGCCAAAATAATTTCCCTCCTCTTTTCTTATGTTTTAAAATCAGAGTTAAGCCTTAAAATATCTTAGAAAAATCTGGAGAAACTCCCTTTGGGTAAATAGCTCCTTAAAGATTCAAAGTTTCAATCCTTTCTAAAACAGTCACGCAACTTTCAAAAATTACATTTTGGTCACTAGCCAAAATGTCACCCTTCCAAACCTCATTTTGTAAAATTGATTTCACAGTTCACATATATATATTAAAAGAGGATTTTAGAACATTTTTTCAATATTTTTAATGCAACCCGAACTAGGCTTTCCTAATTTCACTCTTTTATATTCGAACAGCACTTTGACCGAGCCGGTCAACGCCAAAAACTTCCAAGCCCAAAACCGGGGCGTTACAACTCTCCCCCTCTTAGGAAATTTCGTCCTCGAAATTTCAACTGGCGAAAAGAGAACAACTAAACTTCACAAACCATCATACAAGGCAACACAAAAGCCTCAATCACCACTGAACACTTTCCATACAAAACTCCACCGAACCCAACACCACCACATACTGTCCACAAATTCCAGAACACTCAAATGTTAACCACATCCTAACCCTTCGCACTTCCGGACTGCACACAGCCCCAACAACACCCTGAAGAACCTCAAACTTTTACAGCACACAACACCTTAACACACAACTCCCAAAAACCTGTTCACACAGTGACACCAACAAATCCAATTCAGCCACTATATAACCTCACCACCTTCACTGCTTCTAAAGCTCCTTGCAAACTAATCAACCTCTTTCAAAGACTACCACAACAAGCAAAAATTCTTAAGCACCAACTGCTTACCCGACCTCTCAACGTATTACCGTCCTTACTTCACATCCACCGCTATCTTTACCATCGACTCACCAGAACTGCTCACTCATCGACAGACAACCACGTCACAAACCCCAACCTTGACTTCGCCCACCTTTCCACACACCACCAGCTGATCTAAAAAAGAATTACTTATTCACAACCAGCCAACCAACGATGGCCTTCGATCTTTCATTGCCTCTCTACTTTAAGCTTCGACCATAACACTTGCCTTACTAGAACATCGCCCAACTTAAACATATATACCATCTTCTCAACTCCTCAAAGGTCGCTAAGAACCAACACTTACATAAACAACCCTTCTACTACAACATCAACGCTAAGCTATCCCAGCACTTTAGAACACATCCACTAACTTGCAACATCACTTAACACCAAGGAACCACCACCTCTACTAGCTATTCAAACCACCTGACCGATTCTAGCCTCAACCGGTACTCCTCACCACCAAACCACTAAACTCTTCTAGCATTAAACATTTTCCCTTCTACCAACAAACCATACCACACTCATTAATACTAGCAACTAGCTTAATACTCTCCATTACTTCTAACTTCCCCTCAGTACCAAAACAACCTCTAAAAAAAACCCATCATCCAACCTAACCCAACCACAACACTAACAGATACGATTAGTTATTAGCGAGTGTGAACGTTCGTATGCATGACCACCAATATGCCCTGTCAATGCCTGATGTACATGTATGCAAAACCTCTAATGTCATGCCACATGTATGCATGGACCAACACATATATAATATAGCATATAACAATGATTTTAACTGTGCATGAATGCCAGTCCACACCCTCCAATAACATCCTCAGAATCCGTCTAAGAACAACCTCCTACCTCACTTCTAACTTGTCTAACTCCATCATTCCAACAACCATTAACCACAAGATACTCACTTAAGCCTACTTCGCACTAGAGATGTTTCCAAACAAATACAACAACAACAACTACTTCAGCATGCTAACAACAAGATCATACTCACTACGCAAGGTAAACCAACAGAAACCAACTAAGATAGCTAGGCAAAGGTTATTTAACAAGGTTACCTGAAAACACATCACCACCCTGAAGCTTCACCAGACGAGCTCTCTTACTCGCAGAACCATCATCCTCTGACCGCACCGCTGCAGCATCAGCTAACACACTAAGGTCACCACCAACTCCTTGCGGTAAGGAACCTTGGCTGTTCCGAGCCAACTTCAAACAACTACGCCTCATATGTCCAGCAGACCCACATTCCCAACAGGTTTCCCTTCCCAAACTCTTCACAACTTTCTGCTCTTTATGCCACCTTCGAACTTTGTCTCGGCCGTGCCCATGACCCTTCAGAGACCCTTTGGCTACCACCGAAGCTGACTTCACTCCCAGAGGACAATCACGCTTCACATGCTCTTTAGAACCACAGTTCCAACAAGTACCTGCGCCCCAACAACCTCCAATATGGCGCCTTCCACAACGATTACACACCGGTAGCTGAGCCTCCACTCCTTGTTCAATCAGCACTTGCCTCAGATCTGCACTACCTTCACACTGCTTAACCCTTGGATATTTCTCTCCAAGATACCTTTCATAAAAGGCAGACACAAAGAAGTCCCAATCAATATCATGAATGTGCGATGCCACCGCCACAGATGTCCACCAGGCACATGCATCCTCCAACATCAAAGAGACAACACTTCCCAACTTACAAGCATAATCACAACCTTCCTGATCCAAAATCAGAACCATACTGGCCAACCAGGCCTCAAACGTCTCAGGTGTCGAACCATGATACTCCACAGCACCCAAATCAAGCAAACGCTGCTTCGACAAACCTTCACATCCCACAGCCAGCACATCTACCGACTTTACTTGTGCCACAACCTGAGATGTTCCCAACATCTCTAGAGCCACAGGTGATGAACTCTTCATCACAGAACCAACTTCTCTCTCCTGTCCTACAACCTCAACTCCAAACACAGAAGACTGAGGCAAAACACCTCCATTAAAAGGTGAATTCCATGCCTTAACAACCTGCCCTAAAGCAGCAACCATCTCACCCAACTGCCATTCTTTCATCGATTTCGCCATACTATTAACAGCACACAATCACAACAAAACAAACAAACCAATTAGACCAACTTTAAGCAAGGATTCAAACTCCAACTCCAAAATAACACAATAGCTATAATAATAAGGCAATGGGTATCCCGAATCCTCCCCTTATACATGACATAACAGTCAACAAAAACATCATCAAGCATATCATACAACATAATCGATCATGCTTACATCAAACAACATCCATTCACAACAGCATAATATCAACATATCATACTCATAGCACTTTCATTATGCATAAAATCAAGTCATAACATCAGCACAAATCCGCATGAGCTCAGCCAAGACTCATAACCACAAAGCATGCTTGAAAACACTAACAACTTGCTCAGAAACACGTTTTTCAACCAGCTTTCAACCACACATCAGGATATACATCAGACACACATCACAACAACTTACCGTTTTCCCCAAGTATTCGCAACTCAGCTCTGATACCACCAAATGTAACCCCCTTAACCCGGCCTAGACGGTTGACCCGAATTAAGAAAGTCACACGGGGAAAACCAAAGTCAACCTGAAAGTCAACCTTGATTAACGACCCTTTTTTTTCTTTTTAAACTTGTCTAGATGCACATTAACCTTAGATATGTTCATTCAAACATCATACTCAAAGATCATAAACATCAGAGATCAAACAGGGACCCAAATTGTAAATTCTGCAAACTACAGGGACTTAACCCAAATTAGAGTTACCATCTTGAAATTAGACAAGTTTCATGCTTCTCTGCCAAATTTCAGCTAAAAAGGACATTCCAAACTCATACAATTGCTCATACAAGATTTAGGACCAATTTGCAAACATTTTAAAACATTTAACCGCCAATGTCAGCCCCCAACGGCCAGGTGTTCCGAAACAGGGAGAACCCGTTTCGAAACGCGAGGCCGTTCCGCAACGCGTACCGAAACGAGGGCTGGCAGTGGGCTTTCCGTTTCGGAACGGTGTCTCCCGTTTCGGACGCCTGGGCTACTTCAAGGCACCCGTTCTGAAACGGTAGCAGGTGTTCCGAAACGACCTGCACAGAATGCAGCACAATGCTTGCTTAAACACACAATTGGCCAACCGAACATGCTCCAAATGTAATCAAACCACACCAGCAAGTTACTCAACACATAAGGAACATATATGCACCAAAATCTAGATACTTGATCACCCCTAGGAGCACCAACACATTAAACACATTCAAAGCTAATTCATGCTTTTAAACAAGAAGCATAGCAAAACAATTTAAGCATAAGATGATCCAAACGTTGCAACATTAATCCACATGATTCAACAACGTATACCAAACTTATCCTACAAACACAATCTCGTTACACAACATCATAAGAGATTCCTCCCCCATTGCCTTTATTAACTATAGCTATTAACCGAGACATACATCTCAAGTGGAGTCCTCCTTGAATCCCTTGCTCCTCGCTGTTCCAACTTCACTTATCTGCATTGATGGACAAAAAGGAGCGTAAGCACATAATGCTTAGTGAGGTATGCTCAAAACCAAAACACCGTCAATGCAGCGAGTCATAAACCTCTTTGAAAAGCAACTCGATTTGATAAACCAAAGCAATGTTTGAAAACCCTTCTCAACAACAAGCTCAAAATCATGCATTGCTCAAACATGAAAATCAACCCTTAGCTTAGCAAGCTAAGTAAACCTTTTCAAAGCACAACTCGCAAAACATCAATTTAACCTTTCAATGCATAAACACCAAATGCAAAGTTAAATTCAAACCTTGGAAAACACTTCCACTCCACATTATACCTTTCTCATACTTGATTATCATTTCAAGCAAGAAACCATTTAAAACCATTTATTCAATCAAACCAACACATGCATTAACCAAATGCAATATATGAACCTCATCATCAACATTTGCATCATATGCCTTTAAATACAAGTCATAGCAAGACTCCAATGCACTAAAGAGATTTCATGAACACATGCATCATTCTCAATAGACAATCATCACTTGTTCAAACTTAACAAGCAAGCATGCAAACTTAAAACATTATGCACTTCCCGTGCAACCTTGCATCATCCCAAGCATCTCATGCTTCATCATAGTCAAGAACATCATATTGGCTTTCAAGTGATAATCCACATCCACTTTTCAACTCAACATCCAATCGGATACGCGGATCACAAGCGTTGTCCCTACGCTTCATACAACTACCAATCCAAGGTCCCCAAATGGACTTTTAAACACCATTTAACCTCACAATTCACAAGGTTCCCATGTATGGACTTTTAACCACCATACAACCTTATCTTCCTTAAGGTTCCCATGTATGGACTTTTAAACACCATACAACCTTAACTTTCACAAGGTTCCCATGTATGGACTTTTAAACACCATACAACCTTAACTTTCACAAGGTTCCCATGTATGGACTTTTAAACACCATACAACCTTAACATGCACAAGGTTCCCATGTATGGACTTTCAAACACCATACAACCTTAGCATCACCGATTGGTAGTTGTATAACATCACTAATGAGATCCGGGACACCCTATACAAGATCCACACATGGACTTTACACCACCATTGTGATCTTACAAGCATAAGGTCCACTAATGGAATTTTAACCACCATTAATACCTTTGCTTACCCAAGGCCCTCGAATGGGAATTCCACCTCCATTATGACCTTAACCATCTCGTTAGGATACTTGGATGGAGTTTACCGGTTCACTCTTAACCACTCCACATCCAAGGCGACTTTATTCACGGTGCACCCAATCCTATAGCCGGCTAACTATATCCGATCAAAGAAACCAAGAACCACTTACATCACTTGCCAATATAACCATCTTACCATATTAGTCCAATGATTCACATGCATCACCATAATGCAAAAACCATCATTTACCAACATCAATCCACTATTTTTAAAGCATTACTCAAAGCCATTACACATCATGCAACACCATGCATCAAAACCACATTTTCAATGTATAAAACCAAGGATCTCTTACCTTGAGCATCCTTAACATATGGCTTTCAAACCAGCATTAAACCCATGCTAAAATATGCTTCCAAACCAGAATTTAAAACATGCAAATCACATGCATCGCAACCATCAATCACAATTGCTTTTAAAACCAAATTCACAACACAAATCAAGAGCGAAAATCCATTTACTTACTCTTGAGCTTAGATAAGTTGTTTAAACTTAAACTAAGCTTCCAAAACCTTCAAATCTTGGTTTAAAAGCTGGAAACCCAACTTCACTCACCGATACACAAAACAAGGCTAACCAACAAGCCTTCCAAGCATCCGAAGCCTTCCGCACCACCTCTAAAGCTCACGGATCAAACTCCCCTGTTTCAAGCACACAACAACAGAGGATTAATGCATTATTATGCATTAAAAGCACCAGCAACACAACTCAACTCGCTACTCATCACAAATCCAACATTTCGGCTACCAAACACAACCGAAATTACCTCCAAACACTTTCAAAACTTAACCCAGCCAAGATCCATCACTTCTAACCATTTTTAAACATCAATTAACATCCAAAATGATCACGAACACGTCCTTATACCTCCAGCTATAACAGATCATCAAAAACACTCCAAAAACAACCAAAAACTCAAGCAAAACTTAGGAAATTCAACCTATCCGGGATTGCATTGATTAAACCTCAATTCCTCATCAATTTAACATTCATTTAACATCAATTTGACACCTCAAAACACTGCCCAAACAGATCACACGAAATTTCACCAAAATCAAGCAAATCTTGCATTTTAAAGCCAAAATCAAGATTCCAATTGAAAAGCCTTTAACAAATCACAAATCAAGGATTGAGAACTTAGGAATTTCAGTAAAGAACTGATAGTTTAGAGGAGAAGGACGTTCTTACCTCCAAACTTGAGTTTCTCCCTTTTTGGAACCAAAATCTTGAAAATCCAATTAGCAATTGGTGAGGTTTTGTTGATGAGATGATTAGAGATCAAAAGAGAATTGAAAAGAGAGATTTGAGTGACAAAATCTGAAGGAAAACTCTGGAGAGAAAGTGTTTGGGTTGAGAGAAAATGAGAGAAAGGAAAATTGAGAAAATAGGAAAGTTAGTTACAAAATAGCAAAAATAATTTCCCTCCTCTTTTCTTTTGTTTTAAAATCAGAATTAAGCCTTAAAATATCTTAGAAAAATCTGGAGAAACTCCCTTTGGGTAAATAGCTCCTTAAAGATTCAAAGTTTCAATCCTTTCTAAAACAGTCACGCAACTTTCAAAAATTACATTTTGGTCACTAGCCAAAATGTCACCCTTCCAAACCTCATTTTGTAAAATTGATTTCACAGTTCACATATATATATTAAAAGAGGATTTTAGAACATTTTTCCATATTTTTAATGCAACCCGAACTAGGCTTTCCTAATTTCACTCTTTTATATTCGAACAACACTTTAACCGAGCCGGTCAACGCCCAAAACTTCCAAGCCCAAAACCGGGGCGTTACAACAAAAACACACCTCAAAACCCTGCTTAAACAGATCATACGAATTTTCATCAAAATCAAGCAAATCTTGCATTTTAAGCCAAGATCAAGGATTCAACTATAAAACCTTTTATAAATCATCAATTAAGGATTGAGAACTTGGGAATTTCAGTAAAGAACTGAGAGTTTAGAGGAGAAGGACGTTCTTACCTCCAAACTTGAGTTTTCTCCCTTTTTGGAACCAAAATCTTGAAAATCCAATTAGCAAATGGTGAGGTTTTGTTGATGAGATGATTTGCAATCAAAAGGGAAATGAAATGAGTGATTTAGATGACAAAACCAGAGGGAAAAGTTCTGGAAAAAGATGTTTGGTTTGAGAGAAAAATGAGAGAAAATAGAAAATGGAAAAGTTAGTTGGAAATAGGAAAATATATTCCCTCCACTTTTCTTTTGTTTAAAAACCAGAAATAAATCACTTAATATCTTAGAAAAATCTGGAGAAACTCCCTTTGGGTAAATAGCTCCTTAAAGATTCAAAGTTTCAATCCTTTTTAAAACAGTCACGCAGTTTTCAAAAATTACATTTTGGTCACTAGCCAAAATGTCACCCTTCCAAAACTCATTTTGTAAAATTGATTTCACAGTTCAGTTATATATACTAAAAGAGGATTTTAGGACATTTTTCCATATTTTTAATGCAACCCGAACTAGGTTTTCCTAATTTCACCTTTATATATTCGAACAGCACTTTGACCGAACCGGTCCAAGCCTAAAACTTCTAAGCCCAAAACCGGGGCGTTACAACTCTCCCCCCCTTAAGAAATTTCGTCCTCGAAATTTACCTGAAGGAAAGAGGTACGGAAACTGCTTCAACATGTCATCCTTTCGTTCCCACGTAGCCTCCTCAACACCACGGTGCTTCCACAACACCTTCACCAACTCAATGGTCTTGCCACGAAGAACCTTGCTATCCGAATCCAGAACCTTCACCGGTTCCTCATCATAGGTCAAATCAAGATTCAATTCCACTTCTTCCAAAGGCATCACATGCGAAGGATCAGATCTATACTTCCGGAGCATAGAAACATGAAACACATCATGAATCTTCTCCAACTCTTGAGGTAGCCTCAGCTTGTACGCAACAGGACCCACACGCCCAATCACCTCGTATGGTCCAATGTACCTAGGGCTCAACTTACCCTTCCGGCCAAACCTCATCACCTTTTTCCAAGGCGAAACCTTCAAAAACACACGGTCACCCACCGCATACTCAATCTCCTTACGCTTCAAATCCGCGTAAGACTTTTGCCGATCAGAAGCTGCCTTCAAACGCTCACAGATGAGCTTCACCTTCTCGGTGGTTCCTTTCAACAAAGTCGGCATCGAAACCAACTTCTGACCCGTTTCAGCCCAACAAAGAGGAGTCCTACACTTCCTCCCGTACAAAGCCTCATAAGGTGCCATTTGAATACTTGCTTGATAACTATTGTTATAAGCAAACTCCACCAAAGGCAAATGTTTCTCCCAAGAGCCCTGAAACTCAATCACACAGCACCTCAATATATCCTCCAAAATATGGATAACACGCTCGGACTGACCATCCGACTGAGGATGATAAGATGTACTGAAATTCAACCTTGTACCCAAAGCTTGATGCAAACACTACCAGAACCGCGATGTGAACCTTGGATCCCTATCCGACAAAATCGACTTAGGCACACCATGTAGCCGCACAATCTCAGCAATGTACAGCTCCGCAAGCTTATCCAAAGAAAACGTAGTATGCACAGGCAAGAAATGCGCACACTTCGTCAGGCGATCCACAATCACCCACACCGAATTCTTCTTCGATGGTGACAAAGGTAAACCAGATACGAAATCCATGGTAACCCTTTCCCACTTCCATTCAGGGATTCTCAACGGTTGCAACAACCCTAAAGGAACCTGATGCTCAGCCTTAACTCGCTGACACACCATACACTTGCTCACAAACTCCGCAACATCCTTCTTCAAACCCACCCAATAGTACTCATCACGAAGATCACGATACATCTTAGTACTACCAGGGTGCATAGCAAAAGGACTACTATGACCTTCAGTCAGAATAGCAAGCCTCAACTCAGCATCATTGGGCACTACTATCCGACTCCCAAAACACAACACTCCATCATCATTAAAGCTGAAATCCGAAGGCCTACCCTCCGCGATATCCTAAACATGCGGTACCAAGGAATCATCCAGCAACTGCTTTTCCTTGATCAACTGAACCAAAGATGGTTTCACTTGCAACTCAGCCACAAGACCACCATCACGCGAAATACTCAAACTCGCAAACATAGCCCTCAGCTCAACAGCTACCTTTCTACTCAAGGCATCCGCTACAACATTAGCCTTCCCAGGGTGATACTCAATCGTCAGATCATAATCCTTGAGCAACTCCACCCAACGTCGCTGCCTAAGATTCAACTCCTTCTGAGACATTAGATACCTCAAACTCTTGTGATCCGTGTACATAGTACACTTCTCACCATACAGGTAATGTCTCCAGATCTTCAAAGCAAAAACCACCGCAGCCAACTCAATATCATGCGTAGGATAATTGCGCTCATGCACCTTCAACTGCCGCGATGCATAAGCCACAACCTTACCCTCTTGTATCAACACACATTCCAAACCAACATAGGACGCATCACTATAGACCACAAACTCTTTCCCTGATTCAGGTTGAACCAAGATAGGAGCCTGCGTCAAAGCCGCCTTAAGCTTCTCAAAAGCCTGCTGTCTCGCTTCTGTCCACTCATACTTAACATCCTTCTGCAGCAACTTTGTCAAAGGTGCAGCAATCTTAGAAAACCCATCCACAAACCTCTGGTAGTATCCCGCCAAACCAAGGAAACTACGAACCTCATGAACAGACTTTGGAACCTTCCAATTCATCACCGCCTCAATCTTCTGAGGATCAACACGAATCCCCTCAGCAGAAACCACATGCCCAAGAAACACCACTTCACTCAACCAGAACTCACACTTGCTCAGCTTGGCACAAAGCTGATTCTCCAACAAAGCTTGCAGCACAATCCTCAAATGCTCTTCATGCTCCTCCTCAGTACGTGAGTACACGAGGATATCATCAATGAACACCACAACGAACTTGTCCAGGTATTCATGAAACACACGATTCATCATGTCCATGAAAGCCGCAGGAGCATTTGTCAAACCAAACGACATCACAAGGAACTCATAATGCCCATACCTTGTCCTGAAAGCTGTCTTAGGCACATCCACATCCTTCACCTTCAACTGATAATACCCTGACCTCAAGTCAATCTTAGAGAACACAGCTGCTCCCCGAAATTGATCAAAGAGATCATCAATTCTCGGCAAAGGATACCGATTCTTGATAGTCAACTTGTTCAGCTGACGATAATCAATGCACATTCTCATAGTGCCATCCTTCTTCTTCACAAACAAAACCGGTGCACCCCAAGGTGACACACTTGGCCGAATGAAACCACGATCAAGCAATTCTTGCAATTGCGTCTTCAGCTCCTTCAGCTCCTTAGGTGCCATTCGATAAGCGGTAATGGACACTGGAGTTGTATTCTCATATAGCTCAATTCCAAACTCCACCTCACGATTAGGAGGTAACCCAGGCAACTCCTTAGGAAACACTCCAGGAAACTCCCGCACAACCCTGATATCTTGCACCCGCAACTTCTTAGAGCTAGGATTCATCACAAAAGCTAGATAAGCTTCACAGCCTTGCCTCAGCATCCGGCTCGCCTCCAACGTAGACACCACATTGGCAAGAAACTTCACATTCTCACCAACCACAACCACCTCATAGTCATCCGCAAGCTTCAACGAAACTCGCTTATTTTCACAATCCACAACAGCACGATGCTCAGCAAGCCAATCCATACCAAGGATTACATCAAAACCATAGAAAGGCAACTCCATAAGGTAAACATGAAAAACATGATCTTGAACAACCAAAGGACACCTTCTATACAGCTTCCGAGTCACAACAGTCTCACCAAAAGAACTAGTGACACGCACACCAACATCCAAAGACTCAACAGGCAAACCAAGCAATTCAGCATGCTCACGCAAAATGTATGAGTGCGTAGATCCAGAATCAATTAAGGAAAGTAATGACAAGGATTGCAAAGTAAACGTACCTGCAATCACATCCGCGTCATTCCTCCCCTCCCGCTGAGCATACACCCTAGCTTGACCACCACCCTCAGGCTGAATAGCCACAACATGGGCCACTCCTCGACCACCTTCCTCTCTCCGCTGGAAGTTACCACGGCCGCGCCCACGACCTCTCTGCGGTGCAGCAACAACAAGAGCACGAACTTGGCCACTAGCCAACATCGGACACTCCCTCCTCAAATGATCCGTAGACCCACAGTTCCAACACGCATTACCAGCTGCCGCAACAGGAGCTTGAACCTCCCTCACAGCACGAGGACAATCACGTTTCATGTGGCCACGCGAACCACAAATCCAGCAAGCACTCAGATCAACTCTAGCATTTCCTCCCCGAGCAGGTGCGCCACCACCTCGCTTAGACGAGGACTGATACTTCTGATCACGTCCCCTCTTGTTCCGTCCACCACCGGAACTAAACTCAGCTGCTCGCTTACCAGCACTTACTCCAGCACCCCTAGCAGATAAACCCAAGTTCATCTCTATGTCCTTTGCTCGGCCCACCAGCACATCAAAATCATCATACTCGGTAGCCAGCACATACATCTTCACATCCGTCACTAAACCATAACGGAACCTTTCACACCTTGCCCGCTCATCCGGGACTAGCTCAGGTGCATACTAACTGAGTCGAACAAACTGCACTTCATACTCAGCCACAGTCATGCTCCCTTGGGTAAGAGACATGAACTCCCGCTTCTTTTCATCTAGGTACCTCACACCAAGATACCTTCTCTTGAACGCATTCTGAAAGAATGTCCAAGTTACATCGACATCAGCCATCCCAGCGATAGTGGTTGTCCACCACGTATAAGCATCATCTTGTAGCAAGGATACTACACAACCCAGCTTTTGCACATCAGTGCAACTCATCTGACCCAAGATCCTCTTGGTACTCTCCATCCAAGATTTCGAACCTTCCGCAGACAAACCCCTGAACTCAGTCCCGCCTAGACTGCACAAACGCTCAAAGGGTAGTCTAACACCAGCATCTCCCTGATGCCCAGCTCCTTGAGCTCCAGCTACTGCAGCTCGGAAAGCACCAGCAATAGCTTGCACTAGCATTGTCATATCAGGCATAGCTTGCCCCTGACCAGCCTCAGGTCCAGCGACCCCAGCATCAGCTGCAGCTCTAGTTTCTTCACCCCCAGCACCACCACCACCAGGCGGAGGAGGTAAAACCGCACTTCCAACATTCTCTTCATTCTCATTCTCATTTTGAGCCGTAGCTCGCACATTACTCCTCAACTCCCTACGAGGTGCCATACTCTAACAACCCAATCACAATGCAAACAAACAAAGTCAGGCCCAGCAAGGTAAGCAACCAAGTACTCAAGCTCATTTTCACTTAAAACAACATCATTACATTAGCTTTGATTTGGCAATGGGTACCCACAACATGCTTCACCACAGCATCCACCACAATTGCATCACATATACAATTCACTCAACATGCTTTCACTCAATAAGCATACAAAGCATACATGCTTTAATCAACCACACATTCATTCCCCATTACTCGAGAACTCAGCTCTGATACCACCAAATGTAACCCCCTTAACCCGGCCTAGACGGTTGACCCGAATTAAGAAGATCACACGGGGAAAACCAAAGTCAACCCAAAAGTCAACCTTGATTAACGACCCTTTTTTTTCTTTTTACTCTTGTCTAGATGCACATTAACCCTAGATATACTCACAAGATAATCATGCTCAAACATCAGAACAATCAGAGAACATTCAGGGACTCAATTGCACAATTTACAACTTTAGGGACCAAAATGTAAATTCTGAAAATTATAAGGACTTAGCCCAAATTAAAGTTACCAATATGAAATTAGTCAAGTTCCATGCTTCTCTGCCAAATTTCAGCTCAAACGGACATCCCAAACTCATACAATTGCGTAAACAAGATCCAGGACCAAAACGCAAACATTGCAAAATATAAAACCATCTATTTCAATGCCCAACGGTCGAGTGTTTCGGAATAGGGAGGACCCGTTCCGAAACACGGGACCGTTCTGAAACTTGTACCGAAACATGGCCTGGCAGTGGCCAATCCGTTCCGGAACAGTGCCTACCGTTTCGGAACGCCCAGGCCATTTCAGGCCCCTGTTCCGATACGGTACCACCTGTTTCGAAACAGGTTGCCCAGATTGCAGCAACTTTGCTAGTTTTTCATGCAATTGACCTATCAAACATGCTCCAAAAGCCACCAAACTTTACCAGCAAGTCATTCAACATATAATGAACATAATTGCATCAACCAAACATCATCATGGCATCAATTAAGAAAACCCCCAAATCTATAGGCATGCTTCCTACTTAGCCAACCATTCAAGCAATGTTATTCCAAAAACATCCCATAAAGGCCAATTACAAACACCAACAATATCATCAACATAAATCCAACTTAGGGAGTCCAAAACATCTCCCAAAACAACAAGATAGGTTCCCCATTGCCAAATGCCAAAAGCTAATAGTGTTTAAGAAACCATCACCATACTTGAGCTTAGTACACCACTTGGATTCTTCACCACCTTGCTGTCCTCAATGCACTTTAATGCTCTGCATTATTGGTTTAAGAAAAGAGAGAGCGTAAGCAAAAGCTTAGTGAGAAATGCTTAATAAAACCACACAATAATGCATTTTCAAAACACATTTATAAACCTTATTCCAAACATCATTTACACATGCTCATAAGCATATAAAACATGCATCTCATCCATCAAGTTCATAACATGTCATATTGGCAACAAGTGATACATTTCACATAAGATTCACACATGGACTTTTAAACACCATTGTGATCTTACAATAACCAAGGACCACACATGGACTTTTAAACACCATTGTGTCCTTAACCCCATGGACTTTTAAACACCATGGCCCATGGACTTTTAACCACCATGGCAAGGACCACACAAGGACTTTTAAACACCTTTGTGTCCTTAACAAGAATCATCCAAGGACTTTTAAACACCTTGATGTTCTTAAATAACAAGGCTTACACAAGGAATTTTAACCACCTTTGTAACCTTAACCAAGAGCCAACCATGGACTTTTAAACACCATGTTGCTCTTAAAATATACAAGACTCATCCAAGGAATTTTAACCACCTTGATCATCTTAACCAAGAACCAACCATGGACTTTTAAACACCATGTTGTTCTTAAATAAACAAGGCTCACACAAGGACTTTTAAACACCTTTGTGACCTTAACATCACTTGCCAATATGCATCATTAATCAACAATAATCCACTGTTTTAAAGCATTTACTCAAGCCATAAACATCATGCATCTTTAAGCATTAAACCACATTATAACAATGTTCAAAAACAAGGATCTCTTACCTTGAGCATCCTTCAACACATGGCTTAAAATCTCAGCAACTAACATGCTTATTCATGCTTTCAAAACAGAATTTAAAACATGCAAACAACCACATTGCATACAACCAATACCATGGTTCATCATCAAGAGAGTTTTTCCGAAAACTTACTCTTGAGCTTAGCTAAGTTTCTTAGACTTAAACTAAGCTCCCAAACCTTCAAAACAATGGTTTTAAAGCTGGAAACCAAAATCCACTCACCGATTCCGTTTCGCCTCTTGCCGAAACACCAATCAAGCTTCCGGATCACCACCACTTGGATCCAAAGATGACTCCCCTGTTTCCAACACATCAAAGCAGAGGATTAATGCATCATCATGCATTAATATCTTCAATGAAAGCACCTAAACCCGCTGCTCTCATCCACACTCCATTTTCGGCTACCAAACACAACCAAAAATGAATCCAAACAACTCCACAACATTACCCAGCCAAGATCCATCAAATCTAAACATTCTTAAACATCAATTAACATCCAAAATGGATCTTAACACACCCATATAACTCCAGCCACAACAGATTAACAAGATCACTCCAAAAACAACCAAGAGCACAAGCTAAACTTAGGAAATTCAACCTATCCGGGATTGCATTAATTAAACCTCAACTTCTAATCAATTTAGCATTCATTTAACAACAAAAACACACCTCAAAACCCTGCTTAAACAGATCATACGAATTTTCATCAAAATCAAGCAAATCTTGCATTTTAAGCCAAGATCAAGGATTCAACTATAAAACCTTTTATAAATCATCAATTAAGGATTGAGAACTTGGGAATTTCAGTAAAGAACTGAGAGTTTAGAGGAGAAGGACGTTCTTACCTCCAAACTTGAGTTTTCTCCCTTTTTGGAACCAAAATCTTGAAAATCCAATTAGCAAATGGTGAGGTTTTGTTGATGAGATGATTTGCAATCAAAAGGGAAATGAAATGAGTGATTTAGATGACAAAACAAGAGGGAAAAGTTCTGGAAAAAGATGTTTGGTTTGAGAGAAAAATGAGAGAAAATAGAAAATGGAAAAGTTAGTTGGAAATAGGAAAATATCTTCCCTCCACTTTTCTTATGTTTAAAAACCAGAAATAAATCACTTAATATCTTAGAAAAATCTGGAGAAACTCCCTTTGGGTAAATAGCTCCTTAAAGATTCAAAGTTTCAATCCTTTTTAAAACAGTCACGCATATTTTTAGGACATTTTGTAAAAGAGGATTTCACAGTTCAGTTATATATACTAAAAGAGGATTTTAGGACATTTTTCCATATTTTTAATGCAACCCGAACTAGGTTTTCCTAATTTCACCTTTATATATTCGAACAGCACTTTGACCGAACCGGTCCAATCCTAAAACTTCTAAGCCCAAAACTGGGGCGTTACATGTCTTATAATGAAGAGCCTATTGAGATACTTGCTTCTGCTAGCAAGGTGTTGCGTGGCAAGACCATAGAGTTGGTCAAGGTGTTGTGGAGACATAGAGGTGTGGAAGAGGCCACGTGGGAGAGGAAAGCGGATATGGTTGAGCAGTTTCCGTATTTCATTCCGTCAGGTAATTTCGGGGACGAAATTCCTTAAGTGGGGGAGAGTTGTAACACCTGGGTTTAGGGTTCGGGTTAAAATAATATTTTAATATTATTTGGGCTCGGTTTTATAATTTAAATAATGTTTCGGGTTTTGTTTTCAAATTAATTAATTTGGTTAACCATGTTTTGATATTAAACCCCAAATAGCCATGAATTATATGCTCTTGTGAATATCCCATTTCATTAGGGGCAAAATGGTCTTTGGGCCTTTAAATTTAAAACAAAACAAAACACCCTTTTTACTATTCATTCTCTTCTTCAAAGAGAAACCAACGGGATTGGAGAGCACTCTTCACAAAATCACTATTCCATCACATAGTTTCTCCATTCCAACTCATTTTCGAAAGGTAACACTATTTTGACTTCTCCTCAACTCCCTCTCTTCAAAAGTACATGTTGAGTGTGTAAAAGTTCTATTATTTACACCCTTTTTAACCCATATTTCTGCTGCATTCAAGCATTATTCATTGCATTTAGGTTAGTTTACAGCAAAACATCACAAATATATTAAAAGGCACAGTTTCTACTAAAAATGGCTGTTTTTGCAGGTTGCTGGAGTAGCAGACGGAAAGGGCAGGCGCTGGGCAGTGAAGCAGAAGAGCTGAACTGGGCAAGCAGACAAAGAGGACGATGCTGCCATGGTGCTGCCGTGACAGCAAAGGACGACAGCAGTTTTATGGAGAAAAAGCAAAGTGGAACTCGACAGGTAGAGAAAATTCAGCCCGTCTGTCGTGTGAAAACCTTATATTTTTCCAAGCCCTAGATCAAAAGATATGTCAAGCCCAAAGTTCAAGGAGAGAAAATCCCAAGAAACAAGGAAGACGGCTGGAAAGTAGATTCCTTGAAGATTTAGTCTTTATTAGAATCATACTTTTAATTAAAGTTGTAATCCTTGTTAAATTAGATAACTTGAGCCCAAAGCTTATATAAGGGCATGTATTTTAACCTAGAGGAGAGATCCCATATACCCCATAACCGATTACCCTAGCTTCCTTCCCAAATTCTAGTCGTTTTCCTGCCCTCGACATGTTCTAAATCCTTCCTAGGGCCACGGGTTGATTTGTAAAGTAGTTGCAAGGGTTGTTTTGTTTTAGGAATTTTCTGTTCAATAAAATAAACTTCAAGTTCTCTTATTTTGGTTATTAATATCTTGCAAGAGCATCGGGAGAGTATTGTGAGGTTATCTATTTACTTAGCATCGGGAGAGTTAAGTATACGAAAGAAATAAGAGCAAGTTCTCTAGTTTATAGTTGAACTATCTCGTGCTTAGGGATAGGGCGAGGTTAAGTGGCTAAAGAAGAATTCATACACATCGATTTTCATCCTTCGATTCATGCCGGGAGGTATCATCAAGACGTGATCATCGACAGACTTGGACCTAGGGATAGGCCAAGGCAGATCTGAGATTCTTGCCAAACTTGAAGTACTGAGTTCAGTGTTTGCTGCCGCGACGGGCGCGACGACAGAACTGGAATTCAAAACTCTGCAATACCTGCACTACTGAGCAATTCAATACCAGCCCATTCTCTCTATCTTGATATCTCTACTCTTTTATTTACGTTTTCTTTATTATTTTCGTGACAACTTCTTAATTATTTTCTTTACCTTCGTGCAGTGAATTAAGGTGAAGCTATTAGCCCAATCCCTGTGGAGACGATATCCGATACTTCGTATCACTTTACTACTTGCGTCGTGTATACTTGCACTACCATTGCGATAGACTATTTTACACGCAACAAGTTTTTGGCGCCGCTGCCGGGGATTGGCAACATAACTCTACCTTTTCTTTTACTGCACTTTTCATTTTTATTTTTATTTTTATTTTTCTGTTTTTCTTTGGTGCATTCAACTCTTGCTTTTCACAAGGTTTCTTGTTTATGCGCAGATCGAATCGAGTTAAAGATCCTGAGTATCCATTAGATTCGGAAATCGAACGTTCATTCAATCTCAAGAAACAACTCCGTCACTTACTAGCCAGGAACGAGTACCTTGAGGAACAACTAGAGAATATGGCCCACAATTGAAACGACCCGCCTGTCGGCGACCCACCCGCTGTTGCCGGACGACGGTCCTGTCGTGACTACATGTTAAACGATCATGTAGAGTTGGAAACCACGCTGCCCGACATTGATGTTGACAACTTCGAGCTGAAACCTGTTATGTTTAGCATGATCAACAATGCCGGTCAATTCAGTGGTGCTGTTACAGAGGATGCTAGGGAGCATCTAAAAACGTTCCAGGAAATCTATGGTTCGTTTAGACTACCAGGAGTTAATCCGAAGATACTGAGGCTTCGGTTATTTCCCCATTCATTGAGGGACAGAGCTAAAACTTGGTGGAATAAACTTACGCCGGGTTCAATTAGAACTTGGGCAGATTTATCTCGTGAATTTTTATCTCGTTTTAATCCTTCGCATTTATCTGAGCGATTACGTAATGAAATTGCTACTTTTCAACAGGAAGATGACGAGCCGATGCACGAGGCCTGGGACAGATTTACTACTCTTCTTCGGAACTGCCCAATGCATAGATTCCCCGTCTGGAATCAGGTAACAAAGTTTTATAATGCTGCCAAATTACAAACTCGTATTCGAATTGATTCAGCAGCAAACGGACTATTATTGGATAAAGACCTGGACGAGGCAATGCAAGTATTGAAAAATCTATCTAAGAATGAGGAGCAGTTTCTGACAGCAAGAAGAGGGGGTAAACGGGTATTAGCTGTCAAGGATTATGAGGTCGACAGCACGATGAAATCATATGTAGCATTCCTTACTAAGGCAATGAAAAAGTTATTGAATGAAGATGCACAACATGGATTTGCTGTTGAGGAGGTATGTGAAATCTGTGAGGGAAATCATAGTTCGGATGAATGTCCTATACAATTAGAAGAGGGAAAATATGTTGGAAACTACAAACCGAATTACAACTCCAACAACTATAATCCCAACTAGAGAACGGATCCCAAGTTTTCCTGGGGCAATCCTAATAATGCCTTGAATCCTCAAGCACACAATCAGAATCAGGGAGGACCTAGATTGCTGATGCGACAGCAACTGCCGCCGCAGCTACCGCCGCAGCAGCAACAACAGCAGCAACCAGCTGCCACGAGCAGTATACTGGAACATACTCTGGCCACTTTCATGTCTCAAGCAGGTACTTATATTGAGAATATGAATCAGTTTGTCAAGAAAACAGAGACGTTCATGGATAAAACAGAGATGCGGATGACGAATCATGAAGCTACTCTAAAATCTATGGAGACACAAATGGGTCAGGTTTCCCAGCATATTAAGCCAAGGCAGACTGGAGGATTTCCTAATAACACTGGAAATGCTAGGCAGCCCACACATGAGCAATGTAAAGCTATTACTACTAGGAGTGGGAAGAAATTACCAGGGCCAGAAAAGGAAGCTGAAACAGTAAGGAAACCTGCCTTGGACAGACTTGCCGAGGAAGCTGCCCCGACAGGTAACAAACAGACTGCTGCCGATGAGCCTGTCACGACAGCAGAAACGACAGAGGAGAAAAACGATGAACCCAAACCTCCTCAGATTCGTATGCAGTGGGAAGGACGTATTGCTGATTATCGTCCCCCACCTCCTTTTCCTCAACGGTTACAGCAAGCTAAGCAAGAATCTCAGCTCAAAAAGAGTTATGATATTTTTAAGCAGGTTCATATTAATATTCCGCTGTTAGATGTCGTTAGGGAGATGCCCGGTTATGCTAAATTTCTCAAAGATGTTATGTCAAAGAAATCTTAACTTGGGGAATTTGAAACGGTAAAGATGACAGAAGGTTGCATGAGTATTCTTCATTGGCAGCCAATAGATGAGACAAACATACTGGAGACCTTCCCAGACGAGCAGCTCTTTGCTGCCGCAGTCGCTGCCGCGACAGTCATGGCGACAAGTAAGTCTTCTGAACTCCCCTGGTATGCTGATTTCGTTAATTTTATAGTTAGTGGAATAATTCCTTCTTATCTTAATTATCAAGCCTGGAAGAGGTTCCAAAATGATATTAAGCATTATTATTGGGACAAACCTCTTCTTTTCAAAATCTGTGCAGATCAGGTTATAAGGAGGTGTGTACCACAAGAAGAGCAATAAGACATACTTCATCACTGCCATGCTTCACAGTATGGAGGTCACTTAGGAGGCAACAAAACTGCTGCCAAGGTGCTGCAGTCAGGGTTTTACTGGCCGTCACTGTATAAAGATGCACAAATCTTCTACAAGAGTTGTGACAGGTGCCAAAGGACAGGAAACATCTCAAGGAGAAACGAGATGTCGCAGCCGAACATTCTAGAAGTCGAAATCTTCGACGTTTGGGGGTTCGATTTTATGGGACCTTTTCCATCTTCATGTCGAAATCTATACATCCTCCTGGCAGTAGATTATGTCTCTAAATGGGTCGAAGCCATCGCCACTCAAAAGAATGATGCCAAGACAGTCCAAAGGTTTTTACACAAAAATATCTTTTCTAGGTTTGGCATCCCTAAGGCGATTATCTGTGATGAAGGGAGACATTTTGACAATAGGGTTATTGCTGCCGCCTTGAAGAAATATGGTGTCAAGCATCGGATCGCGACAGCATATCACCCACAGACCAATGGACAAGCTGAAATATCTAATAGGGAAGTTAAGAACATTCTTGAGAAGATGGTTAAGCCAACTAGGAAAGATTGGTCTTTACTCCTCAATGATGCGTTATGGGCATATAGGACAGCTTTCAAAACTCCATTGGGAATGTCTCCGTACCGATTGATTTATGGGAAAACCTGTCATCTACCTGTCGAGATAGAGCACAGAGCATACTGGGCGATCAAGGCAGTGAATATGGACTTGGACAAGGCAGGGCAGAAAAGGCTATTAGACTTGAACGAAATTGAAGAAATACGGACAATGGCCTACGACAATGCAAGAATCTTCAAGGAGAAAACTAAGAAGTGGCATGACAGGAAGTTGCTGCCACGATAGTTCTGCCCAGGGAAGCTTGTATTGTTATTCAATTCTAGACTGAAACTTTTCCCAGGAAAACTGAAATCTAGATGGTCTGGCCCATTCCAAGTCGTACAAGTTTTTCCCCATGGTGCCATCACAATCCGATCATTAAAAGACGAGCACTAATTCAAAGTCAACGGACAGCGCCTCAAGCATTATTAGGGGACTGAAGCCCCAGGAATGCAGGAAGTGGTTACCTTAAGAGATGCCCCACCTGGCATCCCTAATTTAACCTAAATTTTATTTTTATTTATTTTTATTATTATTATTTATTATTTATTAGGAAATAAGGTTTATTTTATTCGAATAATGTTTTTTTATGTTTATCGTTTTTTAGGAAATAAAGGAGTCAAGAAGAACAGGAGAAGTGAACTCAGCCCACCATCCATCCATCAGCCCAACAAAGCCAATATTGATGCATGTCGTTACAGCTGCCGCGACAGACGCGGAAAAGACAGGCTGTCACGACAGACGCGGAAACATGTGACAGGCGCGTAACAGACACGGAAACGTGTGTCAGACGCGTCAGATACGCTAAAGCTCAACATCCGCCTCGTTATTCACGCCTGCCGTTACAGCTTCAACGGGCAGCAATTCCCCTTCTATAAATCCCCGTTTCATTTTCATTTTCACTCACTTCTGCCTTTCTTACTTGCTCTCCATCTTCAGTTTTCATTTGCTTTCATTTACTTTTCACAACCCTTGCACTAACATGTCTTCCAGAAAAACCCGCCGCAATGCTGCCTCTACTTCCTCACCCGCAGCAACTCCCCCACAGTCCTTTGCAACCAGAGATCTGTGGGAAGAACGAGGTTACATCTATACCCCAAGGGCAAAGAATCTGGGCCTTAAGACTTTCATCGCCAGGAAAATTAGAGCTCTATTATGGCAAACATTTGCGGAGCAACCAGAGGACATGAACGAGACGCTTGTGAGAGAATTTTATGCTGCCATCAGCAGCAAAACGGCGACAGCAGTGACTGTCATAGGGAAAGAGGTGCCGTTCACAGCCGAGCACATCAACTCTTTATATGGCCTCTGCATAGGCCCCAATGATGATGGACATCAGCAGTTCCTCGAAACCTTGGATGATGCTGCCTATGACGCTGTCATGGCAGAACTGACGGCAGAGGGAACCAAATGGAATACAAGCCGGAAAAATCCACACACGGTGAAGAGGGGGCAGCTGCTACCGGAGGAAAAACTGTGGAATGCCTTCATTAAAAAGAGGATCACGCCGTCGTCGCACCATACAACCGTTGACCAGTAAAGGTTAGCCTTAATACACTCTATTTTAAATGAGCGGCCCATTAATGTGGGTAGTTATATGCGAGAGAGTATTTTGGAAAGTGCACATCGACCGTCGGGCCTCCTTTTCCTCCCCTACCTCATCACGTCCCTCTGCCGCGGTCATAATGTGCCGGAAGCTGACACCGATTTCATAGTGAAAGGACGGGGTTTGACAGAAAAGAATATCATTAGCCTCATGGAGCTGACAGTGGCAACCCCTCTCTCATCTTTCAACCCCGCTGCCGCCCCAGCTGAATCATTAGAGCAGCCAAATCCTGAACCTGCCGCCGCAGCAGCTGCTCCGACAGACCCCTCCAATCAGATCCTAGCTGTCATTCAAAGGATGGAGGACAGACAGTTGGGCCTCAAAACATTCATCAAGGACTTTGCCGCATCCACGGTAAATTTTATTCAAACTACTTTAAATTTCCCTGATGTTGTTTTCCCCATCTTCCCTGCCCACTACTTCACTGTCCCCACCCTGTCCACACACCTACACATGCTGCAACCCCACAAACACCATATGTCGCCTCCATACCATCACCTGCCCCGACGGCAGCCGACAACACCCATGCCGAAACATCCGCTCGAGGAACAAAGCGACCAGTGCCCTCGGATGACCTTGCTGCCTTTGTTGCTGGGTTCTCTTCCTCCTCCGTCTGGGCAGACAATGACGATGAACCCTCTATTCAGAGGAACCTATCGAAGGAATTTACACCGGTAAAGAGGCAGAGAAGAATGGCAGATAAGAAAACTCTGCCAAGGGCTAGCAGCAGCAGTGGCAGCAGCTCTGACATTCAGGTTGTACATCAACCACCCAGCCCGCCCCAAGAGCCAGAATCCGTCGCCAAATCCGCCTCAGCAGCAGCAGTGAAGACAGTGCTTAAAATTTAAGTTTCTTATTTTCTTATTGCTGCCTGCTATTTATATATTTTGTGTTGTACTGCCTTCATATGTTCTCATTTTATTTTGTCATTTGCATTGAGGGCAATGCAACCCTCGATTTTGGGGGTGGCAACCCTCCATATTAATGGAGTGCATCTTAGTTAAATTTTGTGTCTTTTACTTAGTTATTTTTCTCTAATATATATATATATATATATATATATATATATATATATATATATATATATATATATATATACTAAAAAAATTGAAAATTTTGGCTTAAAACTATGAACTGAACTTGCCTGTCGTGAGAGCTCTGTCGTGGCAATAACTTTAAGATAGTTTAAGGAGAAGTTTAGAGCCTTTCTATAGTTCTGAAAACTTAAACACCATTGTGACTTTTTTACTGCTTAGACTTCTTTTAGCCAAACTAGAATAGGAAGCTTAGCACTTGAATAGCCCCTAGAGGTGCCTAACACTGGCTCTAAGAAAGAAGTTTAGCAAAAGAGACTCAACAGCCCTAGAGGTGCCCGAAACTGGCTCTAGGAAGTTAACTAGAGGTGCCTAAAACTAGCTCTAGTAAAACTTTAGCTTGAAAAATAGAGAAATCGAGTCAAAACAAAAAATCAAAGAAGCATGAAAATGTGCCTTCAAAAAGATAATTTTTGGCATAAAAATTCGAGTTAAGAGTTGAATATTCTAGTGAAACTAAGAGAGTCTTGGCATATAATTGTTAACAAGCATGCACACACTGCACGAGGACTATAGTGAGATTCCGGACAGATCCTAAATTATCCGACAGGTTGCTGCCGTCACAGGGAACGAACAACGGGTAAGGGAAAGTCCACTGTTTGAAAGCCAAAACAAAAATATTTCATTTTTCTTTTAGGTCTTAGTTGCTTGAGGGCAAGCAAAAACTTGAGTTTGGGGTGTGTTGAGTGTGTAAAAGTTCTATTATTTACACCCTTTTTAACCCATATTTCTGATGCATTCAAGCATTATTCATTGCATTTAGGTTAGTTTACAGCAAAACATCACAAATATATTAAAAGGCACAGTTTTACTAAAAATGGATGTTTTGCAGGTTGCTGCCGTAGCAGACGAAAAAGGCAGGCGCAGGGCAGTGAAGCAGAAGAGCTGAACTGGGCAAGCAGACAAAGAGGACGATGCTGCCATGGTGTTGCCGTGATAGCAGAGGACGACAGCAGTTTTGTGGAGAAAAAGCAAAGTGGACCTCGACAGATAGAGAAAATTCAGCCCGTCTGTCGTGTGAAAACCATATATTTTTCCAAGCCCCATATCAAAAGATATGTCAAGCCCAAAGTTCAAGGAGAGAAAATCCCAAGAAACAAGGAAGACGTCTGGAAAGTAGATTCCTTGAAGATTTAGTCTTTATTAGAATCATACTTTTAATTAAAGTTGTAATCCTTGTTAAGTTAGATAACTTGAGCCCAAAGCTTATATAAGGGCATGTATTTTAACCTAGAGGAGAGATCTCATATACCCCATAACCAATTACCCTAGCCTCCTTCCCAAATTCTAGTCATTTTCCTGCCCTCGACATGTTCTAAATCCTTCCGCCACGGATTGATTTGTAAAGTAGTTGCAAGGGTTGTTTTGTTTTAGGAATTTTCAGTTCAATAAAATAAACTTCAAGTTCTCTTATTTTGGTTATTAATATCTTGCAAGAGCATCGGGAGAGCATTGTGAGGTTATCTATTTACATAGCATCGGGAGAGTTAAGTATACGAAAGAAATAAGAGCAAGTTCTCTAGTTTATAGTTGAACTATCTCGTGCCTAGGGATAGGGCGAGGTTAAGTGGCTAAAGAAGAATTCATACACATCGGTGTTCATCCTTCGATTCACGCCGGGAGGTATCATCAAGACGTGATCATCAACAGACTTGGACCTAGGGATAGGCCAAGGAAGATCTGGGATTCTTGCCAAACTTGAAGTACTGAGTTGAGTGTTTGTTGCCGCGACAATCAACGGACTGCTGCCGCGACGAGCGCGACGGCAGAACTGGAATTCCAAAACTCTACAATACCTGCACTACTGAGCAATTCAATACCAGCCCATTCTCTCTATCTTGATATCTCTACTCTTTTATTTACGTTTTCTTTATTATTTTCGTGACAACTTCTTAGTAATTTTCTTTACCTTCGTGCAGTGAATTAAGGTGAAGCTATTAGCCCAATCCCTATGGAGAGGATATCCGATACTTCGTATCACTTTACTACTTGCGTCGTGTATACTTGCGCTACCATTGCGATAGACTATTTTACACGCAATAGTACACTTAGTTTTCATTTTCGTTAAGATTTTTGGAAAATGGAGTTTTGAAGATTTTGATTAAAAATGGAAAGTTTATGTTGTTAAGCTTAATGTTTTGATTTAATATGGTTAGTTATGAAGTCTAGGAACTATATGGTTCCACATATGTTAATTTTGAATGGTTTTAAGCAAATTCCCGAATATGGGTATATATGGGGTTTTTGGAGGGTTTTGGGGGTTGTTTTAGGTGGGAATTGATAGTCCAATGGTAGTACTATGGTTAGGGGTTGACTTGGGATCATTTGTGGGTGTAAAGGGTGTTGGAAACATGGATTTTGGAAGAGGTTTTGGGGCTGCCCGAGTTTGGTTAAAAGTGGGGTTGTTCATGGCTTAAAACATTGTAAATTGTATTTGAATTGTGTTACGGATTGGTATTTTGATGTTGGGCTGATTTGAGGTTACTTGAACTGTATTGAGGTTGTTTAGAAGCAAGAACTTGGGTCGGTGAAGCATCGAGAGGAAATCCGGAAACTTGAGGGTGGTTGCTTGCTTGGCTTGGAGCTTGAAAGCATAGGTGAGTGGTTAAATGTTTAAAGTGGTTTTTAAATGGTTGGTTCGAGTATGTGGACTAGGTCGGCCTTGGTAGACCCACCTAGAGTTAGAATTGGGGTGGTAGCCTAATCCTAAACTTAACTAGAGCCATTGGTTGAACTTGTATTTGATGAATATGCCTCGTAATATTTGTGATATGATTATTATGTATAATGTGTTATACATGTGAGATGAGGCATGATTTGTAATGCTTATGGCATGCATGGAAATGGTTCATGATTGTAATCATGGTGAGTATGTCCTAAGCACGAAATTGATTGAAATGAATAATTTGGAATGAGTTAAATGTTGGCACTAGTATGCTTGAGTACAAATGATCGATCATTAGGATGTTAGTGTGCACACATGAGTCTAAAGTCGTGCGTGGCCTTGGTGGCGTTGAGTAACCAAGGAGGAGTACGGGTTCGCCCGGAAAATTGTATTTATATATAGTCAATGATGAGTGGAATCCCATCGACGGGGCACGAGGATGAGTGGAATCCCCTCCGCGAGACCGGTGATGAGTGTAATCCCACCGTGAGGTAAAGTGGAAAATTGTATTAATATATTGTCTAAGTGTTTAGCCTTGTTATGATGATGCTCAAGAATGCTTGTATGTTGGTTTTCCTTAGAACTGTTATTAGTGTGTTGTTGGAGGTTTTGGTGGGGTTTAGGGACACCCTTGTGCTTTGAAACAGCTAAAACCAGTCTGGAGACAGAGGGCGTTTCGAAACGGGTTACCCTATTTTAATACGGTCCCCTTTGTTTTGGCCGAGCGTTTCGAAACGGATAGGGGTCGTTTCGGTACACTTTTGCTACTGGAATTTTGAGAAATTGGGGAGATGAAGGTGTTCCGAAATGGGTCTATGGTGTTTCGAAACGGTCAAATCTTGTTGACCGCAAGAAGTTGACCAGGGAGGGTGTTTCGAAACGGTTGACCCCCGTTCCGATACGGTATCCTCGTGTAGGCTTAGAAATGTTGACCAGGTTAAGGCGTTTCGATACACCTTGAGGGTGTTTCGAAACGACCTGTTAATCCACATAAAAATGGGTTGTTTTGCTTAGGTTGTTCGAGCTATTGCTTTGCGAATGCTTGTCTTCCGTTGCTGTGATCACATAGGAATTAAATGTGCATTTAGGGAAGATTAAATTAAAAAGAAATTTTTTGGGTCGTTAACCGAGGAGGAACCTTAACGGGTTTCGCTTCGGTTTTCCCCGTGTGGCCCACTCGGACCGGTCGTCCAACCAGACCGGGACGAGGGGGTTACACTTGTTGGTATCAGAGCCTAAGGTTACCGAGACCTTGAGCAGGTAAGTGAGGTAAGTTTAAGTTTTAAAATGATATGCACGGTGTTTGCTTGCTTTTTAAGTATGATTGCTTGTGTGACAAGTATGATGATTGTTTGTTTAAAAGCATGTTGTTTGAGAGTCTCATTGCTACTATTACATCGAAAAAGAATTTTAAGTGAGGGAAACGTACTTGAGCACTTTGAAACCTTGCCTTGCTAACCCGATCTTGTATTTTTTTGTTATGGTTGTAGTTATCGTTTGAGAGCGATATCTAGGCTGAGGGGTAGGCCGAGAGTGGTTCGTCAGGAAGCACGTGTTGCGGCTCCTGTTGAGCCGGTGATTGGTGTGGAGGCTCATATAGAAGGGCTGGTGGCCGCGGGAGTTGGAGCTCCGCAACCACCTCTTCCGCCTGGAGTTGGGGGCGAGGATGGAGCTGAAGGAGAGGGACCTCAAGGTGGCCAAGGTGGCCAAGGTCTAGCTGGAATTGATATGACTCCGCTAGTGCAAGCTATAGCAGGAGCATTTTAGGCCGCATTTGCGGGAGCTCAGGCTGCAGCTCAGCCTAGGTGTGACGATGCTAGTCTACCATTGGAGAGGCTCCGTAGCTTGGGGGCCGAAGAGTTCAGATGATCTACTCCATAGAGGTCTGAGTTGTGGTTGGAGAAGACAATTCGTATCTTAGCTCAGATGGGTTGTGTGGGCGCTCCTAGATTGGGCTGTGTGATTTCCTTGCTTCAGGGTGATGCCTACACCTGGTGGGTCACCATTACTACAGGAGTTCCAGAGGCAGAGATTGATTGGGATTTCTTTGAGTCCGCTTTCAGAAAGAGATGCTTGGGACCGAGGTACTTAGATGAGAAGAAGCAAGAGTTTATGGCCCTTACTCAGTGAGATGCTTCTGTGACAGACTATGAGATCCGTTTTGTTCGCTTGAGTCAGTACGCTCCAGAGATGGTTCCTAATGAAGTGGAACGCTGTAACCGTTTCCGCTATGGGTTGAGCGAAGAGATCAAGAGGTACACGTTAGCTTCTGACTACTCAGACTTTGATGTATTGGTTGCGAGGGCCAAGGACTTAGAGCACAGTTTGGGTTCGGCCAAACGATCTGGTGGTTCTAGTTCTGGTAAGAGGCATAACCACTTTGACAGTAGAGATGCCAAGAGGCATAGAGGTGGCGGACATTAGTTTGACTATAGACGTGACGATGGCCATCATTGTAGGGGCCATCAGGGCCATAGAGGAGGAGGGAGATTGCCCAAGTGTACCCGTTGTGGGAGACAGCACGCTGGTGAGTGTTGGGGTAACTTTCATGCTTGTTGGAACTGTGGTTCAAGGGACCACTTTAGGAGGGATTGTCCGCGTCAGGTGGCACAGGCACCGAACATTGCTCAGGCTCCTGCGAGAGCAAATGATTTTCAGAGAGGCCGTGGGCGCGGTCGTGGCTACTTCTAGCCTAGGGCTGATGCACCTAGGGTAGATGCTCAGAGGAACCTTGCTCATGTTGTGGCAGTGCAGCTAGAGGCAGAAGGACCAGCGAGAGTTTATGCTCAGAGAGAGGCCGAGAACGACACTGATGTGATAGCAGGTAATTTTGAGTTACAGTCTATGTCTTTGCTTTCTTTGGTTGATTCAAGTTCTACACATTCCTACATTTTGAGTGAGCATGCACAGAAGTTAGACATACCTGTTGAGATCTTAGATGTAGGTATGCATGTGACTAGTTCTTTTGGTAAGACAGTTGTGGTTAGACGTATGTATAGGAGATGCCCACTGAAGATTCAGGGTCATGTGTTCTCTGTTGATATGATGGAACTTCCTTTCTATGGCTTTGATAATATTTTGGGTATGGACTGGTTAGATGAGCACCGAGCTAGTGTGGATTTTGAGACGAAGAGAATTTCCTTGAAACTTTCTGATGACTACGAGGTAGTAGTACTAGGCGAGAACATTAAGTTCTTGTCTAATGTGGTGTCAGCTTTAGACGCTCATAGGTCGATGGACCCCGGATGTGGGGCTTACTTAGCTTATGTTATGAATCCGAATATGAGTGAAGCTAGACCGAAAGATATTAGAACAGTTTTTGACTTTCCAGATGTGTTTCCTGAAGAGTTGCCAGGTTTACCTCCTGACAGAGATGTTGAGTTTGTGATTGAGATTGTTTCAGGGTCTAATCCAGTTTCGATAGCTCCGTATCGTATGGCTCCGAAGGAGTTGAAAGAATTGAAGAGTCAGTTGCAAGAATTATTAGACTGTGGTTTTATTAGGCCTAGTAGTTCTCCTTGGGGTGCTCCCGTGTTGTTTGTGGAAAAGAAAGATGGTAGTATGCGCATGTGTATTGACTATAGACAGTTGAATCAGTTGACTGTGAAGAACAAGTATCTGTTACCTCGCATAGATGTTTTGTTTGATCAGTTGAGGGGTGCTTTAGTGTTCTCGAAGATAGATTTGAGATCCGAGTACTACCAGTTGAAAGTGAAAGAGTGTGATGTTCCGAAGATAGCTTTTAGGACGAGATATGGTCACTATGAGTTTCGTGTGATACCGTTCGGGCTCACGAATGCACCTGCAGCATTCATGGACATGATGAACAGAATTTTTAGAGACTATCTAGACCGTTTCGTAGTTGTTTTCATTGATGACATACTTGTGTACTCGAAGACAGAAGATGAGCATTATGAGCACTTGAGATTTGTTTTACAGAGATTGTTGAGCAATCAGTTGTATGGGAAGCTTAGTAAATGTGAGTTTTGGATTCGAGAGGTTGTATTTCTTGGCCATGTTGTTTCGGCCGAAGGTATCCGTGTTGATCCATCGAAGATTGAGGCTATTGTTGAGTGGAAACAACCTAAGTCTGTGACCGAGATTAGGAGTTTCCTAGGATTAGCCGGTTACTATAGGAGATTTGTTGATGGTTTTTGTAGAGTAGCTGCTCCTTTGACTAAATTGTTGCAAAAAGGAGTTAAGTTTGAATGGTGAGATGCAAGACAGAAGACCTTTGAGAAATTGAAAGAAGCTTTGACAAATGCTCCAGTGTTAGTGCAACCTGTTTCAGGTAAAGAGTTTGTGATTTATAGTGATGCTTCCTACATAGGTTTAGGATGCGTTTTGATGCAAGAAAGAAGTGTTGTTGCTTATGCTTCTAGACAGTTGAAGATTCATGAGAAGAACTATCCTACTCATGATATAGAGTTAGCCGCGATTGTTTTTGCATTGAAGATTTGGCGTCATTACTTGTATGGTGAGAAGCGTATAGTTTACACCGATCACAAGAGCTTGAAGTACTTGATGACACAGAAAGAGATGAACTTGAGGCAAAGAAGATGGCTTGATTTGTTAAAAGATTATGATTTGACCATTGAGTACCATCTGGGTAAAGCGAATGTAGTAGCCGATGCTTTGAGTAGAAAAGTGGTCGTTGAGTTGAGAGCTATGTTTGCTAGATTGAGTGTGTCCGAGGATGGTGGGTTGATCACCGAGTTGCAAGTGAAGCCTTCTTTGATTCAGTTTATTAGAGAGAAGCAGTTGCAAGACGTGACTTTAGTTCCTCATGTTCAGGACATAGCCGAAGGAAGACCGACCGAGTATAGTTTCAGTGGTGAGAGCTTGTTGTGCTTTAGAGATAGAATTGTTGTACCGGAAGATGTTGAGTTGAGACGTCAGATTCTGAGTGAAGCACATTCGAGTCCCTTTTCTATGCATCCGGGTAGTACCAAGATGTATCGTGACTTGAAGAATGATTACTTTTGGGTTGGTTTGAAGAAAGATGTAGCTGAGTATGTGAGCCGTTGTATGGTTTGTCAGAGAGTGAAGGCAGAACATCAGGTTCCTTCAGGTTTGTTACAGCCTTTGAAGATTCCAGAATGGAAATGGGAGAAGATCACCATGGATTTTGTGTCGGGGTTGCCTTTGTCTCCTTCGAAGAAGAACTCTGTTTGGGTGATCGTTGATAGGTTCACTAAGTGTGCTCACTTTTTAGCAGTGAACACTACGGATTCCTTAGACAAGTTGGCAAACTTGTACATCCGTGAGATTGTGAGACTTCATGGAGTTCTGAAGTCTATTGTTTCAGATAGAGATCCTAGATTTACTTCGAGGTTCTGGGGTTGCTTACATAGTGCTCTAGGTAGCTGTTTGCATTTCAGCATGTCTTATCATCCGCAGCCCGATGGGCAGTCAGAGCGAGTGATACAGATTCTTGAGGATATGCTTCGTTGTTGTGTGATTGACTTCCAGGGTTCTTGGGAGAAGCACTTACCGTTAGTTGAGTTTGCTTACAACAACAGTTATCAGTCTAGTATTCAGATGGCTCCCTATGAAGCTTTGTATGGTAGACGATGTAGGACTCCGATTTGTTAGGCTGAAACAGGTCAGAGATTGTTACCTATGCCGGATTTGCTTAAGGGGACTACCGACAAAGTAAAGTTGATTTGTGATCGTTTGAAGGCAGATTCCGATTGTTAGAAGTCTTATGCGGATTTGAAAAGGAAAGAGATTGAGTACTCCATGGGCGAGAGAGTGTTACTGAAAGTATCTCCGTGGAAGAAGGTAATGAGATTTGGCCGGAAGGGCAAGTTGAGTCCGAGGTTCATTTATCCGTATGAGATAGTTGAGCGGATTGGGCCTGTAGCTTACCGTTTGAGGTTACCTTCTGAGTTAGAGAAGATTCATGATGTCTTTCATGTGTCTATGCTTAGGAGATATAGATCGGATCCTTCTCATGTTATGCCCGTTGAGGAGATAAAGTTAAATTCGAATTTGTCTTATAATGAAGAGCCTGTTGAGATACTTGCTTCTGATAGCAAGGTGTTGCGTGGCAAGACCATAGAGTTGGTCAAGGTGTTGTGGAGACATAGAGGTGTGGAAGAGGCCACGTGGGAGAGGAAAGCTGATATGGTTGAGCAGTTTCCGTATTTGTTTCCGTCAGGTAATTTCAGGGACGAAATTCCTTAAGTGGGGGAGAGTTGTAACACCCGGGTTTAGGGGTCGAGTGAAAATAATATTTTAATATTATTTGGGCTCGATTTTATAATTTAAATAATGTTTCGGGTTTTGTTTTCAAATTAATTAATTTGGTTGACAATGTTTTGATATTAAACCCCAAATAGCCATGAATTATATGCTCTTGTGAATATCCCATTTCATTAGGGGCAAAATGGTCTTTGGGCCTTTAAATTTAAAACAAAACAAAACACCCTTTTTACTATTGATTCTCTTCTTCAAAGAGAAACCAACGGGATTGGAGAGCACTCTTCATAAAATCACTATTCCATCACATAGTTTCTCCATTCCAACTCATTTTCGAAAGGTAACACCATTTTTTACTTCTCCACAACTCCCTCTCTTCAAAAGTACACTTAGTTTTCATTTTCGTTAAGATTTTTGGAAAATGGAGTTTTGAAGATTTTGATTAAAAATGGAAACTTTATGTTGTTAAGCTTAATGTTTTGGTTTAATATGGTTAGTTATGAAGTCTAGGAACTATATGGTACCACATATGTGAATTTTGAATGGTTTTAAGCAAATTCCCGAATTTGGGTATAAATGGGGTTTTTGGAGGGTTTTGGGTGAGGTTTGGGGGTTGTTTTAGGTGGAAATTGATAGTCCAATGGTAGTACTATGGTTAGGGGTTGATTTGGGATCATTTGTGGGTGTAAAGGGTGTTGGAAACATGGATTTTGGAAGAGGTTTTGGGGCTGCCCGGGTTTGGTTAAAAGTGGGGTTGTTCATGGCTTGAAACATTGTAAATTGTATTTGAATTGTGTTCCAGGTTGGTATTCTGATGTTGGGCTGATTTGAGGTTATTTGAATTGTATTGAGGTTGTTTAAAAGCAAGAACTTGGGTCGGTGAAGCATCGAGAGGAAATCCGAAAACTTGAGGGTGGTTGCTTACTTGGCTTGGAGCTTGGAAGCTTAGGTGAGTGGTTAAATGTTTAAAGTGGTTTTTAAATTGTTGGTTCGAGTATGTGGACTAGGTCGGGCTTGGTAGACCCACCTAGAGTTAGGATTGGGGTGGTAGCTTAATCCTAAACTTAACTAGAGCCATTTGTTGAACTTGTATTTGATGAATATGCATCGTAATATTTGTGATATGATTGTTATGTATAATGTGTTATACATGTGAGATGAGGCATGATTTGTAATGCTTATGGCATGCATGGAAATGGTTCATGATTGTAATCATGGTGAGTACGTCCTAAGCACGGAATTGATTGAAATGAATAATGTGGAATGAGTTAAATGTTGACACTAGTATGCTTGAGTACAAATGATCGATCATTATGATGTTAGTGTGCACACATGAGTCTAAAGTCGCGCGTGGCCTTGGTGGTGTTGAGTCACCAAGGAGGAGTACGGGTTCGCCCGGAAAATTGTATTTATATATAGTCGATGATGAGTGGAATCCCATCGACGGGGTGCGAGGATGAGTGGAATCCCCTCCGCGAAACCGGTGATGAGTGTAATCCCACCGTGAGGTAAAGTGGTTGTTGGATGTGAGTTCCAATGTGTTTATTCGCGTATTCGGGTCATAGCTAGGTGCCAATATTGGTTGATATGTGTACCAATGTGTTGTAGAATGTGATTTCTACTTGGATGGTTATATGTGTTTACATATATTGTGAAATGGAGCTTGTTGAGCATGGCATATAATTGAATATTGTTCATGCAAGTTTAACTTTTGGCTCTTGAGGATTCTTGGTAATTATGCCTTTACCTTGGCTAAGATCGTGCTTGGACCCTGCATTGTCGAGGTTTGTTTTTAAAGAGCTTACCCTCACTAAGCTTATTGCTTACGCTCTCTCTCTCTTTCTTCGACAATGCAAATCCTTAGTTCGTGCGTTGCTAGGAGCAAGAAGGGGGCCTCCAAGTGTGCTTGTTGTGCTTGTTTGGCTACCAAGTATGAACTTTTAAATTAAGGTGTAATGGTCAAGCAATGGGACATGTAATCGTATTATGATGCTTTTGAAGTATGTTGTTGTTGATGTTGTTGAGGGGCATGTTAGACTCCTCGTTTATGCTTGTTAAATCGGCTTTTGGGATGTATGCTATGCTTGTGACCATGTTAGTATTTTGCTATCTAGAATTGTCTAAGTGTTGGCTATGTGGATGCTTAACACCTTTAATGATATGTATGAATGCATGGCTTTGTGATGTTGTGCCTTAGTGTTTAGCCTTGTTATGATGATGCTCAAGCATGCTTGTATGTTGGTTTGCCTTAGAATTATTATTAGTGTGTTGTTGGAGGTTTTGCTGGGGTTTAGGGACACCCTTGTGCCTTGAAACAGCTAAAACCAGTCTGCAGACAGAGGGCGTTTCGAAATTGGTTACCCTGTTTTGATACTGTCCCCTTTGTTTTGGCCGAGCATTTCGAAACGGATAGGGGTCGTTTCGGTACACTTTTGCTACTGGAATTTTGAGAAATTGGCGAGATGAAGGTGTTCCGAAACGGGTCTATGGTGTTTCGAAATGGTCAAATCTCGTTGACCACGAGAAGTTGACAAGGGAGGGTGTTCCGGAACGGTTGACCCCCGTTCCAATACGGCATCATCGTGTAGGCTTAGAAATGTTGACCAGGTCAAGGCGTTACGATACACCTTGAGGGTGTTTCGAAACGGCCTATTAATCCACATAAAAATGGGATGTTTTGCTTGGGTTGTTCGAGCTATTGCTTTGCGAATGCTTGTCTTCCGTTGATGTGATCACATAGGAATTAAATGTGCATTTAGGGAAGATTAAATTAAAAAGAAATTTTTTGGGTCGTTATCCGAGGAGGAACCTTAACGGGTTCCGCTTCGGTTTTCCCTGTGTGGCCCACTCGGATCGGTCTTCCGACCAGACCGGGACGAGGGGGTTACACTTGTTGGTATCAGAGCCTAAGGTTACCGAGACCTTGGGCAGGTAAGTGAGGTAAGTTTAAGTTTTAAAATGATATGCACGGTGTTTGCTTGCTTTGTAAGTATGATTGCTTGTGTGACAAGTATGTTGATTGTTTGTTTAAAAGCATGTTGTTTAAGAGTCCCATTGCTACTATTACATCGGAAAAGAATTTTAAGTTTAAAAGTATGTTGGTTGTAGTTATTGTTTGAGAGCGATGTCTAGGCCGAGAGTGGTTCGTCAGGAACCACGTGTTGCGGCTCCTATTGAGCCAGTGATTGGTGTGGAGGCTCATATAGAAGGGCCGGTGGCCGCGGGAGTTGGAGCTCCACCACCACCTCCACCACCACCACCTCTTCCGCCTGGAGTTGGGGGCGAGGATGGAGCTGAAGGAGAGGGACCTCAAGGTGGCCAAGGTGGCCAAGGTCCAGCTGGAATTGATATGACTCCGCTAGTGCAAGCTATAGCGGGAGCATTTCAGGCCGCAGTTGCGGGAGCTCAGGCTGCAGCTCAGCCTAGGTGTGACGATGCTAGTCTACCTTTGGAGAGGCTCCGTAGCTTGGGGGCCGAAGAGTTCAGAGGATCTACTCCATAGAGGTCTGAGTTGTGGTAGGAGAAGACAATTCGTATCTTAGCTCAAATGGGTTGTGTGGGCGCACGTAGATTGGGCTGTGTGATTTCCTTGCTTTAGAGTGATGCCTACAGTAGAGATGCCAAGAGGCATAGAGGTGGCGGACATCAGTTTGACCATAGACGTGACGGTGGCCATCATGGTAGGGGCCATCAGGGCCATAGAGGAGGAGGGAGTTTGCCCGAGTGTACCCGTTGTGGGAGACAACACGCTGGTGAGTGTTGGGGTAACTTCCATGCTTGTTGGAACTGTGGTTTGAGGGACCACTTTAGGAGGGATCGTCCGCATCAGGCGGCACAGGCACCGAACATTGCTCAGGCTCCTGCGAGAGCAAATGATTTTTAGAGAGGTCGTGGGCGCAGTCGTGGCTACTTCCAGCCTAGGGCTGATGCACCTAGGGTAGATGCTCAGAGGAACCTTGCTCATGTTGTGGCAGTGCAGCTAGAGGCAGGAGAACCAGCGAGATTTTTTGCTCAGAGAGAGGCCGGGAACGACACTAATGTGATAGCAGGTAATTTTGAGTTACAGTCTATGTCTTTGCTTTCTTTGGTTGATTCGGGTTCTACACATTCCTATATTTTGAGTGAGCATGCACAGAAGTTAGATATACCTGTTGAGATCTTAGATGTAGGTATGCATGTGACTAGTTCTTTTGGTGAGACAGTTGTGGTTAGACGTATGTATAGGAGATGCCCACTGATGATTCAGGGTCATGTGTTCTCTGTTGATATGATGGAACTTCCTTTCTATGTCCTTGATATTATTTTGGGTATGGACTGGTTAGTTGAGCACCGAGCTAGTGTGGATTTTGAGACGAAGAGAATTTCCTTGAAACTTTCTGATGACTATGAGGTAGTAGTACTAGGTGAGAACATTAAGTTCTTGTCTAATGTGGTGTCAGCTTTAGAGTCTCATAGGTCGATGGACTCCGGATGTGGGGCTTACTTAGCTTATGTTATGAATCCGAATATGAGTGAAGCTAGACCGAAAGATATTAGAACAGTTTGTGAATTTCCAGATGTGTTTCCTGAAGAGTTGTCGGGTTTACCTCCTGACAGAGATGTTGAGTTTGTGATTGAGACTGTTTCAGGGTCTAATCCAGTTTCGATAGCTCCGTATCGTATGGCTCCAAAGGAGTTGAAAGAATTGAAGAGTCAGTTGCAAGAATTATTAGACTGTGGTTTTATTAGGCCTAGTAGTTCTCCTTGGGGTGCTCCCGTGTTGTTTGTGAAAAAGAAAGATGGTAATATGCGCATGTGTATTGACTATAGACAGTTGAATCAGTTGACTGTGAAGAACAAGTATCCATTGCCTCGCATAGATGATTTGTTTGATCAGTTGAGGGGTGCTTCAGTGTTCTCGAAGATAGATTTGAGATCCGGGTACTACCAGTTGAAAGTGAAAGAGTGTGATATTCCGAAGACAGCTTTTAGGACTAGATATGGTCACTATGAGTTTCTTGTGATGTCGTTCGGGCTCACGAATGCACCTGCAGCATTCATGGACATGATGAACAGATTTTTAGAGACTATCTAGACCGTTTTGTAGTTGTTTTCATTGATGACATACTTGTGTACTCGAAGACAGAAGATGAGCATGGTGAGCACTTGAGATTTGTTTTACAGAGATTGTTGAGCAATCAGTTGTATGCGAAGCTTAGTAAATGTGAGTTCTGGATTCGAGAGGTTGCATTTCTTGGCCATGTTGTTTCGGCCGAAGGTATCCATGTTGATCCATCAAAGATTGAGGCTATTGTTGAGTGGAAACAACCTAAGTCTGTGACCGAGATTAGGATTTTTCTAGGATTAGCCAGTTACTATAGGAGATTTGTTGATGGTTTTTCTAGAGTAGCTGCTCCTTTGACTAAATTGTTGCAAAAAGGAGTTAAGTTTGAATGGTCAGATGCAAGACAGAAGGCCTTTGAGAACTTGAAAGAAGCTTTGACAAATGCTCCAGTGTTAGTGCAACCTATTTCAGGTAAAGAGTTTGTGATTTATAGTGATGCTTCCTACATAGGCCGTTAAGATTATGATTTGACCATTGAGTACCATCCGGGTAAAGCGAATGTAGTAGCCGATGCTTTGAGTAGAAAAGTGGCCGTTGAGTTGAGAGCTATGTTTGCTAGATTGTGTGTGTCCGAGGATGGTGGGTTGATCACCGAGTTGCTAGTGAAGCCTTCTTTGATTCAGTTGATTAGAGAGAAGCAGTTGCAAGACGTGACTTTAGCTCCTCATGTTCAGGACATAGCCGAAGGAAGACCGACCGAGTATAGTTTCAGTGGTGAGAGCTTGTTGTGCTTTAGAGATAGAATTGTTGTACTAGAAGATGTTGAGTTGAGACGACAGATTCTAAGTGAAGTACATTCGAGTCCCTTTTCTATGCATTCAGGTAGTACCAAGATGTATCGTGACTTGAAGAATGATTACTTTTGGGTTGGTTTGAAGAAAGATGTAGCTGAGTATGTGAGTCGTTGTATGGTTTGTCAAAGAGTGAAGGCAGAACATCAGGTTCCTTCAGGTTTGTAACAGCCTTTGAAGATTCCGGAATGGAAATGGGAGAGGATCACCATGGATTTTGTGTCGAGGATGCCTTTGTCTCCTTCGAAGAAGAACTCTGTTTGGGTGATCGGTGATAGGTTCACTAAGTGTGCTCACCTTTTAGCAGTGAACACTACGGATTCCTTAGACAAGTTGGCAAACTTGTACATCCGTGAGATTGTGAGACTTCATGGAGTTCCGAAGTCTATTGTTTCAGATAGAGATCCTAGATTTACTTCGAGGTTCTGGGGTTGCTTACATAGTGCTCTAGGTAGCCGTTTGCATTTCAGCACGTCTTATCATCCGCAGTCCGATGGGCAGTTAGAGCGAGTGATACAGATTCTTGAGGATATGCTTCGTTGTTGTGTGATTGACTTCCAGGGTTCTTGGGAGAAGCACTTACCGTTAGTTGAGTTTTCTTACAAAAACAATTATCAGTCTAGTATTCAGATGGCTCCCTATGAGACTTTGTATGGTAGACGATGTAGGACTCCGATTTGTTGGGCTGAAACAGGTCAGAGATTGTTACCTATGCCGGATTTGCTTAAGGGGACTACCGACAAAGTAAAGTTGATTTGTGATCGTTTGAAAGCAGCTTCCGATCGTCAGAAGTCTTATGCGGATTTGAAAAGGAAAGAGATTGAGTACTCCGTGGGCGAGAGAGTGTTTCTGAAAGTATCTCCGTGGAAGAAGGTAATGAGATTTGGCCGGAAGGGCAAGTTGAGTCCGAGGTTCATTGGTCCGTATGAGATAGTTGAGCGGATTGGGCCTGTAGCTTACCGTTTGAGGTTACCTTCTGGGTTAGAGAAGATCCATGATGTCTTTCATGTGTCTATGCTTAGGAGATATAGATGGGATCCTTCTCATGTTATGCTCGTTGAGGAGATAGAGTTAAATCCGGATATGTCATATAATGAAGAGCCTGTTGAGATACTTGCTTCTGATAGCAAGGTGTTGCGTGGCAAGACCATAGAGTTGGTCAAGGTGTTGTGGAGACATAGAGGTGTGGAAGAGGCCACGTGGGAGAGGAAAACGGATATGGTTGACCAGTTTCCGTATTTGTTTCCGTCAGGTAATTTTGGGGTTAAAATTCCTTAAGTGGGGGAGAGTTGTAACACCCGGGTTTAGGGGTCGGGTGAAAATAATATTTTAATATTATTTGGGCTCGGTTTTATAATTAAAATAATGTTTCGGGTTTTGTTTTCAAATTAATTAATTTGGTTGACCATGTTTTGATATTAAACCCCAAATAGCCATGGATTATATGCTCTTGTGAATATCCCATTTCATTAGGGGCAAAATGGTCTTTGGGCCATTAAATTTAAAACAAAACAAAACACCCTTTTTACTATTCATTCTCTTCTTCAAAGAGAAACCAACGGGATTGGAGAGCACTCTTCACAAAATCACTATTCCATCACATAGTTTCTCCATTCCAACTCATTTTCGAAAGGTAACACCATTTTTGACTTCTCCTCAACTCCCTCTCTTCAAAAGTACACTTAGTTTTCATTTTCGTTAAGATTTTTGGAAAATGGAGTTTTGAAGATTTTGTTAAAAATAGAAACTTTATGTTGTTAAGCTTAATGTTTTGGTTTAATATGGTTAGTTATGAAGTCTAGGAACTATATGGTACCACATATGTGAATTTTGAATGGTTTTAAGAAAATTCCCGAATTTGGGTATAAATGGGGTTTTTGGAGGGTTTTGGGGTGAGTTTTGGGGGCTGTTTTAGGTGGAAATTGATAGTCCAATGGTAGTACTATGGTTAGGGGTTTATTTGGGATCATTTGGTTAAAAGTGCGGTTGTTCATGGCTTGAAACATTGTAAATTGTATTTGAATTGTGTTCCGGGTTGGTATTTTGATGTTGGGCTGATTTGAGGTTATTTGAATTGTATTGAGGTTGTTTAGAAGCAAGAACTTGGGTCGGTGAAGCATCAAGAGGAAATCCAGAAACTTGAGGGTGGTTGCTTGCTTGGCTTGGAGCTTGGAAGCTTAGGTGAGTGGTTAAATGTTTAAAGTGGTTTTTAAATGGTTGGTTCGAGTATGTGGACTAGGTCGGGCTTGGTAGACCCACCTAGAGTTAGGATTGGGGTGGTAGCCTAATCCTAAACTTAACTAGAGCCATTGGTTGAACTTGTATTTGATGAATATGCCTCGTAATATTTGTGATATGATTGTTATATATAATGTGTTATACATGTGAGATGAGGCTTGATTTGTAATGCTTATGGCATGCATGGAAATGGTTCATGATTGTAATCATGGTGAGTACGTGCTAAGCACGAAATTGATTGAAATGAATAATGTGGAATGGTTAAATGTTCGCACTAGTATGCTTGAGTACAAATGATCGATCATTAGGATGTTAGTGTGCACACATGAGTCTAAAGTCGCGCGTGGCCTTGGTGGCGTTGAGTCACCAAGGAGGAGTACGGGTTCGCCCGGAAAATTGTATTTATATATAGTCGATGATGAGTGGAATCCCATCGACGGGGCGCGTGGATGAGTGGAATCCCCTCCGCGAGACCGGTGATGAGTGTAATCCCACCGTGCGGTAAAGTGGTTGTTGGATGTGAGTTCCAACGTGTTTATCCGCGTATTCGGGTCATAGCTAGGTACCAATATTGATTGATATGTGTACCAATGTGTTGTAGAATGTGATTTCTACTTGGATGGTTATATGTTTTTACATATATTGTGAAATGGAGCTTGTTGAGCATGGCATATAATTGAATATTGTTCATGCATCTTTAACTTTTGGCTCTTGAGGATTCTTGGTAATTATGCTTTTACCTTGGCTATGATCGTGCTTGGACCCTGCATTGTCGAGGTTTGTTTTTAAAGAGCTTACCCTCACTAAGCTTATTGTTTACGCTCTCTCTCTCTTTGTTCGACAATGCAGATCCTTAGTTCGTGGGTTGCTAGGAGCAAGAAGGGGGCCTCTAAGTGTGCTTGTGGTGCTTGTTTTGCTACCAAGTATGATCTTTTAAATTAAGGTGTAATGGTCAAGCAATGGGACATGTAATCGTATTATGATGCTTTTGAAGTATGTTGTTGTTGATGTTGTTTAGAGGCATGTTAGACTCCTCGTTTATGCTTGTTAAATCGGCTTTTGGGATGTATGCTATGCTTGTGACCATGTTAGTATTTTGCTATCTAGAATTGTCTAAGTGTTGGCTATGTGGATGCTTAACACCTTTAATGATATGTATGAATGCATGGCTTTGTGATGTTGTGCCTTAGTGTTTAGCCTTGTTATGATGATGCTCAAGCATGCTTGTATGTTGGTTTGCCTTAGAATTGTTATTAGTGTGTCGTTGGAGGTTTTGGTGGGGTTTAGGGACACCCTTGTGCCTTGAAACAGCTAAAACCAGTCTGCAGACAGAGGGCGTTTCGAAACGGGTTACCCTGTTTCGATACTGTCCCCTTTGTTTTGGCCGAGCGTTTCGAAACGGATAGGGGCCGTTTCGGTAAACTTTTGTTGCTGGAATTTTGAGTAATTGGCGAGATGAACTTGTTCCGAAATGGGTCTAGGGTGTGTCGAAACGGTCAAATCTCGTTGACCACGAGAAGTTGACCAGGGACGGTGTTTCGGAACGGTTGACCCCCGTTCCGATACAACATCCTCGTGTAGGCTTAGAAATGTTGACCAGGTCAAGGCGTTTCGATACACGTTGAGGGTGTTTCGAAACGGCCTGTTAATCCACATAAAAATGGGCTGTTTTGCCAAGGTTGTTCGAGCTATTGCTTTGCGAATGCTTGTCTTCCGTTGCTGTGATCACATAGGAATTAAATGTGCATTTAGGGAATATTAAATTAAAAAGAAATTTTCTGGGTCGTTAACCGAGGAGGAACCTTAACGGGTTTCGCTTTGGTTTTCCTCGTGTGGCCCACTCAGATCGGTCGTCCGACCAGACCGGGACGAGGGGGTTACATATGCGCACTATTTTGACTGAAGCTAATAGTAGTTCTTTTGATATGCACCCTTGCAGTACAAAGATGTACCGTGATCTGAAGGATGAGTACTATTGGGTAGGACTTAAGAAAGATGTCGCTGAGTATGTTAGCAAACGCATGGTTTGTTAGCGGGTTAAGGCTGAACATCAATTTCCTTCAGGGTTGTTGCAGCCGTTAAGGATCCCTGAATGGAAGTGTTAGAGGATCACTATAGATTTTGTGTCTGGTTTGCCTTTATATCCATCAAAGAAGAATTCTGTTTGGATTATTGTGGATCGCCTTTTGAAGTGTGCGCATTTCTTGCATGTGCATACTACGTACACCTTGGATAAGCTTGTAGAGTTTTACATTGCTTAGATTGTACGATTGCATGGGGTGCCAAAATCTATAGTGTCGAATAGAGATCCAAGGTTCACCGCAAGGTTTTGGGAGTGTTTGCATCAAGCATTGGGTACGCGGCTGAATTTCAGTACTTCTTATCATCCGCAGACAGATGGACAGTCGGAGCGTGTTATCCAAGTGCTTGAGGATATGTTGAGGTGTTGTGTTATTGAATTTCAAGGCTCTTGGGAGAAGCACTTACCTTTGGTGGAGTTTGCTTACAATAACAGTTACCAGGCAAGTATTCAAATGGCACCTTATGAAGCTTTATACGGGAGGAAGTGCAAAACTCCTCTTTGTTGGGCTGAAACAGGACAAAAGTTGGTCTCGATGCCAGCTTTGTTAAAAGGAACCACCGAGAAGGTGAAGCTCATTTGAGACCAGTTGAAGGCAGCATCGGATCGGCAAAAGTCTTACGCCGATTTGAAGCGTAAGGAGATAGAATTTGTTGTGGACGAGCGTGTGTTTTTTAAGGCTTCACCTTGGAAGAAGGTGATGAGATTTGGTCGGAAGGGCAAGTTGAGCCCAAGGTTCATTGGACCATACGAGGTGATAGAAAGTGTGGGTCATGTTGCATACAAGCTGAGACTACCTTAACAGTTAGAAAAGATACATAATGTGTTTCATGTATCCATGCTTCGGAGGTACAGATCGGATTCGCTGCATGTTATGCCTATTGTAACCCCCTTAGCCCGGCCTATACGCTTGACCCGAACTACGAAGATTACACGGGGAAACCAAAGTCAACCCAGAAGTTAACCTTTATTAACGGCCCTTTTTTCTTTTTAATCTTTTCTAGATGCACATTAAGCCTATGTGAATACTCACGAATCATATGAGAGAAAGGCACAGCGATCGGAAAACATTTAAGGACTCAATTGCAAGAATTACACTTTTTAGGGACCATTATGTAATTAGTCTTATTACATGCCTCTCTGCCAAATTTCAGCTTAAAAGGTCAATCCAAGCTCAAGCAATTGCATCCACAACATTCAGGACTAAAATGTAAAACATGAAAACTTAAAACAATTCAAATTATCATCCAACGTTCATCTTGTAACCCCCTTAGACCAACTTGGACGGTTGGCCCGAACTACGAAGATTACACGGGGAAAACCAAAGTTAACCCGAAAGTCAACCTTGATTAACGACCCTTTTTTCTTTTTAATCTTATCTAGATGCTCATTAACCCTAAGCGTACTCTTGAGTAAAGTATACTTGAAAATCACAGCGATCGGAAAGCAATAAGGGACTCAATTGCTCAATATACAAAGTTAGGGACCAAATTGTAAATTCTAGAAAGATAAAGGACTTAGCTGATTTTCAAATTAGCAATATCAAATTAATCATATTATATGCTTCCCTGTCAAATTTCACTTCAAACGGACATCTCAAACTCAAGCAATTGCATATACAAAATTCAAGACTAAAACGTAAAGCTTGCAAACCTCAAAACCATTCAAATCAGTGCCCAACGGTCCAGTGTTTCAGAACGGGGGTTGACCGTTCAAAAACGCGGGTTCGTTTCAAAACTTTATCGAAACAGGGCTTGGTAGTGTCAAAAGCGTTTCGGAACGGCCTCTACCCGTTTCGATACACGAAGGCCATTACAGGCCCCCGTTTCGAAACGGTAGTGCCCGTTCCGATACAGACTGCCCAGAAAGTGCAGACTTTGCTGGTTTAACATACATTTAAACACTCAAACACATTCTAATAACCTCCTAATCATGCCAACATGTCATCATACATATAAGATACATATTTGCATCATCAAAACACATTGATGGCATCAAATAGGAAAACTCACAAGTCTAAAGGCATGCTTCCTAATATCCAAAGCACACATACATCAAATCATCAAACCAAGCACCAAAATGGCCAATTACATATCCAAAACATTTAAGGCCTTAAACCACCACTAGGGAGTACAAAACATCTCCCAAAAACACAACCTAGGTTCCCATTGCCAAATATCAAAATGTAATAATGTTGTGAAAATAGTCACCATACATGAGCTTAGCTTCCCCTTGGATTCTTAGTCTCCTTGCTGCCCTCAAACACCTCAATTATCTGCATTATTGGTTCAAGAGAGAGAGCGTAAGCACAAATGCTTAGTGAGGCATGCTCTAAAGAATCCACACAATAATGCACTTTGTAAAAACACTTTCCATAAAGACTTTAACACATAAACATCATTATCCATGAAACATTGCATTCACAACAAGCATCTCATGCTTCAATATCAATTACATGTCATATTGGCTTTCAAGTGATAATCCATAACCATTTACAACATAAAACACAATCGGATACGCAAATTACAAGCGTTGTCTCATACGCTTCATACACATTACCGAACACACAAGGTGCAGTTTACCGGTACAATCACAACCCCTCAACACCCGTGAAGGAGTTTAACGGTACAATCACAACCCCTCCACATCACTCATCGGTAGTTCCATAACATCACTAACGAGAACACGGGACACACAACACAAGATCCACACATGGACTTTTAACCACCATTGTGATCTTAAACATCTCGTCAGTGTACTTGGGTGGAGTTTACGGTACTATTACAACCCCTCAACATCCAAGGCGACTTTATTCACGGTGCACCCAATCCTATAGCCGACTAACTATATCCGATTCAAGTACTTTAAAACAAACACATCACTTGCCAATATACATCAATCATCATCAATAATCCACTGTTATAAAGCAGAAATGAAAGCCATTAAACAATCATGCATCACTATGCATCAAGACCACAATTATCAATACCAAACCAAGGATCTCTTACCTTGAGCATCCTTCAACACATGGCTTTCAAAACCAGCATTAATCATGCTAAGACATGCTTTCAAAAACAGAATTTAAACATGCAATTATCAACAAATGCATCGAACTAATCCATGGATCATCCAAGAGAGTTTTTCCGAAAACTTACTCTTGAGCTTAGTTAAGTTGATTAGACTTAAACTAAGCTCCCAAACTTTCAAATATTCGATACAAAGCTGGAAATCCAACTCCACTCACCAATTCCGTTTCGCAAGCTTGTCGAAACGCCGTTCAAGCCTATGGATCAACACCACAAGGATTCGAAGATGTCTCCCCTGTTTTAAACACATCAAAGCATAGGATTAATGCATCATCATGCATTTAAATCTTCAGCCTTAACACCTAACTCGCTGCTCTCACCAAATCTAACATTTCGGCTACCAAACACAACCGAAATCACCTCCAAACCCTTCCTCAACATTACCCAGCCAAGATCTATCACTTCTAATCATTCTTAGACATCAATTAACATCCAAAAAGAACCTAAACTCGCCCTTATACCTCCAGCTATAACAGAACACCAAGATCACCCCAAAATCCATCAATTTCACAAGTAAAAACTTAGGAGAATCAACCTATTCGGGATTGCATTGACTAAACCACAATTACACATCATTAAACATCCAAAATACATTAAAAAGTCATCTCAAAACAGAGCCCAAACAATCACCACGAATTTCTTTAAGATTTAATCCAAATCTTGAGTTTTAAGCAAAAATCAAGAACACAACACTAAAACCTTTAATAAAACTTAATTTAAGGATTGAGAACTTGGGAATTTCAGTAAAGCACTGCGTATTTAGAGGAGAAGAACATCCTTACCTCTAAATGTAGATTTCTCCTTGGTTAGAGCCAAAATCTTTGAAAATTCAATAAGCAAATGAAGAGGATTTGATGTAGAAAAGATTAGGAATCATTTGAGGATTGAAATCTCAAAATTGACTTTTCTCATTTTCCTTTAATTAAATAAACATTAAATGAATCATTAAAAACCTAAGAAAAATCTGGAGAAATCAATCTTGGGTAAATTAGCTCCTTAAAGATTCAAAGTTTCAATCCTTACAAAACAGTCACCACTGAACTTTTCAAAAATTACATTTTAGTCACTAATTCGAAATGTCACACTTCCAAACCTTATTTTGTAAAATTGATTTCACCACTCTCTTATATATATTAAAAGAGGATTTTTAACTATTTTTCCATATTTTTACTGCAACCCGAACTAGGCTTTCCCTAAAACCACCTTTTTATATTCGAACCAAAAATTAGACTGGTTCGGTTCAGACCCTAAACTTCAAAGTCCAAAATTGGGGTGTTACAACTCTCCCCCCTTAAGAAATTTCGTTCTCGAAATTTACCTGGAGGAAAAAGGTACGAAAACTGCTTCTTCATGTCATCCTTCCATTCCCACGTTGCTTTCTCAACACCACGATGCTTCCACAACACCTTTACCAAATCAATGGTCTTGCCTCGAAGAACTTTACTGTCTGAATCCAGAATTTCCACCGGTTCCTCATCATAGGTCAAGTCTGGATTCAATTCCACTTCCTCCACAGGCATAACATGCGAAGGATCCGATCTATACCTCCGAAGCATAGAGACATGAAACACATCATGAATCTTTTCTAACTCTTGCGGCAATCTCAACTTGTACGCAACAGGACCCACACGCTCAATCACCTCGTATGGTCCAATGTACCTAGGGCTCAACTTACCCTTTCGGCCAAACCTTATCACCTTTTTCCAAGGCGAAACTTTCAAAAACACACGGTCACCTACCGTATACTCAATCTCCTTACGCTTCAAATCCGCGTAAGACTTCTGTTGATCAGAAGCTGCATTCAATCACTCACAAATGAGCTTCACCTTCTCGGTGGTCCCCTTCAACAAAGCTGGCATCGAAACCAACTTCTGACCTGTTTCAGCCCAACAAAGAGGAGTTCTGCACTTCCTCTCGTACAAGGCTTCATAAGTTGCCATTTGAATACTTGCTTGGTAGCTATTGTTATAAGCAAACTCCACCAAAGGCAAATGCTTCTCCCAAGAGCCTTGAAACTCAATCACACAGCACCTCAACATATCCTCCGGCACTTGGATAACACGCTCAGACTGCCCATCCGACTGTGGATGATAAGAAGTACTGAAATTCAGCCGTGTACCCAAAGCATGATGTAAACACTCCCAGAAACGCGATGTAAACCTTAGATCTCGATCCTACACTATAGACTTTGGCACACCATGCAGTCGCACAATCTTAGCAATGTACAGCTCCACAAGCTTATCCAAAGTGTACACTTCGTAAGTCGATCCACAATCACCCACACCGAATTCTTCTTCGATGGCGACAAAGGCAAACCAGACACAAAGTCCATGGTAATCCTTTCCCACTTCCACTCATGAATCCTCAATGGTTGCAATAACCCTGAAGGAAACTGATGCTCAACCTTAACTCGCTGGCAAACTATGCACTTGCTCACATATTCCGCAACATCTTTCTTCAAACCCACCCAATAGTACTCATCCCGAAGATCACGATACATCTTATTACTACCAGGGTGCATAGCAAAAGGACTACTATAAGCTTTAATCAGAATAGCACGCCTCAACTCAGCATCATTGGGCACTACTATCTGACTCCCAAAACATAAAACTCCATCATCATTAAAACAAAATTTCGATGGCCTATCCTCAGCAATATCCTGAACATGTGGCACAAAGGAATCATCCAACAACTGCTTATCCTTTATCAACTGAACCAAGGATGGTTTCACTTGCAATTCAGCCACAAGACCGCCATCTCGCGAAATGCTCAAGCTGGCAAACATAGCCTTCAACTCCACTGCCACCTTCCTACTCAAGGCATCTGCTACAACATTAGCTTTTCTCGGATGGTACTCGATCGTCAGATCGTAATCATTAAGCAACTCCACCCAACATCGTTGCCTAAGATTCAACTCTTTCTGAGACATCAGATACTTCAAACTCTTATGATCCGTGTACACAGTACACTTCTCACCATACAGGTAATGTCTCCAAATTTTTAAAGCAAAAACCACCGCAGCCAATTCAATGTCATGCGTAAAATAATTGCGCTCATGCACCTTCAACTGTCGCGATGCATAAGCCACCACCTTACCTTCTTGCATCAATACACACCCTAAACCAACGTAGGATGCGCCACTATGCACCACAAACTCTTTCCTTGATTCAGGTTGAACCAAGATAGGAGCTTGCGTCAAAGCTGCCTTAAGCTTCTCAAAAGCTTGTTGTCTCGCTTTCGTCCACTCATACTTAACATCCTTTTGCAACAACTTCGTCAAATGTGCAGTAATCTTCGAAAATCCATCCACGAACCTCCGGTAGTATCCCGCCAAACCAAGGAAACTACGGACTTCATGAACAGACTTAGGAGGCTTCCAATTCATCACTACCTCAATCTTCTGAGGATCAACACGAATCCCCTCAGCAAAAACCACATGACCAAGGAACACAACTTCCCTAAGCCAAAACTCGCACTTGCTTAACTTAGCATAAAGTTGATTCTCCAACAAAGCCTACAACATAATCCTCAAATACCCCTCATGCCCCTCATGCTCCTCCTCAGTACGATAGTACACGAGGATATCATCAATGAACACCACAAAAATTTATCCAAGTATTCATGGAACACTCTATTCATCATGTCCATAAAAGCTGCAGGAGCATTCGTCAAACCAAACGACATCACAAGGAACTCATAATGCCCATACCTCGTTCTGAAGGCTGTCTTAGGCACATCCACATCCTTTACCTTCAACTGGTAATACCCTGACCTTAAGTCAATTTTAGAGAACACAGCCGCTCCCCGAAATTGATCAAAAAGATCATCAATCCTCGGCAATGGATACCGATTCTTGATAGTCAACCTTTTAAGCTGACGGTAATCGATGCACATTCTCATAGTGCCATCCTTTTTCTTCACAAACAAGATCGGTGCACCCCAAGGTGACACACTCGGCCGAATGAACCCACGATCAAGCAACTCCTGAAGTTACATCTTTAGCTACTTCAACTCTTTGGGTGCCATTCAATAAGGAGTAATGGACACTGGAGTTGTGTTTTCATACAGCTCAATCCCAAACTCCACTTCACGATTAGGAGGCAACCCAGGAAACTCCTCCGGAAACACACCAGGAAACTCTCGCACAGTTCTAATATCTTGCACTCGCAACTCCTTAGAGCTAGAATTCATCACAAAGGCTAGGTAGGCTTCACAACCTTGCCTCATCATTCGGCTTGCTTCCAATGTAGACACCACACTGGCAAGAAACTTCACATTCTCACCAACCACCACTACCTCATAATCATCCGCAAGCTTCAACGAAACTCGCTTGTTCTCAAAATCGACCACAACTCGATGTTCAACAAGCCAATCCATACCAAGGATTACATCAAAACCATAGAAAGGAAATTCCATGAGATCAACATGAAAAACATGGTTTTGCACAACCAAGGGACATCTTCTATATAACTTTCGTGTCACAACGGTCTCACCAAAGGAACTAGTTACACGCATACCAACACCCAAAGACTCAACAGGTAAACCAAGCAATTGAGCATGTTCACGCAATATGTATGAGTGTGTAGATCCCAAATCAATCAAGGAAATTAATGACAAGGATTGCAAAGTGAAGGTACCTGCGATCACATCCGTGTCATTCCTCCCCTCTCGCTGAGCATACACTCGAGCCTGGCCACCACCCTCAGGTTGGACAGCCACCACATGCGCCGCATTCCTTCCACCATCATCTCTGCACTGGAAGTTACCACGGCCGCATCCACGACCTCTCTATGGTGCAACAACTCCAGGAGCACGTCCCTAACCAACACCAGCCAACAAAGGGAACTCCCTCCTCATTTGGTCTGCCGAACCACAATTCTAGCACAAATTACCAGTCACTACCACAGAGGCTTGCAGCTCTCTCGCTGCCCGAGGACAATCACGTCTCAAATGACCACGCGATCCACACGCCCAACACGTGTTCTGATCAGCTCTCGCCCTGTCTCCCTGAACAGGCGCACCATGCCCTCCACCACCACGCCTAGCAGAAAACTGATACCTCCTATCTCGTCCTCTCTTGTTCCGTCCACCACCGGAACTATACTCAGCAGCTCTCTTGCCCGAGCCAGAACCAACACCTCTAGAAGATAAACCCTGGTTCTGCTCAATATCCTTCGCCGTACTGACCAGCACATCAAAATCAGTGTACTCAGCGGCAAGCATAAAGGTCTTTACATCCGTCACCAAACCATACCGGAGACGCTCACACCTTTCTCGCTCGTCATGAATAAGTTTAGGTGCGTACTGACTGAGACGGACGAACTGGATCTCGTACTCAGCCACCGTCATGCTCCCTTGAGTAAGAGACATGAACTCTCTTTTCTTTTCATCCAGGTATCGCACACCTAGATACTTCCGCTTGAACGCGTTCAGAAAGAACGTCCAAGTTACATCAGCTTCCTCCATCCCGGAGACAATGGTCATCCACCAGGTATACGCATCATCATGTAACAGCGATACCACACATCCTAGCTTCTGCACATCATTGCAGTTAATATGTCCCAATATCCTCTTCGTACTTTCCAACCAAAATTCGGAACCCTCAGCAGACAAACCTCTGAACTCAGTCCCTCCCAGACTGCGCAAACGTTCCAAAGGTAACCTCGCATTAGCATCACCCTGATGCCCAGCTCCATGAGCTCCAGCTACTGCTGCCTGAAAGGCTCCAGCAATAGCCTGTATCAACACCATCATGTAAGGAGCAGCTTGCCCCTGCCCAGCTTCAGGTCCAGCGACCCCAGCACCAGCACCAACACCAGCTCCATCACCTCCAGCACCACCACCACCGGGCGGTCCACCACCAGGAGGAGGAGGTAAATCCACAACATTTTCAGCGTTGTTCTCATTCTCGTTCTGAGCCATAGCTCGCGTATTAATTCTTGTCTCTCTACGAGGTCCCATTCACTCTAACAATGCATTAACACAAATGCAATAAACATAATCAGGCTCAGCAAGGTAAGAAATCCAAGTACTCAAGCTCATTTCCAAATAAAAACAAATCATTTCATTAGTTTTGATATTGCAATGGGTCCCTCTAACATGCTTCATCACAGCATACATCACAATTGTAACATACTTTACAATTCGCACATCACACTATCATTCAAAAAGGCACATCATGCAATCATACATACATCACCCACATAACCATTCCCATTTACTCGAGAACTTAGCTCTGATACCACCAAATACAACCCCCTTAGCCCGGCCTAGACGGTGACCCGAACTACGAAGATTACACGGGAAAAACCAAAGTCAACCCGAAAGTCAACCTTCATTAATGACCTTTTTTTTCCTTTTAATCTTATCTAGATGCTCATTAACCCTAAATGTACTCTTGAGTAAAGCATACTTGAAAATCACAGCGATCGGAAAGCAATAAGGGACTCAATTGCTCAATATACAAAGTTAGGGACCAAATTGTAAATTCTGGAAAGATAAAGGACTTAGCTGATTTTCAAATTACCAATATCAAATTAATCATATTACATGCTTCCCTGTCAAATTTCACTTCAAAAGGACATCTCAAACTCAAGCAATTGCATATACAAAATTCAGGACTAAAATGTAAAGCTTGCAAACCTCAAAACCATTCAAATCAGTGCCCAAAGGTCCAGTGTTTCGGAAAAGGGGTTGACCGTTCCGAAACGCGGGTTCATTTCGAACCTGTATCAAAACAGGGCTTGGCAGTGGCAAAAGCGTTTCGGGGCGGCCTCTACCCATTTCGATACACGAAGGCCATTACATGCCCCCGTTTCGAAACGGTAGTGCCCATTCCGATACGGACTGCTCAGAAAGTGCAGACTTTGCTGGTTTAACATACATTTAAACACTCAAACACATTCTAATAACCTCCTAATCATGCCAACGTGTCATCATACATATAAGATACATATTTGCATCATCAAAACACATTCATGGCATCAAATAGGAAAACTCACAAGTCTAAAGGCATGCTTCCTAATATCCAAAGCACACATCCATCAAATCATCAAAGCAACCACCAAAATGGCCAATTACATATCCAAAACATTTAAGGCACTAAACCACAACTAGGGAGTACAAAACATCTCCCCAAAACACAACCTAGGTTCCCATTGCCAAATATCAAAATCTAATAATGTTGTGAAAATAGTCACCATACATGAGCTTAGCTTCCCCTTGGATTCTTAGCCTCCTTGCTACCCTCAAACACCTCAATTATCTGCATTATTGGTTCAAGAGAGAGAGAGCGTAAGCACAAATGCTTAGTGAGGCATGCTCTAAAGAAACCACACAATAATGCACTTTGTAAAAACACTTTCCATAAACCCTTTAACACATAAACATCATTATCCATGAAACATTGCATTCACAACAAGCATCTCATGCTTCAATATCAATTACATGTCATATTGGCTTTCAAGTGATAATCCATAACCATTTACAACATAAAACACAATCGGATACGCGGATTACAAGCGTTGTCCCATACGCTTTATACACACTACCGAACACACAAGGTGGAGTTTACCGGTACAATCACAACCCCTCAACACCCGTGATAGAGTTTAACGGTACAATCACAACCCCTCCACATCACTCATCGGTAGTTGTATAACATCACTAATGAGAACACGGGACACACAACACAAGATCCACACATGGACTTTTAACCACCAGTGTGATCTTAAACATCTCGTTAGTGTACTAGGAAGGAGTTTACGGTACCATTACAACCCCTCAACATCCAAGGTGACTTTATTCACGGTGCACCCAATCCTATAGCCGGCTAACTATATCCGATTCAAGTACTTTAAAACCAACACATCACTTGCCAATATACATCAATCATCATCAATAATCCATTGTTTTAAAGCATTAGTCAAAACCATTAAACCATCATGCATCACTATGCATCAAGACCACAATTATCAATACCAAACCAAGGATCTCTTACCTTGAGCATCCTTCAACACATGGCTTTCATAACCAGCATTAATCATGCTAAGACATGCTTTCAAAAACAGAATTTAAACATGCAATTATCAACAAATGCATCGAACCAATCCATGGCTCATCCAAGAGAATTTTTCTGAAAACTTACTCTTGAGCTTAGTTAAGTTGATTAGACTTAAACTAAGCTCCCAAACCTTCAAATATTCGATACAAAGCTGGAAATCCAACTCCACTCACCAATTCTGTTTCGCAAGCTTGCTGAAACGCCGTTCAAGCCTCCGGATCAACACCACAAGGATCCGAAGATGTCTCCCCTATTTTAAACACATCAAAGCATAGGATTAATGCATCATCATGCATTTAAATCTTCAGCCTTAACACCTAACTCGCTGCTCTCACCAAATCTAACATTTCGGCTACCAAACACAACCGAAATCACCTCCAAACCCTTCCTCAACATTACCCAGCCAAGATCCATCACTTCTAATCATTCTTAGACATCAATTAACATCCAAAAAGAACCTAAACTCGCCCTTATACCTCCAGCTATAACAGAACACCAAGATCACCCCAAAATCCATCAATTTCACAAGTAAAAACTTAGGAGAATCAACCTATTCGGGATTGCATTGACTAAACCACAATTACACATCATTAAACATCCAAAATACATTAAAAAGTCATCTCAAAACAGAACCCAAACAATCACCACGAATTTCTTTAAGATTTAATCCAAATCTTGAGTTTTAAGCAAAAATCAAGAACACGACACTAAAACCTTTAATAAAACTTAATTTAAGGATTGAGAACTTGGGAATTTCAGTAAAGAACTGAGTATTTAGAGGAGAAGAACATCCTTACCTCTAAATGTAGATTTCTCCTTGATTAGAGCCAAAATCCTTGAAAATTCAATAAGTAAATGAAGAGGATTTGATGTAGAAAGGATTAGGAATCATTTGAGGATTGAAATCTCATCATTTGGTGTGAAAATAAAAAGAAAAGTTGTTGTAGAAATGTGTTTGGCTGAGAGAATTTTGAGAGAAAATGAGATGAGAAAGTTTTCAAGAAAGTTAGTTATGAAATCTTAAAATTGACTTTTCTCATTTTCCTTTAATTAATTAAACATTAAATGAATCATTAAAAACCTAAGAAAAATCTGGAGAAATCAATATTGGGTAAATTAGCTCCTTAAAGATTCAAAGTTTCAATCCTTACAAAACAGTCACCACTGAACTTTTTAAAAATTTCATTTTAGTCACTAATTCGAAATGTCACACTTCCAAACCTTATTTTGTAAAATTGATTTCACCACTCTCTTATATATATTAAAAGAGGATTTTTAAATATTTTTCCATATTTTTAATGCAACTCGAACTAGGCTTTCCCTAAAACCACCTTTTTTATATTCGAACCGAAAATCAGATCGGTCCGGTTCAGACCCTAAACTTCCAAGCCCAAAATTGGGGTGTTACACATCTGTTTCGAAACACCAACCCTCGTACCGAAACACCCGTATCGAAACGGTGTTGACTGTTTCGGTACTCGGGTGTGTTCCGAGACCAGTATCGAAACATGCCTCTCTAGTAGCCAAACTGTTCTGAAACACCTTCAACCGTACCGAAACGCTATGGCCATTATAGGCCCCCGTTTCGAAACAGTTAAGGGTGTTTCGATACACCCTGCCCTGTGACAGCAGAGAATGCTCGTTTTTCATGCTTTTTCACATTCGAATCATTCCCGAAACATGCCACAACATTCATACATCAAGGATACATATCAACAATCATCATACCGAGACTATAGCTTTAACATGGCAACCAACACAAAATCAAAGGTACTAAAGGCATGCTCCCTAGTTCACCAAAACCATAACAAGGCATAACACTAAATAAAACCAAAATCCAAACTCCAAAGGCCATTTACAACTCAAGTATAGGCAAACAAACATGCTCAAAGTAAAGGGAAACATTCTCAAACATTCCAAAGTATGAATCCCACCCATTGCCACTTATTACACTAAAGATGAACCACATACACCTCTTAAACAAAGCTTTGGATTCCTCTTGCTTTTGGGCTGCCTTCAAAGGTTCAATTCTCGATACGCGAAGCCTCGTTCACCGACACGGAAATTACACCTCCGGAGCCTCCAAAATCACCTCGTTAGCTTCTGGATCAAGATCCCCTCCAATCCTTGCTTCCTTCAATAGATGACAAGTTTTCCTTGCAAAAATCTTGTTGAATTAAAGAAGATCTCTTGAAAAAGATTTCGGAAATGTTGAGAGGATTTCTGGGAGAAAGAATTCTGGAAAAGATGAGAGAAAATAGTGTTTGGCTAGAATGAGAGGGAATTGGTAGTTACGTAAAATGAAAATCCATTAACTACCAATTAATTAATATCGAATTCTAATTAAAATTATTTAATTAAAACTCATTTAAATCACATGTCATATTGAAGAAAGGTCAAATTGACTTAAAGCCCCCTAAAGATTTTAAGATTTTGGCTTCCACCTTAAAAAGCACATTTTCCCATTTTTGAAACTTTACAATTTGGCCACTACTCAAAATGTCTGTTTTCCAAAACCCTTTTTGTAAAATTGATTTGACCAACCTCTTAATTATATTTTTAGAGGATTTTATCAATTTTCATCACAATTTTATCCTATCTCGATCCTTGATTTCCTAAAATCACTTTACGTGATTCGAACCGTTCTCGACCGGTCCGATCCGATGTCCAAAACATCTAGGCCCAAAACCAGGGTGTTACAACTATCCCCCACTTAGGAAATTTCGTCCTCGAAATTCTTACCTGATGGAAAGAGATGCGGATACTGCATCAGTATGTCCGCCTTGCTTTCCCATGTGGCTTCCTCAACTCCTCGGTGTCGCCACAACACCTTCACAAGTTCTATCGTCTTACCACGACGAACATTGCTACTTACATCTAGAACCTTCATTGGCTCCTCATCATATGACAAATCCGGATTCAACTCTATCTCCTCAACATGCATTACATGCGAAGGATCCGATCTATACTTCAGTAATATAGAGACATGAAACACATCATGTATCTTCTCCAACTCTACAAGCAATCTCAACCGATATGCCACAGGACCAATACGCTCCACAATCTCGTAAGGTCCAATAAACCTTGGGCTAAGTTTACCCTTACGCCCAAATCTCATCACCTTCTTCCAAGGCGATACCTTCAAGAGCACACGTTCACCAACCGCGAATTCAATTTCCTTACGCTTCAAGTCCGCGTAAGACTTTTGCCTATCCGATGCTGCTTTTAACCGCTCGCAAATGAGCATCACCTTCTCGGTGGTTCCCTTGAGCATAGGCGGCATTAAAATCAACTTTTTGCCCAGCTTCTGCCCAACAGAGAGGGGTTCTACATCTCCTCCCATACAAAACCTCGTATGGAGCCATTTGCATACTTGCCTGGTAACTATTGTTATACGCAAACTCAACCAACGGCAAGTGCTTTTCCCAAGAACCCTGAAAATCTATCACACAGCATCTTAGCATGTCCTCAAGCACCTGAATCGCACGTTCTGACTGTCCATCTGTCTGCAGATGGTAAGAAGTGCTGAAGTTCAACCGTGTACCCAAGGCTTGATGCAAACATTCCCAAAATCGCGCTGTAAACCTCGGATCTCTATCCGACACAATGGACTTTGGCACACCGTGCAACCGCACAATCTCAGCTATGTACAGCTCAGCCAACTTATCCAAGGTATAAGTAGTATGCACAGGCAGAAAATGCGCACACTTATTAAGCCGATCCACAATCACCCAAAGTGAATTCTTCATTGTCGGTGACAAAGGCAAACCAGACACAAAATCCATGGTGATTTTCTCCCACGTCTATTATGGAATTCTCAAAGGCTGCAACAATCCAGAAGGAACCTGATGCTCAGCCTTCACTCACTGACATGCCATGCACTTACTAACGAACTCAGCCACATCCTTTTTCAACCCTTCCTGGTAGTACTCATCCTTTAGGTCACGATACATCTTTGTACTACCCATGTGCATAGCAAAAGGACTACTATGAGCTTCGGTCAGAGTAGTGTGCCTCAACTCAGCATCATCTGGCACCACTATTCGACTCCTAAAATACAGGACACCATCATCACTAAAGCTGAAAACCGAAGGTCTATCTTCCGCAATGTCTTGAACATGCGAAACAAGGGAATCATCAAGCAACTGCTTCTCTTTGATTAACTAAATCAGAGATGGTTTCACTTGCAATTCTGCAATAAGACCACCATCACGCGATATGCTCAAGCGAGCAAACATCGCTCTCAACTCCACAGCTACTTTCCCGCTCAAAGCATCAGCTACAACATTAGCCTTTCCCGGGTGATACTCGGTCGTCAGATCATAATCCTTAAGCAACTCCACCCAACTTCGTTGCCTAAAATTCAACTTCTTCTAAGACATAAGGTATTTCAAGCTCTTGTGGTCTGTGAACACGACACATTTCTCCCCATACAAGTAACGCCTCTAAATCTTTAAGGCAAACACCACAGCTGCAAGCTCAAGATCATGAGTAGGGTAGTTGCGCTCATGCACCTTCAACTGCCTAGATGCATAAGCCACCACCTTACCTTCCTGCATCAACACGCAGCCCAAACCAATAATGGACGCATCACTATAGACCACAAACTCCTTACCCAATTCAGGTTGAATCAAAACAGGAGCTTGCGTCAAAGCTTCCTGCAGCTTCTCAAAAGCTTGTTGCCTCGCCTTCGTCCACTCAAAGCGAACATTCTTTTGCAACAACTTGGTCAAGGGTGCTGCTATCTTTGAGAAACCCTCGACAAACCTCCGGTAGTACCTAGATAACCCAAGGAAACTACGTACCTCAGTCACCGACTTAGGCACTTTCCAACTCATTACAGCCTCTACTTTTTGTAGATCAACATGAATACCCTCAGCCAACACAACATGCCCAAGGAAGACCACTTTCTCTAAGCCAAAACTCACACTTACTCAGCTTCGCGTACAACTGATTTTCCAACAACGCTTGCAAAACAATTCTCAAGTGCTTATCATGATCCTCCTCGGTTCGCGAATACACAAGGATATCATCGATGAACACCACCACAAACTGATCCAAGAATTCATGGAATACACGATTCATCATGTCCATGAAAGCAGCAGGCGCATTGGTCAAACCAAACAACATCACAAAAAATTCATAATGTTTGTACCTCGTCCGAAAAATAGTTTTAGGTACGTCCACATCCTTCACCTTCAGTTGATAATACCCCGATCTCAAGTCTATCTTAGAAAACATTGAGGCTCCCTGGAATTGATCAAAGAGATCATCAATTCTAGGCAAGGGATACTTGTTCTTGATCGTTAACTTGTTCAGTTGCCGATAATCTATACACATTCTCATCGTCTCATCCTTCTTCTTCACAAACAGGACAGGTGCACCCCAAGGTGACACACTTGGCCGGATGAAACCTCGATCCAACAATTCCTGCAATTGCGTTTTTAACTCTTTTAACTCTTTGGGTGCCATGCGATAAGGAGCAATGGACACCAGAGTTGTATTCTCGTACAACTCTATACCAAACTCAACTTCCCTATTTGGTGGCAACCCAGGCAATTCTTCCAGAAAGACACCCAGAAAATTGCAAACAGTTTGGATATCCTGCACACGCACATCCTTGGTACCAGGATTCATCACATAGGCAAGGTAAGCCTCACAACCCAACCTCATCGTGTAGTTTGCTTCCAAATTCGAAATCACATTCGACAAGAATCTCACATTCTCGCCTACTACAACAACCTCATAGTCATCGGCCAACCTTAAGGTGACTTGCTTAACATCAAAGTCAACCACCACCCTATGCTTCGTCAACCAATCCATGCCAAGGATTACATCAAATCCGTAGAAAGGCAATTCCATCAAATCCACAAGGAAAACATGTCCTTGCACAGACAAAGGACATCTCCTATACAACTTCCTAGTGACTACAGTCTCACCAAAAGAACTGGTCACTTGCATTCCTACTTCAAGCATCTCAACAAGTATATCAAGCAAATGTGCATGCTCACTCAAGATATAAGAATGCGTGGATCCAGAATCAATTAAAGCCAGCAAAGATAAAAACTGGAGAGCAGAGGTAACTGCGATCACATCGGTATCGTTGCGCTCCTCGCGCTGAGCATACACCCTCGCTGGTTCACCTCCCTCAGGTCGAACGACTACAACGTGAGCAATACCTCGCTGCTCCTCATCTCTCCTCTGAAAGTTCCCACGAACGCGCCCACGACCTCTCTAAGGTGCAGCTACCACAGGAGCACATCCTTGGCCTCCACCAGCCAACAAAGGACACTCCCTCCTCATATGATTTGTCGAACCACAATTCTAGCAAGAGTTCTTTGTCACCACAACAGGAGCCTAAACCTCTCTAGCTGCTCGAGGACAGTCTTGCCTCAAATGATCCCTCGAACCACATGTCCAGCATGCATGTTGCTCAGATCTCACACGTCCTCCCTGAGCATGTCCACCTCAGCCCCGTACACCACGCCTTCCCTCAGGCTGATGTCTCCTATCACGGCCTCTCTTGTTCTGTCCACCATCAGAACTATACTCAGCAGCTCTCTTTCCAGAGCTAGAACCAACACCTCTAGAAGACAAACCAAGGTTCTGTTCGATGTCTTTAGCTCGACACACGAGCACATCAAAATCAGTATAATCAGCAGCCAGCATGTACGTCTTAACTTCTTGTACCAAACCGTACCGGAAGCGATCACACCGATGCCTCTCATTGGGTACCAACTCATGAGCATATTGGCTCAAACGTACGAACTGGACCTCATACTCAGCCACTGATAGGTTACCCTGAACAAGAGACATAAACTCTTGTTTCTTCTCATCCAAGTATCTCACACCTAGATACTTTCTCCGGAAGGCACCACTAAAGAACTCCCAATCAACTTCATTAGGTTCCATACCAGCTGTAAGAATCAACTTGTAGCAAGGAAACTGTACATCCTAGCTTGCGCTCATCATTACAACCCATCTAATCCATAATACGGATCGCACTGGCTAACCAGGCCTCAGACGCCTCAAGTGACATACCATAGAACTCTACCGCTCCCAAGCTCCTCAACCTCTCCAAAGGTAGACCCATCTGCCCAGCTGTAGGGGCTTGCACTTGCACTCCGGCAATAGCAGCCTGAAACACTCCGGTGATCACCTCAACTAGTGGCGCCAAATTACCCAATCCAAGACCAGCTTGTCCCTGTTGCACCTGCTCCCCACCTCTAGGTGGTGGCGGAGGAGGTAGATCTCCACCAGGAGGGACATCATCCCCCTGCTCAACATGGTTATCTTGCTCAGCTGCAGGCACTATCGTATTGGACCTCAACTCTGTAACCCCCTTAGCCCGGCCTAGACGGTTGACCCAAACTACGAAGATCGCACGGGGAAAACCAAAGTCAACACGAAAGTCAACCTTGATTAACGACCCTTTTTTTCTTTTTAATCTTGTCTAGATTCACGTTAACCCTAAGTGAGCACTCATGAAACATACATGAGAAAGGCACAGCGATCAGATTTCAGAAAGGGACTCAATTGCACAATAAACAAATATTAGGGACCAAAACGTAAATTTTGTAAATTAGAAGGTCAAAATTGATTTTAAAGTTACCAATATGAAATTAGTCATATTACATGCTTCCCTGTCAAATTTCACTTTAAATGGACATCTCGAACTCATACAATTGCAAACTCGACTTTCGGGACTAAAACGTAAAGCTTGCAAACTTCAACACCATTCAAATCAGTGCCCAACGGTCACCTGTTTTGAAACGGCATTGACCGTTCCGAAATGCGTGTTGGTTCCGAGACTGGTTTCGAAACAGGGCATTCCAGTAGCCAAAGCGTTTCGGAACAGCCTCTAGCCGTTTCGAAACACGAAGGCCATTACAGGCCCTTGTTTCGAAACGCTAGTGAGTGTTTCGATACGGTTTGCCCAGAAGCTGCAGATTTTGCTAGTTTTTCATACATAAAAACATTCAAACACTACCTAATGACTTCCTAGTCATACCTACAAGTCATCATACATAAATGGAGCATGTTTGTAACTCCTAAACACATTCATAGCATCAAACATGAAATTTCACATGTCTATAGGCATGCTTCCTATTATCCAAAACCAAGCAAACAACCAAACTTCAAAACAAGCATTAAAAGGCAATTTTCAAATTCAAATCATCAAAGGCATCATGCCATAACCTAGGGAGTTCAACAGATCTCCCAAAACAGTGTTAGGTTCCCATTGCCAAATTACCAAAAACTAATAGTGTATGAAAACATCATTATACATGAGATTGGTTTCCCTTGGACACTCTTAGCTCCCTTGTTGCCCTCAAACACCTCAATTATCTGCATTATTGGTAAGAGAGAGAGAGAGCGTAAGCACAATAGCTTTGTGAGGCATGTTCTAAAGAAAACAATACAATAATGTATTTTTAGAAAACACTTTCAACAAGCTTTTAAAAACACATGCTCATCTCTTTTCATGCAACCTTGCATACTTTACAAGCATCTCATGCTTCATTACATTCAATACATCATATTGGCTTTCAAGTGATAGTTCATAACCATTTGCAAACTCAACACAATCGGATACGTGGATTACAAGCGTTGTCCCACACACTTCATACACACTACCGGCTTAACAAGGTGGAGTTTATCGGTACAATTACAACCCCTCAACACCTGTGATGGAGTTCAACGATACAATCACAACCCCTCAACATCACTCATCGGTAGTTGTATAATTCACTAACGAGAGTACGGGACACATAACACAAGATCCACACACGGACTTTTAACCACTGTTGTGATCTTACTTCACTCGTTAGGATACTTGGATGGAGTTTACGGTACAATCCTAACCCCTCAACATCCAAGGCGACTTTACTTACGGTGCACCCAATCCTATAGCCGGCTAACTATATCTGATTCAAGTACTTTAAAACCAATTCATCACCTGCCAATATACACCAAATACCATCATCAATTAACAATTTCAAAGCATTAATCAAAGCCATTAAACATCATGCATCTCCATGAATCATTACCAATTTAATAACATGCCAAAACAAGGATCTCTTACCTTGAGCATCCTTCAACACATGGCTTTCAAAACCAGCATTAACCATGCTAAAACATGCTTTCAAAACAGAATTTAAACATGCAATTTATAACCAATGCATCAAGCCACTTCATAGCACATCCGAGAGAGTTTTTTCCGAAAACTTACTCTTGAGCTTAGCTAAGTTGTTTAGACTTAAACTAAGCTCCCAAAACCTTCAAATAATTGTTTCAAAGCTGGAAACCCAACTCCACTCACCAATTTCGTTTCGCTAACTTGCCGAAACGCCAATCAAGCCTCCGGATCAGCTCCAAAAGTGTCCAAAGATGTCTCCCCTGTTTTAAACACATCAAAGCAGAGGATTAATGCATCATCATGCATTGAAATCTTCAGCCAACACACCTAAACTCGCTGCTCTACTTAAAATCAACATTTCGGCTACCAAACACAACCGAAATAACCTCCAAACTCTTCCAAAACTTAACCCAGCCAAGATCTATCACTTCTAACCATTTCTAAACATCAAATAACATCCAAAATAAACCTAAACTCGTCCTTATACCTCCAACTATAACAGAACATCAAAAAACACCTCAAAAACCACCATTTTCTTGAGCAAAAACTTAGGAAACACAACCTATTCGGGATTTCATTGATAAAACCTCATTTCTAACATCATTTGATGACTAAAATACAATAAAGAACCACCTCAAAACAGAGCCCAATCAAACTTAACGAAATTCTTCAAGATTTCTTCCAAATCTTGAGTTTTAAGCCAAAATCAAGTTTCTAACATTAAAACCATTTATAAAACTTAAATAAAGGATCGACAACTTGGGAATTTCAGTAAAGAACTGAGTATTTAGAGGAGAAGAACAATCTTACTTCTAAATGGTGATTTCTCCTTGATTTGAGCCAATTTCCTTGAAAATTCAATGAGGAAATCAAAAGGATTTGGTGCAAAATTGATTAGGAATTAATTGATGAAAGAAATCTCATCAATTGAAGTGAAGATCAATGCAAAAGTTGCTGGAGAAAAAGTGTTTGGATGATGGGATTTTGAGAGAAAAAGGGATGAGAGAAATTTAGGTAAAGGTAGTTATGAAAATCTAAAAAGTAGTTTCCCTTTTCTTTTAATTAATTAAAAAATTTATTAAATCACCCAAATTAAGGAAAAATCTGGAGAAAACAATTTTGGGTAAATTAGCTCCTTAAAGATTCAAAGTTTCAATCCTTACAAACGAGTCACCACTAAACTTTTCAAAAATCGCATTTTAGTCACTACACCGAAATGTAGTATTTCCAAACCTTATTTTGTAAAATTGATTTCACCACTCTCTTATATATATTAAAAAATGATTCTTAGATATTTTTCTATATTTTTAAAGCTTCCCGAACTAGGCTTTCCCTAAAACCTCCTTTTATATTCGAACCGATTCTCGAACTGGTCCGACCAACCCTAAACTTCTAAGCCCAAAATTGGGATGTTACAACTCTCCCCCTCTTAAGAAATTTCGTCCTCAAAATTTACCTGGAGGAAAAAGGTAAGGAAACTGCTTCTTCATACCATCCTTTCTTTCCCACGTGGCTTCCTCAACACCACGATGCTTCCACATCACCTTAAACACCACTTCCTCCATAGGCATAACATGCGAAGGATCCGATCCATACCTCCGAAGCATAGAGACATGAAACACATCATGTATCTTTTGCGGTAACCTCAGCTTGTACGTAACAGGACCCACACGTTCAATCACCTCGTATGGTCCAATATACCTAGGGCTCAACTTACCCTTCCGACCAAACCTTATCACCTTCTTCCAAGGTGAAACCTTTAAGAACACACGGTCACCTACTGCAAACTCAATCTCCTTACGCTTCAAATCTGCGTAAGACTTATGTCGATCAGAAGCTGCCTTCAATCGATCACAAATGAGCTTCACATTCTCGGTGGTTCCCTTCAATAAAGCTGGCATTGAAACCAACTTCTAACATGTTTCAGCCCAGCAAAGAGGAGTTCTGCATTTCCTCCCGTACAAGGCTTCATAAGGTGCCATTTGAATACTTTCTTGGTAGCTATTGTTATAAGCAAACTCCACCAAAGGCAAATGCTTCTCCCAAGAACCTTGAAACTCAATCACACAGCACCTCAACATATCTTCTAGCACTTGGATAACACGCTCAGACTGTCCATCCGATTGTGGATGATAAGAAGTCCTGAAATTCAGCCGCGTACCCAGAGCTAGGTGCAAACACTCCCAAAAACGCAATGTAAACCTCGGATCCCTATCCGACACTATAGACTTCGGCACACCATGCAGTCGCACAATCTCAGCAATGTACAACTCTACAAGCTTATCCAAGGTATACGTAGTATGCACATGTAAGAAATGTGCACCCTTCGTAAGGCGATCCACAATCACCCACACTAAATTCTTTTTTGATGGCGACAAAGGCAAACCAGACACAAAGTCCATGGTAATCCTTTCCCACTTCCACTCAGGAATCCTCAATGGTTGCAACATCCCTGAAGGAAACTGATGCTCAGCCTTAACCCGCTGACAAACCATGCACTTACTCACGTACTCCACAACATCTTTCTTCAAACCCACCCAATAGTACTCATCCTTCAGATCATGATACATCTTTGTACTACCAGGGTGCATAGCAAAAGGACTACTATGAGCTTCAGTCAGAATAGTACGCCTTAACTCTGCATCATTCGGCACTACTATCCGACTCCCAAAACATAGAACTCCATCATCATTAAAACAGAAATCTGATGGTCTATCCTCAGCAATATCCTGAACAAGTGGCACCAAAGAATCATCCAACAACTGCTTATCCTTTATCAACTGAACCAAAGATGGTTTCACTTGCAATTCAGTCACAAGCCCTCCATCTTGCGAAATACTCAGGCTGGCAAACATAGCCCTTAACTCCACTGCCACCTTTCTACTCAAGGCATCCGCTACAACATTAGCTTTTCCCGGATGGTACTCGATCGTCAGATCGTAATCTTTAAGCAACTCCACCCAACGTCGTTGCCTAAGATTCAACTCTTTCTGAGACATCAGATACTTCAAACTTTTATGATCCATGTACATAGTACACTCCTCACCATACAGGTAATGTCTCCAAATCTTCAAAGCAAAAACCACCGCAGCTAACTCAATATCATGCGTAGGATAATTGCGCTCATGCACCTTCAACTGGCGCGATGCATAAGCCACCACCTTACTTTCTTGCATTAGCACACACCCCAAACCAACATAAGATACGTCGTTGTACACCACAAACTCTTTCTCTGATTCAGGTTGAACCAAGATAGGAGCTTGCGTCAAAGCTGCCTTAAGCTTCTCAAAAGCTTGTTGCCTTGCTTCTGTCCACTCATACTTGACATCCTTTTGCAACAACTTCGTCAAAGGTGCAGCAATCTTCGAAAATCCATCCACAAATCTCTGGTAATATCTTGTCAACCCAAGGAAACTACGGACTTCATGAACAGACTTAGGAGGCTTCCAATTCATCACTGCCTCAATCTTCTGAGGATCAACACGAATCCCCTCAGTAGAAACCACATGACCAAGGAAAACAACTTCCCTAAGCCAGAATTTGCACTTGCTCAGCTTAGCATAAAGCTGATTCTCCAACAGCGCCTGCAACACAAACCGCAAATGCCCCTCATGCTCCCCCTCAGTACGAGAATACACAAGGATATCATCAATGAACACCACAACAAACTTGTCCAAGTATTCATGGAACACTCTATTCATCATGTCCATAAAAGCTGCAGGAGCATTCGTCAAGCCAAACGGCATCACAAGGAACTCATAATGCCCATACCTCGTTCTAAAGGCTATTTTTGGCACATCCACATCTTTCACCTTGAGCTGGTAGTAACCTGACCTTAAGTCAATCTTAGAGAACACAGCCGCTCCCCGAAACTGATCAAAAAGATCATCAATCCTCGGCAAAGGATATCGATTCTTCATAGTCAACTTGTTCAGCTGACGATAATCGATGCACATTCTCATAGTGCCATCCTTCTTCTTTACAAACAAGACCGGTGCACCCCAAGGTGACACACTCGGCCAAATGAAACCACGATCAAACAACTCCTGAAGTTGCTTCTTCAGCTTCTTCAACTCCTTAGGTGCCATTCGGTAAGGAGTAATGGACACTGGAGTTGTGTTTTCATACAACTCAATTCCAAACTCCACCTCTCGACTAGGAGGCAATCCAGGTAACTCCTCCGAAAACACACCAGGAAACTCTCGTACAGTTCTGATATCTTGAACTCGCAACTCCTTAGAGCTAGGATTCATCACAAAGGCCAGGTAAGCCTCACAACCTTGCCTCAGCATTCGGCTTGCTTCCAACAAAGACACCACATTGGCAAGAAACTTCTCATTCTCACCAACCACCACTACCTCGTAATCATCCGTAAGTTTCAACGAAACATGCTTGTTCTCAAAGTCCACTGCAGCTCGATGTTCAACAAATCAATCCATACCAAGGATTACATCAAAACCATAGAATGGCAATTCCATGAGATCAACAAGAAAAACATGGTTTTGCACTTTCAAAGGACATCTTCTATACAACTTCCGTGTTACGACTGTCTCACCAAAGGAACTAGTTACACGTATACCAACATCCAAAGACTCAACAGGTAAACCAAGCAATTGAGCATGTTCACGCAATATGTATAAGTGTGTAGATCCAGAATCAATCAAGGAAAGTAATGACAAGGATTGCAAAGTAAAGGTACCTGCGATCACATCCATATCATTCCGCCCCTCACGTTGAGCATACACTCGAGCCTGGCCACCACCCTCAGGTTGAACAGCCACCACATGCACCACATTCCTCCCACCATCATCTCTACGCTGGAAATTACCACGGCCACACCCACGACCTCTCTGTGGTGCAACTACCCCAGGAGCACGTCCCTGACTACCACCGGCCAACAAAGGACACTCCCTCCTCATATGGTCTACCGAACCACAATTCCAGCATGAATTATCGAACACTGCTACAGGAGCCTGAACCTCCGTCGCTGCTCGAGGAAAATCTCGCCTCAAATGGCCACGAGATCCACACGTGTAGCACATGTTCTGATCAGCCCTCATCCTATGTCCCTGAACAGGCGCACCATGTCGTCCATTAACACGCCTAGCAGAAGACTGATACCTCTTATCCCGTCCTCTCTTGTTCCGTCCACCACCGGAACTATAAGCAGCAGCTCTTTTGCCCGAGCTAGAACTAACTCCTCTGGAAGACAAACCCAAGTTCTGCTCGATGTCCTTCGCTCTACTCACCAGCACATCAAAATCTGAATACTCAGCTGCAAGCATAAAAGTCTTCACGTCCGTCACCAAACCATAACGGAAATGTTCGCACCTCTCCCGCTCATCAGGGATTAGCTCAGGTGCATACTGACTAAGGCGGACAAACTGGACCTCATACTTAGCTACCGTCATGCTCCCTTGCACAAGAGACATAAATTCTCTTTTCTTCTCATCCAAGTATCGCACACCCAGATACTTCCGCTTGAATGTGTTCAAGAAGAATGTCCAAGTCACATCATTTTCCTCCATTCCAGAGACAGTGGTCGTCCACCACGTATAAGCATCATCATGCAGGAGCGACACCACACAACCCAACTTCTGCACATTGTTGCAGTTCATTTGCCCCAAAATCCTCTTGGTGCTTTCCAACCAAGATTCAGATCCTTCAGGAGATAAACCTCTGAACTCAGTCCCTTCGGCTACTGTTGCGTAGCTCCATGAGCTCCGGCTACTGCTGCTTGAAGGCTCCAGCAATAGCCTGAATCAGCACAGTCATGTCAGGAGTAGCTTGCCCTTGCACACCTTCAGGTCCAGCGACCCCAGCACAAGCACCAACACCAGCATTATCACCTCTAGCACCACCACCGTCGGGTGGTCCACCACTAGGGGGAGGAGGTATATCCACAACATTTTCAGCATTTTCCTCATTCTCATTCTAAGCCATAGCTCTCGTATTCATTCTCATCTCTCTACGAGGCCCCATTTACAAGAAAACAATGTACTGACACAAATGCAATAAACATAATTAGGCTCAACAAGGTAAGTAATCCAAGTACTCAAGCTCATTTTCCAAAAACAATTCCTTTCATTAGTTTTGATATGGCAATGGGTTCCCCTAACATGCTTCAACATAACATAACATCACAATTGTAATCACACATCACCATTCACACAACATACTTTCACCAAAAAGGCATATCATGTAAAAACACATACATCACCCACATATCAATTCCCAATTACACGAGAACTAAGCTCTGATACCACTAAATGTAACCCCCTTAGCCCGGCCTAGACGGTTGACCCGAACTACGAAGATCACACGGGGAAAACCAAAGTCAACACGAAAGTCAACCTTGATTAACGACCCTTTTTTTTCTTTTTAATATTGTCTAGATGCACGTTAACCCTAAGTGAGCACTCATGAAACATACATGAGAAAGGCACAGCGATCGGGTTTCAGAAAGGGACTCAATTGCACAATAAACAAATCTTAGGGACCAAAACATAAATTCTATAAATTAGAAAGTCATAATTGATTTTAAAGTTGCCAATATGAAATTAGTCATATTAAATGCTTCCCTGTCAAATTTCACCTTAAATGGACATCTCGAACTCATACAATTGCAAACTCGACTTTTGGGACTAAAACGTAAAGGTTGCAAACTTCAACACCATTAAAATCAGAGCCCAATGGTCACCTGTTTGGAAACGGCATTGACCATTCCAAAACCCGTGTTGGTTTCGAGACTGGTTCCGAAATAGGGCATTCAAGTAGCCAAAACGTTTCGGAACAGCCTCCAGCCGTTACGAAACACGAAGGCCATTACAGGCCCCCGTTTCGAAATGCCAGTGAGTGTTCCGATACGGTTTGCCCAGAAGCTGCAGATTTTGCTGGTTTTTCATACATAAATCCATTCAAACACTACCTAATGACTTCCTAGTCATACCCACAAGTCATCATACATAAATGGAGCATGTTTGTAACTCCTAAACACATTCATAGCATCAAACATGAAATTTCACATGTCTATAGGCATGCTTCCTATTATCCAAAACCAAGCAAACAACCAAACATCTAAAACAAGCATTAAAAGGCCATTTACAAATTCAAATCATCAAAGGCATCCTGCCACAACCTAGGGAGTTCAACACATCTCCCAAAACACGTGTTAGGTTCCCATTGCCAAATTACCAAAAACTAATAGTGTATGAAAACATCACCATACATAAGCTTGGTTTCCCTAGGACACTCTTAGCTCCCTTGTTGCCCTCAAACACCCCAATTATCTGCATTATTGGTAAGAGAGAGAGAGCGTAAGCATAATAGCTTAGTGAGGCATGTTCTAAAGAAAACAATACAATAATGCATTTTTAGAAAATACTTTCAACAAGCTTTTAAAAACACATGCTCATCTCTTTTCATACAACCTTGCATACTTTACAAGCATCTCATGCTTAATTACATTCAATACATCATATTGGCTTTCAAGTGATAGTTCATAACCATTTGCAAACTCAACACAATCGGATACGCGGATTACAAGCGTTGTCCCACACGCTTCATAAACACTACCGGCTTAACAAGGTGAAGTTTATCGGTACAATCACAACCCCTCAACATCACTCATCGGTAGTTGTATAATTCACTAACGAGAGTACGGGACACATAACACAAGATCCACACACGGACTTTTAACCACCATTGTGATCTTACCTCACTCGTTAGGATACTTGGATGGAGTTTACGGTACAATCCCAACCCCTCAACATCCAAGGCGACTTTACTTACGGTGCACCCAATCCTATAGCCGGCTAACTATATCCGATTCAAGTACTTTAAAACCAATTCATCACTTGCCAATATACACCAAATACCATCATCAATTCATTGTTTTTAAGCATTAATCAAAGCCATTAAACATCATGCATCTCCATGCATCATTACCAATTTAATAACATGCCAAAACAAGGATCTCTTACCTAGAGCATCCTTCAACACATGGCTTTCAAAACCAGCATTAACCATGCTAAAACATGCTTTCAAAACAGAATTTAAACATGCAATTTATAACCAATGCATCAAGCCACTTCATAGCACATCCGAGGGAGTTTTTCCGAAAACTTACTCTTGAGCTTAGCTAAGTTGTTTAGACTTAAACTAAGCTCCCAAAACCTTAAAATAATTGTTTCAAAGCTGGAAACCCAACTCCACTCACCAATTTCGTTTCGCTAACTTGCCGAAATGCCAATCAAGCCTCCGGATCAGCTCCAAAAGTGTCCGAAGATGTCTCCCCTGTTTTAAACACATCAAATCAGAGGATTAATGCATCATTATGCATTGAAATCTTCAGCCAACACACCTAAACTCGCCGCTCTACCTAAAATCAACATTTCGGCTACCAAACACAACCGAAATCACCTCCAAACTCTTCCAAAACTTAACCCAGCCAAGATCCATCACTTCTAACCATTTCTAAACATCAAATAACATCCAAAATAAACCTAAACTCGTCCTTATACCTCCAGCTATAACAGAACACCAAAAAACACCTCAAAAACCACCATTTTCTTCAGCAAAAACTTAGGAAACACAACCTATTCGGTATTGCATTGATAAAATCTCATTTCTAACATCATTTGATAACCAAAATACATTAAAGAACCACCTCAAAACAGAGCCCAATCAAACTCAACGAAATTCTTCAAGATTTCTTCCAAATCTTGAGTTTTAAGCCAAAATCATGTTTCTAACATTAAAACCATTTATAAAACTTAAATTAAGGATCAAAAACTTAGGAATTTCAGTAAAGAACTGAGTATTTAGAGGAGAATAACAATCTTACCTCTAAATGGTGATTTCTCCTTGATTTGAGCCAATTTCCTTGAAAATTAAATGAGGAAATCAAAAGGATTTGGTGCAAGATTGATTAGGAATTAATTGATGATAGAAATCTCATCAATTGAAGTGAAGATCAATGCAAAAGTTTCTGGAGAAAAAGTGTTTGGATGATGGGATTTTGAGAGAAAAAGGGATGAGAGAAATTTAGGAAAAGGTAGTTATGAAAATCCAAAAAGTAGTTTTCCTTTTCTTTTAATTAATTAAAACATTAATTAAATCACCCAAATTAAGTAAAAATCTGGAGAATACATTTTTGGGTAAATTAGCTCCTTAAAGATTCAAAGTTTCAATCCTTACAAAACAGTCACCACTAAACTTTTCAAAATTCGCATTTTAGTCACTATACCAAAATGTAGTATTTCCAAACCTTATTTTGTAAAATTGATTTCACCACTCTCTTATATATATTAAAAGAGGATTTTTAGATATTTTTCTATATTTTTAAAGCATCCCGAACTAGGCTTTCCCTAAAACCTCCTTTTATATTCGAACTAATTCTTAGACTGGTCCTAGCAACCCTAAACTTCTAAGCCCAAAATTAGGGTGTTACAAACTCCCTTCTAGGTCCCATGTTCTATTTAAACAAACACAATAATGAAAATAAATCAAACCATTTAGGCCAGCTGCAAGCAAGAATCCAAGTTTACAAAACATTTGATTAGTGTAATAAGGCAATGGGCACCCAATTTCCCAACAGAGCATAGCATACATAAAACATCGTACTCACATACTTTTCATCATTCCAAATCAGCACATATCCATATAACATCATAATCATACAATCATATTCATTCATTGTGCAATTCACATTAATCAACATGGCATAAAGTTCAAAATTCAACCATTAGCAAGCTTTTCAAACATCAAACTTCGAATCATATCAATTACACATATCAACATTCCCAATTCTTTTGAAACCACGCTCTGATACCAACAAATGTAACCCCCTTAGCCCGGCCTAGACGCTTGACCCGAACTTCGAAGATTACACGGACGAAACCAAAGTCAACCCGAAAGTCAACCTTGATTAACGATCCTTTTTTTCTTTTTAATCCTTTTCTAGATGCACATTAAGCCTATGTGAATACTCAAGAATCATATGAGAGAAGGGAACAGCGATCGGAAAACATTTAAGGACTCAATTGCATGAATTACACTTTTTAGAGACCAAAATGTAATTTTTAGAAAATATAAGGACTTTGCATAATTTAAGATTACCAATATGTAATTAGTCTTATTACATGCCTCTCTGCCAAATTTCAGCTTAAAAGGTCAATCCAAGCTTAAGCAATTGCATCCACAACATTCAGGACTAAAATGTAAAACATGAAAACATAAAACAATTCAAATCATCATCCAACGGTCATCCGTTTCGAAACACCAACCCTCGTACCGAAACGCCCGTATCGAAACGGTGTTGACCGTTTCGGTACTCGGGTGTGTTCTGAGAACATTATCGAAATAGGCCTCTCCAGTAGACAAACTGTTCTGAAACACCTTCAACCGTACTGAAACGATATGGCCATTACAAGCTCCCTAGTTCACCAAAACCATAACAAGGCATAACACCAAATAAACCAAAATCCAAACTCCAAAGGCCATTTACAACTCAAGTATAGGCAAACAAACATGCTCAAAGTAAAGGGAAACATTCTCAAACATTCCAAAGTATGAATCCCACCCATTGCCACTTATTACACTAAAGATGAACCATATACACCTCTTAAACAAAGCTTTAGATTCCTCTTGCTTTTAGGCTGCCTTCAAAGGTTCAATTCTCGATAAGCGAAGCCTCATTCGCCGACATGGAAATTACACCTCCGGAGCCTCCAAAATCACCTCGTTAGCTTCCGGATCAAGATCCCCTCCAATCCCTGTTTCCTTCAATAGATTACAAGTTTTCCTTGAAAAAATCTTGAAGAATTAAAGAAGATCTCTTTAAAAAGATTTAGGAAATGTTGAGAGGATTTCTGGGAGAAAGAATTCTGGAAAAGATGAGAGAAAATGGTGTTTGGCTAGAATGAGAGGGAATTGGTAGTTACGTAAAATGAAAATCCATTAACTACAAATTAATTAATATCAAATTCTAATTAAATTTATTTAATTCAAACTCATTTAAATCACATGTCATATTGAAGAAAGGTCAAATTGACTTAAAGCCCCCTAAAGATTCTAAGATTTTGGCTTCCACCTTAAAAAGCACATTTTCCCAATTTTGAAACTTTACAATTTGGTCACTATTCAAAATGTCTATTTTCCAAAACCCTTGTTGTAAAATTGATTTTACCAACCTCTTAATTATATTTTTAAAGGATTTTAGCAATTTTTATCACAATTTTATCCTATACCAATCCTTGATTTCCTAAAATCACTTTACGCGATTCGAACCGTTCTCGATCGGTCCGATTCGGTGTCCAAAACATCTAGGCCCAAAACCAGGGCGTTACACCTGTGGAAGAGGTTGAGCTGAATCCAGACTTGACGTATGATGAGGAACCTGTTGAGATTCTGGATTTGGATAGTAAGGTTTTCCGAGGTAAGACCATCGAGCTGGTCAAAGTCTTGTGGAGACATCGTGGTGTTGAGGAAGCCATGTGGGATAGGAAGACATGAAGAAGCAATTTTCTTACCTTTTTCCTCCAGGTAAATTTCAAGGACAAAATTTCTTAAGAGGGGGAGAGTTGTAACGCCCTGATTTTTTAGGCCTAGAAGTTTTAGAGTTTGAATCATTCTAGTCAGGAACGGTTCGAATCTTTAGGGGAGATTTAGGGAACACCTAGTTCGGGATATTTTAAAAATATGGAAAAATATCTAAAATCCTCATTTATTATATGAATGATTATGGTGAAAATAATTTTACAAAATATGGTTTGGAAATGCTACATTTCGGTGGCGTGACCAAATTGCAGTTTTTACAAAAGTTGACTAGTGAGTGTTTTGTAAAGGATTGAAACTTTGAATCTTTAAGGAGCTAATTTTACCAAAATGTTTTAATCAAATTTCACTCTAATTTTGGGTGTGTTAATAATGATTTAATAAAGGGAATTAAAAGAGAAAATCCTATTTTGACTTTCATAACTACTTTACGATCTTTTTCCCTCTTTTCATTTTCTCTCAACTTCCACTCAGCCAAACACATTTCCTTCATCAATTAACCTTTGATTTTCATCACTTTTGATGAGATTTCATTCTCCTATGGGTTCCTAATCCTTTCCTCATCAAATCCTTTTGTTTTCACTTTGGATTTTCAAGAAAACTTGCCCAAATTAAGAAGAAATTAGCCATTAAAGGTAAACTTCGTCCTTCTCCTCTAATGATCAGTTCTTTACTGAAATTCCCAAGTTATCAATCCTTTGTTAATGATTTTTGAGTTGCTTTAATGTAACACCCCAAATTTGGGCCTAGATGTTTAGAGTCTGAAACGGATCGGTCTGGGAAATGGTTCTAATATAAAAGGGGGTTTTAGGGAACACCTAGTTCGCGATGCTTTAAAAATATAGAAAATATCTAAAAATCCTCTTATAATATATAAAATAGAATGGTGAAATCAATTTTACAAAATAAGGTTTGTAAATACTACATTTCGGTGTAGTGACCAAATCGCAATTTTTACAAAGTTAAGTAGTGACTGTTTTGTAAAGGATTGAAACTTTGAATCTTTAAGGAGCTAATTTTACCAAAAATGTTTTCATCAGATTTTTCCTTAATTTGGGTGATTTAATTAATGATTTAATTAAAGAAAATAAAGGTGAATTAAATGGAAAAACTACCTTTGACTTTTCATAACCACTTTTCACTAAATTTTCTCTCAAAATCCTATCAACCAAACACTTTTTTCTCCAGCAAATTTACCTTGATTTCCACTTCATTTGATGAGATTTCAATCACTCTTTGATTTCTAATCAATCCTTCAACAAATCCACTTGATTTCTACATTGAATTTTCAAGAAAACTTGCCCAAATCAAGGAGAAATCATCTATTAGAGGTAAGCTCCGTCCTTCTCCTCTAATGATCAGTTCTTTACTGAAATTCCCAAGTTATCAATCCTTTATTATTGATTTTAAAGTGGTTTTAATGTTAGAAAGAAGAAATTGGCTTGAAACTCAAGATTTTGGATGAGATCTTGAAGATTTTCGTGGTGATTGATTGGGCTCTGTTTTGAGATGGTTTTCTAATGTATTTTGGATGTTAAATGATGTTATAAATGAGGTTTTATCAATCCAATCCCGAATAGGTTGTTTTCCTAAGTTTTTGCTTGTTAAAATGGTGGTTTTTGGGGTGATTTTGGTGTCCTGCTATAGTTGGGGGTATAAGGACGTGGTTGTGTTAGTTTTTGATGTTAATTGATGTTTAGAAATGATTAGAAGTGATGGATCTTGGCTGGGTTTGATTTTGGAAGAGTTTGGAGCTAATTTCGGTAGTGTTTGGTAGCTGAAATGTGGTTTTGTGTTGAGCAGCGAGTTTAGGTGTGTGGCTGATGATTTCAATGCATGATGATGCATTAATCCTCTACTCTTATGCGTTTAAAACAGGGGAGACATCTTAGGACACCTTTGGAGTTGATCTGGAAGCTTAGATAGCGTTTCGGCAAGCAAGCGAAATGTAATCGGTGAGTGTGTATGGTTTTAGAAGTCCTTGAGGGACAAAGAATCAAGGTTTGAGGATTTAGGAAAGGTTTGAAACACCTTCCTAAGTCCGGACGTATGTATTGGCTAGATTGCTCTCTAAAATGTGGTGATTGCCCCTTAAATGCTTTTACATGCTCATAGTTTTAGATTGATAAATTCCTACTGTTTTTATGTATGAATTATAGCATGAGATGATGCTTGAAATGATTTCATAAAGTAACATGTTGCATAATTGAGATTTGGGCTTTTATGTTAAAGCATAGCAAATGTTATGACTTTGACATGAGATGAGAATGTTGAGTTTTAATACATGAAAAACAGTAGGTGAGATGTTGTTTTGACATAATATATTGGCATAGATGTTGAGATACTTACCGGATATAATTGATCGATCAATAGGATGAGAGTGCACTATAAACTAAAAATTTGTATGTTCTCTTTGATTAAGCCAAAGGGAGAGAACCGATGATGGGCATTCCATCGGGTAGGACTTGGTGAAATACCCAAGCTTTGTGGCGATGAGAGATTCTGCCATGTGAGTATGGTGATGTGAGATTCCACCGGAAACTATGTTGCTAGACGAGTGAGTACGGTGATGAGAGATGCCACCGGAAGTGTCTAGTGAGATGTCTGCATATCCGAGTAATAAAGAGATGTGAAATGCCAATATAAAATATGTTATGGTTTTGATTCACTTGTACCTTTTATGTAATGGTTTATGCTATGAGAAATGCATATGTGGTTTGTTTATGAAATGCTTTAGAGTACAAGCATTAGTTTGGCTTTGCCATGAGTTTTGCATTGGTTTAAATGCATGAGATAGAATGAAGGTACATGTGGTTTCAATGAGAAATTGCTTTGAAAGGTTTCCAAGCATGAGATAGAAATGATCATGTGGTTTAAAAGCTTTTGATGAAAGTGTTTTCAAGATGTGCATTATTGGGTTGGTTTCTTTAGAGCATGCCTCACTAAGCTTTTGTTCTTACGCTCTTTCTTTTACCAATAATGCAGATAATTGAGGTTTTTTCGGGCATCAAGGAAGCTAAGTTCATCCAAGAAAGTCCAAGCTCATGTATGGTGAAGTTTTCGTACACTTTAGTTTTGATAGTTTGGCAATGGGAAACTAAGGATTGTATTTGGGAGATGTGTTAAACTCCCTATGGTTGTGGCATGTTTGGTTTAGCTTGTTTGGATTGTAAATGGCCTTAATTGCTTGTTTTGAGATTGGTTTGCCTATTTGGGTTTTGAGATTAAGGAGCATGCCTTTAGATTAATGGAATTTTGTGTTTGATGTTATGATTGCGTTTGAATGCATCAAATATGTTCCTTATATGTATGATGACTTGTTGGTATGATTAGAGAGTCTATGGGGCATGTTTGAGTAGGTATTTGTGTGAAAAACCAGCAAGTGCTGCATTTTCTGGGCAGGGTGTATCGAAACACCCCATGGTGTTTCGGAACGAGGGCCTGAAATGGCCTTGACGTTTCGAAACGAAGGAAGCTGTTTCAGTACATTTTAGCTACTGGAGCTATGTGTTTCGGAACCAATCTCAGAACCAACCCGCGTACCGAAACGGTTAACGCCGTTTCGATACAGCGTTTCGGTACGGGAGGTGGGTGTTTCGAAATGGGTTACCGTTGGACCCATGTTTGAATTGTTTGGATGTTTGCATGTTTTACATTTTAGTCCTAGATGTTGATATTGCAATTGCTTGAGCTTGTGGTGTCCTTTTAAGTTGAAATTTGGCAGAGAAGCATATAACATGACTAATTTCAAGATGGTAACCATAAAACCAATGAAGTCCCTCTAATTTTTAGAAATTACATTTTGGTCACTAAACTTGTGTGAAGTGCAATTGAGTCCCTATATGTTATTCGATCGATGTGCCTTTCTCAATCATGATTCGTGAGTACTCACTTAGGGATTAACATGTATCTAGACAAGATTAAAATAAAATAAAAAGGGTCGTGAATCAAGGTTGACTTTCGAGTTGACTTTGATTTTCCCCGTGTAATCTTCGTAGTTCGGGTCAATCGTCTAGGACGGGCTAAGGGGGTTACATTTAATGTTAGAAATATGAAATTATGTTAAAACTCAAGATTCTTGGAGAGATCTCGATGAATTTCGTAACTATTGGTTAGGCTCTGTTTTGAGGTTGATTTCTAATGTATTTTGGATGGTAATTGATGTTATAAATGAGGTTTTATCAAAAAAATCCCGAATAGGTTTGGATTCCTAAGTTTTGCATGCTAGATTGGTGGTTTTTGGGGTGGTTTTGGTGTTTTGTTGTTGCTGGAGATATAAGGACGAGTTTATGGTGATTTTTGGTGTTGATTGAGGTTTAGAAATGATTAGAAGTGATAGATCTTGGCTGGGCTTTGTTTTGGAAGAGTTTAGGTTGTTTCGGGTAGTCGAAATGGTGCTTTCGAAGTGATTAGAATTGGTTTAGAAGTGATTAGAAGTGATATCGTTTCGGCAAGCAAGTGAAACGTAATCGGTGAGTGCATGCTAGAGGAGAAAGACGAAGCTTACCACATGTCTAGCATGAAAAACTTAGGAATCCAAACCTATTCGGGATTTGTTTCATAAAATCTCATTTATAACATCAATTACCGTCCAAAATACATTAGAAATCAACCTCAAAATAGATCCTAACCAATAGTTACGAAAATCATCAAGATCTCTCCAAGAATCTTGAGTTTTAACACAATTTCATGTTTCTAACATTAAAGCAACTCAAAAATCATTAACAAAGGATTGATAACTTGTGAATTTCAGTAAAGAACTTATCATTAGAGGAGAAAGACGAAGCTTACCTCTAATGGTTGATTTCTCCTTAATTTGGGCAAGTTTTCTTGAAAGTCCAAAGTGAAAACAAAAGGATTTGATGAGGAAAGGATTAGGAACCCATAGGAGAATGAAATCTCATCAAATGGGATGAAAATAAGAGGTTAATTGATGAAGGAAATGTGTTTGGCTGAGTGGAAGTTGAGAGAAAATGAAAAGAGGGAAAAAGATCGTAAAGTAGTTATGAAAGTCAAAATAGGATTTTCTCTTTTAATTCCCTTTATTAAATCATTATTAAAACACCCAAAATTACAGAGAAATCTGATAAAAATATTTTAGTAAAGTTAGCTCCTTAAAGATTCAAAGTTTCAATCCTTTACAAAATAGTCACTAGTCAACTTTTGCAAAAACTGCAATTTGGTCACTACACCAAAATGTAGCATTTCCAAACCATATTTTGTAAAATTGTTTTCACCATAATCATTCATATAAAAATGAGGATTTTTAGATATTTTTCCATATTTTTAAAATATCCCGAACTTGGTGTTCCCTAAATCTCCCTTAAAGATTCAAACCATTCCCGACCGGCCCGATTCAAACTCTAAACCTTCTAGGCCCAAAATCAGGGCGTTGCACGTATCAAAACATAGCTTTTCAGTAACCAAACGATTCGGAACGTTCCTACTCGTCCAAAACCCTATGACCGTTCTAGGCCACCATTCCGAAACAGATAAGGGCGTTTCGATACACCTTGCTCTGCAACTACATACTTTGCTGGTTTTTCTCACCTAAACACCTCCGAAAATGTTCCAAAACATGCCACAACATACATACAACATGTATAAGCATCAATGACCAATATTACGAAGTATAAACTAAAACCTAGCATCAATCATGCATGTACTAGTTCTAAAGGCATGCTTCCTAGTCTTCAAAACCATACAAAGGCTACAAGCCACAAACCAAACCTTAAAAGCCATTTACAACTCAATCCATGTTAAACTAGCAACAACCACAGGAAGTTCAAAGTACATCTCCCAAAATAAACCATAGATTCCCATTGCCAATTATCATTACTAAAGTAAACGTAAAACGTCACCATACTTGAGCTTTTCAATTCCTTGGAAATCCTTAGCCTCCTTGCTACCCAAAAGTGTCTAAATTATCTGCATTGTTGGTAAAAAAGAGCGTAAGCACATTTGCTTAGTGAGGCAAGCCCTAAATAAAAACACCAACACAACAATGCAACATTAAAGCTCATTTTCAAAAACCCTTTTCTACAACATTCTCTTTCTAACACATGCTTGAAACCTTTCAAAGAAAATCTTCATTTGAAAATCACATGTACCATCAAACAAACTCATGCATTCAACCAATGCAAATCTCATGGCAAAGCCATACACATGCTTAATGTAGTTCAACAATTCATAAACTTCAAATCTCATATGCATTTCTCATAGCATAAAACATCTCAACATTTGGTACATGCGAATCAAATACAATCTCATATATTGACATTTCATATTACATCTTTACTCGGATATGCGGATTAGCTTGACTTAAAGCCAAGTCCTACCCAGTGGAATCTCACATCACCGGACTCTCATGGAGGTACCTCTCTTTGCCACAAAGCTTGGGTGTTTCACCAAGACCTACCCCGATGGTATCTCTCATCATCGGATTCTCACTTTGGATCAGGATGGCACTACCCCCATTGCCCGACTCTAAAGAGCACGTACAAATTTTTAGTTTATAGTGCACTTTTATCCTATTGGTCGTCCAATTATATCTGGTAATCATCTCATCATTTATGCCAATATATCACATTAAAATCATCATCTCACCTATTATTTTGATGCAACATTTCTCAAATCATTCTCATCCCATTTCAAAACCACAATTCATGCATTTCATTTAGTCAAAGTCTCAAAACTCTCATAGACATGATATCTCATGGGATTAACACATAACATCTTTTCATGTTATAAACCATGCATAAAACAGTAAGAATTTGTAAATCTCAAAACAATAGCATATTAAAAGCATTTAGGGGCATCAACTACATATCGAGAGCAAACCTAGCCATACTTACTTCCGGACTTAGGATGGTGTTTCAAACCAAACCTAAATCCCCAAACCTTGTTTCCTTGTCCCTCAAGGACTTCTAAAACCATTCGCACTCATCGATTACGTTTCGTTTGCTTGCCAAAACGATTTCTAGGCCTCCAACACTCTCAGATCAACACCAAAAGCGTTCGATGAAGTCTCTCATGTTCATTACACATAAGAGCAGAGGATTAATGCATCATCATGCATTGAAATCACCAGCCACTCATTCAAACTCGCTGCACTTCCCAAAAACACCATTTCAGCTATCCGAAATAACCGAAATCACCTCCAAACTCTCTCAAATCAAAGCCCAGCCAAGATCTATCAATTCTAACCACTTCTAAACCTAAATCAACATCAAAAATCATCATAAACACGTCCTTATATCTCCAGCAATGATAGATCACAAAAAACACTCTAAAAACCACCAATCTAACATCTCAAACTTAGGAATCCAAACCTCTTCGGGATTTATATGTTAAAACCTCCTTTTCAACATCAAATATCATCCAAAATGTATTAGAAATCAACCTCAAAACAGAGTCTAACATAGAAATACAAAAATCACTAAGATCTCATCAAGAATCTTGAAATTAACAATCATTTCATGTTGATAACATTAAAACAACTTAAAAACAATCAACAAAGGATTGATAACTTGGGAATTTCAGTAAAGAACTGATCATTAGAGGAGAAGGACAAAGCTTACCTCTAATAGCTAATTTCTCCTTAATTTGAGCAAGATTTCTTGAAAATACAAAGCAAAACAAGAAGAATTTGGTGAAGTAAAGATAGGAAATCCTTTGGAAGATGAATTCTCGGCAAATGAAATGAAAATCAGAGGTTCTTTGGTAAGGGAAAAGTGTTTGGCTTATGGGAAGTTGAGAGAAAACTAACGTAAGGTAGTTATGAAAAAGTCAACTTTGATTTCCTTTTTAATTCTATTTTATTCTTTAATTAAAACATTATTAAAAACTCCCAAATTAAAGAGAAATCTGATAAAAACATTTGGTAAAATTAGCTCCTTAAAGATTCAAAGTTCCAATCCTTTACAAAATAGTCACTAGTTAACTTTTGCAAAAAATGCAATTTCGTCACTACACCAAAATGTAATATTTCAAAACAAAATTTTATAAAATTGTCTTCACTATAAACATTTATATAATAAATGAGGATTTTTAGTTATTCTTTCATAATTTTAAAGCATCTCGAACTAGGCATTCCCTAAATCTACCTTAAAGATTTGAACTATTCCCGACCGGTCCGATTCAACATCAAAAGCTTCTAGGCCCAAAACCAGGGCGTTACAAAAATTCAAGTTCCAAGATGCATGACTATCATGATCTAAATACAAGCCTAAGTGCCACCAACTAGGAGAAGTACAAGGCGAATACAAAACCATACTTCTAGCCTTGCTTGTGTCTTGATTCGAGCTCGGGATAGGTAGCTTTACGACCCCTTTATAACTGAGGTTTGGGAAGAAGGAAAAATGAGATTGGTAAGTACTTAGTGAGGTAGCAACTAATCTAACAAGTTTGATAGTTTGATAGTTTTTAAGTCAAGTAGACGTAGCTAGGCTTTAAGCTCTAAAGTTCGAACCTAGCTAGGTTTCAAGCATCATAATTTTTTTAGGAACTCAAGTAACCAATACCATACATGCATTTCACATCAAGAACAAGCATATCGTCAAGAATTCTCAAGCCACAAGCAATATGTATCTTGTTATACATCTAAGCATTCATTCAAATGGTATATAAGCAAGCAAGATCAAGAAATCAATTCATGTAAGTTCAAGCTTTAGACCTTGTTTTATTTATTGATTATTACACTTAGATTAGGCTTTGGTATTTAGTTACGTCTAGGTAATCGAGTCACCAACCAAACTGTCGCCAAAATATGGTACTCATAGTATCGGTCATACCCTTCTACTGTCGCCAATTGACCACAAACGTCCCTCCTACTGTCAACATATGCGGACCTTAGTCCAAGACCTTAGTCCACCCAACACAAAGAGCTCTAGACTCTATGGCATGCCATCCTACCTAAGACCAACTATCAACCAAGGCTTGTTTGATTACTTATCATATATTCATGTAATAAACTCATTCAAGTATCAAGTGTTCAAGCTTCAAGTATTTAAGTTCAAGTGTTCAAGTATCAAGTTCATCCAAGATATCACTCTCAAGTGATGTTTTAGCAAGATCAAATTTTCCCTTAGGCTATTAGAACCTTAGTTCAATTATCATGTAGCATTCGAGTAGTAGCAAGCACATATATTCATGTTTCATGTCATCAAATATCAAGCATGATCATACTAGGCATATCAAGTAGCATTCGAAGGAATCAAAACAAGAGTTCATATCATATTCAATAAGTTTCCATTTAATCATCCTTCCCTTATTCATTACCAAATGTAATTTAGATTGATTTCATGACATTTCTATACTAATAATATAAACAAATAACTTTTAGTAGGACCTAAGTCCCAACCCTAAATAAAGCTACACAAACAATACTCCAAGCTTAGCTATTGTTGATCTTGAATCCAAATCCCTTTGCTTTTACCACAAGCTTGGCCACTCATTTCTTCCTCTGTAACCCCCTTAACCCGGCCTAGACGGTTGACCCGAATTAAGAAGATTACACGGGGAAAACCAAAGTCAACCCGAAAGTCAACCTTGATTAACGACCCTTTTTTTTAATCTTATCTAGATGCACATTAACCCTAGATATGTTCACAAGATCAGCATACCCAAAGATCAAAACAAACGGAGAACATTCAGGGACTTAATTGCATAAATTACAACTTTAGGGACCAAATTGTAAATTCTGAGAATTTTAAGGACTTAATCCAAATTAAAGTTAACAATATGAAATTAATCATCTTTCATGCTTCTCTGCTAAATTTCAGCTCAAACGGACATCTCAAACTCATTCAATTGCATATACAAAGTTTAGGACCAAAACGCAAGGATTTCAAAACATTTAACTGTAACCCCCTTAGCCCGGTCTAGACGGTTGACCCGAACTACGAAGATTACACGGGGAAAACCAAAGTCAACCCGAAAGTCAACCTTGATTAACGACCCTTTTTTTTCTTTTTAATCTTGTCTAGATGCACATTAACCTTAATTGTGATCATACAAACAACATATTGAAAGATCACAAACATCAGAGATCAAACAGGGACCCAAATGAACAAATTACAACTTTAGGGACCAAAATGTAAATTCTGACAAAATAAGGGACTTAGCCCAAATTAAAGTTACCACCTTGAAATTAGTCAGGTTTCATGCTTCTCTGTGAAATTTCAGCTCAAAAGGACATCCACAGCTCATGCAATTGATCAAACATGATTCAGGACTAAAACCTAAACAAAGCAAAACATATAAAGATACTTTTAACTGAATTTAACGGTCAGGTATCGATACACCTGATGTCGTATCGATACGCGGGGAAGGCAGTAACCAAACTCGAGCAACGGTATCGATACGATATCCCCTGTACCGATACGGCATTCAAACTTTACCCAGATGAGTATCGATACCCCCACAACCGTACCGATACGCCTGGGCAGAAAAGAGCATATTTGGCTCAGGCGTATCGATACGCGAGCCCGAGTACCGATACCCCTGTCTGAAATCGACTTGAAATTCATACCATTCATGCTTCAAACCTCAGGTTAACATCACCAAATCATACCACATGGATATACAACATGCAGGGATCATAAATGCATCAACAATTCGACTCATAACCATCACACATGAAAAGCCCCAATTTAAACGACATGCTTCCTACTTAAGCTACCTTTCATGCATAAACCTTCATAGCCAAGCATATAAGAGATCAATCCAAAAACCAACAACCACAGCAACATTTGACATACTTAGGGAGTCTTAAACACCTCCCAAAACATATACATTGGTCCCCCATTGCCAAAAACATACAAAAGCTAAAACACTTATAAAACCTTCATACATTGAGCTTTACTTGTACTTGTTGCTTGCCTCCTCTTGCTGCCCTCAACACACTCTAATGCTCTGCATTATTGAATCAAGAAAACGAGAGAGCGTAAGCCAAAGCTTAGTGAGGAGTGCTCTTTTAAAACCATTCAATAATGCATTTAAAACCATTTGTAAATCATGCTTGTAAACAACCTTTACTCATGCTCAAAGCATACTTTAAATCAAGCAATAACATGCTTCCACATTTCATTTAAACTAGCATCTCATGCTTCAACATAAACATTAAATCATGCATCTCATGCATCTCATGTACAATACATGTCATATTGGCTCAAGTGATACATTTCATTTAGAAATCAAGTTCAACAACTTTCCCCAAGGACTTTTAAACACCTTGGACCCCAAGGACTTTTAAACACCTTGGCCATGGACTTTTAAACACCATGAATGGACCACACAAGGACTTTTAACCACCTTTGTGTCCGTAGCTTGAAATACCCCAAGGACTTTTAAACACCTTGGCCCCAAGGACTTTTAAACACCTTGGCCCCATGGACTTTTAACCACCATGGAAAGGAGCACCTAAGGACTTTTAACCACCTTAGTGTCCGCAACAAGATTCATCCAAGGACTTTTAACCACCTTGATGATCTTAGATAACAAGGCTCACTCAAGGACTTTTAACCACCTTAGTGACCTTCACTTTTACAAACCATCACTTGCCAATACACACTTTATACATCATGTAATCCACTGTTTTAAAGCATTTAAAATCAAGCCATTTCATCATGCATCTCAAAGCATTAAATCATCATTTAACAACGCATAAAAAAAACAAGGCACTCTTACCTAGAGACACCTTCAACACATGGCTTAAAACATCAGCATAAATCATGCTAAAACATCAGCAATTAACATGCTAAAACATGCTTTCCAAAACAGTAGCAAATCATGCAAAATCATCATTTCACATTTCATCAAAACATGGCCACCACCTTAAAAGAGTAATCCGAAAACTTACACTTGAGCTTAGCAAAGTTGTTTAGACTTAAACTAAGCTCCCAAAACCTTCAACCTTTGGTTTAAAAGCTGAAAATCCATTTTCACTCACCGATTACCAAACAAGCCTAGCCAACAAGCTTTCCAAGCTTCCGAAACCTTCCGAAAACACCTCCAAAACTCAAGGATCAACCTCCCCTGTTTCAAGCACATAAAAACAGAACATTAATGCATCCTTATGCATTAAAACACCAGCAACATCAACACAACTCGCTGCTCACCACAAAACTAACAATTTGGCTACCAAACACAACCGAAATCATCTCCAAACACTTCCAAAACTTAACCCAGCCAAGATCCATCACTTCTAACCATTTCTATACATCAACTAACATGCAAAAAGATCACAACCACGTCCTTATACCTCCAGGTATAACAGATCACCAAAAACACTCCAAAAACAACCAAAAACTCAAGCCAAACTTAGGAAATTCAACCTATCCGGGATTGCATTGATTAAACCTCAACTTCTAATCATTTTAGCATTCATTTAACATCATTTTAACACTTCAAAACCCTGCTTAAACAGATCACACGAAATTTTCACCAAAATCATCAAATCTTGCATTTTAGCCAAAAATCAAGATCTCAATTGAAATGCCTTTAATAAAACATGAATCAAGGATTGAGAACTTAGGAATTTCAGTAAAGAACTGATAGTTTAGAGGAGAAGGACGTTCTTACCTCCAAACTTGAATTTCTCCCTTTTAGAGCCAAAATGCTTGATGAATCAACTTGTAAATTGTGAGGTTTTGATGATGAGATGATTAGAAATCAAATGAGAGTTGAAATGAGAGATTAAGAAGTCAAAATCAGAGAAAGAAATCTGAGGAAATCTTGTTTGGGTAGAGAGAAAATGAGAGAAAAGGGAATTTGAGAGAAAATAGAAAAATTAGTTAAGATTTGGTTAAAATGATTTCCCTCTCTTTTCTTAATCTTTAAAATCAGATTTTAGACTTAAAATATCTTAGAAAAATCTGGAGAAATCCTTTTTGGAATAATAGCTCCTTAAAGATTCAAAGTTTCAATCCTTTATAAAACTGTCCCGCAACTTTCAAAAATTACATTTTGGTCACTAGCCAAAATGTCAACCTTCCGAACCTCATTTTCCAAAATTGATTTCACAGTTCACTTTTATATATTAAAAGATGATTTTAGAATATTTTTCCATATTTTTAATGCAACCCGAACTAGGTTTTCCTAAATTCACTCTTATATATTCGATCAGCACTTTGACTAAACCGGTCAACGCCAAAACTTCTGAGCCCAAAACCGGGGCGTTACAACTCTCCCCCCCTTAAGAAATTTCGTCCTCGAAATTTACCTGAAGGAAAGAGATAAGGAAACTGCTTCAGCATATCCTCCTTCCGCTCCCACGTGGCTTCCTCAACACCGCGATGCTTCCACAGCACCTTCACCAACTCAATGGTCTTGCCACGAAGAACCTTGCTATCTGAATCCAGTATCTTCACCGGTTCCTCATCATAGGTCAAATCTGGATTCAATTCCACCTCCTCCACAGGCAACACATGCGAAGGATCAGATCGATACCTCCGGAGCATAGAAACATGGAACACATCATGAATCTTCTCCAGCTCCTGAGGTAACCTCAACCGATACGCAACAGGACCAACACGCTCAACAACCTCATACGGTCCAATGTATCTAGGGCTCAACTTACCCTTCCGCCCAAACCTCATCACCTTCTTCCAAGGCGAAACCTTCAAGAACACGCGATCACCCACCGCAAACTCTATCTCCCTACGCTTCAAATCCGCATAAGACTTCTGCCGATCAGAAGCAGCCTTCAACCTCTCAAAAATGAGCTTCACCTTCTCGGTGGTACCTTTCAACAAAGCAGGCATCGAAACCAACTTTTGACCAGTTTCAGCCCAACACAGAGGAGTCCTACACTTCCTCCCATATAGAGCCTCATAAGGTGCCATCTGTATACTTGCCTGAAAACTGTTGTTGTAAGCGAACTCAACCAAAGGCAGATGCTTCTCCCAAGAACCTTGAAACTTTATCACGCAACATCTCAACATATCCTCCAAGATCTGAATAACTCGCTCAGACTGGCCATCCGACTGGGGATGATAGGATGTACTGAAATGCAACCTTGTACCCAGAGCTTGATGCAAACACTGCCAAAAACGCGATGTGAACCTCGGATCCCTATCCGACACGATCGACTTAGGCACACCATGCAACCTCACAACCTCAGCAATGTACAGCTCTGCCAGCTTATCCAAGGAAAACGTAGTATGCACAGGCAAGAAATGTGCACACTTCGTCAGGCGATCCACAATCACCCAAACAGAATTCTTCTTCGACGGAGACAAAGGCAAACCAGATACAAAATCCATGGTAACCCTCTCCCACTTCCATTCAGGGATTTTCAACGGTTGCAACAAACCAGAAGGAACCTGATGTTCAGCCTTAACTCGCTGACACACCAAACACTTGCTCACGAACTCTGCCACATCCTTCTTCAAGCCCACCCAATAGTACTCATCACGAAGATCGCGATACATCTTTGTACTACCAGGATGCATAGCAAAAGGACTACTATGACCTTCAGCTAGAATAGCATGCCTCAACTCAGCATCTGCAGGCACTACTATCCGACTACCAAAACACAACACCCCATCCTCATTAAAACAGAAATCCGAAGGTCTACCCTCCGCGATATCCTGAACATGAGACACCAAGGAATCATCCAACAACTGCTTATCCTTGATCAACTGAACCAACGAAGGTTTCACCTGCAACTCAGCAACAAGACCACCATCCTGCGATATACTCAAGCTAGCAAACATAGCTCTCAGCTCAACAGCTACCTTCCTACTCAAGGCATCCGCAACAACATTGGCCTTTCCAGGATGATACTCTATCGTCAGATCATAATCCTTGAGCAACTCCAACCAACGTCGCTGCCTGAGATTCAACTCCTTCTGAGACATCAGATACCTCAAACTCTTGTGATCCGTGTACACCGTACACTTCTCTCCATACAGATAATGCCTCCAGATCTTCAGAGCAAAAACCACTGCGGCCAGCTCAATATCATGCGTTGGATAATTGCGCTCATGCACCTTCAACTGCCGCGACGCATAAGCCACAACCTTACCCTCTTGCATCAGCACACACCCCAAACCAACATAGGATGCATCACTGTAGACTACAAACTCTTTCCCTGATTCCGGCTGAATCAAGATAGGAGCTTGCGTCAAAGCCAACTTCAGCTTCTCAAAAGCTTGCTGTCTCGCCTCTGTCCACTCATACCTAACATCTTTCTGCAGCAACTTCGTCAAAGGAGCAGCAATCTTGGAAAAACCATCCACAAACCTTCGGTAGTATCCTGCCAAACCAAGGAAACTACGAACCTCCTGAACAGACTTAGGAACTTTCCAGTTCATCACCGCTTCAATCTTCTGAGGATCAACACGAATCCCCTCAGCTGAGACCACATGACCAAGAAAAACAACCTCTCTAAGCCAAAACTCACACTTGCTCAACTTAGCATAAAGCTGATTCTCCAACAAAGCTTGCAACACAACCCTCAAATGCTCTTCGTGCTCTTCCTCAGTACGCGAGTACACAAGGATATCATCAATGAACACCACAACAAACTTGTCCAGGTATTCATGAAAAACACGATTCATCATGTCCATGAAAGCAGCAGGAGCATTTGTCCAACCAAACGGCATCACAAGAAACTCATAATGCCCATACCTTGTCCTGAAAGCTGTCTTAGGCACATCCACATCCTTCACCTTCAACTGATAATACCCTGACCTCAAGTCAATCTTAGAGAACACCGCAGCTCCCCGAAATTGATCAAAGAGATCATCAATCCTCGGCAAAGGATACCGATTCTTGATAGTCAACTTGTTCAGCTGACGGTAATCAATGCACATCCTCATCGTGCCATCTTTCTTCTTCACAAACAAGACAGGAGCACCCCAAGGCGAAACACTCGGCCGGATGAAACCACGATCAAGCAACTCTTGCAACTGCGTCTTCAGCTCCTTCAGCTCCTTAGGTGCCATTCTATAGGGAGTAATGGACACAGGAGTGGTATTCTCATACAGCTCAATACCAAACTCCACCTCGCGATTAGGAGGTAAACCAGGCAACTCCTCAGGAAAAACATCAGGAAACTCCTTCACAACCCTGATATCCTGCACCCTCAGCTCCTTCGAACTAGGATTCATCACAAAAGCCAGAAAAGCTTCACAACCTTGCCTCAACATCCTGCTCGCCTCCAAGGTAGAAACAACATTGGCAAGAAACTTCACACTCTCACCAACCACCACCACTTCATAATCATCCGCAAGCCTAAGCGAAACCCGCTTATTCTCACAATCCACAACAGCACGATGCTCAGCAAGCCAATCCATACCAAGAATCACATCAAAACCATAAAAGGGCAACTCCATAAGATCAACAAGAAAGACATGCTCTTGAACAACCAAAGGACACCTTCTATAAAGCTTACGAGTCACAACAATTTCACCAAAAGAACTAGTGACTCTAACACCATCATCCAAAGACTCAACAGGCAAACCAAGCAACTCAGCATGCTCACGAAGAATGTATGAATGCGTAGATCCAGAATCAATCAAAGAAAGCAATGACAAGGATTGCAAAGTAAAGGTACCTGCAATCACATCTGCATCATTCCTTCCTTCGCGCTGAGCATACACCCTCGCTTGGCCTCCACCCTCAGGTTGAATAGCCACAACATGAGCTACACCGCGCCCACCTTCCTCTCGCCTCTGAAAATTACCACGGCCGCGCCCACGACCTCTCTGCGGTGCTGCAACAACAGGAGCACGCTCTTGACCACCGCCATCCTCGGACAATCACGTCTCAGATGATCAGCAGAACCACAGTTCCAGCACTCATAACCAGCTGCTATCACAGGAGCTTGCACCTCCCTCCCAGCACGAGGACAGTCACGCTTCAAGTGACCACGGGAACCACAAATCCAACAAGCACTAGGGTCAGCTCTAGCATTGCCGCCCCTAGTAGGTGCACCTCCACCTCTCTTAGACGAGGACTGAAACCTCTGATCACGCCCTCTCTTGTTCCGTCCACCGGAACTATACTCAGCAGCTCTCTTTCCAGAACTAGCTCCAGCACCCTTAGCAGACAAACTCAGATTCATCTCAATGTCCTTCGATCGACTAACCAACACATCGAAATCATTGTACTCAGCAGCTAACATATAAGTCTTAACCTCCGTCACCAAACCATAACGGAACCTTTCGCACCTTTCGCGCTCATCAGGTACCAACTCAGGTGCATACTGGCTAAGACGTACAAACTGTACCTCATACTCAGCCACACTCATGTTCCCTTGGGTCAGAGACATGAATTCACGCTTCTTTTCATCCAGATATCTAACTCCCAGATATCTCCTCTTGAACGCATGCTGAAAGAACGTCCAAGTAACATCAGCATCAGCCATCCCAGAGATTGTGGTCGTCCACCACGTATAAGCATCACCTTGCAGCAGTGACACCACACATCCTAGCTTCTGCACATCAGTGCAACTCATTTGTCCCAAGACACGCTTGGTACTCTCCAACCACGCTTCAGACCTCTCAGCTGACATACCCCTAAACTCAGTCCCACCAAGACTGCGCAAACGTTCCAAGGGTAGTCTAGCACCAGCATCTCCTTGATGTCCAGCTCCTTGAGCTCCAGCTACTGCTGCTCAAAACGCACCCGCAATAGCTTGTACAAGCACAGACATGTCAGGTATCGCTTGCCCCTGACCAGCTTCAGGTCCTGCAGCTCCAGCACCAGCTGCCTCAGCTCCAGCTCCAGCTCTTTCCCTCTCCGCACCACCACCACCAGGTGGAGGAGGAGGTATCACAGCACTACCAGTGTGCTCATCATTCACATTCCCCTCCGGGGTCGTAGCTCTCGCGCTACTCCTTAACTCTCTACGTGGTGCCATACTTTACCATGCATAACAATACAAAATAAACAAGTCAGGACCAGCAAGGTAAGCAAATTCCAAGTATTCAAGCTCAATTTCTTTCAAAAACAACATCATCCCTTTAGCTTTTGTTTGGCAATGGGTACCCTCATCATGCATCATCACAACATGCATCACATACACATCATCATATCATAACACTTAACATGCTTTCACCCAACAAGCATACAAACCAAACCATGCTTCAATCATGCATACACACATTCCCAATTACTCGAGAACTCAGCTCTGATACCACCAAATGTAACCCCCTTAGCCCGGTCTAGACGGTTGACCCGAACTACGAAGATTACACGGGGAAAACCAAAGTCAACCCGAAAGTCAACCTTGATTAACGACCCTTTTTTTTCTTTTTAATCTTGTCTAGATGCACATTAACCTTAATTGTGATCATACAAACAACATATTGAAAGATCACAAACATCAGAGATCAAACAGGGACCCAAATGAACAAATTACAACTTTAGGGACCAAAATGTAAATTCTGACAAAATAAGGGACTTAGCCCAAATTAAAGTTACCACCTTGAAATTAGTCAGGTTTCATGCTTCTCTGTGAAATTTCAGCTCAAAAGGACATCCACAGCTCATGCAATTGATCAAACATGATTCAGGACTAAAACGTAAACAAAGCAAAACATATAAAGATACTTTTAAATGAATTTAACGGTCAGGTATCGATACACCTGATGTCGTATCGATACGCGGGGAAGGCAGTAACCAAACTCGAGCAACGGTATCGATACGATATCCCCTGTACCGATACGGCATTCAAACTTTACCCAGATGAGTATCGATACCCCCACAACCGTACCGATACGCCTGGGCAGAAAAGAGCATATTTGGCTCAGGCGTATCGATACGCGAGCCCGAGTACCGATACCCCTGTCTGAAATCGACTTGAAATTCATACCATTCATGCTTCAAACCTCAGGTTAACATCACCAAATCATACCACATGGATATACAACATGCAGGGATCATAAATGCATCAACAATTCGACTCATAACCATCACACATGAAAAGCCCCAATTTAAACGACATGCTTCCTACTTAAGCTACCTTTCATGCATAAACCTTCATAGCCAAGCATATAAGAGATCAATCCAAAAACCAACAACCACAACAACATTTGACATACTTAGGGAGTCTTAAACACCTCCCAAAACATATACATTGGTCCCCCATTGCCAAAAACATACAAAAGCTAAAACACTTATAAAACCTTCATACATTGAGCTTTACTTGTACTTGTTGCTTGCCTCCTCTTGCTGCCCTCAACACACTCTAATGCTCTGCATTATTGAATCAAGAAAACGAGAGAGCGTAAGCCAAAGCTTAGTGAGGAGTGCTCTTTTAAAACCATTCAATAATGCATTTAAAACCATTTGTAAATCATGCTTGTAAACAACCTTTACTCATGCTCAAAGCATACTTTAAATCAAGCAATAACATGCTTCCACATTTCATTTAAACTAGCATCTCATGCTTCAACATAAACATTAAATCATGCATCTCATGCATCTCATGTACAATACATGTCATATTGGCTCAAGTGATACATTTCATTTAGAAATCAAGTTCAACAACTTTCCCCAAGGACTTTTAAACACCTTGGACCCCAAGGACTTTTAAACACCTTGGCCATGGACTTTTAAACACCATGAATGGACCACACAAGGACTTTTAACCACCTTTGTGTCCGTAGCTTGAAATACCCCAAGGACTTTTAAACACCTTGGCCCCAAGGACTTTTAAACACCTTGGCCCCATGGACTTTTAACCACCATGGAAAGGAGCACCTAAGGACTTTTAACCACCTTAGTGTCCGCAACAAGATTCATCCAAGGACTTTTAACCACCTTGATGATCTTAGATAACAAGGCTCACTCAAGGACTTTTAACCACCTTAGTGACCTTCACTTTTACAAACCATCACTTGCCAATACACACTTTATACATCATGTAATCCACTGTTTTAAAGCATTTAAAATCAAGCCATTTCATCATGCATCTCAAAGCATTAAATCATCATTTAACAACGCATAAAAAAAACAAGGCACTCTTACCTAGAGACACCTTCAACACATGGCTTAAAACATCAGCATAAATCATGCTAAAACATCAGCAATTAACATGCTAAAACATGCTTTCCAAAACAGTAGCAAATCATGCAAAATCATCATTTCACATTTCATCAAAACATGGCCACCACCTTAAAAGAGTAATCCGAAAACTTACACTTGAGCTTAGCAAAGTTGTTTAGACTTAAACTAAGCTCCCAAAACCTTCAACCTTTGGTTTAAAAGCTGAAAATCCATTTTCACTCACCGATTACCAAACAAGCCTAGCCAACAAGCTTTCCAAGCTTCCGAAACCTTCCGAAAACACCTCCAAAACTCAAGGATCAACCTCCCCTGTTTCAAGCACATAAAAACAGAACATTAATGCATCCTTATGCATTAAAACACCAGCAACATCAACACAACTCGCTGCTCACCACAAAACTAACAATTTGGCTACCAAACACAACCGAAATCATCTCCAAACACTTCCAAAACTTAACCCAGCCAAGATCCATCACTTCTAACCATTTCTATACATCAACTAACATGCAAAAAGATCACAACCACGTCCTTATACCTCCAGGTATAACAGATCACCAAAAACACTCCAAAAACAACCAAAAACTCAAGCCAAACTTAGGAAATTCAACCTATCCGGGATTGCATTGATTAAACCTCAACTTCTAATCATTTTAGCATTCATTTAACATCATTTTAACACTTCAAAACCCTGCTTAAACAGATCACACGAAATTTTCACCAAAATCATCAAATCTTGCATTTTAGCCAAAAATCAAGATCTCAATTGAAATGCCTTTAATAAAACATGAATCAAGGATTGAGAACTTAGGAATTTCAGTAAAGAACTGATAGTTTAGAGGAGAAGGACGTTCTTACCTCCAAACTTGAATTTCTCCCTTTTAGAGCCAAAATGCTTGATGAATCAACTTGTAAATTGTGAGGTTTTGATGATGAGATGATTAGAAATCAAATGAGAGTTGAAATGAGAGATTAAGAAGTCAAAATCAGAGAAAGAAATCTGAGGAAATCTTGTTTGGGTAGAGAGAAAATGAGAGAAAAGGGAATTTGAGAGAAAATAGAAAAATTAGTTAAGATTTGGTTAAAATGATTTCCCTCTCTTTTCTTAATCTTTAAAATCAGATTTTAGACTTAAAATATCTTAGAAAAATCTGGAGAAATCCTTTTTGGAATAATAGCTCCTTAAAGATTCAAAGTTTCAATCCTTTATAAAACTGTCCCGCAACTTTCAAAAATTACATTTTGGTCACTAGCCAAAATGTCAACCTTCCGAACCTCATTTTCCAAAATTGATTTCACAGTTCACTTTTATATATTAAAAGATGATTTTAGAATATTTTTCCATATTTTTAATGCAACCCGAACTAGGTTTTCCTAAATTCACTCTTATATATTCGATCAGCACTTTGACTAAACCGGTCAACGCCAAAACTTCTGAGCCCAAAACCGGGGCGTTACATTAACCAACAATTTCAGTGCCCAACGGTCGGGTGTTTCGGAACAGGGATGATCCGTTCCGAAACGCGGGACCGTTCCGGAACCAGTTCCGAAACAGGGCCTGGCAGTGGCAAAACCGTTCCGGAACGGTTCTACCCGTTTCGAAACGCCTAAGCCATTTCAGGGCCCCCGTTCCGATACGGTAGCTCCTGTTCCGAAACAGGCTGCCTAGATTGCAGAAATTTTGCTGGTTTATCACACATTCAATCCGTCAAACATGCTCCAAAAGCAACCAAAACATACCAGCAAGTCATTCAACAATCAAGGAACATAATTGCATCAAAATCTAGGTACAATACCACCCCTAGGTGCACCAACTCTTTCAACACATCCAATACTCATTCATGCTTTTAAAACAAGAAGCATAGCATACCAACTTATGAATAAGAAGGTTCAAACATCGCAAGCGTTAAACCACATAGTTCAAGATCATAAACTAAACTTGTCCAACATACACAATCTCATTAAACATCAACACAAAGATTCTTCCCCCCCATTGCCTTTATTATCTATAGCTATTTACCGAGACATACATCTCAAGTGGAGCTTTCCTTGAATCCCTTTCTTCTCGCTATTCTAACTTCAAATATCTGCATTGATGGACAAAAAGGAGCGTAAGCACATAATGCTTAGTGAGGAATGCTCAAAACCAAACACCATCAATGCAGCGAATCATAAAACCACTTTTAAAAGCAACCTAATTCGATAAACCAAAGCAATGTTTGAAAACCCTTTTGACAACATGCTTTAAACCATGCTTTGCTCAAACATGAAAATCAACCCTTAGCTTAGAAAAGCTAAGAAACTCACCTCAAAACACAACTTGCAAAACCATCAATTTAACCTTTCCATGCATGTACATCATATGCAAAGTTAAATACAAGATCCTTGGAAAACCTTCCACTTCACAACATACTTTTCTCGAACATTGAAAATCATTTCAAAACTAGAAACCTTTAAAAACCACTTACTCATTCAATTAACCACATGCATTAAACAAATGCAACATATGAACCACAAACTCAACATTTGCATTACATGCCTTTTAAACAAGCCTTCACAAGACTTCAATGCATTTAAGAGATTCCATGCCCACAATGCAACATTCTCAATAGGAGATAAACACTTGTTCAAGCTAACAAGTAAAACATGCATTCATTAGAGCATTACACACTTCTCATGCAATCATGCATCATTTCAAGCATATCATGCTTCACTACTTTCAAGACCATTATATTGGCTTCCAAGTGATAAACCAAAACCATTTTTCAACTCAACATCCAATCGGATACGCGGATCACAAGCGTTGTCCCCACGCTTCATACACACTACCAATCCCAAGGTCCCCAAATGGAATTTTAACCACCATTTGACCTTACCTTACACAAGGTCCTCATATGGAATTTTAACCACCATATGACCTTAACATTCACAAGGTCCTCATATGGAATTTTAACCACCATATGACCTTAACACCCCATTGGTAGTTGTATAACATCACTAACGAGATCTGGGACAAACAACACAAGATCCACACATGGACTTTACACCACCATTGTGATCTTAACAAGCACAAGGTCCTCAAATGGAATTTTAACCACCATTATGACCTTTGCTTACACAAGGTCCTCAAATGGAATTTTAACCACCATTATGACCTTAACACAAGACCCACCCATGGAATTTTAACCACCATGGTGTTCTTGACCATCTCGTTAGTGTACTTGGATGGAGTTACCGGTTCAATCACAACCACTCCACATCCAAGGCGACTTTATTCACGGTGCACCCAATCCTATAGCCGGCTAACTATATCCGATTAAAGTAACCACAAACCACTTACATCACTTGCCAATATAACCATCTTACCACATTAATCCATTGTTTTACAAGCATATCCAAAATACCAAAACCACCAATTACCATCATCAATCCATTGTTTTAAAGCATTAAACAAAGCCATGAAACATCATGCAACACTATGCATCAATTCCACAATATCAATGTACAAAAACCAAGGATCTCTTACCTTGAGCATCCTCCACACATGGCTTTCAAAACCAGCATTAAACCATGCTAAAATATGCTTTCAAAACAGAATTTAAAACATGCAAATCACATGCATTGCATCCAACAATCACAAGTACTTTAAACACCAATTCATAACACAAACCAAGAGATAAATTCCATTTACTTACTCTTGAGCTTAGCTAAGTTGTTTAGACTTAAACTAAGCTCCCAAAACCTTCAAACCTTGGTTTTAAAGCTGAAAACCCAACTTCACTCACCGATAAACAAAACAAGGCTAGCCAACAAGCCTTCCAAGCATCCGAAACCTTCAACTCCACCTCTATTGCTCACGGATCATTCTCCCCTGTTTCAAGCACATAACAACAGAGGATTAATGCATCATTATGCATTAAAAACACCAGCAACACACCTAAACTCGCTGCTCATAGCAAATCCAACATTTCGGCTACCAAACACAACCGAAATCACCTCCAAACACTTCCAAGACTTAACCCAGCCAAGATCCATCACTTCTAACCATTTATAAACATCAATTAACATCCAAAATGATCCCAATCACGTCCTTATTCCTCCAGCAATAACAGATCATCAAAAACACTCTAAAAACAACCAAAAACTCAAGCAAATGTAACACCCCTCACCCGGTTACGAGCGAGCGATGTTACTATTCGGGTGATGGGCAGATTCATACATGTCAACACATCAAACATACAATTATATGAGATTCAATTCATACTTAACAAGCATCAAAGCAAACAATCATATAATCATTTATCCAATAACAAGATCATAAATACATATAGGTGGGCCAATTTAAAACTTTTCTAACATGAATCTTATATTCATGTTGCAAATGCATATTAACAAGCCTAACTAACATACATGTATTCAAACAAACTCATGAACATTTGATTCAAGTATACCAATGCTTCTTATTCGAATACATAAGACAATCAAATATTATCTATATACATATCTTAGTTCATATTACAACACAACCATACAAATACATATAACAACTTTCAAACAACCTAAATCATATACAATAGTATTCGAAATCAGCATTCATTATATTCTAATATTCTATTACCATTCGAACTATACAAATCATCCAACAACAATTCTAGATGCAACCTTCCTAATTCAAATAAAGATAACATACTTATACATATTCAACCATTCAAATCCATCAAGGGCATGAACCATATAAATGATACTCAAATTCATATCAAGCTTAGTTAACTTCAAACATAGTTCATTCATATCATCATATCAATATTTACATAAACATTCATCAAGTCATTACGTAATATAACATGTCTTAGTTTTATACAAACCAAACCAAACTTAACAATTACATGTTCCATAATGCATGACATACTAACTTAGACTATGCCACCAACTAGGAGACTAAGCAAGATTATATCATACTTGTTCTTGGCTTGCGAAGCTCTCGGAACAAAACGAATGGCTTTCGGATATCAACGAACCTGTTATTTTGGAAGAAGGAAACAAAGAGAGTGATAAGTACACATAATGTACTTAGTGAGGCAGCCCTAAACTTTACTAGTTTCAATCTTTTAAAGTCTTATTCAATCTTTAAAGTTACTTAGTTAGGCTTAGCACGTATTGGAATACCTAACTAGCCTATCAAAACCAAGTTAACAAAGCTATTTTCATGTACTAACCAATAGGGCAGCAAGTATTTACATGTACAATGACTTATTGGGCAGCAACCATTTCATTTAAAACATACCAATTTGGGCAGCAAGCTACATGTACATTTCATACCAAATTGGACAGCAAGCAACATATACAATTCAAGCCAAATTTGGGCAGCAAGCACATGTACAATTCAAGCTAAATTGGACAACAAACAACATGTAATCTCATTATCATCTTGGCAGCAACATTTCATAGTTTCACATCTCAACATAGTTCATTTTAAATCTCAACCAAGTACACATATTCATTCCATATCATAAGGGCTAATATCCAACTTGTTCATTTAAACATATATCATTGTTCTAATCATGTTTTGCCTTGGATGATTAATGAAATAGGTAATCAAGTCTTCATGTATCATGTAACTTTAGATACTCAAAGTATCAATTTCTCATTTCAACTTATAACAGAGGATGCATAGGCATCAATGGTGACTTACCACCATTCAATTATCAAGGTGACTAACCACCTTATCAGGTTTATAGGTGACTAACCACCATCCTGTAACAAAGATCAGAGGAGCTCAATGACTCTAAGGCATGCCCTTCTACCTATAGACACTAATCAAACCAAGGACTTTACTTATCTTTCTTTATTAACAATAGCATTTTACTTGTTTATCAAACACATATCACAAAGTCATGTACACATTCAATCATGTTTACATTGTGCACATTCAAGCCATGCTCAATCAAATTTCCAGCAAGCATTTAGCATCATTTCAATCATATAACCATCTTCAAACAGTAGCTAAATCATCCATTAATTCAATTCAAGTTGCTCAAACAACTCATGTCACAAAGCAACCCATATAGACATCAACTAGCATATCTAGATAGCATCATATACCTAGTTCATAGTTCATTCCTTTAGTCCTTCTTCCTTAGCATTTTAAATTTACCAATCCATTATTAAGTTCATTACATGCTTCATTTTAAATCATCCAAGAAACATAAACACATTGGTTGAGACACTAATCTCAACCCTAAACTAGCTACACTCACAAATACTTCCAAGCTTAGTTGTTATCCTTGATGATGATTCCTTTCCCCCTTCTCTTTGCTTGATCACTCCTTGAATCCTCTTGAAATTCTTCACCAATGTGATCTTAAAACACAAAATATCATATACAATATCCATTAGTAATTAATTCAAACATATAAATTCATTTACTTAAGCATAATCACCTAGACAAGTGAATCTGCCCCCTAAACTGGCAGTTTGAGTAACCTCTACTAAACTGGTCATATCTTTTTACTCACAACTCCAAATAAGGCGTTCTTTACCATTTTAGAAAGCTTATAAACACACCTTTAAAACCATGTATGCCTCATATTTTTAGCATTTCTCAGTTAATACAGTTTTACATTTGAAAACAGGACAATTTCAGGGCCTAATCTGTCCAAGCTTAACTTAGTGACTTTAGTGCATTTAAATCCTATATTTCACAATTCATTTGATTCTAAGCTATTAACCACATTAACCTACATGTATTGACATAACAATGAAGTTCTAACATCTTTAAAAACAGAGCATTCAAGTCCTCAATTTACAATTTCCACAAAACAGCCCCTTTTAATCTATTTTAATCCTCTATGTGACCTAAATGCATTTAACCTATCAATTGGGACTTAATTCAAGCTTGGCCATTAAATTTTTATTCATTCCATGACTCCCCTGTTTCAAGCATAAATTGTCAGAATTTATTAACACCATTTTGACCCCTAAACATTTCGAATTTCACAATTTAGTCCAGCAGATTCCAAATTCATTCAGTTTCAGTCCAGTCAACTTCTAACAACAATTCAGAGACCTATACTTAACATTTTTGAGCAACCCATACCTCTATTCCATGTAAAATTTTGTCCTCTACAACTTTGTATAAGAACACTGTTTCCAGAAATCACTCTAACGTGCTCAATTTTCCAGATTTCTACAGGGTATCATACAAGTACGAATCTGGGCAGATTCATACCTAAGTTCATGTTCATGCTTTAATTTCCAGAAATTATTCAAGTATAACATGAACCCAGCATTGATAACTCATAATAAAACATTTATAACATATTTTTTTTAGTGGTTCAAACCCAGAATCATCAAATACAAAAATAAAAACATCATAGGAATCGGGTAGCATATGATGTACTTACTTGATATCTGCCTACATGCATGATCCTAGGTGATCTTTAACTCAATTTCCAGAAAAATAAAGATGTCCATAACCCTAAGAATTCCAGATTTCTATCTCTCCTTTCCTCTCTTTGGTTCAGCAGGTTTGCATGAGAAAGATGATGATGGAAGTAAGTGGTTTACACATGTTAACTTTCTTTCCTTAGTGGGCTGACTATCTCTTGTATAAAGGACACATGGATTAGTTTATTTCCATGAAATTCTGTCATAATTCCACTTAATATCCCACTAACATTATAATATTTAACTACTTAATTATTAGTTTATCATATTTTACTTATAGATATACTTATATGTACATTTAAATACAACCCACCGAATCATACATATGTATATATGTATACTATTTTACGTTTCATATTATCTAACTTATATATATTAGTTACAAATTAATCTTCATTTCTTTAATTTTACATATGAACTTACATGTAGTGTTTAACCCATTTATATCTTAATAGAACATAGCTTATGTCGTTTCATTGTAATCTTAACTAAATTGTAAATTGTTTACGCTATCCTTGTCGTTTTCTATAATTCTAACTAGGGTGGTTTTTAGGGTGTTACAGCAAAACTTAGGAAAATCAACCTATCCGGGATTGCATTGATTAAACCTCAACTTCTCATCAATTATACATTCATTTAACATCAAAAAGACATCTCAAAACAATGCCCAATCAGACCATACGAAAATTCATCAAAATTAACCAAATCTTGCATTTTAAAGCCAAGATCAAGAATACATTTGCAAAACCTTTAACAAAACACAATTCAAGGATTGAGAACTTGGGAATTTCAGTAAAGAACTGAGAATTTAGAGGAGAAAGACGTTCATACCTCTAAACTTGAGTTTCTCCCTTTTTGGAACCAAGATTCTTGAAAATCCAAATAGCAAATGCAAAGGTTTTGTTGAAGAGATGATTAGAGATCAAAGGAGGATTGAAATGTCATATTTGGATGTCAAAATCATAGGGAAAATGTGCTGGAGAAAGTGTTTGGTTTGAGAGAAAAAGATGAGAGAAAAAGAAAATGGGAATTTGGAAAAGTTAGTTGGAAAATGCCAAAATATCTTCCCTCCCTTTTACTTTTATTTAAAAACCATTAATTAAACCTTTAATATTTAGGAAAAAATCTGGAGAAACTCCTTTTGGGTAAATAGCTCCTTAAAGATTCAAAGTTTCAATCTTTTTTAAAACAGTCACCCAGTTTTCAAAAATTACATTTTGGTCACTAACCCAAAATGTCACTCTTCCAAACCTCATTTTGCAAAATTGACTTCACCTTTCTCTTATATATAATAAAAGAGGATTTTAAGACATTTTCCATATTTTTAATGCAACCCGAACTAGGCTTTCCTAAAAATCACCTTTTATATTCGAACCGCAACCCGACCGGTCTGGTCCAAACCCAAAACTTCTAAGCCCAAAATTGGGGTGTTACAACTCTCCCCCTCTTAGGAAATTTCGTCCTCGAAATTTCAACCGGCGAAAAGAGCACAACCAAACTTCTCAAAACAACCCACAAGGCAACAAAGAAGACTTAACCACCCCTGAACACTCTCCAAACAAACCTGCACCAAACCCAACACCACCACATACTGTTCACAAATTCCAGAACACTCAAAGTTAACCACACCTTAACCTTTCACACTTTCGGACTGCACATAGCCCCAACAACAACCTGAAGAACCTCCAACTTTTACAGTATACACCACCTCAACTCATGACTCACAAAACTCGTACACACGGTGACACAAACCAATCCAGTTCAACCACCATGTAACCCACAACTTTCACTGCTTCTAAACTCCTTGCACAACTACTCAACCTCTTCCAAAGGTTACCACATCAAGCAAGAATTCTTAAACATCAACTGCTTACCCCAAACTTCTCAACGTTTTGCTGACATTCCTTCACATCCGCCGCTACTATTACCATAACAATTCACCAGGACTACTCACCTAATATCCGAAAAACACAGCACCAAACCCCAACCTCAACTCCGCCAGTCGTTCCAAACACCACCAGCTGTCTTCAGAAGGAATTTACTTATTCACAACCAGCCAACCACTTCTCACAAGAACCCGTCCAACCAACAATGGCCTTTGATCTTACATTGCCTTTCCACTTCAAGCCTTGACTACAACACTTGCCTTACCAGGACACCGCCCCCTTCCTATACACACATATCACGTTACGAACCTTCTATTCTCCCGAGCTAACCCTTTCCTACAACCCACAACAAAACCTCTTCTCAACTCCTCGAAGGTTGCTACGAACCCTCACCTACAAAAACAACCCTTCTACTACAACACCAATGCCAAGCTACCTCAGTACTTTGGAAACGCATCCAGAACTTACTACATCACTTAACACCAAGGAACTACCACTTCTACTAGCTATTCAAGGCCACCTGACCAGTTCTAACTTCAACCGATAATCTCCTCACCATCATACCGCTAAACTCATTAAGCGCCAAACACTTTCCTTCTACCAATCATGCTATACCGCACCCACTACTACTAATAGCTCGCTTAAAACTCTCCATTACTTATAACATTCACCCAGCACCAAAACAACTTTTAAAACCCATCCTCCAACCTAACACTATCACAGCACTAACGGACCCGACTAGCTATTAGCGAGTGTGAACGTTCGTATGTATGATCACCGATATGCCCTACCAATGCCTGATGTACATGCGTGCAAAACCTCTAATGTCATGTCACATGTATGCATGGACCAGTACATATATAATATAGCATATAACGAATGATTTTAACTGTGCATGTATGTCAGTTCACACCCACCAATAACATCCTCAGAGTCCGCCCAAAAACAACCTCCTATCTCACTTCTAACTCGTCCAGCTCCACCATCCTAGCAACCCATTATCCATAAGATACTCACTAATGCCCTCTTCACGCTAAAGTTGTTTTCAAACAACAACAACTACTACCCCAAACATGCTAGCAACGAGACCATACCCTCTACGCAAGGAAAAACCAACTGAAACCAAGCTAAGATACTAGAGCAAAGGTTACTTAACAAGGTTACCTGAAAACACCTCACTACCCCGGAGCTTCAACAGACGAGCTCTCTTCCTCGCAGAACCGTCATTCTCCAGCTGCACCGCTGCGGCACCAGATAACACACTAAGGTCATCACCATCTCCCTGCGGTACAGAACCCTAACTTCCCCGAGCAAACTTCGAACAATTACGTCTCAAATGTCCAACAGACCCACAATTCCAGCAGATTTCACTTCCCAAGCTCTTCACAATTTCTGCTCTTCCTGCCACCTTCGAACTTTGTCTTGGCCGCGCCCACGACCCTTCAGAGACCCTTCTGCTACCACTGAGGCTGATCTCACTACTTGAAGACAATCTCGCTTCACATGCTCTTTAGAACCACAGTTCCAACAAACACCTACGCCCCAACAACCCCCAACATGGCGCCTTCCACAACGGCCACACATCGGTAGCTGAGCTTCCACTCCTTGATCATGCAGCACTTGCCCCAGATTTGCACTACCACTCAGACTTTGACTCAAGCAAAACCTTCCATCACGTAGCCTCTTACGCTGACCGCTCCCGAGGTCAGTATCCACATCTCTCTCACTTAAACTTTTCTCACCTTCATAAACTGAAACCACATCCTCACACTGCTTAACCCTTGGGAATTTCTCTCCAAGATACCTTTCATAAAAGGCATACACAAAGAAGTCCCAATCTATATCTTGGATGTGCGATGCCACCGCCACAGATGTCCACCAGGCACAGGCGTCCTCCAACATCAATGAGACCACACTTCCCAGCTTACAGGCATAGTCGCAATCTTCCTGATCCAAAATCAGAATTACACTGGCCAACCAAGCCTCGAACATCTCAGGTGTCGAACCATGATACTCCACAGCTCCCAAATCATGTAAACGCTGTTTCGACAAACCCGCACATCCCACAACCGGCACGTCCACAGGCCTCACTTCCGCCATAGCCTGAGATGTTCCCAACACCTCTTGAACAACAGGTAATGAACTCTTCATCACAGAATCAACTTCTTCTTCCTGCCTCACTACCTCAACACCAGGCACAGAAGATTGAGACGAAACACCTCCATTAAAAGGTGAATTCCACGCCTTAACAACCTGCTCTAAAGCAGCAACCATCTCACCCAACTGCCATTCTCTCATCGATTTCACCATGCTATTAACAGCAAACAATCATAACAAAACAAACAAATCGATCAGACCAGCTTTAAGCAAGGATTCAAACTCCCACTCCAAAATAACACAATAGCTATAATAATAAGGCAATCGGTATCCCGAATTCTCCCCTTTTACACATGACATAACAGTCAATAAAACATGTATATCACAACATCAAGCATATCAATCAACATACTTCGATCATGCTCTCATCAAACAACATTCACTTGCAACAGCATAACATCAACATATCATACCCAACACAATTTCATCATTCATAAAATCAGCTCACAACACCAGCATAACATCAGCACAAATCCACATTAGCTCAATGAAGATTCACAATCAAAAGCATGCCTAAAAACATCAACAATTCGCTCAAAAACACGCATTCCAACCGACTTTCAACCACACATCAGAATAAACATCAAACACTTATTACAACAACTTACCATTTCCCCAACGCATTCGCAACTCAGCTCTGATACCACCAAATGTAACCCCCTTAACCCGGCCTAGACGGTTGACCCGAATTAAGAAGATTACACGGGGAAAACCAAAGTCAACCCGAAAGTCAACCTTGATTAACGACCCTTTTTTTAATCTTATCTAGATGCACATTAACCCTAGATATGTTCACAAGATCAGCATACCCAAAGATCAAAACAAACGGAGAACATTCAGGGACTCAATTGCATAAATTACAACTTTAGGGACCAAATTGTAAATTCTGAGAATTTTAAGGACTTAATCCAAATTAAAGTTACCAATATGAAATTAATCATCTTTCATGCTTCTCTGCCAAATTTCAGCTCAAACGGACATCTCAAACTCATTCAATTGCATATACAAAGTTCAGGACCAAAACGCAAGGATTTCAAAACATTTAACCAACAATTTCAGTGCCCAACGGTCGGGTGTTTCGGAACAGGGATGATCCGTTCCAAAACAGGGCCTGGCAGTGGCAAAACCGTTCCGGAACGGTTCTACCCGTTTCGGAACTCCTAAGCCATTTCAGGGCCCCCGTTCCGATACGGTAGCTCCTGTTCCGAAACAGGCTGCCCAGATTGCAGAAATTTTGCTGGTTTATCACACATTCGATCCGTCAAACATGCTCCAAAAGCAACCAAAACATACCAGCAAGTCATTCAACAATCAAGGAACATAATTGCATCAAAATCTAGGTACAATACCACCCCTAGGTGCACCAACTCTTTCAACACATCCAATACTCATTCATGCTTTTAAAACAAGAAGCATAGCATACCAACTTATGAATAAGAAGGTTCAAACATCGCAAGCGTTAAACCACATAGTTCAAAATCATAAACCAAACTGTCCAACATACACAATCTCATTAAACATCAACATAAAGATTCTTCCCCCCATTGCCTTTATTATCTATAGCTATTTACCGAGACATACATCTCAAGTGGAGCTTTCCTTGAATCCCTTGCTTCTCGCTGTTCCAACTTCAAATATCTGCATTGATGGACAAAAAGGAGCGTAAGCACATAATGCTTAGTGAGGAATGCTCAAAACCAAACACCATCAATGCAGCGAATCATAAAACCACTTTTAAAAGCAACATAATTCGATAAACCAAAGCAATGTTTGAAAACCCTTTTGACAACATGCTTTAAACCATGCTTTGCTCAAACATGAAAATCAACCCTTAGCTTAGAAAAGCTAAGAAACTCACTTCAAAACACAACTTGCAAAACCATCAATTTAACCTTTCCATGCATGTACATCATATGCAAAGTTAAATACAAGATCCTTGGAAAACCTTCCACTTCACAACATACTTTTCTCGAACATTGAAAATCATTTCAAAACTAGAAACCTTTAAAAACCACTTACTCATTCAATTAACCACATGCATTAAACAAATGCAACATATGAACCACAAACTCAACATTTGCATTACATGCCTTTTAAACAAGCCTTCACAAGACTTCAATGCATTTAAGAGATTACATGCCCACAATGCAACATTCTCAATAGGAGATAAACACTTGTTTAAGCTAACAAGTAAAACATGCATTCATTAGAGCATTACACACTTCTCATGCAATCATGCATCATTTCAAGCATATCATGCTTCACTACTTTCAAGACCATTATATTGGCTTCCAAGTGATAAACCAAAACCATTTTTCAACTCAACATCCAATCGGATACGCGGATCACAAGCGTTGTCCCCACGCTTCATACACACTACCAATCCCAAGGTCCCCAAATGGAATTTTAACCACCATTTGACCTTACCTTACACAAGGTCCTCATATGGAATTTTAACCACCATATGACCTTAACATTCACAAGGTCCTCATATGGAATTTTAACCACCATATGACCTTAACACCCAATTGGTAGTTGTATAACATCACTAACGAGATCCGGGACAAACAACACAAGATCCACACATGGACTTTACACCACCATTGTGATCTTAACAAGCACAAGGTCCTCAAATGGAATTTTAACCACCATTATGACCTTTGCTTACACAAGGTCCTCAAATGGAATTTTAACCACCATTATGACCTTAACACAAGACCCACCCATGGAATTTTAACCACCATGGTGTTCTTGACCATCTCGTTAGTGTACTTGGATGGAGTTACCGGTTCAATCACAACCACTCCACATCCAAGGCGACTTTATTCACGGTGCACCCAATCCTATAGCCGGTTAACTATATCCGATTAAAGTAACCACAAACCACTTACATCACTTGCCAGTATAACCATCTTACCACATTAATCCATTGCTTTACAAGCATATCCAAAATACCAAAACCACCAATTACCATCATCAATCCACTGTTTTAAAGCATTAAACAAAGCCATGAAACATCATGCAACACTATGCATCAATTCCACAATATCAATGTACAAAAACCAAGGATCTCTTACCTTGAGCATCCTCCACACATGGCTTTCAAAACCAGCATTAAACCATGCTAAAATATGCTTTCAAAACAGAATTTAAAACATGCAAATCACATGCATTGCATCCAACAATCACAAGTACTTTAAACACCAATTCATAACACAAACCAAGAGATAAATTCCATTTACTTACTCTTGAGCTTAGCTAAGTTGTTTAGACTTAAACTAAGCTCCCAAAACCTTCAAACCTTGGTTTTAAAGCTGAAAACCCAACTTCACTCACCGATACACAAAACAAGGCTAGCCAACAAGCCTTCCAAGCATCCGAAACCTTCAACTCCACCTCTATTGCTCACGGATCATTCTCCCCTGTTTCAAGCACATAACAACAGAGGATTAATGCATCATTATGCATTAAAAACACCAGCAACACACCTAAACTCGCTGCTCATAGCAAATCCAACATTTCGGCTACCAAACACAACCGAAATCACCTCCAAACACTTCCAAGACTTAACCCAGCCAAGATCCGTCACTTCTAACCATTTATAAACATCAATTAACATCCAAAATGATCTCAATCACGTCCTTATTCCTCCATCAATAACAGATCATCAAAAACACTCCAAAAACTCAAGCAAAACTTAGGAAAATCAACCTATCCGGGATTGCATTAATTAAACCTCAACTTCTCATCAATTATACATTCATTTAACATCATAAAGACATCTCAAAACAATGCCCAATCAGATCATACGAAAATTCATCAAAATTAACCAAATCTTGCATTTTAAAGCCAAGATCAAGAATACATTTGCAAAACCTTTAACAAAACACAATTCAAGGATTGAGAACTTGGGAATTTCAGTAAAGAACTGAGAATTTAGAGGAGAAGGACGTTCATACCTCTAAACTTGAGTTTCTCCCTTTTTGGAACCAAGATTCTTGAAAATCCAAATAGCAAATGCAAAGGTTTTGTTGAAGAGATGATTAGAGATCAAAAGAGGATTGAAATGTCATATTTGGATGTCAAAATCATAAGGAAAATGTGCTGGAGAAAGTGTTTGGTTTGAGAGAAAAAGATGAGAGAAAAAGAAAATGGGAATTTGGAAAAGTTAGTTGGAAAATGCCAAAATATCTTCCCTCCCTTTTACTTTTATTTAAAAACCATTAATTAAACATTTAATATTTAGGAAAAAATCTGGTGAAACTCCTTTTGGGTAAATAGCTCTTTAAAGATTCAAAGTTTCAATCCTTTTTAAAACAGTCACCCAGTTTTCAAAAATTACATTTTGGTCACTAACCCAAAATGTCACTCTTCCAAACCTCATTTTGCAAAATTGACTTCACCTTTCTCTTATATATAATAAAAGAGGATTTTAAGACATTTTTCCATATTTTTAATGCAACCCGAACTAGGCTTTCCTAAAAATCACCTTTTATATTCGAACCACAACCCGACCGGTCCGGTCCAAACCCAAAACTTCTAAGCCCAAAATTGGGGTGTTACATCCTCCACGATATATAATTCTTGGTCTAACAATCCATACAAATACATATATGTCAAACGAGTTACAATTAACATACAATTATCATCTCAAATTGTCATACATGTTCACGCAATCACTCAACAAGGCAACAATTTTATCATATATATATATATAAATATATGAATTGGTAGTCTATTTATATATACATTAATGTATGTTATTACAATTGTTACATTTCAATTTTTTGCAAAACAAGGCAGTAACAAAATTGTCCTAAACTATTTGTAACTGCCAAGACCCTAAACTGCTGCTGCTAGGCAGCAGGTGCACTGCTTACTTAAATGGTTATAACTTTCATTCTGTATGTCGAAATTTCAATCTGTTTATATCGTTAGAAGGCTAACATAACTATCTTTCTAACTATATAGTCTATGCATCCAAATTCTTTACCAATTAATACAGTTTTTACTTAAAGCAGGGCAACTTACACTTTTGGACAGTTTGTACTACCTTTAGAATATCATTTATATAATTTGTTCTACAATCTATAATTCAATTTTGTTTGTTTCTGGTGAAACTAGACATATAAAGCTTTCTAACCATATAAATTACAGCTTTTAATTCAACCAATATCAATTATAGTGAATTTTCAAAGTTACTACCCAAAACAGAATTTTCTGGGCAGGTTTCACTAAATTAGGTTCTTAGCTTCATTAATCACCTAGATGACACTTCTAACATGATTATTCAATTTATATACAAACTCATTTTAATAGGGCAGTTTTTCAAATTGATAAATTACAATTTCCTGCACTTAATTCAGTCTAGAACAGTTTTAATTTTGTGCAAAATAGCCCATCAATTTTTACTATAGACTCAAAACAGGCCCTAGCTCAATTAAGCATTAAAAACAGTCTTACTTTGTGTTTATTTCATTCCAATCCTTTAACCAATTTTTAAAATGATTTCCCATGTTTTTAAATCTTCATTTATAGTCCAAATTTCATGAAAAACAATCCAACAAGTTACCATTTCTTTCAATTTAGTCACTAGTTATCAACTAACTTCTAAATGTGACTAGTTTCACTACTAGCTCTAATTTCACTTTTTAAGCATGATTTTCAACTTGTTCCACTTCTAATTTAGCATGTATTTTAATTTCCAGCAAGCTCGTTACACAATTCAAGACTCAATTCGTATGAGTTTCAAGTTATACTATCCAATTACATGTTCATATAATCAAGAGTCCTCATGCACGGTAACATATTAAACGGTCATGCTTCATTCATCCTATTTTCATGAATCAATTCATAATCTAACAAGATTCAATCAAAGACCATCTCAAGCAGAATTCAAAAAATAACATTTCAATCAATTCAATTTTAAAACAAGACATTAAATCAAGAAATCATTTGAATCGAGAGGAAAGGATTACTTACTTAGCTTCCTAGCTATCAATCACTCAAAAATCCGAGTTCATGCAACCTTCAAGTTCTCATTAATGGTGTTTTATCTCTCAATTTTCTTTCTCTCTTTCCTTTCCTAGTTTCGGCTAAACCTTTGAATTACTTAATCCTTATCATGTAAACCTTGAATTAATCTTTTAATTCGGTTTAACCCTTCTAATTATGGTCATTAAATTAATTCTCTTGTCAATTAAGTCCATAATCTATTTAATCCTTTTTCATCACAAAGTGTTTGCACAAATAGGATCTAATTACTTGTGTACCAAGCTACTAGGCCCTAATTTGGGACTTACAAGAACACCAAGATTCACTTTCTTCTTCTTGTCCAAAACACCCAAACTTTCAGCTTGTTTCCATGGCTCCTTCATCCACGCCCTTCAAAATCTTTATTCAACGAGGAGATACGCAAAAAGCATGAGGAAAATTTCACCTCAAGATTAATCTGCCATGAGTAGCACTTCGAATTCAAAGGCGAGCTAACCGTGGGATTTCCATTATATTTCATGGTGGTGGTAACCACGCATAACTAGGAACTTTTCTGCCAACAAAAGGGTGAGATCTGTGCTATTATCGTCTGGGAATTTTATGCTCACTTGACCACCAATGATAACCCTTTCTTGATGATTCGAGGCACATGTGTGCGTTTTGATGAGGGTTATATCAATTCCATGTTCAAGATGGGGGATGCCAAGGATGAACATTTGGAGTATGTTGAGTCAATGACTGCTGCCAAGAGGAAGAAGTTGTTGGCAGATCTGTGTGAACCAGGCACGGCGTGGATTGTGTCCTCTAAGGGACACCAAACCGTCAAGAGACTGGCACTGAAATCTCAACCAAAGAGGTGGAGCCACTTTCTCAAGGAAAATCTAATGCCAACCACCCACAGTGAAACTATGTCGGAGGAACGGCTGGCACTACTACACTCAATCATAGTTGGCCGAAAGATCAATGTCGGCTGAATCATCATCGAGAAGACATATAAATGTGTTGGTAAGCCTAATGGCAGTTTGTTCTTTCCCTTATTAATTTCTAACAAATGCATGAGACATGGTGTGCCCAAGATCGACTCAAACAAAGGCCAAGAAATTAACGACACAACAATCACACTAGCTCTTTGGAGGCAACTCACTGCCATCGAGTCCAAGGATAAAGGAAAGGGAAAGGCAACCACGCCATTGCCAAATCTCAAAGTGTCAAAGGCAGAATTCGACGCTTCCATGTTGGCTAGTGTAGTGGCATTGCTTTCATAGATCAACCATCGCCAGAAGATTATTCTCCTTAAATTATAGAAAGCCATGGAGCAAAATGTCAAGATCTGGCAATATACTCATCCTAGGCATGTTGCCATCAGGGAAACCCTTGTGAAAATGCCTCCGAATTTCTTGCCAACTTTCTTAGATTTCCCTAAAGAAACCTTTGCCAGTGATGATGCCATGCCAGCCAGTCATCGATCAGTTCATACCCCATTTGATGCTATTGTCCCATTGTCCCCTGTGCAAGTTGAATCTTCTACTACCGACACTCCGACCGAGTCAAAATAAACCAAAGCAAAGCATGTCGTAACGCCTATCGCACCTATCTCGTCTGATTTCCATCGATGCACCTGCTACCTCGGAGCCTGTTAGAATTGTAGAGGAAGTCCTTCGTGATGTTGGAGCCTCTACTTCCGCATCAAAGCCCAGCATGTCAAGAGTTAAACGCAAGGCCCCTAATCATGGGAGCTTTGTCAAGCGGAAAACCCTGTCACATGTGAAGAACCTTCCGAAGGGGAGTCCTCCTCTTCCTAAACTCCTTTGTATTTCATTTCATTGGATTTTCATGTCCATGCATTTTTTTGTTTATTTGTATATATGTGTTGTTTCATGCATTCAGGACAATTCACATATTCGGTTTGGGGGTGTGTGTTGCCTCACATTTATGCCATGCCATGCAGTCATGTTTGCATATATGTTGACATGTCATGTATGCCATATAGAGTAGGTTTTAGCCATGCATACCGAACAACTAAAAAAAGAAAAAGAATATTTTGTCTCAACCAAATTTTGAAGAATGCTAACACTCTGTTAGGCAAGTTTAATTAGTTTTAGAATAAGTTGTCCGATGAAGAAATTTTTAATCTTTAGTTTACCTATGCCAACAGAATAGTAATGTCGGATTGCTTGACAATTGATCTCTAGTTTAGGGAATTTAACTTTCACTCAACACGTAGTATGCATCTAGTTCCCAAGTAAACTTAGAATTTTTTAAACCAAACTTAGAAAAAAAAAAGAAAAAAATTAATGCCATGGTAAAAAGAAATAAATAAGGAAACAATGTTTGCCAAGGCAATAAAAAATTGAACTCTCCTCTGCCTAGAGATAATAAGTTACTCGGGGCTTCGTGGTTTGCTCCCTCTTAGTTCTCAAGTCCAAAACTTTAGGGTATGCGTTGAAGAGAAAGCCTAGTAATACCTGGATTAACGTGAGGGTTTGTGGTATACTCCCTCTTATTTCTCACACCAAACAGTATTACGAAGCAAGCTTAAAATACTGCCAGCTAAAACCCTTGGCAAGAACGAAAGAAAAATTCTGAGTTTAGGTAGTAAATTGGACTAAGGGAGTATAAGGATGCTTGATGCATATTGCCCACACATCATGCACTTTTCATACCCTTAAACTAGATTTATATTAATGTATTTGAATTTACTATATGCTTGGCATTACTGCACTGAGATGACAAAGGACAAAGCTAGAGCTTAATTCTGCTTGCTAGTACTTGTTGGCATTCCTACCAAAACTTTATTGAGGTACTATTTTCATAATTTTGTTTTTTTAGCTTACTTGCATTACTTGAGGACAAGCAATGAGCTAGGTTTGGGGGAGTGTTAACACTTAAAAGTATTAAATTTTATGCCTATCTAACATTGCCTTCTCTTGCTTTTAAGTACATTTAATTGCATTTAGCCTTAAAATTCATGCATTTGCATAAGGAGTTAGGAATTGTGTTTATTCCGGTGTGAATGGTTGCTTTGTTGGCATTTTTGTAGGTTTGGTAGATAAAAATAGGGCTTGGCATAGCAAAATAGCATAGAAAGGAAGGAATGTTATAGAGAATGTCGACTTGCTGTTGGCAGCGATGGACCAAAAATTGTCGAAGCACCGTTTGGCTGAGAAGAGAAGCTTGATGTTCGGCCAATTAGATGTTGGACCTTGTACACGTCAGCCCAAGGATTCAAATATAAGATAAGATGATCACATCCCTTATCCCTTGTGCATTCAAAATTCAAGTTCAGGCTTATCCTAGGTCACTCATGCATGCCTATTTAAAGAAATCAAGCAAGCTATTGAGAGAAGAGAGAATCGACAACCGAATTAAGGAGGTTGCATCGAGGAGACGTGGTTCGACCAGCTTGACCGAGAGCCTAGATCTTGACGAGCTGCATCGATAGACCCCCTTCTTGCCCATTCTTTTTGTTTAGTTATTTTTATTTTTAAATGATTATGTTGTTAAAAACGATGAAGGTTTTTGGTTGGATACCCCCACCACGAACTAAAATTACAGTTGGTGGGGGATATTTGCGTTTGAACACTACTTTTATGCTTGGTTTTTAATAATTAAAAATGCCTTGGCATTATTCCCCCTATCTGGAGAGATGCTTCAACAGAAGATGTTCAAGTAGATGAACTTACTTCGTGAGTGAGTCTACCCCTTAGGAGTATAGATTGGAACTTAATCAAATTGATTTATGAAAAACTTCACTATAGACATATAGGGGGTTTTACATGGTTAATTTTGGGCATTGCCATCGACAGAGGCAATGCCAACCTTGAATCTGCATAGGTAATTAATGCCAAGACAGAGCATTATTAAAGGCTGAAATGACATGAATACCGTGAAAACCATGCATCTCTTGCCAAAATCATTACTCGTTTGAAAACTCTCATTGCCAACGTTGTTTTCCTTTCACTTCTTTTCTTTAATCACTATTTTCAAACAACTACAAATCAAACAACACTTTTCCATTGACAAGTACAAGAAAAGCAATCAAATTCTTGGTCAATCCGTCTGGAGACGATACTCAACTCACTATTGTACTACTTGTAGATCGTGTATACTTGCACGCAAAAGACTTTTACTTGGAACTGTTTTCATACATTTCTAATATAATTTTTACCGTTTTGCCAAGCACTCACACAGTCGAACATATATATAACAACCGAGATCACAAGTGTGTTCTACAAAGAAATTAATAACAAAAGCACAAAACACTTTCTCTATACATGAATGTTGGTAGTATTGTTTCTTGTTGTTGCATGGGTGCTTGAAGGTCCATTTTAAGTCCTTTAATGAGTTTGTGGTCATTACTAGCCATTGGGGGTTAATTTAGAGTCGTTGGGTGTCTTTATTTCCCACAATAAATGTAGTTTTGGGCTCGTCGGTATTGGTACGCGGGTACCGATATCGGTACATGTTCTTAAGAAAAATAACCCTTGGAGCATTTAATACAAAGGGGTATCAGTACGTTACATAAGCGTATCGGTACGACCCATAGGGTATCGGTATGGACAAGCATGTACCAATACTCAATTTGACTATTCGAATTTGCCAAAACATGGGAACAAATGGACGTATCGATACGTGCTTGGTCGTATCGATACGGGTGACGGTATGGGTGACTAGGTATCGATATCGAGGAAAGGGTATCAGTACTCAAAGACAATTTTTGACACTTTGGCTATTTAGAATTTTTCAAAAACCCTTTGAAAACATTTCAAATTTATTTTTCAAGTTAATGGACTTTTGAAATATTTTTGCAAATTAGTTTAAGTCCAAAAACATTTTTCATTAAGTTATATCAAAATCAAATAGGTTTATCACTTTCTTTCCAAATATAATATTAAATCTATGTTTTGATTTTGATATAACAACGATTTTTGTGCAAATAAATAAATTTTTAAGGTATTTGAAATTACTCACAAGAAACAAGTATTCGAACAAAATTGACTTCTTTTAAAGATAAAAATATTTATAAGTCAAACTATTTAAATGAAAATATTTTTCTAAGTGTTTTGGCACTCAAAGATACCATTTTGGTCAGTGAGTACATGTACGACCCTTAGCGTACCGGTATATATTTTATCATTTTAATTCAAAATGGTAAGTGAGCATTGGTACGGACCTTTGCGTAACAGTACGGACAGTTTATTTTTCTATTACGAATGTTTTGTCAGTACTGATATGAAGAACCTCGTATCGATATGCCCTGGAGCTTAAATGTTTTTAAATACAGTGAGTACCGATACGGTGAACCCCGTACCGATATGGTATGCTTAAAACTTAGTGAAACTTACATTGAGTATCGATACGGCCTTGAGCTTACCGATACTCAAAACTCCACCAAATTTTCAGTGAGCAATTTTAATATCGGTACGACCCTTAGAGTACTGATACCCCTTACTCCGTGTTGATACAAGTCCTTACATACCGATATGTCCTATAATACTAACGGTTATTTCTTCTTTAGGCAAGTATCAATACGAGCCTTCGCGCACTGACACCTACAGTTGCCAGACAACATTTAATGAGGGAAAATACTCCTTAATGGCTACATTCAATTTTCAAACAACCCAAACGGTTTGAAATCAATGAGATGATATAAAAACAAGTCTTCAAAGCTTCTTCAACAAAAACACAACCGTTCCAAAGCATTTAAGAAAAAATCCAAAGTGTTTTAGTGCTTTCATTGTAAAATCTTGTACACACTTGTGTGAGCTTATTATAATTTTCTTTTTACCAAGTGTTGAGATTTTAGTGAGCTAAATTTTCTGCAAACATCTTGAGCCAACAAAATATTCCCAACTAAATCTCTACCTATTAAGAAACTGTTGTATACGATAAATAAGTAGATAGTTAGTTAATAATCCTTAGTTGTTGTTTGATAAATAGAAAAGTTATATATTGAAAAATAAAGAATTGAGTTTTTAATACTAAATTTTATAAGTATTGTATTTATATTATATAATTGTTTGATATATTAGTAAAATATAAATACTAAATATAATAATTGTATTTCTTGATAAAAGTAATTATTGGTTTTATTAAAATTATTTGCTTTATAATTATAAGATCTTATTGTTATTTTAAAAAAATTAATAAAAATTTAATATAACAATTTGAATATTGTTTGTCGAAGTCAAATCATTGTATACATGGTCGATAGTTTCGAAACTTTTCGGGCAGAAAGGTTTTGTAATCAAAACTTGGGTCATTGCAATGGTTTCGAAATCATACCTAAAGATTCTGATACTTTTGCTTGTGTAATGGCTAGTTTTATGAAAACTATTTTAAAGGTTTGGAAACCATTTGGAAGGTCTCGAAACCATTCTATATGCAAGAATTAAATGCTTTGTTCTATGACTTCTCAATGGCTCCAAAACATCCCCAATGATCATAAATGAGTAGTATCTTTCGACAAATCATTGTATACATGGTCGATAGTTTCGAAACCTTTCGGGCAGAAAGGTTTTGGAATCAAAACTTGGGTCATTGCAATGGTTTCGAAACCATACCTAAAGATTTTGATACATTTGCCTGTGTAATGGCTACTTTTATGAAAACTGTAACACCCAAAAATCTGGTCTAGTCAGAATTAGGTTCCGGTGATCGGAAATCTCATATTAATAAAATCTAAATATTGTATCGGCTAGTTAATTATTGATATCGGACTCTAATTGAGTTAATTTATCGAGTACAAATCTTATTGAATTTGTTAAAAAAGCTCACTAGTGATCAAATTATAGCTATAAGAAAGTTTTGAGGGTAAAACCATAAAGTATTGAGAGTTGAGAGATCGACCTTGCGATTAGCCCCTCCTCAATTAAAGACATTACCTACGTGGATCATTTGGATGAGCTTCCTTCATGTGAAGGAAAGCTATTAGTTGTTAAGCAAAATATAGGGAATAGAATTGAGAAAAGCTTACCCGAAAAACATTGAAAGCAAACACCTCTCCAAACTCTCCATCTTCATCGCCTTCTACCTAAGCAAGCACCTCCATTGGAGCTAGCTTTAAGATTTGTTTTTTTTCATTTTATTGTTATCAAATTATTGCTATCGATCAGGTAAGCTATATTCCTCAATTAGTTATTGGATTCCACGGATGAGTTGAGTTAAATCTTAAGCTAGGGTTTTGATCATCTATGGATATTTCATCGTTGTTATCTATATTGAAATCGGATATCGATTTTAATATTGTTGTATTGATTTTGATATCATATTATTGATCCTAATAATCTCTCTATTGACTTCCTAGCTCAAGACAATGAAAATGAGCATCCATCAAATTCACTGAAGGCTGGGAACAAGGGAGTAGTCATCCGAGAGCCGTAGGAGCATCGAATTAGTAAGGTGAGTGTAGTCAGAGTCTTGGGAATATGCGAGGAGCCTTACCAAATCTATTATTGTTGATTTTGGTTTAATAGCTAACATTCCTTTTAAGGAAGTTGCATCAGATTGGTAGTCGGATCCATTGGTAAGCATCGGTAAGTTAGTATTGAACATCGAACATGGTCATTGGTAATGTCATCGTACATTGTTATCGATATAACTATTGATATTGAAACATTGTTAATGAACAACCATGTTGAGTGAATCAAATGATTGATCAAAGCTAAGAGGGGGTGAATTGGGTTTTTAAAAATTTGTTGGAGTAAAAGGATAGCTAAAAATGAAGAACAAGGAGTTTTAGAGTGATTCAAGTTCCAAATGAACTCTACATCCACTACCTTAGCTACTACTAAGGATTTCCAACAATTCACTAATTTGTTCTTCCCCTTTTCAAGGCTTAGGAGGTAACCTTTACACAACCGGTAAAATTTTCTACCCAAAATTTGACCAAACCCTCACAAGAGTACAAAGAAGAATTTAGGCAAGAAAGATATCTTTCAATAAAAGATTGCCCCTTTAAGTACAAACACTCAACCCAAATTTGATGATAAGATAAGAATTAAACACTACACAATTTGGGGTTTACAAGAAATTGGAAAATAAGCACTTTTAGCTTGGATTTTTGCTTGGATGTTTATCTTTGATGCAATTGTTGTTGTTGGTCTTCAATAAGCTTCAATTTATACCTTCTCTATCAATTCTAATGGTTTGGGTGGTTAGGGTATTGATTATAGTCGTTGGGACCCTCTCTTTCCACCATAAATGCACTACTACAGCTTATCGTATCGGTACGCGTGTACCTGTATTGATACTTGTCTCAAAATAGAAAGAGTCGTTGCACAATTACAAGAGGGCGTATCGATACGCGTGTAAGCGTATCGGTACGGGACAGGGACCGTTTCGATACGGATAAGACCATATCGATACCTTTTTCTCAACTTAGCTCACTGGAAGTTTCCATATCGATACGGCTAAGAGCGTATCGGTACGGGACAACCACCACTTTAAATTTCAGTTTCCTAACAACTGACACCGACGGTCAAAAACATTAAAAGCTTTTCGAATTTAAAATTCCATTAAATCTGTATTGATACGGGTGGAAATGTGTCGGTACGGTAATCAAACTCCTTCAGTTTTTATAGAGGTACGTATCGATACAGATTCAATCTGTTTCTATATGTTGTTTCTGTAATGCCCTAATTTTGGGCCTAGATGTTTTAGAGTTTGAATCGGGTCGGTCAGGAATGGTTCGAATCTTTAAGCGAGATTTAGGGAACACCTAGTTCGAGATGCTTTAAAAATATGGAAAAATATCTAAAAATCCTCAATTATTATGTGAATGATTATGGTGAAAACAATTTTACAAAATATGATTTAGAAATGCTACATTTCGGTGTAGTGACCAAATTGCAGTTTTTGCAAAAGTTGACTAGTGACTGTTTTGTAAATGATTGAAACTTTGAATCTTTAAGGAGATAATTTTACCAAAATGTTTTTATCATATTTCTCTCTAATTTTGGGTGTTTTAATAATGATTTAATAAAATGAATTAAAAGAGAAAAATCATATTTTGACTTTCAAAACTATTTTACGATCTTTTTCCCTCTTTTCATTTTCTCTCAACTTTCATTCAGCCAAACACATTTTCTTCATCAATTAACCTCTAATTTTCATCCCTTTTGATGAGATTTCATTCTCCTATGGATTCCTAATATTTTCCTCATCAAATCTTTTTGTTTTCACTTTGAATTTTCAAGAAAACTTTCCCAAATTAAGGAGAAATCAGCCATTAGAGGTAAGCTTCGTCCTTCTCCACTAATGATCAGTTCTTTACTGAAATTCCTAAGTTATCAATCCTTTGTTAATGATTTTTGAGTTGCTTTAATGTTATAAACATGAAATTGTGTTAAAACTTGAGATTCTTGGAGAGATCTTGATGATTTTCGTAACTATTGGTTAGGCTCTGTTTTGAGGTTGATTTCTAATGTATTTTGGATGGTAATTGATGTTATAAATGAGGTTTTATCAAAAAAAATCCCGAATATGTTTGGATTCCTAAGTTTTACATGCTAGATTGGTGGTTTTTGGGGTGGTTTTGGTGTTCTGTCGTAGCTAGAGATATAAGGACGAGTTTATGGTGATTTTTGCTATTGATTGAGGTTTAGAAATGATTAGAAGTGATAGATCTTGGATGGGCTTTGTTTTGGAAGAGTTTGGAGATGTTTTCGGTTGTTTTGGGTACGGAAATGGTGCTTTTGAGTAGAGCGGTGAGTTTATTTAGTGGGCTGGTGATTTCAATGCATGATGATACATTAATCCTCTCCTCTTATGTGAAATGAACATGGGAGACATCTTCGGACGCTTTTGGTGTTGATCCGGAAGTGCCGAGAGCTTAGATATTGTTTTGACAAGCAAGCGAAACGTAATCGGTGAGTGCGAATGGTTTTAGAAGTTCTTGAGGGACAAAGAAACAAGGTTTGGGGATTTAGGATTGGTTTGAAACACCTTCCTAAGTCCGAAAGTAAGTATGGCTAGATTTGCTCTCAAATTTGTGGTTGATGCCCCTAAATGCTTTTACATGCTCTTGTTTTGAGATAGACAAATTCCTACTATTTTATGCATGATTTGTAGCATGAGATGATGCTTTGTAGAGATTTCTGGAGATAGCATGTTGCATTAAAGAGTTTTGAGATTTTGACTTAATGCAAAGCATGAGATATGATTTTGAAATGAGATGAGAAAGATTTGAGAAATGTTGCATAAAAATAGTAGGTGAGATGATGTTTTTTAACATAATATATTGGCATAGAAGATGAGATAATTATCAGATATAATTGATCGATCAATAGGATGAGAGTGCACTATAATCTTAAAATTCGTATGTGCTCTTTGGAGTCGGGCAATGGGGGTAGTGCCATCCCGATCCAAAGTGAGAATCTGATGATGGGAGATACCATCGGGGTAGGACTTGGTGAAATACCCAAGCTTTGTGGCAATGAGAGATACCGCCATGATAGTCTGGTGATGAGAGATTCCACCAGGGTAGGACTTGACCTTGAGTCAAGCTAATCCACATATCCGACTAAAGATGAAATGTGAAATGCCAATATAATATATGAAAATGTATTTGATTCACATGTACCAAGAGTTGAGATGATTTATGCTATGAGAAATGCATATGAGATTTGTATATGAAATGCTTTAGTTTTCATAAGCATGTGTATGGATTTGCCATTAGATTTGCATTAGTTTAAATGCATGAGATAGAATAGAGGAACATGTGTTTTCAAATGGAGATTTGCTTTGAAATGGTTTTCAGGCATGAGATAGAAAGAGCATGTTGTTGAAAATGGCTTTTGAGAAAGAGTTTTGAATGATGCATTGTTGTGTTGGTTTCTTTAGAGCTTGCCTCACTAAGCAAATATGCTTACACTCTCTTTTACCTACAATGCAGATAATTGAGACGAGTTTGGGCAGTGAGAAGGCTAAGAACATCCAAGGAAGTGAAAAGCTCATGTATGGTGATGTTTTTGCATACTCTCGTATTGATATTTGGCAATGTGGCTTCAAGGTTGTTTTGGGGAGATGTATTTTGAACTCCCTATGTTTGTAGGAAGTTTGATATGGCTTTTGAAGTTTGTAAATGGTCCTATTTGTTTTGGTTTGAGGTTTAAGGTCTTTATTTGGTGTTGTGGTTAGGGAGCATGCCTATAGACTAAATGTTCATGTGTTTGATGCCATGCTCTAGCTTAAGCTTCTTAGATATGTTCTATAATGTCTAATCTTATTGTTGGTATGTTATTGTATGATTTGGGATATGTTTGAATGTGAAAAGATGTGAAAAACCAGAAAATTGTAAGGTTGCAGGGCAGGGTGTATCGAAACACCCTTGTTTGTTTCGAAACAGGGGCCTGAAATGGTCATAGTGTTTCAGAACGGGTGAAGGTGTTTCGGAACACTTTAGCTACTAGAGAGGCATGTTTCGATACTGGTCTTAGAACGCACCCGAGTACCGAAACGGTCAACTCCGTTTCGATACAACCGTTTCGATACCAGGGTCAGCGTTTCGAAACGGTTGACAGTTGGTCTGTGTTTTTGAATTGTTTCAAGTTCTCATACCTTACATTTTAGTCCTTGATGTTGTGGGTGTAATTGATTGAGCTTGGAATGTCCTTTTCAGCTGGGATTTTACAGAGATGCATGTAAATGACTAATTACATATTGGTAAGCTTTAAATCTGCAAAATCCTTATATTTTACAAAATTTACATTTTGGTCCCTAAAAGTGTAATTCTTACAATTAAATCCCTAATTGATTTCCGATCGCAAGGCCTTTCTCTCCTATGATTCTTGAGTAATCACATAAGCTTAATGTGCATTTAGAAAAGATAAAAAAGAAAAAAAGGGTCGTTAATCAAGGTTGACTTTCGGGTTGACTTTGGTTTTCCCCGTGTAATCTTTGTAGTTCAGGTCAAGCGTCTAGGTCAGGCTAAGGGGGTTACATTTGTTGGTATCAGAGCCAGGTTAGCGAATATTTGGGGCCTGGTAAGTGGTTAATGTGTGTGGTTATGAATGATTGTGACTTTTCGATGAAAGTATGATGTATGATTGTTGATGTTTGGTTCTATTGAGATGAATTTGTGATGCTATGCTGTGTTTGGGGTATAGTTGGGGATCCCATTGTCATATCATTACTATTGGAAAGGATTGTTTTCAAAAATGAGCTTCAGTACTTGGATTACTTGCCTTATTATGCCTAATTGAGTTTATTGTATTTTGTCAGTTGCATTGAGTTCTTATGGGGCCACGTAGAGAGCTTAGAATTAATACTCGTGCTACGGAAGAGAATGAGAATGTTGAGAATGATGAGGATCTACCTCCTCCTCCCCATGGTGGATCACCCGGTGGTGGTGGAGCTGGGGTTGAAGCTGCGGGAGCTGGTGCTGGTGTTGCTGGACCCGAGGGAGTTCAGGGACATGCTGGTCCTAATATGTCTGTGTTGATACAAGCTATTGCTGGAGCCTTTCGGGCAACAGTAGCTGGAGCTCATGGAGCTGCACAACAGGATGGTGCTAATGTGAGTTTGTCGTTGGAGAGACTCTGCCGTCTGGGAGGGACTGAGTTCAGAGGGTTGACCCCGAAAGGTTCCGAGTCTTGGCTAGAGAGTACCAAGAGAATTCTCAGGCAGGTGAACTGTAATAATGTTCAGAAGTTGGGATGTATTGTGTCCCTGTTGCATGGTGATGCATATACGTGGTGGACAACCACAATAGCGAGGATGGATGATGATGATGTGACTTGGACATTCTTCTTGAATGCATTCAAGCGAAAGTACTTGGGAGTTCGTTACCTCGATGAGAAAAAGAGGGAATTCATGTCCCTTGTGCAATGGAGTATGACGGTGGCAGAATATGAGGTGCAATTTGTACGCCTTAGCCAATATGCACCTGAGCTAATTCCTACCGAGCGGGAAAGATGTGAACGATTCTGTTATGGACTGGTGGCTGATGTGAAAACCTATATGGTCGTAGCAGACTATACTGATTTCGATATCTTAGTCACTAGAGCCAAGGACATTGAGCTGAATCTTGGTCTGGCAAGTCGAGCGGGAGGATCTAGCTCAAGGAAGCAAGCTGTGGAGCGTGATCTTGGTAGAGATCGCTACAAGAGGCATAAGGATAGAAGGTCACATGTTGATGCTAGACGTGGGGGTGGTAACCCTGGGAGAGGTCAGCAAGGACCAAATGCTTACATGCGGACTCCTGAGTCCAATCGGTGTGGTAAGAGGCACACTGTTGAGTGTTTGGGAAACCTTGGTACATGCTGGAACTGTGGTAATCGTGGGCATATGAAGAAAGACTGTCCGCAGCCGTTGAGAGACGTTCAGGCTCCAGTGAGAGCAGCTGAGCCACAGAGAGGTCGTGGACGCGGCCGTGGTAATTTCTAGCGCAGGGATGAGGGTGGAAGGAATGTGGCACATGTGGTGGATGTTCAGCCTGAAGGTGGTGGCCAGGCTCGAGTGTATGCCCATCGAGAAAGGGGGAATGACACGACGTGATTGACGGTACCTTTACTTTGCAATCCTTGTCATTACTTTCTTTGATTGATTCTGGATCTACACACTCGTGCATATTGCCTGAACATGCTCAAATGCTTGGTTTGCCTGTTGAGTCTTTGGATGTGGGTATGCGTGTGACTAGTTCCTTTGGTGAGACGGTTGTAAAAAGAAGATTGTATAGGAGATGCTCCTTAAAAGTGCAAGATCATGGGTTTCTTGTTGATCTTATGGAATTACCATTCTATGGATTTGATGTAATTCTTGGTATGGATTGGCTTGTTGAGCATAGAGCCGTTGTGGATTTTGAAAGCAAGCGAGTTTCACTGAAACTTGCAGATGATTATGAGGTTGTGGTGGTGGGAGAAAATGTGAAGTTTCTATCTAATATGGTGTCGACGCTTGAAGCAAGTCGGATGTTGCGTCAAGGATGTGAGGCTTATCTAGCCCTTGTTATGAATCCTAGTACAAAGGAGGTTCGCGTACAGGATATAAGGACCATGTGTGAGTTCCCTGGAGAGTTTCCGGAGGAATTACCTGGTTTGCCACCTAGTCGGGAGGTAGAATTTGGAATTGAGTTGTGAGAGAACACAACTGCGGTGTCCATTGCTCCCTATCGTATGGCACCCAAGGAGTTGAAAACGTAACTTCAAGAGTTGCTTGACCGAGGCTTTATTCGGCCTAGTGTGTCACCTTGGGGTGCACCGGTGTTGTTTGTTAAAAAGAAAGATGGCACGATGAGGATGTGCATTGATTATCGTCAGTTGAATAAGTTGACCATCAAGAACAAGTATCCTTTGCCGAGGATTGATGATCTTTTTGATCAGTTCTGGGGAGCGGCTGTGTTTTCAAAGATAGATTTGAGGTCAGGATATTATCAGTTAAAGATGAAGGATGTGGATGTGCCGAAAATAGCCTTTCGAACGAGATATGGGCATTATGAATTTCTGGTGATGTCGTTCGGGCTGACTAATGCTCTTACTGCTTTCATGGATATGATGAACAGGGTGTTCCATGAATTCTTAGATAAGTTCGTTGTGGTGTTAATCGATGTTATCATTGTGTACTCTCGTACTGAGGAGGAGCATGAGGGTCATTTGAGGATCGTTTTGCAAGCGATGTTAGAGAATCAGCTTTATGCTAAGCTGAGAAAATGTGAGTTCTGGCTAAAGGAAGTTGTTTTTCTTGGCCATGTGGTTTCGGCTGAAGGGATTCGAGTTGATCCTCAGAAGATTGTGGCGGTGGTGAATTGGAAGCCTCTTAGGTCTGTTCATGAATTTCGTAGTTTCCTTGGTTTGGCAGGTTACTACCGGAGGTTCGTGGAGGGATTTTCTAAGATTGCTGCCCCTTTGAGGAAGTTGTTACAGAAGGATGTTAAGTATGAATAGACGGAAGCAAGACAACAAGCTTTTGAGAAGTTAAAGGCAGCTTTGACGCAAGCTCCTATCTTGGTTCAACCTGAATTAGGGAAAGAGTTTGTGGTGTATAGTGACGTATCCTATATTGGTTTGGGGTGTGTTTTGATGCAAGAGGGTAGGGTAGTGGCTTATGCATCGTGACAGTTGAAAGTGCATGAGCGCAATTACCCTACGCATGACATTGAGCTGGCAGCAGTGGTCTTCGCTCTAAAGATCTGGAGACATTATCTCTATGGTGAGAAGTGTACTGTGTACACGGATCATAAAAGTTTGAAGTACATGATGTCTTAAAAGAAGTTAAATCTTAGGCAACGATGTTGGGTGGAGTTGCTTAAGGATTACGATCTAACGATCGAGTGTCATCCGGGGCAGGCCAATGTTGTGGCCGATGCTTTGAGCAGAAAAGTGGCAGTGGAACTACGAGCGATGTTTGCTAGCTTGAGCATATCGCGAGATGGTGGTCTTGTTGCTGAATTGCAAGTGAAATCATCTCTAGTTTAGTTGATTAAGGATAAACAGTTGTTGGAGGATTCTTTGGTGCTACATGTTTAGGATATAGCAAAAGGTAGGCCATCAGATTCTGTTTCAATGATGATGGTGATTTATGTTTTGGGAGTCGGATAGTGGTGTCGAATGATGTTGAATTGAGGCACACTATTCTGACTGAAGCTCATAGTAGTCCTTTTGCTATGCACCATGGTAGTACAAAGATGTACTGTGATCTGAAGGATGAGTACTATTGGGAAGGATTGAAGAAAGATGTCGCTGAGCATGTTAGTAAATGCATGGTTTGTCAGCGGGTTAAGGCTGAACATCAATTTCCATCAGGGTTGTTGCAGCCGATAAGGATCCCTGAATGGAAGTGGGAGAGGATCACTATGGACTTTGTGTCTTGTTTGCCTTTATCGCCATCAAAGAAGAATTCTGTTTGGGTGATTGTGGATCGCCTTACGAAGTGTGCGCATTTCTTGCTTGTGCATACTATGTATACCTTGGATAAGCTTGTGGAGTTGTACATCGCTGAGATTGTACGGTTGCATGGAGTGCCAAAATATATATTGTCGGATAGAGATTCGAGGTTCACCACAAGGTTTTGGGAGTGTTTGCATCAAGCATTGGGTACGCGGCTGAATTTCAGTACTTCTTATCATCCGCAGACGGATGGACAGTCAGAGCGTGTTATCCAAGTGCTTGAGGATATGTTGAGGTGCTGTGTTATTGAATTTCAAGGCTCTTGGGAGAAGCACTTGCCTTTGTTGGAGTTTGCTTATAATAATAGTTACCAGGAAAGTATTCAAATGGCACCTTATGAAGCTTTATACAGGAGGAAGTGCAGAACTCTTCTTTGTTGGGCTGAAACGGGACAAAAGTTAGTCTCGATGCCGGCTTTGTTAAAAGGAACCACATAAAAGGTGAAGCTCATTTGTGAGCGGTTGAAGGCAGCATCGGATCGGCAAAAGTCTTACGCGGATTTGAAGCGTAAGGAGATAGAATTTGCTGTGGGCGAGCGTGTGTTTTTGAAAGTTTCACCTTGGAAGAAGGTGATGAGATTTGGCCGGAAGGGCAAGTTGAGCCCCAGGTTCATTGGACCATACGAGGTGATAGAACGTGTGGGTCCTGTTGTCTATAAGCTGAGACTACCTCAAGAGTTAGAAAAGATACATAATGTGTTTCATGTATCCATGCTTCGGAGGTATAGATCGGATTCGTCGCATGTTATGCCTGTGGAAGAGGTTGAGTTGAATCCATACTTGACATATGGTGTGGAACTTGTTGAGATTTTGGATTCGGATATTAAGGTTCTCCGAGGTAAGACCATCGAGCTGGTCAAAGTCTTGTGGAGACATCATGGTGTGGAGGAAGCCACGTGGGAAAGGAAGGAAAACATGAAGAAGCAATTTCCTTACCTTTTTCCTCCAGGTAAATTTTGAGGACGAAATTTCTTAAGAGGGGGAGAGTTGTAACGCTCTGATTTTGGGCCTAGATGTTTTAGAGTTTGAATCGGGCCGATCGGGAATGGTTCGAATCTTTAAGGGAGATTTAAGGAACACCTAGTTCGGGATGCTTCAAAAATATGGAAAATATCTAAAAATCCTCAATTATTATGTGAATGATTATGGTGAAAACAATTTTACAAAATATTATTTGAAAATGCTACATTTCGGTGTAGTGACCAAATCGTAGTTTTTGCAAAAGTTGACTAGTGACTGTTTTGTAAAGGATTGAAACTTTGAATCTTTAAGGAGCTAATTTTACCAAAATGTTTTTATCAGATTTCTTTCTAATTTTGGGTGTTTTTTTATAAGAATTCGAGGCCTCGTTAAAAACCCCCCTCATATCAATTTACCGGAGGCAAATCAATAGCGGAAGTGGAATTTTGGGTGTTTTAATAATGATTTAATAAAAGAAATTAAAAGAGAAAAATCCTATTTTGACTCTCATAACAATTTTACGATCTTTTTCCCTCTTTTCATTTTCTCTCAACTTCCACTCAGCCAAACACATTTCCTTCATCAATTAACCTCTGATTTTCATCCCTTTTGATGAGATTTCATTCTCCTACGGATTCCTAATATTTTCCTCATCAAATCCTTTTGTTTTCACTTTGGATTTTCTAGAAAACTTGCCCAAATTAAGGAGAAATCAGCCATTAGAGGTAAGCTTCGTCCTTCTCCTGTAATGATCATTTCTTTACTGAAATTCCCAAGTTATCAATCCTTTGTTAATGATTTTGAGTTGCTTTAATGTTAGAAACATGAAATTGTGTTAAAACTCAAGATATTTGGAGACATCTTGATGATTTTCGTAACTATTGGTTAGGCTCTGTTTTGAGGTTGATTTCTAATGTATTTTGGATGGTAATTGATGTTATAAATGAGGTTTTATCAAACAAATCCCGAATAGGTTTGTATTCCTAAGTTTTACATGCTAGATTGGTGGTTTTTGGGGTGGTTTTGGTGTTCTATTGTAGCTGGAGATATAAGGACGAGTTTATGGTAATTTTTGGTGTTGATTGAGGTTTAGAAATGATTAGAAGTGATAGATCTTGGCTGGGCTTTGTTTTTGAAGAGTTTGGAGATGTTTTCGGTTGTTTTGGGTAGCGAAAATGGTGCTTTTGAGTAGAGCGGTGAGTTTGTTTAGTGGGCTGGTGATTTCAATGCATGATGATGCATTAATCCTCTCCTCTTATGTGAAATGAACATGGGAGACATCTTCGGACGCTTTTGGTGTTGATCCGAAAGTACCGGGAGCTTAGATATCATTTCGGCAAGCAAGGGAAACGTAATCGGTGAGTGCAAATAGTTTTAGAAGTCTTTGAGGGACAAAGAAACAAGGTTTGGGGATTTAGGATTGGTTTGAAACACCATCCTAAGTCCGGAAGTAAGTATGGCTAGATTTGCTCTCAAATATGTGGTAGATGCCCCTAAATGCTTTTACATGCTCTTGTTTTTAGATAGACAAATTCCTATTGTTTTATGCATGATTTGTAGCATGAGATGATGTTTTGTAGAGATTTCATAAGATAGCATGTTGCATTAAAGAGTTTTGAGATTTTGACTTCATGCAAAGCATGAGATGTGATTTTGAAATGAGATGAGAAAGATTTGAGAAATTTTGCATAAAAAATAGTAGGTGAGATGATCTTTTTAACATAATAATTGGCATAGAAGATGAGATAATTACCGGATATAATTGATCGATCAATAGGATGAGAGTGCACTATAATCTAAAAATTCGTACGTGCTCTTTGCAGTCGAGCAATGGGGGTAGTGCCATCCCGATCCAAAGTGAGAATCTGATGCTGAGAGATACCATTGGGGTAGGACTTGGTGAAATATCTAAGCTTTGTGGCGATGAGAGATACCGCCATGATAGTCCGGTGATGAGAGATTCCACCGGGGTAGGACTTGACCTTGAGTCAAGCTATTCCGTATATCCGAGTAAAGATGAAATGGTTCTATTTGGTTTGGTTTGAGGTTTAAGGTCTTTATTTGGTGTTGTGGTTAGGGAGCATGCCTATAGACTAAATGTTCATGTGTTTGATGCCATGCTCTAGCTTAAGCTTCTTAGATATGTTCTATAATGTCTAATCTTATTGCTGGTATGTTATGGTATGATTTGGGATATGTTTGAATGTGAAAAGATGTAAAAAACTAGAAAATTGTAAGGTTCCAGGGCAGGGTGTATCGAAACACCCTTGTCTGTTTCGAGACAGGGGCCTGAAATGGCCATAGTGTTTCGGAACGGGTGAAGGTGTTTCGGAACACTTTAGCTATTAGAGAGGCATGTTTCGATACTGGTCTCAGAACGCACCCGAGTACCGAAACGGTCAACTCTGTTTCGATGCGACCGTTTCGATACGAGGGTCAATGTTTCGAAACGGTTGACCGTTGATCTGTGTTTTTGAATTGTTTCAAGTTCTCATACCTTACATTTTAGTCCTTGATGTTGTGGATGCAATTGATTGAGCTTGGAATGTCCTTTTAAGCTGAGATTTGATAGAGATGCATGTAAAATGACTAATTACTTATTGGTAATCTTTAAATCTGCAAAGTCCTTATATTTTACAAAATTTACATTTTGGTCCCTAAAAGTGTAATTCTTACAATTGAATCCCTAATTGATTTCCGATCGATGTGCCTTTCTCTCTTATGATTCTTGAGTAATCACATAGGCTTAATGTGCATTTAGAAAAGATAAAAAAAGAAAAAAAAAGGTAGTTAATCAAGGTTGACTTTGGTTTTCCCAGTGTAATCTTCGTAGTTCGGGTCAAGCGTCTAGGCCGAGCTAAGGGGGTTACAGTTTCGATACGGTTAGGGGAGTATCGAAACGCGTCTTTCTAGTAGTCAACTTAGTAAAAATGGTATCGATATGGCTGGAAGCGTATCGATACGCCTGGACGTTTTCAATACTTTGGCCTTAGAACACTTAGAAAATATTTGGAGTTTGAGTTTTTCGAATCAGATTAAAGTGTAGGTGATTTATAAATCATTTGAAGGACTTAAAAATATATTTCAAGTTTTCAATTTAATCCTTAACATACTTAGTTATATCAAAATCAAACATAGGTTTTACAATCTCCCCCTTTTTGATATAACAAAACCAAAACTTGAAATTTTGGACACTTTGAAAAACTTTGCAAAATAACTCCCCCTTAATATTTTAAGTGTGAGCTTGTTCCCTCTCCCCCTTTTTGTTAGATCAAAGATAGAGACATTGATAAACATAGCAAAAGGCATATGTAATAACCAAGCAACATAATATTGATAATCATTAAGCTCAAATTAAAGATAACATCAACTTAAAATCCAAATAATAGAAAATCAAAGCATAGGTTTGAAAATGCAAACTTAATCCTAAAAACATAAACGAAAGTGCATAAATATCATAAATGACATAAATGATATGCAAAGATGAACTACTATGCATCTCCATTTCCATCTTCATCATCCTCCTCATTTGCATCATCATTCCTCCTAGTTTGACGCCACTCGTCATGGAAAGCGGTAAGGAATATGTTCATTGAGTTGTGACCACCTTCAAGGGAAGTGAGGCGCGTCTCCACATTCTTTATTCGGTCTAAAAGGCTTGTAAACCTTGTGTCAATAGCGATAAACCCTAAATTCATCACTTGATCTATGGAGGCAATTCTCGTACGCAAACACATGAATTGCTTATTTAGAAAAGTCATGAGGGAATCCATAGAAGGTGGAGGAGGAGCTTGATGAGCTTGAGCGGCATGAGGATTAGAAATTTTTTCCAGAACGACATCAACATGGAGCTCGGATAGACGAAGCCAACCACCATTGAAGTAATGAAACTTTCCCATTGCAAGAGATCTTTCATCGATAGGATCGGTGAGGGAAGTTAGGTAGTCATATGAACAATCTATCTCCTTTTGTGTGAAGAAAAAACTCAAAGTCGTACCATAAGTGAAGGAAGTGACGAGTGTAGTGTGGCGATGTTGCACGAGATAGATATCTCCGCAAACATAATTTGAGCAAGATTTGGACGTTTTCTTTGACGGAAGCATCGAATCCAAAAATCATCAACTTGGCGGATAGTAGAATATTTTCCTCCTGAGGGCCTAAACCACTAAGAAACCATCAAATGAAGGATCCAATCTTGAGCATTAAGGGCGGTGACAGAACCACTTAGAACATGGCCAAGAGCATTCTCATCATCAAGACCTTCATCTTCTAACTTAAACACATCACAAAGAGATTGAACATCGATGGTGATCTTTTTACCCATTAGATGAGAATTAACGGCCGTAACCACATTATCTCTATTGGCGACACAATTGGCATTAGCATAGAAAATCAATACTAAAGTGCGAAATAAAAAGGCGGGGATTTGAAAAAAATCCATAAACTTCCATTCTTGGAGCAAAGGTAAGTAATCAAATTTGAAACGCTTCAAGTTAAGAAAAGGAATGGAAATTACCCTCTCCAGACGGATCTTGTAGTTTTGAAATTGTCGAAAATAGTTGAGATCTCCGGTGGTCTTAAAGGATTGTTGATAGATAAGAGCGAGGTTCGGGCGAGTATCACTTCCGGCATTGGAACCTTCACTGGTTTCACTAGTACGTGCTCTCTTTTTAGGTGCCATTGACTAGAAAAAATCAAAAATAGTGTGTGCGTTAACTTTCTTATCCAACCCATTGAAAATCAATAATCAAGGTTTTTTAAAAAAAAAATTAAAAACAAAACAAAGAGAAAAGGTTTTTAAAAAAGATTGATTTTAAGAAAACAAAACAAAATAAAAAATTTAGAACAAAAATCAAATGAAAATAAAAAGGAAAAAGAAATTTTTACCTTGATATTGATAGAGAGGAATGGGAGAAGAACTTTGCACCAAATTGATGAAAAGCTTGAAGAGCTTTGCTTGATTTGAAAACCCTCAAGAGATTTTGAGTTGTGGTGTGAAATATGAGGGATTGAGAGGCTATTTATAGAGTGAAAAATGGCTAGGGTTTTGAAAATTCAATTTTGGTAAAAGTGAAACTCTTTAAATGCCAATTAGAAGTTGTCTGCACAATCGCGTATCGATACGCCTGAGGGTGTATCGATGCGGGGGTAAAATCGTAATTCCCTTTGAAACGCCCGTTGAAGGTCTGTATCGAAACGGATGCAATCCGTATCGAAACGCTTGTAGCTCGTATCGAAACAGGTTTAACCGTATCGATACCCGTTTTAGGCAAAATGTAGTCTGGAAAGCTAATACAATTCCTGTATCGATACGCCTAAGACCGTATCGATACCATATACCCAGAAGTACATTTTAGGCTTTAAGAACAACCAAAGGCTTGATTTTAGCACCTCCTAAATGAATGCAAATGATGAATGAGCAGTTCTAAGCATATTCTAACAGAAGCATACTCTCCCTAGCTATAAGCATGGATATTTTCAAGAGCGCCAACATATAAACATGCAATTTCACAAATTCAAGCAATTTTTAACTCAAAAGGGTCCTAAAGGGTCAAGGAATGCTAGTTAGACCTAACACTCTCTTAAGGGATCAAAAACGATCTTTATCCAAAGGCTTTGTAAAGATGTCTGCTAGTTGGTTTAAGGTGTCAACGTACTCTATAACAACATCTTCCTTAAGGACATGATCTCTAATGAAATGATGCCTTATCTCTATATGTTTGGTTCTAGAGTGTTGGATGGGATTTTTTGTTAAGCATATGGCACTAGTGTTATCACACTTAAGGGGTATGGTTTCAACTTTAATACCATAATCTAATAGTTGTTGCTTCATCCAAAGGACTTGAGCACAACAACTCCATAAGGATATGTACTCGGCTTCGGTGGTAGATAGAGCTACACTATTTTGTTTCTTAGAGAACCAAAATATGAGCATACTACCTAAGAATTGACATGTTCCCAAAGTACTCTTCCTATCGATTTTACACCCCCCATAATCCGCATCCGAATAAGCATGAAGGTTGAAGGTTGAGTCTCTAAGGTACCAAAGGCCTAAACAAGAAGTATCTCTAAGGTACCTAAAGATTCTCTTAACGGCTATAAGGTGAGACTATCTATGACTAGCTTGAAACCTAGCACACAAGCAAACACTAAACAAAATATTCGGTCTACTTGCGGTAAGGTAAAGCAAAGATCCAATCATAGAACGATAAAGCTTAGAGTCAACACACTTACCTCCTTCATCTTTGTCAAGCTTTGTAGATGAGCTCATAGGCGTGGCTTGAGGCTTTGCATTCTCCAAGCCAAACTTCTTGAGCATATCCTTGATGTACTTTGCTTGATTGATGAAGGTGTCATCCTTCCTTTGTTTGATTTGGAGTCCCAAAAAGAATGAGATCTCCCCCATCATGCTCATCTCGAATTCACCTTGCATTAACTTAGCAAACTCTTTGCAATGACACTCATTAGTAGATCCGAAAATAATATCATCAACATATATTTATACTACTAAGATGTCATTTTTATACCTTTTTATGAAGAGTGTAGTGTCCACCTTACCTTTTTCAAAACCTTTTTCAATCAAAAAGTTTGAAAGTCTTTCATACCAAGCTCTAGGAGCTTGTTTTAAACCATAAAGTGCTTTAGTTAGTTTGAAAACATGATTTGGAAATTTTGAGTCTTCAAAACTCGGTGGTTGTTTCACATACACTTCCTCATTTATAAAACCATTTAAAAATGCACTTTTAACGTCCATTTGAAAAAGCTTGAAGTCATGTGTTGAGATTTTAGGGGCTCGATTCGATCAACCGTTCTTGCTCACCAAGTGGTGGAGAGATGGATTTTTGGGTGGAATGGTTGTGGAAGCTAGAATGTAAAAAGACACAATGATTTATAGTGGTTCAACCTTCTAACCAAGGTCTACATTCACTACCTTAGCTCCCCACTAAGGATTTCTCAATCAATCCACTATTGATTCGTCCCCTTTTCTAGGATTAGGAGGAAACCCTTACAACCGATCAAGCTTCTACCCAAAGCCTTGATCAAAACCCTCTTTACAAAGAGACAATAAAAGCAAACTTAAAACCCTCTAATAGGTGTTTGTTTTCACAATTAAGCACTCACCCAAAACCTAAAACACTTGAGCAAATTTGACAATTTTGGCTCACTAGTGTTTGTCTATACAATAAATGATAATTTAAGCTCTAAGACAATCTTTGATCATTTGATGTTTGACAATATGAGCATTAGCCTTCTCTTGGTGCTTGGAGGTCCCTTTTATACTCCCAAATGAGTTTGTAGCCGTTACTAGCCGTTGGGGATGAATTGGAGCCGTTGAGAACTTTATTTCCCTTCATTAATGCTGTTCTGCGGCTATCCGTATCGATACACGTGGAACCGTATCGATACGGCCTTCATAGGAACTAGCCGTTGAGCTCTTACCAGCCAAGGCGTATCGATATGCTTGAGGGCGTATCGGTACGGGTTCACATTTAAATGGCCGTTGGGAAATAGTCGTTGGGGTTGGTAGAAAGGGGATCGGTACGCTTACCTGGCGTATCGAAACGATCCCGATCCGTATCGAAACGGCAAAGGCCTGTATCGATACGGGTTTTGACAGTGGCCAAACTGGGGCAAAAAGGTATCGGTACGGGTACAACCGTATCGATACGGGTAACGTGAAAACACAAGTTTGCCTATTAAAAACATGAAAAATCTTTGCCAAAAACCTCTTAAAATACCTCAAACATAAATTCAAGTTGTTTGGACTTAAAACAAGTTTTAAATTCTTTTCAAATTAGTCCAAAACATTTTTCAATTATTATATCAAAACATTAGTTATACATCATGATAACATGTATATGCAAGCAACATCCTAATAGCCTCCATTCTAGCTACGAGTGCATAGGTTTCATCAAATTCTATTCCCTCTTCTTGAGTGTAACATTTTGCAACTAATCTAGCTTTATTTCTCACAATGTTACCACTCTCATCTAGTTTGTTCCTAAATACACATTTAGTTCCTATAGTAGATTGATTACTAGGCCTTTCAACTAATGTCCAAACATTACTTCTCTCAAATTTATTTAGCTCTTCTTGCATAGCCATAATCCAAAAGTCATCTTTTAACACTTCTTTAATGTTCTTAGGCTCTATGCATGAGATAAAAGCAATATGATTCATGAGTTTAAGAGAAAATCTAGTAGTTACCCCCTTGGATGGATCACCCAAGATTTCACCACCTTTGACATAGTTGTACTCCTTTGGGTAGCTCACTTCCTTTTCCTCAAGAGCCAAGTCCTTCAAGGCTTCAAGAGGTGGATCTTGTGTATCCTCTTCTTTTGTTGGAATCTCATCCTCCTTTGAAGTTTGTCCTCTATCAAAGGCATCAAGGATTCCTACATCATCATCATCACAAGAATCCTTCCTCGGAAGGAGGTTATCATAGAATGCAAAATGAATAGACTCTTCTACTACTAAAGTTCTCTTATTAAATACACGATAGGCTTTAGAGTTTAAGGAATAACCTAAGAAAATAGCTTCATCACTTTTAGCATCAAATTTACCTAAGTTATCTTTTCCATTGTTTAAAACAAAACACTTGCAACCAAATGAATGAAAATAGCTAATGTTAGGCTTTTTAGATTTTAAAATCTCATATGGTGTTTTCTTTAAAAGTTGCCTAATCATTACTCGGTTTACAATGTAGCAAGCGGTGTTTGTGGCTTCCGCCCAAAAATATTTAGGTAAATTGTTTTCACAAAGCATGGTTCTAGCCATTTCTTGTAAAGTTCTATTTTTCCTCTCAACTACCCCATTTTGTTGAGGAGTTCGAGGAGCCGAAAAATTGTGGCTAATACCATTTTCATTTAAAAACTCTTCAAAACCTAGATTTTGAAATTCGGTTCCATGATCACTTCTAATATGAGAAATTCTAAGTTCAAGGTCATTTTAGTTAGTGATGAAAATGTGATGAATTTTTCTAAAACCTCATCTTTAGTACTTAGAAATAGAACCCAAGTAAATCTAGAATAGTCATCAACAAGTACAAAATCATAAGATTTACCACCCAAGATCATAGTTCTAATAGGCCCAAATAAATCCATGTGAATAAGTTGTAAACACCTACTTGTAAAAACATCATTAATGGATTTAAAGGATGACTTATGTTGTTTACCCTTAGAGCATGTATCACAAATTTTGTCATTTGAGAACTTAATCTTGGGTAAACCTCTAACTAGATCTAGGTAAACTATTTTTTCTAAAACACTAATGCTAGCATGTCCTAGTTTCCTATGCCATAGCCATGCATCATTTTCATTTTGTGCAACAAAGCATGTATGTGATGTATGAATGTCATCTAAATGCACCATGTAAATATTACCTATGCGATGACCAATGAGCATTATATTATTTGATTTAATGTCAACAATTTTGCACTCATTTTTATTAAATAAGACATTAAGCCCTTTGTCACATAGTTGACTTATGCTCAATAAATTATATTTTAGACCATCAACAAATAAAACATTTTCAATGAGAATAGTAGAGTGATTACCTATGGATCCAATACCTTTAATGTGGCCTTTGGAGTTGTCACCAAATGTCACTACTCCTCCATTTTTTTGCTTTAAGTCCATGAATCGACTCTTGTTTCCGGTCATGTGCTTCGAGCATCCGCTATCAAGGTACCATGAATTTTGACTTTGTGCTTTGGCCTTGTAGCAATGCTCCCCCTACAAACAAAAATATTAAACTTTGGTTTTTGGTACCCAAATCATTTTGGGTCCACGAGTGTTATCTCCCAAAATCTTGGTTCCCTTAGGAATCCAAGGTGACATAGCAACAACATTATTAGACTTGACGAGTTCCTTAGGAACCCATATACTTCTAATCTTTTTAGTTCTATTATGTCTATGGAAAATATTTTGTTTGTAGTTATATGTCTATTTTTTAGGTTGGTTAGTTTTGGAGGATTCGCCTATCTCATTTTTCATACTACCAACATTCTTGAAAGACTCCTTGAGCTTGTTAAACTCATATAACACCTTTTGGTGTTCACTATTGCATTGAGAAATAAGATTATTTAGGTCTACATTTTCATCTTGGAAGAATTTAAGTTCATCTTGCAAACCTAAGATCCTTTTCTCAAATTTTAAATTAGCATGAGAAAGTGAGTCATTTTTAGCATTTAATTCGGAGATAATCTTTTTTATTTCTTATGACCGACTCTTTGTATTTCTCAACTAATTCATCATATATCTCTTGTAACTCATCATAAGCATCACGCAATTCATCAAATGTAAAATCAAAAGATGATGAGTTAGAGGTTACCATGGAGGAATCCTCCTCAAGTGCCATGAGGCAAAGGTTGGCCACTACGTGTTCGTCATCCTCGGATGACTCCTCGTCACTCCAAGTAGCAAGCTTGGCTTTGAGCTTCTTCTTCTTCTTCTCAAAGCCTTTTTCTTGAGTTGAGGGCATTCCGGACGAATGTGACCGGGTTTTTTGCACTCGAAGCAAATGATTTGATCCCTCTCTTCTTCTTTGTTTTTGGTTTTGAAGTCCATTTTTCTTTGCATCTTCATTCCTCGATTGGACCTTGTAACACCCCAATTTTGGGCTTGGAAGTTTAGGGTCTGAACCGGACCGGTTTAAATTGCGGTTCGAATATAAAAGGTGGTTTTAGGGAAAGCCTAGTTCGGGATGCGTTAAAAATATGGAAAAATATCTAAAAATCCTCTTTTATTATATATAAGAGAATGGTGAAATCAATTTTACAAAATGGGGTTTGGAAATATGACATTTCAAGTTAGTGACTAAAATGTAATTTTTGAAAAGTTGGTGACTGTTTTAAAAGGATTGAAACTTTGAATCTTTAAGGAGCTAATTTACCCAAGGGAGGATTTCTCCAGATTTTTCTAAAATTTCAAAGATTTATTAAAGGTTATTTAATAAAAAGAAAAGAGGGAAAAGAGATATTTTAGTTTTATAACTAACTTTTGACAAAATTTTCCTATTTCATTTTCTCTCAATTTTCCCTCAGCCAAACACATTTCCATAGCCACTTTTCCTTTGATTTTCACACCTAAAGTTGAGATTTCAATCTCTAAATGATTTCTAATCATTTCTACACAAAATCCTCATCATTTGCTTATTGAATTTTCAAGAATTTTGGCTCTAAACAATGAGAAACTCACATTTAGAGGTATGAACGTCCTTCTCCTCTAAATACTCAGTTCTTTACTGAAATTCCCAAGTTCTCAATCCTTAAATTGAGTTTTATTAAAGGTTTTTATGTTGTGTTTTTTGCTTAAAATGCAAGATTTGGATTTAATTTTGAAGAAATTCGTAATAAATGATTGGGCTCTGTTTTGAGATGTCTTTTGATGTATTTTGGATGTCTAAATAATGTGTAATTGAGGTTTAATCAATGCAATCCCGAATAGGTTGATTTTCCTAAGTTTTTACTTGAGTTAATGGTGGTTTTTGGGGTGATTTTGATGTTCTGCTATAGCTGGAGGTATAAGGACATGATTAGGTTCTTTTTGGATGTTAATTGATGTCTAAGAATGATTGGATTTGATGGATCTTGGCTGGGTAATGTTGTAGAGGTGTTTGGTTGTGATTTCGGTTGTGTTTGGTAGCCAAAATGTGAGTTTTGATGAGAGCAGCGAGTTTAGGTGTTTTGGCTGAAGATTTTAATGCATGAAGATGCATTAATCCTCTGCATTGATGTGTTTAAAACAGGGGAGACATCTTCGGATTCTTGTGGTGTTGATCCAGAGGCTTGATCGGCGTTTCGGCAAGCTTGCGAAATGGAATCGGTGAGTGAAGTTTGGTTTTCAGCTTTGAAACCAATGTTGGAAGGTTATGGGAGCTTAGTTTAAGTCTAAACAACTTAGCTAAGCTCAAGAGTAAGTTTTCGGAGAAACTCTCTTTTAGCATGTTTAATGCTGGTTTTGTAAGCCATGTGTTGGAGGATGCTCAAGGTAAGAGATCCTTGGTTTGACATTGATAAATGTGGTTTTGATGCATAGTGATGCATGATGGTTTAATGGCTTTGTAAAATGCTTTAAAATAGTGGATTGATGATGTTAAATGATGTATATTGGCAAGTGATGTGTTGGTTTAAAAGTATTTGAATCGGATATAGTTAGCCGGCTATAGGATTGGGTGCACCGTGAATAAAGTCGCCTTGGATGTTGAGGGGTTGTGATTGTACCGAAAACTCCATCCAAGTACACTAACGAGATGGTTAAGATCACAATGGTGGTTAAAAGTCCATGTGTGGATCTTGTGTTGTGTGTCCCGTGTTCTCGTTAGTGATGTTATACAACTACCAACTAGTGATGTGGAGGGGTTGTGATTGTACCGTAGACTCCATCACGGGTGTTGAGGGGTTGTGATTGTACCGGTAAACTCCACCTTGAGTGTTGGTAGTGTGTATGAAGCGTATGGGACAACGCTTGTAATCCGCGTATCCGATTGTGTTTTGAGTTGAAAAATGGTTATGGATTATCACTTGAAAGCCAATATGACATGTTGTTGAATTGAAGCGTGAGATGCTTGGTTTGTATGCATAGATGCATGATAAATGTTGTTTTGAATTTAAAGGCCTTGGAAAGGTGTTTTTACAAAGTGCATTATTGTGTTGTTTTATTAGAGCATTTCTCACTAAGCATACGTGCTTACGCTCTCTCTTTCTTGAACCAATAATGTAGAGCATTGAAGTGCTAGAAGGGCAGCAAGGAGGTCAAGGATCCAAGTGAAAGTTTAAGCTCATGTATGGTGACTATTTTCACAACACTATTAGCTTTTGGTATTTGGCAATGGGAACCTAGGTTGTGATTTTTGGGAGATGTTTTGGACTCCCTAAGTTTGGCTTGATGCCTATGGTGTTTTGAATATGTAATTGGCCACTTTGATGTTTGCTTTGATGACTTGGTGTTTGGTTGGTGTTGAGTATTAGGATGCATGCCTATAGTTTGAGGTTCTTCTTAATCGATGCTATGGTTGTGTTTTGATGATGCTATTATGTTCCTTTAGTGCATAATGACTTGTTGGCATGATTTGGGCATTATAGGTATGCGTTTGATGGATTGAATGCTTGTTAAACCAGTAAATTTCTGCAATTCTGGGCAGGCCGTATCGGAACGGGTGCTACCGTTTCGGAACAGGGGCCTGAAATGGCCTTAGTGTTTCAAAAAGGGTAGAGACGTTCCGAAACGTTTTTGCTACTTCCAAGCCCTGTTTCGGAACAGGTTTCGAAACGGTCCCGCGTTTCGGAACGGTCCTTTCCTGTTTCGGAACACTCGACCGTTGGGCACTGAATCTTATGGTTTTATGTTTTGAAATCCTCACGTTTTAGTCCTGATTTTTATATGTGCAATTGTTTGAGTTTGAGACGTCCGTTTGGGATGAAATTTGACAGAGAAGCGTGGAACATGACTAATTTCATAATGGTAACTTAAAAATTGGTAAAGTCCTCTTAATTTCCAGAATTTATAAATTGGTCCCTAAATTCGTATGTTGTGCAATTGAGTCCCTTATTGTTTTCCGATTGTTGTGAATTTTGAGTATGCTTATCTCAAGAGTACACCTAGGATTAATATGCATTTAGACAAGGTTAAAAAGAAAAAAAAGGGTCGTTAATCAAGGTTGACTTTCGGGTTGACTTTGGTTTTCCCCGTGTAATCTTCGTAGTTCGGGTCAACCGTCTAGGCCGGGCTAAGGGGGTTACATTTGGTGGTATCAGAGCTGAGTTCTCGAGTATTTGGGAACGGTTATATGGGTGATAAGTGTATGATTGTTTCGTATGCTTGTTGAGTGAAAGTATGATGTATGAATTGTAAGTATGTTGCAATTGTGGTGTATGCTGTGGTGAAGCATGTTAGAGGGACCCATTGCCATATCAAAGCTAATGAAATGATTTGTTTTTTAATTGTAAATGAGCTTGAGTACTTGGATTGCTTACCTTGCTGATGCCTGACTATGTTTATTGCATTTGTGATTGCATTGTTTAGTGAATGGGACCTCGTAGAGAGACGAGGATTAATACGCGAGCTATGGCTCAAAATGAGAATGAAGAGAATGCTGAAAATGTGGTGGATTTACCTCCTCCACCTGGTGGTGGTGGTGCTAGGGGTGAGGGAGCTGGTGCTGGTGCTGGTGCTGGGGTCGCTGGACCTGAAGTTGGGCAGGGGCAAGCTGCTCCTGACATGACAGTGTTGATTCAGGCTATTGCTGGAGCCTTTCAGGCGGTGGTAGTTGGAGCTCATGGAGCTGGGCATCAGGGAGATGCTAATGCTAGACTACCTCTGGAACGTTTGCGCAGTCTGGGAGGGACTGAGTTTAGGGGTTTGTCTGCTGAAGGTTCTGAGTCTTGGTTAGAAAGTACCAAGAGAATTTTAGGACAAATGAACTGCAATGAAGTGCAGAAGCTGGGCTGTGTAATATCGTTGTTTCATGACGATGCGTATACCTGGTGGACAACCACTATCTCCGGAATGGAGGATGCTGATGTGACTTGGACGTTCTTTCTGAACGCGTTCAAGAGGAGGTATCTGGGTGTGCGGTACCTAGATGAAAAGAAAAGGGAATTCATGTCTCTTACTCAAGGGAGCATGTCAGTGGCTGAGTACGAGGTTCAGTTTGTCCGACTCAGCCAGTACGCACCTGAGTTTGTCCCGGATGAGCGGGAGAGGTGTGAACGTTTCCGTTATGGTTTGGTGACGGAAGTGAAGACCTATATGTTGGCTGTTGAGTACACTGATTTTGATGTGCTGGTTGGTAGAGCGAAAGATATTGAGTTGAATTTGGGTTTATCTTCTAGAGGTGTTGGTCCTAGTACGGGCAAGCGAGCTGCTGAGTATAGTTCCGGTGGCGGACGGAACAAGAGAGGATGTGATCGGAAGTATCAATCTTCAGCTAGGCGTGGTGGTGGAGGGCAAGGTGCGCCTGTTCAGGGAGACAGGGCGAGAGCTGATCAGAACACATGTTGGGCATGTGGATCGCGTGGTCATCTGAGGTGTGATTGTCCTCGAGCAGCGAGGGAAATGCAGGCTCCTGTTGTGGTGATCGGTAATTCGTGCTGGAACTGTGGTTCGGCGGATCACATGAGGAGGGAGTGTCCTCTGTTGGCCGGTGGTGGTCAGGGACGTGCTCCTGGAGTTGTTGCACCACAGAGAGGTCGTGGGCGCGGCCGTGGTAACTTCCAGCGCAGGGAGGATGGTGGAAGGAATGTGGCTCATGTGGTAGCTGTTCAGCCTGAGGGTGGTGGCCAGGCCAGAGTGTATGCTCAGAGGGAAGGGAGGAATGACACGGATGTGATCGCAGGTACTTTAACTTTGCAATCCTTGTCATTACTTTCCTTGATTGATTCTGGATCTACACACTCATACATATTGCGTGAACATGCTCAATTGCTTGGTTTGCTTGTTGAGTCTTTGGATGTTGGTATGCGTGTAACTAGTTCTTTTGGTGAGACTGTGGTGACTCGAAAGCTTTATAGAAGATGTCCCCTGGTTGTGCAAGATCATGTTTTTCATGTTGATCTTATGGAATTGCCTTTCTATGGTTTTGATGTAATTCTTGGTATGGATTGGCTTGTTGAGCATCGAGCTGTAGTGGATTTTGAGAATAAGCGAGTTTCGTTGAAACTTACGGACGATTATGAGGTGGTGGTGGTTGGTGAGAATGTGAAGTTTCTTGCCAATGTGGTGTCTACGTTAGAAGCGAGCCGGATGCTGAGGCAAGGTTGTGAAGCCTACCTCGCCTTTGTGATGAATCCTAGCTCTAAAGAATTGCGTGTGCAAGATATCAGGACTGTGCGAGAGTTTCTTGGTGTGTTTCCGGAGGAGTTGCCTGGATTGCCTCCTAATCGCGAAGTGGAGTTTGGGATTGAGTTGTATGAAAACACAACTCCAGTGTCCATTACTCCTTATCGAATGGCACCTAAAGAGTTGAAAGAGCTGAAGACGCAACTCCAGGAGTTGCTTGATCGTGGTTTCATTTGGCCGAGTGTGTCACCTTGGGGTGCACCGGTCTTGTTTGTGAAGAAAAAGGATGGCACTATGAGAATGTGCATTGATTACCGTCAGCTTAACAAGTTGACTATCAAGAATCGGTATCCATTGCCGAGAATTGATGATCTTTTTGATCAATTTCGGGGAGCGGCTGTGTTCTCTAAAATTGACTTAAGGTCAGGGTATTATCAGCTGAAGGTGAAGGATGTGGATGTGCCAAAGACTGCCTTCAGAACGAGGTATGGGCATTATGAGTTTCTCGTGATGCCGTTTGGTTTGACGAATGCTCCTGCAGCTTTCATGGACATGATGAATAGAGTGTTCCATGAATACTTGGATAAATTTGTTGTGGTGTTCATTGATGATATTCTCGTGTACTCTCGTACTGAGGAGGAGCATGAAGGGCATTTGAGGATTGTGTTACAGGCTTTGTTGGAGAATCAGCTTTATGCCAAGCTGAGCAAGTGTGAGTTCTGGCTTAGAGAGGTTGTGTTTCTTGGTCATGTGGTTTCTGTTGAGGGGATTCGTGTTGATCCTCAAAAGATTGAGGCGGTGATGAATTGGAAGCCTCCTAAATCTGTTCATGAGGTCCGTAGTTTCCTTGGTTTGGCAGGATACTATCGGAGGTTCGTGGATGGGTTTTCAAAGATTGCTGCACCTTTGACGAAGTTGTTGCAGAAAGATGTTAAGTATGAGTGGACGGAAGCGAGACAGCAGGCTTTTGAGAAGCTTAAGACAACTTTAACGCAAGCTCCTATCTTGGTTCAACCTGAATCAGGGAAGGAGTTTGTGGTGTATAGTGATGCGTCCTACGTTGGTTTGGGATGTGTGTTGATGCAAGAGGGTAAGGTGGTGGCTTATGCATCGCGTCAGTTAAAGGTGCATGAGCGCAATTATCCTACGCATGACATTGAGTTAGCTGCGGTAGTTTTTGCTTTAAACGTTTGGAGACATTACTTGTATGGTGAGAAGTGTACCGTGTACACGGACCACAAGAGTTTGAAGCATCTGATGTCTCAGAAAGAGTTGAATCTTAGGCAGCGACGTTGGGTGGAGTTGCTTAAGGATTACGATATGACTATCGAGTACCATCCGGGTAAAGCTAATGTTGTAGCGGATGCCTTGAGTAGGAAGGTAGCTGTTGAGTTGAGGGCTATGTTTGCCAGTTTGAGCATTTCGCGTGATGGTGGTCTTGTGGCTGAGTTGCAAGTGAAACCATCCTTGATTCAGTTGATTAAGGACAAGCAGTTGTTGGATGATTCTTTGGTGCCACATGTTCAGGATATTGCGGAGGATAGGCCATCGGATTTCTACTTTAATGATGATGGAGTTTTATGCTTTGGGAGTCGGATAGTAGTGCCCAATGATGCTGATTTGAGGCGTGCTATTCTGACTGAAGCTCATAGTAGTCCTTTTGCTATGCATCTTGGTAGTACTAAGATGTACCGTGATCTTCGTGATGAGTACTATTGGGTGGGTTTAAAGAAAGGTGTTGCTGAGTTTGTAAGCAAGTGCATGGTATGTCAGCGAGTTAAGGCTGAGCATCAGTTTCCTTCAGGGTTGTTGCAACCGTTGAGGATTCCTGAGTGGAAGTGGGAGAGGATTACCATGGACTTTGTGTCTGGTTTCCCTTTGTCGCCATCGAAGAAAAATTCGGTGTGGGTGATTGTGGATCGCCTGACGAAGTGTGCGCATTTCTTGCCTGTGCATACTACGTACACTTTGGATAAGCTTGCGAAGCTGTACATTGCTGAGATTGTGCGGCTGCATGGTGTGCCTAAGTCAATTGTGTCGGATAGAGATCCGAGGTTTACGTCGCGTTTCTGACAGTGTTTGCATCAGGCTTTGGGTACACGGCTGAATTTCAGTACATCTTATCATCCGCAGTCGGATGGACAGTCTGAGCGTGTTATCCAGGTGTTGGAGGATATGTTGAGGTGCTGTGTGATTGAGTTTCAGGGTTCTTGGGAGAAACATTTGCCTTTGGTGGAGTTTGCCTATAATAATAGTTATCAGGCAAGTATTCAAATGGCACCTTATGAAGCTTTGTACGGGAGGAAGTGTAGGACTCCTCTTTGTTGGGCTGAAACGGGTCAGAAGTTGGTTTCGATGCCAGCTTTGTTGAAAGGAACCACCGAGAAGGTGAAGCTCATTTGTGAGCGATTGAAGGCAGCTTCTGATCGGCAAAAGTCTTACTCGGATTTGAAGCGTAAGGAGATTGAGTATGCGGTGGGTGACCGTGTGTTTTTGAAAGTTTCGCCTTGGAAAAAGGTGATGAGGTTTGGCCGAAAGGGTAAGTTGAGCCCTAGGTACATTGGACCATATGAGGTGATTGAGCATGTGGGTCCTGTTGCGTACAAGTTGAGGTTACCGCAAGAGCTAGAAAAGATTCATGATGTGTTTCATGTTTCTATGCTTCGGAAGTATAGATCGGATCCTTCTCATGTGATGCATGTGGAAGACGTGGAGCTGAATCCGGATTTGACCTATGATGAGGAACCAGTGAAGATTCAAGATTCGGATAGTAAAGTTCTTCGAGGCAAGACCATTGAGTTGGTAAAGGTGTTGTGGAAGCATCGTGGTGTTGAGGAAGCCACGTGGGAACGAAAGGATGACATGTTGAAGCAGTTTCCGTACCTTTTTTCTTCAGGTAAATTTTGAGGACGAAATTTCTTAAGGGGGGAGAGTTGTAACACCCCAATTTTGGGCTTGGAAGTTTAGGGTCTGAACCGGACCGGTTTAAATTACGGTTCGAATATAAAAGGTGGTTTTGGGGAAAGCCTAGTTCGGGATGCGTTAAAAATATGGAAAAATATCTAAAAATCCTCTTTTATTATATATAAGAGAATGGTGAAATCAATTTTACAAAATGGGGTTTGGAAATATGATATTTCAAGTTAGTGACTAAAATGTAATTTTTGAAAAGTTGGTGACTGTTTTAAAAGGATTGAAACTTTGAATCTTTAAGGAGCTAATTTACCCAAGGGAGGGTTTCTCCAGATTTTTCTAAAATTTCAAAGATTTATTAAAGGTTATTTAATAAAAAGAAAAGAGGGAAAAGAGATATTTTAGTTTTATAACTAACTTTTGACAAAATTTTCCTATTTCATTTTCTCTCAATTTTCCCTCAGCCAAACACATTTCCACAACCACTTTTCCTTTGATTTTCACACCTAAAGTTGATATTTCAATCTCTAAATGATTTCTAATCATTTCTACACCAAATCCTCATCATTTGCTTATTGAATTTTCAAGAATTTTGGCTCTAAACAAGGAGAAACTCACATTTAGAGGTATGAACGTCCTTCTCCTCTAAATACTCAGTTCTTTACTGAAATTTCCAAGTTCTCAATCCTTAAATTGAGTTTTATTAAAGGTTTTTATGTTGTGTTTTTTGCTTAAAATGCAAGGTTTGGATTTAATTTTGAAGAAATTCATAATAAATGATTGGGCTCTGTTTTGAGATGTCTTTTTGATGTATTTTGGATGTCTAAATAATGTGTAATTGAGGTTTAAATAATGCAATCTCGAATAGGTTGATTTTCCTAAGTTTTTACTTGAGTTAATGGTGGTTTTTGGGGTGATTTTGATGTTCTACTATAGCTGGAGGTATAAGGACATGATTAGGTTCTTTTTGGATGTTAATTGATGTCTAAGAATGATTGGATTTGATGGATCTTGGCTGGGTAATGTTGTAGAGGTGTTTGGTTGTGATTTCGGTTGTGTTTGGTAGCCGAAATGTGAGTTTTGATGAGAGCAGCGAGTTTAGGTGTTTTGGCTGAAGATTTTAATGCATGAAGATGCATTAATCCTCTGCTTTGATGTGTTTAAAACAGGGGAGACATCTTCGGATTCTTGTGGTGTTGATTCGGAGGCTTGATCGGCGTTTCGGCAAGCTTGCGAAACGGAATCGGTGAGTGAAGTTTGGTTTTCAGCTTTGAAACCAATGTTGGAAGGTTATGGGAGCTTAGTTTAAGTCTAAACAACTTAGCTAAGCTCAAGAGTAAGTTTTCAGAGAAACTCTCTTTTAGCATGTTTAATGCTGGTTTTGTAAGCCATGTGTTGGAGGATGCTCAAGGTAATAGATCCTTGGTTTGACATTGATAAATGTGGTTTTGATGCATAGTGATGCATGATGGTTTAATGGCTTTGTAAAATGCTTTAAAACAGTGGATTGATGATGTTAAATGATGTGTATTGGCAAGTGATGTGTTGGTTTAAAAGTATTTGAATCAGATATAGTTAGACGGCTATAGGATTGGGTGCACCGTGAATAAAGTCGCCTTGGATGTTGAGGAGTTGTGATTGTACCGAAAACTCCATCCAAGTACACTAACGAGATGGTTAAGATCACAATGGTGGTTAAAAGTCCATGTGTGGATCTTGTGTTGTGTGTCCCGTGTTCTCGTTAGTGATGTTATACAACTACCAACTAGTGATGTGGAGGGGTTGTGATTGTACCGTAGACTCCATCACGGGTGTTGAGGGGTTGTGATTGTATCGGTAAACTCCACCTTGAGTGTTGGTAGTGTGTATGAAGCGTAAGGGACAACGCTTGTAATCCGCGTATTCGATTGTGTTTTGAGTTGAAAAATGGTTATGGATTATCACTTGAAAGCCAATATGACATGTTGTTGAATTGAAGCATGAGATGCTTGGTTTGTATGCATAGATGCATGATAAATGTTGTTTTGAATTTAATGGCCTTGGAAAGGTGTTTTTACAAAGTGCATTATTGTGTTGTTTTATTAGAGCATTTCTCACTAAGCATACGTGATTACGCTCTCTCTTTCTTGAACCAATAATGCAGAGCATTGAAGTGCTAGAAGGGCAGCAAGGAGGTCAAGGATCCAAGTGAAAGTTTAAGCTCATGTATGGTGACTATTTTCCCAACACTATTAGCTTTTGGTATTTGGCAATGGGAACCTAGGTTGTGATTTTTGGGAGATGTTTTGGACTCCCTAAGTTTGGCTTGATGCCTATGGTGTTTTGAATATGTAATTGGCCACTTTGATGTTTGCTTTGATGACTTGGTGTTTGGTTGGTGTTGAGTATTAGGATGCATGCCTATAGTTTGAGGTTCTTCTTAATCGATGTTATGGTTGTGTTTTGATGATGCTATTATGTTCCTTTAGTGCATAATGACTTGTTGGCATGATTTGGGCGTCATAGGTATGCGTTTGATGGATCGAATGCTTGTTAAACCAGTAAATTTCCGCAATTCAGGGCAGGCCGTATCGGAACGGGTGCTATCGTTTCGGAACAGGGGCCTGAAATGGCCTTAGCGTTTCAAAAAGGGTAGAGACGTTCCGAAACGTTTTTGCTACTGCCAAGCCCCGTTTCGGAACAGGTTTCGGAACGGTCCTTTCCCGTTTCGGAACACTCGACCGTTGGGCACTGAATCTTATGGTTTTATGTTTTGAAATCCTCACGTTTTAGTCCTGATTTTTATATGTGCAATTGTTTGAGTTTGAGACGTCCGTTTGGGATGAAATTTGACAGAGAAGCATGGAACATGACTAATTTCATAATGGTAACTTAAAAATTGGTAAAGTCCTCTTAATTTCCAGAATTTATAAATTGGTCCCTAAATTCATATGTTGTGTAATTGAGTCCCTTATTGTTTTCCGATTGCTGTGAATTTTGAGTATGCTTATCTCAAGAGTATACCTAGGGTTAATATACATTTAGACAAGGTTAAAAAGAAAAAAAAGGTCGTTAATCAAGGTTGACTTTGGTTTTCCCCGTGTAATCTTCGTAGTTCGGGTCAACCGTCTAGGACGGGCTAAGGGGGTTACAGACCTCATAAATCGTGAGAACCTTTTGGCTATCATAGCCAATTCTTCTAGGTCTTCCTCCTCACTAGAAGTGCTCTCCTCATGTAGTGAAGCTTTGAGAGCCACTCCTATCTTCTTCTTCTTTTCTACTTCTAGCTTCTCCACTCCACTCTTCTCTTTTTTTTTCTTTTCATCTTCCATTCCTTGCATCATTATCTCATGAGTAAGGAGAGAACCAACTAGCTCATCAAGCTTGAGTGTCTTCAAGTTTTTAGCCTCAATGATGACAGATCTCTTCCCATCCCAAGACTCGGGAAGTGAGTAGAGTAGCTTCCGGACAAGTTTGTCTTCCGGGATTATCTCTCCAAAACTCTTAAGCTCGTTGACGATTGTTGAGAAGTGATCGAACATCTTGGACACGGTTTTTTCGGGCTCCATTTTGAAATTCTCATAGCAAAGATTGTGAATTCCAATCTTGGTCTCCTTCACATCACTTGTTCCTTCATAGGTGGTCTCTAGTGTATCTCACACTTCCTTGGCACTTTCAATGGAGGGGACTTTGGAGTAGATGTCGGGACCGAAAGAGCAAAACAACATATGAAGAGCTTTATCATTGATTTGAATCTTCTTTCTCTCTTCTTCACTCATCTCAATTTTCTTCTTTAGCACCAATCTTCCTTCTTCGTCTCTCTTCATTGGAACACAGGGTCCATCTTCAATGGCATCCCAAGCTAGATAATCGTTGGATTTGATGAAGAGGCGCATCGAGTTCTTCCAAAATGGATAGTTATCACCGTTGAAGAAAGACGATTTTGTGGTTGATTGAGACTCGTACATGCTTGACCCGGAGGTAGATGACATGGCTTGATTTTTGGATGATCACACTCTTCCTAGGAACTCCTCTTGTGGTTGTTAATCCTTCAAAGAGGTAGGCTCTGATACCAATTGTTGAGTGGATCAATGGATTGATCAAAGCCAAGAGGGGGTGAATTGGGTTTTTAAAAATTTGTTGAAGTAAAAGGATAGCTAAAAATGAAGAACAAGGAATTTTAGAGTGGTTCAAGTTCCAAATGAACTCTACATCCACTACCTTAGCTACCACTAAGGATTTCCAATAATTCACTAATTTGTTCTTCCCCTTTTCAAGGCTTAGGAGGTAACCTTTACACAACCGGTCAAATTTTCTACCCAAAATTTGACCAAACCCTCACAAGAGTACAAAGAAGAATTTAGGCATGAAAGATATCTCTCAATAAAAGATTGCCCCTTTAAGTACAAACACTCAACCCAAATTTGATGATAAGATAGGAATTAAACACTACACAATTTGGGGTTTACAAGAAATTGGAAAATAAGCACTTTGAGCTTGGATTTTTGCTTGGATGTTTATCTTTGATGCAATTGTTGTTGTTGGTCTTCAATAAGCTTCAATTTATACATTCTCTATCAGACGTTTGGGTGGTTAGGGTATTGATTATAGCCATTGGGACCCTCTCTTTCCACCATAAATGCACTTCTGCAACTTACCGTATCGGTACACGTGGACATGTATCGATACCTGTCTCAAAACAGAAAGAGCTGTTGCACAATTACAAGAGAGCGTATCGATACGCGTGTAAGCGTATCGGTACGGGACAGGGACCGTTTCGATACGGATAAGGCCGTATTGATACCTTTTTCTCAACTTAGCTCACTAGAAGTTTCCGTATCGATACGGCTAAAAGCGTATCGGTACGGGACAACCACCACTTTAAATTTTAGTTTCCTAACAACTGACACCAACGGTTGAAAACATTAAAAGCTTTTCGAATTTAAGATTCCATTAAATCCGTATCGATATGGGTAGAAACGTATCGGTACGCTAATCAAACTCCTTTAGTTTTTATAGAGGGGCGTATCGATACAGATTCAATTTGTTTCGATATGGTGAGGGGCGTATCGAAACGCGTCTTTCCAGTAGCCAACTTAGTAAAAATAGTATCGATACGGCTGGAAGCGTATCGATACGCCTGTGCGTTTTTCAATACTTTGGCCTTGGAACACTTCGAAAATATTTGGAGTTTGAGTTTTTCAAATCAGATTAAAGTGTTGGTGATTTATAAATCATTTGAGGGGCTTAAAAATCTATTTCAAGTTTTCAATTTAATCCTTAACATACTTAGTTATATCAAAATCAAACATAGGTTTTACAAACCGAATAATTATATTGACATTGAGTCGTGTTTACTATAGGTAACTTTAAAGACATTGGTTATTGAAATTATCATTGATTATTGACATTGGTAATTGGAACTATCATTGATTATTGACATTGGTAATTGAAATTATCCTTGATTATTAACATTGGTTATTGGAATTGTCATTGATTATTGACATTGGTAATGAAACCTTGGGTTTGAATGGACTTTGGATACACTTGGCATGCCATAGAATTCAGGAGCTCAGTGTACGGGTGGACTAGAGTCCTAAGGCTACGCCCTATATTGATTTGGCGAGGCGGAGGGATGTGTTGGTATTGATCATATTGGTGAGGCGGAGGGATTAGACCATTCATTAATTTGGCGAGGCGTAGGAATTTGTGTATCCACTATCTTAATTCAATCCAAGGATTAATAATGAACCTGATATGTTAAACATTCTATATTGAGACATTGCATTGACATTGATGAGCATGAGATTACGTAAAACTTCACACAATGTTATTCATATTGTTGAGACTACCTCACTAGGTGATGTATGTCTAACATGTCTCATCTCATGCATTTTAGGTTGAAGAATCGACCCCTTTTCAAGATCGGACAAGTCGCGGCAAGTTAAGTCACTACAAGCCAAGTAATGTAAATTGTCCTTAAGAACTCTTAGAAAGGTGAAAAAGTAGTTGAACTAGTCTTATATGCCTATTTTGTTATGTCTAATATGTGTAGTTGTTGAAAAGTGTTTAAGGGCCTAAATATGACTTTTGGTTTGGCTAAAACTTGGCAAAAATGGTATATTTGGCTCATAAAGGTCAAAACCTAGTAAACGTATTCATATGGTGTTGAAATTTGGCATGCTAGTACTTTATAACATTTAAAAGTTGTGTGTAAAGTTTCATTGCATCTGAACACTGTTTGGCAGGTCAATTCGATTAAAAACCAGCAAAAATCTGTCATTACATGTTAGGCCGTTTCGATACGGGGTAATGGCGTATCGATATGGTTAAGCATAATTGGACCATAGGAACAGAGCGTTTCGATACGATTTGAGGCCATATCGAAACATTTTGCTACTTGAATTTATTGTTTCGAAACGGGTCTTTAGTGTATCGAAACAAGTCAAAGTCAAGGTCAAAGGGAGTCAACCCGTACTGATACAAGGCTTGCCCGTATCGATATGTTTTAAAGGAAAAGTCAACTTAGGTTGATCATCGTTCACCTGTTTCGAAATAGCCTTGAGGTGTTTCGATACAGGGTTAGTTAAGTTAGTTAAAAGGCACAAATCTGGCAACTTGTAAAGTTTACAATTTGATCACTGAGTATTGGATGTTTAAATTGAATGAGTAAATGAACTCCAAATTATATGAAATTTTACAGACTTGTTAATATTGTATTGAATTTCACGGTAGTACAATCGGTTGCATCGAAGGACCTCTAATTTATCAGATTTATAGTTTGGTCCCTAAAACTTATAATAGTTAAGAATTATCCCTAAATGATTAATTATTCCTTCATAAGGATAATTTGGATTAAGATGCATTGTGGTAAATCGTTATTGTATATTATTGTTTTAAGTGTTGATAATAAAAATGAAATTTTACTGTACCGATCACTATATTGTTCAACGGTATCACCTCCCGATCCGGTTCTCAACTAGACAAGGAAGGGGTGTTACAAAAACTATTTTAAAGGTTTGGAAACCATTTGGAAGGTCTCGAAACCATTCTACATGCAAGAATTAAATGTTATGTTCTATGACTTCTCAACGGCTCCAAAACATCCCCAATGACCATAAACGAGTAGTATCTCATTCCACACTACAAAAGCAAGCTTAGGACACTTAAAGATGGTTAGACAACACATCCAAGCAAAAAGATCAAAAGAAAAGAATTTTCATTCTTGTATTCTTAGTTTTGTCTTGTATATAGTGTTTGAGAGCTTAATTCTGCAACCATCCAATCTTGTGAGGATTGTTCTTTGTTTACTTTAATTGTATTTCTCTTTTGAAAGACGTTTAGTCTTAAGATTCTGAGTAGAAATTTTAAGGGGGATTCTTGGGATTTTGGGTATATCTCAAGAAAATTTTGTAAGGTTTAAACCTTGTCTTCAAAGGTTCAAATTCAAGTTTAGTGAATTTTGAAAAATTCTTAGTGGTGGTAAGCTAAGGTAGTGGATGTAAAATTGGTTTAGAAGTCGAATCACTACAAATCCTTAAGCAAATTCTTAATTTTCGATTGCTTCCATCAAGATTCCTTCAAAGCCAATTCACCCATTCTTGGCAGTTTTCAGTTGATCGTATCGAGACTAACACTTATTATTTTCAACTATTGTTTTTAAAGTTCGTATTAACTAAAAAATGATCGACAAATGTGTTTAAAGAATAAACATTGAATTTTTTTCAATAAATGATTTTTAAGGTAAATTACACTAAAGATTGCTTAATTATGAGTTTAGTAACATATATATCACTTTTCTCTCTCTAAAAGTTAGAACTGTGTCAATCAATTAAAATATCCTTACAAATAGATTATTCCCTTGTTAAAATTAAAACAAGCGTCTAATATTGCCTGATATAATAATATTTTTAGTCCCAAAACTTATGAATTCTATTAGTTTTGTCCTAATTATAAACAATTCAATAAAATGTAACACTTCATATTGTAAAATTGTATTAATTTAGTTTTTTGTATGATACTGTCAAAGCAAGCGAGCCCATCAGATCAAAACAGTAGTTGGATAATTGCATTCTGTCATAAAAACAACAAGTTACTGTTAAACTGTTATTATACCAAAAAAGTATCATGAAAGCAATATAACATTTTTAGGAGAAGAACAAGTAATTTAGGAGAAAATCAAAGACCAAAATGATAAAACTTTTAAATATAAAGGGCTAAATTTAGTGAACTATTTCAAATTAGGAGAAAATTAATAAATCGTATAAGTTTTGAGGCTAAAATTGTTATTATACTCGGTCACATCACTATTTGCGCCTATTATTTAACGATCAATGACCTATTTGTAATAATATTTTAATTGAGTGACATGTTTAACTTTTAAAAAAGTGCTATGTTTATTACCAAACCCATAATTAAGTTTACCGTAACAATTATAATATATATTCGTATAATTACAACCAAACCAACCAATTAATTATAATATATATATATATATATATTCATTCGTATAAACTTTAACTATAATTATAAAAAGTCATATTCAAAATAGCATGATACTTGAACCCATTGAGTAGTTTTGGTAGTAAAGGATGTCATTGTTCCTTTTAGGTGACCCGAGTTAGAGCAACGTAGTTTGTGTAGTGTGTGTGCATTTTCAAAAGGCTAAGAGTAAAGAACAAATACTACCATTTAATCATACTAGAATATTAAGAGAATAGTATGAATACTTCAACCAAAATTTTCTAGAACAATACAGAATAAGCTTAATAGTAAAAAAGTGCCCAAAGTATACATTTTTTTCAAATAGGTGCCTGTTGAGTGGATCGAAAGATCGGTATGAACCAAGAGGGGGTGAATTGGATTTTTAAAGTTTGTGTGGTGGAAATTGCAAATTAAAAAGATTGACAAGGAATTTTAGAGTGGTTCAAGTTCCAAATGAACTCTACATCCACTACCTTAGCTTCACTAAGGATTTGCAACAATTCCACTAATTGCTCTTCCCCTTTTCTAGGCTAAGGAGGCAACCCTTACAATTTTCGGTTAAATTCTCTACCCAAAATTTAACCCAATCCTCACACAAAGGTAACAAAGAATTTGATGGCTAATAGAGTATCTCTCAATAAAAATTGTAGCCCATTACAAGCACTCAACCCAATTGAAAAATATAAGAATGAAAATTACAATTGGGGTTTCTAGACAATATGGGATTTTAGCACAAATGCTTGGATTTGATGTATGGATATTTGCTTTTTGATCAATAGTTGTTGCTGGAGCTTTTAGAGGTCCCTTTTATACCTTCTCATTGATTTCTAGCCGTTGTGGTTGTTGCATTCATCAATAGAGCCGTTGGGGATGTTATCTCACCTCCATAAATACAGTCTGCAACAACCCGTTTCGGAATGCGGGGTACCTGTTTCGAAACGGACTAAAATAGAAAGAGTCGTTGGGTGCATTTAAGAGACCGTTTTGAAACGTGTTGAAGCCGTTTCGAAACACTTTTGCCACTGGAAAGGGTCGTTTCGAAACTGCCTAAGCCCGTTTCGAAACACCCTAACGGATTCCAAAAAATTAGTTAAAAACTTTATAACGGTCATATTTTCAAATCAGAATGAAGAACCGTTTCGAAACACATGGACTCGTTTCGAAACAGTTTTGCCACTGTCAAAGGGTCGTTTCGAAACTTATTGAGCCCGTTTTGAAACACCCTATTGATCTTTGAAAATTCAGTTAAAAAATAGTACAACGGTTATAGTTTTTCAAATCAAAATGAAGAACAGTTTCGAAACGCTTGGACTCGTTTCGATACGGGTTCATGTGTTCCAAAGCTGTTTCGATACGCGTTTCGGAATAGGGGTTGGCAGTGATGAAATCGTTTCGAAACGCCTTAGGCCGTTTCGAAACAGGAACTTGAAAATTACTGTTTCGGCTTTAAACACTAAGAAAAATATTTGAAAAACTTTGTTTTTAACTTTGGCATAATCTTAAAATCATATGGGGATGTTTGAGGACTTAAAAATTCATTTTGACATTTTCAATTTAGTCCTTAGGATTTTAGTTATATCAAAATTAAAATATTGGTTTCACAATCTCCCCCTTTTGATATAACAAAATCAAAGTTCGAATTTTTAAGAGTTTTGGAAATTTTGAACATATTCTAACTCCCCCTTAATTTAAGATAGGTTTTTAAAGTTTTAAAAATGTTTAACTTTGAAATTCAAGTTTTAAAACTTAAAAACACTTTAAACATTTAAAACGAATTTTTGTTTTTGGCTCTTAAATTTCTTCTCCCCCTTTTTATTAGATCAAAAAGAATAAATAAGGCTCATAGAGAAGACAAATGATTAGTACCAATAAGCATTAACTAATAAGCAACAATAATATTAATTCATAAAATTAAAATATCCAAAACATAAATCAACATTAAGTTCAAAATAAAATCCCAAACAAAAGATCAAAAGCATAGGTTCCTAAAACATAATGAAACATAAAGATGCAATCTTAAACCTAAAATGCATAAATAATATGATATGATATGAAAGTCCTAGGCCTCGTCATCACCATCATCATCATCGGAAGTCTCATCGTCGCTCTTGACTTGAGAACGGTGAAACTTCGTCCATTGGCCATAGAGAGTAGAGAAGGGCAAGTCCAAGTTTGAGTGGGAAATCTCAAGAGATAGGAGGCGATCCTCGACATTTTGCAAGCGAGTGTCGATGGCACCAAAACCCGAAGCAATGCGAGTATCCAAGGCATTGAACCGCTCGGTAATGAGAGCCGTAAGAGCTTCATTGTTTCCAACTTGAACTTGCGGTGGAGGTGCAACGGGGGGAAGAGGAGCTTCTCTATCAACACGTTCCCAAACATCATTCACATATCGAAACCCGGACTTGCGAAGAGAGGACTCACCAATCTTGCACTTGCGAGGTTCCGGGGAGTCATAGGTGCAATCGAGACCAATGTGGCTAAAGATGTGGCTCAAGATCGTGACATAAGTAAAAGATTTCAACTCATTGGTGTCAATAAGCTTAACATTATTGACCATCTCGGCAAAAATGATCTTAGCAACATTAGGGCGCTCGCCTCTACAGAAACATTCAAGCCAAAAGTGATCAACTTGACGGATATGAGAGTATTTACCTCCGGAAGGGGGAAGGAACCATGATTAACAGTAAGTGCCGGACCGGTAAAAGTGTCAAAGTGACGTTCATCCTCAAGACCTATATTCTTAAGGGACAAGGTGGACTCCAAGAGTGCAATATTAACAGTAAACTTTTTTCCCTAATATGAAAGATTCAATCCCTACAACCTATGTTTTGGTTTCATCATGAATAAGACGAGCATTAGAGTAAAAGATGAGTACCATATGTTTGTAGCGAATATCCGGGATGCTCAACAAAGGAAGAAGATCCCATTCACTCAAACGCTCGAGGTAACGAAATAGGAATCGCTCGGAGTTGAGGAAATCAAGATCAATGACACGTTCACGACGAACTTCGAAATCCTTGACATAAGTGAAGCGAGCTCGCATCTCGGTAGTTCGAAGGGATTTCTGAAAAAGCAGAGCGAGATTCAGATGTATGCTCGAATCACCGGTTTGAACGGACTTACGCTTTTTGTTAGCTTGATCCGACATCCTAAAAACATTAAGCAAGCATGTTTTAACATTAAGTGTATGCATCGATATTTAAATTCAATCCAATAATAAATCCCACTTAGGTTTTAAAAAAATTAAAAAAATTAAAACAAACAAAAAAATAAAAAAACAGTAAAAGAAAATACGACTGAAAAATTTTATATTCGAATCAAAAATTTGAGATTTTGAAATTTTTTTACAAGATATGAAAATCCCAAACATGAAAACATATAATTTATACAAAAATAAAATTTTCTAACCTAAGATTCGAACATAAATTGAAAGAAAAAGAAAAAGAAAAAGGGGGGAAATTACCTTAGTTTGGGATTTTGGATGAATGGAGAAAAATCCTTGCACAATGTTGATGAAACTTGCTTAGAATTGAGTTTTAGAGAAAAACCCCTCAAGATTTGGTGAAAAACAAAGAGGTTTAGAGGGTTTTTATAGGGAGAAGTCGGTTTAGGGTTTTTAAGAGTTTGAAGTTAAAGTGACTTTTAACATTTAAAGCCCTAAATAAAGCTGTTCGCGATACCGTTTCAGAACGGTCTGTACCGTTTCGAAACGAGAGCACTAGGGTTTGACCGTTTTGAGACCTTCAACTGACCGTTTCGATATGGTGTTGACCGTATCGAAGCCCCGTTGACCCGTATCGAAACACGTTTCGATACACCCCTTGACAGTAGCAAAAACGTTTCGAAACCCTTTGGAGGCGTTTCGAAACGCCCTTCTCTCAAACATGAATTTAAGGTATCCGTATCGAAACAGGTTCACCCGTTTCGATACACCTGGGCCTGGAAGTGCAGATGAGGCTCTAAAAGTGCAGAAAAATGATTTTTTCTTAGGCCTAACATGCATAAATGACATGAATGAGCAGGCAAAACATATGCAAACATAAACATACTCCCCATAGCTATAAGCATGGATGAAATTAGGAGTCTAAACACATAAACATGGCATTTCACAAGATCAAGCAAATTTAAGCACAAAAGATGTCCTAAAAGGTCAAGATAGGCTAGCTAGACCTAACTCTCTCCTAAGGGACCAAAAACGCTCTTTGTCTAAAGGTTTTGTAAATATGTTCGCTAATTGATTTAAGGTGTCTACATACTCTATAACCACATCTTCTTTAAGGACATGATCTCTAATGAAATGATGCCTTATTTCTGTGTTTGGTTCTAGAGTGTTGGATGGGATTTTTTGTTAGACATATTGCACTAGTGTTGTCACATTTTAGGGGTATGGTTTCAACTTTAATTCCATAATCTAAGAGTTGTTGCTTCATCCAAAGGACTTGAGCACAACAACTCCCTAAGGATATGTACTCGGCTTCGGTGGTAGATAAGGCTACACTATTTTGTTTCTTAGAGAACCAAGATATGAGCATACTACCTAGGAATTGACAGGTTCCCGAAGTACTTTTCCTATCGATTTTGCAACCCCCATAATCCGCATCCGAATAAGCATGAAGGTTGAAGGTGGAGTCTCTAGGGTACCAAAGTCCTAAACAAGGAGTATCTCTAAGGTACCTAAAGATTCTCTTAACGACTATAAGGTGAGACTCTCTAGGACTATCTTGAAACCTAGCACACAAGCAAACACTAATCAAGATATTCGGTCTACTTGCAGTAAGGTAAAGCAATGATCCAATCATAGAACGGTAAAGCTTAGAGTCAACACACTTACCTCCTTCATCTTTGTCAAGCTTTGTAGATGAGCTCATAGGTGTGGCTTGAGCCTTTGCATTCTCCAAGCCAAACTTCTTGAGCATATCCTTTATGTACTTTGCTTGATTGATGAAGGTGCCATCCTTCTTTTGCTTGATTTGGAGTCCCAAAAAGAATGAGAGCTCCCCCATCATGCTCATCTCAAATTCACCTTGCATTAACTTAGCAAACCCTTGACAATGACATTCATTAGTAGAACCAAAAATAATATCATCAACATAAATTTGAACTACTAAGATGTCATTTTTATACATTTTTATAAAAAGTGTAGTGTCCACCTTACCTTTTTCAAATCCTTTTCAATTAAAAAGTTTGAAAGTCTTTCATACCAAGCTCTAGGAGCTTGTTTTAAACCATAAAGAGCTTTGGTGAGTTTGAAAACATGATTCGGAAATTTTGAGTCTTCAAAACCCGGTGGTTGTTCCACATAAACTTCTTCATTTATAAACCATTTAAAAATGCGCTTTTAACATCCATTTGAAAAAGCTTGAAATTATGATAACATACATATGCAAGCAACATCCTAATGGCTTCCATTCTAGCTACGGGTGCATAGGTTTCATCAAAATCTATTCCCTCTTCTTGAGTGTAACCTTGTGCTACTAGTCTAGCTTTATTTCTTACAATGTTACCACTCTCATCTAGCTTGTTCCTAAAGACCCATTTAGTTCCTATGGTAGATTGATTACTAGGCCTATCAACTAATGTCCAAACGTTACTTCTCTCAAATTGATTTAACTCTTCTTGCATAGCCATAATCCAAAAGTCATCTTTCAATGCTTCTTTAATATTCTTAGGCTATATGCATGAGATAAATGCAACATGATTCATTAATCTAAGAGAAGATCGAGTGGTTACCCCCTTGGATGGATCACCCAAGATTTCACAATCTTTGACATAGTTCAACTTCCTTGGGTAGCTCACTTCCTTTTCCTCAAGAGCCAAGTCCTTCAAGGCTTCAAGAGGTGGATCTTGTGTGTCCTCTTCTTTTGTTGGAATCTCATCCTTCTTTGAAGTTTGTCCTCCATCAAAGGCATTTATGATTCCTACATCATCATCATCACAAGAATCCTTCCTTGGAAGGAGTTTATCATCGAATACAACAGGAATAGATTCTTCTACTACTAAAGTTCTTTTGTTAAATACTCGATAGGCTTTAGAGGTTAAAGAGTAACCTATAAAAATAGCTTCATCACTTTTTGCATCAAATTTACCTAAGTTGTCTTTTCCATTATTTAAAACAAAACAATTGCAACCAAAAGGGTGAAAATAGCTAATGTTAGGCTTTTTAGATTTTAAAATCTCATAAGCTGTTTTCTTTAAAATTGGCCTAATCATTACTCGATTTACAATATAGCAAGCGGTGTTTGTGGCTTCCGCCCAAAAATATTTAGGTAAATTGTTTTCACAAAGCATAGTTCTAGCCATTTCTTGCAAAGTTCTATTTTTCCTCTCAATTACCCCATTTTGTTGAGGAGTTCGAGGAGCCGAAAAATTATGGCTAATACCATTTTCATTTAAAAAGTCTTCAAACCCTAAATTTTGAAATTCGGTTCCATGATCACTTCTAATATGTGGAATTTTAAGTTCAAGATCATTTTGGGTTAGTTTAGAAAATGTGATGAATTTTTCCAAAGCCTCATCTTTAGTACTTAAAAATAGAACCCAAGTAAATCTAGAAAAATCATCGATAAGTACAAAAGCATAAGACTTACCACCCAAGCTCATAGTCCTAATTGGCCCAAATAAATCAATATGGATAAGTTGTAAACATCTACTAGTAGAAACATCATTAATGGATTTAAAGGAAGATTTATGTTGTTTACCCTTAGAGCATGCATCACAAATTTTATCATTTGAAAATTTTATCTTGGGTAAACCTCTAACTAGATTAAGGGAGACTAGTTTTTCTAAAACACTTGTGCTAGCATGTCCTAGTTTCCTATGCCACAACCATGCATCATTTTCATTTTGTGCAACTAAGCATGCATGAGATGTATGAATGTCATCTAGATGCACCATGTATATGTTCCATATACGATGACCTATGAGCATAATATTATTAGATTTAATGTCTACAATTTTGCATCCATTTTTATCAAATAAGACATTAAATCCTTTATCACACAATTGACTTCTGCTCAATAAATTGTGTTTAAGACCATTGCCATACAAGACATTTTCAATGAGAATAGTAGAGTGATTACCTATGGAGCCAATACCTTTAATGTGGCCTTTGGAGTTGTCACCAAATGTCACTACTCCTCCACCTTTTGGCTTTAGATCCATGAATCTACTCTTGTCTCCGGTCATATGCCTTGAGCATCCACTATCAAGGTACCATGAGTTTTGACTTTGTGCTTTGGCCTTGTAGCAATGCTCCCCTACAAACAAAGATATTAAGCTTTTGTTTTTGGTATCCAAATCATTTAGGGTCCATGAGTGTTAGCTCCCAAAACCTTGGTTCCCTTAGGAATCCAAGATGACATAGCAATAATGTTATTAGATTTTATAAGTTCCTTATGAACCCGTACACTTCTAATTCTTTTAGCTCTACTATGTCTAAGATAGCTACCTTGTTTGTAGTAGTTAGTCTTTTTCTTAGGTTGGTGTGTTCTTGAGGATTCACCTATTTCATGCTTGACACTACCAATATTTTTAAAAGACTTTTTGAGCTCATTTAGCTCATCCAACACCTTTTGGTGTTCACTATTACATTGAGACAAAAGATTATTAAGGTCAACAATTTCATCTTGAAAGAATTTTAGTTCATCTTTTAACCCTAATATCTTTTTCTCAAATTTTGAATTAGCTTGAGTGAGTGAGTCATTTTTCTCATTTAGTTCCAAAATAATTTTCTTGTTTCTAATGACTGACTCTTTATATTTCTCAACTAATTCATCATAGACCTCTTGTAACTCATCATATGTAAAATCTAAAGTTGATGAGTTAGAGGTTACCATGGAGGAATATTCCTCAAGTGCCATGAGGCAAAGGTTAGCCACTTCTTGTTCGTCATCCTCCGATGACTCATCATCACTCCAAGTAGCAAGCTTGGCTTTGAGCTTCTTTTTCTTCTCAAAGTCCTTCTTCTTGAGTTGAGGGCACTCTGAACGTATGTGGCCGGGTTGTTTGCACTCAAAGCAAATGATTTGATCCCTTGCTTCTTCTTTGTTCTTGCTTTTGAAGTCTATTTTTCTTTGGATTTTTCTTCCCCGGTTGGACCTCATAAAGCATGAGAATCGTTTGGCTATCCTAGCCAATTCTTCTAGCTCATCCTCCTCACTAGAAGAGCCCTCTTCATGTAGTGAAGCTTTGAGAGCTATTCCCATCTTCTTCTTCTTCTCAACCTCAAGCTTTTCTACTCTTTTCTCTTCTTTCTTCTTCTCTTCTTCCCTTCCTTGCTTCATAATCTCATGAGTAAGGAGAGAACCCACAAGCTCATCAAGCTTTAAAGTCTTTAAATTTTTAGCTTCAATGATGGCGGTTCTCTTCCCATCCCAAGATTTGGGAAGTGAATAGAGTAGCTTCCGGACAAGCTTGTCTTCCGGTATAATTTCTCCAAAACCCTTGAGCCCATTGACAATAGTGGAGAACCGATCAAACATCTTGGACACCGTCTCGTCGGGCTCCATCTTGAAATTCTCATAACTAAGATTGAGAATTCCAATCTTAGTTTCTTTAACATCGTTGGTGCCCTCGTAGGTAGTCTCAAGAGTGTCCCACACTTCTTTGGCACTCTCGATGGATGAAACCTTAGAATAGATGTCCGGACTGAATGAAAAAAAGAGCATGTGGAGAGCTTTGTCACTTACTTGAATCTTTTTCCTTTCTTCTTCACTCATCTCCATCTTTTCTTCAAGACCATCTTGCCTTCACCATCTTGCTTCAATGGAATGTAGGGGTCATCTTCAATGACATCCCACACTAAGTAGTCATTTGACTTGATGAAGAGATGCATTCTATTCTTCCAAAAAGAATAATTATCACCATTGAAGAAAGGAGGCTTTGTAGTGGATTGAGACTCATTCATGCCCGAATCGGAGGTTGAAGCCATCTCTTGATATTTGATGATCACACTCTTCCAAGGAACTCCTCTTGTGGTTGTTAATCCTCAAAGAGGTAGGCTCTGATACCAATTGTTGAGTGGATCGAAAGATCGATATGAACCAAGAGGGGGTGAATTGGATTTTTAAAGTTTGTGTGGTGGAAATTGCAAATTAAAAAGATTGACAAGGAATTTTAGAGTGGTTCAAGTTCCAAATGAACTCTACATCCACTACCTTAGCTTCACTAAGGATTTGCAACAATTCCACTAATTGCTCTTCCCCTTTTCTAGGCTAAGGAGGCAACCCTTACAATTTTCGGTTAAATTTTCTACCCAAAATTTAACCCAATCCTCACACAAAGGTAACAAAGAATTTGATGGCTAATAGAGTATATCTCAATACAAATTGTAGCCCAATTACAAGCACTCAACCCAATTGAAAAAGATAAGAATGAAAATTACAATTGGGGTTTCTAGACAATATGGGATTTTAGCACAAATGCTTGGATTTGATGTATGGATATTTTCTTTTTGATCAATAGTTGTTGCTGGAGCTTTTAGAGGTCCCTTTTATAACTTCTCATTGATTTCTAGCCGTTGTGGTTGTTGCATTCATCAATAGAGCCGTTGGGGATGTTATCTCACCTCTATAAATGTAGTCTGCAACAACCCGTTCTGGAACGTGGGGTACTTGTTTCGAAACGGACTAAAATAGAAAGAGTCGTTGGGTGCATTTAAGAGACCGTTTCGAAACGTGTTGAAGCCGTTTCGAAACACTTTTGCCACTGGAAAGGGTCGTTTCGAAACTGCCTAAGCCCGTTTCGAAACACCCTAACAGATTTTAAAAAATCAGTTAAAAACTTTATAACGGTCATATTTTCAAATCAGAATGAAGAACCGTTTTGAAACACATGGACTCGTTTCGAAACAGTTTTGCCACTGTCAAAGGGTCGTTTCGAAACTTATTGAGCCCGTTTCGAAACACCCTATTGATCTTTGAAAATTCGGTTAAAAAATAGTACAACGGTTATAGTTTTTCAAATCAAAATGAAGAACAGTTTCGAAACGCTTGGACTCGTTTCGATACGGGTTCATGTGTTCTAAAGCCGTTTCGATACGCGTTTCGGAACAAGGGTTGGCAGTGATGAAATCGTTTCGAAACGCCTTAGGCCGTTTCGAAACAGGAACTTGAAAATCACTGTTTCGGCTTTAAACACTTAGAAAAATATTTGAAAAACTTTGTTTTTAACTTTGGCATAATCTTAAAATCATATGGGGATGTTTGAGGACTTAAAAATTCGTTTTGACATTTTCAATTTAGTCCTTAGGATTTTAGTTATATCAAAATTAAAATATTGGTTTCAGAGGGCCTAAAGTATTTTTTGGCCCAAGTAGATGCCTAATGTTTTTTACTATACCATTTTAGGCGCCTTGCCGTTAACGGTTGTTTAAAAAATTCTATTAGCAAAAAAATGACACATGGCATACTTTATTTTCTTTTTAAATTTAAAATTTTCAATAACATTCTAACATTCTCAAAGTAGCCCCCAAATCCCTAAGTCTCAAATCTTAATTCCAGCAGTTGTCGTCGCTAATCGCTAACGGGGCACCCACCACTTTTGTCACCGGACCCCACGATTATTTCCCCATCCTCTTGCTGATGAAAGTCGACGACCGACGTGCCTAACGTTGAAACAAAGTCAAATGACAAGATGATGAAAAAAGAAAGGATGAGCAGCAAACACCGACCGATCAGACGATGAACGACGTGCGAGTCTTGCGGCGAGAGGAGGGGACTTTATTCCGTCACCGACATCGTGATGAACGGCGATGATAGGGGTCAGATTTGGGGATCTAGGGATTATGGGGTTAATTTGTGAATTTTTGAAAATTTAGGGATTTCTTTAAAAATTAAGTTAAAAGAAATAAAAAATTAAAACAAAGCCACATGTTATGGTTTGATTGGTTAAATTAATTTTTAAATGACCGTTAAGGGCCAAACACCTAAAATGATAACAATGAGAACATTAAGTACCTATTTGTGTCGAAAAATACTTTAGGCACTTATCTGAAAAATGTATAGCTTGGACACTTTTTTAACTATTAAGCCTAAAAATATTATATTATTAAATTTAATTTTTTAAAATAAGAAATTAATATAATCAAACAAAACCATATGATGTTATGGTTGAATTGTGCCTTGCAATATCTAGTGGTAGATTTCCCAGTTTCTTCATAAGATTCAGCAAATGAGGCCTAAATCTTATTTTATTTGGTAATTGCAAAGAAAAGTATGTGATAGACTAATTAAAGATTATATTAGTATTACACTGCAGGGACTAAAATGGAACCTCAACTTTTATTCTCCAAGTATGCATCGTATACAAATACCGGTATTGTATAATATACACTGATTAGACCGTACCCCAAAGAACAAAGAGGAAGTACATAAAAACAATTGGAATTCCCAAAATACCCATTTCCCAAATCAAGACCATCGAAAGACCTTTCTTTCTCCTCTCGCTTCGCTTCACTGTAATAAATCACAAAATAAAATCATCCCAAGAAAAAAAATAAAAAAAAAATCTTTCTTTCAGTTTCCCCTTCGTTTTTCCTCTTGTTTTCGTAAACTTCAAAGTTTACCTCCCAATTTCATAGCTATGACTGTCATGACCCCTGCCCCCGTCGATGTACTCTCTCTCTCTTACTTATTTTTTATGATTTGTTTTCTTTGATTAATTGATATTTCTTTTTTTGGATTTTAGGTTTTTTTGGGTTGCAATTTTGGCTTATTGATGGATCTGATTCTTCTGATTTAATTAACTTTTTCGGGATTTTCTTTGATTTTTTTAGCAACAAGAAGATGAGGAAATGCTCGTCCCACAGTCTGATTTGACCGAAAATCACCAGCCGATGGAAGGTACTCTTTTTTCTTCTCTTTCGGGAAATTTACTTCTTTGATTCGCTTACATCAATGCATGTTTCCAAAAATTACTAGCTATCGGGTTGCAGTCAAATGAGAGGGTTTAATCTGATTGTGATCCTCGTGATTTATATCTTAATTTCTAGCTGTAGCGCAACCTGAGGCTGCAAATACTGTGGAAAACCAACCAGTTGAAGATCCTCCTTCATCGAGATTCACTTGGAAGATTGAAAACTTCTCTAGGTTAAACGCTAAGAAGCATTATTCTGAAGTCTTTGTTGTCGGTGGTTATAAATGGTATACATATCTTTCCTTTCTTGTTGATAGTGCTACTGTTCTTTCTTCTCTATTTTTTTGGCGATGGTAATTGATGATTTTGATACTTTTGGTTTGAATTGCTAAGGCGAATACTGCTATTTCCAAAGGGAAACAATGTGGATCATTTGTCAATGTATTTGGATGTTGCCGATTCAGCTAGCTTACCCTATGGGTGGAGTAGATATGCGCAGTTCAGTTTGGCAGTTGTTAATCAAATTCACAATAAATATTCTATTAGAAAAGGTATTATCCTTTTAGTAGATTATCTGTACGCTGTTGAAGAATTCTTTTCTTAGCATTTTAAAATCAAAACAGTTTTTTGCTGTTTCACTCCGGCAGTTCTGTTTTTATGATTAATGCCAGGTCAAGAACATCCTCATCTGTGATGCTGTTTCATCATTTCAAAGAGTTATGCTTTGTTACCCTTTTGATAAGTAGTCTAATATGGATTTGATGCAAAGGCTGGTCATATCTGATTATTAATCAGATTTAAAAGAAAATGTTGCCTTTATGGTACCCTATTCCTCAGTAGTAGTTCTTAATATCATTGTCATTTCTGATGACTAAAAGACACGGCTAACACTCAGCTGATATTAAGATTTCTTGAATTTTAGAAGTTAATCACAGCGAGATGTTGTGAAACCTTGACATTTGGTATAATCTCCCTTTTCCTCGTGACCATGATGCTCTTCTGGCATGTATTGCATATGACTAATGTTCCGTTCCCTCGTCTATTTTTTTGAATCTACAGGTTCAAGTCTTAGCTTTTCTCAATTGTTTTTTGGTAACTTGATGCGAATGCTACCATAACATTGAAGAGAATATGTAAGCTTATTAAAATTTGCACTGACCTGATTTGGATTTTGCAGACACACAGCACCAGTTTAATGCACGAGAAAGTGATTGGGGTTTTACATCCTTTATGCCCCTTGGCGAGTTATATGATCCTTGCCGAGGGTATCTTGTGAATGACACTTTGATTGTTGAAGCAGAGGTTGTTGTCCGCAGAATTGTTGATTACTGGACATATGACTCAAAGAAGGAAACTGGTTATGTTGGACTTAAAAATCAAGGAGCAACATGTTACATGAACTCTTTGCTCCAAACTCTGTATCACATTCCCTACTTCAGGAAGGTAAGTACTGTTGCTCCATATTTTGCTGACATGATGTGTTGTTGTGTTACTATTGCTAATGCTTCACATATTATATTTCAGGCAGTGTATCATATGCCTACAACAGAGAATGATATGCCATCTGGAAGCATCCCTCTCGCTCTGCAGAGTTTATTTTACAAACTCCAGTACAGTGACAACAGTGTTGCAACAAAAGAGCTGACCAAATCTTTTGGATGGGACACACATGATTCTTTCATGCAACATGATGTTCAGGAACTTAATAGGGTTCTGTGTGAAAAACTTGAAGATAAAATGAAGGTGAAATGCATCAATGATTTTTATTCATGATATTATTCTAATGTGAAACCGAAGTAAGTTCTGATAGCTTCTATTATGCCACCAGGGAACTGTTGTGGAGGGCACCATACAACAGTTGTTTGAGGGGCACCATATGAACTACATTGAGTGCATTAATGTGGATTATAAATCTACAAGGAAGGAGTCATTTTATGGTATCTTCCTTTATTCTTTTATTTTTTTAATGACTGCGTGGGATTTCATGAGTCCTGTTCACTGTGTGATGCTATTTTATCTTTTGCCTATATCAGATCTTCAGCTTGATGTTAAAGGCTGTCATGATGTATATGCTTCTTTTGACAAGTATGTAGAAGTTGAACGCCTAGAAGGTGATAATAAATATCATGCTGAGCAATACGGATTGCAGGTAAGCTTCTTTTGTATTATGTGAAATGCAAGATTCTAAAAGATGTTTGTAATGAGGATGATTAAAGTAGGCATAGAGTATCATCATTCAATTTTCATGCTTCTAAGACAAACCGATGGGATGGTTTGTGAATACATTACAAATTACTTGATTGCTGGAAATTTACCTTCAGTTAGATCATTGTTCAGTAGTCAGTTGTACAAAGCTGCATAAGAGCTGATATTTTGCCTAGGGTGCACATAATGTGTGGCTATTTTTTCTGTGGTTATAACAAAATGCCATTTTGTGCAATTTCTGGAACTGGATTGCTTTGGAAGTTTACTCTTTACAAATTACACACGCATTCATTTTTCTTTCAGTTATTTTATTTTGGGTTTGATGCATTATACCTAATTCTGTGTTATTTCTTTTCATAACTAAATGATTGCATTTTGAATTTTGGGTGATGTTATTCCAGGATGCTAAGAAGGGTGTGTTGTTCATTGACTTCCCTCCAGTCCTTCAGCTTCAGCTTAAACGATTTGAATATGATTTTATGCGGGACACTATGGTCAAGGTCAGCAGTTATAACATCTTAATTCTGTGTGGTTCTTCTTAGTCAATGGTACATGTGCAGTCCAGGGGCCTCCAGTGTTTGTGCTTAATACATAGCGACAATTTTCCTTTTTGCAGAAGTATAGAAGAAGTTAGTTCTATGTTCTTGTTTAACGCATAATACATGCAAACAATTGTTAATAAAATAGCAGATATCATGAGCTCTAACCATCTGCTGCTAACCGGCTATGCTAATCAAGAGCTGGGTGGGTGTTGGATACAATATGTGCTTGACATGGGTATGGTCATATTTTTCCAAGTTTGTTCATGTATTTCAATGACTCTTGGAGGTCATATTACCATATCCATGTGTTGGACTTGTATACTTCAGAAAAAAATGGAGAGTCAAAGCAACGTAGGCGACCGCCTCCAAGATTGTAAAAGAATGGGGGGGGGGGGGGGGGTCTTGCCCCTAGTGGTTCCTCCTGCCTTCAGTGATTGGCCAATTGGTTCTCATGTCCTGTGCTAGTCAAAATATAAATAAGTTATTTGAAACATTTTTGGTTTGGACTTTGGACCCAATCATCTGGCAAAATACAATGACTAGTTTTCTTTATCTTCATTAGAAGCTGTTGTAATGTGATGCAATTTTGTGTATGAAGTTTTATGTGGTATTGATCTGTTCAGTTTTTTTGTTGGTGTTGATCAAGTTCTGTGTTTAAACTAACTTCATCGACTTCCCAGCCTCGATTCATTTTGTTTAGAGAACATATTGCAATGACTAGTTTGCTTTATAAATTTAAAATTGGCACCATCATAACTTATTGATTTTTTCAGTATATAATGACAATTTTTATCTCAGTGAGACGTTATTGCAAGTTCTGTCATCTGACAAATATCATTTTTTGTTCGCATGCTTTTATTACTTTGTGCTAACAATTGTTTAGTGCGTCTTTATCCTTGATTCTAATGGTAAAATTAATGCTTCCAGTTCCACTTGTTATGTAGATTAATGATCGTTATGAGTTCCCGTTGCAACTTGACCTTGACCGAGATGGTGGAAAATACTTATCACCAGAAGCTGATAGGAGAGTCCGCAATCTGTACACGCTACACAGGTATCTACAACGTTAAGCATTGGTTTCTGTCTCAGCTGTGTTCTTTCATTTCTATCTTATAATCAGTAGCTAGAATAATTCACTCTTGATGGTAAGTTGAAGGATAACCAAAAATTTATACCTTCCCTCCCATTTCCTTTTAACTTCTTTTTAATAGATTTTTTAAATAAATTTTATGGTGGAAATACTTCGTCTAGATCTTTTTATAACTTTTTGATATTTGGATATTTCTCGGCATTAACAGGAGATGGTTGTAAATCAATTAGGGTTTAATTTAGTTGAGATTTTTTATCTCACAAAGAGCTCTTGTTTGTGGAAAAGTAGCTTGAATCGTCAAACACTGCAGCAAGAGAAAGACTGGTACTAAATCACATCATTCTCGAAAGAAAAAAATAATTCATATCCTTGATTGATCCAACTCTACCAAGTTTGGTGTTACATTCCCCTAACTTTCCTCAGCAATCCACATGGTTATTTTTTCAATTGACTACTTTAGGATGGCGACGTAAACAAACGAAAAGTTAAGAAACCAACCATGTACTTTGGTTCTCTAATGATGCTACAAAAGATTGCATATGCGTACCAGTTGGTAGTGCTGATGCACAGTTTTAATGGGCAGAAATGCGAGAATCCGTTAAAGAGAGTTTTTCTCTGAATTTCTTATTTCAAAACAGAAAACACAGCCTATTAAATAGGACGTGTGTTGCAAAACTAGAGTCCTACTAGGTTCTTTTCTCCTAAACTCTTATCAGCTAAGAAGGCAAATTAGATATAGCAAACACTGATCCTAAAACAGAATAAAGACAACATTAAATTTAGAAACCAACCATGTACTTGGGTTCTCTAATGAAATTATGTATGCACACAAGTTGATTGTGCTGTTGCACAATTTTTAAGGACAACACATACTACTTTATGTTTCTTTAATGCTTATAATAACATTTAATTTAGAAACCAGCCTTATACTTGGGTTCACTAATGTAACTGTGAAAGATGGTATATGCACACAAGTTGATTGTTCTGTTGCACAATTTTTAAGGAAAACACATACTAATTTATGTTTCTTTGATGCTTATAATAACGTGTGGTGTGCTTACATCTTTGATTTTGGTTACAGTGTCCTTGTTCACAGTGGTGGAGTGCATGGTGGGCATTATTATGCATTTATCAGGCCGACACTTTCTGATCAATGGTACATATCATATCAATGCATAAAATTTTTATAAATAAATAAGGAGAAGAAACAGGTTATTAATTATTGTCAGAAAAAGAATGGATTACTAAATGCTTAGTCTGGTGCATGACTATTAAATTAGCTTATGCAGATTGTATTTAAGGTACTTTATTTACAGCGTGAATATGCCAGCTATAGCCTAGAAGGTGATATTTCTCTCATATTGATATTGTGTGCTTTTCAGGTATAAATTTGATGATGAAAGAGTAACTAAAGAAGATATGAAAAGGGCATTAGAGGAGCAGTATGGTGGTGAAGAAGAGGTACTATTGTAGTATGTTTTTGTACTGTCTTTCTAAACCTTTTGTTTCAGCTTTTCTGCTTTTAACTATATGTATCTTCAGTGTTACTGATTTTAACAAAACTTCTTTTCTTGTGATGTGCCAGTTACCACAAACAAATCCAGGATTCAATAATACTCCTTTTAAGTTTACCAAATATTCAAATGCGTACATGCTGGTGTATATACGTGAAAGTGACAAAGATAAGATAATATGTAATGTGGATGAGAAGGATATTGCCGAACATCTCAGGGTAAGATTTCATTGTTAATTAGAGCTGAAAGCAGTGATGGATCTTGACATTTAGTTTTGTGAGGGCTTGTAGAATTAGATGAAAACAATATGTTTTCTCTGTATTGCATATTCACAATAATACACTTTACAGAGTCTTAAAGACTTAGGTACAAGTGTTCGATTACAATTAGGAGTTTATCCTAGATACAAACTCTACCTCTTATCTCTTAGCTTAGGATAAGACTTTATCTTAATCTGTATCTATATACATGACTAATCTAACATAACTAATTCGATTACAACTTACACTCCTCCTCAAGCTGGCGTGTATACATTCTATAGACCCAACTTGGATATAAACTTATCAAAGGCTTGTTTGGATAGTGCCTTAGTAAACACATCAGCATGTTGTTCTTCTATGGGACATAATTCAAGCTTGCTATTCCATCATTTACTTTTTCAGCAATAAAGTGTCTGTTGATTTCCACATGTTTGGTTCGATCATGGTGGATTGGATTCTTAGCAATCTGAATAGCAGGTTGATTGTCACTAAGAATCTTGAAATTCTCATCTTGCCTTGTGGTAAATCTATAATGGTCCAAGTGCCATTTTTCTTCTTCAACAACTTTCTTCCATCTAGGGTCTTTTAGGGCATCTTCAATGGTTGCAGGAATCTCTTCCTTATCAATGCAAGTTATAAAGGCCTTAAAAAATGGCATTAAGTTTCCATAAGCAACATATTTTTGAATAAGATGCTTAGTGCACTGTCTTAACCCCTTTTCTTTTAGCAATAGGTAAATCCTCCAAATTAATCAAAGAAGAAGTTTCTTTACCTCCAACATCCTCTAAGGCAACTGAACTCATTTCCAACTCTCGGCAAGTGTCAGATTGCAATATGGTCACATGAATGACTCTTTTTCTTCTAGTCGAATTGGTCAAGAAAAAATTGCAATCTTGTCGAATATGTTCCTGTTACTAAATCTCTACATTTAGTTTAAGTTTACATGATTTTGATTTGATATTTATGATAAACAATTAATTTTAAGATTGGGGATAAATAAAATTATAAATAACAATGTGAACAAGTTTAGGAAGAAGAATGATTCTTATTTCTTCTAATATGAATACAACCTTTTAAAGAATAGCAGAAAAATAAAAAGGAAATAATCTCTAGAAATTAGCCTATCCCTAAAAATCAGTAATTAGATTATAGCTAATAGTACAAGGAAATTCCTAGAACTAAGGTAGAAAATCTGCTTAATTTAAGGGATTCCAACACTCCCCCTCAAGCTGGAGTGTAGATGTTAATCAAACCCAGCTTGCCCATAATTTCTTCGAACATTTTTCTGCTCAAGCTTTTGGTTAACATATCTGCTACTTGTTGTCTTGTAGGTAGATATGAAACACAAACTTCCCCTTTGTTAATTTTCTCTGTAATAAAGTGGCGATCAATTTCCACATGCTTGGTACGATCATGGTGTACAGGGTTATGAGCTATGCTAACCGCTGCCTGGTTGTCACAGTATAATGTTATAGGTTTTGTATAGGATAATTTTAATTCTCCCATTAGCCGTTGTAACCACATTCCTTCACATATACCGTGGGACAAAGCTCGATACTCAGCTTCAGCACTGCTGCGTGCCACAACAGATTGCTTTTTACTCCTCCATGTCACGAGATTACCCCAAACATAGCTGCAGTAACCACTTGTGGAGCGCCTGTCATTAACTGCCCCTGCCCAGTCTGCATCAGTGTAGACTTCCATGCTTCGATTTACATCTTTCTTGAAATGCAACCCCTTACCAGGAGTCCCTTTTAAGTATCTCAATATCCTGTAGGCAGCTTCCAAATGTTTTTCCCTAGGAGCATGCATAAATTGACTAATAACACTTACTCCAAAAGCTATGTCTGGACGAGTGTGAGAAAGATAGATAAGTTTTCCCACTAACCGTTGATATCTCCCCCTGTCTACCTCTTCTCCATCCTTATCAGTTCCTAATTTAAGGTTGGGTTCCATAGGAGTCTCGGCTGGTTTGCAGCCCAACAGTCCGACTTCCGAAAGTAGATCAAGAACATACTTTCTTTGAGAGATTGAAATACCTGCCTTCGACCTTGCTACCTCCATTCCAAGGAAATATCGAAGATTCCCCAAGTCTTTAAGTTGAAACTCAAGACTTAAGAACTCTTTGTCTTTCAATTTCGATAGAATCATCCCCTGTCAATATTATGTCGTCTACATAGACAATGAGAATACAACACTTCCCATTATCCGTGTGTTTGTAGAATAAGGTGTGATCAGCTTGACCTTGGATATAATGTCTACTAGTCATGGCTTTGGCAAAACGATTAAACCAAGCCCTAGGGGATTGCTTTAGTCCATACAAGGACTTCTTCAACTTGCATACTTGGCCCTTGCTTCCTTCGAATCCAGGCGGAAAATCCATGTAGACTTCTTCGTTTAATTCTCCATTGAGAAAAGCGTTCTTTACATCCAATTGGATCAAAGGCCATTCTAAGTTGATAGCAATTGAGAGAAGCACTCGAATAGTATTCAGTTTGGCCACCGGTGCAAATGTTTCCTCGTAGTCCAACCCATATGTTTGAGTGAAACCCCTGGCCACAAGTCGAGCCTTGTATCGATCAATGCTCCCATCTGGTTTAAATTTTGTGGTGAAAATCCACTTACAACCCACAGTCTTCTTCCCAGTAGGTAATTTAGATATTTCCCAAGTTCCATTGTCTTCAAGAGCCTTTATTTCTTCCAACACAGCTTGCCTCCATTTCGTTGACTTAAGAGCCTCTTCTATGTTCTTTGGAGTTTCTACAGAGTCAACATTAGAAATAAAGGCATTGTAGGATTTAGACAAGTTTCCATAAGATACAAACCGAGAAATGGGATGTTGAGTGCAGCTCCTAGTGCCTTTTCTTACTGCAATTGGAAGATAGATGGAAGGTGAAGGAGGTGAGACTTCTTCCACAGGACAGTCCTCGGGTAAAGATGGCATTGGCACTGCTGTTTCAGTCTCGGGCTGCTGATGTCTCCGAGAGTATACACGAAGCCCCTGAGTTTTTTCTTGTTGTTTTTCAGAATGAAGGGGCTGTTTTTCTTCATTAGTATGGTTAATCACCCTTGTTTCTTGTTGCTGCACAGTGGAGATAGGGAAAACATGGTCCAAAACAGGAATTACAGTGGCTGTAGGATTTTCAGCAGGTATTGTAGTGGTGGTAGGGCTGATAACAGGAATTACAGTGGCTGTAGGATTTTCAGCAGGTTTTGTAGTGGTGGTAGGGCTGATAACAGGAATTACAGTGGCTGTAGGATTTTCAGCAGGTTTTGTAGTGGTGGTAGGGCTGATAGAGTCTTGAGGTAAAATGAGAAGATTGTTCAAGGTCTCATCTTCACTAAGTGTCTCCCCCTGAAGATGAGAGGCTGAAAAATATGGCTCGTTTTCGAAGAAAGTAACATCAAGGGACACAAACATCCGGTGTAAGGTTGGAGAGTAGCACTTGTACCCTTTTTGTGTAGGTGAGTAACCAATAAAGACACAAGTGTGGGCTCTAGGATCAAGTTTAGATCGGTTAGGTTGATGGTTGTGGACAAACGCTTTGCAACCAAATGTTTTTGTTGGGAGATTAGGAACACGAAACAAGGGGAAATTTTTTTGAAGAGTATGTAAAGGTGTTTGAAAGTTTAATACCTTTGATGGGAGTCGGTTTATAAGATAACAAGCAGTAAGGACAGCTTCTCCCCATAAATACTTTGGTACATCCATAGTGAACATAAGGGCACGAGCCACTACTACAAGATGTCTGTTTTTCCTCTCGGAAACCCCGTTTTGTGGAGGGGTGTTAGGACAAGAACTTTGATGTATGATTCCTTGCTCAGAAAGATAAGGACTTAGGATAGAATTAAAGTACTCTCTCCCATTATCAGTTCTAAGGGTGTGAATATTGGAATTGAACTGGGTTCGAATCATTGAATGAAAATTTTGGAAGACTCTAGAAACTTCGGATTTTTCTTTGAGGAGATAAACCCAACAAACTCTAGTGTGGTCATCAATGAAAGTTATGAACCACCTAGCCCCTGTGATGTTTTTTACTCGACTGGCTCCCCATAGATCACTGTGGATTAAAGAGAAAGGTTGAGATTGAACATAAGGTTTCAAAGGATAAGGAACACGATTATGTTTAGATAGTTGGCAAACTTCACAGTTCAAGGAACTTATTTTCTTATTTAGAAATAGTAGAGGAAACAGTTTCTTCAAGTACATGAAATTCGGGTGTCCTAGTCTACGGTGCCATAGCATGACAAAATCTTCTTTTGATGTAGATAAGGCCATCCCTTCTTGTGGACTGTTTTTGTTCCAAACATATAAGCCATCATCAACTTTAGCAGTGCCAATCATCTTCCCCGATTCCTGTTCCTGAACCACACAACCGAAAGCAGAAAATTCAGAAAGTACTTTTTCATCCTTGGTAAGCTTGCTAATTGAGAGTAAATTACAGGAAAGATTTGGAACATGTAAAACTTTATCAAGGGAAAAGTTTTCAGTAAGTTTAACTGTCCCCATTCCAGCCACCGGTGAGTAAGATCCATCAGCTATGCGAATTCGAGAGTGATCATGACAAGGTGAATAGGTGTGAAACAAACTTAGATTACCTGTCATGTGGTCGGATGCACCCGAGTCTAGTATCCAGGAAGTTTTGATAGGTTCGTGTGTAGTATTTAAGGCAGTACCTTGAATAGCTAATGACCCACTGGCTGTAGGAGTCCCAAGTAGTTTATGAAGAGCCTCAAGTTGAGTTTTGGTTAGCCGAACATCTTGAGCATCTTCTTCAATAGTAGATATCATTGCTGCCTTGTTTTCTTTCTGGTTTTTTTTAGGATAGCCATGGAGTTTGAAGCATTTCTCCTTGGTATGCCCAACCCGGTTGCAGTGGCTACACCATGGCCTATTTGAACCAAAATCACTTCCAGCCTTGAACCTTTGAGATTGTGGGCCTCTTGAAATAAGGGCAGAGTTCTCGGGGGGACGATGACCAGCTGTGGACAATGGTTTCAGTTCTCTTGTGTCTCCCAACATAATAAGACGCCGTTTCTCTTCCCTCCTTACTTCAGCAAATGCTTCTCCTATGGTTGGCAGTGTGGTTCTGCCTAGTATTCGTCCTCGGACCTCATCAAGATCACGATTTAGTCCTGCTAGGAACTCATAGAGACGCTCTTTGTTAAGATGATCCATGAACTTGGTGTGTTCCGAGCCCTCGCCCCAATCAGCTTCATAATACATGTCTAACTCCTGCCATAAGATCTTTAGGTTGTTGTAATATTGAGTGACTTCAAGTGTTCCTTGTCGAATATCTTTCAACTTTAATTTGATCTCGAATACTTGGGAAGCATTTCCAAGATCCGAGTAATTCTCCTTGATTGCATCCCACATTTCTTTGGCAGTTTTGAAAAAAAGATACGTTCGGCTTATATGACCTTCCATCGGATTTATAAGCCAAGCCATAACCATTGAGTTGTTAAGCTCCCAAGTTGCATAACTAGAGTCTGTTGATGCTGGTCGAGGAATTTCTCCATTAATGTACCCAATTTTTCCTCGGCCACGAAGAACCATAAGGACAGATTGTGACCATTGCAGGAAATTTTTTCCATCTAATCGATGATTTGTGATTATAAGAGAAGAGTTAAGGTCACCTTGAGAGATTCCTTGGTTTTGATTTTGAGTTATTTGTGAGATCTGATTCTCAGAGGAATTTTCGGTGTCACCCATGGGAGAAGGGTTTCAACCAGAGAAACCAGAACAAGAGAAAAAAAAAAAGAGCAGGATCAACTGGATTCCTAATGCTCTGATGCCATGAACAAGTTTAGGAAGAAGAATGATTCTTATTTCTTCTAATCTGAATACAACCTTTTAAAGAATAGCAGAAAAAATAAAAAGGAAATAATCTCTAGAAATTAGCCTATCCCTAAAAATCAGTAATTAGATTATAGCTAATAGTACAAGGAAATTCCTAGAACTAAGGTAGAAAATCTGCTTAATTTAAGGGATTCCAACACAATGTTGTTTTAACTTCTTTTGTTTAACATACACAGAATGAAGTTACCATCAATAATAGAAAGTTCATTTTGAGGGGCCAATCTAATTTTATTTAATATATGAATACTTATAAATATATACATGGGTTGTTTTCAAAATTCTTTGAGGTGCTAAGGTTTCCTTGACTATTCTTATGCTCTGCCTTTGGCGGAAAATGAGCTGAGTCTAGAGATGTGATGGACACTTAGATAGGCTTGAAAAGTTAACTAGTTCCTTACTAGGTTTGAGCTTGTGTTTATGGCACCAATGATCCTAAAGGGCATTGAGTGATCTGATTTCAAGTGGTTTCTCAGCTTGGAGTAGTTCTGCATATCGAATAGAATAGTATTTATCTCAAGCTTGACCTGAAGACTTCAATGAGGTTCAATATGACCGTGTCTTGATTTCTTTATCACGAGTAATCAGAAATAAGCTATTACCAAGCTTGATTGTTAACAGTTGCATCTCAATTTGGTTATTTCAGATCCTTTCTCACAATCTAATATGCAATGTTTTTTAATGTTCTTAGGAGAGGTTAAAGAAAGAACAAGAAGAGAAGGAGCATAAAAAAAAAGAGAAGGCAGAGGCACACCTTTACACTATTATAAAGGTTGTTTGAGTCATTATTTAGTTACTAGATTGAGCATTTTTGAGATTACTTTCTTACAGCCATATGATTGTCTAGGTCGCACGTGATGATGATCTTGCAGAGCAGATCGGGAAGGATATATATTTTGATCTTGTGGATCATGATAAGGTCAGGAGTTTCCGAATTCAGAAGCAGATAACTTTCAATGTGTTTAAGGTATGGTAAATAGAAAAAAGAAAGAGTTTTTTCTTTCCTGTGTTACTTGGCACATAGGGTAATAGTTTTTTCCTGTGTTCCTAATTTACCTTGTTGGTGCACACAGGAAGAGATTGCTAAAGAGTTTGGCATTCCTGTGCAATTTCAGCGTTTCTGGTTGTGGGCCAAGCGTCAAAATCATACATACCGTCCAAACCGACCATTGACACCTTTGGAGGAAACACAATCTGTAATATTACTTAGCATAAATTATATATGTTTTGGTTCAAAAACCTTGTTTCACTTTCAGGAGTATTTGTGTCTAGTTTTAGCTTCAGTTTTTGTTCAGCATAGTTAAAGGCCTCTTGGCTTTAATTGGTTGTTTTCATTTAATCTGTTAGCCTTTGCATGCATATTGTTTGTATGCTTTTCCTGTTGAATTGATACATATTTATACATATGTTTTTCTCTTTAAAAAAATACAGAAAAACCCAGGAAAAATGCGCAAAACATGCTGAGTTTACCTCCCCCCCCCCCCCCCCCCCCCTCTCTTCTTTTTTTAAACGATGTGCTTAACTTTGACTTCCCTCACTGTAGGTTGGAACCCTGCGGGAGGTGTCGAATAAGGTCCACAATGCAGAATTAAAATTGTACCTGGAAGTTGAGCTTGGCCTGGTAATATGGTTTTCCGTTTCTTAATTTTTCGTGTCTATTGATGTTATTTATCTCATTCTGGATCTTAATTGTCAACCCTAAAATAAGAATTAAGAGATCCAAAGGGATAGGTCTCTTATTTGAGATTCTAAAAGCTTCCAATGGCAAAAGGTTGTTTTGGCAGAGTAGAATTTGGGTGTTTCCAACTGCCTTGTCATTTGTCGGTAGAGTTCTGAATTCTTAGTTCCAGTGAGTAGTGACCATGGATCTAAGCTTGTCAACCTCAAATATATCTATAAAAAAAGTTAGTCTACAGAACTTGAGGTTTTAAGCTTCACTGATGTCTACTGTAGAATTACTTACCTGCCCCTGAAATACAAATCAGTGAGATTTGTAACTGGCTCCCTTTTGCTAAATCATTTAGGCAGTGCAATGTAATCTTATTAAATTGAGTGTTTAATCTAGTCTTGTCCCCTTGATAATTTTTTGGTTATCTTGTATTTGCTTCATGACTTGAACTATACTGTTCAGGATTTACGCCCAATTGCTCCACCAGATAAGACAAAGGAAGATATTTTACTTTTCTTCAAGCACTATGATCCTGAGAAAGAAGAGCTTCGGTAAGTTGTCTCGTGTTGTGTGTTTCCCCTTGTCTGCTGGGGAATTATTTGAAATCTTATTTGGGATTATCTTGCTCTTGCATCAGCTTTGTTGGAAGGTTGTTTGTGAAAAGCACTGGCAAGCCAATAGAAATTTTATCAAAATTAAACAAAATGGCAGGGTATGCTCCTGATGAAGAGATCAACCTTTACGAGGTTTGCTTCCAACACTTCTTCCTAAAGTGGTTGTATTTTCCATTCTCTTTCAACTTTTTTCTGTCGTTTCTCTCTCTTTTGCATGCATTTGAGGTGATAGTAATTGAAGCTAATGTATGGTTCTGGATATGAGTCCCCCCCCCCCCCCCCCCCCTACAGTGGTTTTAATTGGCATTATTCGGGCATGTTGTAAGCTACTTTCACTTGGAAAGTTGATAAACTACTTGTTTAATTGTACTTATATAACAGTAGTTTTTGCGTTTGACTGTGAAACTGTTATCATTTTCATCTGGTTAATTTGTCCAGACATTTGCATAAATTTTGACATTTCGATGAGGAATAATACCTTGAGTATGCTTTAATGTACAGGAAATAAAATTTGAGCCCAGTGTTATGTGTGAACCAATTGACAAGAAAATCACATTCCGAGCTAGCCAGGTATGCATTTCACTTCATTTTGGAATGATTGCGATTTGGTTTAACCCTATTTAAGTGTTCTGTTCATCTATTGTTTTCCACTGCAGCTTGAGGATGGTGACATAGTTTGCTTTCAAAAGTCTCTCCCTGTTGAAAGCATTGAACAGTTCCGCTATCCAGATGTTCCTTCATTTTTGGAATATGTGCATAATCGCCAAGTATATATTCTTTATTCCTTTATATATGCAACTATCTTGCAGTGAGCTATTCTATTATTTCCATTGCATTTTCTTCTGAAGTCTTGATTTGAGGGTTAACCTGTCTGTCATATGGCTGCTTTTAGAAATTCTGCTTGCGATCGATGATGTGTGCTAGGGTTGACCTGTCTATCATATGGCTGCCTTTTGAAATTCTTTCAATTAATGGCGTGTGCTAGGTTGATTAGTCATGAACTAATGTGCAATTTATTGAGCACTTTGTTCATTTTATGATTAGTTTGATTAGCTGAAGAGTTTTTGCATGCTTTCTTGGGCACGTTTCATTAATTCCCTGAGCCGTTTTTTATCTATCATCTTAGGATAGTGGTTACACATGTCATTGTTGGTCAGCATTGCTAATAGATTAAAGCAGAAACAAATTAACTTCTATTAATTGCGTTGGCATTAGTTTTATTGTCTCAATAGGCCTCACAGTCTGATTGATAAGATCATGACATATAAAAAGTCAATAATAGTGTTTGGTTCCAGAAATAATTTCTATGTTAATTTTCCTAATTTGAAATAATTAATATCTTTCTCTTTGAAAAATGCATTTGATGAATGAAAATAGTAAAATCATATTTGGATCTGCATTTTCTATTTAAAGAAAATGATCTATAAGCATAATTAACTTCGATTTTCTTATGTTGAACATAAAAGTTAACAGGACTACTACGCAAAAACTAAATAGAAGAGAGAACAAAATGCTACTAGAAGCTTCACTTGTTTGGTTGAGTGATGAATGCAGCCCTTTTCATTTGTTTTGTTTATGAATTATGAGTCTTTTCATTACTCCCCCCAAAAAATAAAAATAAACATAGAAATAAAGAGTAAGGTGTATGGATATTTATTTTGTCCATTAGTGATACAGTAAAAGAATTATGTACCCATATAGTTTTCAAACTATTGTAGCTCGCTTGTAAATATTGCCCATGCTTTTGCATGTTAGGCTGTTGGGCTATCTGTGAAGACATTTCTTTATGGTAGATTGTACACTTATGCTCTTTAATCCTTTAGTTATACCCTTGCTCAAATAAGCTTCTACGTAATATTTGCATTTTTTTTATTTCTTTGTGGTAGATTGTACACTTTCGGTCTTTGGAAAAACCCAAGGAAGATGATTTTTGTCTGGAGATGTAAGTTCAAAATTTCGGTTGAAGTTTCCTTCCTTTACATTTGCAATTGACATAACTTTATTTAACGGTATTTTCACTTATTTTTTTTATATGAATGGGAGGACCAAAGCTTCATACTCCTATATTTTGAATATTTAGGTCAAGGCTTTATACTTATGATGATGTTGTTGAAAGAGTAGCTCAACAACTTGGGTTGAATGATCCGTCCAAAATCAGGCTTACATCTCACAACTGTTACTCTCAGCAACCCAAACCTCAGCCTATCAAGTATCGTGGGGTGGATCATTTGTCTGACATGTTGGTCCACTACAATCAGGTAATAATCAAATCCCCTTAGTAGTGCATAGAGGCCAAATATTGACAGGGCTAAGAGCTAACCAATTTCGTTTTTTGACAGACTTCTGATATTTTATACTATGAAGTGTTAGACATCCCTCTACCTGAGTTACAAGGTCTGAAAACCTTGAAGGTAGCATTTCATCATGCTACTAAGGATGAAGTGAGTATGTGAATCATATTTAAGAGTTCTCATGAATGATGTTAAACTTCTGTTTTAGTAAAAATAAAATTGGGTTCTTTTTTATACCAGGTTGTTATTCACACCATTAGGCTCCCAAAACAGAGCACTGTGGGTGATGTGATTAATGATCTTAAGACGAAGGCAAGTTCTATTTAATTTCATGGGTCAAATGATCATGTTGATGGTATGTATTTTTTATGGATATTTCTTTTTACTAGTGTAAAATTAGTGAATCATTATTTTGAAACAGGTGGAGTTGTCTCATCCTGATGCAGAACTGCGGTTGCTTGAAGTTTTCTATCACAAGATCTACAAGGTCTGAATATCATTTTTTCATGGTTGTTTTATCTTGTTCATGTCAGTGTTTACCCTGGAAGTGAGAAATGAGCAACAGGAACTTTTTACATCTTTATTTGATTTCATATCGATGCATAGGTGATGGATTGTCTAATGTCTTGGTTCTTTCTTAATCCTCTAATGCCATCAAGTTTTCTTATTTGTTTAAAATCATTGAAAAGACTGTTTCACTGTTTAGTTTCTTGAATTGCATATCCATATCTTTTTCTTGCTCTTCCTGGTTTGGTAATTTGGGGTTACTTTATAACCTATTTTCCCCTTTCCTTCCCTTTGATTACAATTTTTTTGTATTTTTCTATTAATTTCTGCAGATTTTCCCGCCTAGTGAGAAGATTGAGAATATAAATGACCAGTACTGGACATTACGGGCAGAGGAGGTAAGTTCCTACCCCCCCTCCCCCCCTTCTGTTCCTATCATGCATGTACTCATACATCATGCTGTGATCTAATGAATCATTTTCTTTTCTTGTATTTTATCAGTTTTGATTTTATGAATGTAATTTCTGAAATAATGGCTTTCTTTTAAGATATGGAGTGTTGGTTTTATTTACAGATTCCAGAAGAAGAGAAAAATCTTGGTCCAAATGACCGCCTTATTCATGTTTACCACTTCACTAAAGAAACAGCTCAGAACCAAATGGTAATAATTTTGACATAAGTATACATTGTCTTATTTTCAGTCGCCTGTTTGCTTTCTTATGATTGCTTCTTTATCACTATCATGTTTCCTTACCAATTCAACTTCTTTTGTTTTGACAGCAAATTCTGAATTTTGGAGAACCCTTTTTCTTGGTGATTCATGAAGGTGAAACCTTGGCTGAAATAAAAATCCGAATACAGAAGAAGCTGCAGGTTCCAGATGAGGATTTTGCTAAGGTTTGTTGTACTTCCTGAACGCTAGGTGGGCCTGTGCTCACTGATTTTCTCTAATCCTTCTTGTGTTCAACTGCTTTTCTCTTCTTTTAGCTGGGTAAATGAAATATGGATTCATGCATAGTAGGAATGATGACAGTGACATATCCGTTGCTAATATTTTTTAAAACTTATCATTTTCATTCACTTCTGTATTCATTTTCCATCTCCTTTCTGTTTTATTTATTTATTAACGTTCTTCCAGTGGAAGTTTGCATTCCTTTCACTTGGCCGGCCAGAGTACCTTCAAGATTCTGATATTGTATCTAGTCGTTTTCAGGTGCGCATATTGTACTATGTATTGATATTTGAATTTTTTTTTCCAAGTTTCGTTAGGATTTTACCATAATTTTGTTTTACTTTACACATATTCAGAGACGAGATGTTTATGGTGCTTGGGAGCAGTATCTTGGGCTGGAACACTCGGACAATGCTCCGAAAAGATCTTATGCTGCTAATCAGGTAATGAGCCTTTATTAAAAATATTCCCAAGTTCCATCACAAATAGAGTTAATAAGACACCTAACCTAAGGATTAAGATATTCTTCAAGGCTAAGATTAATCAATCTGCTTTTCGCGAGTCCATAAAGATGGCTAGCCTTTGAGATGCCAAGAATAGTCGACTCTACTTTAATGACATCACGCTTCTTTGCAGAACCGACACACCTTTGAGAAGCCTGTTAAAATCTACAATTAGGGACTGTTTTAGATTTTACCTCCTTTTGATGACATTGCACAAAAGAGTTGCACTCTACATGAGCTAAAAAGCAAATGGCAATGCGAGGCAACGAGAAGTTAGCACTGAAATGGCATCTGTTGACATTTTCTTGTTGATTTATTGGATAATGTAATTCTTTCGGTCAAAGGACTTCCTTTTACGTAAGCAGAGTGTGCGTCTGCAAATGTCGGTTGTGGTCCACCGAGTTTTTTGCTACTACTTTCCGTATTTAGATCGAGGCTGGTTGGTCGGTTCTATCTCAATCAAAAACGTAAATGGGGCAAGTTGCCTGTGTAATTGGTCAGGTACATAAACAAGATTTTGGATTATTAGTGAATTTATGTATACACAGTATAGTTTGGGAGAAGGTTGTGATTTTTGATGTTCCCTTTGGTTGGTTTCCCTGATTTTCCCCATTTCGCATTTATTAGCTGCTGCCCTTTGTAATGGTTGATTGCCATTCTTTTTCAAGCCTTTTTATTATGGAACTTTGCCCAACTCTGAAACCCCAATCTTTTCCCCCAAAAGGGACTCGATGTCACTATTGATTTTGATATTTTAATGGAATGCTTATAGTGTATGTGTGAGTTTTGGTATCATGAATCAAGATATAATTTTTACTTTCTGTTACCTAATTTTGTAAAATGATCCAATTTCTTAGTAAAAAAAGTTATTCAAATGGGAGAAGAAACCAGCAAACCTATCCCCACCGTGGAAGAGATGGCATGCCATTGACGTAAGCAATCTAAGAGGTGAAGGATGAAGCCTCTCTTCACCTAAAAATTTTGAAATCGCGAGAGATAGTCAAGAAAAGGAGGGAAATTTGGATTTTGGTGAACGAAGTATTGTAACAGCAGGCATGGGTGAAATTTTTCAACTTGAAAAAACTTGGGTAAACGGGGTGATCACTCAACTATTGAATTTGACCTATTTTGACCGTAGAATTATAAAAATTTAAGATTTGACCACTCAATTATCTAATTGGACTTATTTTGGCCACTAGCCGTTAAAATTTAGCGGAGGGGTGATGTGGCTGTTAATGAAAATTTGTATAACTACACATTTGGTCTATGTTAGTTATCTATTATATCAATTTGGTGAATTTTTGGAGAGTGAATCTTTAAGCTTCAACAATGGCTGCAAATCGGTGTTGATAAAAGGTTGAGTGAATCTTTGGAGACTGCCGATCGTTTTCTTTATGATTACATTGCCATGAAATGAGAGAAGCTAAGGAGAAAAACCATTGTTGAAGATGATGAATTTGATATGGTGACAGCTTTGTTGGTCGAAGAGGAAAATTTGTGTGTTTCTGGGAAAATAAATGAAAAGTTTGTAAGAGACTGCATACAATTTCATAGCAGCTGGGAAAGATACCGTGAGTGCGTGTTTGTCTTGGTTTTTCTGTCTTATCGCAAGGAATCCATCAGTGGAAACCAAGATTTTAGAGGAGAAGATTGAATTGAACTTCCAACGAGTTATAAAGACCAAAACATGATCATGTCTTTCACCGGTGAAGAACTCAATAGATTCACTTACCTGAATGGAGCCTTGTGAGAGACATTAAGGCTTTATCCACCTGTACCAGTGAATCATAAAACCGCAGTCCGACCTGATTTTTTTCGAGCGGTGACACTGTCTATGGAAACACAAGAATCTTGATTTCGTACTATTCGATGGGCCGGAGCGAAGAAATTTGGGGTAAAGATTGCTTAGAGTTCAAACCGGAAAGGTGGATTTCAGATAAGAGAGACATAGTTCATGTGATGTGCCAACTTACAAGTTCTCAGCATTCAGTGCAGGGCCAAGGACTTGTTTAGACAAAAATATGAGTCTGAAACAGATGAAGATTGTGGCAATCAATTTACTGTGGAATTATCAAGTTGAAATGGTGGAAGGGCAGCTTATCAAACCAGGCAAATGCATCACACTTGACATTGGAAATAGTTTGAAAGTTAGAATCAAGAAAAAAGTTGTTTGATTGTATCAGAAACATGAAAAAATGTAACATTATTGCTGCTCTTTACTGTATCCATGTTGTGATATTTGAGCTAAATTGTGATTTAAAAATAAATCCAACTATATGCAGATTGTGTGTATTTCTTCTTTGTTTGGTACCTAAGAAAACGTACAAATTTTCAATCTCTTCCTACCCTTTTTCATTTGATTGCACCAGACAAGATAAAAAATCCGAGTTTACATGTGTGTATTTCTGATGATTTTTTTTTCCTCGATGCAGTTGTGCTTGTCTACTGACTAAATTTGTTGTGAGAAAATAATTTTATTAATAGGTGATGAAAATAAATTAAGATCAAACTGATAGAATAGGTAATTAACATAGATCAAATGTGTAGTTATACAAATTTTTATTAACACTCGCGTCACTCCTCTATTAGATTTTAACGACTGGTGGTCAAAATAGGTCTAATTAAATAGTTAGGTGGTTGAATTTTAAATTTTTATAGTTCGGCGGTCAAAACAAATTAGATATAAGAATTGTAAAGACTCTTTTGCCCTTAACAATTATAATTTTTTTTAAGTAATCTAAATTTAAATAATTAATAAAGTTAAAAAGATAATTTTATAAATAAGAATAAATATACAGGAAAATTCTGCCACGTTCGACGAGCACTAATGAGCACAATTAATTTAATTTATAAAGACTAAAAATCCAAAGGACTCGACGTATGATTATAAATTATTTAAAAATTAAAAGGTAAATTAACTAATATATTTTATTTTTAATTTTCTTTGAAACATAGATCAAAATACCTATCTACTCCTAAATTTAAAAACTCTAATTTTATTCATTTTAAATTCAAGCAGTCGCCGTTGCTTTCAAGCAGTTCAGTGAAACACTTTATGTTAAAATTAAAGACAACGAAACCTGAGTTTTGATAGAACAGTGTCACCAAAAAATACAGCTTCCTTAGCCATCCTACACAAAATCATACGAACGATTTCTCCCAAATACATGCAAGATTACCTTCTCATAAATCTGGGATAAAATTAAATGAAAATTAAAACTAAAAAAACATGTTAAAAGAGAAGGCAAAAGCTAAAGGACCTAAAAAGCACAAAAGTTGTGCAATTACCTGTTCACCGGGATTTGAACTCTTTGCATCTAGTGCATGGTCATACTCTGTTAATGGGAGATGCGATGAAAAAGCGATAGTGTTTCGCTGAATTGCTTGGAGACAATTACGGAGACGGTATGAGGCAGCGACGACAACATCTACGGTTTAAATTTTAAATGAATAAAAATTAAGATTTTTTAATTTAGGTGTAGATATGTATTTTAATATATGTTTAAAAGGAAATTAAAAATAAATAATATATTTTAATTAATTTAACTTTTAATTTTTAAATAATTTATAATTATACGGTGAGTCATTTAAATTTTTAATCTTTATAATTGAATTAATGATGCTCGTCGGTACTCGTCAAGCGTGGCAGACTCATCCAAATATATAAATTAATATATATATATATATATCTAAATTGAATAATGAGCACGAACCAACTTACCTCAGTGGTTAAGGAAACAATTGTTGTTCCTAGAGGTCACGGTTGTTGTTGTGATCACCTTAGGTTTCAAAAAAAAATTGAATAATGGTTGAGATTATGCTAAAAATATGATTTTATAAATAAGAAATTAAAATATAGATCTAAATATAATAATTAATAAAATTATTTTAAAAAGATAATTTTATAAATAAAATATTAATATATATATATATACACCCTTCATATATGTTTAGTGATGTTATATTTAAAAAATAATTTTTATAATTAATTAATATTAATAGATATAAAATATAAATAACCAATAAATTATTCAAACAAGTATTGAATAATAATGTCTTTATATGTCATTATGTTTGTTTAAATAATTAAATAACTACCAACAAATATTTTTCTACAATTAGCTAATGTAATCTGTTGGCCAAATCAATTATAAATTAGTTTAATATGTTATCAATTATCCGTTAATTGTCAAATATAACTATATTATCTTAGTGTTTTTTTTTTAAAGTTAGGATGGTGGACCACATGATCTCTTTCTTTCCTTTTAGGTGCAGGATGTGACTTGACTCCGTCCATTATTGTATTAACATGGTACCATGAGCACAGTTGAGTGCAGGTTCACATTTTCGGTTTCCTCAGGTTTCTTGTGGTTCTCATTTCACTCCATTTTGAGGTTTTCCCGTTACATGATTTTAGTGGTTGCTTATTATATCAATGCTCTTTCATGTCTACAAACATTGGACAGGCAGGATTCAACTATCCAACCTTGTTTGCATGTATGGGCAATAACCCTGAGCATTGACGAAATTATGATTGAAGTGTAAAACATAAATATTAAAAAGTCGGAAAGATAAATTCATAATTAATCTATTTAAAAAAAAAATTCTTGTACATAAATACAGAAGCTGTGCCGTTTCGAAAGAGGAGCAACATGAGCACCTGTTCAGGGTCCCTACTTTCTACCTTCACACCTTCAATAATTTTACAAATGACAATCTTATAAGTTAGTGGTTATATTGTACCTTATTGTTTTGGTTGCATATAAAATATTTTCTTAACAAAACAATACAAATAATATGTTTGACGAAATTTAATCATATTTTTATAATTTATTAATAAAATATTAAATTAATCGTTGAAAGTAATACCATATATTTTTATCATATATGAGTTATTTTTGAGCTTTCACTCAGGTCTCGAAAAAGTCTAAGATGGCTCTGGGCATGAACCCCTCCCAAGACCCACACGGGAGCAATGCAATCGGCTCGAGGGTCTTGGAGCAGACTCACCACTTGCCACACAGAGGTGGTTCCGGCAATTTTGTGAAATCCAATGACACCCAATCGAGCCTGCTTGGCTTGGGTATGGAAGGATAAATCCATACCCAAGCCAGATATTACAAAATGCACAGCTGCTTTTACCTGTCAAAATGCACGCTGTTAGAAGAGCATCTGCAGATGAGCACATATTACAAATAATTGCTTTAAATCTCATATATAAAGTAAACGATACTAGTCTAGACAGATAAAGGTTTACTACTTTAGGCCAAATATTTCAAGCTTAACTTTAGGTCAATTTCTGAATAAACCAGTAAACTTCAGACTCTTCTAATTGAAACTATCACTTCCCAATTCCCTATCATTTCGTTAATTGTTACATGTAAGTGGTGCCAAAGTACCTTATTTTTATTTCTTTCTCATAAATAAATTGTAATTTCTATTTTTATAAAAATACCTTTTAGATTTATAATTATTATAATATTATCTAATTATATTATTTTATAAAGATTTTTATTTCCTTTAAATAAATGCATATTATAAATAGTAATTTATATTATAATTTAAATTAATATTTTAATAAAAGTAATCCAAAAAATTGAACTAATATATTATATTTTAATTAGAAATTATTTCCTCCCTCTTTCATTTTTTATTATTTTCTTTGGGATGAAAATCGGTTGCCCCTAAACATGCCCCCATTTATGCCCACACTAAAAATTAGGGATTAGAGTTAAGATTTAAGGTTATGGTATAGGAAAGTTAGGGTAGGACATATTTTTAGGAGTAAGGTTTAAAGTTTGAAATTAAGGTTAGAGTTCATAATTTTATTTTTAAATGTTTTGAGCATGGGCATAGAAAGGGACATACTTAGGAACAGAGGATTTTTATTTTTTCTTTTGATACAAATTTACACACCCACACCGTTAGCCTCGGGGTTGGGGCTATAACTCTCAAATCTAAACCGAAGAAGAAATTCTTGACATATAATTAAAATATTTTTTTTATTTTTTACTCTTAAGGGGTGTTCAGATCGCAGAAAAGAAGATTATCAAGGAGAACTTTTTTCAAGAAATCTCATACCCACGTTTGAATTGAGAAGATTCTCATTAGAGGGTAATACCAGCAACCCTATTTTCTTCCTTATTATTAGTTTATAATTTAGGGATTTAGTTAAAGGTTTTATGTTTAGGTTTATGAGTTTAGAATTTAAGGGTTGTGGTTAGAATTTAGGGTTTAGAGGTTAGAGTTTAGATTTTAGAATAATATGTTACGAATTTAGGTTTTAATCTATAAACTCTAAATCCTAACCACAACCTTTAAATTCTAAAGCTATAAACATAAACCCTAAATTGAATCACTAAACCCTAAATCTAAGCACCTTATGAAAATTTTTTGTTTCTACTTCAGTGCATAAAATAATTACACTTATTTTTATAGGATTACTTTATGGGTAATTATTTGATGCACCGCTAGTGAAATTTCCCCCGAACAAATGAGCTTCTAAAGATGCCACGTATCACTTTTAGGGCTCCTAAACCATAACTCATAAATCCTAAACCCTTAACTCTAAAAATTTAAACCATATAATATATTCTCAAACCTTAAAATCTAACCACAAACACAAAAACCTTAACCTTTAACATCTAAACCTTAAAAATTAGGCACTTCTTGAAAACATTTTCTATCGCCAATGCATAAAATAGTTCCCCACTTTATTTATAAATATAAAAAAGAGAAGATTTTTTATTATAAAATTTATGTAAATGAATATATTTTGATAGATTATGTACTATAAAATCAATATATAGACTATTATTTGTTTTCAACATTTTTATATAAAGGAAAAAAGAAAATTGAAATTTAAAACATTTTTATAAAATTAATAAAAATGAAACAATTACTACATAATATAAATTTGAAAAATATTTTTTTGGGAAAATGTATCATCTGATCCATTTATTAGATTAATAAAACAAACAAAGGAGAAGCTAAAACGTTCCAAAAATAAGAAAGACAACCAGAAAAAGAAATAACAAAACGAAAACACAAAGTCAACAGAAGACCAGGGGCTCAGACGATCCAAAAACTTCTGGTATGGAATCACCACGGGTAAATCTAACAATTTGTAACGCCCTGATTTTGAGCCTAGGTGTTTTGCGTGTCGGGTTAGGCTAGTGGAACCGGTAATCGGTGGTTCGAATCGTTAAAGGTGATTCAGAGAAATCAAGGTTTGGAATGAGATAAAAATATGATGAAAATTTCTAAAATCCTCTAAAATTATATTTAAGAGGTTTGTTAAATAAATTTTGCAAAACGAGTTTTGGGAAGTATACATATTGGACAGTGACCAAAATGTAAAGTTTTAAAACTGTGGAAAGAGAGTTTTTTCAAAAAAAAAGAGTCAAAATCTTAGAATCTTTAGGGAGGTAATTGGCAATTAAGACTTTTCTCTAATTTGACATGTGTTTTAAATGGTTTAGTAAATAATTAAAATGGCTTTTATTGGTTTAATTAGAAGGTAGTTATTTGTTAAAAGATTTTGACGATCATTTTCATTCTCTTCTTTTCACTTCAGCCAAACACTCTCCATTTTCTCTCATTTTCCATATTTCATTCACTCTCATTTTCCTCTCTTGATTTTCAACTTCTCCTTTGTGATTTCTCTCAAATTTCTTCAAGTTTCTTGAAAGCAAACTTGCCAAATTAGAAGAGAAGCAAGGATTGGAGGTAAATTTCGTGCTAACCCTCTAATCAAGGTTCTTTAATGAAATTCCAAATATATTTGGCTCTTTATCTATGTTTTTTATTGAGGTTTTATTATTGTTTTGATAAAATGATAAAATCTTGTTGAAAAAGATGTTTTAAATGTGGTTTCGGAGTTGTGTTGATTTGGTTTGTTTGAGATGGTTTCTAATTGAGTTTTGAAAGGTTTATGATGTTGAAATAGAGTCTTAATCATATTAATCCCGAAATCCTTGAGATCATTGGGTTTTAAAGTGTTTTTGGTTGGGTTTTTGGAGTGTTTTGTGAGATCTAAGTTGCTGGAGGTATAAGGATGATTTTAGGTTGTTTTTTGATGTTGATTTATGGTTAGAATGTGTTGGATGTGTTGGTTGATGGCTAGGCTTAGTTTGGTGAGCAATCGATTGAGTTTTCGGTTGTTTCGAATGAGTAATTTGATGCTTTAGAGTAGTGCGAGTTTTTTTTGAGTGTCGGTGTTTGGATGCATTATGATGCATTGAATCTCTATTTTTAATGTGTTGAAAACATATGATAGTTTTCCGGAATCGAACGAAGTGGTTTTGGAGGCTTCAGACGATTGATTGTTGCGTCGGCAACTGTGGTTTCGCAAGTCAGTGAGTGGAAACTGATTTTCTAGCGTGGAAACATTTTAGAAAAGGGTTTTGGGAACTTAGTAAGAGCTTGAAACGCTTTACTAAGTTCGGAAGTAAGTAAAGTGAATTTCTCCCTAGGTTTGTGCTATTGTGAGCCTTTGGATGCACTTGTTTTTATTGCATTTACCTACTGTTTTAAAGTATGTTTTGAGTTTATAAAATGTGGTTGATGATGCCATATGGTTTAAGGATGCACTAGGTAAGTGATCCTCGTATGCATGTGTTGATGTATGAGTTTTTGAAGCATGGTTTAATGCTTGAGTTATGGCTTATTATGAATGCTTTGGAAAAACAATGAGGTATGCATGAAATGTGGATTATATTGGCAAGTGATGTTGTGTAAAGTGTTTTGTAAATGAAATCAGATATATTTAGCCGGCTATAGGATTGAGTGCACTATAAACAAGTCGCCTTGGATGTTGAGGGCTTGTGATTTTACCGAAAACTCCATCCAAGTGCCCTAACGATTGAGGATTGTTTAAGGTTATAACGATTGAGGGTAGCTCCCGGGTGCAAACCTTGTGTGTGTCCCTTCTCTCGTTACTGGGCTATACATCTACCGACGAGTGGTGTTGAGGGGTTGTAATTGTACCAAATACTCTACCACAGGTGTCACAACGGTGGAGAGTTGCTCCCGTGTGTGAGCCTTGAGATGCCGGTAGAGTGTATGAAGGGTTTGGGACAACCCTTGATAATTCGTGTATTCGATATGCTTTTTGAGAATGTTGTTAATCACTTGTAAGCCAATATAATGGAATGAAATGTTATGGAAATGTTGATGATGTATATTATGAAAAATGCATGTTTTACCTTAAGCTTAGCATAATGGTGTTCATGCTTGGAAGGCTTGATGTTGTGTAGCAATGGTTTAATTGCTGGAAAATATGTGATTCATGTTGCATGGTGTTAGCATGCTGATTTTAACGTTAAAGTGCATGGTTTATGAAAGAAGGCCTGATGGTTTTGAAAAGAGTGAAAAATGGTTTTGTGCATTGATGGTGTTTTTGGTTTTGAGCAATCCTCACTGAGCTTGTATGCTTATGCTCTCTTTTGCTCATCAATGTAGATAATTAGGTGTTGGAGGTAACAACTTCAAGGGAATTCCAAGAGACTTCTTAAAATGTATGTTGAGGTTTTGAACTAGTGTAATAAAGGCAATGAGGGTGTCCAATGCTATGAATGTTGGTTGCCTTAGTGTTTACTGATTTGGTGTAAATTTGATATGCTTATATAAGTATGTAAATGGCCTTTAAGAGTTGGTTTATGCTTGGGTTTGAGAATTGACCTTTTAGGTGGCCTTTCAACTAATGTCCATACTTTACTTCTCTCAAATTGATTTAATTCTTCTTGCATGGCCAAAATCCAAAAATCATCTTTTAATGCTTCTTTGATATTTTTAGGCTCAATGCATGAAAGAAATGCAACATGGTTCATTAATTTGAGAGAGGATCTAGTAGTTATCCCCTTGGATGGATCACCCAAGATTATTAAAACATCCTGAGACACAATACTTCTAACTTAAAGTATTTAGCTCATGTCTGGGAGTAAAACATCCATAACAAAATTATTAAAGTTTAGTAGTTTATCAAGAAAGGTAAAAGAAAGAGTCGAGCGTCCTCAACAAACTCCCTCAAAGCCGTCCAACTGTGCTGCAGATCTCCCACTCTGTCGCCTCTCTCGATGGCTTAGTCATGCGGAGAATTCTTTAGCTTCCACTCCAGTGGTTCTCCGCAAGCTTTAGACTAGGATTGTTGCCTGTAATCACGCTTCTCCCCTTGAAGTATCGTCCAAGTCTTTCTTATATAGCCCGTGAAACTAGGGCTTCAGTACCCTAAAGTGCACGACTTTATTAAAGAAAGCCATTGGTTTCCCACTTCATTTAATGTTGCGTATCTAGGAGAAAGTCCACGTGGGTAGAAAGTAGATTCATCTTCAACTCTTTATGCCTCGTCAGCTCCAGCCATGAGATTACTCCTCTTTCGCTCCAGAAATCCTTCGGCATCCTGCACACAAACCACAGAACACCACATTTCCCGTGAAAAGCACCAATATATATGACATTTAAAGCACATGCGATATAACTCCCTAATTACATGCAAATATGTACAATCTAACTGTAAAACCAAAACTTTGATTTTGATATAATAAATATTTCAAGGACCAATTTGAAAAGAAGATAAATTTCTAAGTCCTCAAACTTCCCAAAATTGACAAGCAAAATGTTTAAGTCAAAACTCAAGTTCTCATAAATTTTTCTAAGAGTTTTCCGAGCCAAAACAATGATTTTTGACTAACCGTTTCGATACGCCCCTTAGATGTTTCGAAACGATTTGAAACTGTAAAGTTTGGGCTCGAAATGAGAGAACTCGTATCGATACGGTAGTATTGAAATAGTCTCGATTATTTCGATACGAGTTTTGAAAGTTTGTTTAAAAATATGACCGTTGCTTTGTCATAACTGTTTTATTGAAAATTAGTTAAGCGTATCGATACACATTAAGTGTGTTTCGATACGGGTTTTCACACTTTCAAAATGTTTCGATACGACCTTTTCCCGTTTCGAAACGTGCTCTTTCAGTATTGGAACGACCGCGATTATTTTGATACAGACTCTTAAATGCCCCTAACGGCTCTTTCTGTTTTTGCCCTATTTCGATACAGGTGATGCCTTTTCAGTACGGATAGATGCAGAATAGCATTAATGATAGGAAGATGAAGTCCTAACGGCTATAATTATGATGTCAACCACACAAACGGCTAGAAATCAATGAGAAGGTATAAAAGCAAGCATTTTGAGCACCACCACCAACTATTAAACCTTCAAGAATCATCCAAGCATCAAATCTAAACCCTTGTGCCTTTTATTGTCAAATCCCTGTACCCAACTCTATTAAGTGTTCTATTATTATATGTATTGTGAGTTTGGCGAGTGATAAATTGTATTTGGGTAAACAATTTATCCTTTGAGAGGAATTTATAAGGTTTACCATTTTCTCAATTGTAAAGAGTGTTTCAAATTAAGCTTTGGGTAGAAAGCTTAATTTCTTTGTAAGGTTTCCTCCTCATCCAAGAAAAAGGAAAGAATCAATAATGGATTGGTTGAAAATACTTAGTGGGAGCTAAAGTAGTGGAGGTAGAGTTCACTGGAGAACTTGAACCACTATAAATATCTTGTGCAATTTTTTTGTTCATCCATTTCTCTCCTTTCAAAATTTTAATTACCAATTCACCCCCTCTTGGCCAATTGCATTGTTTGATCAACTCAACACTAACCTAAATGCAAACTATATGAGCTAAAAAAATATGCAAACGTCAAGGAAGTAGGGCACATAAAATAGATCATTTACACATTCATCAAGGAGCAGGAATGAAAACGGTGGGAGATGGACTAAGCATCCTGGATTAGGAGGCGGACAATTGAGAAATCATCATCTTTTGAGATCAGGTTCTGGAAAATCGACTTGGAATCGTCTTTAACGATTACATCATGGCAACCCAAATCATCCCTAAATTGAAGACCTTGAACCACCGATAGAGCTTCCACTTCAAAAGTTGAGTGAATATTGGAATTAATTCTGTAGGCAACACCTAGAATCAAACCATTTGAATTTCGAACCACTAAACATGACCATGCTTTGTTTTGTACATGTGAGAAGCAAGCATCAACATTGATCTTGCAAATATCCTCAGAGGGAAGAGTCCATCATACCTGCGATCTAACGTTGGGATGAGACAACCCCATGATAGAGAGCTTACCTCGACCACAAAACTCTTAACAAAGGTAATAAGCTTAGGTATCGATTGGGTAATATTTTCATAGAGCATTCTGTTTCGTGCAACCCATGGACCAAACTGTTACAACAACTTCCACATGTTTACTTTTGCTAAGGTGTTTGAAAACCCAACCTAACCATTCATTGAAATCAGATGATAATAGATTACTAGGCCAAGAATAACCTATGGTGCTCCAAACATCGTGAGCAAAGACATAAATATGGCTAACATGTGTAACATCCTCAACAAAATTCATGCATCTTGGGCAAAAGGGATTAGGGGCAACTCGCTTGATGTTTATGTTTTGCATTGTAGGAATGTAGTTCTGAGAAAATTTGCAAATAAGAATTTTCACCCTTGATGGACATGGAAAGCTCCATAAAGCATTGTAGAAACGAGTATGATCACTAGAAGGGGTGTTGGTGGTGATGAGCTTTCGGTAACCACTCCAAATAGAATAGGAGCCAGATAATTCACCATTCCAAACCAATAGATCACTCTGTCTAGTACTAGAAAGATAGATCGATAAAATTGTAGTGGCATCGTCCATGTTGAAGCTTAAGTAAATTAGGTCTTCATTCCAATGTCGTTTCCCATAGATCATCAAATCTGAGACAACACTAAGGTTGTGGACTCTCGGAAATGATATCTTACGTAACGGTTGAACTGGCAACAAAAAATTGTTCCATATAGAGATGGAACAACCGACATCTATTTTCCTGTATAAGCCAAGTTCTAGGAGTCCTCTTGTGCACCATATGCTGCGCCAAATGTTGGAGGGATTGGAACCACATCGAGAATGCATGAAATCCAAAGATGGGAAGTACTTGGCTCATAAGAGGCGAGCTACCAAGGAATTTGGATTTTAAATAATGCACCATCCTTGTCTGGCCAATAAAGCAATGTCTCACTTCCCCAAGTCACGAAAGCCCATACCACCTTCAATTTTTTAAAGAACATAGAGATTTCCAAGTACACTAGTGTATCCGCTCTTATCTTTAGACTTCGATCACCAAAATTTGGCAAAGATCGATTCCAATTCCTTGAAAACCGTGAGAGGAAAAGGAAGCAAGACATGGCAAAGACCAGGATGGCTTGAAGAACCACTTTAATAAGGACTTCCTTGCCACCCATGGAGAGCAAGCTGGCCCCCCAATTATGATTATTTTTCAAGCATCGATCCTTGAGGCTAGAGAGGGCTCGCTTCTTGTTACGCCCAATGATCGGAGGGAGGCCAATATATTTCTCTAGATCATTTTGGCATTGGACCTCAAGAATATGGCAAACATCGCTACAATTATAATCAAGAATGTTGGAGATAAAAAAACACACTAGATTTGTCAAAATTCATACAATGGCCAGAACAATCAAAGTATGACGCAAGAACCGACTTTAGTGGCGCAACTCCTGCACTTGTTGCTTCCCCAAAAATAATACAATCGTTTGCAAAAAGAAAATGAGTGATCAGTAGTGCACCTCTGGTTATACGAACACCCTGCAATGTACTACTAGTAGAGGCTGAGTGGATTAGAGAGGAGAGACCTTTACTGTATATAAGGAACACGTAGGGACTTATAGGATCCCCTTGTCAAAGACCTCTGGTTAAAAGGAAACTATCACCTACCCTTCCATTAATGATTACTAAATAAGCAACAGAAGTAATACATATCATGATACAATCTATCTAAAAATCATCAAAACCCATTCGTCGCACAACTTGTTCCAAGAAAGATCACTCAACGCGGTCGTAGGCATTACTCATATCGATTTTAAGAGCAAAGAAACCTTTCTGACCCATGCGTTTATTGCGTAAAGAATACAACACCTCATAGGCAGTGATAATGTTATCGAAAATAAGCCTTCCAGGAATAAAGGTGATTTGAGCTTCATCTATGCATAAGTGAATAATAGACTGCATTCTATTTGCCATCATCTTCGAAGCAATTTTGTAAAGGACGTTGCAAAGACTGGTCGGTCTGAATTGCTACATATAGTTTGCAGCTTTAACCTTTAGGATCAGCACTGTATGAGTGTAGTTTATGGCTTTCATAGGATGCTCACCATTAAGTAAAGCAATACAATAGTCAAGTATGGCGTACCCACAATATGACAGAAATGCTAATAGAAGACTGCTCCAATTCCATCTTCTCTTGAAACCTTTAAAGGGCGCATAGATCGAACTGTAGTATAGATTTCTTCTCGGGTAAAACTGCGGAGGAGCTCAAAGTTCTTTGCCAGCAAAATACATGGAAAAAATTCCCTCTAAGATAGTTGATAGGTTAACAGATCTACTTGAAGAAAATAAACTCTGGAAATAAGAAGAAGCCACATGTAAATATCTGTATTTGAGTCCACAACATCACCATTATCTCCAAAAAGTTTATGAATAGTATTTTTTCGTAGAACGTGAGAAACGTGACAATGAAAAAAATTTAGTGTTTCTATCCCCGAATCTTAACCAGTTTGCTGGGGCTTGTTGTTCCCAATAAAATTCTTCGCAATTAGCCTATAAGTTCAAAGCAAGCTTAACATCAGTGATTTCCCCAAGATTATTATCCGAGGGATCTACTTCATTTAATTCTTAAAGTCATTTTTCCAGATCATTCATAGTGATATTCTTTTGCCTCTGAATGGGACGAAACCATTGTTCTCGACCATGACCCAGGGCTCGCAACTTATCAAGAATGGAACCCGATGAATTCTGACATAGTTTTGAGATTTCTGCTTCACAAGAGTCTTCTAATAACCAACATGCTTCAAAAAAGAAATGAGCCAGGCGTTCAATAGCATTGTTTTGACCATCATAATTTAAGAGTAGATGAAAATGATCCGAGAAAGCATGGGATAGATGGCAAAGACTAAAATGAGGAAAAAGATTCCACCAACTCGAGTTGGCCACCCCTCGATCAAAGCGCTCTCGAATATTAGTAGACTCGAAACACCCTTTCTCCCAAATGAAGCATTGACTGTTGTAACCAATATCTGTTAGAACCAAAACATAATAGATATGAAACTTAAAACCCAGGATCTATCATGTCAAATCATCAAGAATAATAAACTGAATGCGGAAGCATACCTGAACTCATTGATAGATTGAAAATCTTGAATCTTGATGTGGAAATCCCAAAACTTTTGTATTGATCTTCCAAGAAGATAGATTATCTCTTGAAGTAAAACTCTCTAACGGGGAAGGAGAGAAAAACAAGTTAACATATTCCTTGGGGACCACTACCTCTTTATATAGTTGATTTATATCAACTATTAAATATTTATAACTCTGCCCCTCATTGAATTATAAATATATCTTATGGTATCTACACTCTTATTTCCATGACATTTTAATACCTATGACACACCTAACATAATTGGTCACTTAATTTTTGTGTCATACTTTATAATAGCAACATACATTTTACATATATGCCCACAATTGCGGATTTAATCCAACAATCTCCCACTTGGGCAACATATGTTTCCTGATAAATGTACAACCTTATGAGCTCAAAGTTTTGCTATTATATAATAGGTATTCTATAACAATCTCATCCATCAACTATATCCATATAGGATCAAAGCGGTCTTCGCCATATCAACCATGACTGGACCCATCAATTGTCACATATACAAATATAGTCAAATGACATAGATCAATCATGGATGTGTAGCATGGAAAATTACATTAAATGTGAACCGAACATGTCTATTTCCAACTGATCCTCCTAAACCTTAGTGAGATCAACTTTACTGAATTCAGAGTGTGCATAAATAAAAGAGCTTTATTTCTACAGAAAATAATTTTAAATAACTTTAAACTAAAGTAACTGAAATTGTGTCTAAACCGAATGAGCATTTTTTAAAATTACAAACTCCCACTAAAACTGAATATTCTTAAATAACATTACACCCACATGAGTAGTGTGCTCATGAAAGACCTAGGGTGACAATTTCTTAAGATGCGCGCAATTATGGAGTTTGTACCAACATGCTCTATAGACACACATCCACTCTGAATTTTCTTTAACAACTAGGAACTAAAGTGGTCTTTCTATTCAATCTACAATTAGCAGCTCAAGTGACAAAATTCTTTTGCATCAATATTCTATTAGAATCGATGTCTGTAAACCTAATGTCTCTAACTTACCAGAACTTCAACACGTGAGCATGTAATTTTTGTTCTCTGAAGATATCTCATAACTCTATTGGCTGCTATCCAATAGTCCATACTAGATTTTCTTAAATATCTATCTAACATTCCAACAATGTACATAATTTCTGAACGCATACATATTTAAGCATAAATTAGATTCTCAATAGCTTATGTATAGAGAATCTTTTAGATTTTCTAAATTTCAAGGTTACTTTTAGGGCATTGAGTAAGATAATACTTATATTCTTTAGCAATATGAGTGTCACTTGGTTTACACCCACTGAACTTGTAGTATATACAAGTGTCAACCAAATTTATCTCAAAACCGAATGAGATAATCAACATGAAATTTATAATTACATTAATAAGAGTCCTACATAAGCTAATAGATAGATTTCTTTAATTTACATACCATTGATATTGTATCATAAGACACAACTCTATGATTGTACCATATAAATAGTTTCTTCAATGCCGTCATTGAAAAAAAAATAAGCTTAACATCTATCTAGTGTAGCTTAAGACTAAAACAAGCAACAAGTGTAATGATTATCTTGAAAGAGTCTTTCAATAAAAAATTGAGAGAAAGTCTCTACAAAATTAATGTCTTCTTTTAGAGTATATCCTTTAGATACAAGACGTGCTTTATACTTATCCACATTACCATTTCCATGTCTATTGGTTTTAAATATTTATTTACAACCAATTGGTTTGCACGTTAAGGTAATGAGACAAGTTCCTAAACTTTATTGTATTGCACAAAATTATACTCTTCTTGAATGACACCAATCCACTTTTGAGAGTTAGAACTTTTATGGTCTGATAAGAAAAAAGATTGAACATTTTCTATCATTCCATTGTTACCTTATTTTCTTAAAGAAATACAATATAATAATTTGGAATAGTATTTCATCTTCCTCTCGTGGACCTCTTTAATGACACTTATTTTTTAAGGTTGTTGAGTTTGTTCTTCTGAAACAATTACCTTATCTTGAATGAGAGTTGTTCAACATTATTTTGCTGAGGTACTTGATTCACTTCTTGCTTAGTGATAGGTGTGAAAACCTAAACACCATCAAAAGTGATAGTATGAATTAAATTATAATTCAATTCCTCCTCAATAACAATGTATCTAACCTTATTTCTCCCTCCAAACTCAACATCCTAAAAAAATTATAAATCTCTCCTTAAAATAATCTTAATTGTGGGATCATAAAATTAACAGCCCATGGATCACTCAAAATAACCGAAGTAGTTGCTCGCTTTTAAAGTTTAATTTCTTTACATGTGTCCTAACTTATACAAAAGAATCAACACTTAAAAACTTATTGTCGTTTCTTTTGGCTAGAACCCTTAGCAACTTTATTCTAATATTTTCTTTATTGCTCTTATTCTTAAAGACACTAACTAAATGAGCACTAACCAAATGATTATTTTTTTACACTTATAATGCTTCTACATTTCTTCCTCTTGAACACGATGAGAAATGAACCCAAATAGAGTATATTTCTCCCTTTGACAGTTGTAACTTGAATTGGTTAAACTGTATAGGAAACGATATCAAAACCATAAGACCAAACAATTGTTAGAAAGTTCGATCTTATGTGCCTTAAATTTTGAAGCAATATAAAGAATTTTTATAATCTACTCTCTCACATTTCCTTGACCCTTATACTTCATAGACATCAAAAAAGGCATAAGTGATGTAATCTTAACCTTAATGTTTTGGGTAAAACATTTTTTAATTTCGTCAAGGAAACCCTAAGTTTGAGTAGTTTCTTTAAATTTGTGCTCCTAAAGACATCTAGAATGTTGTACTTTATGATTATTAGACTCATGCGATTTGAACGATCTCACCTCTCAAAATAACTTTTATAGGTGCTTACCGCAGTGAGAGGTGCAAGATCTTCTTTCCTAAGTGCAAAGTCTATGCTCATACAACCAAATACTATATGTAAGTCTCTTCTATTCCTTGAAATTAGTTTCACTAAACATTAGTGTAGAATGTTATTAACAGATACTGTGACAGAAAATATATATTACCTAAATATAGAACAAAAATAAATAAATAAAATAAAAACAAGTTTACATAAATATTCATAAGTAAACAAATAAATTCAAAATAATGGCTAGTTCCCCTCAAGATACCAAGCACAACATTAATATCAAGTCTTTGGACAGTAATATTAACTATAAGCGGTACTCTTGTTGCAACAATCAAACATTGACAATAAACTATGTCAAACAATAGGCTAATCTTTGGACTAACGTATTGCTCACATAAAATACCTTATAATTGTCACACATTTATCGCCACAGTTGTCGTTGTAATTCTGCTAAATATTAACTTTCCTTTGGGCCAATTAATAAACGCATGAATTACAAAAACCCATAAATACCTTGATATTTTAAATAAACTAATCTACACAAAAGCGGTCACTTTGGTGACATTATGTTTCAATTAATCTATTAAAATATTAGATATCCGAAGCCAAAATATGAATTTAATTGTTTCAAAATATTTTTCTTAATTTTTATCTTTCAATCAAATTAAAAGATAACCAAAATAATAATAAATTTGAATAAATGTAAACCTCATATCAAGATACCGAACACTCTATTAATATTTCATCTTTGGACAATATATTAACTTGTAAGTGATATCCCGGTATAGTAATCAAACATTGATAATAAGAACATGTCAAACAGAAATCTTCCTTTAGGCCGATTTATTGCTTATATATAAAACTGAATAATTATCACATGTTTATTACCACAGTTGCACATGTAATAATGTTAACTATTAACCTTCCTTTAGGCCGATTAATATTAACATAATCCGACTTACATGCACAAAACCTTCTATATTTTAAAATAAAATAATTTCCACAATAGAGGTCACTTTGGTGACTTAATGCTTCAATTAATTTATCTCAAAATATATAATATAAATATACCGATATTCAAATTTAAAATTTTGTAACAGTCAAAACTGAAATTTCTGATAACACTTGAGTTTTCCGAAATAACCTAAATTAAGGTTGTCTGAATGGAGCTATCGGAAATCGAAAAACCTAAATCTTTGACTGTTTCTTTAAAAATTCATTAAGCATGCATTTACCGAAATTAAAGTCGAATTCAAAACAACCAATCTTTAACTAAAAATCATAATCAAAAGTATCATATAAACAAATAATTCATATAATGATCGCATGAACCTTTAGTATATCCATAATAATCTAATGATTAAAATTAAAATTCTTGATCAAACCGAATCGAATATAAATTTCATAAAATTAATGGCATGCATTCTAAAACCAAAACCAAATATGTATATTTCGTAGATAACATTAATAGCATTGCGACAAATAACAATATACCCCAAATAAATTCAAAGTTAAAATCGAAGTTAAATATGCACACCATTAAAGAATGTGCATACTAAACAAAAAATAACAATAAGTACTTAATCAAACGGATTACTTACTAGGAATATTATATGACCTTAAAATATTAAATATAAACTTGACCCGTAATTACTTAAGAACTTCAAAAACTTGATTCATAATATAAATTTATCCGTATGAAAGAGAATTTAACTGCACAAATCGATAATTACTTAAAAACTTGATCTGTAATTAGGTCAAAACCAAAAACTTCAACATCAAATTAAAATAATAAATTCATAAAACATGAACGAATCAATACAGTTAAACCTCAATAGCATGACAATCAATTGCAATTGATAAACCTCAAAAGCTTGCTAAATATAATTGCTTTCAATTGCACATAAACAACCAAATCAAATAATTTATAATTATTGAATTTGCAATTTTAAATTGCTAAACATAATTCATAAGGCAATTGTAAGTTGTTATAATCCAATCGTAAATTTTTTTTTGAAAGGGAAGAGAGGCCTCGTTAAAAACCCCCTAAATCTTAAGGGGGAAAAGAGTGCCTCGTTTTATTAAACATGAGAGCAATACATGATCAGTACCCAAGTGATAAAACTATTACATGATCTGTGCCCAACTAATAAAGCAAAAACCAATGATTCAACATGATCATTATACACGATAACACTAAGCTTTTAGCTAATTTCTAACTTCGCTGTCACCCTAGTCTTCCTGCTTGCCCAGCATGCATTAGTTCCCTTTACCTGTACCGGCAGCTGCAGAACCATGGTGCTGACCAGCTTGATCAAACCAGAGCAAATTGTTAACCCTGTTGATTCCCTTAACAGCAAGCCTATGAGCCACACTGTTCGATTCTCTATACGAGAATTTGAACTTCCATTTAAAGCTCAAACGGTGCTGCACACATTCCCTTATCCTCTCTGCAAACACAGCAGGGCAACCTGAAATATTTTCAATCCAATTCATAACTGACTCACAATCAGATTCAATAATTAAAGGAACATCTTTAGGCCATTTCATCAATAAGAGAATCCGACACGCTTCTAAGATTGCTGAAATTTTTGCCCCCGTGGGATCCGAAAGCCCAATTGCTTTTGAAAATATGACAATAGCATGCCCAAGATGATTTCTAAGAATGCCTCCTATACCCGCTTCACCAAAACTACCTTTAGTGGAAGCATCCACGTTTAATTTCAAGGCTCCCGATGAGGGATAAAATTCGTCTGCCCCTTTTCGGTGCTCCTATATATGCCCAACACTAAAAAACACTACAAAATTAAATTCTAAGCCCTAACCCTAAATTCTAAATCCTAAACCCTACACCATATACCCTAAAAAATACACCCTACCCTAAATTCCCTAAACCCTAACCACAACCTCTAACCTAAAACCATAAACCCTAAATCCTAAAGTTAATTTTGAGCGTGGGGGCATATGTAGGGGCACCGAAAAGAGGCAGAGGATTTCCATACCCCGATGAGGGAGCATTCCACAAGGATGCTGTTTGTCTAGAGATTCCATTGGGCTCCAGAGACACAAGTGAAGGTTGGTGTATCAAATCGTGAACTTGGACAATGGAAGAGGGCCATTTACTTTTGATCCAGTGATATAATCTTTGAACAGCAACTTCGAAAACTAAAAGTTCTGAAACCTTAGAATTATTGAAGGTGATTTCATTCCTGCAGCACCAGAAAGTCCATACAAACGTAAAAAAAGCTGTATTCCAAATCGATTTTGCTTTACCTTCAATAGATTGTGAGTTCCAAATAAAGACTAGAGATTTAAATGAATATGGAACTATTATGTGTACATTCCACAGACTGGCCCATCTTTGCCAAACTCTCCAAACAAACTCGCAATGACAGAAAAGATGATTAACTGATTCAACCTGTTTATTGCAGTATACGCACAAAGGATTAGAGGCTAAAGGAATACCTCTTTTCAGCAGCTCATCTTTAGTGGGAAGTCTACCGAGGACGGCTCTCCAAGTTAAAAGTTCTACCTTTGGCGGAGCAAGGTTAGCCCAAATTACTTTCCACGTTATTTCTTTGCTTGCCTCGTTTGGAGAAAGCAGATTACAATAAATCCTTCAGCTTATACACTCCATTTGAGGCACCGGCCCACCTTGCACAATCTTTTTCAACATCTGACTTTGCTGCTTTACATATTCCAATCGTAAACTTTTTTATATATATAATATCACCGCAAAAGAACACATAAGTTAATCAATTGAAAACTGAACCCTAATCTTCGATAGAAAATAATCAAAAGTGGTACGGCGCTTAAACGATGAGAAAAAAAATCTACAATTATGATTTTTTATATAATATAAAAAAATTAACCGATTCTCAATGATTTGATATGAATTGACTCTGATGCCACTTGTTAGAACCAAATAATAATAGATATGAAATCTAAACCCTAGGATCTATCATGTCAAATCATCAAGAACAATAAACTGAATAAACTGAGTGCGGAAGCGTACCTGAATTCATTGATAGATTGAAAATCTTGAATCTTGATGTGGAAATCCCAAAACTTTGGTATTGATCTTCCAAGAAGATAGATTATCTCTTGAAGTAAAACTCTCTGACGGGAAGGAGAGAAAAACAAGTTAACCTATTTCTTGGGACCACTACCTCTTTATATAGTTGATTTATATCAACTATTAAATATTTATAACTCTGCCCCTCATTGAATTATAAATATATCTTATGGTATATACACTCTTATTTCCATGACACTTTAATACCTATGACACGCCTAACATAATTGGTCACTTAATTTTTGTGTCATACTTTATAATAGCAACATACATTTACATATATGCCCACAATTGCGAATTTTAATCCAACAATATCCTCTAGGGATCAAAGCCAGCTCACCTTTGTAAAAATCATCTTCTCCCTCTTCGACGACGGCAACATTCAGACCAAAATCGGATGGGCAACGACTTTTGGGAACGCCTAGCTAGGGAGCAGGCAGATGAAGGGAAATTTCGTATAAGGAAGCGCCAAATCGCCGACGATCAACGAGCAAATGATAGTGACAGCCGTCTGGGGCAGCGTTCTGCTCAGCGATCAGGTTGCGCAACGGGTATGGACTCTATACGTGGGAGGACTTTCTCGTTCAATCTATTGGAAAGGTCTATGGCAGGTATTCGATAGGCATGGGATTGTCAGGGATGTATTCATTCCCAATCGGTTTGCTCGGGACGTCCATCGATTTGGTTTTGTTCGGATGGCATCGCAAGCGGATGTCGATCGGGTGATTGAAAGGTTATACAGGAAATGGATATATGGGGCTCGTATGCGAGTTGCTATGGCTTGGAAGGGACGAATAGAATTGATCAAGAGGAAAGGGGGTGATGAGGCGAGTCGGGAGCCGCGATGGGAGTTGGAGTCCGATCGGACCAAAGATACACGATCATCAACAATACCGGTGGGGGCGGGGGTGAGAGACAATTGTCGAGAGATCACGGGCATCATGGACGAGGATAAGTGGGCTGTTCTTCAATGATGCGTGGTTGGGTGGTGTTTGAATCCTTGTAGTATAAAGGCCCTGGCAGAGAGGTTGGAGGTGGATAAACATGAAGGATTTTCAATTATGCGATTGTCGAGATACATGATTTTATTGATGTGTACATCGGCAAATGTTTGAGACCAGGTGATGAACATGGATCGTGTTAAAGAGTGTTTTGCTAGAGTGGATGTTTGGTCGCCTTCGATCACAGTTGAGTCGCGTCGTTTTTGGTTGTCTATAGTAGGTTTGCCGATACACCTTTGGCACAAGCAAACTTTTATGAACATTGCTCACATGTTGGGATCGTTGATTTGCATGGATGATGACACAGAAACGCCAACGTCGTTTGATTGTGGCAGAATCATGGTGGAGACAACATCGTTATCTCGCATTGAGGAACGCATTCGAGTCAAGGTGGATGCCGAGGTCTACTCGGTCCGTGTGTTGGAGATGGACGGAAAAGGTCCAGAGGTTGAATGTGATTGCTATGAATGTAAGGCGTCAAAGGATGGGGAGAGTTCTGCACGGGGTTCTGAATTCGAAGCGGATGAGTATGCTGGGAAGGAGGCTGATGCCGAACCCGATCCGAGGATGGTTGGATCGAAGGTTCAAGGGTCTCATGGGGAAGTTCCGATGAATTGGATGATGAATGTTGCTTGGGATGATCCTCAAGGGACAAGGTCTTGATCGGGTGACATTGAGCATGAAGTAAGTACGCGTTCAGATATATACATGGAGAATGATGCACGGGTGGGGGTTCGGTTGCCGGAACAGCAGCGGCCAGCTTCAGTTAATCTTGTCAGTCCGATAGTTGAGAAGGAGTGTGGGAGTAGGACTCTGGAGTCGGTTGAGAGTCTCCCAAGATGTGAGAGTTTGTCTATAGCTGGGATTGTTAATTCAAATCCTTTGGATGAAGTGGGGCTGGGTGCTTTGGTTCCCACAGCCGAGAATTTACAAGAGGTACAAAATCCACACCCTATTCTGCAATCGATCGCGCCACAACATGGACTTGGACAAACTGAATTGATCCGAGTGGGACAGGCGTATTGCAAAATTCGGAAGATAATCAAGAGTGGGCATTTAAAAGCCGCTGGTCGTCAGTCTCGTGCGAAGAAGGGGAATAATCTGGGTGTTTGTCGAGCAAAGAAAGGTCCGATCAAAACAAACGTGGAAGGGGTCAGCGAAAGTGGATATCCATTGACACGAGACATAGCTAGTGAGACTGCGGCCACGGTGAAGTTGGGTTCTCTTATCGTAGTTAAATCGAGTGGGTGTGAGGAAGATATTATAAAAAGACATTTCTTGGGTTATTACCGGGTATTGTCGAGGTTTATGACTGATGAAGCTTTTATCGTGGAACATCAGGGGTTTGGGCGGTAGCGCAAAACAACGCATTGTTCGCGAGGTGATTTGGAAAAATCGTATAGATATGGTGTTGTTACAGGAGACAAAACTTTAGGAGATCCCGTCATTGTGGGTTGCTAATATGTGGTTTTTCGATAGCTTTGAGATGGCGTTTTCACCGTCAGTTGGTGCTTCTGGCGGCATTTTGGTCGTATGGGAAGGTAATAGTTTTTGCTTGGAATCTGTTGATATTGATCGTAATTTCATTGTGCTTCAGGGGCGTTGGCAATAGGAGGATGTGGTTTGCTGCATAGCTGCGATTTATGCCCCTTCGGATGTCGCTGGACAGAGTGTAGTTTATGCTTCGTTGTTGGCTCGGATGAGTGGATTTGAGGGGCCGTGGTGCGTTGCAGGTGATTTTAATGCTATTTTACATAATTCGGATCAAATAGGGGTGTCTCATAGGGGTGCTGAGATGAAGGCGTTTGGGGATTTTGTGAATAGTGCGGGATTAGTGGATTTGCCGTTGTTGGGCAAACGTTTTACCTGGTTTGGTCCCGGGAATCGTTGTAGTCGTATTGACCGTTTCTTGATATCCTCAGCTTGGTTGGATGGTTTTAGTTCGATACAACAGGAAGCTTTGGCGAAGGGTGTTTCTGATCATTCACCGTTGATTCTTAAATGTGATGATTGTGATTGGGGGCCAAGACCATTTAGATTCTTTAATTGTTGGATGGATGGTCGTTCTAATGTACGACAGATAGATGACGAATGGTATAGGTTGACATGTTTGGGCGTCGGTAATGAAAATATTGTGGTGAAATTACATCATTTGAAACAGTTTTTGAAACAATGGAAGAAGGATAGTTTCAGTGATGTGAACAAAATTATTGAGGATATGCAACAAAAAATTGACAAGGCGGACGAGTCTATGGTTGAGAATGGGGGTGTTGAGGGGTTGGAGGACGAAAGACAACGGTAGATGCAAGTGATATGGTGTGCTATGCGCAATAAGGAGTCTATGTGGCGTCAGAAATCGAGAGCTACATTGTTGTGTTTGGGAGATCGTAACACTGCTTATTTCCACAGAGCGGCAAAGTTGTGTATAGCTAGAAATTATATCCCAGGTTTTTTGATTGATGGACAGTGGATTACATCGCCATCGGCGATGCGTAGTTTTGTGGTTTCCGTGTTTACTACTCATTTCGCTTGTGATGTTCGGGCGGGTGATTGGCATTTCGAGGGCGGGTTTCGTCAGTTATCAGAGGCTGATAGGAAAAGTCTGATTTCGCTATTTACAGTTGATGAAATTAAGAGGGTATTATGGGAGTGTGATGGATCGAAGGCACCAGGCCCGGATGGTTTTACATTGGATTTTTACAAGAAAGGTTGGGAGGTGGTGAGGTATGATGTTCTCCAGTTTTTTGAACATTTTCAAGCTTGCGGGTTGTTGCCGAAAGGTGCGAATTGCGGCTTCATTGTGTTGTTACCTAAGGTGTCGACTCCTCAGCTATTAGGTGAGTATCGTCCTATATGTTTGGTAAATTCGATGTATAAATTGTTGGCTAAATGTTTAGCGAATCGTCTACAATCTGTGCTGGGTGGTTTAATTATAGATACGCAATCTACGTTCGATAAGGGTCGGCAGTTAGTGGATGGTGTTTTATTGGCCACTGAGGTTATTCACTCGCTTCGACAAAGAGGCGTTGGTGGTTTTATCTTGAAGTTGGACTTTGCTAAAGCATATGACTGTGTAAGTTGGAATTTCTTAGATTTAGTGTTAACTCGGATGGGGTTTTGTGTGACTTGGCGAGCTTGGGTTAGGGAATGCATTAGTTTTGCCCGCCTGTTGGTTCTATTGAATGGAAGTACGACTAGGGAATTTAAGATGGGACATGGATTGCGTCAAGGATGTCCGTTATCACCGTTATTGTTCGTTGTGGTTGCGGAGGCGTTACACTTGATGCTGGGTAATGCCGAGTCAGCGGGATTGATTCGTGGGGTAGAGGTGGTGTCGGATGTGTTTTCGTCTCACCTGCAGTTTGCCGACGATACTATCCTAATTTTCGATGCTTCATTGGAAGTTGCACGTAACATCAAGCGTATTCTACACTGTTTTCAGGTATGTTCTGGTTTGCGGATTAATTTCGCTAAGAGTTCGTTGTATGCCATTGGCGTGGAGGGGGAGTTGGGCGGGTTAGTGGCTGAGTTGTTGGGATGTCATCAGGGTGAGTTGCCGTTTATCTATCTTGGGTTTCCATTAGGGGCTAATCCGAGGCTATTATCTGTTTGGGAGCCGGTCATAGCTAACTTCAGGCGCAAGCTAGCCGGGTGGAAACGAACCTCATTACCCTTTGCGGCCCGAGCAACTTTGGTAAATTCTGTACTCTCATATTTGCCTATTTTTTACATGGGCTTGTTTGTGGTTCCAAAGGGGTGATAGCGCAATTGGACCGTATCCGTCGAGCGTTCCTTTGGGGAGGTGTTAGCCTTGAACATCGGATGAGTAGGGTAGGTTGGGATTTTGTGTGCAAGCCACGACATTTGGGAGGCTTGGGAGTGGCGGATCTGCGGGTGAAAAACATGGCGTTATTGTTGAGTGTGTAAAAGTTCTATAATTTACCCCCTATTTAACCCATATTTCTACTACATTCAAGCATAATTCATTGCATTTAGGTTAGATTTCAGTTATACATCACAAATATATTAAATGGCACAGTTTCTACTGAAATTGGTTGCTTTTGCAGGTAGCTGCTATAGCAGATGGAGAAGCAGACGTTGGGCAGTGAAGAAGCAGAGCTGGAACTGGATGTGCAGACGAGGAGGACGATGCTGCCATGGCCGCTGCCGTGGTAGCCAAGGACGACAGCAGTGGTGAAGAGAAGAAGCAAAGTGCGCCTCGACAGAAAGAGAAAATTAAGCCCATCTGTCGTGGAGCAGCCGTATATTTTTCCAAGCCCTAGATCAGAATGAAAGCCAAGCCCAAGGTTCAAGGAAGAAACTCCAAGCAAGAAGGAAGGACGAATTAAAGATATATTCTCTGAAGATTTAGTCTTTAATAGAATTGTACTTTAGTTTAAACTTGTATTCTTGCCATATTAGAAAACTTGAACCCAAGGCCTATATAAAGGCATGTAATTCGACCTAGGGAAGGATATCTTCATCTCTAGCCTTCTTCCCAAAACCCTAACCGTTTTCTCTCTCTCATCATGTTTTAAACTTCCCCTAGGGCCACGAGTTGATTTGTAAAGTAGTTGCAAGGATTGCATTTGTTTTAGGAATTTTCTGTTCAATAAAATAGACTTCAAGTTTGCTTATTCTGGTTTCAACATCTTGCAAGAGTATCGAGAGAGCATTGTAAGATTATCTATTTACTTAATATCGAGAGAGTTAAGTATACGAAAGGAATAAGTACGGGTTCTCCAGTTTATGGTTGAACTATCTTGGACCTAGGGATAGGACGAGGTTAAGTGGCTAAGGAAGAATTTAACAACATCGGTGTTCATCCTTCGATTCACGCTGGGAGGTATCATCAAAGACATGTTCATCGACAAACTTGGACCTAGGGATAGGCCAAGGCATAGCAGGGATTCTTGCCAAGCTTGAAGTACAGAGTTGTGTGATCGCTGTCGCGACTAACAACAGACCGCTGTCGCGACATGTGCTGTCGCGACAGGCGCGACGACAGAACATATATTCCCAGACTTTGCAACACCTACACTACTGAGCAATTCAATACCGGTCCATTCTCTCTATCTTGATTCCTTTAATCTTAAATTCCAGTTCTCTTTATTATTTTCATGAAACCAATTTTAACTATTATTTTTCTTCTCGTGCAATAATCCAAGGTGAAGCTATTAGCCCAGTCCCTGTGGAGACGATATCCGATACTTCTGTATCACTTTACTACTTGCGTCGTGTACACTTGCACTACATTGCGATAGACACTTTTACACGCAACAAGTTTTTGGCACCGTTGCCGGGGGCTGGCAACATAACTTTACCCTACCTTTTACTGCATTCTTTTTATTTCTCTGTTTTATCTTGGATTGTTCAACCTGTGCTTTTCACAAGGTTTCCTGTTTATGCGTAGATCGAGACGAGGATTGGAACCTGAGTATCCATTAGACCCTGAAATAGAGCATTCGTACAATCTTAGGAACCGACTTCGCTTCGTACTAGCCAAAAATGAATACCTTGAAGAACAGTTAGAGGCTATGAACAACCAAAGGAATCCTCAGGATAATGTAAATCTTGTCGGAGATGGAGGGAACGATCCACGTGCCGACCCTCCTGCCGCTGCCGCACGCCGGTCATGCCGAGTCTACATGCTCAATGATCATGTAGAACTAGAAACCACCCTGCCAGACGTAGATGTTGACAACTTTGAGCTGAAACCTGTTATGTTCAGCATGATTAACAACGCTGGCCAATTCAGTGGTGCTGCTACAGAGGATGCTAGGGAGCATCTGAAAACGTTCCAGGAAATCTGTGGTTCGTTTAGACTACCAGGAGTTAATCCGGAGATACTGAGGCTTCGGTTATTTCCTCATTCATTGAGGGACAGGGCAAAGACTTGGTGGAATAAACTAACGTCGGGTTCAATACGAACTTGGGCAGATTTAACTCGTGAATTTTTGTCTCGTTTTAATCCTTCACACTTATCTGAGCAATTACGTAACGAAATTGCTACTTTTCAACAGGAAGATGACGAGCCAATGCACGAAGCCTGAGACAGATTTACCACTCTTCTAAGGAACTGCTCGATGCATGGATTCCCTGTTTGGAACCAAGTAACTAAATTCTATAATGCTGCCAATTTACAAACTCATATAAGAATTGATTTAGCAGCAAATGGATTACTGCTGGACAAAGATCCAGATGAGGCAATGGCAGTACTGAAAAATCTGGCGAAGAATAAGGAACCGTTTCCTACAGCAAGAAGAGGGGGTAAACGAGTTCTAGCTGTAAAAGATTATGAGGCCGACAGTTCATTAAAATCACAGGTGGCATATCCCACTAAGGCAATGAAAAAGCTCTTGAAAGAAGATTCACAGCCTGTTTACTCGGCTAAAGAGGTATGCGAGACTTGCGATGGAAATCACAGTTCGGAGGAGTGTCCGTTACAGTTAGAAGAAGGGATGTATGTTGGGAACTACAATAAACAAAATTATAACTCCAACAGCTACAATCCCAACTGGAGAAAGGATTCCAAGTTCTCTTGGAGCAATCCTAATAATGCGCCGAATCCTCAAGCACAGAATACTTAGAACCAGGGAGGACCTAGATTACTGACTCGGCAGCAACCACAGCAGCAGCAGCAACATCCACGAGCTGCCACAACTAGTATACTGGAACAGACTTTGGCTACATTTATGTCTCAAACAGGAACCTACATCGAGAACATGAATCACTTTGTCAAGAAGACGGAAACATTCATGGAAAAAACAGAGATGCGGATGACCAATCATGAAGCTACTCTGAAATCATTGGAGACACAGATGGGTCAGGTTTCCCAGCATATTAAACTGGGGCAGAATGGAGGATTTCCTAGCGACACTGTAAACGCTAGACAACCCACACATGAGCAGTGTAAAGCCATCACTACTAGGAGTGGGAAGAAATTACCAGGGCCAGAGAAAGAAACTGAATTAGTTAAGGAACCAGCCTTGGAGTCGACTACCGAGAACGCTGCCCCGACGGACGACAAGCAGCCTGCTGCTGATGAACCTGTCACGACAGTAGAAGGGACAGAGGAGAAAGATGATGAACCAAAACCTCCTCAGATCCGAAAGCAGTGGGAAGGACGTATTGCTGATTATCGTCCTCCACCTTCTTTTCCTCAGCGGTTACAGAAATTGAAACATGAATCACAGCTTAAGAAGATATATGACATTTTTAAGCAGGTCCAAATCAATATTCCACTGTTGGATGCTATAAAAGAGATGCCTGGTTATGCCAAATTTCTCAAGGATGCCATGTCAAAGAAATCCAGACTTGGGGAATTCGAAACGGTTAAGATGAAAGAAGGATGCATGAGTATTCTTCACAAGCATCCACCCCAGAAGAAGAAGGATCCTGGGAGCTTCATCATACCATGCATAATCGGAGACAAATTTGTGGGTAAGGCCCTTTGTGATCTTGGTGCTAGTATAAATTTGCCCAAATCTATTTTTTTTTCCAGAAATTAGGTATTGGAAAAGCTCGGCTCACAACAGTATTACTGCAGCTGGCAGACCGCTCTTACGTTCATCTAGAAGGAAAAATTAAAGATATTCTAGTAAGGGTGGATAAATTTATTTTTCCTGCTGACTTTCTTGTCTTAGATTGTGAAGAAGATGAAAATGCACCAATCATCTTGGGGCGACCATTCTTAGCCACAGGAAGATCACTGATTGATGTGGAAAAAGGAGAACTCACTATGAGAGTGAACGATCAAGAAATCAAGCTGAATGTTCTCCAAGCAATGAAACATGTTGATACAGAAGAAGAATGCAAGGCTATCACTGAAGTTACCCTTGACCAACCCTGCATCAGGTCGGGCTGCCACGACATCAAAATTGACCACTACCCCAGCAGCCATTTAGAAGACTTTCACGACAGCACCAACGACAGCAGCTCCTCAGAGTCTAATACATCTGATACTGAAGATCAAGAGGAGGTAAATTGGATAGGCAATCGTCCAGGTAAGTTATTCGAGCCCCTAAACTATACCTCGGATAACCATAAAATTCAAAAGCAATCAACTGTTGAGCCCCCTGTTCTAGATCTTTAGCCCCTACCAGGGCAGTTAAAATATGTTTTCCTTGGTTTAAATGATATGTTTCCCGTAATCATCTCTTCCAAGTTAATGCAGGAACAGGAGCAGCAGCTAATAGGGATGCTGCAGCACCACAAAAAGGCTATTGGATGGACGATAGCTGATATTCAAGGCATCAGTCCGACACTATACATGCATAAAATTCTCTTAGAGGATGATCATAAGCCGACCATTGATGCACAAGGACGTCTGAATGATGCTATGCGAGAGGTGGTGCGTAAGGAGATCATAAAATGGCTAGATGCTGGAATAATCTATGCCTTCTCGGATAGCAAGTGGGTGAGCCCGGTACAGTGCGTTCCCAAGAAAGGAGGAATAACCATGGTAACCAACGAAGAAAACGAGCTAATCCCAACCAGGACTGTGACCGGTTGGAGGGTTTGTATGGACTACCAGAAGCTTAACAAAGCTACCCGGAAGGACCACTTCCCCTTACCCTTTATTGATCAAATGCTTGATAGATTAGCGGGTAAGTCTTACTATTGTTTTCTTGATGGTTACTCATGTTATAATCAAATAGCCATCGCACCGGTAGATCAAGAAAAGACGACGTTCACATGCCCTTATGGTACTTATGCTTTTCGGAGGATGCCATTTGGACTTTGTAATGCACCAGCCACCTTTCAAATGTGCATGATGGCAATCTTCTCCGATATGGTGGAGGATTTCCTAGAAATATTTATGGATGATTTTTCAGTCTTTGAAGAAAACTTTGAAAGCTGCCTAGGCAACCTACAAAAGGTGCTCGAAAGATGTGAGAAAGCAAACTTGGTATTGAACTGGGAAAAGTGTCACTTCATGGTGGATGAAGGGATAGTCCTTGGCCATGAAATTAGCTGCCGCGGCATAGAAGTCGACAGAGCTAAAATAGAAGTAATCGAAAAGCTGCCACCACCCACCACAGTCAAGGGAATCAGAAGTTTCTTAGGACATGCTGGTTTTTATTGGAGGTTCATCGCGAACTTTTCAAAGATCACCAAACCCTTATGCCATCTTCTGGAGCAGAACCGTCCCTTCGACTTCAACGCTGAATGTACTGATGCATTCAAGGTTCTGAAAGAAAAGCTGGAAACAACCCCAATAGTACAACCACCAGATTGGAAACTGTCATTCAAGATCATGTGTGATGCTAGTGACTATGCTGTCGGGGCATCACTTGGGCAGAGAAAAGACAAGCTCTTTCATGTCATATACTATGCCAGCAAAACACTGAACGACGCCCAAGTGAACTACACTACCACAGAGAAGGAACTATTAGCTGTGGTATTCTCTATTGACAAGTTCCGTTCTTATATACTTGGAACGAAGGTCATAGTCCACACAGACCACTCTGCATTGAAGTATCTGTTCACCAAAAAGGATGCAAAGCCTAGACTGATACGTTGGATTCTGCTATTGCAAGAGTTCGACCTTGAAATCAAGGACAAAAAGGGGACAAAGACAAGTTGCAGATCACTTGTCAAGGTTAGAAAAGGGAAAGAGTCTCCCAGCAGACGAGACACAAATACTTGGAACGAAGGTCATAGTCCACACCCGCGACAGCCATGGCGGCAGGTAAGTTTTCTGAACTCCCCTGGTATGCTGATTTCGTTAATTATTTAGTTAGCGGAATAACTCCTCCTGACTTTAATTATCAAGCTAGGAAGAGGTTCCAAAATGATGTTAAGCATTATTATTGGGACGAACCTACTCTTTTCAAATATTGTGCAGATCAAGTTATAAGGAGATGTGTACCAATGGATGAACAGGAAGCTATACTACATCACTGTCATGCTTCACAGTATGGAGGACACTTAGGAGGTAACAAAAATGTTGCCAAGGTTTTGCAGTCGGGATTTTACTGGTCGTCACTGTTCAAGGATGCCCAAACATTCTACAAAAACTGTGACAAGTGTCAACGGACTAGAAATATCTCAAGGAGACACGAGATGGAGCTGCAAAATATTATTGAAGTCGAGATCTTTGACGTTTGGGGGATAGATTTTATGAGACCATTCTCAACTTCATGTGGGAACTTATATATCCTCCTAGCAGTGGACTATGTGTCCAAATGGGTTGAAGCGATCGCTACTCAGAAAACGATGCCAAGACGGTTCAAAGGTTTTTGCATAAAAACATTTTTTCCAGATTCGGCATCCCTAAGGCGATCATCAGTGATGAAGGGAGGCATTTTGACAATAGGGTTATAGCTGCTGCCTTGAAAAAGTATGGTGTCAAACATCAGATTGCAACAACGTACCACCCTCAGACCAATGGACAGGCTGAAATATCTAACAGAGAGGTTAAGAACATTCTTGAAAAGATGGTTAAGCCAACTCGGAAGGACTAGTTTCTACACCTAAATGATGCATTATGGGCCTAAAGAACAACGTTCAAAACTCCATTGGGAATGTCCCCCTATCGGCTGATTTATGGGAAAACATGCCATTTACCTGTCGAGATTGAGCACAGAGCATACTGGGCCATCAAGGCAGTGAATATGGACTTGGAAAAAGCAGGACAAAAAGGCTACTTGATCTGAATGAAATCGAAGAAATACGAACAATGGCCTATGACAACGCAAGAATTTACAAAGACAAAACCAAGAAGTGGCATGACAAGAAGTTGCTGCCACGATAGTTCTGCCCATGGCAGCTTGTGTTGTTGTTTAATTCTAGGTTGAAGCTCTTCCCAGGGAAACTGAAATCTAGATGGTCTGGCCCATTCCAAGTGGTGTAGGTTTTTCCCCATGGTGCCATAACAATCCGATCTTTAAAAGAAGGGCACCAATTCAAAGTCAATGGACAACGATTGAAGCATTATCAGGGGACTGAAGCCCCGAGAATGCAGAAAGTGGTTACCTTAAGAGATGCCCCTCCTGGCATCCCTAATTTAACCTAAGTTTTATTTATTTTTATTATTTATTATTTATATTAGGTAATTAAGACTATTTTATTTTTAGGAAATAACATTTTTATTCTTATTATTTTTAGGAAATAAAGGAGACAAGGAGAATAGGAGAAGTGAATTCAGCCCACCATCTTTCCATCAGCCCAAAAAGTCCAACTTTGGAGCCTGCCGTTATAGCTGCCGCGACAGACGCGGAAAATCCAGCCTATTGACACGCTGTCGCGACAGACATGCAAACGTGTAACAGACGCGTCAGAAATCGCATAACAGCTGGCCTCGGTATTTGCGCCTGTCGTTACAGCTCCAACGGGCAGCAAACTCTCCCCTATATAAACCCCGTTTTACTATTCATTTTTCACTCACTTCTACTCCTTCTACTTGTTTTCTCTAGAATTTTTACTCGCTTTCATTTTCTTACACAATCCTTGCAACATGTCTTCTAGAAACACCCGCTGAAGCTCTGCCTCAGGATCTACCCCGGCAGCATCAACTCCACGATCCTTCCAAATTCGTGATATGTGGGAGGAGAAGGGTTTTATTTACACTTCGAAAATGGGGAACCTAGGCTACAGCCATTCATAGCCAGAAAAATTAGAGCCCTGCAGTGGCAGATATTCGCTGAGCAACCCGAAGAGATGAACGTGACTCTCGTCTGAGACTTTTGTGCTGCCATCGGCAGCAGGAACGCGACAACAGTAGCAGCTCCGAGGTTCAGGTAGTGGAGAAACCACCTCATATCTCCCCTACCCGTATTCAACCTCCAAGGGAGGCCAAAACCAAGAATACCTCTGCTTCTCCCATCCGCTTACCAGCACCAGCCAAGAAGGCCACTGCCCGTCGGCAAGTCCAAATCAGCAGCAGCAGCGACAACAACACCTAAATTTTAAGTTCCTTACCTTATGTTGATGTCTGCCTTTTTATTTTGTGATGTACTTTTCTTTTTTATTTTGTCTCATATGTCACTTGCATTGAGGGCAATGCAACCCTCGAGTTTGGGGGTGGCATCCTTCCATTAATGGAGTCTTATTAAGTTTAAAAATTGTGTCTTTTACTTAGTTTATTTTTGCTTTAAAAAAATGAAAATTTTGGCTTAAGTCTTTGAACTGAACTTACCTGTCGTGACAACCTCTGTCGTGGCAGTGCCTTTAGGATAGTTTTAGGAGCAGTTTCGAGCCTTACTATAGTTCTGAAACTTAAACACCATTTGTGACTTTTATACTGCCTAGAACTTTACTAGTAAACTAGAATAGAAAGCTTAGCACTTGAGTTGCCCCTAGAGGTGCCTAACACTGGCTCTAGGAAAAGAAGTTAAGAAAAATAGACTCAATACACCTAGAGGTGCTCGAAAGCGGCTCTAGGAAGTTAGCTAGAGGTGCCCGAAACCGGCTCTAGGAAGTTTGCTATAGGTGCCTGAAGCTGGCTCTAGTCAAACTTAAGCTTGAGAAAATAGAATCGAGTCTAAATAAAAACTAAATGAGCCTAAGAATTGCCTCCAAAAAGATGAAATTTGGCATAAAAATTCAAGTTAGAGGCTTAAATATTCTAGTGAAACTAAGGGAGTCTTTGTATATAATTGTTCACAAGCATGCACACACTACACGAGAATTATAGCAAGGTTCCGGGATGAATCCTGAATTATCCGACAAGGTGTTGCTCACAATAGGGAATGAATGGTAGGTAAGGGAAAGTTCACTGTTTTAAGCCAAACAAAAATATTTTGTTTTTCTTTTCGGTCTGAATTGCTTGAGGGCAAGCAAAAACTTGAGTTTGGGGGTGTGTTGAGTGTGTAAAAGTTCTATAATTTACCCCTTATTTAACCCATATTTCTGCTGCATTCAAGCATAATTCATTGCATTTAGGTTAGATTTCAGTTATACATCACAAATATATTAAATGACACAGTTTCTACTGAAATTGGTTGCTTTTGCAAGTAGCTGCTGTAGCAGATGGAGAAGCAGACGCTGGGTAGTGAAGAAGCAGAGCTGGAACTGGATGTGCAGACGAGGAGGACGATGCTGCCATGGCCGCTGCCATGGCAGCCAAGGACGACAACAGTGGTGAAGAGAAGAAGCAAAGTGGGCCTCGACAGAAAGAGAAAATTAAGCCCATCTGTCGTGGAGCAGCCGTATATTTTTCCAAGCCCTAGATCAGAATGAAAGCCAAGCCTAAGGTTCAAGGACGAAACTCCAAGCAAGAAGGAAGGACGAATTAAAGATATATTCTCTGAAGATTTAGTCTTTAATAGAATTGTACTTTAGTTTAAACTTGTATTCTTGCCATATTAGAAAACTTGAACCCAAGGCCTATATAAAGGCATGTAATTCGACCTAGGGAAGGATATCTTCATCTCTAGCCTTCTTCCTAAAACCCTAGCCATTTTCTCTCTCTCATCATGTTCTAAACTTCCTCTAGGGCCACGAGTTGATTTGTAAAGTAGTTGCAAGGATTGCATTTGTTTTAGGAATTTTCTGTTCAATAAAATAGACTTCAAGTTTGCTTATTCTGGTTTTCAACATCTTGCAAGAGTATCGGGAGAGCATTGTAAGATTATCTATTTACTTAATATCGGGAGAGTTAAGTATACGAAAGGAATAAGTATGGGTTCTCTAGTTTATGGTTGAACTATCTCGGACCTAGGGATAGGACGAGGTTAAGTGGCTAAGGAATAATTTAACAACATCGGTGTTCATCCTTCGATTCACGCCGGGAGGTATCATCAAAGACGTGTTCATCGACAGACTTGGACCTAGGGATAGACCAAGGCATAGCAGGGATTCTTGCCGAGATTGAAGTACAGAGTTGTGTGATCGCTGCCGCGACTAACAACAGACCGCTGCCGCGACAGGCGCAACGACAGAACATATATTCCTAGACTTTGCAACACCTACGCTATTGAGAAATTCAATACCGGCCCATTCTCTCTATCTTGATTCCTTTAATCTTAAATTCCAGTTCTCTTTATTATTTTCGTGACAACAATTTAAACTATTCTTTTTCTTCTCGTGCAGTAATCCAAGGTGAAGCTATTAGCCCAGTCCCCGTGGAGACCATATCTGATACTTCTGTATCACTTTACTACTTGCGTCGTGTACACTTGCACTACATTGCGATAGACACTTTTACACGCAAAAGTTATTATCTAAGTGGGTTTGGCGATATGCTTGTGATCGAGATTCGCTTTGGCGACACTTAATTGCAGCTAAGTATGGAGAACATACTCAATGGTGGCGGTTTAACATGGAGAAGCTGTCGGTCATGTCTATTGTGTGGCGACAGATTGTGGCCAACTCCTGTTGTTCAAACATTGATCAACATTTGGGGGTGTCGGGTTTCCAGTGGAAGATTGGTAACGAGCGGACTGTGTTGTTTTGGTTTTATCGGTGGATAACGCAGCAACCTTTGAAGGACATATTTCCGAGATTGTTTTCTTTGGCGATAAATATGTTAGCATGCGTTAGTGATTATTCGGAGGGTGCGCATTTTGACCACGGGTAATGGGAACGTTTCTTTCGGCGGCATTTGAGATTGTTTGAACATGAGCAGTTGCGTGCGTTATGTGACTTGGTTAGCGAGGTTCGTCTGTGGGAATTTCGCCTTGATACTCTCATTTGGCGCCCAGTTGCACATAGGGAGTTTTCAGTTAGAGCACTGTCAAAGTTGTTGATGCTGGATAAGGTTGGTGATGATGATATTAGAGATTGTTTTGCTTGGCAAGTGCTGGTCCCGCCTAAAGTCCAAGCGTTCCTTTGGTTTATTTGGTTGCGAAGGTTGCCGACAGCGGATTTCTTGCGAGTTAGTGGGTTGCCATTGAGCGACGAGCAAGGCAAGTGTCTGTGGTGTGTGTCAACGGGGGAATCTATCGCACATCTTTTCTATGAATTTCCTTGTGCGCTGAAGATTTGGGATTGGTTACGTCATTGGTGGGGTGTAGCGCTACCTTTACCGATGAGTTTTGATGATTTATGTGTTGTGAATTTCCACTGTTCATTTCATGGTTGTATGAGGATATGGTGGGTGGCCAATGTTAGTGCTTTGTTGTGGTCGTTATGGTTAGTTAGAAATGAGTTCATTTTTCGTGGTAAATGTTTGTCGATGGACGAGTTATGTTTTTTTGGTTCTGCTGTGGTCTTTTTACTGGATTAAGGTTGGTGCCGAGGGAGAGATGTTGCCCGAATCGGTTTGGTGGTCATGTCCGTCTGCGTTTGTTATTAGCCCGTCAACGCGGAAGGTTAGGGTTGGGGTGTGTTGGCAGCCACCGATCCAGGGTGTTTAAAAATTTAATGTTGACGGTTCTGCGCGGGGTAAGCCGGGTCCTGCGGGGTTTGGAGGTGTGATGCTTGACGAGGAGCATCGGATTTTGGGAATGTTCTCGGGGCCGTTAGGTTTGATGGACTCAAATGAAGCTGAAGTGCGGGCTATAGCATTTTCTTTGAGTTTAGTTCTGGACAGGTGTTGGCGTGAACAATGTGTGATTATTGAGTCAGATTCGCAGGTTGCTTTGAGTTGGGCTACACGTTCGGTGAAACGACCATGGTGTTTGTGGGAAGTATTTGCAGTGATCGATCAGGCTTGTAGGGTCTCTTATGAGATACAGTTTCGTTATGTGCCTAGAGAGGCTAATGGTTTTGCAGATGTGTTAGAAAAGGAAGGCGTGGATCGATGTTCGCTCTTTGTGGCTTGTTTATGATAGGCTTGGGTTTGTTTCTATGTTTTTTGACGGATCATATCGTACTCTTTTCCTCCACTAGAGAGGTTTTTAACGAGGCGTATGATCCGTCACGATGTATGTTTTTTGTTTATTGCTGAATAAAATCATACAGTTGCTGATAAAAAAACAGTATCCTCTAGGGAACAATCAAATATAGCCAAACAAAACATTGCCATTTGGCTTTCATTTCTAAGTAAGCCACCAGACTTTTCTGTAGCAAAGCCAAGCTTGTTCAAATCCCTAATAACAAGCCAGGGAATATCAAGTAAATCGTTAAGGTGACGTAATAAGTTCCAAGAGGCTTCACAATTTTATTCCTTCAAAGCTCTGTAGAAACCTGTACATCGCTAAGTAAAACCATTTGAGTCATCTAAGAATAATACATCAATATGATGATATGAAAAGGGACGAAGGGAAGCATTGTTGTGTCACACCGGCACGCCCCATGGCGTAGCGGAAAAATTAATCCGGCGTAATCCAGCTAGGATCCATGTACAGGAACGAATCCGGGGTGAAAAGATGAAGAATTACCTTTTAAAACTCTAGAAACTAGAAAACCGACGGTATGTCGGAATAACCATGTCTAGTAAAACCGGAATCGTCACAGGTTCGCAACGACCTCTACGGAGTCCACCCGAACAAAACAAACAAAGTTTCTGCCTCCCTAACACTTAGGGATAAATTTCGACAGGTTTGAACACCTTCTAGGGAGAAGTCGAAATCCCTCCAGAGATTCCTGAGGGAGTTTGAAATCGACCAGGGGTTCTACCGGGACTTGGATTCGAACTAGGAAATCACCAGGAATTTTTCAGGGGGCAAGAGGAACACCAGAAAACTATCGAACAGCTTCTCAAAAGAAATCTGGGACTTGTCGAAAATTCCAGAGGGGAATTCCCAGGGATATGTCGAAATTTGCAAGGAGGAATAGGGATGATTTGGTTGCTAGCCCTTGTCCCTTTAAATAATATTCAGAGACTTAATTCTAGTTGAATTCCTTAAATCCAAGTTCAACCAAAATTCATAGAATCTAGTTCTACTTGAAATTGGTTTATATTAAGTATACATTATATTTAATAATATTAAATGCAATATATATTTTTAATTATGTAGAATCTTATTCTACATAAAACATGGATTTAAATATACATTATATTTAATCCATATATATATATATTTTTATTATATAGAATCTCATTCTATCTTTACTTAGATTTAAATATATTTAAATATATATTTTTAATTATGTGGAATCTAATTCTACATAAACTTGAAATTAAATATACATTATATAAATTCCAAATATATATTTAAATTTCTAGAATCTTATTCTATAATATTTAAGTCTCTAAATATTTTCCATACTCTAAATAATATTTGATAAATACAATATTTATCCACTATTATTCCCATTTAAGGGAGTTGCCGATTTCCCCTATCCCATAGGGGATTTTCGGCAACCTCCCTAAAATAGGGAGTATGGTTTCCATTTTTTTTTCGTTTCATTCGAAGGGTGTGACCCTTGTAGGTTCATGCAACGTTAGCAGCAAAATTAGAACTGTTCTAATTTTACAAACAATGAGTGGCATCTAGCAATACATCATTGCTACCTAAGTTGCATGAAGTCATGGTTTGACTCTCCTAATTCCTGAATAAACTTCCTTTATGTATTTCATCCTTTTGTCCTTTATATCTTAGATGAATACAAGTTATTGGTTAGTCACACTTGCGTTGTCCATCTAGTGTTTCTTGATGTCTTGAGTAGATTATGATAAACGAATCTCTATGATATCTAATATCATAATATTCGAGCATGACCATGCATTTTCTAATCTCACTCAATCAAGTGGCCGAAGATATTTCTCCCATTATGTAGGAGGAACAAATCCTTTCTTGATCAATCATATTTCACTACATAGGTCATCACGTATCCAATCATCAGTCTTTATAATGTAGTCAGTTACGACACACGTTTGACTATGTCAAAATACGTAAATCTTTATGTTGAAATCATGTTGATCTCAAGTCTGAGGATTATACATATGTTTATCATGAGCAATGTTGTGACTGTCACATAATTACCCTAGAAACATGCTCATAGCGGGTCAATCCAGTATGTTGTTCTCTAACAAATACTTATGTGTTGATTTTGACATCTCTATGTCAATGACAACGCTTGTCATCGACCACATATTAGTCTTTATATATTATCACTATCCATACCCGCAATAATATTCGACTAAGGATCCTATTTAACAATAATCATATTATTGTATGGACATTATTATCCAATGGTTAGTTTGATGCACATAAACTAACCAAATGATAATAACGACAATGCCATTACTTGATAAATCTAGTAAAATAGTATGTCTATTCAATCATCATATGATTGGTCTTTGGGCATACTCCAACAATCTCCCACTAGCACTAAGACCAATCATTCTCGTATCTAATACGATATGGCTTAGTGTAACTGACATGCTTATGCTGTGTCAAAAGCTTTTTCAGGGAGTTGACAAAGTTATCAACTTTGTGCGTATGTTGCATACTTTCACATCTCCAAGATGTAAGTACTTTAGAATATGTTTGGATTTATTGATGAGATCTGGGTTTTATTTGCTTACGCAAAGGTTCCATCATAACAGAGTTATGTAGCATCTAATATGCTGGGAACAACCCTTAGTTCAAAAGTGAACCCTTTAGATCCAAACATCCTTCTTTATTGCTATGTCGATTGTAATACATTCAGCCTATGTTGTAGAGTTAGATATTGTCTCATGTTGCTAACTCGCAGTATCTTTTATTAATGCAAAACAGATTGCGATCTTTAGTTCCTTTTGATGAGTATGTCATCTACATACAATACTTGGGAAAGTAACAATGCTCCCACTAGCTCTTTTGAAAACAAGACTCCCCTTTGTTTCAAGTTTTCCCTTAGGAAAGTGGTTTTGACATTCCTTTATTTGATTCCATAATCATCGTATGTAACTACTTGCAAGTGAGATTAAGATGGATTAAACATAGCTACAAGGAAGATGCTTTATCATAGTCTATACTATGAAGTTTGTCGAATACTTTTAGCGACGAATCATCCGTTGTATGTTTTATCATCCATGTCGGTTTTTCCTTTTTGAAAAACTCATCCATACCTCTTAGGTTTTACCCTTTTTAGGTAACCAAAGTCTATACTTGGTTTTAGACATGGATTCCATCTCATATCTCATGGCTCTTAGCCATTCTCGAATTTTGGGCTCACCATTGCTTTCTAATAAGACCTAGTCTTTATCTTGATCCGAAAAGAAGAGTGTTTCTGTGAAGTATATGGTATTCTCTTAAGGATCAACACAATGGTTGTGTTTTGTTCCAATGTTCCTTGATAATTTTTGGAACATTCTCAATCTTTGGTTCATAAATTTGTTATCTAAAATTTCTTCACATTCCAAATTCCTTTTGTTTTGTGAGAGGTAATCTCTTTCGAGAGAAACTCTCGTTTGAGCAACAAACATTTTGTTCTCGTTGAAAAATGAAATCCCTTAGTGATAAATATTCTCTTTCGAGATAAACTATCGTTTGAGCAAAAAATATTTTGTTCTCGTTAAAGTTGAAGAAATAATATCCCTTTGTGAGAATTAATCTCTTTCAAGATAAACACTCGTTTGAGAAACAAACGCTTTGTTCTCGTTAGGATAAACAACAAATGGAGTTTTTAAGGTTCGAACTTTGTAAACATTTTAACATGTAAGTAACATTAAAACTTCAAAGGTATTCTAGAACAATTCTTAGTCCATATCTTATATGACATTTCGGGAGAAAAAAAACACGATTAAGTATGAGAGTTGTTTTTCTAGTGTGTAAAGAAGTCGAAAATGACTTGTTCTGAATCAAAACATGTCTAACATATTTGATTCTCTTTCAAAGACTTTTCGTTCCACTTGTGGGATTTAATTATGGGACAATCCCATATTCTTTGAAAGTTCATCAAACTTTAAATATTCTTGAATTTGATCTCATCAAATTACCTTAATACTTTTTATGAATTTGAGATTAGTCATTTGTTTTATTTATCTTATAAATATTATTGATTTGATTAGTTTAAAGATCATTGATTCGTTGTGTCATAAGAGATTAAAAGAATAAAATTTATTTAAATAATCTCAAAATTAAAATATCTTGTCCTTACAAGATAACTAAAACTTAGGCACAAAATAATAATCTTAAAACTAAAACAAATATATTTAAGCAAAAACACATATCCTAATGGATGATGTAGCAACTCTTGCTTTATTTCCATTCGCAGGTCCATGTCTATTCTGATGCCTTCTCTTTAGAAGCCTCTGAGGTTGATGACTCACTCGTTTTTGCTTTCTTGACTTCTTGTAGGTGTGTGGGGCAATTTCTCTTCCAATGTCCGGTCTTGCCGCTATAGAAACATTTTCCATCCTTCTTGATTCCCTTCTTAGGTTTCAATGCCTCCTTTCCATCGGTTTTGGTCTTACCATCACCTTTAGACTTTGCTGCCGATTTACCTTTCTTCTTGCCCTTGCGGACCATCAGAACAGGTTTAGGTCCTACCTTCTTCAGGTTAATTTCAGCAGTTCTCAACATGCTGAGCAAATGTGGCAGCGTCTTGTTAATTTCATTCATATTGAAATTAAGGACGAACTGATTGAAACTATCCGGTAACGATTGGAGGATGACATCAGTAGCTAATTCGTCTTTCAGCAGAAAGTCGAGCTTCTCCAATGTTTGGATGTAACCCATCATTTTGATGACGTGAGCTCCTACGGGAGATCCCTAACTCATCTTGCATTGAAACAGAGCTTTAGAGGTCTCGTACCTCTCTTGACGAGCTTGCCCTTCATAAATCTCCTTGAGATTTTGAATCATATCATAAGCTACCATGTCCTCATGTTGCTTCTGAAGCTTAGGGGTCATGGAGGCAAGCATAAGACAACCGACATCCAGCATGTCGTCCATGGGTTTCTTAAACTTGTCTTTGTCAGCTCTGGAAGCAGTGGCAACCGGTTCATCAGGAACATGTTCTTCAATGACATATTCCTTCTTTTCCTGTTTGAGAACAATTCTAAAATTGCGGAACTTGTCAAGGAAGTTTATGCCATTGAACTTATCCTTCTCAAGGATAGATCGCAGAGATAGAGTATTATTTGCCATTAATTCTACAACAAAAAAAATCTGCTACATAAGTTTTACTAAATTTTAAAATTTATAGATAGGTCTTTACTATAAATTTACTCCCACTATTTTCTTCAAAATTAAAAACCCTCTAGTTTTAATTTCGGAAAAATGTTTCGATAGTTTTTCTAGTGAGTGAGGATCCGTATTTCACCATTCCTAAATCAGCTTTGGCCAGTCTTTTAGGAAATGGTTATTTAGGTAAGTAACACCTTACTAATTACATCTCATGTAATTCCTCATCTTTTGGCGAACAACTCTTGTTCTTTAAATCATCTTATGATTATCCAAAACTTTTAACCACTAAGTTTTCTAATCCTATTAGAACAACCCAGCTAAGTCAATACCAATATCTCAACCGACGAATATCACTAGCTTATTCTTCGCGTTTAACTAAGATAGATAAATGTGACATTGCTTTGGCAAAGCTCGCATTATATCGATCGAAGTTTTAACGAGGGTAAATATTGGATGGTTAAAAACAGACTTAGAATTATAGTGAGGGATTTACTTAATTATCTCATCATTTTAACATTGATCCTATCAATAGAACTATGTTTAATCATGCTTATAAAACATCCATTGCATCACATACAAGGTAAATATAAGCGGTAAATAAATATGCAATGATTATAGCCCTTCTTAACCTAAGGCGACCCGTCCCAAGCCAATGGGAGGACCATTCTACTGAAGATAGAATCTACTTTTGAAACGCCTGGTCCACCAGGGAAGGCCCACCACGCTGTTACCTTGGTTCTTGCTTTATCTCCATGAGTATTTACAATTTTCAGAAACTCACGTTACATGCGAGAGAGTGAGATGAGAAGAGAAGTACAATAGAATATAGAGAAAGCCACGACACGCATGCCGTATTTATAAAAGCCAAAACTATAAAGGCTATGGGCTATAACCATGCAAAACAAACACCGTGCAATCTAACATGCATTTCAAACATCGTGCAAACAAAGTAACGACGTGTTTATGAAGTTTTAAACTGATTATCCCTATGTTGCGGTTAATGGGCCAAAGAAGGATCACGAGGTTTCATAAACCATTTGTGTTAACGAACAAATGCACCAGGTAGGTCAACATGAAAGAGAGGCGGGGCACTAGGCACACTTAAGTACCGGGTATTTGATGATGCCAATCCTAGACATGCATTTTTCATAACGTCTAACCATAACTCTTATGGATTCACCGTGAAAGATAGTTTGATAACTTTTATCAAATTAGAAGCCCTTTCAGAGATTTCAGAAATCTATGAAACTACGAACAACTACTTGTTCTCTAGACTAACTATTAGTCTCAACATGTTAACATTTAACATTGAAGCAACCTAACATAGTTATGATTAACTCTTAATCATTCAGTGATAATCGAAATAAGTCTTTATTAGGTGTAATACAATAAACGATAAATATCTAAATCGAATCAAACAACATGCATCTCATACATAAACATCACCCAAGAATTTAAGTCCGAATTCGTATGATACAAGTGGCTCTGATACTACTGTTGGGTCACGTCGGAACGCCCCATGGCGCAGAGAAAAAATTAATCCGACGTAATCCAGCCATGTTCCATGTACATGAACGAATCCGGGGTGAAAAGATGAAAAGTTACCTTTTAAAACTCTGGAAACTGGAAAACCGACGATATGTCAGAATAACCACGTCAAGTAAAACTGGAATCGTCACAGGTTCGCAACGACCTCTACAGAGTCCACCCGAACAAAACGAACAAAGTTTCTGCCTCCCTAACACTTAGGGATAAATTTCGACAGGTTTGAACACCTTCTAGGGAGAAGTCGAAATCCCTCCAGGGATTCCTGAGGGAGTCTGAAATCGACCAGGGGTTCTACCGGGACTTGGATTCGATCTAGGAAATCGCCAGGAATTTGCCAGGGGGCAAGAGGAACACTAGAAAAATATCGAACAGCTTCTCAGAAGAAATCTGGGACTTGTCGAAAATTCCATAAGGGAATTCTCAAGGATATGTCGAAATTTGCAAGGAGGAATAGGGATGATTTGGTTGCTAGCCCTTTTTCCCTTTAAATAGTATTCAGAGACTTAATTCTAGTTGAATTCCTTAAATCCAAGTTCAACCAAAATTCATAGAATCTAATTCTACTTGAAATTGGTTTATATTAAATATACATTATATTTAATAATATTAAATGATATATTTATATATATATTTAATTATGTAGAATCTTATTCTACATAAAACATGGATTTAAATATACATTATATTTAATCCGAATATATATATATATATATATATATATATATTATTATATAGAATCTCATTCTACCTTTACTTGGATTTAAATATATTTAAATATATATTTTTAATTATGTGGAATCTAATTCTACATAAACTTGGAATTAAATATACATTATATAAATTCCAAATATATATTTAAATTTCTAGAATCTTATTCTATAATATTTAAGTCTCTAAATATTTTCCATACACTAAATAATATTTGATAAATACAATATTTATCCAATATTATTCCCATTTAAGGGAGTTGCCGATTTCCCCTATCCCGTAGGGGATTTTCGGCAACCTCCCTAAAATAGGGAGTATGGTTTCCATTTTTTTTGTTTCATTCGAAGGGTGTGACCCTTGTAGGTTCATGCAACGTTAGCAGCAAAATTAGAACTGTTCTAATTTTACAAACAATGAGTGGCATCTAGCAATACATCATTGCTACCTAAGTTGCATGAAGTCATGGTTTGACTTTCCTAATTCCTGAATAAACTTCCTTTATGTATTTCATCCTTTTGTCCTTTATATCTTAGATGAACACAAGTCATGGGTTAGTCACACTTGTGTTGTCCATCTAGTGTTTCTTGATGTCTTGAGTAGATTATGATAAACGAATCTCTATGATATCTCATATCATAATATTCGAGCATGTCCATGCATTTTCTAATCTCACTCAATCAAGTGGCCGAAGATATTTCTCCCATTATGTTGGAGGGAAATATCCTCTCTTGATGAACCATATTTCACTACATAGGTCATCACGTATCCAATCATCAGTCTTTATAATGTAGTCAGTTACGACACACGTTTGACTATGTCAAAATACGTAAATCTTTATGTTGAAATCATGTTGATCTCAAGTATGAGGATTATACATATGTTTATCATGAGCAATGTTGTGACTGTCACATAATTACCCAAGAAACATGCTCATAGCGGGTCAATCCAGTATGTTGTTCTCTAACAAATACTTATGTGTTGATTTTGACATCTCTATGTCAATGACAACGCTTGTCATCGACCACATATTAGTCTTTATATATTATCATTGTCCATACCCGTAATAATATTCCACTAAGGATCCTATTTAACAATAATCGTATTATTGTATGAACATTATTATCCAATGGTTAGTTTGATGCACAGAAACATACCAAATGATAATAACGACAATGCCATTACTTGATAAATCTAGTAAAATAATATGTCTATTTAATCATCATATGATTGATCTTTGGGCATACTCCAACAAGCATTACAATCATGTTTCCATCCAAAAGAAAGACCACCACTCCCTCCATTGGCACTGATATCAATACCGTTAGGAAAACCGCAATACTTACGGACATTAGCCATTTTGTTGCTTTATAATTTAGTCACAATGAGAAAAATTATAGATGGATTGGCATCTCTTAGCAAGTTCTTGAGACGCTGTGTCATTTGAGACTTATCCAAGCCTCGAGCGTTCCAGCTTAAGAGTTTTATTGGGCTCAGCTGGCCCGCAAAGTGTGGTTTGCCATTTCATTATCAGAAGCTCTGGTTGAATCTGCATTAGAAACTTCCAAAGTTAATTGTTGAGTTCTAGAGCGTTTTGATACTTTCGATTTAGGCATAGTCATCCTGACTGGGCAGAGTGCTTCGCCATGTCCAATTCTGCCACAAATAAAACAAAACAAAGAAATTTTCTCATATTCGAATCAGACATATGAAGGAGTACCACCACGTATTACAAGCTTCTTGTGTCGCTTTAGAGGTTTACTAGCATTTAGGAGAGCACAGACGCACATAATACCTTTATAACCCAACTAAACAGTAGATGAATCATACTCAATGAAACTTCCCATTTGACGAGCCAACCCATTAGTCATACACCCATAGGGCAGATCATGGACTAAAATCTAGAACGAGATCAGGTTTAGCGGGACAAACGGAGGGTCCTTTCCAACTTTTAGAAGGTGGAGGATGAGTAGATGAGAGTTAAAATTCCAGGGGCCCACATCATCAATTCTGTCCATGTCAACTTCATGATAAAAACATAACATGAATATTCCATTGCCAATATTCGAAATAGAGATCCCTCCTAGCGGTCTCCAGAAATTGGCCATGGTTGCCCTCATCGACTGAACATGAATAACACTTATAGTCCGAAATCGGCCAATGAAACAATTAGCAAAAGAAATACTTGAATCCACAGTCTCCGGTTTGACTTCGATTTCACTATCCTCTATTGACAGATATGCTAGATCGTTTTTCACAGTCGGGTCCATAGTGTGAAAGATGATATAGAGAAGGGATAAAATGAGCGTGCTAGTAAGCAGAAGATGCGTCCTAGAAAGCAGAAGGCATGTCAAAAGATAGAGAAGAGCGTGTCAAAAGACTGAGCAAGTTTATTTTTCTAACATTCTTAATATTTTTTATTAAGTTTAGAGATATTACATTCTCAAAGCAAATGTCAAGATTCAAAGCAAAACAAGATGAGGCAACATAAATTATTATTTTTATTTGTTATTAAGTTTATAGATATTACATTCTCAAAGCAAATGTCAAGATTCAAATTCATACAAGATGAGACAACATGAATATCATTGACCACTCGAACAATTAAAGTATCTACATTATTTTTATTTATTTCAAAAAATAAAAGGAATTAAAAAATATAACAAAAGAGAATAAAGTATAAAAGGAAGAAATAAAAAAAAACTAATGGTGGCAAAAAAAAAAATACCGACAAGTCTAGAATTAAAATAACAACACACGTCATCAACTAGTTTTAATAGAAAAATTAACGATGATACAAATAGTCTATTTAGAACAATACTGATACTAAAATTTGAAAACCAATTTAAAATGGATTTGTTTGTCTGCAGTTTTTCACGGTTTCTTGTCTGCAGTTTTGCACGGTTTCTTGTCCATTGTTTTCCGGTGTCTATTTTGATCTTGTTCTTCTCCGACGGTGGTCGCGGCTTCTTGTCCATATCTCAATGGAATTAGAACTAGCAGGACTCACACTCGATGATGGCGAAGACGAAATTCTGGCTCTCCCTCCAGAGATAGGCACTTTGAAGGAAGATTATGCCCTTTGTTTGGTGGGAACTTTCCATACACCAAGTGTAATTCATTTTTTCTCCATGAGAAACACATTTGCAGATGTTTGGCATCCTTTGGGGGGCGTCTCCATTACTGAACCAGGGGATAAGCGTTTCTGCTTCAAATTCTACAATGATGTAGATTTACACAGAGTTCTATCGGGATGCCCATGGTTTTTTAATAACCATCTCCTCCTTCTTCGCAAGTTAGAAATTGGGGAGGACCCTCTGCAGGTCTCACTGAATTTTGCTGTGTTTTGGGTTCAGGTACATGAATTACCAACATGACTCATGTCTGAAATCATGGCACAACAGTTTGGTAATTTCATTGGTCGTTTTATAGAATACGACTCAAAGTTAATCTTGACTGGGAAGAAGCATTATATGAGAATAAAGGTGTTCTTGGATGTAAACCTCCCACTGAAACGAAAGAAGAAAATTGCACTGGATGCGACTCGTACTACGTACGTGCGATTTCAATATGAAAGGCTTCCAATTTTCTGCTTTGTCTGTGGCAAGATTGGACACGGTGAAAATTTATGTCCACTACGGTTGACACTGAAACCCGATGAAATAATTTTCGGGTGGGATTCATCTTTACGTGCACCATCCAGGAGAGCGCCTCTAGCACCCAGCCGTTGGTTAAGGGATGACATTTCTGGGCTATCTTTGTTCGACGCAAAAGCAGTTGCTGCTAGTAATCCATCTAATAGTACATTCCTGCATGGGTCCACTGTCAATGCACACGTGAATTTTACTATGGCTGATGGAACTATGGAGTTAGGTTCAGACGCTGAAGACAATCCATTGACTCTACAGGATGGGAAAAAAAGGCAGCGGGTTGTGGGAGAGGTGACATCGGTTTCTGGAAACACAGATTCTACGTCACCTATAAAAGAACATGAGATACCGGCTGGCCCTGTGGTGCAGGGCAGCCGGCAGCCATGAAGGTCATTACTTGGAATGTCCGTGGGTTGGGGAAACCACGGGCCGTCAATCGCCTCAAAAACACTTTGCGAGGTATTAATCCCCATATTTTGTTTCTCATCGAAACAAAATTAGATGTTCGTAGAATGGAAAGGGTTAGACATAGATGTGGCTTTTGTTTTGGTATCGACGTTGGTGCGAATGGTTCCATGGGAGGCTTGTCACTTGGATGGAAGCCGGACTGCAATGTTACATTATCCAGTTACTCACAACATCACATTGATGTGATTATTAAAGACGATGATGTTGAACCATGGAGATTTACAGGTTTTTATGGCAACCCAATTGAAAGTGAGAGAGTGAATTCATGGAACCTATTGCGTCAGCTAAGCACTCAGCATGACATGCCATGGTTAGTTGCCAGTGACTTTAATGAAATAATGTATTCTTTTGAAAAGATGGGCAGGAGAATACGGCCAGAGCGGAACATGTTACATTTCAGAGACGCGTTGAATGATTGTGAACTTGGAGATCTTGGCTTTACTGGAGCTTGGTTTACTTGGGAGAGAGGTAATTTCACCCACACAAATGTTCGTGAACGTCTCGCTAGAGCATTAGCAACTCCGAGATGGTGGAACACTCATCCCTTGTATTGTGTTAAACACTTACTCCATTCCACCTCTGACCATTTCCCGGTGCTAATTGATACAATAGGACATGCCACTACTCACAGTAGACAACCGGCCAACTTGTTTAAATTTGATGCACATTGGGTTCTCGAAGAAGAAGCAGAAGGGTTGATTAAAGATGTATGGGAGGAGTCAGGTTCAGTCTTGCATAAACTCGCTAAACTTGGATCCACACTTTTAAGTTGGAGCAAAGAAAAGAAACATACTACAAGGGCATCGAAGAAGGCTTTATTGTCTAGACTGCAGGAATTAACTTGTTCCGATCTCGATGATGACAACTTACAGGAGTTGATTGAAGTTAAACTAGGTTTGAACCTAGAAGCTGATAAAGAAGAACTATTTTGGGAACAACGAGCAAGATCAAACTGGCTTTCTCATGGTGATAGCAACACTACCTTCTTCCACAAGTTTGCTTCTTATCGTCAGAAGAAAAATCATGTTCATGGGTTATTTGATGCTGCAGGGGGATGGATTACCTCGGATAATGAAATGATCAGGATGGCAACTTCCTATTTTACTGACTTGTTCATAACATCCTTGCCTACTGATGCTTCTTTCCTTCTTGACAATGTTCAACCGAAAATTTCTAATGCTACAAATGCAAGACTGCTACAACCATTCACAGTGGAAGAGGTATGGATTGCAATTAAAAGTATGGCCCCTATGAAAGCCAGTGGTGTTGACGGTTATCCTGCTTTATTTTAGCAGAAGTATTGGCACATCATAGGTTCAGACATTTCCACCTTTTGTCTATCAATACTAAATGGCAGTTCAAGTATAAGGGAGATAAATGATACACTAATTGTCTCAATTCCAAAGACCAAAAAGCCAGAAAACATGTCACATTTTCGGCCAATCAGTCTTTGTAATGTCATATACAAAATCGTGGCAAAAGTTTTGGCCATTCGGTTCTCTTCAACTTTGGATTCATGTATTGATGAGTGTCAAGGAGCTTTCATCCCAACTCGACAAATTTCAGACAACATATTAATTGCTTATGAAATTCTGCACTCCATGAAGAATAAAAGGGCTGGGAAACAGGGATCATTTGCCTTCAAAGCTGATCTTAGTAAAGCTTATGATCGTGTAGAGTGGCCTTTTTTGGAAAAAATGCTTCTGAAATTGGGATATGATGAACGATGGGTGCAATTGCTAATGGACTATATTTCAACAGTATCTTACTCAGTAAGTTTCAATGGAGTTGCTGGCGAAAGGTTTCTTCCGTCTCGTGGTCTACGGCAAGGTTGTCCACTGAGTCCATATTTGTTTTTAGTGTGTGCAAAGGGTCTATCGAACCTGTTGAACCAAGCCATGCATACCAGAAACCTTCGAGGAGTCACCATTGGTCGAGAAAGACTCGAGATTGGCCACTTATTTTTTGCAGATGACAGCATATGCTTCGCCAATGCATCTGAGGAAGCTGCTGTGGTTCTTAAAAATATCTTAACTCAATTTGGCAATGTCTCGGGCCAACGTGTAAACTACGACAAATCGCTACTCTTCTTCAGCACCAATGTACCAACCAGAATTCAACTTGCAATTGGTTCCATCTTGGGTGTTCGCATCGCATCCAATCCGGAAAGATACCTGGGATTACCAACAATGGTTGGCAGACAGAAACGAGAAGCTTTTAGTTACTACGTGGACAGGGTTAACAACAAGTCAAATACATACAACACAAAGTTCCTATCGATGGGCGGCAAAGCAACATTGATTCGAAGTGTATTGCAAGCAATCCCAGTTTATGCCATGCACTGTTTTCTATTGCCCTCTTCTTTATGTAAAGCTTTGGAACAATCCATGGCCAAATTCTGGTGGAAGACTGCAGGCACAAGTAAAGGCATTCATTGGACAACTTGGAACCAATTAGCATACTCGAAGCAAGAGGGAGGCATGGGTTTCAGAGATCTTGGTCAGTTCAATGTAGCATTGCTAGCTAAACAATGCTGGAGACTCATTAAGCACCCTGATTCTTTGCTGGCAAGGGTTCTAAAGGCTAGGTACTACCCTACAACGGATTTCCTTCACGCAAACTTGAGCTCCAATCCATCCTACACTTGGCGAAGTTTATGGAGTGCAAGAGGGCTTCTTGAAACGGGCCTTACATGGCGTATTGGGAATGGTGAATCAATCAATATATGGAATGATTCGTGGATTCCAAATGAAGGAGATGGTAGGCTTCGATCTGATGTTATCAACATACACTACACTAAGGTTGCAGACCTTATAGATGTGCCTACCAAATGTTGGAAGTTGGATGTACTACACCGTTTATTTCCAGATAGTTTGGTGTCAAAAATTTGTGAGATCCCGTTGGCAAATTCGCATCAAAGTGACACCTTGGTTTGGAGGCATGACAATACAGGTGTATACACAGTCAAAAGCGGGTACAAATTACTCCGTAGAAACCCTACAACGTCTTCAGGTACACCTCCTCTGAGTATGAAGCAGTTTTATAATCACATGTGGAATTTACATTTACCAGAAAAAATAAAAATCGCAATGTGGAGAACTGTGAACAATTTCCTTCCAACCTATGAAAATCTTCAGACTCGAAATCTGCATGTCCCAAATGGATGTCGGTTTTGTCAATCTGCCAGTGAGGGGATAGAGCACTTGATACGTGAATGCTGGTACTCAACAGCTATATTCGAAGCCCAGGGTATCTCCCTACCCATGACCAGTTCAATCTTGCCTTGGAAGGAGTGGATAACCAATGCCTACAACAGTTTGAGTGACAATGCTAAGAAGGGCTTTGTAGTATCCTGCTGGGCCATATGGTATGCTCGAAACAAAGTTGTACATGAAAATCAACCAACCACAGTTGAGGAGGCGGTTGCTTTCATACAAGCATACATTAGGGAACATGAAAACCTACACAATGCAGTGCAACCAACACCACGTCCACAAACACAACAATGGACTGCTCCTCATGGGAACCTAATTAAAGCTAATTTTGATGCTGCTTACTGTGTGCAATCCAAAGTCTCCGTTTCGGGTGTAATTTGTAGAAACAGTGCTGGCTTAATAATGGGAGCATGCACCATAAAACATCAACACGTTGCCAATGTGTTCTTAGCGGAAGCTCTGGCTTGCAGGGATGCTGTGAATTTTGTTAAAGACCTGGGGCTTGATAGGGCTATTTTCGAGGGAGATTCACTGACTATTATTAAGAAACTAAACTCAGCATCTGCAGATCTCTCGCCGCTAAGGGTAGTGATTGAAGACATCAAATATGCAATTTGTAACCTTCATGAAGCTGTTTTCTGCCATGTTCGACGTGAAGGGAATATGGCCGCTCACACTCTTGCGCAACATGGAAGAGGCTCTGACACGCCGGCTTTCTGGATAGAAGAAGCTCCCGTTGCAACCACTCTAGTAGTAGAAAGAGACAGACAGCACATTCATAGTTCACAATGAACACGCTTCCATAGTTGATGATGATTTCTTCCCTTGCTACATTGTTTGAAGAAAGGCTGTTTGTTTAGTTCCTTCTCGGACTCATTCGTTATCTGCATTTCTGTTGATGCACTCCGAGTTTGTTCAGATCATTGGGCTGGTTATCATATTTTCTTATGTCTGATTTCTTAGATTAAGAGAAGTCTTTTCTGTAATGTACTCACATTCTCTTCTCTTGGTTATCTTTATCAATAAAACCAGCACCTTTCAAAAAAAAAAACCAATTTAAAATTTAATAAAAGACGTTGGGGGCGGTTAATCTAATTTTTCATTAAGTACTAGCTCTAATGCTTGAAAACTATCCCTTCATGTCTTCTCTAACGTTTATGGATCACGCATTTGGAACAAATAAGTTTAATTATTTTTCTCGACTTTATTACAAGTCACGAAACCTTTAGAAGTCAATAAGTTCAACTCACTCGTTGATTGTCTTGTTATGTAATGACAAGTAGATATTATATTAACATCACCCACATTGATGTGGTCCAATATGTAACATTGTTATGTCACATAATTATATTGAAACAAAACAAACCATAAGAAAAGTTGTCATTTAATTAACAACCGGTAGTGAGAAATTTGTTTTTCACAAACGTTTAGTTTTTAAGGTTTAGAGGTTCATGTTTAGGGTTAGCATTTTAGTTTTTGTGGTTAGGTTTTAAGATTTGAGAATATATTTTATGGTTTAAAGTTTAAAAATTACGATTTAAGATTTAAGACTAGTGTTAAAGTCTTTAAAAGGGACATATGGCAGCTTTAGAAGACTACTCACAGAAAATAATTTTCACTAACGGTGTATAAAATAATTAACCTTTAACTGATTCAATAAGAAACAAAACAATTTTGGATGAAATTTCCTTTTTAAAAGACTTCGCAGCTTCTAGATTCATAGAGATATAGAACAACATATAAATTATCATGCTCGGAGTCTCCACAAGTTGGTTGGTAAAATCATCCTCATTAGAATGAGGAAATGACAACTATCCTTCGACTTATTTCCTCTAATTATGGATACCATCTTTATGGACCCTCCAATATCATGATTTTATTGGGTAGGGTTATAGTGTGTTGGGTGCATCTCTTCTTAATTCGAAATTAGGGAGATTAATTATATTGCAAGCAAAATGTATCATCTATATTCACGTACATTATTAACTCAAGATATATTCTTTAGGTTCATCCTTTTATGGTGGATTAGTATAGAAGCTATGAATGTCTTTTAGGATAGTTTATTGTTCTATTAAATAAAGGACTTTGGAAAGACTAATTTAAGCTGATTAAAAAAGAATAAAATTAGTTCCTTCGAGATATAAAGAAACAGAGAGTCGTTGTTATGAGGACTGTAAATCAACCTAATTGGTATTTGTAATCAAATTCAATAGTGGAAAGCAAATTTGCATTGGATTTTTTTCTCAGCAAATTAGATTTTATTATAGGGTAAAAGAACCCAAACCTACGTTGAGTGTCTCATTAAAAACCTTCCTAAACCTAAATGAAGAAAAGAGTACACACAATGAGGTACAAATTACACCCAAACCAAAACTAACAAGCCACAAAGTACATATTACACCCAAAGCATCACAAACAAACCGTTAACTATAACTCTTGGTCCTGATATCGCCTCTAATGACCTGTAAATCTTTGCAATTTCCTCCTAAGGCCACACAATATAGTCATCCAGCAACAATCTGTTAACCATGCAAAAGCATCACAACAACCCAACACTTGGCAAGACGATTATAATAATTTGAAGCAAAATCTCCATTACAAACCGAACTAACGCAATCAAACTCCAAAGAAAATTCAGTCTATGGCCACCTTGACTTCTCAACCCAACACACAATCATTGAAAGCCAACTAACTAAAGAAAAAAAACACTTGTCAAAGACATACGATCACAAAGCAACATCTACCGAAGTAACTCCTTCAAAACTAAATACATGACCATCAAGAAAACATATCACAACTCCTGACACGAAGACAGAGACCCATATACAATCCAAGGCCACAACAAAGCTCTCAAAGAAAACCATCCGGCAAGCAATTACCACATCCCTACAAGACATGACACATCCATACCAATAACGGAAGCCATCCCTACACGACATGACACATCCATACTAATAATGGAAGTTGAGATGAACTCCTAAACTTAAACCGAATCTCCCCAATTATTGCATGGTTATCCACCTATTGATACTTACCCAACAACTTAGTTAAATCAGAACCAAAGTCCTAAACATACGACACACAACATGGTCCTTTTCGTATAATAACAAAAGAGCAACTCAACTCTTACAATATCTAAAAAAAACTAACTTTACTAGCAACTTTTGCTTGGAACTACACCTAAACTCTTAGATCACCCAAGCCTCTCGCAGAATAAGAATTTTCAAAACAAAAAGCTTAAAAGGAACACACAAAGACTCACAAAAATGAACACAATCACCTATTCATGATTAAGTAACTCGATCCTTACCAATTCATACACTACTTCCTCTTCATTTCCAATAATCTGCACCCCTAAACTTTTACATAGTTCAAGCACTTCCTTCGCCTCTCTATACATCGACTCTTCACGCATCACCTTATCGGTTTTCCCTCGCTCAAGAGCCTCCTTTGTCGACTTTGTAAGTATCTACTTTCGTGCTATGTCTGAATTTGTGGGAGCATGCACGACTAAATCCCTCGGTGTGGAATGTAGACCGACTTTCTTACTTTTCTTTATGGCTCGATCCTTCTTCTTTTTATCCTTGGCCGAAAGAGCCTTATCTTGCATTTCGGCTAAGGAAATAAACTTTCTCCTGAAATTGTGATCTTGAAGCTTAGGAAAGAACGTCAAGTTTTCTGCCCTACCCTCACAATCATGACCTCGATCGACAACCTCCAAGTTGCCATTCGCCAAATCAACACTCACCGCCCAAGGGAGATTATTGTTAGAGCATGGGACCATCTCACAATCAGCCTCAAGATTGCCATTTGAGTTGGACTTCTCCACGTATTGGGGCTCCAAACTGTGAGAAGATCCATGATGAAAATTGTCTTGCTGAACACCTAACCCTTCCCTATACCTAGGTGTGGTCTCGATCTGCTGGGAAACAAAGCACTCAACACACTCTGTCCAAAACATGTGGACTGGTGCACCAACCTTAAAACGACCTGAATCAGAATCTTGATTATGCTCAATCTCTATATTTCTAGCTATCCCTTTCTCATTAAAGATTGCATTGGTAACCTCTTCTTCTCGAGACACCACCTTCTCTGACACACCAGATGTAGCCTCTTGGATAGCCTCTTGGATAGCCTCTTGGATCTCCATGTTAGCTCCTAGAGGTTGTTCACCTTCCACCAACTTTTCCACTCCCAAGTTCCCTAATGAAGATTCAACTGAAGCTTCCGACAATCGGACATCGTCCTCGCCATCAGTGTCCGACTCTTCAGCACCACAACAAACTAATGACGGCCTGAGGGTCTATTTCAAAAAATCTAACCTTGAACCTCTTTGATCCCACTAACACAAAAATGACACCATTCAATCAATTGAACATGTTTGTTAATTTCTGAAAATGTGCTCTGGCGAAAGAGGATGGCTTGGCAGTGCTTTCATCGACTGATATAAGCTCATCCATAATGATGCTATATTTTCAAAAGTCTCTTCGCACCAAGAATGTGCCGGAACCCCTTCACATGCTATCCATGCCCGTCGATTGGAGACAATCACTTCATCAGACCAATCAATCTCCCTGAGTCACCTACCAAAGATGACTTTGAATTCTAATTTGGCTCTATCTCTCATTTCTTTGTCTTTGAACATTATCAAGAAAGTTGACCCTGCTAGATTCGTAATTGTTGCTTCCTTCAAACCACCAGCGTGAAGTATCCTTGCTACGCATTTTACTTTCACAAATTTATGGCTCTAACCCACAAGACAATTTTCTAAAATCTTCAATTTTTTATTGTCTACTACACCACTTACCGTTTAGATATTGTCTTTATTTTCTTACACTCGGGGACATTCTAATTTCTCCACCTGACTTCTCCTTGGTTCTGGTTTTCTTCCATGTGTTCGATGCGAGTCATTCCTTTTCAAATAAACTCTAACCCGAAATCTATAGATTGAGAAGCCATCTAATCTCTCTTGAGCTCTCAAGGCATTAGTCATATTGGCAAATCTGACAAAACCAAACCTCTGCCCTCATAGGCTTCTCTTCTTCGGAATGAATGCATCCACCACTTCTCCATGATAGCTAAACAAATGCCATAGCCCTTTCCAGTGAAGTTTCTCAGGTAGATTAAACACAAACTGGGTTACACTCTCGTCGTCGCTCCAGCCCTTCATTATACTTTGATTTGTAGTCAAACATTCATACCGTTCTATTGATTTGTATTAATAATTGATCTTTATTTTAAATTTGCATTGAATTAGAGCCCCAACAATCTCTCATGATGACTTGTAGGCCATACTATTACTTTGAGCAACTTCTCTCCAAAAAGAAAGCTTACCATAAACATTGTTTCGTATAGCTTGATGAATGAAGAAGCAATGGGGAAGGGACAAGGATTTCTTAACCAATTAGAAGCCAATGTGGTAGAGATCGCAAAAGGAATGGGAATACCAGAAGTAATGAGAACCATGGAAAAAGTAAGATTGATAGCTATGGCAAGTCTCGTGTTGATCTAAATCTTGCTCTAAAATTATTTGTTATTATTAGGACAATCCCAATAAAAAAAGTCAGAGCGTAGAAATCTCAAAAGAAACCAAAACAATGGAACAACCAAGCTTACCGTAAACATTGTTTTGTATAGCATGATGAATGAAGAAGCTATGGGAAAGAACAAGGCTTTCTTAACCAATCAGAAGCCAATGTGTTAGTGATCGCAGAAGGAGTGGGCATAGAAGAAGTAATTAGAACCATGGAGAAAGTAAGATTCATGGCTATGACAAATCTCGTGGTGATCTAAATCTTGTTCCAAAATTATTTGTTAGTATTAGGACAATCCCAATCACAAAAAGTCAGAGTGTAGGAATCTCAAAAGAGACCAAAATAATGGAACAATCAAGCTCGTCCAAACTAATCCAATCTAACAAACAAAAAAAGTGAAGATTACAAAACAACCATATATGTGAAGAAAGAAAAAGATGAAAATTTTCTATTCGAGAAAGATAATTATCTTAACATTTCTCATGAGGATTGCTAGTGAATTGTTGACTCGAAAACTTTTTTCCACATAATCACATATAAATAGTTTTTTTTTTCAACATACCAAAATAGTGATTATGGGATCGTGAAGATGAGAAATCAAGTAACAATTAACAAACAACATCATGGGTATTGACAATTTCATCATAAAGACAAATACTATTTGTGAAATCATATTGAAGTAGGTTAGAAATGTGCCAAATATGCGTCTTAATCTTATTTCAGTCGAAAAGCTAGATGCCACTGGTTTTTATGAATCACTTTTGTGGATGGAATTAAATCTAACTAGAAATAGCATGATCATTGTTCGAGAAAGAAAACAAGATTCTTTTTATATAACACAAGGAAAGTTACGCGAGGGAGAAGCCAATATTGCTTATGAGACAACTCGTGCTTGAGTATATGATATAAGAGGCTAGGTCGCATAAGTGAAAAGAAATTTGTTGAGTGTAACAGTCTATCGATATATCCTCCAAGAGGGGGTGAATTGAAATTTTAAATAAATGTGGAAACTAATTGCAAAAAATGAAAATTGCAACAAGATTTAGAGTGGTTCAACTCCCTCAATGGACTCTACATCCACTATCTTAGTCATCACAATAAGAATTTTACAAATTCACAAATTTGTCTTTCCTTAAGTATAATGAGTAACCTTACACAATTCAATAGACTTTGTAACCCCCTTAGCCCGGCCTAGACGGTTGACCTGAACTACGAAGATTACACGAGGAAAACCAAAGTCAACCCGAAAGTCAACCTTGATTAACGACCTTTTTTTCTTTTTAACCTTGTCTAAATGCATATTAACCCTAGGTTTACTCTTGAGATAAACATATTCAAAAATCACAGCAATCGGAAAACAATAAGGGGCTCAATTACACAACATACAAATTTAGGGACCAATTTGTAAATTCTGGAAATTACGAGGACTTTGCCAATTTTTAAGTTACCATTATGAAATTAGTCATGTTCCATGCTTCCCTGTCAAATTTCATCTCAAACGGACATCTCAAACTCAATCAATTGCATATACAAAAATCAAGACTAAAACGTAAAGCTTGCAAACCTCAAAATCATTCAAAATTGTGCCCAACGGTCAAGTGTTTCGAAACGGGTCTAGGCCGTTCCGAAACACCCCTTGGCAGTAGCCAAAGTTTTTCGAAACACCTCAGCCCGTTTCGAAACACCCAGGCTAAAATATGCACCTGTTTCGAAACGGGCAAGGGTGTTCCGAAACACCCTGCCCAGAAACAACAGAAAAGTCTGTTTTTCACTCTTTCGACCCACCAAACATGTTCGTATGACCTCTATAACATGTCAACAAGTCATCAAACATTAAAGGAACATATTTGCATCATCAAAGCTCAACCACGACCTCAAACAAGAAAAGCCACAAGTCTAAAGGCATGCATCCTATAATGAAAAGCAAGCAATCATCAAATCTCCAAAACAAAATACCAAATGGCCATTTACATGTTCCAACATCATCACAGGCATTAAACCAAACTTAAGGAGTCCAAAACATCTCCCAAAAACATAATCTAGATTCCCATTGCCAAATACCAAAAGCTAATAGTGTTGTGAAAATAGTCACCATACATGAGCTTAAACTTTCGCTTGGATCCTTGACCTCCTTGCTGCCCTTAAAGCACTTCAATGCTCTGCATTATTGGTTCAAGAAAGAGAGAGCGTAAGCACGTATGCTTAGTGAGAAATGCTCTAATAAAACAACAAAATAATGCACTTTGTAAAAACACCTTTCCAAGGCCTTTAATTTCAAAACATCATTTATCATGCACTTATGCATACAAACCAAGCATCTCATGCTTCAATTCATCAACATGTCATATTGGCTTTCAAGTGATAATCCATAACCATTTTTCAACTCAAAACACAATCGGATACGCGGATTACAAGCGTTGTCCCGTACGCTCCATACACACTACCAACACTTAAGGTGGAGTTTACCGGTACAATCACAACCCCTCAACACCCGTGATGGAGTCTACGGTACAATTACAACCCCTCCACATCACTCATTGGTAGTTGTATAACATCACTAACGAGAACACGGGACACACAACACAAGATCCTCACATGGCATTTTAACCACCATTATGATCTTAGACATCTCGTTAGTGTTCTTGGATGGAGTTTACGGTACCATTACAACCCCTCAACATCCAAGGCGACTTTATTCACGGTGCACCCAATCCTATAGCCGGCTAACTATATCCGATTCAAGTACTTTTAAACCAACACATCACTTGCCAATATACATCATTTACCATCATTAATCCACTGTTTTAAAGCATTAAACAAAGCCAGTAAATATCCATGCATCACCATGCATCAAACCACATTTATCAATGTTCAAAACAAGGATCTCTTACCTTGAGCATCCTTCAACACATGGCTTATAAAACCAGCATTAAACATGCTAAAATATGCTTTCAAAACAAAATTTAAACATGCAAAATAAACACATTGCATTCAACCATCTCATGGTTCTTCAAAAAGAGAGTTTCTCCGAAAACTTACTCTTGAGCTTAGCTAAGTTGTTTAGACTTAAACTAAGCTCCCATAACCTTCAAACATTGGTTTCAAAGCTGAAAACCAAACTTCACTCACCGATTCCGTTTCGCAAGCTTGCCGAAACGCCGATCAAGCCTCCGGATCAACACCAAAAGGATCCGAAGATGTCTCCCCTGTTATAAACACATCAAAGCAGAGGATTAATGCATCATCATGCATTAAAATCTTCAGCCAAAACACCTAAACTCGCTGCTCTCATCAAAACTCACATTTCGGCTACCAAACACAACTGAAATCACATCCAAACACCTCTACAACATTACCCAGCCAAGATCCATCAATTCCAATCATTCTTAGACATCAATTAACATCCAAAAAGGACCTAATCACGTCCTTATACCTCCAGCTATAGCAGAACATCAAAATCACCCCCAAAACCACCATTAACTCAAGTAAAAACTTAGGAAAATCAACCTATTCGGGATTGCATTGATTAAACCTCAATTACACATTATTTAGACATCCAAAATACATCAAAAAGACATCTCAAAACAGAGCCCAATCATTTAATACGAATTTCTTCAAAATTAAATCCAAATATTGCATTTTAAGCCAAAATCAAGATCACAACATCAAAACCTTTAATAAAACTCAATTTAAGGATTGAGAACTTGGGAATTTCAGTAAAGAACTGAGTATTTAGAGGAGAAGGACGTTCATACCTCTAAATGTGGATTTCTCCTTGTTTAGAGCCAAAATTCTTGAAAATTCAATAAGCAAATGATGAGGATTTGGTGTAGAAATGATTAGAAATCATTTAGAGATTGAAATCTCAACTTTAGGTGTGAAATTCAAAGGAAAAGTGGCTGTGGAAATGTGTTTGGCTGAGGGAAAATTGAGAGAAAATGAAATGGGAAAATTTTGGCAAAAGTTAGTTATGAAACTAAAATATCTCTTTTCCCTCTTTTCTTTTTATTAAATAACATTAAATGAGTCTTTAAAATTTAAGAAAAATCTAGAGAAACCCTCCCTTGGGTAAATTAGCTCCTTAAAGATTCAAAGTTTCAATCCTTTTAAAACAGTCACCAACTTTTCAAAAATTACATTTTAGTCACTAACTTGAAATGTCATATTTCCAAACCCCATTTTGTAAAATTGATTTCACCACTCTCTTATATATAATAAAAGAGGATTTTTAGATATTTTTCCATATTTTTAATGCATCCCGAACTAGGCTTTCCCTAAAAACCACCTTTTTTATTCGAATCGAAATTAAAACCGGTCCGGTTCAGACCCTAAATTTACATGAAGGAAAAAGGTACGGAAACTGCTTCCTCATGTCATCCTTCCGTTCCCACGTGGCTTCCTCAGCACCACGATGCTTCCACAACACCTTTACCAACTCAATGGTCTTGCCTCGAAGAACTTTACTGTCCGAATCCAGAATCTCCACCGGTTCCTCATCATAGGTCAAATCCGGATTCAATTCCACTTCCTCCACAGGCATCACATGAGAAGGATCCGATCTATACTTTCGAAGCATAGAAACATGAAACACATCATGAATCTTTTCTAACTCTTGCGATAACCTCAACTTGTACGCAACAGGACCCACACGGTCAATCACCTCGTATGGTCCAATGTACCTAGGGCTCAACTTACCCTTTCGGCCAAACCTCATCACCTTTTTCCAAGGCACTTTCAAAAACACACGATCACCCACCGCATACTCAATCTCCTTACGCTTCAAATCCGCGTAAGACTTTTGCCGATCAGAAGCTGCCTTCAATCGCTCACAAATGAGCTTCACCTTCTCGGTGGTTCCTTTCAACAAAGCTGGCATCGAAACCAACTTCTGACCTGCTTCATCCCAACAAAGAGGAGTCCTACACTTCCTCCCGTACAAAGCTTCATAAGGTGCCATTTGAACACTTGCCTGATAACTATTATTATAGGCAAACTCCACCAAAGGCAAATGTTTCTCCCAAGAACCCTGAAACTCAATCACACAGCACCTCAACATATCCTCCAACACCTGGATAACACGCTCAGACTGTCCATCCGATTGCGGATGATAAGATGTACTAAAATTCAACCGTGTACCCAAAGCCTGATGCAAACATTGCCAGAAATGCGACGTAAACCTCGAATCTCTATCCGATACAATCTACTTTGGCACACCATGCAACCGCACAATCCCAGCAATGTATAGCTCCGCAAGCTTATCCAACGTGTATGTAGTATGCACAGGCAAGAAATGCGCACACTTCGTTAAGCGATCCACAATCACCCACACCGAATTCTTCTTCGATGGCGACAAAGGCAAACTAGACACGAAGTCCATGGTAATCCTCTCCCACTTCCACTCAGGAATCCTCAACGGTTGTAACAACCCTGAAGGAAACTGATGCTCAGCCTTAACTCGCTGACATACCATGCACTTGCTTACAAACTCAGCAACATCTTTCTTTAAACCCACCCAATAGTACTCATCACGAAGATCACGGTACATCTTAGTACTACCAGGGTGCATAGCAAAAGGACTACTATGAGCTTCAGTCAGAATAGCACGCCTCAAATCAACATCATTGGGCACTACTATCCGACTTCCAAAGCATAAAACTCCATCATCATTAAAGCAGAAATCCGATGGCCTATCCTCCGCAATATCCTGAAGATGTGGCACCAAGGAATCATCCAACAACTGCTTTTCCTTAATCAACTGAATCAAGGATGGTTTCACTTGCAACTCAGCCACAAGACCACCATCACGCGAAATGCTCAAACTGGCAAACATAGCCCTCAACTCAACAGCTACCTTCCTACTCAAGGCATCCGCTACAACATTTGCTTTACCCGGATGGTACTCGATTGTCAAATCGTAATCCTTAAGCAACTCCACCCAACGTCGTTGCCTAAGATTCAACTCTTTCTAAGACATCAGATACTTCAAACTCTTGTGGTCCGTGTACACAGTACACTTCTCACCATACAAGTAATGTCTCCAAATTTTCAAAGCAAAAACTACCGCAGCTAACTCAATGTCATGCGTAGGATAATTGCGCTCATGCACCTTTAACTGACGCGATGCATAAGCCACCACCTTACCATCTTGCATCAACACACATCCCAAACCAACATAGGACGCATCACTATACACCACAAACTCTTTCTCTGATTCCGGTTGAACCAAGATAGTAGCTTGCGTCAAAGCTGCCTTAAGCTTCTCAAAAGCCTGCTGTCTCGCTTTCGTCCACTCATACTTAACATCCTTCTGCAACAACTTCGTCAAAGGTGCAGCAATCTTTGAAAACCCATCCACGAACCTCCGATAGTATCCTGCCAAACCAAGGAAACTACGGACTTCATGAACAGACTTAGGAGGCTTCCAATTCATTACTGCCTCAATCTTTTGAGGATCAACACGAATCCCTTCAGCAAGAAACCACATGACCAAGAAACACAACTTCTCTAAGCCAGAACTCACACTTGCTCAGCTTGGCATAAAGTTGATTCTCCAACAAAGCCTGTAACACAATTCTCAAATGCCCTTCATGCTTCTCCTCAGTACGAGAGTACACGAGAATATCATCAATGAACACCACAACAAATTTATCCAAGTATTCATGGAACACTCTATTCATCATGTCCATGAAAGCTGCAGGAGCATTCGTCAAACCAAACGGCATCACAAGAAACTCATAATGCCCATACCTTGTTCTGAAGGCTGTCTTTGGCACATCCACATCCTTCACCTTCAAATGGTAATACCCCGACCTTAAGTCAATTTTAGAGAACACAGCCGCTCCCCGAAATTGATCAAAAAGATCATCAATTCTCGGCAATGGATATTGATTCTTGATAGTCAACTTGTTAAGCTGACGGTAATCAATGCACATTCTCATAGTGCCATCCTTCTTCTTCACAAACAAGACCGGTGCACCCCAAGGTGACACACTCGGCCGAATGAAACCACGATCAAGCAACTCCTGAAGTTGCGTCTTCAGCTCTTTCAACTCTTTAGGTTCCATTCGGTAAGGAGTAATGGACACTAGAGTTGTGTTTTCATACAGCTCAATCCTAAACTCCACTTCGCGATTAGGAGGCAATCCAGGCAACTCCTCCGGAAACACACCAGGAAACTCTCGCACAATCCTGATATCTTGCCCTCGTAACTCCTTAGAGCTAGGATTCATCACAAAAGCGAGGTAAGCTTCATATCCTTGCCTCAGCATCCGGCTCGCTTCCAATGTAGACTCCACATTGGCAAGAAACTTCACATTCTCACCAACCACCACTACCTCATAATCGTCCGCAAGTTTCAACGAAACTCGCTTATTCTCAAAATCCACTACAGCTCGATGCTCAACAAGCCAATCCATACCAAGGATTACATCAAAACCATAGAAAGGCAATTCCATAAGATCAACATGAAAAACATGATCTTGCACAACCAAGGGACACCTTCTATAAAGCTTTCGCGTCACAACAGTCTCACCAAAAGAACTAGTTACACGCATACCAACATCCAAAGACTCAACAGGCAACCCAAGCAATTGAGCATGTTCACGCAATATGTATGAGTGTGTAGATCCAGAATCAATCAAGGAAAGTAATGACAAGGATTGCAAAGTGAAAGTACCTGCGATCACATCCGTGTCATTCCTCCCCTCCCTCTGAGCATACACTCTGGCCTGGCCACCACCCTCAGGCTGAACAGCTACCACATGAGCCACATTCCTTCCACCCTCCTCCCTGCACTGGAAGTTACCACGGCCGCGCCCACGACCTCTCTGTGGTGCAACAACTCCAGGAGCACGTCCCTGACCACCACCGGCCAACAGAGGACACTCTCTCTTCATGTGATCCGCCGAACCACAGTTCCAGCACGAAGTACCGGTCACCACAATAGGAGAATGTACCTCCCTCGATGCTCGAGGACAATCACGCCTCAGATGACCACGCGATCCACATGCCCAACATGTGTTCTGATCAGCTCTCGCCTTGTCCCCCTGAATAGGCGCACCTTGCCCTCCACCACCACACCTAGCTGAAGACTGATACTTCCGATCACGTCCTCTCTTATTCCGTCCGCCACCGGAACTATACTCGGCAGCTCGCTTGCCCACACTAGAACCAACTCCTCTAGAAGATAAACCCAAATTCAACTCAATGTCTTTTGCTCTACCAACCAGCACATCAAAGTCAGTGTACTCAGCAACCAGCATATAGGTCTTCACTTCCGTCACCAGACCAGAATGGAAACGTTTACACCTCTCCCACTCATTAGGGATAAGCTCAGGTGCGTACTGACTGAGTCGGACAAACTGAACCTCATACTCAGCCACTGACATGCTCTCTTGAGTAAGAGACATGAATTCCCTTTTCTTTTCATCCAGGTATCGCACACCCAGATACATCCTCTTGAACGCGTTCAGAAAGAACGTCCAAGTCACATCAACATCCTCCATTCCGGAGATAGTGGTTGTCCACCAGGTATACGCATCGTCATGCAACAACGATATTACACAGCCCAGCTTCTGCACTTCATTGCAGTTCATTTGTCCCAAAACTCTCTTGGTACTTTCCAACCAAGACTCAGAACCTTCAGCAGACAAACCCCTGAACTCAGTCCCTCCCAGACTGCGCAAGCGTTCCAGAGGTAGTCTAACATTAGCATCTCCCTGATGCCCAGCTCCATGAGCTCCAGCTACCGCCACCTGAAAGGCTCCAGCAATAGCCTGAATCAGCATTGTCATGTCAGGAGCAGCTTGCCCCTGCCCAGCTTCAGGTCCAGCGACCCCGCACCAGCACCAACACCAGCTCCCTCACCTCCAGCACCACCACCACCGGGTGGAGGAGGTAAATCCACTACATTTTCAGCATTCTCTTCGTTCTCATTTTGAGCCATAGCTCGCGTGTTAATCCTCGTCTCTCTACGAGGTCCTATATACTAAACAATGCAATCACAAATGCAATAAACAAAGTCAGGCTTAGCAAGGTAAGCAATCCAAGTACTCAAGCTCGTTTCCAATTAAAAACAAATCATTTCATTAGCTTTGATATGGCAATGGGTCCCTCTAACATGCTTCACCACAGCATACACCACAATTGCAACACACTTACAATTCATACATCATACATTCACTCAACAAGTATACAAAGTAATTAAACACTTATCACCCACATAACCATTCCCAAATACTCGAGAACTCAACTCTGATACCACCAAATGTAACCCCCTTAGCCCGACCTAGACGGTTGACCTGAACTACGAAGATTACACGGGGAAAACCAAAGTCAACCCGAAAGTCAACCTTGATTAACGACCCTTTTTTTCTTTTTAACCTTTTCTAAATGCATATTAACCCTAGGTGTACTCTTGAGATAAACATATTCAAAAATCACAGCAATCGGAAAACAATAAGGGGCTCAATTACACAACATACGAATTTAGGGACCAATTTGTAAATTCTGGAAATTACGAGGACTTTACCAATTTTTAAGCTACCATTATGAAATTAGTCATGTTCCATGCTTCTCTGTCAAATTTCATCTCAAACGGACATCTCAAACTCAATCAATTGCATATACAAAAATCAGGACTAAAACGTAAAGCTTGCAAACCTCAAAATCATTCAAAATTGTGCCCAACGGTCAAGTGTTTCGAAACGGGTCTAGGCCGTTCCGAAACACCCCTTGGAAGTAGCCAAAGTGTTTCGAAACACCTCAGCCCGTTTCGAAACACCCAGGCCAAAATATGCACCTGTTTCGAAACGGGCAAGGGTGTTCCGAAACACCCTGCCCAGAAACAGCAGAAAAGTCTGTTTTTCACTCTTTTGACCCACCAAACATGTTCATATGACCTCTATAACAAGCCAACAAGTCATCAAACATTAAAAGAACATATTTGCATCATCAAAGCTCAACCACGACCTCAAACAAGAAAAGCCACAAGTCTAAAGGCATGCATCCTATAATGAAAAGCAAGCAATCATCAAATCTCCAAAACAAAATACCAAATGGCCATTTACATGTTCCAACATCATCATAGGCATTAAACCAAACTTAGGGAGTCCAAAAAATCTCCCAAAAACACAATCTAGGTTCCCATTGCCAAATACCAAAAGTTAATAGTGTTGTGAAAATAGTCACCATACATGAGCTTAGACTTTCGCTTGGATCCTTGACCTCCTTGCTGCCCTTAAAGCACTTCAATGCTCTGTATTATTGGTTCAAGAAAGAGAGAGCGTAAGCACGTATGCTTAGTGAGAAATGCTCTAATAAAACAACACAATATGCACTTTGTAAAAACACCTTTCCAAGGCCTTTAATTTCAAAACATCATTTATCATGCACTTATGCATACAAACCAAGCATCTCATGCTTCAATTCATCAACATGTCATATTGGCTTTCAAGTGATAATCCATAACCATTTTTCAACTCAAAACACAATCGGATACGCGGATTACAAGCGTTGTCCCATACGCTCCATACACACTACCAACACTCAAGGTGGAGTTTACCGGTACAATCACAACCCCTCAACACCCGTGATGGAGTCTACGGTACAATTACAACCCATCCACATCACTCATTGGTAGTTGTATAACATCACTAACGAGAATACGGGACACACAACACAAGATCCTCACATGGCATTTTAACCACCATTATGATCATAGACATCTCGTTAGTGTTCTTGGATGGAGTTTACGGTACCATTACAACCCCTCAACATCCAAGGCGACTTTATTCACGGTGCACCCAATCCTATAGCCGGCTAACTATATCCGATTCAAGTACTTTTAAACCAAAACATCACTTGCCAATATACATCATTTACCATCATTAATCCACTGTTTTAAAGCATTAAACAAAGCCATTAAATAACCATGCATCACCATGCATCATACCACATTTATCAATGTTCAAAACAAGGATCTCTTACCTTGAGCATCCTTCAACACATGGCTTATAAAACCAGCATTAAACATGCTAAAATATGCTTTCAAAACAGAATTTAAACATGCAAAATAAACACATTGCATTCAACCATCTCATGGTTCTTCAAAAAGAGAGTTTCTCCGAAAACTTACTCTTGAGCTTAGCTAAGTTGTTTAGACTTAAACTAAGCTCCCATAACCTTCAAACATTGGTTTCAAAGCTGAAAACCAAAATTCACTCACCGATTCCGTTTCGCAAGCTTGCCGAAACGCCGATCAAGCCTCCAGATCAACACCACAAGGATCCGAAGATGTCTCCCATGTTTTAAACACATCAAAGCAGAGGATTAATGCATCATCATGCATTAAAATCTTCAGCCAAAACACCTAAACTCGCTGCTCTCATCAAAACTCACATTTCGGCTACCAAACACAACCGAAATCACATCCAAACACCTCTACAACATTACCCAGCCAAGATCCATCAATTCCAATCATTCTTAGACATCAATTAACATCCAAAAAGGACCTAATCACGTCCTTATACCTCCAGCTATAGCAGAACATCAAAATTACCCCAAAAACCACCATTAACTCAAGTAAAAACCTAGGAAAATCAACCTATTCGGGATTGCATTGATTAAACCTCAATTACACATTATTTAGACATCCAAAATACATCAAAAAGACATCTCAAAACAGAGCCCAATCATTTAATACGAATTTCTTCAAAATTAAATCCAAATCTTGCATTTTAAGCCAAAATCAAGATCACAACATCAAAACCTTTAATAAAACTCAATTTAAGGATTGACAACTTGGGAATTTCAGTAAAGAACTGAGTATTTAGAGGAGAAGGACGTTCATACCTCTAAATGTGGATTTCTCCTTGTTTAGAGCCAAAATTCTTGAAAATTCAATAAGCAAATGATGAGGATTTGGTGTAGAAATGATTAGAAATCATTTAGAGATTGAAATCTCAACTTTAGGTGTGAAAATCAAAGGAAAAGTGGCTGTGGAAATGTGTTTGGCTGAGGGAAAATTGAGAGAAAATGAAATGGGAAAATTTTGGCAAAAGTTAGTTATGAAACTAAAATATCTCTTTTCCCTCTTTTCTTTTTATTAAATAACATTAAATGAGTCTTTAAAATTTAAGAAAAATCTGGAGAAACCCTCCCTTGGGTAAATTAGCTCCTTAAAGATTCAAAGTTTCAATCCTTTTAAAACAATCACCAACTTTTCAAAAATTACATTTTAGTCACTAACTTGAAATGTCATATTTCCAAACCCCATTTTGTAAAATTGATTTCACCACTCTCTTATATATAATAAAAGAGGATTTTTAGATATTTTTCCATATTTTTAATGCATCCCGAACTAGGCTTTCCTAAAAACCACCTTTTATATTCGAATCAAATTAAAACCGGTCCAGTTCAGACCCTAAACTTCCAAGCCCAAAATTGGGGTGTTACAGACTTATACCCCAAAGTCTTTTGAATTGTTTCCCAAATTTATGTACAAAGAAGCAAACTTAGAAAGTCCTCACAAGGAATATGCTTGCAAGTTTAAGCTCTCTCACACACCCAAGAAACCTTAGCAAATGAATTAAAGTGAAGAACAAGACTAGTGCTTACAAGAAAGATGGAAAAATTGAGTACAAACTGGATTTTGATTGCTTGAATATTTAGATTGGCTTTCTTTATGCTTCATTACTGTTTGGAGGTCCCTTTTATATACTCTCTACATTTTCTAATCGTCGTGGGGCTTTGAAAGGAGTTTGAAACTGTTGAAAGCCATTAAAACCGAGCATTTAATGTTCACCTACACAGTGGTTTTGGAACCATAACAAATGGTATCGAAACCATAGGGGTTTTCAACAAAAAACTCGTTGTTACATGCCTCTGGTATCGAAACCTTGAACAAAGGTTTCAAAAACATTTGCCATGGTTTTGAAACCATAGGCATGGTATCGAAACCATTGACATGGTTTTGGTTCCAAAACTATTCTACGCGAAAGGTTTCTAATGACTGTGTAGATATCCTTTTTGCGTACCTTTTCTTACTTAACTTTTGCATGTTTTCAAGTTCATTTAGTTGCATTTAGGTTAGTTTTCATATATTTTGCACATAGATAGAGAGTTACAATGCATGCGCTTTAATGTTATATATATTGGTGCTTTTCATGGGAAATGTGGTGTTTTGTTGTGTATGTGCAGGATGTTGGAGGAATGTTGGAGCGGATGAGTAGCAGATCTCATGGATAGAGCTGACGAGGCAATAAAGAGTTGGAGATGAATCAACTTTGACCAACGTGGACTTTCTTCTAGATACGAAACATAAAAGATATAGCGGGAAATCAATGACCTTTTTTACTGAAACGACACACACTTTAGGGTTATTAAACCCTAATTCACAACTTATATAAGAGAGACTAGGACACCAACACAAAGGGAGTGCGAATGTAACGTCCTTAACCCGGTTTAGAAGAAAACCAAAATTAAGAATGTTACCGCAAAGCAAACCGAAAATCAGGACCAAGAAATTTCAAAATTTATTAAACACTTAAAATTTAATAGTCCTCCGATTCCATTGATCAAATTTCAATGCTCATTAATTGCCAGTATTATAATTAGTAAAACGATCACTTGTACAAGACTATCATTCCTTGAATCAATTTACTACAATGTAATTTGTCATGCAAGCTAGATGTCACAACCCACCATTTTCCCCACAAACCAAACCGAGGTTCTCACCACTCCTTGGGAACATTTGAGGCAAGCAAGAACCAAGAAGGGCACTATGAAGGCTTAGGACGGCCAAAGCATAAGTAGAAGCATACGACAAAGTTCTAGAAAGGTCTGGGACGTTCTATCCAAGTCTAGACACACCCAGGAGGACCTAGATGGCTGGGGAAGGCTCGAGAAAGCTCGGGACTATAAATAGGTACATGTAGAGTTCTAGAACCTTTTGGATAGATATAGACATGTATAGATACATATAGAGTTCTTTAGAAAGTTAGAGACAATTGTCCCGAGCTCTCATTTTGTAGTCACTCAAGAGTAGGAGCCTATAAATAGGGCCACCCCTCTCATTTTGTAGTCACTCAAGAGTTGAGTACTTGTAAAGCTCTCTTAAAGTTAATACAAATCTTTCCTTTGTAAAGTTCACTAGCCTTCTCTTTTGTGCTCTTTGTTCTAGCCATTGTGTTGCGTGGGAGTTGAAGGCTGGTTAGCATATTTGAGGGCTGCTAACGCCATAGGGATCAAATTGAGAGAATAAGTCCGTGACAGTTGGTATCAGAGCGTGTTCGACACTAGGGACATGGCAAAGACTGGGAAGAAACAAGTGGCTAGCTCAACTGATGCAGAAGTCACGCAAGAGCAACGAGGGAGTGAGGAAATGGTCAACCCAACGACTAGGCCGCGTGCCAAGTCAAGGGACGCGCTTTCTAGCTTGGAGTCTTGGGTGACCCACGTTGAGGAGAATGTGGTGGGTGTAAGCAAGCAGGTGGACGACCTTACCCAACGAGTGGAATGCCTCGAGGCAGAGGACGTCGAGATCCACACAGCCATAAAAGCCATGAGGCTCAAGATAGAAGAGAACTTGCGAGCGGAAATGGGGGAACTCCGCGAGATACACATGGGGGAGCTCTCACAGTTGCGTGACTCTGTCCAAAGGGAGATTGCCAAGTCGAGGCCTTACAAGCGAACGTTGCCTTATGCAAGCGCGCCATGGCAGCCGAGCCAAGCACCACTGTCGAAGCACGAAGGGTCGAGGTGCCAAAACCTAGGACCTTCGCAGGGTCACGTAACACCAAAGAAGTGGACAACTTCTTGTATGGCCTAGAGCAATACCTCACTGCCGTTGGTATAGTGGATGAGGCTTCCAAGATACAAACCGCGACATTGTATCTAACCGACACCGCCATGTTGTGGTGGAGGAGAAGGTGCAATGACATTGAGAAAGTTACGTGCACCATCTCTTCTTTCGATGATTTTAAGAAGGAACTCAAAAGGAAATTCTACTCCGAGAATGTCGAGGACGAGGCTAGAGCTCGATTGTGAAGGCTAAAGCAATCAGGGAGTATTCGCGACTATGTTAAAGAGTTTACAAGCTTGTAACCCCCTTAGCCCGGCCAAGACGCTCGACCCGAACTAAGAAGATTACATGGGGAAAACGAAGCCAACTCGTTAAAGCTGACTTTGATTAATGACCCTTTTTTCTTTTTATCTTCTCTAGATACACATTAAATCCTATATGTGAAACAAAGCATTCTAAAAGAAATGGCACATTGATCGGAGTTCGATTAGAGGTTCAATTTCTTAAATTAAACATTAAGGGACTAAATTGTAATTTCTGAAAATCTATAGGGACTAATTCAATTCGAATATTACCAATCCTTAATTAGTCATGTAACATGCTTCCATGTCAAATTTCATCACAAACGGATCATCCAAACTCAACCAATTGAACATACAACATCCAGGGACCAATATGCAACATTTCAGAACTTTAAAAGATACTTTCAATTGAAAATAATGGTCAGGTATCGGTACACTTAAGCATGTATCGATACGCGGGAAGGCGGTAGCCAAAGCGGGAAAAGGGTATCAATACATTTCCCCGCGTATCGGTATGACCTTCAAAGTTTGCACAAGCGTATCGATAAAGGGGCAATTTGTATCGATACCCCTGTGTTGATTTGCTTGAGAATAGCCTTCGAGTATCGATACTCAATCACGAGTATCGATACGCATACAAAAAAAACACCTCCAACAGCCCTTAAAACACATTTAACAACTACTATACATGTCCAAAACATCACTACAAGGTATGAAAAACATTTCCAACGAATATGCATCAATACACAAACATAAACAAGCAATAGAGATGGCAAATCATGAAGATTAGAGAGCGATATGGATATGCTTGCACACATAGCCCAAAACATGTCCAAAATACCAAATAGCAAACCAAAGGCCAATTACAAGTCTCAAAACTCAAACCAAACATGCTCAAGGTGACTCACATCACCAAACAATTAATGAGTGGAAATCCCTCCCATTGCCTCTTATTACACTAAGGTGAAAACACATAATTTGCTTAGTCAAACTCTTGGATTTTATTTGCTTGCTTGCTGCCGAAAATGCTCAATTCTCTGCATTGATGAAACAAATGAGCGTAAGCATAAAGTTTAGCGAGGACCGCTTTAAAACCAAACATTCATCAATGCACTTTTAAAACCAAATCAACATTCTTTATAACATATGCCTTCCATAAAACAATGCACTTTCAAACACATTTCCTTTTTCGAAACCACATGCTCATAGCATCATTTAATACAACAGCAAAAACATTTTCTCATGCTTAAACCAAGCATCACATGCATTCTAGCATAAATCTCAAGCATCACATGCTTTCTCAAAATAAACTTTCATCATTAGTTTATTATATCATCATCATTATATTGGCTCGCAAGTGATCAATAACAAGATAAACATCAAAACACAACACAATTGACACAATCGGATATGCGAATTACAAGCGTTGTCCCACACACTTCATACACACTACCAGTTACAGAAGGTGGAGTTTAATGGCACAATCACAACCCCTCAACACCCGTGATGGAGTTTACGACACAATCACAACCCCTCAACATCACTCATTGGTAGTTGTATAATTCCACTAACGAGAGCACGGGACACAAACCACAAGATTCACAGACGAGATTAAACCATCTACCGTTGTGATCTTAACCTCGACCGTTAGGGTTCTTCGATGGAGTTTACGGCACAATCACAACCCCTTGACATCCAAGGTGACTTTATTCACGGTGCACCCAATCCTACAGCCGGCTAATTATATGAGATTAAAGTAACCAAAACCATTTTCCATCACTTGCCAATATAATCATCAACCATCATTTATTCACTGTTTTACAAGTATAAACCACAATGCCACTTTCACAAGCATTAACATGCTTAAAACCAATTGCATATATCATATAAACTCAAGGATCACTTACCATATGCATCCTTAACAAAATTACATTTAAAACCATCAATGTAACGCCCTGGTTTTGGGCCTAGATGTTTTAGACATCGGATCGGACCGGTCGAGAACGGTTCGAATCACGTAAGGTGATTTAAGGAAATCAAGGATCAGGATAGGATAAAATTATGATAAAAATTGCTAGAATCCTCTAAAAACATGTTTAAGAGGTTGGTCAAATCTATTTTACGAAAAGGGTTTTGGAAAAATGGACATTTTGAGTAGTGACCAAATTGTAAAGTTTTAAAACTGTGGAAAAATGCTTTTTTCAAGAAGAGAGTCAAAATCTTAGAATCTTCAGGGAGCTTTTGTACAATTTAGCCTTCCTTCAATTTGATATGTGTTTTTAAAAGGGTTTTAATAAAGGAATTAAAATGGTTTTAATTAAATATTAAATAAATGAGAAATTAGAGAGGTTTTAATCATGTAACTACTTTTCCCTCTCTCATTTCAGCCAAACACATTTGTCAAACAACTCTTCATCAGATTTCTTTTCTCTCAAATTCCTCTCTTCTTCTCTAAACTCTTTTTCAAAGATTCACTTCTTTTTCTTCAAGATTTTTGGAAGGAAAGCTTGCCAAATTGTCAAGGGAGCAAGGATTGGAGGTAAATCTCGTTCTTAACCATCAATCTACGTTCTTTATTGAAATTTTCAAGATTATTGACTCTCATTTATAATTTTTTACTGAATTTTGATTATAGTTTTGAATTACGAGCAAAATCTTGCAAAATTGGGATGTGATTCTTGATTTTCGGACTTAATGAGTTGGGCTCTGTTTTGTGTTGATTTTATGTGAGTTCTAAGTTGATTTATATGTTAAAATTATGTGTTGATAACATAGATCCCGAAATCCTTGAGATCCCTAAGTTTCTTGGTAGTTTTAAGTGAGATTTTGGGGTGAAATGGTGGAATCTTGCTTGCTGGAGGTATAAGGATTAGTTAGGATGTTTATTAGATATGTTTTGATGTTGATAATTGTTTAGAAGTGATGTATGATGGCTGGGCTTGGTTTAGGAAGCAATCGATTGAGTTTTCAGTTGTTTTGGAAGGTTTTTTTTTGGTGTAGTTGAGTGGGCAACAAGTTTGTGAATTTTTGCTGGTGTTAGAATGCATTTTAATGAATTTGGATCTCTGTTTTGATGATGTGAACACAGGGGATCTTGATCCGGAAGCTAACGAGGTGATTTTGGAGGCTCCGGAGGTGTAATTTCCGTGTCAGCGAATAAGGCTTCGCGTATCGGTGAGTGGAAAAGCAATTTCCTACTTTGTAACGCTTTGAGCGTGGTCTTGGGAGCTTAGTGTAAGTTTGATACACTTAGCCAAGCTCAAGATTAAATGATTCAGAAATCTCTCTCTTGGTGTTGTGCTATATTTGATAAAACTACACTTGAAGTAAGTGTGGATTTGTTTACTATTTTTAAGCATGTTTAAGCATGTTTTAATGCTGGATTTTAATGCCATTGTGTTAAGGATGCACTAGGTAAGTGATCCTTGGTTTGCATGTGATGAATGCATATGATATTAAGCATGTGATGCTTGTGGAGATGGCATTGTGGTTATGCTTGTAAAACAATGGATTAATATGGTTAAATGGTTATATTGGCAAGTGATGAAAATTGTTTTTGGTTACTTTAATCAGATATAGTTAGTCGGCTATAGGATTGAGTGCACCGTGAATAAAGTCGTCTTGGATGTCAAGGGGTTGTGACTGTACTATATACTCCATCCAAGTACCCTAACAACTGAGGTTAAGATCAGAACGATGGTTGTTAATTCCGTGTGTGGATCTTGTATTATGTGTCCCGTGCTCCCGTTAGTGGAATTATACAACTACCGATGAGTGGTGTTGAGGGGTTGAGATTGTACCGTTATACTCCACCACGGGTGTAACAACGATGGAGGGTTGCTCTCGTGTGTGAGCCTTGTGTAGTCCGGTAGTGTGTATGAAGCGTGTGGGACAACGCTTGTAATCTACATATCCAATTGTGTCTTGTGTTGAAATGGTTTATGGATTATCACTTGTGAGCCAATATAATGTAAATGAATAATGTGAAGCATGAGATGCTTGAATATGATGCAAGGATGCATGAGATATTTGTGTATGATGCAAGAATGCATGTGATGCTTGTTAAAGCATGATAAAATGTTTATTTGTTGTTTTAAAATGATGCATATGAGCATGAGGTTAAGAAGTGCATTGAGGTCTTGAGAAGACATGTTTTATAAAATGGCATGAGATGTAAAGTGTTGATTTTGCAAAATATGAGATATGTATTGATGAATGTTATTTAACGATCCTCACTAAGCTTTGTGCTTACACTCTTTTGTTTCATCAATGTAGAAAACTAGGCTTTGAAGGCAGCAAGTAGGCAAGAGGAATCCAAGCTTTTAGTCTTGCAAAGTATGTGGTTTTGCTTCGGTGTAATAAAAGGCAATGGGTGGGGTTTATGCCATTGCATGGTTGAGAATGTTTTCCTTTTGCTTTGAGCATGTTTGATAGTTACTTTTGAGATGTAATTGGCCTTTATGGTTTGATTTTGATTATGGATGATGGTTTTGGCTTGTTATTGTGTTGGTGGACTAGGGAGCATGCCTTTAGTACCTTTACTTGCATGTTGGTTGCCATGCTAAAGCTAATGCCTCGATATGATGATTGTTGATATATATCCATGTTGTATGCATGATGTGACATGTCTCGGGAATGTTTTGAATGTGTTAAAACATGAAAAACCAACAAAATCTGCTGTTGCAGGGCAAGGCATATCGGAACGCCCTTGCCTATTTTGGAATAGGGGCCCGAAATGGCCATAAGGTTTCGAAACGGGTGAAGGCGTATCGAAACGTTTTGGCTACTAGAAGGGGGTGTTTCGATACGGGTCTCTGAACGCACCCGAGTATCGAAATGGTCAACCCTGTTTCGAAATGACCGTTTCGGTACACGGCCATCCGTATCGAAACGCCTGACTGTTGGGTTTGAATTTTGAACTGTTTTGGGTTTATGTTTCTTGCATTATGGTCCCTAAATGTTGGTTGCTTAATTCAATGAGTTTGAATAATCCGTTTGAGTTGAATTTTGACCTGATGGCATGTTATGTGATTAATTTTGGACTGGCAACATTAAAACTCGTTTAGCCATTATAAATCTGAGAAATTATGTTTTAGTCCCTAAAAGATGATTCTTTTTCAATTAAGTCCCTGTTCGGGTTCCGTTCACTGTGCCTCTTTCGCTAAGTTAATTGCTAAACATATAGGTTAATATGAGCATCTAGAAAATATAAAAAGAAAAAAAGGGGTCGTTAATGAAGGTTTACTTTCGGGTTGACTTTGGTTTTCCCCGTGTAATCTTCGTAGTTCGGGTCTAACGTCTAGGCCAGGCTAAAGGGGTTACAAGCAACCTCATTGCTCAAAACAAGCTTTAAAATAGTAATCAAAACACATTTAAGTCAAGTGCATTTTTAACTAAAACATAGCACAATCCGAGAGAGACTTTCGCTTTTCTTACTCTTGAGCTTAGCTAAGTGTTTCAAACTTACACTAAGCTCCCAAAATCACGTTCAAAACGTTTCTAAGATGGAAAACTCTTTTCCACTCACTGATACGCGAAACTTTGCTTGCCGATGCGAAGATCACTCGCCCGAAGCAACTAAACACGAACTCGTTGCCCAGGAAAACTACATCAATCTACCTATCCGAAACAACTGAGAACTCCTTCGATTGCTTCTTAAACCAAGCCCAGCAAATAATCACCACTTCCAATCATTAATATTCACCAAAACGCATCCAAAAACAACCCAAACCCCTTCTTAAACCTCCATCAACCACTTCACCATCAAATCACTTCAAAAACTCAACTAAAATTATCATAAAACTCAAGGATCTCAAGGATTTCGGGATCTATATCATTAAAACACTTCTTCAACAACATAATCATCCCAAAAATCAATTATAATCCATCTAAAACAGAGATCATCAACAACACTCCAAAAATCAAGAATTAAACCTTTATTTTGCAAGACGCTGATCTTAAATCAAAACTATAATCAAAACTCAGTTGAAAACAACAATTAGGAGTCATTAATCTTGGGAATTTCAATAAAGAACATTGATTAGAGGTTGAGAACGAGATTTACCTCCAATCCTTGCTTTCCTTAATGTTTGACAAATTTTTGCTTCACAAATCTTGAAGAAATTGAAGAGAATTCTTGAAAATGGATGAGAAATCAAAGAGAGAGTGTTTGGGAGAAAAGAATTCTGGAGAAAAGGTTTTAGAAATAGGTTTTGCTGAAATGAGGATTGGAAAATTAGTTACGTAAAATAAAACATCTCATATTACCATTTATTAATTAAAATAAAAATCCCTTTTTAATCAATTATTTTAAAACACATGTCAATTTAAGGAAAGATGTAATTTCTCAAAAGCTCCCTAAAGATTCTAAGGTCTTGACTCCTCTTTTGAAATTTGCATTTTCCACAGTTTTAAAACTTTACGTTTTGGTCACTACCCAAAATGTACCTCTTCCAAAACTCATTTTGTAAAATTGAGTTGACCAACCTCTTAAACATGATTTTAGAGAATTTTATCAATTTTTCTTATATTTTTATCCTATCCCGAACCTTGATCCCCCTGACCCACCTAATACGATTCAAACCGTTCCCGACCGGCCTGATCCGATGTCTAAAACATCTAGGCCCAAAACCAGGGCATTACAACTCTCCCCAAATTAGGAAATTTCGTCCTCAAAATTTTTACCTGAAGGAAAAAGATGCGGAAATTTCTTCAACATATCCGCCTTGCTTTCCCACGCGGCCTCCTCAACTCTTCGGTGTCACCACAACACCTTCACAATCTCTATCGTCTTGCGACGAAGAACTTTGCTGCTCGAATCAAGGATCTCCACCGGTTCCTCGTCATAAGACAAATCCGGATTCAATTCTATCTCCTCAACAAGCATCACATGTGAAGGATCCGATCTATACCTCTACAACATCGAAATATGAAACACATCATGAATCCTTTCCAACTCAGGAGGCAACCTCAACCGATAAGCCACGGGACCCACTCGCTCGACAACCTCATATGGTCCAATAAACCTCGGGCTAAGCTTACCCTTATGCCAAAATCTCATCACCTTCTTCCAATGAGATACTTTTAAGAACACATGTTCGCCAACCGCGAACTCAATCTCCTTACGCTTCAGATCTGCGTAAGACTTTTGCCGATCCAATGCTGCCTTCAAGCGCACACAAATGAGCTTCACCTTCTCGGTGGTTCATTCCAACATAGCCGGCATCGAAATCAACTTTTGCCCAGTTTCCGCCCAACAAAGAGGCATTCTACACTTTTTCCCATACAAAGCCTCGTATGGAGCCATTTGAGTGCTTGCCTAGTAACTATTGTTGTAAGAAAACTCAACTAAAGGCAAGTGCTTCTCGCAAGAACCTTGAAAATCAATAACACGACATCTAAACATGTCCTCAAGCATATGGATAACACGCTTCGACTGTCCATCCGTCTGAGGATGATAAGAAGTACTGAAATTCAACCGTGTACCCAAGGCTTGATGCAAACATTCCCAAAACCTTGATGTGAACCTCGGATCTCTATCCGACACTATAGACTACGACACACCATGCAACCGCACAATCTCAACGATATACAGCTCTGCCAGCTTATCCAATGTATACGTAGTATGCACAGGCAAGAAATGTGCACAATTCGTAAGGCGATCAATAATCACCCAAACAAAATTCTTCTTCGATGGAGATAAAGGCAAACCAGACACGAAATCCATGGTAATCCTTTCCCACTTCTATTCTGGGATTTTCAAAGGTTGCAACAACCCAGAAGGAACCTGATGTTCTGCTTTCACTCGCTGACAAACCATGCATTTGCCAACAAATTCGGCAACATCCTTCTTCAATCTGACGCAATAGTACTCATCCTTGAATCCACGACACATCTTCGTACTACTAGGGTGCATAGCAAAAGGACTACTATGAGCTTCAGTCAGGATAGTGCGCCTTAACTCAGCATCATTCGGCACCACTATCCGACTTTCAAAACATAGAACACCATCGTCATTGAAACGGAAATCTGAAGGCTTACCATCCGCAATATCCTAAACGTGAGGGACAAGAGAGTCATCAAGCAACTGCCTATCCTTGATCAACTGAATCAAGGATGGTTTCCCTTGCAATTCGGCAACAAGACCACCATCTCGCGATATGCTCAAGCGAGAAAACATCGCCCTCAACTCCACAACCACCTTCTTGCTCAAAGCATCGGCCACAACATTGGCCTTTCCAAGATGATACTCGATCGACAGATCATAGTCTTTAATCAACTCCACCCATCGTCGCTGCCTAAGATTCAATTACATTTGAGACATAAGATACTTCAAACTCTTATGATCTGTGAATACCACACACTTCTCGCCATACAAGTAATGCCTCTAAATCTTCAAAGCAAACACAACAGACGCGAGCTCAAGATCATGAGTAGGGTAGTTACGCTCATGCACCTTCAACTACCTAGATGCATATGCCACTACCTTACCCTCTTGCATCAACACATAGTCCAAACCGACATAGGACACATCACTATAGACTACAAAACCCCTTACCAAACTCAGGTTGAATCAAGACAGAGCTTGTGTCAAAGGTTCCTTCAGCTTCTCAAAAGCTTGTTGCCTCGCATCTATCCACTCAAAGAGAACATTCTTCTGCAACAACTTGGTCAAAGGTGCAACAATCTTCGAGAAACCCTCAACGAACCTACGGTAATATCTAGCTAAGCTAAGAAAACTTCGCACCTCAGTCACCAACTTAGGAACTTTCCAACTCATCACTGCCTCTACCTTATGTGGATCAACACGAATACCCTCGGCTGATACCACATGTCCAAGGAATACTACCTCCCTAAGCCAAAACTCACACTTGCTCAGCTTAGCATAAAGCTGGTTTTCCATCAACAGTTGCAACACTATCCTTAAGTGTGTATCATGATCCTCCTCAATACGAGAATACACAAGGTTGTCATTGATGAACACCACCACAAACTGATCGACAAACTCAAGGAACACACGGTTCATCATGTCCATGAAAGCATCAGGTGTGTTGGTTAAACCAAAAGGCATCACTAAGAACTCATAATGCTCGTACCTCGTTCGAAAAGTAGTCTTAGGTACGTCCACATCCTTCACCTTCAACTAGTAATACCCTGACCTTAAGTCAATCTTAGAAAACACCGAGGCTCCCCAGAAGTGATCAAAGAGATCATCAATCATTGGCAAGGGATATTAATTCTTGATCATCAACTTGTTCAGTTGCCGATAATCTATACACATCCATATTGTCCCATCTTTCTTCTTTACAAACAACACCGGCGCACCCCAAGGTGATACACTCAGCCGGATGAACCCTCGATCAAGCAACTCCTGAAATTGTGTCTTCAACTCTTTCGGCTCTTTAGGTGCCATTCGATTAGGAGCAATGGACACCAGAGTCCTTTTCTCATACAACTCGATACCAAACTCAATTTCCCTGGTTGGTGGAAACCCAGGAAACTCTTCTAGAAAGACACCTGAAAAATCGCAAACGGTTCTAATATCCTGCACACGCACATCCTTTGTACTAGGATTCATCACATATGCAAGATAAGCATCACAACCCATCCTTAGCATACGGCTTGCTTCCAAAGCTGAAACAACATTAGACAAGAATTTCATATTCTCGCCTACTATCACCACCTCATAATCATCAGCAAGTTTCAAGGTAACTCGGTTAACATCGAAATCAACAACATCTCTATGCTCAGACAACCAATCCATACCAAGAATCACATTAAAACCATAAAAAGGTAAATCCATCAAATCCACAGGAAAACCATGACCCTGCACAGACAAAGGGCACCTCCTATACAACTTCCTTGTGATCACAGTCTAACCAAAAGAACTAGTCACTTGCATTCATACTTCAAGCAACTCAACATGTATATCAAGCAAATGTTCATGCTCACTCAAGATATAAGAATGCGTGGATCTAGAATCAACCAATGTTAACAATGATAAAGACTGTAGAACAAAGGTACATACGATGACATCAATGTCATTGCCCCTTTCACGCTAAGCATAAACCCTCGTCGAACCGCCTCCCTCAGGCTGAACCGCTACAACATGTGCGACACCATGCTGACCCTCATCTCTCGTTTGAAAATTACCTCGGCCGCACCCACGGCCTCTCTGAGGTGCAGCAACAGTAGCGGCATACCCCTGGCCTCCACCAGCCAACAGAGGACACTCGCGCCTCATGTGATCAGCTGAACCGTAGTTCCAGCATGAATTCCCTGTCAACACCACAGAAGCTTGTGCCTCTCTAGCCGCACGTGGATAGTCTCGCCTCAGATGGTCCCTCGATCCACACGTCTAGCACGCGTGCTACTCGGACCTCACTCGTCCACCCTGAGCTTGTCCACCTCGTCTCAGAGCACCTTGCCTCGCATCAGGCTGATGCCTCCTATCTCGGCCTCTTTTGTTATGTTCACCTCCAGAACTGAAATCAGCGGCTCTCTTACCAGTGCTAGAACCACCTCCACGAGATGTCAGACCCAAGCTCTGCTCGATGTCCTTAGCTCGATACACAAGCACATCAAAATCTGTGTAATCCGTGGCCAACATAAAGGTCTTCACTTCATGTACAAGCCCATACCGGAAGCGATCACAATGATGCCTCTCACTTGGCATCAACTTAGGGGCATACTGGCTTAGATGTACAAACTGGACATCGTACTCAGCCATGAAAAGATTTCCTTGCACAAGCGACATAAACTCGATCTTCTTCTCATCCAAGTATCTCACACCAAGATACTTTTTCTTAAAGGCACTCCGAAAGAACTCCCAATCCACCTCATTGGGCTCCAAACCAGCGGTGATAGTCATCCACCAATTATAGGCATCACCTTGGAGAAAGGAAACTGCGCATCCCAGCCTGCACGCATCACTGCATCCCATCTGATCAATAATGTGGATCGTACTAGCTAACCATGCCTCTGATGCCTCATGAGACATACCTCAGAACTCGACAGCTCCCAGATTCCCCAGCCTTTCCAAAGGCAAACCCACCTGCCTAGCTGCAGGTGCCTGAACTTGCACTCTGGCTACCGCAGCCTGAAACACTCCGGTGATCGCATGAACCAGTGGCGCTAGATCACCCAATCCTGGACCAGCCTGTCCATGTTGCTCAGGCTCTCAACCTCCAGGTGGCGATGGCGGAGGTAGAGTCTGATCAGATGGGTTCTCGGTCCCCTGATTACCTTGCAAAAGCGCAGACACGGTCGTATTTGATCTAAGCTCTCTCCTAGGACCCACTGTGCTATTTTTAAAAAGGCATAATAACAAAAACATTTCAAACTGTGACTTAGGCCAGCCTCAAGCAAGAATCCAAGTTTACAAAACCAATTTAAAACATTTAACTAGTGTAATAAGGCAATGAGCACCCCAATTTCCCTCAAGCATAACATAGCATACAATAGCATATCATAGTCATCATGCTTGACATTATCCACAATAAGCACACATCCTCATCACTTCATCAACATACAATCATATTTAACTCCCATATGATTCATAACAACCAAGCATAGCATACGCACCACCATTCAACCAAAAACATGATTTTCCCCACAACATGCCATTTAACATTGAATCGAATATCAAAACATACCAATTTCACTTACCATCATCCTCAATTCTTTCGCAGCTTGTCTCTGATACCAACAAATGTAACCCCCTTAGCCCGTCCTAGACGCTCGACCTGAACTAAGAAGATTACACGGGGAAAACCGAAGCCAACTCGTTAAACCGACTTTGATTAACGACCTTTTTTTCTTTTTATCTTCTCTAGATGCACATTAAATCCTATATGTGAAACAAAGCATTCCAAAAGAAACGGTACATCGATCGGAATTCGATTAGTGGTTCAATTGCTTAAATTAAACATTTAGGGACTAAACTTAATTTCTAAAAACCACCGAAACTAATTCAATTTTAAGATTACCAATCCTTACTTAGTCATGTAACATGCTTCCATGTCAAATTTCATCACAAACGGATCATCCAAACTCAACCAATTGAACATACAACATCCAGGGACCAATATGCAACATTTCAGAACTTCAGAAGATACTTTCAACTGAAAAAAACGGTCAGGTATCGGTACACTTAAGTCTGTATCGATACGTGGGAAGGTAGTAGCCAAAGTTGGGAAAAGGGTATCGATACACTTCCCCGCGTATCGGTACGACCTTCAAACTTTGCACCTGCGTATCGATACGGGGGCAATTCGTATCGATACCCCTGTGTTGATTTGCCTGAGAATAGTCTTCGAGTATCGATACTCAATCTTGAGTATCGATACACATACAAGAAAAACACCTCCAACAGCCTTCAAAACAAATATAACAACAACTATACATGTTCAAAACATCACTACAAGGTATGACAAACATTTCCAATGAATATGCATCAATACACAAACATAAACAAGCAATAGACATGGCAAATCATGAAGATTAGAGAGCTATATGGATATGCTTGCACACATAGCCCAAAACATGTCCAAAATACCAAATAGCAAACCATAGGCCAAATAGAGGCCAATTACAAGTCTTAAAACTCAAACCAAACATGCTCAAGGCGACTCAAATCACCAAACAATTCATGAGTGAAAATCCCTCCCATTGCCTCTTATTACACTAAGGTGAAAACACATACTTTTCTTAGTTAAACTCTTGGATATCCTTTTCTTGCTTGCTGGCGAAAAAGCCTAATTCTCTGCATTGATGAAACAAATGAGTGTAAGCATAAAGCTTAGTGAGGACCGATTTAAAACCAAACATTCATCAATGCATTTTTAAAACCAAATCAACATTCTTTATAACATATGCCTTCCATAAAACAATGCACTTTCAAACACATTTCCTTTTTTGAAACCACATGCTCATAGCATCATTTAATACAACAACAAAAACCTTTGCTCATGCTTAAACCAAGCATCACATGCATTCTACCATAAATCTCAAGCATCACATGCTTTCTCAAAATAAACGTTTATCATTAGTTTATTATATCATCAACATTATATTGGCTCGCAAGTGATCAATAAAAAGATTCACATCAAAACACAACACAATTAACACAATCGGATACGCGGATTACAAGCGTTGTCCCACAAGCTTCATACACACTACTGGTTACAGAAGGTGCAGTTTAATGGCACAATCCCAACCCCTCAACACCCGTGATAGAGTTTACGGCACAATCACAACCCCTCAAAATCACTCATTGGTAGTTGTATAATTCCACTAACGAGAGCACGGGACACAAACCACATGATTCACACACGGGATTGAACCATCTTCCGTTGTGATCTTAGCCTCGATCGTTAGGGTACTTGGATGGAGTTTACGGCACAATCACAACCCCTCGACATCCAAGGCAACTTTATTCACGGTGCACCCAATCTTATAGCCGGCTAACTATATCTGATTAAAGTAACCAAAACCATTTTCCATCACTTGCCAATATAATCATCAACCATCATTAATTCACGGTTTTACAAGCATAAACCACAATGCCACTTTCACAAGCATTAACATGCTTAAAACCAATTGCATAAATCATATAAACTCAAGGATCACTTACCATGTGCATCCTTAACAAAATGGAATTTAAAACCAGCAACCTCATTGCTCAAAACATGCTTTAAAACAGTAATTAAAACACATTTAAGTCAGGTGCATTTTTAACCAAAACATAGCACAATCCGAGAGAGACTTTCGCTTTTCTTACTCTTGAGCTTAGCTAAGTGTTTCAAACTTACACCAAGCTCCCAAAATCACGATCAAAATGTTTCTAAGCTAGAAAACTCTTTTCGACTCACCGATACGCGAAACTTTGCTTGCCGACCCGAAGATCACTCGCCCGAAGCTCCCAAAATGGCTTCGCTTGCTTCTAGATCAATGTCCCCTATTTTTAAAGCATCAAAAACAGAGATCCAATGCATTAAAATGCATTCCAACACAAGCAACTAAACACAAACTCGTTGCCCAGTAAAACTACATTAATCTACCCATCCGAAACAACCGAAAACTCATTCGATTGCTTTCTAAACCAAGCCCATCCAACAATCACCACTTCCAACCATTAATATTCATCAAAACACATCCAAAAACAACCTAAACCCCTTCTTAAACCTCCAACAACCACTTCACCATCAAATCACTTCAAACACTCAACTAAAACTATCATAAAACTCAAGGATCTCAAGGATTTCAGGATCTATATCACTAAAACACTTCTTCAACAACATAATCATCCCAAAACTCAATTATAATCCATCTAAAACAGAGATCATCAACAACACTCCAAAAATCAAGAATTGAACCTTTATTTTGCAAGATTTTGATCTTAAATCAAAACTCAGTTAAAACAATAATTAGGAGTCAATAATCTTGGAAATTTCAATAAAGAACCTTGATTAGAGGTTGAGAACGAGATTTACCTCAAATTCCCGCTTTTCTTAATGTTTGACAAGTTTTTGCTTCATAAATCTTGAAGAAATTGAAGAGAATTCTTTAAATGGATGAGAAATCAAAGAGAAGGTTTTTGCGAGGAAAGAAATTTGGAGAAAAGGTTTTAGAAATGGGTTTTGCTGAAATGAGGGTTGGAAAGTTAGTTACGTAAAATTAAACTTCTCACATTACCATTTATTAATTAAAATAAAAATCCATTTTTTAATAAATTATTTTAAAACTCACTTAAAAAACATGTCAAAATAAGGAAAGGTGTAATTGCACAAAATCTCCCTAAAGATTCTAAGATCTTGACTCCTCTTTTGAAATTTGCATTTTTCCATAGTTTTAAAACTTTACATTTTGGTCACTATCCAAAATGTACCTATTCCAAAACTCATTTTGTAAAATTTATTTAACCAACCTCTTAAACATGATTTTAGAAGATTTTAGCAATTTTTGTCATATTTTTATCCTATGCCGAACATTGATCCCCTTGACGCACCTAATACGATTCGAACCGTTTACGACCGGCCCGATCCGATGTCTTAAACATCTAGGCCCAAAACCAGGGCGTTACAAAGCTTGGTGCTTGAGATCCCTGATCTCTCCGACAAAGATTAATGTTGGTTTATTAATGCCATTATGATAAAGATGCACTAGGTAAGTGATCTTTGGCTTGCATGTGTTGAATGCATATGAATTTAAGCATGTGGTGCTTGTGGAAATTGCATTGTGGTTATGCTTGTAAAAAAACAGTGGATTAAGGTGGTAAAATGGTTATATTGGCAAGTGATGTAAGTGGTTTTTGGTTACTTTAATCGGATATAGTTAGTCGGCTATAGGATTGGGTGCACCGTGAATAAAGTCGCCTTGGATGTTGATGGGTTGTAATTGTACCGTAAACTCCATCCAAGTATCCTAACGAGAGAGGTAAGATCACAATGATGGTTAAAAGTCCGTGTGTGGATTTTGTTAAGATCTCAACGGTGGTTAAAAGTCCGTGTGAGGATCTTGTTAAGGTCACAACGTTGGTTAAAAGTCCGTGTGTGGATCTTGTTAAGGTCACAACGGTGGTTAAAAGCCCGTTTGTGGATCCTGTGTTATGTGTCCCGTGCTCTCGTTAGTAGATTATACAACTACCGATGAGTGATGTTGAGGGGTTGTGATTGTACTGTTAAACTCCATCACGGGTGTTGAGGGGTTGTGATTGTACCGTTAAACTCCATCACGGGTGTTGAGGGGTTGTGATTGTACCGTTAAACTTCATCACGGGTGTTGAGGAGTAATGTGTATGAAGTGTGTGGGACAACGCTTGTAATCCGCGTATCCGATTGTGTCTTGTGTTGTGATGGTTTGTGATTTATCGCTTGAAAGCCAATATAATGTATTTGAATATAATGAAGCGAGAGATGCTTGATAATGATGCAAGGTTGCATGGGAATTGTGTAATGATTTAAGAATGCATGTATTACTTGTTAAGCATGAGCAAGTGTATATCTTCTATTGTCAATGGTGCATATGTGCATAGAATCTCTTTAGTGCATTGAAGTCTTGTGAAGGCTTGTTTAAAAAGGTATGTAATGCAAGTGTTGCTTTTAAAGTTCATGTGTTTGCATTTGTTGAATGCATGAGATAGTTAGAAGGAACAAATGGTTTTCAAAAGGTATTTTGCTTTGAAATGACCATCAAGAATGATGAAAGTATGTTGTGAAGTGGAAGTGTTTTCCAAGGAATTTGAGTTTAACTTTGCATGTGGTGTTCATGCATGGAAAGGTTTAAATGATAGTATTTGCAAGAATGTGTTTTGAGGTGAGTTGTTTAACTTTTCAAAGTTAAAGGTTGGTTTTCATGTTGAGCAATGCATGATTTAAAGCAATGTTATTTCAAAGGAAGTTTTCCACCAATGCTTTGGTTTATTGAATTGTAACTACATTTAAGGGGGTTTATGATTCGCTACATTGATGGTGTTTTGGTTTTCAGCATTCCTCACTAAGCATTATGTGCTTACGCTACTTTTTTTCCATCAATGCAGATATTTGAAGTTGGGACAACAAGAAGCAATGGATTCAAAAAGAGCTCCACTTGAGAAGTATGTATGGGTTTATAGCTATAGATAATAAAGGCAATGGGGGGAGAGTCTTTTATATTGATGTGTAATGGGATTGTGTATGTTGATCATGTTCGGTTTTTGGTTTGAACTTGTTGTTGACGGCTTTGCGATATTTGAATCATCTTCTTCATAATTTGATATGTTATGCTCTTTGTTCAAAAGCAAGATCATGTGTTGGATGTGTTGAATGAGTTGGTGCACCTAGGGTTGATTTGTATCTAGTTCTTAATGCAATTTGGTAGTTATGATGCTTGGCATGTTGTTGATATGTTGAGGAATGGTTTAAAGTATGTTTGTTGGTGTTTGGATGTGTAAAACCATAATTTTCTGCTCTTTCTGGGCAGGGTGTATCGAAACACCCTTGGCTATTTCGAAACGGGTGCATAAAATGGCTTGGGCGTTTTGAAACGGCTAGAGGTGTTTCGAAACACTTTCGCCACTGGAGGTGTCCGTTTTTGAACTGGTTTCGGAACATACCCGAGTATGGAAATGGTCAACACCGTTTCGAAACGGGCGTTTGACACGGGTGTTTCTATACGGGTGTCAGTGTTTCGAAACAGGTGATCGTTGGACAGTTTTTGCATGTTTTACATTTTAGTCATGAAAGTTGTAATTGCAATTGCTTGAGCTTGAGATGTCTTTTTAAGCTGAAATTTGGCAGAGAGGCTTGTAATATGATTAATTGAGGTTTTGTAAAACTAAAATCTTGAAAGTCCTTTTATTTTCCAAAATTTACATTTTGGTCCCTAAAAGTGTATTTCTTGCAATTGAGTCCTTAAACGTTTCCGATCGTTGTGTTTTTCTCTTCCAAGGTTCTTGGGCTTTCACATAGGGTAAATGCGCATCTAGAGAAGTTTAAAAAGAAAAAAGGGTCGTTAATTAAGGTTGACTTTCAGGTTGACTTTGGTTTTCCCCGTGTAATCTTCGTAGTTCGGGTCAACCGTCTAGACCGGGCTAAGGGGGTTACATTTGGTGGTATCAGAGCTAAGTTGCGAATATTTGGGGCGATGGTAAGTATGTGGTAAGTTGTTATAGTAAGTGTTTGGTGTTTATTCTGAAGTATGGTTGAAAGTTGGCTGAAAAATGTGTCTTAGAGCGAATTGTTATGTTTTTTATCATGCTTTTTGGTTATGAATTTTCTATGAGCTAATGTGAACATGTACTGATGATATGCTGGTGTTGTGAGTTGATTTTCTAAATGATGAAAATGTGATGGGTATGATATGTTGATATTATGTTGTTGCGGGTGAATGTTGTTTGATGAGAGCATGATTGAAGTTTGCTAATTGATATGCTCGATGTTGTGATATCCATGCTTTTATTGATTGATATGTCGTATAAAAGGGGAGAATTTGGGATACCCATTGCCTTATTATTATAGCTATTGTGTTATGTTGGAGTTGGAGTCTTGAAGCTAGCCTTATTGTTTTGTTTGTTTTGTTATCATTGCCTTGTTAATAATAGCACGATGGAATCGATGAGAGAATGGCAGTTGGGTGAGATAGTTGTTGCTTTAGAGCAGGTTGTTAAGGCGTGGAATTCACCTTTTGGTGGAGGTGTTTCGTTTCAGTCTACAGTGCCTGGAGTTGAGGTAGTAAGGCAGGAGGATGAAGCTGGTTCTGTGATGAAGGGTTCATCACCTATGGTTCAAGAGGTGTCGAGAACATCTCAGGCTGTGGTGAAAGTGAGGCATGTAGACGTGCCGACTGAGGGACACGCGAGTTTGTCAAAACATCGTTTATATGATTTGGGAGCTGTGGAGTATCATGGTTCGACACCTGAGGCGTTTGAGGCCTGGTTAGCCAGTATAATTCTGATTTTGGATCAGGAAGGGTGTGACTACGCCTGTAAGCTGGGAAGTGTTGTCTCGTTGATGTTGGAGGATGCTTGTGTCTGGTAGACATATGTGGTGGTGGCAACGCATATCCACGATATAGACTGGGAGTTCTTTGTGTCTACCTTTAAAGGAAGATACCTCGGAGAGAAGTTCTCAAGGGTTAAGCAACGTGGGAGTGTGGCTTCAAATTATGAAGGAGAGAAAAGTTTAAGCAGAAGAGTTGTGGGTACTGACCTTGAGAGCGGTCAGCGTAAGAGGCTACGTGATAGAAGGGTTTGCTTGAATCGAAGTCTGGGTGGTAGTGCAGATGATGGTCAAGTGCTATATGATCAAGGAGTAGTAGCTCGGTTGCTGATGTGTGATCGTTGTGGAAGGTGTCACGTTGGAGGTTGTTGGGGCGTGGGAGTTTGTTGGAACTGTGGTTCTAAGGAGCATGTGAAGCGGAATTATCCTCAAGTGGTGGGATCAATTTCAGTAGGTGCAAAAGGGTCTCATAAAGGTCATGGGCGCGGCCGAGACAGAGTTCAGAGGTGGCAAGAAAGGCAGAAAGGTGTGAGGAGTTTGGGGGATGGATCTTGTTGGAATTGTGGGTCTGTTGGACATTTGAGACGAAATTGTTTGGAGTTGGCTCGGGGTAGTCAGGGTTCTTTACAGCGGGGAGATGGTGATGACCTTAAAGTGTTGGTTGATGCTGCAGCGGTGCGACTAGAGAATGATGGTTCTGCGAGGAAGAGAGTTTGTCTGTTGAAGCTCCGAGGCAGTGAGGTGATTACAGGTAATTTTGTTAAGTAATCTTTGCCTTAGTTATCTTTGTTTGGTTTCGGTTTGGATTTCCTTGTGTAGTGGGTAAGGTCTTATAGCTAGCAAGTTGGGGTAGTAGTCGGTGTTGTTTTGAAAACAACTTTTGTGTGAAGAGGGTATTATTGGAGTATTTTGTAGTTAACTGATTATTAGAGTGGTAGAGCTGGACAAGTTAGAAGTGAGGTATGTAACCCCCTTAACCCGGCCTAGACGGTTGACTCGAATTAAGAAAGTCACACGGGGAAAACCAAAGTCAACCCGAAAGTCAACCTTGATTAACGACCCTTTTTTTTCTTTTTAATCTTGTCTAGATGCACATTAACCCTAATTGTGATCACACAAACAACATACTCAAAGGTCACAAACATCAGAGATCAAACAGGGACCCAATTGAACAAATTACAACTTTAGGGACCAAATTGTAATTTCTGATAATTAAAAGGACTTAACCCAAATTAATCTTACCAACTTGAAATTAGTCAGGTTCCATGCTTCACTGTGAAATTTCAGCTCAAAAGGACATTCCAAACTCATGCAATTGCACAAACATGATTCAGGACCAAAATGCAAACAATTCAAAACATTTAACCGCCAATGTCAGCCCCTAACGGTCACCCGTTCCGAAACAGGCAGAGCCCGTTTCGAAACTCGGGGCCGTTCCGCAACGCGTACCGATACACGGGCTGACAGAGGCCAAACCGTTTCGGAACGGTCCCTCCCGTTTCGGACGCCTGGGCTTTTTTAAGGCACCTGTTCCGAAACGGGTTACACTGTTCCGAAACGCCCTGCTCAAATTGCCCCAAAATGCATTCAAAAACATGCAATTGATCATCCAATCCTGCTCCAAATGCTACCAAACTTAACCAGCATGCAATTCAATATATATAAGACATACTTGCATCAACAATTCATCCAAACAACATCATAAGCAAAAAGCCCCAATTCTATAGGCATGCTTCCTACACAAGCTAGCTATTCAAGCACAAACTTCCAATTCAAGCATATAATGATCCAACACAAGAACCAGCATTCTCAACAACATTAAACATACTTAGGGAGTACAAAACCTCTCCCAAAACATACACATTGGTCCCCCATTGCCAAATTACTAAAAGCTAAATGAACTTAGGAAAACCTTCCATACTTTGAGCTTAATCACCACTTGAATGCTTGCCTTCCTTGCTGCCCTCAAAGAGCTCTAATGTTCTGCATTATTGAATTAAGAAAATGAAAGAGAGCGTAAGCAAAAGCTTAGTGAGGAAAGCTCTTAAAACCACTCAATAATGCATTTAAAAACATTTACAAATCATGCTTTAAATCAACCATTGCACATGCTCAAAAGCATACTTAAAACAAGCATCTCATGCTTCATCATAATATAACATGTCATATTGGCACAAGTGATAGATTCCATTTCATTAAAACAAGTTCATCAACTTCCCAAGGACTTTTAAACACCTTGGCCCCAAGGACTTTTAAACACCTTGGCCATGGACTTTTAAACACCATGAATGAGGACCACACAAGGACTTTTAACCACCTTTGTGTCCATAGCTTGAATCACCCCAAGGACTTTTAAACACCTTGGCCCCAAGGACTTTTAAACACCTTGGCCCCATGGACTTTTAAACACCATGGCCCCATGGACTTTTAAACACCATGGAAAGGATCACCTAAGGACTTTTAACCACCTTAGTGTCCGCGACAAGATTCATCCAAGGACTTTTAAACACCTTGATGATCTTAAGAATACAAGGCTCACTCAAGGACTTTTAACCACCTTAGTGACCTTAACCTTTTCAAAACATCACTTGCCAATATACATCTTTATCATCAATTTATCCACTGTTTTAAAGCATTAAACCAAGCCATATTCATCATGCATTTAAAAGCATCAAACCACATTTATTCAATGTACAAAAACAAGGAACTCTTACCTTGAGCTTCCTTCAACATATGGCTTACAAAAACAGAAAATACCATGCTAAATCATGCTTTCAAAACAGTAATTAAATCATGCAATTAAACCACATTGCATCACAACAAAATCATGGCCACCACTAGAGAGTATTTCTGAAAACTTACACTTGAGCTTAGCTAAGTTGCTTAGACTTAAACTAAGCTCCCAAACCTTCAAAACATTGGTTTCAAAGTTGAAAACCAAAATCCACTCACCGATTTCCACTTCGCCTCAAGCCAAAGCACCAAAACAAGCTTCCGGATCAACAACTCTTGGATCCAAAGATGCCTCCCCTGTTTTAACACATCAAAGCAGAGGATTAATGCATCATCATGCATTAATTGCTTCAATGAAAACACCTAAACTCGCTGCTCTCATCCACACACCATTTTTCGGCCACCAAACACAACCGAAAATGCATCCAAGCCACTTCTAAACAAAGCCCAGCCATAAACCAGCAAAACCACACATCCTTTAACATCATATAACATCTAAAAACAACCTATCAACATCCTTATACCTCCAGCAACAACAGATCCACAAGATCACCTCAAAAACAACCTTGAAACACAAGCTAAACTTAGGAAACTCAACCTATCCGAGATTGCATTAATCAAAACTCAATTCCTTATCAATTTAGAATTCATTTAACATCAAAAACACATCTCAAATCACAGATTAATCAGATCTAACGAAAATCATCAAAAATCATCAAATATTGCATTATAAGCCAAGATCCATTTCACCACTTAAAAACCTTTAATTAAACATCAATTAAGGATTGAAAACTTAGGAATTTCAGTAAAGAACTGATAGTTTAGAGGAGAAGGACGTTCTTACCTCCAAACTTGAGTTTCTCCTCTTTTTGGAATCAAAAACCATGTTGAATCAAGTAGCAATTGAAGAGGTTTTGAAGATATGTTGATTAGGAATCAAATGAGAGTTGAAAGGAGGGATTTAGGTGAGAAAATCAGATCCAATTCTCTGGAGAATAGGTGTTTGGGTTGAGAGAAAATGAGAGAAAGAAAATATGGAAAAGTTGGTTACAAAATCCAAAATAGCCAAATGGCTTTCCCTCCACTTTTAATATCATTTAAAATCAGAATTTAGTCTTAAAATATCTTAGAAAAATCTGGAGAAACTCCCTTTGGGTAAATAGCTCCTTAAAGATTCAAAGTTTCAACCCTTTCTAAAACAGTCACCAAACTTTCAAAAATTACATTTTGGTCACTAGCCAAAATGTCACTCTTCCGAAACTCATTTTCCAAAATTGATTTCACAGTTCACTTAATTATATTAAAAGATGATTTTAGAACATTTTCCATATTTTTAATGCAACCCGAACTAGGCTTTCCTAACTTCACCTCTTTAGATTCGAACAGCACTTTGACCGAACCGGTCAACGCCCAAAACTCCTAAGCCCAAAACCGAGGCGTTACAACTCTCCCCCCTTAAGAAATTTCGTCCTCGAAATTTACCTGAAGGAAAGAGATAAGGAAACTGCTTCAGCATGTCTTCCTTCCGCTCCCACGTGGCTTCCTCAACACCTCGATGCTTCCACAGCACCTTCACCAACTCAATGGTCTTGCCACGAAGAACCTGGCTATCCGAATCCAGAACCCTCACCGGTTCCTCATCATAGGTCAAATCCGGATTCAATTCCACTTCCTCCACAGGCATCACATGCGAAGGATCAGATCTATACTTCCGGAGCATAGAAACATGGAACACATCATGAATCTTCTCCAACTCCTGAGGTAACCTCAACCGATACGCAACAGGACCCACTCGCTCAACCACCTCATATGGTCCAATGTATCTAGGGCTCAACTTACCCTTTCGGCCAAACCTCATCACCTTCTTCCAAGGCGAAACCTTCAAGAACACACGGTCACCCACCGCATACTCTATCTCCTTACGCTTCAAATCCGCGTAAGATTTCTGCTGATCAGAAGCAGCCTTCAACTGCTCACAAATGAGCTTCACCTTCTCGGTGGTCCCTTTCAACAAAGCCGGCATAGAAACCAACTTTTGACCAGTTTCAGCCCAACAAAGAGGAGTCCTACACTTCCTCCCGTACAGAGCCTCATAAGGTGCCATCTGTATACTCTCCTGATAACTATTGTTATAAGCGAACTCAACCAAAGGCAGATGCTTCTCCCAAGAACCTTGAAACTCAATCACGCAACATCTCAACATATCCTCCAAAATCTGAATAACTCGCTCGGACTGACCATCCGACTGAGGATGATAGGATGTACTGAAATGCAACCTTGTACCCAGAGCTTGATGTAAACACTGCCAGAAACGCGATGTGAACCTCGGATCCCTATCCGACACAATCGACTTAGGCACACCTTGCAGCCTCACAATCTCAGCAATGTACAGCTCTGCCAGCTTATCCAAAGAGAACGTAGTATGCACAGGCAAGAAATGCGCACACTTCGTCAGACGATCCACAATCACCCAAACAGAATTCTTCTTTGATGGAGACAAAGGTAAACCAGATACAAAATCCATGGTAACCCTTTCCCACTACCATTCAGGGATTTTCAACGGTTGCAACAACCCAGAAGGAACCTGATGTTCAGCCTTAACTCACTGACACACCATACACTTGCTCACGAACTCTGCAACATCCTTCTTCAAACCCACCCAATAGTACTCATCACGAAGATCACGATACATCTTAGTACTACCAGGGTGCATAGCAAAAGGACTACTATGACCTTCAGTCAGAATAGCATGCCTCAACTCAGCATCTGCAGGCACTACTATTCGACTCCCAAAACATAACACTCCATCATCATTAAAACAGAAATCTGAAGGTCTACCCTCCGCGATATCCTGAACATGAGACACCAAGAAATCATCCAGCAACTGCTTATCCTTGATCAACTGAACCAATGATGGTTTCACATGCAACTCAGCAACAAGACCACCATCTCGCGATATGCTCAAGCTAGCAAACATAGCCCTCAGCTCAACAGCTACCTTCCTACTCAAGGCATCCGCAACAACATTAGCCTTTCCAGGATGATACTCAATCGTCAGATCATAATCCTTGAGCAACTCCAACCAATGCCGCTGCCTAAGATTCAACTCCTTCTGAGACATCAGATACCTCAAGCTCTTGTGATCCGTGTACACCGTACACTTCTCACCATACAGATAATGCCTCCAGATCTTCAGAGCAAAAACCACTGCAGCCAACTCAATATCATGCGTAGGGTAATTGCGCTCATGCACTTTCAACTGCCGCGATGCATAAGCCACCACCTTACCCTCTTGCATCAGCACACACCCCAAACCAACATAGGATGCATCGCTATAGACCACAAACTCTTTCCCTGATTCAGGCTGAACCAAGATAGGAGCTTGTGTCAAAGCCGCCTTCAGCTTCTCAAAAGCTTGTTGTCTCGCCTCTGTCCACTCATACTTAACATCCTTCTGCAACAGCTTCGTCAAAGGAGCAGCAATCTTGGAAAAACCATCTACAAACCTTCGGTAGTATCCTGCCAAACCAAGGAAACTACGGACCTCATGAACATACTTAGGAACTTTCCAATTCATCACAGCCTCAATCTTCTGAGGATCAACACGAATCCCATCAGCTGAGACCACATGCCCAAGAAACACCACCTCCTTAAGCCAGAACTCACACTTGCTCAGCTTAGCATAAAGTTGATTCTCCAACAAAGCTTGCAAAACAATCCTCAAATGCTCTTCGTGCTCCTCCTCAGTACGCGAGTACACGCGGATATCATCAATGAACACCACAACGAACTTGTCCAGGTATTCATGAAACACACGGTTCATCATGTCCATGAAAGCAGCAGGAGCATTTGTCAAACCAAACGGCATCACAAGGAACTCATAATGCCCATACCTTGTCCTGGAAGCTGTCTTAGGCACATCCACATCCTTCACCTTCAACTGGTAATACCCTGACCTCAAGTCAATCTTAGAGAACACAGCAGCTCTCCGAAATTGATCAAAGAGATCATCAATCCTCGGCAAAGGATACTGATTCTTGATAGTCAACTTGTTCAGCTGACGGTAATCAATGCACATCCTCATAGTGCCATCTTTCTTCTTCACAAACAAGACCGGTGCTCCCCAAGGTGACACACTCGGCCGGATGAAACCACGATCAAGCAGCTCTTGCAACTGTGTCTTCAGCTCCTTCAGCTCCTTAGGTGCCATTCTATAGGGAGTAATGGACATAGGAGTTGTATTCTCATACAGCTCAATTCCAAACTCCACCTCGCGATTAGGAGGTAAACCAGGCAACTCTTCAGGAAAAACACCAGGAAACTCCTTCACAACCCTGATATCTTGCACCCTCAACTCCTTAGAACTAGGATTCATCACAAAAGCTAGATAAGCTTCACAACCTTGCCTCAGCATCCTACTCGCCTCCAGGGTAGAAACAACATTGGCAAGAAACTTCACATTCTCACCAACCACCACTACTTCATATTCATCCGCAAGCTTAAGCGAAACACGCTTATTTTCACAATCCACAACAGCACGATGCTCAGCAAGCCAATCCATACCAAGGATTATATCAAAACCATAAAAGGGCAACTCCATAAGATCAACATGAAAGACATGTTCTTGAACAACCAAAGGACACCTTCTATAAAGCTTCCGAGTCACAACAGTTTCACCAAAAGAACTAGTGACACGAACACCAACATCCAAAGACTCAACAGGCAAACCAAGCAGTTCAGCATGCTCACGCAAAATGTATGAATGCGTAGATCCAGAATCAATCAAAGAAAGCAACGACAAGGATTGCAAAGTAAAGGTACCTGCAATCACATCCGCATCATTCATGCCCTCACGCTGAGCATACACCCTCGCTTGGCCTCCACCTTCAGGCTGAATAGCCACAACATGGGCCACTCCACGACCACCTTCCTCACGCCTCTGGAAATTACCACAGCCGCGCCCACGACCTCTCTGTGGTGCAGCAACAGCAGGAGCACGCACCTATTCACCAACCAACCTCGGACAATCTTGCCTCAAGTGGTCTGCAGAACCACAATTCCAGCACCCAAAACCAGCTGCCGCAACAGGAGCTTGCACCTCCCTCACAGCACGAGGACAGTCACGTTTCATGTGACCACGTGAACCACAAATCCAACAGGCACTAGGGTCAGCTCTAGCATTACCACCCCTAACAGGTGCACCACCACCTCTCTTAGCTGAGGACTGATACCTTTGATCGCGTCCCCTCTTGTTCCGTCCACCTCCGGAACTATACTCAGCAGCTCTCTTACCAGAACTTGCTCCAGCATTTTTCGCAGCTAAACTCAAATTCATCTCAATATCCTTAGCTCGGCCCACTAACACATCAAAATCATCATACTCAGTGGCCAGCACATACATCTTCACTTCCGTTATAAGACCATAACGAAACCTTTCGCACCTCTCCCGCTCATCAAGAATCAGCTCCGGTGCATACTGACTGAGTCGTACAAACTGCACCTCATACTCAGCCACACTCATGCTCCCTTGGGTAAGAGTCATGAATTCACGCTTCTTCTCATCAAGATATCTCACACCAAGATATCTCCTCTTGAACACATTCTGAAAGAATGTCCAAGTCACATCAGCTTCAGCCATCCCAAAGATTGTGGTCGTCCACCACGTATAAGCATCGTCCTGCAGCAAGGACACAACACAGCCCAGCTTTTGCACATCCGTGCAACTCATCTGACCCAAGATTCGCTTGGTACTCTCTAGCCAAGCTTCCGAACTCTCAGCAGACATACCCCTAAACTCAGTCCCACCAAGACTACGGAGACGCTCCAAAGGTAGTCTAACTCCAGCATCTCCCTGATGCCCAGCTCCTTGAGCTCCAGCTACTGCTGCTCGAAAAGCACCCGCAATAGCTTGTACTAACATTGTCATATCAGGCATAGCTTGCCCCTGACCAACCTCTGGTCCAGCAGCTCCAGCACCAGCTGCTGCAGCTTCAGCTCTTCCTCCCTCCGCACCACCACCAGGTGGAGGAGGAGGTAACACAGCACTACCCGTGTTCTCTTCATTTTCATTCTCATTCTGAGCCGCAGCTCGCACATTTCCTCGTAACTCTCTACGTGGTGCCATACTTTTACCATGTAATATCAATACAAATAAAACAAAGTCAGGCCCAGCAAGGTAAGCAATCCAAGTATTCAAGCTCAATTTCATTCAAAACATCATCACTTCATTAGCTTTGATTTGGAAATGGGTACCCACAACATGCTACATCAAAGCATACATCTCAATTACACCCAAATCACAAGCCACTAAACATGCTTTCACACAACAAGCATACATAGCTCATATACTTCAATCATGCATACAAACATTCCCAATTACTCGAAAACTCAGCTCTGATACCACCAAATGTAACCCCCTTAACCCGGCCTAGACGGTTGACCCGAATTAAGAAAGTCACACGGGGAAAACCAAAGTCAACCCGAAAGTCAACCTTGATTAACGACCCTTTTTTTTTCTTTTTAATCTTGTCTAGATGCACATTAACCCTAATTGTGATCACACAAACAACATACTCAAAGATCACAAACATCAGAGATCAAACAGGGACCCAATTGAACAAATTACAACTTTAGGGACCAAATTGTAATTTCTGATAATTAAAAGGACTTAACCCAAATTAATCTTACCAACTTGAAATTAGTCAGGTTCCATGCTTCACTGTGAAATTTCAGCTCAAAAGGACATTCCAAACTCATGCAATTGCACAAACAAGATTCAGGACCAAAATGCAAACAATTCAAAACATTTAACCGCCAATGTCAGCCCCTAACGGTCACCCGTTCCGAAACAGGCAGAGCCCGTTACGAAACTCGGGGCCGTTCCGCAACGCGTACCGATACACGGGCTGGCAGAGGCCAAACCGTTTCGGAACGGTCCCTCCCGTTTCGGACGCCTGGGCTTGTTTAAGGCACATGTTCCGAAACGGGTTACACTGTTCCGAAACGCCCTGCTCAGATTGCCCCAAAATGCATTCCAAAACATGCAATTGATCATCCAATCATGCTCCAAATGCTACCAAACTTAACCAGCATGCAATTCAATATATATAAGACATACTTGCATCAACAATTCATCCAAACAACATCATAAGTAAAAAGCCCCAATTCTATAGGCATGCTTCCTACACAAGCTAGCTATTCAAGCACAAACTTCCAATTCAAGCATATAATGATCCAACACAAGAACCAGCATTCTCAACAACATTAAACATACTTAGGGAGTACAAAACCTCTCCCAAAACATACACATTGGTCCCCCATTGCCAAATTACTAAAAGCTAAATGAACTTAGGAAAACCTTCCATACTTTGAGCTTAATCACCACTTGAATGCTTGCCTTCCTTGCTGCCCTCAAAGAGCTCTAATGTTCTGCATTATTGAATTAAGAAAACGAAAGAGAGCGTAAGCAAAAGCTTAGTGAGGAAAGCTCTTAAAACCACTCAATAATGCATTTAAAAACATTTACAAATCATGCTTTAAATCAACCATTGCACATGCTCAAAAGCATACTTAAAACAAGCATCTCATGCTTCATCATAATATAACATGTCATATTGGCACAAGTGATAGATTCCATTTCATTAAAACAAGTTCATCAACTTCCCAAGGACTTTTAAACACCTTGGCCCCAAGGACTTTTAAACACCTTGGCCATGGACTTTTAAACACCATGAATGAGGACCACACAAGGACTTTTAACCACCTTTGTGTCCATAGCTTGAATCACCCCAAGGACTTTTAAACACCTTGGCCCCAAGGACTTTTAAACACCTTGGCCCCATGGACTTTTAAACACCATGGCCCCATGGACTTTTAAACACCATGGAAAGGATCACCTAAGGACTTTTAACCACCTTAGTGTCCGCGACAGGATTCATCCAAGGACTTTTAAACACCTTGATGATCTTAAGAATACAAGGCTCACTCAAGGACTTTTAACCACCTTAGTGACCTTAACCTTTTCAAAACATCACTTGCCAATATACATCTTTATCATCAATTTATCCACTGTTTTAAAGCATTAAACCAAGCCATATTCATCATGCATTTAAAAGCATCAAACCACATTTATTCAATGTACAAAAACAAGGAACTCTTACCTTGAGCTTCCTTCAACATATGGCTTACAAAAACAGCAAATACCATGCTAAATCATGCTTTCAAAACAGTAATTAAATCATGCAATTAAACCACATTGCATCACAACAAAATCATGGCCACCACTAGAGAGTATTTCCGAAAACTTACACTTGAGCTTAGCTAAGTTGCTTAGACTTAAACTAAGCTCCCAAACCTTCAAAACATTGGTTTCAAAGCTGAAAACCAAAATCCACTCACCGATTTCCACTTCGCCTCAAGCCAAAGCACCAAAACAAGCTTCCGGATCAACAACTCTTGGATCCAAAGATGCCTCCCCTGTTTTAACACATCAAATCAGAGGATTAATGCATCATCATGCATTAATTGCTTCAATGAAAACACCTAAACTCGCTGCTCTCATCCACACACCATTTTTCGGCCACCAAACACAACCGAAAATGCATCCAAGCCACTTCTAAACAAAGCCCAGCCATAAACCAGCAAAACCACACATCCTTTAACATCATATAACATCTAAAAACAACCTATCAACATCCTTATACCTCCAGCAACAACAGATCCACAAGATCACCTCAAAAACAACCTTGAAACACAAGCTAAACTTAGGAAACTCAACCTATCCGGGATTGCATTAATCAAAACTCAATTCCTTATCAATTTGGAATTCATTTAACATCAAAAACACATCTCAAATCACAGATTAATCAGATCTAACGAAAATCATCAAAAATCATCAAATCTTGCATTATAAGCCAAGATCCATTTCACCACTTAAAAACCTTTAATTAAACATCAATTAAGGATTGAAAACTAAGGAATTTCAGTAAAGAACTGATAGTTTAGAGGAGAAGGACGTTCTTACCTCCAAACTTGAGTTTCTCCTCTTTTTGGAATCAAAAACCCTGTTGAATCAAGTAGCAATTGAAGAGGTTTTGAAGATATGTTGATTAGGAATCAAATGAGAGTTGAAAGGAGGGATTTAGGTGAGAAAATCAGATCCAATTCTCTGGAGAATAGGTGTTTGGGTTGAGAGAAAATGAGAGAAAGAAAATATGGAAAAGTTGGTTACAAAATCCAAAATAGCCAAATGGCTTTCCCTCCACTTTTAATATCATTTAAAATCAAAATTTAGTCTTAAAATATCTTAGAAAAATCTGGAGAAACTCCCTTTGGGTAAATAGCTCCTTAAAGATTCAAAGTTTCAACCCTTTCTAAAACAGTCACCAAACTTTCAAAAATTACATTTTGGTCACTAGCCAAAATGTCACTCTTCCGAAACTCATTTTCCAAAATTGATTTCACAGTTCACTTAATTATATTAAAAGATGATTTTAGAACATTTTTCCATATTTTTAATGCAACTCGAACTAGGCTTTCCTAATTTCACCTCTTTAGATTCGAACAGCACTTTGACCGAACCGGTCAACGCCCAAAACTCCTAAGCCCAAAACCGGGGCGTTACAAGGTAAGAGGTTGTTCTTAGGCGGATCTTGAGGATGTTGTTGGTAAGTGTGAACCGACATACATGCACAGTTAAAACCAATTGTTATATATGATATATATATGTTGGTACATGCATACATGTGACATGACATTAGAGGTTTTGCATACATGTACATAGGCATTGATAGAGCATATTGGTGACCATGCATACGAACGTTCACACTTGCTAATATCTAGTTGGGTCCGTTAGTGTTGTGGTAGGATTAGGTTGGATGGTGGGTTTTAAGAGTTGTTTTGGTGCTAGGAGAATGTTAGAAGTAGTGGAGGGTAGTAAGCGAGTTGTCAGTAATAGTGAGTGCGATATAGCATGTTGGCAGAAGGAAAGTGTTTTGGTGAATAAAGAGTTTAGCGGTGTGGTGGTGAGGAGATTACTGGTTGAAGTTAGAATCGGTCAAAGTGGTTGTGAATAGCTAATAGATGTGGTAGTTTCTTTGTGTTAAGTGATGTTGTAGGTTAGTGGATGTGTCTCCAGAGTGCTGAGGCGTCTTGGCGTTGATGTTTGCAATAGGAGGGTTGTTTATGTAGGTGATGGTTCGTAGCAACCTTTGAGGAGTTGAGAGGAGGTTGTGTTGAGGGTTGTAGAAAAGGTTTGGCCTGGAATGAGTAGAGGTTTCGTAATCTTAATATGTTAGTATAGAATGGGCGGTATCCAGGTAAGGTTAGTGTTATGGTCAAAGCTTGAAGTGGAAAGGCAATGTAAGTTCAAGGGCCATTGTTGGTTGGTCGGGTTCTTGTGAGAAGTGGTTTGCTAGTCGTGTATAAGTAAATCTTTTCTAAGTCAGCTAGGGGTACGTGGAACAGCTGGCAGAGTTAAGGTTGGAGTCTTGTGACGTGGATTTCGAATGTTGTGTGAGTAGTTTTGGTGAGAGGTTATGGTAGTGATAGTGGCAGAAGTGAAGGAATGTCATCAATACATTGAGAAGTTTGAGTAAGCAGTTGATGCTTAAGAAATTTTTTGTTTGTTGTGGTAATCTTTGAAAGAAGCTGAGTAGTTATGCAAGGGATTTTGGAAGCAGTGAAGGTTGTGGGTCACATGGTGGCTGAAACTGGATGGGTTGGTGTCACCGTGTGTGCGAGTTTTGGGAGTTATGAGATAAGGTGGAGTATGTTGTAAAGATTTGAAGGCTCTTCGGGTTGCTAGGGCTATGCCCAGTTCGGAAGTGTGAAAGGCTAAGATGAGGTTAACATCTGAGTGTTCTGGAAGTTTTGAACAGTAAGTAGTGGTGTTGGGTTTGGTTATAGTGTAAGTTTGATTTGAGTAGGAGTTGATTTTTGTGGTGTTTTGGGTGGAGGGTGTTCAGTGGTGGTTAAGTCTCCTGTGTTACATTGTGTGTTGCTTTGGGAAGTTTGGTATCGTGCTCTTTTCGCAGGTTGAAATTTCGAGGATGAAATTTCCTAAGAGGGGGGGAGTTGTAACACCCCAAATTTGGGCTTGGAAGTTTAGGGTCTGAACCGGATCGGTCTGGAACACGGCTCGAATATAAAAGGAGGTTTTAGGGAATGCCTAGTTCGAGATGCTCTAAAAATATGGAAAAATATCTAAAAATCCTCTTTTAATATATATAAGAGAGTGGTGAAATCAATTTTACAAAATAAGGTTTGGAAATACAACATTTTGGAATAGTGACTAAAATGCGATTTTTGAATCTTTAAGGAGCTAATTTACCCAAAAAGGATTTCTCCAGATTTTTCCTTAATTTAAGTGATTTAATTAATGTTTAATTAATTAAATGAAAAAAGGGAACCACTTTTTAGAATTTCATAACTAACTTTTCCTAAAATTTTCTCATTTCTCTCTCAAAATTCCATCATCCAAACACTTTTCTCTAGCAACTTTTGCATTGATCTTCACTTCAATTGATGAGATTTCTATCATCAATTAGTTTCTAATCAATCTTGCATCAAATCCTTTTGACCTTCTCATTGGATTTTCAAGAAAATTGGCTCAAATCAAGGAGAAATCACCATTTAGAGGTAAGGTTGTTCTTCTCCTCTAAATACTCAGTTCTTTACTGAAATTCCCAAGTTATCAATTCTTAATTTAAGTTTTATAAATGGTTTTAATGATAGGAACTTGATTTTGGCTTAAAACTCAAGATTTGGAAGAAATCTTGAAGAATTTCGTTGTGATTGATTGGGTTCTGTTTTGAGATGATTCTTAAATGTATTTTGGATGTCTAATGATGTGTAAATGAGGTTTTATCAATGCAATCCCGAATATGTTGAATTTTCTAAGTTTTTGCTTATGAAAATGGTGGATTTTGGGGTGATCTTGGTGTTCTGTTAATGCTGGAGGTATAAGGACGAGTTTTGGTTCATTTTAGATGTTAATTGATGTTTATAAGAGGTTAGAATTGATGGATCTTGGCTGGGCTTTGTTTTGGGAGAGTTTGGAGGTGATTTCGGTTGTTTTTGGTGGCCGAAATGAGGTTCTTGAGTAGAGCAGCGAGTTGGGTTGTGTTGTTGGTGATTTTAATGCATGATGATGCATTGATCCTCTGTTGTTATGTGTTTAAAACAGGGGAGAATGATCCAGAAGAAATTGAGGTGGCGTTGGAGGTTTCGGATGCTTGGAAGGCTTGTCGGCTAGCATAGTTTTGTGTATCGGTGAGTGGAGATGGTTTTCCAGCTTTGAAACATTTTGGACGATGTTTTGGGAGCTTAGTTTAAGTCTAAAAAACTTAGCTAAGCTCAAGAGTAAGTAGATGGAATTTCTCTCTTGGTTTGTGCTATAATTTGGTTTTAAATGCACTTAGGGTGGTTGTGTTTTAATTACTGTTTTTAAGCATGTTTAGACATGGTTTAATGTTGGTTTATTAATGCCATTATGATAAAGATGCACTAGGTAAGTGATCTTTGGCTTGCATGTGTTGAATGCATATGGTTTTAAGCATGTGGTGCTTGTGGAAATTGTATTGTGGTTATGCTTGTAAAAACAGTGGATTAAGGTGGTAAAATGGTTATATTGGCAAGTGATGTAAGTGGTTTTTGGTTACTTTAATCAGATATAGTTAGCCGGCTATAGGATTGGGTGCACCGTGAATAAAGTCGCCTTGGATGTTGAGGGGTTGTAATTGTACCGTAAACTCCATCCAAGTATCCTAACGAGAGAGGTAAGATCACAACGGTGGTTAAAAGTCCGTGTGTGGATTTTGTTAAGATCTCAACGGTGGTTAAAAGTCCGTGTGAGGATCTTGTTAAGGTCACAACGGTGGTTAAAAGTCCGTGTGTGGATCTTGTTAAGATCACAACGGTGGTTAAAAGTCTGTTTGTGGATCTTGTGTTATACGTCTCGTGCTCTCGTTAGTAGATTATACAATTACCGATGAATGATGTTGAGGGGTTGTGATTGTACCGTTAAACTCCATCACGGGTGTTGAGGGGTAGTGTGTATGAAGCGTGTGGGACAACACTTGTAATCCGCGTATCCGATTGTGTCTTGTGTTGTGGTGGTTTGTGATTTATCGCCATAAAGCCAATATAATGTATTTGAATGTAATGAAGCGAGAGATGCTTGATAATGATGCAAGGTTGCATGGGAATTGTGTAATGATTTAAGAATGCATGTATTACCTGTTAAGCATGAGCAAGTGTATATCTTCTATTGTGAATGGTGCATATGTGCATAGAATCTCTTTAGTGTATTGAAGTCTTGTTTAAAAAGGCATGTAACGTAAGTGTTGCTTTTGTAGTTCATATGTTTGCATTTGTTGAATGCATGAGATAGTTAGAAGGAACAAATGGTTTTCAAAAGGTATTTTGCTTTGAAATGACCATCAAGCATGAGGAAAGTATGTTGTGAAGTGGAAGTGTTTTCCAAGGAATTTGAGTTTAACTTTGCATGTGGTGTTCATGCATGGAAAGGTTTAAATGATAGTATTTTCAAGAATGTGTTTTGGGGTGAGTTGTTTAGCTTTTCAAAGTTAAAGGTTGGTTTTCATGTTGAGCAATGCATGGTTTAAAGCAATGTTATTTCAAAGGAAGTTTTCCACCAATGCTTTGGTTTATTGAATTATAACTACATTTAAGGGGGTTTTATGATTCGTTGCATTGATGGTGTTTTGGTTTTGAGCATTCCTCACTAAGCATTATGTGCTTACGCTCCTTTTTGTCCATCAATGCAGATATTTGAAGTTGAGACAGCAAGAAGCAAGGGATTCAAAAAGAGCTCCACTTGAGAAGTATGTCTGGGTTTATAGCTATAGATAATAGAGGCAATGGGGGCAGAGTCTTTTATATTGATGTGTAATGGGATTGTGTATGTTGACCATGTTCGGTTTATGGTTTGATCTTGTTGTTGATGGCTTTGCCATATTTGAATCATATTCTTCATAATTTGATATGTTATGCTCTTTGTTTAAAAGCAAGATCATGTGTTGGATGTGTTGAATGAGTTGGTGCACCTAAGGTTGATTTGTATCTAGTTCTTAATGCAATTTGGTAGTTATGGTGCTTGGCATGTTGTTGATATGTTGAGGAATGGTTTAAAGTATGTTTGTTGGTGTTTGGATGTGTAAAACCAGAATTTTCTGCTCTTTCTGGGCAGGGTGTATCCAAACACCCTTGGCTATTTCGAAACGGGTGCATAAAATGGCTTGGGCGTTTCGAAACGGCTAGAGGTGTTTTGAAACACTTTGGCCACTGGAGGTGTCCGTTTCTGAACTGGTTTCGAAACATACCCGCGTATCGAAACGGTCAACACCGTTTCGAAACGGGTGTTCGACACGGGTGTTTCTATACGGGTGTCAGTGTTTTGAAACAGGTGATCGTTGGACAGTTTTTGCATGCTTTACATTTTAGTCATGAAAGTTGTAATTGCAATTGCTTGAGCTTGAGATGTCTTTTAAGCTGAAATTTGGCAGAGAGGCTTGTAATATGATTAATTGTGGTTTGGTTAAACTAAAATCTTGAAAGTCCTTTTATTTTCCAAATTTTACATTTTGGTCCCTAAAAGTGTATTTCTTGCAATTGAGTCCTTAAACGTTTCCGATCGCTGTGTTTTTCTCTTCCAAGGTTCTTGGGCTTTCACATAGGGTAAATGCGCATCTAGAGAAGTTTAAAAAGAAAAAAATGGGTCGTTAATCAAGGTTGACTTTTGGGTTGACTTTGGTTTTCCCCGTGAAATCTTCGTAGTTCGGGTCAATCGTCTAGACCGGGCTAAGGGGGTTACTAGCAGAAGAGCAGATAACTCCTCCACATCCTCTCCACCATCTGACAGCAACTAAGCCTGAGTTTTCCTTCCCTTTTGTTGCGTGTCAAAAGTATTATCGCAAATAGTGCAAGTGTACACGACACAAATAGTAAAGTGATACTTGGAGTATCGGATATCGTCTCCACATGGACTGGAAATAGCTTTATCCTAGAATTGTTGCACGAGAGAGAGGGAAAGAGTTTAGATTGATTGTAAAGTGATATTGGGAAACAAGTATTGTAAAAGATAAAAGAATCAGGTTTAAGAAATAGGTTGGTATTGAATTGCTCAGTAGTGCAGGTGTTGCACTGAATAGAAACTTTTGTTCTATTGTCGTCCCTGTCGCGGTAGCACCTGTCGTGGCAGAAGTCTGTTGATGTCGCGGTAGCGATCACATAACTCTGTACTTCAAGCTTGGAAAGAATCCCTGCTATGACTTGTCCTATCCCTAAGCCCAAGTGTTGTTGCTGAACACTTCTTAGATGATACCTCCCGGCGTGAATCTTAGGGTGAACACCAATGTTGTTGAATTCTTCCTTAGCCACTTAACCTCGTACTTATCCTTAAGCCAAGATGGTTTAACCATAAACTGGAAAACACGTATTTATTCCGTTCGTATGCTTGACTCTCCCGATATCAAACAAATAGATAACCTCACAATGCTCTCCCGATACTCTTGCGAGATATGAAAACCAGAATAAATAAACTTGAAGTTTTTATTGCTTTGAACAGAAAATTCCTAAAACGGTACAATCCTTGCAACTACTTTACAGAATCAACCTTAAGCCTAAGGGAAAGTTTAGAACATGATGAGAAGGGGGAAAACGACAAGGGTTTTGGGGAAGACGGCTAGGAATGAGATATCCTTCCCTAGGTCGAATTACATGCTTTTATATAGGCCTTGGGTCCAAGTTTTCAAATATGGCAAGAATACAAGTTTAAACTAAAGTACAACTCTATTAAAGACTAAATCTTCTGAGTATATGCCTTTAATTCGTCATCTTTTCTTGCTTTGGGTTTCTTTCTTGGACTTTGGGCTTAGCCTTCATTCTGCCTCAGGGATCAGAAAAATATAGGAGTGGTTCACGAAAGACCGACTTGAAATCTTCTATCTGTCGAGCTCCACTTCACTCTTCCACCTCACCAATGTTGTCGTCATGGCTGTCACGACAGTGGCCACGGTAGCGTTTTCTCCTTGACTCTAGTCCTGTGATCCAGCTCTTCTCCCTTGCTGCCCTGAGTCTTCCACTGCAGATACTTGCAAAAGTGACCAAAATCAGTAGCAACTGTGCTATTTTATCTACTTGTGATGTATATGCAAAAATCTACCTAAATGCAATGAATTAAGCTTGAATGCATCAGAAATATGGGTTAAATAAGGGGTAAAATATAGAACTTTTATACACTCAACACCTTTCTCATATTTATTTTTCAATTTTAGTTTTATTTTGTGCATTGAGGGCAATGCCCATCTCGAGTTTAGGGGGTATAGTTCTCATATTTTTTTAGGCATCTTAGTTGCATATATATTGCATTGTACTTGCCTTCTTAACAATCAGAAAAGAAAAAATTGTTAGAACTTGTGCCTATGATAGGACAACCGATTAATTTTTCGCGCCAATTAAAAATTGAACTTAAATCGGGAAAAGCATGAATAACTTAGAATTTTCTATAATATCCAAAAAATTAACACTACTGTTACTTGCTGAGTTTGATAGATTATCTTATAAAAACTGCATGCTTTGTTATTAGAATTCTTTGCAAAATTCTAACATGGTTTTAGGTAGCCGTTGAGGCTGTAAACATAAACAGAAAAAATAAAAGCACTGCCAAGGCGGAAAAACAAAGAAAATATGATGTTTTACCCTAGAGGTGCCCGAAACAAGGTCTAGGAATAATCAGGTGCCAAGGACACTCCGCTGCTATCAAAGTCCGTGAATCTGAAAATCTTGAAGTGAGTGACAAATTAGCATGAGTGAATGAAAGTCTTCACGAGATGACTCTGCTCAAAGGGTTCGGGGTTTGTAGTATGCTCATATCTTAACTTCAGACCTGTAGAGTAGTTGTGATGAGCTGAAGCCCTTAGGCCTTGATAAAATAAAATTGTGCTTAATTGTTCTGCCTCGACAGCAACCTTATATATTCTAACAGCATCTTTTCTTATTCATGATATTCATCTGATTTAGCCTGTACACAGTCCTGCACACACTGCACTAGCGTTATAGATTAATTCTGAGTTATTACTTACTATTTTCCCTATCACTAATCTAATATAGGTGCCACGACCTTGAGGTGTAGAATCAAGTCAAAAACAGGTTTTTCTTTCTTTTTAGTATGAGGGCAAGTATAGTTAGGAGAGTTAGGATTGCATTGCTTGAGGACAAGCAATAGTTCAAGTTTGGGGGTATGTAAAGTGCATATTAGTTTTATATTATGTACACATTCCATATCATTTTATTGTTGTTTTCAAGTGCATCTTAGGCATAATTAGGTCATGCATTGCATAAATACAATATTCTTTATTTTGGCATCCTTTTATTGAATATTTGTTATTTGGTGAAGTAAAGATGTTGTTTTAGTGTAGATTTAGTTTTCCAGGGCTAGAAGCTGTAGAAGGAGAGTATACCAGAGGAGAGGATGTTGAGGCAGCAGACTAGGGAGCTATACTAAAGCAGTTCCACACAAAGAAAGCCGATGCAGAGAACCTGCTGCCGCCATACCTGCCGCCCAGGATAGCAAAGTGAGCCAGCCGCCCAGGACAGCAAAGTGAGTCTGCCGCCCAGGGCAGCAAAGTGAGGAGTTGGTAAATTGGAGTGTGATTGGTGGAGTAGAAAATCATGATTCTAACGATGTCATTCACTCAATTTTTTGACGCCTGGAGCAGCAGACAGAGCCGCCGGAGGAGAAGAACGAGCTTACATGTGGAACAATGCAATGGGAAAAGAAGTCCATATTCAACTCAAAGAAGTTAGATTTTAAAGTTGCATTTAATGCAAAAGCCTTTTGAGGACTTCTACTCCAAGGACTTAGACTAGACCTTTGCCTATATAAACCTCATGTATTTAGCAAATCAAAACACGACAAGTTAGGTTTTCCTTAGGCATAGTTTAGGTTTCCCTTACCGCCATCATGTTCTAAAATTCTCTTTGGGTTTGGGTTATGTTGTAATTAGTTGTGAGAAACGGTTGTAATGGTTTAAGTTGTTTTTTAAATAAAATACTCTTAGTTTGCTTAATTCATGTGCTTCACTTCCTTCAATTAGTTCCAAAAGTCCAGTTTAAGAATCCATTTGTCGGGCACAACGGTGTCAAACTCACGAAAGAATTAAGCACGGTCTCATCATGAAGAGGTGTTGACTAATTCAACTTAGACATAAGTTAGAATTTCAGTGGCTAAAAGGAGCAAACAAACATTGACTATTTGTGTTAGGTTTACGCTAACTAGGTATTGCCTATATCACGCAGCAACAGAATCCTAGCCTAGACATAGGTAGGATCAATTCAGAATTGCTTCGCCGAACTTGGAATATCTGCCAGATTTGTCGTCGGAACTTCTCTCCATCTAACATGTCGGGACAACGAAAGTTGCAAGAGAAGAGTGCCACCGTGGCAGCGAAATTTGTCGCCACCTCAATCCGCCATCTACCGTCGAGGCAGCATAGTCTGACAGCACAGAGCAACTTGACCTATTCAACGCGGTTTCACACTAAGTAGCAGCATAACCCTGCCCTCTCTATCAACCTGATCACTTCCTTTTCAATTACTTGTGTTTTTATTTTACTTTTCTTCTCAACAACCATCTTACTTGTGCATTTACTTTTCTTGTACAGAAACAACAATTCGAATCAAGTTGTCTAATCCATGTGGGAGATGATATCTTTTATACTATAACTTGACAAGAGTGTGCACTTGCAGTCATAAATAGAGAACACCTAAACGCTCTACATTAGGCAACAAGCTTTCGAGAGGCTGAAGGAAGCTTTAACGCAAGCTCCTACCACTACAACAAATTTATCAATTTATGACGAAATTTGTATATGATGACGTGTATAACGTCACAAATTACACCACAAATGTGACGATTTTTCATTTTCGTCACATATACTGATTAATGGTATATCTTTTATGACAAATTTAAAAAATGTCATTGATTTTCGTCACTATATGTTTGGAGCCAAATTTTACCTCCAAAAAAATTTGGTAGGAAACTTTTTTACGACGTTTTGATAAAATAGTGACCTTGCAAAATCGTCTCTAATAAAATTGAAGTATTAGTAACAATTTATTATTATGACCATTCGATTTCAAATAGTGACATTAAGATTTTATCACCAATAAATTTTATTTATGATAATTTGATTCGTCATATTTTATAACATATAAAAAGGTGACATTTTATTCGTGTCACATAAAATAAGTTCAATATGAAAGAAAATAATTATTTGTCACTCATTGTTATATCTCTTGTCTTTCTATATGACGATTTTGCAATGCAAATGTGACTGTGTCACTTAATGTTTGACGTAAAGAATTAATATAAAAAATTAGTAAGAAAAATTTTAAAATTTACTTAAATATTAAAATTATTACAATAACGGTCAAACTAACGAAGGGGGAAAATTAGGTGTAATTTGAATTATGAGAGATAAATTTGGTGCAAAATTTTTATAAGAGCTTAATTGGTTTTTTGATTTTTTGTTGAGGGCCAATTTGACCTTTAAACCTTTAGGTTATATGAAAATTTTAATATAATAAATAATATGTACAAGTCTCGATAAATGTCCTGCGGTAACTTTTAAAATAAAAAAAATACATTTTTAATATTTCTTTTATCTTTTTCTAAAAAAATATATTTACAATTATATTATTTTAATCCCTAATTAAATACGCCACCCTCCTTTCTTATTTTCATTACATCCTTTCTTTTTATCCTCTCTTTTTCCTTTTTAATCTTTTTTATAACCTTTTTTTTATCTTTTTTCATTCCACTTGAAAAATAAGTTTATTATCTAAAGTGAAACCCTAGCAGCAACCCCTATTTCCACCATTGTCGGCGTCTCCTCGGACCTGTAATCGAACTATGTTGAGGCTTTGGTCGTCTTATTATTTTCCAGCGTTGAGATTGTCTAAAGAAGGTTGTGGTCGCCGGTGACAAGTCTTGGTCGAACGTAACCTTGTTCACTTTTTTTTCCTTTTCTGATTTTGATTTTTTACTTTGATTATATGTACCTTTTGCTTTAATATGCTGCTTACTAAGGTGATTGTTATACGGACTGGTTTGGTGTGGAGGAGGGACTGGCGAGTGTGGCGAGGTTTTGTTTAATATGGTGTTGTTTGGTATTGGTTCGGATGAGTGAGGGGCAGTGTTGAGGTTGAGGGATGAAGGTATATTGTTTTCGATTATGGTTGTCAACAGTTCAACAAAGGGGAACAATACTACAATGAAGGAGGGTGATGGTTGTGGGTGAGGAGGTTGGATTTTGATGCGACATGGCCTTTTCTTTTGTGAAATCATTTTTTATGAATTTTTTAACCCTCTTCTCATGGTGGCCGGCTACAAGGGTGACCGAGACGTGATGGTGACCGAGAAGACTAGGAGAAACATGCTTAAGATCTATGGACCAGATCTAGCTGCTAGTTTTTGGCATTTTAGAGGAAGGGGTCAAATTCTAATATTTGTAAAATCTTGGGCCTTCATAAAAAATTGAAGGAAATATGAGGTTTTATTGTTATTTGTAAAAATGTGAGCTTCTATTGTAATTTTTTACAAAAAGTGATGACATTTATTGTAATTTATGAGAAGTGGTGGGCTTTATCGTAATTTACAAATTTTGTTGACCTTTATTGTAATTTATAAAAAAAGTGTCATTTATTATAATTTACAAAGCATTTAGTCCTTTATTATAATTCATAAAAAAGTTTTGCCCTTTATAATAATTTATGAAACATTTGGAATTTTATTGCAATTTATATAGAAATTTAAATTTTTATTGTAATTTTATTATTTTTAATAAACAATATAAAATATTTAATAAAAAAATTATGACGATCTTTTTGTCATCTATAAAATATTTTTTATAGTGACGATAAAATTGATTAATGACAAATTTTTATACCATCTAGTGACGCAATTAGTTGCCATTGAAATTAAATTTTAAGGTGATGTTATACATAAATGTCACTACATATTTAATAATACGTGACGAATAAAGATACATCGTCAGGCTAGACATTTAGCGACACACCTATCGTGACGATTACCGTGACGCCAGAATTTATGTCACAAAATATAAATAGTGACGTAAATGTAAGTTTCAATGACATTATTTTCAACGTCAATAATGAAAAAATTTGTTGTAGTCTACCTTGATTCAACTAGAGTCGGGTAAGAAGTTTGTGGTTTACAGTGATGCGTCATATGTTGGTCCAAGTTGTGTGATGATGCAAGATGGGAAGGTGGTGGCATATGCATCTAGACAATTGAAGGTGCATGAGCGCAACTATCCTACTCATGATCTAGAGCTTGCTGCGGTTGTGTTTGCTTTGAATATTTGGAGGCATTACCTCTACGGTGAAAGGTGTGTGGTTTACACTGATTATAAAAGTTTGAAGTATCTCATGTCTCAAAGGGAGTTGAATCTTACGCTACGAAGATGGTTGGAGTTGCTTAAGGATTATGATCTGACGATTGAGTACCATCATGGAAAGGCCAATGTTGTGGTTGATGCTTTGAGTAGGAAGGTGGTTGTTGAGCTTAGAGTGATGTTTGCTCGGTTGAGTATATCGCGTGATGGCGGGTTGATAGCTGATTTACAAGTAAAACCTTCCTTGATTCAGTTAATTAAGGATAAGCAGTTTCTTGATGATTAGTTGGTGCCTCGTGTTCAGGACATAGCTGGTGGTAGTGCAACAGATTTCTTTTTCAATGATGATGGTGTTTTATGCTTTAAAAGCCGGGTAGTTGTGCCAGATGATGTTGAGTTGAGGCGCACTATTTTTACTGAAACCCATGGCAGTCCTTTTGTTATGCATCCTGGTAGTACAAAGATGTATCGTGGTTTGAAGGATGATTACTATTGGGTGGGGTTGAAAAAGGATGTCGTTGATTTTGTAAGCAAGTGTATGGTATGTCAGCGTGTGAAAGTTGAGCTTTCGTTTCCTTTTGGTTTACTGCAGCCATTGAGGATACCGAAATGGAAGTAGGAAAGGATTACAATGGATTTTGTGTCTGGTTTGCCTTTGACACCATCAAAGAAGAACTCCATTTGGGTGATTGTGGATCATCTTACGAAATGTGCACATTTCTTGGCTGTGCATACTACGTATACGATGGATAAGCTAGCGGAGTTGTATATTGCTGAGATAGTGCATTTACATGGTGTGCCTAAGTCTATAGTGTCGGGTAGAGATTCGAGGTTCACAATGAGATTTGGGGAGTATTTACATCAAGCGTTGGGTACGTGCTTGAATTTCAGCACTTCATATCATCCTCAGACAGATGGATAGTCGGAGCAAGTTATCCAGGTGCTGGAGGATATGTTGAGGTGTTGTGTGATAAATTTCCAAGGTTCTTGGGAAAAACAGTTGGCTTTGGTGGAATTTGCCTACAATAATAGTTTCCAAACAAGTATACAAATGGCTCCGTAAGAAGCTTTGTTTAGAAGAAAGTGTAGAACGCCTCTTTGTTTGGCGGAGGAGGGGAAAAAGTTGATTTCCTTCCTGGATATACTAAAGGGAACAACCGAGAAAGTGAAACTCATATATGAACAGTTGAAGGCTGCTTCGGATCGTCAAAAGTCTTACGCGGATTTAAAGCGTAAGGAGATTGAGTTTGTGGTTGGAGATCGCTTGTTTTTTAAGGTGTCACCTTGGATGAAGGTGATACGATTTGGACGTAAGGGTAAGCTTAGCCCCAGATTTGGACGTAAGTGAAGGTATAGATCGGATCCATCTCATGTGATGCATGTCGAGGAGATTGAGTTGAATTCAGATTTATCCTTTTACGAGGAACCAGTGGGGATCCTTGATTCTAGTTGTAAAGTTCTTCGCGGTAAGACGATTGAACTTGTGAAGGTGTTGTGGCGACATCAAGGAATTGAGGAGGCCACGTGGGAGAGCAAGGCGAACATGTTGAAGCAATTTCCGCATCTCATTCCATCATGTAAAATTTTGAGGACGGAATTTCCTAAGTGGGGGAGAGTTGTAACGCTCCGATTTTGGGCCTATATGTTTTAGGCGTCAGTTTGGGCTAGTCGAACCTAGAGTTGGAGATTCGAGTCTTTAAGGATGGTTCAAAGAAATCATGGTTTTGGTTAAGGTAAAATGATGGGAAAATTTTCTAAAACCATCTAAATTGATATAGATGGGTTTGGTAAAATCAATTTTATAAAATGGGTCTTGGAACTTGTACATTTTGGGTAGTGACCAAATTGTAAAGATTTAAAACTGTGGAAAGGTGTGATTTTTAAAGAAGAGTCAAATTCTTAGAACTTTTAGGGAGCTTAATGGAAATTAAGCATTTTCTCTAATTGGCATGTGATTTTAATGTTTTAGTTAAAAAGGGATAGGGTGATTTTATTAAATAATGAGGTTAATTTGTTAAATCATTTTTGACGTAACTTTTCTATTTCTCCTTTTCTCTTCAGCCAAACATTTTATCTTTTCTCTCAATTTCCAGAATTCTTCTCATCCTTTTTATCTTTTAATTTGCAACACTTTTCAAAGATTCTACTCAAAGATTTGCAAATATTTCTTAAAGCTTCTTGAGTTGAAAACTTGCCAATTGAAAGAAAAGCAAAGATTGGAGGTAATTCCGTGCTACTCCTCTAATCAAGGTTCTTTAATGAAATTCCAAAGTATTTGAATCTTTATTTATGTTTTAATTAAGGTTTTAATGTGGATTTGATGAAAATGTCAAAATCTTGCTAAAAGATGAGATTAATTGTGACTTTCATTTGGGCACTATTTTGATTGATTTAAGAATGATTTTAAGGTTGATTTGGATGTTAAATGATGTTAATAATGAGCTTTGATCATAAAAATCTCGAAATCATTGAGATCTCTAATTGTCTAGGTTGTTAGTTTTGGGTTTTTGGCTTGGAAGTGTGAAATCTGAGTTGCTGGAGGTATAAGGATGATATTAGGATGCTTTTTTATGTTTATTTATAGTTAAAATGTGTTGGAAGTGTTTGTTGATGGCTGGGTTGAGTTTAGTGATCAATCGAATGTGATTTCGGTTGTTTCGGATGGGTATTTTGGTGCCTTTGGGAAGAGCTACGGGATTTTAGTGTTTACTAGTTGTTTTAATGCATTGAGATGCATTAATCCTCTATTCTTATGTGGTATAAATAGTGGAGGATTCTTCGAAAGCTTTTGACGAAGTTCCAGGGACATTGGATGCTTGGTTTTTGCGTCGGCAAGTAAGGTTTCGCAAGTCGGTGAGTGGAAATGGGTTTTGCAGCTTTGAAACATCTTAAAAGTGGTTTTGGGAACTTATGGATGCACTTGTTTTTAAATGTGTTTACCTACTATTTTAAAGCATGATTTGAGTATATAATATGTTGCTGATGATGACATATGGTTTAAAGATGCACTAGGTAAGTGATCCTTGTATGTATGTGTTTATACATGGTTTTTGAAGCATGGTTTAATGCTTGGAATATGGCTTATTGTAAATTCTTTGGAAAACAGTGAGGTTTGCATTAGAAGTGAATTATATTGGCAAGTGATGTTGTGTAAAGTGTTATGCAAATGAAATCATATATAGTTAGCCAGCTATAGGATTGAGTGCACTGTAAACAAGTCGCCTTGGATGATAATGGGTTATGATTGTACCGAAAATTCCATCCAAGTACCCTAACGATTGAGGAAATTGAGTTGCGTCCTGTCTCTCGTTAGTGGGGTTATACATCTACCGATGAGTGGTGTTGAGGGGTTGTAAGGTACCAAATACTCCACCAAGGGTGTCACAATGGTGAAGGGTAGCTCCCGTGTGTGAACCTTGAGATGCCGGTGACAATGTATGAAGTGTTTGGACAACACTTGGGAATCCGTGTATCCGATACTTTTTGAGAAATGAGAATGTTGTTAGTCACTTGTGATCCAATATAATTGATTAATTGCTATGGAAATGTTTATGGATGCATAGTATGTAAAATGCATGTTTTACTTTAAAAGCTTTGCATATTGGTAGGTATGCATGAAAGGCTTGATATATATGTTAGCAATGGATTTTGCTGCTGAAGTATTTGATACTTGTTTCTTGATGTATAACATGTTGATTTTAATGATGAAGTGCATGGATTTCAAAGAGGGCGTGATGGTTTTCAAAAGTGGGAAATGGTTTTAAGCATTGATGGTGTTTTTGGTTTTTGAGCATTCCTCACTAAGCTTGTAAGCTTACGCTCTTTTTTGTCCATCAATGCAGATAATTAAGTGTTAGGAGGCAGAAACTTGCAAGGGGATTTGAGAAGACTTCACTTTGAAAGTATGTTTCGGTTATGAACTAGAGTAATAAGGGCAATGGGGGATTTCAAGTTGTGTTTGGGTGATGTGTATGAACACCCTTTGAGCATGTTTTCTATATGCTTTTATACTTGTAAAAGGCCTCTAATTGGTGTTTGAAGTATTGGTTTGAGTTTTGACTCTTGAGTGGTTTATTTGCTAGGTTGTATGCCTCTAGATTTCCTTTGATGCAATTAGCCATGTTATGATGCTAAACATGCTGCATATGTTTGAGGAATAATGTTTATGTATGATGTATGATGTTAGAAACATGTTGGATTGGTTTAAGTTAGAATTTTGGGTGAAAAACTAGCAAAATCTGTCATTACAGGCCCAGGTGTTTCGAAACACTCGAGCTTGTATCAAAATGGGGTGCCTGAAATGGCCTTAGTGTATCGAAACGTGTAAGGTTTGTTCTTGTACGATTTGCTATTGGAAACCATGGTTTCGAAACACTTCAAAGGCATTTCGATACGAGCCCGTGTTTCAAAATAGGGCTTTAGTGTATCGAAACAAGTGACGACTATGGTAGTTAATGGAATGTTCTGTTCTTCGGAATAGGGCTTTAGTGTTCCGAAACAGGTGGTAGTTAAATTGGTTAATGGCATGTTCTGAAGTTCTGGTTCTTTGTGTTTTAGTCCATGAATGTTATGGATGCAATTCGATGAGCATGAATGTTTATTTTGAGCTGAGATTTGACAGGGATGCATGTAATGAGACTAATTAAAGGTTGGTAACACGAATTTGACTTAAGTCTTTACGAATCGAGAAAATTACAAAATGATCCCTAAAAGTTATAATCTAATGAAATTGATGTATGTTTGAATTTGCAAATGATCTGCTACAACGTAAAACACATAGGAACCTAACGTGCATCTAGACAAGATAAAAAGAAAAAAATAGGGTCATTTAATGAGGTAAACCTTCCCGGTTTTCTTTAATATTCCCCATGTGACCCGTTCGGTTATGTCTATCGGCTAGACCGGGTCGAGGGGGTTACATGACTAGAAAAGGAGGGGTTTGGCCATTCATGGAGTTTGCGGTGACTATGAGGGGGTTGCAAGGTTTTTGGTTTCTTGATGGTTAATTTTCTCTTCCCCTTATGATCCTATTTATAAGAAAAGTCTTTTACATCAACAAGGGGAAGGAATTACATTAAAGTACAAAACCCTAATCCTACAATAAATGCAATAAGTAGAAGTCCACTTGGAGTATAATTTCTTCTTTTCCAAGGAATTCCGACAGTGCCCACGCCTTATCTGTCGAAAGTTATTGCCTTGCGAAAGTAAATCTCCCAAAGTGTCCAAATTATGCTAAAACTCTTCTTTTATGCATGAAAAGCTCTTTAGCCATAAAAACACTTGGAAAATCAAATAGAAATCAAAACAAGAGCTTTAAGATAGATTAGTGTGCTAAAACATATGAATTTATATATTAAAAACATGCAAATATACAACATATCAAAATCTTATTTGCCTTAAAGAAGTAAGTGTGTCATATTTCACATTTTATACCCTTAACATGTTTCTAAAAACTCTTAGATGTTATAGCCTCATAATTAAACACATCTACCAAGCTTTTTTCTTTGAAAATGAGTACGCCAGCTTTATTAAACAAGCAAAAATCCAAAAATACAATGAGATTTTACAACTTAGGCAAACAAACTTGATCCGGACAAATTCCTAATAACAGGAATACTAACGTCTCTAGACCATAAACAAGACCATACAAAGAAAAAGGTAAAAACCCTAACTCAAAGGCTCAAAACAAAATAGATACAAACATCACCAAAACTCGACGATGAAAGGTAAAAACTAACAACAAACAACATTAAAAATGCATATTACAATAATAAGGTACGTTGACAACACGGTCATTACCACAACTCAATCGCGAACAAGGGCGGTGATTGTGAACTTTTATCCAAATTCAGTTCGAGGGTCCAAAACAGAGATATTAATAGGATAATCAAAAGTGCGCCATATTGTTCTTTCGTGGAGATGTCAAATCCAACCCAGATAAAAAATCAAATGAAAAACCAAGCGGTCAAACGGCCGATTAAGAGAAGAAAAGCATGCCAAAAGGCAGAGTATACATGTAACACCCTAAAACCGGGCCTAAGATTATTGCTATCAATTCAAAATCCCTAAATAGTGAACAAGTCACATTGAATAGGATGTAATCAAGGACCAAACTGCAAGATAAATGAAACCTAGGTGCCGAATCTTAAAGGAATTAAAAGATAATTGAATTAAGGACTTGATTGAAACAATAAGTGAAATTGGTGACCAAATTAAAATGACTAAACCAAATAATGAAGGAAAGACAAGGAATGCATGATAAATTTTCTAAAGGCCCAAAATATCCCTTGATTAAATTAGGATTAATAGCTAAGTAAGGGTTAATATGGTAAATGCTTAATTCCACTAAATTAACACATACAACACCATCGTCTTCTTCACTTCAATTTTGCCTAATTGAAGAAAGAAAAAGGAGAGAGAGAGAGAGTTGAGAGAAACACCATTGATAAGAAAGAATTGAGTTTGCATGCCCTTGAATATTCCATAGTAATTGATTTAGCAAAGAAATGTAAGCTTCCAACCTCCTCATTCTATTCAAATATGTAGTTAGATTAGTAAAATTGAATTGTTGTTGGTTTTATTGAATTAATTCATGTTGATAGCTTGCATGATACTTGAATTAGATGGTAACTATGTCAGATTAAGTTTATATAAATATGAAATTTGATGGAATTGAGCAAATTATGGGTTATCACATTGAAAGTGATAACCGAGTGTATTATAGACTCGTGTGGCTAAATTTAGAAAATTGAGAAAGATAAGTATTGAACTGGAAAAAGTTGATATAGGACAAAATTGTTAGAAATTAAGTTTACTAGTGAATTGAAGTGATAAACAAGTGAAACTGCTATTAAATTGATGAAATTTGACCTTAGAGTGAAACTGGTCATATAGAAAGCTTAATTGATAAAATTAGGGGTTGTTTTGAACAAATTGGTAAATTCAAGATTGAATTGGATAAGTTTAAGGGCTGGTAATGTTAGTTAAAAACAGGGGAGGGATTGGAATGAGTACTAGATAAATTGAATTGCATGAATTGTGGCTGAATAGGTTGTCTATATGTGTTCATTGACACATTAATGAAATCTTGACAAATCTGGAAAATCTATTATGTTGAGGACTTAACTAGATTTATAAAGAGCTAATCTTGATATGAAAATACAGGGGGGGAACATGGAAACTATGGTAAAAGGGAATAAAATTAACTAGTATGGGACCTAGGTTAAACAGCTCACTAAAGTGGACCTAGATACAATCTGGCGGTTACAAAACTATAAAATTGACTCGACTTTAATTAATAAATTGTATTGATCTAGAAAGGATAAAATATGAGCCTTATACGGTTAAATAGATAATTGAATTATATTTCTTGTGGTATAAACTAATTGAAATTCCAACATGTAGATTGAAAGCTATAGAAAGATTAGTAAGCAGTGTGTAAACTGCCAGGGGAAGAAACTATTTTATATAATATAGTTCAAATGAGCTTAAATTGCTAGTGTATTGAATCTGATGATTCCTTTATGTTATGTATGGCTTGCTATAGCAAAGGATAGAGGAGATTGCTGAAGAAATAAGGGTGGTTCATCAAGGGATAGGCCAAAAGGAATAGCAATACAAGACTAGCTTGTAGTATTGTGAGTGTAACTCCACTTAGGGTTAGGACTTAGGTCCTAACCAATTTATTTTCTTGAATGGATGCCATGTAAAATGACTAATATATATATATATATATATATATATATATATATATATTCGGTAATTAAGGGAAGAATAAATTTAATTTATAACTTTCTTGATGCCATGTTGGGTTGTGATTTGGATTGAATTGATTATCTTGATTACATTATGATAATTTCATGTCAATTTTTCAAGTTCACATATGCATTGCTTAAGCTAAAGGTATGTAATGGCATGCTAGCTTGCTTGGATCCAAGTTATATTAAACATGCATAAATGAGTTTTTAGATTGAATTCCATGTTAGATTGTATTCTCTATGTATGCTAATAAGTTCGAATGCCATGTTAGTAGAATGCCTTTATGTATGTTGATTGTTAGAATGACTATATAGCTTGAATACTTTTGTGATGTTTGATTTCTATAGATTCAACCATGATTGAATGCTCCCATATATGTTGATTTGTACGAATGATTTGAAGAATTGATTGCTCATGTATGGTGTTTGATCACATATGTAATAAACTAGAGATTATATGGCTTGATAATCTTTTAAAGAAACTGATCTTGAGATGCTTACTACTTAATCAATTAATGTTCCTTTGTTTGCAAATTAAAAAGGATTTAATAAGACCTTGGTTTCTAGTTACTTCTAGGTAGAATGACATGCCATAGAGTTCAGAGCTCGACTTGTTTAGGTACTTCATGTACCATCTTGATTGGTGTTGTAAGTACCTCCTTGTTGGATACCTTGGGTATCATCTTGCTAGGTACCTTGTGTACCATCTTGGGTGGTCTAATAGACACCTTCTTGTTTAGATACCTTGTGTATCATCATGTACTTGTGACTCCATTACCTAGTCTTAGCTATCTACCAAGGCAAACTTGATTACAAGAAACTTGAAAGGAAGACTTGGAATCATAAATAAAGAATGAGTAAAGTGATTCTTGATAATGTACTTGATATGAAATGAAATTATATGATTGAATTGAAGTGTATGCTACCTTAATTACTTATGATTTGAAAAATAATTCACATGTTACATGGAACCTATTCGACTAGGACTTATTGTCACCTTAATTGAGATTGTTTGATGTATGATTGATTCAATTGTGATGAGCTTGAATGATTCCTTGCTTCCTAGGTATGTATTCGAATAGATCATAGAATGACTAGCTAGGTTAAACTTCCTTTAATTTTGAAATAATCCTTAATGATAATTGATTCATAATGTTAATAATCTTGTAACATGTTAGGTAGTTGTTACCTCACTAAGTACTCAACGTACTTATCACTCTTGTCTTTTATCCTTCCTAAAATCAGGTTTGAAGTGATCAAAGCTTCCCGATCTTGAGCTGAGCATACACAAGTGAAGAATTTAGAGTATGGCTTGTATTGTTTTTGTTGCACTCCTAGTTGGTGGCTTAGTGTTGTGTCTAGTTATTCAAGTCTCATGCATATGGCTCATATTGAAAATGTATTTAAGATGTATGTAAGGACTTAATGAATGTATGGTAATGTTTTGTGGTACTTTGGTATGTAAATAAGTAAGGATACGAATGTATGAACTTAAGGCTATTAGCTCTTTTGATTTGTATATAAGCATAGGCTAAAGGTTTGATGTTATGTTTAATTGTCTTGTTTTAGTTGACTCTCTCTTGATTGCCTTGTCTTTAGATTAACATGTACATATATAAATTTGACTGTTGAACACCATAGGTAAATTGAAATTGGTAATTGATTAAAATTTTGACTTGTATGTAATAGCATATATTCGAATGCCTTCTTGTCCTTCAAGCATGTGATCAAATTGTTTCCTTGCCTATTGATCTTGTTATTCGAATAGTGTCTTGATGATGAAGTATATGTTTGAATGATTTCCTGATAAAAATGTATTATGTTCGAATGGTATAGGATATATCATGTTAGCCGATTAATCCAATTTAATTTAATTATATCTTGTTCAAATATTGTTTTGAAATTCGAATGAGTAGATATTATATGAACAATGGTAATATGATTTATCTGAACATTATTGTATGAAGAGAAAAGTTTTAAATTAGCCTCAAATTTATATGTCTTGTATCAATTCTTGCATCGACACTCCTCGCTCCTAACTCGGGCAAGGGTGTGACATAAAGTGGTATCAGAGTCTGCATGCATCATATAGGATTGAGTTACGTCACCTAGGAGTCGTATTCTCGATATACTTGTGTATTCGCTCATCTAACTCCTTTTACTCAATTGTAGTATGTCTAAGACAAGAATAGCTCGGGACGATGAAAGTCCCTGGCAATCCTCTAATGAGGGAGGAAGTGTAAGGTTTGATCAGAATCTTCTGAGACAAACCGAACCTCAAGAAACCGTTCAAGCTCGAGCTCAAGCTCAACCTCAGCGAGATACTCCTGCTATCCAAGTTATCCGAAGAGAATGTCTCTTTAGTATGAAGGAGATGTTCGACCAACTCGTATCGAACCTTAAACAAGATTAGCATGTTGCTCCTCTTGTTGCTACATCGAGTAAAGCCCCTATTGAAAAACTTGCCCAACATCGTGCCTATACCTTTACTGGTGCAAATGATGAGAAACCCGAGGATGCCGAGTATTGGCTCGAGAACACTATCAAGGTTGTGACCAAACAGTTACAATGCTCGAACAAGCACAAGCTTGAGTGTGTCGTAGATCTGTAAGCAAATGAAGCTATGAGCTGGTGGGAAACCACTACCCTGGCTGCTCTGGCTAAAGCTGTTACGTAGAAACTCTTTGTGGATGAATTTAAGAAGAAGTACATCAGTGAACAATATCTGGCCGAGCGAAGGAAGCGATTCTTGTATCTCAAGCAAGCCAATCGACCAATTGAACAATATGTAGATGATTTCTGCAAGTATTTCAAATACGTCTCAGAATACATCAAAACTGAGGCCGACATGTGTCGGATGTTCATCGACAGCCTGAACGATGAATTAAGTCCAATCTTTACAGCCCTAGAAGTCACTGATTTCCAGAACCTCTTCAACCGAGCCATCGCAACTGAGGCAAAGATGAAAGCCGCATAAAGGAGAAAAGGGGAAACCGAAACGACAAGAAGCAGAACGAGATGATAAGCCTAATTTGAAATCCAAGAAAGCTAAGTATCACAAAGAGAGCTCATCGACCTATACTCCTGCTTCGAGAAGCAATTTCACACTAAGACCTCAATCGGTGAATAAGCCCTCAGTCCCGGTTATCTCGGTCAATAGCACTGGGAATTCTAGAAAAGTCCCTACTTGTAATTTCCGCCAAAAGCTCCACTTTGGTCAATGCCGACCTCAATCAAACTTGTGTTATGTGTGTGGTGGAGCCGATCATTTTATTAAAGATTGTCCTTAAAATCTGAATAAAGCTCCAGCTCGATCTCTTATAAATCCGAGTTCTGCTCCATCTAATTGAGGCAAGGGCCCTAACAAAGCTTAATCAGAAAATCATGGCAAGGGTAAAGGAAACCATTCGAATGCCCCTGCCTAAATTCACCATGAATCACGAGCTCCTGCTCGTATCTATCATATTCGGGGAAGGGAAGATGAAGAATCTCCCGATGTTATCGCAGGTACCGTCGAACTAAACTCAATACATGTTTATGCTTTGATAGACTCGGGATCCACTCATTCATTTGTATGTGCAAACTTGATAGAAAAATTAAACTTAAAGACTGAACTTGTTCGAACGAACCTTGTAGTCACTAATCCTTTAGGGGGAACCTCAAATATAAACTTGATTTATAGAGATTGCCTACTTACCATTCGAAATATGCCTTTCTTGTCGATCTATACATTTTCCATCTTGTGAGTTTGATTTAGTATTAGGATTAGATTGGTTAACCAAACATGAAGCTTGGGTAGATTGTCAAAATAAGAGATTGTATCTCCGGGGTTTAGGAAAAGAATTTATAATCTTAATCGATAAAAAGCCTACTTCTATTTTTGCTTCTATGGTCTTACAAGATCAAATTGAATTCGGTTTATCTGAGATGCCAATTGCTTCTGAATTCATTGATGTTTTTCCCGAGGAACTCCCTAGTCTCCCTCCAACTAGAGAAGTGGAATTTAGGATTGAAGTTCAACCTAGAACAAACCCAATGTCCATTACGCCTTATCGTTTGGCACCAGTCAAGTTAAAAGAGCTCAAGAAGAAAATTCAAGAACTCGAGGACAAGGGATTCATTCGACCCAGTACATCTCACTGGGGTGCTTTTGTCTTGATCGTGAAGGAAAAATATGGGACAATGAGGCTTTGTATTGATTACCAACAATTGAACAAAGTGACGATCAAGAACAAGTATTCCTTCCCAAGGATTGAGGACTTGTTCGATCAACTCAAACATGTTGCCGTGTTTTCCAAGATCGACCTTCGATCGGGCTATTATCATATGAAAGTGAAGGATGATGATGTGCCCAAAATGGCTTTTAGAACAAGATATGGTCACTATGAATTTCTAGTAATGCCATTCGAGTTAACCAATGCCCCGGCCGTATTCATGGTCTCATGAACAGAGTATTCAAGCCTTATCTCGATAAATTTGTAGTCGTCTTTATCGATGAAATCCTGGTCTACTCTTGTAACAAGGAAGAACATTTTGAACACCTACAAATTGTCTTGCAAAGTCTCCGAGAACGTCAGTTGTTCGCCAAATTTTCCAACTGCAAATTCTGGCTATCATAAGTCTCGTTCCTTAGTCATGTCATCTCGGCTCAAGGAATCAAAGTAGATCCAAAGAAGATACAATCCATTGTTGATTGGAGACCTCCGAGGAATGCAAGTGAAGTCTGAAGCTTTCTCGGTTTAGTTGGGTACTATGGAAGATTCGTTAAGGGATTTTTCACTGTTGCCTTGCCTCTAACTAAACTCCTTCGAAAGGATCCACCATTCGTGTAACTCCCTCAATTTTAGCCCCAAGTTAAAAACCCTAATTTTGGATACCTTAAATCCAAAACCCTAAGAATTGGAAATTTTAATATAAAACCTTAATTAAGAAATTTAGGAATTAACTAAATTTTAAACGAATTTAGTGACCTTTTTATAAAGAATTGATATCAAGTACCTACTTTGTGAACCCTAAAAAATCAAGGACTTGCATTATAATTTATCCAAAGATTTGAGTATTTAAACCTATCATACCTTTACTTTTCCCTAACTTTTCCATCTTCCGTTACCTCAGCCACATAATTCTCCATTTTCAACCTCTATACGAAGAAAAAAACTAAAACCTGATATTTTTTTTCACGTCTGTCGGTCGAGCCTTTCTTGAACACGAACAAACTCTACATATTGCTTTGCTCAACCAAAGCAAAGCATGGGGCCCTCATTCTATCCTTATCTCCCTTTTGCTCACGTAAACCAGGTGAGCACATTCATGTTTTCAATTCTGAATCTTGAGCATATAGTTGATTTTTATTATTCTTTTATATACCAGTACTTTATACGTAAATAATAACTATATTTACCTATTGTTTAATATACTTCTTAAACTTTTTGTGCTATAATATATATATATATATATATATATATATATATATATATATATATATTACTGATGCTTTCAATGTTACAAATAAACTTGTAAACCTATTTTTATACTTCGTGTTATTATTATATGACTATGTTTTGAAAGTTATCTTAACTATCGACTAATGTCAGATATGATGCACCTTTAACTGAACCACAATCTAAACCGTTAATCTAATCTGGACTTGTCCAACCTGTACTCGTACATATCCGATTAATAGTTCATTTTAGAATCAACATGGTTCAGCCTGTTGACCGTTGATAATTTATTATTGTATTATGATTAAGATTACTATTGTGATTAAGGTGATCATTACTCTTCCGAACGTGAGTTTGACGAACTGCCACCTCCTTCACTTATTTGAGTTGTCTCTACACGTGCTACGAGGTCTACATGTGAGTATTCTTTTAGATTGATATTAGTGTTTTAGTCGGTGGCATAGTGATAGTTATTAATTTATAGATTATATCGTAGGTTCTGCTTCAGATAGGCCTAACGCTAGACCTGAACGTGAGAGGCGTTCTTCTTGATATTAGAGCTATTGCTGCTTGAGGTGCATTTCTTATCGTGCTATATAATGATGATTTTATCGTGACATTTTATATCGTATGTATATTTTTACATGTGATGTTACATGATGAATTTTCCATGAATTCTTACTTGATTTGAGATTTAGCTAAACATCGGATTTATCGAATTGTGTATCATCGGATTTATCAAACTATGAAATATCATATTTATCAGGCTATGTGTTGAGACTAGTACAAATGTTATTTTACATCAATGTTTGAATGGGTTGGGATTGTATGGTGGAAGTAGTGGTTTTTACCACATATCGATTGGTGTGATGTAGTGAGGAGTTCTGGGGAACTTTCCTCTTATCAATTGATGTGCTGTAAATGGGTACGTTGCATTGTGTTAATTAAATTAAATTGTTTGTGTTTGTGAATCATCATTGTTTTGAACTTAAAAATTTTATAGAAATTATTGTGTTTGTGTTTATGGTTTTTCATGCACGTTAGAGACACACTAAGATCTTTAGCTTACTCCCCATAGTTTTCTCTTACAGATATCCTCGAACTTAGGCGACATGGTACTTGGAGGATCTCAGATTTTATCCAGCTATTTTAGTATTCAGTATGAACTTATTTTAGACTATTAGATTATTATTATTATTTTATATTTTGGGATATTTACGTATTTCGGACTGTGGAACTTTATATTTTTGAATTATATTTCAGCATGTATTTACAGACTTTATTCTAGATATTTTATTAAATGATCAGAATATTTTTATAACATTTGGGTTTTGAAAACAATTGTAGTATTTTACGATACTTATTGTTAATTAATATTTTATTTGTTTTATAAACTATTTAAACCTAAAATCTTTTACTTGTGGGAAAAGTTTTCAATCATAACTTCCTAAATTCGGCCGTTTCTCCTAGGCCAAGTATAGGGGGTTACATTTAGAATGGTCGAAAAAAACAGCAACGAATTTTTGACCAGCTTAAGCAATCCTTTACTCATGCCCAGTCCTTATCCAACTAGAATTGGGAAATGAGTTCACGACTTATAGCGATGCATCTCATTCGGGTCTTGGATGCGTCCTGATGCAAGAAGATAACGTAATTGCCTACCCCTCACGCCAATTGAAGCCTCACGAACTCAATTATCCGACACACGATTTAGAACTTGTCGCAATCGTGTTTGCTCTCAAAATCTGGAGACATTACTTGTACGGTGAAATGTTTTATCTATTTACCGACCACAAAAATCTCAAATATCTCTTACCTCATAAAGATTTGAATCTAAGGCAAAGAAGATGGCTAGAATTGCTTAAGGACTATGATTTGGTTATCGATTACCATCCGGAGAAAGAAAATATGGTTGTTGATGCCCTTAGTCAAAGGTCATACTCGGGTAATTCTCCTTAAATTAAAATCCCTGAATATTCGAATTGAAATTGAATCTTTCTTGCTATGCAAGAAACCGTTCGAACACTTGCATATTTTGCAAGTAACCATTCAAATTCCACCTAATAGCTTTGTTTAATCTTGTAGCTTCAAATGCTATAAATGCTCATCTACGAGTATATCAAAAACATGGATTTATGTCTAAACTACAAATCCAATCTAGCCTAATCTCGAGAATCAAAGACCTGCAGCAAGCTGACCCTAAACTTCAAACCATCATCTCGAAGCTTGACTCAAAAGCCAATCAAGATTTCTCCATTCATTCGAATGGCATGCTCTATTTCAAGAATAGAGTGTGTATTCCAAACAACGAAGATATAAAAAATGAAATTCTACAAGAAGCTCATCAAATCCCTTTCTCGATACATCCTGGATCTGTCAAGATGTATAAAGACCTTAAATCCTTGTATTGGTGGCCTAGTATGAAGTCAGCCATCACTGATTATGTATCTAAATGTTTGAATTGTCAAAGAATCAAAGTCGAGCATCGAGCTCCCACTGGATTACTTTAACCTCTCAAATTCCTTCAGTGGAAGTGGGATCGAATTGCTATGGATTTTGTAACCGGTCTTCCTTGTACCCCAAGAAAATGTGATGTCGTGTGGGTAATAGTTGACCGATTCACTAAGTCTGCTCACTTTATCCCTGTTCGAATGAACTATAATCTGAAAACTCTAGCTGACTTGTACATTCGTGAAGTACGTAATTCGTTTACACAGAGTTCCTACTTCAATCGTCTCCGGTCGAGATCATAGATTCACAGCTCGATTTTGGAGAACCTTGCAACGAGCTCTCAGAACTAAGTTGAACCTAAGCACTGCCTTCCATCCTCAAAGTGATGGTCAATACGAAAGAATTGGGTGAAATCCATACCTCTCGTAGAATTTTCCTACAACAACAGTTACCAAGCTTCAATCTAAATGGCTCCATTCGAAGCTTTATATGGGAGAAGGTGTAGAACACCTCTATGATGGTCTGAATTAGGTGAAAGAAAAGTTCTTAGTCCTCAATTGCTTCGAGAAACCAAAGAACAAGTTCAAATTATCCATAATCGATTAAAGCAAGCCTTTGATATGCAAAAAATCCTATGGAGATCTAAAACAGAGGGATATTCAACACAATGTGGGAGACAAAGTATTCCTTAAAGTTTCTCCTTGGAAGAAGGTTTTCAGATTTGGCAAAAAGGGAAAGCTCAATCCCCAGTTCATAGAACCATTCGATGTTGTTGAAAGAATTGGTCCTGTGGCTTATCGATTGGCACTCCCCGGTGAATTCGATAAGATTCACAATGTCTTTCACGTCTCAATGCTCCAGAAATATCGATCAGATCCATCTCACATCCTTGAGCATAAAGAAGTTGAACTAAACCCTAATTTATCATACGAATAGGAACGAGATCAAATCCTCAATAAAGAAATTAAAACGCTTCGAAACAAGAACGTTCCTTTGGTGAAGGTCTTGTGGAGAAACCATAAGATGGAGGAAGCAACATGGGAACCCAAGGATATAGTGAGAAAGCAATATCCTCATCCATACAATTCAGGTAAGAATTCGAGGGTGAATTCTTCTTTGAGGAGGGGAGAATCCTAGCACCCCTAAAACCGGGCCTAGGATTACTGCTATCAATTCAAAATCCCTAAATAGTGAAACAAGTCACATTGAGTAGGATGTAGTCAAGGACCAAACTGCAAGATCAATGAAACCTAGGTGTTGAATCTTAAAGGAATTAAAAGATAATTGAATTAAGGACTTGATTGAAAGAATAAGTGAAATTGGTGACCAAATTAAAATGACTAAACCGAATAATTAAGGAAAGATAAGGAATACATGATAAATTTTCTAAAATAAAAAATTGCCCTTGATTAAATTAGGATTAATAGCTAACTAAGGGATAATATGGTAAATGCTTAATTCCACTAAATTAACACATACAACACCATCATCTTCTTCATTTCAATTCTGCCGAATTGAAGAAAGCAAAAGAAGAGAGAGAGTTGAGAGAAACACCATTGATAAGAAAGAATTGAGCATGCATGCTCTTGAAGTTGCCATAGTAATTGATTTAACAAACCAATGTAAGCTTCCAACCTCCTCATTCTATTCGAATATGTAGTTAGATTAGTAAAATTGAATTATTGCTAGTTTTATTGAATTAATTCATGTTGATAGCTTGCATGATACTTGAATTAGATGGTAACTAAGTTAGATTAAGTTTATATAACTAGGAAATTTTTTGGAATTGAGCAAACTATGGGTTATCACATTGAAAGTGATAACCGAGTGTATTATAGAATCTTGTGGCTAAATTGAGAAAATTGAGAAAGATAAGTATTGAACTTGAAAAAAATGATGTAGGACAAAATTGTTAGAAATTAAGTTTACTAGTGAATTGAAGTTATAAACAAGTGAAACTGCTATTAAATTGATGAAATTTGACCTTAGAGTGAAACTGGACACATAGAAAGCTTAATTGATAGAATTAGGGACTGTTTTGAACAAATTGATAAATTTAGGATTGAATTGGATAAGTTTAAGGGCTGGTAATGTTAGTTAAAAATAGGGGGACTGGAATGAGTACTAAATAAAATGAATTGCATGAATTGTTGCTGAATAGGTTGTCTAGATGTGTTCATTGACACATTAATGAAATCTGGACTAATCTAGAAAATCTGTTATGTTGAGGACTTAACTAGATTTATTAAGGGCTAATCTTGATATGAAAATACAGAGGAAAATAGGGAAACTATGGTAAAAGGGAATAAAATGAACTAGTATGGGACCTAGGTTAAACAACTCACTAAAGTCGACCTAAATACAATCTAGCAGTTTCAAAATTGTAAAATTTACCCGACTTTAATTAATAAACTGTATGGTCTAGAAAAAAATAAAATGATAGCCTTATATGGTTAGATAGATAATTGAATTAGCTTTCCAGTGGTATAAACTAATTGAAATTCCAACATGTAGATTGAAAGTTATAGAAAGATTAGTAAGCAGTGTGCAAACTGCAATGGCAGAAACTGTTTTATATAATATAGTTCAAATGAGCTTAAATTGCTAATGTATTGATTCTAATGATTCTTTTATGTTATGTATGGCTTGATAGAGCAAAGGATAGAGAATATTTCTGAAGGAAATAAGGGTGGTTCTTCAAGGGATAGGAAAAAAGGAATGGCAATACAAGACTAGCTTGGAGTATTATGAGTGTAACACCACTTAGGGTTAGGACCAATTTCTTTTCTTGTATGGATGTTGTGTAAAATGACTAATATATATTCGGTAATTAAGGGAAGAATAAATTTAATTGAAAACTTACTTGATGCCATGTTGAGGTGTGATTTGGATTGAACTGATTATCTTGATTACATTGTGATAATTTCATGACAAATTTTCAAGTTCGCATATGCATTGCTTATGCCAAAGGTATGTAATGGCATGCTAGCTTGCTTGGATCCAAGATATGTTAAACATGCATAAATGAGTTGTTAGATTGAATGCCATGTTAGATGTATGCTCTATGTATGATAATAAGTTCAAATGACATGTTAGTAGAATTCCTCTATGTATGTTGATTGTTCGAAAGACTTGATAGCTTGAATACTTTTGTAATGTTTGATTTTTATGGATTCAACCATGATCGAATGCTCCCATATATGTTGATTTGTACGAATGATTTGAAGGATTGATTGCCCATGTATGGGGTTTGATCACATATGTATTAAACTAGAGATTATATGGCTTGATAATTTTTGAAAGAAATTGATCTTGAGATGCTTACTACTTAATCAATTAATGTGCCTTTGTTTGCAAATTAAAAAGGACTTAATAAGACCTTAGTTGCTAGTTACTTCTAGGTAGAACGGCATGCCTTAGAGTCTAGAGCTCGACTTGTTTAGGTACTTCATGTACCCTATTGATTGGAGTTGTAAGCACCTCCTTGTTAGATACCTTGGTATCATCTTGCTAGGTACCTTGTATACCATCTTGTGTGGGGTAATAAGCACCTTCTTGTTTAGAAACCTTGTGTATCATCTTGTACTTGTGACTCCATTACCTAGTCTTAGCTATCTTCCAAGGCAAACTTGATTACAAGAAACATGAAAGGAAGACTTGGAATCATAAATAAAGAATGAGTATTATGATTCTTGATAATGTACTTGATATGAAATAAAATTATATGATTGAATTGAAGTGTATGCTACCTTAATTACTTATGATTTGAAAAATAATTTACATGTTACATGGAACCTATTCGACTAGGACTTATTGTTACCTTAATTGAGATTGTTTGATGTATGATTGATTCAATTATGATGAGCTTGAATGATTCCTTGCTTTCTAGGTCTATATTCGAATAGATCATGGAAAGACTAGCTAGGTTAAACTTCCTTTAATTGTGAAATAATCCTTAATGATAATTGATTCATAATGTTAATAATCTTGTAACATGTTAGGTAGTTGTTACCTCACTAAGTACTCAACGTACTTATCACTCTTGTCTTTTATTCTTCCCAAAATCTGGTTTGAAGTGATCAAAGCTTCCTATTCTTGAGCTGAGCATACACAAGTGAAGAATTGAGAGTACGGCTAGTCCTGTTTATGTTGCACTCCTAGTTGGCGACTTAGTGTTGTGTCTAGTTATTCAAGTCTCGTGGATATGGCTCATATTGAAAATTTACTTGAGATGTAGGTAAGGAATTAATGAATGGATGATAATGTTTTGTGGTACTTTGGTATGTAAATAAGTAAGGATACGATTGTATGAACTTAAGGCTATTAGCCCTTTTGATTTGTATATAAGCATAGGCTAAAGGTTTGATGTTATGTTTAATTGTCTTGTTTTAGTTGACTCCCTCTTGATTGCCTTGTCTTTAGATTAACATGCACATATATAAATTTAACTGTTGAACACCATAGGTAAATCGAAATTGGTAATTGATTGAAATTGTGACTTGTATCTAATAGCATGTATTCGAATGCCTTCTTTTCCTTCAAGCATGTGATCAAATTGTTTCCTTGCCTATCGATCTTGTTATTCGAATGGTGTCTTGATCATGAAGTATATGTTGAAATGATTCCCTGATAAAAAAAGTATTATGTTCGAATGGTATAGGATTTATTATGTTAGCCAATTAATCTAATTGAATTTAATTATATCTTGTTCAAATATTGTTTTGAAATTTGAATGAGTAGGCATTGTATGAACAATGGTAATATGATTTATATGAACATTATTGTATGAAGAGAAAAGTTTTAAATTGGCCTCAAATTTATATGTCTTGTATCAATTCTTGCATCGACACTCCTCGCTCCTAATCCGGGCGAGGGGTGTGACAATACATACTTAAAGGTTAGAAAAAATCGTGCCACAAGGACAAATTTATTGAATTTAAAAACTAGAAAAAAGAACAAAAAAAGATTACCCGCGGTCGGCAACCAGCACTAAAGTCGGTGCTGCCTAGCCATGTAAAATTCAAAAAGAATAAAAAGTTGAGCGGATAGAGGGAAAAAGGGATGCGGCTAGGTTCTTTTTTGTCTCGAAGTGTTTTGTTGAAAATAATTGAAAAAAAAAGTATCTACCAAGTTATGTTCAAAATAACATACCATTTCCAATCCCACCAGCACCACTACAATTAATTGATTTAACTGGAATCATTATATAACTTGTAATGTTCTTATCCTCGCATTAGGTTTTATTTGTTGAATCAAATAGTAAAAAAACTGTTCGATTCATCCTTCTCAAATACATTGCCTGAATTTGATTTTCTGAGATACATGTAAGTCTAGAAATTGAAACATATATATTTATAAGGTGTTAAATCCAGAGAGGGCGTAAGTGGAGGTGGGAGGGGCAATTGCTCCTCCAACATTGGTGGTTTAACTACATTTTATGTCATTGATAGCTTTGAAACTATTTCAATTAAGCCCTTTTCTCTTTAGGAATTGTTAGGTATATTTTATTTTTAGAACCTTTTCACTTTTAAAATTAATTAAATTAAGTGTTGTCTTCTCAAATTTTCTAGTTTATTTTCTTTTTATGACCTCTTAATTTTTAAAGTAGTGAAATTAAATCTCAACTCCTTTAATTTTTATGGTTTAATTATTTTTTAAGATCTTAATTGTTCCAAAATTAAAAAACTTGTCCTCTCACGATTCAATTATGAATCTGTCTCTCGTTAAATCTTTTCGCAATATACTGGCGTATAATCCCTAAAGATTCATTTGTATTTCTTTGGCATAAGATATTCCTTTGCAAGAAATATTCTCTTCTTAATGGAATACAAACGATTTTAGGACGTATCGAAATTCATTTCGTTCACTGTAGTTTATTAAGGGAATTTTTTCAAATAAAAAAAATAAGCTTATTCGTTCAAAATTACAGATAACACATGGCTGACCAAGAAAAGAAGCCTAGGGAAAGATAGGTGTTGGGGAGCCAGGTTGGAGCTTTAGAAGTTTTGGGAAGTGTTCCCAAGGTGGCTCCTTTAAAAGCTTTGGACGTGCCTGATAAAGTGCATGGGGATATCACTCTAAAGAAGCTTCCAAAAGTAGAAAGAGAGCCGATGGAGACAGTGAACGATGGAGATGGGGTGTGGTTATGATTACTAATCCAATGTTGGTGATTGATCCTTTAAGTGAGCGCAATGTTAATATGTCGTTAGCGGGAACAGACCTTGCCTTTTCTAGGGCTTTAGAAGACATTCTTAACATGGGCTTTAAACTAGATGAGGAGCCGAGTGTAACTGAGGCTAGGTTGGGTAGAGATCTTTGGACGACTTATGTTGATGAAAGATTTAAAGGAGCTTCGTGCATGGCTTCAGGGAACCAGTTGATAGATGGCCATGTTGACAATGATGTTAGCGGTTTCTTCCCTAAAATGGAGTTTTTGCCCCGTGTTAAAAAGGAAAAGAAAGATAAACGCTATGGATCGCTGTTGGAGTATCAAAGTAAGGCTCTGTAAGAGGCAGGAAGGAAGAAGAAGGATAGGGCCTTTCAAAGAAACAAGCTAAATAAGGAGACGTTAAATTCGTCGATTTTATCTGGGCAATCTTTATCAGATTACGATCTTGCGGCCAGATGGGAGAATGCTACCAAAGAGGCAAGGAAAACTCTGAAGCTAGGCAAGAAATTAGGGATGAAAATTATAGGAAGCGAACAACAAGTGATTAGAGAATTAACGTTGCTAGAAGCTAATTAGGATTATAAATATGTGCAGAGCGTTGGTAGTTCTGTTGTACAACAATTCGAATCTGCAGGCATTTAATTTTGTGTGAAAGGCTAGCTTTGCTCTTGAAACAGTGGATCGGTCTAAGCTTTAGTTTCTACTTTGAAAGGAGACGTAGCCCCTTTACTGGATTTGAAGGAAAATAGCATGCTTTGTGAGGTTTCTTTATGAAGAACTAAGTGTTTGGATAAAATAATTGAAAATGTTTTGGACAAATTTCAAAAGAATTTAAAACACGTCTTTAAGTCCAAACAACTTGAAAATAAGTTTGAGGTGTTTAAAAAGGTTTTGGCAAAGTTTTAAACGTCTTAAAATACTCAAACTCGGCTTTTCAGCACTCCCATATCGATACGGTATACCCCGTATCGATACCTCTTTACTCCAGAATTGATTCTGCTAAAACCCGTACCGATACATGCTTACTTGTATCGATACAGAGAGGGGTCGTACCAATACGCCTTTAAAGCGTACCAATCCCTGCTTTAACAACCCCCAACGGCTATTTCCCAACGGTCTTTTAAAGTGCAGACCGTACCGATACGCTTCCTAGCGTATCGATACGCTTAGGCTGGCAAAAGCCCAACGGCTAGTTCTGAAGAAGGGCGTACTGATACGAGTCCCCATGTACCAATACGATAGGCACCAGAACTGCAATTAATGTGGGAAATAAAGACCCTAACGGCTCCAAAACATCCCCAACGGTCCTCAACGGCTACAAACTCATTTGGAAGTATAAAAGGGACCTCCAAGCATCCAGAGAAGACTAATGCTTTAATTGTCAACAACACTATGATTAAGAAATTGTCTTAGAGCTTAAATTGTCCATTTCTTGTATAGACAACACTAGTGAGCCAAACATTGTTAAATTTGCTCAAGTGTTTAGGTTTTGGGTGAGAGCTAAATAGTGCAAACAAATACCTATTAGAGGGATTTCAAGTTTGCTTAGAATTTCTCTTGTAAATAGGGTTTATTCAAGCTTTGGGTAGAAAGCTTTGAGGGCTGTAAAGGTTGACTCCTTAGCCTTGAAAAGGGGACGAAATTCTTAGTGGGGAGCTAAGGTAGTGGATGTAGGTGCTTGTTAGAAGGTCCAACCACTATAAATCCTTGTGTCCAATTTCAATCTTTTAACTTCCACTTTATCACCCAAAAATCCAATCTTCTCCGAACTTGGCAAACACATCGGTTGAAGGAAATCGAGCACCATAAAACCCAACAATTGGTATCAGATCGAGGCTCAATCGAAGAGGATTAACATCCTATTCAGGTGATCCGGGAAGCTCGATACAACATATCAACCAACCAATCAAATGGTGCAATCCATCGACAAGCTATCATTTTTCGACGGAACACACTATGCCCATTGGAAGAGAAGAATGATGTATTTCATAAAGTCCAAGGACTACAAGCTTTGGGACATAGTAGAAGACGGTCCGTTCGTGGCACAACGAAGGAAGGCGGATTGGAGCGCGGATGATCGCAAGAAGATGGAGCTCAATTGCAAAGCCTTGCACATCATCTTTTGTGCATTGAGCCCCAACATCTACGAGAAGATGTCCTCTTGTGATGATGCCAATGAGGTATGGGACAAACTTGAAGTCACATACGAAGGAACTAACGAAGTAAAGGAGACCAAGATCGGACTCCTCAACCACGAGTATGAAAACTTCAAGATGGATCCAGAAGAGGACATTGAGAAGATGTTTGATAGGTTCTCCACCATCACCAATGGACTCAAAGGTTATGGAGAAGCCATCCCGGAAGAGAAGCTTGTCCGAAAGCTTATCTACTCTCTTCTTGAGTCATGGGACTCGAAAAGGACCACCATTATGGGGTCACTTCTCACTCACCAAATCATGAAGAAAGGAAAAGAAGAGGAGAAGAAGAAGGAAGAGATAAAGAAGGTGGGGGAGAGGAAAGTCAAGGAGCTAGGCATCCATGCGAATTCCATTGCTCTCAAATCCTCCAAGTGCAACCATGTTGATACAAATGGGGAGGAAAGCGAAGATGAAGAGATGGCCTATGTCTTCAACAAATTTACACGATTCATGAAGAGGGAAATGGAAAAATCCAAGCATGAATCGAAAAAGAAGATGAAGGAATCCCACAAGTCCAACAAGAAGGGATCATCTTCAAAGCAAGCATATGTGGCCACATGGAGTGATGAAGACTCCACCGATGATGAGGTAGCCCACCTATGCTTGATGGCCCTCAATGAGGGAGAGGTAACTTCTAACTCATTCATTTCAAATTCCTATACTTTTAATAAGTTACAAGAAGCCTATGATGAGTTGATTTTCGAATTCAAGGCTTTATTTTAAAAAAAAATTAAAAGTTGATTTCAAAGTTGAAAAACGAAAATGATTTGCTTTTGAAAACCAATTTTGAATTTGAAGCAAAATTGAAGGATTTTGAGCAACAAGTTTCTAGTTTACAAAAGTTGCTTCAAACAATGGAAAAAGATCATAAAAAAAAGTTGATGATCTTGAGAAAGAAAATATTTTGATTTCCAAGAAACTAGAAAAGAAAAATGATTTTGGAAAATCAAAATTTTACCGAAGACAATCTAGTGCCCCTAGATTTTTAAATGGAAAATGTTTTAGAAGTGTTTGGGTTCCAAAAAACTAATCACTTCACATAAAAAGGATGAAATTGAAAAATTGATTCCTAAGGGGACTAAATTTTGTGCAACTAACGTTTATGGATCCAAAGCAATTTGGATACCAAAATTTGTATGATTGTCTTGATTAGGTGTGATGGAGATGTTCAACAAGTCCAATTTTTGAGGGGGAGCTCCATGTACAAAAGGAAGAACACTTGAAGAAGGAAGGCTACACATCCTCCCTTGGAGTTCAAGTGTTGGTAAAATCTAGTTGTTTTTTTTTGTTTAATTCGATTTATTTTCTTTTAATTCAACTAGATTATCATGTGTTGGACTAACATATTTTGATGATGCTTTGAGTAAGGGGGATCCACTTTTAAAACCAAACATTTTAGTAGCTTCAAAATTTAAACCTCCATTGTTATTTTGAGCCTAAAATTATTTTAAATTCTTTTTGATATAACAAAAAGGGGGAGAGATTGATTTGAAAAATTGTGTTTTTCAAATGAATAAAGGGGAGCTTTAATTACTTTTCTATATTTAATCTCTTATTCAAATTTTTAAACTTAATGGGGGAGAATCCCAAACAATTTTTCAAGTTGGTTTTATTATATCAAAAAGGGGAGATTGAATAACTAAGTTTTTGATATAATAATTGAAAAATGTTTTGGACAAATTTGAAAACAATTTAAAACATGTCTTTAAGTCCAAACAACTTGAAAATAAGTTTTGAGGTGTTTAAAAAGTTTTTTGGCAAGGTTTTAAACGTCTTAAAATACTCAAACCTTGTTTTTCAGCACTCCCGTACCGATACGGTATACCCCGTATCGATACATGCTTACCTATATCGATACAGAGAGGGGTCGTACCGATATGCCTTTAAAGCGTACCGATCCCTTCTTTAACAATACCCCAACTGCTATTTCTCAACGGTCTTTTAAAGTGCAGACCGTACCGATACGCTTCCTAGCGTATCGGTACGCTTAGGCTGGCAAGAGCCCAATGACTAGTTCTGAAGAAGGGCGTACCGATACGTGCCCCCGTGTACCGATACGATAGGCACTAGAATTGTAATTAATGTGGGAAATAAAGACCCTAACGGCTCCAAAACATCCTCAACAGTCCTCAATGGCTACAAACTCATTTGGGAGTATAAAAGGGACCTTCAAGCATCAAGAGAAGACTAATGCTTCAATTGTCAATAACACTATGATTAAGAAATTGTCTTCGAGCTTAAATTGTCCATTTCTTGTATAGACAACACTAGTGAGCTAAATATTGTTAAATTTGCTCAAGTGTTTAGGTTTTGGGTGAAAGCTAAATAGTGCAAACAAATACCTATTAGAAGAATTTCAAGTTTGCTTAGAATTTCTCTTGTAAAGAGGGTTTACTCAAGCTTTGGGTAGAAAGCTTTGAGGATTGTAAAGGTTGCCTTCTTAGCCTTGAAAGGGGGATGAAATTCTTAGTGAATTTGGTTGAAATCCTTAGTAGGGAGCTAAGGTAGTGGATGTAGGTGCTTGTTAGAAGGCCGAACCACTATAAATCCTTGTGTCTAATTCCAATCTTTTAGCTTCCACTTTATCACCCAAAAATCCAATCTTCTCCAAACTTGGCAAACACATTGGTTGAAGGAAATCAAGCACCATAAAACCCAACACTTTACTTGTCAAATCAACCCCATTGTCAATTTTGATGAGGTTGTTGTTAGAAGGTGTTGTCGATGAGGTTGTTGTTAATAGTTTGGGGCCTTGTGTATTCGATGCAATCCTCAAAACCTTTAGAGAGGGGGATGTTTTTGGTCATATTTACAGATTTGGAGCTGGAGGTTTTGGAAGTTTGTCAATCTGCAGGTAATCAAGTACTACTAGATGTTGAGCATGAAGAATAGGTGATGCAAAGATTATAGTGTTTCTAGTGTTCTATTGAGTGTGCAAAAGTACTATATTTTACCCCTTATTTAACCCATATTTCTGCTGCATTCAAGCATAATTCATTGCATTTAGGTAAAGTTTCACATATACATCACAATTAGATAAAATAGCACAGTTGCTACTGATTTTCGCTACTTTTACAGGTATCTGCTGTGGCAAACTCAGGACAGCAAAGGAGCAGAGCTGGAACACAGGACTGGAGTCGAGAAGCAAGATGCTGCCGTGGCAGTCATGAGGACAGCATTGGTGAAGGGAAAAGTGAAGTGGAGCTCCATAGATAGAGGAATTCAAGCCGGTCTGTCGTGGACCACTCCTATATTCTTCTGAGCCCTGAAGCATAATGAAGGCCAAGCCCAAAGTTCAAGGAAGAAATCCAAAGCAAGAAAAGATGGTGAATTAAAGGTATATACTCAGGAGATTTAAGCTCCAATAGAGTTGTACTTTAGTTTAAACTTGTATTCTTGCCATATTAGAAAACTTGAACCCAAGGCCTATATAAAGGCATGTAATTCGACCTAGAGAGGATATCTCATCTCTAGCCGTCTTCCCCAAAACCCTTGTCATTTTCCCCCTCTCATCATGTTCTAAACTTCCCCTAAGGCTAAGGGTTGATTCTGTAAAGTAGTTGCAAGGATTGTACTGTTTTAGGAATTTTCTGTTCAACGAAATAAAACTTCAAGTTTGCTTATTTTGGTTTCAACATCTTGCAAGAGTATCTGGAGAGCATTGTAAGATTATCTATTTACTTAATATCGGGAGAATTAGGTATACGAAAGGAGTAAGTACTGGTTCTCCAGTTTATGGTTGAACTATCTCGGACCTAGGGATAGGACGAGGTTAAGTGGCTAAGGAAGAATTCAACAACATTGGTGTTCACCCTTCGATTCACGCCGGGAGGTATCATCCAAGAAGTGTTCATCAATAGCACATGGGGCTAGGGATAGGACAAGTCATCGCAGGGATTCTTGCCAAGCTTGAAGTACAGAGTTGTGTGATCGTTGCCGTGACAAGTGCTGCTGCGACAGGGACGACGATAGGACAGGACTTTCTCTTCAGTGCAACACCTGCACTACCAAGCAAATTAATACCGGCCTATCTCTTAACCTTGAATCTTTATTCTTTTATATTCATTATTCTCCAATATTATTTCCCAAACAATTTAAACTCTTTTCTTTCTTTCTTGTGCAGCAATTCAAGGATAAAGCTATTTTCAGTCCCTGTGGATTCGACATCCGATACTTCGAGTATCACTTTGCTACTTGCGTCGTGTACACTTGCACTACATTGCGATAGGAATTTTGACACGCAACAAGTTTTTGGCGCCATTGCCGGGGACTGGTAACATATCTTTACCCTTACTTTTACTGCACTTTTTAATTTTTCTGTTTTTATTGGGATTGTTTACCCTGTGTTTTTCACAAGGTTTTCCGCTTTCTTATTAGCAGATCTAGACGAGGAAAAGAACCTGAGTACGAACTAGACCCTGAAATCGAACGGACGTGCAACCTCAGGAACCGAGTCCGCCTCTTGATAGCAAAAAACGATTACCTTGTGGAACAGTTAGAAGCAATGCATAACGGGGTACATAAAAACCTGAGGAATGATAAAGATCCCCCCATAGATAACCGGAAGGGATGGCCTGTCGCTGCCGAGGCCGCACGACGGTCCTGCCGCGACTACATGATCAATGATCATGTTGAACTGTAGACCACCTTGCCAGACGTGGAAGCTGAGAATTTCGACCTGAAACATGTTATGTTCAGCATGATAAACTCTGCTAACCAATTTAGTGGTGCTGCAACAGAGGATGCCCAAGAACATTTGAAAACGTTCCAAGAAATCTGCGGATCGTTTAGATTACCATGAATAAATCCGGAGATACTAAGGCTGCAATTATTTCCTCATTTACTGAGAGACAGAGCTAAAACTTGGTGGAATAAACTAACATCAGGTTCAATACGAACTTGGGCAGATCTCTCTCGTGAATTTTTATCTTGTTTTAATTCTTCTCACTTATCTAAGCGATTGCGTAATGAAATTGCTACTTTTCAACAGAAAGATGACGAGCCAATGCACGAGGCATGGGACAGGTTTACATCTCTTCTAAGGAACTGCCCGATGCATGGATTCCCCGTATGGAATCAAGTCATTAAATTCTACAATGCTGCCAACACACACTCGTATGAGAATAGATTCAGCAGCGAATGGACTGTTGTTGGATAAAGATTCAGACGAAGCAATGGTGATGTTGAAAAATCTAGCAAAGAATGACGAGCAATTCCCTACTGCAAGGAGAGGTAAACGAGGAATAACTGTAAAAGATTATGAAGCCGACAATTCCCTGAAGACAAAGGTTGCATACCTCACAAAGGCAGTGGAAAATCTATTTAAAAAGATTCTAAATCTATATATTCTGCAAAAGAGGTATGTGAAACTTGCAGTGGGAACCACAGTTCGGAAGATTGCCCGTTACAGTTTGAGGAAGGGATGTATGTTGGAAATTACAACAAGCCAAGAAATTACAACTCCAACAATTACAATCCCAACTGGAGGAAAGATCCCAAGTTCTCTTGGAGCAATCCAAACAACGCACTTAATCCTCAGATGCAGAACAACCAAAACCAAGGGGCTCCCAGAATCCTGACACGGCAGCAACCACAACAGCAGCCACAACAGTTGCAGGTAGTCGCACCTAGTATACTGGAGCAGACATTGGCCACATTCATGTCACAGACAAGAGCTTACATGGCAAACATGGATCACTTTGTAAAGAAAACTGAGTCATTCATGGACAAAACAGAGATGAGGATGACTAACCATGAGGCTACATTAAAATCACTGGAGACACAAATGGGCCAGGTTTCCCAGCATATCAAGCCAAGGCAAAACGGAGGATTCCCTAGTGATACTGAGGTCACTAGAAAACCCATACATGAGCAGTGTAAAGCTATTACAACTAGGAGTGGGAAACAACTGCAAGGGCCGGAGATGAAAACCATACCAATTGAGGAACCGACCCTAGATACACCTGTCATGAACACTGCCCCGGTAGAGGACGAGCAACTTGCTGCCGACACACCTGTCACGATAGCAGAAGGGACAGAGGAGCAAGAAAAGGATGCTGAAGAACCTAAGCCTCATCAGATTCGAATACCATGTGAAGGACGTCTAGAAGATTACCGTCCTCCACCTCCTTTTCCACAACGGTTACAAAAGCAGAAACAGTAGTACCAGCTCAAGAAGATTTATGACATTTTTAAGTAGGTGCACATTAATATACCGCTGTTAGAGGCCATCAAGCAGATGCCTGGTTATGCGAAATTTCTCAAGGACGCCATGTCAAAAAGGTCCAAACTTGGGGAATTCGAAACGGTAAAAATGACAGAGGGATGCATGACTATCTTACACAAGCATCCACCCCAGAAGAAGAAGGATCCTGGGAGCTTCATCATACCGTGTATAATTGATGACAAATTCGTGGGTAAGGCACTTTGTGATCTAGGTGCTAGCATAAATTTAATGCCAAAGTCTGTGTTTCAGAAATTAGGTATTGGACGAGCACGACCCACGATAGTCATGCTGCAGCTGGCAGACCGCTCTTACGTACAACTAGAAGGGAAGATCAAAGATATTCTGGTAAGAGTGGATAAGTTTATCTTTCCTACTGACTTTCTTGTGTTAGACTGTGAAGCAGACGAAAATGCACCAATCATCCTGGGGCGACCCTTCCTAGCCACAGGCAGATCTGTGATTGATGTGGAGAAAGGAGAACTGACAATGAGAGTGAATGATCAAGAAATCAAACTCAATGATCTCCAAGCAATCAAACATTCTAATGCAGAAGAAGAATGCAAGGCCATCACTGAAGTAATCCTTGACCAACCCTACATCAGGTCGGGCTGCCATGACATTAAATTTGGTCACTGCCACAGCAGTCATCTAGAAGACTGTCACGGCAGCAACGACGACAGTGACTCCTCCGATTCAGACATATCCGAAACTGAAGGTCATGAGGAGGTAAATTGGATAGGAAATCGTCTAGGTAAGTTATTCGAGCCTCTAAATTATACCTCGAATGAACACATAATCCAAAAGCCTTCAATTGAAAAGCCACCTATTTTAGATCTTAAGCCCCTTCCAGGGCAGCTTAAATACGTTTTCCTTGGTTTAAATGATACGTTGCCCGTAATCATCTCTTCCAAGTTAATGCAGAAACAGGAGCAGCAGTTAATTGGAATGCTACAGCAGCATAAGAAGGCCATTGGATGGACGATAGCTGATATCCAAGGCATCAGTCTGCATTATGTATGCACAAGATTCTCTTGGAAGATGATCATAAGTCGACTATTGATGCCCAGAGACGTTCGAACGAGGCTATGCGAGAAGTGGTGCGGAAAGAGATTATCAAATGGCTTGATGTCGGAATCATATACGCCATCTCGAATAGTAAATGGGTGAGCCCGGTGCAGTGTGTACCTAAAAAGGGAGGAATAATCGTGGTGACCAACGAAGAGAACGAACTAATCCCAACCAGGACTATGACCGGTTGGAAGGTTTGTATGGATTACCGGAAGCTAAACAAAGCTACCCGGAAGGACCATTTTCCCCTAACTTTTATTGATCAAATGCTTGATAGATTAGCGGGGAAACCTTACTATTGTTTTCTTGATAGTTACTCAGGTTACAACTAGATAGCTATTGTACCGGAGGATCAAGAGAAAACTACCTTCACATGCCCATACGGCACTTATGCTTTTTGGAGAATTCCATTTGGACTCTGCAATGCACCAGCAACCTTCCAGAGGTGCATGATGGCGATATTCTCCGACATGGTGGAGGACTTCCTAGAAATTTTCATGGACGATTTTTTCATCTTTGGAGATAGTTTTGAAGGTTGTTTGGGCAACCTACAGAAAGTGCTTGAAAGATGCGAAGAAGCGAACTTGGTCTTAAACTGGGAAAAATGCCACTTCATGGTGGATGAAAGAATAGTCTTAGGCCACAAGGTAAGCTGTCGTGGCATCGAGGTCGACAGAGCAAAAATTGAAGTAATCGAAAAGCTGCCGCCACCCACTACAGTCAAGAGAATTCGGAGTTTCTTAGGACATGTCAGGTTTTATCGACGATTTATTGTCAATTTCTCGAAGATTACTAAACCCCTATGCCACCTATTAGAGCAGAATCGTCCCTTTGACTTTAATACTGAATGTACTGAGGCATTCAGAATTTTGAAGGAGAAGCTGGTATCAGCCCCGATCGTACAGCCACCAGACTGGAGTTTGCCATTTGAGATAATGTGTGATGCCAGTGACTACGCTGTCGGGGCAGCACTAGGGCAGAGGAAGGATAAGCTCTTCCACGTAATCTATTATGCCAGCAAAACACTGAATGATGCCCAAGTAAACTACACCACAACAGAAAAGGAACTATTAGCAGTGGTGTTCTCGATCGACAAGTTCCATCCGTACATACTTGGAACGAAGGTGGTGGTTCATACAGACCATTCAGCACTAAAGTATCTGTTCACAAAAAAAGATGCAAAGCCGAGACTGATACGTTGGATTCTGCTGCTGCAAGAATTCGACATTGACATCAAGGATAAAAAGGGAACAAAGAACCAAGTGGTAGACCACTTGTCGAGGCTAGAGACAGGGAAGAGTCAATCAACATATAAGACCAACATACTGGAGACCTTCTCGGATGAGCAGCTGTTTGCTGCCACAAGCACTGCCGCGACAGCCAAGGCGGCAGGTAAGTTTTTTGAAATTCCTTGGTACGCTGATTTTGTTAATTACATTGTTAGCAGGGTACTACCTCTTGAACTTAATTACCAAGAAAGGAAGAGGTTCCAAAATGATGCAAAAACATTGTTATTGGGACGAATGTAACGCCCCAATTTTGGGCTTAGAAGTTTTGGGTTTGGACCGGGCCGGTCAGAGTGCGGTTCGAATATAAAAGGTGATTTTTAGGAAAGCCTAGTTCGGGTTGCATTAAAAATATGGAAAAATGTCTTAAAATCCTCTTTTATTATATACAAGAGAATGGTGGAATCAATTTTGCAAAATGAGGTTTGGAAGAGTGACATTTTGGGTTAGTGACCAAAATGTAATTTTTGAAAACTGTGTGACTGTTTTAAAAAGGATTGAAACTTTGAATCTTTAAGGAGCTATTTACCCAAAAGGAGTTTCTCCAGATTTTTCCTAAATATTAAAGGTTTAATTAATGGTTTTTAAATAAAAGAAAAAGGGAGGGAAGATATTTTGGCATTTTCCAACTAACTTTTCCAAATTCCCATTTTCCTTTTCTCTCATCTTTTTCTCTCAAACCAAACACTTTCTCCAGCACATTTTCCCTCTGATTTTGTCATCTAAATAACACATTTCAATCCTCTTTTGATCTCTAATCATCTCTTCAACAAAACCTTTGCATTTGCTATTTGGATTTTCAAGAATCTTGGTTCCAAAAAGGGAGAAACTCAAGTTTAGAGGTATGAACGTCCTTCTCCTCTAAATTCTCAGTTCTTTACTGAAATTCCCAAGTTCTCAATCCTTGAATTGTGTTTTGTTAAAGGTTTTGCAAAGGTATTCTTGATCTTGGCTTTAAAATGCAAGATTTGGTTAATTTTGATGAATTTTCGTATGATATGATTGGGCATTGTTTTGAGATGTCTTTTTGATGTTAAATGAATGTATAATTGATGAGGAGTTGAGGTTTAATCAATGCAATCCAGGATAGGTTGATTTTCCTAAGTTTTGCTTGAGTTTTTGGTTGTTTTTTGGAGTGATCTTGATGATCTGTTGTTGCTGGAGGTATAAGGACGTGGTTGGGATCATTTTGGATGTTAATTGATGTTTATAAATGGTTAGAAGTGATGGATCTTTGCTGGGTTAAGTTTTGGAAGTGTTTGGAGGTGATTTCGGTTGTGTTTGGTAGCCGAAATGTTGGATTTGCTAAGAGCAGCGAGTTTAGTTGTGTTGCTGGTGTTTTTAATGCATGATGATGCATTAATCATCTGTTGTTATGTGCTTGAAACAGGGGAGATTGATCCGTGAGCGATAGAGGAGGCGTTGAAGGTTTCGGATGATTGGAAGGCTTGTTGGCTAGCCTTGTTTTGTGTATCGGTGAGTGAAGTTGGGTTTTCGGCTTTAAAACCAAGGTTTGAAGGTTTTGGGAGCTTAGTTTAAGTCTAAACAACTTAGCTAAGCTCAAGAGTAAGTAAATGGAATTTCTCTCTTGGTTGTGTTATGAAATGGTTTTTAAAGTACTTGAGTTTGTTGGATGCAATGCATGTGATTTGCATGTTTTAAATTCTGTTTTTGAAAGCATATTATAGCATGGTTTAATGCTGGTTTTGAAAGTCATGTGCGAAGGATGCTCAAGGTAAGAGATCCTTGGTCTTGTACATTGAAATTGTGGTATTGATGCATAGTGTTGCATGTTGTTTAATGGTTTTGTTTAATGCTTCAAAACAGTGAATTGATGATGGTAATTGGTGGTTTTGGCATTTTGGTTATGCTTGTAAAACATTGGATTAATGTGGTAAGAAGGTTATATTGGCAAGTGATGTAAGTGGTTCTTGGTTACGTTAATCGGATATAGTTAGCCGGCTATAGGATTGGGTGCACCGTGAATAAAGTCGCCTTGGATGTGGAGTGGTTGTGAGTGAACCGGTAACTCCATCCAAGTACACTAACGAGATGGTTAAGAACACCATGGTGGTTAAAATTCCATGGGTGGGTCTTGTGTTAAGGTCATAATGGTGGTTAAAATTCCATTTGAGGACCTTGTGTAAGCCAAGGTTATAATGGTGGTTAAAATTCCATTTGAGGACCTTGTGCTTGTTAAGATCACAATGGTGGTGTAAAGTCCATGTGTGGATCTTGTGGTGTATGTCCCGGATCTCGTTAGTGATGTTATACAACTACCAATAGGTGATGTTAATGTCATATGGTGGTTAAAATTCCATATGAGGATCTTGTGAATGTTAAGTTCATATGGTGGTTAAAATTCCATATGGGGACCTTGTGTATGGTAAGGTCAAATGGTGGTTAAAATTCCATTTGGGAGACCTTGAGATTGGTAGTGTGTATGAAGCGTGGGGACAACGCTTGTGATCCGCGTATCCGATTGGATGTTGAGTTGAAAAGTGGATATGGTTTATCACTTGGAAGCCAATATAAAGTTCTTGAATATAATGAAGCATGAGATGCTTGAAATGATGCATGGTTGCATGAGAAGTGTGTAATGCTTAATGAATGCATGTATTACTTTTTAGCTTGTACAAGTGTTTATTATCTATTGAGAATGGTGCATGTGTGCATGAAACCTCTTTAGTGCATTGAAGTCTTGTGAAGGCTTGTTAAAAAGGCATGTGATGCAAATGTTGAGTTTGTGGTTCATGTGCTGCATTTGCTTAATGCATGTGATTAATTGAGGAAGTAAGTGGTTTTCAAAGGTTTCTTGCTTTGAAATGATTTTCAATGTGTGAGAAAAGTATGATGTGAAGTGGGAGTGTTTTCCAAGGATCTTGTTTTAACCTTGCTTATGATGTTCATGTATGGAATGGTTAAATTGATGGTTTTGCAAGTTTGTGCTTTGAAAAGGATTACTTAGCTTTCTAAGCTAAGGGTTGATTTTCATGTTTGAGCAATGCATGATTTTTAAGCATGTTGTGAAAAAGGGTTTCCAAACATTGCTTTGGTTTATCGAATCGTGTTTGCTTTTAAAAGGGGTTTTATGATTCGCTGCATTGATGGTGTTTTGGTTTTGAGCATTCCTCACTAAGCATTATGTGCTTACGCTCCTTTTTGTCCATCAATGCAGATATTTGAAGTTGGAACAGCGAGAAGCAAGGGATTCAAGGAGAGCTCCACTTGAGATGTATGTCTCGGTAATAGTTATAGATAATAAAGGCAATGGGGGAAGAATCTCTTATGTCGATGTTTAATGAGATTGTGTATGTTGGACAAGTTTGGTCTATGTTTTAGAACTATGTGGTTTAATGCTTGCAACCTTTGGATCTTTTTATTCATAAGTTGGTATGTTATGCTTCTTGTTTTAAAAGCATGAATGAATGTTGGATGTGTTGAATAAGTTGATGCACCTAGGGGTGGTTGGTATCTAGGTTTTTGATGCAATTATGTGCCTTGAGTGTTGAATGACTTGCTGGTATGTTTTGGTTGCTTTTGGAGCATGTTTGATGGGTCGGTTGTGTGATAAACCAGCAAAATTTCTGCAATCTGGGCAGGTCGTATCGGAACGGGTGCTACCGTTTCGGAATAGGGGCCTGAAATGGTCTAGGCGTTCCGAAACGGGAGGAACCGTTCCGGAACGAAAAGGCTACTGCCAAGCCATGTTCCGATACCCGTTTCGGAACGGTCCCGCGTTTCGGAACAGGTCCTCCCTGTTTCGGAACACTCGACCGTTGGGCTCTGAATTTGGTGGTTATATGTTTTGGAATGTTTGCATTTTAGTCCCGAACCTTGTTATTGCAATTGAGTGAGTTCGAGATGTCCGTTTGAGCTGAAATTTGGCAGAGAAGCATGAAAGATGATTAGTTTCATATTGGTAACATTAATGTGGGTTAAGTCCTTATAATTTCTAGAATTTACAATTTGGGCCCTAAAGTTGTAATTTGTGCAATTGAGTCCCTGAATGATCTGTGATTGTTATGATCTTTGAGTATGTTGTTCTTGTGAACATGCCTAGGGTTTATGTGCATCTAGATAAGATTAAAAAGAAAAAAAAGGGTCGTTAATCAAGGTTGACTTTCAGGTTGACTTTGGTTTTCCCCGTGTAAACTTCTTAATTCGGTTCAATCGTCTGGTCCGGGTTAAGGGGGTTACAACGAACCTCTCCTTTTCAAACATTGTGCAAATCAAATTATCAGAAGATGCGTACCACAGGATGAACAGGAAGTTGTGCTTCACCACTGCCATGCTTCCCTATATGGAGGACACCTAGGTGGAAACAAAACCGCTGCCAAGGTTTTGCAATCTGGTCTTTATTGGCCCTCACTGTTCAAGGATGCCCAAGCCTTCTACAAGAGCTGTGACAAATGCCAAAGGACTGGGAACATCTCAAGAAGGCATGAGATGCCACTGCAGAACATTTTAGCAGTCGAAATCTTCGATGTGTGGGGAATCGATTTCATGGGACCGTTCCCAGTATCATGTGGGAACCTTTACATCCTACTGGCAGTGGAATATGTGTCCAAGTGGGTAGAAGCGATCGCCACTCAGAAAAATGATGCCAAAACTGTTCAGAGATTTCTGCACAAGAATATATTCTCCAGATTTGGCATTCCTAAGGCGATCATCGATGACGAAGGGAGACATTTTGATAATAGGGTAATTGATGCTGCCTTGAGAAAATACGGAGTAAAGCACCGGATTGCAACAGCATACCACCCTCAAACCAATAGGCAGGCCGAGATATCCAACTAGGAAGTAAAGAACATACTTGAGAAGATGGTTAAACCCACTCGAAAGGATTGGTCTCTACACCTAAATGATGCATTTTGGGCCTATAGAACAGCATTCAAAACACCATTGGGAATGTCACCCTATAGACTTATTTATGGGAAAACATGCCACTTACCTGTTGAGATAGAGCACAGAGCTTACTGGGCTATCAAGGCAGTAAACATGGTCTTAGATAAGGCAGGACAAAAGAGGCTACTTAACTTGAATGAAATTGAAGAAATTCGAGCAATGGCCTACGACAACGCCAAGATTTACAAAGATAAAACCAAAAGGTGGCACGACAAGAAGTTGCTGCCACGACAGTTCTAATCAGGGCAGCTTGTGTTGTTGTTCAACTCTAGGTTAAAACTTTTCCCGGGAAAGCTTAAATCTAGATGGTCCGGTCCTTTTCAAGTTGTCTAGGTTTCCCCCATGGTGCCATCACAATCAAATCCTTAAAGGACGGGCACCATTTCAAAGTCAACGGACAGAGACTAAAGCATTATCAGGGGACTGAAGCCCCAAGAATGCAGGAAGTAGTTACTTTAGGAGATGCCCCTCAAGGCATCCCAAATTTAACTTAGTTTTTATTTTATTTCATTTTATTTATTTATTTATTTATTTATTTATTTATTTATTTATTAGGAATTAAGAATTATTTTATTTTATTTTAGGAACTGAGATTTTATTTTAATTATTTTTAGGAAATAAAGGAAGCAAGGAGAAGAGGAGTGAACCAGCCCACCATATCAACAGCAGCTCAAAAAGCCCAACGGATGAGTCTGTCGTCACAGCCCGTCATCAGCTGTCGCGACAGACGCAGAAAATACAACATGTCACCAAGTTGTCGCGACAGACACGCAAACGCGTAACAGACACACATCAGACACGAAAACGCGTGACAGACGCGTCAGAAACCGCGTAACAGTTGGCCCTGTTATTTGCGTCTGTTGTAACAGCTCCAACGGGCATAAAATCACCCATCTATATAAACCCCATTCACTATTCATTTTTCATCTAACTTTTATTCTCTCAACTTGTTTTCTCTAGAATCTCAAAATTCTCTTTATATTTTCCACAGTCCTTGCAAAGATGACTAGCAGACAAACCCGTAGAAGTGCTGCCTCCAGTTCTGCCGCAGCAGTAAGCACTCTAAGCCATAGTGCCATTCCAAACTGTTTCGCCTCCACTGACTCCGCTACAAGATACTACTGCTCCTTTCAGAAGAGGGAGATGTGGGAAGAACAGGGGTTTCTCTACACCGAACCCATGGGAGACCTAGGGCTTGAACCCTTCATCGCAAGAAAGATCCATGCCCTCAAATGGCAGCAGTTTGCTGCCCAACCAGAAAAGATGAACGTCACACTCGTAAGGGAATTCTATGTTGTCGTCGACAGCAGAGACACTACAACAGTGACAGTTTGAGGTAAATAGCTTTCTTCTGAGCCTTCTTACATCAACACCCTCTACGGCCTATATGTGAGTAAGAAGAAGGACGCCCACAAGAGACTGGTCAATAGTCTGTCGCCGACAGACTACGACGTGGTGATGGCAGAACTGACCGAGGAAGAGACAGAATGGAATACCGACCCTAAACACCAATAGAGGGTGAAAAGAACTCAGTTGACTCCAGAAGCTAAATTGTGGAATCATTTTGCGAAGAAGCGCATCATGCCGTCATCCCATAACAGCACTGTCGACAGACCAAGGTTAGCCATGGTCCATTCCATTTTAAATGAGAGATCTATAAATGTCGGCCGCTACATAAGGGAGGGAATTCTTGAATGTGCCCTCTGACCATCGGGACCCCTTGTCTTCCCATACCTCATCACCACCATATGTCGGAGCCACAACGTGCCAGAAATTGCCGAAGATTTTAAAGTCTGAGGGAAAGGGTGGACGGAGAGGAACATTTTCAGCCTCATGGAGCTGAAAGCTGCCACCCCACTATCCTACTTCAACCCCTCTACCACGGCGGAGCAGACGGCAGGCCCTAGTCACCCAGAACCTGCCGTAACAGAGCAACAGCAGACGGCAGCAGCACCTCCACCGGACGCCTCCGCCCAGGTACTGTCGATACTTAAAAGAATGGAGGAAAGGCAGCTCGGACTGATGAGATACACGATGGATTTCACGACAGACACGATAAATTTCATTCATAATGATTTAAAGTTTACACACGTACCGTTCCCCTCCTTCCCATAACAGTATTTCGATGCCCCCACATCTACTCCTACCTGCTGCGACACCTAAAACCCCATCTGCTGCCTCTACACCTACATCGGCCACGACAGCTGAAGGCAGCAACCAAACTGCCACTCCTAGAGGCGAGAAAAGAAAGGAGCCCCTACTAGAACTCAACGAAGAATATTTTGAAGGGTTCTCCTCATCGTTCGTCTGGCAAGATTCTGACGGAGAGCCATCAGTTGCCCGAAACCTCTCCAAGGACTTCACGCCAATGAAAAGGCAGAAGCCCAACGAGGCTGGCGAAGGACCCTCCGACCAGGGCAGATCTGCTGGCAGCAGCAGCAGCTCCGATGATGAGGTAGAGGTGCTGGACAAACTCCCACACATCTCACCAACCCGTGTCCAGTCACCCAGGGAAGCGAAGAAGAAGACAACCTTTGCCTCCCCCAGCACACTGCAGGCCCCTGCCATGAAAGTCACTACCCGCCGGCAGCTCCAGATTAGCAGCAGCAGCGATGACAGCTCCTCAACTTAAGTTTCTATCTTATATTTTGCTATATTGCTATTTTATTTCTTTTGTGATGTATTTTATCTTTATGTTTTTTTATTTTACCTGTCATGTTATCATGCATTGAGGGCAATGCAACCCTCGAGTTTGGGGTGGTATCCCTCCAGTAATGAAATGTTAGTTGTGTCTTAAAATTGTGTCTAAGTATTAGTTATTATTTAGTTTATTTTTGTAAAAAAATGGCTTAAGTCTTTGAACTGAACTTACCTGCCGCGACATACTCTGTCGTGACAGTGTCTTTAGGAAATCTTAGGATCTGTATAGAGTCTTGCTATGATTCTAATCTGTTTAGGAGATTTCTTTTTGAGCTAAGTTAGAAAAAAACTAAAGGAGCCTAAGAATTGCCTCCAGAAAAGATGCAGTTAAATCAAGAGTCAGGAAAAACTAAAGGAGCCTAAGAATTGCCTCTAGAAAAAATTGAATTGGCATAAACTCAAATTTGTAAGCATGACTATTCTGGTACACTAAGGGAGTCTAGATACATAGTTGTTCACAAAACCTGCACACACCGCACAAGAATTATGGCATGGTTCCGAATAAATCCAGAGATACCCGACAAGGTATTGCTCATGATAGAGAATAAATGGTAGGTAATGCAAGGTTCACTGAATTAAGCCAAATCAAAAAGTTTTCATTTTTAGTCATGTCGTATTTGCTTGAGGGCAAGCAAGAACTTGAGTTTGAGGGTGTGTTGAGTGTGCAAAAGTTCTATATTTTACCCCTTATATTTCTACTGCATTCAAGCATAATTCATTGCATTTAGGTAAAGTTTCACATATACATCACAATTAGATAAAATAGCACAGTTGCTATTGATTTTCGCTACTTTTGCAGGCATCTGTTGTGGCAGACTCACGACAGCAAAGGAACAGAGCTTGAACATAGGACTGGAGTCGAGAAGCAAGATGCTGTCGTGGCAGCCATGACGACAACATTGGTGAAGGGAAAAGTGAAGTGGAGCTCGACAGATAGAGGAATTCAAGCCGGTATGTCGTAGACCACTCCTATATTTTTCTGAGCCCTAAGGCAGAATGAAGGCCAAGCCCAAAGTTCAAGGAAGAAATTCAAAGTAAGAAAAGATGATGAATTAAAGGCATATACTCAGAAGATTTAATCTCCAATAGAGTTGTACTTTAGTTTAAACTTGTATTCTTGCCATATTAGAAAACTTGAACCCAAAGCCTATATAAAGGCATGTAATTCGACCTAGAGAGGATATCTCATCTCTAGCCGTCTTCCCCAAAACCCATGTCGTTTTCCCCCTCTCATCATGTTCTAAACTTCCCCTAGGGCTAAGGGTTGATTCTGTAAAGTAGTTGCAAGGATTGTGCTGTTTTAGGAATTTTCTGTTCAATAAAATAAAACTTCAAGTTTGCTTATTCTGGTTTCAACATCTTGCAAGAGTATCGGGAGAGCATTGTAAGATTATCTATTTACTTAATATCGGGAGAATTAGGTATACGAAAGGAGTAAGTACTGGTTCTCCAGTTTATGGTTGAACTATCTCGGACCTAGGGATAGGACGAGGTTAAGTGGCTAAGGAAGAATTCAACAACATTGGTGTTCACCCTTCGATTCACGTCGGGAGGTATCATCCAAGAAGTGTTCATCAACAGCACTTGAGCCTAGGGATAGGACAAGTCATCGCAGGGATTCTTGCCAAGCTTGAAGTACAGAGTTGTGTGATCGCTGGCGCGACAACAACAGACTTCTGCCACGACAGGGACGACGACAGGACAGGAATTTCTCTTCAGTGCAACACCTGCACTACCGAGCAAATCAATATCGGCCTATCTCTTTACCCTGAATCTTTATTCTTTTATATTCATTATTCTCCAATATTATTTCCCAAACAATTTAAACTATTTTCTTTCTTTCTTGTGCAACAATTCAATGATAAAGCTATTTCCAGTCCCTGTGGATTCGACATCCGATACTTCGAGTATCACTTTACTACTTGCATTGTGTACACTTGCACTACATTGCGATAGGACTTTTGACACGCAACATGTTCTGTTGTAGTTTTTGCTCTTGTAGTCTTCATCTGTTTTTAGGAGTTGAGTTGTGTGGTGGTATTCTCGGTGTTGGTATGATTTTTGGGTTTTTGGGGATATTTGTAGTGTGGCATGGGTGATGAATTTTGAACTCCGATGCGGTGTATTTCCTATGTTGGATGTACTATTTTCCTCTAATTAGGTTTAGAGAAATTTTTAACGAGGCACTCAACGTGAGCACGAGCTTTTAAGTTATTTTAAATAAAACTTGTTTTGCCGAGAAAAAAAGTACATCAGAAAGATGTCAACATATTCGTCACTCATAACCGTACTATTGAATTTAATTTTAATTTTACAAACCAAAATTTGTTCTTTTTATTTATTTTTATAGTTTTATTAAAATGAAAAACCTGGTAGAATAATTTTTGAAATTGAGTTTTTGTCCGTTTCTATTTATTTTAATATGGTGCTAAATTATGCTAGTAAAGCTGCAAGGATCCCAGAATGTTGTTGTCTGCATGGTTGTAGGAGGGGCATGCAGGGTCCATTTTTTTTTTCTTATGAACAATCTTTGAATTTAGTATTTTATATTTGAAAAATAAAGATAATTTTAATTATTAAAATATAATTTTATTTTATCCCAACCACCAAAAACATTAAAATTTGGTTTATGTCAATGGTGAGGGGGACGATGGGGGGCATACTATAGGGAATCTCAAAACATCTTCTCAGAGCATTTTGATGTTGGCAACGTGGCAACGAGATAGAAAAAAAAGGAAAAATTACACCGGTGGTCCCCAAACTATTATAATTTTCCTATTTTGGTCTACAAATTATATTTTTCGGTAAAATTGTCCCTTTTGTTACATAGTTCTCATGTTTTAGTCCTCGGCGTTAAATAGCTAACACTTTTGCTGACGTGGCATTTTTTTAAGAGGAGAGAGAAATGATTAAAAAATATTTAAAAAATGTCACGTCAGCAAAACCGTTAGCTATTTAACGTCGGGGACCAAAACAGCAAAACAGGAGAACTATGTAACAGAATGGAAGGTTTTGTCGAAAAAACATAGTTTAAAGACTTAAAAAGAAATATAGTAATAGTTTGGGGACCACCGGTGTAGTTTTACCAAAAAAAACATATGCTAAGTCATTATGACTGACATTGATTGATTCACCTTTTCTCTCTCTGCTGCTGCTGCTTTGCACAAAAGTTAGCAGCTCTGCTCTTTCTTTTTCCCGTCTCTAATCCAATCCCCAATAAATATATAAACAGATATAGCTTTATCTTAGCTCCCCTTATATGTGACATGACAGTCCAGTTTAGTATTATACATAACTTTCAGTAAGAATTTTAAAATACCCACCATTTATATACATCCAAAATACCAACTTCATGATTTGACATTACAGATTCTGTACTGTTAACTTCTTTCCTAACAGCCAAACCCCACCTTCACTTACATTACCTTTCTCTCGTGAACATAGGCCCTTCTCTTTTGCTTTTGGTAAACTAAAAATTCCACTACAACTATGTTTATATACCAGCGGTGAGTTCACTGTAGTTCCATACTTTTTACTTGGAAGAAAATAAATAGTAGTATATGGGAATTCCATGCACATTGGTGGTGAATTCTTGGCCCCACTTTGTGATGGCTCGATTCGGCCATCCAGTGGGTATGCCCCATGCAAAAGGGACCCCCATTTTCTAGCTTTTCTTCGGTTTCTTTCAAGGGAATTAACAATGGACAATGGTCGTGCTTCGTTCACCTGGTTTCTTTCATGGGTCGATGCTAGGGTTTTCATGACCTCAGCCTGACTGAAGCATATCTAAGGGTTTTCTTTTTACTGCATTTGGTTTGGGCCTAACTTTTTTTTTTCAGCAAAAATGATTTAATTATCTCTATGAATTAGAGTTTAATGTATTATGTACTTCTTATGCCTATAAATAGATGATTCATTGAAGGCATTGTATATAATTCTATTTTTGAGAATAATACAAATCTCCCTCTTTCTCTCATCTCTTTGTTCTTCTTGTTCTTATTCTTGTTCTTCTTTATTTTATTCACAACACGTTATCAGCACGAGACTCTAATCAACTGAGGTCTTCATCGTTATAATTCAAAAGAAGTTACCGGGAAGAATTCAATTATAGAACAAACCAAAGATAAGTTTTTTTTTTCCTTTTTTTTAGTTATCGATTGTCTTTCTCTTTATATTTTAACTTTGTTTTAATTTTTTTGAAAATTTTGGAAGTATGTTTGATTTTATTCGAACATTGGAAAGAGATAAATTTGTGGCTTCTCACAAACCAAAAGACGAATCGACAGAGACGAAGAGGTTGCGTTTGGTATAAATTACGTGTGTTTTCTCTTGTTCCTAAAAGGGTTAATTAGCGGAAAAAATCGATAATGTCGCGTTGTTTTCCTTACCTGCCTAAATATAAAAAAAGTGTACTACATAAGCGGTTAAAATACAATCAAATACACACCATAGACAACAAAGCTACACGAAAATATTTGTGAAATCCAAACCCCACCTACTAGCACCTATCTGCCCATAACTACTACTCTGAAAAACAGTCCCTAATAACACCCAAAACTTTATCAAACCAATCAATAACGATAAAACAAAGCCTACCACCAAGTTTTAGAAAGTTGCTGCTTACTTAGCCCTTCGAACGCCAAATGATCCGTCTTCCCATTCCGGGCTCATGAGACAACCATGGAATTCATCTCACCATTGCATGAAAGGCGATCACAATCATAAAAAAATATTCCACCATTGCCATGGACGAGGTAAAACGTTATTAATCCAAATAAAACAAGTTGGGAATACACTGACACTGGCAAAGTCAAAATTATTATATAATGGGGTCATAGTAGAATGTGAGGTACGTGATTCTCATACCACTACAATAAGTAGTGTGGACCTCATACCCCAACAAATCTAGTGGGGTCAGTTCTATTGTATCCCATAAAAAATTTTATATTAACTCTTTGAAAATCCATTTAGCTCTTTGAAATTTCCACACCCTAACAAATCAAGTGGGGTCAATTGACCCCACTCTTATATGTGGCTCCGCCATTGTATACACAACTAAAAAGTTAAGGTTATACATGAAAGTAAGAAGACACAAAATCATTAATCCCTAACTTAAGCACTTAATAAGTTTGATTCCCTCTTACTTAATGAGACAGTGATTGAATTAAGCCCTATTAGCGTTGTTGACAACACATCTAGGGTTTTTATTACCTTTCCTCTTGGTTGACTTGGCTTCCTTAGCCTTCAACTTTGTTCTAGAAATAAATATGTGGAGGCTAGTATAGTCACTGCAGGTATTGTGACCATTAATTTTTAAAGAATATATGCTATTACTGACATAATGGTAATAGATATTACGATTTCAGATGGTATCAAAAACGTTATACTCTACTGTAACTATTACGGCTGCGGAGCACTATTTAAATCCCTAAACACGTGAAGGAAGAGCATGCAGTCATTAGTGCCTTGAAGAATGTTTCTAGGGTTTTGTTGAGCAAACCCCAAAGCACTGTAAAACTTGTTTTTTTTTTTTTTCTTCCCAAGGTGGTGCTTTTTATTGTCGTCAATGTATGTATTGTGATAAAAACACTGCTGCATGATTTCTGTGCCATCGAACTCGGTGAAAAAAGAGAGAAGAAGAAACTAAAACATTTCTATAAACAACAATTATTTTTGTTCATCTGACCAAATGTTTTTTTAACGATTTGATATAAGCTCTGAATATGACAGGTTAACACATGCGAAATAACTGTGCATCATTCTGCGATCCGTCCATGCCATTGCTATATCTGTTTTTTCATTCACAACCTTAAAAATCAAAAACTGAAATATTATATAATCATATGAAACTCCTTACTACTCGACCGTACATGATTTAATCTAACATCTTTGTTTTTTGGATGTCAAAAAATCAACCAGAACTTATCAAAACTTCTCGGTCAAAAGAAAAAAAAAAGAAATGAACCAGAGCTTGACATGTAGGTGGGAGGGAAGCTCATTGTCCTTTGTGCAAATCAATGAAATGTCATATATTGGTTAAGTGGTCCTAGATACAGTGGGCAAAGGTGGCTGTCCACACTGAAGAGAGAGAAAAAAGCAAAGTGATAAAAGGTTGAGACTTGGTCATTATTGTTACTGAAAGAAATTACACAATTAATATGATAAATTATTTCATGGGATTGTTTGCTTACCTTAAAATATGATCTGAATTAAACATATATAATTGCAATCAATAGAGCGGAAAGAACTACATGTAGCGGAGGATAAAATGTGAAACCCAACACACATTTAGTAATTAAGCATATGATATGATGATGACCGGCTTCTGCGGAGAGGGCAGCCAATGTGTTTCAGTGATAGCCATTAGACTTTTGAGGAGCCTGATCTGCAAATCCCTGGTCAAGTTTTGCTTGCTTGTTCCCATCTGGCTTTAGCCCAAAGTGAATGTGAGGAAAATGTGCCCACTGCAATAATTACACTTTTTAATTATTTTTATTACTCGGGGTAAAGGATTACTGCAACATATGGTTTTTAATTATTTTTATTACGTGACATAAAATTATTGGTGATACGTATGAAAGGCATAGAAGAACAGACGAATTTTGTTCATAAAAGTCACATAGCCTCTATCTAAATCTAAAGTCGAGTTAGGTTGACCCTTAAACAAGGGCAAAGTTATTCGACACAATTTTTTTCATCAAAAAGACTTAAACTTCAGATCTTACTTAGCGACATGAAATTACTTATCACTCAACCTAACAAACATTTGATATTTAAGAGTTATTATTATTATTATTATTATTATTATTATTATTATTATTATTATTATTAGATATGACCATGAATATCTCTAGATAGCTAAGAATAATAATAATAATTTATATTTTGTACAATGACAATGCATAAATTTTATCTACAATCAGTGCACTAGATGATTACACATTATCATAAATATTTAAAATTGAGTTCATTTAACTTATTTTTGATGATGCGTTATAATCTTCTTAACTGTCGATATATAGAATTATACATCATTGAGGCATTAAATGCAAACCCTAATACTAACACGGACTATTATAAATTTATAACCAAAATTAATTAGGATAAGAACTCAACGAGTATTTTAGTGAAAAAGGGGATGATGTTTTCCTTAAAAGACTCGGATTCAAGTAGCTTTGTTTGCAAGGTGTGTTACCAATATATTAAGAAAAAATATGGACAAATACTATCTTATAATTACCATAATTGTTATATGTAGTGCAAATTCAGTGATATTTTAATGGTTAGTATATGTACTATGCTTTTTCAATAATATCATGTTTAAGATTAGAAGTTTAAGTAACTTAATCATTAATTTTTAAGCATGTGGTGTTATTCAACACGCATTTACTTTTCCTTTCCAGTTGCTTCATATGTGGTTAACTAACGACCAAAGACCAACTAGCCTACACGCATGAGCTAATTGTGAAAGGTTTTGTTTAAATCATTATATCTCTCCATACGTTTGGTAACATTACTGTTTTTCCTTTCTTCTAAAAGGGGTGCGATTTTTTCTAATGTTCTAAATATATATACCCTATGGACCACATAAGACACCAACTTGTTTGTGAGATTTAATAAAAGTTTTCTAATATCAAAATATGAACAATCACCATCTTCATAACTATTTCGCCTTTAGGATTTGCTTGATAGGGTAGAAAGGAAATTAGAAAATATTTTTTGTTTTTATTTTCCGAAAAATAATTTTCATTTTTAATTTTTTAAAAATTAGAAAACATGTTTGGTTAATAGGGATAAAACTTGTTTTCAAGAATGAAAATAATGAAAATATGTTTGATTTTTAGCTTTTCAAAATAGAAATGAAAAAAATTAAATAATTAAAATAAAATATAGTTAGAAAATTATTATTATTATTATTATTATTATTATTATTATTATTATTATTATTATTATTATTATTATTATTATTATTATTATTATTATTATATGAGTAAATAAACCGAAGTTTTAAAAAATAACGGGTTAAAATGAAGTTAGAATTAAAAAACTCTTATTTTCTTATTTTTCACTTTCCTAAAACATTTTCAATGAAAACATTTCTTTATGTTTTAAAATTTTCATATATTTTTGTGTTCATTTCCTAATTTTACAACCAAACATGTTTTCTATTTTTCAAGAAAATAAAATAAAAAAAGGCTCCGTTCTCTATAATCAAACGGACCCTTAATTTTTCATTTTCATTGGCGTGCTTGGTCCAAAGGATATGAAAAACTAAAAATAATTGTATTTTATTTTCATTCATTGGTTGGTAGAGTTAAAGATTGGAAGGCAATAAAATTAAGCTTTAAAAAAATATATAATTTGAACTAACTCAGATCTCTCTCACATTTCTCTCCCTTTTCCTCTAGTTTTGGGATGATTTGTTTTTACACAACATGAAAAATGACCATCCCTCTAATTTTTTTCCTCACACTTTTCTGTCCTGTCAAACCCACCAAAATTTATTTTCTTTGCGTTTTTTCCTTCATCCCTCCTATCAAGCCTTCGAGGAGCTTGATTGTAAAAGCTTGAGTTATTTTCCAACTAGTACCAGACTCTATCGTATCGGCAATATTGGAAAATATACAGCATTTTTCTAGCATGAAATATAAAATAAAGCAAAGAGTTTCAACACAAGTATGATCATATACTACTGAAAATGATCTAATGTAGTTGTTTGCATAATTGGGTTTGGTATCAATATTTGCTCATGCCACTTCAAAAGAGAATGTATGTCAATTATTGATATATATAGGTCCAGGAAATGCCTAACCTAATTTGTTATAAAACCACTCTCACCTGCATATTTCCTATGCTAGCTACCTCCATCCCACATGTTCTCAATCTTTTACTTCTCTCCATCTCTCAAAGCTTTCTTCTTCTTTTTTTATTTAAAACAAACCCATTTTATCTTTTTTTAAGGGTTTATCAGCAAGGTGTTTATTTTATTTAAAAAAAAGCAACAATCAAACGCCTATGAATCTGGACAATCCTGATAGTCAAACACACACAGGGTCAAAGCAATAAAACTTATTAGATATGAATGTAATAAAACTGTCTGCAGCTGAGAAGCGTAATATTGTGCAATCATGCTAACAACCTAAGTAAATGTCTCTGCACATATAGAACTAAATTGACAGGCATACCCACATTAATGAAATAGATCAATTTCATGTAATGGAATTATTAATTGCAGTAGTGACTATATGTATATATGCGTATCTGTTCGCAGAACCTATTAAAAAGTACAAAAGAAAAAAGCTTACGTTTTTTGCTGCTGTGCTGAAAGCTTCCCTGTGGCTGATGTCTGGATTACTAGCCTTGATCCTTTGGATTTCCTCCCTATAAATAGTAAGAACCCAGAAAAGGAAATTAAATGAGTTACGGAGGTTATGGTCCGTCATCAAATTAATTAACCATGAAATTTGGGTTAAACTTACTTAATGAACCTGTTATATGCAGAAGGAACACGTTGTCTCTTCTCAGGTGCTGCATTTTATATCATATAGTTTAATTAAATGTTTACGTGCAAACATAACATTCGTTAAAAGCTTCACATCTATCTCTATGTATGGACATGGACATACACATATATGTTAAGCATTGGAATCGAAAAGGGTGGAAATTATTCTAGTGGGATAGGCAATCCACTTTATTTTGTCCACTGAAATCTTCACAAAATAAGCTACATACAGGACACCAGCCTGGGGATGTGCTCAATAATGTTATATCTACATGCAAAGCAATCCAGAAAGGCAACTAGCATTGCTTCGAATTATTTAATAAAAAAATGCTAAACATCAAATTGTGATATGATACATTTAAAGTATAGGGGTGGCTTCTAGGGAATTGTTAATAATTAATGAGGAGTTGAACTTGTGTGTAAGGTCACCATCTTTGGGAGGGGCCATGATTTCAGAGAGGAGATCAAATGAGTTGCCTAAGGTGCTTTTGATAGGTGAAAGAGTTGGTTCATCATTTAACACCCTTTGGTATATTATCATCCAGGGATAGACCGAGGAGTGCTTGAGGGAGTCAGAGCCCCTAAAATTTTTAAATTCCCCTATAATTTAGATATTTCTCTTGTATTTTCTATTGTCAATTTAATTTCGCATCTCTTACATTTCTAATATAGTTTTTTAATATTTCGTACCCCTTACTTAAAATCTTGTGTTCGTCACAGCTATCAGCTATGCTTGTAACATTTACATAGGGGCACCTATCTCAATGCATTTGAATGATGTACTATATTATATGAGAACGAGTGAGAGACTAACGGCGAATAGGGGGCATTCTAGTTGGTTCATGCTCTGCAGAACCAACATCAGAAAGCTTGTTGCATTTGGAAGAAGACCCATATTCCTTATTTGAATGATCTTCATCCGTGGCTATCTGCTGTTTCTGCAACTCCTCTCAATACAAAACAAACAAGCCAATTATCCAAGGGAAATTGATCACTGTAAAAGAAAATATATATATATATATATATTATTCCTTGTCTTAAATACTAGTACCATACCATTTGTTACTAAACTAAATTTAATATTTCAGGAAGTGTCAAAGAAGGAAAGGGGGCCGCCAAAAGAAACTGAAAATACCTGAGCATCTTGAATGGGAACTGTTTGAAGAGAGTTTCCCATATTTACAGACAGCAGATTGGCACAATGCCCACATCTAACAGTCACCAGATTCAGCACACTGTCGCATGGAACACTAACCTGCACAAATGGTTACCATTTGGGAATTGTTAATGGTTACTACACAGAACTGGTCAAATTCAACAATGTCTGAAGCTTTTGAGCTATGTCAGCACATCAAGCCAACCCTATCATTCTCTTTTGGTCATACAAAGAGTTGAAAATATACAAACCCTAAGTGAGAAATCAAAGTCCCAAGCCTCATATCTGTTTAGACTTTAGATCCCATACATTTTCCTTACCCATACCAAACACAGGATGCCACTTGGACTCGGTCACTTCAAAGGACTTCTCTCAATACATCTGCTTTCCTTTCGGTGCGCATGACTTTTGTTTTTCAGTCTGACACCGGAACCACGATTATAAAAGATAGAAAAGGAAAAACCAATATACATTTAAGCCCCGAGTGGGAGAAAGAGAGATGAAAAGAACGTGACCCGAAAGGAAACCATAAAAGGCCAGGCCAAAAAAGATAAAATTCATGAATGGTGAGATTGATTTACTGGTTACATAATTTGTGCAGTGCTTAGGATCTTGTATTTTAAATGCGTTTTTTGTTGGGGGTTTGCTAAACAGGAATGGGGCTACCCCCCATGATTTCTCTCCAACACCCCTTTTGTACGTAAAAGGCTTAACCTTAACCAACCTGAAACTATGAAACGGGTTGTAACTAAAAAGAATAACTTGGTGATACATATAATTAAGAAGAATGATTTACTTTCCAGTTTTCACCAGATGGAATTGAACTGTCAGAAAACATAACATGAGCTTGCATTTAGAGATGATTTAGGAGGTTAAACAATATAAGAAACTCTTCTATCTTTTGACTTGGAACTGACCTGGAAGAACCCTAGGCCAAGCCTACCTGTATAGCTCTCTTGGAAAAGCATTTTTATCACCACAACAAGTCTTTGGGTGTTATTGTTTCTCTTCCAACAGCTGAATTAAAACCATTTGGCCAAGCTTTCATTTGCTTGTTCACGCGAGATCAACCCAGTTCATAATTTTCCTTTGGCCTCTTCGATAATGCTTTCACTGTGCACCAATACGTATACTAATATTTGTGCTTGGATCATGCGTTGGTCACTTTGAGACAAAATCAGACTAAAATTTCCCATAAGATATGAGTTCCAAGTTAAATCAAGAAAAATCTCACGATCCATGAACTGTGATAGCTAAAGTGGAATTTTCTCTTTTTACAGAAAAGGGCAGTTTCCAAGTTAAATCAAAGAAAAACCTCCCACTTTGTTCTTCAAGAAAAGAACCAAAATGATTTCAGCTAACAAAAGGGTAAACACTGAAACAAGCCAGTCATGGCAAATTCAACTCATCCTTTTTCACAAAAAAGAAAGACATGAAGAAAGAAAATGCATAAATATTTAAAGAAATATATATAGTAATGGAATTCTGTGCTGTACCGCTAAAATGGTGTTGCAGAAGCTGCAGTGAACATACCAAACACGTTCAGATGTCAAGTCCATTGACATTTTTTTCTCTCTTTTGGTTTCTTAAATACTATTTCCCCCTAACTATATAATATTCCCCAAGAACAAAGGAAGGAAAAGAAGCAGAAAATGGATCAAGGTTGAAGGATTGATGCAGAGAAGAGAAAGGGGAATAGTAATAACAAAGGGAAGATAGTGGGACGACAAGAACAAGAAAATTATTGGGTTTTGGTTGTATTGTATATGAATTAATTATAAGAGACAGAGATTTTGAGAAGTGTACAAAAACTATGATATGACAAGTCTAGTCTTATCGGGAGAGAGAAAGATAGTAGTGAAGTAAATATGGGTAGAAAAGAAAGGCAACGAAAGAAAGGAAAGGGAGGGAAAGGCAAAAAGTGGAAAATAAGAGAGAGAAAGGGGTGTTATGATTGAGGGAATGAGTGGGTGGGAGTCGCCCCATCTCTTAACCATCTCCATCTCCATCTCCTGCCTTGTCTTGCGGACGATATTAATGCTTTCGAATGTTTTATGAGAATCAAACAAACAAGAAACAGGATAGAAATTTTTTACTATTTTTTAGTGTCTTTATTTATATACTAGGATATAAATTTAAAATTTTAAAGGGAACCGAAAATGGACAGAAAATCTTTATCGCAAGAAACATGATTTTAATTTACTTGCTTTCATCTAAATAATTACTTTTAACCAATATGACTCTGATACATCTTTACCAAGTTACGATCATTTTGTTTGTCGTAATTGCAGACACAATTGATATTATTATAGTCATTGCTGGTACTGCAGTCATTAATATTTTTTTATAATAAATGCTATTACAAACATAGTAATTTATGTTATCACGATTTCCGAAGGTGCTTATACTACTATATAATAACCCTTATTGCGGTTGCGGCCAATTATTTGAATCCTTAATTTTTACTATAAAAAATATAATTTATATATCTTTAAAGTTTAGAAAGTAATCAAGTGTCCTTGTGGAAAAGCGGATGATGTTTATCGTAGGAGACACGAGTTCAATTTACTTTGTTTACAAGGTGTATGCCCATTATCAAAAGGTTAAAAATATGTATGAACAAATATTATCATATAATCACCTTTAGACCATTCAAAAAATGTTTAATTATAAATTTCTATTAATCTTTTTTATGAAAATTGAATAATTAATCTTTTATTTTAATTTATTACTCTCTCTGTCCCATTAAAAGGTCACATGTTAACATTTTCTGGTCAATTTTTTAAACTTACTATACTTTTTTTTTAAAATATTTTAATTAATTTAAATTTATAAAAAGTATATTTAAAAAGTTTTTAACACATATTTTTTCATATATTTATTAATAATAAATTTTAAATAATAAGAAGTCAAAGTTCAAAAGTTTGATAAGTTATTTTAACATGTGACAATTTTAATGAGACATATAGAGTAAAATTTAATATTATTTTAAAGATAAAATCCATAGATATCCCAGAAAGGGAAACATGGAAAAACAACAAAGGATAACACCACATATCGTGCAACAGGAACAACTCAGTTATAAAAAAAATTAAAGAATTAAACACAAATGAACCTCGCAAGGTTCAACACAGTTGGCACCTGTCCAACAAGAAGGAGAGGTTTCTAGACGCGCAAGTGTAGTGGGTGTGACTACTGATGTAAAATTAAGTAATCATATGAGTTTTAGGTCAGATTAAGTCAAATGAGATTCAAATTATGTCGAATCAAGTCAATAGTTTGACTCGAGTTTGAGTCGATCCGAGTCTGGATCAACATCAGGTTGATCTCAACTTAGAATCGGATCGGGTTCAAACCATGTAAATAACATATTAAAATCAAATCGGCTTGAGTCCGAGTCGATTAATTATTTGGTTTGGGTGACCTTCAGGTCAGGTCATAATCATATCTAGATGGACTTTAGGTCGGGTCATTTTGGGTATCGAATTAAGTTCAGGTCGAATCCTTAGTTTTAAAGGGTTCAAGGTGCATTGAAGTGCAAAGAACCCCTAGAACCTAGGCGCAAGGAGAAAAACGTAGGCGCACGCCTTTTGTAGGCGAGAAACATCTTTTTTAATAGTCTTAAGGTGATTACAAGGTAGTATCAATAGTGGCTTGTGTAGCCGTGTTATGGACTTCTTGGCTCGTGAGAAATATACTCATTTTCATCAAGAAGAAGCTATCGATTAATGATCTCTTGTTCCTTGTTAAACTTTGCTCTATGTTTTGGATGAAAGCGTCTAAATGGTCGGTGGATATTGTTGAGGCACAATGGTGGTTATGTCCTTGCTGTGCGGTGTCGATGGCTCCAAGAAGATTCGAGCGTCCATGTATTTTTTGGGAGCCCCCTATGTGAGACATATTTAAATTCAATGTAGATGGTTCAACGAAAGGCAAACCGGGTCCGGTAGGTTGTGGGGGTGTGTTGCATGATTTGTTGGGTAGAGTATTTACTCTATTCTCGGGCCTTTGGGTGTCACAGAGTCTAATGAGAGGCGAAATTATGTACTATTCGTGTTGCTTTGGTGTTCCTTGCCGCTTTGTTGGGTTTTATGGTGCTTGGTTTCCTTCAACCGATGTGTTTGCCAAGTTTGGAGAAGATTGAATTTTTGGGTGTTTTAGTGGAAGCTAAAAGATTGGAATTGGACACAAGGAATTATAGTGGTTCGACCTTCTAACAAGCACCTACATCCACTACCTTAGCTCCCCACCAAGGATTTCAACCAAATTCACTAAGAATTTTGTTGAGTGGATTGAATGATTGAAATGAACCAAGAAGGGGGTGAATTGGATTTTTAAAGGTCTAGGTGGTGGAAATTGCAAATTAAAAAGATAGACAAGGAATTTTAGAGTGGTTCAAGTTCTAAATGAACTCTACATCCACTACCTTAGCTTCACTAAGGATTTGCAACAATTCCACTAATTGCTCTTCCCCTTTTCTAGGCTAAAGAGGTAACCCTTACAATTTTCAGTTAAATTTTCTACCCAAAGTTTAACCCAATCCTCACACAAATAAGACAAAGAATTTGTTGGCTAAGAAAGTATCTCTCAATACAAATTGTAGCCCAATTACAAGCACTCAACCCAATTGAAATGATAAGAATGAAAATTACAATTGGGGTTTCTAGACAATATTGGGATTTAGGCACAAATGCTTGGATTTGATGTTTGGATGTTTGGTTTTGGATCAATAGTTGTTGCTGGAGCTTTTAGAGGTCCCTTTATACCTTCTCATTGATTTCTAGCCGTTGTGGTTGTTGCATTCATCAATAGAGCCGTTGGGGGTGTTATCTCACCTCTATAAATGCAGTCTGCAACCAACCGTTTCGAAACGCCCGACCCTGTTTCGAAACAGACCAAAAAAGAAAGAGCTATTGGGGTGCATTAAAGAGCCCATATCGAAACGGTCTGACCTGTTTCGATACGCTAAGAGCCGTTTCGAAACTTGTTTCGAAAAACTTTTGCCACTGTCAAGGGTCGTATCGAAACGGCTTGAAACGTTTCGATACGCCTTAACGGTTTGTTAAAAATCAGTTAAAAACTTGCAACTGTCATATTTTTCAAATCAAATGAAGAACCGTTTCGAAACACTGAATGTCGTTTCGATACGGTTTCTCTATGTTCTAAAGCTGTTTCGATACTTGTTTCGAAACACGGGTTGGCAGTGTTGAAATCATTTCGATACCCGTTTCGAAACATGGGTTGACAGTTTCAAACCTGTTTCGAAACGCCTTAGGCCGTTTCGAAACAGGGACTCGAAAATCACTGTTTTGGCTTTAAGAACACTTAGAAAATATTTGGAAAACTTAGTTTTTAACTTAGGCATATTCTTTAAATCATATAGGGATATTTGAGGACTTAAAATTCGTTTTCACATTTTCAATTTAGTCCTTAGGTTCTTTAGTTATATCAAAATTAAAATATCGGTTTCACAATCTCCCCTTTTTGATATAACAAAACCAAAGTTAGAATTTTTAAGAGTTTTGAAAATTTTGAATACATTCTAACTCCCCCTCAATTTAAGATTGATTTTTAAAGTTTTAAAAAGATTTATCTTTGAAATTCAAGGTTTAAAACTTAAAAACACTTTAAACATTTAAAACGAATTTTTGGCTCTTAGATTTCTTTTCCCCCTTTTTGTTAGATCAAAAATAATAAACAAGGCTCATAGAGAAGAGATAGGGTTAGTAGCAATAAGCATTAAGAAACAATAATATTAAGTCATAAAATTAAAATATCCAAAACACAAATCTTCAACAATAAGTTCAAAGCATAATCCCAAATAAAATCAAAAGCATAGGTTCATAAAACATAATGGAAATAAAGATGCAAACTTAATCCTAAAATGCATAGCTAATATGATATGTCATGAATATCCTAGGCCTCATCGTCACCATCATCATCCGAGGTCTCATCATCACTCTTGACTTGAGATTGACGAAACTTCATCCATTGGCCATAAAAGGTAGAGAAGGACATATCCATGGCCGAGTGTTGATTCTCAAGGGATTGGAGTCGATCCTCTACATCTTGCAAACGAGTATTGATAGCACCAAAGCCCGAAGCCATGTTAGTGTCCATGGCATTGAACCGCTCGGTAAGGAAAGCCGTGAGAGCTTTATTGTTTGCAACTTGAGCTTGTGGTTGAGGTTCAATGGGAGGAGGAGGAGGAGGTGCTTCACTATCAACACGTGCCCAATTTCCATCGTTTACATAGCGAAAATAAGACTTACGGAGAGAGGACTCACCAATTTTTGACTTGCGAGGTTCCGGAGAGTCGTAGGTGCAATCAAGATTAAGCTGGCTAAAGATGTGACTTAAAACCGTTCCATAAGCGAAGGATTTCAGTGCATCGGTGTCATGAAGCTTAACATTGTTAACCTTTTCGGAAAACATGATCTTAACTAGATTAGGGTGCTCACCATGACAGAAACACTCAAGCCAAAAATAGTCTACTTGACGGATGTGAGAATATTTACCTCCGGAGGGGCGAAGGAACCATGAGACCATCAAATGGAGGAAACGATCGTGTGCATCCAAAGTAAGCACCTGACCGGTGTGAGAACCAAAGTGACTCTTATTCTCAATTCCTACATCCTTAAGAGAAAATGTAGACTCCAAGAAAGGGACATTAACAACAATCTTTTTCCCCAAAATAAAAGACTCAATCCCAACAACTTCAGAATTTTCTTCATCATTGATAAGTTGAGCATTGGAGTAAAAGAGAAGTACCATGTGTTTATAGCAAATGTCCGGGATGCTCAACAAGACAAGGAAATCCCATTCTCTTAAACGCTCGAGGTAACGGAAAAGAAAACGCTCGGAGTCAAGGAAGTTGAGATCAATAACACGCTCACGACGAACTTCATACTCCTTGACATACTTGAAGCGATCCCCCATCTCTTGAGTTTGAAGAGATTTTTGAAAGAGCAAGGTGAGATTTGGACGAATACTCGAGTCGCTAACTTGATTGGTTTTACGCTATTTGCTAACATTGTCCGTAGCCATCCTAAAAACATTAAGCAAGCAATTTTTTTTAAGTGTATGCATAGATTTCTTAATTTAATCCAATGGTAAATCCCACTTAGGTTTAAAAACATGTTTTTAAAACAAATCTACAAAACAAAATAAAAACAAAAAAAATTAAGAGAAAAACAATAAAGAAAAAATACGAGTGAAAATTTTTATATTCGAATCAAAAAATTGAAGATTTTGAATTTTTTTTACAAGATATGAAAAACCCAAGCATAAAAACATATAAACTATACAAAAATAAAATTTTCTAACCTAAGATTCGAATACAAATTGAAGGAAAAAGAAAAAGAGGAAAAATACCTTAATTTGGGATTTTGGATGAATGGATGAAAGTCCTTGCACAATATTGTTGAAGCCTTCTTAGACTTGTGTTTAAGAGAAAAACCCCTCAAGATTTGGTGAAAAACAAAGAGGTTTAGAGGGTTTTTATAGGAAAAATTCGAGTCTAGGGTTTTTTAGGGGTTGGGAGAGTTTTAGTTTGTGTTAAACTTTATCATTAAAGGCCTCTTTAAAGTAGTCCGCGAATCTGTTTCGGAACGGTCTTGACCGTTTCGAAACGCGGGCTTGAAATATTGACCGACTTTTCAACTTCAGCTGATCGTTTCAATACGGGTTTGACCGTATCGACGCCCCGCTGACTCGTATCGAAACTTGTTTCGATACACCCTTTGGCAGTAGCCAAAACGTTTCGAAACCCTTTTAAGGCGTTTCGAAACGCCCTTCTCTCAGATAGGAATTTAAAGCATCTGTATCGAAACAGATTGACTCGTTTTGATACACCTGGGCCTGGAAGTGCAGATGAGGCTCTAAAAGTGCAGAAAATGAATTTTTCTAAGGCCTAACTTGCATGAATGACATAATTGAGCATGAAAAACATATACAAACATAAACATACTCCCGCTAGCTATAGGCATGGATGAAATTTGGAGTAAAAACACATAAACATGACATTTCACAAGATCAAGCAATTTTAAGCACAAATGAGGTCCTAAAAGGTCAAGATAGGCTAGCTAGACCTAACTCTCTCCTAAGGGACCAAAAACGCTCTATGTCTAAAGGTTTTGTAAATATGTCCGCTAATTGATTTAAGGTGTCTACATACTCTATAACCACATCTTCTTTAAGGACATGATCTCTAATGAAATGATGCCTTATTTCTATGTGTTTGGTTCTAGAGTGTTGGATGGGATTTTTTGTTGAACATATAGCACTAGTGTTGTCACATTTTAGGGGTATGGTTTCAACTTTAATACCATAATCTAAGAGCTGTTGCTTCATCCAAAGGACTTGAGCACAAAAACTCCTTAAAGATATGTACCCGGCTTCGGTGGTAGATAAGGCTACACTATTTTGTTTCTTAGAGAACCAAGATATGAGCATACTACCTAGGAATTGACAAGTTCCCGAAGTACTTTTCCTATCGATTTTACATCCCCCATAATCCGCATCCGAATAAGCATGAAGGTTGAAGGTGGAGTCTCTAGGGTACCAAAGACCTAAACAAGGAGTATCTCTAAGGTACCTAAAGATTCTCTTAACGGCTATAAGATGAGACTCTCTAAGACTAGCTTGAAACCTAGCACACAAGCAAACACTAAACAAGATATCTGGTCTACTTGCGGTAAGGTAAAGCAATGATCCAATCATAGAACGATAAAGCTTAGAGTCAACACACTTACCTCCTTCATCTTTGTCAAGCTTTGTAGATGAGCTCATAGGTGTGGCTTGAGGCTTTGCATTCTCCAAGCCAAACTTCTTGAGCATATCCTTTATGTACTTTGCTTGATTGATGAAGGTGCCATCCTTCTTTTGCTTGATTTGGAGTCCCAAAAAGAATGAGAGCTCCCCCATCATGCAAATCTCGAATTCACCTTGCATTAGCTTAGCAAACTCTTTGCAATGACATTTGTTAGTAAAACCAAAAATAATATCATCAACATAAATTTGAACTACTAAGATGTCATTTTTATACATTTTTATAAAAAGTGTAGTGTCCACCTTACCTTTTTCAAAACCTTTTTCAATTAAAAAGTTTGAAAGTCTTTCATACCAAGCTCTAGGAGCTTGTTTTAAACCATAGAGAGCTTTAGTGAGTTTGAAAACATGATTTGGAAATTTTGAGTCTTCAAAACCCGGTGGTGGTTGTTCCACATACACTTCCTCATTTATAAAACCATTTAAAAACGCGCTTTTAACATCCATTTGAAAAAGCTTGAAATCATGATAACATGCATATGCAAGCAACATCCTAATGGCTTCCATTCTAGCTACGGGTGCATAGGTGTCATCAAAATCTATTTCTTCTTCTTGAGTGTAACCTTGTGCTACTAGTCTAGCTTTATCTCTCACAATGTTACCACTCTCATCTAGATTGTTCCTAAAGACCCATTTAGTTCCTATGGTAGATTGATTACTAGGCCTATCAACTAATGTCCAAACGTTACTTCTTTCAAATTGATTTAACTCTTCTTGCATAGCCATAATCCAAAAATCATCTTTCAATGCTTTTTTTATATTCTTAGGCTCTTTGCATAAGATAAATTCAACATGATTCATTAATCTAAGAGAAGATCGAGTGGTTATTTCACCATCTTTGACATAGTTGAACTCCCTTGGGTAGCTCACTTCCTTTTCCTCAAGAGCCAAGTCTTTCAAGGCTTCAAGAGGTGGATCTTGTGTGTCCTCTTCTTTTGTTGGAATCTCATCCTCCTTTGAAGTTTGTCCTCCATCAAAGGCATTTATGATTCCTACATCATCATCATCACAAGAATCCTTCCGTGGAAGGAGGTTATCATCGAATACAACATGTATAGATTCTTCTACTACTAAAGTTCTCTTGTTAAATACTCGATAGGCTTTAGAGGTTAAAGAGTATCCTATGAAAATAGCTTCATCACTTTTTGCATCAAATTTGCCTAAGTTGTCTTTTCCATTATTTAAAACAAAACACTTCCATCCAAAAGGGTGAAAATAGCTAATGTTAGGCTTTTTAGATTTTAAAATCTCATAAGGTGTTTTCTTTAAAATTGGCCTAATCATTACTCGGTTAACAATATAGCAAGCGGTGTTTGTGGCTTCCGCCCAAAAATATTTAGGTAAATTATTTTCACAAAGCATGGTTCTAGCCTTTTCTTGTAAAGTTCTATTTTTCCTCTCAACTACCCCATTTTGTTGAGGAGTTCGAGGAGCCGAAAAATTATGGCTAATACCATTTTCATTCAAAAAATCTTCAAACCCTAAATTTTGAAACTCGGTTCCATGATCACTTCTAATATGTGAAATTTTAAGTTCAAGATCATTTTGGGTTAGTTTTGAAAATGTGATGAATTTTTCTAAAGCCCCATCTTTAGTACTTAAAAATATAACCCAAGTAAATCTAGAAAAATCATCAACAAGTACAAATGCATAAGATTTACCACCCAAGCTCATATTCCTAATTGGCCCAAATAAATCCATATGGATAAGTTGTAAACATCTACTTGTAGAAACATCATTAATGGTTTTAAAGGAAGACTTATGTTGTTTACCCTTAGAGCATGCATCACAAATTTTATCGTTGGAGAATTTAATCTTGGGTAAACCTCTAACTAGATCAAGGGAAACTAGTTTTTCTAAAACACTAATGCTTGCATGTCCTAGTTTCCTATGCCACAACCATGCATCATTTTCATTTTGTGCTACTAAGCATGCATGGGATGTATGTATGTCATCTAGATGCACCATGTATATGTTCCCTATGCGATGACCTATGAGCATAATATTATAAGATTTAATGTCAACAATTTTGCATCCATTTTTATCAAATAAAACATTAAATCCTTTATCACACAATTGACTTATGCTCAATAAGTTATGTATAAGACCATCGACATACAAGACATTTTCAATGAGAATAGTAGAGTGATTACCTATAGAGCCAATACCGTTAATGTTGCCTTTGGAGTTGTCACCAAATGTCACCACTCCACTTTTTGGCTTTAGATCCATGAATCTACTCTTGTCTCCGGTCATATGCCTTGAGCATCCACTATCAAAGTACCATGAGTTTTGACTTTGTGCTTTGGCCTGGTAGCAATGCCCCCTACAAACAAAGATATTAAGCTTTTGTTTTTGGTACCCAAATCATTTTGGGTCCATGAGTGTTAGCTCCCAAAACCTTGGTTCCCTTAGGAATCCAAGATGACACAACAATAATGTTATTAGATTTTACAAGTTCCTTAGGAACCCATACACTTCTAATTCTTTTAGTTCTACTATGTCTAAGAAGGCTACCTTGTTTGTAGTAGTTAGTCTTTTTCTTAGGTTGGTTTGATTTTGACGATTCACCTATTTCATGCTTGACACTACCAATATTTTTAAAAGACTCTTTGAGCTTATTTAGCTCATCTAACACCTTTTGGTGTTCACTATTACATTGAGATAAAAGATTATTAAGGTCAACATTTTCATTTTGAAAAAATTTTAGTTCATCTTTCAACCCTAATATCTTTTTCTCAAATTTTGAATTAGCTTGAGAGAGTAAGTCATTTTTATCATTTAGTTCCAAAATGATTTTCTTATTCCTAATGACCGACTCTTTATATTTCTCAACTAATTCATCATAGACCTCTTGTAACTCATCATATGCATCATTTAATTCATCATATGTAAAATCTAAAGATGATGAGTTAGAGGTTACCATGGAGGAATCTTCCTCAAGTGCCATGAGGCAAAGGTTGGCCACTTCTTGTTCGTCATCCTCGAATGACTCCTCATCACTCCAAGTAGCAAGCTTGGCTTTGAGCTTCTTCTTCTTCTCAAAGCCCTTCTTCTTGAGTTGAGGGCACTCCGAACGTATGTGGACGAGTTTATTGCACTCGAAGCAAATGATTTGATCCCTTGCTTCTTCTTTGTTCTTACCTTTGAAGTCTATCTTCCTTTAAATTTTTCTTCCCCGGTTGGACCTCATAAAGCGTGAGAATCGTTTGACTATCATAGCCAATTCTTCTAGCTCATCCTCCCCACTAGAAGAGCTCTCCTCAAGTAATGAAGCTTTGAGAGCTATTCCCATCTTCTTCTTCTTTTCTACCTCTAACTTTTCTACTCTCTTCTCCTCTTTCTTCTTCTCTTCTTCCCTTCCTTGCTTCAAAATCTCATGAGTAAGGAGAGAACCCACTAGCTCATCAAGCTTTAAAGTCTTCAAATTTTTAGCTTATATAATGGCGGTTCTCTTCCCATCCCAATATTCGGGAAGTGAATAGAGTAGCTTCCGGACAAGCTTGTCTTCCGGTATTGTCTCTCCAAATCCTTTGAGCCCATTGACTATGGTGGAGAAACGACCAAACATCTTGGACACCGTCTCATCGGGCTCCATCTTGAAATTTTCATAACTAAGATTGAGAATTCCAATCTTAGTTTCTTTGACATCATTGGTTCCCTCATAGGTAGTTTCAAGAGTGTCCCACACTTCTTTGGCACTCTCAATGTATGACACTTTGGAATAGATGTCCGGACTGAATGAACAAAAGAGCATGTGGAGAGCTTTGTCATTTATTTGGATCTTTCTCCTTTCTTCTTCACTCATTTCCACCTTTTTCTTCAAAACCATCTTCCTTTCACTATCTTGCTTCAATGGAATGTAAGAGCCATCTTCAATGACATCCCAAACTAGGTAGTCATTGGACTTGATGAAGAGACGCATTCTATTCTTCCAAAACGGATAGTTGTCAACATTGAAGAAGTGAGGTTTTGTAGTGGATTGAGACTCATACATGCCCGAACCGGAGGTAGAAGCCATCTCTTAATTTTGGATGATCACACTCTTCCTAGGAACTCCTCTTGTGGTTGTTAATCCTCAAAGAGGTAGGCTCTGATACCAATTGTTGAGTGGATCGAATGATCGAAATGAACCAAGAAGGGGGGGGGTGAATTGGATTTTTAAAGGTCTAGGTGGTGGAAATTGCAAATTAAAAAGATAGACAATGAATTTTAGAGTGGTTCAAGTTCCAAATGAACTCTACATCCACTACCTTAGCTTCACTAAGGATTTGCAACAATTCCACTAATTGCTCTTCCCCTTTTCTAGGCTAAGGAGGTAACCCTTACAATTTTCGGTTAAATTTTCTACCCAAAATTTAACCCAATCCTCACACAAATAAGACAAAGAATTTGTTGGCTAAGAAAGTATCTCTCAATACAAATTGTAGCCCAATTACAAGCACTCAACCCAATTGAAATGATAAGAATGAAAATTACAATTGGGGTTTCTAGACAATATTGGGATTTAGGCACAAATGCTTGGATTTGATGTTTGGATGTTTGGTTTTGAATCAATAGTTGTTGCTGGAGCTTTTAGTGGTCCCTTTTATACCTTCTCATTGATTTCTAGCCGTTGTGGTTGTTGTATTCATCAATAGAGCTGTTGGGGATGTTATCTCACCTCCATAAATGTAGTCTGCAACCAACCGTTTCGAAACGCCCGACCCTGTTTCGAAACAGACCAAAAAAGAAAGAGCTGTTGGGGTGCATTAAAGAGCCCGTATCGAAACTGTCTGACCTGTTTCGATACGCTAAGAGCCGTTTCGAAACTTGTTTCGAAAAACTTTTGCCACTGTCAAGGGTCGTATCGAAACGGCTTGAAACGCTTCGATACGCCTTAACGGTTTGTTAAAAATCAGTTAAAAACTTGCAACAGTCATATTTTTCAAATCAAATGAAGAACCGTTTCGAAACACTGAATGTCGTTTCGATACGGTTTCTCTATGTTCTAAAGCCGTTTCGATACTTGTTTCGAAACACGGGTTGGCAGAGTTGAAATCATTTCGATACCCGTTTTGAAACATGGGTTGACAGTTTGAAAACTGTTTCGAAACACCTTAGGCCGTTTCCAAATAGGGACTCGAAAATCACTGTTTTGGCTTTAAGAACACTTAGAAAATATTTGGAAAACTTAGTTTTTAACTTAGGCATATTCTTTAAATCATATAGGGATGTTTGAGGACTTAAAAATTCGTTTTCACATTTTCAATTTAGTCCTTAGGTTCTTTAGTTATATCAAAATTAAAATATCAGTTTCACAAATTTCGTCCCCTTTTTTCGGTTCAGGAGGAAACCGTTACAACCCTCAAAGCTTTCTACCCAAAGCTTGAGTAAACCCTCTTTACAAGAGAAATTCTAAGCAAACTTGAAATCCCTCTAATAGGTGTTTGTTTGCACTGATTAGCTCTCACCCAAAACCTAAAAACTTGAGCAAATTTAACAATGCTTAGCTCACTAGTGTTGTCTATAAAAGAAATTGAAAAATTAAGCTCTAAGACAAAATCTTAATCATAGTGTTGTTGACAATTGAAGCATTAGTCTTCTCTTGATGCTTGGAGGTCCCTTTTATACTCCTAATAGAGTTTGTAGCCGTTGAGGACCGTTGAGGATGTTTTGGAGCCGTTGGGGTTTCCCACATTAATCGCAGTTTTGGTGCCTATCATATCGGTACATTGGGACTCGTATCTGTACGCCCTTCTTCAGAACTAGCCGTTGGGCTCTTGCTAGCCTAAGCGTACTGATACGCTAGAGAGCGTATCAGTACGGTCTGTATTTTCAAAGATCATTGGGAAATAGCCGTTGGAGTTTGTTAAAACATGGATCGGTACGATTTAAAGGCGTTTTGGTACGACCCCTATCTGTATCAATACGGACAAGCCTATATCGGTACGGGTTTTGGCAAAATCAAAACTGGAGTAAAAAGGTATCGATACATGTTATACTGTATCGGTACGGTAGAGTTGAAAAGTCAGTTTTGAGTACTTTAAAACATTTCAAACATTGCCAAAAACCTTTTTAAATACCTCACACATATTTTCAAGTTGTTTGGACTTAAAGACAAATTTTAAATTCTTTTCAAATTAATCCAAAAACTGTAACCCCCTTAACCCGGCCCGGACGGTTGACCCGAATTAAGAAAGTCACACGGGGAAAACCAAAGTCAACCCGAAAGTCAACCTTGATTAACGACCCTTTTTTTTTCTTTTTAATCTTGTCTAGATGCACATTAACCTTAGATGTGATCACACAAACATCTTACTCAAAGATCACAAACATCAGAGGTCAAACAGAGACCCAATTGAACAATTTACAACTTTAGGGACCAAATTGTAAATTCTGAAAACTTTAAGGACTTAACCAGATTTTAAGTTACCAACTTAAAATTAATCAGATTTCATGCTTCTCAGTCAAATTTCAGCTCAAACGGACATCCCGAACTCATACGATTGCACACACAAGTTTCAGGACCAAAATGCAAACATTTTGAAACATTTAACCGCCCATGTCAGCCCCCAACGGTCACCCGTTCCGAAACAGGCAGAGCCCGTTTTGAAACACGGGCCGTTCCGCAACGCGTACCGCAACGGGGGTCTGGCAGTAGCCAAACTGTTCTGGAACGGTGGCACCCGTTTCGGACGCCTGGGTTCATGCAAGGCACCCGTTCCGAAACGGTGTCAACTGTTCCGAAACGCCCTGCACAAATTGCAGCATTTTGCTCACTCACACACACAATTGACCAACCAATCTTGCTCCAAAAGCCACCAAACTTTACCAACATGCAATTCAACATAAATGAGACATACTTGCATCAACAATTCATCAAAATAACATCATATATGAAAAGCCCCAAATCTATAGGCATGCTTCCTACACAAACAACCATTTAAGCACAAACCTTTCCAAAACAATCTCATATAAGCCAAAACATGATTCAGCAACATCAACAACATTGAAACATACTTGTCCGAACATAAACAAATACAAAAACATCAATCCGAGAGATTCTACCCCCATTGCCTTTATTAACTATAGCTATTCACCGAGACATACATCTCAAATGGAGTCCACCTTGAATCCCTTGCTCCTTGCTGCCCAAACTTCAAGAATCTGCATTGATGGACAAAAAGGAGCGTAAGCACATAATGCTTAGTGAGGAATGCTCAAAACCAAAACACCATCAATGCAGCGGGTCACAAAACACTTTTAAAACAAACCCGATTTGTTTACCAAACAAAGTTTGAAAACTCCTTTTCATCAACATGCTTAAAACCATGCATTGCACATACATGAAAACCAACCCTTAGCTTAGCAAGCTAAGAAAACCATTTCAATGCACAACTTGCAAAATCATCCATTTAACCATTCCATGCATAAACACCATATGCAAAGCTAAATTCAAAACCTTGGAAAACACTTCCATTTCATTAAACCCTTTCATATACTTGAACATCCTTACAAGCAAGAAACCCCTTTTAAACCATTAATCAAGCAATCCAATTCATGCATTAAACAAAGACAACTTATGAATCATATCATCATCATCACATGCCTTTTAAAACAAGTCTTAACAAGACTCCAATGCATTAAGGAGATTTCATGCACACATACATCATTTACCAAATGATAATCAACACTTGTTCAACTTTACAAGTAAACATGCATTCAATAGCATCATACACTTTTCATGCAACCATGCATCTTTTCAAGCATCTCATGCTTCTTTATGATCAAGAACATTACATTGGCTTCCAAGTGATCAACCACATTCACTTTTCAACTCAACAACCCGATCGGATACGCGGATTCCGAGCGTTGTCCCTACGCTCCATACACCCTACCAATCCAAGGCCTCCCAAATGGACTTTTAAACACCATTTGACCTTACAAGCCTAAGGTTCCCATGTATGGACTTTTAAACACCATACAACCTTAGCTAATCCTGAGGTTCCCATGCATGGACTTTTAAACACCATACAACCTCAACATGCACAAGGTTTCCATGTATGGACTTTTAAACACCATACAACCTTTGCACAACCGATTGGTAGTTGTATAAATCACTAACGAGATCCGGGACACCCCACACAAGATCCACACATGGTCTTACACCGCCATTGTGATCTTAACAAGCACAAGGTTCTCACACATGGACTTTTAAACACCATATAACCTTTGCTCAACCAAGGTCCTCGAATGGGCAACACCTCCATTATGACCTTAACCATCTCGTTAGGATACTTGAAGGGAGCTTTTCCGGTCCACTCTTGACCACTCCACCTCCAAGGCGACTTAATTCACGGTGCACCCAATCCTATAGCCGGCTAACTATATCCGATCAACGAACCAAGAACCACTTTCACCACTTGCCAACATAACCATCTTACCATATTAATCCAACGTTTCACATGCATAATCATAATGAAAAACCATTACAACATTAGTCCAATGATTCACATGCATAACCAATATGCAAAACCATTACCTCATTATTCCAATGATTCTCATGCATAACCAATATGCAAAAAGTAACATTTACCATCATCAATAAACTGTTTTAAAGCATCATACAAAGCCATTGATCAACATGCAACACAATGCATCAAAATCACAATTACCATATACAAAACCAAGGATCTCTTACCTTGAGCATCCTTCTCAAATGGCTTTCAAAACCAGCATTAAACCATGCTAAAAATATGCTTTCAAAACAGATTTAAACCATGCAAAACACATGCATTTCAATCATCAACCACAATTGCTTAAAAGCCAATTTCACAACACAATTCAAGAGCGAAAATCCATCCACTTACTCTTGAGCTTAGCAAAGTTGTTTAGACTTAATCTAAGCTCCCAAAACCTTCAAACCTTGGTTTAAAAGCTGAAAACCCAACTTCACTCACCGATACACAAAACAAGGCTAGCCGATAAGCCTTCCAAGCATCCGAAAACCTTCCGCAACACCATCAAAGCTCACGGATCAAACTCCCCTGTTTCAAACACACAACAACAGAGGATTAATGCATCATTATGCATTAAAAACACCAGCAACAAGACTCAACTCGCTGCTCATCCCAAATCCAATAATTTGGCTACCAAACACAACCGAAATCACCTCCAAACACTTCTAAAACTTAACCCAGCCAAGATCCATCACTTCTAACCATTTTTAAACATCAATTAACATCCAAAATGATCACAAACACATCCTTATACCTCCAGGTATAACAGATCACCAAAAACACTCCAAAAACAACCAAAAACTCAAGCCAAACTTAGGAAATTCAACCTATCCGGGATTGCATTGATTAAACCTCAACTTCTAATCAATTTAGCATTCATTTAACATCATTTTGACACTTCAAAACACTGCCCAAACAGATCACACGAAAATTTCACCAAAATCACCAAATCTTGCATTTTAAGCCAAAATCAAGATTTCAATTGAAAAGCCATTAACAAAACACAAATCAAGGATTGAGAACTTAGGAATTTCAGTAAAGAACTGATAGTTTAGAGGAGAAGGACGTTCTTACCTCCAAACTTGAATTTGTCCATTTTAGAGCCAAAATGCTTGATGAAACATCTTGCAAATTGAGAGGTTTTGTTGTAGAGATGATTAGGAATCAAAAGAGAGTTGAAATGTGGGATTTAGATTAACAAAATCAGAGAAGAAAATCTGGAGAAATGTGTTTGGGTGGAGAGAAAATGAGAGAAAAGGAAAATTGAGAGAAAATGGAAAGTTAGTTAAGAAATGGTAAAATGATTTTCCCTCCACATTTCATAATCTTTAAAATCAGAATAAAGCCTTAAAATATCTTAGAAAAATCTGGAGAAATCCTTTTTGGAATAATAGCTCCTTAAAGATTCAAAGTTTCAATCCTTTATAAAACTGTCCCGCAACTTTCAAAAATTACATTTTGGTCACTAGCCAAAATGTCAACCTTCCGAACCTCATTTTCCAAAATTGATTTCACAGTTCACTTAATTACATTAAAAGATGATTTTAGAACATTTTCCATATTTTTAATGCAACCCGAACTAGGCTTTCCTAAATTCACTCTTATATATTCGATCAGCACCTTGACCGAACCGGTCAACGCCCAAAACTTCTGAGCCCAAAACCGGGGCGTTACAAAAACATTTTTAATTATTATATCAAAATATTAGTTCTTCAATCTCCCCCTTTCTGATATAATAAAACCATCTTGAAAAATTGTTTGAGATTCTCCCCCTTTAAGTTTAAAAATTTGAATAAGAGATTAAAAATTGAAAAGTAGTTAAAGCTCCCCCTTATTCATTTGAAAGACACAATTTTTCAAACCTATCTCTCCCCCTTTTTGTTATATCAAAAAGAATTTAAAATACTTTAGGCTCAAAATAACAATGGAGGTTTAAAATTTTAGACTATTAAAATGTTTGGTTTTAAAAGTGGCTCCCCTTTACTCAAAGCATCATCAAAAGATGTTAGCTCAACACATGATAATCTAGTTGAATTAAAAGAAAATAAATCAAATTAAACAAGTAAAGAACAACTAGATTTTATCAACACTTGAATTCCAAGGGAGGATATGAAGCATTCCTTCTTCAAGTGTTCTTCCTTATGTACATGGAGCTCCCCCTCATTGATTGGACATGTTGAACATCTCCATCACACCTAATCAAGAGAATCATACAAATTTTGGTATCTAAATTCCTTTGGATCCTTGAACGTTAGTTGCACAAAATTTAATCCCCTTAGGAATCCATTTTTCAATTTCATCCTTTTTATGTGAAGTGATTAGTTCTTTTAGAACTCAAACACTTCTAAAACATTTTCCATTTAAAAATCTAGGGGCACTAGATTGTCTTACATAAAAATTTGATTTTCCAAAAATCATTTTTCTTTTGAAGTTCATTAGAAATCAAATCTTTTTCCTTTTTAAGATCATCAATTTCTTGTTGATGATCCTTTTCCATTGTTTGAAGCAAGTTTTGCAAATGTGAAACCTTTTGTTCAAAATCCTTCAAATTTGCTTCAAACTCAAGATTTGTTTTGGAAAGCAAATCATTCTCATTTTTCAATTTTGAAATCAACCTTTTGTTCTTAGAAAATGATGCCTTGAATTCCAAAAGCAAATCATCATAGGCATCTTGTAACTCATAAAATGTATATGAATTTGAAATAGATGAGTTAGAAGTTACATCCCCCTCATTGAGGGCCATCAATGTAGAGTGTCCACGAGTTCTATATTTTGTACACATTCCTGCCCTTATTATCGCCATTCTTAAGCTCATTTAGGCATATTTAGGTGCATTGCATGCATTATAACAATATCTTCTCTTTTACCATGCTTTTATCGAATAATTTACGGTTGGTTGAGAAAAGTTACTATTTTAGTTTAGTTTTTATTTTTCATGTGCTATAGCAAGGAGAGGAGAGGACAGAAGAAGGCATGATAGCTGGAACAAAAGGAGCTGTACTGAAGTAGCCCCAGATGCCGCCAAGGACGCTGCCGAAGCAGCATTGCTGCCAAGTGCCGCCCAGGATGGAATTACACCGACTTAGCCAAGATGGGTCGTGTTGAGTGTGTAAAAATTCTATATTTTACCCCTATTTAACCCATATTTCTACTACATTCAAGCATAATTCATTGCATTTAGGATAGATTTCATATATACATCACAATTATATAAAATGACACAGTTGCTACTGATTTTGGTTACTTTTGCAGGTAGCTGTCGTAGCAGACTCAGGGCAGTGGAGAAGTAGAGCTGGAACACAGGATTGCAGTCGAGAAGAATGATGCTGCCGTGGCCGCTGCCGTGGCAGCCAATGACGACAGCTATGTTGAAAGGGAAAAGTGAAGTGGAGCTCGACAAAAAGAGGAAGTTAAGCCCGTCTGTCGTAGATCACTCCTATGTTTTTCTGAGCCTTAGATCAGAATGAAGGCCAAGCCCAAAGTTCAAGAAAGAAACCCAAAGCAAGAAAAGAGGACGAGTTAAAGGCATCTACTATGAAGATTTAGTATTTAATAGAGTTGTAATTTAATTTAAACTTGTATTCTTTCCATATTAGAAAACTTGAACCCAAGGCCTATATAAAGGCATGTAATTCGACCTAGGGAAGGATATCTTATTCTCTAGCCGTCTTCCCCTAAACCCTAATCGTTTTCCCCCTTCTCATCATGTTCTAAACTTCCCCTAGGGCTAAGGGTTGATTCTGTAAAGTAATTGCAAGGATTGTACTGTTTTAGGATTTTTCTGTTCAATAAAATAGACTTCAAGTTTGCTTATTCTGGTTTTCAACATCTTGCAAGAGTATCGGGAGAGCATTGTGAGATTATAAATTTACTTAATATAGGGAGAGTTAAGTATACGAAAGGAATAAGTACGGGTTCTCCAATTTATGGTTGAACTATCTCGGACCTAGGGATAGGACGATGTTAAGTGGCTAAGGAAGAATTCAACAACTTCGGTGTTCATCCTTCGATTCACGCCGGGAGGTATCATCAAAGATGTGTTCATCGAAAGACTTGGACCTAGGGATAGGACGAGTCACAGCAGGGATTCTTGCTAAGCTTGAAGTATAGAGTTGTGTGATTGCTGCTGTGACAACAACATACTGCTGCCGCCGCAGGTGCTGCCGCGACAGGAGCGACGACAGAACAGGAAGACCTAGACAGTGCAACACCTGCACTACTGAGAAAATCAATACTGGCCTATTTCTTTACCCTGAATATTTTAATCTTTTATCTTCAGTATTCTTCAATATTCCTCTACAAACAATTGAACTTTCTTCGTTCTCTTTTGTGCAGCAATACAAAGTTAAAGCTATTTCAAGTCCCTGTGGATTCGACATCCGATACTTCGTGTATCACTTTACTACTTGCGCCGTGTACACTTGCACTCTATTGCGATAGACTCTTTTACACACAACAGATCGTGATTAAAAGAGGGCAATTCCCTGAGCCCAACGAGCCCAGTCTTGCAATTTTCTGAAGCCTGTAGCGGCCGGTAGAGCTGATCCAAGATCGATAAGTATGAGTACTTATCCTTACTTGCGGGAGAAGGCAACATCCAAAGAAGTCCATATTTAAGTAAAAAAGGAGTTTGTTTTTAATGTAAAAATACTTTAAGAACATCTACTTTAAGGAGGACTCAAATTTAGGCCATGAGCCCTATATATACCCAATGTATATAAGGGTATATGGGAATGACGAGGTATGAGGGGATGCGTGCTTGAATAGCCGCACAACGGAGATGTAGCTAGGTAGATGGGAGTTGTTGGGGGTCGCGGCCCAACTCTCCTAGGGTTTAGGCGGTTGTATGTAAAGTAGTATGTGAGAAACGATTTTAATAGTTTTGAGTTGTTTTAAATAAAATTCCAAAGTTTGATTAATCTATGCACTTCATTCTTTCGATTAGTCTACACCAGTCAGTTGAGAGAATCCATTTGTCGGGCCTGAAAGTGTAAGGCTCACGAAAGGGTTAAGCACGGTCACAACATGTTGGGGCGTGACTAACTTGGTTCCTAACAAGTTCACAAGTTTCAGCGGCTAAAAGGGGTCACCAATCGAATGGACTTGCATGTGTTAGGTTTACACTGAGATTGCTAGGTATTGCCTATATCACGTGAGTGTTCGAGCATCCTTACCTAGAAATAGGGAGGATCACTGTTGACTATCCCGCCGAACTTGGAATGTCTACCAAACTTGCCGTCGGGACCTATTTCTGTTCCACTTGCCGAGACAGCGAAAGTTGCAGGGATAGTGACCCGCTGCGGCAGCGTGACATGGTCGTAGCCTACCGCCCGTCATGCCCGCCGAGGCAGCAAATCATGGCAGCGCAAAACATACTCAAGCTTTACAATACAATCTTCATGCTACTGAGCTGCAATTGTCTTACCCAGTCTATCGACCAATTCTCTCCCTATCATCCTTCTCAACACTATCTTTATTTTATTTGTGTTTTTATATTTTCACATCATGAGATTTAATCGTGCATTTACTAAATCTTTAATGCAGGAAACCACTCATATGAGCTGCTCCAATCCTTGTGGAAGACGATATCTTTTATACCATAACTTGACAAGAATGTGCACTTGCGCTCATAAATAGAGAACAGCCAGATGCTCTACAAGTTTTTGGCGCCGTTGTCGGGGATTGGAAACAACAACTACGTTTGAATTTCCGCACTTCTATTTTAGTTTTTGCACATTAAATCTCTGTTTATTTTATTGCAAAAAAGCCTCTTTGTTTCTTTGGTGTATGTCCCGCCAGGGCGGCAAGGATGGCAGCAACATCCACCTAAAGAGGGGAAGGACATGCCTAGATAAAAAGCCAAACATAAAGCCCCCAAGAAGTGGTTATGCTTGGGAAAAGTGCAATCCAACATAACCTAATTTTTATTTTTATTAAATTTAATTTTTATTTAATTTTTGCTTTTAATTTATTTCAGGTTAGGAATGAAGGAAAGATCAAGAAAGATGAAAGAATATAGGAGAAGCCCAACTAGCGGCCAAGGCAGCCCAAGGTAGATGAGCATATCGGCTAGTCACAACGGCTATATTTTGCCTTAGCAAGCGGAACAAATATCTACATAACGGCTAGAATCCCGTTATTCGTGTCGCAATAATTGCCGCCCGTTGATAGCATGCCCGCCAAGGCAATAGAGAGAAGCAGCTATATAAGGCCAACTATTCTCTCCATGTTATTCACTTTGCTTTCTCATTTACTCTCAATTCTTTCTGCTATCTTTGCTTTCAAGATCTCTTTTGCTCTACTTTTTTTCACGTTATTTTTCATTATTTAGGAAATACAACCATCTCACAGCTATGGCCACATCGCAACAACCCGCTGCCACCTCCAAACCCCTTTTCAAGAGGTTCTTGAACCCAACTGTCGAGGCAACCTGCAAAGAATACTGCAGAGAGCGACAACTTTGGGAGGAAATGAGGTTCCAATATACCCATCATGATGGGGATTTTGGCCTCGAGCCTTCCCTATTCGAAAGGATACAAAACTTGGGCTGGGACCATTTCGCACGACAGCTAGAAGGAATCAACATCAACCATGTGCGAGAATTATACGCCCACAGACTGACTACGGGAAATCCTTTCGTGTATGTACGCGGAGAAGGTGTCAAATTTACAACAGATATGATCAATAGCTTCTACAACACTGAAGTCTACGACAACCCACATGAAGAATGGGAATCCTATCTGACGGCGGCTGACTACAACAAGATCAAAAGAGAGATATGTAAGCCAAACACCAAGTGGCTAACATGCAAGAACAATGGGCCAGTCAACCGCGGCGACTTGCTTCCGGAGGAAGCCCTATAGAGTAACTTCATCCAACGGCGCCTGATGCCTACCACACACGGATCGGCAGTCAACAGGCCGCGACTCGCCCTTATCTATAGCATCATGATAGGATGGAAAATTAATGTTGGCGAAGTTATCCTAAGGGAGATCTATGCCCATGCAGAAAAGCCAAACACCAAGGGACATCTCTTCTTCCCTGCAATCATCACAGGCCTGTGCGCCAATTTTCGCGTGCCGCCACACCCAAAGGACAAAATTCTTCCTCCCAAGGAAGGATGGACAAGAAGGGCACCCCAGCTGATGATGCATGAACCGGAGCCAGACACACCTTCAACCGCCGTCCCAAGCTGTCGCCACCCCACCCACAACATGCACTACTGAAGGTGCCCTCCCGTCCACCGTGATCTCCCTGTTGCGCAACCTAGTTGAAAGTTGCCAAAGGATCGAGCACAAACATGTGATCTTCACCAAAAATGTGGCGGGTGTGCAAAAGGCCTTTGTGGCCTACTTGCTTGACAAGTACCAAGATGGTGGCCTATAGTTGCCCGCGTTCCCAACGAAGTTAGCAGCATCCAAGCCAGTTCATATCACACCAAGACCAGCTGCTACTCCTGCCGCCGTCGACAGTTAGGGGCCGCACATCCGCCCCAAAAGAAGGACATGTTCAACTCCCATCCAGCCATACAAGCTCACCTCCTCATCCGAGTCAGAAAAGGAGGAGGAGACAACTGCTGCCTTGTAACACCCCAATTTTGGGCTTAGAAGTTTTGGGTTTGGACCGGGCCGGTCAGAGTGCGGTTCGAATATAAAAGGTGATTTTTAGGAAAGCCTAGTTCGTGTTGCATTAAAAATATGGAAAAATGTCTTAAAATCCTCTTTTATTATATATAAGAGAAAGGTGAAATCAATTTTACAAAATGAGGTTTGGGAGAGTGACATTTTGGGTTAGTGACCAAAATGTAATTTTTGAAAACTGGGTGACTGTTTTAAAAAGGATTGAAACTTTGAATCTTTAAGGAGCTATTTACCCAAAAGGAGTTTCTCCAGATTTTTCTTAATATTAATCAATTTAATTAATGGCTTTTATTAGGTGTAAAAAGGAGGGAAAAGATATTTTGGCATTTTAACTAACTTTTCTCTAAATTTCCATTTTCTTTTCTCTCAACTTTTCTCTCAACCCAAACACATTTCTCCAGCAAAATTTCCTCTGATTTTGACAACTAAAGATGAGATTTCAATCCTCATTTGATCTCTAATCAATTCTACAACAAAACCTTGGCATTAGCTTATTGAATTTTCAAGAATCTTGGTTCCAAAAAGGGAGAAACTCAAGTTTAGAGGTATGAACGTCCTTCTCCTCTAAATTCTCAGTTCTTTACTGAAATTCCCAAGTTCTCAATCCTTGATTTGTGTTTAATTAAAGGTTTTACAATTGTGATCTTGATCTTGGCTTTAAAATGCAAGATTTGGTTAATTTTTGTTGAAATTCGTATGAAATGGTTGGGCACTGTTTTGGGGTGTCTTTTTGATGTTAAATGAATGTATAATTGATGAGAAATTGAGGTTTAATCAATGCAATTCCGAATAGGTTGATTTTCCTAAGTTTTGCTTGAGTTTTTGGTGGTTTTTGGAGTGATCTTGGTGATCTGTTATAGCTGGAGGTATAAGGACGTGTTTAGATCATTTTGGATGTTAATTGATGTTTAAAAATGGTTAGAAGTGATGGATCTTGGCTGGGTTAAGTCTTGGAAGTGTTTGGAGGAGATTTCGGTTGTGTTTGGTAGCCGAAATGTTGGATTTGCAAAGAGCAGTGAGTTTAGGTGTGTTGCTGGTGTTTTTAATGCATTATGATGCATTAATCCTCTGTTGTTGTGTGCTTGAAAATAGAGGAGAATGATCCGTGAGCAATAGAGGTGGCGTGGAAGGTTTCGGATGCTTGGAAGGCTTGTTGGCTAGCCTTGTTTTGTGTATCGGTGAGTGAAGTTGGGTTTTCAGCTTTAAAACCAAGGTTTGAAGGTTTTGGGAGCTTAGTTTAAGTCTAAACAACTTAGCTAAGCTCAAGAGTAAGTAAATGGAATTTCTCTCTTGGTTTGTGTTATGAATTGGTTTTTAAAGCACTTGTGATTGTTGGATGCAATGCATGTGATTTGCATGTTTTAATTTCTGTTTTGAAAGCATATTTTAGCATGGTTTAATGCAGGTTTTGAAAGCCATGTGTGAAGGATGCTCAAGGTAAGAGATCCTTGGTTTTATATATTGGAATTGTGGAATTGTTGCATTGTGTTACATGTTGTTTAATGGCTTTGTGTAATGCTTCAAAAACAGTGGATTGATGATGGTAATTGGTGGTTTTGGCATTTTGGTTATGCTTGTAAAACAATGGATTAATGTGGTAAGATGGTTATATTGGCAAGTGATGTAAGTGGTTCTTGGTTACTTGAATCGGATATAGTTAGCCGGCTATAGGATTGGGTGCACCGTGAATAAAGTCGCCTTGGATGTGGAGTGGTAGTGATTGTACCGGTAACTCCATCCAAGTACACTAACGAGATGGTTAAGAACACCATGGTGGTTAAAATTCCATGGTGGGTCTTGTGTTAAGGTCATATGATGGTTAAAATTCCATATGAGGACCTTGTGTATGTTAAGGTCATAATGGTAGTTAAAATTCCATTTGAAGACCTTGTGTTTGTTAAGATCACAATGGTGGTGTAAAGTCCATGTGTGGATCTTGTGTTGTATGTCCCGTGATCTCGTTAGTGATGTTATACAACTACCAATGGGTGATGGTAAGGTCATAATGGTGGTTAAAATTCCATTTGAGGACCTTGTGAATGTTAAGGTCATATGGTGGTTAAAATTCCATATGAGGACCTTGTGTATGGTAAGGTCATAATGCTGGTTTAAATTCCATTTGGGGACCTTGAGATTGGTAGTGTGTATGAAGCGTGGGGACAACGCTTGTAATCCGCGTATCCTATTGTATCTTGTGTTGTGATGGTTTATGAATTATCACTTGGAAGCCAATATAATGTTCTTGAACGAAATGAAGCATGAGATGCTTGAAATGATGCAAGGTTGCATGGAAAGTGTGTAATGTACCAAGAATACATGTATTACTTGTTAGCTTGAACAAGTGTTTATTTTCTGTTGAGAATGGTGCATGTGTGCATGAAATCTCTTTAGTGCATTAAAGTCTTGTGAGGGCTTGTTTTAAAAAGGCATGTAATGCAAATATTGATTTTGTGGTTCATATGTTGCATTTGTTTAATGCATGAGATAGATTGAATGAGTAAGTGGTTTTTAAAGGTTTCTTGCTTTGAAATGATTTTCAATGCATGAGAAAAGTATGGTGTGAAGTAGAAGTATTTTCCAAGGATCTTGTATTTAACTTTGCATATGATGTTCATGCATGGAATGGTTAAATTGATGGTTTTGCAAGGTTGTGCTTTGAAGTGAATTACTTAGCTTTTCTAAGCTAAGGGTTGGTTTTCATGTTTGAGCAATGCATGATTTAAAGCATGTTGCTAAAAAGGGGTTTTCAAACATTGCTTTGGTTTATCGAATTGTGTTGCTTTTAAAAGAGGTTTTATGACTCGCTGCATTGATGGTCTTTTGGTTTTGAGCATTCCTCACTAAGCATTTTGTGCTTACGCTCCTTTTTGTCCATCAATACAGATATTTGAAGTTGGAACAGCGAGAAGCAAGAGATTCAAGAAGAGCTCCACGTGAGATGTATGTCTCGGTTAATAGCTATAGATAATAAAGGCAATGGGGGGAGAATCTCTTATGTTGATGTTTAATGAGATTGTGTATGTTGGATAAGTTTGGTTTATGTTTTAGAACTATGTGGTTTAACGCTTGCAACGTTTAAATCTTCATATTCTTAAGTCGTTATGCTATGCTTCTTGTTTTAAAAGCATGATTAAGTGTTGGGTGTGTTGAATGAGTTGGTGCACCTAGGGGTGGTTTTGTATCTAGATTTTAATGCAATTATGTTCCTTGAGTGTTGAATGGCTTGCTGGTATAATTTGGTTGCCTTTAGAGCATGTTTGATGGATCAATTATGTAATAAACCAGCAAAATTTCTGCAATCTAGGCAGGTCGTATCGGAACGGGAGGAACCGTTTCGGAACGAAAATGCTACTGCCAAGCCCTGTTCCGGAACTGGTTTCGGAACGGTCCCGCGTTTCAGAACGGATCATCCCTGTTCCGAAACACTCGACCGTTGGGCACTGAAATTGTTGGTTAAATGTTTTGAAACCTTTGCGTTTTGGTCCTGAACTTTGTAATTTCCAGAATTTACATTTTTGTCCCTAAATTTGTGTTTTGTGCAATTAAGTCCCTGAATGTTTTCCGAATGCGCTGATCTGTGAATATGCTGATTGTATGAACATATCTAGGGTTAATGTGCATTTAGATAAGTTTAAAAAGAAAAAAAAGGTCGTTAATCAAGGTTGACTTTCGGGTTAACTTTGGTTTTCCCCGTGTAAACTTCTTAATTCGGGTCAACCGTCTAGGCCGAGTTAAGGGGGTTACATGCCTCCCCAGTAGCAAAAGAGGCCGCTGCCAAAGGCGCTGACGGTTCAGATATGAAGATCTTAGACTCCCACGATGATGAATCAACAGAGGTCGTAAGGAAAAGAAAGTGGCCAGTAACAGAGCCCCAGGGTGGAGGACCATCCAAGAAACCCACCCCCAGCCAAATCCAGCCTCCGCATAGCAAGAAAAAGAGCCCAGTCGACAGACCATCTGCCACGCACCGCCTAGTACTGCCCGCCTCCTCAGCATCCTCCTCTGACGCAGCAGCAACAGAGGAGAACTCCCCTAGCCTATAACACCATTTCCTTTTCTTTTCTTTTTAATTCTTATGTTCTATTTCATTTTTCTATTTTTCTTTTTATGCTTATTTTTCTGTTTTTAATTCCTTTTTCTTTTTCTTTCTGTTTTTAATTTTTGCTTTGTGTTAAGGCATTGAGGACAATGCCAACCTTGAGTTTGGGGGAATAGTCCTATTTGTTTTTAGGATCATTTAGCAGCATATAGGATCATATGTAAATTCTGCCCCCTAGCACATAACGAAGTAGAAATTTTTAGTTTCAAACTCTTGCCTATGATAGATCAGCCGACTACTTATATTCACACCAAACTAAAAATTTACTAAATTTTTTTACCTAACTATAGGAAAAAGCATGAAAGATATTTAGAAAATACCCTAGAGGTGCCCAAAATAGGCTCTAGACAGGAAGTTTAAATACCCTAGAGGTGCTCGAAACAGGCTCTAGGAAGGATCATGAGCAAGGACACTCCGCTGCTATCAAAGTCCACGTATCTAAACCAAGTGACAGACAAATTAGCAAGGGTGAATGAAAGCCTTCACGAGATGACTCTATTCAAAGGGTTCGAAATTTTGTAGAGTGCACCTATCTTAGCTTTAGACCCAGAGAATAGTTGTGATAAGCTGAAGCCCTTAAAGCCATGATCAGAAAAAGAAGACGAAAGGGCCCAACTATGCTGCCAAGGCAGCAACTAGTATCCTTTTTAGCAATTTAATTATTTTAGGCATTCTTTGTTAACTTAGTTATCTCAGCGTGTTTAGCATGAACACAGACCTGCACACATTGCACTGACATTAAGAAAATTTTAACCTAAGTTATTTCATGCCATTCCCTATCACTAACATAAAATAGGTGACACGACCTTGAGGTAAGAATCAAGTTAAAGGCCAAAGTTTCTATTAATTTTGTGCAAAGGGCAAATTCACTAGTTAGATTGCATTGCTTGAGGACAAGCAATAGTTCGAGTTTGGGGGGGTGTAGAGTGTCCACGAGTTCTATATTTTGTACACATTCCTGCCTTTATTATTGCTATTCTTAAGCTCATTTAGGCATATTTAGGTGCATTGCATGCATTATAACAATATCTTCTCTTTTACCATGCTTTTATCGAATAATTTACGTTTGGTTGAGAAAAGTTACTGTTTTAGTTTAGTTTTTATTTTCAGATGCTATAGCAAGGTGTAACCCCCGTAGCCCGGTCTAGACGGTTGACCCGAACTACGAAGATTACACGGGGAAAACCAAAGTCAACCCGAAAGTCAACCTTGATTAACGACCCTTATTTTTTTCTTTTTAATCTTATCTAGATGCACATTAACCTTAAGCGTGACCATACAGACAACGTATCAAAAGATCACAAACATCAGAGATCAAACTGGGACCCAATTGAACAAATTACAACTTTAGGGACCAAATTGTAAATTCTGATAAATTAAGGGACTTAACCCAAATAAAAGTTACCATCTTGAAATTAGTCAGGTTTCATGCACCTCTGTGAAATTTCAGCTTAAAAGGACATCCACAGCTCATGCAATTGATCATACAAAATTCAGGACCAAAACGTAAACAATTCAAAACATGTAACTACCAGGTCAGCCCCCTAACGGTCGACCGTTCCGAAACAGGCTAGCCCTGTTCCGAAACACGGGCCGTTCCGAAACGGGTTCCGGAACATGGCCTCGGCAGAGGCTAAACCGTTTCGAAACGGTGCATACCGTTTCGGACGCCTGGGTTCATGCAAGGCACCCGTTCCGAAACGGTACACCCCTGTTCCGAAACGCCTGCACAAAAACCAGCAAACAAGCATACTAGATCATGCAATTGGACACTCAAACATGCTCCAAACATCACCAAACTTTACCAGCATGCAATTAACATATTTAACACATATAAGCTTCATCAATTCAGCAAGATAACATCTCATGCAAAAAGGCCCAAATTTAAGGTCATGCTTCCTACACAAGCTATCCACTCAAGCTTCAACTTGCAAAACAAGCATATAAGGTTCAATCCAAAAATCAGCAACTTCAACCACATTCAACATACTTAGGGAGTCGTAAACACCTCCCAAAACCAATACATTGGTCCCCCATTGCCAAAAACATACAAAAGCTAAAACACTTATAAAAACCTTCATACATTGAGCTTTACTTGTACTTGTTTGCTTGCTTCCTCTTGCTGCCCTCAATGCACTCTAATGCTCTGCATTATTGAATCAAGAAAACGAGAGAGCGTAAGCCAAAGCTTAGTGAGGAGTGCTCTTTAAAACCATTCAATAATGCATTAAAATTCATTTGTAAATCATGCTTGAAAACAACCTTTACACATGCTCAAAGTATACTTAAAATCAAGCAATAACATGCTTCCACATTTCATTTAAACTAGCATCTCATGCTTCAACATAAACATCAAATCATGCATCTCATGCATCTCATGTACAAAACATGTCATATTGGCTCAAGTGATACATTTCATTTATGAAATCAAGTTCAACAACTTTCCCCAAGGACTTTTAAACACCTTGGACCCCAAGGACTTTTAAACACCTTGGCCATGGACTTTTAAACACCATGAATGGACCACACAAGGACTTTTAACCACCTTTGTGTCCGTAGCTTGAAATACCCCAAGGACTTTTAAACACCTTGGCCCCAAGGACTTTTAAACACCTTGGCCCCATGGACTTTTAACCACCATGGAAAGGAGCACCTAAGGACTTTTAACCACCTTAGTGTCCGCAACAAGATTCATCCAAGGACTTTTAACCACCTTGATGATCTTAGATAACAAGGCTCACTCAAGGACTTTTAACCACCTTAGTGACCTTCACTTTTACAAACCATCACTTGCCAATACACACTTTATACATCATGTAATCCACTGTTTTAAAGCATTTAAATCAAGCCATTCATCATGCATTTCAAAGCATTAAATCATCATTTAACAATGCATAAAAACAAGGCACTCTTACCTAGAGACACCTTCAACACATGGCTTAAATCACCAGCATAAATCATGCTAAAACATCAGCATTTAACATGCTAAAACATGCTTTCCAAAACAGTAGCAAATCATGCAAAATCATCATTTCACATTTCATCAAAACATGGCCACCACTTTAAGAGAGTAATCCGAAAACTTACACTTGAGCTTAGCAAAGTTGTTTAGACCTAAACTAAGCTCCCAAAACCTTCAACCTTTGGTTTAAAAGCTGAAAATCCATTTTCACTCACCGATTACCAAACAAGCCTAGCCAACTAGCTTTCCAAGCTTCCGAAACCTTCCGAAAACACCTCCAAAACTCAAGGATCAACCTCCCCTGTTTCAAGCACATAAAAACAGAACATTAATGCATCCTTATGCATTAAAACACCAGCAACATCAACACAACTCGCTGCTCATCACAAATCTAACAATTTGGCTACCAAACACAACCGAAATCATCTCCAAACACTTCCAAAACTTAACCCAGCCAAGATCCATCACTTCTAACCATTTTTATACATCAACTAACATGCAAAAAGATCACAACCACGTCCTTATACCTCCAGGTATAACAGATCACCAAAAACACTCCAAAACAACCAAAAACTCAAGCCAAACTTAGGAAATTCAACCTATCCGGGATTGCATTGATTAAACCTCAACTTCTAATCATTTTAGCATTCATTTAACATCATTTTAACACTTCAAAACCCTGCTTAAACAGATCACACGAAATTTTCACCAAAATCACCAAATCTTGCATTTTAGCCAAAAATCAAGATCTCAATTGAAAAGCCTTTAATAAAACATGAATCAAGGATTGAGAACTTAGGAATTTCAGTAAAGAACTGATAGTTTAGAGGAGAAGGACGTTCTTACCTCCAAACTTGAATTTCTCCCTTTTAGAGCCAAAATGCTTGATGAAACAATTTGCAAATTGAGAGGTTTTGATGATGAGATGATTAGGAATCAAATGAGAGTTGAAATGAGAGATGTAGATGTCAAAATCAGAGAAAGAAATCTGAGGAAATCTTGTTTGGGTAGAGAGAAAATGAGAGAAAAGAGAATTTGAGAGAAAATAGAAAAATTAGTTAAGATTTGGTTAAAATGATTTCCCTCTCTTTTCTTAATCTTTAAAATCAGATTTTAGACTTAAAATATCTTAGAAAAATCTGGAGAAATCCTTTTTGGAATAATAGCTCCTTAAAGATTCAAAGTTTCAATCCTTTATAAAACTGTCCCGCAACTTTCAAAAATTACATTTTGGTCACTAGTCAAAATGTCAACCTTCCGAACCTCATTTTCCAAAATTGATTTCACAGATCACTTTTATATATTAAAAGATGATTTTAGAATATTTTTCCATATTTTTAATGCAACCCGAACTAGGTTTTCCTAAATTCCCTCTTATACATTCGATCAGCACTTGACTAAACCGGTCAACGCCAAAACTTCTGAGCCCAAAACCGGGGCGTTACAACTCTCCCCCCCTTAAGAAATTTCGTCCTCGAAATTTACCTGAAGGAAAGAGATAAGGAAACTGCTTCAGCATATCCTCCTTTCGCTCCCACGTGGCTTCCTCAACACCGCGATGCTTCCACAGCACCTTCACCAACTCAATGGTCTTGCCACGAAGAACCTTGCTATCTGAATCCAGAATCTTCACCGGTTCCTCATCATAGGTCAAATCCGGATTCAATTCCACCTCCTCCACAGGCAACACATGCGAAGGATCAGATCGATACCTCCGGAGCATAGAAACATGGAACACATCATGAATCTTCTCCAGCTCCTGAGGTAACCTCAACCGATACGCAACAGGACCAACACGCTCAACAACCTCATACGGTCCAATGTATCTAGGGCTCAGCTTACCCTTCCGCCCAAACCTCATCACCTTCTTCCAAGGCGAAACCTTCAAGAACACGCGATCACCCACCGCAAACTCTATCTCCCTACGCTTCAAATCCGCGTAAGACTTCTGCCGATCAGAAGCAGCCTTCAACCTCTCACAAATGAGCTTCACTTTCTCGGTGGTACCTTTCAACAAAGCAGGCATCGAAACCAACTTTTGACCAGTTTCAGCCCAACACAGAGGAGTCCTACACTTCCTCCCATACAGAGCCTCATAAGGTGCCATCTGTATACTTGCCTGAAAACTGTTGTTGTAAGCGAACTCAACCAAAGGCAGATGCTTCTCCCAAGAACCTTGGAACTCTATCACGCAACATCTCAACATATCCTCCAAAATCTGAATAACTCGCTCAGACTGGCCATCCGACTGGGGATGATAGGATGTACTGAAATGCAACCTTGTACCCAAAGCTTGATGCAAACACTGCCAAAAACGCGACGTGAACCTCGGATCCCTATCCGACACGATCGACTTAGGCACACCATGCAACCTCAAAACCTCAGCAACGTACAGCTCTGCCAGCTTATCCAAGGAAAACGTAGTATGCACAGGCAAGAAATGTGCACACTTCGTCAGGCGATCCACAATCACCCAAACAGAATTCTTCTTCGACGGAGACAAAGGCAAACCAGATACAAAATCCATGGTAACCCTCTCCCACTTCCATTCAGGGATTTTCAACGGTTGCAACAAACCAGAAGGAACCTGATGTTCAGCCTTAACTCGCTGACACACCAAACACTTGCTCACGAACTCTGCCACATCCTTCTTCAAGCCCACCCAATAGTACTCATCACGAAGATCGCGATACATCTTTGTACTACCAGGATGCATAGCAAAAGGACTACTATGGCCTTCAGCTAGAATAGCATGCCTCAACTCAGCATCTGCAGGCACTACTATCCGATTACCAAAACACAACACTCCATCCTCATTAAAACAGAAATCCGAAGGTCTACCCTCCGCGATATCCTGAACATGAGACACCAAGGAATCATCCAACAACTGCTTATCCTTGATCAACTAAACCAACGAAGGTTTCACCTGCAACTCAGCAACAAGACCACCATCCTGCGATATACTCAAGCTAGCAAACATAGCTCTCAGCTCAACAGCTACCTTTCTACTCAAGGCATCCGCAACAACATTGGCCTTTCCAGGATGATACTCTATCGTCAGATCATAATCCTTGAGCAACTCCAACCAACGTCGCTGCCTGAGATTCAACTCCTTCTGAGACATCAGATACCTCAAACTCTTGTGATCCGTGTACACCGTACACTTCTCACCATACAGATAATGCCTCCAGATCTTCAGAGCAAAAACCACTGCAGCCAACTCAATATCATGCGTAGGATAATTGCGCTCATGCACCTTCAACTGCCGCGACGCATAAGCCACAACCTTACCCTCTTGCATCAGCACACACCCCAAACCAACATAGGATGCATCACTGTAGACTACAAACTCTTTCCCTGATTCAGGCTGAATCAAGATAGGAGCTTGCGTCAAAGCCAACTTCAGCTTCTCAAAAGCTTGCTGCCTCGCTTCTGTCCACTCATACCTAACATCTTTCTGCAGCAACTTCGTCAAAGGAGCAGCAATCTTGGAAAAACCATCCACAAACCTTCGGTAGTATCCTGCCAAACCAAGGAAACTACGAACCTCCTGAACAGACTTAGGAACTTTCCAGTTCATCACCGCTTCAATCTTCTGAGGATCAACACGAATCCCCTCAGCTGAGACCACATGACCAAGAAAAACAACCTCTCTAAGCCAAAACTCACACTTGCTCAACTTAGCATAAAGCTGATTCTCCAACAAAGCTTGCAACACAACCCTCAAATGCTCTTCGTGCTCTTCCTCAGTACGCGAGTACACAAGGATATCATCAATGAACACCACAACAAACTTGTCCAGGTATTCATGAAAAACACGATTCATCATGTCCATGAAAGCAGCAGGAGCATTTGTCAAACCAAACGGCATCACAAGGAACTCATAATGCCCATACCTTGTCCTGAAAGCTGTCTTAGGCACATCCACATCCTTCACCTTCAATTGATAATACCCTGACCTCAAGTCAATCTTAGAGAACACAGCAGCTCCCCGAAATTGATCAAAGAGATCATCAATCCTCGGCAAAGGATACCGATTCTTGATAGTCAACTTGTTCAGCTGACGGTAATCAATGCACATCCTCATCGTGCCATCTTTCTTCTTCACAAACAAGACAGGAGCACCCCAAGGCGAAACACTCGGCCGGATGAACCCACGATCAAGCAACTCTTGCAACTGCGTCTTCAGCTCCTTCAGTTCCTTAGGTGCCATTCTATAGGGAGTAATGGACACAGGAGTGGTATTCTCATACAGCTCAATACCAAACTCCACCTCGCGATTAGGAGGTAAACCAGGCAACTCCTCAGGAAAAACATCAGGAAACTCCTTCACAACCCTGATATCCTGCACCCTCAGCTCCTTCGAACTAGGATTCATCACAAAAGCCAGAAAAGCTTCACAACCTTGCCTCAGCATCCTGCTCGCCTCCAAGGTAGAAACAACATTGGCAAGAAACTTCACATTCTCACCAACCACCACCACTTCATAATCATCCGCAAGCCTAAGCGAAACCCGCTTATTCTCACAATCCACAACAGCACGATGCTCAGCAAGCCAATCCATACCAAGGATCACATCAAAACCATAAAAGGGCAACTCCATAAGATCAACAAGAAAAACATGCTCTTGAACAACCAAAGGACACCTTTTAAAAAGCTTACGAGTCACAACAGTTTCACCAAAAGAACTAGTGACTCTAACACCAACATCCAAAAACTCAACAGGCAAACCAAGCAACTCAGCATGCTCACGAAGAATGTATGAATGCGTAGATCCAGAATCAATCAAAGAAAGCAATGACAAGGATTGCAAAGTAAAGGTACCTGCAATCACATCTGCATCATTCCTTCCTTCGCGCTGAGCATACACCCTCGCTTGGCCTCCACCCTCAGGTTGAATAGCAACAACATGAGCTACACCGCGCCCACCTTCCTCTCGCCTCTAAAAATTACCACGGCCGCGCCCACGACCTCTCTGCGATGCTGCAACAACAGGAGCACGCTCTTGACCACCAGCCATCCTCGGACAATCACGTCTCAGATGATCAGCAGAACCACAGTTCCAGCACTCATAACCAGCTGCTATCACAGGAGCTTGCACCTCCCTCCCAGCACGAGGACAGTCACGTCTCAAGTGACCACGGGATCCGCAAATCCAACAAGCACTAGGGTCAGCTCTAGCATTGCCGCCCCTAGCAGATGCACCTCCACCTCTCTTAGACGAGGACTGAAACCTCTGATCACGCCCTCTCTTGTTTCGTCCACCGGAACTATATTCAGCAGCTCTTTTCCCAGAACTAGCTCCAGCACCCTTAGCAAACAAACTCAGGTTCATCTCAATGTCCTTGGACCGACTAACCAGCACATCGAAATCATTGTACTCAGCAGCTAACATATAGGTCTTAACCTCCGTCACCAAACCATAACGGAACCTTTTGCACCTTTCGCGCTCATCAGGTACCAACTCTGGTGCATACTGGCTAAGACGTACAAACTGTACCTCATACTCAGCCACACTCATGTTCCCTTGGGTCAAAGACATGAATTCACGCTTCTTTTCATCCAGATATCTAACTCCCAGATATCTCCTCTTGAACGCATGCTGAAAGAACGTCCAAGTAACATCAGCATCAGCCATCCCAGAGATTGTGGTCGTCCACCACGTATAAGCATCACCTTGCAGCAGTGACACCACACATCCCAGCTTCTGCACATCAGTGCAACTCATTTGTCCCAAGACACGCTTAGTACTCTCCAACCACGCTTCAGACCTCTCAGCTGACATACCCCTAAACTCAGTCCCACCAAGACTGCGCAAACGTTCCAAGGGTAGTCTAGCACCAGCATCTCCCTGATGCCCAGCTCCTTGAGCTCCAGCTACTGCTGCTCGAAACGCACCCGCAATAGCTTGTACAAGCACAGACATGTCAGGTATCGCTTGCCCCTGACCAGCTTCAGGTCCTGCAGCTCCAGCACCAGCTGCCTCAGCTCCAGCTCCAGCTCTTTCCCTCTCCGCACCACCACCACCAGGTGGAGGAGGAGGTATCACAGCACTACCAGTGTGCTCATCATTCACATTCCCCTCCGGGGTCGTAGCTCTCGCGCTACTCCTTAACTCTCTACGTGGTGCCATACTTTACCATGCATAACAATACAAAATAAAACAAGTCAGGACCAGCAAGGTAAGCAAATTCCAAGTATTCAAGCTCAATTTCTTTCAAAAACAACATCATCCCTTTAGCTTTTGTTTGGCAATGGGTACCCTCATCATGCATCATCACAACATGCATCACATACACATCATCATATCATATCACTAAACATGCTTTCACTCAACAAGCATACCAACCAAACCATGCTTCAATCATACATTCACACATTCCCAATTACTCGAGAACTCAGTTCTGATACCACCAAATGTAACCCCCGTAGCCCGGTCTAGACGGTTGACCCGAACTACGAAGATTACACGGGGAAAACCAAAGTCAACCCGAAAGTCAACCTTGATTAACGACCCTTATTTTTTTCTTTTTAATCTTATCTAGATGCACATTAACCTTAAGCGTGACCATACAGACAACGTATCAAAAGATCACAAACATCAGAGATCAAACTGGGACCCAATTGAACAAATTACAACTTTAGGGACCAAATTGTAAATTCTGATAAATTAAGGGACTTAACCCAAATTAAAGTTACCATCTTGAAATTAGTCAGGTTTCATGCACCTCTGTGAAATTTCAGCTTAAAAGGACATCCACAGCTCATGCAATTGATCATACAAAATTCAGGACCAAAACGTAAACAATTGAAAACATGTAACTACCAGGTCAGCCCCCTAACGGTCGACCGTTCCGAAACAGGCTAGCCCTGTTCCGAAACACGGGCCGTTCCGAAACGGGTTCCGGAACATGGCCTCGGCAGAGGCTAAACCGTTTCGAAACGGTGCATACCGTTTCGGACGCCTGGGTTCATGCAAGGCACCCGTTCCGAAACGGTACACCCCTGTTCCGAAACGCCTGCACAAAAACCAGCAAACAAGCATACTAGATCATGCAATTGGACACTCAAACATGCTCCAAACATCACCAAACTTTACCAGCATGCAATTAACATATTTAACACATATAAGCTTCATCAATTCAGCAAGATAACATCTCATGCAAAAAGGCCCAAATTTAAGGTCATGCTTCCTACACAAGCTATCCACTCAAGCTTCAACTTGCAAAACAAGCATATAAGGTTCAATCCAAAAATCAGCAACTTCAACCACATTCAACATACTTAGGGAGTCGTAAACACCTCCCAAAACCAATACATTGGTCCCCCATTGCCAAAAACATACAAAAGCTAAAACACTTATAAAAACCTTCATACATTGAGCTTTACTTGTACTTGTTTGCTTGCCTCCTCTTGCTGCCCTCAATGCACTCTAATGCTCTGCATTATTGAATCAAGAAAACGAGAGAGCGTAAGCCAAAGCTTAGTGAGGAGTGCTCTTTAAAACCATTCAATAATGCATTAAAATTCATTTGTAAATCATGCTTGAAAACAACCTTTACACATGCTCAAAGTATACTTAAAATCAAGCAATAACATGCTTCCACATTTCATTTAAACTAGCATCTCATGCTTCAACATAAACATCAAATCATGCATCTCATGCATCTCATGTACAAAACATGTCATATTGGCTCAAGTGATACATTTCATTTATGAAATCAAGTTCAACAACTTTCCCCAAGGACTTTTAAACACCTTGGACCCCAAGGACTTTTAAACACCTTGGCCATGGACTTTTAAACACCATGAATGGACCACACAAGGACTTTTAACCACCTTTGTGTCCGTAGCTTGAAATACCCCAAGGACTTTTAAACACCTTGGCCCCAAGGACTTTTAAACACCTTGGCCCCATGGACTTTTAACCACCATGGAAAGGAGCACCTAAGGACTTTTAACCACCTTAGTGTCCGCAACAAGATTCATCCAAGGACTTTTAACCACCTTGATGATCTTAGATAACAAGGCTCACTCAAGGACTTTTAACCACCTTAGTGACCTTCACTTTTACAAACCATCACTTGCCAATACACACTTTATACATCATGTAATCCACTGTTTTTAAGCATTTAAATCAAGCCATTCATCATGCATTTCAAAGCATTAAATCATCATTTAACAATGCATAAAAACAAGGCACTCTTACCTAGAGACACCTTCAACACATGGCTTAAATCACCAGCATAAATCATGCTAAAACATCAGCATTTAACATGCTAAAACATGCTTTCCAAAACAGTAGCAAATCATGCAAAATCATCATTTCACATTTCATCAAAACATGGCCACCACTTTAAGAGAGTAATCCGAAAACTTACACTTGAGCTTAGCAAAGTTGTTTAGACCTAAACTAAGCTCCCAAAACCTTCAACCTTTGGTTTAAAAGCTGAAAATCCATTTTCACTCACCGATTACCAAACAAGCCTAGCCAACTAGCTTTCCAAGCTTCCGAAACCTTCCGAAAACACCTCCAAAACTCAAGGATCAACCTCCCCTGTTTCAAGCACATAAAAACAGAACATTAATGCATCCTTATGCATTAAAACACCAGCAACATCAACACAACTCGCTGCTCATCACAAATCTAACAATTTGGCTACCAAACACAACCGAAATCATCTCCAAACACTTCCAAAACTTAACCCAGCCAAGATCCATCACTTCTAACCATTTTTATACATCAACTAACATGCAAAAAGATCACAACCACGTCCTTATACCTCCAGGTATAACAGATCACCAAAAACACTCCAAAACAACCAAAAACTCAAGCCAAACTTAGGAAATTCAACCTATCCGGGATTGCATTGATTAAACCTCAACTTCTAATCATTTTAGCATTCATTTAACATCATTTTAACACTTCAAAACCCTGCTTAAACAGATCACACGAAATTTTCACCAAAATCACCAAATCTTGCATTTTAGCCAAAAATCAAGATCTCAATTGAAAAGCCTTTAATAAAACATGAATCAAGGATTGAGAACTTAGGAATTTCAGTAAAGAACTGATAGTTTAGAGGAGAAGGACGTTCTTACCTCCAAACTTGAATTTCTCCCTTTTAGAGCCAAAATGCTTGATGAAACAATTTGCAAATTGAGAGGTTTTGATGATGAGATGATTAGGAATCAAATGAGAGTTGAAATGAGAGATGTAGATGTCAAAATCAGAGAAAGAAATCTGAGGAAATCTTGTTTGGGTAGAGAGAAAATGAGAGAAAAGAGAATTTGAGAGAAAATAGAAAAATTAGTTAAGATTTGGTTAAAATGATTTCCCTCTCTTTTCTTAATCTTTAAAATCAGATTTTAGACTTAAAATATCTTAGAAAAATCTGGAGAAATCCTTTTTGGAATAATAGCTCCTTAAAGATTCAAAGTTTCAATCCTTTATAAAACTGTCCCGCAACTTTCAAAAATTACATTTTGGTCACTAGTCAAAATGTCAACCTTCCGAACCTCATTTTCCAAAATTGATTTCACAGATCACTTTTATATATTAAAAGATGATTTTAGAATATTTTTCCATATTTTTAATGCAACCCGAACTAGGTTTTCCTAAATTCCCTCTTATACATTCGATCAACACTTGACTAAACCGGTCAACGCCAAAACTTCTGAGCCCAAAACCGGGGCGTTACACAAGGAGAGGAGAAGACATGACAGAAGAAGGCAGGATAGCTGGAACAAAAGGAGCTATACTGAAGCAGCTCAGATGCTGCCAAGGACGCTGCCGAAGCAGCATTGCTGCCAAGTGTCGCCTAGGCAGGAATTACATCGACTTAGCCAAGATGAGCCGTGATTGAAAGAGGGCAATTCCCTGAGCCCAACGAGCCCAGTCTTGCAATTTTCAAAAGCCTGTAGCGGCCGGTAGAGCTGATCTAAGATTGATAAGTAGGAGTACTTATCCTTACTTGCGAGAGAAGGAAACGTCAAAAGAAGTCAACATTTAAGTAAAAAGGAGTCTGTTTTTAATGTAAAAATACTTTAAGAACTTCTACTTCAAGGAGGACTCAAACTTAGGCCATGAGCCCTATATATACCCAATGTATATAAGGGTATAGGGGAATGACGAGGTATGAAAGAATGCATGCTTGAATAGCTGCACAACGAAGATGTAGCTAGGTATATGGGAGTTGTTGGGGGTCGCGACCCAACTCTCCCAGGGTTTAGGCGCTTGTATGTAAAGTAGTATGTGAGAAACGATTGTAATAGTTTTGAGTTGTTTTCAATAAAATTCCAAAGTTTTATTTAACCTATGCACTTCATTCTTTCGATTAGTCTACATCAGTCAATTGAGAGAATCCATTTGTAAGGCACGAAAGTATAAGGATCACGAAAGGGTTAAGCAAGTTCACAACATGTTGGGGTGTGACTAACTTGGTTCCTAACAAGTTCAAAAGTTTCAGTGGCTAAAAGGGATCATCAATCGAATGGACTTGCATGTGTTAGGTTTACGCTGAGATTGCTAGGTATTGCCTACATCACGTGAGTGTTCGAGCATCCTTGCCTAGAAATAGGGAGGATCACTGTCGACTATCCCGCCGAACTTGGAATGTCTGCCAGACTTGCCGTCGGGACCTATTTCTATTCCACTTGTCAAGACAGCGAAAGTTGTAGGGGTAGTGACCTGTTGCGGCCGCGTGACAGGGTCGTAGCCTGCCGCCCGCCATACCCACCGAGGCAGCAAATCATGGCAGCACAAAACATACTCAAGCTTTACAATGCAGTCTTCGTGCTAGTGAGCTGCAATTGTCTTACCCAGTCTATCGACCAATTCTCTCCCTATCATCATTCACATCATAATCTTTATTTTATTTTTGTTTTTATATTTCCACATCATGAGATTTAATTGCGCATTTACTAAATTTTTGTGCAAGAAACCACTCATAAGAGCTGATCCAATCCATGTGGGAGACAATATCTTTTATACTATAACTTGACAAGAGTGTGCACTTGCGCTCATAAATAGAGAACACCCAGATGCTCTACAATCAAGCATAGGTGGGCTACCTCATCATCGGTGGAGTCTCCATCACTCCATGTGGCCACATATGCTTTCTTTGAAGATGATCCCTTCTTGTTTGACTTGTGGGATTCCTTCATCTTCTTCCTTGATTCAAGCTTGGATTTTTCCATTTTTCTCTTTATGAACCAGACACATTTGTTTAAGAGTTAGGCCATCTCTTCATCTTCAGTTTCCTCCTCACTTGAATCTACATGATGGTATGTGGAGGATTTGAGAGCAATGACATTTGTGTTGATGCCAAGCCCTTTGAGCTTCTTCTCCCCCATATCTCTAATCTCTTCCTTCTTGTTCTCCTCTTCTTTGTTTTTCTTCATTATTTGGTGAGTGAGAAGTGACCCCATGAGCTCATCAAGCTTCAAAGTCTTGAGATTCTTGGCTTCAATGATGGCAGACCTTTTTTCCTCCCACGACTTGGGAAAGGAGTAGATGAGCTTTCGGACAAGATTCTCTTCCAGGATGGCTTCTCCATAACCTTTGAGTCCATTGGTGATGGTGGAGAACCTATGGAACATCTTCTCAATGTCCTCTTTCGGATCCATCTTGAAATTTTCATACTCGTGGTTGAGGAGTCTGATCTTGGTCTCCTTTACTTCGTTGGTTCCTTCGTGTGTGACTTCAAGCTTGTCCCATACCTCATTGGCATCTTCATAAGAAGACATCTTCTCGTAGATGTTGAGACTCAATGCACAAAATATGATGAGCAAGGCTTTACAATTGAACTTTATCTTCTTGTGATCATCCGCGCTCCAATCCGCCTTCCTTCGTTGAGGCACGAACGGACCGTCTTCTACTATGTCCCAAAGCTTGTAGTCCTTGGACTTTATGAAATAAATCATTCTTGTCTTCCAATGGGCATAGTGTGTTCCGTCGAAGAATGGTGGCTTGTCGATGGATTGTGCCATTTGATTGGTCGGTTGATATGTTGTATCGAGCTTTCTGGATCACCTCAATAGGATGTTAATCCTCTTCGATTGAGCCTCGCTCTAATACTAATTGTTGGGTTTTATGGTGCTCGATTTCCTTCAACCGATATGTTTGCCATGTTTGGAGAAGATTGAATTTTTGGGTGTTTTAGTGGAAGCTAAAAGATTGGAATTGGACACAAGGAATTATAGTGGTTCGACCTTCTAACAAGAACCTACATCAACTACCTTAGCTCCCAGTAAGGATTTCAACCAAATTCACTAAGAATTTCGTCCCTTTTTCCCAGTTTAGGAGGAAACCGTTACAACCCTCAAATCTTTCTACCCAAAGCTTGAGTAAACCCTCTTTACAAGAGAAATTCTAAGCAAACTTGAAATCCCTCTAATAGGTGTTTGTTTGCACTGATTATCTCTCACCTAAAACCTAAACACTTGAGCAAATTTAACATTGTTTAGCTCACTAGTGTTGTCTATAGAAGAAATTGGACAATTAAGCTCCATGACAAAATCTTAATCATAGTGTTGTTGACAATTGAAGCATTAGTCTTCTCTTGATGCTTGGAGGTCCCTTTTATACTCCTAATTGATTTTGTAGCCGTTGAGGACCGTTGGGGATGTTTTGGAGCCGTTGGAGACTTTATTTCCCACATTAATTGCAGTTCTGGTGCCTATCGTATAGGTACACAGGGACCCGTATCGGTACGCCCTTCTTTAGAACTAGCCGTTGGGCTCTTGTCAGCCTAAGCATATCGATACACTATAGTGCGTATCGGTACGATCTGCTTTTTACAAGACCGTTGAGAAATAGTCGTTGGGGTTTGTTAAAACAGGGATTGGTACGCTTTAAAGGCGTTTCGATACGACCCTTATCCATATCGATATAGGCAAGCTTGTATTGGTACGGGTTTTGGCAGAATCAAAACTGGAGTAAAAAGGTATCGATACAGGGTATACCGTATCGGTACGGTAGAGTTGAAAAGTTAGTTTTGAGTACTTTAAAACATTCCAAACATTACCAAAAACATTTTTAAATACCTCAAACATATTGTCAAGTTGTTTGGACTTAAAGACAAATATTAAATTCTTTTCAAATTAGTCCAAAACATTTTTCAATAATTATATCAAAATATTAGTTCTTCACGCTTCGTAGTGGCATAATGCTTCAGTGGTGATTGAATCGGACTCTATGATTGTGGTGGTATGGATTTTACATCATGAACGACGTCCTTGGTGCTTTTAAAAATATTTCCATCAAATTTGTAATGCCCTGGTTTTGGGCCTAGATGTTTTAGACATCGGATCAGACCGGTCGAGAACGGTTCGAATCGCGTAAGGTGATTTAAGGAAATCAAGGATCGGGACAGGATAAAAATGTGGTAAAAATTTCTATAATCCTCTAAAAATATTTTTAAGAGGTTGGTCAAGTCAATTTTACAAAACGGATTTCGGAAATGGGACATTTTGAGTAGTTATCAAATTGTAAAGTTTCAAAACTGGGAAAAATGTGATTTTTAATGTAGAGGCCAAAATCTTGGAATCTTTAGGGGGATTTAAGGCAATTTGACCTTTCCTCAATATGACATGTGTTTAAAAGGCTTTTAATTAAATGGCTTAAATTGGATTTATATTAATTAATTAAAATAGGTAGTTAATGTGAGATTTTCAATTACGTAACTACCAACTCTTTCTCATTTTCAGCCAAACACTATTTCACTCATCTTTCTCCAGATTTTTTCTCCCAAAAACTCTCTCAGTATTTCCTAAACCATTTGCAAGAAATCTTTCCTAGTTCTTCAAGATTTTGTTAAGGAAAACTTGCCATTCATTGAGGGAAGCAAGGATTGGAGGTAAATCCCATTCTCAACCTCTAATCAAAGTTCTTTATTGAAATTCCCAAGATATTTGGCTTCTAAATACTATTTTTGGTTGAGTTTTCATTATAGTGTTGATTGGAGATCAAAATCTTGTGAAATTGTGGTTGAAATCTTAATTTTCGGACTTGATGAGTTAAGCTCTGTTTTGTGTTGATTTTAATTGAGTTCTAAGTTGATTAATATGTTAAAATGAAGTGTTGATAACATAGATCCCGAAATCCTTGAGATCCTTGAGTTTCTTGGTTGATTTAAGTGAGTTTTTGAGGTGAAATGGTGGAATCTTGATTGATGGAGGCATAAGGTTGGGTTAGGTTGTTTGTTAGATGTGTTTTGGTGTTTATAATGGGTTGGAAGTGATGTATGTTGGCTAGGCTTGGTTTAGGAAGCAATCGATTGAGTTTTCGGTTGTTTTGGATGGGTATTTTGGTGTAGTTTGGGTGAACAACGAGTTTGTGAATTGTTGCTGGTGTTGGAATGTATTTTAATGCATTTAGATCTCCGTTTTGATGATGTGAAAAATAGGGGATCTTGATCCGGAAGCAAACGAGGTGTTGTTGGAGGCTCCAGAAGAGTAATTTTCATGTCGACGAGCAAGGCTTCGCATATCGGTGAGTGGAAATGCAATTTCATGCTTTGTAACACTTTAAGCGTGGTCTTGGGAGCTTAGTGTAAGTTTGATACACTTAGCTAAGCTCAAGAGTAAGTGATTCGGAAATCCCTCTCTTGGAAATGCGCTATGTTTGATGAAAATGCACTTGAGTTAAGTGTGGATTTGTTTAATGTTTTAAAGCATGTTTTAAGCATGAATGTTGCTGGATTTTAATGCCATTATGTTAAGGATGCACTAGGTAAGTGATCCTTGGTTTTCATGTGTTGAATGCATATGATGTTAAGCATGTTATGCTTGTGGAAATGGCATTGTGTTTATGCTTGTAAAACAATGGATTAATGAGGTTAAATGATTATATTGGAAAGTGATGGAAATGGTTTTTGGTTGTGTTAATCAGATATAGTTAGCCGACTATAGGATTGGGTGCACCGTGAATAAAGTAGCATTAGATGTTGAGGGGTTGTGATTGTGCCGTAATCTCCATCCAAGTACCCTAACGATTGAGGTTAAGACCACAACGGTAGATGGTTTAGTCTCGTGTGTGAGTCTTGTGTATGTGTCCCGTACTCTCGTTAGTGGAATTATACAACTACCGATGAGTGATGTTGAGGGGGTGTGATTGTGCCATTAATCTCCATCACGGGTGTTGATGGGTTGTGATTGTGCCATTGATCTCCACCTTGTGTAGCCCGGTAGTATGTACGAAGCGTGTGGGACAACGCTTGTAATCCGTGTATCCGATTGTGTCTTGTGTTGAAATGGTTTATGGATTATCACTAGCGAGCCAATATAATGTAAATGATTAATGTTAAGCATGAGATGCTTGTAAATGACGCAAGGATGCATGAGATCCTTGGTGAAGCATGAGCAAAGGTTTATTTGCTGATATAAATGTTGCATATGAGCATGTTTTAGAAAGTGCATTGATGTTCTTGAATGGACATGTTTTATGTAAAGGCATGAGATATGAAATGGTGGTTTTGCCTATGGTGTGAAATGCATTGATGAATGTTGTATAGCGGCCCTCACTAAGCTTTGTGCTTACGCTCTTTTGTTTCATCAATGTAGAAAACTAGGCATTTGAGGCAGCAAGTAAGCAAGGGGAATCCAAGCTTTTAATCTTGCAAAGTATGGCTTTACTTTGGTGTAATAAGAGTCAATGGGTGGTATTTATACTTTTGAATGGTTGAGGATGTTTCCCTTTACTTTGAGCATGTTTGGTGGTTTATCCTTGAGTTGTAATTGGCCATTATGGTATGATTTTGGATGTGAATGTTTGTTTTAGCTTGTTATAGCTTTGGTGGACTAGGGAGCATGCCTTTAGTATCTATGTTTGCATGTTTGATGCCATGTTGTAGCTAATGCCTCAAAATGATGATCGTTGGTGTGTACCTATGTTGTATGCATGTTGTGGCATGTTTCGGGAATGTTTCGAATATGAAAAGAAGTGAAAAACCAGCAAAATCTGCTGTTGTAGGGCAAGGCGTATCGGAACACCCTTGCCTGTTTCGGAACAGAGGCCTGAAATGGCCATAAGGTTTCGGAATGAGTAGGGACGTACCGAAATAGTTTTGCTACTAGAAAGGGGTGCTTCGATACGGGTCTCGGAACGCACCCGAGTATCGAAACGGTCAACCAAGTTTCGAAACGACCGTTTCGGTACAGGGCCATCTGTTTCGAAACGCCTGATCATTGAGTTTGAATTTGAACTGTTTCAGGTTTCTGTTTCTTACATTTTGGTCCCTGAGATTTGGTTGCTTAATTTAATGAGTTTGAATGATCCGTTTGAGATGAAATTTGACATGATGGCATGTTATATGATTAATTATGGATTGGTAACATTAAAACTTGTTTAGTCCTTGTAATTCTGGAAATTTACGTTTTAGTCTCTAAAAGACGTTTCTATGTAATTGAATCCATGTTTGAGTTCCGTTCGCTGTGTCACTTCCGCTGAAATGATTTGCTAACCATATATGCTAATAATGAGCATCTAGAAAAGAAAAAAAGGGTCATTAATCAAGGTTGACTTTGGTTTTCCCCGTGTAATCTTCGTAGTTCGTGTCGTGCGTCTAGGCCGGGCTAAGAGGGTTACAAAATTGATGAGGCCTCTAAGAAAATTCAACATCTTTGCTATCATAATGCTCCACGTGAGGCCAATTCGGTTGTGGGCACCTTAACAATGGGTGGTGTCCAAAGTTCCTCTTGGCTTGAGGTGGTCTATTGAAGGTTTGATTTGGAACTGATCTAGAATTGACATGATAGGCTACTGATTGTGCTTTGGAATTGCAATATGTTGCTTGGCTTTTTGAATTGGCATGGATATAGAATGTGGGGCTATTGCTTGGGCTTTGGAATTGACATACTGTCCAACGAATCTTGTCTTGCTTTGGTTTTGAGACATGTTACTTGGTTTTGGAGGTTTTGTTACTTGACTTAAGTTGGGCGTTTGGTCTTTGTAGACACCTTATTTCATTACTATGAGTACTCTTTTTCTCCATTTAGGTATATGGAGGTTTTTAATGAGGCTTATGGTAATGAAGGGTTGTATGATTCACACCAATAAAATTATACTTTGCTGGTAAAAAAGATTACAAAATAGTACGTTCATACACATTCTTAAGGTGCATCTTTTTTTAAATAATAATATATATATATATATATATACATATTATACATAATAAAATGTATCCAATAACAACATTTATTAAGGAATTAAAAGATTTATGTGTAATAATTTAATTATAAAAACAATAAAATGTGAAATAAAAATAAAAATATTTTAATAAAATTAATATGATTATTTTAATTAATTACAAATTTTAAAACAATTTAATTATAATATAAATTATTATTTGAAAATTTAGAAAAATATAATATTTTGGGTGCAATTTAGGATTTAGGAAAAGATCAAGGGTTTTGTGATTTTAAAAGTTTTGAGTCAAATAAAAAACACTAAAGGATTTTAAGGCTAAGTCCCAAATAGTTTGGATGAAATAATAATATTATAAAAATAGAGAGTCCAATCATGTGAAAGTATGTTAAAAAATTATTAGAAATGAAAGTAAATGATAGAAGGATTAATAGTAGAAGTAACCTAGATAAATAGAAGAAAGATAAAATCTAATGTTTTAGTATAATAAGGAGTCGATGTGTGTGGGGCAAAAACTGAGAGAGAGAAAGTTGTTTAAGTCATAAAAGTGAAAGATAAAACACAGTTCCGCAAAAAAATAATTTTTTTTATTAACCCTATTTGACGTTTTTAGTAACACCTTAGTTTGTCGATTTAGTTCCTCTCTATTTTTACTCTTCATCTTTTTTGCTAGTCATCTTTCCTCTCTCTCTCTTTCTACGGGTTTTCTACTTCAAAAGGGAAGAGGTTCAATGGTTTTGGAAAGTTCCGATGGTCATTGACGTCGATGATATACCTAAAGCTCCTAAAACGTTGCACCCTGCACCTTTTCAAAGGCACCCAAAAGTGCGTGTCTGAGTGGGCTTCCCGTGCTGCGCTGCACTTATGCCCATGAAGGTGTTTTTCTGGCGCCTCCTTGCACCTTGCGTCTAGGCGCTTTTTTAAAACTATAGTTGAGTCAAGTTGATTTCGAATGAGATTCAAATTGGATGATATCCGTTTTTGGTAAAGTTTGAATCATGTCTTTACTAGGTTCATGTTACGTTTGGGTAAGCTTGTTGACTGGTAGAACAATGTTATTAGATGGTAGAAGAAGGTTGCTCAGAAGGTGGAGATGAAGTGTCTTTGGTTGCTTCAAAGGTTTTAGGTTTGGTTAGGTTGAAATAGTGAGTGTGTTCCTTTGCCATATATTGCATGGCTCCTCATAAGAGTTTGGACAAGTGTCGATAGATAATTGTCGTGGCATGGGTATTGATTAGACGTCCTAGGATGTGATACCCTAGGTCGATTTGTCATCAAGGAGGACCACGTAATCCGAGATAACATGCTTTAACTCATTGGGTTCTTACGAATGATAAGCTTTCGCTAATGGTCGTTCGCATGTTATGTTCACGGGAAGTCGTAAGTGGCTATTCGCACGTCTGAAAGTTCACAGCCTGAGAGGTTCGCAGGGGTTAACAAAGCTTATTTTTGAAATCGGTTCATGATCAAGTTATCTGAAGAAATGGTGGTTTCACTTCTACAGAAGACGACTTGCATCACTTCTTTTTCAAGTTCGACATTTCTTTTCTTCACTCGTGGCAGATAGTGACCAATTGGTGGTCCGCTTTCATGACAAATAGGGATGGTAAAATTACCTGAACTCGACCCAACCCAATATGCCATGCTCGAATTTTTCTTCTTGAATTTCAAGTTTAGGGCGAGTCAAGCTGGGTTAGGTTCAAATTTAAGGTAGAAATTTTCTGCCCTGCCCAGATATATTTTAAATTTTAAATATATATATATCATATTTTTTAAAATACCACTATATATAAACACTTTTAGAGTTTCTTAGTGTTTTTATCTTTTTTCTTGTCTTTTTTCTTATTGTAAGTCTTTGTTAGATGTTTTTTTATCAGCAAGAATGATTTTATTCAAAGGTAAAAAATTATACAAATAGAATACTATCACGTGCCTCATTAAGAATCTTCTTAAGTCTATGTTTGAGGAAAATAGTACACCATGATAATATCGAGAGGACCAAACACTAAACCACATAAAAGGATCAAAACACCAAAGCAAGATCACTATAGCGAAACTAGGCACACTACAAGTTAAACCCAACATCTCCATGATCTAGCCACCAATTCTATACACGAATAGGCCCCAACGTTCGAAACAAACCAACCCTTCAATACATCCAACATGACTCGAAACATAGATACCTCACAAAGCTAAAAACTCATAGCCTATACCACCCCAAAGCCATGACAGAGAATGTTGCATAGAATCAAAAAGTGCCCCTAACTCAGTAAATCAAATCCACAAACACCTTACTCTTCTACGACCTTGATCGACCAAGATCTTTCTTCTTCATATATTCTATGTAAACCCTTCGCTCTTTCAGGTTTAAGAAACTACAACTTTTCTTAGGAGCCAACACACTAAACACGATATCTTTCGCCTCTTGCACCTTTCGCAGCACACCATGATGCTCAATAATATCAACTTGTTTTGGTGGTGTCACTATAGCCAACGACAATTCACCTTGAAACCCCTCACAAGATTAAGCTAATTACAACGTCGGAGATCCAATCATCACTCCATCGATATTATCCTCGTCCATAAACATCCCATTCATCTACATCATGTTACACCCCGAAAATTGGTTTAGAAAATATCTGACTTTCGATAATTAGAAAATATTTTTTCCGGTGTTTGAATAAATTTTTAAATTTATAGATATGTGGTGGCCGATCAAACTATGTAGATCCGATAAGAAATTTCGATGTTCGAACTAAAATAAAAAAGACTAAGGTATGTTTAGTGACTAAATTATGAAAGATGGAAAAGTGATGACCAAAGTGTAAAATAAAAATCATAGTACCTAAAGGTGAAAACAAGGGAAAATATCAATGGTTTATGACTAATTATACCACTGTACAAAAATCAAGAGGTGGGAAGATGAAGGACTAAATGTTTAATTTGCCCATTTTCTTTTCTTGATGAGTAAGCATGTTAGGTGTCAAAGTATTAAATTTTAGTCTAAATTTATAATGAATTAAATTACATAAATATGTCTTTTCCTTTTGAGAAGAAAACGTTCAGTCAAAAAACAGAAGGGGAGAAGTTCGGGGGGGGGGTCATACTTTTGGGTAGAACTACCCTATTATTTTTTAGTTTAGGAGAGAAAGCTTAGACCATAATCTTTCTCTCTAAAATTCGTTCGAATCCAAGGAATTCATGGAGTTAGAGGGCTCAAAATCAAAGTCCGAAACTACTATTGGATTTGAAAATGTGATATTTTAGAGGTGAAGTCAATTTTATAAAACCCCAAATTTCAAAAATGTTGTTGGAATCACTATGTTACAAAAGGAAAATTTAAAAGTAAGGAAATTGGGTCATGCATTAGCACCAGTTGGTCAAGAAGGAGAAAAAGAGAACAAGGTTGATCAATGGGTGGATGTTGGGAGGTAATTGATCATCTTAGAAACTCTTTTGTTTTCTTTAGATTATGAGTAAGAGGAGCCATGGATTTAACCAGCTTAAAATCAAAATAAGGAGATGAGAAACTTTAATTAACCAACCACTTGTGATTAAAATTAAGGCTTAAATTCTAATGCATGTTGCTATGTCATGAATTGGATTTAGCTTAATTAAATATTTGAATGGTGTTTTCCCTATTTTAGAAACTGTTATATTCATTTTTTATTAAGTTTGGACACTAAAAGTTTGTACTAAAGTCAATATATCATTGTAGTGTTGTAGCTAAAAATACACACTTTGATATATATATATATATATATATATATATATATATATATATATATATATATATATATATATATATATATATATATATATATATATATATATATATGCTTCGATGTGTAATATAAGTAATCAGTAATGGCTTACAATGGTAAGAGAAATCTACACTGTAACCCCCTTAACCCGGCCTAGACGGACGACCCGAATTAAGAAAGTCACACGGGGAAAACCAAAGTCAACCCGAAAGTCAACCTTGATTAACGACCCTTTTTTTTCTTTTTAATCTTGTCTAGATGCACATTAGTCCTAATTGTGATCACACAAACCTCATACACAAAGATCACAAACATCAGAGATCAAACAGGGACCCAATTGAACAAATTACAACTTTAGGGACCAAATTGTAATTTCTGATAAATATGAGGACTTAACCCAAATTAAAGTTACCAACTTGAAATTAATCCGGTTTCATGCTTCTCTGTGCAATTTCAGCTCAAAAGGACTTCTCAAACTCATACAATTACACAAACAAGTTTTAGGACCAAAATGCAAACAATTCAAAACATTTAACTGCCAATGTCAGCCCCTAACGGTCACCCATTCCGAAACAGGCAGAGCCCGTTTCGAAACACGGGCCGTTCCGCAACAGGTTCCGGAACACGGGCTGGCAGTAGCCAAACCGTTTCGGAACGGTTCTTCCCGTTTCGGACGCCTGGGTTTGTTTAAGGCACCCGTTCCGAAACGGTAAGGGCTGTTCCGAAACACCCTGCACAGATTGCCCCAAAATGCATTCTTAAACATGCAATTAGACATCCAATCATGCTCCAATTGCCACCAAACTTTACCAGCATGCAATTCAACATATATAAGACCTACTAGCATCATCAATTCATCAGAACAACACCATATTCAAAAAGCCCCAAATCTATAGGCATGCTTCCTACACAAGCTAGCTAATCAAGCTCAACCTTCCACAACAAGCATGTAATGATCCAACACAAAAACCAACATTCTTATCATCATTCAACATACTTAGGGAGTTCCAAACATCTCCCAAAACATACACATTGGTCCCCCATTGCCAAATTACCAAAAGCTAAAGTGTACTAAAAAACCTTCCATACATTGAGCTCTACTTTCACTTGAATGCTTGCCCTCCTCGCTGCCCTCAAGGTTCTCTAATGTTCTGCATTATTGAATTAAGAAAACGAAAGAGAGCGTAAGCAAAAGCTTAGTGAGGAATGCTCTTAAAAACCATTCAATAATGCTTTTTAAAACATTTATAAATCATGCTTCAAAACATCAATTGCACATGCTCAAAAGCATACTTAAAACAAGCATCTCATGCTTCATAACATAACATGTCATATTGGCTCAAGTGATAGATTCCATTTCTTTAAAACAAGTTCATCAACTTTCCCAAGGACTTTTAAACACCTTGGCCCCAAGGACTTTTAAACACCTTGGCCATGGACTTTTAAACACCATGAAGGAGGACCACACAAGGACTTTTAACCACCTTTGTGTCCACATCAAGTTTCACCCCAAGGACTTTTAAACACCTTGGCCCCAAGGACTTTTAAACACCTTGGCCCCATGGACTTTTAAACACCATGGCCCCATGGACTTTTAAACACCATGGAAAGGATCACCTAAGGACTTTTAACCACCTTAGTGTCCGCAACAAGAATCATCCAAGGACTTTTAACCACCTTGATGTTCTTAAGTAACAAGGCTCACTCAAGGACTTTTAACCACCTTAGTGACCTTAACCTTTTTAAAACATCACTTGCCAATATACATCATTTTCATCATTTAATCCTCTGTTTTTAAGCATTAAACCAAGCCATATTCAACATGCATTTTAAAGCATCAAACCACATTTTATCAATGTACAAAAACAAGGAACTCTTACCTAGAGTTTCCTTCATCATATGGCTTACAACAACAGCAAATACCATGCAAAATCATGCTTTCAAAACAGTAATCAAATCATGCAAGTAAACCACATTGCATTACAACAAAATCATGGCCACCACTAGAGAGTAAATTCCGAAAACTTACACTTGAGCTTAGCAAAGTTGTTTAGACTTAAACTAAGCTCCCAAGACATTGGTTTCAAAGCCGAAAACCCAATTTTCACAAACACACTCACCGATTCCACTTTGCTTCAAGCCAAAGCACCAAAACAAGCTTCCGGATCAACAACTCTTGGATCCAAAGATGCCTCCCCTATTTCAACACATCAAAGCAGAGGATTAATGCATCATCATGCATTAATTGCTTCAATGAAAGCACTTAAACTCGCTGCTCTCATTCACACACCATTTTCGGCCACCAAACACAACCGAAAATGCATCCAAACCACTTCTAAACAAAGCCCAGCCATAAACCAGCAAAACCACACATCCTTTAACATCATATAACATCTAAAAACAACCTATTAACATCCTTATATCTCCAGCAACATTAGATCCACAAGATCACCTCAAAAACAACCTTGAATCACAAGCCAAACTTAGGAAACTCAACCTATCCGGGATTGCATTAATCAAAACTCAATTCCTTATCAATTTAGAGTTCATTTAACATCAAAAACACATCTCAAATCACAGATTAATCAGATCTAACGAAAATCATCAAAAATCACCAAATCTTGCATTATAAGCCAAGATCCATTTCACCACTTAAAAACCTTTAATAAAACATCAATTAAGGATTGAAAACTTAGGAATTTCAGTAAAGAACTGATAGTTTAGAGGAGAAGGACGTTCTTACCTCCAAACTTGAGTTTCTCCTCTTTTTGGAATCAAAAACCTTGTTGAATCAAGTAGCAAATGGTGAGGTTTTGTAGATATGTTGATTAGGAATCAAAAGAGAGTTGAAAGGAGGGATTTAGGTGAGAAAATCAGACCAAATTCTCTGGAGAGAAAGTGTTTGGGTTGAGAGAAAATGAGAGAAAGAAAATTGAGAAAAGTTAGTTGCAAAAATATCCAAAATAGCCAAACGGCTTTCCCTCCACTTTTAATATCATTTAAAATCAGAATTTAGTCTTAAAATATCTTAGAAAAATCTAGAGAAACTCCCTTTGGGTAAATAGCTCCTTAAAGATTCAAAGTTTCAACCCTTTATAAAACAGTCACCAAACTTTCGAAAATTACATTTTGGTCACTAGCCAAAATGTCACCTTTCCAAAACTCATTTTCCAAAATTGATTTCACAGTTCACCTAATTATATTAAAAGATGATTTTAGAACATTTTTCCATATTTTTAATGCAACCCGAACTAGGCTTTCCTAATTTCACCTCTTTAGATTCGAACAACACTTTGACCAAAACTGGTCAACGCCTAAACTTCCAAGCCCAAAACCGGGGCGTTACATACACAAATATTTAGGTTAATGTGAGCTAATTAGTGCTGGAAAATATGCTCAGTTTAAATGTGGTTTGCATGTTTGTTTATGCTGGAAATTTTCATGTTGTTAGTGTAACACGATGCTTGCTTGTGCATGATTAAATTCGAATTATAAGGGCTGTAATGCTATAATGTAGTAAGCTGGAAATGTTGTATGCTGCATGATGTATACTGCAATGCTATTGTGAAGGTTAAAAATGATGCAGTTTGGAAATAAAAATGATGCAGTTTATGCAATTTTGAAATACTGGAATTTCAGTTTGGTTTAATGCAGTTTTGAAGTGTAATGAAATGCGGCTCTGATACAAAAATGTAACATTCTCATCCCGGTTCAATAGTTAAACCGGTTCAAGGAGGTTTCTAAACCGGTCAACGCCTAAACTTCCAAGCCCAAAACCGGGGCGTTACAACTCTCCCCCCTTAAGAAATTTCGTCCCCGAAATTTACCTGAAGGAAAGAGATAAGGAAACTGCTTCAGCATGTCTTCCTTCCGCTCCCACGTAGCTTCCTCAACACCTCGATGCTTCCACAGCACCTTCACCAACTCAATGGTCTTGCCACGAAGAACCTTGCTATCCGAATCCAGAACCTTCACCGGTTCCTCATCATAGGTCAAATCCGGATTCAAAACCACTTCCTCCACAGGCATCACATGCGAAGGATCAGATCTATATTTCCGGAGCATAGAAACATGGAACACATCATGAATCTTCTCCAACTCCTGAGGTAACCTCAACCGATACGCAACAGGACCCAAACGCTCAACCACCTCAAATGGTCCAATGTACCGAGGGCTCAACTTACCCTTCCGGCCAAACCTCATCACCTTCTTCCAAGGCAAAACCTTCAAAAACACACGGTCACCCACCGCATACTCTATCTCCTTACGCTTCAAATCCGCGTAAGACTTTTGCCGATCAGAGGCTGCCTTCAACCGCTCACAAATGAGCTTCACCTTCTCTGTGGTCCCTTTCAACAAAGCCGGCATCGAAACCAACTTTTGACCAGTTTCAGCCCAACAAAGAGGAGTCCTACACTTCCTCCCATACAGAGCCTCATAAGGTGCCATCTGTATACTCGCCTGATAACTATTGTTATAAGCGAACTCAACCAAAGGCAGATGCTTCTCCCAAGAACCTTGGAACTCGATTACGCAGCACCTCAACATATCCTCCAAAATCTGGATAACCCGCTCAGACTGTCCATCCGACTGAGGATGATAGGATGTACTGAAATGCAACCTTGTACCCAGATCTTGATGCAAACACTGCCAGAAACGCGATGTGAACCTCGGATCCCTATCCGACACAATCGACTTAGGCACACCATGCAGCCGCACAATCTCAGCAATGTACAGCTCTGCCAGCCTATCCAAAGAAAACGTAGTATGCACAGCCAAGAAATGCGCACACTTCGTCAGGCGATCCACAATCACCCAAACAGAATTCTTCTTCGAAGGAGAGAAAGGTAAACCAGATACAAAATCCATGGTAACCCTCTCCCACTTCCATTCAGGGATTTTCAACGGTTGGAACATCCCTGAAGGAACCTGATGTTCAGCCTTAACTCGCTGACACACCAAACACTTGCTCACAAACTCTGCAACATCCTTCCTCAAACCCACCCAATAGTACTCATCACGAAGATCACGATACATCTTAGTACTACCAGGGTGCATAGCAAAAGGACTACTATGACCTTCAGTCAGAATAGCACGCCTCAACTCAGCATCAGCAGGCACTACTATCCGACTTCCAAAACACAACACACTATCATCATTAAAGCAAAAAATCCGAAGGTCTACCCTCCGCGATATCCTGAACATGAGACACCAAGGAATCATCCAGCAACTACTTTTCCTTGATCAACTGAACCAAAGATGGTTTCACTTGCAACTCAGCAACAAGACCACCATCTCGCGATATGCTCAAGCTAGCAAACATAGCCCTCAGCTCAACAGCTACCTTCCTACTCAAGGCATCCGCAACAACATTAGCTTTTCCAGGATGATACTCGATCGTCAGATCATAATCCTTGAGCAACTCCAACCAACGCCGCTGCCTAAGATTCAACTCCTTCTGAGACATCAGATACCTCAAACTCTTGTGATCCGTGTACACAGTACACTTCTCACCATACAGATAATGTCTCCAGATCTTCAGAGCAAAAACCACTGCAGCCAGCTCAATATCATGCGTAGGGTATTTGCGCCCAAGCACTTTCAACTGCCGCGATACATAAGTCACCACCTTACCCTCTTGCATCAGCACACATCCCAAACCAACATAAGATGCATCACTATAGACCACAAACTCTTTCCCTGATTCAGGCTGAACCAAGATAGGAGCTTGCGTCAAAGCCGCCTTAAGCTTCTCAAAAGCCTGCTGTCTCGCTTCCGTCCACTCATACTTAACATCCTTTTGCAACAGCTTCGTCAAAGGAGCAGCAATCTTAGAAAAACCATCCACAAACCTCCGGTAGTATCCCGCCAAACCAAGGAAACTACGAACCTCATGAACAGACTTAGGAACTTTCCAGTTCATCACCGCCTCAATCTTCTGAGGATCAACACGAATCCCCTCAGCTGAGACCACATGCCCAAGAAACACCACCTCCTTAAGCCAGAACTCACACTTGCTCAGCTTAGCATAAAGCTGATTTTCCAACAAGGCTTGCAGCACAATCCTCAAATGCTCTTCGTGCTCCTCCTCCGTACGCGAGTACACGAGGATATCATCAATGAACACCACAACAAACTTGTCCAGGTATTCATGAAACACACGATTCATCATGTCCATGAAAGCAGCAGAAGCATTTGTCAAACCAAACGGCATCACAAGGAACTCATAATGCCCATACCTCGTCCTGAAAGCTGTCTTAGGCACATCCACATCCTTCACCTTCAACTGATAATACCCTGACCTCAAGTCAATCTTAGAGAACACTGCAGCTCCCCGAAATTGATCAAAGAGATCATCAATCCTCAGCAAAGGATACCGATTCTTGATAGTCAACTTGTTCAACTGACGGTAATCAATGCACATTCTCATAGTGCCATCTTTCTTCTTCACAAACAAGACCGGTGCACCCTAAGGTGACACACTCGGCCGGATGAAACCACGGTCAAGCAGCTCTTGCAACTGCGTCTTCAGCTCCTTCAGCTCCTTAGGTGCCATTCTATAGGGAGTAATGGACACAGGAGTTGTATTCTCATACAGCTCAATTCCAAACTCCATCTCGCGATTAGGAGGTAAACCAGGCAACTCTTCAGGAAAAACATCAGGAAACTCCTTCACAACCCTGATATCTTGCACCCTCAACTCCTTAGAACTAGGATTCATCACAAAAGCTAGATAAGCTTCGCAACCTTGCCTCAGCATCCTGCTCGCCTCCAAGGTAGACACCACATTGGCAAGAAACTTCACATTCTCACCAACCACAACAACTTCATAATCATCCGCAAGCTTAAGTGAAACTCGCTTATTTTCACAATCCACAACAGCACGATGCTCAGCAAGCCAATCCATACCAAGGATCACATCAAAACCATAGAAGGGCAACTCCATAAGATCAACATGAAAAACATGTTCTTGAACAACCAAGGGACACCTTCTATTAAGCTTTCGAGTCACAACAGTCTCACCAAAAGAACTAGTGACACGAACACCAACATCCAAAGACTCAACAGGCAAACCAAGCAGTTCAGCATGCTCACGCAAAATGTATGAATGCGTAGATCCAGAATCTATCAAAAAAAGCAATGACAAGGACTGCAAAGTAAAGGTACCTGCAATCACATCCGCATCATTCCTGCCCTCACGCTGAGCATACACCCTCGCTTGGCCTCCACCTTCAGGCTGAATAGCCACAACATGAGCTACTCCACGACCACCTTCCTCTCGCCTCTGGAAATTACCATGGCCGCGCCCACGACCTCTCTACGGTGCAGCAACAACAGGAGCACACATCTGATCACCAGCCAACCTTTGACAATCTCGTCTCAAGTGGTCAACAGAACCACAATTCCAGCATCCATTACCAGCTGCCGCCACAGGAGCTTGCACCTCTCTCATAGCTCGAGGACAGTCACGCTTCATGTGACCACGTGAACCGCAGATCCAACAAGCACTAGGATCAGCTCTAGCATTACCTCCTCTAGCAGGTGCACCACCACCCCTCTTAGTTGAGGACTGATACTTCTGATCACGTCCCCTCTTGTTCCGTCCACCGCCGGAACTAAACTCAGCAGCTCTCTTGCCAGAACTAGCTCCAGCACCTCTCCCAAATAAACCCAGATTCATCTCTATGTCCTTGGCTCGGCCCACTAACATATCAAAATCATCATATTCAGTGGCCAGCACATACATTTTCACATCCGTCACAAGACCATAACGGAACCTCTCGCACCTTGCCCGCTCGTCAGGTATCAACTCAGGTGCATACTGACTGAGTCGCACAAACTGCACCTCATACTCAGCCACACTCATGCTCCCTTGGGTAAGAGACACGAATTCACGCTTTTTCTCATCAAGATATCTCACTCCCAGATATCTCCTCTTGAACACATTCTGAAAGAATGTCCAATTAACATCAGCTTCAACCATCCCAGCTATGGTGGTCGTCCACCACGTATACGCATCGTCCTGCAGCAAGGACACAACACAGCCCAGCTTTTGCACATCCGTGCAGCTCATCTGACCCAAGATTCGCTTGGTACTCTCTAGCCAAGCTTCAGAACTCTCAGCTGACAAACCCCTGAACTCAGTCCCACCAAAACTGCGCAGACGCTCCAGAGGTAGTCTAACTCCAGCATCCCCCTGATGCCCAGCTCCTTGAGCTCCAGCTACTGCTGCTCGAAAAGCACCCGCAATAGCTTGTACCAGCATAGACATATCAGGCATAGCTTGCCCCTGACCAACCTCTGGCCCAGCAGCTCCAGCACCAGCTGCAGCTTCGGCTCTCTCACCTCCAGCACCACCACCAGGTGGAGGAGGGGGTAACACCGCACTACCCGTGTTCTCCTCATTCTCGTTCTCATTGGGAGCCGTAGCTCGCACACTACCTCGTAACTCTCTACGTGGTGCCATACTATTACCATGCAATCACAATGCAAATAAAACAAAGTCAGGCCCAGCAAGGTAAGCAATCCAAGTATTCAAGCTCAATTTCATTCAAAATCAACAACATTTCATTAGCTTTTGTTTGGCAATGGGTACCCTCAACATGCTACATCACAACGTACAACTCAATTGTATCCAAATCACAAGCCACTAAACATGCTTTCGAACAACAAGCATACAAAGCAAACATACTTCAATCATGCATACATTCATTCCCAATTACTCGAGAACTCAGCTCTGATACCACCAAATGTAACCCCCTTAACCCGGCCTAGACGGACGACCCGAATTAAGAAAGTCACACGGGGAAAACCAAAGTCAACCCGAAAGTCAACCTTGATTAACGACCCTTTTTTTTCTTTTTAATCTTGTCTAGATGCACATTAGTCCTAATTGTGATCACACAAACCTCATACACAAAGATCACAAACATCAGAGATCAAACAGGAACCCAATTGAACAAATTAACACTTTAGGGACCAAATTGTAATTTCTGATAAATATGAGGACTTAACCCAAATTAAAGTTACCAACTTGAAATTAATCCGGTTTCATGCTTCTCTGTGAAATTTCAGCTCAAAAGGACTTCTCAAACTCATACAATTGCACAAACAAGTTTTAGGACCAAAATGCAAACAATTCAAAACATTTAACTGCCAATGTCAGCCCCTAACGGTCACCCGTTCCGAAACTGGCAGAGCCCGTTTCGAAACACGGGCCGTTCCGCAACAGGTTCCGGAACACGGGCTGGCAGTAGCCAAACCGTTTCGGAACGGTTCTTCTCGTTTCAGACGCCTGGGTTTGTTTAAGGCACCCGTTCCGAAACGGTAAGGGCTGTTCCGAAACACCCTGAACAGATTGCCCCAAAATGCATTCTTAAACATGCAATTAAACATCCAATCATGCTCCAATTGCCACCAAACTTTACCAGCCTGCAATTTAACATATATAAGACCTACTAGCATCATCAATTCATCAGAACAACACCATATTCAAAAAGCCCCAAATCTATAGGCATGCTTCCTACACAAGCTAGCTAATCAAGCTCAACCTTCCACAACAAGCATGTAATGATCCAACACAAAAACCAGCATTCTTATCATCATTCAACATACTTAGGGAGTTCCAAACATCTCCCAAAACATACACATTGGTCCCCCATTGCCAAATTACCAAAAGCTAAAGTGTACTAACAAAACCTTCCATACATTGAGCTCTACTTTCACTTGAATGCTTGCCCTCCTCGCTGCCCTCAAGGTTCTCTAATGTTCTGCATTATTGAATTAAGAAAACGAAAGAGAGCGTAAGCAAAAGCTTAGTGAGGAATGCTCTTAAAAACCATTCAATAATGCTTTTTAAAACATTTATAAATCATGCTTCAAAACATCAATTGCACATGCTCAAAAGCATACTTAAAACAAGCATCTCATGCTTCATAACATAACATGTCATATTGGCTCAAGTGATAGATTCCATTTCTTTAAAACAAGTTCATCAACTTTCCCAAGGACTTTTAAACACCTTGGCCCCAAGGACTTTTAAACACCTTGGCCATGGACTTTTAAACACCATGAAGGAGGACCACACAAGGACTTTTAACCACCTTTGTGTCCACATCAAGTTTCACCCCAAGGACTTTTAAACACCTTGGCCCCAAGGACTTTTAAACACCTTGGCCCCATGGACTTTTAAACACCATGGCCCCATGGACTTTTAAACACCATGGAAAGGATCACCTAAGGACTTTTAACCATCTTAGTGTCCGCAACAAGTATCATCCAAGGACTTTTAACCACCTTGATGTTCTTAAGTAACAAGGCTCACTCAAGGACTTTTAACCACCTTAGTGACCTTAACCTTTTTAAAACATCACTTGCCAATATACATCATTTTCATAATTTAATCCTCTGTTTTTAAGCATTAAACCAAGCCATATTCAACATGCATTTTAAAGCATCAAACCACATTTTATCAATGTACAAAAACAAGGAACTCTTACCTAGAGTTTCCTTCATCATATGGCTTACAACAACAGCAAATACCATGCTAAATCATGCTTTCAAAACAGTAATCAAATCATGCAAGTAAACCACATTGCATCACAACAAAATCATGGCCACCACTAGAGAGTAAATTCCGAAAACTTACACTTGAGCTTAGCGAAGTTGTTTAGACTTAAACTAAGCTCCCAAGACATTGGTTTCAAAGCCGAAAACCCAATTTTCACAATCGCACTCACCGATTCCACTTTGCTTCAAGCCAAAGCACCAAAACAAGCTTCCGGATCAACAACTCTTGGATCCAAAGATGCCTCCTCTATTTCAACACATCAAAGCAGAGGATTAATGCATCATCATGCATTAATTGCTTCAATGAAAGCACCTAAACTCGCTGCTCTCATTCACACACCATTTTCGGCCACCAAACACAACCGAAAATGCATCCAAACCACTTCTAAACAAAGCCCAGCCATAAACCAGCAAAACCACACATCCTTTAACATCTAAAAACAACCTATTAACATCCTTATATCTCCAGCAACATTAGATCCACAAGATCACCTCAAAAACAACCTTGAATCACAAGCCAAACTTAGGAAACTCAACCTATCCGGGATTGCATTAATCAAAACTCAATTCCTTATCAATTTAGAGTTCATTTAACATCAAAAACACATCTCAAATCACAGATTAATCAGATCTAACGAAAATCATCAAAAATCACCAAATCTTGCATTATAAGCCAAGATCCATTTCACCACTTAAAAACCTTTAATAAAACATCAATTAAGGATTGAAAACTTAGGAATTTCAGTAAAGAACTGATAGTTTAGAGGAGAAGGACGTTCTTACCTCCAAACTTGAGTTTCTCCTCTTTTTGGAATCAAAAACCTTGTTGAATCAAGTAGCAAATGGTGAGGTTTTGTAGATATGTTGATTAGGAATCAAAAGAGAGTTGAAAGGAGGGATTTAGGTGAGAAAATCAGACCAAATTCTCTGGAGAGAAAGTGTTTGGGTTGAGAGAAAATGAGAGAAAGAAAATTGAGAAAAGTTAGTTGCAAAAATATCCAAAATAGCCAAATGGCTTTCCCTCCACTTTTAATATCATTTAAAATCAGAATTTAGTCTTAAAATATCTTAGAAAAATCTGGAGAAACTCCCTTTGGGTAAATAGCTCCTTAAAGATTCAAAGTTTCAACCCTTTATAAAACAGTCACCAAACTTTCAAAAATTACATTTTGGTCACTAGCCAAAATGTCACCTTTCCAAAACTCATTTTCCAAAATTGATTTCACAGTTCACCTAATTATATTAAAAGATGATTTTAGAACATTTTTCCATATTTTTAATGCAACCCGAACTAGGCTTTCCTAATTTCACCTCTTTAGATTCGAACAGCACTTTGACCAAAACCGGTCAACGCCTAAACTTCTGTAACACCCGTGTTTCGGGCCTAGGAGTTAGCCGAGTATTAGTTCGGGTCAAATAAAACTTAATTAAAACGATTCAATTTCAAATAATGGTCTAATTGAGTTTTAATATGAAGGGAGGGACCTATGTTGCTATTTACCCAAGTTTTAAATAAAGCAATACCACTTCATTTTAAAGTTGTCTTCCTCCCTCATTCTTTCCCCTTTTCACATTTGAAAGCCCCCACCATTTCTAAAACCTTTCAAGCTTTGAGTTACTATTCCATTTATTTTAGCACCCGATTTCAACACCATTTTAAGAGGTAATTATATTTTCTTAACCTCCTCTTCAACCTCTACTTGTATATTGTCTTAAATTTCGAAAATATGGGTTTTGAGAAATTAGGGTTTATATGGAAATTTGGGGTTTTAATGGGGTTTTTCGATTTGTTTTGATAAATTAGGTTGGGGTTTTGTTTAAGCATGATAAAATACACCATATATGTTAATTTGGTTAATTTTGGATGAAAATTCGTAGTATGGTCTTAAGGCTAGTTTTAAGGTTGTAAAACTTGAGTTTTTGGTGGGTTTTATGTTGAAATTGATGGGCTGTTGGTCTACCTATGGTATGAGGGTGTTTTGGGATGTTTTGGAAGTCATTTGGATGTTTGGAAATTGATTTTTCAGCAAGCCTTTGGGAGAGCACGAAAATTGGGGTTTTAGGATGTTATGTGGTTTGGAAAATTGTGGAAATGGGTTGTGATTTGCAAAGTAGATGGATGATTGAATTAGCATTGAATTGGGAAGTAATGTAAGTGTTTTGTTTGACTTGAAGCAAGAGGAAACGTGGAAGAGACTTTGGGACCGAATCCGGGAAATTGAAGATGATTGCTTGCTTGGCTTGGAGCTTGGAAGCTTAGGTGAGTGGTTAAACATTTTCAAATTGGTTTTGAGTATTTGGTTCAAGCATGTGAACCTAGGATGGGCTTGGTAAACCCACCTAGAGTTGGGATTAGAGTGGTAGCCTAATCTCAAGCTTTGATTAGAGACTTTGGTTGCACTTTTAATGGTTGTATATGCCTCGTACTAATTTGGGATGGTGTTGATTACGTATATGTTGTATACATGTATGTTGGGGCATGTTTGATGTATTGTTATATGCATGTTGATGATAGATATGATATGGTTATACACATGTGTAAACTATAATGTGATATGGTTGTTAATGTTGTACATGTGGTTTTGACACTTGAAATGATGTTATGAGATGATTGTATGATCCGAGGATCATGGTGAGTACATGCTAGGCATGGGAATGTGGTTTGTACATGATGGTAAGTCATGGTGAGTACGTGCTAAGCACGGAAGTGTTATGAATTGACATTATGAATGATTAATGAAATGTGTAGTATTGACACTAGTATGCTTGGGTACAAATGATCGATCATTAGGATGTTAGTGTGTACACATGAGTCAAAAGTCGCACGTGGCCTTGGTGGCGTTGAGTCACCAAGGAGGAGTACAGGTTCGCCCGGAAATTGTATTTATATTTCTACGTGATGATGAGTGGAATCCCATCCGTAGGGCATGTGGCGATGAGTGGAATCCCGCACGTGCAAGGACCGGTGATGAGTGGAATCCCACCGAGGTAATGTTGTTGTTGGAAATGCGTTCCAACGGGTTATCCGCGTATTCGAGTCATAGCTAGGTGCCAATACAGATTGTAGTTTATGTTACCAATATGTGGTTAATTGTGAGCCAATGTGTTTTGGGAGGTGTTGCTAACATGGTTTAATATATGTGATTTCATATGTTGTGGATTTAAACATGTTGAGCATGTCATGACAATGAATATATGTTCATGCATCATCTATATTTATGGCTCGCGTGGATCGGAGGTAAGACCATGCATTTTATCTTGGTTGTAGCTCGTGCTTGGACCCTGCATTGTCGAGGTTTGTTTTTAAAGAGCTTACCCTCACTAAGCTTTTATGCTTACGCTCTCTTTTGTTCGACAATGCAGATAAATAGCTTGTGGGTGGCAAAGGCAAGGAAAGGTCTCCAAGTGTTGCTTTTGGTGAGCTCAATGTATGAGTTTTAAGTAATAGATTGTAATAGTTAAGCAATGGGATAGGTGTTGTTGATTTGAGTTTGATGTATGTCTATGGTTGACTTGGTTGTAAGCATGTTATATCTTGCCAAATGTTTGTTTGATCGATGGCTTATGAATGTCTAAGTTGCTTGAATGGCATGTAAACTTATTTGATATGTATGATGCGTATTGGTTCTCTTTTAATGTCTTCAAGCATGCTTGTATGAAAGGCTTTACATGTGTAATTTGCTATGTATGAAAGATTGTCTAAATCCATGCTTGTATGTGTTTGAGTATGTTAAATCTAGGATGTATGCCTCTAGACTTGGTTTGATGGTTTTGTGTGCCTTTAGGGGTCCTAAGGGACCTTCCTACTTGTTGAAATACCCTTAAATCTGAATTTCAAAAGGTTGCAGACAGCCCGCATTTCGAAACGGGCTGGGTCGTTTCGGAACGGGTAAGGCTTCAGGGACCCCGTATCGGAACGCGTTTCGATACGGTATGGCCTTTGAAACCCCTGTTCCGATACGCGTTTCGGAACGTTTTGGCTACTGAAATTCTGAGCAATTCACGAGATGAAGGTGTATCGAAACGGGTATAAGGGTTCCGAAACGGTCAAAATCTCGTTGACCACGAGAAGTTGACCGTTGAGGGCGTTTCGGAACGGTTGACCACCGTTTCGATACGGCCCCTTATAGAGGCTTTGGGACAGTTGACCTGGTCAAGGCGTTTCGATACGCCTCAAGGGTGTTTCGAAACGGCCTGTTTAAAATATTAAAAGTGGGCTGTTTAATTGCTGTTTTGGGATCGAATGTTTGTCTCATGTATTTTATTCCGTTGTTTGATCACATAGGACATAAGTGGTCTTTTAGACAAGATAAATAAAAGAAATTTTCTAGGGTTGCTAACCGAGGTGGGACCTTAACAGGTTTCGCTTCGGTTTTCCCCGTGTGGCCCACTCGGACCGGTCGTCCGGCCAGACCGGGACGAGGGGGTTACATTTGTTGGTATCAGAGCCTAAGGTTACCGAGACCTTGGGCAGGTAAGTGAGGTAAGTTTAAGTTTTGAATTGATATGCACGGTGTTTGCTTGCTTTGTAAGTATGATTGCTTGTATGACAAGTAAGTTGATTGTTTGTTTAAAAGCATGTTGCTCGTTACCCGTGTATGCTGTGATGTGTGATTGTTTGATTGAGAATGCATGTTGTTTGATCGTACGCATGTGTTGCTTGTTTAGCAAGTATGCCTTGTTATATTCTTGGTTGAGCATGTATGTGTGTTGATTTGCTTGAAGCATGTTTAGTAGAGTCCCATTGCTTCTATTACATCGGAAAAAGGATTTTAAGTGAGGGAAATCATACTTGAGCCACTTGGACCTTTCCTTTGCTAACCCAATTTGTATGTTAAATTGTTGATTGATTTATTGCTTTTAGTAAGTTTAGGGCCAGTGTGTGGGCCGTGAATCGGTAAGTGGAAGTTGTGGTTTTGAAAATAGGGATGATGTAGAGGAAGTTCTTTGCTATAGTTAGGGGAGTATAGTTGTACCGGAGTTGAGGAACAATTTGTTTGCTCGAGTCCGCGTGCACGTGAGTTGATTCTTGTTGGTGGGAGATGACGAGGTCGATTCTGGTATTAGTTGGTGAAAAGAAGTGAAGACCTATGAGTGGGAGTCAGGTGGTATCTACGTTATAGTGGATAAGCTCTTGGTATAGTTTTGAGTTTGTCTCTTCTGATTGGTTCTGAGTTCGTACTTCCGTATGCTGTTAACAAGCATGCAAGTTTGAATGTGCTCGATGAGGTAGGTATGAGTACCTTAGTTCTTTTGGCGAGATCTAGGTAGGGGTCTCGTGTGAGTAATCTAAATTTCAGAAGTGTTAGTGGTGACCGTTGGGGTTCAGCCTATGATTTCGATGCAAGACAGCCGATCAGTGTCCGTGAATGGGAACCGATTTGTGTGTTTGGGGCCAGTGTGCGTCTGGGTGGTTTTCCAGTATGGTTGTCTATGTGTGCCCAGAACCGCGTTTTTGAAGTTTTGAAATGCTCTACCAATAGTTTAGAAGAGTCGGATTTTGTTGAAGAATCAGTCTGAAAACAAGAGGACCGAAGACTATCAGTTGTGTACTTGTGAAGTTACAATTTTTGCAGAATCGTCCGTTTGTGTGAGCGTGCAAAGATTTTGACGTATCTCTGTTGAGATTTTAGACGTAGGGACGCATGTGACTAGACCTTTTGGGAGATAGTAGTGATCAGAAAGATGTACAGAAGATGTTTGTTGGTGGTTCAGAGTTACTAGTTTCTAGTAGATGTGAAGTGATTGTCTTCCTACAGTTTCGGTGTGCCTTTTTCCAAGGCTCGACTTGAAGAGCATATAGTTAGTGTGTACGTTGAAACAAAGAGGGAGTTGACTTGAAGTTACAAGATTTATGTGTGACTGTAGTGGTAGGTGAGAAGGTGAACTTCTTGTTGAATGTTGATCCAGATTTAGAGGTCAAAGATTGATCGAGTTTAGTTGACAGACTTGCTTAGTGATTGTGATGAATTTGATTTTGAATGAAGACTAGACCGCATAATGTTAGGATAGTTTGTGTTTTCTTTTCCTAGAAGTGTTTGGAAGAATTGTCGGCTTATCTCTTGTCTAGAGAGGAAGAGTTTGATATTGAGACCGTCTTTGAGTTTACTCCTGTTTTGATTGCTCCATATCGTATGATTTCCGGAAGAATTGAGAATGTTGAAGAATCAACTTCGAGATTTGTTAGACCTTAGACTCATTAGGCTTAGTGCATCATCTCAGAGTTCTACAGTGTAATTTGTGAAGAGGGAAGAGTGACAGTACGAGGATGTGTTTAGATTTCAGATAGTTGAAACAAGTGACAGTGAATGATTAACATCCGTTTCTGAGTGTCAGTGATTAGTTGGTCAGTAGTGTGTGCTTCAGTCTTTCGAAGATTAATTTGAGATCCGTTTACTACCAGTTGAAAGTGAGAAAATTTGAGGTACCGAAGACAGCTTTAGGAGTGAGATGTGATCACCCTGAGCTCTGAGTTATGCCGTTTTGTTTGACTAGTATATTAGTTACCTTCATAGAGATGTTGAACAGAATAATTCTTGAGTTCTTTGATCAGTTGTAATAGTTCTCATAGATGACACATGAGTATATTCACGTACCGAAAAAGGCCATGGCAAGCTTCAAAGTCTGTGTGGTAGATCCTTTTAAGGAATCAGTGGTATGCCAAGTTGTGCAACGTGAACTCCGAGTTAATGAAGATATCCTCCTAGGACATGTAGATTAGCCGAGTGTGTTAGAGTCAATCCTAAGTAGACAAAAGAAGATATGAGTTGGAAGAAATTGAAGACTGTGACAGATACCTATAGTTCCTAGGTCTAGCATTGTTACTTTCGGAGAATTGTAAATAGTCTTTGAAGATAGTTGCTCCATTGATAGATTGCTACAGAAGAATGTTCAGTTGTGTGGTTAGATGCGAGACAATGAGCCCTTGAGAAACTGAAGGAGACTTTGAAGAGAGCTTCGACCTTGAATCAACTTATGTTAGAGAAAGAGTTGTGAACCACAGTGATGCTTTACATGTAGAGTTAGGTTGTGTACTTATGCAAGACAGAAGATTGCGGCTTGTTCAGCAAGATAGTTGGAAGACCGTGAGAAGGGTTATTCGATATGAGACATAGAGTTAATTACAGTTGTGTTTGCTGCGAAGACTTAGAGACAAAGCTTGTATAGCAAGAAATGCACAATGTGTGTGTATATATTATCAGAACCTGAGATTGTTAGACAACTTAGGAAGGGTTGAAACTTGGACATCATAAGTGTTAGAACTGCTTGAAGACTGTAATATCAAGATTGAGTACCATCCGAAGATAGTCAACGTAGTGACCGATGTTCCGAGTTGTAATTGCTGATAGATTAGTAGTTGAGTTGCGAGTTGTATTTGCTAAATTCAGTTACCGAATGACAGTATTCTTGTGGCCGAGTTTCGTGTTGGACCTACATTGAGTCAGAATGCTTGAAGAGAAACAGTTGCAAGACAGATTCGTGGCACCTCACGTGCAAGACATTGTGGAAGGAAGACCTTCAGAATACAGTTTCAGAGATGATAGAGTTTTGCATTTCAGAGACAGAATAATTGTACTGATTGACATAGTGTTATGAGACATATTGTTTTGGCCGAAGCACACGGTGTTTCTTTTGATTTGCATTTGAGTTGTATGAAGACGTATTGCGGGTTGAAGATGAATACTTCTAGATTGAGTTGATGAAAAATGTGGTCCTGTATGAGAGTAAGTGCGTGAATTGTCAGTATGTTGAGACCGAGCGTCGGTTTTCTTCTAGCTGCTACATTCGCGGAAGATTTTTAATGGAAGCGAGTAATAGAGATTCGAGATTTCAACTAGATTATTCTTGAAGACATTTGTATAGTGTTTGGTTACCGGTCGAAGTCAGATGGTCAGTTAGAGGAAGTTATGAGTCAAGTGTTCAAACAGTGTTGTGTGAGATTATGGATCGGGCTAATTCTGTTGTCTGTTTGTTGCAGTTGCCACCAGAGTTAGAAAATGGGTTTGAGATGTGTAATGTGTATCTGTGATTTGAAGGTGTGAGTCAGATCTGTTTCAGGCTATGTTTGTTGAAGAGATTGAGTTGAGTTTGAAATTGCGTGCAACAGAGGATCAGTCGAGATCTTAGCATCAGAGATCTATAGTTGTGTGGTGAGTCTTTCGAGTTGGTTAGTATATTGGGGTGAGAGAGGAATGTGTGGAGGTGCATGTTTCAGTGGCCCTCCGTGATCGATGAATTTCGGGGACGAAATTTCCTTAAGTGGGGGAGAGTTGTAACACCCGTGTTTCGGGCCTAGGAGTTAGCCGAGTATTAGTTCGGGTCAAATAAAACTTAATTAAAACGATTGAATTTCAAATAATGGTCTAATTGAGTTTTAATATGAAGGGAGGGACCTATGTTACTATTTACCCAAGTTTTAAATAAAGCAATACCACTTTATTTTAAAGTTGTCTTCCTCCCTCATTCTTTCCCCTTTTCACATTTGAAAGCCCCCACCATTTCTAAAACCTTTCAAGCTTTGAGTTACTATTCCATTTATTTTAGCACCCGATTTCAACACCATTTTAAGAGGTAATTATATTTTCTTAACCTCCTCTTCAACCTCTACTTGTATATTGTCTTAAATTTCGAAAATATGGGTTTTGAGAAATTAGGGTTTATATGGAAATTTGGGGTTTTAATGGGGTTTTTCGATTTGTTTTGATAAATTAGGTTGGGGTTTTGTTTAAGCATGATAAAATACACCATATATGTTAATTTGGTTAATTTTGGATGAAAATTCGTAGTATGGTCTTAAGGCTAGTTTTAAGGTTGTAAAACTTGAGTTTTTGGTGGGTTTTATGTTGAAATTGATGGGCTGTTGGTCTACCTATGGTATGAGGGTGTTTTGGGATGTTTTGGAAGTCATTTGGATGTTTGGAAATTGATTTTTCAGCAAGCCTTTGGGAGAGCACGAAAATTGGGGTTTTAGGATGTTATGTGGTTTGGAAAATTGTGGAAATGGGTTGTGATTTGCAAAGTAGATGGATGATTGAATTAGCATTGAATTGGGAAGTAATGTAAGTGTTTTGTTTGACTTGAAGCAAGAGGAAACGTGGAAGAGACTTTGGGACCGAATCCGGGAAATTGAAGATGATTGCTTGCTTGGCTTGGAGCTTGGAAGCTTAGGTGAGTGGTTAAACATTTTCAAATTGGTTTTGAGTATTTGGTTCAAGCATGTGAACCTAGGATGGGCTTGGTAAACCCACCTAGAGTTGGGATTAGAGTGGTAGCCTAATCTCAAGCTTTGATTAGAGACTTTGGTTGCACTTTTAATGGTTGTATATGCCTCGTACTAATTTGGGATGGTGTTGATTACGTATATGTTGTATACATGTATGTTGGGGCATGTTTGATGTATTGTTATATGCATGTTGATGATAGATATGATATGGTTATACACATGTGTAAACTATAATGTGATATGGTTGTTAATGTTGTACATGTGGTTTTGACACTTGAAATGATGTTATGAGATGATTGTATGATCCGAGGATCATGGTGAGTACATGCTAGGCATGGGAATGTGGTTTGTACATGATGGTAAGTCATGGTGAGTACGTGCTAAGCACGGAAGTGTTATGAATTGACATTATGAATGATTAATGAAATGTGTAGTATTGGCACTAGTATGCTTGGGGTACAAATGATCGATCATTAGGATGTTAGTGTGTACACATGAGTCAAAAGTCGCGCGTGGCCTTGGTGGCGTTGAGTCACCAAGGAGGAGTACGGGTTCGCCCGGAAATTGTATTTATATTTCTACGTGATGATGAGTGGAATCCCATCCGTAGGGCATGTGGCGATGAGTGGAATCCCGCACGTGCAAGGACCGGTGATGAGTGGAATCCCACCGAGGTAATGTTGTTGTTGGAAATGCGTTCCAACGGGTTATCCGCGTATTCGAGTCATAGCTAGGTGCCAATACAGATTGTAGTTTATGTTACCAATATGTGGTTAATTGTGAGCCAATGTGTTTTGGGAGGTGTTGCTAACATGGTTTAATATATGTGATTTCATATGTTGTGGATTTAAACATGTTGAGCATGTCATGACAATGAATATATGTTCATGCATCATCTATATTTATGGCTCGCGTGGATCGGAGGTAAGACCATGCATTTTATCTTGGTTGTAGCTCGTGCTTGGACCCTGCATTGTCGAGGTTTGTTTTTAAAGAGCTTACCCTCACTAAGCTTTTATGCTTACGCTCTCTTTTGTTCGACAATGCAGATAAATAGCTTGTGGGTGGCAAAGGCAAGGAAAGGTCTCCAAGTGTTGCTTTTGGTGAGCTCAATGTATGAGTTTTAAGTAATAGATTGTAATAGTTAAGCAATGGGATAGGTGTTGTTGATTTGAGTTTGATGTATGTCTATGGTTGACTTGGTTGTAAGCATGTTATATCTTGCCAAATGTTTGTTTGATCGATGGCTTATGAATGTCTAAGTTGCTTGAATGGCATGTAAACTTATTTGATATGTATGATGCGTATTGGTTCTCTTTTAATGTCTTCAAGCATGCTTGTATGAAAGGCTTTACATGTGTAATTTGCTATGTATGAAAGATTGTCTAAATCCATGCTTGTATGTGTTTGAGTATGTTAAATCTAGGATGTATGCCTCTAGACTTGGTTTGATGGTTTTGTGTGCCTTTAGGGGTCCTAAGGGACCTTCCTACTTGTTGAAATACCCTTAAATCTGAATTTCAAAAGGTTGCAGACAGCCCGCGTTTCGAAACGGGCTGGGTCGTTTCGGAACGGGTAAGGCTTCAGGGACCCCGTATCGGAACGCGTTTCGATACGGTATGGCCTTTGAAACCCCTGTTCCGATACGCGTTTCGGAACGTTTTGGCTACTGAAATTCTGAGCAATTCACGAGATGAAGGTGTATCGAAACGGGTATAAGGGTTCCGAAACGGTCAAAATCTCGTTGACCACGAGAAGTTGACCGTTGAGGGCGTTTCGGAACGGTTGACCACCGTTTCGATACGGCCCCTTATAGAGGCTTTGGGACAGTTGACCTGGTCAAGGCGTTTCGATACGCCTCAAGGGTGTTTCGAAACGGCCTGTTTAAAATATTAAAAGTGGGCTGTTTAATTGCTGTTTTGGGATCGAATGTTTGTCTCATGTATTTTATTCCGTTGTTTGATCACATAGGACATAAGTGGTCTTTTAGACAAGATAAATAAAAGAAATTTTCTAGGGTTGCTAACCGAGGTGGGACCTTAACAGGTTTCGCTTCGGTTTTCCCCGTGTGGCCCACTCGGACCGGTCGTCCGGCCAGACCGGGACGAGGGGGTTACAACTTCCAAGCCCAAAACAGGGGCGTTACATACACAAATATTTAGGTTAATGTGAGCTAATTAGTGCTGGAAAATATGCTCAGTTTAAATGTGGTTTGCATGTTTGTTTATGCTGGAAATTTTCATGTTGTTAGTGTAACACGATGCTTGCTTGTGCATGATTAAATTCGAATTATAAGGGCTGTAATGCTATAATGTAGTAAGCTGAAAATGTTGTATGCTGCATGATGTATACTGCAATGCTATTGTGAAGGTTAAAAATGATGCAGTTTGGAAATAAAAATGATGCAGTTTATGCAATTTTGAAATACTGGAATTTCAGTTTGGTTTAATGTAGTTTTGAAGTGTAATGAAATGCGGCTCTGATACAAAAATGTAACATCCTCATCCCGGTTCAATAGTTAAACTGGTTCAAGGAGGTTTCTAAAGAGCAAAACAGAGAAACAAAATTTTTGAATACAAAAATCATACGATGGATTCACATAATTCATACTAATTTAAGGCAGGTTACAAGAACAAGAAAGAAAGAAAAGTTATAACATTATCAAAACTTTCATATCACACATTTAAGCCACATCTTGTTCATTCTCATAAACATTACAAGACATACTTAACATATGCGATTGTGTATTGATTACTGACAATTGAACAAGGTAACCATCAAGAACAAGTATCTATTGCCTAGAATAGACGATCTGTTCGATCAATTAAAGGATGCCTCTGTGTTTTCCAAGATTGATTTGAGGTCGGGCTATTACCAAATAAGAGTAAAGGAATTTGATGTACCAAAACAACCTTTCGTACAAGATATCGACACTACGAATTTTTGGTGATGCCCTTTGGGTTAATCAATGCACTAGCAGCTTTTATTGATTTAATGAATCAGGTCTTTAGACCCTATCTTGATAAATTCGTAGTGGTGTTTATAGATGATATATTGATCTATCCAAGAATGTTGCGGAACACTGACATCATCTTCGTATCGTGCTTCAGACCTTACGGGAGAAGCAGTTGTTTACAAATTTTCTAAGTGTGAGTTTTGGCTCACCGTAGTTGCTTTTATTGGACATATTGTGTCGGCTTCGGGTATTCAGTTGGACCTAAAGAAAATCCAAGCTATCCATAGATTGACATCCACTAAAGAACATTGGCGAAGTTAGAAGCTTCTTTGGGCTTGCTGGCTATTATAGGAGATTCATAAAGGGGTTCTCTCTGATAGCCGCTCCTTTAACCAAATTTTTAAGGAAAGAAGCTCTTTATTGGACCGAAGATCAACAATGGAGTTTCGATCAATTGAAACAAGTCTTGACTCATGCACCAGTCCTAACCCAACCCGAGTCTGGAAAAGACTACACAGTTTATAGTGATGCATCACATCTCGGGTTAGGATGCATATTAATGCAAGAAGGCAAAATCATCGCTTATGCTTCGAGACAACTTAAGCCGCACGAAATGAATTACCCTACTCATGACCTTGAGTTAGCCGCAATTGTCTTTGCATTGAAAATCTGGAGACATTACCTCTACGAAGAAAAATGTTACCTCTTCACCGATCATAAAAGTCTCAAGTACCTATTGACCCAAAAGGAGTTGAATTTTTGACAACGAAGATGGATGGAACTTCTTAAAGATTATGATCTTTTCATCCGAGTAAGGCCAACATTGTAGCTGATGCACTCAGCCGCAAACCTTTGCCTTCTCATCGAGCAATTAATGCTCACTTCCAACTACGGAAGCATTGTTACCTCGTAGCTTTACAAGATCAAGATTCTAAACTCCAATCCATTGTTTCCAAGTTGTCAGATAATCCCGAATTTGAAATTAAGTTTGAAGGACTCTTGTGTTTTCATAATCGAGTCTATGTACCTAATGATGAATCTCTCCGTACTGATATTCTCTCTGAAGCTCATTCGAGTTCTTTTTCTGATCACCCCGGGTCCGTGAAGATGTATAAGGACCTATGTGAACTCTATTGGTGGCCGGGCATAAAGCAAGTCATAGTTGATTACATTTCCAAGTGTCTCACGTGCCAACATGTTAAAGCAGAACATTGTGCTCCTACCAGACTATTGCAACCCATTGATCCACCAAAATGGAAGTAGGAGAAGATCACTATAGATTTTGTTAGTGGTCTATCTTCAACTCCCGCAAAACATGATGCTATATGGGTCATTGTAGATCGTTTCACAAAGTCAGCTCATTTCATACGAGTTAGAATAGACTACAATCTCCCTAAATTAGCTAACTTGTACATCAAGGAAGTGATCTGACTCCACGGAGTACCCAAGTCTGTTATCACCGATCAAGATCCCCGATTTGGATCTCGATTCGGAGAACCTTACAAGGAGCTTTGGGCACCAGAGTTAATCTTAGTACAACCTTTCACCCTTAATCTAACGGCCAATCGGAAAGGGTAATTCAAGTAATTACCAAAAGACTCTTTCATTGAACCCTTGAAAATCTATATTATTATTGAACCTTCCTATACATATTTTGAAAGACATGCTTCAAGCATGCATCATCAATTTTGGTGGAACTTGGGAGAAATCCTTACCCCTTGTTGAATTTTCCTACAATAATAGCTATCAGGCATCAATCCAAATGGCCCCGTATGAAGCATTGTATGGCAAGCAATGTTGGACTCCATTGTGTTGGTCTAAACTCGGTAAAGACAAAATATTGGGCCCTAACTTACTTCGGGAAACTGAAAAAAGGGTAACCATCATTCATGATCAACTCAGAGCTACATTTTATCTATAGAAAGCTTACGCCGAATTGATAAGAAAGGGACATTCAATATGACGTTGGTGAGAAAGCTTTCCTTAAGGTGTCTCTGTGGAAGAAGGTCCTTCATATTGGAAAAAAAGGGAACTAAGTCCCCGTTTCATAGGACCATTTGAGGTGATCGAGAAAGTTAGACTTGTTGCCTACCGACTAGCTCCCCCAAGGAGTTAAGTTGAATCCATAATTTTTTATGTGTCTATATTACGAAAGTACTGATCATACCCTTCCCCTTTGAATGAGCCAGAGTTATTGGAAATCCAGTCCTATCTGACATACGAGTAAGAACCAATACATATCCTCGCACGAGAAGTCAAGAGGCTTCGTAACAAAAGTGTGCCCTTAGTGAAAGTTTTATGGCGAAGTCATTCTGTCGAAGAGGCAACATGGGAACCCGAGGAGACTATGCGGAAGCAGTATCCTCATCTATTCCCCTGAAGTGAAAATTCGAGGACAAATTTTCTTAGGGAGGGAAAGCTGTCACACCCCAAAAACCGGTCTAGTCGGAATTAGGTTCCGATGACCGAATATTTTATAGCTCGATATTGAACCGAAGTTGAATCAATAAAGGGTATTATTATTATTACTATTTGTAAAAAAAAAAGAAAAAAAGAGAGGCATGCCGTGGAAGTTCTTTCAAATTGAAGGAATTGCTTACATGATAGCCACGCTTAAGGCCACTCGGACATATAGAAATTAAGGGTGGCCAGTGCATAAACATCAGGTGGCCATGTAATGCCACAAATTGGGGAGACCAAATGGGTATAAATAGGAGGGGGAAATAGGAGCTAGAGACATACAAAAATTAAGGAAGAAAATTAAATCAGTTTAGCGTTAGATTGGTAGCTAAATTTTTGCGGTTTAGTGATATCAAATCTTTGCTATCGTTGGGGTAAGCTCGAATCCTTGGTTAGTTCAAATTTTGGTATCGAATTTAACTAATATTTTCGTATTAATTCGATACTATTTTGTCGACTCTAACCGATTTCTATTAATTAACCTAGTTCAAGAGGTCGATAAGGAACAACCACCAACAACCAAGGATAAGGGCGTTATCATTCGAGATCCATAAAAACGACGGGTTGTCGTGGTGAATGTACTTGGAGCCTCAGGAAAAGATTAGATGTTTTTTTGTGCTAACAAGTTTGTTGGGTTTTTCGTGCTCGATTTCTTGGAAAACAGGGTAAAGCCAGGCGTATCGATACATTTTAGAGTCTTTTCGATACAATTTGCTACTGTCAAGACTCTTTTCGATACGGGCCTAACCCGTATTGGAACGGGTCAATAATCAAAGTCAACAAAGGTCAACTCGTATCGGAACATGGCTTACATGTTTTGATATGGTATTGGATAGAATCGATATTAGGACTAATTTTTGTGCACCCATTTTGAAACTACTCAAGGCGTTTCGATACATGAATAGTTAAGTTGGTAAAAAGACATAAGATTATAATTTTTGCATTGTTTACAAATTGATCACTAATTATTGTATGGCCTAATTGAATGGGTAATTGACCCTAAAATGGCATGAAAATTTATAGCCTCATTATTTATAAATCGAATTTCGTTATAGTAAGGTTAACTTAAGATAAGGGTCTCTAAAACACTAATATTACATTTTAGTCCCTAAAACTTATAGTGCTTACAATTTGATCCTTACTGGCTAGTCTTTATTCATATTGAATTAAATTGGACTATGACCTAAATTTTGGTAACGCTTGATGACCATAATATTAATAATATGTTGCTTAATGATTGACTTTTGTAGCACCAAACACCATTTTGTTCTCCGGTAACGCCACCCGACCCAGTTCATTACCAGGCCGGGGATGGGATGTTACAATGATAGACTCAATAAAATGGAGAAAGACTTGAAGAAAGAAATTGCACAAGCCCAAAGAAACACTGTCAGCCAGATAGCGGCTATGTTAGGTTTCAAAGACCCGAAAATAGGAAAGGCGGTTGAAGCCGTTGATGTTTCGTCACCCTAGCCCGAGATGACTAGTCAAACATCTCTATCAAATAAGAGGTTCCAGATCCATACAGCAGAAACCTCAGTTCATACTCCGACAAGGTCTAGGATAAATCATAGGGAAAATCAAGGCATTGAGGTGCGAGATCTCTATAAGGCAGCCGATAGGTCCAAAATGAATAAGAAGCTAGAAAATCAATGTGACATGCTTGAAGAGATCATCAAAGCCCTACAAGTAGGAAATGTCTATGGTGGCGTAGACACTAGAGATCTAAGTCTAGTATCTGACTTGGTAGTTCCTCTAAAATTCAAAGCTCCTGACTTCGAGAAGTATGACGAGACCACTTGCCCTTGGTCGCACTTGACCATGTACTGCCAGAAAATGTCACCACACTTGAAAAAATGAGAAACTATTCATCTTCGACTTCCAAGACAGTCTATCAGGGTCTGCTGCTCGATGGTATACTCAACTGAATCGGGGCAACGTATGCACTTGGAAAGATATGTCAACAACTTTCCTCAAATAGTATGAATATGTGACTGATATGGTCCCAAGAAGGGTCGTATTCCAAGATATGGAACAAGGGCCCGACGAAAGCTTTCGCCAATATGACCAGTGGTGGCGAGATGTGGCAGCCCAAGTACAACCTCCACTTTTGGAAAACGAGGTTACTCCAATGTTTGTGGATACTTCAAATGGTCCCTTCTACGACCATATGTTAAACCATGTCACTGAAGGTTTTGCAGACATGGTTATAAATAGAAAGTTAATATTGGCGGCCATCAATAGTGGAAGACTTGGAGAAGAAGAATATAGAGAGCGCCTATAACATAAACTACTCCAATAATGGAGTCTTGTCGCGAAGAAGACAAATTGATCTTCGCTAAAGTACGTCATTGCCTTCATAGAATCAACCCTTTTGCTTAGACGATGGGTTCATACCTAGAATCAACCCTTTTGCTTTTGCCCGTGTGCATTAGGGATCTTTTATAAGGCCTCTATGTTAATCTACTTAATGATGCATTCCTTTTGTTTTCTCAAATGGTAAACATTTTTCTTTTTTATTTTCTTTTCATTTTTCATCCATACATCTTTCTGGGAGAGCTCCTATTATTGATTATATGAATGATTTTTGGATCTAATCGTGAGATATAGGGGCAAAAAGTGGGTTCAAGATTATTAGGGAAATCCCATGTACAAATTTTGAGTGAAATTTCCTCCCAAACATTATTGTTAGGGGTCTTTGAATAAAATGATAACTCTAAAACATCTACCTACTGAAGACTGTTTCTCTTCGATGATATTTGTGTGTGAAATGACATTTGGCATTCCTTCATTTCCCTTCATGAATAAGAAAATAAAAATCCATTGTTGTTCCCATTTGAGCCTGATATTTTTCTTGTGATTAACCCTAACCATGGACCACCCCCCGCACTGGGGGGGCAAAGAGGATGCAAAGCTATTCAGATCGAGTTGAATGTCCTAAACTAAAAATGAAAGGGATACAAAAAAGGAAAAAAAGAAAAAGAAGAATAGAAGAAAAGAAGAAGAAAGAAGACAGGAAAAACGAAAGAAAAAGAAGAGGGAAAAAGAAAAACGAAATGAAGAAAAGAAGAAATGAAAGCTGAAGTAAGAAGGAAAACTTGAAATGAATCCTTCAAATGAGACACATGCCAAAAATGAAATGAACTCTAGGGTGAAAACCCAAAATGGGCAGTCTAGAATGACCTAGAGAAGAAAAGAATGAATATTTCATCAAGAAAGTTGATCATTGGTTTAATTACCCCTAAACATGTATTTGAGCATATATACTCTTTTCTTGGTAACTTGAGCCTAGCCTACATTACAAGCCTTAAAAGACCATTTGGATCACACATAAATATTTGAGAAGAGGAGTTTGTTTTTAGAACATATTCTACCTTTCTTCAAGGACCTCCAAACTTCTAATGTCTAATTGAGATTAGAAAAGTTGGAAATTTAAAATCTGGGGAGTGGGTGAGTTAAACTGAGCCACCTTAAAGTGGGGCACTATCTGGTTGATGGACTCATGAATCATTCATACTATGAAATTTGGGGCATCTGACTTTCCTCTTTTCTATGTTTGCCATGACTATTTTCTTAAAATCCACATTTTTAGCCTCTTTCTTGCATATGCCATGACTTATTCTTATTAAACTATTAATTTTACCATTTTCTTGCATGTTAAAAGTAGGTTGACATAGATTTATGGAACCAGGAACCAGGAACAAATTTTTCCACCATTTTAGTAAACAATTGAACCTCATTTTGAACGGGGCATCACCTTGCAAAAGAAGGTAAAGAAGAAGAAGAAGCACATGTCTTGAAGAGTTTTATATGGACTGTGTTGTCAAGCAAGATCCACACATAAGATGTAAGATCCCAAAAGCATTAAAAGGGGATAGAATTGCTTCACCAGTTGGGGAAATTTATGTTGACCAAGGATTCAAGAACCCTAAGTTCGATAGGCACAAAAAGAAGAGGGTAAAGTGCCAACATCATTCAAAGACATTCAAGGTGGAAATAAGCTTTAAGGTTTTCCATGCAAACACTTCTAGGTACTATGCAAGGGTAAGAATCTGAGAGCCCGCCTGAAGTCGTGAAGGCGATTGACATTGTTTAAGATAGCATGATTGTTGAACCCTCTCCTATGACAATGAGAACAATTTTACATATATTGAAGAAGGTGACGTGGGATGTAGGGGATTTCATTCGAGTTTCAGAGCCACTCAAGAAGGCTTGTCACTGAATATTGATGTATCAACTACAATGATAGTTTGATCTGGTCTGATAGTTGATTTATTATACTTGCTAATTAGAATGCTAGAGACCCTTATTCCCTTGACTGGACAAAGGCTAAAAGAGTGTTGAAGAATTAGAGGATAAAAGTCAGTCCTTCCAACCAAGAGTACAAAATAAATGGATTGAGTGAACAAATATGCAAAATTAGATGTTTTCCAAGAAACGAAGAAATACAATGAAAAAGTAAAAATCTGGACTAAGCGAGAAAACATGTGAATTCCAAAAAAGAAAGAAGGAAAAATTAATTCCAAGGAAAAAGAAGCAAAAGAAATTAAACATGTATACATTTGATAGACATCCTTAGGGGCATGCACATCATAATCATAGAAATCTATTTATTTTTGACAGGTTTGGAGCATTGCTTATTCATCCGAGCATGAGAAGGATGGAACCTTTTTTCAGAACCTGTTTATCCATTCGAGCATGAGGAGAATGGAACCTTTATTTTTTAGCACCTGCTTATTCATCCGAGCATGAGGAGGATGGAACCTTTTTTCAACATTCTTATCTATTTGAGCGTGAGGAGAATAGAATCTGCTTATTCAATCGAGCGTGAGGAAGATGGAACCCTTTTTTAGAATCTTCTTATCTATGTGAGCATGAGGAGAATAGAATCCACCCATCCTTTTGGGCTTGAGGAGAATAGAACCTGCTTATGCATCTGAGCGTGAGGAGGATGGAACCCTTTTTTCGGAATTTGCTTATCTATTCGAGCACGAGGAGAATAGAACCCACCTATTCATTCAAGCATTAGGAGAATGGAACCCGCCTATCCATTAAGACATAAGGAGAACATAACCTTTACTTTTCAGAATTTGCCTATCCGTTTGGGCGAAAGGTGAATGGAACCCACCTATCTGTTCGGGAGTTTGGAGAATAAAACCTACTTATCTATTCAAGCATAAGGAGAATAGAACCTGCCTATCCATTCGGGCATTTGGAGAATAGAACATGCTTATTCGTTCAAGAAAAAGGAGAGTGGATCCTGCTAGTTCGTCAATGCAAGAAGTATTGACAGTTTGGTATTTAGTGAGAATCAGTGTCCTTTATTCTTTGCTCTATTCTTGTTTCACCAGAATGACCAAAGAGGGGCAACTGTTGTCACTAAATTTTCACCAAAATTCATCATTTTCGCATTTTTTGTTTTTGTTGTTTTAGATTATTATGTATACTTATTATTATTATTATTATTATTATTATCATTGTTATGTATACCTTTTATTGTTAGTAGTAGTATAATAAATAGTATGATTATTAAACCCAAAAGTAAATAAAGGATCCATTTGTATTAAATAAAACCCATTACAATATAAAAAAGGACCGTAACAAAGAGGCATGTTTAGCCCAAACATGCTAAAATATGGAACCCTAAAGCTCTTTTTTGTGTTTGTGCAGCCAATAGGAAATTGTTGGATCAAGGGTTGATCACACGATGCAGATCACACGCGAGAACCCTTAGTTGGAGAAGTTTAAGCACATTGCCTCCTAGTCGTTAGATCATAAATGATCTAATGGCCCAGATTGCTTTGAAGTACGCCACATGGAACGCACACGGAAGCCCGTTGGAGAAGATCAAGCGGTGCACCTTCTCGACCATTGGATCATAAGTGATCTAACGGTTCAGATAACCCCGAATTTAGTCACATGGATCGCCACTCGCACGTGGTAGCCACACGCTTGTCGTTTCGAGTTCCCGTGACCGTTTCATCTTCCCGAGCCATATGTTTCCATTTTGATTGCTCTCTTGACGTCATCTCACCATTTTTAGTTAACCAAAAGCATATAAAAGGAAAAAGAAAGGGTTAAATCCCTAAATTGAAGAAAAGTCAAAGGGTTAACTCCCTAAATCAAAGCTATGGCAAAAATCAAACTGCAATCAGATCAAAACAGAGGCAAATCGCAATTCAAACGACAACCAACTTAAAATCAGAGCCGAGACAGAAGCAATTCTGATGATATTATGGGATCCATGCTTGAAACTCAAGCAAAATTGTAACTATAAAAGGCACTACAAATTTCATATAAGCACACACAATTGGTACATGATTCACATACAAAGATAGAGCGTACGAATTCAAGCATTAGGAAACACGTTTGTAATCATAATTTCAAAAAAATATAGCAAGAATTTTCTAGTAATTTTTCTCCTCTTGTTTCTGGTTATTCGAATTACAATAAAGGAAAGGGATATTTTTTTTACTTTCTTTTTAAGTTCCGCTGTGTTAAGCAACCGAGGATTAGTTCCGATGACGGTTGCATGTTCTGAGATTCGTCGGAATCTGGAAGATTGCCATGTGAGGAGAATCGATTTAGGTTTTTAACTCGAAATTTTGATTTAAAGAATGGATTTTTGGTTTTGAGAGCATTTCGGGAAGCCGTTTTTTAGAGAGGATTGGGAAAGGGATCTTGTTTTTGTCACTAACAACGGCGGGCGGCGCCAGTGGAAGGCGGCCGACATGACGAAAAAGAATCGCAAAATGGGGGAAGAGAAGAGTCGAACATTTTTTTAGAAGAAGAAATGATTTTTTTTCTTTTTTGGCCTTTATATACTAACTCGATAGCTTGACCTGTACTCGCTTTAAGAGTCGTGCCCTACTTTAACGGATCTCTTACCATGACACTTCAATTTTCATTTCATTCAATTTCATCCATTTTGTCGCCAATTGACCATTTGATTTCATTTTTCTCTCAATTTGGTCACCATTTTTTTATAAAATAAAAGGTTTTTTATATTAGTCACTTTTCTTTATTTTTTGGTACTTATTTAATTGAAGTGTTAGACCAAAATAATTTATTGCTCTCCTACTTTAAGTTTCATTTGCTTGTTGAAAGTAATTAGTTTTGACCCTTAGGAATAGGTTCTCAAAAGGCTTAGATTAGAAACTCTGTGTGTAGTAAAATTTTCTCAATATTTAAATAAAATACACTTAATTTCACTTTAACTTTAATAGATAAAATAAATGTAGACATTTATTAGGATAATAATCACTAATTAGATTTAATTAAAAACTTCAACTCACCTAAGTGTTCTTGTTGGTTTGTTAAAAAGTGAGAACTAATTAATGCAATGTCTTACCAAACAGAAATGTCGGGGTAGCGCCAGGAGGGTTGGCGGTGATTGAATTTCATTTTCCAGGCGGTAAGGCCGTTAAAATAGATTTATGTTAATTAAGCGAATGAATGAATTGAAGCTCTTGTGAACTTGCAAATTCCAGCTTTTGAAAATACTTTTTGAAATCAACGAGGTACCAATTTTTGGGCGTTGTGGGGGTGCTAATCCTTCTCCACACGTAACCGATTTCTGAACCCGTTTTCTTGTTTTTGCATACCAAAAATTTTATTTTAATAAATAAAGCGTTTTATTAAAATAACCATTGTTTTAAAAGTGATCCAACCACACTTTTTCATTTAAAAAAGATTGGTGGCGACTTTGTGTTTTAATTTTCTAAATGTCGGGCTCAAAAGGGTTGCGGCATACATGATACCTACTATTTATGCGTGATTTAAAGTATGATATATACTATTTTTAATCATGGAATGATGGTGGATGCACATGGTTAGTGATCCATGTAAGTATATTGTAAAGTGTCCATAAGTTCTATATTTTGTGCACATCTCATCTCATATTATTGATGTTTTCAAGTACATTTTAGGCATAATTAGGATTATACATTGCATTTTACAGTATTCTTTATTTTGCCATGATTTTATTGATTATTTGTTATTTGGTAAAGAAAATGTATTGTTTTAGTTTAGTTTTAGTTTCAGGTACTAGAAGCTGGCAGAAGGAGAGAGGAGCTGAGGACATGATGCTGAGGCAGCAGATCAAGGAGCTGTACTGATGTAATTCCAGACAGAGACAGTAGCTGCTGAGTAGCTGCCGCCGCCATGCCTGCCGCCCAAGACAACAAGCTGAAAATCCTGATTCTAATGAGGTCAACCACTCTATTTTCTGATGCCTGTAGCAGCGGGCAGAGCCGCCGAAGGAGGAGAATGAGATAACTTGCGGAGCAAGGCAACGTGAAGAAGTCCATATTCAACTCAAAGAAGTCAGAATTTAAAGTTGCATTTAATGCAAAATCTACTTTGTAGACTTCTACTCCAAGGAGGACTTGACCTAGCTAATGCCTATATATACTCAATGTATTCTTATTTCAAAACAACTTAGGTTTTCCCTTAGGCAAATTTTAGGTTTTCTTGCCATCAATTATGTTCTAATTTCTTCTTTGGGTTTGGGTTATGTTGTAAACTAGTGTGAGAACGGTTGTTTAGGTATTAAGTTTGTTTTTGCAATAAAGCTTTCAAGGTTTGCTTATTCCACGTTCTTCATAGTTTTCAATTAAAGTGAAAAGATTAATTGTTTACTATCCATTTGTTCGGTATCGAGAGAGTCGAACTCACGAAAGGAGTAAGTATGGTCTTCACCTTAATCAAGCGTTGATCAATCCAGCCTAGACATAGGTTAGGGTTTAAGGCGGCTAAAAGCGAACGAACCAAACATTGTTGTCTTTGCAGAATTCACACCGCGACTGGTATTATCTGCAGTGGGCATCAACAACATTCTGACTTAGACATAAGCGAGATCAATATCGAAGCGTTCTGCCGAGCCTTGAAGTACTGCCGAGTTTGCCACCGAGGCACACATCCGTTCCACTGCCGAGGCAGTGAAAGCGTCACAAGAGCCAATCTGCCATCTCCCGCCGAGGCAGCAAAGTCTGGTAGCGCAGAATAACTTTGCCTATTCAACGCAATTTCACACTAGGGAGCAGCATAATCCGACTCATTCCATCAATCTGATCTCTTCTCTATCATTTACTTGTGTTTATTTACTTTTAATTCTTTTACAAACTAAACTTATTTGTACATTTAATTTCCCTTGTGTAGGAATTAAAATTCGAGTTAAGCTGTCCAATCCCTGTTGGAGACGATATCTTTTATACTATAACTTGACAGGAGTGTGCACTTGCGCTCATATTTAGAGAACACCTAAACTCTCTACAAGTTTTTGGCACCGTTGCCGGGGTTTGCTAACAGCAAAATTCGTTTTTATTTCTGCACTTTTATTTTTATTTACATTTAATTTATAGTTTTCTTAATTTTTATTTTTATCAAAAAAAGAAGAATTTTACAGTTTCTTTTGCTACTGCATGACCATAGCAAATCCAAAGGGCAAAATCGTTTTCTTTGACGACACTGAATGAAGAGCAAGAGAACTCAAGAAAGAATTCAGAGAAGCCATAGGGAAAGCCACAGAAAAGGGAAAAGCAAAAGAAAAAATGGTGAATGGCCAAGACGACAACCCTACCATCGATGCTTGTATCGGCAGGGATGGGTAGCAAGACCCGTCGCTCAGAGAACAACATCAAGTTCCACCTAGGCAACAACCCCTTATTCCGCCCAGGCAACCACAATATGTTCGAACCACCAGAGACTATTTGGAGCATGACTTCAGAGGGTTTGATCCCACGTGACAGAGCCTGAGATTGAGGCTGACCACTTTGAACTAAAGCCCGTGATGTTAAATATGATCAACACCTTGGGGAAATTTGGAGGGTCTACCATAGAAGATGCTCGATAGCACTTAAGAGGATTCTTGGACATATGCAGAGCATTCAAAATACATGGAGTCCACCAAGATGTGTTGAGGCTGAGGTTATTCCCTATTCAGTGAGGGATATGGCAAAGCAGTGGTTAAACAACCAGCAAGGAGGGTCATTCAATACATGGACAGAGCCATGGAAGGACTTTGAAAATATGGAAAATATCTAAAAATCCTCTTTTAATATATATAGGAGAGTGGTGAAATCAATTTTACAAAATAAGGTTTGGAAGTGCAACATTTCGAAATAGTGACTAAAATGCGATTTTTGAAAAGTTCAGTGGTGACTGTTTTGTAAGGATTGAAAACTTTGAATCTTTAAGGAGCTAATTTACCCAAGAAAGATTTCTCCAGATTTTTCTTAGATTTTAATGATTTAATTAATGTTTAATTAATTAAATGAAAAGTGGAAAACCATATCTTAGACTTTCATAACTAACTTACTTAAAAACTTTCTCATCTCATTTTCTCTCAAAATTCCCTCATCCAAATACATTTCTCCAGCAGCTTTTTCATTGATTTTCAAAGCAATTGATGAGATTTCAATCATCAATTGATTCCTAATCCTTTCTACATCAAATCCTATTGTTTTGCTTATTGAATTTTCAAGGAATTTCGCTCTAAACAAGGAGAAATATACATTTAGAGGTAAGGTGGTTCTTCTCCTCTAAATACTCAGTTCTTTACTGAAATTCCAAAGTTCTCAATCCTTAAATTAAGTTTTATAAAAGGTTTTAATGATATGAACTTGATTTTGGCTTAAAACTCAAGATTTGGAAGAACTCTTGAAGAAATTCGTGGTGATTGTTTGGGCTCTGTTTTGAGATGATTATAAAATGTATTTTGGATGTTTATTGATGTGTAGTTGAGGTTTAATCAATGCAATCCCGAATAGGTTGATTTTCCTAAGTTTTTGTTTATGAAAATGGTGGTTTTGGGGTGATCTTGGTGTTCTGTTATAGCTGGAGGTATAAGGACGAGTTTAGGTTCATTTTGGATGTTAATTGATGTTTAGATATGGTTAGGAGTGATGGATCTTGGCTGAGTTACGTTTTGGAAGTGTTTGGAGGTGATTTCGGTTGTGTTTGGTAGCCGAAATGATAGATTTGGTTAGAGCAGCGAGTTTAGGTGTGATGGCTGAAGATTTTAATGCATGATGATGCATTAATCCTCTGCTTTGATGTGTTTAAAACATGGGAGAGATCTTCGGACACTTGTGGTGTTGATCTGGAGGCTTGATCGGCGTTTCGGCAAGCTTGTGAAACAGAATTGGTGAGTGAAGTTTGGTTTCCAGCTTTGAAACAAACGTTTGAAGGTTTTGGGAGCTTAATGTTAGTCTAAGCAACTTAACTAAGTTCAAGAGTAAGTTTTCGGAGAAACTCTCTTGAATGAGCCATGAGATGGTTGGATGCATTGTCTTTGATTTGCATGTTTAAATTCTGTTTTGAAAGCATGTTTTAGCATGGTTAATGCTGGTTTTGAAAGCCATATGTTGAAGGATGCTCGAAGTAAGAGATCCTTGGTTTGATATGTTGAAAATGTGGATTTGATGCATAGTGATGCATGTTGTTTAATGGCTTTGATTAAATGCTTTAAAACAATGAATTGTTGTTGATAAATGATGTATATTGCCAAGTGATGTGTTGGTTTTAAAGTACTTGAATCAGATATAGTTAGCCGGCTATAGGATTGGGTGCACCGTGAATAAAGTCGCCTTGGATGTTGAGGGGTTGTAATTGTACCGTAAACTCCATCCAAGTACACTAACGAGATGGTTAAGATCACAATGGTGGTTAAAAGTCCATGTGTAGATCTTGTGTTGAGTGTCCCGTGTTCTCGTTAGTGATGTTATACAACTACCGATGAATGATGTTGAGGGGTTGTGATTGTACCGTTAAACTCCATCACGGGTGTTGAGGGGTTGTGATTGTACCGGTAAACTCCACCTCGTGTGTTCGGTAGTGTGTATGAAGCGTATGAGACAACGCTTGTAATCCGCGTATCAGATTGTGTTTTATGTTGTTAATGGTATGGATTATCACTTGGAAGCCAATATGACATGTTGATTTTATTGAATCATGAGATGCTTGATATGTATGCATGGTTGCATAAGTAATGATGATTATGTGATGGAAAGCTTTGTGAAAAGTGTTTTATAAAATGCATTATTGTGTTGTTTCTTTAGAGCATGCCTCACTAAGCAATTGTGCTTACGCTCTCTCTCTTGAACCAATAATGCAGATAATTGAAGTGTTTGAAGGCAACAAGGAGGCTAAGAAGCCAAGGGAAAGCTAAGCTTATGTATGGTGATGTTTTCACAACACTATTAGTTTTTGATACTTGGCAATGGGAATCTAGGATGTTGATTTGGGAGATGTTTTGGACTCCCTAGTTGTGGAATGATGCCTTAAATGATTTGGATTTGTAAATGGCCATTTTGATGCTTGTTTTGGTGCTTGATGGTTGTTTGACTTTGGATACTAGGATGCATGCCTATAGACTTGTGGATTTCCTTGGTTGATGCCACGAATGTGTTTTGATGTTGCAAACATGTACCTTATATACATGTTGACTTGTTGACATGATTAGGAAGTCATTATGATGTGTTTGAGTGGTTTAATGTTTGTAAAACCAGCAAATTATGCAACTTCTGGGCAATCCGTATTGGAATGGGTACTAACGTTTCGAAACGGGGGCCTGTAATGGCCTTCGAGTATCGAAACGGAAAGAGGTCGTTCCGAAACGATTTGGCCACTGGCAGGCCCTGTTCCGATACATGTCTCGGAACAAACCCGAGTTTCAGAACGGTCAACCCGTTTCGAAATAGACGACCGTTAGGCCCTGATTTGAATGGTTTTAAGGTTTGCAAGATTTACGTTTTAGTCCTCAATATTGTATTTGCAATTGCTTGAGTTTGAGATGTCCGATTAAAGGGAAATTTGACAGGGAAGCATGTAATATGACTAATTAAGTATTGGTAACCTTAAAATCAGTTAAGTCCTCCAACTTTCAAGAATTTACAATTTGGTCCCTAATATTTGTGATTGGTGCAATTGAGTCCCTTATTGTAATTCGATCGCTGTGCTTTTCAAGTATATGTTTCTCAAGGGTACACTTAGGGTTAATGTGCATCTAGACAAGATTAAAAATAAAAAAAGGGTCGTTAATCAAGGTTGACTTTGGTTTTCCCCGTGTTATCTTCGTAGTTCGGGTCAACAGTCTAGGCCGGGCTAAGGGGGGTTACATTTGGTGGTATCAGAGCTGTGTTCTCTTGTAAATGGGAATGATTATGTGGGTGAAGTATGTGTGAATTCATGATATGGCTTTTAAATGAAAGTTTGATATGTGAAATGTAAGTATGTTGCAATTGTGATGTTATGCTGTGTTGAAGCATGTTAGAGGGACCCATTTCCATATCAAAACAAATGAAAAGAATTGTTTTTTTTAAATGAGCTTGAGTACTTGGATTTCTTACCTTGTTGAGCCTAATTATGTTTATGGCATTGTGTCAGTGCATTGTTTTAGTGAATGGGACCTCGTAGAGAGACGAGAATTAATACGCGAGCTATGGCTCAGAACGAGAATGGGGACAATGTTGATAATGTTTTGGATATAACTCCTCCCCCTGGTGGTGGACTGCCCAGTGGTGGTGGTGCTGGAGGTGAAAATGTTGGTGTTGGTGCTGGAGCTGGGGTCGCTGGACCCGATGGTGTGCAGGGGCAAGCTGCTCCTGACATGACAGTTTTGATATAGGCTATTGCTGGAGCCTTTCAAGCAGCAGTAGCCGGAGCTCACGGAGCTGCGCAGCAGGGAGATGCTGGAGTGAGATTACCTTTGGAACGTCTTTGCAGTCTGGGAGGGACTGAGTTTAGGGGTTTATCTCCTAAAGGTTTTGAATCTTGGTTGGAAAGCACCAAGAGAATATTTGGACAAATGAACTGCAATGATGTGCAGAAGTTGGGTTGTGTAGTATCGCTGTTACATGATGATGCGTATACTTGGTGGACGACCAAAGTCTCCGGAATGGAGGAAGTTGATGTGACTTGGACGTTCTTTCTGAACGCGTTCAAGCGAAAGTATCTAGGTGTGCGATACCTGGATGAGAAGAAAAGAGAATTTATGTCTCTTATGCAAGGAAGTATGTCAGTGGCTGAGTAAGAGATCCTATTTGTCCGCCTTAGCCAGTACGCACCTGAGCTTATTCTTGATGAGCGGGAGAGGTGTGAGCGGTTCCGATATGGTTTGGTGGCGGACATGAAGAGCTTTATGCTTGCAGCTGAGTACACAGATTTTGATGTCCTGGTGAGTAGGGCGAAGGACATTGAGCAGAACCTGGGTTTGTCTTCCAGGGGTGTTAGTTCTGGCTTGAGCAAAAGAGCTTCTGAGTATAGTTTCGGCGGTGGACGGAACAAGAGAGGACGAGATAAGAGGTATTAGTCTTCTGCGAGGCGTGGTAATGGAAAGCATGGTGCACCTGTTCAGGGAGACAGGATGAGAGCTGATCATAACACGTGCTGGACGTGTGGATCGCGTGGTCATTTGAGGCGTGATTTTCCTCGAGCAGCGAGGGAGGTTCAGGCTCCTATGGCAGTGACTGGTAATTCGTGCTGGAATTGTGGTTTAGCAGACCACATGAGGAGGGAGTGCCCTTTGTTGCCCGGTGGTGGTCAGGGACGTGCTCCTGGGGTTGTTGCACCATAGAGAGGTCGTGGGCGTGGCCCTGGTAACTTCCAGCGCAGAGATGATGGTGGGAGGAATGTGGCACATGTGGTGGCTGTTCAACCTGAGGGTGGTGGCCAGGCTCGAGTGTATGCTCAGCGAGAGTAGAGAAATGACACAGATGTGATCGCATGTACCTTTACTTTGCAATCCTTGTCATTACTTTCCTTGATTGATTCTGGATCTACACACTCATACATATTGCGTGAACATGCTCAATTGCTTGGTTTGCCTGTTGAGTCTTTGGATGTTGGTATGTGTGTAACTAGTTCCTTTGGTGAGACCGTTGTGACACGGAAGTTGTATAGAAGTTGTCCCTTGGTTGTGCAAAATCATGTTTTTCATGTTGATCTCATGGAATTTCCATTCTATGGTTTTGATGTAATCCCGTGTATGGATTGGCTTGTTGAACATCGAGCTGTGGTGGATTTTGAGAACAAGCGAGTTTCGTTGAAGCTTGCGGATGATTATGAGGTAGTGATGGTTGGTGAGAATGTGAAGTTTCTTGCCAATGTGGTGTCTACGCTGGAAGCAAGTCGAATGCTGAGGCAAGGTTGTGAAGCCTACCTAGCCTTTGTGATGAATCATAGCTCTAAAGAGTTGCGAGTACAAGATATCAGGACTGTGCGAGAGTTTCCTGGTGTGTTTCCGGAGGAGTTACCTGGTTTGCCTCCTAATCGAGAGGTGGAGTTTGGAATTGAGCTGTATGAAAACACAACTCCAGTGTCCATTACTCCTTATCGAATGGCACCTAAGGAGTTGAAGGAGCTGAAAATGCAACTTCAGGAGTTGATTGATCGTGGTTTCATTCGGCCGAGTGTGTCACCTTAGGGTGAACCGGTCTTGTTTGGGAAGAAAAAGGATGGCACTATGAGAATGTGCATCGATTATCGTCAGCTGAACAAGTTGACTATCAAGAATCGATATCCTTTACCGAGGATTGATGATCTTTTTTATCAATTTCGGGGAGCAGTTGTGCTCTCTAAGATTGACTTAAGGTCAGTTTATTACCAGCTCAAGGTGAAGGATGTGGATGTGCCAAAGATAGCCTTCAGAACGAGGTATGGGCATTATGAGTTTCTTGTGATGCCGTTTGGTTTGACGAATGCTCCTACAGCTTTTATGGATATGATGAATCGAGTGTTTCATGAATACTTGGACAAATTTGTTGTGGTGTTCATTGATGATATCCTTGTGTACTCTCGTACTGAGGAAGAGCATGAAGGTCATTTGAGGATTGTGTTGCAAGCTTTGTTGGAGAATCAGCTTTATCCTAAGCTGAGCAAGTGTGAATTTTGGCTTAGGGAAGTTGTGTTCCTTGGTCATGTGGTTTCTGCTGAGGGGATTCGTGTTGATCCTCAGAAGATTGAGGTAGTGATGAATTGGAAGCCTCCTAAGTTTGTTCATGAAGTCCGTAGTTTCCTTGGTTTGGCGGGATACTATCAGAGGTTCGTAGATGGATTTTCAAAGATTGCTACACCTTTGACGAAGTTGTTGCAAAAGGATGTCAAGTATGAGTTGACAAAGGCGAGACAACAAGCTTTTGAGAAGCTTCAGGCAGCCTTGACGCAAGCTCCTATCTTGGTTCAACCTGAATCAGGGAAAGAGTTTGTGGTGTACAGTGACACATCCTATGTTGGTTTGGGGTGTGTGTTGATGCAAGAGGGTAAGGTGGTGGCTTATGCATTGCGCCAGTTGAAGGTGCATGAGCGCAATTATCCTACACATGATATTGAGTTAGCTGCGGTGGTTTTTGCTTTGAAAATTTGGAGACATTATCTGTATGGTGAGAAGTGTACTATGTACACGGATTACAAGAGTTTGAAGTATCTGATGTCACAGAAGGGGTTAAATCTTAGGCAGCGACGTTGGGTGGAGTTGCTTAAAGATTACGATCTGACGATCGAGTACTATCCGGGAAAAGCTAATGTTGTGGCGGATGCCTTGAGTAGGAGGTCTTGTGGCTGAATTGCAAGTGAAACCATCCTTGGTTCAGTTGATAATGGATAAGCAGCTGTTGGATGATTCCTTGGTGCCACATGTTCAGGATATTGCTGAGGATAGGCCATCTAATTTCTGTTTTAATGATGATGGAGTTTTGTGTTTTGGGAGTCAGTTAGTAGTGCCCAATGATGCTGAGTTGAGGCGTGCTATTCTGACTAAAGCTCATAGTAGTCCTTTTGCTATGCACCCTGGTAGTACAAAGATGTATCGTGATCTTAGGGATGGGTACTATTGAGTGGGTTTAAAGAAAGATGTTACTGAGTATGTGAGTAAGTGCATGGTTTGTCATCGAGTTAAGGCTGAGCATCAGTTTCCTTCTGGGTTGTTGCAACCGTTGAGGATTCCTGAGTGGAAATGGGAAAGGATTACCATGGACTTTGTGTCTGGTTTGCCTTTTGTCACCATCGAAGAAGAATTCGGTGTGGATGATTGTGGATCGCCTCACAATGTGTGCTCATTTCTTGCCTGTGCATACTATGTATACTTTGGACAAGCTTGCAGATTTGTATATTGTTGAGATTGTGCGGCTGCATGGTGTGCCAAAGTCTATTGTGTCAGATAGAGATCCAAGGTTTACATCGCGTTTCTGGGAGTGTTTGCATCAAGCTTTGGGTACACGGCTGAATTTCAGTACTTCTTATCATCCAAAGTCGGATGGACAGTCTGAGCGTGTTATCCAAGTGCTGGAGGATATGTTGAGGTGCTGTGTGATTGAGTTTCAAGGCTCTTGGGAGAAGCATTTGCCTTTGGTGGAGTTTGCTTATAACAATATCTACCAGGCAAGTATTCAAATGGCACCTTATGAAGCCTTGTACGGGAGGAAGTGCAGAACTCCTCTTTGTTGGGTTGAAACAGGTCAGAAGTTGGTTTCAATGCCAACTTTGTTGAAAGGAACCACCGAGAAGGTGAAGCTCATTTGTGAGCGATTGAAGGCAGCTTCTGATCGACAAAAGTCTTACGCGAATTTGAAGCGTAAGGAGATTGAGTATGCGGTAGGTGACCGTGTGTTTTTGAAGGTTTCGCCTTGGAAAAAGGTGATAAGGTTTGGTCGAAAGGGTAAGTTGAGCCCTAGGTACATTGGACCATACGAGGTGATTGAACGTGTGGGTCCTGTTGCGTACAAGCTGAGATAACCGCAAGAGTTGGAAAAGATTCATGATGTGTTTCATGTCTCTATGTTGCGGAGGTATAGGTCGGATCCTTCACATGTTATGCCTGTGGAGGAAGTGGAGTTGAATCCAGACTTGACCTGTGATGAGGAGCCGGTGGAAATTCTGGATTCAGACTGTAAAGTCCTTCGAGGAAAAACCATTGATTTGGTAAAGGTGTTGTGGAAGCATCGTGGTGTTGAGGAAGCCACGTGGGAAAGAAAGGATGACATGAAGAAGCAGTTTTCGTACCTCTTTCCTCCAGGTAAATTTCGAGGACGAAATTTCTTAAGGGGGGGGGGAGAGTTGTAACACCCCAATTTTGGGCTTAGAAGTTTAGGATCTGAACCGGACCGGTCTGATTTTCGATTCGAATATAAAAGGTGGTTTTAGGGAAAGCCTAGTTCGGGATGCTTTAAAAATATGGAAAAATATCTAAAAATCCTCTTTTAATATATATAAGAGAGTGGTGAAATCAATTTTACAAAATAAGGTTTGGAAGTGCAACATTTCGAAATAGTGACTAAAATGCGATTTTTGAAAAGTTCAGTGGTGACTGTTTTGTAAGGATTGAAACTTTGAATCTTTAAGGAGCTAATTTACCCAAGATAGATTTCTCCAGATTTTTCTTAGATTTTAATGATTTAATTAATGTTTAATTAATTAAATGAAAAGTGGAAAACCATATTTTAGACTTTCATAACTAACTTTCTTAAAAACTTTCTCATCTAATTTTCTCTCAAAATTCCCTCATCCAAACACATTTCTCCAGCAGCTTTTTCATTTATTTTCAAAGCAATTGATGAGATTTCAATCATCAATTGATTACTAATCCTTTCTACATCAAATCCAATTGTTTTGCTTATTGAATTTTCAAGGAATTTGGCTCTAAACAAGTAGAAATCTACATTTAGAGGTAAGGTTGTTCTTCTCCTCTAAATACTCAGTTCTTTACTGAATTTCTCAAGTTCTCAATCCTTAAATTAAGTTTTATAAAAGGTTTTAATGATATGAACTTGATTTTGGCTTAAAACTCAAGATTTGGAAGAAATCTTGAAGAAATTCGTGGTGATTGTTTGGGCTCTGTTTCGAGATGATTATAAAATGTATTTTGGATGTTTATTGATGTGTAATTGAGGTTTAATCAATGCAATCCCGAATAGGTTGATTTTCCTAAGTTTTTGTTTATGAAAATGGTGGTTTTTTGGGTGATCTTGGTGTTCTGTTATAGCTGGAGGTATAAGGATGAGTTTAGGTTCATTTTGGATGTTAATTGATGTTTAGATATGGTTAGGAGTGATGGATCTTGGCTGAGTTACGTTTTGGAAGTGTTTGGAGGTGATTTCGGTTGTGTTTGGTAGCCGAAATGATAAATTATGTTAGAGCAGCGAGTTTAGGTGTGATGGCTGAAGATTTTCATGCATGATGATGCATTAATCCTCTGCTTTGATGTGTTTAATACTGGGGAGAGATCTTTGGACACTTGTGGTGTTGATCTAGAGGCTTGATCGGCATTTTGGCAAGCTTGCGAAACGGAATTGGTGAGTGAAGTTTGGTTTCCAGCTTTTAAACAAACATTTGAAGGTTTTGGGAACTTAGTGTAAGTCTAAGCAACTTAACTAAGTTCGAGAGTAAGTTTTAGGAGAAACTCTCTTGAATGAGCCATGAGATGGTTGGATGCATTGTCTTTGATTTGCATGTTTAAATTCTGTTTTGAAAGCATGTTTTAGCATGGTTAATGCTGGTTTTGAAAGCCATATGTTGAAGGATGCTCAAGGTAAGAGATCCTTGGTTTGATATGTTGAAAATATGGATTTGATGCATACTGATGCATGTTGTTTAATGGCTTTGATCAAATGCTTTAAAATAGTGAATTGTTGTTGATAAATGATGTATATTGGCAAGTGATGTGTTGGTTTTAAAGTACTTGAATCAGATATAGTTAGCCGGCTATAGGATTGGGTGCACCGTGAATAAAGTCGCCTTGGATGTTAAAGGGTTGTAATTGTACCGTAAACTCCATCCAAGTACACTAACGAGATGGTTAAGATCACAATGGTGGTTAAAAGTCCATGTGTAGATCTTGTGTTGAGTGTCCCGTGTTCTCGTTAGTGATGTTATACAACTACCGATGAGTGATGTTGAGGGGTTGTGATTGTACCGTTAAACTCCATCACGGGTGTTGAGGGGTTGTGATTGTACCGGTAAACTCCACCTTGTGTGTTCGGTAGTGTGTATGAAGCGTATGGGACAACGCTTGTAATCCGCGTATCCGATTGTGTTTTATGTTGTAAATGGTATGGATTATCACTTGGAAGCCAATATGACATGTTGATTTTATTGAAGCATGAGATGCTTGATATGTATGCAAGGTGCATGAGTAATGATGATTATGTGATGGAATGCTTCGTGAAAAGTGTTTTACAAAATGCATTATTGTGTTGTTTCTTTAGAGCATGCCTCACTAAGAAATTGTGCTTACGCTCTCTCACTTAAACCAATAATGCAGATAATTGAAGTGTTTGAAGGCAACAAGGAGGCTAAGAATCCAAGGGAAAGCTAAGCTCATGTATGGTGATGTTTTCACAACACTATTAGTTTTTGATACTTGGCAATGGGAACCTAGGATGTTGATTTGGGAGATGTTTTGGACTCCCTAGTTGTGGCATGATGCCTTAAATGATTTGGATTTGTAAATGGCCATTTTGATGCTTGTTTTGGTGCTTGATGGTTGTTTGACTTTGGATACTAGGATGCATGCCTATAGACTTGTGGATTTCCTTGATTGATGCCATGAATGTGTTTTGATGTTGCAAACATGTACCTTATATTCATGATGACTTGTTGGCATGATTAGGAAGTCATTAGGATGTGTTTGAGTGGTTTAATGTTTGTAAAACCAACAAATTATGCAACTTCTGGGCAATCCGTATTGGAACGGGTACTAACGTTTTGAAACGGGGGCCTGTAATGGCCTTCGAGTATAGAAACGGAAAGAGGCCGTTCCGAAACGATTTGGCCACTAGCAGGCCTTGTTCTGATACAGGTCTCGGAACGAACCCGAGTTTCGGAAAGAACAACCCCGTTTCGAAACAGACGACCGTTGGGCACTGATTTGAATGGTTTTAAGGTTTGCAAGTATTACGTTTTAGTCTTGAATATTGTATTTGCAATTGCTTGAGTTTGAGATGTCGGACTAAGGTGAAATTTGACAGGGAAGCATGTAATATGACTAATTAAGTATTGGTAACCTTAAAATTAGTTAAGTCCTCCAACTTTCCAGAATTTACAATTTGGTCCCTAATATTTGTGATTGGTGCAATTGAGTCCCTTATTGTAATTCGATCGCTGTGCTTTTCAAGTTTGTGTTTCTCAAGGGTACGCTTAGGGTTAATGTGCATCTAGACAAGATTAAAAAGAAAAAAAAGGTCGTTAATCAAGGTTGACTTTCGGGTCGACTTTAGTTTTCCCAGTGTAATCTTCGTAGTTCGGGTCAACCGTCTAGGCCGGGCTAAGGGGGTTACATTTGGAAATTCTACATTTCGGTGTAGTGACCAAATCACAGTTTTTGCAAAGTTTAGTAGTGACTGTTTTGTAAAGGATTGAAACATTGAATCTTTAAGGAGCTAATTTTACCAAAAATGTTTTCATCAGATTTTTCCTTAATTTGGGTGATTAATTAAAGAAAATAAAGGTGATTAAAATAGAAAAACTACCTTTGACTTTTCATAACCACTTTTCACTATTTTTCTCTCAAAATCCTATCAACCAAACATTTTTTCTCCAGTAAATTTACTTTGATTTCCACTTCATTTGATGAGATTTCAATCACTCTTTGATTCCTAATCAATCCTTCAACAAATCCTTCAACAAATCCACTTGAGTGGTTTAATGTTTGTAAAAACAGAAAATTATGCAACTTCTGGGCAATCCGTATTGGAACGGGTACTAACATTTCGAAACGGGGGCCTGTAATGGCCTTCGAGTATCGAAACGGAAAGAGGTCGTTCCGAAACGATTTGGCCACTGGCAGGCCCTGTTCCGATACAAGTCTCGGAACGAACCCGAGTTTCAGAACGGTCAACCCGTTTCGAAATAGACGACCGTTGGGCACTGATTTGAATGGTTTTAAGGTTTGCAAGTTTTACGTTTTAGTCCTGAATATTGTATTTGCAATTGCTTGAGTTTGAGATGTCCGATTAAGGTGAAATTTGACAGGGAAGCATGTAATATGAATAATTAAGTATTGGTAACCTTAAAATCAGTTAAGTCCTCCAACTTTCCAGAATTTACAATTTGGTCCCTAATATTTGTGATTGGTGCAATTGAGTCCCTTATTGTAATTTGATCGCAGTGCTTTTCAAGTATGTGTTTCTCAAGGGTACGCTTAGGGTTAATGTGCATCTAGACAAGATTAAAAAGAAAAAAAGGGTCTTTAATCAAGGTTGACTTTGGTTTTCCCCGTGTAATCTTCGTAGTTCGGGTCAACCGTCTAGGTCGGGCTAAGGGGGTTACATTTTGTGGTATCAGAGCTGAGTTCTCTTGTAAATGGGAATGATTATGTGGGTGAAGTATGTGTGAATGCATGATATGGCTTTTAAATGAAAGTTTGATATGTGAAATGTAAGTATGTTGCAATTGTGATGTTATGCTGTGTTGAAGCATGTTAGAGGGACCCATTGCCATATCAAAACTAATGAAAAGAATTGTTTTTTTAAATGAGATTGAGTACTTGGATTTCTTACCTTGTTGAGCCTAATTATGTTTATTGCATTGTGTCAATGCATTGTTTTAGTGAATGGGGCCTCGTAGAGAGCCGAGAATTAATACGCGAGCTATGGCTTAGAACGAGAATGGGGACAATGTTGATAATGTTGTGGATATAACTCCTCCCCTTGGTGGTGGACCGCCCGGTGGTGGTGGTGCTGGAGGTGAAAATGTTGGTGTTGGTGCTGCAGCTGGGGTCGCTGGACCCGATGGTGTGCAGGGGCAAGCTGCTCCTGACATGACAGTTTTGATACAAGCTATTGCTGGAGCCTTTCAAGCAGCAGTAGCTGGAGCTCACGGAGCTGCGCAGCAGGGAGATGCTGGAGTGAGATTACCTTTGGAACGTCTTTGCAGTCTGGGAGGGACTGAGTTTAGGGGTTTATCTCCTGAAGGTTTTGAATCTTGGTTGGAAAGCACCAAGAGAATATTGGGACAAATGAACTGCAATGATGTGCAGAAGTTGGGTTGTGTAGTATCATTGGTACATGATGATGATGCGTATACTTGGTGGACGACCAAAGTCTCCGAAATGGAGGAAGTTGATGTGACTTGGACATTCTTTCTGAACGCGTTCAAGCGAAAGTATCTAGGTGTGCGATACCTGGATGAGAAGAAAAGAGAATTTATGTCTCTTATGCAAGGAAGTATGTCGGTGGCTGAGTAATAGATCCAGTTTGTCCGCCTTAGCCAGTACGCACCTGAGCTTATTCTTGATGAGCGGGAGAGGTGTGAGCGGTTCCGATATGGTTTGGTGGCGGACATGAAGACCTTTATGCTTGCAGCTGAGTACACAGATTTTGATGTGCTGGTGAGTAGGGCGAAGGACATTGAGCAGAACCTGGGTTTGTCTTCCAAGGATGTTAGTTTTGACTCAGGAAAAAGAGCTGCTGAGTATAGTTCCGGCGGTGGACGGAACAAGAGAGGACGAGATAAGAGGTATTAGTCTTCTGCGAGGCATGGTAATGGAGGGCATGGTGCACCTGTTCTGGGAGACAGGATGAGAGCTGATCAGAACACGTGCTGGACGTGTGGATCACATGGTCATTTGAGGCGTGATTGTCCTCGAGCAGCGAGGGAGGTTCAGGCTCCTATGGCAGTGACTGGTAATTCATGCTGGAATTGTGGTTCAACAGACCACATGAGGAGGGAGTGCCCTTTGTTGCCCGGTGGTGGTCAGGGACGTGCTCCTGGGGTTGTTGCACCACAGAGAGGTCGTGGGCGTGGCCCTGGTAACTTCTAGCGCAGAGATGATGGTGGGAGGAATGTGGCACATGTGGTGGCTGTTCAACCTGAGGGTGGTGGCCAGGCTCGAGTGTATGCTCAGCGAGAGTGGAGAAATGACACGGATGTGATCGCATGTACCTTTACTTTGCAATCCTGGTCATTACTTTCCTTGATTGATTCTGGATCTACACACTCATACATATTGCGTGAACATGCTCAATTGCTTGGTTTGTCTGTTGAGTCTTTGGATGTTGGTATGTGTGTAACTAGTTCCTTTGGTGAGACCGTTGTGACACGGAAGTTGTATATAAGTTGTCCCTTGGTTGTGCAAAATCATGTTTTTCATGTTGATCTCATGGAATTTCCATTCTATGGTTTTGATGTAATCCTGGGTATGGATTGGCTTGTTGAACATCGAGCTGTGGTGGATTTTGAGAACAAGCGAGTTTCGTTGAAGCTTGCGGATGATTATGAGGTAGTGATGGTTGGTGAGAATGTGAAGTTTCTTGCCACTGTGGTGTCTACGCTGGAAGCAAGTCGAATGCTGAGGCAAGGTTCTGAAGCCTACCTAGCCTTTGTGATGAATCATAGCTCTAAGGAGTTGCGAGTACAAGATATCAGGACTGTGCGAGAGTTTCCTGGTGTGTTTCCGAAGGAGTTACCTGGTTTGCCTTCTAATCGAGAGGTGGAGTTTGGAATTGAGCTGTATGAAAACACAACACCAGTGTCCATTACTCCTTATCGAATGGCACCTAAGGAGTTGGAGGAGCTGAAAATGCAACTTCAGGAGTTGCTTGATCGTGGTTTCATTCGGCCGAGTGTGTCACCTTGGGGTGCACCGGTCTTGTTTGTGAAGAAAAAGGATGTCACTATGAGAATGTGCATCGATTATCGTCAGCTGAACAAGTTGACTATCAAGAATCGGTATCCTTTACCGAGGATTGATGATCTTTTTTTATCAATTTCGGGGAGCATCTCTGTTCTCTAAGATTGACTTAAGGTCAGGTTATTACCAGCTCAAGGTGAAGGATGTGGATGTGCCAAAGACAACCTTCAGAACGAGGTATGGGCATTATGAGTTTCTTGTGATGCAGTTTGGTTTGACGAATGCTCCTGCAGCTTTTATGGATATGATGAATCGAGTGTTCCATGAATACTTGGACAAATTTGTTGTGGTGTTCATTGATGATTTCCTTGTGTACTCTCGTACTGAGGAGGAGCATGAAGGTCATTTGAGGATTGTGTTGCATGCTTTGTTGGAGAATCAGCTTTATGCTAAGCTGAGCAAGTGTGAATTTTGGCTTAGGGAAGTTGTGTTCCTTGGTCATGTGGTTTCTGCTGAGGGGATTTGTGTTGATCCTCAGAAGATTGAGACAGTGATGAATTTGAAGCCTCCTAAGTCTGTTCATGAAGTCCGTAGTTTCCTTGGTTTGGCGGGATACTATCGGAGGTTCGTAGATGGATTTTCAAAGATTGCTGCACCTTTGACGAAGTTGTTGCAAAAGGATGTCAAGTATGAGTTGACAGAGGCGAGACAACAATCTTTTGAGAAGCTTAAGGCAGCCTTGACGCAAGCTCCTATCTTGGTTCAACCTGAATCAGGGAAAGAGTTTGTGGTGTATAGTGACACATCCTATGTTGGTTTGGGGTGTGTGTTGATGCAAGAGGGTAAGGTGGTGGCTTATGCATCGCGCCAGTTGAAGGTGCATGAGCGCAATTATCCTACGCATGATATTGAGTTAGCTGCGGTGGTTTTTGCTTTGAAAACTTGGAGACATTATATGTATGGTGAGAAGTGTACTGTGTACACGGATTACAAGAGTTTGAAGTATCTGATGTCACAGAAGGAGTTAAATCTTAGGCAGCGACGTTGGGTGGAGTTGCTTAAAGATTACGATCTGACGATCGAGTACCATCCGGGAAAAGCTAATGTTGTAGCGGATGCCTTGAGTAGGAAGGTGGCAGTGGAGTTGAGAGCTATGTTTGCCAGCTTGAGCATTTCGCGAGATGGAGGTCTTGTGGCTGAATTGCAAGTGAAACCATCCTTGGTTCAGTTGATAAAGGATAAGTAGTTGTTGGATGATTCCTTGGTGCCACATGTTCAGGATATTGCTGAGGATAGGCCATCAGATTTCTGTTTTAATGATGATGGAGTTTTTTGTTTTGGGAGTCGGTTAGTAGTGCCCAATGATGCTGAGTTGAGGCGTGCTATTCTGACTGAAGCTCATAGTAGTCCTTTTGCTATGCACCCTGGTAGTACAAAGATGTATCGTGATCTTAGGGATGAGTACTATTGAGTGGGTTTAAAGAAAGATGTTACTGAGTATGTGAGTAAGTGCATGGTTTGTCATTGAGTTAAGGCTGAGCATCAGTTTCCTTCTGGGTTGTTGCAACCGTTGAAGATTCCTGAGTGGAAATGGGAAAGGATTACCATGGACTTTGTGTCTGGTTTGCCTTTTGTCGCCATCGAAGAAGAATTCGGTGTGGGTGATTGTGGATCGCCTCACGAAGTGTGCTCATTTCTTGCCTGTGCATACTACGTATACTTTGGACAAGCTTGCAGATTTGTATATTGCTGAGATTGTGCGACTGCATGGTGTGTCAAAGTCTATTGTGTCGGATAGAGAACCGAGGTTTACATCGCGTTTCTCGGAGTGTTTGCATCAAGCTTTGGGTACACGGCTGAATTTCAGTACTTCTTATCATCCACACTCGGATGGACAGTTTGAGCGTGTTATCCAAGTGCTGGAGGATATGTTGAGGTGCTGTGTGATTGAGTTTCAAGGCTCTTGGGAGAAGCATTTGCCTTTGGTGGAGTTTTCTTATAACAATAGCTACCAGGCAAGTATTCAAATGGCACCTTATGAAGCCTTGTACGGGAGGAAGTGCAGAACTCCTCTTTGTTGGGCTGAAACAGGTCAGAAGTTGGTTTCAATGCCAACTTTGTTGAAAGGAACCACCGAGAAGGTGAAGCTCATTTGTGAGCGATTGAAGGCATCTTCTGATCGACAGAAGTCTTATGCGAATTTGAAGCGTAAGGAGATTGAGTATGCGGTAGGTGACCGTGTGTTTTTGAAGGTTTCGCCTTGGAAAAAGGTGATAAGGTTTGGTCGAAAGGGTAAGTTGAGCCCTAGGTACATTGGACCATACGAGGTGATTGAACGTGTGGGTCCTGTTGCGTACAAGCTGAGATTACCGCAAGAGTTGGAAAAGTTTCATGATCTGTTTCATGTCTCTATGTTGGGGAGGAATAGGTCGGATCCTTCGCATGTTATGCCTGTGGAGGAAGTGGAGTTGAATCTAGACTTGACTTGTGATGAGGAGCCGGTGGAAATTCTGGATTCAGATTGTAAAGTCCTTCGAGGCAAAACCATTGATTTTGGGCTTAGAAGTTTAGGATCTGAACCGGACCGGTCTGATTTTCGGTTCGAATATAAAAGGTGGTTTTAGGGAAAGCCTAGTTCGGGATGCTTTAAAAATATGGAAAAATATCTAAAAATCATCTTTTAATATATATAAGAGAGTGGTGAAATCAATTTTACAAAATAAGGTTTGGAAGTGCAACATTTCGAAATAGTGACTAAAATGCGATTTTTGAAAAGTTCAGTGGTGACTGTTTTGTAAGGATTGAAAACTTTGAATCTTTAAGGAGCTAATTTACCCAAGAAAGATTTCTCCAGATTTTTCTTAGATTTTAATGATTTAATTAATGTTTAATTAATTAAATGAAAAGTGGAAAACCATATCTTAGACTTTCATAACTAACTTTCTTAAAAACTTTCTCATCTAATTTTCTCTCAAAATTCCCTCATCCAAACACATTTCTCCAGCAGCTTTTTCATTTATTTTCAAAGCAATTGATGAGATTTCAATCATCAATTGATTCCTAATCCTTTCTACATCAAATCCTATTGTTTTGCTTATTGAATTTTCAAGGAATTTGGCTCTAAACAAGGAGATATCTACATTTAGAGGTAAGGTTGTTCTTCTCCTCTAAATACTCAGTTCTTTACTGAAATTCTCAAGTTCTCAATCCTTGAATTAAGTTTTATAAAAGGTTTTAATGATATGAACTTGATTTTGGCTTAAAACTCAAGATTTGGAAGAAATCTTGAAGAAATTCGTAGTGATTGTTTGGGCTCTGTTTGTAGATGATTATAAAATGTATTTTGGATGTTTATTGATGTGTAATTGAGGTTTAATCAATGCAATCCCGAATAGGTTGATTTTCCTAAGTTTTGTTTATGAAAATGGTGGTTTTTGGGGTGATCTTGGTGTTCTGTTATAGCTGGAGGTATAAGGACGAGTTTAGGTTCATTTTGTAACCCCCTTAACCCGGCCTAGACGGTTGACCCGAATTAAGAAAGTCACACGGGGAAAAACCAAAGTCAACTCGAAAGTCAACCTTGATTAACGACCCTTTTTTTTCTTTTTAATCTTGTCTAAATGCACATTAGTCCTAATTGTGATCATACAAACATCATACTTCAAGATCACAAACATCAGAGATCAAACAGGGACCCAATTGAACAAATTACAACTTTAGGGACCAATTTGTAACTTCTGATAAATATGAGAACTTAGTCCAAATTAAAGTTACCATCTTGAAATTAATCAGGTTTCATGCCTCTCTGCCAAATTTCAGATCAAACGGACATCCCAAGCTCATACATGCTTCAAACTTCAATTTAACAACACCAAATCATACCACATAATCAATCAACATGCAGGGACCATAAATGCATCACCAATTCAACATATAACCAACACATATGAAAAGCCCCAATTTTAATGGCATGCTTCCTACACAAGCTAACCATTCATGCATAAACCTTCATAACCAAGCATAATAAAGCCAATTATAAAACCAGCAATCTCATCAACATTCAACACACTTAGGGAGTTCCAAACATCTCCCAAAAACACACACATAGGTCCCCCGTTGCCAAATCACCCAAAAGCTAAAAAGTACTTATAAAACCTTCATACATTGAGCTTTACTTGAACTTGATTGCTTGCCCTTTCTTGCTGCCCCTCAAGGTACTCTAATGCTCTGCATTATTGAATTAAGAAAACGAAGAGAGCGTAAGCAAAAGCTTAGTGAGGCATGCTCTTTAAAAACAATTCAATAATGCAATTAAAACCATTTATAAACATGATTAAAATCAACCTTTGCACATGCTCAAAAGCATACTTAAAACAAGCAATCTCATGCTTCAACATAAACATTAAAACAAGCATCTCATGCTTTACAATATACTTAACATGTCATATTGGCTCAAGTGACAAATTCCATTTCATAAAACAAGTTCAACAACTTCCCAAGGACTTTTAAACACCTTGGCCCCAAGGACTTTTAAACACCTTGGCCATGGACTTTTAAACACCATGAATGAGGACCACACAAGGACTTTTAACCACCTTTGTGTCCATTGCTTGAATCACCCCAAGGACTTTTAAACACCTTGGCCCCAAGGACTTTTAAACACCTTGGCCCCATGGACTTTTAAACACCATGGCCCCATGGACTTTTAAACACCATGGAAAGGATCACCTAAGGACTTTTAACCACCTTAGTGTCCGCAACAAGACTCATCCAAGGACTTTTAACCACCTTGATGATCTTAAGTAACAAGGCTCACTTAAGGACTTTTAACCACCTTAGTGACCTTAATCTTTTAAAAACATCACTTGCCAATATACATCATATTCATCATTTAATTCACTGTTTTAAAGCATTAAACCAAGCCATTTTCATCATGCATTTCAAAGCATCAAACCACATTATTTCAATGTATAAAAGCATAGTACTCCTACCTAGAGTTACCTTCATCATATGGCTTATATCATCAGCAAAATCCATGCTAAAACATGCTTTCAAAACAGTAATTAAAACATGCAAAACATCACTTGCATCACAACAAAAATCATGGCCACCACTAGAGAGAAAATCCGAAAACTTACACTTGAGCTTAGCAAAGTTGTTTAGACTTAAGCTAAGCTCCCAAAACCTTCAAACCTTGGTTTTAAAAGCTGAAATCCAATTCCCACAAACTCACTCACCAATTTCCACTTTGCTTCAAGCCAAAGCACCAAATCAAGCTTCCGGATCAACCAATCTTGGATCCAAAGATGCCTCCCCTGTTTCAACACATCAAAGCAGAGGATTAATGCATCATCATGCATTAATTGCTTCAATGAAAGCACATAAACTCGCTGCTCTCATCCAACCTCCATTTTCGGCCACCAAACACAACCGAAAATGCATCCAAACCACTTCTAAACAAAGCCCAGCCATAAACCAGCAAAACCTCACTTCCATAAACATCATATAACATCTAAAAACAACCTATTAACATCCTTATACCTCCAGCAACAACAGATCACCAAGATCACCTCAAAAACTACCTTAAAACACAAGCTAAACTTAGGAAACTCAACCTATCCGGGATTGCATCAATCAAAACTCAATTCCACATCATTTTAGAGATCATTTAACATCAAAAACACCTCTTAAATCACAGATTACTCAGATCTAACGAAAATCACCAAAAATCATCAAGATCTTGCATAATAAGCCAAGATCCAATTCAACACTTAAAAACCTTTAATTAAACTCCAATTTAGGATTGAAAACTTAGGAATTTCAGTAAAGAACTGATAGTTTAGAGGAGAAGGACGTTCTTACCTCCAAACTTGTGTTTCTCCACTTTTTGGAATGAAAAACCTTGATGAAACTTGTAACAATTGAAGAGGTTTAGAAGATATGTTGATTTGGAATCAAATGAGAGTTGAAAGGAGGAATTTAGGTGAGAAAATCAGAAACAAATCTCTGGAAATGTAGTGTTTGGTTTGAGAGGAAATGAGAGAAAGAAAATGAGAAGTTAGTTATGAAATTAGCCAAATGGCTTTTCCCTCCTTTTTGATATACTTTAAAATCAGAATTATAACTCAAAATATCTTAGAAAAATCTGGAGAAACCACTTTTGGATTAATAGCTCCTTAAAGATTCAAAGTTTCAACCCTTTATAAAACAACCACCAAACTTGCGAAAATTACATTTTGGTCACTAGCCAAAATGTCACACTTCCAAAACTCATTTTCCAAAATTGATTTCACAGTTCACTTAATTATATTAAAATATGATTTTAGAACATTTTTCCATATTTTTAATGCAACCCGAACTAGGCTTTCCTAATTTAACCTCTTTAGATTCGAACAGCACTTTGACCAACCGGTCAACGCCCAAAACTCCTAAGCCCAAAACCGGGGCGTTACAACTCTCCCCCCCTTAAGAAATTTTGTCCTCGAAATTTACCTGAAGGAAAGAGATAAGGAAACTGCTTCAGCATGTCTTCCTTCCGCTCCCACGTGGCTTCCTCAACACCTCGATGCTTCCACAACACCTTCACCAACTCAATGGTCTTGCCTCGAAGAACCTTGCTATCCGAATCCAGAACCTTCACCGGTTCCTCATCATAGGTCAAATCCAGATTCAAAACCACTTCCTCCACTGGCATCACATGCGAAGGATCAGATCTATACCTCCGGAGCATAGAAACATGGAACACATCATGAATCTTCTCCAGCTCCTGAGGTAACCTCAACCGATACGCAACAGGACCCACTCGCTCAACAACCTTATATGGTCCAATGTACCGAGGGCTCAACTTACCCTTCCGACCAAACCTCATCACCTTCTTCCAAGGCGAAACCTTCAAGAACACACGGTCACCCACCGCATACTCTATCTCCTTACGCTTCAAATCCGCGTAAGACTTTTGCCGATCAGAGGCAGCCTTCAACCGCTCACAGATAAGCTTCACCTTCTCAGTGGTTCCTTTCAACAAAGCCGGCATCGAAACCAACTTTTGACCAGCTTCAGCCCAACAAAGAGGAGTCCTACACTTCCTCCCATACAGAGCCTCATAAGGTGCCATCTGTATACTCGCCTGATAACTATTGTTATAAGCGAACTCAACCAAAGGCAGATGCTTCTCCCAAGAACCTTGGAACTCAATCACACAGCATCTCAACATATCTTCCAAAATCTGAATAACTCGCTCAGACTGTCCATCCGTCTGAGGATGATAAGATGTGCTGAAATTCAACCTCGTACCCAAAGCTTGATGTAAACACTGCCAGAAACGCGATGTGAACCTCGGATCCCTATCCGACACAATCGACTTAGGCACACCATGCAGCCGCACAATCTCAGCAATGTACAGCCCTGCCAGCTTATCCAAGGAGAACGTAGTATGCACAGGCAAGAAATGCGCACACTTCGTTAAGCGATCCACAATCACCCAAACAACATTCTTCTTTGATGGAGACAAAGGTAAACCAGATACAAAATCCATGGTAACCCTTTCCCACTTCCATTCAGGGATTCTCAACGGTTGCAACAATCCTGAAGGAATCTGATGTTCAGCCTTAACCCGCTGACACACCATACACTTGCTCACAAACTCTGCCACATCTTTCTTCAAACCCACCCAATAGTACTCATCACGAAGATCACGGTACATCTTAGTACTACCAGGGTGCATAGCAAAAGGACTACTATGACCTTCAGTCAGAATAGCACGCCTCAATTCAACATCACTAGGCACCACTATTCGACTACCATAACACAACACTCCATCATCATTAAAGCAAAATTCCGAAGGTCTACCCTCCGCAATATCCTGAACATGAGGCACCAAGGTATCATCTAGCAACTGCTTTTCCTTGATCATCTGCACCAAAGATGGCTTCACTTGCAACTCGGCTATAAGACCACCATCTCGCGATATACTCAAGCAAGCAAACATAGCCCTCAGCTCAACGGCTACCTTCCTACTCAAGGCATCCACAACAACATTTGCTTTTACAGGATGGTACTCAATCGTCAAATCATAGTCCTTGAGCAACTCCAACCAACGCCGCTGTCTAAGATTCAACTCCTTCTGAGACATCAGATACCTCAAACTCTTGTGATCCGTGTACACAGTACACTTCTCACCATACAGGTAATGCCTCCAGATCTTTAGAGCAAACACCACTGCAGCCAACTCAATGTCATGCGTAGGATAGTTGCGCTCATGCACCTTCAACTGCCGCGAAGTATAAGCCACAACTTTACCCTCTTGCATCAGCACACACCCCAAACCAACATAGGATGCATCACTAAAGACCACAAACTCTTTCCCTGATTCAGGCTGAATCAAGATAGGAGCTTGAGTCAAAGCCGCATTCAGCTTCTCAAAAGCCTGTTGTCTCGCTTCTGTCCACTCATACTTAACATCTTTCTGCAACAGCTTCGTCAAAGGAGCAGCAATCTTGGAAAAACCATCCACAAACCTCCGGTAGTATCCCGCCAAACCAAGGAAACTACAGGCTTCATGAACAGACTTAGGAACTTCCCAGTTCATCACTGCTTCAATCTTCTGAGGATCAACACGAATCCCCTCAGCTGAGACCACAAGCCCAAGAAACACCACCTCCTTAAGCCAGAACTCACACTTGCTCAGCTTAGCATAAAGCTGATTCTCCAACAAAGCTTGCAGCACAATCCTCAAATGCTCTTCATGCTCCTCCTCAGTACGCGAGTACACGAGGATATCATCAATGAACACCACAACGAACTTGTCCAGGTATTCATGAAACAAATGATTCATCATGTCCATGAAAGCAGCAGGAGCATTTGTCAAACCAAACGGCATCACAAGGAACTCATAATGCCCATACCTTGTCCTGAAAGCTGTCTTAGGCACATCTACATCCTTCACCTTCAACTGATAATACCCTGACCTCAAGTCAATCTTATAGAACACAGCAGCTCCCCGAAATTGATCAAAGAGATCATCAATCCTCGGCAAAGGATACCGATTCTTGATAGTCAACTAGTTCAGCTGACGGTAATCAATGCACATCCTCATAGTGCCATCTTTCTTCTTCACAAACAAGACAGGAGCACCCCAAGGCGACACACTCGGCCGGATGAAACCACGATCTAACAGCTCTTGCAACTGCGTCTTCAGCTCCTTCAGCTCCTTAGGTGCCATTCTATAGGGAGTAATGGACACAGGAGTTGTATTCTCATACACCTCAATACCAAACTCCACCTCGCGATTAGGAGGTAACCCAGGCAACTCTTCAGGAAAAACACCAGGAAACTCTTTCACAACCTTGATATCCTGCACCCTCAACTCCTTAGATCTAGGATTCATCACAAAAGCTAGATAGGCTTCGCAACCTTGCTTCAGCATCCTGCTCGCCTCCAAGGTAGACACAACATTAGCAAGAAACTTCACATTCTCGCCAACTACAACAACTTCATAATCATCCGCCAGCTTAAGCGAAACCCGCTTATTCCCACAATCCACAACAGCACGATGCTCAGCAAGCCAATCCATACCAAGGATCACATCAAAACCATAGAAAGGTAACTCCATAAGATCATCATGAAAAACATGTTCTTGAACAACCAAGGGACACCTTCTATAAAGCTTTCGAGTCACAACCGTTTCACCAAAAGAACTAGTGACACGAACACCAACATCCAAAGACTCAACAGGCAAACCAAGCAATTCAGCATGCTCACGTAGAATGTATGAATGCGTAGATCCAGAATCAATCAAAGAAAGCAATGACAAAGACTGCAAAGTAAAGGTACCTGCAATCACATCAGCATCATTCCTTCCCTCGCGCTGAGCATACACCCTCGCTTGGCCTCCACCCTCAGGCTGAATAGCCACAACATGAGCTACCCCACGACCACCTTCCTCTCGCCTCTGGAAATTTCCACGGCCGCGCCCACGACCTCTCTGCGGTGCAACAGGAGCACGCATCTGATCACCAGCCAACCTAGGGCAATCTCGCCTCAAATGGTCAACAGAACCACAATTCCAACATCCATTACCAGCTGCAGCAACAGGAGCTTGCACCTCCCTCACAGCACGAGGACAGTCAAGCTTCATGTGACCACGTGAACCACAAATCCAACAAGCACTTGGTTCAGCTCTAGCAAAACCTCCTCTAGCAGGTGCACCACCACCTCTCTTGGCTGAGGACTGATACTTCTGATCACGTCCCCTCTTGTTCCGTCCACCTCCGGAACTAAACTCAGCAGCTCTCTTGCCAGAACTAGCTCCAGCACCTCTCGTGGATAAACCCAAGTTCATCTCAATGTCTTTGGCTCGGCCCACCAACACATCAAAATCATCATATTCAGTGGCCAGCACATACATTTTCACATCCGTCACAAGACCATAACGAAACCTTTCGCACCTCGCCCGCTCATCAGGTATCAGCTCCGGTGCATACTGACTGAGTCTGACAAACTGCACTTCATACTCAGCCACACTCATGCTCCCTTGGGTAAGAGTCATGAATTCACGCTTTTTCTCATCCAAATATCTCACTCCCAGATATCTCCTCTTGAACGCATTCTGAAAGAATGTCCAAGTGATGTCAGCTTCAGCCATCCCAGCTATGGTGGTCGTCCACCACGTATACGCATCGTCCTGCAGCAAGGACACAACACATCCCAACTTTTGCACATCCGTGCAGCTCATCTGACCCAAGATACGCTTGGTACTCTCTAGCCAAGCCTCAGAACTCTCAGCAGACATACCCCTAAACTCAGTCCCACCAAGACTGCGCAGACGCTCTAAGGGTAATCTAACACCAGCATCTCCCTGATGCCCAGCTCCTTGAGCTCCAGCTACTGTTGCTCGAAAAGCACCCGCAATAGCCTGTACCAGCATCGTCATATCAGGCATAGCTTGCCCCTGACCAACCTCAGGTCCCGCAGCTCTAGCACCAGCTGCTGCAGCTCCAGCTCCTTCCCTCTCCGCACCACCACCACCAGGTGGAGGAGGAGGTAACACAGCACTACCCGCATTTTCCTCGTTCTCATTCCCATCCGGGGTCGTAGCCCTCACGCTACTCCTTAACTCTCTACGTGGTGCCATACTTTTACCATGCAATCACAATGCAAAATAAAACAAGTCAGGCCCAGCAAGGTAAGCAATCCAAGTTTTCAAGCTCAATTTCATTCAAAATCAACTTCATTTCATTAGCTTTTGTTTGGCAATGGGTACCCTCAGCATGCAACATCACAACATACATCTCAATTGCATCAACATCACAAGCCACTGAACATGCTTTCAAACAACAAGCATACAAGCTAAACATACTTCAATCATGCATACATTCATTCCCAATTACTCGCAAACTCAGCTCTGATACCACCAAATGTAACCCCCTTAACCCGGCCTAGACGGTTGACCCGAATTAAGAAAGTCACACGGGGAAAAACCAAAGTCAACCCGAAAGTCAACCTTGATTAACGACCCTTTTTTTTCTTTTTAATCTTGTCTAAATGCACATTAGCCCTAATTGTGATCATACAAACATCATACTTCAAGATCACAAACATCAGAGATCAAACAGGAACCCAATTGAACAAATTACAACTTTAGGGACCAATTTGTAAATTCTGATAAATATGAGAACTTAGTCCAAATTAAAGTTACCATCTTGAAATTAATCAGGTTTCATGCCTCTCTGCCAAATTTCAGTTCAAACGGACATCCCAAGCTCATACAATTGCAAAAACAAGATTCAGGACTAAAATGCAAACATTCCAAAACATATAAAGATACTTTTAACCGAATTAACGGTCAGGTATCGATACGCCTGGAGTCGTATCGATACGCGGGGAAGACAGTAACCAAACTCCAGAGATGGTATCGATACGAGGTCCCGCGTTTCGATACGACATTCATATTTAGCCCAGACGGTATCGATACCCACACATTCGTATCGATACCCCTGTGCAGAAATGTGCATATTTGGCTCATGCGTATCGATACGCAAGCCCGAGTATCGATACCCCTGCCTGAAATCGACTCAAAATCAACATCATACATGCTTCAAACTTCAATTTAACAACACCAAATCATACCACATAATCAATCAACATGCAGGGACCATAAATGCATCACCAATTCAACATATAACCAACACATATGAAAAGCCCCAATTTTAATGGCATGCTTCCTACACAAGCTAACCATTCATGCATAAACCTTCATAACCAAGCATAATAAAGCCAATTATAAAACCAGCAATCTCATCAACATTCAACACACTTAGGGAGTTCCAAACATCTCCCAAAAACACACACATAGGTCCCCCTTTGCCAAATCACCCAAAAGCTAAAAAGTACTTATAAAACCTTCATACATTGAGCTTTACTTGAACTTGATTGCTTGCCCTTTCTTGCTGCCCCTCAAGGTACTCTAATGCTCTGCATTATTGAATTAAGAAAATGAAGAGAGCGTAAGCAAAAGCTTAGTGAGGCATGCTCTTTAAAAACAATTCAATAATGCAATTAAAACCATTTATAAACATGATTAAAATCAACCTTTGCACATGCTCAAAAGCATACTTAAAACAAGCAATCTCATGCTTCAACATAAACATTAAAACAAGCATCTCATGCTTTACAATATACTTAACATGTCATATTGGCTCAAGTGACAAATTCCATTTCATAAAACAAGTTCAACAACTTCCCAAGGACTTTTAAACACCTTGGCCATGGACTTTTAAACACCATGAATGAGGACCACACAAGGACTTTTAACCACCTTTGTGTCCATTTCTTGAATCACCCCAAGGACTTTTAAACACCTTGGCCCCAAGGACTTTTAAACACCTTGGCCCCATGGACTTTTAAACACCATGGCCCCATGGACTTTTAAACACCATGGAAAGGATCACCTAAGGACTTTTAACCACCTTAGTGTCCGCAACAAGACTCATCCAAGGACTTTTAACCACCTTGATGATCTTAAGTAACAAGGCTCACTCAAGGACTTTTAACCACCTTAGTGACCTTAATCTTTTAAAAACATCACTTGCCAATATACATCATATTCATCATTTAATTCACTGTTTTAAAGCATTAAACCAAGCCATTTTCATCATGCATTTCAAAGCATCAAACCACATTATTTCAATGTATAAAAGCAAGGTACTCCTACCTAGAGTTACCATCATCATATGGCTTATATCATCAGCAAAATCCATGCTAAAACATGCTTTCAAAACAGTAATTAAAACATGCAAAACATCACTTGCATCACAACAAAAATCATGGCCACCACTAGAGAGAAAATCTGAAAACTTACACTTGAGCTTAGCAAAGTTGTTTAGACTTAAGCTAAGCTCCCAAAACCTTCAAACCTTGGTTTTAAAAGCTGAAATCCAATTCCCACAAACTCACTCACCAATTTCCACTTTGCTTCAAGCCAAAGCACTAAATCAAGCTTCCGGATCAACCAATCTTGGATCCAAAGATGCCTCCCCTGTTTCAACACATCAAAGCATAGGATTAATGCATCATCATGCATTAATTGCTTCAATGAAAGCACATAAACTCTCTGCTCTCATCCAACCTCCATTTTCGGCCACCAAACACAACCGAAAATGCATCCAAACCACTTCTAAACAAAGCCCAGCCATAAACCAGCAAAACCTCACTTCCATAAACATCATATAACATCTAAAAACAACCTATTAACATCCTTATACCTCCAGCAACAACAGATCACCAAGATCACCTCAAAAACTACCTTAAAACACAAGCTAAACTTAGGAAACTCAACCTATCCGGGATTGCATCAATCAAAACTCAATTCCACATCATTTTAGAGATCATTTAACATAAAAAACACCTCTTAAATCACAGATTACTCAGATCTAACGAAAATCACCAAAAATCATCAAGATCTTGCATAATAAGCCAAGATCCAATTCAACACTTAAAAATCTTTAATTAAACTCCAATTTAGGATTGAAAACTTAGGAATTTCAGTAAAGAACTGATAGTTTAGAGGAGAAGGACGTTCTTACCTCCAAACTTGTGTTTCTCCACTTTTTGGAATGAAAAACCTTGATGAAACTTGTAACAATTGAAGAGGTTTAGAAGATATGTTGATTTGGAATCAAATGAGAGTTGAAAGGAGGAATTTAGGTGAGAAAATCAGAAACAAATCTCTGGAATTGTAGTGTTTGGTTTGAGAGAAAATGAGAGAAAGAAAATGAGAAGTTAGTTATGAAATTAGCCAAACGGCTTTTCCCTCCTTTTTGATATACTTTAAAATCAGAATTATAACTCAAAATATCTTAGAAAAATCTGGAGAAACCACTTTTGGATTAATAGCTCCTTAAAGATTCAAAGTTTCAACCCTTTATAAAACAGCCACCAAACTTGCGAAAATTACATTTTGGTCACTAGCCAAAATGTCACACTTCCAAAACTCATTTTCCAAAATTGATTTCACAGTTCACTTAATTATATTAAAATATGATTTTAGAACATTTTTCCATATTTTTAATGCAACCCGAACTAGGCTTTCCTAATTTAACCTCTTTAGATTCGAACAGCACTTTGACCAACCGGTCAACGCCCAAAACTCCTAAGCCCAAAACCGGGGCGTTACACATTTTGTATGTTAATTGATGTTTAGATATGGTTAGGAGTGATGGATCTTGGCTGAGTTACGTTTTGGAAGTGTTTGGAGGTGATTTCGGTTGTGTTTGGTAGCCGAAATGATAAATTATGTTAGAGCAGTGAGTTTAAGTGTGATGGTTGAAGATTTTAATGCATGATGATGCATTAATCCTCTGCTTTGATGTGTTTAAAACATGGGAGAGATCTTCGGACATTTGTGGTGTTGATCTGGAGGCTTGATCGGCGTTTCGGCAAGCTTGTGAAACAGAATTGGTGAGTGAAGTTTGGTTTCCAGCTTTGAAACAAACGTTTGAAGGTTTTGGGAGCTTAATGTTAGTCTAAGCAACTTAACTAAGTTCAAGAGTAAGTTTTCGGAGAAACTCTCTTGAATGAGCCATGAGATGGTTGGATGCATTGTCTTTGATTTGCATGTTTAAATTCTGTTTTGAAAGCATGTTTTAGCATGGTTAATGCTGGTTTTGAAAGCCATATGTTGAAGGATGCTCAAGGTAAGAGATCCTTGGTTTGATATGTTGAAAATGTGGATTTGATGCATAGTGATGCATGTTGTTTAATGGCTTTGATTAAATGCTTTAAAACAGTGAATTGTTGTTGATAAATGATGTATATTGGCAAGTGATGTGTTGGTTTTAAAGTACTTGAATCAGATATAGTTAGCCGGCTATAGGATTGGGTGCACCGTGAATAAAGTCGCCTTGGATGTTGAGGGGTTGTAATTGTACCGTAAACTCCATCCAAGTACACTAACGAGATGGTTAAGATCACAATGGTGGTTAAAAGTCCATGTGTAGATCTTGTGTTGAGTGTCTCGTGTTCTCGTTAGTGATGTTATACAACTACCGATGAATGATGTTGAGGGGTTGTGATTGTACCGTTAAACTCCATCACGGGTGTTGAGGGGTTGTGATTGTACCGGTAAACTCCACCTCGTGTGTTCGGTAGTGTGTATGAAGCGTATGAGACAACGCTTGTAATCCGCGTATCCGATTGTGTTTTATGTTGTAAATGGTATGGATTATCACTTGGAAGCCAATATGACATGTTGATTTTATTGAAGCATGAGATGCTTGATATGTATGCATGGTTGCATAAGTAATGATGATTATGTGATGGAAAGCTTTGTGAAAAGTGTTTTATAAAATGCATTATTGTGTTGTTTCTTTAGAGCATGCCTCACTAATCAAGTGTGCTTACGCTCTCTCTCTTGAACCAATAATGCAGATAATTGAAGTGTTTGAAGGTAACAAGGAGTGTAACGCCCCGGTTTTGGGCTTAGAAGTTTTGGGCGTTGACCGGTTCGGTCAAAGTGCTGTTCGAATATAAAAAGGTGAAATTAGGAAAGCCTAGTTCGGGTTGCATTAAAAATATGGAAAAATGTTCTAAAATCCTCTTTTAATATATATAAGTGAACTGTGAAATCAATTTTACAAAATGAGGTTGGAAAGGATTGAAACTTTGAATCTTTAAGGAGCTATTTACCTAAAGGGAGTTTCTCCAGATTTTTCTAAGATATTAAATGGTTTATTTCTGATTTTTAAACAAAAGAGAAGTTGAGGGAAGATATTTTCCATTTCTAACTAACTTTTCCATTTTCTATTTTCTCTCATTTTTCTCTCAAGCCAAACATCTTCCTCCAGATCTTTTCCCTCTGGTTTTGTCATCTAAATCACTCAATTTATTTCTCTTTTGATTGCTAATCATCTCATCAACAAAACCTCACCATTGCTACTTGATTCTTCAAGCTTTTTGGTTCTAAAAGAGAAGAAACTCAAGTTTGGAGGTAAGAACTTCCTTCTCCTCTAAACTCTCAGTTCTTTACTGAAATTCCTAAGTTCTCAATCCTTAATTGATGTTTTATAAGTGGTTTTAAAGTGGTGTGTTGGATCTTGGCTTAAAATGCAAGATTTTGTGATTTTTGATGGATTTTCGTTTGATCTGTTAAAGCAGTGATTTGAGGTGTGTTTTTAATGTTAAATGAATGTTAATTTGATAAGGAATTGAGTTTTAATTAATGCAATCCCGGATAGGTTGAATTTCCTAAGTTTAGCTTGTGATTCTTGGTTGTTTTTGAGGTGATCTTGTGGATCTGATGTTGCTGGAGGTATAAGGATGTTGTTAGGTTCTTTTTAGATGTTAAAGGATGTTAAAGGATGTTAAGTTTTGATGGTTTATGGCTGGGCTTTGTTGAGGAGTTGTTTGGATGCATTTTCGGTTGTGTTTGGTGGCCGAAAATGGAGTATGGATGAGAGCAGCGAGTTTAGATGCTTTCATTGAAGCTATTAATGCATGATGATGCATTAATCCTCTGCTTTGATGTGTTTAAAACAGGGGAGTCATCTTTGGATCCAAATGGTGGTGATCCGGAAGCTTGATTTGTGTTTCGGCAAGAGGCGAAACGGAATCGGTGAGTGGAATTTGGTTTTCGGCTTTGAAACCAGTGTTTTGGAGGTTTGGGAGCTTAGTTTAAGTCTAAGCAACTTAGCTAAGCTCAAGAGTAAGTTTTCGGAAAAACTCTCTTGGTGATGGCCATGGTTTTTGGTTGTATGCAATGTGTTGTTGCATGATTTTAAATCTGTTTTGAAAGCATATCTAGCATGTTTATTTGCTGAGATTTTAAGCCATGTGTTGAAGGAAGCTCAAGGTAAGAGTTCCTTGTTTTTGAACATTGTTTAAATGTGGTTTAATGCTTAAAGATGCATGACGTTTATGGCTTGGTTTAATGCTTTAAAACAGTGGTTTATTGATGATAATGATGCATATTGGCAAGTGATGTTAAGGTCACAAAGGTGTTTAAAAGTCCTTGTGTGAGCCTTGTATATTTAAGAACATCAAGGTGGTTAAAAGTCCTTGGATGGTTCTTGGTTAAGATCACAAAGGTGGTTAAAAGTCCTTGTGTGGATCTTGGAAAGTTTAAGAACAACATGGTGTTTAAAAGTCCATGGTTGGTTCTTGGTTAAGGCTCAAGGTGGTTAAAAGTCCTTGTGTAAGCCTTGGTTACTTAAGAACTCCAAGGTGTTTAAAAGTCCTTGGGAGATTCTTGTTAAGGACACAAAGGTGGTTAAAAGTCCTTGTGTGGTCCTTGCCATGGTGTTTAAAAGTCCATAGGTCCATGGTGTTTAAAAGTCCATGGGTCCATGGTGTTTAAAAGTCCATGTGTGTATCTTATGTGAAATGTGTCACTTGTTGCCAATATGACTTGTTATGAAATTGAAGCATGAGTTGCTTGTTAAAAGGCTTAAGAGCATGTTGATGTTACTTAAAGCATGTGATGCTTGTTTTAAATGTTTAAGAACATGTTTAATGTTGCTTGAAGCATGGTTTATAAATGAGTTTTATAAATGCATTATTGTATGGTTTTAAATGAGCATACCTCACTAAGCTTTTGCTTACACTCTCTCTCTTTTCTTAAACAATAATGCAGAACGTTAAAGTGCATTGAGGGCAGCAAGGAAGGCAAGAAAACAAGTGGAAGTTAAGCTCAAGTATGGGAAGGTTTTCTTAAACACTTTTAGCTTTTGGCATTTGGCAATGGGGGACCTATGTGGATGTTTTGGGAGATGTTTTGAAATCCCTAAGTTTGTTTAATGTTGTTAATAATGCTGGATTTTGTAATTGGCCATTATGTGGTTGGTTTGGAGTTTTAATGCTTGAATGGTTTGCTAAGTAGGAAGCATGCCTTTAGATTTGGGGCTTTTCATATTTGATGCTATGATGATGATTGGACGATGCATTTATGTTGCTCACATGTTGAATACTTTGCTGGTAAAGTTTGGTAGCATTTGGAGCATGATTGGTTGGTCAATTGTGTGTTTAAGCAAGCAAATTTCTGCATTCTGTGCAGGCCGTATCGGAACAGTAGCTACCGTTTCGGAACGGGTGCCTTGTAGCAGCCCAGGCGTCCGAAACGAAAGACACCGTTCCGAAACGGAAAGCCCTCTGCCAGCCCTCGTTTCAGAACACGTTGCGGAACGGCCCCGCGTTTCGAAACAGGTTCTTCCTGTTTTGGAACACCTGACCGTTGGGGGCTGACATTGGCAGTTATATGTTTTGAAATGTTTGCATTTTGGTCCTGAATCTTGTTTATGCAATTGTATGAGCTTGGGATGTCCATTTGAGCTGAAATTTGACAGTGAAGCATGAAACCTGACTAATTTCATACTGGTAACTTTAGTTTGAGTTAAGACCTTATAATTAGCAGGATTTACAATTTGGTCCCTAAAGTTGTAAATTGTTCAATTGGGTCCCTGTTTGATCTCTGATGATTATGATCTTTGAGCATGCTGTTTGATTGATCATATTTAGGGTTAATATGCATCTAGACAAGTTTAAAAAGAAAAAAAGGGTCGTTAATCAAGGTTGACTTTCGGGTTGACTTTGGTTTTCCCCATGTGACTTTCTTAATTCGGGTCAACCGTCTAGGCCGGGTTAATGGGGTTATAAGGAGGCTAAGAAGCCAAGGGAAAGCTAAGTTTATGTATGGTGATGTTTTCACAACACTATTAGTTTTTGATACTTGGCAATGGGAATCTAGGATGTTGATTTGGGAGATGTTTTGGACTCCCTAGTTGTGGCATGATGCCTTAAATGATTTGGATTTGTAAATGGCCATTTTGATGCTTGTTTTGGTGCTTGATGGTTGTTTGACTTTGGATACTAGGATGCATGCCTATAGACTTGTGGATTTCCTTGATTGATGCCATGAATGTGTTTTGATGTTGCAAACATGTACCTTATATACATGATGACTTGTTGGCATGATTAGGAAGTCATTAGGTTGTGTTTGAGTGGTCTAATGTTTGTAAAACCAGCAAATTATGCAACTTCTGGGCAATCCGTATTGGAACGGGTACTAACGTTTCGAAACGGGGGCCTATAATGACCTTCGAGTATCGAAATGGAAAGAGGCCGTTCCGAAACAATTTGGCCACTAGCAGGCCCTGTTCCGTTACAGGTCTCGGAACGAACCCGAGTTTCGGAAAGGTCAACCCCGTTTCGAAACAGATGACCGTTGGGCACTGATTTGAATGGTTTTAAGGTTTGCAAGTTTTACGTTTTAGTCCTGAATATTGTATTTGCAATTGCTTGAGTTTGAGATGTCCGATTAAGGTGAAATTTGATAGGGAAGCATGTAATATGACTAATTATGTAATGGTAACCTTAAAATTAGTTAAGTCCTCCAACTTTCTAGAATTTACAATTTGGTCACTAATATTTGTGATTGGTGCAATTGAGTCCCTTATTGTAATTCGACCGCTCTGCTTTTCAAGTATAAGTTTCTCAAGGGTACGCTTAGGGTTAATGTGCATCTAGAGAAGGTTAAAAAGAAAAAAAGGGTCGTTAATCAAGGTTGACTTTCGGGTCGACTTTGGTTTTCCAGTGTAATCTTCGTAGTTCGGGTCAACCGTCTAGGCCGGGCTAAGGGGGTTACATTTGGAAATACTACAAATTTACTTTGATTTCCACTTCATTTGATGAGATTTCAATCACTCTTTGATTCCTAATCAATCCTTCAACAAATCCACTTGATTTCTACATTGAATTTTCAAGAAAACTTGCCCAAATCAAGGAGAAATCATCCATTAGAGGTAAGCTTCGTCCTTCTCCTCTAATGATCAGTTCTTTACTGAAATTCCCAAGTTATCAATCCTTTAGTAATGATTTTTAAGTGGTTTTAATGTTAGAAACAAGAATTTGGCTTAAAACTCAAGATTTTGGAAGAGATCTTGAAGATTTTCGTGGTGATTGATTGGGCTCTATTTTGAGATGGTTTTCTAATGTACTTTGGATGTTAAATGATGTTATAAATGAGGTTTTATCAATCCAATCCCGAATAGGTTGTTTTTCCTAAGTTGTTGCTTGTTAAAATGGTGGTTTTTGGGGTGATTTTGGTGCTCTGCTATAGCTGGTGGTATAAGGACGTGGTTGTGTTAGTTTTTGATGTTAATTGATGCTTAGAAATGATTAGAAGTGGTGGATCTTGGTTGGGTTTGATTTTGGAAGAGTTTGGAGGTGATTTCGGTAGTGTTTGGTAGCCGAAATGTGGCTTATGTGTAGAACTAGCGAGTTTAGGTGTGTGGCTGATGATTTCAATGCATGATGATGCATTAATCCTCTACTCTTATGTGTTTAAAACATGGAGACATCTTCGAACATCTTCGAAACGTAATCGGTGAGTGTGTATGGTTATAGAAGTCCTTGTGGGACAAAGAAACAAGGTTTGGGGATTTATGAAAGGTTTGAAACACCTTCCTAAGTCCAGAAGTAAGTATTGGCTAGATCGCTCTCTAGAATGTCGTGATTGCCCCTTAAATGCTTTTACATGCTCATGGTTTTAGGTTGATAAGTTCCTACTGTTTTTATGCATGAATTATAGCATGAGATGATGCTTGAAGTGATTTCATAAAGTAACATGTTGTATAATTGAGTTTTGAGCTTTAATGTTAAAGCATAGCAAATGTTATGATTTTGAAATGAGATGGGAATGTTGAGTTTTAATGCATGAAAAATAGTAAGTGAGATGTTGATTTGACATAATATATTGGTATAGATGTTGAGATACTTATCGAATATAATTGATCGATCAATAGGATGGGAGTGCACTACAAACTAAAAATTCGTACGTGCTCTTTGGTTAAGCCAAAGGGAGAGAACCGAAGATGGGCATTCCATCGGGTAGGACTTGGTGAAATACCCAAGTTTTGTGGCGATGATAGATTCCGCCATGTGAGTATGGTGATGTGAGATTCCACCGAAAACTATGTTGCTAGACGAGTGAGTACAGTGATGAGAGATGCCACCAGAAGTGTCTAGTGAGATGTCAGCATATCTGAGTAATAAATAGATGTGAAATGCCAATATAAAATATGTTATGGTTTTTGATTCACATGTACCTTTGATGTAATGGTTTATGATATGAGAAATGCATATGTGGTTTGTTTATGAAATGCTTTAGATGACAAGCATGAATTTGGCCTTACCATGAGTTTTGCATTGGTTTAAATGCATGAAATAGAATGAAGGTACAAGTGGTTTCAAGGAGAAATTGCTTTGAAAGATTTCCAAGCATGAGATAGAAATGAGCATGTGGTTTAAAAGCTTTTAATGAAAATGTTTTCAAGTTGTGCATTATTGGGTTGGTTTTCTTTATAGCATGCCTGACTAAGCATTTGTGCTTACGCTCTCTCTTTTACCAATAATGCAGATAATTGAGGTGTTTCTCGGCATCAAGGAAGCTAAGTTCATCCTAGGAAGTCCAAGCTCATGTATGGTGAAGTTTTCGTACACTTTAGTTTTGATAGATTGACAATGGGAAACCAAGAATTGTATTTGGGAGATGTGTTAAACTCCCTAAGGTTGTGGCATGTTTTTTAGCTTGTTTGGATTGTAAATGGCCTTAATTGCTTGTTTTGAGGTTGGATTGCCTATTTGGGTTTTGAGATTAGGAAGCATGCCTTTAGAATAATGAAACTTTGTGTTTGATGCCATGATTGTGCTTAAATGTCCCAAATATGTTCCTTACATGTATGATGACATGTTGGTATGGTTAAAGTGTCTTTGGGGCATGTTTGAGTAGGTATTTGAGTGAAAAGCCAGCAAATGCTGCAGTTTCTAGGCAGGGTGTATCGAAACACCCCATGGTGTTTCAGAACGGGAGCCTGAAATGGCCTTGGCGTTTCGAAACGAAGGGAGCTGTTTCGATACATTTTGGCTACTGGAGCTACATGTTTCGGAACTGGTCTCGGAACATACTCGCATACTGAAAAGGTCATCACCGTTCCGATACAGTGTTTCGGTACAATGAGTAGGCGTTTCGAAACAGGTTGTCGTTGGACCCAGATTTGAACTGTTTGATGATTGCATGCTTTACATTTTAGTCCTAAATGTTGAGATTGCAATTGCTTGAGTTTGAGATGTCCTTCTAAGTTGAAATTTGGCAGAGAAGCATGTAACATGACTAATTTCTAGATGGTAACTTTAAAACCATTGAAGTCCTTCTAATTTATAGAAATTGCATTTTGGTCCCTATTCTTGTGTGAAGTGCAATTGTGTCCCTATATGTTATCCGATCGATGTACCTTTCTCAATCGTGTTTCGTGAGTACTCACTTAGGGTTAACAAGTATCTAGACAATATTAAAATGAAAAAAGGGTCGTAAATCAAGGTTGACTTTTGTTTTTCCCGTGTAATCTTCGTAGTTCGGGTCAATCGTCTAGGCCATGCTAAGGGGGTTACATTTGGTGGAATCGGAGCCAGGTTATCAAATAATTGGGGTTCGAAATGTGAATTATGTATGTGTTTATGCATGATGTGTTTTCTGGGTGAAAGAATGATGAATGATTAGTAGTGTATGAATCAATTGAGATGTTTTCGTGATGTTATTCTATGTTTGGAGTGTGATAGGGGATCCCATTGCCTTATCAAAACTAATGAGAGGAATTGTTTTCTAAAATGAGCTTGAGTACTTGGATTACTTATCTTATTGTGCCTAATCGTGTTTATTGCATTTTGTCAGTGCATTGTTTTCTATATAATGGGGCCACGTAGAGAGCTGAGAATTAATACTAGATCAACCGCTGGTAATGAGAATACTGAGAATGTTTAGAATTTACCTCCTCCTCCTGGTGGTGGACCACCCGGTGGTGGTGGTGCTGGAGCGGGTAACGCTGGTGCTGGTGTAGGGGTCGCTGGACCCGAGGGTGCGCAGGGGCAAGCTGCTCCTGACATGACCATGTTGATTCAGGCTATTGTTGGAGATTTCCAGGCAGCAGTAGCTGGAGCTCATGGAGCTGCGCATCAGGATGACGCCAATGTGAGGTTTCCTTTGGAACGTCTTCGCAGTCTAGGAGGGACTGAGTTCAGGGGCTTATCTCCGGAAGGATCTGAGTCTTGGTTGGAGAGCAGCAAGCAGATTTTGGGGCAGATGAACTGCAATAATGTGCAGAAGCTGGGTTGTGTTGTATCACTGCTACATGGTGATGCTTACACGTGGTGGACGACAACTATTTCTGGGATGGAGGATGACGAGGTGACTTGGACGTTCTTCTTGAATGCGTTCAAGCGGAAGTATCTGGGAGTGCGTTACCTAGATGAGAAGAAAAGAGAGTTTATGTCTCTCGTGCAAGGCAGCATGTCAGTAGCCGAGTATGAAATTCAGTTTGTTCGCCTCAGTCAGTATGCGCCTGAGCTAATCCCTAGTGAGCGGGAGAGGTGTGAACGATTCCGTTATGGGCTAGTAGCGGATGTTAAGACATATATGCTTGCGGCTGATTATATAGATTTCGATGTCTTGGTCACTAGAGCCAAGGACATTGAGTCGAATCTTTGTCTGGCTAGTAGAGTGGGTGGATTTAGCTTCGGGAAGCGAGCGGCTGAACGCGATTATGGTAGAGATCGCAAGAAGAGGCATAAGGATAGGAGGCCGCATTATGATGCTAGGCGTGGGGGTGGTAACCCTGGTAGAGGTCAGCAAGGACCTAATGTTGTTCTGAGGACTCCTAAGTGTATCTGTTGTGGTAGACGACATGGTGGCGAGTGTTGGGGTAACCTTGGGACATGCTGGAATTGTGGGAATCGTGGACATTTGAAGAAAGATTGTCCTCAGCCTTTGAGAGAGGGACAAGCTCCGGTGAGAGCAGCAGAGCCACAGAGGGGTCGTGGGCGCGGCCGTGGTAATTTTTCAGCGTAGGGATGATGGTGGCAGGAACGTAGCATATGTTGTGGCCGTTCAACCTGAGGGTGGTAGACAGGCTCGAGTGTAGGCCCATCGTGAGGGAAGGAATGATACAGAAGTGATCGCAGGTACCTTTACTTTGCAATCCTTGTCATTACTTTCTTTGATTGATTCTGAATCTACACACTCGTACATATTGCGTGAGTATGCTCAAATGCTTGGTTTACCTGTTGAGTCCTTGGATATTGGTATGCGTGTGACTAGTTCCTTTGGTGAGATGGTTGTAACGCGGAAGTTGTATAGGAGATGTCCCTTGAAAGTGCAAAATCATGTTTTTCTTGTTGATCTCATGGAATTGCCATTCTATGGCTTTGATGTAATCCTTGGTATGGATTGGCTTGTTGAGCATAGAGATGTAGTGGATTTTGAAAGCAAGCGGGTTTCGTTGAAACTTGCGGATGATTATGAAGTGGTGGTAGTGGGTGAGAATGTGAAGTTTCTTACAATTGTGGTGTCTACATTGGAAGCAAGTCGGATGCTGAGGCAGGGTTGCGAGGCTTACCTAGCCTTTGTGATGAATCCTAGTTGAAAGGAGTTGCACGTTCATGATATAAGAACTGTACGTGAGTTCCCTGGAGTGTTTTCGGAGGAGTTACCTGGATTACCGCCTAGTCGAGAGGTGGAGTTTGGGATTGAGCTGTATGAGGACACAACTCTGGTGTCCATTGCTCCCTATCGCATGGCACCTAAGGCGTTGAAGGAATTGAAGACGCAATTTCAAGAGTTGCTTGACCGCGGCTTCATTCGGCCTAGTGTGTCACCTTTGGGTGCACCGATCTTGTTTGTGAAAAAGAAGGATGGCACTATGAGAAGGTGCATCGATTATCGTCAGCTGAACAAGTTGACTATCAAGAAAAGGTATCCTTTGTCGTGGATTGATGATCTTTTTGATCAGTTTTGGGGAGCGGCTGTGTTTTCCAAGATTGACTTGAGGTTAGGGTACTATCAGCTTTAGGTGAAAGATGTGGATGTGACGAAGACAACCTTTAGAACGAGGTATGGGCATTATGAGTTTCTTGTAATTTCGTTTGGCTTGACGAATGCTCCTGTTGCTTTCATGGACATGATGAATAGAGTGTTCCATGAATACTTGGATAAGTTCGTTGTGGTGTTCATCGACGATATCCTTGTGTACTCTCGTACTGAGGAGGAGCATGAAGGTCATTTGAGAGTTGTTTTGCAAGCGCTCTTGGAAAATCAACTTTAAGCTAAGTTGAGCAAGTGCGAGTTTTGGCTAAAGGAAGTTGTGTTCCTTGGTCATGTGGTTTCGGCGGAAGGGATTCGTGTTGATCCTCAGAAGGTTGAGGCGGTGATGAATTGGAAGCCTCCTAAGTCTGTTCATTAATTTCGTAGTTTCCTTGGGTTGGCAGGATATTACCGGAGGTTTGTGGATGGATTTTCAAAGATTGCTGATCCTTTAACGAAGTTGTTACAAAAGGATGTTAAGTATGATTGGACGGAAGCGAGACAACAAGCTTTTGAGAAGTTTAATGCAGCTTTGACGCAAGCTCCTATCTTGGTTCAACCTGAATCAGGAAAAGAGTTTGTGGTGTACAGTGACGCATCCTATGTTGGTTTGGGGTGTGTGCTAATGCAAGAGGGTAAGGTGGTGGCATATGCATCGCGACAGTTGAAGGTGCATGAGCGCAATTATCCTACGAATGATATTGAGTTAGCTGCGGTGGTTTTTGCTTTGAAGATCTAGAGACATTATCTTTATGGTGAGAAGTGTATTGTGTACACGGATCACAAGAGTTTGAAGTATTTAATGTCTCAGAAAGAGTTAAATCTTAGGCAACGACGATGGGTGGAGTTTCTTAAGGATTATGATCTAACGATCGAGTACCGTCCGGGAAAAACTAATGTTGTGGCGGATGCCTTGAGCAGGAAAGTGGCGGTAGAGTTAAGGGCTATGTTTGCTAGCTTGAGCATTTTGCGAGATGGAGGTCTTGTTGCTGAATTGCAAGTTAAACCCTCTCTGGTTCAGTTGATAAAGGATAAGCAGTTGTTGGATGATTCTTTGGTGCCACATGTGCAGGATATTGCTGAGGATATACCATCGAATTTTTGTTTTAATGATGATGGAGTTCTATGTTTTGGAAATCGGATAGTAGTGCCGAATGATGTGGAGTTGAGGCGTACTATTCTGACCGAAGCTCATAGTAATCCTTTTGTTATGCACCCTGGTAGTACAAAGATGTACCGTGATCTGAAGGATGAATACTATTGGGTGGGTTTGAAGAAAGATGTTGCGGAATATGTGAGTAAGTGCATGGTTTGTCAGCGGGTTAAGACTAGGCATCAGTTTCTTTCAGGGTTGTTGCAACCGTTGAGGATTCCTGACTGGAAGTGGGAAAAAATCACCATGGACTTTGTGTCTGGTTTGCCTTTGTCGCCATCGAAGAAGAATTCAGTGTGGGTGATTGTGGATCGCCTTACAGAGTGTGCACATTTCTTACATGTGCATACAACGTATACCTTGGATAAGCTTGCAGAGCTGTACATTGCTGAGATTGTGCGTCTGCATGGGGTACCAAAATCTATAGTGTCGGATAGAGATCCGAGGTTCACATCGCAATTTTGGGAATGTTTGCATCAAGCTTTGGGTACGCGGCTGAATTTCAGTACTTCTTATCATTTGCAGACGGATGGACAATCTGAGCGTGTTATCCAAGTGCTTGAGGTTATGTTGAGGTGCTGCGTGATTGAGTTTCAAGGCTCTTGGGAGAAGCATTTGCCTTTGATGGAGTTTTCATATAATAATAGCTACCAGGAGTGTATTCAAATGGCACCTTATGAATCCTTGTATGGGAGGAAGTGCAAAACTCCTCTTTGTTGGGTTGAAACAGGTCAGAAGTTGGTCTCGATGCCGGCTTTGTTAAAAGGAACCACCGAGAAGGTGAAGCTCATTTGTGAGCGGTTGAATGCAGCTTCTGATCGGCAGAAGTCTTACTCAGATTTGAAGCGTAAGGATATTGAGTTTTCGGTGGGTGACCATGTGTTCTTAAAGGTTTCACCTTGGAAGAAGGTGATGAGATTTGGCCGAAAGGGTAAGTTGAGCCCAAGGTATATTGGACCATACGAGGTGATAGAACGTGTGGGTCTTGTTGCTTATAAGGTGAGGCTACCACAAGAGTTAGAGAAGATACATGATGTGTTTCATGTATCCATGCTTCAGAGGTATAGATCAGATCCTTCGCATGTTATGCCCGTGGAGGAAGTTGAGTTGAATCCAAATTTGACCTATGATGAGGAGCCGATTGAGATTCTGGATTTAGACAGTAAAGTTCTTCGAGGTAAGACCATTGAGCTGGTTAAGGTGTTGTGGAGGCATCGTGATGTTGAGGAAGCCACGTGGGAAATAAAAGATGATATGAAGAAGTAGTTTCCTTACCTTTTTCCTCCAGGTAAATTTCGGGGACGAAATTTCTTAAGAGGGGAAGAGTTGTAACACCCCAAATTTGGGCCTAGATGTTTAGAGTCTGAACCGGATCGGTTTGGAAAACGGTTCAAATCTAAAAGGGGGTTTTAGGGAACACCTAGTTCGGGATGCTTTAAAAATATATAAAGTATCTAAAAATCCTCATTTAATATATAAAAGAGAATGGTGAAATTAATTTTACAAAATAAGGTTTGGAAATACTACATTCGGTGTAGTGACCAAATCGCAGTTTTTGCAAAGTTTAGTAGTGACTGTTTTGTATAGGATTGAAACTTTGAATCTTTAAGGAGCTAATTTAACCAAAAAAGTTTTCATCAGATTTTTCCTTAATTTGGGTGATTTAATTAAAGAAAATAAAGGTGATTAAAAAAAACTACCTTTGACTTTTCATAACTACTTTTCACTAATTTTCTCTCATTTCATTTTCTCTCAAAATCCTATCAACCAAACACCTTTTCTCCAACAAATTTACTTTGATTTCCACTTCATTTGATGAGATTTCAATCACTCTTTGATTCCTAATCAATCCTTCAACAAATCCACTTGATTTCTACATTTTATTTTTAAGAAAACTTGCCCAAATCAAGGAGAAATCATCCATTAGAGGTAAGCTTCATCCTTCTCCTCTAATGATCAGTTTTTACTGAAACCCCCAAGTTATCAATCCTTTATTAATGATTTTTAAGTGGTTTTAATTTTAGAAACAAGAATTTGGCTTAAAACTCAAGATTTTGGAAGAGATCTTGAAGATTTTCGTGGTGATTGATTGGACTCTGTTTTGAGATGGTTTTGTAATGTATTTTGGATGTTAAATGATGTTATAAATGAGGTTTTATCAATCCAATCCCGAATATGTTGTTTTTCCTAAGTTGTTTCTTGTTAAAATGGTGTGGTTTTGGGGTGATTTTGGTGTTCTGCTATAGCTGGAGGTATAAGGGCGTGGTTGTGTTATTTTTTGATGTTAATTGATGTTTAGAAATGATTAGAAGTGATGGATCTTGGCTGGGTTTGATTTTGGAAGAGTTTGAAGGTGATTTCGGTAGTGTTTGGTAGCCGAAATGTGGCTTTTGTGTAGAGCAGCGAGTTTAGGTGTGTGGCTGATGATTTCAATGCATGATGATGCATTAATCCTCTGCTCTTATGTGTTTAAAACATGGGAGACATCTTCAGACACATTTGGAGTTGATCCGGAAGCTTAGATAGCGTTTCGACAAGCAAGCAAAACGTAATCGATGAGTGCATATGGTTATAGAAGTCCTTGAGGGACAAAGAAACAAGGTTTGGGTATTTAGGAAAGGTTTGAAACACCTTCCTAAGTCCAGAAGTAAGTATTGGCTAGATCGCGCTCTAGAATGTGGTGATTGCCCCTTAAATGCTTTTACATGCTCATGGTTTTATATTGATAAATTCCTACTGTTTTTATGCATGAATTATAGCATGAGATGATGCTTGAAGTGATTTCATTGAGTAACATTTTGCATAATTGAGTTTTGAGCTTTTATGTTAAAGCATAGCAAATGTTATGATTTTAAAATGAGATGGGAATGTTGAGTTTTATTGCATGAAAAACAGTAGGTGAGATGTTGATTTGACATAATATATTGGCATAGAGGTTGAGATACTTACCGATATAATTGATCGATCAATAGGATGAGAGTGCACTATAAACTAAAATTTCCTATGTGCTTTTTGGTTGAGCCAAAGGGAGAGAACCGGTGATGGGCATTCCATCGGGTAGGACTTGCTGAAATACCCAAGCTTTGTGGCGATGAGAGATTCTGCCATGTGAGTACGGTGATGTGAGATTCCACCGGAAACTATGTTGCTAGACGAGTGAGTACAGTGATGAGAGATGCCACCGGAAGTGTCTAGTGAGATGTCCGCATATCCGAGTAATAAATAGATGTGAAATGCCAATACAAAATATGTTATGGTTTTTGATTCACATGTACATTTGATGTAATGATTTATGCTATGAGAAATGCATATGTGGTTTGTTTATGAAATGCTTTAGAGTACAAGCATGAATTTGGCCTTGCCATGAGTTTTGCATTGGTTTAAATGCATGAAATAGAATGAAGGTACAAGTGGTTTCAAGGAGAAATTGCTTTGAAAGGTTTCCAAGCATGAGATAGAAATGAGCATGTGGTTTAAAAGCTTTTAATGAAAATGTTTTCAAGTTGTGCATTATTGGGTTGGTTTTCTTTAGAGCATGCCTCACTAACTATGTGTGCTTACGCTCTCTCTTTTACCAATAATGCAGATAATTGAAGTGTTTTCGGGCATCAAGAAAGCTAAGTTCATCCAAGGAAGTCCAAGCTCATGTATGGTGAAGTTTTCGTACACTTTAGTTTTGATAGATTGGAAATGGGAAACCAAGAATTGTATTTGGGAGATGTGTTAAACTCCCTAAGGTTGTGGCATGTTTGTTTAGCTTGTTTGGATTGTAAATGGCCTTAATTGCTTATTTTGAGGTTGGATTGCCTATTTGGGTTTTGAGATTAGGAAGCATGCCTTTAGAATAATGAAACTTTGTGTTTGATGCCATGATTGTGCTTAAATGTCCCAAATATGTTCCTTACATGTATGATGACTTGTTGGTATGGTTAGAGAGTCTTTGGGGCATGTTTGAGTAGGTATTTGAGTGAAAACCAGCAAATGCTGCAGTTTCTAGGCAGGGTGTATCGAAACACTCCTTGGTGTTTCAGAACGGGAGCTTGAAATGGCCTTGGCGTTTCGAAACGAAGAGAGTTGTTTCGATACATTTTGGCTACTGGAGCTATATGTTTCGGAACTGGTCTCGGAACATACCCGCTTACCGAAACGGTCAACGCCGTTCCGATACAACGTTTCGATACAGTGAGTAGGCGTTTCGAAACATGTTACCGTTGGACCCAGATTTGAACTGTTTAATGATTGCATGCTTTACATTTTAGTCTTAAATGTTGAGATTGCAATTGCTTGAGCTTGAGATGTCATTCTAAGTCGAAATTTGGCAGAGAAGCATATAACATGACTAATTTCAAGATGGTAACTTTAAAACCATTGAAGTCCCTCTAATTTATAGAAATTACATTTGGGTCCCTAATCTTGTGTGAAGTGCAATTGAGTCCCTATATGTTATCCGATCGCTGTACCTTTCTCAATCGTGTTTCGTGAGTACTCACTTAGGGTTAACAAGTATCTAGACACGATTAAAATGAAAAAAAGGTCGTGAATCAAGGTTGACTTTCGGGTTGACTTTGGTTTTCCCTGTGTAATCTTCGTAGTTCGGGTCAATCGTCCAGGCCGGACTAAGGGGTTACAAAATGAGTTTTAGAAGAGGTGCATTTTGGGTAGTGTGCAATTACACCTTTCCTTAAATTGACATGTGTTTTAAACGAGTTTTAAAATAATTTATTAAAAAAGGATTTTTATTTTAATTAATAAAATTGTAATTTGAGAAGTTTTATTTTACGTAACTAACTTGTAAAACCTATGTTTGATTTTGATATAACAATGTTTGTTAAGGATTAAATTGAAAACTTGAAATAGACTTTTAAGTCCCTCGAATGATATCGATACAGTCTTACCCGCATCGAAACATGAAATAGGTAACTAAAATTTAAAGCGGTGGTTGTCTCGTACCGATACGCTCTTAGCCGTATCGTTACAGAAACTTCCAGTGAGCTAAGTTGAGAAAATGGTATCGATACAGTCTTACCCGTATCGAAACGGTCCTTGTCCAGTACCGATAAGCTTACACGCGTATCGATAAGCCCTCTTCTAATTGTGCAACGACTCTTTCTGTTTTGAGACAGGTATCGATACATATCCACGCGTACCGATACTGTAAGCTACAGAAGTGCATTTATGGTGGAAAGAGAGGGTCCCAACGGCTATTGTAACGCCCCGGTTTTGGGCTTGGAAGTCTTGGGCGTTGACCGGTTGGTCAAAGTGCTGTTCGAATCGTAAGAGGTTAAATTAGGAAAGCCTAGTTCGGGTTGCATTAAAAATATGGAAAAATGTTCTAAAATCCTCTTTTAATATAATTAAGTGAACTGTGAAATCAATTTTGGAAAATGAGTTTTGGAAGGGTGACATTTTGGCTAGTGACCAAAATGTAATTTTTGAAAGTTTGGTGGCTATTTTATAAAGGGTTGAAACTTTGAATCTTTAAGGAGCTATTTACCCAAAGGGAGTTTCTCCAGATTTTTCTAAGATATTTTAACACATAATTCTGATTTTTTTAAAGAAAACAAAAAGGAGGGAAAATTCATTTTAGCCATTTTCTCATCTAACTTCCAATTTTCTTTCTATCTTTTTCTATCAACCCAAACACTTAATTTCCAGAGATCTAAATCTGATTTTCTCACCTAAAATCCTCCTTTCAACTCTCAATTGATTGCAAATCATTGTGTCTTCAAAACCTCTTCAATTACTTCAAGTTTCATCAAGCTTTTCAATTCCAAAAAGAGGAGAAATTCAAGTTTGGAGGTAAGAACGTCCTTCTCCTCTGAACTTCAAGTTCTTTAATGAAATTCCTAAAGTTTTCAATCCTAAATTGATGTTTGATAAAAGGTTTTAAAGTTGATTTATGGATCTTGGCTAATTATGCAAGATTTTGATGATTTCACTTGATTTTCGTTTGATCTGTTAAATCTGTGTTTTGAGAAGTGTTTTTGATGTTAAATGATCATTAAATTGATGTGGAAATGAGTCTTGATTGATGCAATCCCGGATAGGTTGGGTTTCCTAATTTTAGCTTGTGTTTTAAGGTAGCTTTTGTGGTGATCTTGTGGATCTGGTGTTGCTGGAGGTATATGGATGGTTGTAGGTTGTTTTTAGGTGTTAAATGATGTTAATGGAAGTAAGGTTTTGCTGGTTTATGGCTGGGCTTTGTTTAGAAGTGTTTCGGATGCATTTTCGGTTGTGTTTGGTGGCCGAAAATGGAGGTTTTGTGAGAGCAGCGAGTTTAGATGCTTTCATTGAAGCAATTAATGCATGATGATGCATTAATCCTCTGCTTTAATGTGTTGAAACAGGGGAGGCATCCTTGGATCCAAGAATTGTTGATCCGGAGGCTTGATTTGGTGCTTTGGCTTGAAGCAAAGTGGAAATCGGTGAGTGGATTTGTGAAAATGGTTTTTGGCTTTGAAACCAAGGTTTTGGGAGCTTAGTTTAAGTCTAAACAACTTTGCTAAGCTCAAGTGTAAGTTTTCAGATTACTCTCTTTAAGTGGTGGCCATGTTTGGTGCAATGTAAAATGATGATTTTGCATGATTTGTTTACTGTTTTTGAAAGCATGTTTAAGCATGATAATTGCTGGTGTTTTAGCATGATTTATGCTGATGTTTTAAGCCATGTGTTGAAGGTGACTCTAGGTAAGAGTACCTTGTTTTTAATGCATTGTTAAATGATGATTTAATGCTTTGAAATGCATGATGAAATGGCTTGGTTTAATGCTTTAAAACAGTGGATTATGTGATGTATAAAGTGTGTATTGGCAAGTGATGGTTTGTAAAAGTGAAGGTCACTAAGGTGGTTAAAAGTCCTTGAGTGAGCCTTGTTACCTAAGATCATCAAGGTGTTTAAAAGTCCTTGGATGAATCTTGTTGCGGACACTAAGGTGGTTAAAAGTCCTTAGGTGCTCCTTTCCATGGTGTTTAAAAGTCCATGGGGCCAAGGTGTTTAAAAGTCCTTGGGGCCAAGGTGTTTAAAAGTCCTTGGGGTAATTCAAGCTACGGACACAAAGGTGGTTAAAAGTCCTTGTGTGGTCCTTTCATGGTGTTTAAAAGTCCATGGCCAAGGTGTTTAAAAGTCCTTGGGGCCAAGGTGTTTAAAAGTCCTTGGGGAAAGTTGTTGAACTTGATTTCATAAATGAAATGTATCACTTGAGCCAATATGACATGTATAGTACATTGAGATGCATGAGATGCATGTTTTAATGTTTATGTTGAAGCATGAGATGCTTGTTTAAATGAAATGTGGAAGCATGGGAATTGCTTGTTTTAAGTATGTTTTGAGCATGTGTAAAGGTTGTCTATAAGCATGTTTTACAAATGATTTTGATTGCATTATTGAATGGTTTTTAAAGAGCACTCCTCACTAAGCTTTGGCTTACGCTCTCTCATTTTCTTGATTCAATAATGCAGAGCATTAGAGTACATTGAGGGCAGCAAGAGAAGGCAAGCATACAAGTTCAAGTAAAGCTCAATGTATGGAAGGTTTTGCTAAACATTTTAGCTTTTGGTTGATTTGGCAATGGGGGACCAATGTGTATGTTTTGGGAGGTGTTTGTGACTCTCTATGGATGTTAATTGATTGTTTGAATTGCTGGTTTTTGGATTGAATTTCTATTGCTTGCTTATGAAGGTTTATTGCTTGAATGATAGCTTAAGTAGGAAGCATGCTATATGAATTGGGGCTTTTCACATGTGATGTTTAAATGTTGAATTGTTGATGCAATTGAGGTCCTTGCATGTTGTATGATTAAGTGATATGGTTTGGTGATGTTAATTTGGTGCTTAATGCATGTTTGATGCTGTTTTTGAGTTGTTCTCAGGCAGGGGTATCGATACTCGGGCTTGGGTATCGATACACCTGAGCCAAATATGCATGTTTCTGCCCAGGGGTATCGATACCTCTGAACAAGTATCGATACCATATGAATGGAGTATCGATACCAGGGGGAAGGTATCGATACCTTTGCTAGAGTTTGGTTACTGCCTTCCCCGAGTATCGATACGACACGTGGCGTATCGATACCAGACCGTTAAAAACAGTTAAAAGTATCTTTGGATGTTTCGTTTTGTTTACGTTTTGGTCCTGAATCATGTTTGATCAATTGTATGAGTTTGGAGTGTCCGTTTGAGCTGAAATTTCACAGAGAAGCATGAAACCTGACTAATTTCAAGATGGTAACTTTAATTTGGGTTAAGTCCCTTAATTTATCAGAAATTACAATTTGGTCCCTAAAGTTGTAATTTGTTCAATCGGGTCCCTATTTGATCTCAGATGTTTGTGATCTTTTGATATGTTGTTTGTATGATCACAATTAAGGTTAATGTGCATCTAGACAAGATTAAAAAGAAAAAAAAGGGTCGTTAATCAAGGTTGACTTTCGGGTTGACTTTGGTTTTCCCCGTGTGACTTCCTTAGTTCGGGTCAATCGTCTAGACCGGGTTAAGGGGGTTACAGCTATAATCAATACCCTAACCATCCAAACGGCTAGAATTAATAGAGAAGGTATAAATTGAAGCTAATTGAAGACCAACAACAACTATTGCATCAAAGATAAACATCCTAGCAAAAATCCAAGCTCAAAGTGCTTATTTTCCAATCTCTTGTAAACCCCAAATTGTGTAGTGTTCAATTCTGATCTTATTATCAAATTTGGGATGAGTGTTTGTACTTAAAGGTGAAATATTGTATTGAGAGATATCTTTCTTGCCTTTAATTCTTTTTTGAACTCTTGTGAGGGTTTGGTCAAATTTTGGGTAGAAAATTTGACCGGTTGTGTAATGGTTACCTCCTAAGCCTTGAAAAGGGGAAGAACAAATTAGTGAATTCTTGGAAATCCTTAGTGGTAGATAAGGTAGTGGATGTAGAGTTCATTTGGAACTTGAACCACTCTAAAATTCCATGTTCTTTGTAACCCCCTTAGCCCGGCCTAGACGGTTGACCCGAACTATGAAGATTACACGGGGAAAACCAAAGTCAACCCGAAAGTCAACCTTGATTAACGACCCTTTTTTTCTTTTAATCTTGTCTAAATGCACATTAACCCTAGATATGTTCATAAGGCCATCATGCTCAAAGAATACAACAATCAGAGAACATTTAGGGACTCGATTGCACAATTTACAAGTTTAAGGACCAAATTGTAAAATCTGAAAAATTTGGAGGACTTAACCAATTTTTAAGTTACCAACATGAAATTAGTCATGTTTCATGCTTCTCTGCCAAATTTCAGCTCAAACGGACATCTCAAACTCATTCAATTGCATAAACCAAGTTCAGGACCAAAACGCAAGGATTTCAAAACATATAACCGTCAATTTCAGTGCCCAACGGTCGAGTGTCCCGTAACGGGGATGATCCGTTCCGAAACGCGGGACCGTTCCGAAACAAGTTCCGGAACAAGGCTTGGCAGTGGCAAATCTGTTCCGGAACGGCTCTGCCCGTTTCGGAACGCCTAGGCCATTTCAGGCCCTCTGTTCCGAAACGGTAGCACCTGTTCCGAAACAGGCTGCCCAGATTTGCAGATTTTTGCTGGTTTAAATCACAATTGACCATCAAACACAATCCAAAGGCAACCAAAACATACCAGCAAGTCATTATATACTTAAGGAACATAAAAGCATCAACCATTCTCAAACATGGCATCGATTAAGGAAAAACCCAAATCTATAGGCATGCATCCTATGATAGAAATCATAAAACCATCAATTCTCCAAAACCACATACCAAAGGCCATTTACATGTTCTAACATCATCAAAGACATGAAACGAACTTAGGGAGTCCAAAACATCTCCCAAAACAACAACATAGGTTCCCATTGCCAAATGCCCAAAAGCTAATAGTGTTAGGAAAACATTCACCATACATGAGCTTAGTTCTTCACTTGGATTCTTGACCACTTTGATGCCCTTTATTCACTTGTAACGCCCCGGTTTTGGGCTTAGAAGTTTTGGGTTCGGACCGATTCGGTCGAAGTGCGGTTCGAATATAAAAAGGTGAAATTAGGAAAGCCTAGTTCGGGTTTCATTAAAAATATGGAAAAATGTCTTAAAATCCTCTTTTATTATATATAAGAGAATGGTGAAATCAATTTTACAAAATGAGGTTTGGAAGGGTGACATTTTGGCTAGTGACCAAAATGTAATTTTTGAAAACTGTGTGACTATTTTAAAAAGGATTGAAACTTTGAATCTTTAAGGAGCTATTTACCCAATGGGAGTTTCTCCAGATTTTTCCTAAATATTAAATGATTTATTAATGGCTTTTAAATAAAACAAAAGTGGAGGGAAGATATTTTGGCCATAACTAACCTTTCTCTCAAATCTTCCATTTTCATTTTCTCTCATTTTCTCTCAAACCAAACACCTTTTCTCTAGAGCTTTTCCCTCTGATTTTGTCACCTAAATAACTCATTTCAATTCCCTTTTGATTTTCAATCATCTTTTCATCAAAACCTTATCATTTGCTAAGTGGATTTTCAAGAAATCTTGGTTCTAAAAGGGAGAAACTCAAGTTTGGAGGTATGAACGTCCTTCTCCTCTAAACTCTCAGTTCTTTACTGAAATTCCTAAGTTCTCAATCCTTAATTTGTGTTTTATAAAAGGTTTTAAGGTTGTGTTCTTGATCTTGGCTTTTAAATGCAAGATTTGTTGATTTTTGGTTAAAATTCGTATGATCTGTTTAAGCAGTGATTTGAGGTGTCTTTTTGATGTTAAATGAGTGTTAAATTGATGAGAAGTTGAGGTTTAATTAATGCAATCCCGGATAGGTTGAATTTCCTAAGTTTAGCTTGAGTTCTTGATGGTTTTTGGAGTGATCTTGATGATCTGCTATAGCTAGAGGTATAAGGATGACGTTAGATCCTTTTTGGATGTTAATTGATGTTAAAGGATGATTAGATTTGATGGATCATGGCTGGGTAGTGTTGTGGAGTTGTTTGGATGCAATTTCAGTTGTGTTTGGTAGCCGAAATTGGAGTGTGGATGACAACAGCGAGCTTAGGTGCTTTCATTGAAGATATTAATGCATGATGATGCATTAATCCTCTGCTTTGATGTGTTTAAAACAAGGGAGTCATCTTTGGATCCAAGTGGTGGTGATCCGGAAGCTTGATTGGTGTTTTGGCAAGTGGCGAAACGGAATCGGTGAGTGGAATTTGGTTTTCAGCTTTGAAACCAATGTTTTGAAGGTTTGGGAGCTTAGTTTAAGTCTAAGCAACTTAGCTAAGCTCAAGAGTAAGTTTTCGGAAAAACTCTCTTGATGATGAACCATGGATTGGTTGTATGCAATGTGGTTGTTTGCATGTTTTAAATTCTGTTTTGAAAGCATATTTTAGCATGTTAGTTGCTGATTTTATAAGCCATGTATTGAAGAATGCTCAAGGTAAGAGATTCTTGTTTTTGAACATTGTTAAATGTGGTTTTGATGCATTATGATGCATGATGATTATGGCTTTGGTAAATGCTTTAAAACAGTGGAATATTGTTGTTAATGATGCATATTGGCAAGTGATGGTTAAGGTCACAAAGGTGGTTAAAAGTCCTTGTGTGAGCCTTGTTTATTTAAGAACAACATGTTGGTTAAAAGTCCATGGTTGGTTCTTGGTTAAGATCACCAAGGTGGTTAAAATTCCTTGGGTGAGTCTTGTGTTTTAAGAACAACATGGTGTTTAAAAGTCCATGGTTGGTTCTTGGTTAAGGTTACAAAGGTGGTTAAAATTCCTTGTGTAAGCCTTGGTTACTTAAGAACTCCAATGTGTTTAAAAGTCCTTGGGAGATTCTTGTTAAGGACACAAAGGTGTTTAAAAGTCCTTGTGTGGTCCTTGTCATGGTGTTTAAAAGTCCATGAATGATTCTTGTTAAGGACACAATGGTTTTTAAAAGTCCATGTGTGGTCCTTGGAAATTGTAAGATCACAATGGTGTTTAAAAGTCCATGTGTGGATCTTATGTTGAATGCATCACTTGTTGCCAATATGACATGTAATGGATTGAAGCATGAATTGCTTGTTTTAAATGCTAAGTGCATGTGCAAATGATGATTGATCAAGGTTTATAAAGATGCTTTATAAATGCATTATTTAGTGGTTTTAATGAGCATTCCTCACTAAGCTTTTGCTTACGCTCTCTCTCTTCTTAAACCAATAATGCAGAGCATTGAAGTGCATTTTGGGGCAGCAACGAAGCCAAGAATCCAAGTGGTGATCTAAGCTCATGTTTGGTGAACATTTTCTCAAACTATTAGCTTTTGGGTATTTGGCAATGGGGGACCTATGTTGTTGATTTGGGAGATGTTTTGGACTCCGTAAGTTGGATTTATGATGTTGATAATGTTGGTACATGTAATTGGCCTTTATGAGATTGTTTTGGTATATTGATGCTTGAATGGTTTTCTAATTAGGAAGCATGCCTATAGAATTGGGGATTTTCATAATTGATGCCATGTTGAGGTTCGGTTGATGCAATTATGTTCCTTGATTGTTATTTGACCTGCTGGTATAATATGGTGGCATTTGAAGCATGTTTGGTTGGTCAATTATGAGTTTTCTCAGCAAATTTTCTGCAATCTGGGCAGGCCGTATCGGAACGGGTGCTACCGTTTCGGAACAGGGGCCTGAAATGGCCTAGGTGTTCCGAAACGGGAGGAACCGTTCCGGAACGGAAATGCCACTGCCAACCCTCGTTTCGGAACCAGTTTCGGAACGGTCCCGCATTTCAGAACGGGTCTTCCCTGTTCCGAAACACTCGACCGTTGGGCACGAAATTTGATGGTTATATGTTCTGAAATGTTTGCATTTTGGTCCTGAAACTTGTTTATGCAATTGTATGAGTTTGAGATGTTCGTTTGGGCTGAAATTTGGCAGAGTAGCTTGAAACATGACTAATTTCATATTAGTAACTTAAAATTGGGCTAAGTCCTTATAATTTCCAGATTTTACAGTTTGGTCCCTAAAGTTGTAATTTGTACGATTGGGTCCCTGAATGTTCTCTGATGGTCATGATCTTTGAGTATGCTGATTGTATGATCATGTTTAGGGATAATGTGCATCTAGACAAGTTTAAAAAGAAAAAAAAAGGGTCGTTAATCAAGGTTGACTTTCGGGTTGACTTTGGTTTTCCCCGTATGATCTTCTTAATTCGGGTCAACCGTCTAGGCCGGGTTAAGGGGGTTACATTTGGTGGTATCAGAGCTGAGTTCTCGAGTAATTGGGAATGATTATGTGGATGATTTGAGTATGTATGCTATGTATGCTTGTCGAGTGAAAGCATGTTGAGTGAATTGTGATTGTGTTGCAATTGTGGTGTATGTTGTGGTAAAGCATGTTGTGGGTACCCATTGCCAAATCAAAGCTAATGAAATGATGTTGTTTTTAATTGGAAATGAGCTTGAGTACTTGGATTGCTTACCTTGTTGAGCCTGACTTTGTTTGTTTGCATTGTGATTGCATTGTTAGAGTATGGCACCTCGTAGAGAGTTGAGGAGTAATGTGCGAGCTATGGCTCAAAATGAGAATGAGAATGAAGAGAATGTTGAAAGTGCGGTGGATTTACCTCCTCCACCTAGTGGTGGTGGTGTTGGGGGTGAAGGAGCTGAAGTTGCAGCTGGTGCTGGGGTCGCTGAACCTGAGGCTGGTCAGGGGCATGCTATTCCTGACATGACGATGTTAGTGCAAGCTATTGCTGGTGCTTTTCGAGCGGCAGTAGCTGGAGCTCAAGGAGCAGGGCATCAGGGAGATGCTGGTGTTAGACTACCCTTGGAACGCTTACGCAGTCTGGGAGGGACTGAGTTCAGGGGTTTGTCAGCTGAAGGTTCTGAGGCTTGGTTGGAAAGTACCAAGAGAATCTTGGGTCAGATGACTTGCACTGATGTGCAGAAGCTGGGGTGTGTAGTATCATTGCTGCAGGATGATGCTTATACGTGGTGGACAACCACTATCGCTGGGATGGCGGAAGCTGACATAACTTGGACATTCTTTCAGTATGCGTTCAAGAGAAGGTATCTAGGCGTGAGGTACCTAGATGAAAAGAAAAGGGAGTTCATGTCTCTTACCCAAGGGAGCATGTCTGTGGCTGAGTATGAATTACAGTTTGTTCGACTCAGTCAGTATGCACCTGAGCTTGTTCCGGATGAGCGAGAAAGGTGTGAAAGATTCCGTTATGGTTTGGTGACGGATGTAAAGATGTATGTGCTGGCTACTGAGTATGATGATTTTGATGTGCTGGTGGGTCGAGCAAAGGATATTGAGATGAACTTGGGTTTATCTGTTAGAGGTGCTGGAGCAAGTGCTAGTAAGCGAGCAGCTGAATATAGTTCCGGCGGTGGACGGAACAAGAGGGGACGTGATCAGAAGTATCGGTCCTCGGCTAAGCGAGGTGGTGGTGCGCCTGCTCGGGGAGGTAATGCTAGAGTTGATCCGAGTGCATGTTGGACATGTGGTTCGCGTGGCCATATGAAGCGTGATTGTCCTCGTGCTGTGAGGGAGGTGCAAGCTCCTGTTGTGGCAGCTGGTAATGCGTGCTGGAATTGTGGATCTACGGATCACATGAGGAGAGTGTGTCCTATGTTGGCTGGTGGCCAAGTGCGTGCTCCTGCTGTTGTTGCACCACAGAGAGGTCGTGGGCGCGGCCGTGGTAACTTTCAGCGAAGAGAGGAAGGTGGTAGGGGTGTGGCCCATGTTGTGGCTATTCAGCCTGAGGGTGGCGGCCAGCCCAGGGTGTATGCTCAGCGGGAGGGAAGAAATGACGCGGATGTGATCGCAGGTACTTTTACTTTGCAATCCTTGTCATTACTTTCCTTGATTGATTCTGGATCTACACACTCATACATATTGCGTGAGCATGCTGAATTGCTTGGTTTGCCTGTTGAGTCTTTGGATGTTGGCGTGCGTGTCACTAGTTCTTTTGGTGAGACTGTTGTGACTCGAAAGCTATATAGAAGATATCCTTTGGTTGTTCAAGATTATGTTTTTCATGTTGACCTTATGGAGTTGCCTTTCTATGGGTTTGATGTAATCCTTGGTATGGATTGGCTTGCTGAACATCGTGCTGTAGTGGATTGTTAGAATAAGCGAGTTTCGTTGAAGCTTGCGGATGATTATGAGGTTGTTGTGGTTGGTGAGAATGTGAAGTTTCTTGCCAATGTGGTGTCTACATTGGAGGCGAGCCGGATGCTAAGGCAAGGTTGTGAAGCTTACCTAGCTTTTGTGATGAATCCTAGCTCTAGGGAGTTGCGTGTGCAAGATATCAGGGTTGTGCGAGAGTTTCCTGGTGTGTTTCCGGAGGAGTTGCCTGGATTGCCTCCTAATCGTGAAGTGGAGTTTGGGATTGAGCTGTATGAGAATACAACTCCTGTGTCCATTACCCCTTATAGAATGGCACCTAAAGAGTTGAAGGAGCTGAAGACGCAGTTGCAAGAGTTGCTCGATCGTGGTTTCATTCGGCCAAGTGTGTCACCTTGGGGTGCACCGGTCTTGTTTGTGAAGAAGAAGGATGGCACTATGAGAATGTGCATAGATTACCGTCAGCTGAACAAGTTGACTATCAAGAATCGGTATCCTTTGCCGAGAATTGATGATCTCTTTGATCAATTTCGGGGAGCAGCTGTGTTCTCTAAGATTGACTTGAGGTCAGGGTATTACCAGTTGAAGGTGAAGGATGTGGATGTGCCTAAGACAGCTTTCAAGACAAGGTATGGGCATTATGAGTTCTTGGTGATGCCTTTTGGTTTGACAAATGCTCCTGCAGCTTTCACGGACATGATGAATCGTGTGTTTCATGAATACTTGGACAAGTTTGTTGTGGTGTTCATTGATGATATCCTCGTGTACTCGCGTACGGAGGAGGAGCATGAAGAGCATTTGAGGATTGTGCTGCAAGCTTTGTTGGGAAATCAGCTTTATGCCAAGCTGAGCAAGTGTGAGTTCTGGTTAAGTGAAGTGGTGTTTCTTGGGCATGTGGTTTCTGCCGAGGGGATTCGTGTTGATCCTCAGAAGGTGGAGGCGGTGATGAATTGGAAGGTTCCTAAGTCTATTCATGAGGTTCGTAGTTTCCTTGGTTTGGCGGGATACTACCAGAGGTTTGTGGATGGGTTTTCTAAGATTGCTGCACCTTTGACGAAGTTGTTGCAGAAGGATGTTAAGTATGAGTGGACGGAAGCGAGACAGCAGGCTTTTGAGAAGCTTAAGGCAGCTTTGACGCAAGCTCCTATCTTGGTTCAACCTGAATCAGGGAAAGAGTTTGTGGTGTTCAGTGATGCGTCCTATGTTGGTTTGGGATGTGTGTTGATGCAAGAGGGTAAGGTGGTGGCTTATGCATCACGGCAGTTGAAAGTGCATGAGCGCAATTATCCTACGCATGACATTGAGTTGGCTGCGGTGGTTTTTGCTTTGAAGATCTGGAGACATTACCTATATGGTAAGAAGTGTACGGTGTACATGGATCACAAGAGTTTGAGGTATCTGATGTCTCAGAAGGAGTTGAATCTTAGGCAGCGACGTTGGGTGGAGTTTCTCAAGGATTATGATTTGACGATTGAGTATCACCCTGGAAAAGCTAATGTTGTAGCGGATGCCTTGAGTAGGAAGGTAGCTGTTGAGTTGAGGGCTATGTTTGCCAGTTTGAGTATTTCGCGTGATGGTGGTCTTGTGGCTGAGTTGCAAGTGAAACCATCTTTGGTTTAGTTGATCAAGGAAAAGCAGTTGCTGGATGATTCCTTGGTACCGCATGTTCAGGATATCGCGGAGGGTAGGCCTTCGGATTTCAGCTTTAATGATGACAGAGTGTTGTGTTTTGGGAGTCGGATAGTAGTGCCCAATGATGCGGAGTTGAGGCTTGCTATTTTGACTGAAGGTCATAGCAGTCCTTTTGCTATGTACCCTGGTAGTACTAAGATGTATCGTGATCTTCGTGATGAGTACTATTGGGTGGGTTTGAAGAAGGATGTTGCAGAGTTTGTGAGCAAGTGCATGGTGTGTCAGCGAGTTAAGGTTGAGCATCAGGTTCCTTCAGGGTTGTTGCAACCGTTGAGAATCCCTGAATGGAAGTGGGAAAGGATTACCATGGATTTTGTATCTGGTTTACCTTTTTCACCATCGAAGAAGAATTTGATGTGGGTGGTTGTGGATCGTCTGACGAAGTGTGCGCATTTCTTGCCTGTGCATACTACGTATTCTTTGGATAAGCTTGCGGAGCTGTACATTGCTGAGATTGTGCGGCTGCATGGTGTGCCTAAGTCGATTGTGTCGGATAGGGATCCGAGGTTTACATCGCGGTTCTGGCAGTGTTTGCATCAAGCTTTGGGTACACGATTGAATTTCAGTACATCTTATCATCCTCAGTCGGATGGTCAGTCCGAGCGTGTTATCCAAATTTTGGAGGATATGTTGAGGTGTTGTGTAATTGAGTTTCAGGGCTCTTGGGAGAAACTTTTGCCTTTGGTGGAGTTTACTTATAACAATAGTTATCAAGCAAGTATTCAAATGGCACCGTATGAGGCTTTGTACGGGAGGAAGTGTAGGACTCCTTTGTGTTGGGCTGAAACGGGTCAGCAGTTGGTTTCGATGCCAGCTTTGTTGAAAGGAACCACCGAGAAGGTGAGGCTCATTTGTGAGCGTTTGAAGGCAGCTTTTGATCGGCAAAAGTCTTACGCGGATTTGAAGCGTAAAGAGATTGAGTATGCGGTAGGTGACCGTGTGTTTTTGAAGGTTTCGCCTTGGAAAAAGGTGATGAGGTTTGGCCGGAAGGGTAAGTTGAGCCCTAGGTACATTGGACAGTACGAGGTGATTGAGCGTGTGGGTCCCGTTGCGTACAAGTTGAGACTACCTCAAGAGCTGGAGAAGAATCATGATGTGTTTCATGTTTCTATGCTCCAGAAGTATAGATCGGATCCTTCACATGTGATGCCTGTGGAAGAGGTGGAATTGAATCCGGATTTGACCTATGATGAGGAACCGGTGAAGGTTCTAGATTCGGATAGCAAGGTTCTTCGAGGCAAGACCATTGAGTTGGTAAAGGTTTTGTGGAAGCACCGTGGTGTTGAGGAAGCCACGTGGGAACGGAAGGATGACATGCTGAAGTAGTTTCCGTACCTCTTTCCTTCAGGTAAATTTCGAGGACGAAATTTCTTAAGGGGGAGAGTTGTAACGCCCCGGTTTTGGGCTTAGAAGTTTTGGGTTCGGACCGGTTCGGTCAAAGTGCGGTTCGAATATAAAAAGGTGAAATTAGGAAAGCCTAGTTCGGGTTGCATTAAAAATATGGAAAAATGTCTTAAAATCCTCTTTTATTATATATAAGAGAATGGTGAAATCAATTTTACAAAATGAGGTTTGGAAGGGTGACATTTTGGATAGTGACCAAAATGTAATTTTTGAAAACTGTGTGACTGTTTTAAAAAGGATTGAAACTTTGAATCTTTAAGGAGCTATTTACCCAATGGGAGTTTCTCCAGATTTTTCCTAAATATTAAATGATTTATTAATGGCTTTTAAATAAAACCAAAGTGGAGGGAAGATATTTTGGCCATAACTAACTTTTCTCTCAAATCTTCCAATTTCATTTTCTCTCATTTTCTCTCAAACCAAACACCTTTTCTCCAGAGCTTTTCCCTCTGATTTTTTCACCTAAATAACTCATTTCAATTCCCTTTTGATCTTCAATCATCTTTTCATCAAAACCTTATCATTTGCTAAGTGGATTTTCAAGAAATCTTGGTTCTAAAAGGGAGAAACTCAAGTTTGGAGGTATGAACGTCCTTCTCCTCTAAACTCTCAGTTCTTTACTAAAATTCCTAAGTTCTCAATCCTTAATTTGTGTTTTATAAAAGGTTTTAAGGTTGTGTTCTTGATCTTGGCTTTTAAATGCAAGATTTGTTGATTTTTGGTTAAAATTCGTATGATCTGTTTAAGCAGTGATTTGAGGTGTCTTTTTGTTGTTAAATGAGTGTTAAATTGATGAGAAGTTGAGGTTTAATTAATACAATCCCGGATAGGTTGAATTTCCTAAGTTTAGCTTGAGTTCTTGATGGTTTTTGGAGTGATCTTGATGATCTGTTATAGCTGGAGGTATAAGGATGATGTTAGATCCTTTTTGGATGTTAATTGATGTTAAAGGATGATTAGATTTGATGGATCATGGCTGGGTAGTGTTGTGGAGTTGTTTGGATGCAATTTCGGTTGTGTTTGGTAGCCGAAATTGGAGTGTGGATGAGAGCAGCGAGCTTAGGTGCTTTCATTGAAGATATTAATGCATGATGATGCATTAATCCTCTGCTTTGATGTGTTTAAAACAGGGGAGTCATCTTTGGATCCAAGTGGTGGTGATCCGGAAGCTTGATTGGTGTTTCGGCAAGTGGCGAAACGGAATCGGTGAGTGGAATTTGGTTTTCAGCTTTGAAACCAATGTTTTGAAGGTTTGGGAGCTTAGTTTAAGTCTAAGCAACTTAGCTAAGCTCAAGAGTAAGTTTTCGGAAAAACTCTCTTAATGATGAACCATGGATTGGTTGTATGCAATGTGTTTGTTTGCATGTTTTAAATTCTGTTTTGAAAGCATATTTTAGCATGTTAGTTGCTGATTTTATAAGCCATGTATTGAAGAATGCTCAAGGTAAGAGATTCTTGTTTTTGAACATTGTTAAATGTGGTTTTGATGCATTATGATGCATGATGATTATGGCTTTGGTAAATGCTTTAAAACAGTGGAATATTGTTGTTAATGATGCATATTGGCAAGTGATGGTTAAGGTCACAAATGTGGTTAAAAGTCCTTGTGTGAGCCTTGTTTATTGAAGAACAACATGGTGGTTAAAAGTCCATGGTTGGTTCTTGGTTAAGATCACCAAGGTGGTTAAAATTCCTTGGGTGAGTCTTGTGTTTTAAGAACAACATGGTGTTTAAAAGTCCATGGTTGGTTCTTGGTTAAGGTTACAAAGGTGGTTAAAATTCCTTGTGTAAGCCTTGGTTACTTAAGAACTCCAAGGTGTTTAAAAGTCCTTGGGAGATTCTTGTTAAGGACACAAAGGTGTTTAAAAGTCCTTGTGTGGTCCTTGTCATGGTGTTTAAAAGTCCATGAATGATTCTTGTTAAGGACACAATGGTGTTTAAAAGTCCATGTGTGGTCCTTGGAAATTGTAAGATCACAATGGTGTTTAAAAGTCCATGTGTGGATCTTATGTTGAATGCATCACTTGTTGCCAATATGACATGTAATGGATTGAAGCATGAATTGCTTGTTTTAAATGCTAAGTGCATGTGCAAATGATGATTGATCAAGGTTTATAAAGATGCTTTATAAATGCATTATTGAGTTGTTTTAATGAGCATTCCTCACTAAGCTTTTGCTTACGCTCTCTCTCTTCTTAAACCAATAATGCAGAGCATTGAAGTGCATTTTGGGGCAGCAAGGAAGCCAAGAATCCAAGTGGTGATCTAAGCTCATGTATGGTGAACATTTTCTCAAACTATTAGCTTTTGGGTATTTGGCAATGAGGGATCTATGTTGTTGATTTGGGAGATGTTTTGGACTCCCTAAGTTGGATTTATGATGTTGATAATGTTGGTACATGTAATTGGTCTTTATGAGATTGTTTTGTTATATTGATGCTTGAATGGTTTTCTAATTAGGAAGCATGCCTATAGAATTGGGGATTTTCATAATTGATGCCATGTTGAGGTTTGGTTGATGCAATTATGTTCCTTGATTGTTATTTGACCTGCTGGTATAATATGGTGGCATTTGAAGCATGTTTGGTTGGTCAATTATGAGTTTTCTCAGCAAATTTTCTGCAATCTGGGCAGGCCGTATCGGAACGGGTGCTACCGTTTCGGAACAGGGGCTTGAAATGGCCTAGGTGTTCCGAAACGGGAGGAACCGTTCCGGAACGGAAATGCCACTGCTAACCCTCGTTTCGGAACCAGTTTCGGAACGGTCCCGCGTTTCGGAACGGGTCTTCCCTGTTCCGAAACACTCGACCGTTGGGCACGGAATTTGATTGTTATATGTTCTAAAATGTTTGCATTTTGGTCCTTAAACTTGTTTATGCAATTCTATGAGTTTGAGATGTTCGTTTGGGCTGAAATTTGGCAGAGTAGCTTGAAACATGACTAATTTCATATTGGTAACTTAAAATTGGGATAAGTCCTTATAATTTCCAGATTTTACAGTTTGGTCCCTAAAGTTGTAATTTGTACGATTGGGTCCCTGCATGTTCTCTGATGGTCATGATCTTTGAGTATGCTGATTGTATGATCATGTTTAGGGATAATGTGCATCTAGACAAGTTTAAAAAGAAAAAAAAGGGTCGTTAATCAAGGTTGACTTTCGGGTTGACTTTGGTTTTCCCCGTGTGATCTTCTTAATTCGGGTCAACCGTCTAGGCCGGGTTAAGGGGGTTACAGCACTTCAATGCTCTGCATTATTGGTTTAAGAAAAGAGAGAGCGTAAGCACAAAGCTTAGTGAGGAATGCTCAATTAAAACAACACAATAATGCATTAACAAAACTCCTTTTGAAAATCTTAGTTCAAAACAACATTTGATCATGCACATATGCATATAAACCAAGCATTTCATGCTTCAAATCAATAACATGTCATATTGGCCTCCAAAGTGATAATCATAACCATTTCCAAAACACAATCGACAATCGGATACGCGGATTAGAAGCGTTGTCCCACACGCTTCATACACACTACCAATATCAAGGTGGAGCATGGTACAATCACAACCCCTCAACACCCGTGATGGAGAATATGGTACAATCATAACCCCTCCACATCACTCATTCGTAGTTGTATAACATCACTAACGAGATCACGGGACTTACAACACAAGATCCACACATGGACTTTTAACCACCATTGTGATCTTAACAATACACAAGGTCCACACATGGAATTTTAACCACCATTATGACCTTAACACAAGACCCACCCATGGACTTTTAACCACCATGGTGTCTTTAACCATCTCGTTAGTGTACTTGGATGGAGCATGGTAAAATCACAACCCCTCGACATCCAAGGCGACTTTATTCACGGTGCACCCAATCCTATAGCCGGCTAACTATATTCGATTCAAGTACTTTTAAACCAAGACATCACTTGCCAATATACATCGTTTAACAACAATAATCCACTGTTTTAAAGCATTTATCAAGCCATTAATCAACATGCATCACCATGCATTTAAACCACATTTATCAATGTACAAAACAAGGATCTCTTACCTTGAGCATCCTTCACACATGGCTTATAAAACCAGCAAATAAACATGCTAAAATATGCTTCAAAAACAGGATTTAAACATGCAAACAAACCACTTTGCATTCAACCAATTCATGGCTCATCAACAAGAGAGTTTTTCCGAAAACTTACTCTTGAGCTTAGCTAAGTTGTTTAGACTTAAACTAAACTCCCAAACCTTCAAAACATTGGTTTCAAAGCTGAAAACCAAACTCCACTCACCGATTCCGTTTCGCAAGCTTGCCGAAACACCAATCAAGCTTCCGGATCAACACCACAAGGATCCCAAGATGTCTCCCCTGTTTTAAACACATCAAAGCAGAGGATTAATGCATCATGATGCATTAATATCTTCAACCAAGACACCTAAGCTCGCTGCTCTCATCAACACTCACATTTCGGCTACCAAACACAACCGAAATCACATCCAAACAACTCCACAACACTACCCAGCCTAGATCCATCAATTCCAATCATTCATATACCTCAATTAACATCCAAAAAGAGTCTAAACACGTCCTTATACCTCCAGCTTTAACAGATCAACAAGATCACCCCAAAAACCACCAAAAACTCAAGCAAAACTTAGGAAAATCAACCTATTCGGGATTGCATTGATTAAATCTTAATTTCTCTTCAATTGTACATCCAATTTACTTCAAAAACACATCTCACAACAGTGCCCAATCATTTCATACGAAATTCATCAAAATTAAGCCAAATCTTGCATTTTAAAGCCAAGATCAAGAACACTATTGCAAAACCTTTAATAAAACACAAATCAAGGATTGAGAACTTGGGAATTTCAGTAAAGAACTGAGTATTTAGAGGAGAAGGACGTTCATACCTCTAAATGTGAGTTTCTCCCTTTTTGGAACCAAGATTCTTGAAAATCCAATAAGCAAATGCTAAGGTTTTGATGTTGAAATGATTACAGATCAAATGAAGGTTGAAATCTCATCTTTAGATGTCAAAATCAGAGGGAAATTTGCTGGAGAAAAGTGTTTGGGTTGAGAGAAAAGTTGAGAGAAAATAAATGGAAAATTTTAGAGAAAAGTTAGTTATGACAAAATATCTTTTTCCCTCCTTTTACATTTAATTAAAAACCATTAATAAATTGATTAATATTAAGAAAAATCTGGAGAAACTCTTCTTGGGTAAATAGCTCCTTAAAGATTCAAAGTTTCAATCATTTTTAAAACAGTCACCAAGTTTTCGAAAATTACATTTTGGTCACTAACCCAAAATGTCACATTTCCAAACCTCATTTTGTAAAATTGATTTCACCACACTCTTATATATAATAAAAGAGGATTTTAAGATATTTTTCCATATTTTTAATGCATCCCGAACTAGGCTTTCCTAAAAATCACCTTTTTATATTCGAACCGCAATCCGACCGACCCGGTCCAAACCCAAACTTCTAAGCCCAAAATTGGGGTGTTACATTCTTCATTTTTAGCCATTCCATTTACTCCAATAACTTTAAAAAACCCAATTTACCCCCTTTTTGCTTTGATCAATCCTTTGATCCACTCAACAATTGGTATCAGAGCCTACCTCTTTGAAGGATTAACAACCACAAGAGGAGTTCCTAGGAAGAGTGTGATGATCCAAAAATCAAGCCATGGCATCTACCTCCAGGTCAAGCATGTACGAGTCTCAATCAACCACAAAACCGCCTTTCTTCAATGGTGATAACTACCCATTTTGGAAGAACTGGATGCGCCTCTTCATCAAATCCAACGATTATCTAGTTTGGGATGCCATTGAAGATGGTCCCTATGTTCCAATGAAGAGAGACGAAGAAGGAAGATTGGTGCTAAAGAAGAAAATTGAGATGTGTGAAGAAGAGAGAAAGAAGATTCAAATCAATGATAAAGCTCTTCACATGTTGTTTTTCTCTTTCGATCCCGACATCTACTCCAAAGTTTCCTCCATTGAAAGTGCCAAGGAAATGTGGGATACACTAGAGACCACTTATGAAGGAACAAGTGATGTGAAGGAGACCAAGATTGGAATTCTCAATCTTAGCTATGAGAATTTCAAAATGGAGCCCGACGAAACTGTGTCCAAGATGTTCGATCATTTCTCAACAATCGTCAACAAGCTTAAGGGTTTTGGAGAGATAATCCTGGAAGACAAACTTGTCCGGAAGCTACTCTACTCACTTCCCGAGCCTTGGGATGGGAAGAGAACCGCCATCATTGAGGCCAAAAATTTGAAGACGCTCAAGCTTGATGAGCTAGTGGGTTCCCTCCTAACTCATGAGATAATGAAGCAAGGAAGGGAAGATGAAAAGAAAAAGAAAGAGAGAAGAGTGGAGAAGCTAGGGGTAGAAAAGAAGAAGAAGATAGAAGTTGCTCTCAAAGCTTCACTACATGAGGAGAGCACTTCTAGTGAGGAGGATGACCTAGAAGAATTTTCTATGATAACCAAAAGGTTCTCACGATTTATGAGGTCCAACCGAGGAAGGAAGATTCAACGAAAAATGGATTTCAAAACCAAAAACAAAGAAGAAGAGAGAGATCAAATCGTTTGCTTTGAGTGCAAAAAACCTGGTCACATTCGTTCGGAATGCCCTCAAATCAAGAAGAAGGGATTTGAGAAGAAGAAGAATCTCAAAGTCAAGCTTGCTGCTTGGAGTGACGAGGAGTCATTCGAGGATGACGAACACGAAGTGGCCAACCTTTGCCTCATGGCACTGGAGGAGGATTCCTCCATGGTAACCTCTAACTCATCATCTTTTGATTTTACATTTGATGAATTGCATGATGCTTATGATGAGTTACAAGAGGTATATGATGAGTTAGTTGAGAAGTATATAGAGTCGGTCATTACAAACAAAAAGATTATTTCAGAATTAAATGCTAAAAATGAATTACTTTCTCAAGCTAACTTAAAATTTGAGAAAAAAATCTTAGGTTTACAAGATGAACTTAAATTCTTTCAAGATGAAAATGTAGACCGAAATAATCTTATTTCTCAATGCAATAGTGAACACCGAAAGATGTTAGATGAGCTTAACAAGCTCAAAGAGTCTTTCAAAAATGTTGGTAATGTGAAACATGAAAAATGTGAATCATCTAAAACAAACCAACCTAGGAGAAAGACATATAACTACAAACAAAGTGGTTTCCATAGAAATAATAGAACTAAGAAGATCAGATGTGTATAGGTTCCTAAGGAACTCATCAAGTCTAATAATGTTGATGCTATGTCACCTTGGATTCCTAAGGGAACCAAGCTTTTGGGAGCTAACACTCGTGGACCCAAAATGATTTGGGTACCAAAAACCAAAGTGTAATATCTTTGTTTGTAGGGGAGCATTGCTACAAGGCCAAAGCACAAAGTCAAAATTCAAGGTACCTTGATAGTGGATGCTCGAGGCACATGACTGGAGACAAGAGTCGATTCATGGACTTAAAGCCAAAAAGTGGAGGAGTAGTGACATTTGGTGACAACTCCAAAGGCCACATTAAAGGTATTGGATCCATAGGTAATCACTTTACTATTCTCATTGAAAATGTTTTTATATGTCGATGGTCTAAAACATAATTTACTAAGCATTAGTCAATTATGTGACAAAGGGTTTAATGTCTTATTTGATAAAAGTGGGTGCAAAATTGTTGACTTTAAATCAAATAATATAATGCTCATTGGTCATCGAATATGTAATATATACATGGTGCATTTAGATGACATTCATACACCCCATGCATGTTTTGTTGCACAAAATAAAAATGATGCATGGCCATGGCATAGGAAACTAGGACATGCTAGCATTAGTGTTTTAGAAAAATTAGTTTCCCTATATCTAGTTAGAGGTTTGCCCAAAATAAATTTCTCAAATGACAAAATTTGTGATGCATGCTCTAAGGGTAAACAACATAAGTCATCCTTTAAATCCATTAATGATGTTTCTACAAGTAGGTGTTTACAACTAATTCACATAGATTTATTTGGGCCTATTAGAACTATGAGCTTGGGTGGTAAATCGTATGTATTTGTACTTGTTGATGACTATTCTAGATTTACTTGGATTCTATTTTTAAGTACTAAAGATGAGGCTTTAGAAAAATTCATCACATTTTCAAAATTAACTGAAAATGATCTTGAACTTAAAATTTCTCATATTAGAAGTGATCATGGAACCGAATTTCAAAATCTAGGTTTTGAAGAGTTTTTAAATGAGAATGGTATTAGCCACAATTTTTCGGCTCCTCGAACTCTTCAACAAAATGGGTTAGTTGCGAGGAAAATAGGACTTTATAAGAAATGGCTAGAACCATGCATTGTGAAAACAATTTACCTAAATATTTTTTGGCAGAAGCCACAAACACCGCTTGCTACATTGTAAACCGAGTAATGATTATGCCACTTTTAAAGAAAACACCATATGAGATTTTAAAATCTAAAAATCCTAACATTAGCTATTTTCATCCATTTGGTTGTAAGTGTTTTGTTTTAAACAATGGAAAAAATAACTTAGTTAAATTTGATGCTAAAAGTTATGAAGCTATTTTCTTAGGTTATTCCTTAAACTCTAAAGCTTATCGTGTATTTAATAAAAGAAATTTAGTAGTAGACGAGTCTACTCATGTTGTATTCGATGATAACCTCCTTCTGAGGAAGGATTCTTGTGATGATGATGATGTAGGAATCCTTGCTGCCTTTGATGGAGGACAAACTTAAAAGGAGGATGAGATTCCAATGAAAGAAGAGGATACACAAGATCCACCTCTTGAAGCCTTGAAGGACTTGGCTCTTGAGGAAAAGGAAGTGAGCTACCCAAGGGAGTACAACTATGTCAAAGGTGGTGAAATCTTGGGTGATCCATCCAAGGGGGTAACTACTAGATCTTCTCTTAAACTCATGAATCATGTTTCTTTTATCTCATGCATAGAGCCTAAGAACATTAAAGAAGCATTAAAAGATGACTTTTGGATTATGGCTATGCAAGAAGAGTTAAATCAATTTGAGAGAAGTAATGTTTGGAAATTAGTTGAAAGGCCTAGTAATCAGTCTACTATAGGAACTAAATGGGTATTTAGGAACAAACTAGATGAGAGTGGAAACAATGTGAGAAATAAAGCTAGATTAGTTGCTCAAGGTTACACTCAAGAAGAAGGAATAGATTTTGATGAAACCTATGCACTCGTAGCTAGAATAGAGGCTATTAGGATGTTGCTTGCATATGCATGTTATCGTGATTTCAAGCTTTTCAAATGGATGTTAAAAGCGCATTTTTAAATGGTTTTATAAACGAGGAAGTGTATGTGGAATAACCACCGGATTTTGAAGATTCAAAATTTCCAAATCATGTTTTCAAACTAACTAAAGCATTTTATGGTTTAAAACAAGCTCCTAGAGCTTGGTATGAAAGACTTTCAAACTTTTTGATTGAAAAAGGTTTTGAAAAAGGTAAGGTGGACACTACACTTTTCATAAAAAGGTATAAAAATGACATCTTAGTAGTACAAATATATGTTGATGATATTATTTTTGGATCTACTAATAAGTGTCATTGCAAAGCGTTTGCTATGTTAATGCAAGGTGAATTCGAGATGAGCATGATGGGGGAGCTCTCATTCTTTTTGGGACTCCAAATCAAGCAAAGGAAGGATGACACCTTCATCAATCAAGCAAAGTACATCAACGATATGCTCAAGAAGTTTGGCTTGGAGAATGCAAAGCCTCAAGCTACACCTATGAGCTCATCTACAAAGCTTGACAAAGATGAAGGAGATAAGTGTGTTGACTCTAAGCTTTATCGTTCTATGATTGGATCTTTGCTTTACCTTACTGCAAGTAGACCGAATATTTTGTTTAGTGTTTGCTTGTGTGCTAGGTTTCAAGCTAGTCCTAGAGAGTCTCACCTTATAGCCGTTAAGAGAATCTTTAGGCACCTTAGAGATACTCCTTGTCTAGCTCTTTGGTACCCTAGAGACTCAACCTTCAACCTTCATGCTTATTCAGATGCGGATTATGGGGGTGTAAAATCGATAGGAAGAGTACTTCGGGAACATGTCAATTCTTAGGTAGTATGCTCATATCTTGGTTCTCTAGGAAACAAAATAGTGTAGCTCTATCTTCCACCGAAGCTGAGTACATATCCTTAGGGAGTTGTTGTGCTCAAGTCTTTTGGATGAAGCAACAACTCTTAGATTATGGTATTAGAGTTGAAGCCATACCCCTTATGTGTGATAACACTAGTGCCATATGCTTAACTAAAAATCTCATCCAACACTCTAGAACAAAACATATAGAGATAAGGCATCATTTTATTAGAGATCATGTCCTTAAGAAAGATGTTGTTATAGAGTGCGTTGACACCTTAAACCAACTAGCGGACATATTTACAAAGCCTTTGGATAAAGAGCGTCTTTGGTCCCTTAAGAGAGAGTTAGGTCTAACTAGCCTTCCTTGACCCTTTAGGGCTCTTTTTGAAGTTAAAATTGCTTGAATTTGTGAAATTGCATGTTTATGTGTTATTGCTCTTGAAAATATTCATGCTTATAGCTAGGGGGAGTATGCTTTTGTTAGAATATGCTTAGAACTGGTCATTCATCAATTGCATTCATTTTGGAGGTGCTAAAATCGAGCCTTGGTTTTTCTTAAAGCCTAAAATGTACTTATGGGCATAGGGTATCAATACGGCCTTAAGCGTATGGATACGAGTACTGTATTAGCTTTCCATACTACATTTTGCCTAAAACGGGTATCGATACAGTTAAACCCGTTTCGATACGAGCAACAAGCGTTCCGATACGGATTGCATCCGTTTCGATACGGACCTTCAACGGGCGTTTCAAAGGGAATTACAATTTTACCCCCGTATCGATACACCCTCAGGCGTATCGATACAGGATTGCGCAGACAGCTTCTTAATGGCATTTAAAGAGTTCTACTTTTACCAAAATTGAATTTTCCAAACCCTAGCCGTTTTTCACTCTATAAATAGCCTCTCAATTCCTCATATTTTCACACCAAAACTCAAAATCTCTTGAGGGTTTTCAAAATCAAGCAAAGCTCTTCAAGCTTTTCATCAATTTGGTGCAAAGTTCTTCTCCTATTCCTCTCTGTCAATATCAAGGTAAAAATTTCTCTTTTCTTTTTATTTTCTTTTGAATTTCGTTCTAAATTTTGTTGTGTTTTGTTTTGACTTCTCAAAAACAAAATTCTTTTCAAATCTTTTTTATGTTTTGTTTCTAATTTTTTTTACAAAAACCATGATTATTGATTTTTTTCAACGGGTTGAATGAGAAAGTTAATGAATACACTGTTTTTGATCTTTTCTCTAGTTAATGGCACCTAAAATGAGAACACGTACTAGTGAAGCCGATGAAAGTTTTATTGCCGGAGATGGTACTCGCCCGAACCTCACTCTTATCTATTAACATTCCTTTAAGACCACCGGAGATCTCAACTATTTCTGACAATTTCAAAACCATAAAATCCGCATCGTAGAGGGTAATTTCCATTCCTTTTCTTAACTCGGAGCGTTTCAAATTTGATTACTTACCTTTGCTCCAAGAATGGAAATTTATGGATTTTCTTCAAATCCCCGGTTTTTTAATTCGAACTTTAGTATTGATTTTCTATGCTAATGCCAAGTGTGACGCTGTAACCCCCTTAGCTCGCCCTAGACGTTTGACCCGAACTACGTAGATTACACGGGGAAAACCAAAGTCAACCCGAAAGTCAACCTTGATTCACGACCCTTTTTTATTTAAATCTTGTCTAGATGCACATTAAGCCTATGTGAGTACTCATAAATCAAGAACGAGAAAGGCACAGCGATCGGATAACATTTAGGGACTCAATTGCTTAATTTACGCGTTTAGGGACCATAATGTAATTTTTAGAAATTAGAGAGACTTCATTGATTTTAAGATTACCAATATGAAATTAATCATGTTACATGCTTCTCTGTAAAATTTCAGCTTAAATAGACATTCCAAGCTCAAGCAATTGCATCCACAACATTTAGGACTAAAATGTAAAGCATGAAAATTCAAAGCAATTCAAATCAGCATCCAACGGTCAACTGTATCGGAACGCCTACCCACCGTACCGAAACGCACGTATCGAAACTGTGTTGACCGTTTCGGTACGCGGGTATGTTCCGAGACCAGTACCGAAACAGGGGACTCTAGTAGCCAAACTGTTTCGAAACAGCTTCAACCGTTTCGAAACACTAAGACCATTACAGGCCCCCGTTTCGAAACAATTGAGGGTGTTTCGATACACCTTGCCCAGAAAAAGCAAATATAGCTAGGTTTTCACCCTTTAACCCATCTGAACATGCCTCAAAGATTCCCAAATCATACCAGCAAACCATTTCACAATTAAGGAACATATTTGGGACTCTCTAGCACAAGCATGGCATCAAACACAAAATCACATAGTCTAAAGGCATGCTCCCTAATATCAAAACCAATATAAGCAATCCAACCTCAAACAAAACATTTAAGGCCACTTACAACCCAAAAATACCAACATATACATGCCACAAACTTAGGAAGTTCAAACATATCTCCCAAATACAACCTTGGTTTCTCATTGCCATTATATCAAAACTAAAGTGTATGAAAACATCACCATACACGAGCTTGTACTTCCTTGGATGTTCTTATCCTCCTTGATGCCCGAAAACACTTCAATTATCTGCATTATTGGTAAAAGAGAGCGTAAGCACAAATTCTTAGTGAGGCATGCTCTAAAGAAAACCAACACAATAATGCATATCTTGAAATCACTTTCTCAAAAGCTTTTTAACAACATGCTCATTCTATCTCATGCTTGAAAACCATTAAAAGCAACTTCTCATTGAAAACACATGTACCTTCATTCTATCTGATGCATTTAAAGCAATGCAAAACTCATGGCAAAGCCATACTTAAGCTTGTAACACCAAAGCATTTCATATACAAATCTCATATGCATTTCTCATAGCATAAATCATTTCATCAAAGGTACATGTGTATTAAAAACAATTTCATATTTTATATTGGCATTTCACATCTCATTATTACTCGGATATGCGGACAACTCACTAGACACTTCCGGTGGCATCTACCATCACCGTACTCACTCGTCTAGTAACATAATTTTCGGTGGAATCGCACATCACCGTACTCACATGGCAGAATCTCTCATCGCCACAAAGCTTGGGTATTTCACCAAGTCCTACCCGATGGAATGCCCATCATCGGTTCTGTCCCTTTGGCTTAACCAAAGAGCACGTACGAATTTTTAGTTTATAGTGCACTCTCATCCTATTGATCGATCAATTATATCCGGTAAGTATCTCAACATCTATGCCAATATATTATGTCAAAACATCATCTCACCTATTGTTTTTCATGCAACAATTCTCAAAACATTCTCATCTCAATTCAAAACCATAACATTTGCCATGCTTTAAACAAAAGCTCAAATCTCAACCATGCAACATGTTACTTCATGAAATCATTTCAAGCATCATCTCACGCTATAAAACATGCATAAAAATAGTAGGAATTTATCTATCTCAAACCATGAGCATGTAAAAGCATTTTAGGGGCAATCACCACATTCAAGAGAGCAATCTAGCCAATACTTACTTCCGGACTTATGAAGGTGTTTCAAACCTTTCCTAAATCCCCAAACCTTGATTCTTTGTCCCTCAAGGACTTCTAAAACCATACGCACTCACCGACTACGTTTCGCTTCCTCGCCGAAACGCTAACTAGGCTTCCGAATCAACACCAAAGGCGTCCGAAGATGTCTCCCCTATTTTTAACAATAACAGCAGAGGATTAATGCATCATCATGCAATGAAATCATCAGCCACACTCCTAAACTCGCTGCTCTACCCACACACCTCATTTCAGCTACCAAACACAACCGAAAACATCTCCAAACTCTTCCAAAACAAAGCCTAGCCAAGATCTATCACTTCTAATCATTTCTAAACATCAATTAACATCAAAAACCACTACAAACTCGTCCTTATACCTCCAGCTATGACAGAACACCAAAATCATCCCAAAAACCATCATTCTAACAAGCAAAACTTAGGAAACCAAACCTATTCGGGATTTGATTTATAAAACCTCATTTGTAACATCAAATAACATTCAAAATACATTAGAAAAGCACCTCAAAACAAAGCTCAATCATTCACCACTAAATCTTCAAGATCTCTTCCAAAATCTTGAGTTTTAAGACAATTTCTTGTTTCTAACATTAAAACCACTAAAAATCATTAACAAAGGATTGATAACTTGAGAATTTCAGTAAAGAACTGATCATTAGAGGAGAAGGACGAAGCTTACCTCTAATGGATGATTTCTCCTTGATTTGGGCAAGTTTTCTAGAAAGTTCAATGTAGAAATCAAGAGGATTTGATGAGGAATTGATTAAGAATCCAATGAAGATTGAAATCTCATCAAATGAAGTGAAAATCAAAGTATAATTGCTTGAGAGAATGTGTTTGTCTGAAAAGAATTTGAGAGAAAATGAAATGAGGGAAAATTTGTGAAAACTAGTTATGAATAGTCAAAGGTAGTTTCTAAATTAATTAGCCTTCATTTCTTTTAATTAAAACATTAATAAAATCACCCAAATTAAGGAAAAATCTGATGAAAACATTTTGGTAAAATTAGCTCCTTAAAGATTCAAAGTTTCAATCCTTTACAAAAAGTCACTATTTGGTCACTACACCGAAATGTAGTATTTCCAAACCTTATTTTGTAAAATTGATATTAACCATAATATTTCATATATTAAATGAGGATTTTTAGATATTTTTCTATATTTTTAAAGCATCCCGAACTAGGTGTTCCCTAAAGCTCCCTTTAAGATTCGAACTGTTTTCTGACCGGTCCGATTCGGACTCTAAAACATCTAGGCCCAAATTTGGGGTGTTACAACTCTCCCCCTCTTAAGAAATTTCGTCCTCGAAATTTACCTGGAGGAAAAAGGTAAGGAAACTGCTTCTTCATATCTTCCTTTCTTTCCCACGTGGCTTCCTCAACACCACGATGCCTCCACAACACCTTAACCAGCTCAATGGTCTTACCACGGAGAACCTTACTGTCCGAATCCAAAATCTCAACTGGTTCCTCATCATATGCCAAATCTGGATTCAACTCAACTTCCTCCACATGCATAACATGCGAAGGAGCCGATCTATACCTCCGAAGCATGGATACATGAAACACATTATGTATCTTTTCTAGCTCTTGTGGTAGTCTTAGCTTATAAGCAACAAGACCCAAACGTTCTATCACCTCGTATAGTCCAATGTATCTCGGGCTCAGCTTTCCCTTCTGGCCAAATCTCATCACCTTCTTCCAAGGTGAAACTTTCAAGAACACACGGTCACCCACCGCAAATTCTATCTCCTTACGCTTCAAATCCGCGTAAGACTTTTGCCGATCCGATGCTACCTTTAACCGCTCACAAATGAGCTTCACCTTCTCGGTGGTTCCTTTCAAAAAAGTCGGCAACGAGACCAACTTTTGTCCCGTTTCAACCCAGCAAAGAGGACTTATGCACTTCATCCCATAAAAAGCCTCATAAGGTGCCATTTGAATACTCGCCTGATAGCTATAATTATAAGCAAACTCCACCAAAGGCAAGTGCTTCTCCCAAGAGCCTTGAAACTCAATCACACAACACCTCAACATATCCTCAAGCACTTGGATAACACGCTCTGACTGCCCATCCGTTTGCGGATGATAAGAAGTACTGAAATTCAACGACGTACCCAACGCTTGATGTAAACACTCCCAAAATCTCACCGTGAATCTCGGATCTATATCCGAAACTATAGATTTTGGTATACCATGTAGACGTACAATCTCAGCAATGTACAGCTCTACAAGCTTATCCAAGGTATACGTAGTATGCACAGGTAAGAAATGCGCACACTTTGTAAGGCAATCCACAATCACCCAAACAGAATTCTTCTTTGACGGTGATAAAGGCAAACCAGACACAAAGTCCATGGTTATCCTCTCCCATTTCCATTCAGGGATCTTCAACGGTTGCAAAACCCCCGAAGGAAACTGATGCTCAACCTTAACCCGCTGACAAACCATACACTTGCTCACATACTCAGCGACATCTTTCTTCAAACCACCCAATAGTACTCATCCTTCAGATCACGATACATCTTTGTACTACTAGGGTGCATAGCAAAAGGACTACCATGAGCATCGGTCAGAATAGTACGCCTCAACTCCACATCATTCGGCACCACTATTCGACTTCCAAAACATAAAACACCATCATCATTAAAACAAAAATCCGATGGTCTATCCTCAGTAATATCTTGGACATGTGGCACCAAAGAATCATCCAACAACTGCTTATCCTTTATCAACAGAACTAGAGATGGTTTCACTTGCAATTCGGCAACAAGACCTCCATCTTGCAATATGCTCAAGCTATCAAACATCGCCCTTAACTCCACCGTCACTTTTCTGCTCAAGGCGTCAGCCACAACATTGGCCTTTCCCGGATGATACTCGATCGTTAGATCGTAATCCTTAAGCAACTCTACCCATCACCGTTGCCTAAGATTCAACTCTTTCTGAGACATCAAATACTTCAAACTCTTGTGATCCGTGTACACAATACACTTCTCACGATAAAGATAATGTCTCCAGATCTTCAAAGCAAAAGCCACCACAGCTAACTCAATATCATGCGTAGGATAATTGCGCTCATGCACTTTCAACTGACGCGATCATAAGCCACCACCTTACCCTCTTGCATTAGCACACACCCCAAACCCACGTAGGATGCATCACTATACACCACAAACTCTTTCCCTTATTCAGGTTGAACCAAGATAGGAGCTTGCGTTAAAGCTGCTTTAAGCTTCTCAAAAGCTTGTTGTCTCGCTTCCGTCCACTCATACTTAACATCTTTTTGCAACAACTCCGTTAAAGGGGAAACAATCTTAGAAAATCCATCCACGAACCTCTGGTAGTATCCTGCCAACCCAAGGAAACTACGGACTTTATGAACAGACTTAGGAGGCTTCCAATTCATCACCGCCTCAACCTTCTGGGGATTAACTCGAATCCCTTCTGTCAAAACCATATGACCAAGGAAAACAACTTCCTTTAGCCAAAACTCACACTTGCTCAACTTAGCATAAAGCTGATTTTCCAACAGCGCTTGCAAAACAATTCTCAAATGGCCTTCATGCTCCTCCTCAGTACGAGAGTACAAAAGGATATCGTCGATGAACACCACAAAGAACTTGTCCAAGTATTCATGGAACACCCTATTCATCATGTCCATGAAAGCATCATGAGCATTCGTCAAGCCAAATGACATTATAAGGAACTCATAATGCCCATACCTTGTTCTAAAGGCTGTTTTCGGCACATCCACATCTTTCACCTTTAGCTGATAGTACCCTGACCTAAAGTCAATCTTTGACTGATCAAAAAGATCATCAATCCTCGGCAAAGGATACTTGTTCTTGACGGTCAACTTGTTCAGTTGACGCTAATCGATGCACATTCTCATCGTGTCATCTTTCTAATTCACAAACAAGACCGGTGCACCCCAAGGTGACACACTAGGCCGAATGATGCCACGGTCAAGAAACTTCTGAAGTTGCGTCTTCAACTCCTTCAACTCTTTGGGTGCCATGCAATAGGGAGCAATAGACACCGGAGTTGTGTTCTCATACAACTCAATTTCAAACTCAACCTCCCAACCAGGCGGCAAACCAGGTTATTCCTCTAGAAACACTCTAGGGAACTCACACACAGTCCTTATATCCTGAACGTGCACCTCCTTTGAACTAGGATTCATGACAAAGGCTAGGTAAGCCTCGTAACCTTGCTGCAACATCCGACTTGCTTCCAATGTAGACACCACATTGGCAAGAAACTTCACATTCTCACCCACTACCACCACCTCATAATCACCCGCAAGTTTCAACAAAACTCGCTTGCTTTCGAAATCCACAACGGCTCTATGCTCAACAAGCCAATCCATGCCAAGGATTACGTTAAAACCATAGAATGGCAATTCCATAAGATCAACAAGAAAAACATGATTTTGCACCTTCAAGGGACATCTCCTATACAACTTTCTTGTTACAACCGTCTCACCAAAGGAACTAGTCACACGCATACCAACATCCAAAGACTCAATAGGTAAACCAAGCATTTGAGCATGTTCACGCAATATGTATGAGTGTGTAGATCCATAATCAATCAAAGAAAGTAATGACAAGGATTGCAAAGTAAAGGTACCTGCGATCACATTCGTATCATTCCTTCCCTCACGATGGGCATACACTCGAGCTTGACCGCCACCCTCAGGTTGAACAACCACAACATGTGCCACGTTCCTTCCACCATCATCCCTACGCTGAAAATTACCACGGCCGCACCCACGACCTCTCTGTGGCTCAGCTTCTGTAACCCCCTTAACCCGGCCTAGACGGTTGACCCGAATTAAGAAAGTCACACGGGGAAAACCAAAGTCAACCCGAAAGTCAACCTTGATTAACGACCCTTTTTTTCTTTTTAAACTTGTCTAGATGCATATTAACCCTAGTTATGATCATACAATCAATCATACACAAAGATCATAAACATCAGAGGTCAAACAGGGACCCAATTGAACAGTTGCAACTTTAGGGACCAAATTGTAAATTCTGTATAATACAAGGACTTCATCCAATTTTAAGTTACCATCTTGCGATTAGTCAGGTTTCATGCTTCCCTGTAAATTTTCAGCTCAAAAGGACTTACCAAACTCATACAATTGCACAAACAAGTTTCGGGACCAAAATGCAAACATTTCGAAACATTTAACTGCCAATGTCAGCCCCCAACGGTCGACCGTTCCGAAACATGCAGAGCCTGTTTCGAAACGCGGGGCCGTTCCGCAACGCGTACCAAAACACGGGCTGGCAGTGGCCATTCCGTTTCGGAACGGTGCCTACCGTTTCGGACGCCTGGGCTCATTTAAGGCACCCGTTCCGGAATGGTAGCCTCTGTTCCGAAACACCCTGCACAGATTGCAGCAAAAGGCTTCCTAAAACATGCAATTGATCAAGCAAACATGCTCCAAATGCTACCAAACTTTACCAGCATGAAATTCAACATATAAAAGACATGTAAGCATCAACCAATCATCATAATAACATCACATATGAAAAGCCCCAATTCTATGGCATGCTTCCTACACAAGCAACCCATTCAAGCATAAAAACCCCCAATTCAAACATGTAATAGCCAAATACAAAACCAGCAATATCAACATCATTAAACATACTTAGGGAGTGCAACACATCTCCCAAAACAACCACATGAGTTTCCCCCATTGCCAAATACCAAAAGCTAATTGAGTTCATAAAACCTTTCCATACTTGAGCTTAGTTTCCCCTTGGTTGCTTGCCTTCCTTGCTGCCCTCGATTCACCTTAATGTTCTGCATTATTGAATTAAGAAAACGAAAGAGAGCGTAAGCAAAAGCTTAGTGAGGAGCGCTCATAAAAACCATTCAATAATGCATTATAAAACTCTTTATAAATCATGCTTCAAATCATCATTTGCACATGCTCAAAAGCATACTTAAACAAGCAATTCATGCTTCATATCATAACATGTCATATTGGCCACAAGTGATAAGTTTCATCATTTTAAAACAAGTTCAACATAAGACTCACACATGGACTTTTAAACACCATTGTGATCTTATACTTTCCAAGAGCCACACAAGGACTTTTAAACACCTTTGTGCTCTTCCCAAGGACTTTTAAACACCTTGGCCCCAAGGACTTTTAAACACCTTGGCCCATGGACTTTTAAACACCATGGCAAGGACCACACAAGGAATTTTAACCACCTTTGTGTCCTTAACAAGAACCATCCAAGGACTTTTAACCACCTTGATGTTCTTAAGTAACAAGGCTCACTCAAGGACTTTTAACCACCTTAGTGACCTTAACAAGAATCATCATGGACTTTTAACCACCATGAAGTTCTTAGAAACCACAAGGCTCACTCAAGGACTTTTAACCACCTTAGTGACCTTAACCTTTTTCAAACCATCACTTGCCAATATACATTATTATCATGAAGATATCCACTGTTTTAAAGCATTAAACCAAGCCATATTCATCATGCATATATAAGCATCAAACCACATTTTAACCATGCTCAAAAGCAAGGAACTCTTACCTTGAGCTTCCTTCAACATATGGCTTACAAAATCAGCAATAACCATGCTAAATCATGCTTTCAAAACAGAATTTAAAGCATGCAATAAACCACATTGCACAACAATCAACCATTGCCACCACTAGAGAGTATTTCCGAAAACTTACACTTGAGCTTAGCAAAGTTGTTTAGACTTAAACTAAGCTCCCAAGACATTGGTTTCAAAGCCGAAAACCCAATTTCACTCACCGATTCCACTTCGCCTCTTGCCGAAGCACCAATTCAAACTTCCGGATCAACAACTCTTGGATCCAAAGATGCCTCCCCTGTTTTAACACATCAAAGCAGAGGATTAATGCATCATCATGCATTAATAGCTTCAATGAAAGCACCTAAACTCGCTGCTCTCATCCACACACCATTTTCGGCCACCAAACACAACCGAAAATGCATCCAAACCACTTCTCAACAAAGCCCAGCCATAAACCATCAACACTAAACATCCTCTAGCATCATTTAACATCTAAAAAGAACCTATTAACATCCTTATACCTCCAGCAACAACAGATCCACAAGATCTCACCAAAAACAACCTAGAATCATAAGCTAAACTTAGGAAATTCAACCTATCCGGGATTGCATTAATCAAAACTCAATTCCTTATCAAAATAACATTCATTAATCATCATTTTAACACCTTAAAACACTGCTTTAATAGATCCAACGAAAATTCATCAAAAATCACCAAACCTTGCATTTTAAGCCAAGATCCATTTAGCAACTCAAAATCCATTTATAAAACATCAATTAAGGATTGAGAACTTAGGAATTTCAGTAAAGAACTGAGAGTTTAGAGGAGAAGGACGTTCTTACCTCCAAACTTGAGTTTCTCCTCTTTAGAGCCAAAAAACATGAAAATCCAAATAGCAAATTAAGAGGTTTTGAAGATGTGATGATTAGGAATCAAAAGAGAGTTGAAAGGAGAGACTTAGATGACAAAATCAGTACAATTTCTCTTGAGAGAAAGTGTTTGGGTTGAGAGAAAATGAGAGAAAGGAAATTGAGAAAATAGGGAGTTAGTTGCAAAAATATCTAAAATGATTTTCCCTCCTCTTTTCTATATCTTTAAAATCAGAATTAAGTCTTAAAATATCTTAGAAAAATCTGGAGAAACTCCCTTTGGGTAAATAGCTCCTTAAAAATTCAAAGTTTCAATCCTTTCTAAAACAGTCACGCAACTTTCAAAAATTACATTTTGGTCACTAGCCAAAATGTCACTCTTCCAAAACTCATTTTGTAAAATTGATTTCACAGTTCACTTATATATATATTAAAAGATGATTTTAGAACATTTTTCCATATTTTTAATGCAACCCGAACTAGGCTTTCCTAATTTCACCTTCTTAGATTCGAACAGCACTTTGACCAAACCGGTCAACGCCCAAAACTACTAAGCCCAAAACTGGGGCGTTACAGCTTCTCTCACCGAAGCATGTCCCTCTCTCAGCGCCTGAGGACAATCTTTCTTCAAATGCCCTTGGTTTCAACAATTCCAGCATGTCCCAAGGTTACCCCAACACTCACCACCATGTCTTCTACCATAACGATTACACTCAGGAGTCTTTAGGAAAGCATTAGGTCCTTGCTGACGTCTACCCGGGTTACCACCCCCACGTCCAGCATCATAGTACGACTTCCTATCCTTCTGTCTCTTGTTGAGATCTCTACCATAATTGCGTTCTGCAGCTCGCTTTCCCGAGCTAGAGCCACCTGCTCAACTCGCCAAACCAAGATTCGATTCAATGTCCTTGGCTCTAGTGACAAAGACATCGAAATCAGTGTAATCAGCTACAAACATATAGGTCTTGACATCCGCCATAGTCCATAACAGAATCATTCACACCTCTCCCGCTCATTAGAGATTAGCTCAGGTGCATACTGGCTAAGGCGAACAAACTGAATCTTATATTCAGCTACAAATATGTTCCCTTGCATGACAAACATAAAATCTCTCTTCTTTTCATCGAGGTAAAACACTCCCAGATACTTCCGCTTGAACGCATTCAAGAAGAATGTCCAAGTCACCTCATCATCCTCCATCCCGGATATAGTGGTTGTCCACTACGTATAAGCATCACCATGCAATAATGACACAATACAACCCATCATCTGCACATTGTTGCAGTTCAACTGACCCAGAATCCTCTTGTGCTCTCCAACCATGACTCAGATACTTCTGGAGACAAGCCTATGAACTCAGTCCCTCCTAGACTGCGGAGACGCTCCAAAGGCAATCTCACATTAGCACCATCCTGAGGTGCAGCTCCATGACCTCCAGTTATTGTTGCCTGGAAAGCTCTAACAATAGCCTGTATCAACATGGTCATGTCAGGTGCAGCTTGCCCCTGCACACCCTCGGGTCCAGCAACCCCAGCACCAACACCAGCATTACCAGCCCCAGCTCCAGCACCACCTGGTGGTCCAACAGGGGGAGGAGGAGGTAAATCCTCATCATTCTCCGCATTCTCATTATCAGCCATAGATATAGTATTGATTCTCAGCTCTCTACGTGGCCCCATAATAAAAACAATGCACTGACAAAATGCAATAAACACAATTAGTCATAACAAGGTAAGTAATCCAAGTAATCGAAACACCCCCTTAGCCCGACCTAGACGTTTGACCCGAACTACGAAGATTAGACGGGGGAAACCAAAGTCAACTTTGATTCACGACCTTTTTTTATTCAAATCTTGTCTAGATGCACATTAAGCCTATATGAGTACTCACAAATCAAGAACGAGAAAGGCATAGCAATCGGATAACATTTAGGGACTCAATTAATTAAATTACGTGTTTAGGGGCCATAATGTAATTTTTGTAAATTTGAAGGACTTCACTGATTTTAGGATTACCAATATGAAATTAATCATGTTACATGTTTCTTTGTAAAATTTTAGCTAAAATAGACATTCCAAGCTCAAGCAATTGCATCCACAACATTTAGGACTAAAATGTAAAGCATGAAAACTCAAAGCAATTCAAATCAGCATCCAACGGTCAATTGTATCGGAACGCCTACCCACCATATCGAAATAGTGTTGACCGTTTCGGTACGCGGGTATGTTCCGAGACTAGTACCGAAATAGGGCACTCCAGTAGTCAAACTGTTTCAAAACAACTTCAATCGTTTTGAAACACTAAGACCATTACAGGCCCCCGTTTCGAAACAATTGAGGGTGTTTCGATACACCTTGCCCATAAACAACAAATATAGCTGGTTTTTCACCCTTTAACCCATTCGAACATGCCTCAAAGATTCCCAAATCATACCAGCAAACCATTTCACAATTAAGGAACATATTTAGGACTCTCTAGCACAAGCATGACATCAAACACAAAATCACATAGTCTAAAGGCATACTCCCTAATCTCAAAACCAATATAAGAAATCCATCCTCAAACAAAACATTTAAGGCAACTTACAACCCAAAAATGCCAACATATACTTGCCATAAACTTAGGGAGTTCAAACATATCTCCCAAATACAACATTGGTTTCCCATTGCCATTATATCAAAACTAAAGTGTATGAAAACATCACCATACATGAGCTTGTACTTCCTTGGATGTTCTTATCCTCCTTGATGCCCGAAAACACTTCGTTTATCTGCATTATTGGTAAAAGAGAGCGTAAGCACAAATGCTTAGTGAGGCATGCTCTAAAGAAAACCAACACAATAATGCATATCTTGAAAACACTTTCTCAAAAGCTTTTTAACAACATGCTCATTCTATCTCATGCTTGAAAACCAATCAAAGAAACTTCTCATTGAAAACACATGTACCTTCATTCTATCTCATGCAATTAAACCAATGCAAAACTCATGGCAAAGTCATACTTATGCTTGTAACACCAAAGCATTTCATATACAAATCTCATATGCATTTCTCATAGCATAAATCATTTCATCAAAGGTACATGTGTATAAAAAACTATTTTATATTTTATATTGGCATTTCACAACTCATTATTACTCGGATATGCAGACAACTCAATAGACACTTCCAGTGGCATCTACCATCACCGTACTCACTCGTCTAGTAAAATAATTTCCGGTGGAATCTCACATCACCGTACTCACATGGCAGAATCTCTCATCGCCACAAAGCTTGGGTATTTCACCAAGTCCTACCCGATGGAATGCCCATCATCGGTTATGTCCCTTTGGCTTAACCAAAGAGCACGTACGAATTTTTAGTTTATAGTGCACTCTCATCCTATTGATCATTCAATTATATCCGGTAAGTATCTCAACATTTATGCCAACATATTATGTCAAAACATCATCTCACCTACTGTTTTTCATCCAAAAATTCTCAAAACATTCTCATCTCATTTCAAAACCATAACATTTGCCATGCTTTAAACAAAAGCTCAAATCTCAACCATGCAACATGTTACTTCATGAAATCATTTCAAGCATCAACTCATGCTATAAAACATGCATAAAAACAGTAGGATTTTATCTATCTCAAACCATGAGTATATAAAAGCATTTTAAGGGCAATCACCATATTCAAGAGAGAAATCTAGCCAATACTTACTTCCGGACAAAGGAAGGTGTTTCAAACCTTTCTCAAATCTCCAAACCGTGATTCTCTGTCCCTCAAGGACTTCTAAACCCATACGCACTCACCGATTACGTTTCTCTTGCTCGCCAAAACGCTATCTAGGCTTCCGGATCAACGCCAAAGGCGTCCAAAGATGTCTCCCCTATTTTTAACACATAAGAGCAGAGGATTAATGCATCATCATGCATTAAAATCATCAGCCACACTCCTAAACTCGCTGCTCCACCCTCACACCTCATTTCGGCTACCAAACACAGCGGAAAACATCTCCAAACTCTTCCAAAACAAAACCCAGCCAAGATCTATCACTTCTAATCACTTCTAAACATCAATTAGCATAAAAAACCACTACAAACTCATCCTTATACCTCCAGCTACGACAGAACACCAAAATCATCCCAAAAACCATCATTCTAACAAGCAAAACTTAGGAAACCAAACCTATTCGAGGTTTGATTGATAAAACCTCATTTGTAACATCAAATAACATTCAAAATACATTAGAAAACCACCTCAAAATAGAGCCCAATCATTCACCACTAAATCTTCAAGATCTCTTCCAAAATCTTGAGTTTTAAGACAATTTCTTATTTCTAACATTAAAACCACTCAAAATCATTAACAAAGGATTGATAACTTGGGAATTTCAGTAAAGAACTGATCATTAGAGGAGAATGACGAAGCTTACCTCTAATGGATGATTTCTCCTTGATTTGGGAAAGTTTTCTTGAAAGTTCAATGTAGAAATCAAGAGGATTTGATGAGGAATTGATTAAGAATCAAAGGAAGATTGAAATCTCATCAAATGAAGTGAAAATCAAAGTATAATTGTTGGAGAGAACGTGTTTGGCTGAAAAGAATTTGAGAGAAAATGAAATGAGGGAAAATTTGTGAAAAGTAGTTATGAATAGTCAAAGGTAGTTTCTAAATTAATTAGCTTTCATTTCCTTTAATTAAAACATTAATAAAATCACCCAAATTAAGGAAAAATCTGATGAAAACATTTTGGTAAAATTAGCTTCTTAAAGATTCAAAGTTTCAATCCTTTACAAAACAGTCACTATTTTAACTTTTGCAAAAACTGCAATTTGGTCACTACACCGAAATGTAGTATTTCCAAACCTTATTTTGTAAAATTGATTTCACCATAATATTTCATATATTAAATGAGGATTTTTAAATATTTTTCTATATTTTTAAAGCATCCCGAACAAGGTGTTCCCTAAAGCTCCCTTTAAGAATCGAACTGTTTTCTGACCGGTCCGATTCGGACTCTAAAACATCTAGGCCCAAATTTGGGGTGTTACAGTTGCCAATAGAGAGAATGTGATTACGATTGTTAATTCTTATCTAATGGGTAAAAAGATCACCATCGATGTTCATTCTCTTTGTGATGTGTTTAAGTTAGAGGATGAAGGTCTTGATGATGAGAATGCTCTTGGCCATGTCCTAAGTGGTTCCGTCACCGCTCTTAATGTTCAAGATCGAATCCTACATTAGATGGTTTCTTGGTGGTTTAGGCCCTCGGGAGGAAAGTATTCCACTATCTGCCAAGTTGATGATTTTTGGATTCGAAGCTTCCGTCTACGACAACGACCAAATCTTGCTCGAATTATGTTTACAGAGATTGTCTATCTCGTGCAACATCACCGCACTACACTCGTCATTTGCATCACATATGGTACGACTTTGAGTTATTTCTTCTCTCAAAAGGAGATAGATTGTTCACATGACTACCCAACTTCCCTCGCCGATCATATCGATGAAAGATCTCTTGCAAGGGGAAAGTTTCATTACTTTAATAGTCGTTGGCTTCGTCTATCTGAGCTCCCTAGCGATGTCATTCCGGAAGAAATTGCTAATCCTCAAGCCGCTCAAGCTCATCCTCCACCTTCCATGGATGCTCTCATGACTTTTCTAAACGAGCAATTCATGGGTTTGCACACGGGAATTGCCTCTATGGATCAAGTGATGAATTCAGGGTTTACGGCTATTGACACATGCTTTACAAGCCTTAAAGATCGAATAAGAATGTGGAGAAGCGTCTCACTTCCCTTGAAGGCGGTCACAACTCTATGAACATATCCCTTTTATCGCTTTCCATGACGAGTGGCGTCAAACTAGGAGGAATGATGATGCAAATGAGGAGGATGATGAGGATGATGAAGATGGCGATGGAGATGCATAGTAGCTTATCTTTGCATATCATTCATGTCATTTAGGATATTTATTTATGCACTTTGAATTATGTCTTTAGGATAAAGTTTGCATTCTAAAACCTATGCTTTGATTTTATGGCATTTGGATTTATGTTGATGTTATCTTTATTTTGAACTTAATGATTGTCAATATTATGTTGCTTGGTTATTATATATGCCTTTTGCCTACGTTTATCAATGTCTCTATTTTTTGATCTAACAAAAAGGGGGAGAGGGAACAAGCTCACACTTAAAATATTTTCATTTTCAACTTAAAGTTTACCTAGCTAATATTAAGGGGGAGTTATTTTGCAAAGTTTTTTAAAGTGTCAAAAAATTTCAAGTTTTGGTTTGTTATATCAAAAAGGGGGAGATTGTAAAACCTATGTTTGATTTTGATATAACAATGTTTGTTAAGAATTAAATTGAAAACTTGAAATAAACTTTTAAGTCCCTTAAATGATTAATAAAACATCAAGGCCTTAATCTGATTTGAAAAACTCAAACTCCAAATATTTTCTAAGTATTCCAAAGTCAGAGTATTGAAAAATGTCCAGGCGTATCGATACGCTTCCAGCCGTATCGATACCTTTTTTACAAAGTTGGCTACTGGAAAGACGCATTTTGATACGCCCCTCACTATATCGAAACATCGTATCGAAACAGATTGAATCTGTATCGATACGCCCCTCTGTCAAAACTGAAGGAGTTTGAATGGCGTACCGATACAGATCCACCCGTATTGATATATATTTAACTGAAATTTAAAGTGGTGGTTGTCCCGTACCGATACGCTCATAGCTGTATCGATACGGAAACTTCCAGTGAGCTAAGTTGAGAAAATGGTATCGATACGGTCTTACCCGCATCGAAACAGTACATGTCTCGTACCGATACGCTTACATGTGTATCGATAGACCCTCTTGGAATTGTACAACGACTCTTTCTATTTTGAGAAAGTTATCAATACAGATCCACGTGTACCGATATGGTAAGCTGCAGAAATGTATTTATGGTGGAAAGAGAGGATCCCAACGGCTATAATCAATACCCTAACCACGCAAACGGATAGAATTGATAGAGAAGATATAAATTGAAGCTAATTGAAGACCAACAACAACTATTGCATCAAAGATAAACATCCTATCAAAAATCCAAGCTCAATTTGCTTATTTTCCAATCTCTTGTAAACCCCAAATTGTGTAGTGTTCAATTTTGATCTTATTATCAAATTTGGGTCGAGTGTTTGTACTTAAAGGGGAAATATTGTATTGAGAGATATCTTTCTTGCCTTTAATTCTTCTTTGTACTCTTGTGAGGGTTTGGTCAAATTTTGGGTAGAAAATTTGACCGGATGTGTAAAGGTTACCTCCTAAGCCTTGAAAAGGGGAAGAACAAATTAGTGAATTGTTGGAAATCCTTAGTGGTAGCTAAGGTAGTGGATGTAGAGTTCATTTGGAACTTGAACCACTCTAAAATTCCTTGTTATTCAATTTTAGCTATTGCATTTACTCCAACAACTTTTAAAAACTCAATTCACCCCCTCTTGGCTTTGATCAATCCTTTGATCCACTCAACACTTTCCAATTCTCATTTCAGCAAAACCCATTTCTAAAACCATTTCTCCTGATTTATTTTCTCCCAAACACCCTCTCTTTGATTTCTTAACCATTTCCAAGAATTCTCTTCAATTTCTTCAAGATTTGTAAAGTTAAAACTTATTAAACATTAAGGAAAGCAAGGATTGGAGGTAAATCCCGTTCTCAACCTCTAATCTAGGTTCTTTATTGAAATTCCCAAGATTATTGACTCCTAATTGTTGTTTTTAACTGAAGTGTTGATTATAGTTTTAATTTAAGATCAAAATCTTGCAAAATAAAGGTTTAATTCTTGATTTTCGGAGTATTGTTTATGATCTCTGTTTTAGATGGATTATAATTGAGTTTTGGTATGGTTATGATGTTGAAAAAGTGTTTTAATGATATAGATTCCGAAATCCTTGAGATCCTTGAGTTTTATGATAGTTTAGTTGAGTTTTTTACGTGTTTTGATGGTGATGTGTTTGCTGGAGGTATAAGGAAGGGTTTAGGTTGTTTTCAGATGTGACGTGATGAATATTAATGGTTGGAAGTGATAATTGTTGGCTGGGCTTGCTTTAGGAAGTAATCAAATGAGTTTTCAGTTGTTTCAGATGGGTTAATTGATGTAGTTTTGCTGGGAAACGAGTTTGTGTTTAGTTCCTGGTGTTGGAATGCATTCTAATGCATTGAATCTCTATTTTTGATGCTCTAAAAACAGGGGACATTAATCTGAAAGCAAGCAAAGCATTTTTGGAAGCTTCAGACGTTTGATTTTTGCGTCGACAAGCGAAGTTGCGCGTATCAGTGAGTGGAAAAGGATTTTCCAGCTTTGAAATGTTTTGAACGTGGTTTTGGGGGCTTAGTGTAAGTTTGAAGCACTTAGCTAAGCTCAAGAGTAAGTAAATCAAAAGTCTGTCTCGGTTTATGCTATGTTTTGGTTTAAAATACACTTGATTCAATTGTGGTTTAATTACTGTTTTAAAGCATGTTTTGAGCAATGATGTTGCTGGGTTTAAATGCCATTTTGTTAAGGATTCACATGGTAAGTGATGCTTGAGTTTATATGGTTTATGCAATTGGTTTTAAGCATGTTAATGCTTGTGAAAGTGGCATTTGTGGTTTATGCTTGTAAACAGTGAATTAATGATGATCAATGATTATATTGGCAAGTGATGGTAAATGGTTTTGGTTACTTTAATCGGATATAGTTAGCCAGCTATTGGATTGGGTGCACTGTGAATAAAGTCGCCTTGGGTGTAGAAGGGTTGTGATTTTACCGTACACTCCATCCAAGTACCCTAACAATTGAGATTAAGGTCACAACAGTTGATGGTCTAATTTCGTGTGTGGATCTTGTGGTATGTGTCCCGTGCTCTCGTTAGTGGAATTATACAACTACCGATGAGTGGTGCTGAAGGGTTGTGATTGTACCGTTAAACTCCACCATGGGTGTCACGACGGTTGATGGTCTAATCTCGTGTGTGAGTCTTGAGGGACCGGTAGGGTGTATGAAGCGTTTGGGACAACGCTTGTAATCCACGTCTCTGATTGTGTCAATTGTGTTGTGTTTTGATATGGTCCTTGTTATTAATCACTTGCGAGCCAATATAATGACGATGATTTAATGTACTAATGATGAATGATTATTTTGAGGAAGCATGTGATGCTTGAGGTTTATGCTAGAATGCATGTGATGCTTGGTTAAGCATGAGCAAAGGCTTTTGCTGTTGTAATAAATGATGTTATGAGCATGTGGTTTCGAAAAAGGAAATGTGATTGAAAGTGGATTGTTTTATGGAAGACATATATGTTTATAAAGAATGATGTTTTGGTTTTAAAAATGCATTGATGAATGTTCGACTTTATAGCGGCCCTCACTAAGCTTTATGCTTACGCTCATTTGTTTCATCAATGTAGAGAATTGAACATTTTTGGCAGCAAGAAAGCGAAGGATATCTAAGAGTTTTGACTAAGCAAAGTATGTGTTTTTCACCTTAGTGTAATAAGAAGCAATGGGAGGGATTTCCACTCATTAATTGTTCGGTGATATGAGACACATCAAGCATGTTGGTTTGTGTTTTGAGACTTGTAATTGGCCTCTATTTGGCTTATGGTTTGCTATTCGGTATTTTTGACATGTTTTGGGTTATGTGAGACACCTCGAGCTTGTTTATGTTTGTGTATTGATGCATATACGTCGGAAATGTTTATTATACCTTGTAGGGATGTTTTGGACATGTATAGTTGTTGTTAAATGTGATTTGAGGGCTGTTGGAGGTGTTTTTCTGGTATGTATATCGATACTCGGGATTGAGTATGGATACTCGAAGGCTTTTCTCAGGGAAATCAACACATGGGTATCGATACGAATTACCCCTGTATTGTTACGCATGTGCAATGGTTGAAGGTCATACCGATATGCGGGGTAGTGTATCAATACCCTTTTCCCAACTTTGGCCACTGCCTTCCCACGTATCGATATAGGCTTTAAGTGTACCGATACCTGACCGCTATTTTCAGTTGAAAGTATCTTTTAAAGTGCTGAAATGTTGCATATTGGTCCGTGGATGTTTTATGTTCAATTGGTTTAGTTTGGATGATGCGTTTGTGATGAAATTTGACATGGAAGCATGTTACATGACTAACTAAGGATTGATAATCTTAAAATTGGATTAATCTCTGTAATTTTCAGAAATTACAGTTTAGTCCCTAAAAGTTAAATGTATGCAATTGAACCCCCAATCAAGCTTGGATCGTTGTACCGTTTCTTTTATAATGCTTTGTTTAACATATAGGATTTAATGTGCATCTAGAGAAGATAAAAAGAAAAAAAATAGGGTCGTTAATCAAAGTCGACTTTAACGAGTTGGCTTCGGTTTTCCTCGTGTAATCTTCTTAGTTCGGGTCGGGCGTCTAGGTCGGGCTAAGGGGGTTACATCTTGGATCATTTCAGCCCATCTAATGTCATAGACAAATTGATAAACGGGATCACAGCCTTCAGACAAGGGGATGATGCGCCGATGTATGAAGCATGTGAGCGATAGCAACAGATGCTAAATAACTGCCTGCTTCATGGTTTCCCGACTTGGACACAAGTGTCGACGTTTTACAACGGGGTGAACTACCCAACTCGAATGATGATCGATGCCTCAACCAACCGAATCATCCTTGACAAACCACCAGAGGAGGCACTGCGTATCCTGAACCAAGCCGCCAAGAATGACTATAAGTACCCAACAGTCAGCCGAGGCAGCATTAGGCGGCCAGCAGTTGTGAACGAAGTGGAAGCCTAAGAATCTTTCAATGCCCGCCTTGACAAGCTAACAGAGCTGGTTATGAACATGGTAAAATCCACTGGAAAAGTCTATGAGGCCAAGGCTATAGAGCCCTTCTGCAATGAGTGTGGGGGAAACCACGATTCCTCTAAATGTACTGCATCTACCAATTTCATGGGAGGATACGAGAGAAACAACATGCCCGCCACAAATACATACAACCCTGGGTGGAGGAATCATCCAAACTTCTCCAGGAGCAATCCTAAAACTGCTGCTAACCCTCAATAGCAACATGGTGGTTACCAGCAAAACCAGTCCAGACAGCAAGCTCAGCAACCACAAAAAAATTCACTAGAAGCAAGTTTACAAACTTTTATGTCTAATACTAGTTATTTTATTGTTCGTACTAATAGGTTTATTGATAAAACTGAGTCGTTCATGGATAGGACATAGATGAGGATAAACAACCAGAAAGCTGCGATAAAGAACCTGGAGACCCAGTTTGTGCAATTCACTGAGATCTTTAGTAGCAGGAAGATGGGTGCATCATCCAGTAGTAAAGAGGCTAAACCCACATATGAGAAGTGCAAGACCATATCGACCAGAAGTGGAAAACAATTGGATGAACCCAGAGTGGAAAAGCCACTTGAGGAATAGCCATCATAGAAGGAACTGCCTGTTGCAACAGTATCAACACCAGCCGCTACAGCAGATGAGCCTGACAGCAGCCCTAAGGTAGATGATCCTCCACAGATCAAGTTACCATTCAAGGAGCTTATAGAGGACATCCGCCTGCAGCACCTTTCCCTCATAGGCTTAAGCAACAGAAGCAGGAGCACCCGTTCATGTAATTTTTGGATATTCTGAAGCAGGTGCACATAAATATCACTCTCATCGAAACCATCCAGAACATGCCCAACTATGCAAAATACCTAAGGGACATTGTTTCCAAGAGGAAGATAATTTGGGAGTTTGAAACAGTTGCTTTGACGGAGGAGTGCATAGCTATGCTACACAAAAAGCTGCCGCCCAAGCAAACAAATCCAGGCAGCTTCAAAATACCATGCAAAATAGGCAGCAACCATGCAACTAAGGCCCTATGCAACTTAGGAGCCATCATCAACCTTATGCCTAAGGAAGTTTTCGACAAGCTAGAAATTGGGAAAGCCAAACCCACCTCCATCATGCTGAAACTTGCTGATCACTCATTCGTACAACCGGAGGGCCAGATTGAAGACATCTTAGTTCGAGTGGGCAACCTAATTTTTCCAGTAGACTTCCTCATACTAGACTGTGAGACCGATGAAAACTCCCCTATCATCCTTGGGCGGCCATTTTTGGCCACGGCCAGAACATTAATAGATATGGAACATGAGGAGCTGATCACGAGGGTAGACAATTAGGGAATCAAGCTTAATGTGTTGCAGCCCTCAGCAAAGGAAACGGAAGGAGGCACAGATGCTCATGCCGCCAAAATCAGCACAGAGACATGTCAAGACTGAGTTTTTTATGGATAGGACATAGATGAGGATGAACAACCAGGAAGCTGTGATAAAGAACCTGGAGACCCAGTTTGTGCAATTCACTAAGATCTTTAGTAGCAGGACGATGGGTGCATCATCCAGTAGTTCAGAGGGTAAACCCACATATGAGAAGTGCAATACCATATCCAACAAAAGTGGAAAATAATTGGATGAACCCACAGTGGAAAAGCCACTTGAGGAATATCCATCATAGAAGGAACTACCTGTCACGACAGCATCAACACCAGCCGCTACAGCAGATGAGCCTGGCAGCAGCCCTAAGGTAGATGATCCTCCACAGATCAAGTTCCCATTCAAGGAGCGTATAGAGGACATATGCCTGCCAGCACCTTTCCCTCAGTGGCTTAAGAAACAGAAGCAGGAGCACCCGTTCATGTAATTTTTGGATATTCTGAACCAGGTGCACATAAATATCCTTCTCATCGAAGCCATCCAGAACATGCACAACTATGCAAAATACCTAAGGGACATGGTTTCCAAGAGGAAGATAATTTGGGAGTTTGAAACAATTGCTGTGACGGAGGAGTGCATAGCTATGCTAACAATAAGCTACCGCCCAAGCAAACAGATCCAGACAGCTTCATAATACCATGCAAAATAGGCAGCAACCATGCAACTAAGGCCATGTGCAACTTAGGAGCCAGCATCAACCTTATGCCTAAGGTAGTCTTCGACAAGCTAGAAATTGGGAAAGCCAAACCCACCTCCATCATGCTGAAACTTGATGATCACTCATTCGTACAACCAGAGGGCAAGATCGAAGACATCTTAGTTCGAGTGGGCAACCTGATTTTTCCAGTAGACTTCCTCATCTTAGACTGTGAGGCCGATGAAAACGCCCCTATCATCCTTGGGTGACCATTTTTGGCCACAGGCAGAACGTTAATAGATGTGGAACATGGGGAGCTGATCATGAGGGTAGATAATTAGGGCATCAAGCTTAATGTGTTGCAGCCCTCAGCAAAGGAAAAAGAAGGGCACCCAGATGCCCAGGCCGCCAAAATCAGCACAAAGACATGTCAAGACAGCAACTGTCACGACAGACCCAGAGGCAGGTTGAAAAACCCAACATCACACCACCTTAAAGAACATGAGGACCCCCCAGGAGGAAAAGAAAAGAAGCATCACCTCAGGAAGTGGTTATGTCTGGGAGATGCACCCAAATTCACTCCCAACATAACTTAATTATATTTATTTTATTATTTTCTTTATTTTTATGTTTTAGGAATATAATTTAATTTATTGCAATTTATTTTCCATATTATTAGATATTAACTTAGTTAAATTTATTTTCACATTTTAAAATTTTAAGAATATATTTAATTACCTTTATTTTTCATCTCAAGCTTTTAGGAATAAAAGAGCTGGACCAAGAAGAGGCCCAACAAGGAGCCCGTCCACCATCCCGCCAAGACAGTTGAGGGTGGCCCAGCGCAGAAAACGCGTAATGGCTAGTTGCCCGCTAACGGCTAGTTGCTCGCTAACGGCTACCTGCCAATGGCTACTGTAACCCCCGTAGCCCGGCCTAGACGGTTGACCCGAACTACGAAGATTACACGGGGAAAACCAAAGTCAACCCGAAAGTCAACCTTGATTAACGACCCTTTTTTTTCTTTTTGTAACGCCCCGGTTTTGGGCTCAGAAGTTTTGGCGTTGACCGGTTTAGTCAAAGTGCTGATCGAATATATAAGAGGGAATTTAGGAAAACCTAGTTCGGGTTGCATTAAAAATATGGAAAAATATTCTAAAATCATCTTTTAATATATAAAAGTGAAATGTGAAATCAATTTTGGAAAATGAGGTTCGGAAGGTTGACATTTTGGCTAGTGACCAAAATGTAATTTTTGAAAGTTGCGGGACAGTTTTATAAAGGATTGAAACTTTGAATCTTTAAGGAGCTATTTTTCCAAAAAGGATTTCTCCAGATTTTTCTAAGATATTTTAAGTCTAAAATCTGATTTTAAAGATTAAGAAAAGAGAGGGAAATCATTTTAACCAAATCTTAACTAATTTTTCTATTTTCTCTCAAATTCTCTTTTCTCTCATTTTCTCTCTACCCAAACAAGATTTCCTCAGATTTCTTTCTCTGATTTTGACATCTACATCTCTCATTTCAACTCTCATTTGATTCCTAATCATCTCATCATCAAAACCTCTCAATTTGCAAATTGTTTCATCAAGCATTTTGGCTCTAAAAGGGAGAAATTCGAGTTTGGAGGTAAGAACGTCCTTCTCCTCTAAACTATCAGTTCTTTACTGAAATTCCTAAGTTCTCAATCCTTGATTCATGTTTTATTAAAGGCTTTTCAATTGAGATCTTGATTTTTGGCTAAAATGCAAGATTTGGTGATTTTGGTAAAAATTTCGTGTGATCTGTTTAAGCAAGGTTTTGAGGTGTTAAAATGATGTTAAATGAATGCTAAAATGATTAGAAGTTGAGGTTTAATCAATGCAATCCCGGATAGGTTGAATTTCCTAAGTTTGGCTTGAGTTTTTGGTTGTTTTTGGAGTGTTTTTGGTGATCTGTTATACCTGGAGGTATAAGGACGTGGTTGTGATCTTTTTGCATGTTATGTGATGTATAAAAATGGTCAGAAGTGATGGATCTTGGCTGGGTTAAGTTTTGGAAGTGTTTGGAGATGATTTCGGTTGTGTTTGGTAGCCAAATTGTTAGATTTGTGGTGAGCAGCGAGTTGTGTTGTGGTTGCTGGTGTTTTAATGCATAAGGATGCATTAATGTTCTGTTTTTATGTGCTTGAAACAGGGGAGGTTGATCCTTGAGTTTTGGAGGTGTTTTCGGAAGGTTTCGGAAGCTTGGAAAGCTTGTTGGCTAGGCTTGTTTGGTAATCGGTGAGTGAAAATGGATTTTCAGCTTTTAAACCAAAGGTTGAAGGTTTTGGGAGCTTAGTTTAAGTCTAAACAACTTTGCTAAGCTCAAGTGTAAGTTTTCGGATTACTCTCTTTAAGTGGTGGCCATGTTTTGATGAAATGTGAAATGATGATTTTGCATGATTTGCTACTGTTTTGGAAAGCATTTTTGAGCATGTTAATTGCTGATGTTTTAGCATGATTTATGCTGATGTTTTAAGCCATGTGTTGAAGGTGTCTCTAGGTAAGAGTGCCTTGCTTTTATGCGTTGTTAAATGATGATTTAATGCTTTGAAATGCATGATGAAATGGCTTGATTTAAATGCTTTAAAACAGTGGATTACATGATGTATAAAGTGTGTATTGGCAAGTGATGGTTTGTAAAAGTGAAGGTCACTAAGGTGGTTAAAAGTCCTTGAGTGAGCCTTGTTATCTAAGATCATCAAGGTGGTTAAAAGTCCTTGGATGAATCTTGTTGCGGACACTAAGGTGGTTAAAAGTCCTTAGGTGCTCCTTTCCATGGTGGTTAAAAGTCCATGGGGCCAAGGTGTTTAAAAGTCCTTGGGGCCAAGGTGTTTAAAAGTCCTTGGGGTATTTCAAGCTACGGACACAAAGGTGGTTAAAAGTCCTTGTGTGGTCCATTCATGGTGTTTAAAAGTCCATGGCCAAGGTGTTTAAAAGTCCTTGGGGTCCAAGGTGTTTAAAAGTCCTTGGGGAAAGTTGTTGAACTTGATTTCATAAATGAAATGTATCACTTGAGCCAATATGACATGTTTTGTACATGAGATGCATGAGATGCATGATTTGATGTTTATGTTGAAGCATGAGATGCTAGTTTAAATGAAATGTGGAAGCATGTTATTGCTTGATTTAAAGTACGCTTTGAGCATGTGTAAAGGTTGTTTACAAGCATGTATTACAAATGGTTTTAAATGCATTATTGAATGGTTTTTAAAGAGCGCTCCTCACTAAGCTTTGGCTTACGCTCTCTCGTTTTCTTGATTCAATAATGCAGAGCATTAGAGTGCATTGAGGGCAGCAAGAGGAGGCAAGCACACAAGTTCAAGTAAAGCTCAATGTATGGAAGGTTTTGTTAAACATTTTAGCTTTTGGTCGATTTGGCAATGGGGGACCAATGTATATGTTTTGGGAGGTGTTTAAGACTCCCTAAGTATGTTAAATGTAGCTGTGGTTGTTGGTTTTTGGATTGATCTCTTATATGCTTGGCTATGAAGGTTTATGCATGAAAGGTAGCTTAAGTAGGAAGCATGTCATTTAAATTGGGGCTTTTCATGTGTGATGGTTATGAGTTGAATTGTTGATGCATTTATGATCCCAGCATGTTGTATATCTATGTGGTATGATTTGGTGATGTTAATCTGAGGTTTGAAGCATGAATGGTACGAATTTCAAGTCGATTTCAGACAGGGGTATTGGTACTCGGGCTCGCGTATCGATACGCCTGAGCCAAATATGCTCTTTTCTGCCTAGGCGTATCGGTACGGTTGTGGGGGTATCGATACTCATCTGGGTAAAGTTTGAATGCCGTATCGGTACAGGGGATATCGTATCGATACCGTTGCTCGAGTTTGGTTACTGCCTTCCCCGCGTATCGATACGACATCAGGTGTATCGATACCTGACCGTTAAATTCAGTTAAAAGTATCTTTATATGTTTTGCTTTGTTTACGTTTTAGTCCTGAATCATGTTGTTCAATTGTATGAGCTTGGGATGTCCGTTTGAGCTGAAATTTGGCAGAGAGGCATGAAACCTGATTAATTTCAAGATGGTAACTTCAATTTGGGCTAAGTCCTTTAATTTGTCAGAATTTACAATTTGGTCCCTAAAGTTGTAATTTGTTCAATTGGGTTCCTGTTTGATCTCTGATGTTTGTGATCTTTGAGTATGTTGTTTGTGTGATCACAATTAGGGTTAATGTGCATCTAGATAAGATTAAAAAGAAAAAAAAAGGGTCGTTAATCAAGGTTGACTTTCGGGTTGACTTTGGTTTTCCCCGTGTAATCTTCGTAGTTCGGGTCAACCGTCTTGACCGGGCTACGGGGGTTACATTTGGTGGTATCAGAGCTGAGTTCTCGAGTAATTGGGAATGTGTGTATGCATGATTGAAGCATGGTTATGTTTGTATGCTTGTTGGGTGAAAGCATGTTTAGTGATATGATATGATGATGTGTATGTGATGCATGTTGTGATGATGCATGATGAGGGTACCCATTGCCAAACAAAAGCTAAAGAGATGATGTTGTTTTTGAAGGAGATTGAGCTTGAATACTTGGAATTTGCTTACCTTGCTGGTCCTGACTTGTTTTATTTTGTATTGTTATGCATGGTAAAGTATGGCACCACGTAGAGAGTTAAGGAGTAGCGCGAGAGCTACGACCCCGGAAGGGAATGTGAATGATGAGCACACTGGTAGTGCTGTGATACCTCCTCCTCCACCTGGTGGTGGTGGTGCGGAGAGGGAAAGAGCTGGAGCTGGAGCTGAGGCAGCTGGTGCTGGAGCTGCAGGACCTGAAGCTGGTCAGGGGCAAGCGATACCTGACATGTCTGTGCTTGTACAAGCTATTGCGGGTGCGTTTCGAGCAGCAGTAGCTGGAGCTCAAGGAGCTGGGCATCAAGGAGATGCTGGTGCTAGACTACCCTTGGAACGTTTGCGCAGTCTTGGTGGGACTGAGTTTAGGGGTATGTCAGCTGAGAGGTCTGAAGCGTGGTTGGAGAGTACCAAGCGTGTCTTGGGACAAATGAGTTGCACTGACGTGCAGAAGCTGGGATGTGTGGTGTCACTGCTGCAAGGTGATGCTTATACGTGGTGGACGACCACAATCTCTGGGATGGCTGATGCTGATGTTACTTGGACGTTCTTTCAGCATGCGCTCAAGAGGAGATATCTGGGAGTTAGATATCTGGATGAAAAGAAGCGTGAATTCATGTCTCTGACCCAAGGGAACATGAGTGTGGCTGAGTATGAGGTACAGTTTGTACGTCTTAGCCAGTATGCACCGGAGTTGGTACCTGATGAGCGCGAAAGGTGCGAAAGGTTCCGTTATGGTTTGGTGACGGAGGTTAAGACCTATATGTTAGCTGCTGAGTACAATGATTTCGATGTGCTGGTTAGTCGGTCCAAGGACATTGAGATGAACCTGAGTTTGTCTGCTAAGGGTGCTGGAGCTAGTTCTGGAAAGAGAGCTGCTGAGTATAGTTCCGGTGGACGGAACAAGAGAGGGCGTGATCAGAGGTTTCAGTCCTCGTCTAAGAGAGGTGGAGGTGCACCTGCTAGGGGTGGCAATGCTAGAGCTGACCCTGGTGCTTGTTGGATTTGCGGTTCACGTGGTCACTTGAAGCGTGACTGTCCTCGTGCTGGGAGGGAGGTGCAAGCTCCTGTGATAGCAGCTGGTTATGAGTGCTGGAGTTGTGGTTCAGCTGATCATCTGAGACGCGATTGTCCGAGGATGGCTGGTGGTCAAGAGCGTGCTCCTGTGGTTGCAGCACTGCAGAGAGGTCGTGGGCGCGGCCGTGGTAATTTTCAGAGACGAGAGGAAGGTGGGCGCGGTGTAGCTCATGTTGTGGCTATTCAACCTGAGGGTGGAGGCCAAGCGAGGGTGTATGCTCAGCGCGAAGGAAGGAATGATGCAGATGTGATTGCAGGTACCTTTACTTTGCAATCCTTGTCATTGCTTTCTTTGATTGATTCTGGATCTACGCATTCATACATTCTTCGTGAGCATGCTGAGTTGCTTGGTTTGCCTGTTGAGTTTTTGGATGTTGGTGTTAGAGTCACTAGTTCTTTTGGTGAAACTGTTGTGACTCGTAAGCTTTATAAAAGGTGTCCTTTGGTTGTTCAAGAGCATGTCTTTCTTGTTGATCTTATGGAGTTGCCCTTTTATGGTTTTGATGTGATCCTTGGTATGGATTGGCTTGCTGAGCATCGTGCTGTTGTGGATTGTGAGAATAAGCGGGTTTCGCTTAGGCTTGCGGATGATTATGAAGTGGTGGTGGTTGGTGAGAATGTGAAGTTTCTTGCCAATGTTGTTTCTACCTTGGAGGCGAGCAGGATGCTGAGGCAAGGTTGTGAAGCTTTTCTGGCTTTTGTGATGAATCCTAGTTCGAAGGAGCTGAGGGTGCAGGATATCAGGGTTGTGAAGGAGTTTCCTGATGTTTTTCCTGAGGAGTTGCCTGGTTTACCTCCTAATCGCGAGGTGGAGTTTGGTATTGAGCTGTATGAGAATACCACTCCTGTGTCCATTACTCCCTATAGAATGGCACCTAAGGAGCTGAAGGAGCTGAAGACGCAGTTGCAAGAGTTGCTTGATCGTGGTTTCATCCGGCCGAGTGTTTCGCCTTGGGGTGCTCCTGTCTTGTTTGTGAAGAAGAAAGATGGCACGATGAGGATGTGCATTGATTACCGTCAGCTGAACAAGTTGACTATCAAGAATCGGTATCCTTTGCCGAGGATTGATGATCTCTTTGATCAATTTCGGGGAGCTGCTGTGTTCTCTAAGATTGACTTGAGGTCAGGGTATTATCAATTGAAGGTGAAGGATGTGGATGTGCCTAAGACAGCTTTCAGGACAAGGTATGGGCATTATGAGTTCCTTGTGATGCCGTTTGGTTTGACAAATGCTCCTGCTGCTTTCATGGACATGATGAATCGTGTTTTTCATGAATACCTGGACAAGTTTGTCGTGGTGTTCATTGATGATATCCTTGTGTACTCGCGTACTGAGGAAGAGCACGAAGAGCATTTGAGGATTGTGTTGCAAGCTTTGTTGGAGAATCAGCTTTATGCTAAGTTGAGCAAGTGTGAGTTTTGGCTTAGAGAGGTTGTTTTTCTTGGGCATGTGGTCTCAGCTGAGGGGATTCGTGTTGATCCTCAGAAGATTGAAGCGGTGATGAACTGGAAAGTTCCTAAGTCTGTTCAGGAGGTTCGTAGTTTCCTTGGTTTGGCAGGATACTACCGAAGGTTTGTGGATGGTTTTTCCAAGATTGCTGCTCCTTTGACGAAGTTGCTGCAGAAAGATGTTAGGTATGAGTGGACAGAAGCGAGACAGCAAGCTTTTGAGAAGCTGAAGTTGGCTTTGACGCAAGCTCCTATCTTGATTCAGCCTGAATCAGGGAAAGAGTTTGTAGTCTACAGTGATGCATCCTATGTTGGTTTGGGGTGTGTGCTGATGCAAGAGGGTAAGGTTGTGGCTTATGCGTCGCGGCAGTTGAAGGTGCATGAGCGCAATTATCCTACGCATGATATTGAGCTGGCTGCAGTGGTTTTTGCTCTGAAGATCTGGAGGCATTATCTGTATGGTGAGAAGTGTACGGTGTACACGGATCACAAGAGTTTGAGGTATCTGATGTCTCAGAAGGAGTTGAATCTCAGGCAGCGACGTTGGTTGGAGTTGCTCAAGGATTATGATCTGACGATAGAGTATCATCCTGGAAAGGCCAATGTTGTTGCGGATGCCTTGAGTAGGAAGGTAGCTGTTGAGCTGAGAGCTATGTTTGCTAGCTTGAGCATATCGCAGGATGGTGGTCTTGTTGCTGAGTTGCAAGTGAAACCTTCGTTGGTTCAGTTGATCAAGGATAAGCAGTTGTTGGATGATTCCTTGGTGTCTCATGTTCAGGATATCGCGGAGGGTAGACCTTCGGATTTCTGTTTTAATGAGGATGGGGTGTTGTGTTTTGGTAATCGGATAGTAGTGCCTGCAGATGCTGAGTTGAGGCATGCTATTCTAGCTGAAGGTCATAGTAGTCCTTTTGCTATGCATCCTGGTAGTACAAAGATGTATCGCGATCTTCGTGATGAGTACTATTGGGTGGGCTTGAAGAAGGATGTGGCAGAGTTCGTGAGCAAGTGTTTGGTGTGTCAGCGAGTTAAGGCTGAACATCAGGTTCCTTCTGGTTTGTTGCAACCGTTGAAAATCCCTGAATGGAAGTGGGAGAGGGTTACCATGGATTTTGTATCTGGTTTGCCTTTGTCTCCGTCGAAGAAGAATTCTGTTTGGGTGATTGTGGATCGCCTGACGAAGTGTGCACATTTCTTGCCTGTGCATACTACGTTTTCCCTGGATAAGCTGGCAGAGCTGTACGTTGCTGAGGTTGTGAGGTTGCATGGTGTGCCTAAGTCGATCGTGTCGGATAGGGATCTGAGGTTCACGTCGCGTTTTTGGCAGTGTTTGCATCAAGCTTTGGGTACAAGGTTGCATTTCAGTACATCCTATCATCCCCAGTCGGATGGCCAGTCTGAGCGAGTTATTCAGATTTTGGAGGATATGTTGAGATGTTGCGTGATAGAGTTCCAAGGTTCTTGGGAGAAGCATCTGCCTTTGGTTGAGTTCGCTTACAACAACAGTTTTCAGGCAAGTATACAGATGGCACCTTATGAGGCTCTGTATGGGAGGAAGTGTAGGACTCCTCTGTGTTGGGCTGAAACTGGTCAAAAGTTGGTTTCGATGCCTGCTTTGTTGAAAGGTACCACCGAGAAGGTGAAGCTCATTTGTGAGAGGTTGAAGGCTGCTTCTGATCGGCAGAAGTCTTACGCGGATTTGAAGCGTAGGGAGATAGAGTTTGCGGTGGGTGATCGCGTGTTCTTGAAGGTTTCGCCTTGGAAGAAGGTGATGAGGTTTGGGCGGAAGGGTAAGTTGAGCCCTAGATACATTGGACCGTATGAGGTTGTTGAGCGTGTTGGTCCTGTTGCGTATCGGTTGAGGTTACCTCAGGAGCTGGAGAAGATTCATGATGTGTTCCATGTTTCTATGCTCCGGAGGTATCGATCTGATCCTTCGCATGTGTTGCCTGTGGAGGAGGTGGAATTGAATCCAGATTTGACCTATGATGAGGAACCGGTGAAGATTCTGGGTTCAGATAGCAAGGTTCTTCGTGGCAAGACCACTGAGTTGGTGAAGGTGCTGTGGAAGCATCGCGGTGTTGAGGAAGCCACGTGGGAGCGAAAGGAGGATATGCTGAAGCAGTTTCCTTATCTCTTTCCTTCAGGTAAATTTCGAGGACGAAATTTCTTAAGGGGGGGAGAGTTGTAACGCCCCGGTTTTGGGCTCAGAAGTTTTGGCGTTGACCGGTTTAGTCAAAGTGCTGATCGAATATATAAGAGGGAATTTAGGAAAACCTAGTTCGGGTTGCATTAAAAATATGGAAAAATATTCTAAAATCATCTTTTAATATATAAAAGTGAACTGTGAAATCAATTTTGGAAAATGAGGTTCGGAAGGTTGACATTTTGGCTAGTGACCAAAATGTAATTTTTGAAAGTTGCGGGACAGTTTTATAAAGGATTGAAACTTTGAATCTTTAAGGAGCTATTTTTCCAAAAAGGATTTCTCCAGATTTTTCTAAGATATTTTAAGTCTAAAATCTGATTTTAAATATTAAGAAAAGAGAGGGAAATCATTTTAACCAAATCTTAACTAATTTTTCTATTTTCTCTCAAATTCTCTTTTCTCTCATTTTCTCTCTACCCAAACAAGATTTCCTCAGATTTCTTTCTCTGATTTTGACATCTACATCTCTCATTTCAACTCTCATTTGATTCCTAATCATCTCATCATCAAAACCTCTCAATTTGCAAATTGTTTCATCAAGCATTTTGGCTCTAAAAGGGAGAAATTCGAGTTTGGAGGTAAGAACGTCCTTCTCCTCTAAACTATCAGTTCTTTACTGAAATTCCTAAGTTCTCAATCCTTGATTCATGTTTTATTAAAGGCTTTTCAATTGAGATCTTGATTTTTGGCTAAAATGCAAGATTTGGTGATTTTGGTAAAAATTTCGTGTGATCTGTTTAAGCAAGGTTTTGAGGTGTTAAAATGATGTTAAATGAATGCTAAAATGATTAGAAGTTGAGGTTTAATCAATGCAATCCCGGATAGGTTGAATTTCCTAAGTTTGGCTTGAGTTTTTGGTTGTTTTTGGAGTGTTTTTGGTGATCTGTTATACCTGGAGGTATAAGGACGTGGTTGTGATCTTTTTGCATGTTATGTGATGTATAAAAATGGTTAGAAGTGATGGATCTTGGCTGGGTTAAGTTTTGGAAGTGTTTGGAGATGATTTCGGTTGTGTTTGGTAGCCAAATTGTTAGATTTGTGGTGAGCAGCGAGTTGTGTTGTGGTTGCTGGTGTTTTAATGCATAAGGATGCATTAATGTTCTGTTTTTATGTGCTTGAAACAGGGGAGGTTGATCCTTGAGTTTTGGAGGTGTTTTCGGAAGGTTTCGGAAGCTTGGAAAGCTTGTTGGCTAGGCTTGTTTCGTAATCGGTGAGTGAAAATGGATTTTCAGCTTTTAAACCAAAGGTTGAAGGTTTTGGGAGCTTAGTTTAAGTCTAAACAACTTTGCTAAGCTCAAGTGTAAGTTTTCGGATTACTCTCTTTAAGTGGTGGCCATGTTTTGATGAAATGTGAAATGATGATTTTGCATGATTTGCTACTGTTTTGGAAAGCATTTTTGAGCATGTTAATTGCTGATGTTTTAGCATGATTTATGCTGATGTTTTAAGCCATGTGTTGAAGGTGTCTCTAGGTAAGAGTGCCTTGCTTTTATGCGTTGTTAAATGATGATTTAATGCTTTGAAATGCATGATGAAATGGCTTGATTTAAATGCTTTAAAACAGTGGATTACATGATGTATAAAGTGTGTATTGGCAAGTGATGGTTTGTAAAAGTGAAGGTCACTAAGGTGGTTAAAAGTCCTTGAGTGAGCCTTGTTATCTAAGATCATCAAGGTGGTTAAAAGTCCTTGGATGAATCTTGTTGCGGACACTAAGGTGGTTAAAAGTCCTTAGGTGCTCCTTTCCATGGTGGTTAAAAGTCCATGGGGCCAAGGTGTTTAAAAGTCCTTGGGGCCAAGGTGTTTAAAAGTCCTTGGGGTATTTCAAGCTACGGACACAAAGGTGGTTAAAAGTCCTTGTGTGGTCCATTCATGGTGTTTAAAAGTCCATGGCCAAGGTGTTTAAAAGTCCTTGGGGTCCAAGGTGTTTAAAAGTCCTTGGGGAAAGTTGTTGAACTTGATTTCATAAATGAAATGTATCACTTGAGCCAATATGACATGTTTTGTACATGAGATGCATGAGATGCATGATTTGATGTTTATGTTGAAGCATGAGATGCTAGTTTAAATGAAATGTGGAAGCATGTTATTGCTTGATTTAAAGTACGCTTTGAGCATGTGTAAAGGTTGTTTACAAGCATGTATTACAAATGGTTTTAAATGCATTATTGAATGGTTTTTAAAGAGCGCTCCTCACTAAGCTTTGGCTTACGCTCTCTCGTTTTCTTGATTCAATAATGCAGAGCATTAGAGTGCATTGAGGGCAGCAAGAGGAGGCAAGCACACAAGTTCAAGTAAAGCTCAATGTATGGAAGGTTTTGTTAAACATTTTAGCTTTTGGTCGATTTGGCAATGGGGGACCAATGTATATGTTTTGGGAGGTGTTTAAGACTCCCTAAGTATGTTAAATGTAGCTGTGGTTGTTGGTTTTTGGATTGATCTCTTATATGCTTGGCTATGAAGGTTTATGCATGAAAGGTAGCTTAAGTAGGAAGCATGTCATTTAAATTGGGGCTTTTCATGTGTGATGGTTATGAGTTGAATTGTTGATGCATTTATGATCCCAGCATGTTGTATATCTATGTGGTATGATTTGGTGATGTTAATCTGAGGTTTGAAGCATGAATGGTACGAATTTCAAGTCGATTTCATACAGGGGTATCGGTACTCGGGCTCGCGTATCGATACGCCTGAGCCAAATATGCTCTTTTCTGCCCAGGCGTATCGGTACGGTTGTGGGGGTATCGATACTCATCTGGGTAAAGTTTGAATGTCGTATCGGTACAGGGGATATCGTATCGATACCGTTGCTCGAGTTTGGTTACTGCCTTCCCCGCGTATCGATACGACATCAGGTGTATCGATACCTGACCGTTAAATTCAGTTAAAAGTATCTTTATATGTTTTGCTTTGTTTACGTTTTAGTCCTGAATCATGTTGTTCAATTGTATGAGATTGGGATGTCCGTTTGAGCTGAAATTTGGCAGAGAGGCATGAAACCTGATTAATTTCAAGATGGTAACTTCAATTTGGGCTAAGTCCTTTAATTTGTCAGAATTTACAATTTGGTCCCTAAAGTTGTAATTTGTTCAATTGGGTTCCTGTTTGATCTCTGATGTTTGTGATCTTTGAGTATGTTGTTTGTGTGATCACAATTAGGGTTAATGTGCATCTAGATAAGATTAAAAAGAAAAAAAAGGGTCGTTAATCAAGGTTGACTTTCGGGTTGACTTTGGTTTTCCCCGTGTAATCTTCGTAGTTCGGGTCAACCGTCTAGACCGGGCTACGGGGGTTACACTTTTAATCTTGTCTAGATGCATATTAACCCTATGTGTGATCACGCAAACACCATGCTCAAAGATCACAAACATCAGAGATCAAACAGGGACCCGATTGAACAAATTACAACTTTAGGGACCAAATTGTAATTTCTGAAAACTTTAAGGACTTAACCAGATTTTAAGTTACCAACTTGAAATTAGTCATGTTTCATGCTTCTGTGCCAAATTTCAGCTCAAACGGACATCCCGAACTCAAACAATTGCACAAACAAGATTCAGGACCAAAATGCAAACATTTTGAAACATTTAACCGCCCATGTCAGCCCCCAACGGTCACCCGTTCCGAAACAGGCCAAGGCCGTTCCGAAACACGGGCCGTTCCGCAACGCGTTCCGCAACGGGGGTCTGGCAGAATGCCTTCCGTTTCGGAACGATGACACCCGTTTCGGACGCCTGGGTTTATGCAGGGCACCCGTTCCGAAACGGTGTTGCCTGTTCCGAAACACCTAGCCCAGAATGTTGCGTTTTGCTCACTCAAACACACAATTGATCATTCAAACATGCTCCAAAAGCCACCAAACTTTGCCAACATGCAATTCAACATAAAAGAGACATACTTGCATCAACAATTCAACATATGATCAACACATATGAAAAGCCCCAATTCTATAGACATGCTTCCTACTCAAGCAACCATTTAAGCACAAACCCTTCAATTCAAACACAATCAAACCAATTCATGATTCAACATCATTAACAACAGTACTTAAACATTCTTGATCAACACATACGATCACAATAACAACAATCCGAGAGATTCTACCCCATTGCCCTTATTAACTATAGCTATTCACCGAGACATACATCTCCATTGGAGTCCACCTTGAATCCCTTGCTCCTTGCTGCCCAAACCTCAAGAATCTGCATTGATGGACAAAAAGGAGCGTAAGCACATAATGCTTAGTGAGGAATGCTCAAAACCAAAACACCATCAATGCAGCGGGTCTTTAAAACACTTTAAAACCAACCCGATTTGCTTTCCAAAACCATGTTCGAAAACTCTTTTCAACATCAAGCTCAAAACATGCATAAACACCATATGCCAAGCTTAAACAAAACCATGGAAAACACATCCTTTCCACAACATACCTTTCTTTAACTTGAAAACCACATCAAGCAAGAAACCATTTAAAACCATAGTTCAATTAAACCATTTCATGCATTTAATCAATGCACTATAAAACCATAACATCGTATTCACATGCCTTTAACAACAAGTCATACATGACTTCAATGCAACATAGGTAATCCATGCTCACATGCATCATTTATCAAATGATAACCAACACTTGTTCAACATACAAGTAACATGCTTCCACTAGCATTTACACATCTCATGCAACAATGCATCTTACCAAACATCTCATGCTTCTCATGCAAACATGCATTAATTCAAGCATCTCATGCTTCACATGCAACCATGCATCATTTCAAGCAATACCATGCTTCACATGCAACCATGCATCATTTCAAGCGATCCCATGCTTCACATGCAACCATGCATCATTTCAAGCAATCCCATGCTTCACATGATCAAGAACATTACATTGGCTTCCAAGAGATCAACCACATTCACTTTCCAACTTATCGATTCGATCGGATACGCGGATTACAAGCGTGTCCCAACGCTTCCTACACCCTACCCAATCCAAGGTCTTCCAAATGGGCATCAACCTCCATTTGACCTTAACAACCTAAGGTTCCCATGCATGGACTTTTAAACACCATACAACCTTAGCTTTTCCTCAAGGTTACCATGTATGGACTTCCATCCGCCATACACCCTTGACATGCACAAGGTCTTTTCCGTATGGACTTTCAACCACCATACAACCTTTGCATAACCGATTGGTAGTTGTAGACATCATCTAACGAGGTACGGGACATCACACACAAGATCCACACATGGACTTAAACACTGCCATTGTGATCTTAACAAGTACAAGGTTCTCACATAAGGACTTTTAACCACCTTATAACCTTTACTTAACCAAGGTCCTCGAATGGGCAACAACCTCCATTATGACCTTTACAACTTAGGTCCTCGAGTGGGCAACAACCTCCACTATAACCTCTTCTCGTTAGGAATACTTGAGGGGAGTCTAACCGGTCCACACTTGACCACTCCGCCTTCAAGGCGACTTTATTCACGGTGCACCCAATCCTATAGCCGGTAATTATACCCGATCAACGAACCAAGAACCATTCACATCTCTTGCCAACATAACCATCTTACCATAATATCCAATGTTCCACATGCATAAACACAATGCAAGGTCATCACATCATTAGCTCAATGATTCACATGCATACACATAATGCAAAACCACCACATCATTAGCTCAATGATTCACATGCATAAACAATATGCAAAAGGTACAATTATCATCATTAATCATCATCAACTCACTGTTTTTAAGCATCATACAAAGCCAATGAACAACATGCATCACTATGCATCAAAATCACAATTTCCATAAACATAACCAAGGATCTCTTACCTTGAGCATCCTTTTCAATTGACTTTCAAAACCAGCATTAAACCATGCTAAAACATGCTTACAAAACAGAATTAAACCATGCAATAACACATGCACATCAATCATCAACCACAATTGATTTTAAAACCAAATCATACACAATCCAAAAGCAAAAACCTCTTCACTTACTCTTGAGCTTAGCAAAGTTGTTTAGACTTAAACTAAGCTCCCAAAAACCTTCAAACCTTGTTTCAAAAGCTGAAATCCCAACTTCACTCACCGATTACCAAACAAGCCTAGCCAACAAGCTTTCCAAGCTTCAGAAACCTTCCGAAAACACCTCCAAAGCTCAAGGATCAACCTCCCCTGTTTCAAGCACATAAAAACAGAACATTAATGCATCCTTATGCATTAAAACACCAGCAACATCAACACAACTCGCTGCTCATCACAAATCTAACAATTTGGCTACCAAACACAACCGAAATCATCTCCAAACACTTCCAAAACTTAACCCAGCCAAGATCCATCACTTCTAACCATTTTTATACATCAAATAACATGCAAAATGATCACAACCACGTCCTTATACCTCCAGGTATAACAGATCACCAAAAACACTCCAAAAACAACCAAAAACTCAAGCCAAACTTAGGAAATTCAACCTATCCGGGATTGCATTGATTAAACCTCAACTTCTAATCATTTTAGCATTCATTTAACATCAATTTAACACCTCAAAACCCTGCTTAAACAGATCACACGAAATTTTCACCAAAATCACCAAATCTTGCATTTTAGCCAAAAATCAAGATCTCAATTGAAAAGCCTTTAATAAAACATGAATCAAGGATTGAGAACTTAGGAATTTCAGTAAAGAACTGATAGTTTAGAGGAGAAGGACGTTCTTACCTCCAAACTTGAATTTCTCCATTTTAGAGCCAAAATGCTTGATGAATCAACTTGTAAATTGTGAGGTTTTGATGATGAGATGATTAGGAATCAAATAAGAATTGAAATGAGAGTTTAGGATGTCAAAATCAGAGAAAGAAATCTGAGGAAATCTTGTTTGGGTAGAGAGAAAATGAGAGAAAAGAGAATTTGAGAGAAAATAGAAAATTAGTTGGAAATTGGTTAAAATGATTTCCCTCCTTTTCTAAATCTTTAAAATCAGATTTTAGACTTAAAATATCTTAGAAAAATCTGGAGAAATCCTTTCTGGAATAATAGCTCCTTAAAGATTCAAAGTTTCAATCCTTTATAAAACTGTCCCACAACTTTCAAAAATTACATTTTGGTCACTAGCCAAAATGTCAACCTTCCGAACCTCATTTTCCAAAATTGATTTCACAGTTCACCTTTATATATTAAAATATGATTTTAGAATATTTTTCCATATTTTTAATGCAACCCGAACTAGGCTTTCCTAAATTCACTCTTATATATTCGATCAGCACTTTGACCGAACCGGTCAACGCCAAAACTTCTGAGCCCAAAACCGGGGCGTTACAACTCTCCCCCCCTTAGGAAATTTCGTCCTCGAAATTTCAACCGGCAAAAGAGAACCACAACCTTCTCAAAACAACACACAAAGCAACACAAAAGCCTCAACCAACACCACTGATCACTTTCTACACAAACCTCCACCATACACTGTTCACAAAACTAAACTCTCAAAGGTAACCACGACTTAACCTTTCACACAACCGAACTGTACACAACCCCAACATCAACCTGAAGAACTTCAGCTCTTTTAGCAGACAACACTGTAGCACATAACTTCCAAGACTTGTCTACACAAAGACAACAACCAAACCAACTCAGCCACTAGACAACCTCTCAGCCTCTAAAACTCTTGCGATTCCCAAACCTTTCCCAAAGATTTTCCCAACAAGCAGAAATCCTTAAACATCAACTGTTCATACAAACTCTCTAACGAAGCTGACAATCATTTACATCCATCAAAAACATTACCATAACAGCTCACCAGCACTATTCACCCAAAATCACATCACAACCTCAACTTGAAACCTTCAGCCATTCCACATACCATCAACAAACCTCAAACAGAACTTCTTAACCACAACTAGCCAACCACTGCTCACAAGAACTCAAACAACCAACGAAAACCTTCGATCTTTCACAGCCCTTTCACTACATACTCAACCAGAACACTTGCACTACCAGAACATCACTGAACCAAAACACACACAACAGCTTCAGAACTCTTCAAAGATTGCCAAGAACAAACACAACCCTTCACAACAACTTAAAAGCTAAACCACTTCAGCACTCGGAAACTCAACCACCAAGCTACAACAACACTTAGCACCAAGGAACAACCACTTCCTTTAAACCAAACAACCCACTTAGCTGATACAAACCACAACCGATACCTTTCACCACCAAACCACTAAACTCTCAAAGCAACAAACACTTTCCTTCTACCAACAGGCCATTCCCCTCTTACTATCACTAGCAACTAGTTTAACAAACTCCATCACTTCTAACTCCCCACTCTTAGCACCAAACAACCTCTAAAAACCATCATCACACTTAACCCAACCACAACACTAACAGATTCGATTAGTCATTAGCGAGCGTGAACATCGTATGCATGATCACCTACATGCCCTATCCATGTCTGATGTACATGTATGCAAAAACCTCTAATGTTATGCCACATGTATGCATGGACCAACTTATATAATATAGTATATATCAATGATTTAACTGTGCATGAATGCCAGTTCACACCCTCCAATAACATCCTCAAAATCTGTCTAAGAACAACCTCTTACTCACCTTTAACTTATCTAACTCCATCATACCAACAACCATTAACCACAAGATATCACCAAACCACAACTATCATTACCCTAAACATGCTAGCAACAAGACCAAACTTACCACGCAAGGAAAAACCAACAGAAACCAAACTAAGCAACTAAAGCAAAGATCACTTAACAAGGTTACCTGAAAACATAACACCACCCTGAAGCTTCATCGAACGAGCTCTCTTCCTTGCGGAACCAACATCCTTCGGTTGCACCCTTGCAGCACCAACAAACACTCCTGGGTCACCACCAACTCCTTGCGATAAGAAACCTTGACTGTTCCGCGCCAACATCAAGCAATCACGCTTCATGTGTCCAGCAGACCAACACTTCCAGCAAACTTCATTTCCCAAGCTCTTCACAACCTTCTGCTTTTTCTGCCACTTCTGAACCTCGCCTCGGTCGCGCCCACGACCTTTCAAAGATCCTTTAGCCAACATCAAAGCTGACTTCACTCCATGAGGACAATCACGCTTAACATGCAACTTGGAACCACAATTCCAACAAACACCTGCGCCCCAACAATTTCCAACATGTTGCCTTTTACAACGGTCACAAACAGATTACTGTGCTCCCACTCCTTGCTCAAGCAACACTTGCTCACCAACAGCATTAGCCACACCTTGCCCAACCCTTGGAAATTCCCTTCCAAGATACCTTTCATAGAAAGCAGATACAAAGAAATCCCAATCAACATCAAGGATATGTGACGCCACAGCCACAGATGTCCACCAAGAACAAGCATCCTCCAACATCAAAGAAACAACACTCCCCAGCTTACAGGCATAATCACAGCCTTCCTGATCCAAAATCAGAACTACATTGGCCAACCAGACCTCAAACATCTCCGGGGAAGAACCATGGTACTCCAAAGCACCCAAATCAAACAAATACTGCTTCGGCAAACCCACACATTTAGCCATCGCATCCACTGACTTTACCTCAACCGCAGCCTGAGATGTTCCCAACACCTCCTGAACAACAGATAAAGAACTTTCCATCCCGGAACCAGCTTCCTTCCCTTGCCTTACCATCTCAACTTCAGTCACAGAAGACTGAGACAAAACACCTTTACAAAAGGGTGAATCCTTTGACTTAACAACCTGCCCCAAGGCAGCAACCATTTCACTCATCCTCCATTCTTTCATCATCTTTGCCATACCACTAACAACAAACAACACACAATCACAACAAACAAACAAAACCTGTTAGACCAGCATTAAGCAAGGATTCAAACTCCAACTCCAAAATAACACAATAGCTATATTAATAAGGCAATGGGTATCCCGAATCCTCCCCCTTTACATGACATAACAATCAACACAACATGAATATCACAACATCAAGCATATCAACAACATGCCTTGATCATGCTTACACCATCAACATCCAACAGCACCAGCACATTAGCAACATAACATGCTTAAAACACATTCATCATGCATAGCATCAGCTCATAACATCAACACATATCCACAAATCATGCTTGCATACACCAGCAACATGCTCAAAACATCAACAGCATATACAGCAACACATGCTTCAACCAGCTTTCAACCATACAACAAGGTAAACATCAAGCACACTTACCACAACAACTTACCGTTTTCCCCAACCTTCGCAACTCAGCTCTGATACCACCAAATGTAACCCCCGTAGCCCGGCCTAGACGGTTGACCCGAACTACGAAGATTACACGGGGAAAACCAAAGTCAACCCGAAAGTCAACCTTGATTAACGACCCTTCTTTTTTTCTTTTAATCTTGTCTAGATGCATATTAACCCTATGTGTGATCACGCAAACACCATGCTCAAAGATCACAAACATCAGAGATCAAACAGGGACCCGATTGAACAAATTACAACTTTAGGGACCAAATTGTAATTTCTGAAAACTTTAAGGACTTAACCAGATTTTAAGTTACCAACTTGAAATTAGTCATGTTTCATGCTTCTGTGCCAAATTTCAGCTCAAACGGACATCCCGAACTCAAACAATTGCACAAACAAGATTCAGGACCAAAATGCAAACATTTTGAAACATTTAACCGCCCATGTCAGCCCCCAACGGTCACCCGTTCCGAAACAGGCCAAGGTCGTTCCGAAACACGGGCCGTTCCGCAACGCGTTCCGCAACGGGGGTCTGGCAGAATGCCTTCCGTTTCGGAACGGTGACACCCGTTTCGGACGCCTGGGTTTATGCAGGGCACCCGTTACGAAACGGTGTTGCCTGTTCCGAAACACCTAGCCCAGAATGTTGCGTTTTGCTCACTCAAACACACAATTGATCATTCAAACATGCTCCAAAAGCCACCAAACTTTGCCAACATGCAATTCAACATAAAAGAGACATACTTGCATCAACAATTCAACATATGATCAACACATATGAAAAGCCCCAATTCTATAGACATGCTTCCTACTCAAGCAACCATTTAAGCACAAACCCTTCAATTCAAACACAATCAAACCAATTCATGATTCAACATCATTAACAACAGTACTTAAACATTCTTGATCAACACATACGATCACAATAACAACAATCCGAGAGATTCTACCCTATTGCCCTTATTAACTATAGCTATTCACCGAGACATACATCTCCATTGGAGTCCACCTTGAATCCCTTGCTCCTTGCTGCCCAAACCTCAAGAATCTGCATTGATGGACAAAAAGGAGCGTAAGCACATAATGCTTACTGAGGAATGCTCAAAACCAAAACACCATCAATGCAGCGGGTCTTTAAAACACTTTAAAACCAACCCGATTTGCTTTCCAAAACCATGTTCGAAAACTCTTTTCAACATCAAGCTCAAAACATGCATAAACACCATATGCCAAGCTTAAACAAAACCATGGAAAACACATCCTTTCCACAACATACCTTTCTTTAACTTGAAAACCACATCAAGCAAGAAACCATTTAAAACCATAGTTCAATTAAACCATTTCATGCATTTAATCAATGCACTATAAAACCATAACATCGTATTCACATGCCTTTAACAACAAGTCATACATGACTTCAATGCAACATAGGTAATCCATGCTCACATGCATCATTTATCAAATGATAACCAACACTTGTTCAACATACAAGTAACATGCTTCCACTAGCATTTACACATCTCATGCAACAATGCATCTTACCAAACATCTCATGCTTCTCATGCAAACATGCATTAATTCAAGCATCTCATGCTTCACATGCAACCATGCATCATTTCAAGCAATACCATGCTTCACATGCAACCATGCATCATTTCAAGCGATCCCATGCTTCACATGCAACCATGCATCATTTCAAGCAATCCCATGCTTCACATGATCAAGAACATTACATTGGCTTCCAAGAGATCAACCACATTCACTTTCCAACTTATCGATTCGATCGGATACGCGGATTACAAGCGTGTCCCAACGCTTCCTACACCCTACCCAATCCAAGGTCTTCCAAATGGGCATCAACCTCCATTTGACCTTAACAACCTAAGGTTCCCATGCATGGACTTTTAAACACCATACAACCTTAGCTTTTCCTCAAGGTTACCATGTATGGACTTCCATCCGCCATACACCCTTGACATGCACAAGGTCTTTTCCGTATGGACTTTCAACCACCATACAACCTTTGCATAACCGATTGGTAGTTGTAGACATCATCTAACGAGGTACGGGACATCACACACAAGATCCACACATGGACTTAAACACTGCCATTGTGATCTTAACAAGTACAAGGTTCTCACATAAGGACTTTTAACCACCTTATAACCTTTACTTAACCAAGGTCCTCGAATGGGCAACAACCTCCATTATGACCTTAACAACTTAGGTCCTCGAGTGGGCAACAACCTCCACTATAACCTCTTCTCGTTAGGAATACTTGAGGGGAGTCTAACTGGTCCACACTTGACCACTCCGCCTTCAAGGCGACTTTATTCACGGTGCACCCAATCCTATAGCCGGCTAATTATACCCGATCAACGAACCAAGAACCATTCACATCTCTTGCCAACATAACCATCTTACCATAATATCCAATGTTCCACATGCATAAACACAATGCAAGGTCATCACATCATTAGCTCAATGATTCACATGCATACACATAATGCAAAACCACCACATCATTAGCTCAATGATTCACATGCATAAACAATATGCAAAAGGTACAATTATCATCATTAATCATCATCAACTCACTGTTTTTAAGCATCATACAAAGCCAATGAACAACATGCATCACTATGCATCAAAATCACAATTTCCATAAACATAACCAAGGATCTCTTACCTTGAGCATCCTTTTCAATTGACTTTCAAAACCAGCATTAAACCATGCTAAAACATGCTTACAAAACAGAATTAAACCATGCAATAACACATGCACATCAATCATCAACCACAATTGATTTTAAAACCAAATCATACACAATCCAAAAGCAAAAACCTCTTCACTTACTCTTGAGCTTAGCAAAGTTGTTTAGACTTAAACTAAGCTCCCAAAAACCTTCAAACCTTGTTTCAAAAGCTGAAATCCCAACTTCACTCACCGATTACCAAACAAGCCTAGCCAACAAGCTTTCCAAGCTTTAGAAACCTTCCGAAAACACCTCCAAAGCTCAAGGATCAACCTCCCCTGTTTCAAGCACATAAAAACAGAACATTAATGCATCCTTATGCATTAAAACACCAGCAACATCAACACAACTCGCTGCTCATCACAAATCTAACAATTTGGCTACCAAACACAACCGAAATCATCTCCAAACACTTCCAAAACTTAACCCAGCCAAGATCCATCACTTCTAACCATTTTTATACATCAAATAACATGCAAAATGATCACAACCACGTCCTTATACCTCCAGGCATAACAGATCACCAAAAACACTCCAAAAACAACCAAAAACTCAAGCCAAACTTAGGAAATTCAACCTATCCGGGATTGCATTGAATAAACCTCAACTTCTAATCATTTTAGCATTCATTTAACATCAATTTAACACCTCAAAACCCTGCTTAAACAGATCACACGAAATTTTCACCAAAATCACCAAATCTTGCATTTTAGCCAAAAATCAAGATCTCAATTGAAAAGCCTTTAATAAAACATGAATCAAGGATTGAGAACTTAGGAATTTCAGTAAAGAACTGATAGTTTAGAGGAGAAGGACGTTCTTACCTCCAAACTTGAATTTCTCCATTTTAGAGCCAAAATGCTTGATGAATCAATTTGTAAATTGTGAGGTTTTGATGATGAGATGATTAGGAATCAAATAAGAATTGAAATGAGAGTTTAGGATGTCAAAATCAGAGAAAGAAATCTGAGGAAATCTTGTTTGGGTAGAGAGAAAATGAGAGAAAAGAGAATTTGAGAGAAAATAGAAAATTAGTTGGAAATTGGTTAAAATGATTTCCCTCCTTTTCTAAATCTTTAAAATCAGATTTTAGACTTAAAATATCTTAGAAAAATCTGGAGAAATCCTTTTTGGAATAATAGCTCCTTAAAGATTCAAAGTTTCAATCCTTTATAAAACTGTCCCGCAACTTTCAAAAATTACATTTTGGTCACTAGCCAAAATGTCAACCTTCCGAACCTCATTTTCCAAAATTGATTTCACAGTTCACCTTTATATATTAAAATATGATTTTAGAATATTTTTCCATATTTTTAATGCAACCCGAACTAGGCTTTCCTAAATTCACTCTTATATATTCGATCAGTACTTTGACCGAACCGGTCAACGCCAAAACTTTTGAGCCCAAAACCGGGGCGTTACAGCTACAGAAGTAACAAGCAAAAATCATGTAACATGCGCGAGACAACATTCCCATTTGACATTTAATGCCGCCACGACACCTCTCGGCAAACCTCGATTTAAACCTCACTCATCTCATTCATTCACTTTACTTTCACCTCCTTGTTATCTTATTCTTGAATCCACCGCTCTCTTTCTAATTATATTCTTTTTAAGTTTTAGTTTACTTCTAAACCGTCTCACACATGGCATCATCATCCCAAACCAAACCAACTTTTCAACATTTCTGCTCCAAGGTAGATGAAAAGAGATACAAAACTCAATTTGCAAAGCAAGCCATTTGGGAGGAACAAGGATTCCATTACACAAAGAAGACATAGGACCTTGGTTTAGAGCCCACCCTGTTCGAAACAATTCACAGCAAGGGATGGGAATTATTTGCCCGGCAACCAGAGATGGAAAATATTACATTGGTTAGAGAGTTCTATGCCCATCACCCCCGCCCAGAGTTGCCGTTTGTTTATATCCGAGGGAACCTGTCAAGCTCAATGTCATCGTGAACAACAATTTATATGGCCTCGAAATGGACGACAACCCTCACAAAGAATGGAGGCAGTCATTGACGGCTGCCAACTACGACAGACTAAAGGCCAAGCTGTGTGAGCCCAACACATCGTGGTTGGCAGGAAAGCATGGCGGCTCAGTGCAATGCCGCCGACTACTGCCCGAGCGAATACTTTGGAACACCTTCATTAAAAGGCGTATGCTGCCCACCTCCCACAACTCTACAGTAAACATGCCAATAAACGTTGGGGGAGATCATTTGCAAGGAGATCCACAACTGTTTCCGCAAGACGAAGGGTAGGCTGTACTTACCGTCTCTCATCACCAGCCTATATGCCAACTTCAACGTCCCCTCCGACCTAGAAGACGAGATGACAACTGCCAAGGAGTGTTGGACCAGGAAAGTCTGCCTACAGATGATGCAAGCCCAGGAGATAGAGCCCATCACTCCATGCCAGCCCTCCGCCGCCCAGCCAGCCACACCAGTCGCCCCAGACAGTACTGAAGCTGCCCAGAACACTGAGGTCCAAGATGACTTTGTGGCGTATCTCCTTCAAAAATTTCTAGATGACGACCCCACCCTGCCATCCTTCCCCGTCGGCCTCGCTACCGCATCTACATCTTGCGAAGGAACACCATCAGACGTAGTTGCCCGCCTTCCGCCGCCAGATGCCATCTCTGACGCACTACCCATCATACTCCGCCAGCTCCGCTTCTAACACGGTGGCAGACTCTCCCGAGAGGCATCAACAACATCTTTCCCCCGCCTGCACAACAGCAACGGTGGCAAACACCTCCTCATCAGATGAGGTCGAGCAGCAGCCCCAATGGTGACAGACCCTCCAGTAGAAACAACAGAGGAGGCCACAAGGAAGAGAAAGCAGCTGTAACCCCCTTAGTCCAGCCTAGACGCCCGACCCGAACTAAGAAGATTACACGGGGAAAACCAAAGTCAAATCATTAAATTCAACCTTGATTAACGACCCTTTTTTTATTTTATCTTTTCTAGATGCACATTATTATCTTATATGATTAGCATTTTTATTTAGCGGAAGCGTCACAACGAATGGAACTCAATTAGGGGTCCCATTACATACAAATATCTTTTAGGGACTAAATTGTAAATTTCCAAAATTATAAGGACTAAACAGGTTTTAAAGTTACCAATAAAAAATAGTCATATAACATGCCAGCATGTCAAGTTCAATCAAAAACGGACCACCCAAACTCATTTAATTAAGCATTCAATATTCAAGGACCAAAACGTAAGAAACTGAAACCTGGAACAATTCAAATTCAACTTCCAACGATTAAGTGTTTCGAAACACAAGACCCCGTATCGGAATGGTCCTTTCGAAACCAGGTTGACCGTTTCGATACGCTGGTGTGTTCCGAAACTCGTTTCGAAACATTGTTTTTCCAGTAGCAAAATGTTCTGGAACGTGCCTACCCGTTCCGAAACACCATGACCATTCTAGGCCATTGTTCTGAAACAGGTAAGGGTGTTCTAAAACACCTTGCCATGCAATTTCACAATTTGCTGGTTTTACTCAACTATTCACCTCCGAAATCATTCCAATACATGCCACATCATACATAGAACATGTATAAGCACCAAAGACCACTATTACGAAGCACAAACTAAAACATAGCATCAAACTTGCAAGCATAAGAACTATAGGCATGCTTCCTAGATGACAAAACCATAAAAAGGATAAAAACCACATCCAAGTTCAAACCAACATTCAAAGGCCATTTACAACCCAAAATAGGCAAACCAAACATGCTCAAGGTGTACAACATCACAAAATAAACCCAAGAGAAGAAATCCCACCCATTGCCTCTTATTACACTTAGGTATAACCACATACTTTGTTTAGTCAAAAAGCTTGGATTCCACTTGTCATGTTCCTGCCACAAAAGCCTAATTCTATGCATTGATGAACCAAAAGAGCGTAAGCATTAAGCTTAGTAAGGATCGCTAAAACAAACATTCATCAATGCAATTACAAAACCGAAAATATGATCAATTGTCATTTATGCCTTTCCTTAAAACATGCTTTACAAGCATCAATGCATTTTTCAAACCATATGCTCATAGCATCATCAAAATAACAGCAAATAATCTTTTGCTCATGCTTAACCATGCATCACATGCATTCTAGTATAAACCACAAGCATCTCATGCTTAAATCATTAATCAACAACATTATATTGGCTTGCAAGTCATCCATTCTCAATCATACCAACACCAACACAAAAGACACAATCGGATACGCGGATTACAAGCGTTGTCCCACACGCTTCATACACACTACCGAAGTTCACAAGGCTCACACATGAGAGCAAGCCTCCATTGTTGTGACACCCGTGGTGGAGTATAACAGTACAATCACAACCCCTCAACACCACTCATCTGTAGTTGTATAATTCTACTAAAGAGAGCTCGAGACACATAACACAAGATTCACACACGGGATTAACATCCACCGTTGTGATCTTTGTAACCCCCGTAGCCCGGTCTAGACGGTTGACCCGAACTACGAAGATTACACGGGGAAAACCAAAGTCAACCCGAAAGTCAACCTTGATTAACGACCCTTTTTTTTCTTTTTAATCTTGTCTAGATGCACATTAACCTTAAGTGTGATCATACAAACAACATATCAAAAGATCACAAACATCAGAGATCAAACAGGGACCCAATTGAACAAATTACAACTTTAGGGACCAAATTGTAAATTCTGATAAATTAAGGGACTCAGCCCAAATTAAAGTTACCATCTTGAAATTAGTCAGGTTTCATGTATCTCTGAGAAATTTCAGCTTAAAAGGACATCCACAGCTCGTGCAATTGATCACACAAGATTTAGGACCAAAACGCAAACATTTTAAAACATGTAACTACCATGTCAGCCCCCCCTAACGGTCGACCGTTCCGAAACAGGCTAGCCCTGTTCCGAAACACGGGCCGTTCCGAAATGGGTTCCGGAACATGGCCTCGGCAGAGGCTAAACCGTTTCGAAACGGTGCATACCGTTTCGGACGCCTGGGTTCATGCAAGGCACCCGTTCCGAAACGGTACACCCCTGTTCCGAAACGCCTGCACAAAAACCAGCAAACAAGCATACTAGATCATGCAATTGGACACTCAAACATGCTCCAAACATCTCCAAACTTTACCAGCATGCAATTAAACATTTTTAACACATATAAGCATCATCAATTCAGCAAGATAACATCTCATGCAAAAAGCCCCAAATTCAAGGTCATGCTTCCTACACAAGCTAACATTCAAGCCTTAAACCTTCAAAAGCAAGCAATAGAAATTCAATCCAAAAACCAGCAACATCAACCACATACAACATACTTAGGGAGTCTTAAACACCTCCCAAACAAATACATTGGTCCCCCATTGCCAAAAACATACAAAAGCTAGAACACTTATAAAACCTTCATACATTGAGCTTTACTTGTACTTGTTTGCTTGCCTCCTTTTGCTGCCCTCAATGCACTCTAATGCTCTGCATTATTGAATCAAGAAAACGAGAGAGCGTAAGCCAAAGCTTAGTGAGGAGTGCTCTTTAAAAACCATTCAATAATGCATTTAAAACCATTTGTAAATCACGCTTGTAAACAACCTTTACACATGCTCAAAGCATACTTTAAATCAAGCAATAACATGCTTCCACATTTCATTTAAACAAGCATCTCATGCTTCAACATAAACATTAAATCATGCATCTCATGCATCTCATGTACTATACATGTCATATTGGCTCAAGTGATACATTTCATTTATGAAATCAAGTTCAACAACTTTCCCCAAGGACTTTTAAACACCTTGGACCCCAAGGACTTTTAAACACCTTGGTCATGGACTTTTAAACACCATGAATGGACCACACAAGGACTTTTAACCACCTTTGTGTCCGTAGCTTGAATTACCCCAAGGACTTTTAAACACCTTGGCCCCAAGGACTTTTAAACACCTTGGCCCCATGGACTTTTAACCACCATGGAAAGGAGCACCTAAGGACTTTTAACCACCTTAGAGTCCGCAACAAGATTCATCCAAGGACTTTTAACCACCTTGATGATCTTAGGTAACAAGGCTCACTCAAGGACTTTTAACCACCTTAGTGACCTTCACTTTTACAAACCATCACTTGCCAATACACACTTTATACATCATATAATCCACTGTTTTAAAGCATTTAAACCAAGCCATTTCATCCTGCATTTCAAAGCATTAAATCATCATTTAACAATGCATAAAACAAGGTACTCTTACCTAGAGACACCTTCAACACATGGCTTAAAACATCAGCATGAATCATGCTAAAACCTCAGCAATTAACATGCTAAAACATGCTTTACAAAATAGTAGCAAATCATGCAAAATCATCATTTCACATTTCATCAAAACATGGCCACCACTTTAAGAGAGTAATCCGAAAACTTACACTTGAGCTTAGCAAAGTTGTTTAGACTTATACTAAGCTCCCAAAACCTTCAACCTTTGGTTTAAAAGCTGAAAATCCATTTTCACTCACCGATTACCACTTCGCTTCAAGCCAAAGCACCAAAACAAGCCTCCGGATCAACAACTCTTGGATCCAAGGATGCCTCCCCTGTTTCAACACATTAAAGCAGAGGATTAATGCATCATCATGCATTAATTGCTTCAATGAAAGCATCAAAACTCGCTGCTCTCACTAAACCTCCATTTTCGGCCACCAAACACAACCGAAAATCATCTCCAAACACTTCCAAAACTTAACCCAGCCAAGATCCATCACTTCTAACCATTTTTATACATCAAATAACATGCAAAAAGATCACAACCACGTCCTTATACCTCCAGGTATAACAGATCACCAATTACCCTCCAAAAACAACCAAAAACTCAAGCCAAACTTAGGAAATTCAACCTATCCGGGATTGCATTGATTAAACCTCAACTTCTAATCATTTTAGCATTCATTTAACATCAATTTAACACCTCAAAACCCTGCTTAAACAGATCACACGAAATTTTCACCAAAATCACCAAATCTTGCATTTTAGCCAAAAATCAAGATCTCAATTGAAAAGCCTTTAATAAAACATGAATCAAGGATTGAGAACTTAGGAATTTCAGTAAAGAACTGATAGTTTAGAGGAGAAGGACGTTCTTACCTCCAAACTTGAATTTCTCCATTTTAGAGCCAAAATGCTTGATGAATCAACTTGTAAATTGTGAGGTTTTGAAGATGATATGATTAGAAATCCAATGAGAGTTGAAATGAGAGATTAAGAAGTCAAAATCAGAGAAAGAAATCTGAGGAAATCTTGTTTGGGTAGAGAGAAAATGAGAGAAAAGAGAATTTGAGAGAAAATAGAAAAATTAGTTAAGAATTGGTTAAAATGATTTCCCTCTCTTTTCTTAATCTTTAAAATCAGATTTTAGACTTAAAATATCTTAGAAAAATCTGGAGAAATCCTTTTTGGAATAATAGCTCCTTAAAGATTCAAAGTTTCAATCCTTTATAAAACTGTCCCGCAACTTTCAAAAATTACATTTTGGTCACTAACCAAAATGTCAACCTTCCGAACCTCATTTTCCAAAATTGATTTCACAGTTCACTTTTATATATTAAAAGATGATTTTAGAATATTTTTCCATATTTTTAATGCAACCCGAACTAGGTTTTCCTAAATTCCCTCTTATATATTCGATCAGCACTTTGACTGAACCGGTCAACGCCAAAACTTCTGAGCCCAAAACCGGGGCGTTACAACTCTCCCCCCCTTAAGAAATTTCGTCCTCGAAATTTACCTGAAGGAAAGAGATAAGGAAACTGCTTCAGCATATCCTCCTTCCGCTCCCACGTGGCTTCCTCAACACCGCAATGCTTCCACAGCACCTTCACCAACTCAATGGTCTTGCCACGAAGAACCTTGCTATCTGAATCCAGAATCTTCACCGGTTCCTCATCATAGGTCAAATCTGGATTCAATTCCACCTCCTCCACAGGCAACACATGCGAAGGATCAGATCGATACCTCCGGAGCATAGAAACATGGAACACATCATGAATCTTCTCCAGCTCCTGAGGTAACCTCAACCGATACGCAACAGGACCAACACGCTCAACAACCTCATACGGTCCAATGTATCTAGGGCTCAGCTTACCCACCGCAAACTCTATCTCCCTACGCTTCAAATCCGCGTAAGACTTCTGCCGATCAGAAGCAGCCTTCAACCGCTCACAAATGAGCTTCACTTTCTCGGTGGTACCTTTCAACAAAGCAGGCATCGAAACCAACTTTTGACCAGTTTCAGCCCAACACAGAGGAGTCCTACACTTCCTCCCATACAGAGCCTCATAAGGTGCCATCTGTATACTTGCCTGAAAACTGTTGTTGTAAGCGAACTCAACCAAAGGCAGATGCTTCTCCCAAGAACCTTGGAACTCTATCACGCAACATCTCAACATATCCTCCAAGATCTGAATAACTCGCTCAGACTGGCCATCCGACTGGGGATGATAGGATGTACTGAAATGCAACCTTGTACCCAGAGCTTGATGTAAACACTGCCAAAAACGCGACGTGAACCTCGGATCCCTATCCGACACGATCGACTTAGGCACACCATGCAACCTCACAACCTCAGCAACGTACAGCTCTGCCAGCTTATCCAAAGAAAACGTAGTATGCACAGGCAAGAAATGTGCACACTTCGTCAGGCGATCCACAATCACCCAAACAGAATTCTTCTTCGACGGAGACAAAGGCAAACCAGATACAAAATCCATGGTAACCCTCTCCCACTTCCATTCAGGGATTTTCAACGGTTGCAACAAACCAGAAGGAACCTGATGTTCAGCCTTAACGCGCTGACAGACCAAACACTTGCTCAGGAACTCTGCCACATCCTTCTTCAAGCCCACCCAATAGTACTCATCACGAAGATCGCGATACATCTTTGTACTACCAGGATGCATAGCAAAAGGACTACTATGACCTTCAGCTAGAATAGCATGCCTCAACTCAGCATCTGCAGGCACTACTATCCGATTACCAAAACACAACACCCCATCCTCATTAAAACAGAAATCCGAAGGTCTACCCTCCGCGATATCCTGAACATGAGACACCAAGGAATCATCCAACAACTGCTTATCCTTGATCAACTGAACCAACGAAGGTTTCACTTGCAACTCAGCAACAAGACCACCATCCTGCGATATGCTCAAGCTAGCAAACATAGCTCTCAGCTCAACAGCTACCTTCCTACTCAAGGCATCCGCAACAACATTGGCCTTTCCAGGATGATACTCTATCGTCAGATCATAATCCTTGAGCAACTCCAACCAACGTCGCTGCCTGAGATTCAACTCCTTCTGAGACATCAGATACCTCAAACTCTTGTGATCCGTGTACACCGTACACTTCTCACCATACAGATAATGCCTCCAGATCTTCAGAGCAAAAACCACTGCAGCCAGCTCAATATCATGCGTAGGATAATTGCGCTCATGCACCTTCAACTGCCGCGACGCATAAGCCACAACCTTACCCTCTTGCATCAGCACACACCCCAAACCAACATAGGATGCATCACTGTAGACTACAAACTCTTTCCCTGATTCAGGCTGAATCAAGATAGGAGCTTGCGTCAAAGCCAACTTCAGCTTCTCAAAAGCTTGCTGTCTCGCTTCTGTCCACTCATACCTAACATCTTTCTGCAGCAACTTCGTCAAAGGAGCAGCAATCTTGGAAAAACCATCCACAAACCTTCGGTAGTATCCTGCCAAACCAAGGAAACTACGAACCTCCTGAACAGACTTAGGAACTTTCCAGTTCATCACCGCTTCAATCTTCTGAGGATCAACACGAATCCCCTCAGCTGAGACCACATGCCCAAGAAAAACAACCTCTCTAAGCCAAAACTCACACTTGCTCAACTTAGCATAAAGCTGATTCTCCAACAAAGCTTGCAACACAATCCTCAAATGCTCTTCGTGCTCTTCCTCAGTACGCGAGTACACAAGGATATCATCAATGAACACCACGACAAACTTGTCCAGGTATTCATGAAAAACACGATTCATCATGTCCATGAAAGCAGCAGGAGCATTTGTCAAACCAAACGGCATCACAAGGAACTCATAATGCCCATACCTTGTCCTGAAAGCTGTCTTAGGCACATCCACATCCTTCACCTTCAATTGATAATACCCTGACCTCAAGTCAATCTTAGAGAACACAGCAGCTCCCCGAAATTGATCAAAGAGATCATCAATCCTCGGCAAAGGATACCGATTCTTGATAGTCAACTTGTTCAGCTGACGGTAATCAATGCACATCCTCATCGTGCCATCTTTCTTCTTCACAAACAAGACAGGAGCACCCCAAGGCGAAACACTCGGCCGGATGAAACCACGATCAAGCAACTCTTGCAACTGCGTCTTCAGCTCCTTCAGCTCCTTAGGTGCCATTCTATAGGGAGTAATGGACACAGGAGTGGTATTCTCATACAGCTCAATACCAAACTCCACCTCGCGATTAGGAGGTAAACCAGGCAACTCCTCAGGAAAAACATCAGGAAACTCCTTCACAACCCTGATATCCTGCACCCTCAGCTCCTTCGAACTAGGATTCATCACAAAAGCCAGAAAAGCTTCACAACCTTGCCTCAGCATCCTGCTCGCCTCCAAGGTAGAAACAACATTGGCAAGAAACTTCACATTCTCACCAACCACCACCACTTCATAATCATCCGCAAGCCTAAGCGAAACCCGCTTATTCTCACAATCCACAACAGCATGATGCTCAGCAAGCCAATCCATACCAAGGATCACATCAAAACCATAAAAGGGCAACTCCATAAGATCAACAAGAAAGACATGCTCTTGAACAACCAAAGGACACCTTCTATAAAGCTTACGAGTCACAACAGTTTCACCAAAAGAACTAGTGACTCTAACACCAACATCCAAAGACTCAACAGGCAAACCAAGCAACTCAGCATGCTCACGAAGAATGTATGAATGCGTAGATCCAGAATCAATCAAAGAAAGCAATGACAAGGATTGCAAAGTAAAGGTACCTGCAATCACATCTGCATCATTCCTTCCTTCGCGCTGAGCATACACCCTCGCTTGGCCTCCACCCTCAGGTTGAATAGCCACAACATGAGCTACTCCACGCCCACCTTCCTCTCGCCTCTGAAAATTACCACGGCCGCGCCCACGACCTCTCTGCGGTGCTGCAACAACAGGAGCACGCTCTTGACCACCAGCCATCCTCGGACAATCACGACTCAGATGATCAGCCGAACCACAGTTCCAGCACTCATAACCAGCTGCCATCACAGGAGCTTGCACCTCCCTCCCAGCACGAGGACAGTCACGCTTCAAGTGACCACGCGATCCGCAGATCCAACAAGCACTAGGGTCAGCTCTAGCATTGCCGCCCCTAGCAGGTGCACCTCCACCTCTCTTAGACGAGAACTGAAACCTCTGATCACGCCCTCTCTTGTTCCGTCCACCGGAACTATATTCAGCAGCTCTTTTCCCAGAACTAGCTCCAGTACCCTTAGCAGACAAACCCAGGTTCATCTCAATGTCCTTCGATCGACTAACCAACACATCGAAATCATTGTACTCAGCTGCCAACATATAGGTCTTAACCTCCGTCACCAAACCATAACGGAACCTTTTGCACCTTTCGCGCTCATCAGGTACCAACTCAGGTGCATACTGGCTAAGACGTACAAACTGTACCTCATACTCAGCCACACTCATGTTCCCTTGGGTCAGAGACATGAATTCACGCTTCTTTTCATCCAGATATCTAACTCCCAGATATCTCCTCTTGAACGCATGCTGAAAGAACGTCCATGTAACATCAGCATCAGCCATCCCAGAGATTGTGGTCGTCCACCACGTATAAGCATCACCTTGCAGCAGTGACACCACACATCCCAGCTTCTGCACATCAGTGCAACTCATTTGTCCCAAGACACGCTTGGTACTCTCCAACCATGCTTCAAACCTCTCAGCTGACATACCCCTAAACTCAGTCCCACCAAGACTGCGCAAACGTTCCAAGGGTAGTCTAGCACCAGCATCTCCCTGATGCCCAGCTCCTTGAGCTCCAGCTACCGCTGCTCGAAACGCACCCGCAATAGCTTGTACAAGCACAGACATGTCAGGTATCGCTTGCCCCTGACCAGCTTCAGGTCCTGCAGCTCCAGCACCAGCTGCCTCAGCTCCAGCTCTTTCCCTCTCCGCACCACCACCACCAGGTGGAGGAGGAGGTAACACAGCACTACCAGTGTGCTCATCATTCACATTCCCCTCCGGGGTCGTAGCTCTCGCGCTACTCCTTAACTCTCTACGTGGTGCCATACTTTACCATGCATAACAATACAAAATAAAACAAGTCAGGACCAGCAAGGTAAGCAAATTCCAAGTATTCAAGCTCAATTTCTTTCAAAAACAACATCATCCCTTTAGCTTTTGTTTGGCAATGAGTACCCTCATCATGCATCATCACAACATGCATCACATACACATCATCATATCATATCATTGAACATGCTTTCACTCAACAAGCATACCAACCAAACCATGCTTCAATCATGCATTCACACATTCCCAATTACTCGAGAACTCAGCTCTGATACCACCAAATGTAACCCCCGTAGCCCGGTCTAGACGGTTGACCCGAACTACGAAGATTACACGGGGAAAACCAAAGTCAACCCGAAAGTCAACCTTGATTAACGACCCTTTTTTTTCTTTTTAATCTTGTCTAGATGCACATTAACCTTAAGTGTGATCATACAAACAACATATCAAAAGATCACAAACATCAGAGATCAAACAGGGACCCAATTGAATAAATTACAACTTTAGGGACCAAATTGTAAATTCTGATAAATTAAGGGACTCAGCCCAAATTAAAGTTACCATCTTGAAATTAGTCAGGTTTCATGCATCTCTGAGAAATTTCAGCTTAAAAGGACATCCACAGCTCGTGCAATTGATCACACAAGATTTAGGACCAAAACGCAAACATTTTAAAACATGTAACTACCATGTCAGCCCCCCCTAACGGTCGACCGTTCCGAAACAGGCTAGCCCTGTTCCGAAACACGGGCCGTTCCGAAACGGGTTCCGGAACATGGCCTCGGCAGAGGCTAAACCATTTCGAAACGGTGCATACCGTTTCGGACGCCTGGGTTCATGCAAGGCACCCGTTCCGAAACGGTACACCCCTGTTCCGAAACGCCTGCACAAAAACCAGCAAACAAGCATACTAGATCATGCAATTGGACACTCAAACATGCTCCAAAGATCTCCAAACTTTACCAGCATGCAATTAAACATTTTTAACTCATATAAGCATCATCAATTCAGCAAGATAACATCTCATGCAAAAAGGCCCAAATTCAAGGTCATGCTTCCTACACAAGCTAACATTCAAGCCTTAAACCTTCAAAAGCAAGCAATAGAAATTCAATCCAAAAACCAGCAACATCAACCACATACAACATACTTAGGGAGTCTTAAACACCTCCCAAACAAATACATTGGTCCCCCATTGCCAAAAACATACAAAAGCTAGAACACTTATAAAACCTTCATACATTGAGCTTTACTTGTACTTGTTTGCTTGCCTCCTTTTGCTGCCCTCAATGCACTCTAATGCTCTGCATTATTGAATCAAGAAAACGAGAGAGCGTAAGCCAAAGCTTAGTGAGGAGTGCTCTTTAAAAACCATTCAATAATGCATTTAAAACCATTTGTAAATCACGCTTGTAAACAACCTTTACACATGCTCAAAGCATACTTTAAATCAAGCAATAACATGCTTCCACATTTCATTTAAACAAGCATCTCATGCTTCAACATAAACATTAAATCATGCATCTCATGCATCTCATGTACTATACATGTCATATTGGCTCAAGTGATACATTTCATTTATGAAATCAAGTTCAACAACTTTCCCCAAGGACTTTTAAACACCTTGGACCCCAAGGACTTTTAAACACCTTGGTCATGGACTTTTAAACACCATGAATGGACCACACAAGGACTTTTAACCACCTTTGTGTCCGTAGCTTGAATTACCCCAAGGACTTTTAAACACCTTGGCCCCAAGGACTTTTAAACACCTTGGCCCCATGGACTTTTAACCACCATGGAAAGGAGCACCTAAGGACTTTTAACCACCTTAGAGTCCGCAACAAGATTCATCCAAGGACTTTTAACCACCTTGATGATCTTAGGTAACAAGGCTCACACAAGGACTTTTAACCACCTTAGTGACCTTCACTTTTACAAACCATCACTTGCCAATACACACTTTATACATCATATAATCCACTGTTTTAAAGCATTTAAACCAAGCCATTTCATCCTGCATTTCAAAGCATGAAATCATCATTTAACAATGCATAAAACAAGGTACTCTTACCTAGAGACACCTTCAACACATGGCTTAAAACATCAGCATGAATCATGCTAAAACCTCAGCAATTAACATGCTAAAACATGCTTTACAAAATAGTAGCAAATCATGCAAAATCATCATTTCACATTTCATCAAAACATGGCCACCACTTTAAGAGAGTAATCCGAAAACTTACACTTGAGCTTAGCAAAGTTGTTTAGACTTATACTAAGCTCCCAAAACCTTCAACCTTTGGTTTAAAAGCTGAAAATCCATTTTCACTCACCGATTACCACTTCGCTTCAAGCCAAAGCACCAAAACAAGCCTCCGGATCAACAACTCTTGGATCCAAGGATGCCTCCCCTGTTTCAACACATTAAAGCAGAGGATTAATGCATCATCATGCATTAATTGCTTCAATGAAAGCATCAAAACTCGCTGCTCTCACTAAACCTCCATTTTCGGCCACCAAACACAACCGAAAATCATCTCCAAACACTTCCAAAACTTAACCCAGCCAAGATCCATCACTTCTAACCATTTTTATACATCAAATAACATGCAAAAAGATCACAACCACGTCCTTATACCTCCAGGTATAACAGATCACCAATTACCCTCCAAAAACAACCAAAAACTCAAGCCAAACTTAGGAAATTCAACCTATCCGGGATTGCATTGATTAAACCTCAACTTCTAATCATTTTAGCATTCATTTAACATCAATTTAACACCTCAAAACCCTGCTTAAACAGATCACACGAAATTTTCACCAAAATCACCAAATCTTGCATTTTAGCCAAAAATCAAGATCTCAATTGAAAAGCCTTTAATAAAACATGAATCAAGGATTGAGAACTTAGGAATTTCAGTAAAGAACTGATAGTTTAGAGGAGAAGGACGTTCTTACCTCCAAACTTGAATTTCTCCATTTTAGAGCCAAAATGCTTGATGAATCAACTTGTAAATTGTGAGGTTTTGATGATGAGATGATTAGAAATCCAATGAGAGTTGAAATGAGAGATTAAGAAGTCAAAATCAGAGAAAGAAATCTGAGGAAATCTTGTTTGGGTAGAGAGAAAATGAGAGAAAAGAGAATTTGAGAGAAAATAGAAAAATTAGTTATGAATTGGTTAAAATGATTTCCCTCTCTTTTCTTAATCTTTAAAATCAGATTTTAGACTTAAAATATCTTAGAAAAATCTGGAGAAATCCTTTTTGGAATAATAGCTCCTTAAAGATTCAAAGTTTCAATCCTTTATAAAACTGTCCCGCAACTTTCAAAAATTACATTTTGGTCACTAACCAAAATGTCAACCTTCCGAACCTCATTTTCCAAAATTGATTTCACAGTTCACTTTTATATATTAAAAGATGATTTTAGAATATTTTTCCATATTTTTAATGCAACCCGAACTAGGTTTTCCTAAATTCCCTCTTATATATTCGATCAGCACTTTGACTGAACCGGTCAACGCCAAAACTTCTGAGCCCAAAACCGGGGCGTTACAATCTTAGCATCAATCGTTAGGGTACTTGGATGGAATATACGGTACAAGCACAACCCCTCGACATCCAAGGCGACTTTATTCAAGGTGCACCAAATCCTATAGCCGGCTAACTATATCCGATTAAAGTAACCAAAAACCATTTCCATCACTTGGCAGTATAATCATTTAACATCAATATTCCACTATTTTACAAGCATACACATAATGCCATTCCCACAAGCATAAACATGCTTAAAATCTAATGTACTAATCACATAAATCCAAGGATCACTTACCATGTGCATCCTTACCAAAATGGCATTAAAACCAGCAATCTCAATGCTCTAAAACATGCTTTAAAACAGTAATTAAAATCACATTCAACTCAAGTGCATTTTCAACAAAACATAGCACACTTCCGAGAGAGACTTTTGAATCACTTACTCTTGAGCTTAGCTAAGTGTTTCAAACTTACACTAAGCTCCCAAGACCACGCTCAAAGCGTTACAAAGCTGGAAAATCCATTTCCACTCACCGATACGCGAAGCCTTGCTCGCCAACACGAAAATCACCATTCTGAAGCCTCCAAAATCGTCTCGTTTGCTCCCGGATTAAGATCTCCTACTTTTAACCACCAAAACAAAGATCCAAATGCATTAAAATGCATTTCAACACCAGCAACTAAACACAAACTCGTTGCTCACCCAAACTACACCAATTTACCCATCTGAAACAACCGAAAACTCAATCGATTGTTTCCTAAACGAAGCCCAGCCAACATTTATCACTTTCAACCATTTATAAACATCAAAACACATCTAAAAACAACATAAACCCATCCTTATACCTCCAGAAAGCATTACTTCAACATTTCACCCCAAAAACTCAACTAAAACTATCAAGAAACTCAAGGATCTCAAGGATTTCGGGATCTCTATCAACAAAACCTCTTTTCAACATATTAATCAACACAATACTCAATTAAAATCAATCCAAAACAGAGCCTAACAAAAAAATCCGATAATCAAAATTTTAATCATATGTTTGTAACATTTTGATCTCAAATCAAAACTATAATGAAAACTCAACCAAAAACATTATTTAGAAGCCAAATATCTTGGGAATTTCAATAAAGAACCTAGATTGAAGGTTGAGAACGAGATTTACCTCTAATCCTTGCTTTCCTCAATGAATGACAAGTTTTAGCTTCACAAAACTTGGAAATCTTGAAGAGAAATCTTGAAATTGATTTAAGAATTAATGAGAGTGTTTGGGAGAAAAGAATTCTTGAGAAAATGAGTTAAATGATGTTTGGCTGAAAATGAGAAGAGAAAGGTAGTTACGTCAAATGAAACCTCACTTTCTTATTTTATTAATTTTATTTAAATCAAAACTCTATTATTTAATCATTTTAAAATCATTTTAAAACACATGTCATATTAAGGAAAGGCTAAATTTCCATAAAGCTCCCTAAAGTTTCGAAGATTTTGGCTCCTCTTTTAAAAATTGCATTTTTCCACAGTTTTGAAACTTTACATTTTGGTCACTACCCAAAATGTATTAATTCTGAAACTCTTTTTGTAAAATTGATTTGACCAACCCCTAAAATATGATTTTAGAGGATTTTAGCAAATTTTAACATATTTTTATCCTACCCTGATCATTGATTTCCTTAAATCACCAAACACGATTCGAACCGCTCCCGACCTGTCTGATCCAATGTCCAATGTAACCCCCTTAGCTCGGTCTAAACATTTAACCTGAACTACGAAGATTACAGGGGAAAACCAAAGTCAACCCGAAAGTCAACCTTGATTTACGACCATTTTTTTCTTTTTATCTTCTTTATATGCATATTATTAACCTATGTGTTCAACAAAGCAATTAGGAGGAAACGACACCGCGATCAGAGTTCGATTAGGGGTTCAATTGCATACATTTGACTTTTAGGGACTAAACTGTAAATTCTATAAATTGCAGGGACTTTCATCTCAAACGGATCATTCAACTCAAACGGATCATTCAAACTCATTAATTTAAGCAGGTAACATTTAAGGACCAAAATGTAAGAAAAAGAAATTCAGAACAACTCAAATTCAAAACAAACAGTCAAGTGTTTCGATACGGTTGGCCCTGTACCGAAACGGTCGTTTCGAAACAGGGTTGACCGTTTCGATACTCGAGTACATTCTGAGACTCGTATCGAAACATCCCCTTCCAGTAGCCAAAGTGTTTCGATACACCTTCATCTGTTCCGAAACCTTAAGGCCATTTCGGGCCCCTGTTCTGAAACAGGCATGGGCGTTCCGATACGCCTTGCCCTATAACAACAGACTTTGTTGGTTTTTCATGCTTAATCACATTCAATTCATTCCCGAGACATGCCACAACATGTATACAACATAGATACATACCAACAATCATCATATCTAGGCAATAACTTAAACACGACAATCAACACATAAGTAAAGGCACTAAAGGCATGCTCCCTAGTTCACCAAAACCATAACAAGCTATAACATCATGCAAATCAAAACCCAAACACCAAAGGCCATTTACAACCCAAGTGTAGGCAATCTAACATGTTCAAGGTAAAGGGAAACATCCTCAAACATTCCAAAGTACAAATCCCACCCATTGCCACTTATTACACTAAAGGTGAACCACATACATCTCTTTAACAAAGCCTTGGATTCCTCTTTCTTTTGAGCTGCCTTCAAATGTTCAAATCTCTGCATTGATGAAACAAAAGAGCGTAAGCGTAAAGCTTAGTGAGGATCAATAAACAACATCCATCAATGCATGTCTCATGTTTTGCAAAACCAACACTTTACATCTCATGCCATTTATAAAACATGTCTTCTCAAAACCTTAATGCACTTTATAACCACATGCTCATATGCATCTTTTTAAAACAACAAATAAACCTTTGCTCATGCTTTAACAAGCATCACATGCATTCTTGCATCATACACAATTATCTCATTCTTCCTTGCATCATACACAAGCATCTCATGCTTCACTTTAATCATTTACATTATATTGGCTTACAAGTGATAATCCATAAACCATTTCAACACAAGACACAATCGGATACGCGGATTACAAGCGTTGTTTCTCACGCTTCATACAAACTACCGGACTACACAAGGTGGAGACAAATGGCACAATCACAGCCCCTCAACACCCGTGATGGAGATTAATGGCACAATAACAACCCCTCAACATCACTCATCGGTAGTTGTATAAATCCACTAACGAGAGTATGAGACACATATACAAGACTCACACACGAGACTAACCATTCACCGTTCTGATCATAACATCAAATGTTAGGGTACTTGGATGAACATTACGGCACAATCACAACCCCTCGACATCTAAGGAGACTTTATTCACGGTGCACTCAATCCTATACCCAGCTAACTATATCCGATTAAAGTAACCAAAAACCATTTCATCACTTGCCAATATAATCATTTAACAACATTAATCCATTGTTTTACAAGCATAACCACAATGCCATTTCCACAAGCATAACATGCTTAACATCATATGCATTAAACACATGAAAACCAAGGATCACTTACCTAGTGCATCCTTAACATAATGGCATTAAAATCCAGCATTAAACCATGCTTAAACATGGTTAAAAATAGTAAACAAATCCACTCTTACACCAAGTGCAATTTCATCAAACATAGCACTTTTCCAAGAGAGGGATTACCGAAACACTTACACTTGAGCTTAGTTACGTGTAGCAAACTTACACTAAGCTCCCAAGATCACGCTCAAAGCGTTACAAAGCAGGAAATTGCATTTCCACTCACCGATACGCGAAGCCTTGTTCGCCGACACAGAAATTACACCTCCAGAGCCTCCAAAATCACCTCGTTTGCTTCCGGATCAAGATCCTATCTTTTCACATCATCAAAACAGAGATCTAAATGCATTAAAATGCATTCTAACACCAGCAACAATTCATAAACTCGTTGCCCACTCAAACCACACCAAAATACCCTTCCAAAATAATCGAAAACTCAATCGATTGCTTCCTAAACCAAGCCGAGCCATCAAACACCACTTCCTAACAATTATCAACATCAAAACACATCTAATAAACATCCTAACTCATCCTTATACCTCCAACAATCAAGATTCCACCATTTCACCCCCAAAATTCCTCTTAAAACTACCAAGAAACTCAAGGATCTCAAGGATTTCGGGATTTATGTTATTAACACATCATTTTAACATATAAACCGACTAAGAAATCAATTAAAATCAACACAAAACAGAGCCCAACTCATCAAGTCTGAAAATCAAGATTTCATCCTCAATTTCACAAGATTTTGTCTTAAATCAAAACTATATTGAAAACTCACTCTAAAATAGTATTTAGAAGCCAAATATCTTGGGAATTTCAATAAAGAACTTAGATTAGAGGTTGAGAACGGGATTTACCTCCAATCATTGCTTCCTTCAATAGATGACAAGTTTTCCTTGCAAAAATCTTGAAGAATTAAGGAAGATCTCTTGAAATTGATTTAGGAAATGTTGAGAGAGTTTTTGAGAGGAAGAATTCTGGAAAAAGATGAGAGAAAATAGTGTTTGGCTGAAAATGAGAGGGAATTGGTAGTTACATAAATGAAAATCCCATTAACTACCTTTTAGTTAATTAATATAAAAATCCAATGAAAAATCATTTAATTAAAAACCCTTTTAAATCACATGTCATATTGAGAAAAGGTCAAATTGACTTAAAGCCCCCTAAAGATTCTAAGATTTTGGCTTCCACATTAAAAATCTCATTTTCCCAGTTTTGAAACTTTACAATTTGGTCACTACTCAAAATGTCCATTTTCCAAAACCCTTTTTGTAAAATTTACTTGACTAACCTCTTAATTATATTTTTAAAGGATTTTTGCAATTTTTATCATAATTTTATCATATCCCGATCCTTGATTTCCTAAAATCACCTTACGCGATTCGAACCGTTCTCGACCGGTCCGATCCGATGTCTAAAACATCTAGGCCCAAAACCAGAACGTTACAACTCCCCCCCCCCCACTTAGGAAATTTCGTCCTCAAAATTCTTACGTGATGGAAAGAGATGCGGAAACTGCCTCATCATTTCCGCTTTGCTTTCCCACGTGGCCTTCTTAACTCCTCGATGTCGCCACAACACCTTCACAAGTTCTATCGTCTTTCCACGAAGAACTTTGCTACTTACGTCCAGAACCTTCACATATGGCAGATCCGGATTCAACTCTATCTTCTCAACATGCATCACATGCGAAGGATCCGATCTGTACTTTCGTAACATGGAGACATGAAACACATCATGTATCTTCTCCAACTCTACAGGCAATCTCAACTGATATGCCACAAGACCAATACGCTCCACAATCTCGTAAGGTCTAATAAACCTTGGGCTAAGCTTACCCTTACGCCCAAATCTCATCACCTTATTCCAAGGCGATACTTTCAAGAACACACGTTCGCCAGCCGCGAACTCAATTTTCTTACGCTTCAAGTCCGCGTAAGACTTTTGCTTATCTGATGCCGCTTTCAACCGCTCACAAATGAGATTCACCTTCTCGGTGGTTCCCTTAAGCATAGATGGAATTGAAATCAACTTTTTCTCACCTTTTGCCCAACAGAGAGGGGTTCTACATCTTCTCCCATACAAAGCCTCGCATGGAGCCATTTGGATACTTGCCTGGTAACTGTTGTTATACGCAAACTCAACCAACGACAAGTGCTTCTCCCAAGAACCCTGAAATCTATCACACAGCATCTCAACATGTTCTCAAACACTTGAATCACACGTTCTAACTGCCCATCTGTATGCAGATGATAAGAAGTATTGGAATTCAACCGTGTACCCAAGGCTTGATGCAAACATTCCTAAAATCACATTGTAAACCTCGGATCCCTATCCGACACAATAGACTTTTGGCACACCGTGCAACCGCACAATCTTAGCTATGTACAGCTCGGCCAGCTTATCCAAGGTATACGTAGTATGCACAGGCAGAAAATGCGCACACTTCGTAAGCTGATCCATAATCACCCAAACTGAATTCTTCTTTGTCGGTGACAAAGACAAACCATACACAAAATCCATGGTGATTCTTTGTAGTATGCTCAGCCTTCACTCGCTGACACACCATGCACTTACTAACGAACTTAGCCACATCCTTTTTCAACCCTACCCAATAGTACTCATCTTTTAGGCCACGATACATCTTTGTACTACCAGGATGCATAGCAAAAGGACTACTATGAGCTTTAGTCAGAATAGTGTGCCTTAACTCAGCATCATTTGGCACCACTATTCGACTCCCATAACATAGAACACCATCATCAGTAAAGTTGAAATCCGATGGTCTATCTTCCGCAATGTCCTGAAGATGCGAAACAAGAGAATCATCAAGCAACTGCTTATCTTTAATCAACTGCATCAAGCATGGTTTCACTTGCAACTCCGCCACAATACCACCATCACGCGATATGCTCAAACGAGCAAACATCACTCTCAATTCCACAACCACATTCAGGCTCAAAGCATCGGCTACAACATTAGCCTTTCCCGGGTGATACTCGATCGTCAGATCATAATCCTGAAGCAACTCCACCCAACGTCGTTGCCTAAGGTTCAACTCCTTCTGAGACATAAGGTATTTCAAGCTCTTGTGGTCTGTGAACACAACACATTTCTCACCATACAGGTAATGCCTCCAAAATTTCAAGGCAAACACCATAGACGCATGCTCAAGATGATGAGTAGGGTAGTTGCGCTCATGCACCTTCAACTGCCTAGATGCATAGGCCACTACCTTACCCTCCTGCATCAACACACAGCCCAAACCAACAATGGACGCATCACTTTAGACCACAAACTCCTTATCAGATTCAGGTTGAATCAAAACAGGAGCTTGCGTCAAAGCTTCCTTCAGCTTCTCAAAAGCTTGTTGCCTCTCCTTCGTCCACTCAAAGCGAACATTCTTCTGCAACAACATGTTCAAAGGTGCTGCTATCTTTGAGAAACCTTCGACATATCTACTGTAGTACCCAGCCAAATCAAGGAAACTACGTACCTCTGTCACTGACTTAGGCACTTTCCAACTCATCACAGCCTCTATCTTGTGCGGATCAACGCGAATACCCTCAGCCAATACAACATGTCAAAGGAAGACCACCTCTCTATGCCAAAACTCATATTTACTCAGCTTGGCATACAACTGATTCTCCAGCAACGCTTGCAAAACAATCCTCAAGTGTCTATCACGATCCTCATCGGTACGCAAATACACAAGGATATCATTGATGAACACCACCACAAACTGATCCAAGAATTCATATAATACATGATTCATCATGTACATGAAATCAGCAGGCTTGGTCAAACCAAACGACATCACCAAAAATTCATAATGCCCGTACCTCGTCCGAAAAGCAGTTTTAGGTACGTCCACATCCTTCACCTTAAACTAATAATACCCTGATCTCAAGTCTATCTTAGAAAACACTGAGGCTCTCTGGAACTGATCAAAGAGATCATCAATTCTAGGCAAGGTAAGCCTCACAACCCAACCTCATCATACAGTTTACTTCAAAAGCCGAAATCACATTCGACAAGAATTTTACATTCTCGCTTACAACTACAACCTCGTAATCATCGGCCAACCTTAAGGTGACTCGCTTAACATTAAAGTCAACCATGGCCCTATGCTCCGTCAACCAATCCATACCAAGGATTACATCAAATCCGTAGAAAGGCAATTCCATCAGACCCACAAGAAAAACATGACCTTGCACAGAAAAAGGGCATCTCCTATACAACTTCTTAGTGACTACAGTCTCACCAAAAGAACTAGTCACTTGCATTCCTACCTCAAGCAACTCAACAGGTATATCAAGAAAATGTGCATGCTTACTCAAGATATAAGAATGCGTGGATCCAGAATCAATCAAAGCCAGCAAAGATAAAGACTGGAGAGCTAAGGTACCTGCGATCACATCGGTAGCGTTGCGCTCCTCGTGCTGAGCATACACCCTCGCTGGTCCACCTCCCTCAGGTCGAACGACTACAACATGAGTAACACCTCGTTGCTCCTCATCTCTCCTCTGAAAGTTCCCACGACCGCGCCCACGGCCTCTTTGAGGTGCCACTACCACATGAGCACGTCCTTGGCCACCACTAGCCAACAAAGGACACTCCCTTCTCATATGATCTACTGATCCACAATTCCAACAAGAGTTCCCTGTCACCACAACATGAGCCTGAACCTCTCTAGCTGCTCGAGGACAATCTCGCCTCAAATCGTCCCTCGAACCACATGTCTAGCATGTATGCTGCTCAGATCTCACACATTCTCTCTGAGCCTGTCCACCTCGACCCAGAACACCACGCCTTCCCTCAGGCTGATGTCTCCTATCACGGCCTCTTTTGTTCCGTCCACCACGATAACTATACTCAGCAGCTCTCTTCCCAGAGCTAGAACCAACACCTCTAGAAGTCAAACCCAGGTTCTGCTCGATGTCCTTTGCCCGATAAACAAGCACGTCAAAATCAATATAATCAGCAGCCAACATGTACGCCTTAACTTCCTGTACCAAACCGTACCAGAAGCGATCACATCGATGCCTCTCACTAGGTATCAACTCAGGAGCATATTGGCTCAAGCATACGAACTGGCCCTCGTACTCAGCCACCGAAAGATTGCCCTGAACAAGCGACATAAACTCTCATTTCTTCTCATCCAAGTATCTCACACCTGGATACTTTCTCCTGAAGGCACCTCTAAAGAACTCTCAATCAACTTCATTGGGTTCCATACCAGTTGTGGTAGTCGTCCACCAGCTGTAAGCATCACCTTGTAGCAAAGAAATCGCGCATCCCAGCTTGCGCACCTCGTTATAGCCCACCTGATCCATAATGCGGATCGTGCTAGATAACCACGCCTCAGGTGACATACCATAAAACTCTATAGCTCCCAAACTCCTCAACCTTTCCAAAGGTAAGCCCACCTGCCCACCTGCAGGGGCCTGCACACGCGCTCTGGCAACAACAGCCTGAAACGCTCCGGTGATCGCCTCAACTAGTGGCGCCAAATCACCCAATCCAGGACCAGATTGTCCTTGTTGCACATGCTCCCCACCTCTAGGTGGTGGCGGAGGAGGTAGATCTCCACCAGGAGGGACATCAGCCACTTGCTCAACCTGCTTACCCTGCTCAGCTGCAGGCACGATCGTATTGGACCTCAACTTCCTTCTAGGTCCCATTTTGGTATTAACCAGGCACAACAACAAAAACAAATTAAACCATTTAGGCCAGCTGCAAGCAAGAATCTAAGTTTACAAAACATTTTATTAGTGTAATAAGGCAATGGGCACCCAATTTCTCCCACATAGCATATCATACACAAAACATCATGCTCACATACATTTCATCATCCAAAAATCAACACCTATTCACATAACATCATCATCATTCCACTTGCAATGCACATAATTCAAGCATGGCATAGAGTGCAAAATTCAACCGATAGCATGCTTTTCAAACATCATACTTCAATACATATCAATTTCACATACCAACATTCTCAATTCTTTTGAAACCATGCTCTGATACCAACAAATGTAACCCTCTTAGCCCAATCTAGACGTTTAACCCGAACTACGAAGATTACACGGGGAAAACCAAACTCAACCCAAAAGTCAAACTTGTTTTATGACCCTTTTTCCTTTTTATCTTCTCTAGATGCATATTATTAACCTATGTGTTCAGCAAAGCAATTAGGAGGAAACGACACCGCGATCGGAGTTCGATTAGGGGTTCAATTGCATACATTTGACTTGTAGGGACTAAACTGTAAATTCCATAAATTGCAGGGACTTTCATGATTTTAAAGTTACCAAACCTCAATTAATCACATAACATGCAACCATGTCAAAAATCAACTCAAACAGATCATTCAAACTCATTAAATTAAGCAGATAACACTTAAGGACCAAAATGTAAGAAATAGAAATTCAGAACAGCTCAAATTCAAAACCAACGGTCAAGTGTTTCGATACGGTTGGCCATATACCGAAACGGTCATTTCGAAACAAGGTTTACCGTTTCGGTACTCGGGTACATTCTGACACCCGTATCGAAACACTCCCTTCTAGTAGCCAAAGCGTTTTGATACACCTTCATATGTTCCGAAACCTTAAGCCCATTTCGGGCCCCTGTTCCGAAACAGGCATGGGCGTTTCGATACGCCTTGCCATGTAACAACAGACTTTGCTGGTTTTTCTTGCTTAGTCACATTCAAATCATTCCTGAGACATGCCACATCATGTATACAACATAGATACATACCAACAATCATCATACCAAGGCAATAGCTTAAACACGACAATCAACACATAAGTAAAGGCACTAAAGGCATGCTCCCTAGTTCACCAAAAGCATAACAAGCTATAACATCATGCAAATCAAAATCCAAACACCAAAGGCCATTTACAACCCAAGTGTAGGCAATCTAACATGTTCAAGGTAAAGGGAAACATCCTCAAACATTCCAAAGTATCAAATCCCACCCATTGCCACTTATTACACTAAAGGTGAACCACATACATCTCTTTAACAAAGCCTTGGATTCCTCTTGCTTTTGAGCTGCCTTCAAATATTCAAATCTCTGCATTGATGAAACAAAAGTGCGTAAGTGTAAAGCTTAGTGAGGATCGCTAAACAACATTCATCAATGTATGTCTCATGTTTTGCAAAACGAACACTTTACATCTCATTCCATTTATAAAACATGTCTTCTCAAAACCTTAATGCACTTTATAACCACATGCTCATATGCATCTTTTTAAAACAGAAAATAAACCTTTGCTCAAGCTTTAACAAGCATCGCATGCATTCTTGCATCATACACAATTATCTCATGCTTCATTGCATCATACACAAGCATCTCATGCTTCACTTTAATCATTTACATTATATTGGCTTACAAGTGATAATCCATAAACCATTTAAAGACAAGACACAATCGGATACATGGATTAAAAGCGTTGTCCCTCACGCTTCATACAAACTACCAGACTACACAAGGTGTAGACAAATGGCACAATCATAGCTCCTCAACACTCGTGATGGAGATTAATGGCACAATCACAACCCCTCAACGTCACTCATTGGTAGTTTTATAATTCCACTAACGAGAGTATGGGACACATACACAAGACTCACACACGAGACTAACCATTCACCATTGTGATCTTAACCTCATTCATTAGGGTACTTGGATGAAGATTACGACACAATTACAACCCCACGACATTCAAGGCGACTTTATTCACGGTGCACCGAATCCTATAGCCGACAAACTATATCCGATTAAAGTAACCAAAAACCATTTCATCACTTGCCAATATAATCATTTAACCACATTAATCCAGTGTTTTACAAGCATAACAACAATGCCATTTCCACAAGCATAACATGCTTAACATCATATGCATTCAACACATAAAAACCAAGGATCACTTACCTAGTGCATCCTTAACATAATGACATTAAAATCTAGCATTAAACCATGCTTAAACATGCTTAAAAACAGTAAACAAATCCACTCTTACACCAAGTGTAATTTCATCAAACATAGCACATTTCCAAGAGAGGGATTACCGAAACACTTACACTTGAGCTTAGTTAAGTGTATCAAACTTACATTAAGCTCCCAAGATCACCCTCAAAGCGTTACAAAGTAGGAAATTGCATTTCCACTCACCCATACGCGAAGCCTTTTTCGCCGACACATAAATTACACCTTCAAAGACTCCAAAATCACCTCGTTTGCTTCCGGATCAAGATCCCCTCTTTTCACATCATCAAAACAGAGATCTAAATGCATTAAAATACATTCTAACACCAGCAACAATTCATAAACTCGTTGCCCACTCAAACCACACCAAAATACCCTTCCAAAACAACCGAAAACTCAATCGATTGCTTCCTAAACCAAGCCCAACCATCATACATCACTTCCTAACATTTTTTACATCAAAACACATCTAATAAACATCCTAACTAATCTGTATACCTCCAGCAATCAAGATTCAACCATTTCACCCCAAAATTCCACTTAAAACTACTAAGAAATTCAGGGATCTCAAGGATTTTGGGATCTATGTTATTAACACATCATTTTAACATATAAACCAACTTAGAAATCAATTAAAATCAACACAAAATATAGCCCAACTCATCAAGTCCGAAAATCAAGATTTCATCCACAATATCACAAGATTTTGATCTTAAATCAAAACTATATTGAAAACTCACTCTAAAATAGTATTTAGAAGCCAAATATCTTGGGAATTTCAATAAAGAACTTAGATTAGATGTTGAGAACGGGATTTACCTCCAATCCTTGCTTCCTTCAATAAATGACAAGTTTTCCTTGCAAAAATCTTGAAGAATTAAGGAAGATCTCTTGAAAATGATTTAGGAAATGTTGCGAGGGTTTTTGAGAGGAAGAATTCTGGAAAAAGATGAGAGAAAATGGTGTTTGGCTGAAAATGAGAGGGAATTGGTAGTTAAGTAAATGAAAATCCCATTAACTACCTTTTAGTTAACTAATATAAAAATCCAATTAAAAATCATTTAATTAAAAACCCTTTTAAATCATATGTCATATTGAAGAAAGGTCAAATTGACTTAAAGCACCCTAAAGATTCTAATATTTTGGCTTCCACCTTAAAAATCTCATTTTCCCAGTTTTGAAACTTTACAATTTGGCCACTACTAAAAATGTCCATTTTCCAAAATCCTTTTCGTAAAATTGACTTGACCAACCTTTTAATTATATTTTTAGAGGATTTTATCAATTTTTATCACAATTTTATCCTATCCTGATCCTTGATTTCATAAATCACCTTACGCGATTCGAACCGTTCCCGATCGGTCCGATCTGATGTCTAAAACATATAGGCCCAAAACCAGGGTGTTACATACAAAAAATCTAGGCCCAAAACCAGGGCATTACAACTCTCCCCCAGTTAATAAATTTCGTCCTCGAAATTTTACCTGAAGGAAAAAGGTGCGGAAACTGTTTCAGCATGTCCGCCTTGCTCTCCCACAACAGCTTCACAAGTTCTGTCGTCATGCCACGAAGAACCTTGATGCTCACATCAAGAATCCTCATTGGTTCTTCATCATATGATAGATCCGGATTCAACTCTATCTCCCCAACAGGTATCACATGCAAAGGATCCGATTTGTACCTCCGCAACATCGAGACATGAAACACATCATGTATCTTTTCCAGCTCCGAAGGCATTCTCAACAGATATACCACAAGACCAATACACTCCACAACCTCGTAAGGTCTAATGAACCTTGGGCTAAGCTTACCCTTACGCCCAAATCTCATCACCTTCTTCCAAGGCGATACCTTCAAGAACACATGTTCGCCAACCGCGAACTCAATCTCTTTATGCTTCAGGTCCACATAAGACTTTTTCCAATCCGATGTTGCCTTCAAACGCTCAAAAATGAGCTTCACCTTCTCAGTGGTTCCCTTTAACATAGCTGGCATCGAAATCAACTTTTTGCCCAGCTTCAGCCCAACAAAGAGGGGTTCTACATCTTCTCTCATACAAAGCCTCGTATGGAGCCATTTGAATACTTGCCTAATAACTATTGTTATATGCAAACTCAACCAACGACATGTGTTTCTCCCAAGAACCCTGAAAATCTATTATGCGGTACCTCAACATGTCCTAAAGCACCTGTATCACACGTTCCGACTGTCCATCCCCTGAGGACGATACGAATGTAACCCCCTTAACCCGGCCTAGACGGTTGACCCGAATAAAGAAAGTCACACGGGGAAAACCAAAGTCAACCCGAAAGTCAACCTTGATTAACGACCCTTTTTTTTCTTTTTAAACTTGTCTAGATGCTCATTAACCCTAGTTATGATCTTACAAACAACATACTCAAAGATCATAAACATCAGAGATCAAACAGGGACCCAATTGAACAATTTTCAACTTTAGGGACCAAATTGTAAATTCTGTAAATTATAAGGCCTTAACCCAAATTAAAGTTACCAACTTGAAATTAATCAGGTTTCATGCTTCTCTGTAAATTTTCAGCTCGAAAAGACATCCCAAACTCATGCAATTGCACAAACAAGATTCGGGACCAAAATGTAAACATTACAAAACATTTAACTACCAATGTCAGCCCTCAACGGTCACGTGTTCCGAAACAGGAAGAGCCTGTTTCGAAACGCGGGGCCATTCCGCAACGCGTACCGAAACACGGGCTGGCAGTGGCCTTTCCGTTTCAGAACGGTCCTCCCGTTTCGGACGCCTGGGCTGGTTTAGGGCACCCGTTCCGAAACGGTAGGCACTGTTCCGAAACACCCTGCACAGAATGCCACAAGATGCATGCTTAAACATGCAATTAAACATCCAATCATGCTCCAAATGCTACCAAACTTTACCAACATAAAATTCAACATATAAGAGACATGTCTGCATCAACAATTCATCATTTTAACATCATATATGAAAAGCCCCAATTTCAAAGCATGCTTCCTACACAAGTTAACCATTCATGCATAAAGCCTTCAAAACCAAGCATATAAAGACCAATTACAAATCCAGCATTTCCAACAACATTAATCAAACTTAGGGAGTTCAAAACACCTCCCAAAACATCCATAAAGGTCCCCCATTGCCAAATGCCAAAAGCTAAAGTTTATAAGGAAACCTTTCCATACTTTGAGCTTAACCTCCACTTGATTGCTTGCCTTCCTTGCTGCCCTCAAAGTACCTTAATGATCTGCATTATTGGTTTAAGAAAACGAAAGAGAGCGTAAGCAAAAGCTTAGTGAGGAATGCACATTAAAACCATTCAATAATGCATTTATAAAACACTTTATAAATCATACTTCAAATCATCATTTACTCATGCTCAAAGCAACTTTAACAAGCAATTCATGCTTCCATATCATTACATGTCATATTGGCCACAAGTGATAAGTTTCATCTTTTAAAAACATGATTCAACATAAGACTCACACATGGACTTTTAAACACCATTGTGATCTTATAATGTACAAGAACCACGCAAGGACTTTTAACCACCTTCGTGTTCTTCCCAAGGACTTTTAAACACCTTGGCCCCAAGGACTTTTAAACACCTTGGCCCATGGACTTTTAAACACCATGGCAAGGACCACACAAGGAATTTTAACCACCTTTGTGTCCTTAACAAGAACCATCCAAGGACTTTTAACCACCTTGATGTTCTTAAGTAACAAGGCTCACTCAAGGACTTTTAACCACCTTAGTGACCTTAACAAGAATCAACATGGACTTTTAACCACCATGAAGTTCTTAGAATCCACAAGGCTCACTCAAGGACTTTTAACCACCTTAGTGACCTTAACATCTTTCAAAACATCACTTGCCAATATACATCATTATCATCAAATAATCCACTGTTTTAAAGCATTTAACCAAGCCATATTCATCATGCATTTTAAAGCATCAAACCACATTTCAACAATGCTCAAAAACAAGGAACTCTTACCTTGAGCTTCCTTCAACATATGGCTTACAAAATCAGCAATAACCATGCTAAATCATGGTTTCAAAACATAATTTAAAACATGCAATAAACCACATTGCACAACAATCATACCATGGCCACCACTAGAGAGTATTTCCGAAAACTTACACTTGAGCTTAGCAAAGTTGTTTAGACTTAAACTAAGCTCCCAAGACATTGGTTTCAAAGCCGAAAACCCAATTTCACTCACCGATTCCACTTCGCCTATTGCCGAAGCACAAATCAAGCTACCGGATCACCTCCACTTGGATCCAAAGGTGCCTCCCCTGTTTTAAACACATCAAAGCAGAGGATTAATGCATCATCATGCATTAATAGCTTCAATGAAAGCACCTAAACTCGCTGCTCTCATCCACACTCCATTTTCGGCCACCAAACACAACCGAAAATGCATCCAAACCTCTTCTCAACAGAGCTCAGCCATAAACCATCAAAACCAAACATCCTTTAACATCATTTAACATCTATAAAGAACCTAAAAACATCCTTATATCTCTAGCAACATCAGATCCACAAGATCACCTCAAAAACAACCAAGAATCACAAGCTAAACTTAGGAAAATCAACCTATCCGGGATTGCATTAATCAAAACTCAATTCCTTATCAAATTAACATTCATTAATCATCAAAAACACATCTCAAATCACAGCTTAAACAGATCCAACGAAAATCCATCAAAAATCACCAAATCTTGCATTTTAAGCCAAGATCCATTTACACAACTTAAAATCCATTTATAAAACATCAATTAAGGATTGAGAACTTAGGAATTTCAGTAAAGAACTGATAGTTTAGAGGAGAAGGACGTTCTTACCTCCAAACTTGAGTTTCTCCTCTTTTAGAACCGAAAACCTTGATGAATCAAGTAGCAAATGGTGAGGTTTTGTAGATATGATGATTAGGAATCAAAAGAGAGTTGAAAGGAGAAATTTAGGTGACAAAATCAGAAGAAATTCTCTGGAGAGAAAGTGTTTGGGTTGAGAGAAAATGAGAGAAAGGAAAATTGAGAAAATAGAAAGTTAGTTACAAAATAGCCAAAATGATTTCCCTCCTCTTTTCTTATGCTTTAAAATCAGAATTAAACCTTAAAATATCTTAGAAAAATCTGGAGAAACTCCCTTTGGGTAAATAGCTCCTTAAAGATTCAAAGTTTCAATCCTTTCTAAAACAATCACGCAACTTTCAAAAATTACATTTTGGTCACTAGCCAAAATGTCACCCTTCCAAAACTCATTTTGTAAAATTGATTTCACAGTTCACTTATATATATTAAAAGATGATTTTAGAACATTTTTCCATATTTTTAATGCAACCCGAACTAGGCTTTCCTAATTTCACCTTTTTAGATTCGAACAGCACTTTGACCGAACCGGTCAATGCCCAAAACTTCTAAGCCCAAAACCGGGGCGTTACAACTCTCCCCCCCTTAAGAAATTTCGTCCTCGAAATTTACCTGAAGGAAAGAGATAAGGAAACTGCTTCAGCATGTCTTCCTTCCGCTCCCACGTGGCTTCCTCAACACCTCGATGCTTCCACAGCATCTTTACCAACTCGATGGTCTTGCCACGAAGAACCTTGCTATCCGAATCCAGAACCTTCACCGGTTCCTCATCATAGGTCAAATCCGGATTCAATTCCACTTCCTCCACAGGCATCACATGCGAAGGATCAGATCTATACTTCCGGAGCATAGAAACATGGAACACATCATGAATCTTCTCCAACTCTTGAGGTAGCCTCAACTTGTACGCAACAGGACCCACACGCTCAACCACCTCATATGGTCCAATGTACCTAGGGCTCAACTTACCCTTCCGGCCAAACCTCATCACCTTCTTCCAAGGCGAAACCTTCAAGAACACACGGTCACCCACCGCATACTCAATCTCCTTACGCTTCAAATCCGCGTAAGACTTCTGCCGATCAGAAGCTGCCTTCAACCGCTCACAAATGAGCTTCACCTTCTCGGTGGTTCCTTTCAACAAAGCCGGCATCGAAACCAACTTTTGACCCATTTCAGCCCAACAAAGAGGAGTCCTACACTTCCTCCCGTACAAAGCCTCATAAGGTGCCATCTGTATACTCGCCTGATAACTATTGTTATAAGCAAACTCCACCAAAGGCAAATGCTTCTCCCAAGAACCTTGGAACTCAATCACACAGCACCTCAACATATCCTCCAAAATGTGGATAACTCGCTCAGACTGACCATCTGACTGAGGATGATAGGATGTACTGAAATTCAACCTTGTACCCAAGGCTTGATGCAAATACTGCCAGAAACGCGATGTGAACCTCGGATCCCTATCCGACACAATCGACTTAGGCACACCATGCAGCCGCACAATCTCAGCAATGTACAGCTCTGCCAGCTTATCAAAAGAAAACGTAGTATGCATAGGCAAGAAATGTGCACACTTCGTCAGGCGATCCACAATCACCCAGACCGAATTCTTCTTCGACGGAGACAAAGGTAAACCAGACACAAAATCCATGGTAATTCTTTCCCACTTCCATTCAGGGATTCTCAACGGTTGCAACAACCTTGAAGGAACCTGATGCTCAGCCTTAACTCGCTGACACACCATACACTTGCTCACCAACTCCGCAACATCCTTTTTCAAACCCACCCAATAGTACTCATCACGAAGATCACGGTACATCTTGGTACTACCAGGGTGCATAGCAAAAGGACTACTATGACCTTCAGTCAGAATAGCATGCCTCAACTCAGCATCATTGGGCACTACTATTCGACTACCAAAACACAACACACCATCATCATTAAAACAGAAATCTGAAGGCCTACCCTCCGCGATATCCTGAACATGAGACACCAAGGAATCATCCAGCAACTGCTTATCCTTGATCAACTGAGCCATAGACGGCTTCACTTGCAACTCAGCCACAAGGCCACCATCTCGCGACATACTCAAGCTGGCAAACATAGCCCTCAGCTCAACAGCTACTTTCCTACTCAAGGCATCCGCAACAACATTAGCCTTTCCAGGATGGTACTCAATCGTCAGATCATAATCCTTGAGCAACTCCAACCAACGCCGCTGCCTAAGATTCAACTCCTTCTGAGACATCAAATACCTCAAACTCTTGTGATCCGTGTACACCGTACACTTCTCACCATACAGATAATGTCTCCAGATCTTCAGAGCAAAAACCACTACAGCCAGCTCAATATCGTGCGTAGGATAATTGCGCTCATGCACCTTCAACTGCCGCGATGCATAAGCCACAACCTTACCCTCTTGCATCAGCACACATCCCAAAGCAACATAGGACGCATCACTGTAGACCACAAACTCTTTCCCTGATTCAGGCTGAACCAAGATAGGAGCTTGCGTCAAAGCCGCCTTAAGCTTCTCAAAAGCCTGCTGTCTCGCTTCTGTCCACTCATACTTAACATCCTTTTGCAACAACTTGGTCAAAGGTGTAGCAATCTTAGAAAACCCATCCACGAACCTCCGGTAGTATCCCGCCAAACCAAGGAAACTACGAACCTCATGAACGGACTTAGGAACCTTCCAGTTCATCATCGCCTCAATCTTCTGAGGATCAACACGAATCCCCTCAGCTGAGACCACATGCCCAAGAAACACCACCTCCTTAAGCCAGAACTCACACTTGCTCAGCTTAGCATAAAGCTGATTCTCCAACAAAGCTTGCAAAACAATCCTCAAATGCTCTTCATGCTCCTCCTCAGTACGCGAGTACACGAGGATATCATCAATGAATACCACAACGAACTTGTCCAAGTATTCATGAAACACACGATTCATCATGTCCGTGAAAGCAGCAGGAGCATTTGTCAAACCAAACGGCATCACAAGGAACTCATAATGCCCATACCTTGTCCTGAAAGATGTCTTAGGCACATCCACATCCTTCACCTTCAACCGATAATACCCTGACCTCAAGTCAATCTTGGAGAACACAGAAGCTCCCCGAAATTGATCAAAGAGATCATCAATCCTAGGCAAAGGATACCGATTCTTGATTGTAAACTTGTTCAGCTGACGGTAATCAATGCACATTCTCATAGTGCCATCCTTCTTCTTCACAAACAAGACCGGTGCACCCCAAGGTGACACACTCGGCCGAATGAAACCACGATCCAGCAGCTCTTGCAACTGCATCTTCAGCTCCTTCAGCTCCTTAGGTGCCATTCTATAGGGAGTAATGGACACAGGAGTTGTATTCTCATACAGCTCAATTCCAAACTCCACCTCGCGATTAGGAGGTAAACCAGGCAACTCCTCAGCAAAACACTCCAGAAAACTCCTTCACAACTCTGATATCTTGCACCCTCAACTCCTTAGAGCTAGGATTCATCACAAAAGCTAGATAAGCTTCACAAACTTGTCTCAGCATCCTGCTCGCCTCCAAGGTAGACACCACATTGGCAAGAAACTTCACATTCTCACCAACCACAACAACTTCATAATCATCCGCAAGCTTCAACGAAACTCGCTTATTTTCACAATCCACAACAGCACGATGCTCAACAAGCCAATCCATACCAAGGATCACATCAAAACCATAGAAAGGTAGCTCCATAAGATCAACATGGAAAACATGTTCTTGAACAACCAAAGGACACCTTCTATAAAGCTTCCGAGTCACAACAGTCTCACCAAAAGAACTAGTGACACGAACACCAACATGCAAAGACTCAACAGGTAAACCAAGCAATTCAGCATGCTCACGCAAAATGTATGAATGCGTAGATCCAGAATCTATCAAGGAAAGTAATGACAAGGATTGCAAAGTAAAAGTACCTGCAATCACATCCGCGTCATTCCTCCCCTCCCGCTGAGCATACACCCTTGCTTGACCACCACCCTCAGGCTGAATAGCCACAACATGGGCCACTCCTCCACCACCTTCCTCTCTCCGCTGGAAATTACCACGGCCGCGCCCACGACCTCTCTGCGGTGCAGCAACAACAGGTGCACGCACTTGGCCACCAGCCAACATAGGACAATCTCGCCTCAAGAGATCCGCAGATCCACAATTCCAGCATCCATTACCAGCTGCCGCAACAGGAGCTTGTACCTCTCTCACAGCACGAGGACAGTCACGCTTCATGTGACCACGTGAACCACATATCCAACAAGCACTCGGATCAGCTCTAGGATTACCTCCTCTAGCAGGTGCACCACCACCTCTCTTAGCTGAGGACTGATACTTCTGATCACGTCCCCTCTTGTTCCGTCCACCACCGGAACTATACTCAGCTGATCGTTTACCAGCACTTGCTCCAGCACCTTTAGCAGATAAACCCAAGTTCATCTCAACATCCTTGGCTCGGCCCACCAACACATCAAAATCATCATACTCAGTGGCCAGCACATACATCTTTACATCCGTCACTAAGCCATAACGGAACCTTTCGCACCTCTCCCGCTCATCAGGTACTAGCTCAGGTGCATACTGACTGAGTCGCACAAACTGCACCTCATACTCAGCCACCGTCATGCTCCCTTGGGTAAGAGACATGAACTCACGCTTCTTTTCATCAAGATATCTCACACCAAGATATCTCCTCTTGAACACATTCTGAAAGAATGTCCAAGTTACATCAGCTTCAACCATTCCAGCTATAGTGGTCGTCCACCACGTATAAGCATCATCCTGCAGCAAGGACACAACACAACCCAGCTTTTGCACATCCGTGCAACTCATCTGACCCAAGATCCTCTTGGTACTCTCTAACCAAGCTTCAGAACCCTCAGCAGACATACCCCTGAACTCAGTCCCACCAAGACTGCGCAAACGCTCCAAAGGTAGTCTAACTCTAGCATCTCCCTGATGCCCAGCTCCTTGAGCTCCAGCTACTGCTGCTCGAAAAGCACCCGCAATAGCTTGTACCAACATAGACATGTCAGGCATAGCTTGCCCCTGACCAACCTCTGGTCCAGCAGCTCCAGCACCAGCTGCAGCTTCAGCTCTTTCTCCCTCAGCACCACCACCACCAGGTGGAGGAGGAGGTAACACTGCACTACCCGCATTTTCCTCATTCTCATTCTCATTAGGAGCCGTAGCTCGCACATTACTTCTCAACTCTCTACGTGGTGCCATACTTTTACCATGCAATCACAATGCAAATAAAACAAAGTCAGGCCCAGCAAGGTAAGCAATCCAAGTATTCAAGCTCAATTTCACTTAAAATCAACATCATTTCATTAGCTTTGATTTGGCAATGGGTACCCACAACATGCTACATCACAGCATACAACTCAGTTGCATCAAAATCACAAGCCACTCATCATGCTTTCACTCAACAAGCATACAAGGCATACATACTTCAATCATGCACACATTCATTCCCAATTACTCGAGAACTCAGCTCTGATACCACCAAATGTAACCCCCTTAACCCGGCCTAGACGGTTGACCCGAATTAAGAAAGTCACACGGGGAAAACCAAAGTCAACCCGAAAGTCAACCTTGATTAACGACCCTTTTTTTTCTTTTTAAACTTGTCTAGATGCTCATTAACCCTAGTTATGATCTTACAAACAACATACTCAAAGATCATAAACATCAGAGATCAAACAGGGACCCAATTGAACAATTTACAACTTTAGGGACCAAATTGTAAATTCTGTAAATTATAAGGCCTTAACCCAAATTAAAGTTACCAACTTGAAATTAATCAGGTTTCATGCTTCTCTGTAAATTTTCAGCTCAAAAAGACATCCCAAACTCATGCAATTGCACAAACAAGATTCGGGACCAAAATGTAAACATTACAAAACATTTAACTACCAACGTCAGCCCCCAACGGTCACGTGTTCTGAAACAGGAAGAGCCTGTTTCGAAATGCGGGGCCGTTCCGCAACGCGTACCGAAACACGGGCTGGCAGTGGCCTTTCCGTTTCGGAACGGTCTCTCCCTTTTCAAACGTCTGGGCTGGTTTAGGGCACCCGTTCCGAAACGGTAGGCACTATTCCGAAACACCCTGCATAGAATGCCACAAGATGCATGCTTAAACATGCAATTAAACATCCAATCATGCTCCAAATGCTACCAAACTTTACCAACATGAAATTCAACATATAAGAGACATGTCTGCATCAACAATTCAACATTTTAACATCATATATGAAAAGCCCCAATTTCAAAGCATGCTTCCTACACAAGCTAACCATTCATGCATAAATCCTTCAAAACCAAGCATATAAAGACCAATTACAAATCCAGCATTTCCAACAACATTAATCAAACTTAGGGAGTTCAAAACACCACCCAAAACATCCATAAAGGTCCCCCATTGCCAAATGCCAAAAGCTAAAGTTTATAAGGAAACCTTTCCATACTTTGAGCTTAACCTCCACTTGATTGCTTGCCTTCCTTGCTGCCCTCAAAGTACCTTAATGATCTGCATTATTGGTTTAAGAAAACGAAAGAGAGCGTAAGAAAAAGCTTAGTGAGGAATGCACATTAAAACCATTCAATAATGCATTTATAAAACACTTTATAAATCATACTTCAAATCATCATTTACTCATGCTCAAAGCAACTTTAACAAGCAATTCATGCTTCCATATCATTACATGTCATATTGGCCACAAGTGATAAGTTTCATCTTTTAAAAACATGATTCAACATAAGACTCACACATGGACTTTTAAACACCATTGTGATCTTATAATGTACAAGAACCACGCAAGGACTTTTAACCACCTTCGTGTTCTTCCCAAGGACTTTTAAACACCTTGGCCCCAAGGACTTTTAAACACCTTGGCCCATGGACTTTTAAACACCATGGCAAGGACCACACAAGGAATTTTAACCACCTTTGTGTCCTTAACAAGAACCATCCAAGGACTTTTAACCACCTTGATGTTCTTAAGTAACAAGGCTCACTCAAGGACTTTTAACCACCTTAGTGACCTTAACAAGAATCAACATGGACTTTTAACCACCATGAAGTTCTTAGAATCCACAAGGCTCACTCAAGGACTTTTAACCACCTTAGTGACCTTAACATCTTTCAAAACATCACTTGCCAATATACATCATTATCATCAAATAATCCACTGTTTTAAAGCATTTAACCAAGCCATATTCATCATGCATTTTAAAGCATCAAACCACATTTCAACAATGCTCAAAAACAAGGAACTCTTACCTTGAGCTTCCTTCAACATATGGCTTACAAAATCAGCAATAACCATGCTAAATCATGGTTTCAAAACATAATTTAAAACATGCAATAAACCACATTGCACAACAATCATACCATGGCCACCACTAGAGAGTATTTCCGAAAACTTACACTTGAGCTTAGCAAAGTTGTTTAGACTTAAACTAAGCTCCCAAGACATTGGTTTCAAAGCCGAAAACCCAATTTCACTCACCGATTCCACTTCGCCTATTGCCGAAGCACAAATCAAGCTACCGGATCACCTCCACTTGGATCCAAAGGTGCCTCCCCTGTTTTAAACACATCAAAGCAGAGGATTAATGCATCATCATGCATTAATAGCTTCAATGAAAGCACCTAAACTCGCTGCTCTCATCCACACTCCATTTTCGGCCACCAAACACAACCGAAAATGCATCCAAACCTCTTCTCAACAGAGCTCAGCCATAAACCATCAAAACCAAACATCCTTTAACATCATTTAACATCTATAAAGAACCTAAAAACATCCTTATATCTCTAGCAACATCAGATCCACAAGATCACCTCAAAAACAACCAAGAATCACAAGCTAAACTTAGGAAAATCAACCTATCCGGGATTGCATTAATCAAAACTCAATTCCTTATCAAATTAACATTCATTAATCATCAAAAACACATCTCAAATCACAGCTTAAACAGATCCAACGAAAATCCATCAAAAATCACCAAATCTTGCATTTTAAGCCAAGATCCATTTACACAACTTAAAATCCATTTATAAAACATCAATTAAGGATTGAGAACTTAGGAATTTCAGTAAAGAACTGATAGTTTAGCGGAGAAGGACGTTCTTACCTCCAAACTTGAGTTTCTCCTCTTTTAGAACCAAAAACCTTGATGAATCAAGTAGCAAATGGTGAGGTTTTGTAGATATGATGATTAGGAATCAAAAGAGAGTTGAAAGGAGAAATTTAGGTGACAAAATCAGAAGAAATTCTCTGGAGAGAAAGTGTTTGGGTTGAGAGAAAATGAGAGAAAGGAAAATTGAGAAAATAGAAATTTAGTTACAAAATAGCCAAAATGATTTCCCTCCTCTTTTCTTATGCTTTAAAATCAGAATTAAACCTTAAAATATCTTAGAAAAATCTGGAGAAACTCCCTTTGGGTAAATAGCTCCTTAAAGATTCAAAGTTTCAATCCTTTCTAAAACAGTCACGCAACTTTCAAAAATTACATTTTTGTCACTAGCCAAAATGTCACCCTTCCAAAACTCATTTTGTAAAATTTATTTCACAGTTCACTTATATATATTAAAAGATGATTTTAGAACATTTTTCCATATTTTTAATGCAACCCGAACTAGGCTTTCCTAATTTCACCTTTTTAGATTCGAACAGCACTTTGACCGAACCGGTCAATGCCCAAAACTTCTAAGCCCAAAACCGGGGCGTTACAACGAAGTACTGAATTTCAACCGTGTACCCAAGGCTTGATGCAAACATTCCCACAATCACGATGCAAACAGAGTCTCGTTTACCAAAACGGGCCACCTTTTTCCTCTTGGTCCGTATCAAAATAGGTCCCCGCGTACCGATATGCCAAGCTTATTTTGGCTTACCCATATCGATACGATGGCCCGTGTATTGAAATGCCTAGGCTTGAAATGTCCAAAAATGCTGGTTTTTACCCTTTAATGCACCCATGACCACTCAAGCATGCTTCCAACATATATATAACAAATCCAACCTCAAACCTTAATCATTCATGGCATATTCAACATCATATCATGACAATTTGCATCAAAGGTAAACTATAGGCATGCAACCTAGTAAGCAAGCCAAGAAAAGTACCAAAATTCACAACAAAGCATAAACGAAATACCAAAGGCAATTTATAAGTCTAAAACAGAAATGAGCACATGCTCAAATAGGGAGTTTACACAAATTTCTCAAAAACACAACAGATCCCCCATTTCCGTTATTACTTATAGTCTAAACTACGACGTACTTTCTCAAATGAAGTCTCTTATGATCCCTTGCTAACTCGCTGCCTCCAAAGTCTCAATTATCAACATTGATGGTTAAATGAGAGTGTAAGCACACAGGGCTTACTGAGGAGTGCTCAAAAACAAAACACCATCAATGCATTAAAACCATTTTCCAACTCCACATTGAAATCTTATTTCAATTAACTTAAGTCATGTAATGCCCCGGTTTTGGGCTTAGTAGTTTTGGGCGTTGACCGGTTTGGTCAAAGTGCTGTTCGAATCTAAAAGGGGGAAATTAGGAAAGCCTAGTTCGTGTTGCATTAAAAATATGGAAAAATGTTCTAAAATCATCTTTTAATATATATAACTGATATGTGAAATCAATTTTACAAAATGAGGTTTGGAAGGGTGACACTTTGGCTAGTGACCAAAATGTAATTTTTGAAAGTTGCGTGACTGTTTTAGAAAGGATTGAAACTTTGAATCTTTAAGGAGCTAATATTCCAAAAAGAGTTTCTCCAGATTTTTCTAAGATATTTTAATGAATAATTCTGATTTTAAAGCTTAAGAAAAGTGGAGGGAAATCATTTTACTATTTTGTAACCAACTTTCCATTTTCTTCCAATTTTCCTTTTCTCTCATTTTCTCTCAACCCAAACACTTTCTCTCCAGAGATTTCTTTCTGATTTTGTCACTCAAATCTATCTTTTCAATTCTCTTTGGATTCCTAATCATCTCTACAACAAAACCTTGCAATTTGCTAATTGGATTTTCAAGCTTTTTGGCTCTAAAGAGGAGAAACTCAAGTTTGGAGGTAAGAACGTCCTTCTCCTCTAAACTCTCAGTTATTTACTGAAATTCCTAAGTTCTCAATCCTTAATTGATGTTTTATAAAAGGTTTTTAAGTTGTTTAGTGGATCTTGGCTTAAAATGCAAGATTTGGTGATTTTTGATGAATTTTCGTTGGATCTGTTAAAGCAGTGTTTTAAGGTGTTAAAATGATGATTAATGAATGTTAATTTGATAAGGAATTGAGTTTTGATTAATGCAATCCCGGATAGGTTGAATTTCCTAAGTTTAGCTTATGATTCTAGGTTGTTTTTGGTGAGATCTTGTGGATCTGTTGTTGCTGGAGGTATAAGGATGTTGTTAAGCTCTTTTTAGATGTTAAATGATGTTAAAGGATGTTTAGTTGTGATGGTTTATGGCTGGGCTTTGTTGAGAAGTGGTTTGGAGACATTTTCGGTTGTGTTTGGTGGCCGAAAATGGTGTGTGGATGAGAGCAGCGAGTTTAGGTGCTTTCATCGAAGCTATTAATGCATGATGATGCATTAATCCTCTGCTTTGATTTGTTAAAACATGGGAGGCATCTTTGGATCCAAGAGTTGGTGATCCGGAGGCTTGAATTGGTGCTTCGGCAAGAGGCGAAGTTGAATCGGTGAGTGAAATTGGGTTTTCGGCTTTGAAACCAATGTCTTGGGAGCTTAGTTTAAGTCTAAACAACTTTGCTAAGCTCAAGTGTAAGTTTTCGGAAATACTCTCTAGTGGTGGCCATGGTTGATTGTTGTGGAATGTGGTTTATTGCATGTTTTAAATTCTGTTTTGAAAGCATGATTTAGCATGGTTATTGCTGATTTTGTAAGCCATATGTTGAAGGAAGCTCAAGGTAAGAGTTCCTTGTTTTTGAGCATGGTTAAAATGTGGTTTGATGCTTATAAATGCATGATGAATATGGCTTGGTTTAATGCTTTAAAACAGTGGTTTACTTGAGGATAATGATGTATATTGGCAAGTGATGTTTTGAAAAAGGTTAAGGTCACTAAGGTGGTTAAAAGTCCTTGAGTGAGCCTTGTGGTTTTTAAGAACTTCATGGTGGTTAAAAGTCCATGATGATTTTTGCTAAGGTCACTAAGGTGGTTAAAAGTCCTTGAGTGAGCCTTGTTACTTAAGAACATCAAGGTGGTTAAAAGTCCTTGGATGGTTCTTGTTAAGGACACAAAGGTGGTTAAAATTCCTTGTGTGGTCCTTGCCATGATGTTTAAAAGTCCATGGGCCAAGGTGTTTAAAAGTCCTTGGGGCCAAGGTGTTTAAAAGTCCTTGGGAAGAGCACAAAGGTGGTTAAAAGTCCTTGTGTGGCTCTTGGAAATTATAAGATCACAACGGTGTTTAAAAGTCCATGTGTCATTCTTATGTTGAACTTGTTTTAAAATGATGAAACTTATCACTTGTGGCCAATATGACATGTTATGATATGAAGCATGAATTGCTTGTTTAAGTATGCTTTTGAGCATGTGCAAATGATGATTTGAATCATGATTTATAAAGTGTTTTATAAATGCATTATTGAATGGTTTTTATGAGCATTCCTCACTAAGCTTTTGCTTACGCTCTCCTTTGTTTTCTTAAATCAATAATGCAGAACATTAAGGTGATTCAAGGGCAGCAAGGAAGGCAAGCAACCAAGGGGAAACTAAGCTCAAGTATGGAAAGGTTTTATGAACACATTTAGCTTTTGGTATTTGGCAATGGGGAAACTCATGTGTTGTTTTGGGAGATGTGTTGTGCTCCCTAAGTATGTTAATGATGTTGATATTGCTGGTTTTTGTATTTGGCCATTACATGTTTGAATTGGAGGTTTTTGTGCTTGAATGGATTGCTTGTGTAGGAAGCATGCCATAGAATTGGGGCTTTTCATATGTGATGTTATTATGATGATTGGTTGATGCATACATGTCTCTTATATGTTGAATTTCATGCTGGTAAAGTTTGGTAGCATTTGGAGCATGTTTGGATGATCAATTGTGTGTTTGAACAAGCAAAATGCAGCTTTTTGTGCAGGCTGTTTCGGAACAGTAGCCCTCGTTTCGAAACGGGTGCCCTGAACCAGCCCAGGCGTCCGAAACGGGTGACACCGTTCTGAAACGGAATGGTCACTGCCAGCCCGCGTATCGGTACGCGTTGCGGAACGGCCCCGTGTTTCGAAACAGGCTCACCCTGTTTCGGAACAGCCGACCGTTGGGGGCTGACAATGGCAGTTAAATGTTTTGGAATGTTTGCATTTTGGTCCTGAATCTTGTTTGTGCAATTGTATGAGATTGGAATGTCCGTTTGAGCTGAAAATTTGCAGAGAAGCATGGAACCTGATTAATTTCAAGATGGTAACTTTAATTTGGGTTAAGTCCTCACAATTATCGGAATTTACAATTTGGTCCCTAAAGTTGTAAATTGTTCAATTGGGTCCCTGTTTGATCTCTGATGTTTATGATCTTTGAGTATGTTGTTGTATGATCACAACTAGTATTAATATGCATCTAGACAAGAGTTAAAAAGAAAAAAAAAGGGTCGTTAATCAAGGTTGACTTTCGGGTTGACTTTGGTTTTCCCCGTGTGACTTTCTTAATTCGGGTCAACCGTCTAGGCCGGGTTAAAGGGGTTACAAGTCATCATTTTAAAACCATCATGCTTTTAAAACCATGCACTTTCCTTAATCAAAATCAACATGATAAACCTCATGCAACATGTTTCATGAATCAACGACAAGTTCCATTACTAACACTCCATTTAAGCCTTCCAATGCATAACTAACATATGCAAAGCTTTAAGAGTAAAACAAGTATAAATCACAATATACAACATAAACCATCTCATGATACAACATCAATTATATTGGATTACAAATGATCATTAGGCAAGTCCATTTCTCAAAACAAGATGTTGGATACACTGATTCACAAGTGTTGTCCCAACACTTTATACATTCTCACCAGTATCTCTAGGTTCAACCACGAGAGCTATCCTCCACCGTTGTGACACCCGTGGTGGAGTATTTGATACACCGTATAAACCCCTCAACACCACTCATTGGTAGATGTATAATCCAACTAATGAGACATGGGACACCATATACATACCTCAATCGTTAGGGTACTTGGATGGAGTATTCGGTACACCGTATAAACCCCTCAACATCCAAGGCAACTTATTTATAGTGCACTCAATCCTATAACTGGCTAACTATATCTGATAACATTTATAAACAATTTTTACAACATCACTTGCCAATATAATTCACATTTAACCACACACTTCACTATTTTCAAAGCATCACCCATAAATCATATTCCAAAGCATTAAACCATTCTTTAAATCACAAGTATAAAATGTGTATTTACAAGGATCATTTACCATGTGCAACCTTCATCGTCACATCATTAAAAATAGTAAACCAATTATTTTAAACATGATTTAATAGTAGGTAACATGAATTTAAAATGAAGTGCTTAAAACCATTTCACAATATCACCACCAAGAGAGAAATTCCTCAAACTTAGTTGCCAAAATTAGACAAACTTTTTAAGCTTACATCTAAGCTCCCAAAACCACTTTTATATCATTTCAAAGCTGAAAACCACTGAGTTGCGAAACCTTGATTAGACGACGCGAAACTAAGCATTTGAAGCTCCCAAAACATCACTGGTGCTTTTGAAACGTTCTCCCTCGTTTGAACCACATAAGAACAGAGGATTAATACATCACAATGCATTAAAAACTCCAGCAAGAAATCCTACCACGTTGCTCTGCCTAAAACCACCAAAACACCGATCCAAAACTATAACGCCCCAGTTTTGGGCCTAGGTGTTTGCAAGTCGGGTTGGGCCGATGGAACCAGTATCGGTTGTTCTAAGAGTTAAAAGGTGGTTTAGGGAAATCAAGGTTCGAGATGGGATAAAAATATGAAAAAATTCTGAAAATCCTCTAAATTGATATTTAAGAAGCTGGTTAATCAATTTTACAAAATGAGTTTTCGAAAGCATACATTTCAGGCAGTGACCAAAATGTAAAGATTTAAAATTTGGGAAAAAAGTGTTTTTCAAGAAGAGTCAAAACCTTAGATACTTTAGGGAGCTACTTGGCAATTATGCCTTTTCCCTAATTTGGCATGTGTTTTAATTGTTTATTAAAAATTAAAAAGGCTTTTAATTAATAGATATAATTAAGATGGTAGTTAAATAGTTAAATAAAAATTGACGAGCATTTTCATTTTCTCTTCTTCACTCAGCTAAACACTCTCCATTTTCTCTCAATTTTCCAGAATTCATTCACTCTCAAATCCTCTTTCGATTTCCATCTTTTCCTTATTGATCTCTTTCATTTTCTCCAAGTTTCATTCAAGCTAATCTTGCCAAATTAGAGGAGAAGCAAGTATTGGAGGTAAATCTCGTGCTAACCCTCTAATCTAGGTTCTTTAATGAAATTCAAAAGATATTTGACTCTTTATTAATGATTTTGATTAAGGTTTTGTTGTTAGTTTGATAAACTATTGGAATCTTGATAGAAAAATGTATTTTAATGAGATTTTCGGATTTTGATTTAATTGGCTAGTTAGAGATTGTTTCTAAATGAGTTTTGAAAGGTTTTTTCTATTGAATTGGAGTCTTAATCATAGAAACCCCGAAATCCTTGAGTTTCTTGATTTTTGAGGTGTTTTTTTGTTGAGTTTTTGGGTGTTCTTGAGGAATCCGAATTGCTGGAGATATAAGGATGGTTTTAGATTGTTTTTGGATGTTGATTAATGCATAAAATGTGGTTGAAGTGTTGGGTAATGGCTGGACTGAGGTTAGAGGTAAATCGATTGAGTTTTCTGTTATTTCGGATGGGTGTTTTGGTTCTTTAGAACTAGGCTACTGGATTTCTTTTGAGTGCTAGTGTTTTGGATGAATTTTAATGCATTGAGCCTCTATTTTAATGTGTTGAAAACATGGGATAATATTTCAGAATCAAATGAAGTGATTTTGGAGTCTTCGGACGATCGATAGTTGCGTCAACAAGTGTGCTTTCGCAAGTGGGTGAGTGGAACGTGGTTTTCCAGCGTGGAATGTTTTAGAAAAGGTTTTGGGAACTTAATAAGAGCTTGAAACGCTTTATTAAGTTCGGAAGTAAGTAAAGTGAAATTCCCTCTCGGATTGTGCTAGTTTTGAGCCTTTGGTTGCACTTGATTTTAATTGCATTTACCTACTGTCTTAAATCATGTTTTGAATATATGAAATGAGGTTAAGGATGCCATGTGGTTTAAGGATGCACTAGGTAAGTGATCCTTGTATGCATGTGTTGATGCATGAGGTTTGAAGCATGGTTTAATGCTTGACTTATGGCTTATCATGAATGCTTGTAAAAACAGTGAGGTTTGCATGTGTTATGGATTATATTGGCAAGTGATGTTGTATAAAGTGTTTATAAATGAAATCGGAAGTAGTTAGCTGGCTATAGGATTGAGTGCACTATAAACAAGTCGCCTTGGATGTTGAGGGGTTGTGATTGTACCGAAAACTCCATCCCAGTACCCTAACGATTGAGGATTGTTTAAGGTTGAGGGTATCTTCCGGGTGCGAACCTTGTGTGTGTCCCGTCTCTCGTTAGTGGGTTATACATCTACCGATGAGTGGTGTTGAGGGGTTGAGATTGTATTGAATACTACACCACGGGTGTCACAATGATGGAGGGTTGCTCTCGTTTGTGAACCTTGAGATGCCGATAGAGTGTATGAAGGGTGTGGGACAACCCTTGGTAATCTGTGTATTTGATATATATGTTTTTGAGATTGTTGTTTATCACTTGGGAGCCAATATAATGGAATGAAATATTACGAGAAATGTGTTTGATGCAAATTTTGAAAGATGCATGTTTTGATTTAAGCTTAGCATATTGGTGTTTATGCTTGGAAGGCTTTGAATATGAGTAGCAATGGTTTAATTGTTGGATTTATATGAATCATGTTGCATGATGTTTAATACCATGATTTTGATGATAAAGCGCATGATTTGTATTGAAAGGTATGATGGATTTGAAAGAGTGAAAAATAGTTTTATGCATTGATGATCTTCGTGGTTTTGAGCATTCCTCACTAAGCTTGTATGCTTATTCTCTCTTTATTCATCAATGCAGATAATTAGGCTTTTGGAGGCAGCATCTTCAAGGAATCATACCAAGACACTCTCTAAAAGTATGTTGTGTTCTTGAACTAGTGTAATAAGGGGCAATGGGGGTGTCCAATGCTATTAATCTTAATAGTTTGGTATTCTCTGGTTTTGTGCAAGTTTGAGATGCATCTTTGGACATGTATATGGCCTCTAAGTTTTGGTTTATGCTTTAAATTGGATTATGACCTTTTGGTGCTTTTAACTTTTAGAAAGCATGCCTTTAGTGCTTATGATTTTGTGAATGATACGATGATGTTGCCTATGCTTTGTATATGTTATCTTTGGTGTGTATTTAAGTTGTTAATATGTTTGGACTTGTATCAGGGTGGTTTCAGATGGTTCAAATCAAGTTTAAACAACATTTTAAAACATTGTAGGCCCATATGTTTTGAAACACCCTTGTCTGTTTCAAAACGGTGGCTTGAAATGGCCTTGGTGTTTCGAAACGGGGAGGCCTATTCCTAAACATTTTGCCTCTGTGAACCATCGTTCTGAAACAAGCATGAGGGGTTTCGAAATGATCCCGCGTATCAAAATGGTCAGCTGTGTTTCGAAAAGACCGTTCCGATATGGGGATCTCTGTTTCGAAACGTTCGACCGTTGATCTTGTTTTAGAATTGTTCTGAGTTCAATTACATATGTTTTGGTCCTTATTTTCATGGTATGCAATTGGTTTCCAGGACGGGTCGAGGGGGTTACATTTAGTGGTATCAGAGCCAGGTTACGAAAGGTTGCGGTGATGGTAAGTTGTTGGTAAGAGATGTTATTGTAACCATGTGTGTTTTAGTGATGTTTGCGTTGATTGATGAATGTTAAAACATGTTAATGTTAAGTATGTAATAGGGGTGTGAAGTATATGATGATTAGATATGAATGTGAGTTGATCTATGATGTTTGAATGGGTTAAATTATGATGCTTGAGTCGCATGATGACTGTGGTATGCATGTAGTATGCTTTATGCTATGTTGCGGGAAAATTTGGATGCCCATTGCCTTATTACCTAGTGAAATATTTTAAATTGGTTTTGAAAGTCTTGGAATCCTTGTTAAGAGTTGGTCTGATCTTTTGTTTGTTTATAGTCATTCTTTAATGTTAACTAGCACAACGGGACCGAGACGAGAGTTACGATCTGGAACAGTTGCGCCTGCTGAGGGGCAACGTCATCAGGAGAACGAGGTTCTGCCTGGTGAAAACTTACCTCCTCCTCCGTCGCCACCACCTAGGGTGGGGAACATGAAAATTAAGGACAAGCTGGTCCGGGGATGGGAGATTGGACGCCTCTAGTACAGGCCATGACGGGAGCATTCCAGACTACTATTGCCGAAGTGCGGGTACAACCGCCTGCTGCTGGGCAAGTGGGATTTCCATTGGAGCGCTTGAGGAGTCTTGGTGGAGTAGAATTCCGAGGATTGTCTCCTGAGGCCTGGATGACCAGTACGATCTGAATACTGGATTAGATGGGGTGCAATGATGAACGAAAACTAGGTTACGCACTATCGTTGTTGCATGGAGATGCATACACATGGTGGATGACTGTGTAACCCCCTTAACCGGGCCTAGACGGTTGACCCGAATTAAGAAAGTCACACGGGGAAAACCAAAGTCAACCCGAAAGTCAACCTTGATTAACGACCCTTTTTTTTTCTTTTTAATCTTGTCTAGATGCACATTAGCCCTAATTGTGATCATACAAACATCATACTCCAAGATCACAAACATCAGAGATCAAACAGGGACCCAATTGAACAAATTACAACTTTAGGGACCAAATTGTAATTTCTGATAATTAAAAGGACTTAACCCAAATTGAAGTTACCAACTTGAAATTAACCAGGTTTCATGCTTCTCTGTGAAATTTCAGCTCAAAAGGACTTCTCAAGCTCACACAATTGAACAAACAAGTTTCAGGACCAAAACGTAAACAATTCAAAACATATAACTGCCCATGTCAGCCCCCAACGGTCGACCGTTCCGAAACAGGTTGACCCCGTTCCGAAACACGGGCCGTTCCGCAACGGGTTCTGAAACATGGGCCTGGCAGAGGCCAAACCGTTTCGAAACGGTGCATACCGTTTCGGACGCCTGGGTTCATGTAAGGCACCCGTTCCGAAACGGTGCACACTGTTCCGAAACGCCTGCACAGATTGCAGCAAACTAGCATACCAAAACATGCAATTGATCATTCAAACATGCTCCAAATGTCACCAAACTTTACCAGCATGCAATTCAACATATATATGACTTACAAGCATCATCAAATCATCAGAATAACATCATATGCAAAAAGCCCCAATTCTATAGGCTTACTTCCTACACAAGCTAGCTATTCAAAACACCAAACTTCCAAGGCAAGCATGCAATGATTCAATCCAATAACCAGCATTCAAAACATCATTCTTCATACTTAGGGAGTCCCAAACATCTCCCAAAACATACACATTGGTCCCCCATTGCCAAATCACCCAAAAGCTAAAATGTTTAACAAAAACCTTCCATACATTGAGCTTTACTTGCACTTGAATTCTTGCCCTCCTTGCTGCCCTCAAGGTACTCTAATGCTCTGCATTATTGAATTAAGAAAACAAGGAGAGCGTAAGCAAAAGCTTAGTGAGGAATGCTCTTAAAAACCATTCAATAATGCAATTAAAAACATTTACAAAACATGCTTTAAATCAACCTTTTCACATGCTCAAAAGCATACTTTAAACAAGCAATCTCATGCTTAAACATAAACATACATGTCATATTGGCTCAAGTGATAAATTCCATTTCGTAAAACAAGTTCATCAACTTCCCAAGGACTTTTAATCACCTTGGCCCCAAGGACTTTTAAACACCTTGGCCATGGACTTTTAAACACCATGAATGAGGACCACAAAAGGACTTTTAACCACCTTTGTGTCCATAGCTTGAATCACCCCAAGGACTTTTAAACACCTTGGCCCCAAGGACTTTTAAACACCTTGGCCCCATGGACTTTTAAACACCATGGCATCATGGACTTTTAAACACCATGGAAAGGATCACCTAAGGACTTTTAACCACCTTAGTGTCCGCAACAAGAATCATCCAAGGACTTTTAACCACCTTGATGTTCTTAAGTAACAAGGCTCACTCAAGGACTTTTAACCACCTTAGTGACCTTAACCTTTTCAAGACATCACTTGCCAATATACATCATTTTCATCATTTAATCCACTGTTTTTAAGCATTAAACCAAGCCATTTACACCATGCATTTCAAAGCATAAAACCACATTATTTCAATGTATAAAAGCAAGGTACTCCTACCTAGAGTTACCTTCAACATATGGCTTACATTATCAGCAAAACCCATGCTAAAACATGCTTTCAAAACAGTAGTTAAAACATGCAAATCATCACTTTGCATCACAACAAAATCATGGCCACCACTAGAGAGAAAATCCGAAAACTTACACTTGAGCTTAGCAAAGTTGTTTAGACTTAGACTAAGCTCCCAAAACCTTCAAACCTTGGTTTAAAAGCTGAAAATCCAATTTCCACAAACGCACTCACCTATTTCCACTTTGCTTCAAGCCAAAGCACCAAAACAAGCTTCCGGATCAACAACTCTTGGATCCAAAGATGCCTCCCCTGTTTCAACACATCAAAGCAGAGGATTAATGCATCATCATGCATTAATTGCTTCAATGAAAGCACCTAAACTCGCTGCTCTCATCCAACCTCCATTTTCGGCCACCAAACACAACCGAAAATGCATCCAAACCACTTCTAAACAAAGCCCAACCATAAACCAGCAAAACCTCACTTCCATTAACATCATAAAACATCTAAAAACAACCTATTAACATCCTTATACCTCCAGCAACAACAGATCACCATGATCACCTCAAAAACAACCTTGAAACACAAGCTAAACTTAGGAAACTTAACCTATCCGGGATTGCATCAATCAAAACTCAATTCCTTATCAATTTAGAGATCATTTAACATCAAAAACACACCTCAAATCACAGATTACTCAGATCTAACGAAAATCATCAAAAATCATCAAAATCTTGCATAATAAGCCAAGATCCATTCCAACACTTAAAAACCTTTAATTAAACTTCAATTAAGGATTGAAAACTTAGGAATTTCAGTAAAGAACTGATAGTTTAGAGGAGAAGGACGTTCTTACCTCCAAACTTGAGTTTCTCCACTTTTTGCAATCAAAATCCTTGTTGAAACAAGTAGCAATTGAAGAGGTTTTGAAGATGCAATGATTTGGAATCAAATGAGAGTTGAAAGGAGGGATTTAGGTGAAGAAATCAGATCCAATTCTCTGGAAAAGTAGTGTTTGGGTTGAGAGAAAATGAGAGAAGGAAAATTGAGAAGTTAGTTGAGAAAATTGCCAAATGAGCTTTTCCCTCCTTTTTGATATCTTTAAAATCAGAAAATAGCTTATAATATCTTAGAAAAATCTGGAGAAACCACTTTTGGATAAATAGCTCCTTAAAGATTCAAAGTTTCAACCCTTTATAAAACAACCACCAAACTTGAGAAAATTACATTTTGGTCACTAGCCAAAATGTCACACTTCCAAAACTCATTTTCCAAAATTGATTTCACAGTTCACTTAATTATATTAAAAGATGATTTTAGAACATTTTCCATATTTTTAATGCAACCCGAACTAGGCTTTCCTAATTTCACCTAGATTCGAACAGCACTTTGACCAACCGGTCAACGCCCAAAACTCCTAAGCCCAAAACCGGGGCGTTACAACTCTCCCCCCTAAAGAAATTTCGTCCTCGAAATTTACCTGAAGGAAAGAGATAAGGAAACTGCTTCAGCATGTCTTCCTTCCGCTCCCACGTGGCTTCCTCAACACCTCGATGCTTCCACAGCACCTTCACCAACTCAATGGTCTTGCCACGAAGAACCTTGCTATCCGAATCCAGAACCTTCACCGGTTCCTCATCATAGGTCAAATCCGGATTCAAAACCACTTCCTCCACAGGCATCACATGCGAAGGATCAGATCTATACTTCCGGAGCATAGAAACATGGAACACATCATGAATCTTCTCCAACTCCTGAGGTAACCTCAACCGATACGCAACAGGACCCACACGCTCAACCACCTCATATGGTCCAATGTACCGAGGGCTCAACTTACCCTTCCGGCCAAACCTCATCACCTTCTTCCAAGGCGAGACCTTCAAGAACACACGGTCACCCACCGCATACTCTATCTCCTTACGCTTCAAATCCGCGTAAGACTTTTGCCGATCAGAGGCAGCCTTTAACCGCTCACAAATGATCTTCACCTTCTCGGTGGTCCCTTTCAACAAAGCCGGCATCGAAACCAACTTTTGACCAGTTTCAGCCCAACAAAGAGGAGTCCTACACTTCCTCCCATACAGAGCCTCATAAGGTGCCATCTATATACTCGCCTGATAACTATTGTTATAAGCGAACTCAACCAAAGGCAGATGCTTCTCCCAAGAACCTTGGAACTCAATCACGCAGCACCTCAACATATTCTCCAAAATCTGGATAACTCGCTCAGACTGACCATCCGACTGAGGATGATAGGATGTACTGAAATGCAACCTTGTACCCAGAGCTTGATGCAAACACTGCCAAAAACGCGATGTGAACCTCGGATCCCTATCCGACACAATCGACTTAGGCACACCATGCAGCCTCACAATCTCAGCAATGTACAGCTCTGCCAGCTTATCCAAAGAAAACGTAGTATGCACAGGCAAGAAATGCGCACAGTTCGTCAAACGATCCACAATCACCCAAACAGAATTCTTCTTCGATGGAGACAAAGGCAAACCAGATACAAAATCCATGGTAACCCTCTCCCACTTCCATTCAGGGATTTTCAACGGTTGCAACAAACCAGAAGGAACCTGATGTTCAGCCTTAACCCGCTAACACACCAAACACATGCTCACAAACTCCGCAACATCCTTCTTCAAACCCACCCAATAGTACTCATCACGAAGATCACGGTACATCTTGGTACTACCAGGGTGCATAGCAAAAGGACTACTATGACCTTCAGTCAGAATAGCACGCCACAACTCAGCATCAGCAGGCACTACTATCCGACTACCAAAACACAACACACCATCCTCATTAAAGCAGAAATCCGAAGGTCTACCCTCCGCGATATCCTGAACGTGAGACACCAAGGAATCATCCAACAACTGCTTTTCCTTGATCAACTGAACCAAAGATGGTTTCACATACAACTCAGCAACAAGACCACCATCTCGCGATATGCTCAAGCTAGCAAACATAGCTCTCAGCTCAACAGCTACCTTCCTACTCAAGGCATCCGCAACAACATTAGCTTTACCAGGATGATACTCAATCGTCAGATCATAATCCTTGAGCAACTCCAGCCAACGCCGCTGTCTAAGATTCAACTTCTTCTGAGACATCAGATACCTCAAACTCTTGTGATCCGTGTACACAGTACACTTCTCACCATACAGATAATGTCTCCAAATCTTCAGAGCAAAAACCACTGCAGCCAGCTCAATATCATGCGTAGGATAGTTGCGCTCATGCACCTTCAACTGTCGCGACGCATAAGCCACAACCTTACCCTCTTGCATCAGCACACATCCCAAACCAACATAAGATGCATCACTATAGACCACAAACTCTTTCCCTGATTCAGGCTGAACCAAGATAAGAGCTTGCGTCAAAGCCGCCTTAAGCTTCTCAAAAGTCTGCTGTCTCGCTTCCGTCCACTCATACATAACATCCTTCTGCAACAGCTTCGTCAAAGGAGCAACAATCTTGGAAAAACCATCCACAAACCTCCGGTAGTAACCCGCCAAACCAAGGAAACTACGTACCTCATGAACAGACTTAGGAACCTTCCAGTTCATCACCGCCTCAATCTTCTGAGGATCAACACGAATCCCCTCAGCTGAGACCACATGCCCAAGAAACACCACCTCCTTAAGCCAGAACTCACACTTGCTCAGCTTAGCATAAAGCTGATTCTCCAACAAGGCTTGCAGCACAATCCTCAAATGCTCTTCGTGCTCCTCCTCAGTACGCGAGTACACGAGGATATCATCAATGAACACCACAACGAACTTATCCAGGTATTCATGAAACACACGATTCATCATGTCCATGAAAGCAGCAGGAGCATTTGTCAAACCAAACGGCATCACAAGGAACTCATAATGCCCATACCTTGTCCTGAAAGCTATCTTAGGCACATCCACATCCTTCACTTTCAACTGATAATACCCTGACCTCAAGTCAATCTTAGAGAACACTGCAGCTCCCCGAAATTGATCAAAGAGATCATCAATCCTCGGCAAAGGATACCGATTCTTGATAGTCAACTTGTTCAGCTGACGGTAATCAATGCACATCCTCATAGTGCCATCCTTCTTCTTCACAAACAAGACTGGTGCACCCCAAGGCGACACACTCGGCCGGATGAAACCACGATCAAGCAGCTCTTGCAACTGCGTCTTCAGCTCCTTCAGCTCCTTAGGTGCCATTCTATAGGGAGTAATGGACACAGGAGTTGTATTCTCATACAGCTCAATTCCAAACTCCACCTCGCGATTAGGAGGTAAACCAGGCAACTCTTCAGGAAAAACACCAGGAAACTCCTTCACAACTTTGATATCTTGCACCCTCAACTCCTTAGAGCTAGGATTCATCACAGAGGCTAAATAAGCTTCGCAACCTTGCCTCAGCATCCTACTCGTCTCCAAGGTAGACACCACATTGGAAAGAAACTTCACATTCTCACCAACCACAACAACTTCATAATCATCCGCAAGCTTAAGCGAAACCCGCTTATTTTCACAATCTACCACAGCACGATGCTCAGCAAGCCAATCCATACCGAGGATCACATCAAAACCATAAAAGGGCAACTCCATAAGATCAACATGAAAGACATGCTCTTGAACAACCAAGGGACACCTTCTATAAAGCTTTCGAGTCACAACAATTTCACCAAAAGAACTAGTGACACGAACACCAACATCCAAGGACTCAACAGGCAAACCAAGCAATTCAGCATACTCACGCAAAATGTATGAATGCGTAGATCCAGAATAAATCAAAGAAAGCAATGACAAGGATTGCAAAGTAAAGGTACCTGCAATCACATCTGCATCATTCCTCCCCTCGCGCTGAGCATACACCCTAGCTTGGCCTCCACCTTCAGGCTGAATAGCCACAACATGGGCTACTCCACGACCACCTTCCTCTCTCCTCTGGAAATTACCACGACCGCGCCCACGACCTCTCTGCGGTGCAGCAACAACAGGTGCACGATCTTGGCCACCAGCCATCCTCGGACAATCTCGCCTCAAATGATCAACAGAACCACAATTCCAACATCCATTTCCAGATGCCGCAACAGGAGCTTGCACCTCCCTCCCAGCACGAGGACAGTCATGCTTCATGTGACCACGAGAACCACAGATCCAGCAAGCACTAGGTTCAGCTCTAGCAAAACCACCTCTAGCAGGTGCACCACCACCTCTCTTGGCTGAGGACTGATACTTCTGATCACGTGCCCTCTTGTTCCGTCCACCTCCGAAACTAAACTCAGCAGCTCTCTTGCCAGAACTCGCTCCAGCACCTCTCGTAGATAAACCCAGGTTCATCTCAATGTCTTTGGCTCGGCCCACCAACACATCGAAATCATCATATTCGGTGGCCAGCACATACATTTTCACATCCGTCACAAGACCATAACGGAACCTCTCGCACCTTGCCCGCTCATCAGGTATCAGCTCCGGTGCATACTGACTAAGCCGTACAAACTGCACCTCATACTCAGCCACACTCATGCTCTCTTGGGTAAGAGACATGAATTCACGCTTTTTCTCATCCAGATATCTCACTCCTAGATATCTCCTCTTGAACACATTCTGAAAGAATGTCCAAGTAACATCAGCTTCAGCCATCCCAGCTATGGTGGTCGTCCACCATGTATAAGCATCGTCCGGCAGCAAGGACACAACCCATCCCAACTTTTGCACATCCGTGCAGCTCATCTGACCCAAGATACGCTTGGTACTCTCTACCCAAGCCTCCGAACTCTCAGCAGACATACCCCTGAACTCAGTCCCACCAAGACTGCGTAGGCGCTCCAAAGGTAGTCTAACTCCAGCATCTCCCTGATGCCCAACTCCCTGAGCTCCAGCTACTGCTGCTCGAAAAGCACCCGCAATAGCTTGTACCAGCATAGACATATCAGGCATAGCTTGCCCCTGACCAACCTCTGGTCCAGCAGCTCCAGCACCAGCACCAGCTGCAGCTTTAGCTCTCTCACCTCTAGCACCACCACCAGGCGGAGGAGGGGGTAACACTGCACTACCCGTATTCTCTTCATTCTCGTTCTCATTGGGAGCCGTAGCTCGCACACTACCTCTTAACTCTCTACGTGGTGCCATACTTTTACCATGCAATCACAATGCAAAATAAAACAAGTCAGGCCCAGCAAGGTAAGCAATCCAAGTATTCAAGCTCAATTTCGTTCAAAATCAATAACATTTCATTAGCTTTTGTTTGGCAATGGGTATCCTCAACATGCAACATCACAGCATACAACTCAATTGTATCAGCATCTCAAGCCACTGAACATGCTTTCATACAACAAGCATACAAGCCAAACATACTTCAATCATGCATACAAACATTCCCAATTACTCGAAAAATCAGCTCTGATACCACCAAATGTAACCCCCTTAACCCGGCCTAGACGGTTGACCCGAATTAAGAAAGTCACACGGGGAAAACCAAAGTCAACCCGAAAGTCAACCTTGATTAACGACCCTTTTTTTTCTTTTTAATCTTGTCTAGATGCACATTAGCCCTAATTGTGATCATACAAACATCATACTCCAAGATCACAAACATCAGAGATCAAACAGGGACCCAATTGAACAAATTACAACTTTAGGGACCAAATTTTAATTTCTGATAATTAAAAGGACTTAACCCAAAATGAAGTTACCAACTTGAAATTAACCAGGTTTCATGCTTCTCTGTGAAATTTCAGCTCAAAAGGACTTCTCAAGCTCACACAATTGAACAAACAAGTTTCAGGACCAAAACGTAAACAATTCAAAACATATAACTGCCCATGTCAGCCCCCAACGGTCGACCGTTCCGAAACAGGTTGACCCCGTTCCGAAACACGGGCCGTTCCGCAACGGGTTCCGAAACATGGGCCTGGCAGAGGCCAAACTGTTTCGAAACGGTGCATACCGTTTCGGACGCCTGGGTTCATGTAAGGCACTCGTTCCGAAATGGTGCACACTGTTCCGAAACGCCTGCACAGATTGCAGCAAACTAGCATACCAAAACATGCAATTGATCATTCAAACATGCTCCAAATGTCACCAAACTTTACCAGCATGCAATTCAACATATATATGACTTACAAGCATCATCAAATCATCAGAATAACATCATATGCAAAAGCCCCAATTCTGTAGGCATACTTCCTACACAAGCTAGCTATTCAAAACACCAAACTTCCAAGGCAAGCATGCAATGATTCAATCCAATAACCAGCATTCAAAATGTAACCCCCGTAGCCCGGTCTAGACGGTTGACCCGAACTACGAAGATTACACGGGGAAAACCAAAGTCAACCCGAAAGTCAACCTTGATTAACGACCCTTTTTTTTTTTAGTCTTGTCTAGATGCACATTAACCTTAAGTGTGATCATACAAACAACATATCAAAAGATCACAAACATCAGAGATCAAACAGGGACCCAATTGAACAAATTACAACTTTAGGGACCAAATTGTAAATTCTGATAAATTAAGGGACTTAACCCAAATTAAAGTTACCATCTTGAAATTAGGCATGTTTCATGCTTCTCTGTGAAATTTCAGCTCAAAAGGACATCCACAGCTCATGCAATTGATCATACAAGATTCAGGACCAAAACGTAAACAATTCAAAACATATAACTACCATGTCAGCCCCCTAACGGTCGACCGTTCCGAAACAGGCTAGCCCTGTTCCGAAACACGGGCCGTTCCGAAACGGGTTCCGGAACATGGCCTCGGCAGAGGCTAAACCGTTTCGAAACGGTGCATACCGTTTCGGACGCCTGGGTTCATGCAAGGCACCCGTTCCGAAACGGTACACCCCTGTTCCGAAACGCCTGCACGAAAAACAGCAAACAAGCATACTAGATCATGTAATTGGACACTCAAACATGCTCCAAACATCACCAAACTTTACCAGCATGTAAATAAACATATTTAAGACATAAGAGCATCATCAATTCAACAAATTAACATCTCATGCAAAAAGCCCCAAATCAATGGTCATGCTTCCAACACAAGCTATCTACTCAAGCATCAACTTGCAAAACAAGCATAAAAGGTTCAAACCAAAAAAACCAGCAACAACAACCACATTCAACATACTTAGGGAGTCATAAACACCTCCCAAAACAAATACATTGGTCCCCCATTGCCAAAACATACAAAAGCTAAAACACTTATAAAACCTTCATACATTGAGCTTTACTTGTACTTGTTTGCTTGCCTCCTCTTGCTGCCCTCAATGCACTCTAATGCTCTGCATTATTGAATTAAGAAAACGAGAGAGCGTAAGCCAAAGCTTAGTGAGGAGTGCTCTTTAAAAACCATTCAATAATGCATTTAAAACCATTTGTAAATCATGCTTGTAAACAACCTTTACACATGCTCAAAGCATACTTTAAATCAAGCAATATCATGCTTCCACATTTCATTTAAACAAGCATCTCATGCTTCAACATAAACATTAAATCATGCATCTCATGCATCTCATGTACTATACATGTCATATTGGCTCAAGTGATACATTTCATTTATGAAAATCAAGTTCAACAACTTTCCCCAAGGACTTTTAAACACCTTGGACCCCAAGGACTTTTAAACACCTTGGCCATGGACTTTTAAACACCATGAATGGACCACACAAGGACTTTTAACCACCTTTGTGTCCGTAGCTTGAATTACCCCAAGAACTTTTAAACACCTTGGCCCCAAGGACTTTTAAACACCTTGGCCCCATGGACTTTTAACCACCATGGAAAGGAGCACCTAAGGACTTTTAACCACCTTAGAGTCCGCAACAAGATTCATCCAAGGACTTTTAACCACCTTGATGATCTTAGATAACAAGGCTCACTCAAGGACTTTTAACCACCTTAGTGACCTTCACTTTTACAAACCATCACTTGCCAATATACACTTTATGCATCACATAGTCCACTGTTTTAAAGCATTTAAACCAAGCCATTTCATCATGCATTTCAAAGCATTAAATCATCATTTAACAATGCATAAAAACAAGGTACTCTTACCTAGAGACACCTTCAACACATGGCTTAAATCATCAGCATAAATCATGCTAAAACATCAGCAATTAACATGCTAAAACATGCTTTCCAAAACAGTAGCAAATCATGCAAAATCATCATTTCACATTTCATCAAAACATGGCCACCACTTAAAGAGAGTAATCCGAAAACTTACACTTGAGCTTAGCAAAGTTGTTTAGACTTATACTAAGCTACCAAAACCTTGGTTTCAAAGCCGAAAACCATTTTCACAAATCCACTCACCAATTTCCACTTTGCTTCAAGCCAAAGCACCAAATCAAGCCTCCGGATCAACAATTCTTGGATCCAAGGATGCCTCCCCTGTTTCAACACATTTAAGCAGAGGATTAATGCATCATCATGCATTAATTGCTTCAATGAAAGCATCTAAACTCGCTGCTCTCACTAAACCTCCATTTTCGGCCACCAAACACAACCGAAAATGCATCCGAAACATTTCTAAACAAAGCCCAGCCACAAACCAGCAAAACCTCACTCCCATCAACATCAAAACACAACTAAAAACAACCTATAAACATCCTTATACCTCCAGCAACACCAGATCCAGAAGATCACCACAAAAGCTACCTTAAAACACAAGCTAAAATTAGGAAACCCAACCTATCCGGGATTGCATCAATCAAGACTCATTTCCACATCAATTTAATGATCATTCAACATCAAAAACACTTCTCAAAACACAGATTTAACAGATCAAACGAAAATCAAGTGAAATCATCAAGATCTTGCTTAATTAGCCAAGATCCATAAATCAACCTTAAAACCTTTAATCAATTATCAAATTAGGATTGAAAACTTTAGGAATTTCATTAAAGAACTTGAAGTTCAGAGGAGAAGGACGTTCTTACCTCCAAACTTGAGTTTCTCCTCTTTTTGGAATAGAAAAGCTTGATGAAACTTGAAGCAATTGAAGAGGATTTGAAGACACAATGATTTGCAATCAATTGAGAGTTGAAAGAATGATTTTAGGTGAGAAAATCAGAATAAGATCTCTGGAAAATGAGTGTTTGGGTTGAGAGAAAAAGATAGAGAGAAAATAGGTAGTTAAAAGAGAAAATAGCTAAAATTGGATTTTCCCTCCTTTTGATTCTTTTAAAATCAGAATTATGAGTTAAAATATCTTAGAAAAATCTGGAGAAACTCCCTTTGGGTAAATAGCTCCTTAAAGATTCAAAGTTTCAACCCTTTATAAAATAGCCACCAAACTTTCAAAAATTACATTTTGGTCACTAGCCAAAATGTCACACTTCCGAAACTCATTTTCCAAAATTGATTTCACAGTTCACTTAATTATATTAAAAGATGATTTTAGAACATTTTTCCATAATTTTTATGCAACCCGAACTAGGCTTTCCTAATTTAACCTCTTACGATTCGAACATCACTTTGACCAACCGGTCAACGCCCAAGACTTCCAAGCCCAAAACCGGGGCGTTACACAAAACATCATTCTTCATACTTAGGGAGTCCCAAACATCTCCCAAAACATACACATTGGTCCCCCATTGCCAATCACCCAAAAGCTAAAATGTTTAACAAAAACCTTCCATACATTGAGCTTTACTTGCACTTGAATTCTTGCCATCCTTGCTGCCCTCAAGGTACTCTAATGCTCTGCATTATTGAATTAAGAAAACGAGGAGAGCGTAAGCAAAAGCTTAGTGAGGAATGCTCTTAAAAACCATTCAATAATGCAATTCAAAACATTTACAAAACATGCTTTAAATCAACCTTTGCACATGCTCAAAAGCATACTTTAAACAAGCAATCTCATGCTTAAACATAAACATACATGTCATATTGGCTCAAGTGATAAATTCCATTTCGTAAAACAAGTTCATCAACTTCCCAAGGACTTTTAATCACCTTGGCCCCAAGGACTTTTAAACACCTTGGCCATGGACTTTTAAACACCATGAATGAGGACCACACAAGGACTTTTAACCACCTTTGTGTCCATAGCTTGAATCACCCCAAGGACTTTTAAACACCTTGGCCCCATGGACTTTTAAACACCATGGCCCCATGGACTTTTAAACACCATGGAAAGGATCACCTAAGGACTTTTAACCACCTTAGTGTCCGCAACAAGAATCATCCAAGGACTTTTAACCACCTTGATGTTCTTAAGTAACAAGGCTCACTCAAGGACTTTTAACCACCTTAGTGACCTTAACCTTTTCAAAACATCACTTGCCAATATACATCATTTTCATCATTTAATCCACTGTTTTTAAGCATTAAACCAAGCCATTTACATCATGCATTTCAAAGCATAAAACCACATTATTTCAATGTATAAAAGCAAGGTACTCCTACCTAGAGTTACCTTCAACATATGGCTTACATTATCAGCAAAACCCATGCTAAAACATGCTTTCAAAACAGTAGCTAAAACATGCAAATCATCACTTTGCATCACAACAAAATCATGGCCACCACTAGAGAGAAAATCTGAAAACTTACACTTGAGCTTAGCAAAGTTGTTTAGACTTAGACTAAGCTCGCAAAACCTTCAAACCTTGGTTTAAAAGCTGAAAATCCAATTTCCACAAACGCACTCACCGATTTCCACTTTGCTTCAAGCCAAAGCACCAAAACAGGCTTCCGGATCAACAACTCTTGGATCCAAAGATGCCTCCCCTGTTTCAACACATCAAAGTAGAGGATTAATGCATCATCATGCATTAATTGCTTCAATGAAAGCACCTAAACTCGCTGCTCTCATCCAACCTCCATTTTCGGCCACCAAACACAACCGAAAATGCATCCAAACCACTTCTAAACAAAGCCCAACCATAAACCAGCAAAACCTCACTTCCATTAACATCATAAAACATCTAAAAACAACCTATTAACATCCTTATACCTCCAGCAACAACAGATCACCATGATCGCCTCAAAAACAACCTTGAAACACAAGCTAAACTTAGGAAACTTAACCTATCCGGGATTGCATCAATCAAAACTCAATTCCTTATCAATTTAGAGATCATTTAACATCAAAAACACACCTCAAATCACAGATTACTCAGATCTAACGAAAATCATAAAAAATCATCAAAATCTTGCATAATAAGCCAAGATCCATTCCAACACTTAAAAACCTTTAATTAAACTTCAATTAAGGATTGAAAACTTAGGAATTTCAGTAAAGAACTGATAGTTTAGAGGAGAAGGACGTTCTTACCTCCAAACTTGAGTTTCTCCACTTTTTGCAATCAAAATCCTTGTTGAAACAAGTAGCAATTGAAGAGGTTTTGAAGATGCAATGATTTGGAATCAAATGAGAGTTGAAAGGAGGGATTTAGGTGAAGAAATCAGATCCAATTCTCTGGAAAAGTAGTGTTTGGGTTGAGAGAAAATGAGAGAAGGAAAATTGAGAAGTTAGTTGAGAAAATTGCCAAATGAGCTTTTCCCTCCTTTTTGATATCTTTAAAATCAGAAAATAGCTTATAATATCTTAGAAAAATCTGGAGAAACCACTTTTGGATAAATAGCTCCTTAAAGATTCAAAGTTTCAACCCTTTATAAAACAACCACCAAACTTGCGAAAATTACATTTTGGTCACTAGCCAAAATGTCACACTTCCAAAACTCATTTTCCAAAATTGATTTCACAGTTCACTTAATTATATTAAAAGATGATTTTAGAACATTTTTTCATATTTTTAATGCAACACGAACTAGGCTCTCCTAATTTCACCTCTTTAGATTCGAACAGCACTTTGACCAACCGGTCAACGCCCAAAACTCCTAAGCCCAAAACCGAGGCGTTACAGACTGCGACCGCGACATTGTAGCGGGAAGAGGTAGATTGGACGTTCTTCCAGACTGCTTGCAAGAGAAAGTATCTTGGAGTTATATACTTAGACGACAAGAAGAGATAATTCATGTCTCTAGTTCAAGGGAATATGACCATAGCTAAGTACGAGGTCCAGTTCATACGTTTGAGCCAATATGCTCCGGAGTTGGTGTCGAGTGATAGGCATCGATGCGGTCGTTTTTGGTATGGCCTGGTGCAGAACGTGAGGATGTTCATGCTCGCGATTGATTATATAGATTTGGATGTGCTCATGACTCGAGCCAACGATATAGAGCAAAGTTTGGGACTGACCTCGCGTGGGGTGGTTCTAGTTTAGGCCAGAGAGTTGCTGATTTTGGCCCTAGTGGTGGGCAGAATAAGAGGAACTAAGACCGTAAATATCAGCCTACGGCTAGGCGAGGTAACTTTAGGCGAGGCGCACCAGCCCAGAGAACCATGTAGAGGTTTGAGCAGAACACATGTTGGACGTGTGGTTCGTGTGAGCACTTGAGGCGGGATTGTCCTCGTACAGCTCGTGAGGTGCATGATCCTATAGTTGGGGCTAACTCATGTTGGAACTGCGGGTCTGCTGATCACATGAGGCGAGAGTGTTGCCTATTACTGGGAGGTGGTCAGGGTCGTGCACCATCTGTTGCACAGCATAGAGGCCGTGGGCGTGACCGTGGCAAATTTCAGAGGAGAGAGGATAGATAGAGAGGTGTGACCCGTGTAATTGTTTTTCAGCCAAAGGGAGGGGGTCCTGCAAGGGTGTATGCACATTGCGAGGGACGTAACGACACTGATATGATTGCAGGTACAATAACCTTGCAATCATTGTCTTTGTTAGCATTGATTCATAATGGATCTACGCATTCATACATTTTGAGTGAGCATGCGCATCTGCTTGATATTCTTGTTGAGATGCTAGATGTAGGAATGCAAGTAACGAGTTCTTTTGCTGAGATTGTTGTTACAAGGAAATTGTATAGGAGATGTCCATTGTCTGTTCAGGGTCATGAGTTTTTAATTGATTTGATGGAACTGCCTTTCTATGGTTTTGACATGATTCTTGGGATGAATTAGTTGGTTGAGCACCGAGCTGTGGTGAATATTGATGTTAAGCGTGTTACACTGAATCTTACGGATGATTACGAGGTGGTAATCATAGGTGAGAACGTGAAGTTCTTGTTTAACACAATTTCGGCTCTTGAAGTGAATCGGATGTTGGAGTTATGATGTGAAGCTTTCTTAGCGTATGTGATGAATCTTGGTACAAAGGAGGTGCAGGTGCAAGATATACGAACCGTGTGCGAGTTTCCGGGTGTCTTTCCAGAAGAGTTGCCTGGGTTGCCACCAAACTGTGAGGTTGAGTTTGGTATAGAGTTGTACGCGAATACGACTCCGGTGTCCATTGCTCCCTATCGCATGGCACCTAAGGAGTTGAAGGAGTTGAAGATGCAACTTTAGGAGTTGCTTGACCGAGGGTTCATAAGGTCGAATATTTCACCTTAGGGTGCACCGGTCTTGCTCGTGAAAAAGAAGGATGGTACCATGCATATGTGCATAGATTATCGGCAACTAAACAAGTTGACGATTAAGAACAAGTACCCTCTGCCGAGGATTGATGATTTGTTTGACCAATTTCATGGTGCTTTAGTGTTTTCGAAGGCAGATTTGAGGTCTGGGTATTATTAGCTTTCAAAAAGTTGAAGGAAGCCTTGACGCAAGCTCCTATCTTGATTCAACCAGAATCATGTAAGGAATTTGTAGTCTATAGTGATGCATACTATGTTGGTTTGGGTTGCGTACTGATGCAAGATGGGAAGGTTGTGGCTTATGCGTCTAGACAGTTGAAGGTGCATGAGCGCAACTACCCTACACATGATCTAGAGCTCGCAACGGTGGTGTTTGCTTTGATGATTTGGAGACACTACCTTTATGGTGAAAGGTGTGTGGTTTATACTGACTATAAGAGTTTGAAGTATCTTATGTCTCAGAGGAAGTTGAATCTTAGGCAATGAAGATGGTTGGAGTTGCTTAAGGATTATGATCTGACCATTGAGTATCATCCTGGCAAGGCCAATGTTGTGGCCAATGCTTTGAGTATGAAGGTAGCTGTTGAGCTGGGAGCTATGTTTGCTCGTTTTAGTATATTGTGTGATGGTGGCTTGATAGCCGAGTTGCAAGTAAAACCTTCCTTGATTCAATTGATTAAGGAGAAGTAATTGTTGGATTATTCGTTGGTGCCTCATGTTCAGTATATAGCTGATGGTAAGGCTACTGATTTTTTCTTTAATGATGATGGAGTTCTATGTTTTAAAAGTCAAATAGTGGTACCGAAAGATGTTGAGTTGAAGCGCACTATTTTGACTGAGGCTCAAAGTAGTCCTTTCGCTATGCACCCTCGTATTACTAAGATGTACAGTGGCTTGAAGGATGAGTACTATTGGGTGGGATTGAAAAAGGATGTTTCTGATTTTGTATGCAAGTGTATGGTTTGCAAGCGTGTGAAGGTTGAGCATCAGTTTCCTTCCAGTTTGTTACAGTCTTTGAGGATACCGGAGTGGAAATGGGAAATGATTACGATGGATTTTGTGTATGGTTTGCCTTTGACACCATCGAATAAGAACTTCGCGTGGGTGATTGTGGATCATCTCACGAAGTGTGCACATTTCTTGGATGTGCATACTATGTATACGTTGGATAAGTTAGCGGAGTTGTATATTGCTGAAATTGTTCGTCTGTAGGGTGTGCGCTAGTCTATAGTGTCGGATAGAGATCCGAGGTTTACAACGAGGTTTTGGGAATGTTTACATCAGGCGTTGGGTACACAGTTGAATTTCAGCACATCATTTCATCCTCAATCGGATGGATAGTCAGAACGAGTTATCCAGGTGCTAGAGGATATGTTGAGTTGTTGTGTGATTGATTTCCAACGTTTTTGGGAAAAGAATCTGCCTTTGGTTGAGTTTTCTTATAATAACAATTTTCAGGCAAGTATACAAATGGCTCCGTATGAGGCCTTGTATGGGAGGAAGTGTAGAACGCCTCTTTGTTGGGCTAAGGCGGGGAAAAAGTTACTTTCCTTGCCGGATATGCTCAAGGAAACAACTGAGAAAGTAAAGCTCATATGTGAGCGATTTCAGGTTGCATCAGATCATTAGAAGTCCCACGGAGATTTAAAGCATAAAGAGATTGAATTTGCGGTTGGAGATCGCGTGTTTCTTAAGGTATCACTATGGAAGAAGGTGATGAGGTTCGGACGTAAGGGAAAGCTTAGTCCGAGGTTTATTGGACCTTATGAGGTTATGGAGCGGGTTGGTCATGTGGCTTATCGGTTGAGGTTGCCTCCCGAGTTGGAAAAGATTCATGATGTGTTTCATGTGTTTATATTGCAGAGGTATAGATCGGATCCTTCGTATGTGATGCCGGTTGCGGAAATTGAGTTGAATCCGGATATATCTTATGATGAGGAACCGATGAGAATTATGGATACGAGTAGCAAAGTTCTTTGTGGCAAGACGATTGAGCTTTTGAAGGTGTTGGGGCGACACCGAGGAGTTGAGGAGGCCACGTGGGAAAGCAAGGCGGACATGCTAAGGCAATTCCCGCATCTTTTTCCTTCAGGTAAAATTTTGAGGACGAAATTTCCTAAGTGAGGGAGAGTTGTAACGCCCCAATTTTGGGCCTAGGTGTTTTGCAAATCGGGTTGGGCCGATGGAACCAGTATCGGTTGTTCGAACCGTTAAAAGGTGGTTTAGGGAAATCAAGGTTCGAAATTGGATAAAAATATGATAAAAAAAATCTTAAAATCCTATAAAGTGATGTTTAAGAGGTTGGTTAGATCAATTTTAAAAAACAGGTTTCCGAAAGCGTACATTTGGGGTAGTGACCAAAATGTAAAGATTTAAAAGTTGGAAAAATGTGTTTTTCAAGAAGAGTAAAAACTTAGAATCTTTAGGGAGCGACATGGCAATTATAAATTTTCCCTAATTTGGCATGTGTTTTAAATGTTTATTTTAAATTAAAAAGGCTTTTCCCTAATTTTCATTTTCTCTTCTTCACTCAGCCAAACACTCTCCATTTTCTCTCAAATTTCTAGAATTTCTTCACTCTCAAATCCTCTTTTGATTTCCATCTTTTCCTTATTGATCTCTTTCATTTTCTCCAAGTTTCCTTCAAGCTAATCTTGCCAAATTAAAGGAGAAGCAAGGATTAGAGGTAAATCTCATGCTAATCCTCTAATCTAGGTTCTTTAATGAAATTCCAAAGATAAATGACTCTTTATTAATGATTTTGATTAAGGTTTTGTTGTTAGTTTGATGAACTATTGAAATCTTGATAGAAAAATGGATTTTAATTTGATTTTTGGAGTTTGATTTAATTGGTTGGTTAGAGAATGTTTCTAAATGAGTTTTGAAAGGTTTTTGGTATTGAAGTGGAGTCTTAATCATAAAAATCTTGAAATCCTTGAGTTTCTTGATTTTGAGGTGTTTTTGGTTGAGTTTTTGGGGTGTTCTTGAGGAATCTGAGTTACTAGAGGTATAAGGATGGTTTTAGATTGTTTTTGGATGCTGATTAATGCCTAAAGTGTGTTGGAGATGTTGGGTAATGGCTGGGGTGAGGTTAGAGGTCAATCGATTGAGTTTTTAGTTATTTCGGATGGGTGTTTTGGTGATTTAGAACATGGCTGCGGTATTTCTTTTGAGTGCTAGTGTTTTGGATGCATTTTAATGTGTTGAAAATAGGGGATAATTTCCCAGAATCAAACAAAGCGATTTTGGAGTCTTCGGACAATCGATAGTTGCGTCGGTAAGCGTGGTTTCACAAGTTGGTGAGTAGAACGTGGTTTTCCAGCGTGGAAATGTTTTAGAAAAGGTTTTGGGAACTGAATAAGAGCTTGAAATGCTTTATTAATTTAGGAAGTAAGCAAAGTGAATTTCTCTCTAGGATTGTGCTAGTTTTGAGCCTTTGGTTGCACTTGATTTTAATTGCACTTACCTACTGTTTTAAAGCATGTTTTAAATATTTGAAATGAGGTTGATGATGCCATGTGGTTTAAGGATGCACTAGGTAAGTGATCCTTGTATGCATGTGTTGATGCATGAAGTTTGAAGCATGGTTTAATGCTTGGCTTATGGCTTATCATGAATGCTTGTAAAAATAGTGAGGTTTGCATGTGTTATGGATTATATTGGCAAGTGATGTTGTATAAAGTGTTTTATAAATGAAATTGGATATAGTTAGCCGACTATAGGATTGAGTGCACTATAAACAAGTCGTCTTGGATGTTGAGGGGTTGTGATTGTACCGAAAACTCCATCCAAGTACCCTAATGATTGTGGATTGTTTAAGGTTGCAACGGTTGAGGGTATCTTCCGGGTGCGAACCTTGTGTGTATCCCGTCTCTCGTTAGTGGGTTATACATCTACCGATGAGTGGTGTTGAAGGGTTGTGATTGTACCGAATACTCCACCACGGGTGTCACAATGATGGTGGGTTGCTATCTTGTGTCAACCTTGAGATTCCGGTAGAGTGTGTGAAGGGTGTGGGACAACCCTTGGTAATCCGTGTATCCGATATATATTTTTTGAGATTGTTGTTTATCACTTGTGAGCCAATATAATGGTATGAAATTTTATGAGAAATGGGATTGATGCAAATTTTGAAAGATGTATGTTTTGATTTAAGCTTAGCATAATGGTGTTTATGCTTGGAAGGCTTGGAATATGAGTAGAAATGGTTTAATTGTTGGATTTATATGAATCATGTTGCATGATGTTCAATACCATGATTTTGATGACAAAGTGCAAGACTTGTCAAGAAAGGCGTGATGGCTTTGAAAGAATGAAAAATGCTTTTGTGCATAGATGATTTGTATGGTTTTGAACATTCCTCACTAAGCTTGTATGCTTATGATCTCTTTATTTATCAATGTAGATAATTAGGCTTTTGGAGATAGCATCTTCAAGGAATCTTACCAAGACACTCTCTAAAAATATGTTGTGTTCTTGAACTAGTGTAATAAGGGCAATGGGGTGTCCAATGCTATGGATGTTAATAGTTTGGTATTCTCTGGTTTTGTGCAAGTTTGAGATGCATCTTTGGACATGTATATGGCCTTTAAGTTTTGGTTTATGCTTTAAATTAGATTATGACCTTTTGGTGCTTTTAACTTTTAGGAAGCATGCCTTTAGTGCTTATGATTTTGTGAATGATGCTATGATGTTGCCTATGCTTCGTATATGTTGTCTTTAGTGTATATTTAAGTTGTTAATATGTTTAAACTTGTATCGGGGTAGTTTCGGATGGTTCAAATCAAGTTTAAATAGCATTTTAAAACATTGCAGGCCCATGTGTTTCGAAACACCCTTGCCTGTTTCGAAACGGTGGCTTGAAATGGCCTTGGTGTTTCGAAATGGGGAGGTCTGTTCCGAAACATTTTGCCTCCGTGAACCATCGTTTCGGAACAAGCCTGAGGGGTTTCGAAACGAACCCGCGTATCGAAATTGTCAGCAGCATTTTGAAACAGCCGTTCTGATACGAGGATCCCCGTTCCGAAATGTTTGACCGTTGATCCTGTTTTTGAATTGTGCTGAGTTAAATTTCTTACGTTTTGGTCCCTGTTTTCCTTGTATGCAGTTGGTTGGATTCTAAAGGTAATTTTGAGCTGAGTTTTCACCGTGAAGCATATAATGAATCTAATTAAATAAGGGTAACCTGAATTTTGTAATAATCCTTATAATTTGTCAAAATTTACAAAATGGTCCCTAAACATTAGTTTGGTTATAATTGAGGGGTGAATGTGATGTTGTTCAATCCAATACTTGTGTGCATACACATAGGAATCTAAGTTGCATCTAGACAAGAAAAAAAGAAAAAAATGGTCGTTTATTGAGGTAAACCTTCCCGGTTTACTTCAATATTCCTCGTGTGATCCGTTCAGTTCGGTCTAACGGCCAAGCAGAGTCGAGGGGGTTACATTTGGTGGTACCAGAGCCAGGTTACGAAAGGTAGGGAGGATGGTAAGTTGTTGGTAAGAGATGTTATTGTAACCATGTGTGTTTTGGTGATGTTTGCGTTGATCGGTTAATGTTAAGCATGTCAATGTTAAGTATGTAATGGGGATGTGAAGTATATGATGATTGAATATGAATATGAGTTGATCTATGATGTTTTATTGGGCTGAATCTTGATGCTTTAGTCGCATGATGAATGTGGTATGTATGTAGTATGCTTTATGTTATGTTGGGGGGGGGGGGGAATTTGGATGCCCATTGCCTTATTACCTAGTGAAATATTTTAAATTGGTTTTGAAAGTCTTGGAATCCTTGTTAAGAGCTGGCCTGATCTTTTGTTTGTTTATGTTCATGCTTTAATGTTAACTAGCCCAATGGGACCGAGACGAGAGTTATTATCTGGAACAGTTGTGCCTGCTAAAGGGCAACATGATTGGGAGAACGAGGTTTTGCATGGTGGAAACTTACCTTCTCCTCCGCCACCACCACCTGGGGGTGAGGAAAAAAATATCTAGGACAGGCTGGTCCAGGGTTGGGAGATTAGACGCCTCTGATACACGCGATGACGAGAGCATTCCAGTCTGTTGTTGCAGTAGTGCAGGTACAAGCGCATGTTTCTGGGCAAGTGGGATTGCCATTGGAGTGCTTGAGGAGTCTTGGTGGAATGGAATTTCGATGATTTTCTCCAGAGGCATCTAAGGCTTGGATGGCCAGTACGATCCGGATACTGGATAATATGGGGTGCAATGACGCACAGAAACTGAGAAAGATTAAAAAGATAAGACAGAGCTCGTTATAATATTTTTGTGATTATTTATTCTTGTAAGAAAACATTTTTTATTTTTTCCTTCAACATTTGTTTTGTAGGATTTGAATAATAAAGATATCTTGTTTTATTCGACCAATTTTCTAGCCAACACCAATTTACATGCATAGTGGCATTCATCATCGCATTTTGCATTTATTCATGAACATAGTGCATCAATAATTAAATCATTAGTTTATGGGGGTTTAATATTAGCTATCCTGAAAACGAAGGACGATCAAATTGAATATCCACATTTCACATGTTTCAAGGCTAGAAGAATGGAAGAAAGACTTCAAAAACTAGAGAAGTTCCAAGAGCAAGTTACTCAAGATTTGATGAGCTTAAGAGAGGTCATAGAAAAAAGCCAAGAGAATATTTTGAGCAAATTAGAGGACAAGTTGTCACAGTTGTTATCCGAGACGACAAATGCTGAGAAAAGTAAAGCTCGTGAAGTTCACGAGAAAGACTCTTCATTTTTTGGACCAAAAGAAACACATCGTCGTTTTGTGTTTTCTACTGGTGAACTACAATCAAATGTTCATAACTAGAGCAATCTACATGATGCTTGTAGTTCAAACATGTGGGCAAACCTAATTAGACCAGAAGTCCTAAATTTTGACGACCCTGGTGAGTTGGAAAAGTTGAAGGAAGGACCGCCTAAATTTTCAGGCATAGTTGACGACAAGTTCAAATACTTAGAAGAGAGAATTAAAGCCATGGAAGGTACTGATGCCTTCACTGGAATAGATGTAATGGAGCTAAGCTTGGTCCCTGATTTGATTTTGCCCCTAAAATTTAAAGTGCCATAATTTGAGAAATTTGATGGCACAAGTTTCCCTAACACCAACATTACTATGTTTTGTCACAAAATGATAGGGTATGGGAATGGCGATAAACTAATGATCCATTGCTTTCAGGATAGTTTATCTGGATCCTCCACACGGTGGTATAACCAACTGAGTAGGGCTCGGGTGAGCACGTGGAGAGATTTAGCATGTGCCTTCAATGAACAATACAAACATGTCCTTAACATAGTTCCTGATCGATTGACACTTCAAAATATGGAGAAAAGATACAATGAAGGAGTCTGACAATATGCCCAACGGTGGAGGGATATGGCCACACAAGTCTAGCCACCACTACTTGAAAGGAAACTACAAATCTTTTCATTAATTCCTTGAAATCCCCATATTACGACAAATTGGTGGGCAGTACCACCAAATACTTCGCTGATATGGTGACATCAAGTGAAATGATAGAGAATGTCATTAAAAGTGGGAAGCTTAACAATCTCAAAGCTTCTAAAAAGGCACATACCAAGGAGAGGGAATCTGAAATCCACATGGTAAATGTTAGAGGCCCGAGTTATTGTCAGTTTGAGCCTTCATCTTTCAAATCGAGTTCTTATTCCATGTCTCCATCTGAACAAACTTCTGGGAAGAAGATTTCTATTGACACAACATCGATGACATAAATTGAACTATTCCCGAAGCTTTTTGAGGTCAACCTTGTTGCTCAAATTCACTTTGAGCTAAGAAAACCTCCTGAAGGTTACGATATAAATGCTACATGTGATTATCACTTAGGGAGTTTAGGTCATACCAAACAGGAATGTGGGGCATTAAAATGCAAGGTGCAGAGTTTGATTTAATCTGAAGCATTAACATTTGACAAGTAATGAGATGTTCTATTAAGAATAGTGTTTATGTGCCAAATTGAACCTAGTTGGTTAGAAAACACTAAGAAGAAACCACTCATCTCCCATCATGAAATTTATGTTGATGTTGCGTTGTATGATGTACTATAATTGACATGCAAAAAGTGCAAGTATACACGTCGAACAAGTAGTAAAGTGATGAGTGAGTATCGTCTCCACATGGATTGGAGGTATTTCAAGTTTAGTTTAAGCACATGAAATAAGGAATGAATATTGATTAAGGAGCTAGTTTTAAATGAGTAAATAAATTTCTGTAGCAAAAACAATATATGAAAATGGGAGTAAACTGAATGAACTTTCAACGTCCTCTCACGTGTGTGAAGCTCTCTATGGAATGACTGGCTAGGCTTGCTAAGGAATCCTTTACTTAAGTCTCATGCATGTCTACTACTTCCAGCCAAACTATGCTCGACATAGTTTACTATGATGCTTCTAGACTATCTCTAGCAAGAAATTTGACAGACATAATGCTACGACAATACCTCTCAGCATGAACCCTAGCAAGCTACTTATTGTTTAAGCACTACTCTTTTTAGTCGCTGAAACTCTATCCTTATCTCTAAGGCGAGTTAAGGTTTGCCTCTCAGCACAACCCCATTGTCCACGTAGATCTAGGATTAATTCTCTTGACCATTAAGCACATTCACACTTAGGTTAAGGCTACTCTCGAAAGCTTTTACAAACGTAAGGCAATAAAATAGTGAACAAAGCATTTAAGGAACTGAAAATAATTAAATATCCATTAAAACCAAAATAAAATCATCCAAAGCAAGACCAAGCCACTTAAAATTAGTTCATCGCTGGTCAATAAACATCCATCATCATTCGTTTGAAACAAACCATTCTAGAAATAAATGCTAAAGTAGAACAACTAAAAAGGAAGGAAAATTCCCAACGCCTTCTTGGACTTCCACGAACTACCCTAAGCTTGCTGCTTCTCTCGAACGCGAGCAAGGTCACCCCTTAGAGCTTCAATTATTAAGGACATCAAGGTGAACAAGGTGAAGAAAGCGACCGACTCTCCTCCTTTATTTCCTCGCCCAAAAAGCTCCATTTTAAATTCTCTCTCCTCCTTCTTAATGTGGGCTTCTTGTCCTTTATATTCCCTCCTCATGTGTGGCACAAAAGACATATTCCTTGATGCATTTACTATGTTTTTACATTTTTGAGCTATGTATGCAAATTCCATCCATTTTAAACTTCACCAAAAGGCCATTTAGAGCTATATATCATATTACAACTTAGGCAACACACCATCACATTAAAATTGGCAAAATGACTACTTCAAATACTTTTCCACCTTTCTAACCCCCTTAACCCGGCCTAGACGATTGACCCGAATTAAGAAAGTCACACGGGGAAAACCAAAGTCAACCCGAAAGTCAACCTTGATTAACGACCCTTTTTTTTCTTTTTAACTTGTCTAGATACACATTAACCCTAAACATGATCATACAAACAGCATACTCAAAGATCATAACCATCAGAGAACATTCAGGGACCCAATTGCACAAAATACAACTTTAGGGACCAAATTGTAATTTCTGCAAATTATGAGGACTTAACTCAAATTAAAGTTACCAACTTGAAATTAGTCAGGTTTCATGCTTCACTGCCAAATTTCAACTCAAACGGACATCCCAAACTCATACAATTACATAAACAAGTTTCAGAACCAAAATGCAAACATTGCAAACATTTTACCATCAAATTCAGTGCCCAACGGTCGAGTGTTTCGGAACAGGGAAGACCCATTCCGAAACGCGGGACCGTTCCGCAACAGGTTCCGAAACAGTGCCTGACAGTGGCCAAACTGTTCCGAAACAGTGCCTCCCGTTTCAGAACGCCCAGGCCATTTCAGGCCCCTGTTCCGATACGGTAGCACCTGTTCCGAAACAGGTTGCCCGGATTGCAGAAAAATTGCTGGTTTATGGCACAATTGACCTATCGAACATGCACCAAACGCAACCAAACTTTACCAGCAAGACATTAAACATGCAAGAAATATAATTTCATCAACGAATCATCAACATAGCATCAAACATGAAAAATCCCCAATTCTATAGGCATGCTTCCTACTTTTCAAACCATTCAAGCACCAAAATACCAAATTCACTTCACAACGGCCAAATACATGTTCCAACATTAATAACAACATATATCCAACTTAGGGAGTCCAAAACATCTCCCAAAACAACAACAACAACATAGGTTCCCCATTGCCAAATTACCAAAAGCTAATAGTGATTAAGAAACCTTCACCATACATGAGCTTTGTTCACCCCTTGGATTCTTCACCACCTTGCTGTCCTCAAATGCACTTTAATGCTCTGCATTATTGGTTTAAGAAAGAGAGAGAGCGTAAGCAAAAGCTTAGTGAGGAATGCTCATTTAAAACCATACAATAATGCATTTACAAAAACTCATTTATAAATCATTCTTCAAGCAACATTACACATGCTCTTTAACCTTTAAAACAATCAATACATGCTTCCATTTCATTACATGACATATTGGCAACAAGTGATACATTTCACATAAGATTCACACATGGACTTTTAAACACCATTGTGATCTTATAACAACCATGGACCACACATGGACTTTTAAACACCATTGTGTCCTTAACCCCATGGACTTTTAAACACCACGGCAAGGACCACACAAGGACTTTTAAACACCTTTGTGTCCTTAACAAGAACCATCCAAGGACTTTTAAACACCTTGATGTTCTTAAGTAACAAGGCTTACACAAGGAATTTTAACCACCTTTGTAACCTTAACAAAGAGCCATCTATGGACTTTTAAACACCATGTTGCTCTTAAAATTCACAAGATTCACACAAGGACTTTTAACCACCTTTGTGATCTTAACCAAGAACCATCCAAGGACTTTTAAACACCTTGATGTTCTTAAATAAACAAGGCTCACACAAGGACTTTTAACCACCTTTGTGACCTTAACCATCACTTGCCAATATGCATCAATATCATCAATATCTCAGTGTTTTAAAGCATTTTACAAAGCCATAAACATCATGCATCTTTAAGCATCAAACCACATTTTAAACAATGTTCAAAAACAAGGAACTCTTACCTTGAGCTTCCTACAACACATGGCTTATAATCTCAGCAAATAAACATGCTTGATATGCTTTCAAAACATATTTAAAAACATGCAAACAACCACATTGCATACAACCAATTCCATGGCCATCACCAAGAGAGTTTTCCCGTGTAACGCCCCGGTTTTGGGCTTAGAAGTTTTGGGCGTTGACCGGTTTGGTCAAAGTGCTGTTCGAATCTAAAAAGGTGAAATTAGGAAAGCCTAGTTCGGGTTGCATTAAAAATATGGAAAAATGTTCTAAAATCATCTTTTAATATATATAAGTGAACTGTGAAATCAATTTTACAAAATGAGGTTTGGAAGGGTGACATTTTGGCTAGTGACCAAAATGTAATTTTTGAAAGTTGCGTGACTGTTTTAGAAAGGATTGAAACTTTGAATCTTTAAGGAGCTATTATTCCAAAGGGAGTTTCTCCAGAATTTTCTAAGATATTTTAATGATTAATTCTGATTTTTAAACTAAGAAAAGTGGAAGGAAGATATTTTCCTAAATCTAACTAACTTTTTCTCAAATCTTCTATTTTCCTTTTCTCTCATTTTCTCTCAACCCAAACACTTTCTCTCCAGAGAATTTCTTCTGATTTTGTCACCTAAACATCTCTTTTCAATCCTCTTTTGTTTGCTAATCATTACATCAACAAAACCTCACCATTTGCTAGTTGATTTTTCAAGGTTTTTGGTTCTAAAAAGGGAGAAACTCAAGTTTGGAGGTAAGAACGTCCTTCTCCTCTAAACTCTCAGTTCTTTACTGAAATTCCTAAGTTCTCAATCCTTAATTGATGTTTTATAAATGACTTTTAAGTTGTGTAATGGATCTTGGCTTTAAATGCAAGATTTGATGATTTTTGATGGATTTTCGTTGGATCTGATTGGGCTGTGTTTTAAGGTGTTAATTTGATGATAAATGAATGTTGATTTGATAAGGAATTGAGTTTTAATTAATGCAATCCCGGATAGGTTGAATTTCCTAAGTTTAACTTGTGATTCTTGGTTGTTTTGGAGTGATCTTGTGGATCTGTTATTGCTGGAGGTAAAAGGATGTTGTTAAGTCCTTTTTAGATGTTAAATGATGTTAAAGGATGTTTAGTTTTGATGATTTATGGCTGGGCTTTGTTGAGAAGTGGTTTGGATGCATTTTCGGTTGTGTTTGGTGGCCGAAAATGGAGTGTGGATGAGAGCAGTGAGTTTAGGTGCTTTCATTGAAGCTATTAATGCATGATGATGCATTAATCCTCTGCTTTGATGTGTTTAAAACAGGGGAGTCATCTTTGGATCCAAGTGGTGGTGATCCGGAAGCTTGATTTGTGCTTCGGCAAGAGGCGAAGTGGAATCGGTGAGTGAAATTGGGTTTTCGGCTTTGAAACCAATGTCTTGGGAGCTTAGTTTAAGTCTAAACAACTTTACTAAGCTCAAGTGTAAGTTTTCGGAAAAATTCTCTAGTGGTTGCCATGGTTTGGTTGTTATGCAATGTGGTTTATTGCATGTTTTAAATGCTGTTTTGAAAGCATGATTTAGCATGGTAATTGCTGATTTTGTAAGCCATATGTTGAAGGAAGCTCAAGGTAAGAGTTCCTTGTTTTTAAACATTGTTTAAATGTGGTTTAATGCTTAAAGATGCATGATGTTTATGGCTTGGTTAAATGCTTTAAAACAGTGGATTATTTGATGATAATGATGTATATTGGCAAGTGATGTTTTGAAAAAGGTTAAGGTCACTAAGGTGGTTAAAAGTCCTTGAGTGAGCCTTGTGGATTCTAAGAACTTCATGGTGGTTAAAAGTCCATGATGATTCTTGTTAAGGTCACTAAGGTGGTTAAAAGTCCTTGAGTGAGCCTTGTTGCTTAAGAACATCAAGGTGGTTAAAAGTCCTTGGATGGTTCTTGTTAAGGACACAAAGGTGGTTAAAAGTCCTTGTGTGGTCCTTGCCATGGTGTTTAAAAGTCCATGGGCCAAGGTGTTTAAAAGTCCTTGGGGCCAAGGTGTTTAAAAGTCCTTGGGGCGAATTATAAGATCACAATGGTGTTTAAAAGTCCATGTGTGAGTCTTATGTTGAACTTGTTTTTAAAAGATGGAATTTATCACTTGTGGCCAATATGACATGAATTGATATGGAAGCATGTATTGCTTGTTTAAGAATGCTTGTAAGCATGTCTAAATGATGTTTGAAGTATGATTTATAAATGTGTTTTATAAATGCATTATTGAATGGTTTTAATGAGCATTCCTCACTAAGCTTATGCTTACGCTCTCTCGTTTTCTTAAATCAATAATGCAGAGCATTAAAGAGCTTTAGGGGCAGCAAGGAAGGAAGGCAATCAAGTGGAAATTAAGCTCAAGTATGGAAATGTTTTCTAATACACATTAAGCTTTTGGCATTTGGCAATGGGGGACCTATGTGTATGTTTTGGGAGATGTTTGAACTCCCTAAGTATGTCTAATGTTGTTGGAAATGCTGGATTTTGTAATTGGCCTTTACATGTTGATTTGGAGGTTTTATGCTTGAATGGTTTGCTTGTGTAGGAAGCATGCCATTAGAATTGGGGCTTTTCATATATGATGGTATTATGCTGATTGGTTGATGCAAATATGTCTCTTGTATGCTGAATTTGTTGCTGGTAAAGTTTGGTAGCATTTGGAGCATGATTGGTTGATCAATTGCATGTTTAAGGAAGCCTTTTGCTGCATTCTGTGCAGGCTGTTTCGGAACAGAGGCTACCGTTTCGGAATGGGTGCCTTGAATCAGCCCAGGCGTCCGAAACGGTAGGCACCGTTTCGAAACGGGAAGCTCTCTGCCAGCCTTCATTTCGGTACGCGTTGCGGAACGGTCCCGCTTTTAAAAATGGGTTCTCCCTGTTTCGGAACACCTGACCGTTGGGGGCTGACATTGGTAGTTAAATGTTTTGTAATGTTTGCGTTTTGGTCCTGAATCTTGTTTGTGCAATTGTATGAGCTTGGGATGTCTTTTTGAGCTGAAATTTGGCAGTGAAGCATGAAACCTGATTAATTTCAAGATGGTAACTTTAATTTGGGTTAAGACCTTATAATTTACAGAATTTACAATTTGGTCCCTAAAGTTGTAAATTGTTCAATTGGGTCCCTGTTTGATCTCTGATGTTTATGATCTTTGAGCATGTTGTTTGTACGATCATAACTAGGGTTAATGTGCATCTAGACAAGAGTAAAAGAAAAAAAAGGGTCGTTAATCAAGGTTGACTTTCGGGTTGACTTTGGTTTTCCCCGTGTGACTTTCTTAATTCGGGTCAACCGTCTAGGCCGGGTTAAGGGGGTTACATTTTGTGGTATCAGAGCTAAGTTCTCGAGTAATTGGGAATGAATGTGTTTATGATTGAAGTATGTATGTTGTGGTGAAGCATGATGTGGGTACCCATTGCCAAATCAAAGCTAATGAAATGATGTTGATTTTAAGTGAAATTGAGCTTGAGTACTTGGATTGCTTACCTTGCTGGACCTGACTTTGTTTATTTGCATTGTGATTGCATGGTTAGAGTATGGCACCACGTAGAGAGTTGAGAAGTAATGTGCGAGCTACGGCTCCGAATGAGAATGAGAATGAGGAAAACGTGGGTAGTGCGGTGTTACCTCCTCCCCCACCTGGTGGTGGTGCTGAGGGAGGAAGAGCTGAGGGAGAAAGAGTTGAAGCTGCAGCTGGTGCTGCTGGTCCTGAGGTTAGTCAGGGGCAAGCTATGCCTGACATGACGATGTTGGTACAAGCTATTGCTGGTGCTTTTCGAGCGGCAGTAGCTGGAGCTCAAGGAGCTGGGCATCAGGGAGATGCTGGTGTTAGACTACCTTTGGAGCGTTTGCGCAGTCTTGGTGGGACTGATTTCAGGGGTATGTCTGCTAAGGGTTCTGAAGCTTGGTTAGAGAGTACCAAGAGGATCTTGGGTCAGATGAGTTGCACTGATGTGCAAAAGCTGGGGTGTGTTGTATCCTTGCTACAAGATGATGCTTATACGTGGTGGACGACCACTATTGCTGGGATGGCTGAAGCTGATGTGACTTGGACATTCTTTCAGAATGTGTTCAAGAGAAGGTATCTTGGTGTGAGATATCTTGATGAAAAGAAGCGTGAGTTCATGTCTCTTTCCCAAGGGAGCATGACTATGGCTGAGTATGAAGTGCAGTTTGTTCGACTCAGTCAGTATGCACCTGAGCTGGTACCTGATGAGCGGGCGAGGTGCGAAAGATTCCGTTATGGTTTAGTGACGGATGTGAAGATGTATGTGCTGGCCACCGAGTATGATGATTTTGATGTGTTGGTGGGCCGAGCCAAGGATATTGAGATGAACTTGGGTTTATCTGCTAGAGGTGCTGGAGCTAGTTCTGGTAAACGAGCTGCTGAGTTTAGTTCCGGTGGTGGACGGAACAAGAGGGGACGTGATCAGAAGTATCAGTCCTCAGTGAAGAGAGGTGGCGGTGCACCTGCTAGAGGAGGCAATCCTAGAGCTGATCCGAGTGCTTGCTGGATTTGTGGTTCATGCGGTCACATGAAGCGTGACTGTCCTCGTGCTGTGAGGGAGGTGCAAGCTCCTGTTGCGGCAGCTGGTAATGGGTGCTGGAATTGTGGGTCTGCGGATCACTTGAGGCGAGAGTGTCCTATGTTGGCTGGTGGCCAAGTGCGTGCTCCTGTTGTTGCTGCACCACAGAGAGGTCGTGGGCGCGGCCGTGGTAATTTCCAGCAGAGAGAGGAAGGAGGCCGAGGAGTGGCCCATGTTGTGGCTATTCAGCCTGAAGGTGGAGGTCAAGTGAGGGTGTATGCTCAGCGGGAGGGGAGGAATGACGCGGATGTGATTGCAGGTACCTTTGCTTTGCAATCCTTGTCATTACTTTGCTTGATAGATTCTGGATCTACGCATTCTTACATTTTGCGTGAGCATGCTGAATTGCTTGGTTTGCCTGTTGAGTCTTTGGATGTTGGTGTTCGTGTCACTAGTTCTTTTGGTGAGACTGTTGTAACTCGAAAGCTTTATAGAAGGTGTCCTTTGGTTGTTCAAGAACATGTTTTTCATGCTGATCTTATGGAGTTGCCTTTCTATGGTTTTGATGTAATCCTTGGTATGGATTGGCTTGCTGAGCATCATGCTGTTGTGGATTGTGAAAATAAGCGAGTTTCGTTGAAGCTTGCGGATGTTTATGAAGTTGTTGTAGTTGGTGAGAATGTGAAGTTTCTTACCAATGTGGTGTCTACCTTGGAGGCGAGTAGGATGCTGAGGCAAGGTTGTGAGGCTTATCTAGCTTTTGTGATGAATCCTAGCTCTAAGGAGTTGCGTGTGCAAGATATCAGAGTTGTGAAGGAGTTTCCTGGAGTGTTTCCTGAGGAGTTGCCTGGTTTACCTCCTAATCGCGAGGTGGAGTTTGGAATTGAGATGTATGAGAATACAACTCCTGTGTCCATTACCCCTTATAGAATGGCACCTAAGGAGCTGAAAGAGCTGAAGACGCAGTTGCAAGAGCTGCTTGATCGTGGTTTCATTCGGCCGAGTGTGTCACCTTGGGGTGCACCGGTCTTGTTTGTGAAGAAGAAGGATGGCACTATGAGAATATGCATTGATTACCGTCAGCTAAACAAGTTGACTATCAAGAATCGGTATCCTTTACCGAGGATTGATGATCTCTTTGATCAATTTCGGGGAGCTGATGTGTGCTCTAAGATTGACTTGAGGTCAGGGTATTATCAGTTGAATGTGAAGGATGTGGATGTGCCTAAGACAGCTTTCAGGAAAATGTATGGGCATTATGAGTTCCTTGTGATGCCGTTTGGTTTGACAAATGCTCCTGCTGCTTTCATGGACATGATGAACCGTGTGTTTCATGAATACCTGGACAAGTTTGTGGTGGTATTCATTGATGATATCCTCATGTACTCGCGTACCGAGGAGGAGCATGAAGAGCATTTGAGGATTGTGCTGCAAGCTTTGTTGGAGAATCAGCTTTATGCTAAGCTGAGCAAGTGTGAGTTCTGGCTTAAGGAGGTGGTGTTTCTTGGGCATGTGGTTTCTGCTGAGGGGATTCGTGTTGATCCTCAGAAGATTGAGGCGGTGATGAACTGGAAGGTTTCTAAGTCTGTTCATGAGGTTCGTAGTTTCCTTGGTTTGGCGGGATACTACCGGAGGTTTGTGGATGGGTTTTCTAAGATTGCTGCACCTTTGACGAAGCTGTTGCAAAAGGATGTTAAGTATGAGTGGACGGAAGGGAGACAACAGGCTTTTGAGAAGCTTAAGGCGGCTTTGACGCAAGCTCCTATCTTGGTTCAGCCTAAATCAGGGAAAGAGTTTGTGGTCTACAGTGATGCGTCCTATGTTGGTTTGGGATGTGTGCTGATGCAAGAGGGTAAGGTTGTAGCTTATGCATCGCGACGGTTGAAGGTGCATGAGCGCAATTATCCTACGCATGATATTGAGTTGGCTGCGGTGGTTTTTGCTCTGAAGATCTGGAGACATTATCTGTATGGTGAGAAGTGTACTGTGTACACGGATCACAAGAGTTTGAGGTATCTGATGTCTTAGAAGGAGTTGAATCTTAGGCAGCGGCGTTGGCTGGAGTTGCTCAAGGATTATGATTTGACGATTGAGTACCATCCTTGAAAGGCTAATGTTGTTGCGGATGCCTTGAGTAGGAAGGTATATGTTGAGCTGAGGGCTATGTTTTCCAGTTTGAGTATTTCGCGTGATGGTGGTCTTGTGGCTGAGTTGCAAGTGAAGCCATCATTGGTTCAGTTAATCAAGGAAAAGCAGTTGCTGGATGATTCTCTGGTGCCGCATGTTCAGGATATCGCGGAGGGTAGACCTTCGGATTTCTGTTTTAATGATGATGGTGTGTTGTGTTTTGGGAGTCGGATAGTAGTGCCCAATGATGTTGAGTTGAGGCGTGCTATTCTGACTGAAGGCCATAGTAGTCCTTTTGCTATGCACCCTGGTAGTACTAAGATGTATCGTGACCTTCGTGATGAGTACTATTGGGTGGGTTTGAAGAAGGATGTTGCGGAGTTTGTGAGCAAGTGTTTGGTGTGTCAGCGGGTTAAGGCTGAGCATCAGGTTCCTTCAGGGTTGTTGCAACCGTTGAGAATCCCTGAGTGGAAGTGGGAAAGGGTTACCATGGATTTTGTATCTGGTTTACCTTTGTCTCCGTTGAAGAAGAATTCTGTGTGGGTGATTGTGGATCGTCTGACGAAGTGTGTGCATTTCTTGCCTGTGCATACTATGTTTTCTTTGGATAAGCTTGCAGAGCTGTACATTGCTGAGATTGTGCGGCTGCATGGTGTGCCTAAGTCGATTGTGTCAGATAGGGATCCGAGGTTCACATCGCGTTTCTGGCAGTGTTTGCATCAAGCTTTGGGTACAAGGTTGAATTTCAGTACATCCTACCATCCTCAGTCGGATGGTCAGTCTGAGCGTGTTATCCAGATTTTGAAGGATATGTTGAGGTGCTGCGTGATTGAGTTTCAAGGTTCTTGGGAGAAGCATTTGCCTTTGGTAGAGTTTGCTTATAACAATAGTTATCAGGCAAGTATTCAAATGGCACTTTATGAGGCTTTGTACGGGAGGAAGTGTAGGACTCCTCTTTGTTGGGCTGAAACAGGTCAAAAGTTGGTTTCGATGCCGGCTTTGTTGAAAGGAACCACTGAGAAGGTGAAGCTCATTTGTGAGCGGTTGAAAGCAGCTTCTGATCGGCAAAAGTCTTACGCGGATTTGAAGCGTAAGGAGATTGAGTATGCGGTGGGTGACCGTGTGTTCTTGAAGGTTTCGCCTTGGAAGAAGGTGATGAGGTTTGGCCGGAAGGGTAAGTTAAGCCCTAGGTACATTGGACCATATGAGGTGGTTGAGCGTGTGGGTCCTGTTGCGTATCGGTTGAGGTTACCTCAAGAGTTGGAGAAGATTCATGATGTGTTTCATGTTTCTATGCTCCGGAAGTATAGATCTGATCCTTCGCATGTGATGCCTGTGGAGGAAGTAGAATTGAATCCGGATTTGACCTATGATGAGGAACCGGTGAAGGTTCTGGATTCGGATAGCAAGGTTCTTCGTGGCAAGACCATTGAGTTGGTAAAGGTGCTGTGGAAGCATCGTGGTGTTGAAGAAGCCACGTGGGAGCGTAAGGATGACATGCTGGAGCAGTTTCCTTATCTCTTTCCTTCAGGTAAATTTCAGGGTCGAAATTTCTTAAAGGTGGAGAGTTGTAACGCCCCGGTTTTGGGCTTAGAAGTTTTGGGCGTTGACCGGTTTGGTCAAAGTGCTGTTCGAATCTAAAAAGGTGAAATTAGGAAAGCCTAGTTCGGGTTGCATTAAAAATATGGAAAAATGTTCTAAAATCATCTTTTAATATATATAAGTGAACTGTGAAATCAATTTTACAAAATGAGGTTTGGAAGGGTGACATTTTGGCTAGTGACCAAAATGTAATTTTTGAAAGTTGCGTGACTGTTTTAGAAAGGATTGAAACTTTGAATCTTTAAGGAGCTATTATTCCAAAGGGAGTTTCTCCAGAATTTTCTAAGATATTTTAATGATTAATTCTGATTTTTAAACTAAGAAAAGTGGAGGGAAGATATTTTCCTAAATCTAACTAACTTTTTCTCAAATCTTCTATTTTCCTTTTCTCTCATTTTCTTTCAACCCAAACACTTTCTCTCCAGAGAATTTCTTCTGATTTTGTCACCTAAACATCTCTTTTCAATCCTCTTTTGTTTGCTAATCATTACATCAACAAAACCTCACCATTTGCTAGTTGATTCTTCAAGGTTTTTGGTTCTAAAAAGGGAGAAACTCAAGTTTGGAGGTAAGAACGTCCTTCTCCTCTAAACTCTCAGTTCTTTACTGAAATTCCTAAGTTCTCAATCCTTAGTTGATGTTTTATAAATGACTTTTAAGTTGTGTAATGGATCTTGGCTTTAAATGCAAGATTTGATGATTTTTGATGGATTTTCGTTGGATCTGATTGGGCTGTGTTTTAAGGTGTTAATTTGATGATAAATGAATGTTGATTTGATAAGGAATTGAGTTTTAATTAATGCAATCCCGGATAGGTTGATTTTCGTTGGATCTCTGCCAGCCTTCGTTTCGGTACGCGTTGCGGAACGACCCCGCTTTTCGAAACGAGTTCTCCCTGTTTCGGAACACGTGACCGTTGGGGGCTGACATTGGTAGTTAAATGTTTTGTAATGTTTGTGTTTTGGTCCTGAATCTTGTTTGTGCAATTGTATGAGCTTGGGATGTCCTTTTGAGCTGAAATTTGGCAGTGAAGCATGAAACCTGAATAATTTCAAGATGGTAACTTTAATTTGGGTTAAGACCTTATAATTTACAGAATTTACAATTTGGTCCCTAAAGTTGTAAATTGTTCAATTGGGTCCCTGTTTGATCTCTGATGTTTATGATCTTTGAGCATGTTGTTTGTACGATCATAACTAGGGTTAATGTGCATCTAGACAAGAGTAAAAGAAAAAAAAGGTCGTTAATCAAGGTTGACTTTCGGGTTGACTTTGGTTTTCCCCGTGTGACTTTCTTAATTCGGGTCAACCGTCTAGGCCGGGTTAAGGGGGTTACATCCCGAAAACTTACTCTTGAGCATAGCTAAGTTGCTTAGACTTAAACTAAGCTCCCAAACCTCCAAAACACTGGTTTCAAAGCCAAAAACCAAATTCCACTCACCGATTCCGTTTCGCCTCTTGCCGAAACACCAATCAAGCTTCCGGATCAACACCACTTGGATCCAAAGATGACTCCCCTGTTTTAAACACATCAAAGCAGAGGATTAATGCATCATCATGCATTAATAGCTTCAATGAAAGCACCTAAACTCGCTGCTCTCATCCACACCCCATTTTCGGCTACCAAACACAACCGAAAATGCATCCAAACAACTCCTCAACATTGCCCAGCCAAGATCCATAAAAACTAAACATCCTTAAGCATCATTTAACATCTAAAAAGGACCTAACATCATCCTTATATCTCCAGCAACAACAGATCCACAAGATCACTCCAAAACAACCAAGAATCACAAGCTAAACTTAGGAAATTCAACCTATCCGGGGTTGCATTAATTAAAACTCAATTCCTTATCAATTTAACATTCATTTAACATCAAATTAACACCTTAAAACACAGCCCAATCAGATCATACGAAAATCCATCAAAAATCACCAAATCTTGCATTTAAAGCCAAGATCCATTACACAACTTTAAAACCATTTATAAATCATCAATTAAGGATTGAGAACTTAGGAATTTCAGTAAAGAACTGAGAGTTTAGAGGACAAGGACGTTCTTACCTCCAAACTTGAGTTTCTCCCTTTTTAGAACCAAAAAGCTTGAAGATCCAATTAGCAAATGGTGAGGTTTTGTTGATGAGATGATTAGCAATCAAAAGAGAATTGAAAAGACATATTTAGGTGACAAAATCAGAGGAAAAAGCTCTGGAGAAAGATGTTTGGTTTGAGAGAAAATGAGAGAAAAGAAGAATTGGAAAATATGGAAAATAACTTCCCTCCACTTTTCTTTTGTTTAAAAACCAGAATTAAATCATTAAATATCTTAGAAAAATCTGGAGAAACTCCCCTTTGGGTAAATAGCTCCTTAAAGATTCAAAGTTTCAATCCTTTCTAAAACAGTCACACAGTTTTCAAAAATTACATTTTGGTCACTAGCCAAAATGTTACCCTCCCAAATCTCATTTTGTAAAATTGATTTCACAGTTCACTTATATATATTAAAAGAGGATTTTAGAACATTTTTCCATATTTTTAATGCAACCTGAACTAGGTTTTCCTAATTTCACCTTTTTATATTCGAACAGCACTTTGACCGAACCGGTCCAAGCCCAAAACTTCTAAGCCCAAAATCGGGGCGTTACAACCTTCCTAGGAGTTTATAAGTCAAAAAACCATTACTTGAGGCTTGTAGTGACTTGTCTTGCCTAGCCAAATCCGGTCTTCTGATACTCTAACTTTCAACCTGAAATGTATGAGATGAGACACGTTAAGCATACATTACCTAGTGCGGTAGTCATAAATACAACAAATGAACATAATATGTCTTGTAACATGTTTCCATGATAATCATAATTATAATTATGCAATAATCATGGTATATTCCTTATTCGCCTTAAAATCATAATAACATGTCATCAATAACAATATCATAATTTCATAGCAAATCAATATCATTAATCAATAGTTCCCTTGGATCGATTCATGGTATATGGATACACGAATTCCACTTCCTCGCCAAATCCATAAATGGTTATTCCCGGTGACATCGCCAATAATACCAATACACAACACAACCCTCCGCCTCGCCAAATCAATATAGGTCGTAGCCCTAGGACCGTAGTCCACTCGTACCGATGAGCTCATGAATTCTATGGCATGACAATTGTATCCAATACTTCGAATCCAAGGTCCAATGATTAATAGTTCAATATCCATGATTCATTAACAATATTTCCTCATCAATATCAATATCAATAATTCAATGACAATAGTATCATATCAATAACACAACGATCATGATTTCCACGTCAATAAGCAATAACAATAATTCATGTCAATGATTTTTACATGTCAAGGCTTCAATGATTTCCATGACAATGATAACAATACCATAGACAATGAATCAATACAATACTTACCAAAACACACCAATATGTCTTACAATAATGTTTCATGTGAAGCCCTTAAAATCAATGGTTAGTAAATCAAAAAACAATGATTCGAGATGGCAACTAGCCACTCTCGAGACTCCGACTACACTCACATTGGCAATCTGAAGCTCCTAAGGCTCTCAAATGACGGTTCCCTTATCTCTAGCTTTCGATGAATGCGACAGATTAATCTTTTCCACTTTTTGAGCTAGGAAAAGCAATAAAGAGTCATTAGACTCAATATAACAACATCGACACTTGAATAGCCATTAGCTATAGACAAAGCTTATCTTTACACTTGAAATTGATCATCCAATAATCAAGAGAATCAATGATTAACTTAGGGCTTTCACTTACCCGATCGATAGCTATAACAAGGTGTTCTTAAAACAAGGAAAGCCTAAGCTTAAGGTTCTCAAATGGAGAGGTGTTTTCTTGAGCTTGGTGGGGAATATGACAATGGATGTGTGAGCTTATTTCCTTAAAGATACAAAATAGAATTAAGTTTCGGTGGAGCAAAGCAAAGCTGACAACACTCCTTTCTCCAATTCATTTTTTAAGAGAATTATAACTCTAATTATTACTCACCCCTCATATGGCCAATAGGAAGGTTTCCTCCCATCAAAGGTAAGCTATTTAATATTATTTATCTTTATTTTATCCTTCCTAAAATAGACAAATAGATGACTATACGCCATCTTTTCTAATCAAAATTCACGTGGAGGATTGCAGGAAACTAGGTGAGTCATCACCTAATCATTTTTTTCAATTTATCCTTTAAACATATTCGAAACAGGGGACCCGTTTCGAAACTGGAGGAACCGTATCGGAACGGTCAAGCAAAAGTCCAAAAGTTAGTTATTACTGTTGGAATTGTATCAGGACACCTAAAAAAGTTTCGAAACACCTTGAATAGGCCGTTTCGATAGGGGTATAATTGTATCGAAACACCTAGCTTAAAAACACTGATTTGAGCCTTCATAAAGCAGTCTTGACTAAGGACTTGGCTTAATTGAGATCCTATAATCATATAATCTATAATAAAGATTCGATGTTCAATATTTTAATAACATTACTTCGGTCATCGGAATCAAATTCTAACTAGACCGGTTTTTGGGGTGTTACAATTCTCCCTCCGTTAAGAAAAATTTGTCCTCGAATTTTTACTTGGAAAGGTGTCATGAACATTCACTTGTTCATTGTCTCTCAAGTGGTACATTTGTGTAGAGGCCTTAGATTCGGGTCGGTACGATGCTTTAGATGAACCTCTAGACTTTCAGAAGGATCCTTGCCTTGCTCATTTACCTTGAAAAGATTGAGCATGGGATGGATTGGTCGATATAGAAACATGCTTGTTAGGGTTCTCCAGACATTCTCGAATGAGATGACCCAACTTTCTGCAAAAGAAACAAGCACCAGACTTTTTGCAGCATTGCCCTTCGTGTCGAGGTTGACAGAAATTACACTTGGAAATTCTTGTCTCTTGTCTAGAGCGAACATCGCTCTCAATGGGATTCACACGTGAAGGGGAACGAGATACAACTTGAGATTTAGCAAATTACTCATACTTGTGAATACACATTTTGTTCCAAGTTATGATGTTTCCCTTTTTTGGAAGATCTAGAGAAATGAGACTCATCTCGATTTCTCTTTTCAAACTTGTTGGATCCACTAGCTCTTTGAGTTTTCTGTGCTCCTTCCGTAGCTTTAACTCTGTTTACAAGATCTTGGAAGTCAGTGATGCACAATGCTGTGAACATAGGACATAATTCATCGTTGAGTCCAACAATAAACATCCAACACTTTTCTTCCTTCTTCTTCATAAATTCATCGCCATATCTACAATACTTGCAAAAGTCATAAATGTATTGTTCGATCGACCGTCCAGCTTGTTTAAGATGAAGGAAGATGCTTCGCCTATCGGCAAGATAGAATTCACTTATATACTTCTTAAAGAACTCTTTCAGAAAGAATTCCCAATCCCCGGTATCTTCAGGGACGATAAGAATGGTAGTCTCACACCACAATAAAGCTTCATCAGCAAGCAATGCAAGGGCGCATTCAAGCTTATGTTCATCCGAACACCGTAGTTGCTTATTCAAGATTCTTAAAATATTGTCTAACCAATACACAACAATTTCATGATTGTCATCATCTTGTCCGGTAAAGGTGTAGGCTCGGTATTGAGATAACTTGTCAATAAGAGCTCGAGAAGGTTGTGCAACAGGTGGCGCAGGATGCACAACTTGATTGGTTCTTATCACATTCATGAATTGCTGGAACATATCTGCCATGTTCTGGTAACATTCTGCCTGAGCTGTAGGTGTTTCAGCCTCCACACCCTGAATAGGAGGGTTCTGTGGATTCGAAGGATTTCCTCCTCGCACCTCCTCGCCATGAGTCGAGGTGTCAGAAGCAAACTCACTATCACAAGCTTCGTTAGATTGAGACATATCTACATTAAAAAGAGATCGGATTAGTTGACAAGTCACAATACTCAACAGCATAACTCCTAGGTGGCAAAGTATTACAACAAACAATACAAACATGCAAAGGTTTAGTCCAGAACCGACTAAAATCTAGCTCTGATACCACAATTGTAACACCCCCTTCTCGGCCTGGTCGAGAACCGGGTCGGAGCGTGTTATCGGTGAACAGTGTGGTGATCTGTGCTATAAAATTTTCAACTCGTTAATAACACTTAATCAATATTACACAAAAAAGCATTACCAATATACATATTAATCATTTCAATCACAAAAAGATCACTATTAACCATTTAGGACCAACTTATAACCCTTACAAGTTTTAGGGACTATTTTGTGAAGCTGACAAATTAATGGTCCTTTGAAGCATTAAAATATACTATAATGAAATTGAATGTAACAATAATTAGCCTGTAAAATTTCATGTATAATGGTGATCATTTACCTATTCAATTTACACATGCAAAACTAAGTGACCAAAATGTAAACAGTGCAGACTTTCAGATTAAGCCTTATAACCTCTTTAACTAACCTTGTATCGAAACGCTTATAGTCGTTTCGATACGGGTGGACGACGGTCAACCTCGTTGACTTTTCCTTTATGACCGTATCGATACGGTAAGACCTGTACCGGTACGGGTTGACTGCCTTTAACTTTGACTTTGACCCATTTCGATACGTTATGAACTCGTATCGAAACGGAGGTCTCCAGAGACAAAATGTTTCGAAACATCCCTAACCCGTTTCGGTACACCCTCTTTACTCGAGCTTAATTATGCTTACCCGTATCGAAACATCATCACCCGTTTCGATACGGCCTGGCCTATAATGACAGATTCTTGCTAGTTTTTATTCAATTTAACATGTTGAACGATGTCCGAATGCAACAAAATTTTACGCACAACATTTCAATGGTATAAACTACTACCATGCCAAATTTCATTATCATAAGTATGTATTTACTATGTTTTTACCTTTTTGAGCTTTGTATGCAAATTCCATCCATTTTAAACTTCACCAAAAGGCCATTTAGAGCTATATAACATATTACAACTTAGGCAACACAACAACACATTAAAATAGGCAAAATGACAAGTTCAACTACTTTTCCACCTTCCTAGGAGTTTATAAGTCAAAAACACATTACTTGAGGCTTGTAGTGACTTGTCTTGCCTAGCGAAATTCGGTCTTCCGATACTCTATGTAACGCCCCGGTTTTGGGCTTGGAAGTTTTGGCGTTGACCGGTTCAGTCAAGTGCTGATCGAATATATAAGAGGGAATTTAGGAAAACCTAGTTCGGGTTGCATTAAAAATATGGAAAAATATTCTAAAATCATCTTTTAATATATAAAAGTGAATTGTGAAATCAATTTTGGAAAATGAGGTTCGGAAGGTTGACATTTTGGCTAGTGACCAAAATGTAATTTTTGAAAGTTGCGGGACAGTTTTATAAAGGATTGAAACTTTGAATCTTTAAGGAGCTATTATTCCAAAAAGGATTTCTCCAGATTTTTCTAAGATATTTTAAGTCTAAAATCTGATTTTAAAGATTAAGAAAAGGGAGGGAAATCATTTTAACCAATTCTTAACAAATTTTTCTATTTTCTCTCAAATTCTCTTTTCTCTCATTTTCTCTCTACCCAAACAAGATTTCCTCAGATTTCTTTCTCTGATTTTGACTTCTTAATCTCTCATTTCAACTCTCATTGGATTTCTAATCATCTCATCATCAAAACCTCACAATTTACAAGTTGATTCATCAAGCATTTTGGCTCTAAAATGGAGAAATTCAAGTTTGGAGGTAAGAACGTCCTTCTCCTCTAAACTATCAGTTCTTTACTGAAATTCCTAAGTTCTCAATCCTTGATTCATGTTTTATTAAAGGCTTTTCAATTGAGATCTTGATTTTTGGCTAAAATGCAAGATTTGGTGATTTTGGTGAAAATTTCGTGTGATCTGTTTAAGCAGGGTTTTGAGGTGTTAAATTGATGTTAAATGAATGCTAAAATGATTAGAAGTTGAGGTTTAATCAATGCAATCCCGGATAGGTTGAATTTCCTAAGTTTGGCTTGAGTTTTTGGTTGTTTTTGGAGTGTAATTGGTGATCTGTTATACCTGGAGGTATAAGGACGTGGTTGTGATCTTTTTGTATGTTATGTGATGTATAAAAATGGTTAGAAGTGATGGATCTTGGCTGGGTTAAGTTTTGGAAGTGTTTGGAGATGATTTCGGTTGTGTTTGGTAGCCAAATTGTTAGATTTGTGATGAGCAGCGAGTTGTGTTGATGTTGCTGGTGTTTTAATGCATAAGGATGCATTAATGTTCTGTTTTTATGTGCTTGAAACAGGGGAGGTTGATCCCTGAGCTTTGGAGGTGTTTTCGGAAGGTTTCGGAAGCTTGGAAAGCTTGTGGGCTAGGCTTGTTTGGTAATCGGTGAGTGAAAATGGATTTTCAGCTTTTAAACCAAAGGTTGAAGGTTTGGGGAGCTTAGTATAAGTCTAAACAACTTTGCTAAGCTCAAGTGTAAGTTTTCGGATTACTCTCCTAAAGTGGTGGCCATGTTTTGTTGAAATGTGAAATGATGATTTTGCATGATTTGCTACTGTTTTGGAAAGCATGTTTTAGCATGTTAATTGCTGATGATTTAGCATGATTCATGTTGATGTTTTAAGCCATGTGTTGAAGGTGTCTCTAGGTAAGAGTACCTTGTTTTATGCATTGTTAAATGATGATTTAATGCTTTGAAATGCTTGATGAAATGGCTTGGTTTAAATGCTTTAAAACAGTGGATTATATGATGTATAAAGTGTGTATTGGCAAGTGATGGTTTGTAAAAGTGAAGGTCACTAAGGTGGTTAAAAGTCCTTGAGTGAGCCTTGTTACCTAAGATCATCAAGGTGGTTAGAAGTCCTTGGATGAATCTTGTTGCGGACTCTAAGGTGGTTAAAAGTCCTTAGGTGCTCCTTTCCATGGTGGTTAAAAGTCCATGGGGCCAAGGTGTTTAAAAGTCCTTGGGGCCAAGTTGTTTAAAAGTCCTTGGGGTATTTCAAGTTACGGACACAAAGGTGGTTAAAAGTCCTTGTGTGGTCCATTCATGGTGTTTAAAAGTCCATGGCCAAGGTGTTTAAAAGTCCTTGGGGTCCAAGGTGTTTAAAAGTCCTTGGGGAAAGTTGTTGAACTTGATTTCTAAATGAAATGTATCACTTGAGCCAATATGACATGTATTGTACATGAGATGCATGATTTAATGTTTATGTTGAAGCATGAGATGCTAGTTTAAATGAAATGTGGAAGCATGTTATTGCTTGATTTAAAGTATGCTTTGAGCACGTGTAAAGGTTGTTTACAAGCATGATTTACAAATGATTTTAAATGCATTATTGAATGGTTTTTAAAGAGCACTCCTCACTAAGCTTTGGCTTACGCTCTCTCGTTTTCTTGATTCAATAATGCAGAGCATTAGAGTGCATTGAGGGCAGCAAGAGGAGGCAAGCACACAAGTTCAAGTAAAGCTCAATGTATGGAAGGTTTTGTTAAACATTTTAGCTTTTTGTTGATTTGGCAATGGGGGACCAAAGTGTATGTTTTGGGAGGTGTTTGAGACTCCCTATGGATGTTAAATGATTGTTTGAATTGCTGGTTTTTGGATTGAATTTAAATTGCTTGTTTATGAAGGTTTAATGCTTGAATGATAGCTTAAGTAGGAAGCATGCTATATGAATTGGGGCTTTTCACATGTGAAGTTTAAATGTTGAATTGTTGATGCAATTATGGTTCTTGCATGTTGTATGATTAAGTGGTATGGTTTGGTGATGTTAATTTGGAGTTTGAAGTATGATTATTGTAGTTTTTGAGTCGAAATCAGGCAGGGGTATCGGTACTCGGGCTTGCGTATCGATACGCCTGAGCCAAATATGCTCATTCCTGCCCAGGCGTATCGGTACGGTTGAACAGGTACCGATACCATATGATGGCCGTATCGATACGGGGTAACTCGTACCGATACCGCTGCTAGAGTTTGGTTACTGCCTTCCCCGAGTATCGATACGACACGTGGCGTATCGATACCCGACCGTTAATTTCAGTTAAAAGTATCTTAATATGTTTCGTTTTGTTTACGTTTTGGTCCTGAATCTTGTATGATCAATTGTATGAGTTTGGAATGTCCGTTTGAGCTGAAATTTCACAGAGAAGCATGAAACCTGCCTAATTTCAAGATGGTAACTTTAATTTGGGTTAAATCCCTTAATTTATCAGAATTTACAATTTGGTCCCTAAAGTTGTAATTTGTTCAATTGGGTCCCTGTTTGATCTCTGATGTTTGTGATCTTTTAATACGTTGACTGTATGGTCACACTTAAGGTTAATGTGCATCTAGATAAGATTAAAAAGAAAAAAAAAGGGTCGTTAATCAAGGTTGACTTTCGGGTTGACTTTGGTTTTCCCCGTGTAATCTTCGTAGTTCGGGTCAACCGTCTAGACCGGGCTACGGGGGTTACATTTGGTGGTATCAGAGCTGAGTTCTCGAGTAATTGGGAATGTGTGAATGCATGATTGAAGCATGGTTTGGTTGGTATGCTTGTTGAGTGAAAGCATGTTCAATGATATGATATGATGATGTGTATGTGATGCATGTTGTGATGATGCATGATGAGGGTACCCATTGCCAAACAAAAGCTAAAGGGATGATGTTGTTTTTTTGAAAGAAATTGAGCTTGAATACTTGGAATTTGCTTACCTTGCTGGTCCTGACTTGTTTTATTTTGTATTGTTATGCATGGTAAAGTATGGCACCACGTAGAGAGTTAAGGAGTAGCGCGAGAGCTACGACCCCGGAGGGGAATGTGAGTGATGAGCACACTGGTAGTGCTGTGTTACCTCCTCCTCCACCTGGTGGTGGTGGTGCAGAGAGGGAAAGAGCTGGAGCTGAGGCAGCTGGTGCTGGAGCTGCAGGACCTGAAGCTGGTCAGGGGCAAGCGATGCCTGACATGTCTGTGCTGGTACAAGCTATTGCGGGTGCGTTTCGAGCAGCAGTAGCTGGAGCTCAAGGAGCTGGGCATCAGGGAGATGCTGGTGCTAGACTACCCTTGGAACGTTTGCGCAGTCTTGGTGGGACTGAGTTTAGGGGTATGTCAGCTGAGAGGTCTGAAGCATGGTTGGAGAGTACCAAGCGTGTCTTGGGACAAATGAGTTGCACTGATGTGCAGAAGCTGGGATGTGTGGTGTCACTGCTGCAAGGTGATGCTTATACGTGGTGGACGACCACAATCTCTGGGATGGCTGATGCTGATGTTACATGGACGTTCTTTCAGCATGCGTTCAAGAGGAGATATCTGGGAGTTAGATATCTGGATGAAAAGAAGCGTGAATTCATGTCTCTGACCCAAGGGAAGATGAGTGTGGCTGAGTATGAGGTACAATTTGTACGTCTTAGCCAGTATGCACCTGAGTTGGTACCTGATGAGCGCGAAAGGTGCGAAAGGTTCCGTTATGGTTTGGTGACAGAGGTTAAGACCTATATGTTAGCTGCTGAGTACAATGATTTCGATGTGTTGGTTAGTCGGTCCAAAGACATCGAGATGAATCTGAGTTTGTCTGCTAAGGGTGCTGGAGTTAGTTCTGGGAAAAGAGCTGCTGAATATAGTTCCGGTGGACGGAACAAGAGAGGGCGTGATCAGAGGTTTCAGTCCTCGTCTAAGAGAGGTGGAGGTGCACCTGCTAGGGGCGGCAATGCTAGAGCCGACCCTAGTGCTTGTTGGATTTGTGGTTCCCGTGGTCACTTGAGGCGTGACTGTCCTCGTGCTGGGAGGGAGGTGCAAGCTCCTGTGATAGCAGCTGGTTATGAGTGATGGAATTGTGGTTCAGCTGATCATCTGAGACGTGATTGTCCGAGGATGGCTGGTGGTCAAGAGCGTGCTCCTGTTGTTGCAGCACCGCAGAGAGGTCGTGGGCGCGGCCGTGGTAATTTTCAGAGGCGAGAGGAAGGTGGGCGCGGAGTAGCTCATGTTGTGGCTATTCAACCTGAGGGTGGAGGCCAAGCGAGGGTGTATGCTCAGCGCGAAGGAAGGAATGATGCAGATGTGATTGCAGGTACCTTTACTTTGCAATCCTTGTCATTGCTTTCTTTGATTGATTCTGGATCTACGCATTCATACCTTCTTCGTGAGCATGCAGATGTGATGTTGGTGTTAGAGTCACTAGTTCTTTTGGTGAAACTGTTGTGACTCGTAAGCTTTATAAAAGGTGTCCTTTGGTTGTTCAAGAGCATGTCTTTCTTGTTGATCTTATGGAGTTGCCCTTTTATGGTTTTGATGTGATCCTTGGTATGGATTGGCTTGTTGAGCATCGTGCTGTTGTGGATTGTGAGAATAAGCGGGTTTCGCTTAGGCTTGCGGATGATTATGAAGTGGTGGTGGTTGGTGAGAATGTGAAGTTTCTTGCCAATGTTGTTTCTACCTTGGAGGCGAGCAGGATGCTGAGGCAAGGTTGTGAAGCTTTTCTGGCTTTTGTGATGAATCCTAGTTCGAAGGAGCTGAGGGTGCAGGATATCAGGGTTGTGAAGGAGTTTCCTGATGTTTTTCCTGAGGAGTTGCCTGGTTTACCTCCTAATCGCGAGGTGGAGTTTGGTATTGAGCTGTATGAGAATACCACTCCTGTGTCCATTACTCCCTATAGAATGGCACCTAAGGAGCTGAAGGAGCTGAAGACGCAGTTGCAAGAGTTGCTTGATCGTGGTTTCATCCGGCCGAGTGTTTCGCCTTGGGGTGCTCCTGTCTTGTTTGTGAAGAAGAAAGATGGCACGATGAGGATGTGCATTGATTACCGTCAGCTGAACAAGTTGACTATCAAGAATCGGTATCCTTTGCCGAGGATTGATGATCTCTTTGATCAATTTCGGGGAGCTGCTGTGTTCTCTAAGATTGACTTGAGGTCAGGGTATTATCAATTGAAGGTGAAGGATGTGGATGTGCCTAAGACAGCTTTCAGGACAAGGTATGGGCATTATGAGTTCCTTGTGATGCCGTTTGGTTTGACAAATGCTCCTGCTGCTTTCATGGACATGATGAATCGTGTTTTTCATGAATACCTGGACAAGTTTGTTGTGGTGTTCATTGATGATATCCTTGTGTACTCGCGTACTGAGGAAGAGCACGAAGAGCATTTGAGGGTTGTGTTGCAAGCTTTGTTGGAGAATCAGCTTTATGCTAAGTTGAGCAAGTGTGAGTTTTGGCTTAGAGAGGTTGTTTTTCTTGGGCATGTGGTCTCAGCTGAGGGGATTCGTGTTGATCCTCAGAAGATTGAAGCGGTGATGAACTGGAAAGTTCCTAAGTCTGTTCAGGAGGTTCGTAGTTTCCTTGGTTTGGCAGGATACTACCGAAGGTTTGTGGATGGTTTTTCCAAGATTGCTGCTCCTTTGACGAAGTTGCTGCAGAAAGATGTTAAGTATGAGTGGACAGAAGCGAGACAGCAAGCTTTTGAGAAGCTGAAGTTGGCTTTGACGCAAGCTCCTATCTTGATTCAGCCTGAATCAGGGAAAGAGTTTGTAGTCTACAGTGATGCATCCTATGTTGGTTTGGGGTGTGTGCTGATGCAAGAGGGTAAGGTTGTGGCTTATGCGTCGCGGCAGTTAAAGGTGCATGAGCGCAATTATCCTACGCATGATATTGAGCTGGCTGCAGTGGTTTTTGCTCTGAAGATCTGGAGGCATTATCTGTATGGTGAGAAGTGTACGGTGTACACGGATCACAAGAGTTTGAGGTATCTGATGTCTCAGAAGGAGTTGAATCTCAGGCAGCGACGTTGGTTGGAGTTGCTCAAGGATTATGATCTGACGATAGAGTATCATCCTGGAAAGGCCAATGTTGTTGCGGATGCCTTGAGTAGGAAGGTAGCTGTTGAGCTGAGAGCTATGTTTGCTAGCTTGAGTATATCGCAGGATGGTGGTCTTGTTGCTGAGTTGCAAGTGAAACCTTCGTTGGTTCAGTTGATCAAGGATAAGCAGTTGTTGGATGATTCCTTGGTGTCTCATGTTCAGGATATCGCGGAGGGTAGACCTTCGGATTTCTGTTTTAATGAGGATGGGGTGTTGTGTTTTGGTAATCGGATAATAGTGCCTGCAGATGCTGAGTTGAGGCATGCTATTCTAGCTGAAGGTCATAGTAGTCCTTTTGCTATGCATCCTGGTAGTACAAAAATGTATCGCGATCTTCGTGATGAGTACTATTGGGTGGGTTTGAAGAAGGATGTGGCAGAGTTCGTGAGCAAGTGTTTGGTGTGTCAGCGCGTTAAGGATGAACATCAGGTTCCTTCTGGTTTGTTGCAACCGTTGAAAATCCCTGAATGGAAGTGGGAGAGGGTTACCATGTATTTTGTATCTGGTTTGCCTTTGTCTCTGTCGAAGAAGAATTCTGTTTGGGTGATTGTGGATCGCCTGACGAAGTGTGCACATTTCTTGCCTGTGCATACTACGTTTTCTTTGGATAAGCTGGCAGAGCTGTACGTTGCTGAGGTTGTGAGGTTGCATGGTGTGCCTAAGTCGATCGTGTCGGATAGGGATCCGAGGTTCACGTCGCGTTTTTGGCAGTGTTTGCATCAAGCTCTGGGTACAAGGTTGCATTTCAGTACATCCTATCATCCTCAGTCGGATGGCCAGTCTGAGCGAGTTATTCAGATTTTGGAGGATATGTTGAGATGTTGCGTGATAGAGTTCCAAGGTTCTTGGGAGAAGCATCTGCCTTTGGTTGAGTTCGCTTACAACAACAGTTTTCAGGCAAGTATACAGATGGCACCTTATGAGGCTCTGTATGGGAGGAAGTGTAGGACTCCTCTGTGTTGGGCTGAAACTGGTCAAAAGTTGGTTTCGATGCCTGCTTTGTTGAAAGGTACCACCGAGAAAGTGAAGCTCATTTGTGAGCGGTTGAAGGCTGCTTCTGATCGGCAGAAGTCTTACGCGGATTTGAAGCGTAGGGAGATAGAGTTTGCGGTGGGTGATCGCGTGTTCTTGAAGGTTTCGCCTTGGAAGAAGGTGATGAGGTTTGGGCGGAAGGGTAAGCTGAGCCCTAGATACATTGGACCGTATGAGGTTGTGGAGCGTGTTGGTCCTGTTGCGTATCGGTTGAGGTTACCCCAGGAGCTGGAGAAGATTCATGATGTGTTCCATGTTTCTATGCTCCGGAGGTATCGATCTGATCCTTCGCATGTGTTGCCTGTGGAGGAGGTGGAATTGAATCCGGATTTGACCTATGATGAGGAACCGGTGAAGATTCTGGATTCAGATAGCAAGGTTCTTCGTGGCAAGACCATTGAGTTGGTGAAGGTGCTGTGGAAGCATCGAGGTGTTGAGGAAGCCACGTGGGAGCGGAAGGAGGATATGCTGAAGCAGTTTCCTTATCTCTTTCCTTCAGGTAAATTTCGAGGACGAAATTTCTTAAGGGGGGGAGAGTTGTAACGCCCCGGTTTTGGGCTTGGAAGTTTTGGCGTTGACCGGTTCAGTCAAGTGCTGATCGAATATATAAGAGGGAATTTAGGAAAACCTAGTTCGGGTTGCATTAAAAATATGGAAAAATATTCTAAAATCATCTTTTAATATATAAAAGTGAATTGTGAAATCAATTTTGGAAAATGAGGTTCGGAAGGTTGACATTTTGGCTAGTGACCAAAATGTAATTTTTGAAAGTTGCGGGACAGTTTTATAAAGGATTGAAACTTTGAATCTTTAAGGAGCTATTATTTCAAAAAGGATTTCTCCAGATTTTTCTAAGATATTTTAAGTCTAAAATCTGATTTTAAAGATTAAGAAAAGGGAGGGAAATCATTTTAACCAATTCTTAACAAATTTTTCTATTTTCTCTCAAATTCTCTTTTCTCTCATTTTCTCTCTACCCAAACAAGATTTCCTCAGATTTCTTTCTCTGATTTTGACTTCTTAATCTCTCATTTCAACTCTCATTGGATTTCTAATCATCTCATCATCAAAACCTCACAATTTACAAGTTGATTCATCAAGCATTTTGGCTCTAAAATGGAGAAATTCAAGTTTGGAGGTAAGAACGTCCTTCTCCTCTAAACTATCAGTTCTTTACTGAAATTCCTAAGTTCTCAATCCTTGATTCATGTTTTATTAAAGGCTTTTCAATTGAGATCTTGATTTTTGGCTAAAATGCAAGATTTGGTGATTTTGGTGAAAATTTCGTGTGATCTGTTTAAGCAGGGTTTTGAGGTGTTAAATTGATGTTAAATGAATGCTAAAATGATTAGAAGTTGAGGTTTAATCAATGCAATCCCGGATAGGTTGAATTTCCTAAGTTTGGCTTGAGTTTTTGGTTGTTTTTGGAGTGTAATTGGTGATCTGTTATACCTGGAGGTATAAGGACGTGGTTGTGATCTTTTTGTATGTTATGTGATGTATAAAAATGGTTAGAAGTGATGGATCTTGGCTGGGTTAAGTTTTGGAAGTGTTTGGAGATGATTTCGGTTGTGTTTGGTAGCCAAATTGTTAGATTTGTGATGAGCAGCGAGTTGTGTTGATGTTGCTGGTGTTTTAATGCATAAGGATGCATTAATGTTCTGTTTTTATGTGCTTGAAACAGGGGAGGTTGATCCCTGAGCTTTGGAGGTGTTTTCGGAAGGTTTCGGAAGCTTGGAAAGCTTGTGGGCTAGGCTTGTTTGGTAATCGGTGAGTGAAAATGGATTTTCAGCTTTTAAACCAAAGGTTGAAGGTTTGGGGAGCTTAGTATAAGTCTAAACAACTTTGCTAAGCTCAAGTGTAAGTTTTCGGATTACTCTCCTAAAGTGGTGGCCATGTTTTGTTGAAATGTGAAATGATGATTTTGCATGATTTGCTACTGTTTTGGAAAGCATGTTTTAGCATGTTAATTGCTGATGATTTAGCATGATTCATGTTGATGTTTTAAGCCATGTGTTGAAGGTGTCTCTAGGTAAGAGTACCTTGTTTTATGCATTGTTAAATGATGATTTAATGCTTTGAAATGCTTGATGAAATGGCTTGGTTTAAATGCTTTAAAACAGTGGATTATATGATGTATAAAGTGTGTATTGGCAAGTGATGGTTTGTAAAAGTGAAGGTCACTAAGGTGGTTAAAAGTCCTTGAGTGAGCCTTGTTACCTAAGATCATCAAGGTGGTTAGAAGTCCTTGGATGAATCTTGTTGCGGACTCTAAGGTGGTTAAAAGTCCTTAGGTGCTCCTTTCCATGGTGGTTAAAAGTCCATGGGGCCAAGGTGTTTAAAAGTCCTTGGGGCCAAGTTGTTTAAAAGTCCTTGGGGTATTTCAAGTTACGGACACAAAGGTGGTTAAAAGTCCTTGTGTGGTCCATTCATGGTGTTTAAAAGTCCATGGCCAAGGTGTTTAAAAGTCCTTGGGGTCCAAGGTGTTTAAAAGTCCTTGGGGAAAGTTGTTGAACTTGATTTCTAAATGAAATGTATCACTTGAGCCAATATGACATGTATTGTACATGAGATGCATGATTTAATGTTTATGTTGAAGCATGAGATGCTAGTTTAAATGAAATGTGGAAGCATGTTATTGCTTGATTTAAAGTATGCTTTGAGCACGTGTAAAGGTTGTTTACAAGCATGATTTACAAATGATTTTAAATGCATTATTGAATGGTTTTTAAAGAGCACTCCTCACTAAGCTTTGGCTTACGCTCTCTCGTTTTCTTGATTCAATAATGCAGAGCATTAGAGTGCATTGAGGGCAGCAAGAGGAGGCAAGCACACAAGTTCAAGTAAAGCTCAATGTATGGAAGGTTTTGTTAAACATTTTAGCTTTTTGTTGATTTGGCAATGGGGGACCAAAGTGTATGTTTTGGGAGGTGTTTGAGACTCCCTATGGATGTTAAATGATTGTTTGAATTGCTGGTTTTTGGATTGAATTTAAATTGCTTGTTTATGAAGGTTTAATGCTTGAATGATAGCTTAAGTAGGAAGCATGCTATATGAATTGGGGCTTTTCACATGTGAAGTTTAAATGTTGAATTGTTGATGCAATTATGGTTCTTGCATGTTGTATGATTAAGTGGTATGGTTTGGTGATGTTAATTTGGAGTTTGAAGTATGATTATTGTAGTTTTTGAGTCGAAATCAGGCAGGGGTATCGGTACTCGGGCTTGCGTATCGATACGCCTGAGCCAAATATGCTCATTCCTGCCCAGGCGTATCGGTACGGTTGAACAGGTACCGATACCATATGATGGCCGTATCGATACGGGGTAACTCGTACCGATACCGCTGCTAGAGTTTGGTTACTGCCTTCCCCGAGTATCGATACGACACGTGGCGTATCGATACCCGACCGTTAATTTCAGTTAAAAGTATCTTAATATGTTTCGTTTTGTTTACGTTTTGGTCCTGAATCTTGTATGATCAATTGTATGAGTTTGGAATGTCCGTTTGAGCTGAAATTTCACAGAGAAGCATGAAACCTGCCTAATTTCAAGATGGTAACTTTAATTTGGGTTAAATCCCTTAATTTATCAGAATTTACAATTTGGTCCCTAAAGTTGTAATTTGTTCAATTGGGTCCCTGTTTGATCTCTGATGTTTGTGATCTTTTAATACGTTGACTGTATGGTCACACTTAAGGTTAATGTGCATCTAGATAAGATTAAAAAGAAAAAAAAAGGGTCGTTAATCAAGGTTGACTTTCGGGTTGACTTTGGTTTTCCCCGTGTAATCTTCGTAGTTCGGGTCAACCGTCTAGACCGGGTTGCATTAAAAATATGGAAAAATTTTCTAAAATCATCTTTTAATATATATAAGTGAACTGTGAAATCAATTCTACAAAATGAGTTTTGGAAGGGTGACATTTTGGCTAGTGACCAAAATGTAATTTTTGAAAGTTGCGTGACTGTTTTAGAAAGGATTGAAACTTTGAATCTTTAAGGAGCTATTTACCCAAAGGGAGTTTCTCCAGATTTTTCTAAGATATTTTAAGACTTAATTCTGATTTTAAAGATATAGAAAAGAGGAGGGAAAATCATTTTAGATATTTTTGCAACTAACTCTCTATTTTCTCAATTTCCTTTCTCTCATTTTCTCTCAACCCAAACACTTTCTCTCCAGAGAAATTGATCTGATTTTGTCACCTAAATCTCTCCTTTCAACTCTCTTTTGATTCCTAATCATCACATCTTCAAAACCTCTCAATTTGCTACTTGATTCATCAAGGTTTTTGGTTCCAAAAGAGGAGAAACTCAAGTTTGGAGGTAAGAACGTCCTTCTCCTCTAAACTCTCAGTTCTTTACTGAAATTCCTAAGTTCTCAATCCTTAATTGATGTTTTATAAAAGGTTTTTAAGTGGTTTAATGGATCATGGCTTAAAATGCAAGATTTGGTGATTTTTGATGAAATTTCGTTGGATCTGTTAAAGCTGTGTTTTAAGGTGTTAAAATGATGATCAATGAATGTTAATTTGATAAGGAATTGAGTTTTGATTGATGCAATCCCGGATAGGTTGAATTTCCTAAGTTTAGCTTATGATTCTAGGTTGTTTTTGGTGAGATCTTGTGGATATGTTGTTGCTGGAGGTATAAGGATGTTGTTAAGCTCTTTTTAGATGTTGAATGATGTTTAAGGATGTTAGGTTTTGATGGTTAAGGGCTGGGCTTTGTTGAGAAGTTGTTTGGAGGCATTTTCGATTGTGATTGGTGGCCGAAAATGGAGTGTGGATGAGAGCAGCGAGTTTAGGTGCTTTCATTGAAGCTATTAATGCATGATGATGCATTAATCCTCTACTTTGATGTGTTAAAACAGGGGAGGCATCTTTGGATCCAAGAGTTGTTGATCCGGAAGTTTGAATTGGTGCTTTGGCAAGAGGCGAAGTGGAATCGGTGAGTGAAATTGGGTTTTCGGCTTGAAACCAATGTCTTGGGAGCTTAGTTTAAGTCGAAACAACTTTGCTAAGCTCAAGTGTAAGTTTTCGGAAATACTCTCTAGTGGTGGCCATGGTTGATTGTTGTGCAATGTGGTTTATTGCATGTTTCAAATTCTGTTTTTAAAGCATGATTTAGCATGGTTATTGCTGATTTTGTAAGCCATATGTTGAAGGAAGCTCAAGGTAAGAGTTCCTTGTTTTTGAGCATGGTTAAAATGTGGTTTGATGCTTATAAATGCATGATGAATATGGCTTCGTTTAATGCTTTAAAATAGTGGATATCTTGATGATAATAATGTATATTGGCAAGTGATGTTTTGAAAAAGGTTAAGGTCACTAAGGTGGTTAAAAGTCCTTGAGTGAGCCTTGTGGTTTCTAAGAACTTCATGGTGGTTAAAAGTCCATGATGATTCTTGTTAAGGTCACTAAGGTGGTTAAAAGTCCTTGAGTGAGCCTTGTTACTTAAGAACATCAAGGTGGTTAAAAGTCCTTGGATGGTTCTTGTTAAGGACACAAAGGTGGTTAAAATTCCTTGTGTGGTCCTTGCCATGGTGTTTAAAAGTCCATGGGCCAAGGTGTTTAAAAGTCCTTGGGGCCAAGGTATTTAAAAGTCCTTGGGAAGAGCACAAAGGTGTTTAAAAGTCCTTGTGTGGCTCTTGGAAAGTATAAGATCACAATGGTGTTTAAAAGTCCATGTGTGAGTCTTATGTTGAACTTGTTTTAAAACGATGAAACTTATCACTTGTGGCCAATATGACATGTTATGATATGAAGCATGAATTGCTTGTTAAGTATGCTTTTGAGCATGTGCAAATGATGATTTGAAGCATGTTTTATAAAGAGTTTTATAATGCATTATTGAATGGTTTTTATGAGCGCTCCTCACTAAGCTTTTGCTTACGCTCTCTTTCGTTTTCTTAAATCAATAATGCAGAACATTAAGGTGAATCGAGGGCAGCAAGGAAGGCAAGCAACCAAGGGGAAACTAAGCTCAAGTATGGAAAGGTTTTATGAACTCAATTAGCTTTTGGTATTTGGCAATGGGGGAAACTCATGTGGTTGTTTTGGGAGATGTGTTGTACTCCCTAAGTATGTTTAATGATGTTGATAATGCTGGTTTTTGTTTTTGTCCATAACATGTTTGAATTGGAGGTTTCTATGCTTGAATGTGTTGCTTGTGTAGGAAGCATGCCATAGAATTGGGGCTTTTCATATGTGATGCCATTATGATGATTGGTTGATGCTTACATGTCTTTTATATGTTGAATTTCATGCTGGTAAAGTTGGTAGCATTTGGAGCATGTTTGTTTGATCAATTGCATGTTTTAGGAAGCCTTTTGCTGCAATCTGTGCAGGGTGTTTCGGAACAGAGGCTACCGTTCCGGAACGGGTGCCTTAAATGAGCCCAGGCGTCCGAAACGGTAGGCACCGTTCCGAAACGGAATGGCCACTGCCAGCCCGTGTTCCGATACGCGTTGCGGAACGGCCCCGCGTTTCGAAACAGGCTCTGCCTGTTTCGGAACGGTCGACCGTTGGGGGCTGACATTGGTAGTTAAATGTTTTGAAATGTTTGCATTTTGGTCCTGAAACTTGTTTGTGCAATTGTATGAGTTTGGTAAGTCCTTTTGAGCTGAAAATTTACAGGGAAGCATGAAACCTGACTAATTTCAAGATGGTAACTTAAAATTGGATGAAGTCCTTGTATTTTGCAGAATTTACAATTTGGTCCCTAAGGTTGTAAATTGTTCAATTGGGTCCCTGTTTGATCTCTGATGTTTATGATCTTTGAGTATGTTGTTGTATGATCATAACTAGGGCTAACGTGCATCTAGACAAGTGTAAAAAGAAAAAAAATGGTCGTTAATCAAGGTTGACTTTCGGGTTGACTTTGGTTTTCCCCGTGTGACTTTCTTAATTCGGGTCAACCGTCTAGGCCGGGTTAAGGGGGTTACATTTTGCACAATGATTTAGAGTAGTTCGGCTTTCTAACCAAAGCCTACATCCACCACCTTAGCTTCCTACCAAGGATTTCAAACAAATTCACTATGAATTTCGTCCCCTTTTCCGGGTTAAGGAGGCAACCTTTACAACCCTCAAAGCTTTCTACGGAAAGCTTGAGTAAACACTCTTTACAAGAGAAATTAAAAGCAAACAAGAAATCCTTCTAATAGGTATGTGTTTGCAAATATAAGCACTCACCAAAAACCTAGAAAACTTGAACAAATATGACAATTTTAGCTCACTAGTGTTTGTCTATACAAGAAATTTACAATTAGGCACTAAGACATATTTTTGATCATATGATTTTTGACAATTGAAGCATTAGCCTTCTCTTGATGCTTGAAGGTCACTTTTATACTCCTAATTGTGTTTGTAGCCGTTGAGGACCGTTGGGGATGTTTTGGAGCCGTTAGGGTCTTTATTTCACACATTAATTGCAGTTCTAGTGCCTATCGTATCGGTAAACGGGGACCCGTATCGGTACGCCCTTCTTCAGAACTAGTTGTTGGGCTCTTGCCTTCCTAAGCGTATCGATACGCTAGGGAGCGTATCGGTGCAGTGTGCACTATAAAAGTCCGTTAGGAAATAGCCTGTTTCGGAACGGTCGACCGTTGGGGGCTGACATTGGCAGTTAAATGTTTTGGAATGTTTGCATTTTGGTCCTGAAACTTGTTTGTGCAATTGTATGAGTTTGGTAAGTCCTTTTGAGCTGAAAATTTACAGGGAAGCATGAAACCTGACTAATTTCAAGATGGTAACTTAAAATTGGATGAAGTCCTTGTATTTTGCAGAATTTACAATTTGGTCCCTAAGGTTGTAAATTGTTCAATTGGGTCCCTGTTTGATCTCTGATGTTTATGATCTTTGAGTATGTTGTTGTATGATCATAACTAGGGCTAACGTGCATCTAGACAAGTGTAAAAAGAAAAAAAAAGGGTCGTTAATCAAGGTTGACTTTCGGGTTGACTTTGGTTTTCCCCGTGTGACTTTCTTAATTCGGGTCAATCGTCTAGGCCGGGTTAAGGGGGTTACATTTGGTGGTATCAGAGCTAAGTTCTCGAGTAATTGGGAATGAATGTGTGCATGTTTGAAGTATGTATGCCTTGTATGCTTGTTGAGTGAAAGCATGTTGAGTGGTTTATGAGTTTGATGCAATTGAGTTGTATGCGGTGATGAAGCATGATGTGAGTACCCATTGCCAAATCAAAGCTGATGAAATGATGTTGATTTTAAATGACATTGAGCTTGAGTACTTGGATTGCTTACCTTGCTGGGCCTAATTTTGTTTATTTGCATTGTGATTGCATGGTAAAAGTATGGCACCACGTAGAGAGTTAAGAAGTAATGTGAGAGCTACTACTCCGAATGAGAATGAGAATGAAGAGAATGCGGGTAATGCAGTGTTACCTCCTCCTCCACCTGGTGGTGGTGGTGCTGAGAGGGAAAGAGCTGGAGCTACAGCTGGTGCTGGAGCTGCTGGACCTGAGGTTGGTCAGGGGCAAGCTATGCCTGATATGACGATGTTGGTACAAGCTATTGCGGGTTCTTTTAGAGCGGCAGTAGCTGGAGCTCAAGGAGCTGGGTATCAGGGAGATGCTGGTGTTAGACTACCTCTGGAGCGTTTGCGTTGTCTTGGTGGGACTGAGTTCAGGGGCATGTCAGCTGAAGGTTCGGAAGCTTGGTTAGAAAGTACCAAGAGGATTCTGGGTCAGATGGGCTGCACGGATGTGCAAAAGTTGGGTTGCGTTGTATCCTTGCTACAGGATGATGCTTATACGTGGTGGACAACCACCATAGCTGGGATGGTTGAGGTTGATGTAACCTGGACATTCTTTCAGAATGTGTTTAAGATGAGATATCTTGGTGTGAGATATCTTGATGAAAAGAAGCGTGAGTTCATGTCTCTTACCCAAGGGAGCATGACGGTGGCTGAGTATGAAGTTCAGTTCGTTAGACTCAGTCAATATGCACCGGAGCTGGTACCTGATGAGCGGGAAAGGTGCGAAAGGTTCCGTTATGGCTTGGTAACGGATGTGAAGATGTATGTGCTGGCCACTGAGTATGATGATTTTGATGTGTTAGTGGGCCGAGCCAAGGATATTGAGATGAATCTAGGTTTATCTGCTAGAGGTGCTGGAGCGAGTTCTGGTAAGAGAGCTGCTGAGTTTAGTTCCGGTGGTGGACGGAACAAGAGGGGACGTGATCAGAAGTATCAGTCCTGAGCCAAGAGAGGTAGTGGTGCACCTGCTAGAGGAGGCAATGCTAGGGCTGATCCGAGTGCTTGCTGGATATGTGGTTCACGTGGTCACATGAAGCGTGACTGTCCTCGTGCTGTGAGGGAGGTGCAAGCTCCTGTTGCAGCAGCTGGTAATGGATGCTGGAATTGTGGATCTGCGGATCATCTGAGGCGGGATTGTCCTATGTTGCCTGGTGGCCAAGTGCGAGCACCTGTTGTTGCTGCTCCGCAGAGAGGTCGTGGGCGCGGCCGTGGTAATTTCCAGCGGAGAGAGGAAGGTGGTCGTGGAGTAGCTCATGTTGTGGCTATTCAGCCGGAAGGTGGAGGTCAAGCGAGGGTGTATGCTCAGAGGGAAGGGAGGAATGATGTTGATGTGATTGCAGGTACCTTTACTTTGCAATCCTTGTCATTGCTTTCCTTGATAGATTCTAGATCTACGCATTCATATATTTTGCGTGAGCATGCTGAACTGCTTGGTTTGCCTGTTGAGTCTTTGGATGTTGGTGTTCGTGTCACTAGTTCTTTTGGTGAGACTGTTGTGACTCGAAAGCTGTATAGGAGGTGTCCTTTGGTTGTTCAGGACCATGTTTTTCATGTTGATCTTATGGAGCTGCCTTTTTATGGTTTTGATGTAATCCTTGGTATGGATTGGCTTGCTGAGCATCGGGCTGTTGTGGATTGTGAGAATAAGCGTGTTTCGCTTAAGCTTGCGGATGATTATGAAGTTGTTGTGGTGGGTGAGAACGTGAAGTTTCTTGCCAATGTGGTGTCTACCTTGGAGGCGAGCAGGATGCTGAGGCAAGGGTGTGAAGCTTACCTAGCTTTTGTGATGAATCCTAGCTCTAAGGAGTTGAGGGTGCGAGATATCAGGGTTGTGAAGGAGTTTCCTGGAGTGTTTCCTGAGGAGTTGCCTGGTTTACCTCCTAATCGCGAGGTGGAGTTTGGAATTGAGCTGTATGAGAATACAACTCCTGTGTCCATTACTCCCTATAGAATGGCACCTAAGGAGCTGAAGGAGCTGAAGACGCAGTTGCAAGAGCTGCTTGATCGTGGTTTCATCCGACCGAGTGTGTCACCGTGGGGAGCACCGGTCTTGTTTGTGAAGAAGAAGGATGGCATTATGAGGATGTGCATTGATTACCGTCAGCTGAACAAGTTGACTATCAAGAATCGGTATCCTTTGCCGAGGATTGATGATCTCTTTGATCAATTTCGGGGAGCTTCTGTGTTCTCTAAGATTGACTTGAGGTCAGGGTATTATCAGTTGAAGGTGAAGGATGTGGATGTGCCTAAGACAGCATACAGGACAAGGTATGGGCATTATGAGTTCATTGTGATGCCGTTTGGTTTGACAAATGCTCCTGCTGCTTTCATGGACATGATGAATCGTGTGTTTCATGAATACCTGGACAAGTTCGTTGTGGTATTCATTGATGATATCCTTGTGTACTCGCGTACTGAGGAGGAGCATGAAGAGCATTTGAGGATTGTGCTGCAAGCTTTGTTGGAGAATCAGCTTTATGCTAAGCTGAGCAAGTGTGAGTTCTGGCTTAAGGAGGTGGTGTTTCTTGGGCATGTGGTCTCAGCTGAGGGGATTCGTGTTGATCCTCAGAAGATTGAGGCGGTGATGAATTGGAAGGTTCCTAAGTCTGTTCATGAGGTTCGTAGTTTCCTTGGTTTGGCGGGATACTATCGGAGGTTTATGGATGGTTTTTCTAAGGTTGCTGCACCTCTGACGAAGCTGTTGCAGAAAGATGTTAAGTATGAGTGGACTGAAGCGAGACAGCAGGCTTTTGAGAAGCTGAAGGCGGCTTTGACGCAAGCTCCTATCTTGGTTCAACCTGAATCAGGGAAAGAGTTTGTGGTCTACAGTGATGCGTCCTATGTTGGTTTAGGATGTGTGCTGATGCAAGAGGGTAAGGTGGTTGCTTATGCGTCGCGGCAGTTGAAGGTGCATGAGCGCAATTACCCTACGCATGATATTGAGCTGGCTGCAGTGGTTTTTGCTCTGAAGATCTGGAGGCATTATCTGTATGGTGAGAAGTGTACGGTGTACACGGATCACAAGAGTTTGAGGTATTTGATGTCTCAGAAGGAGTTGAATCTTAGGCAGCGGCTTTGGTTGGAGTTGCTCAAGGATTATGATCTGACGATTGAGTACCATCCTGGAAAAGCTAATGTTGTTGCGGATGCCTTGAGTAGGAAGGTAGCTGTTGAGCTGAGGGCTATGTTTGCCTGCTTGAGCATTTCGCGTGATGGTGGTCTTGTTGCTGAGTTGCAAGTGAAGCCATCTATGGTTCAGTTGATCAAGGAAAAGCAGTTGCTGGATGATTCCTTGGTGTCTCATGTTCAGGATATCGCGGAGGGTAGGCCTTCGGATTTCAGCTTTAATGATGATGGTGTGTTGTGTTTTGGTAGTCGAATAGTAGTGCCTGCTGATGTTGAGTTGAGGCGTGCTATTCTGACTGAAGGTCATAGTAGTCCTTTTGCTATGCACCCTGGTAGTACTAAGATGTACCGTGATCTTCGTGATGAGTACTATTGGGTGGGTTTGAAGAAAGATGTTGCGGAGTTTGTGAGCAAGTGTATGGTGTGTCAGCGAGTTAAGGCTGAGCATCAGGTTCCTTCAGGGTTGTTGCAACCGTTGAGAATCCCTGAATTGAAGTGGGAAAGGGTTACCATGGATTTTGTATCTGGTTTACCTTTGTCACCATCGAAGAAGAATTCGGTTTGGGTGATTGTGGATCGCCTGACGAAGTGTGCGCATTTCTTACCTGTGCATACTACGTTCTCTTTGGATAAGCTGGCAGAGCTGTATATTGCTGAGATTGTGCGGCTGCATGGTGTGCCTAAGTCGATTGTGTCGGATAGGGATCCGAGGTTCACATCGCGTTTCTGGCAGTGTTTGCATCAAGCCTTGGGTACAAGGTTGAATTTCAGTACATCCTATCATCCTCAGTCGGATGGACAGACTGAGCGAGTTATCCAGATTTTGGAGGATATGTTGAGATGTTGCGTGATTGAGTTCCAAGGTTCTTGGGAGAAGCATCTGCCTTTGGTGGAGTTCGCTTATAACAATAGTTATCAAGCAAGTATACAGATGGCACCTTATGAGGCTTTGTACGGGAGGAAGTGTAGGACTCCTCTTTGTTGGGCTGAAACTGGTCAAAAGTTGGTTTCGATGCCGGCTTTGTTGAAAGGAACCACCGAGAAGGTGAAGCTCATCTGTGAGCGCTTGAAGGCTGCCTCTGATCGGCAAAAGTCTTACGCGGATTTGAAGCGTAAGGAGATAGAGTATGCGGTGGGTGACCGTGTGTTCTTGAAGGTTTCGCCTTGGAAGAAGGTGATGAGGTTTGGCCGGAAGGGTAAGTTGAGCCCTAGGTACATTGGACCATACGAGGTGGTTGAGCGTGTGGGTCCTGTTGCGTACAGGTTGAGGCTACCTCAAGAGTTGGAGAAGATTCATGATGTGTTCCATGTTTCTATGCTCCGGAAGTATAGATCTGATCCTTCACATGTGATGCCTGTGGAGGAAGTGGTTTTGAATCCGGATTTGACCTATGATGAGGAACCGGTGAAGGTTTTGGATTCGGATAGCAAGGTTCTTCGTGGCAAGACCATTGAGTTGGTGAAGGTGCTGTGGAAGCATCGCGGTGTTGAGGAAGCCAAGTGGGAGCGGAAGGAAGACATGCTGAAGCAGTTTCCTTATCTCTTTCCTTCAGGTAAATTTCGAGGACGAAATTTCTTAAGGGGGGGAGAGTTGTAACGCCCCGGTTTTGGGCTTAGTAGTTTTGGGTGTTGACCGGTTTGGTCAAAGTGCTGTTTGAATCTAAAAGGGTGAAATTAGGAAAGCCTAGTTTGGGTTGCATTAAAAATATGGAAAAATGTTCTAAAATCATCTTTTAATATATATAAGTGAACTGTGAAATCAATTTTACAAAATGAGGTTTGGAAGGGTGACATTTTGGCTAGTGACCAAAATGTAATTTTTGAAAGTTGCGTGATTGTATTAGAAAGGATTGAAACTTTGAATCTTTAAGGAGCTATTTACCCAAAGGGAGTTTCTCCAGATTTTTCTAAGATATTTTAAGACTTAATTCTGATTTTAAAGATATAGAAAAGAGGAGGGAAAATCATTTTAGATATTTTTGCAACTAACTCCCTATTTTCTCAATTTCCTTTCTCTCATTTTCTCTCAACCCAAACACTTTCTCTCCAGAGAAATTGATCTGATTTTGTCACCTAAATCTCTCCTTTAAACTCTCTTTTGATTCCTAATCATCACATCTTCAAAACCTCTCAATTTGCTACTTGATTCATCAAGGTTTTTGGTTCCAAAAGAGGAGAAACTCAAGTTTGGAGGTAAGAACGTCCTTCTCCTCTAAACTCTCAGTTCTTTACTGAAATTCCTAAGTTCTCAATCCTTAATTGATGTTTTATAAAAGGTTTTTAAGTGGTTTAATGGATCTTGGCTTAAAATGCAAGATTTGATGATTTTTGATGAAATTTCGTTGGATCTGTTAAAGCAGTGTTTTAAGGTGTTAAAATGATGATCAATGAATGTTAATTTGAGAAGGAATTGAGTTTTGATTGATGCAATCCCGGATAGGTTGAATTTCCTAAGTTTAGCTTATGATTCTAGGTTGTTTTTGGTGAGATCTTGTGGATCTGTTGTTGCTGGAGGTATAAGGATGTTGTTAAGCTCTTTTTAGATGTTGAATGATGTTTAAGGATGTTAGGTTTTGATGGTTAATGGCTGGGCTTTGTTGAGAAGTTGTTTGGAGGCATTTTCGGTTGTGTTTGGTGGCCGAAAATGGAGTGTGGATGAGAGCAGCGAGTTTAGGTGCTTTCATTGAAGCTATTAATGCATGATGATGCATTAATCCTCTGCTTTGATGTGTTAAAACATGGGAGGCATCTTTGGATCCAAGAGTTGTTGATCCGGAAGTTTGAATTGGTGCTTCGGCAAGAGCCGAAGTGGAATCGGTGAGTGAAATTGGGTTTTCGGCTTGAAACCAATGTCTTGGGAGCTTAGTTTAAGTCTAAACAACTTTGCCAAGCTCAAGTGTAAGTTTTTGGAAATACTCTCTAGTGGTGGCCATGGTTGATTGTTGTGCAATGTGGTTTATTGCATGTTTCAAATTCTGTTTTGAAAGCATGATTTAGCATGGTTATTGCTGATTTTGTAAGCCATATGTTGAAGGAAGCTCAAGGTAAGAGTTCCTTGTTTTTGAGCATGGTTAAAATGTGGTTTGATGCTTATAAATGCATGATGAATATGGCTTGGTTTAATGCTTTAAAACAGTGGATATCTTGATGATAATAATGTATATTGGCAAGTGATGTTTTGAAAAAGGTTAAGGTCACTAAGGTGGTTAAAAGTCCTTGAGTGAGCCTTGTGGTTTCTAAGAACTTCATGGTGGTTAAAAGTCCATGATGATTCTTGTTAAGGTCACTAAGGTGGTTAAAAGTCCTTGAGTGAGCCTTGTTACTTAAGAACATCAAGGTGGTTAAAAGTCCTTGGATGGTTCTTGTTAAGGACACAAAGGTGGTTAAAATTCCTTGTGTGGTCCTTGCCATGGTGTTTAAAAGTCCATGGGCCAAGGTGTTTAAAAGTCCTTGGGGCCAAGGTGTTTAAAAGTCCTTGGGAAGAGCACAAAGGTGTTTAAAAGTCCTTTTGTGGCTCTTGGAAAGTATAAGATCACAATGGTGTTTAAAAGTCCATGTGTGAGTCTTATGTTGAACTTGTTTTAAAATGATGAAACTTATCACTTGTGGCCAATATGACATGTTATGATATGAAGCATGAATTGCTTGTTAAGTATGCTTTTGAGCATGTGCAAATGATGATTTGAAGCATGTTTTATAAAGAGTTTTATAATGCATTATTGAATGGTTTTTATGAGCGCTCCTCACTAAGCTTTTGCTTACGCTCTCTTTCGTTTTCTTAAATCAATAATGCAGAACATTAAGGTGAATCGAGAGCAGCAAGGAAGGCAAGCAACCAAGGGGAAACTAAGCTCAAGTATGGAAAGGTTTTATGAACTCAATTAGCTTTTGGTATTTGGCAATGGAGGAAACTCATGTGGTTGTTTTGGGAGATGTGTTGTACTCCCTAAGTATGTTTAATGATGTTGATAATGCTGGTTTTTGTTTTTGGCCATAACATGTTTGAATTGGAGGTTTCTATGCTTGAATGTGTTGCTTGTGTAGGAAGCATGCCATAGAATTGGGGCTTTTCATATGTGATGCCATTATGATGATTGGTTGATTCTTACATGTCTTTTATATGTTGAATTTCATGCTGGTAAAGTTTGGTAGCATTCGGAGCATGTTTGTTTGATCAATTGCATGTTTTAGGAAGCCTTTTGCTGCAATCTGTGCAAGGTGTTTCGGAACAAAGGCTACTGTTCCGGAACGGGTGCCTTAAATGAGCCCAGGCGTCCGAAACGGTAGGCACCGTTCCGAAACGGAATGGCCACTGCCAGCCCGTGTTCCGATACGCGTTGCGGAACGACCCCGCGTTTCGAAACAGACTCTGCCTGTTTCGGAACGGTCGACCGTTGGGGGCTAACATTGGCAGTTAAATGTTTTGGAATGTTTGCATTTTGGTCCTGAAACTTGTTTGTGCAATTGTATGAGTTTGGTAAGTCCTTTTGAGCTGAAAATTTACAGGGAAGCATGAAACCTGACTAATTTCAAGATGGTAACTTAAAATTGGATGAAGTCCTTGTATTTTGCAGAATTTACAATTTGGTCCCTAAGGTTGTAAATTGTTCAATTGGGTCCCTGTTTGATCTCTGATGTTTATGATCTTTGAGTATGTTGTTGTATGATCATAACTAGGGCTAACGTGCATCTAGACAAGTGTAAAAAGAGAAAAAAGGGTCGTTAATCAAGGTTGACTTTCGGGTTGACTTTGGTTTTCCCCGTGTGACTTTCTTAATTCGGGTCAACCGTCTAGGCCGGGTTAAGGGGGTTACATTTTGCACAATGATTTAGAGTAGTTCGGCTTTCTAACCAAAGCCTACATCCACCACCTTAGCTTCCTACCAAGGATTTCAAATAAATTCACTATGAATTTCGTCCCCTTTTCCGGGTTAAGGAGGCAACCTTTACAACCCTCAAAGCTTTCTACGGAAAGCTTGAGTAAACACTCTTTACAAGAGAAATTAAAAGCAAACAAGAAATCCTTCTAATAGGTATGTGTTTGCAAATATAAGCACTCACCAATAACCTAGAAAACTTGAGCAAATATGACAAATTTAGCTCACTAGTGTTTGTCTATACAAGAAATTTACAATTAGGCACTAAGACATATTTTTGATCATATGATTTTTGACAATTGAAGCATTAGCCTTCTCTTGATGCTTGAAGGTCACTTTTATACTCCTAATTGTGTTTGTAGCCGTTGAGGACCGTTGGGGATGTTTTGGAGCCGTTAGGATCTTTATTTCACACATTAATTGCAGTTCTAGTGCCTATCGTATCGGTAAACGGGGACCCGTATCGGTACGCCCTTCTTCAGAACTAGTTGCTGGGCTCTTGCCAGCCTAAGCGTATCGATACGCTAGGGAGCGTATCGGTGCGGTGTGCACTATAAAAGTCCGTTAGGAAATAGCCGTTGGGGTTAGTTAAGATAGGGATCGACACGCTTTAAAGGCGTATCGGTATGACCCCTATCTGTATCGATACGGGCAATCCGGTTTCGATACGGGTTTTGGCAGAACCAAAAATGGAGTAAAAGGTATCGATACGGGGTATACCGTATCAGTACGGTAGAGCTGAAAAAGTTAGTTTTAAGTACTTTAAAACATTTCAAACTTTAACATAAACCTTTTTAAATACCTCAAACTTATTTTGAAGTTGTTTGGACTTAAAAAATGTTTTAAATTCTTTTCAAATTAGTCCAAAACATTTTTTCAATTATTATATCAAAACACTAGTTCTACAATCTCCCATTTTTTGATATAATAAAACCAACTTGAAAAATTGTTTGGGATTTCTCCCCCTTCAAGTTTAAAAATTGGAATAAAAGGTGAAAAATTTTAAAGTAAGTAAAGCTTCCCTTATTCATTTGAAAATGCAATTTTTCAAAATTAATTCTCCCCCCTTTTGTTACATCAAAAAGAATTTAAATGTCTTGAAGTTCAAATCACTTAGGAGGTTACTAAAAATTGACACAAATAAGAATTTTGATTTTAAAATGGCTCCCTCTTACTCATAGCATCAAGTAATGTTAGTTCAACAAACATATATGATTATCTAGTTGTAAATAAAAATAATTTAAATAAAAAACAACTAGAAATTCTACCACACTTGAATCCAAGGGAGGATGTGAAGCCTTCCTTCTTCAAGTGTTCTTCCTTTTCTGCACCCAGAAATGTTGTCCAAAATGCTGCGACATTTTTCTCCTTTTCTCAGCTTCACTCCAGCTTCACCTGCACATCACCACACCAGAACATACCCTTCCATTAGCATCAAATCTTGTAAAATCATCCAACCACCAAACAATCAAAGCCCTATGCAATTGTATGTCATAAATGCATTTATAAGCTATAAAATGATCTTGAAACCAATCAAATACCTAAGTAAAAAGGCATGAAATATAGGTATTTTTGCAAGTTATTAGTTGCCTAGACACGAAGTTGTTTTGATTTTCCCTTATTGGAAATTATTTTTCTTCACTTCTGATGATAGATGTTTTCGTTCGTAAATGCTATCTTTTTGGGATATGAGAATGAAACAAATTTATAAATTTTGAAGTTCTTTAAAGATCAAATGAATGAATGACTTTTTAAAGAATCAAAATTATAAAATTTTGTCATATGCCAAGATTAAAATCATTCACACCTCACTCAGTGCTAATACATGATTCCTTGATTGTTCATCAGACTTGAAAAATTGATTTTGACACAAGAATAGGTTTTCACATGTACGACTTCTGAGTCACACATTCGACTTCTTAGGCGTAAAACCAATTTTCTCTCTCATACACCTTGAAGACATGAAAGATGTTCATTGATGTGTGAATCTTCCACAAGGTAGAGCTCCCCGCATTAATTTTGCAAGTAAACCCAAACTGTCAACGACTGTAAGAAGAAAAAGAAAAAAGGAAAAAGGAAAAAAGAAAAAGAAAATCAGGAAAAAATGAAATGTTAGACTAACATCAATCCCAAATTCCACTTCTATAAACAGAGGAAAACCATGGAGTTCCTCGGGAAAAACATCGACGAATTCAAATACGATAGGGATAAATGGCAAACCAAAGTCATACTCATCTTGTAAGGTCATGGCAGAAAAGATGGAAGTGGGTTTCTTATTTATAAGGAAGATGGATTCTTTACCTAAAATCCAGTGATAAAGTCTCCTATTTTGGCAATCTATCTAGGCTTGAGGTTTTCCCAACCAACCTAATCCTAATACTAGATCAAATTCACAAGTTGGCAAGACATAGAGATCAGTTGGAAAGGGCACATTTCGAATGTATATAGAGCAAGCCTTACAAAGCAAGTTGATTGGCATGTTTCCTCAGATAGGATTCGAAAACTACAAGGCTAGATTTAACAAGTTCGAGTTTCAAGTTTAGTTTAACTATCAAGGAAGAACATATAAAGGAATAAGTAGACCCCGAAACAATTAGAGCATAAGCAGGACTTGAGTTTAGTTCAACGATACCTGCGATCGCATCAGGAGACTCTTCATCCTCCCAACCACGTATGTGGTAAATTTGAGCAGGGGCTCGGGATTCTTAATGTGTAGTAATCGAATGGTGGCCTTTCCCTTTGCCTTGGTTCCCGAACTGAGCTTGTCTCGGGCCTTTGTTTTGGTTAGATGGTGCATGACTAGGATTTGCAGGAGTTCGAGCTGGGGCTTTATTAGGATTCTGGGGGCAATCCTTAATAAAATGATTGGCTCCACCACTCGCGTATCATAGGTTTGATTGAGATCAACAATGACCAAAGTGGAGCTTTTGACAAAATTTAAAAGTAGGGACTTTTCCAGAATTCCACGTGCTTTTAACAAAGATAACCGAGGCTGAAGGCTTGTTCACCGATTGAAGTCTCGACATATAATTTCTCTTTCTGATATTTGGCTTTCTTGGATAGCCAATGGGGCTTGTCATCACGTTTCCGCTTCTTATCACTTCGATTTCCACCCTTTCTTCTTTCTGAAGTTTTCCTCTTTACCTCGGTTGCAATGGCTCAGTTGACAAGATTTTGGAAATTTGTGATCCCCAGAGCTACGAATATGGAACTTAGCTCATCATTCAAGCCATTAATGGACCTATTAACTTGCTTGAGGTACAAGAAACGTCTCCTACACTCTGCTATATATTGCTCACTAATGTATTTCTTCTTAAATTCTTCTATGAAGAATTTCCAGGTAACCGAGTCAGCAGGAGCAGTCAGGGTTGTGGTTTCCTAGCAACTCAAGGCTTCATCAGCAAGGAGTGCTATGGCACATTCAAGTTTGGGCTTATCCAAGCATTGCAATTTTTTGTTAAAATTTGAGTTGTGCATTGTTGCGTGTAATAAGTGCTTCGCAATTTGTGCAAGTTTACACATCGCAAGTTATAGTATAGAAAGATATTGTCTCCACAGGGATTGGTGCTACTTTAGGAATTTAACGTCTCGCACTATAAAATAAAAACACAAGTAGGTGATTGTGGGAGTTCTAATTAACAACTAAACTAAGAGCAATAAAATAAAAGAAAGATGTAATCAAGTAAGAGAGAATAGGTCGGGTTATTGTGAGTTGAGGAGTGATAGTTGAATGGATCGTCTTGGTAAAAGAGTGCAACATCAACTTAATTGCCGTGGAAATCGGTAATAATCGGGTTGCCAAGGCAACTTGAATAGTGGTTGCCGTGGAAACTAGTATAACGATGCCTGGGCAGTGATTGCCAAGGCAACTGCATGGGCAACTGAGCGACAACCTCCAAAATTCAGCGAAGCGTTCTTCAATGGTTTCTCCTTATCCTTAAGTCGAAACTCTAGTTAATTGTGCATGCCTTGATGATACATCCTTGCGTGAATCAAGGGTGAACAACAACCAATCTTGCGCTCCTCTTAGCCATTGAAATTCGTAACTTATTCCTAAGCCGAATTAGTATTCATCGATTTGGACAAAAACCATGCTCATTCGTCTCTTGAATATAACTCTCCCGATATTAGATAAATAGATGAAATTACGAGATCCTCTCTCAATTCACTCGTAAGCAACGTTAAAAGCCAAGAATGAGCAAACCTTGGATAAAAAGTGCAAACTCTATTACCTAAACAAAATCCAACCGTTTCTCACAACCACAAAACACAATAACCTTAGCCAACTAGATTTAGTTCATGGCTAGTTTCAAAAGAAACACAAAACCATGTTTTCCTAGAATAAACATAATCGAACAAGAAGGAAAGGATGAAGAAGATGTTGACAACCCTCTTGGTCTCTCTCTCTATCGAACGTACTTGGATTGGGTAGGAAGTTAACTTGGATTCAAATTAAGTAAAAGAAATACTAAATCTCTTTTAATTTTAATCCAACTAATACTTCTCCTATTTTCTTGATGTTTAACCTTCACGCCACCTATCTCGATTATGTAAGAATTATCCGCTCATCAATTCGGCTACCACTTTATGTCATCTTTTCTTGTCGAAGGTTGCCGCAGTAACTGGTTCAACATGTATTTCTTGGGTTGCCTCGGCAACTTCCAACTTTTCCCGGGCAATAATCCTGCACAAACAAAACAACGTCCAACTGTATCTTTTCCTACCAAAACTAAGCAAAACATAAAGTCAAACACGACCACCAAGGAAACAATGCAAACATGCATTAATGGCTAATTATGCAACTAATATGAGCTTAAGTCTAGAAATTTTATGAGTAAAAAGGGTTATAAGAATAGGAGTTTTGAACACTTAACACACGTTCTAGCTAGTATTCTACATCTTCAAGATTTTCATCGTTGGCACCGGTGAAGGTATAGGCTCGATGTTAAGCAAGTTTATCAATGAGAGCTATGTTTGGTGCACCAGGAACATGACGATCTTGTTTAAGGTTTGATAGGAGTTCATCGAACATCTCCTTCATGCTATTGAAACATTCTCTTTGAACGACTTGGATAGTAGGAGCATCCTGCTGAGGTTGAGACTGCTCTCAAGGTTGAAAGGGTTCTCGAGGTTCGACTTGTCTTGTAGGATTCGATTCCAACCTCACACTTTCGCCCTTATTAGAGGAGCCTCTGGGACTTTTGTCGTTTCGAGCTAGTCTCATCTTGGACATACTACGATTGGGTAAGCAAGAAGGAGTTTAGATAAGAAAGAACACAATCATTTTAATATACAATTCTTAGGTGGCACAGTTCAATCATATATGACGCATGATAGCCGATTTAGTCCTAGGATATAAACCTTTAGCTCTGATACCACTTTATGTAACACACCTCGCTCGGGTTAGGAGCGAGGAGCGTTACAGGACAAAAATTCAAGATATCACGATAACTTATACAAGAATTTAGGACCAATTTGTTCCTCTTTCAACAACTTAGCTAATAAGATACTACTTAGACCATTCGACAAGCATATATATAAAAAAATTAGCTAACAAATTGACTTAGCTACAATCTTTGCCTAGGCATTCGTTTGCATCATGGATTAGGATCATTTTCCCTACAATTCATTTTACCTTTACGTGCAAACATTAGACCATTAGATTCATGGACTTAACATAATCAATTCATTCAGTTTAGTCTAAACTTCTAAAGCATACAATTGAATTAAGCAAGCAACCTAGAACCTCATAGTTCCATTCGACTAGGGTCATGTTAGACTAGAATTATCTAGAATCAATTTAACAAGTTCACTTCTCAAATTTATATAATTATACTCGAACATAACAAGCTTGTAAAAAGACCTAGTTTGTTCATTCATTAGACAAAACCATAATGTTCACAAGAGACCATTACTTACATACATTTGATACACACCAAAGTACTACTAACATTACAAGACTTTATCAAGTTCTATACACACACTTTATACATATAAGCCAAAATGCATGATCTAACAAGTCTAGACACAAGTCTAATGCCACCGTCTAGGAGTATAAAACAAAACAAAGTCCTACATTAAATCTTAGCTTGTGTTCTGCTCCGGGTCAAGGAAAGATAGCATCGATCACTTTAGACTTGAGATTTGAGAAGAAGGAAAACGAGAATGATAAGTACATAGTGTACTTAGTAAGGTAGTACCTAGAACTAGCAAGTTATCAAGTTTATTAGCTTTAGGAGTGTTATACTCATTTTAATCAAGTTGAACCTGGTTAGGGCATGATTCAAGCAAAGTCAAGACCTAGCTAGTCTCTATAACATCAATCAAAGAAGAAAGCACAACGTTTCATTTTCAATAAATCACATTATACACTCAAGAAAGCAATGTAGTCGACAGGAATCAAACAAATCAAGTAAGAAGGACATCAATTCCATTCGAACAAGTGGTTGTATACCTTATTACTTTATCTTTCAAGTAACATGTAATTCAAGCTAACATGTTTACCATTTTACTAATGTTGATTCATTACTTTTTAATTTCATTATCAAGAATCAAGTTTGATCATTCTTTATTCATTATTAACACTTCATGTTTCAAGCTTATTTAGTCTTGTTTTGCCTTGGTAGTTAGTTAGGACTAGGTAATCAAGTCACAATATGGTACACAAGGTACCTAGTAAGATGGTACACAAAGTATCAAACAAGAAGGTGCCCAATACACCACACAAGAGGGTACACAAGTACCTTGCAAGACGATACCCAAGGTATCTAACAAGAAGGTGCCCAAAACACCAGAAAAGATGGTACACAAAGTACCTAACAGGACGAGCTCTAGACTCTAAGGCATATTGTTCTACCTAGGACCAACTATAAACCAAGGGCTTGCTGATTCTTTTATTATCAAGCATTCATACATCAAGTATTTATGCATCAACATATCAAGATCACGTTCTTATTAATCCCTTAGGCCATTTACACATTGGTTCATCAATCAAGTAATCAAGAGTTTTAAGCATCAACAAGGTCACTTAGACACCAAGCAATTCGAATAAAGCATCCAAAGCATAGCAAGTAAGCATTTCATTTACTTCCATCATCAAATCACAATACAAAAAAGTTGGTTTACCAAGTCATTGTTATTAACTCCATTCTTCTTATATATTTAGTTTACCAAATATAGATTAGGTTCATTTCATGGTATCATCTATCAAACAAGAATTTAGACATGCAGTTTGGTTAGGACCTAAGTCCCAACCCTAAATAAAAATACACTAACAAAACTCCAAGCAAGATCAAGCTATTGTTGCTCCTTGATATATATATCCCTTTAGCTTTTCCACTTGTTTGTCCAACCTTGTCCTCCTCAAGAAGTTCTTCTACTTGGTCTAGGATACAACCCAATATAGGAAATCAAAATTAGTAATACATTAAAGTATACACTTATGATAAGCACCAAAAACAGTTTCTGCCACTGCCATGCAGTTCTTCTACTTAATTACCTTTCCAACCATATAAGCCATGCAATTTAACTCTTTTCCAATTAATACAGTTTTTAACTTAAAGACAATGTTTTTCCATTTTTGGGCAGTTTGCACTTTCCATGTATTTTCATTTCCAGATTTCACTATATAATCCATAATTCAACTTAGTTTGTTCCTAATGAAAATAGACATATCACAGTTCATTCCATATAAATTTCAGCTCTAAATTCAATTCCTACAATTTATAACAAATTTTCAAATTTACTGCCCATAATAGAGTTTTTTGGGCATATTTTATTAGGTCAAGTTTACTAGTTCATATTCCTACATGCTTAATTCAATCCATTACATTCTAGTACTTTAAACCCTTAATTTTCATGTGTTCCCCTTTTCTAATATATTGATTTTTAGTCTCAAGTACATTTATTTCAGTCCATTAACTATCAAATATTCCATTTCCAGACCCTATTGTTCATACATGTTAACAAGTTCATGAAAACAGTCCATTACTCTTTAATATAGCAATTCAATCTAGCAATCTTTCAACTTAGCTTCTCCCTTGTTTTTAGTCAAACTTTCCAGCCTTTAATTTTGTACAGATCAATCCTAAATTTACTACTTTATTCAAAACAATCCCTATTATCCAATTAAGCCATCTAGGTGACTAGTTTCATTTTCAGCAATTAAACACTATTTCCAATTGTTCAATGACCCAATTCATTTCACAAACATGATTTCCAGTATATTAATCATTCAATTCTAAACCTAAATTATCATAAATTTCAGTTTATATCACTAATTTCATGAACTTTCAATCATTTGGTCACATGCATGGTTACATACCATTCGGTCAAGCTAGATTTCATCCTATTTTCACTATCAATTTCACAATCTAACATGATTATATTCATTGATCATCCTAGCATGATTCAAACACAAAAATTAATGGATTTACAAGCATCAAACACATGAATTAAGACAACAATCAATTCGGCTAAGGGAGATTTACTTACCAAGCTTCCTAGATTTTGATTTCCATGTTAAATATCCTAGCATGCAAGCAATCCAAGCTCATCTATGGTGTTTTCTCTCAAAATCTCTCTCCCTCTATTTTCTTTCTCATTCAACTAGTAAGGAAAATGGAGAAGATGAAGATGATAATTTCATCTTTACTGGATTTGGGAAAGGACTGCTTTACCCCTTAATTAGTCATTAATCATGTGATTAGTCAAGGGCATTTGGAAATTAGCATTTTTATCATGCAATCTTCTAATTTTCCCTTTCATTTGAATTGGTCACTAATTTCTTTTAATTTTTCAATTAAGACCTTAATTAACCTAATTAGCTTAGATTCAAGTTCAATTTGGCTATCAACTTAGGTAATTAGTTTCAATTCTACTAGACTAGGATTTGGGGTATTACATGACATTTTTTAATTATGATTTAATTAAAAGGTTAAAAACAGTTTTGGTTAAAAAGTGATTAAGCTTTACAAATCCATTTTTTACGTAACTTCCATTTTCTCTCTTTTCTCATCAATCAATCACTCTTTTCTTTCAAAACTTCGAGAGATCTTTTCCTTTCCATTCTATTTTGATTGTCAAATGCTTGCTATAGAGTTTTCTCAACATATCTCATTGGAAACTTGAAGATTTTTCATCAAATCTTCTCAATTGAAGGAATAACAAGGGGTTAGATGTAATTTTCGTGTTTCTCTTCTAATCAAGGTTGTTTAATGAAATTTCCAAGTATTTAGCTCTTTAATTGTGTTTTTAACAAGGTTTTGTAACTAATTTGAAGAAAAATGGCTAAATCAAGGTTTAAATAATGATTTTGTGCAATTTTCGTATTGGGTTTGTTTTTGCTAGGTTATGTTTGATTTTAATAATGTTTTGGAAAATTAATAATGTTGAGATTGAGGTTTAACCATGGTACTCCCGAAATTATTTGGATCTCTAGTTGTCTAGGTTTTTAGAATTGTGTTTTTGTGGTTTTAATGTAATTTTGTGAATACTGGAGGTATAAGGTTGATAATAGGATGATTTTGGATGTTAATCAATGATTATAAATGGTTGGAAGTGTTAGGTTTTGGCTGGGTTGAGTTTGTAGAGAAAGCAATGGTGTTTTCGGTTGTTTCGAATGGGTGTTTTAGTGGTTTTGGGCAGAGAGCAACATGGTAGGATTTCTTGCTGGAGTTTTTAATGTATTGTGATGCATTAATCTTCTGTTCTTATATGGTTTAAATAGGGGAGAATGTTTCGGAAGCCACCGATGATGTTTCAAGAGCTTCGGACGCTTAGTTTGGCGTTGGATAATCAAGGTTTCGCGTGTCATTAAGTGACAATGTGGATTTTAGCTTTGAAATGATATAAATTTTTTTAGGGAGCTAAGATGTAAGCTTGAAAAGCTTGTCTAAGTTCGGCAAGTAAGTATGAAGGATTTCTATCTCGGTGGTGCTATTATGAATTGGTTTTATGCACTTGATTTTAAATACATGTTACCTACTGTTAAAGCATGTTTAAAGTAAGTGGTTTTCTGTTTTTAATGATGTGATGATCAAGGATGCACATGGTAAGTGATCCTTGTAAATATATGTTTTATACTTGTGATTTAAAGCATGGTTTAATGCTTTGGAATATGATTTGTTGGCATGCTTTGAAAACAGTGAGGTGTGAGGTTAAATGTGAAATATATTGGCAAGTGATGTTGTAAAAATGGTTTATAAATGTTATCGGATATAGTTTACCAGCTATAGGATTGAGTGCACTATAAACAAGTCACCTTAGATGTTGAGGGGTTTATACGGTGTATCGAATACTTCATCCAAGTACCCTAACGATTGAGGTATGTGTGTTGTGTATTGTCTCTCATTAGTGGGGTTATACATCTACTGATGAGTGGTGTTGAGGGGTTTATACGGTGTATCGAATACTCCACCACATACGTCACAGTGGTGGAGGGTAGCTCCCGTGTGTGAAACTTGAGATGCCGGTGAGAATGTATGAAGTGTCGGGACAACACTTGTGAATCCGATATGTTGTTTTGAGAGATGGACTTGCCTAATGATCACTTGTAAGCCAATATAATTGATGATGCATCATGAGATGGTTTATGTTGTATATTGTGATTTATACTTGTTTTACTCGTTAAGCTTTGCATATGGTAGTTATGCATGGGAAGGCATAAATGGAGTGTTAGCAATGGAACTTGCTTTTGATTCATGAAACATGTTGCATGAGTTTATTATGTTGATTTTGATTAAGGAAAGTTCTTGGTTTTAAAGGCATGATGGTTTTCAAATTATGACTTAAGTTAATTGTAATGAGATTTCAATGTGGAGTTGGAAATGGTTTTAATGCATTGATGATTTTTGTTTTTGAGCACTCCTCACTAAGCCTTGCGTGCTTACGCTCTCATTTGCCCATCAATGCAGATAATTAAGGCTTTGGAGGCAGCGAGTTAGCAAGGGATCACAAGAGACTTCATTTGAGAAAGTGCGTATTGGTTTAGACTATAAGTAATAAGGGCAATGGGGGATCCATTGTGTTCATTTTTGTTTTAGACTTGTAAATGGCCTTTGGTATTTGGTTTATGCTTTGCTATGAATTTTGGTACTTTTCTTGGCTTGCTTACTAGGTTGCATGCTTATAGTTTACCTTTGATGCAAATTGCTATGATATGATGTTGAATATGCCATGAATGTTTGAGGTTTGACGTTGGATATGTTATATATATGTTGGAAGCATGCTTGAGTGGTTATGGGTGCATTAAAGGGTAAAAACCTTCTATCACGTAACCTCTTACGCTGAAGCTGATCTCACCACTTGAGGACAATTTCGCTTCACATGATCCTTAGAACCACAGTTCCAACAAACTCTCGCGCCCCAACAACCTCCAACATGACACCTTCCACAGCGGTCACACATCGGCAACCGAGCTACCCCTCCTTGATCATGTAGCACTTGCCCCACATCTGCACTACCATCCAAGCTTCGATTCAAGCAAAACCTTCTATCACGTAACCTCTTACGCTGGCCGCTCCTGAAATCAGTACCCACAGCTCTCTTGTTAAAACTTTTCTCACCTTCATAATCTGAAGCCACACCCCCACGTTGCTTAACCCTTGGGAATTTCTTTCCAAGGTACCTTTCATAAAAGGCTGACACAAAGAACTCCCAATCTATATCGTGGATATGCGTTGCCACCGCCACAGACGTCCACTAGGCACAGGCGTCCTCCAACATCAACGAGACCACACTTCCCAGCTTACAGGCGTGGTCACACCCTTCCTGGTCCAAAATCAGAATTACACTAGCTAACCAAGCCTCGAACGCCTCAGGTGTCGAACCACGATACTCCACAGCTCCCAAATCATATAAACGCTGTTTTGACAAACTCGCGTGTCCCACAGTTGACACATCCCCAGGCCTCACTTTCACCATGGCCTGAGATGTTCCCGACAACACTTGAACTATAGGTGATGAACTCTTCATCACAGAACCAACTTCCTCCTCCTGCCTTAATACCACAACTCCAGACACTGTAGGCTGAAACGAAACACCTCCACCAAAAGATGAATTCCAAGACTTAACAACCTGTTCTAAAGCAACAAACATCTCACCCAACTGCCATTCTCTCATCGATTCCATCGCGCTAACAACAACAAGCAATCATAACAAAACAAACAAAACCATCATGCCAGCTTCAAGCAAGGATTCAAGACTCCAACTCCAACATAACACAATAGCTACAATAATAAGGCAATGGGTATCCCGAATTCTCCCCTTATACACGACATAACAATCAATAAAAACATGGATATCACAACATCGAGCATATCAATCAACGTACTTCGATCATGCTCTCATCAAACAACATTCACCCGCAACAGCATAACATCAACATATCATACCCATCACACTTTCATCATTCATAAAATTAACTCACAACACCAGCATATCATCAGTACAATTTCACATCAGCTCAATGAAGATACATAACCAAAAAGCATGATAAAAACATCAACAATTCGCTCAAAGAGACACATTTCAACTGACTTTCAACCACACATCAGAATAAACATCAAACACTTATTACAACAATTTACCATTTCCCCAAGCATTCGCAACTCGGCTCTGATACCACCAAATGTAACCCCCTTAGCCCGGCCTAGACGGTTGACCTGAACTACGAAGATTACACGGGGAAAACCAAAGTCAACCTGAAAGTCAACCTTGATTAACGACCCTTTTTTTCCTTTTTAAACTTGTCTAAATGCATATTAATCCTAGGCATACTCTTGAGATAAGCATACTCAAAAATCACAGCAATCGGAAAACAATAAGGGACTCAATTGCACAACATACGAATTTAGGGACCAAATTGTAAATTCTGGAAATTAAGAGGACTTTACCAATTTTTATGATACCATTATGAAATTAGTCATATTACATGCTTCACTGTCAAATTAGGACTAAAACGTAAAGCTTGCAAACCTCAAAACCATTCAAATCAGGGCCCAACGGTCAAGTGTTTCGAAACGGAAATTGACCGTTCAGAAACACGGCTTGGCAGTAGCCAAAGTGTTTCGAAACACCTCTACCCGTTTCGAAACGCCCAGGCCAAATCATGCACCTGTTTCGAAACAGGCAAGGGTGTTTCGATACACCCTGCCCAGAAACAGCAGAAAAGTCTATTTTTACACATCCAAACTCCATCAAACATACTCCAAATCAATCCTCAAACACATCAACAACAGGCCAAGCATCATAGCTAACAAATTGCATTAAAATCTAGGTGCAAAGCAAACCTTAGGTGCACCAACTCTTTCAACACACCCAACACTTGATCATGCTTTAAAAACAAGAAGCAAAGTATAACAACTTATGAATAAGAAGATTCAAATATTGCAAAGCGATGAACAACAAGATTCAAACCAGAAACCAAATATGGTCAACATACTCAATCTCAATACACATCAATATAAAAGACTCTCCCCCCATTGCCTTTATTATCTATAGCTATTAACCGAGACATACTTCTCAAGTGGAGCTCTCCTTGAATCCCTTGCTTCTCGCTGCCCCAACTTCAATTATCTGCATTGATGGACACAAAGGAGCGTAAGCATATAATGTTTAGTGAGGATTGCTCAAAACCAAAACACCATCAATGCGGTAAATCATAAAACCCTCTTCCAAAGTAAGTGCAATTCAATAAACCAAAGCTTTGTTTGAAAAACCCCTTTTCAAACAACATGCTTTAAATCATGCTTTGCTCAACCATGAAAACCAACCCTTAGCTTAGAAAAGCTAAATAACTCACATCAAAGTACATTCTTGCGAAACTATCATTTAAACCCTTTTCATGCATGAACATCACATGCAAAGTTAAACTCAAATTCCTTGAAAAACATTTCCTCTTCATAACATACTTATCTCATGCTTAATGATCATTTCAAGCAAAAATCTTTGGAAAACCATTTGTTCCCTCTAACCATCTCATGCATTCAACAAATGCACAACACATGAACTACCAAAAGCAACATTTACATTTCATGCCTTTCTAGACAAATCTTCACAAGACTTCAATGCATTAAAGAGATTCCATACAGATATACGCCATTCACAAAAGAAGATAAACACTTGTTCAAGCTTAACAAGTAACACATGCATTCATGCATCAATTACATATTTCCCATGCACCTTGCATCATTTCCAAGAAATTCTCGCTTCATTACAATCAAACACATTATATTGGCTTTCAAGCGATAATTCACAAAACATCACAACACAAGACCCAATCGGATACGCGAATTACAAGCGTTGTCCCACACTCTTCATACACACTACCGAACAACACAAAGTGGAGTTTACCGGTACAATCTCAACCCCTCAACACCCGTGATGGAGTTTAACGGTACAATCACAACCCCTCAACATCACTCATCGGAAGTTGTATAACTCACTAGCGAGAGCTGGGACACACCACAAGGCATACACATGGGAGCTACCTCAACCATTTTAATCACCTTAACCAAGCTCACACACGGGAGTTACCCTCCACCGTTGTGACGCTTAACAAGGTCTACCCACGAGAGCCATCCTCCATCGCGGTGACACTTAACAAAGTCCACCCACGAGAGCCATCCTCCATCGTAGTGACACTAATTTCCTCAATCGCTAGGGTACTTGGATGGAGTTTACGGTACAATCGCAACCCCTCAACATCCAAGGCGACTTAATTCACGGTGCACCCAATCCTATAGCCGGCTAACTGTATCCGATTAAAGTAACCAACAACCACTTACATCACTTGCCAATATAACCATTTTACCACATTAATCCACTGTTTTTACAAGCATAACCAAAATGCCAAATCCACAAGCATCACATGCTTTAATCATATGCACCCAACACATGCAAGTCAAGGATTACTTACCTTATGCATCTTTAACATAATGGCATTAATATCCAACATTAAACCATGTCTAAACATGCTTAAAACAGTAAATTAAACACAATCATCCCAAGTGTATTTTAAAACCAAAGCATAGCCCAAACCAAGAGAGAAATTCCATTTACTTACTCTTGAACTTAGCTAAGTTTTTTAGACTTAAACTAAGCTCCCAAAGCCTCATCCAAAATGTTTCAAAGCTGGAAAACTCTTTACCACTCACCGATACACAAACTATGCTAGCCGACAAGCCTTCCAAGCATCTGAAACCTCCAACGCCACCTCTATTGCCTTTGGATCATTCTCCCCTGTTTTAAACACATAACAACAGAGGATTAATGCATCATTATGCATTAAAATCACCAACAACACACCTAAACTCGTTGCTCTACAAAAATCCAACATTTCGGCTACCAAACACAACCAAAAACACCTCCAAACTCTTCCAAAAGATAACCCAGCCAAGATCCATCACTTCCAACCATTTATAAACATCAATTAACATCCAAAATGATCCCACACTCGTCCTTATACCTCCAGCATTAACAGAACACCAAAATCACCCCAAAAACCACCATTTTCACAAGTAAAAACTTAGGAAAATCAACCTATTCGGGATTGCATTGATTAAACCTCCATTTCACATCTTTTAAACATCCAAAATACATCAAAAAGACATCTCAAAACAGAGCCCAATCATCTATTACGAATTTCTTCAAAATTAAATCCAAATCTTGCATTTTAAGCCAAAATCAAGATCACAACCTTAAAACCTTTAATAAAACTCAATTTAAGGATTGAGAACTTGGGAATTTCAGTAAAGAACTGAGTATTTAGAGAAGGACGTTCATTCCTCTAAATGTAGATTTCTTCTTGTTTAGAGCCAAAATCCTTGAAATTTCATTAAGCAAATGGTGAGGATTTGATGTAGAAATGATTAGGAATCATTTGGGGATTGAAAACTCTTCTTTAGGTGTTAAAATCAAAAGGAAAGTTGCTGTGGAAATGTGTTTGGCTGAGGGAATTTTGAGAGAAAATGAAATGGGAAAATTTTGGTAAAAGTTAGTTATGAAACTAAAATATCACTTTTCCCTCTTTTTTTTATTAATTGAACACTAAATGAGTCTTAAAAATCAAGAAAAATCTGGAGAAATCCCCCCTTGGGTAAATTAGCTCCTTAAAGATTCAAAGTTTCAATACTTTTAAAACAGTCATGAACTTTTCAAAAATTACATTTTAGTCACTAACTAGAAATGTCATATCTCCAAGCCTCATTTTGTAAAATTGATTTCACCACTCTCTTATATATATTAAAATAGGATTTTTAGATATTTTCCATATTTTTAATGCATCCCGAACTAGGCTTTCCCTAAAACCACCTTTTATATTCGAACCGAAAATCCGACTGGTCCGGTTCAAACCCAAAACTTCTAAGCCCAAAATTGGGGTGTTACATGGTGCACATGGACCTGTTTCGATACAGACCAAGAGGGAAAATGTGGCCCGTTTCGGTACACGAGGCTCTGTTTCGGTACTGGCTAAGAAATCTAAAAACTTGGAGCTTACTTGACAAATGCATACCGTTACAGGCCTTGGCGTATCGATACGACTAGCGGTTAAAGTAGTTATTTGGTGACTTTGAGGTTCTGTATTCTTACGTTTTGGTCCATATTGTTATGGATTCAATTACACGAGCTTAGATGACCTTTTAGAGCTGTAATTGGAGATGTATGCATGGAACCTAATTAATTAAGGTTGGCAAACTTGTTTTCAATTAAATCCTTGTAATTTACCAGATTTACAAGTTGGTCCTTAAATGCTTGTGTTTGCAATTGAATGCCCTTTTGGTGTCTGTTTGAGTTATATTTTGACACAGTGGCATGTAATATGACGAATTAAAGGATGGTAACTTGAAGTTGGATGAGGCTCCTGTAATTTGCTAGAATTGCATTTTGGTCCCAATCACATGTTTGAATTCAATTGAATGCCTAACCGATATCTGTTTGGTTTAACGTTTCTTCTGTTGCGAGTTAAAACACTTAGGGTAACAATGTGCATCTAGACAAGATAAAAAAAATTAGGGTCGTTTATTGAGGTAAACTTCCTAGTTTACCTCAATTTTCATCGTATGACTCGTTCGGTTCGGTCAGACGTCTAGGTCGGGTCGAGGGGGTTACATTTGGTGGTATAAGAGCCAGGTTTTGAAAGAGTGAGATATTGGTAAGTTGATGGTAAGTTGATATGACGTGATTTCAAATTGTACGTTGATGTTTGCCTTGCACGTCGATTGTTTATGTTCATGTTGATAAAGAATGAACATTGTTGATGCCATGCACGATGGTTGTCATTTATATGCTAACTGCTATATATATATATATTATGGTGAGTTGAGTCTTGTTGATTGTTGTCCATGGTTCTTGTGATACGTATGTTGTTTGCCTTATGCTATGCTTTGGGGGAAATTGGGATACCCATTGCATTATTACTATAATTGAAGTGTTTTAAATTGAATTGGAAGTCTTGGATCCTTGCTTGAAGCTGGCCTGAATATTTTGTTTCATTTTATTATTATGCCTTAATTATAATAGCACAGTTGGACTGAAGAGAGAGTTGAGATCGAGAATGATTGATGTTGCCATAGGGTACGGTTTACGGTTTAGGGTTAGACGGTGACTAGAGCATTCCAGGCTACTGTTGTCATAGTGCAAGCACCTGCTGCTGGGAAAACGTGGTTGTCGTTAGAACGCTTGCATAGTTTAGGTGGTGTTGAGTATTGTGGCTTGTCACCCGAGGCATCCAAGGCTTGGATGGCCAATACGAACTGGATTTTTGGATCAAATAGGGTGCAATGATGCACGAAAGCTGGGATGTGCTATTTCGCTGTTGTAGGGTGATGCCTATAGTTGGTGGATGATTGTAATTGTGGCTTCAGAGCCTAATGAAGTGAACTGGGAGTTCTTTCAAGTTACCTTTAAGAGGAAGTATCTAGGAGTTAGATACTTGGATGATAAGAAATGTGAATTCATGTCTTTGGTTCAGGGTAGCATGACTGTGGCTGAGTATGAGGTTCAGTTTGTACATTTGAGCCAGTATGCCCCTGAGTTGGTGCCGAGTGATAGGCATCGTAGTGACCGTTTCTGTTATGGTTTGGTGCAAAAAGTGAAGACTTTCATGTTGGCCTCTGACTACACAGATTTTGATGTGTTGGTGATGCGAGCTAAGGATATTGAGTAGAGTTTGTGTTTGACTTCTCGTGTGGGTGGTTCTAACTCGAGTAAGAGAGTTGCGGATTCCGGCTTTGGTGGTGGACAGTTTAAGAGACATCATGATCATAGGTATCAGCCTGAGCCGAGACGAGGGGTTGTTGGGCGTATTGCACTAGCTTAGGGTAATATGGTAAGGTCAAAGCAAAATAATTGTTTGGTTTGCGTATTGCGTGAGCATTTGTGGTGGGACTGTCATCGTTTGACTCGAGAGCGACAAGATCTTATGGCTATGGTGGCTAACTCTTGTGGAATTGTGGATCAGCTAACCATTTGAGACATGATTTGTAACCCCCTCGACCCGATCTGGGCGAAAGACCGAACGAACGGATCACACGTGGAATATTGAAGTAAACCGTGAAGTTTACCTCAATAAACGTCCCTATTTTTTCCATTTTATCTTTTTTAGATGCTCATTATAGTCTTAAATGATTAACATCGCAGCGGAACAATTTACAATTCGATCAGACAACAATTTGGGACTAAATTGCATATAAACACACTTTAGGGACCATTTTGTAATTTTAACAAATTATAGGGACTTCTTTGCATTTTAAGTTACCAACCTTTAATTAATCACATTACATGCATCTCTGTCAAGTCTTAGCCCAAAAATACTCATCCATGCTCTTTTAATGGCATCCACAACATTCAGGGATCAAAACGTAAGGAAACAGAACTTTAGAAGATTCAATTAACTAACTTAACAGCTTCTCGTTTCGGTACAGGTTGCCCTGTATAAAAACAACCATATCGAAACAGGTTCAAGCGTCCTAAAGCTCGGGACCGTATCAAAACACCCTTTCATGTGTTTCGGATTAGGGGAATCTAGTAACCAAACTTACCGAAACACACTTTCCTTTATCGAAACCCTTAGGCCATTTCAGGCTCATCGTTTCGATATAGGCTCGAGTGTACCGAAACACCTGGGCCTGTAATGACACATTTGTTGGTTTTACACCCTTTAATCCTTACAAAACCATTCTTACATGCTTCCAACAAAGGAAACTATAGGTATGCAACCTAATCAAAATAGCCATTCAAGATTCAAAACACAAACCAGGATATAAACCAACAAGTAAAGGCCATTTACAAGTCTTTACGGCTTAACAAACTTGCCACAAAACAATGAGTTTCAAACACATCTCCCAAAACATAAGGGCATCCTCCCATTGCCAACTATTATTACTAATAAACAAATGTAAAACCATACTTGAGCTTAATCCCACTCATTGGAATCCTTCTTGCCTCTTTGCTTCCCAAATATGCTAATTCTCTGCATTGTTGGAAAAAAGAGAGCGTAAGCACAAATGCTTAGTGAGAGATTCTTAAAACAAACCAACAACAACAATGCATTTTAAAACCATTTCTCATCAAAATGCAAAGTCTCAAGGCAAAGCTTTATATGCTTAAATCTCATAAAGCATATCTCAAAACATGATCTCATATGCAATCTCATTTCATTTAAATCATTTAAAAACAAGGTACATGTGAATCTCATATATTGGAATTTAGCAACATTACTCAGATATGTGGATAGCTTGACAAATTGTCAAGTCCTACCTCGGTAGAATCTCACATCACCGGACTCTCATGGCGGCATCTCTCATCACCACAAAGTTGATGGATTCATCAAGACCTACCGTGGTGGAATCTCTCATCACCACACTCTCACTTTGGTCAACCAATTATATCCGGTAACAATAATCTTATCTCATGCCAATATACTCATTTTAAACATCATTACATACTATTTTTCAATGCATAAACATATATCTATCTCGTCCCATTTCAAAAACATAAACAATGCATAGCATTTTCTCAAATGATTCTATCTCTTTGAAATAAAAAATCTATCTCATGGGATCATGTAAATCATCACATCATTTCTCAAAACATGCATAAAACAGTAGGTGAAATTCTATCTTCAAAACAAGAGCATGATCATAAAACCAATGGGATAAAGACCGAGAAACAAGAGTGAAACATCTCAAACTTACTTCAGGATTTTGTTTAGTGTTTCAAACTCAACCTAAACCCCCAAACCTTCCTTTCAAGTCTTTGAAAAGCTTTTAAAACCAATTTCACTCACCGAAAACGCCTCACTCGCTTTGCCGAAGCGTAATTAAGCTTCCGGAGCCCCCAGAAGTTCTTTGATCTCTTCTGATATGTTCTCCTCTATTTATAACACACAAGAACAGAGGATTGATGCATCTCGATGCATTAAAACCACCAGCAATCAAAGCTACCTCGCAGCTCTGCCCAAAAATACCAAAATGGCTATCTAAAACAACTGAAAACACCTTCAATTACTCTACAAACTCAACCCAGCCAAAAACCTACCACTTCCATCCAATTTTAATCATCAATTAACATCCAAAAACAATCTCATTTCATTTTTATACTTCCAGCAACGCCAGAACCACATTGTCTCCAAAAAACCCCAAATCTAACCATCTAACAACAAGAGAACCAATCTATTTCGGGTTTGTTATGATAAAACCTTTATTTCAACATCATTTAACACCCAAATCATGATTAAAACTAACCTCAAATAAATCAAAACAATAACATTATGAAAATCATAAGATTGCAACCAATAATCCTCAATTTAACAAAATTTCCATGACTAACTCATCAAAACAACGTATAAAACATATGTAAAGGATTGATAACTTGGGAATTTTAGTAAAGAACTGATCATTAGAGGAGAAGAATGAACCTTACCTCTAATGGATGAAATCTCTCTCAATTGGATGTGTTTTTCTTGAAAAATCAAAGCAAAAACATTAAGGTTTTATAAACCAAGATTAAAGAATCCTTTAGAAATTAAAAGTTTAGTGAATCAAGAGCTTTACCTTAAGTTTCTAGAAAATGAAGAGTGTTTGGCCGAGAGAAAACTTTGATAGAAAATAATGAGAGAAAATGACGTAAAATGACTTTTATTGAGATAACCAATCTCCCTTTATTAGATCCTTTTTAATCATTAATTAAACCCTTTAAAAAGATCCTAATTGAGAGAAAAATCTAATAAAAACAAGTAGGTCAAATAGCTCCTTATAGATTCAAAGTTTCAATCCCTTTACAAAACAGTCACTAAAACAACTTTGTAAAAATCGCGTTTTGGTCATTAACTCAAAATGTCCCATTTCCAAAATCCTTTTCTTAAAATTGATTTTACCAAAATCAATTATATAATTAATAATGATTTTAAAGCATTTTCTCATATTTTTATCATAACCCGAACCTTGTTTTCATTGAACTACTCGCGATCTAACCTAGATCTATAGTCTAGATCATACAAACCTCGAGTCAACCTCAATTACTTCTAGTCTCAAAATCAAGGTGTTACATGATTGTCTGTTGTTGGCTGGAGGTAGTCAATTTAGAGCACCAATTATTGCACCACAGCGAGGCTGTGGGCGCGGTTTGGTAATTTCCAGCGTAGGGAGGATGGTCAGAGAGCTATAGCACATGTTGTAGCTGTTCAACGGAGGGTGGTGGTCCTACGAGGGTGTACGCACATTGCGAGGGCCGCAATGACACTGATGTGATTGCAGGTACTTTCACTTTGCAATCTTCATCATTGTTATCTTTGATTGATTCGAGTTCTACGCATTCATATATCTTGAGTGAGCATGCACAATTGCTTGATATTCCCGTTGAGATGTTACATGTGGGCATGCAAGTGACTGGTTCCTTTGGTGAAACGGTTGAACATCATGTATCTTCTCCAACTCGGGAAACAAACTCAATCTATACGCAACAGGTCCAACACGCTCAAGCACCTCATACGGTCCAATAAACCTCGGACTCAACTTGCATTTTCAACAAAATCTCATCACCTTTTTCCAAGGTGAAACCTTCAAAAATAGCTTATCTCCCACAGCATACTCAATCTCCTCACGCTTCAAATCAGCATAAGACTTTTGCCGATCTGAAGCGGTTTTCAACCTCTCACTAATAAGCTTCACTTTTTACGTAGTGCCCTTAAGCACATTAGGCAAAGAAAACAATTTCTGCCCTGCTTCCATCCAAAAAAGAGGCGTTCTACACCTCCTTCCATACAAGGCCTTATGAGGAGCCATTTGAATTCTCACTTGATAACTATTATTGCGAGAAAACTCCACCAAAGGCAATTGTTTCTCTTAAAAACCTTGGAAATCATTGATGCAACACCTCAACATATCTTCCAGCACTTGGATAACTCGCTCAGACTAACCATCTGTCTAAGGATAATACAAAGTACTGAAATTCAAACGTGTACCCAATGCTTGATGGAGACAATCTGAAAACCTCACTGTGAAACGCGGATTTTGATCCGAAACAATGGACTTAGGCACTCTATGCAACCTTACAATCTTAGAGATGTACAAATCCGCCAACTTGTCTAACGTATATGTAGTATGCACCGCTAGAAAATGTACCCACGTCGTAAAACGAACAACAATCACCCAAATAGAATTCTCTTTGGGCAGTGTCAAAGGCAAACCCGTCATGAAATTCATCGTGATTCTCTCCCATTTGCATTCTGGAATCTTCAAAGGTTGCAACAATCCAAAAAGAAATTGATGTTCAGCTTTAGCACGTTGATAAACCATGTACTTACTAACAAAATCACCAACGTCCTTCTTTAAGCCAAGCCAATAGTACTCATTCTTCAACCCACGATACATCTTGGTACTACCGTGGTGCATAGCAAAAGGACTGCTATGAGCTTCAGTCAAGATAATGCGCCTCAACTCAACATCCTCCGACACAACTATTCGACTCTTAAAACACAAAACACCATCATCATTGAAACAAAAATCCGTTGGATTTCCTTCCGCAATGTCTTGGGCATGCGATACCAACGAATCATCCAACAACTGTTTCTCATTAATCAACTCTACCAACGAGGGTTTCACTTACAACTCAACCACTAAACCACCATCTCGCGATACACTCAACCGAGCAAACATCCCCCTTAACTCTATAACCACCTTACTACTCAAGGCATCACCTACAACATTAGCCTTCATTGGATGGTACTCAATCGTCAAGTCGTAATCTTTAAGCAACTCTAGCCACCTTCATTGCCCAAGATTCAACTCTTTTTGGGACATCAAGTACTTCAAACTTTTGTGGTCCGTGTACACCGTACACTTTTCACAATAAAGGTAATGCCTCCAAATTTTCAAGGCAAACACTACCGCAGCCAACTTGATGTCATGAGTAGGGTAATTATGCTCGTGCACCTTCAATTGCCAAGACACATAAGCTACCACCCTATCTTCTTGCATCAACACACATCCCAAACCAACATAGGACGCATCACTATAAACCACAAACTCTTTACCCAATTCAGGTTGAATCAAGATAGGAGCTTGAGTTAACGCTTCCTTCAACTTCTCAAAAGCTTGTTGCCTAATCTCTGTCCACTCAAACTTAACATCTTTTTGCAACAACTTTGTCAAAGGAGCAGCAATCCTTGAAAAACCATCCACGAACCAATGGTAGTATCCCGCTAAACCAAGGAAACTATGCACCTCATGAACCGACTTAGGCGACTTCCAATTCATCACCGCCTTAACCTTTTGAGGATCGACCTGAATCCCTTCGGCCGACACTACATGACCAAGGAAAAAAACTTCCTTAAGCCAAAACTCACACTTTCTCAACTTGGCATAAAGCTGATTTTCCAACAAAACTTACAACACAATTCGTAAATGCTTATCATGATCCTCCTTGGTATGCGAGTACACAAGAATATCATTGATAAACACAACCACAAACATATCCAAAAATTCATGGAACACACAATTCATCATATTCGTGAACACAACAGGGGTATTAGTCAAAGCAAAAGGCATCACCAAGAACTCATAATGCTTGTACCTCTTACGAAAAGCAGTCTTAGGCAAATCCACATCTTTTACCTTCAACTGGTAATATCCGAATCTTAGATCAATCTTAGAAAACACTAAAGCACCTCGAAACTAATCAAAAAGATCATCAATCCTAGGCATATGATACTTGTTCTTAATCGTCAACTTGTTCAATTGACGATAATCTATACTCATACGCATCGTGTCATCTTTCTTCATCACAAGCAAGACTGGTGCACCCCAAGGTGAAATACTAGGCCTAATGAAACCTCGATCAAGCAACTCTTGTAGTTGTGTCTTCAACTCCTTCAACTCCTTAGGTGTCATTCAATAGGGAGCAACAGACACTCTAGTCGTATTTTCATACAACTCAATAGGAAACAATACGCATGAAACCTATGCAAAATAGCCATTCAAAAGTAAAAAAACAAACCACGACATAAACCAACAAGTAAAGGCCATTTACAAGTCTTTATGGGGTTAACAAACTTGCCACAAGATAGGGAATTTCAAACATATCTTCCAAAACATAAAGACATCCTCCCATTGGTAACTATTGTTACTAATAAATAAATGTAAAACCATACTTGAGCTTAATCTCACTCCTTAGAATCCTTCTTGCCTCTTTTTCTGCCCAAATATGCTAATTCTCTACATTGTTGGAAAAAAGAGAGCGTAAGCACAAATGCTTATTGAGGGATGCTCAAAACAAACCAACAACAACAATGTATTTTAAAACCGTTTCTCAGTTAGAAATCTCTATCTCATCATGCTCTTTCTATCTCATGCCTGAACTTATTTTCAAAGCAAAACAACATAACTTAAACCACATGTACCATCTATCTCATGCATTTATCAAAATGCCATGTCTCAAGGCAAAGCTTTATATGCTTAAATCTCATAAAGCATATCTCAAAACATGATCTCATATGCAATCCCATTTCATTTAAATCACTTAAAAACAAGGTACATGTGAATCTCATATATTGGCATTTAGTAACATTATTCGAATATACAGATAGCTTGAAAAATTGTCAAGTCCTACCCCGGTGGAATCTCACATCACCTTACTCTCATTGCGACATCTCTCATCGCCACAAAGCTTGATGGATTCATCAAGACCTACCGTGGTGGAATCTCTCATCACCACACTCTTTGTAATGCCCCGATTTTGGGCCTAGATGTTTTAGGCATTGGTTTAGGATAGTCGAACCTAGATTTGGAGATTCGAACCTTTAGAAGTGGTTCAGGGAAAACGTAGTTCGGGATGTGATAAAATTATAATAAAAATTGCTAAAATCTTTTAAAAATATATATTGAAGGATGGTGAAATCGACTTAGAAAACAGGTCTTGGAATGTCAAGATTTTTGAAAGTGGCAAGTTTGTAAAAAGTCCAAAATTGGGTTTTAAGGACTAAATTAAAAAGGGGACAAGACTTAGAATCTTTAGGGGGTTATATTTGGTGGTATCAGAGCAAGGTTTCGAAAGAATGGGATGATGGTAAGTTAATGGTAAGTCAATGTGATGTGATTGTACATATTTGGTGATGTTTGTTTTACACGATAAATGTTATAAGCATGTTAATGTTGAGTAAATGATAGTGATGCTATTTATGATGATTGTTATGTAAGTATGAGCTGTTATATATGATGATATTGTGGGCTGAGTCTTATTGATTGTGATGCACAATGGTTGTGACATGTACGTTGTATACTTTATGCTATGTTTGAGGGAAATTGGGGTGCTCATTGCCTTATTGGTGTAGTGAAGTGTTTTAAATAGAATTTGAAGTCTTGGATCCTTGCTAGAAGTTGGCATGATTTCTTGTTTTGTTTTGTATTAATGCCTTAATGAAAATAGCACAATGGGACCGAGGAGAGAGCTACGTTCAGGATCATTTGCTTCAGCTAATAAGCAAGGGAATCAAGAGAACGAGGTTCTGCTTGGTGTGAATTTACCTCCTCCACCGCCACCACCTAGAGGTGAGTAGCAAGTACAACACAGACAAGCTGGTCTGGTGTTGGGTGATTTGACGCCTTTGGTACAGGCGATGACTGGAGCATCCCAGGCTGTTGTTGCTAGAGTGCAAGTATATGTGGTTGGGCAATTGGGTTTGCCGTTGGAAGACTTGCAAAGTTTGGAAGGCGTTGAGTATCGTGGATTGTCCTCTGAAGCATCAAAGGATTGGATGGCTTGTACGATCCTAATTTTGGATTAGATATTGTGCAATGACGCGCGCAAGTTATGATGTGCTATCTCTTCATTGCACGGTGATGCATACAGTTGGTGGACGACTATGACCGCTGCCATGGAACCAAATGAGGTGGATTGGGAGTTCTTCCAGGCTACCATTAAAAAGATGTATCTAGGAGTTAGATACATGGACGAAAAGAAGCATGAGTTTATGTCCTTCGAGCAAGGAAACCTGACAATGGCTGAGTACGAGGTCTAGTTCGTACGTTTTAGCCAATATGCTCCGGAATTGGTGCTGGGTGATAGGCATCGATGTGACTGCTTCTGTTATGTCTTGGTGCATGAAGTGAAAACTTTCACGCTAGCTTCTGATTTGTAACACCCTTAGACCGGCCTGGACGATTGACCCGAACTACGAAGATTACACAGGGAAAACCAAAGTCAACCCAAACGTCAACCTTGATTCATGACCTTTTTTCATTTTAATCTTGTCTAGATACTTGTTAACCCTAAGTGAGTACTCACGAAACACGATTGAGAAAGGTACATCGATCGGTTAACATATAGGGACTCAATTGCACTTCACACAAGATTAGGGACCAAAATGTAATTTCTATAAATTAGAGGGACTTCAATGGTTTTAAAGTTACCATCTTGAAATTAGTCATGTTACATGCTTCTCTGCCAAATTTAACCTTAGAAGGACATCTCAAGCTCAAGCAATTGCAATCTCAACATTTAGGACTAAAATGTAAAGCATGCAATCATCAAACAGTTCAAATCTGCATCCAACGGTAACCTATTTCGAAATGCCTACTCACCATACCGAAACGCTGTATCGGAACAACGCTGACCGTTTTGGTACGCGGGTATGTTCCAAGACCAGTTCCGAAACATGTAGCTACAATAGCCAAAATGAACTGAAACAGCTCCCTTCGTTTCGAAACGCCAAGGCCATTTCAGGCTCTCATTCCGAAACACCATGGGATGTTTCGATACACCCTGCCCAGAAACTGCAGCATTTTCTGGTTTTTCACTCAAATGCCAACTCAAACATGCCCCAAAGACTCTCTAACCATACCAACAAGTCATCATACATGTAAGGAACATATTTGGGACATTCAAGCATAATCATGGCATCAAACACAAAGTTTCATTATTCTAAAGGCATGCTTCATAATCTCAAAACCCAAATAGGCAATCCAACCTCAAAACAACCAATTAAGGCCATTTACAATCCGAACAAGGTAAAACAAACATGCCACAACCTTAGGGAGTTTAACACATCTCCCAAATACAATTCTTGGTTTCCCATTGCCAATCTATCAAAACTAAAGTGTACGAAAACTTCACCATACATGAGCTTGGACTTCCTTGGATGAAGTTAGCTTCCTTGATGCCCGAAAACACCTCAATTATCTGCATTATTGGTAAAAGAGAGAGCGTAAGCAAAAATGCTTAATGAGGCATGCTCTAAAGAAAACCAAGCCAATAATGCACAACTTGAGAACACTTTCATTAAAAGCTTTTAAAGCACATGCTCATTTCTATATCATGCTTGAAAACCTTTCAAAGCAATTTCTCCTTGAAACCACATGTACCTTCATTCTATCTCATGCATTTAAACCAATGCAAAACTCATGGCAAGGCCAATTTCATGCTTATACTCTAGAGCATTTCATAAACAAACCACATATGCATTTCTCAAAGCATAAACCATTACATCAAAGGTACATGTGAATCAAAAACCATAACATATTTTATATTGGCCACATCCTTTTATTACTCGGATATGTGGACATCTCACTAGACACTTCTGGTGGCATCTCTCATCACCGTACTCACTCGTCTAGCAACATAGTTTTCGGTGGAATCTCACATCACCGTACTCACATGGCGGAATCTCTCATCGCCACAAAGCTTGGGTATTTCACCAAGTCCTACCCGATGGAATGCCCATCATCGGTTCTCTCACTTTGGCTTAACCAAATAGCACGTACGAAATTTTAGTTTATAGTGCACTCTCATTCTATTGATCGATCAATTATATCCGGTAAGTATCTCAACCTCTATGCCAATATATTATGTCAAATCAACATCTCACCTACTATTTTTCATGCATTAAAACTCAACATTCCAATCTCATTTTAAAATCATAACATTTGCTATGCTTTAACATAAAAGCTCAAAACTCAATTATGCAAAATGTTACTAAATGAAATCACTTCAAGCATCATCTCATGCTATAATTCATGCATAAAACAGTAGGAATTTATCAATCTAAAACCATGAGCATGTAAAAGTATTTAAGGGGCAATCACCACATTCTAGAGAGCAATCTAGCAAATACTTACTTCCGGACTTAGGAAGGTGTTTCAAACCATTCCTAAATCCTCAAACCTTGTTTCTTTGTCCCTCGAGGACTTACACAACCATACGCACTCACCAATTACGTTTCGCTAGCTTGTCGAAACGCTATCTAAGCTTCCAGATCAACTGCAAAGGTGTCCGAAGATGTCTCCCCTGTTTTAAACACATAAGAGCAGAGGATTAATGCATCATCATGCATTGAAATCATCAGCCACACACCTAAACTCGCTGCTCTACACAAAAGCAACTTTTTGACTACCAAACACTACCGAAATCACCTCCAAACTCTTCCAAAATCAAACCCAGCCAACATCCATCACTTCTAATCATTTCTAAACATCAATTAACATCAAAAACTTACACAACCACGTCCTTATACCTCCAACTATATCAGAACACCAAAATCACCCCAAAACCACCATTTTAACAAGAAAAAACTTAGGAAAAACAACCTATTCGGGATTGGATTGATAAAACCTCATTTATAAAATCATTTAACATAAAAAATACATTAGAAAACCATGTCAAAACATAGCCCAATCAATCAACACGAAAATCTTCAAGATCTCTTCCAAAATCTTGAGTTTTAAGCCAAATTCTTGTTTCTAACACTAAAACCACTTAAAAATCATTAATAAAGGATTGATAACTTGTGAATTTTAGTAAAGAACTGATCATTAGAGGAGAAGGACGAAGCTTACCTCTAATGGATGATTTCTCCTTAATTTGGGCAAGTTTTCTTGAAAACTCAATGTAGAAATCAAGTGGATTTGTTGAAGGATTGATTAGGAATCAAAGAGTGATTGAAATCTCATCAAATGAAGTGGAAATCAAAGTAAATTTTCTGGAGAAAAAGTGTTTGGTTGATAGGATTTTAAGAGAAAATGAAATGAGAGAAAATTAGTGAAAAGTGGTTATGAAAATTCAAAGGTAGTTTTTCTATTTTAATCACCTTTATATTCTTTAATTAAATCATTAATTAAATCACCCAAATCAAGGAAAAATCTGATGAAAACATTTTTGGTAAAATTAGCTCCTTAAAGATTCAAAGTTTCAATCCTTTACAAAACAGTCACTACTAAACTTTGCAAAGACTGTGATTTGGTCACTACACCGAAATGTAGTATTTCCAATCCTTATTTTGTAAAATTGATTTCACCATTATCTTTTATATATTAAATGAGATTTTTTAAATATTTTTCTATATTTTTAAGGCATCCCGAACTAGGTGTTCCCTTAAACCCCTTTTAGATTCGAACCGTTTTCCAGACCGATCCGGTTCAGACTCTAATCATCTAGGCCCGAATTTGGGGTGTTACAACTCTCCCCCTCTTAAGAAATTTCGTCCTCGAAATTTACCTGGAGAAAAAAGGTAAGGAAACTGCTTCTTCATATCATCTTTTCTTTCCCACGTGGCTTTCTCAACACCACGATGCCTCCACAACACCTTAACCAGCTCAATGGTCTTACCTCGAAGAACTTTACTTCCCAAATCCAGAATCTCAACCGTCTCCTCATCATAGGTCAAATCTGGATTCAACTCAACTTCCTCCACGGGCATAACATGCGAAGGATCCGATCTATACCTCCGAAGCATGGATACATGAAACACATCATGCATCTTCTCTAACTCTTGTGGTAGCCTCACCTTATAACCAAAAGGACCCACACATTCTATCACCTCGTATGGTCCAATATACCTATGTCTCAAATTACCCTTCCGGTCGATTCTCATCACCTTCTTCCAAGGTGAAACCTCTAAGAACACACGGTCACCCACCGCAAACTCAATCTCCTTACGCTTCAAATTCGCGTAAGACTTCTGCCGATCAGAAGCTGCCTTCAATCGCTCACAAATGAGATTCACCTTCTCAGTGGTTCTTTTTAACAAAGCCGGCATCGAGACCAACTTCTGACCTGTTTCAGCCCAGCAAAGAGGAGTTTTGCACTTCCTCCCATACAAGGCTACATAAGGTGCCATTTGAATACTTGCCTGGTAGCTATTATTATAAGCAAACTCCACCAAAGGCAAATGCTTCTCCCAAGAGCCTTGAAACTCAATCACGCAGCACCTCAACATATTCTCAAGCACTTGGATAACACGCTCAGACTGTCCATCCGTCTATGGATGATAAGAAGTACTAAAATTCAGCCGTGTACCCAAAGCTTGATGCAAACATTCCCAAAATCGCGATGTGAACCTCGGATCTCTATCCGACACTATAGATTGTGGTACCCCATGCAGACGCACAATATTCAAGGTATACATGGTATGCACAGGTAAGAAATGCGCACACTTCGTAAGACGTTCCACAATCACCCACATCGAATTCTTCTTCGATGGCGACAAAGGCAAACTAGACACAAAGTCCATGGTGATTCTTTCTCACTTCCATTTAGGAATCCTCAACGGTTGCAACAACGCTGAAGGAAACTGATGCTCAGCCTTAACCCGCTGACAAACCATGCACTTACTCACATATTCCGCAACATCTTTCTTCAAATCCACCCAATAGTACTCATCCTTCAGATCACGGTACATCTTTGTACTACCAGGGTGCATAGCAAAAGGACTACTATGAGCTTCGGTCAGAATAGTACGCCTCAACTCCACACCATTCGGCACTACTATCCGATTTCCAAAACATAGAACTCCATCATCAATAAAACAAAAATCGGATGGTCTATCCTCAGCAATATCCTACACATGCGGCACCAAAGGATCATACAACAACTGCTTATCCTTTATCAACTAAACCAAAGATTGTTTCACTTGCAATTCAGCAATAAGACCTCCATCTCGCGAAATGCTCAAGCTAGCAAACATAACCCTTAACTCTACCGCCACTTTCATGCTCAAGGCATCCGCCACAACATTAGCTTTTCCCGGATGGTACTCGATCGTTAGATCGTAATCCTTAAGCAACTCCACCCATTGTCATTGCCTAAGATTTAACTCTTTCTGAGACATCAAACACTTCAAACTCTTGTGATTCGTGTACACAGTACACTTCTCACCATAAAGATAATGTCTCCATATCTTCAAAGCAAAAACCACTGCAGCTAAGTCAATATCATGCGTAGGATAATTGAGCTCGTGCACCTTCAACTGTCGCGATGCATAAGCCACCACCTTACCCTCTTGCATTAGCACACACCCCAAACAAACGTAGGATGCGTCACTGTACACCACAAACTCTTTTCCTGATTCAGGTTGAACCAAGATAGGAGCTTGCGTCAAAGCTGCCTTAAGCTTCTCAAAATCTTGTTGTCTCGCTTCCGTCCACTAATACTTAACATCTTTTTGCAACAACTTTGTTAAAGGGGCATCAATCTTTGAAAATCCATCCAAAAACCTCCGGTAATATCCTACCAACCCAAGGAAACTACGGACTTCATGAAGAGACTTAGGAGGCTTCCAATTCATCACCGCTTCAACCTTCTGAGGATCAACACGGATCCCTTCCGCCGAAACCACATGACCAAGGAACACAACTTCCTTTAGCCAAAACTCGCACTTGCTCAACTTAGCATAAAGCTGATTTTCCAAGAGCGCTTGCAAAACAACTCTCAGATGACCTTCATGCTCCTCCTCAGTACGAGAGTACACAAGGATATCGCCGTTGAACACCACAACGAACTTATCCAAGTATTCGTGGAACACTCTATTCATCATGTCCATGAAAGCAGCAGGAGCATTCGTCAAACCAAACGACATTACAAGAAACTCATAATGCCCATACCTCGTTCTAAAGGTTGTCTTCGGCACATCCACATCTTTCACCTTAAGCTGATAGTACCCTAACCTCAAGTCAATCTTGGAAAACACAGCCGCTCCCCGTAACTGATAAAAAAGATCATCAATCCTTGGCAAAAGATACTTGTTCTTGATAGTCAACTTTTTCAGCTGACAATAATCGATGCACATTCTCATAGTGCCATCCTTCTTTTTCACAAACAAGACCGATGCACCCCAAGGTGACACACTAGGCCGAATGAAGCCGCGGTCAAGCAACTTCTGAAGTTGCATCTTCAATTCCCTCAACTCCTTAGGTGCCATGCGATAGGGAGCAATGGACACCGGAGTTGTGTTTTCATACAGCTCAATCCCCAACTCCACCTCTCGACTAGGCGGCAATCCAGGTAACTCCTCCGGAAACACTCTAGGGAACTCACGTACAGTTCTTATATCCTAAACGCGCAACTCCTTTGAACTAGGATTCATCACAAAGGCTAGGTAAGCCTCGCAACCCTGCCTCAGCATCCGACTTGCTTCCAATGTAGACACCACATTGGCAAGAAACTTCACATTCTCGCCCACTACCACCACTTCATAATCATCTGCAAGTTTCAACGAAACCCGTTTGCTTTCGAAATCCACTACCGCTCTATGCTCAACAAGCCAATCCTTACCAAGGATTACATCAAAGCCATAGAATGACAATTCCATGAGATCAACAAGAAAAAACATGATTTTGCACTTTCAAGGGACATCTTCTATACAACTTCTGCGTTACAACCGTCTCACCAAAGGAACTAGTCACAAGCATACCAACATCCAAGGACTCAACAGGTAAACCAACCATTTGAGCATGTGTAACGCCCTGGTTTTGGGCTTAGAAGTTTTGGGTTTGGACCGGTTCGGTCAAAGTGTTGTTCGAATATAAAAAGGTGAAATCAGGAAAGCCTAGTTCGGGTTGCATTAAAAATATGGAAAAATGTTCTAAAATCCTCTTTTAATATATATAAGTGAACTGTGAAATCAATTTTACAAAATGAGGTTTGGAAGGGTGACATTTTGGCTAGTGACCAAAATGTAAATTTTGAAAGTTGCGTGACTGTTTTAGAAAGGATTGAAACTTTGAATCTTTAAGGAGCTATTTACCCAAAGGGAGTTTCTCCAGATTTTTCTAAGATATTTAATTTTTTAATTCTGATTTTTAAACATAAAGAAAGTGGAGGGAAGTTATTTCTAACTAATTTTCCTAAAATCTCATTTTCTTTTTCTCTCATTTTCTCTCAACCCAAACACTTTCTCTCCAGAGTTTTTCTTCTGATTTTGTCACTTAAATCTCTCTTTTCAGTTCTCTTTTGATTTCTAATCATCACATCAACAAAACCTCACCATTTGCTAAGTGATTCTTCAAGCTTTTTGGTTCTAAAAGAGGAGAAACTCAAGTTTGGAGGTAAGAACGTCCTTCTCCTCTAAACTCTCAGTTCTTTACTGAAATTCCTAAGTTCTCAATCCTTGATTTGTGATTTGTTAAAGGCTTTTCAATTAGAATCTTGATTTTGGCTTTAAAATGCAAGATTTGCTTGATTTTGGTGAAATTTCGTGTGATCTGTTTGGGCAGTGTTTTGAGGTGTTAAATTGATGTTAGATGAATGTTAAATTGATGAGGAATTGAGGTTTAATCAATGCAATCCCGAATAGGTTGAATTTCCTAAGTTTTGCTTGAGTTTTTGGTTGTTTTTGGAGTGTTTTTGATGATCTGTTATAGCTGGAGGTATAAGGACGTGTTTGTGATCATTTTGGATGTTAATTGATGTTTAAAAATGGTTAGAAGTGATGGATCTTGGCTGGGTTAAGTTTTGGAAGTGTTTGGAGGTGATTTCGGTTGTGTTTGGTAGCCAGAATGTTGGATTTGAGTAGAGCGGCGAGTTTAGTTGTGTTGCTGGTGTTTTTAATGCATAATGATGCATTAATCCTCTGTTATTGTGTGCTTGAAACAGGGGTGTTTGATCCGTGAGCATTAGAGGTGGTGCGAAAGGTTTCGGATGCTTGGAAGTCTTGTTGGTTAGCCTTGTTTTGTGTATCGGTGAGTGAAGTTGGGTTTTCAGCTTTTAAACCAAGGTTTGAAGGTTTTGGGAGCTTAGTTTAAGGCTAAACAACTTTGCTAAGCTCAAGAGTAAGTAAATGGATTTTTGCTCTTGGTTTGTGTTGTGAATTTTGGCTTTAAAAGCAATTGTGATTGATGGTTGTAATGCATGTGATTTGCATGTTTTAAATTCTGTTTTGAAGCATATTTTAGCATGGTTTAATGCTGGTTTTGAAAGCCATATGTGAAGGATGCTCAAGGTAAGAGATCCTTGGTTTTGGACATTGAAATTGTGGAATTGTTGCATAATGTTGCATGTTGTTTAATGGCTTTGTGTAATGCTTTAAAAACAGTGGATTAATGGTGGTAAATGATGGTTTTTGCATTATGGTTATGCATGTGAATCATTGGACTAATGTGGTAAGATTGTTATATTGGCAAGTGATGTAAGTGGTTCTTGGTTTCTTTGATCGGATATAGTTAGCCGGCTATAGGATTGGGTGCACCGTGAATAAAGTCGCCTTGGATGTGGAGTGGTTAAGTGTGAACCGGTAAACTCCATCCAAGTATCCTAACGAGATGGTTAAGGTTATAATGGTGATTGGAATCCCATTCGAGGACCTTGGGTAAGCAAAGGTAATAATGGTGGTTAAAATTCCATTGGTGGACCTTGTGCTTGTTAAGATCACAATGGTGGTGTAAAGTCCATGTGTGGATCTTGTATAGGGTGTCCCGGATCTCGTTAGTGATGTTATACAACTACCAATCGGTGATGCTAAGGTTGTATGGTGTTTAAAAGTCCATACATGGGAACCTTGTGCATGTTAAGGTTATATGGTGTTTAAAAGTCCATATATGGGAACCTTGTGTAAGCTAAGGTTGTATGGTGATTAAAAGTCCATACATGGGAACCTTGTGAAAGTTAAGGTTGTATGGTGGTTAAAAGTCCATACATGGGAATCTTGTGTTTGGTAAGGTCAAATGGTGATTAAAAGTCCATTTGGGGACCTTGGATTGGTAGTGTGTATGAAGCGTAGGGACAACGCTTGTGATCCGCGTATCCGATTGGATGTTGAGTTGAAAAGTGGATTTGGATTATCATTTGAAAGCCAATATAATGTTCTTGTTTATAATGAAGCATGAGATGCTTGGAATGATGCATGGTTGCATGAGAAGTGTTTAATGTGTTAAGAACGCATGTTTACTTGTTAAGTTTGAATAAGTGTTGATTATCTATTGAGAGTGATGCATGTGTGCATGAAATCTCTTTAGTGCATTGGAGTCTTGCTAAGACTTGTTTTATTTAAAGGCATATGATGCAAATGTTGATGATGTGGTTCATATGTGCATTTATTTAATGCATGTGTTGGATTGAATGAGTAAATGGTTTTAAAAGGGTTTCTTGCTTGAAATGATAATCAAGTATAAGAAAGGTATGTTGTGAGGTGGAAGTGTTTTCCAAGGTTTTGAATTTAACTTTGCATTTGGTGTTTATGCATAGAATGGTTAAATTGATGTTTTTGCAAATTGTGCTTGAAAAGGTTTACTTAGCTTGCTAAGCTAAGGGTTTGTTTTCATGTTTGAGCAATGCATGGTTTAAGCTTATTGTTGAAAAGGGTTTTCAAACATTGCTTTGGTTTATCGAATCGGGTTTGTTTTAAAAATGGCTTTAAGACCCGCTGCATTGATGGTGTTTCGGTTTTGAGCATTCCTCACTAAGCATTATGTGCTTACGCTCCTTTTTGTCCATCAATGCAGATAATTGAAGTTGGAACAGCGAGGAGCAAGGGATTCAAGGAGAACTCCACTTGAGATGTATGTCTCGGTTAATAGCTATAGTTAGTAAAGGCAATGGGGTGGAGAATCTCTTATGTTGATGTGTAACGAGATTGTGTATGTTGGACAAGTTTAGTATATGATGTTGAATCATGTGGATTAATGTTGCAATGATTAAGTTGTTTTGCTATGCTTCTTGTTTAAAAGCATGATTGAGTTTGAATGTGTTTAATGTGTTGTTACACCTAGGAGTGATCATGTATCAAGATTTTAATGCTTATATGTCTCTTGTATGATGTATGAGTTGCTGGTAAAGTTTGGTAGCAATTGGAGCATGATTGGTTGATCAATTGCATGTTTAAGCAAGCATATTTCTGCATTTTGTGCAGGTTGTTTCGGAACTGTGACTACCATTTCGGAACGGGTGCCTTGTAGCAGCCCAGGCGTCCGAAACGGGGAGACACCGTTTCGAAACGGAAAGCCCTCTGCCAGCCCTCGTTTCGGTACGCGTTGCGGAACGGCCCGGTGTTTCGAAACAGGCTCTCCCTGTTTCGGAACACCTGACCGTTGGGGGCTCACATTGGCAGTTAAATGTTTCGAAATGTTTGCATTTTGGTCCTGAATCTTGTTTGTGCTATTGTATGAGTTTGGAATGTCCGTTTCAGCTGAAATTTGATAGTGAAGCATGAAACCTGACTAATTACATATTGGTAAGTTTAATTTGAGTTAAGTCCTTATAATTTATAGAATTTACATTTTGGTCCCTAAAGTTGTAAATTGTTTAATTGGGCCCCTGTTTGATCTCTGATGTTTATGATCTTTGAGCATGCTGTCTGAGTGATTATAACTAGGGTTAATGTGCATCTAGACAAATTTAAAAAGAAAAAAAAAAGGTCGTTAATCAAGGTTGACTTTCGGGTTGACTTTGGTTTTCCCCGTGTGACTTTCTTAATTCGGGTCAACCGTCTAGACCGGGTTAAGGGGGTTACATTTGGAGAATCTCTTATGTTGATGTGTAATGAGATTGTGTATGTTGGACAAGTTTAGTATATGATGTTGAATCATGTGGATTAATGTTGCAATGATTGAATCATCTTGTGCTTAAGTTGTTTTGCTATGCTTCTTGTTTAAAAGCATGAATGAGTTTGAATGTGTTTAATGTGCTGTTACACCTAGGAGTGATCATGTTTCAAGATTTTAATGCTTATATGTCTCTTGTATGATGTATGAGTTGCTGGTAAAGTTTGGTAGCAATTGGAGCATGATTGGTTGATCAATTGCATGTTTAAGCAAGCATATTTCTGCATTCTGTGCAGGTCGTTTCGGAACAGTGACTACCGTTTCGGAACGGGTGCCTTGTAGCAGCCCAGGCGTCCGAAACGGGGAGACACCGTTTCGAAACGGAAAGCCCTCTGCCAGCCCTCGTTTCGGTACGCGTTGCGGAACGGCCCCGTGTTTCGAAACAGGCTCTCCCTGTTCCGGAACACCTGACCGTTTGGGGCTGACATTGGCAGTAAAATATTTCGAAATGTTTGCATTTTGGTCCTGAATCTTGTTTGTGCTATTGTATGAGTTGGGAATGTCCGTTTGAGCTGAAATTTGACAGTGAAGCATGAAACCTGACTAATTACATATTGGTAAGTTTAATTTGAGTTAAGTCCTTATAATTTACAGAATTACATTTTGGTCCCTAAAGTTGTAAATTGTTCAATTGGGTCCCTGTTTGATCTCTGATGTTTATGATCTTTGAGTATGCTGTTTGTAAGATCATATCTAGGGTTAATACGCATCTAGACAAGAGTAAAAAGAAAAAAAGGGTTGTTAATCAAGGTTGACTTTCGGGTTGACTTTGGTTTTCCCCGTGTGTATTTCTTAATTCGGGCCAACCGTCTAGGCCGGGTTAAGGGGGTTACATTTGGTGGTATCAGAGCTGAGTTACGAATGCTTGGGGAAAACGGTGAGTTGTTGTAGTATGTGTTGGATGTCTATCCTGATGTGTGGTTGAAAGCTGGTTGAAACACGTGTTTCTGAGCAAGTTGTTAATGTTTTCAAGCATGCTTTGTGGCTATGAATCATCGTTGAGTTATGTGGATTCGTGCTGATGTTGTGAGTTGGTTTTATGCATGATGAGAGTGTTTTGAGTATGATATGTTTATATTATGCTGTTGTAAGTGGATGTTGTCTGATGAGAGCATGATCGAATGTGTTGCTTGATATGCATGATGTTGTGATATCCATGTTTTTGTTGACTGTTATGTCATGAAAAAGGGGAGAATACGGGATACCCATTGCCTTATTACTATAGCTATTGTGTTATTTTGGAGTTGGAGTTTGAATCCTTGCTTAAAGCTGGTCTAATTGGTTTGTTTGTTTTGTTGTGATTGTTTGTTTGTTAATAGTATGGCGAAATCGATGAAAGAATGGCAGTTGGGTGAGATGGTTGCTGCTTTAGGGCAGGTTTGTTAAGGCGTGGAATTCACCTTTTAGTGGAGGTGTTTTGTCTCAGTCTTCTGTGCTTGGAGTTGAGGTGGTAAGGCAGGAGAAAGAAGTTGGTTCTGTGATGAAGAGTTCATCACCTGTTGCTCAAGAGGTGTTGGGAACATCTCAGGTTGTGGCAAAAGTAAAGTCGGTAGATGTGCTGGCTGTGGGATGTGTGGGTTTGTCAAAGCAGCGTTTGCTTGATTTGGGTACTGTGGAGTATCATGGTTCGTCACCTGAGATGTTTGAGGCTTGGTTAGCCAGTGTGGTTCTGATTTTGGATCAGGAAGGTTGTGATTATGCATGTAAGCTAGGGAGCGTTGTCTCTTTTATGTTGGGGGATGAGTGTGCCTGGTGGACATCTGTGGCGGTGGCATCGCACATCCATGATATTGATTGGGACTTCTTTGTGTCTGCCTTTTATGAAAGGTATCTTGGAGAGAAATTCCCAAGGGTTAAGCAGTGTGAAGGTAGTGCAGATCTGGGGCAAATGCTGGTTGAACAAGGAGTGGAGGCTCAGCTACCGGTGTGTAATCGTTGTGGAAGGTGCCATGTTGGAGGTTGTTGGGGCGCAGGTACTTGTTGGAAATGTGGTTCTAAAGAGCATGTGAAGCGTGATTGTCCTCTTGGAGTGAAGTCAGCTTCAGTGGTAGCCAAAGGGTCTCTGAAGGGTCGTGGGCACGGCCGAGGCAAGGTTCGGAGGTGGCAGGAAGAGCAGAATGTTGTGAAGAGTTTGGGAAGGGAAATCTGTTGGAAATATGGGTTTGTTGGACATAGGAGGCGTGATTGTTTGAAGTTGGCTCGGAACAGCCAAGGTTCTTTACCGCAGGGAGTTGGTGATGACCTTAGTGTGTTAGCTGATGCTGCAATGGTGCGGCTGGAGGATGATGGTTCTGCGAAGAAGAGAGCTCGTCTGTTGGAGCTCCAGGGTGGTGATGTGTTTTCAGGTAACCTTGCTACGTAACCTTTGCCTAGTTACCTTAGTTTGGTTTCTGTTGGTTTTGGTTTGGTCTTCTTGTGTAGTGGGTATGGTTTCGTTGCTAGCATGTTGGGGTAGTGGAAGTTGTTGCTCTAGAAACAACTTTAGTGTGAAGAGGGCTTTAGTGAGTATCTTGTGGTTAGTGGTTGTTGGAGTGGTGGAGTTAGACAAGTTAGAAGTGAGGTAGGAGGTTGTTCTTAGACTGATTCTGAGGATTTTATTGGAGGGTGTGAACTGGCATTCATGCACAGTTAAAATCATTTGTTATATGCTATATTATATATGTGTTGGTCCATGCATACATGTGGCATGACATTAGAGGTTTTGCATACATGTACATCAGCCATTGGTAGGGCATATTGGTGACCATGCATACGAAAGTTCACACTCGCTAATAACTAATCGAATCTGTTTGTGTTGTGGTTGGTTAGGTTGGATGATGGGTTTTTAGAGGTTGCGTTGGTGCTGAGTGGAAGTTAGAAGTAATGGAGAGTATTAAGCTAGTTGTTAGTAATAGTGAGAGCGGTATAGCACGTTGGTAGAAGGAAAGTGTTTGATGCTTGAAGAGTTTAGTGGGTTGGTGGTGAGGAGAACCCGTTGAGGTTAGAATCGGTCAAGTGGTCTGAATAGCTAGTGGAAGTGGTAGTTCCTTGGTGTTAAGTGATGTTGCAGGTTAGTGGTCGTGTTTCCAAAGTGTTGGTTCTTAGCAACCTTCGAAGAGTTGAGAAGATGATATGTACGTTCGAGTTGGGCGATGTTCTTGTAAGGCAAGTGTTGTGGTCAAAGTTGAAGTGGAAAGGTAATGAAAGATCGAAGGCCATTGTTGGTGGGACGGATTCTTGTGAGAAGTGGTTGGCTGGTTGTGGTTAAGTAAGTTTCGTCTGAAGTCAGCTGGTGATGTAATTTTTGGATTTCGGGTGAGTAGTCCTGGTGAGTCGATGGTAAAGATTGCGGTGGATGTGAAGTAGGGACAGTAATACGTTGAGAAGTTTGGGTAAGCAGTTGTTGCTTAAGAATTTTTGCTTGTGGTGTAAATCTCTGAAGGAGGTTGAGTAGTTTTGGCAAAGAGTTTGGAAGCAGACGAGGTTGTGGATTACATAGTGGCTGAACTGGTTTGGTTGGTACCACTGTGTGAACAGGTTTTGGGAGTTGTGTGTTAAGGTGTTGTATGCTGATAGAGTTTGAGGTTCTTCAGGTTGTGATGGGGCTATGTGTAGTCCGAAGTTGTGAAAGGTTAAGTTGTGCTTAACTTTGAGTGTTCCGAAATTCGTGAACAATATGTGATGGTGTTGAGTTTGGGTGGAGTTTTGCGAGGAGAATGTTCAGTGGTGGTTAAGTCTCCTGTGTTGTTTTGTGTGTTGCTTGAGAAGTTTGGTTGTGCTCTTTTCGCCAGTTGAATTTCGAGGACGAAATTTCCTAAGAGGGGGAGAGTTGTAACGCCCCGGTTTTGGGCTTAGAAGTTTTGGGTTTGGACCGGTTCGGTCAAAGTGCTGTTCGAATATAAAAAGGTGAAATCAGGAAAGCCTAGTTCGGGTTGCATTAAAAATATGGAAAAATGTTCTAAAATCCTCTTTTAATATATATAAGTGAACTGTGAAATCAATTTTACAAAATGAGGTTTGGAAGGGTGACATTTTGGCTAGTGACCAAAATGTAAATTTTGAAAGTTGCGTGATTGTTTTAGAAAGGATTGAAACTTTGAATCTTTAAGGAGCTATTTACCCAAAGGGAGTTTCTCCAGATTTTTCTAAGATATTTAATGTTTTAATTCTGATTTTTAAACATAAAGAAAGTGGAGGGAAGTTATTTCTAACTAATTTTCCTAAAATCTCATTTTCCTTTTCTCTCATTTTCTCTCAACCCAAACACTTTCTCTCCAGAGTTTTTCTTCTGATTTTGTCACTTAAATCTCTCTTTTCAATTCTCTTTTGATTTCTAATCATCACATCAACAAAACCTCACCATTTGCTAAGTGATTCTTCAAGCTTTTTGGTTCTAAAAGAGGAGAAACTCAAGTTTGGAGGTAAGAACGTCCTTCTCCTCTAAACTCTCAGTTCTTTACTGAAATTCCTAAGTTCTCAATCCTTGATTTGTGATTTGTTAAAGGCTTTTCAATTGGAATCTTGATTTTGGCTTTAAAATGCAAGATTTGCTTGATTTTGGTGAAATTTCGTGTGATCTGTTTGGGCAGTGTTTTGAGGTGTTAAATTGATGTTAGATGAATGTTAAATTGATGAGGAATTGAGGTTTAATCAATGCAATCCCGAATAGGTTGAATTTCCTAAGTTTTGCTTGAGTTTTTGGTTGTTTTGGAGTGTTTTTGATGATCTGTTATAGCTGGAGGTATTAGGACGTGTTTGTGATCATTTTGGATGTTAATTGATGTTTAAAAATGGTTAGAAGTGATGGATCTTGGCTGGGTTAAGTTTTGGAAGTGTTTGGAGGTGATTTCGGTTGTGTTTGGTAGCCAGAATGTTGAATTTGAGTAGAGCGGCGAGTTTAGTTGTGTTGCTGGTGTTTTTAATGCATAATGATGCATTAATCCTCTGTTATTGTGTGCTTGAAACATAGGAGTTTGATCCGTGAGCATTAGAGGTGGTGCGGAAGGTTTCAGATACTTGGAAGGCTTGTTGGTTAGCCTTGTTTTGTGTATCGGTGAGTGAAGTTGGGTTTTCAGCTTTTAAACCAAGGTTTGATGGTTTTGGGAGCTTAGTTTAAGTCTAAACAACTTTGCTAAGCTCAAGAGTAAGTAAATGGATTTTTGCTCTTGGTTTGTGTTGTGAATTTTGGCTTTAAAAGCAATTGTGATTGATGGTTGTAATGCATGTGATTTGCATGTTTTAAATTCTGTTTTGAAGCATATTTTAGCATGGTTTAATGCTGGTTTTGAAAGCCATATGTGAAGGATGCTCAAGGTAAGAGCTCCTTGGTTTTGGACATTGAAATTGTGGAATTGTTGCATAATGTTGCATGTTGTTTAATGGCTTTGTGTAATGCTTTAAAAACAGTGGATTAATGGTGGTAAATGATGGTTTTTGCATTATGGTTATGCATGTGAATCATTGGACTAATGTGGTAAGATTGTTATATTGGCAAGTGATGTAAGTGGTTCTTGGTTTCTTTGATCGGATATAGTTAGCCGGCTATAGGATTGGGTGCACCGTGAATAAAGTCGCCTTGGATGTGGAGTGGTTAAGTGTGAACCGGTAAACTCCATCCAAGTATCCTAACGAGATGGTTAAGGTTATAATGGTGATTGGAATCCCATTCGAGGACCTTGGGTAAGCAAAGGTAATAATGGTGGTTAAAATTCCATTGGTGGACCTTGTGCTTGTTAAGATCACAATGGTGGTGTAAAGTCCATGTGTGGATCTTGTATAGGGTGTCCCGGATCTCGTTAGTGATGTTATACAACTACCAATCGGTGATGCTAAGGTTGTATGGTGTTTAAAAGTCCATACATGGGAACCTTGTGCATGTTAAGGTTATATGGTGTTTAAAAGTCCATATATGGGAACCTTGTGTAAGCTAAGGTTGTATGGTGATTAAAAGTCCATACATGGGAACCTTGTGAAAGTTAAGGTTGTATGGTGGTTAAAAGTCCATACATGGGAATCTTGTGTTTGGTAAGGTCAAATGGTGATTAAAAGTCCATTTGGGGACCTTGTATTGGTAGTGTGTATGAAGCGTAGGGACAACGCTTGTGATCCGCGTATCCGATTGGATGTTGAGTTGAAAAGTGGATTTGGATTATCATTTGAAAGCCAATATAATGTTCTTGTTTATAATGAAGCATGAGATGCTTGGAATGATGCATGGTTGCATGAGAAGTGTTTAATGTGTTAAGAACACATGTTTACTTGTTAAGTTTGAATAAGTGTTGATTATCTATTGAGAGTGATGCATGTGTGCATGAAATCTCTTTAGTGCATTGGAGTCTTGCTAAGACTTGTTTTATTTAAAGGCATATGATGCAAATGTTGATGATGTGGTTCATATGTGCATTTATTTAATGCATGTGTTGGATTGAATGAGTAAATGGTTTTAAAAGGGTTTCTTGCTTGAAATGATAATCAAGTATAAGAAAGGTATGTTGTGAGGTGGAAGTTTTTTCTAAGGTTTTGAATTTAACTTTGCATTTGGTGTTTATGCATAGAATGGTTAAATTGATGTTTTTGCAAATTGTGCTTGAAAAGGTTTACTTAGCTTGCTAAGCTAAGGGTTTGTTTTCATGTTTGAGCAATGCATGGTTTAAGCTTGTTGTTGAAAAGGGTTTTCAAACATTGCTTTGGTTTATCGAATTGGGTTTGTTTTAAAAATGGTTTTATGACCCGCTGCATTGATGGTGTTTCGGTTTTGAGCATTCCTCACTAAGCATTATGTGCTTACACTCCTTTTTGTCCATCAATGCAGATAATTGAAGTTGGAACAGCGAGGAGCAAGGGATTCAAGGAGAACTCCACTTGAGATGTATGTCTCGGTTAATAGCTATAGTTAGTAAAGGCAATGGGGGGAGAATCTCTTATGTTGATGTGTAACGAGATTGTGTATGTTGGACAAGTTTAGTATATGATGTTGAATCATGTGGATTAATGTTGCAATGATTGAATCATCTTGTGCTTAAGTTGTTTTGCTATGCTTCTTGTTTAAAAGCATGAATGAGTTTGAATGTGTTTAATGTGTTGTTACACCTAGGAGTGATCATGTATCAAGATTTTAATGCTTATATGTCTCTTGTATGATGTATGAGTTGCTGGTAAAGTTTGGTAGAAATTGGAGCATGATTGGTTGATCAATTGCATGTTTAAGCAAGCATATTTCTGCATTCTGTGCAGGTCGTTTCGGAACTGTGACTACCGTTTCGGAACGGGTGCCTTGTAGCAGCCCAGGCGTCCGAAACGGGGAGACACCGTTTCGAAACGGAAAGCCCTCTGCCAGCCCTCGTTTCGGTACGTGTTGCGGAACGGGCCCGTGTTTCGAAACAGGCTCTCCCTGTTTCGGAACACCTGACCCTTGGGGGCTCACATTGGCAGTTAAATGTTTCGAAATGTTTGCATTTTGGTCCTTAATCTTGTTTGTGCTATTGTATGAGTTTGGAATGTCCGTTTCAGCTGAAATTTGACAGTGAAGCATGAAACCTGACTAATTACATATTGGTAAGTTTAATTTGAGTTAAGTCCTTATAATTTACAGAATTTACATTTTGGTCCCTAAAGTTGTAAATTGTTCAATTGGGTCCCTGATTGATCTCTGATGTTTATGATCTTTGAGTATGCTGTTTGTAAGATCATATCTAGGGTTATTACGCATCTAGACAAGAGTAAAAAGAAAAAAAAGGGTTGTTAATCAAGGTTGACTTTCGGGTTGACTTTGGTTTTCCCCGTGTGACTTTCTTAATTCGGGCCAACCGTCTAGGCCGGGTTAAGGGGGTTACAGCATGTTCACGCAATATGTACGAGTGTGTAGATCCATAATCAATCAAAGAAAGTAATGACAAGGATTGCAAAGTAAAGGTACATACGATCACATCCGTATCATTCCTTCCCTCACGATGGACATACACTCGAGCCTGTCCGCCACCCTCAGGTTGAACGGCCACAACATGTGCTACGTTCCTGCCACCATCATCCCTACGCTGAAAATTACCAAGGCCACGCCCACGACCTCTCTGTGGCTCAGCTGCTCTCATCGGAGCTTGTCCCTCTCTCAAAGGCAAAGGACAATCTTTCTCCAAATGTCCACGGTTCCCACAATTCCAACATGTCCCAAGGTTATCCCAACACTCGCCACCATTCCGTCTACCACAACGGTTACACTCAGGAGTCCTCAGAACATCATTAGGTCATTGTTGACCTCTATCAGGGTTACCACCCCCACGCCTAGCATCATAATGCTGCCTCTCATCCTTATGCCTCTTGTTGCGATCTCTACCATAATCGTGTTTAGTCGCTCGCTTCCCGGAGCTATATCCACCCGCTCTACTAGCCAGACCAAGATTCAACTTAATGTCCTTGGCTCTAGTGACCAAGACATCGGAATCCGTATAATCAGCCGCAAGCATATAAGTCTTAACATCCGCTACTAGCACATAACGGAATCGTTTGCAGCTCTCCCGCTCACTAGAGATTAGCTCAGACGCATACTGACTGAGGCGAACAAACTGAATTTCATACTCGGCTACTGACATGTTGCCTTGCACGAGAGATATAAACTCTCTTTTCTTCTCATCTAGGTAACGCACTCCCAGATACTTCCGCTTGAACGCATTCAAGAAGAACATCCAAGTCATCTCGTCATCCTCCATCCAAAGATAGTGGTCGTCATCCACGTATAAGCATCACCATGCATAAGTGATTCAACACAACCCAGCTTCTGCATATTATTGCAGTTCATCTGCCCAAAATCCGCTTGGTGCTCTCCAACCAAGACTCAGATCCTTCCGGAGATAAGCCCCTAAACTCAGTCCCTCTTAGGCTGCGAAGACGTTCCAAAGGCAACCTCACATTGGCATCTTCCTGATGCGCAGCTCCATGAGATCTAGCTATTGCTGCCTGGAAAGCTCCAGCAATTGCCTGAATCATCATGGTCGTGTCAGGAGCAGCTTGCCCCTGCGCACCATCGGGTCCAGCGACCCCTGCACCAGCACCAGCGTTACCCGCTCCAGCACTACCACCACCGGGTGGTCCACCACCAGGAGGAGGAGGTAAGTTCAAACATTCTCAGTATTCTCATTACAAAGGGTTGATCTAGTATTGATTCTCAGCTCTCTACGTGGCCCCATTATATAGAAAATAATGCACTGACAAAATGCAATAAACATTAGGCACAATAAGGTAAGTAATCCAAGTACTCAAGCTCATTTTCGAAAACAATTACTCTCATTAGTTTTGATATGGCAATGGGATCCCCTATCACACTCCAAACATAGCATAGCATCACAAAAACATCTCAATTGAGTCATACACCACTAATCATACATCATCCTTTCACCCAAAAAACACATCATGCATAAACACATAAACACATACATCAATCACATTTCAATCCCGAATTATTTGACAACCTGGCTCTGATACCACCAAATGTAACCCCCTTAGCCCAGCCTAGACGATTGACCCGAACTACGAAGATTACACGGGGAAAACCAAAGTCAACCCAAAAGTCAACATTGATTCACGACCCCTTTTTTTCATTTTAATCTTGTCTATATACTTGTTAACCCTAAGTGAATACTCACGAAACACGATTGAGAAAGGTACAACGATCGGTTAACATATAGGGACTTAATTGCACTTCACACAAGATTAGGGACCAAAATGTAATTTCTGTAAATTAGAGGGACTTCAATGGTTTTAAAGTTACCATCTTGATATTAGTCATGTTACATGCTTCTCTGCCAAATTTCAACTTAGAAGGACATCTCAAGCTCAAGCATTTGCAATCTCAACATTTAGGACTAAAATGTAAAACATGCAATCATCAAACAGTTCAAATCTGGGTCCAACAGTAACCTGTTTCGAAACACCTACTCACCGTACCAAAATGCTGTAACGGAACGACATTGACAGTTTCGGTACGCGGGTATGTTCCGAGAGCAGTTCCGAAACATGTAGCTCAAGTAGCCAAAATTTATCGAAACAGCTCCTTTCGTTTCGAAACGCCAAGGACATTACAGGCTCCCGTTTCGAAACACCATAGGGTGTTTCGATACAGCCTGCCGAGAAACTGCAGCATTTGCTGGTTTTTCACTCAAATACCTACTCAAACATGCACCAAAGACTCTCTAACCATACCAACAAGTCATCATACATGTAAGGAACATATTTGGGAGTTTAACACATCTCCCAAATACAATTCTTTGTTTCCCAATGCCAATCTATCAAAACTAAAGTGTAGGAAAACTTCACTATACATGAGCTTGGACTTCCTTGGATGAACTTAGCTTCGTTGATGCCCGAAAACACCTCAATTATCTACATTATTGGTAAAAGAGAGAGCGTAAGCACAAATGCTTAAGGAGACATGCTCTAAAGAAAACCAACCCAGTAATGCACAACTTGAGAACACTTTCATTAAAAGCTTTTAAACCACATGCTCATTTCTATCTCATGCTTGGAAACCTTTCAAAGCAATTTCTACTTGAAACCACATGTACCTTCATTCTAACTCATGCATTTAAACCAATGCATTTTACAAAATGGATTTCGGAAATGGGACATTTTGAGTAGTGACCCAATTTTAAAGTTTCAAAACTGGGAAAAATGTGATTTTTAATGTGGAAGCAAAAATCTTAGAATCTTTAGGGGGCTTTATGTCAATTTGACCTTTTCTTAATAGGACATGTGCTTTAAAAGGTTTTTAATTATATAGATTTAATTGGGTTTATATTAATTAATTAATAAAGTTAGGTAAAGTGAGATTTCATTTGACGTAACTACCACCTTTTTCTCATTTTCAGCCAAACACTAATTCTCTCATCTTTTCTCAGAATTCTTTCTTCCAAAAACTCTCTCAACATTTTCTAAACCATTTTCAAGAGATATTTTCTAATTCTTCAACATTTTGCTAAGGAAAACTTGTCATTCATTGAGAGAAGCAAGGATTGGAGGTAAATCCCATTCTCAACCTCTAATCTAAGTTCTTTATTGAAATTCCCAAGATATTTGGCTTCTAAATACAATTTTTGGTTGAGTTTTCATTATAGTTTTGATTGGAGATCAAAATCTTGTGAAATTATGGTTGAAATCTTAATTTTCGGACTTGTTGAGTTAGGCTCTATTTTGTGCTGATTTTAATTGAGTTTTAAGTTGATTTATATGTTAAAATGAGTTGTTGATAACATAGATCCCGAAATCCTTGAGATCCTTGAAGTTCTTGATAGTTTTAAGTGAGATTTTGGGGTGAAATGGTGGAATCTTCCTTGCTGGAGGTATAAGGTTGGGTTAGGATGTTTGTTACATGTGTTTTGATGTTTATAATGCTATGGAAGTGATGTATGTTGGCTGGGATTGGCTTAGGAAGCAATCGATTGAGTTTTCGGTTGTTTTGGATGGGTATTTTGGTATAATTTGGGTGACCAACGAGTTTGTGAATTGTTGTTGGTGTTAGAATGCATTTTAATGCATTTAGATCTCTGTTTTGATGATGTGAAAATAGGGGATCTTGATTCGGAAGCAAACGATGTGATTTTAGAGGCTCTAAAGGGGTAATTTTCATGTCGACGAACAAGGCTTCGCGTATCGGTGAGTGGAAATGCAATTTCCTGCTTTGTAACGTTTGACCGTGGTCTTGGGAGCTTAGTGTAAGTTTGATACACGTAGCTAAGCTCAAGAGTAAGTGATTCGAAAATCCCTCTCTTGGAAATGTGCTATGTTTGATGAAATTGCACTTGAACTAAGTGTGGATTTGTGTAACCCCCGTAGCCCAGTCTGGACGGTTGAACTGCACTTGAACTAGCTCCGGTGCATACTGACTGAGGCGTACGAACTGCACCTCATACTCAGCCACACTCATGCTCCCTTGGGTCAGAGACATGAACTCACGCTTTTTCTCATCCAGATACCTCACTCCCAGATATCTCCTCTTGAACGCATTCTGAAAGAATGTCCAAGAAACATCAGCTTCAGCCATCCCAGCTATGGTAGTCGTCCACCACGTATAAGCATCGCCTTGCAGCAAAGACACCACACATCCCAGCTTTTGCACATCCGTGCAGCTCATCTGCCCCAAGATACGCTTGGTACTCTCTAGCCAAGCTTCCGACCTCTCAGCTGACATACCCCTAAACTCAGTCCCACCAAGACTGCGCAGACGCTCTAAGGGTAATCTAGCTCCAGCATCTCCCTGATGCCCAGCTCCTTGAGCTCCAGCTACTGCTGCTCGGAAAGCACCCGCAATAGCTTGCACCAGCATCGACATGTCAGGCATAGCTTGCCCCTGACCAACCTCAAGTCCTGTAGCTCTAGCACCAGCTGCCTCAGCACCAGCTCTCCCTCCCTCAGCACCACCACCACCAGGCGGAGGAGGAGGTAACACAGCACTACCCGTATTCTCTTCATTCACATTCCCTTCCGGAGTCGTAGCTCTCACGCTACTCCTTAACTCTCTACGTGGTGCCATACTTTTACCATGCATAACAATACAAATAAAACAAAGTCAGGACCAGCAAGGTAAGCAATTCCAAGTATTCAAGCTCAATTTCTTTCAAAATCAACATCATTTCTTTAGCTTTTGTTTGGCAATGGGTACCCTCATCACGCATCATCACAGCACACATCTCAATTGCATCAACATCACAAACCACTGAACATGCTTTCATACAACAGGCATACCAACCAAACCATGCTTCAATCACGCATACAAACATTCCCAATTACTCGAGAACTAAGCTCTGATACCACCAAATGTAACCCCCGTAGCCCAGTCTGGACGGTTGACCCGAACTACGAAGATTACACGGGGAAAACCAAAGTCAACCCGAAAGTCAACCTTGATTAACGACCCTTTTTTTTCTTTTTAATCTTATCTAGATGCACATTAACCCTAATTGTGATCACACCAACAACATACTCAAAGATCACAAACATCAGAGATCAAACAGGGACCCAATTGAACAAATTACAACTTTAGGGACCAAAATGTAAATTCTGATAAATATGAGGACTTAGTCCAAATTAAAGTTACTATTTTGAAATTAATCAGGTTTCATGCCTCTCTGTGAAATTTCAGCTCAAAAGGACATCCCAAGCTCATACAATTGAACAATCAAGATTCAGGACCAAAACGTAAACAAAGCAAAACATATAAAGATACTTTTAACCGAATTAACGGTCAGGTATCGATACGCCTGGTGTCGTATCGATACGCGGGGAAGGCAGTAACCAAACTCCAGAGATGGTATCGATACGAAATCCCGCGTTTCGATACGGTATTCAAACTTAACCCAGACGAGTATCGATACCCACACAACCGTACCGATACGCCTGGGCATAATTTGCATATCTGGCTCAGGCGTATCGATACGCAAGCCCGAGTACCGATACCCCTGCCTGAATTCGACTCAAAACCAACATCATTCATGCAGCAAACTTCAATTTAACAACACCAAATCATACCACATAGTCAAACAACATGCAAGGACCATAATTGCATCACCAATTCAACATAAAACCATCGTATATGAAAAGCCCCAATTTAAATGGCATGCTTCCTACTTAAGCTAACCATTCATGCATAACCCTTCATAACCAAGCAATATAAAACCAAATATAAAACCAGCAACCACAACAACATTTAACATACTTAGGGAGTCTCAAACACCTCCCAAAACATATACTTTGGTCCCCCATTGCCAAATCAACCAAAAGCTAAAAGTGTTTATAAAACCTTCATACATTGAGCTTTACTTGAACTTGATTGCTTGCCTTTCTTGCTGCCCCTCAAGGTACTCTAATGCTCTGCATTATTGAATTAAGAAAACGAGAGAGCGTAAGCAAAAGCTTAGTGAGGAGTGCTCTTTAAAAACCATTCAATAATGCAATTTAAAACATTTGTAAACATACTTATAATCAACCTTTGTACATGCTCAAAGCATACTTTAAATCAAGCAATCCCATGCTTCAAAATAACATTTAAACAAGCATCTCATGCTTCAACATAATCATTATAACAAGCATCTCATGCTTCATAATATACTTAACATGTCATATTGGCTCAAGTGATACATTTCATTTATAAAACAAGTTCAACAACTTTCCCAAGGACTTTTAAACACCTTGGCCCCAAGGACTTTTAAACACCTTGGCCATGGACTTTTAAACACCATGAATGAGGACCACACAAGGACTTTTAACCACCTTTGTGTCCAATGCTTGAATCACCCCAAGGACTTTTAAACACCTTGGCCATGGACTTTTAAACACCATGAATGAGGACCACACAAGGACTTTTAACCACCTTTGTGTCCAATGCTTGAATCACCCCAAGGACTTTTAAACACCTTGGCCCCATGGACTTTTAAACACCATGGAAAGGAGCACCTAAGGACTTTTAACCACCTTAGTGTCCGCAACAAGACTCATCCAAGGACTTTTAACCACCTTGATGATCTTAAGTAACAAGGCTCACTCAAGGACTTTTAACCACCTTAGTGACCTTCACTTTTATAAAACATCACTTGCCAATATACATATTTTTCATCATATAATCCTATGTTTTAAAGCATTAAACCAAGCCATTTCATCATGCATTTCAAAGCATCAAACCCACATTATTTCAATGTATAAAACAAGGAACTCCTACCTAGAGTTACCTTCAACACATGGCTTAAAACATCAGCAAATATCATGCTAAAACATGCTTTCAAAACAGTAATTAAAACATGCAAATCAACATTTTGCATCACATCAAAATCATGGCCACCACTAGAGAGTAAATCCGAAAACTTACACTTGAGCTTAGCAAAGTTGTTTAGACTTAAACTAAGCTCCCAAAACCTTCAAACCTTGGTTTTAAAGCTGAAAATCCAATTTCCACAAATGCACTCACCGATTTCCACTTTGCTTCAAGCCAAAGCACCAAATCAAGCTTCCGGATCAACCAAACTTGGATCCAAAGATGCATCCCCTGTTTCAACACATCAAAGCAGAGGATTAATGCATCATCATGCATTAATTGCTTCAATGAAAGCACTAAAACTCGCTGCTCTCATCCAACCTCCAATTTCGGCCACCAAACACAACCGAAAATGCATCCAAAACACTTCTAAACAAAGCCCAGCCATAAACCAGCAAATCCACACTTCCATTAACATCATATATCATCTAAAAGCAACCTACAAACATCCTTATACCTCCAGCAACAACAGATCACCAAGATCACCTCAAAACTACCTTAAAACACAAGCTAAACTTAGGAAACTCAACCTATCCGGGATTGCATCAATCAAAACTCAATTCCTTATCAATTTAGAGATCATTTAACCTCAAAAACACCTCTCAAAACACAGATCAATCAGATCTAACGAAAATCATCAAAAATCATCAAAATCTTGCATAATTAGCCAAGATCCATTTCAACACTTTAAAACCTTTAATTAAACCTCAATTTAGGATTGAAAACTTAGGAATTTCAGTAAAG